>OY987257.1:52812471-57612471 GCA_963920725.1 Rhamphomyia laevipes
ATGGTTTCATTTGTCAGGGCTATTTTTACTCTTCATATTTTAATAATTTTAAAATAAAAAAAAATATTTTCATATGAATTATGACTTTATTTCAGTGTAATATTAAATTATTAATATATTAAGAATAAAAAAAAAATTACAAAATTTAAATTTAAATGTTTAAATTATGTTAGAGAGAAATAAAAATATTAAAACTATTATTCAGTCCTTATTTTTTTTCATATGTCGCCATAGAATTCATTTCTCCTATTTGCCAAGTATCTATAAAAATAGTTTCATATTAATAAATTAATTTTCTAAAATTTTAAATAATAATTTATTATTAAATAAAATACTTACTATGATTGATGTATTATTGAATTAATATGAATGACACTTAAATATTAAATACGTAATTTCGAGAGATGCTGACCTGTCAGCTAACGGTCTTTTGTAAGACTCAATAATGATTTGTCATCATTTTGTCAGCGAAGACATATTTTATAGAGGGATGCTTTAGATTTAGAGCATACCTTAATAAAATTTAAAAATTCAGAAACAAAACTGCTCATATAATTGTTTCCCATGAACCTAGTAAAGCTACCGAATTTCAGGAGTATTAACAATGTAACTAAGCCAACAGTATAGTAATATCATTGATCATTTATAATTGAAATATGATGACAATTACTGTATGTTATTAGATGTAGAGCATTGAACTTATGAAAAATAATTTGTTATTTTACATAGACCTACTGAACTACTGATTTTACATTTTACCGCCACATAGGGGTTGAAGATACCCAGATACAGTATTAGTTTTAATGAAGAAGTTGTATAATAATATTTTGCAGAAATTTTAATTACTTTTCTTACAATTTAAACTTTGTATACTGCAATACTGTATATAAAAATTTAATAACTTTGTCTTCATATACAAATTTACTAAGAGTTATCTGACGAATTCCGAGAAACAACAATATTTTTAAGTACAGCGAAAAATATCTTCTGTATAGTCAATTTTACTATGAAATAATAAATAATAAATGTAGAAATTGACTTTTTATTATTTATTTTTTTATTTTAAGTTTAAGGATTTTAAAAACGTTCATATCTAAATTTTATATTTAGATTTATAACAATTTACAGCTAATACAAAATGGCTCCCGAATTGAAACTACCTCCCGTGGCAGTTATAAATTAGATATATTGATATTTGATATATTTCGTGATAAATAAAACTTTTGTAGTCTAAAATCAGCGAGTAAACGTTTGGGAAATATAAATTACAATAATTAAGATTACTAAGAATAATAATCATTTAAGTTATTTATTAAAAAAAAAATTAAAAATTAATATAATTAATATTCAAAAGTTAAATTGAATGTTTTAATATCCATTGGTTCAATTAACATTCTTTGAAAATTATTAATATGTCCCATATTCTTCAGAGCCGTTAATGATGTACTTTCAAGACTTTCAACTTCAAGATCATTAAAGAATAGATCTGGACCCCTTATCATAGTATTATTACAAAATTTAATTTCTTCACCAATATCACAATCATATCCTTGCCTATGCAGTAAAAGCAAAGCAGAACGTGAAGGATGCCCTGGAATCTTCTCGTTGGTTATAGTTCTAACATTCAATAAATGTACATCACATGGAAAATCATGTTTAATGAAATTTAATTTCTTTTGCAAATTTGTTGAAGTTAGTATTTTATCATGAATATCGTCAATTAAATAGACAGTTGGTGGATACCTGAGGCTATTACCTAAAGAGTTAGAAAATAAACTTGGAACTTGGTATTTAATATTATTAAAGTTAATGTCTTCAATAAATAACCAGAATTTTTGACGAGTTAATGAATTATCAGAAATTCCTTCACCCAAGCCGCGTCCATCATCGTGCGTAAATTTACGGTCGAGCATTACTTCAAGTTCACCAGTTCTTAAACTAGCGGCTCCTTGAGCATGAGTTGTCAGAATGGTCATTCGTTTTGTTGTATCTTGGATAAATGCTGATGTTGTTATTGGATAATAATTGCCTTCAATACCAATCGATGATACTTTGACACGATGCTGGAATTGAAACCCGTTTTGATCTGAATAAAATTCTGGATTCTCACCATTTTCAATTTGAGTTTTAAGTCTCATGATTAATTCATCATTATAATGATATTGTCCAAAGTCAATATCATTTTCCAAATAAATTGCATTATCTAAATAAGTATTAGTATTAAAAATACGAACAGTATGCATTAAAAATGGGCCATATATAACTGTAACATCAGTAGATAATGAGCCAGATGTAATTATGATTTTATTTTGGTACTGGTTCAATATATCCATTCCAATATTTTTTGTTGTTTTACTTGTTTTAAATAGATACGCTCCAGATTGAGATATTACGCTCTTATATGCAGTGAATTTAATTTCACATTTTATTGACGATTCCACATCTTTTTTTGTAACTGATTTTAAGAATCCACTTTTTTCATCTAAAAATATTTGAATTTTTTCATTTTCTATTTGAATATCCCCAGTTTGTCTATTTTCAATTTCAAATATTGTATTACTTACTAAACAATCATCACAATACACTGTTGCCAAATTATTTTTATAATTATCGGTTAGTACAACTCGGTATGTTAATAAACTTATTGGTGGTAGTTCAACCAGGAATAATATTTCATATTCTGTTGCTGACATATTTATATTAATATTTTTGGTATTTTTATAATGAAAAGTATTCCAGACAGGATTTATCTGCTGCTGTTGCACAGGCAATCCATTTTCATTCATTATTAATACATTTGGGGTAGTTGTCCGTATTGAAATTATCTCCATACGTTTTTGAGCCAATGAATTAAATATAACAAATAATTTTACAGTACTATCTTTAAAGGATATTTTCCTTTTCGTTGGTAACTTATTAAAAACTTTATGATCCAAATCGTTTAGTAAGGAATTTGCATCAAAACTAAAATTTTGCAAAAGCATTCCTATTGTATTTTCTTGTAATCGAACTGCATCTTGAATGCTCCCGAAAAGTCTTAGGCCATAATCTTCCATTACATATGATTTTGAAGTACCAGTAATAGCATCATGATGTTGAAATAAACCAAGATTTCGTCGAGCCAATATTATTTTTTTATAATCGTTTTCTAGTTTTCTGAACGACTCAAAATACCTGTTTTGTCTGGCAATATTATAAGCAAGTGTAAAAAGAATTTCACTTGAACGCAGATTATGTTCCAATTCGTTACATAGAATTTTATAAAGGGGTCTAGTTGTAAAATATCCGGACCAATACGCAGGTTTGCTGTCAGTAAATATATCAGAATATACGAAAAAATCGCCTTTTAATGTTGGAAACTTCTTAGTACGTTTTTTGATTTCATTAAAATAATCCTTGGGCGTTCCAAATGATATTTCTACTTTTCCATAATGACTATTAATATAATTAATTAATTTTTTATAATTTATATATTGTGCGTCAATTTCATTTTCAGTTCTATAAGTAAAGTCACTTCCAAGTGGTATTAATGCTACATTATGAGAGTATAATGAAGCTGTTTTTGCATACTGCTTAAGTAAAATTGTAGCATATCGGACAGTACTATAACTAATTGAATTTTGGAATCGAAAATCAAATTTTGAACATATATGTGGATGAGGTCCACATGAGTGATGAATAGAATATATGTCGAATGGCATATTATGAGTTAAAATATTACGGTTAATCTTTTGATTCCAATTGGGTTGCCAAATAAAATCACCATTTTGATATTTTGCAAACCATTGTTTCCATGCATAATGAATTCTTTGAATAATAGTTCCCTCAAAATCACAAGCTGCCAATAAATAAGGAATTGTTGCACCGTGACCGAATGGATCTACAGACCAACCAATTGTTGGTGTCGTATTAAGAGTGTTTTTTATCCATTGATGTCCTTAAAATAGATTTTAAATAAATACAATAATGTTGAATAATGTTAATTAATGAAATAGACCTTCGATAAGTTGATCAATCATTGCGTAAACGTGAACATTGGCTTCATCTGTCATTACCCAGCCACCCGTTGTTATTTCAAATCTTCCGGAATTGATTAAATTTTGTAAATTCTGTTAAAAATAGACATTATTAGAATATATTTATATTTATTAAATTAAATTTCTTACTTTTCTTCGTGTTGCATCAGCTTGGTCCCACCATAATTGGAGAAAACTGATTTCAGACCAAATGAATGTGAAATCTTTGTATTCTATCATTTTGGATATAACTGCATTTAAAATATGTTTAGATTCTGCTTCAAAGTATTGTAGGTAAGTCTTTAGCCATCCAGGATCATTATGAGAATGTGGAACTAAAAATATCTAAATAAAATAATAAATATGAAAAATAAGTAAAATAATTAATTAACTATCTGACTTTCAAATTATGTCTGTCGTGATCATTGAATTGTTCATTCAATCTATTTTGAAAAGTTTCATCCCAATATGATTTTCTTCCTATCCATTCAGGCTACAAAATAATATACCAAACTATCATTGAACTCACAGAACTAGTAAATATATTAACAATTAACATACGTTGAAGTCGAATTTTGCAAAGACATCACTTGTTGTTATATTTGTTTCTCGTATATTTAAATTATAACAGTTTCCATATATTTTTTTGTGCGTTGAGGAATTGTATTGGTTATTGCCTTGTAATCCTTCAATTTTTGTTAAGGATTTGTATGGCTGCACCAATTTATGTCCAATAGATATATTATAATATAAGCATAGTATTAATGTTGATAAAAATACGAATGATTTTGAAGAGTTCAGTTGAAATATTACCAATGCCATGCTATTATTAAAATTGCAATTTTCTTCTATACCTTCTTTCACAAGCTTGAGATATGTAATAACCTAATAATTATATATAACTTGTAAATTTCTCATAATTTAAATAAAATATGCCAACGGGGGGTTATTACATTTTATTTATGTGGAAAATGTAATTTGAATTTTATATTCATTTCTAGAATTTAATTGTTTATTTGTATTATTATAGTATGGTGTTTATAAATATTTTTATATTAAACAATTCTTATTAATTTCATATTTAAGCCCCGCATCCTTTGGATCGACAACGGTACAACGATGAACTTTATGATGGCGCTCGCCCACGTTGCTAGAATGGTTGGAAATGCTCCTGCAAAACAAATTATTGAGTCAATCCGTTGGTAGTTGCAGGAGGTGCAGAGACCAAACTCTAAATTTTACATTTTATCTGCCAGTGCCAGATCAAATAAAGTAAATCGTTAACTTGAAGGTGAAGCGATAATGACATAGTAAATTTCATGGAACATATCGATTTTCGAAAACGATACCTCTATGTAATTAGGTATTAGAAAATATATTTTAAGCTTTAAGGGATAATGATTTTGTAAGGGCATCGCATTTTTTGAACTTTAACTTTTTATCTAAAATAATAATTACTAGATATTTGATTTTACCTAGTGAACTTAAAGACTTTTATGATGCTGGAATGAGCGAAACATGTTCATTTCATTTTAATATAATTTTTTTTAATTAAATATAAGTTTTAAAATATATAAAAATAAAAACTGTTTAAATTTATCGAAAATATAAGTCTATTTTATATGTGTATAAATTTGCTATAATCTTCCAATTTTTTTGTTATATTTAATTGGCGTTGGTCAGATTATGTAGTGCTTTTTTTAACGAGTTTCGAAATTAGTTAAGTAAATTAAAAGTAGGATATTTCTTATAATTTTTCTTTTATTATTTTTGTAAATAATAAACAATTATTTCGGTTTGGAATACAACAAATTTATATAATATATTCTTAAAATTATGAATTTACTTGACTAAAATTGTATATTGATTTGATTACGAAAACAATATTTGTTAATCAAGTAAAGTACCATTCGAATTCGAACAGTGGTGAACGAAAATATATATTAAATATATGTTATTATTTAAGAGATGGCGCGAGCTTATCTTATAATTTACTTTGTTGCCGGCAACATTGTCGCGCCTTCGTTTATTTTTACTCTACAACATGTAGTAACAGGTGTGATATGCAGCTGAGATTAGCGTAGCGTAATTGCGGCGCGAAAATCGACAACTAATATTATTTTATATTTTGAGGTTATATATTATTTATTAATATTTCACTTTTCACTATTTAATATTATTTTTTTTCTTTTGTGTATTGTGTTCTTTTGGAATAATTAAATTACATTAAAATGGCAGAAAATAATATATCTGAACTAAATATTAATGAATTATCTTTGGAAAATGTTAGTTTACCAACTGCTCCAGCTAGATATATTGAAGTGATTGTTTCTGATGAGGAATTGTCGGTAAGATGTGTATTTTCTATATAAACATATCAAATATCAAATTATTTTTTAAATAGATCAATTTACTGAATGAGATGTTGTCAAATATCCCATATCCTTTTGCAAGGACAAAAGTTGATTCAGCTATTATTGAATCTGGAAAAATTCTATCAAACGGTGAAGAAAATGTTAAAGAAATTATAGAATTAATATTAGATGCCTCAGTATGTAATTTTTTTATATAATATATAAAGTAAATAAAATAACATTTTACTTTTAGAATTTTTCTTGTGATTACCTTCCAGGCGACACTATTAATATACTTCCACAAAATTCAATTGAAAACATAAATATCGTGTTAAATTCACTAAGATTAATATCGAAATCTCATAACAAATGTGATATTTCAATTTTAAAAGAAACTACAAAGAAAACTGCAAAAATTCCAACGTACATAGTCAATTCAACAACACCATATAATTTGTTACAAAATTCACTAAATATTCAAAGTGTCCCGAAGAAATTATTTTTACGCATTCTTGTTGATTATACATCAAATTCAAATGAGAAAAAATTCTTAAAAACATTATGTTCCAAGGAGGGATCACAAATTTATACTAAACTCATAACTGAAAAATCGTTTACATTTTTAGATATTCTTAAGCTTTGTCCATCATGTCAACCAGATTTGGGAATTTTAATTGAACATTTGCCAAGGCTTTTGCCACGTTCATACTCAATTGCAAACAGTCCATTAAAATGTAAAAAAAATATTAAAATATTATTTTCGATTCTTCGTGAAAATCCTGGGATTACGACAAATTATTTAAAAAATATATTAAAAGAATTCAATGAATATCCTTCGAAGCAATTAAAAGTGAATATTTATTTTCGCAATATTAATAAATTTCGTTATACCGATGAAGAGTTTCAGAAAAATATAATTATGATAAGTGTTGGATGTGCAGTTGCACCATTTTTAGGATTCTTAGAACATAAAATGGAAACAAAAAAAAATATTAATATAATTAATAATGGAATATTGT
This sequence comes from Rhamphomyia laevipes, assembly GCA_963920725.1. Lineage (NCBI taxonomy): Eukaryota > Metazoa > Arthropoda > Insecta > Diptera > Empididae > Rhamphomyia > Rhamphomyia laevipes. Next base: position 52,819,861 of record OY987257.1, read on the forward strand.
GGTTATTTACGGGATTTAAAAATGATAAAAACAGTTTATATACAAATGAATTGAAAGAATTTAAGAAAAATTGTATACTTAATGAATTATTTGTGAGTTATTCAAAAGATTCGAATGCAAAATGGAAATATGTTCAAGATGCAATTATAGATAATAGAGAACAATTTATTAAATTATTAATGAGAGATGAAACTTTATTATTTGTATGTGCTGATGGTGCAGAAATATCTACAAGTATTCAAAATGCGATTTGTGACTGTTTCGAAAAAGTGTTAAACTGTAGTCATAGTGAAGCTGTTGAAATTATCATGAATTATAAGAAAAGTTTTAAATATCGTGAAGATATTTGGCTATAAGATTAAAATAATAAAAATTTATTTATATATTTAACTAATTTTTTGATGTTATTTAGTTATTTTGTTTTAAGTAAGTAAAATAAAACTAAAGAAGTTGGTCTAATATAAAAGTATGTATTCAATTAATTGATTGTACTACAAAATATATGTCATAATACAAATATGGTGATCATGAGTTGTTATAAGTTCTTGGGTTAAATTATAATATTGCTAGCTAAATAGCAATATATTTTACATTGTCATATAAATATGTAAAACAAAATTAATTATGCCATATAAATATGTGGCAAAAATAGTTGGATGTTCTGCTTTAACCATGCCCCGCATTAGTATTGCTAGGTTAGTGCATACCTAAACTATATCGTAATGTATAAGATCTGTACCTGTTAAAAAAATAAATTTTAATTTCTTTCTTCTTTATAGTTTGAGACTTTTTGGTAATAACAAAAATAAAAAATGTTACCAAAATGTTTCATACTATAATATAAATAAGTATAAATTTAATAATTACTTTGAATCCATTCAAACTATGTATTTTAAACAACAAACTTTCCAATCAAACAAAAAATCTTAAATTTAAGGTTATACATTTTCGTTTTTGTTGTCTTTTTAGACTATATTTTGGCGGTAAATAGTACCATAACGTTAACGTTTTTGCTTTTATATAAATTTACATAACTTCTGATGGTTGCTTTTTTGAAGCTTTGTAAATACTATAACGATAATTTTAATTTAATTATAAATTATTGCAAATAATTGATAAACATATTGAATGAAAAACAAATATTTCCAAAACGTTACAATATTATATAAAATGTAAAATGGATAATTAATTGAGATGAATTTTCTATTTAGTGTGTATATTTACAATCAAACAAACTAAATCTTAATAAATTTTTTATGTATATAAATTTGTAATTTTAAAATTAGAAATATCTTAATATAAAAAAAAAAGTTAAAAGAAAAATTAGAAATTAAAAATAACTTATTTTTAAATTGTAAACATAATTTATTTATAGCCAAATTTCTTCCTTAAATTGAAATCCTAAAAATTCTTTTAAATAAATATATTCTTAAAATATGTTTTTTTTTTTTGTTTTATTTATGTTACATTTATTTTCAGTTGGCAAAGCCTATCAAAAAATGCATTTTTAAAGATAACATAAAAATATTTTTGTTTTTTATGATATATTTATTTTGATGTTTTTGTATTTGTTGCATGCGACCGGTGTGATATGGAAATAGAAATATTTGAAATTGTATTTATAGTAAATTTGTATCTAAAAACTGATTGGAATTTTTAAGAAAATAAATTCGGCTGATGTTGATGTGCCAACTACGAGAGAAGCAATAAAAAAGTACAGCTACATGTATTTTTCAATATATATTTTTTATTTATACATCAATAAGTAATAATGAGAGCATACTATATCCAATAATTTGAAGTGTATATAACTATTTTTGGGTGAGTTCAAATACCTGCAAGTAAAAAGTCGAATTTTATAGATTTTCAAACTTGAAACTTATTTATTGTAAAATCTATTTAGATAAGAACTGTTCGATCCATAGTGTTAGATACAGTAATTTATTTATAATTAATTTTTATTTTTATATAAACAATTAGTTTTAATAAACCTTGTAAGATAAGGTAACTATACACATTACTCCTTTCATTCCAGTCATTTCCAAATAATGAAACCCTTCAACAAACAGTTTCGTAATTATATTAATACATATTTTTATTGTATATTTACTTAAAAGAAAAGTTTTTATTAATTTCCATATTTCACAGTAAGTTTTTTTCATATACAATACTCATACTTGCATTAGTTTTAAGAAAACCACATTAGGTCTACTTTGTAGATGTTCTAAATATTCTACTTTTATTTAACCTTTTCTCGATTATTTCGGCTACGTTAGACTTAGTTTGAATTATGTTGCAATGGCGTTACAGCCCAAATCGAGCCTTGGCTTTCACAAAGAGGTTTCGTAACATTTTATTGCACTAATTTTATACAGTTTGAATTATAGAAGTGTGGAAACATATAAAATAATTAAAATAGTTTGGAAAAGCTAAGAAATGAGGAAATGGCAAGTTGATCAGATGCAAAACTAATTGACTATGAAGGAAGGAAAGAGGAAAGTGGAAACTTATTCATAATTATGTGGATTTTAAAAATAAGGACGAGATTAATAATTTATCTAAATAAGAAAAGATGCCGTGATCTATGTTGAAGAACCGATTGTTTATTAATGTAATATAATCGTGAAGAGATGGAAAATATTATTTATTATTTATAGAAATGTGTTCAATTCTTGAACCAATTCGATAAATATATATTAATCGAAGTAATCTTGAAGTGCTCCAGATAATTAATTCGGGGTTAAATAATTAAAGAGTTTTATATCACTAATTCATTATATAGGAAAAGAGGCGAGTGATCAATAAAGAAAACATCATTATTATTATTATTTTGTATTTCAATTTCATTTAATTTCTAGATCCAATCTTACATTATACAAAAACAAAATAACGACTAACCAAATATTTAAGTTGTTAATGATCAAGTAATTATACTCATATATCAAACAATATCAAATCTGGAAGGAATACTTTCAGTCTGGAATACATCACCTTTACCCAATAATCTTAAAGAAAAAAATGATCTTTTTAAACATTTCAAAGATTTTGTATGTCAACATTTATTTCCATAAATTTAAATACCTGAAATTAAAGTTTCTATATTAGTTTTGTGAAAATTTATTATCGAACTGGGAGAAGCATGGGAGATAGGACTGTTGCAGAATTATTGTACTATAATTATAACAATAATTATTTTGGTTTGCATATTTTGTTAATAATTGTATTGTAAATTTTATATTCAATTATTTGGCTGGTACCTTTTTCAATTCACGACCATTACAAACATTTTTCTACGACTACGATCTGCTCAAAAATTGTTGGTTTAGTGTTTAGTTCCACATTTCAATATATATAGGTAACATAATTGGTAACTAACTTTATAACATGCATTCCTTTTAAATTTCGTCACAATAATTGGTACATATTTACTTATTTATATTTATTACTATATTGCGTGCTGTATGAAAACAACAAAAATTTCATTCTTTCTAATGCTGCACTTACATTATACAATATGTATTTCAATGTGATGTTAAGTGAGTTCTAAATTTTAACTATACACATTTCAATTTAATTTACAACCAATATTACAACAGTTAAAAAACTATTTTATTTTTTGATATTTAAATGTCAAACTGAAAATAATTTGTTAAAGTTGAAGTAATTGTTTTAAATAATATATTAAGTGAACTATATTTGTATTAAAAATATAATTTTGGTTGTTCAATTTTGTCCACATAAATTAAATATATTTTAATATTTCTTTAACCGATTAGTCTAACCGTCAAAATGGTTGTCAACGTGTTCCAAACGTATTGTAAACTAGCCCACAAACGTTATCCCTAAATTGATAACACGTTGACAAACCGTTGGTATAATGTATGAGCAGCTTAATGAAATTTTGTTCTAATTTGTTCTCCTCACAATTTACAATTATATTATATCAAAAAAAGTTTAATAAGAGAAAGAGAGAGACGTAATAACGTATCATAAAAAGTTTATTTTCAAGAAACAAGAAAAAAGCTCAAAAAATTATTTAAAATTAATTTTTTATTTAGTCAATCGGTATCCGACCTAAACGAAAGATCTCAAAAATTTAAAGAATAAAAAAAAAATTTCTTTTTTTTCTTTTTATTTCTGATATTTTATTAATATAATAATAATAATTAATAAATTCATATTTTACAAATAAATCATTTTAATTTAATTAAATTTGTTTCGCTTATACATTAATTTATATAATTTATTTAAATATATATACACACACACATACAAACATTACATTTATACACATATGCACTCATAAAAATATTATATATATTATATACGAATGAAAATAGAAAAGAAAATATAGTACGAAAATTATAATATAAAAGAAAAGAAAAGAAAATTAATACGAAAACGAACTTACATATACAAAATTGTTAGAACAATTTTCCTTTAAATAAGGATTTCCTCATTATCTATAATAATATATTAAAATAAATGAACTTAACGAACTTTATAAATAATTGTTTAAATTATAAATAATTAAAATTCAAATAAATTTTAAATTGAAAAATAAATAAGAAACTAAAAAATAAAATTTTTATTAATTTTAAATAATTTCGAATTGTACGCAAAAATATCAAAATTTTATTTTAAAAAATAAATTCCAATTTGTTAATACTTAAAATAATTAAAATTTTAAGTGAAAGAATAAGAAAATTATATAAAATTGAAATTAGAAAAAAAAAATGTGTTAAATTTAATTCGTCATTTTCATTTTCGCAAAATTTATTTAAATGTGGGTGCTATTAAAGTGAACAAAAAAAAAATGATTATTTGTTTTTTGCTAAAAAAAAATTTGAAAAATAGAACGAAAATAAATTAATTATAAAAATAATTTTTATATACATATAAATAAATAAAAGGTGAAAAACAAAAAGAAAATTTATAAAAAATAATCAAAAAGTAAAAGGAAATTTGTGTGTGCTTTTAATTGCCTTTAAAATATATACAAAATATTTTTAAACATTTTGTAAATGCTTAAGAAAACGTAATTGAAAAGACTGGTTAATTTTTTATGTTTATATAAAATAAGAGGATTAAAAAGGATATAACATTTATATTAGCCCAAGGATTTAATAAGTTTAGGTAAGAATTTTGATTTCATTAAAACATTCATTCATTTCTCAATATTTCAAAAGAACTCAAAAATTTATGGCGGCCATTTTAGATCTGACAATTAGTATAATATTTGAATATGTACAATTAAAAACTAAAAGGACACATTAGAATTAGTTTCTTTCTTCTAATCTATGCAATGGAACTACAGCCTAAATCGAGCCATGACCTCCTCAGAGAGGTTTGTTCACATTTTGTAATAATTTGGATTTATATACTATAATTTTATGGATTCCGAACAATTCCGAAGAAACATTTCATTATTAATTGCAATAAGCTAATGGCTTTTAATTCTGGAATATTACAATTACATATTGCATTTCTGGTACTCATTTAAAGCTTAGTCAACTTAAGATAAACGTCGATCTCGGTATTGAATGGAACTCGGAACGTCATACATTACAGAATAGCACACTATACCACCACCATCCGTACAATTATTTAGCTTTTGTGATAAAGGTAAAACTATTAAGGATATTTGGTTGCGATGCAGTAACCAAAAAAATCGGTATTAGTAAAAAGTTCGGTTTACTTGCTAAACGCGCTTATTAAAGCATTACATCATTACATGGCACTCAATGTTACGGAATTGTAAATATCTAAAAATGTATTTAAAGATAGCTGAATGTAATGTGATATCTTTGCGTTCTAAGAATCCATATCTAAAACATCGATATGCAATATAATTCCAAGAAACACCCGTACTACTCGGAAGTAGTCACAAATGAGCAGAAGTTGTTCTTAAATTTGTGATTAAGTAGCTTCAATTTTGAAGATTTTGTATCTGAAAAATATTTGAATATTTAGTCTTTCATAAAATATTATTTTTGAAGACAGCATTAAAACTTTTTAGCGCTTCTCTTTTACAATGAAAATGATTTTAATACATTAATTAATGAAACTATTAATTTCAAGAGTAAAGTTTTAGGTGTGTATCTTTATGACTTGTGTGGGATTTTTAATGTTTATTTAAAGAAAAAAAAAATAATAATTATAAAAATGGAAGCATAAAAATGTCATATATAATTATATGAAAACTAATAAAATGTGACCTTAAAGTTCAAGTATATACGAAAATAAAAATTCTATTTTTTGTTATTTCAACTAACAATTCTGGATAAATTCCCTTAAAATTTGAATATATTTTTGATGAAATTATATTTAAAATTTTTAAATTATTATTCTTTCAATATTTTCTACTTCAAATTCAACCATTTGCAAAGCAAATTCATACTATAATAATTTATTTGTTCTAATATTGTTGAATCATTGTCAAGTTATGGAGCCACAGGTTAGATTTTTATGCCTTAAGAATATATAAATTTGTCCATCTATGTAAGCATCTGTTCGTCCAAAAATTATAGGAATTCTGAGATCTAGAAAAACTAGAAACTTCAAACCGACATCATTAAAAAGCTGAAAGTCTCTAATTTTAGTCTCACAAATCTTCGCGCTTAGAAGAAAGTGCTTGTTTTCATATTACTTCATAATTCATGGCACTTTTATTCCATAAATAAATATTAATATACAAATACACAATTCATTCGTAGAAGGTTCTTTTTCAGTATTCAAACAATATGATCTCATCATTTTTTTCAAGGATCTGAAAAATTGATAAAATTATATTTTCGTCATTATAATTTTAACATAAATATCATTTAAAAGTTCATATTTTTTTTCCAGAATTTCAAAATTTGAATTTTGGGTTTTCCTTAGCAAACATTATTTATTTCAATTGATATTTTGACCTTGTGGAAAGGGGTTCATCAATATTTTCTTATAGTAAATTAGTCATAAATTTCTTTATACAAAAACAAAATATTGATAGCCGGCATAGTTGGAAATTTTCCAAATTCCAAAATTATATTGTGAATTTTTGAAAAATTAATATTTTAGTTAAATTTTTGTGGTGTGAAAAGTATACTGAAAATATTTTATTTCATATAAAACATTTATGGCATGCGAACTAGGAAATTAAATATGAAATAATAAATAAATTAGACATTACTGAAAATTTTATTTCATATAGTAAATTTTTGTAGAAACGACATATTTTTTCTAAATTCCCTAATAAATTATTACTAACAATTTCAATTAGTTTTATTCTTTATGACATTTTATATTCATTTATTATTTTGTTTAAAAGTTGGTTGGTTTGAAGGGAAGGAAGCAGTGGAGTAATGAAAATTTTTCTACGCACCTAAACCTCGAGGGTCCGTTGTAAACTCCTCATGATGACTTATTTTACCCTAGACCACATCATTTTAATTTAGCTCTCTCATTATGGCAATTATTTTAAACTGTTTCGACCTGCCCGCCTCTTTCTTGTCGGCTAAAACATTGCGTTACAAGTAGTTTAAACCTGATATATCTTACCGCAGGGCAGTGACTGAGGTAATGTTCTAGTGTTCCTCCTCTTCAACACACCCTCTACATAAAGATGTTACCGTTTAACCCAATCTACTCGCATGCTTCTTCAGTAGAATATTTTTTTTTGTTGATAAGCGAATTTTCAAAATTAATTAATATCTTAAAAAATTAATTTATATTCTATAATTTTTATATTTAATGAAATTTCAATTTAAATTTTTTATATTTGAAATTTAATTAAAAAAGAAAAATGATTTAATAAACCAAAATTAATAAATATCAGTTCAACCGAAAATATAAATATTTATATATAATTTTTGCTTTCTTGTCGAATATTCTGAAGTCATATAGCTAATTTAAGAAATTACACATAAAATATTGACTTTGAGATTTGAGCCAAAACAAAAAATTGAATGTTTATATAAATTAAAATTAATTGAAACTTTCTACATTTTCTATATAGTTTCGATCAAATCTTTTATAATATTTGAAAAATTAACTATATATTTAGCATGATATCATATTATAGACCAAATTTTAGCTAAAACGAAAATATTTAAGTAATTATTATAATTCAGATAATTATAACAAAATATTTTATTATTAATTTTCAAATTACAAATTTCTAAAATGATTTCTATTCTGATTATTTAAAGAAACCATATTTTATGAGTAAGTTAGAATGAATAACTATGACTGTTGTGACTAGATGGACGAAAAACTTCAAATGTATTTTTCCATATGTTTATAACAGGATGGGAAAACAGGGATTCTTGTACTATTACGGAGACTTATTTAAAGGCATATCTCATAAATAGTTTTTATACGATTTGAAGAAAATTAACACATTAGTTAATTTAAGGTTGTTAGATGACAGCTTCAGTGTTCATGCTAAAATTTTCGATTTATATTTGATAAGTTCTAGTCTAAAACCTTTTAATTCAATTTAAATCAAATTTGATGCTCTAGTAGGGTAAAATAAGTCATCATGCGGAGTGTACAACGATTCCTCGAGGTTTAGGTGAATGCAAGAATTTTCGTTATTATCCCCCTTTAAACCAACCAACAAACCAACTTTTGATCCAAGCAATAAATGAATATAAAATGTCGGAAAGAAATTGAAATTGTTAGTTTTTGTTCTTAAAACATTTTAATGGCACCGTAAACATGATGCTGAAACATATTGCTGCAACATTTATTATTGCTGTTTAGTTCACATAGTTCAATGAATTTTGGTACACAGGTTAGTTTTTCTGTTTTAATCGGTGTCTGTAAAATTTGGGGTCAGTAATTTTAAAAATATTAAAAATAGATTATTTATATTTATTTAAAAAATCATTATGATTTTCATTAAGAATTTTAATATAGAACTACGAGATATCTGCTCCCCATAGGTTAACAGTTTTTTTTTTATATATAAAGTATTATTACTCAAAATTAAATTGGAATATTTCATACTCCTACATTTGTTCAATGTTACAGACTTTTTCGTATCTTAATCAAAACCAATTTAAATTTGTTATTTAAAATTCTGGCCAATTATGAATGATGCCCGGCATTATCAACACAACGTAAATAATGCTTGTTCATATATTATGATGAAATTTCCATAATAAATTTTATTTTTAGGATATATTATTATGGAATGAAGTAATAGTAATCATAATAATAATATTTTATTTATTTTAAACTTTTGTTGATGAATTTGTTTTATGTTAGAAAATTTAGGTCAGAGTAAAACTTCTTGTTGATTTAGTAGTGCTATTGAATTTCAAAAATTTAATGGTCAAACAACGACGTACAAATAATTATTATTTTTCCAGAACGTCTGTTCGTTGTGCTTCTTTATGAAAATATCAACATATGGAAATTTAAATTGAAAAAGAACACAATTTAGTTACGTAAAGTTAAGGGGTTGTGACAAGCACATTTTGTCACAAAATCAAATATGTAATAACAATTATATTTTGTTTGAAAATGATTAAATGTTACCATTATAAAGAACTTTAGGTTACTTCAAACATCCAAATCTCTATTTTCTAAGTTTTTTTAATTATTGCACTTCGTCTTGATTGTTCAGTTCGACAGACTTACAAATTGAAATTAATATGATCATTTTTTTTATTAAGAATATTTTAAAAATATACTTTTAGGAGAAAGATGTTTTATAAAAATTATATTATAAATATAAAATATACAATTACCGTTGAGTCACAACATATTGGCAAAGAATTGCTAGAAATGGTTTTAAACAGAGTTGTTAAATAATGGATAATTTTTTGTACTGGAATTAGCAAAGTAATTTCCGGTAATTCTTTAAAGTAACAAATACTTTAAAGTATTTTTAAGTAATTCTTAATATACTTCAAAATACTTCATGAAAATGTGAAGTATTTGCTTACTGCATTGCAGTAATTCCAAAATTTAATTACGTTTGGTGTAATGCATTGCTTCCATTACCAGTACAGTAATGAATAGGTAATTAAAAAATTTAAGTACACAATTACTTTTTAGAAAGTATTGCAGTATATGTTAACATTATTCGGTAATGAAAACTGCATTAGTTTTCTAATGTATTTTTTAACAATTTTGGATTTAAATATATAAAATATATAAAGTATAATTGACGAGAAAAATAAACATTTTGTACCTGTGGAGAAAATTATTTAAGAAAATAGATAATTGTATCTGCCTACACGCAAATGTTCAATTTTTAATATTACACATGTACATAGTTATAAATAAACATACATATAATAGATATAATTTTGGGAAAATTAAATTTCTAATTTCATTTTGTTCGGCTGTCCCATTTTTGGTATATTAAAAAAGTAATATGACATTATATAAATTCAAATTATATATAATTCAAATTAAAATCTAAATTGTAATTAAATAGAAATAGGTTTAAATATATAAATAACTGCAAAACATCGTGCAATTTTATAAAATAATTGCTACAAAACACAGATAATTTATGCTAAATATAATACCTTCACTATACATCAATTATCTCAACCAACACTTTAAAACTTTTAAGTAATGTTAACTTTATGTGAACTTTATACCCATATCCATTTTGTAAATAGAAAAATATTTCGGTGTGCTCTGTAATTTTGGGTGCAACTGATGCATGGCAACTCCACTACCACAACGTATCTAAATCCAAAAACTAGTCAAAAACTAAGTATATTTTTTCTTTCAGATTTGTATCCTTGAGTCCATATATTACTAAACTTGAATATATTCCTCCCTATATATCTAAAGCCTCAAAATAAATACCAAGAGCATTTGGAGAAATACGGGGAACTCAACGTCTATATTTTGATTTTAATTGACGATTCACTTAATTTTTTAAAATATGAAGTTGCCTATATTATTATGAACGCAATACTATTAAAAAGTACGTTATACTTATCTGGTGACCATTTGTATATAGTCTACTATATTGTTTGCATCACAACCACACTACCATAACGTATCCAAATCCATATATAGACGCCCTTTTCTTTCAGATTTCTAGCTTACTCATCTTTGAGTCCACCCAATGCCAATTTTTTGTTTGTAATGGCCTATTTATAATAAGAAATTGGCTTATTATTATGAACGTAATACTGTTGAAAGGAACATAAATCTGGACTATTTTTACATGAATCACTACTATCAGAAATAGAAATTTGCACACTACTTAATAATTTATATAATAATTTACAAAAAATTTAATAATTTTTGTAATCAAATATCGTGCACCTTTTATTTTCGCACCTTTCGCTTTTCGAACATTAGTCAATTTTTTTTTTGTACTGTAACATAATCTTTTTAAAATTTGTTTGTAATTCTAATTCCGCGATAAAGAAAATATTTATTTAATTGTGTTTTTTTTTTGTATTTTGTACAAACCATAAATTAATATCAAATTATGTTTTATAAATATTTACATAAATTATTAATGTAACTCGAATATCGTTTTACTGTTTGGCAAATATTAATATAAAATTACTATATAAATTGCAAAAAACTAAATATTTTTTTTATTGTATATTATAAATAATTATTATCATAATCAAACCTTAATTTTTAATTTTTATCTGCATTAAAAAGATAAAACAGACTCTGAAAAATGTTGTTAAATATTGTATGAATGATTCATTTTTTCATTGATAAAATAAAATTCAGAATTAATGCCATTTCCATAAATAGTTTCTTAAATTTATATTTTTTGGATAAAATTATTAATTTAAATTTTATACAAAAATAAATTGAAATAAACCAAAATGGAAATAAATAAAAATTCGATATTCTTTGAATAATAAAATATTATTTAGTTTCCGAATTTAAAGAAAATATTTATGTAAATGTTCTTGTAAATTTTGTATTCATGGATTCTTACTGATCATTACGTTGATAATTTTATTCAAATTTATTATAATTTTAGTTTTATCTTTATTTGTCCGAAGTCCTTCTTGTTTACTTTCATCATTTAGTTCAATAAGAATATATTGCATTTCTTGTGACGTATATGTTATAACTACTTTAAAGAACCAGTAGCGCTAATGGTTAACTTTAATTCCTACGATATTAAGTCGCACCTCCAATACCGTCAAGTATTCTATATAAATGCTCCCATTAAACTACTTGTTAAGTTTGAAAAATGATTTTTGGTTACGTAGCATAAAAATCGCTATGTCATATAACTATGGTCTTAATTATCGGTAATCATAGGGTCTACTAAACTAAAAATTCTTTAACAATAATTTTGTTAAATAATTATTTGAACATGTTAACAACGGATGGAATTGAAAAAGTTTGTAAATGGAAACGTTTAGTACCAAAACATTAAAAAATTTGAATTATATTACACGATAATTCTATGTTAGGTAAACATTTATAATATTTTTTAGTTATTTTGATTAAACAACAAATATTTTCTTTCAAATATTATTTATTAGTGTCAACGCCAGTGATGGGGAACCTTTTTTTACAAGTGGATCAAAAATGAATATATTTTTTATATTTCATTATTTAAGTCAATCATTATTTTTGTAAAAAATACATCAAAACTTTTAGTAATAAAAATAGTTAAAACATTTAATAAGTGATTTGCAAAATCTACTGCGAATTTGTTATAATTATAAAACATATTATTCTGACGATTCTTATGCAATTATCAAATGGTGCTGTTTAAATATAGAAAACTTTGTAAATTTTAAATTTCACAGTCAACTTTATTAAAAATAAATAAAATCCAAGTAAGATTGATACAAATTTGAACAAATTTCATAACATTTTTTTTTCATAGTTGCGTGAGTCACTGTGAGACCCCTGGTTCATAGGTTCGCCATCGCTGATCTACACCATATTTAAATTTATGAATAAACAAACAAAAAGACAAAATCTTAAATATTTTTGGATAATTTGTAAAAAAAAATTATGTTGCCAATTTTTTTTTTTTATTTATTTAGCGTAGGTAGCGCGCGAATGGCGTTGTACCAATGTCATTATGAATATTATAAATAATCTATGATGACTGGCGTGATTTTAGTGTTATTGTTTTAAAAACGGCTCTAAATCAAATATCTAATAAACAACTGGAAATTTAGACCAAAAATAATAAAAAAAAGATATAATAATATTATGTTAATATTTAAAATTAAAATTAATTTTAAACAATTAACAAACACTACAATTCACAATGGTAAATAAACTGTAGGTGCGTGTAGCTAGTTTGGATATATTTTATTTTCTATAATGCTATAATTATTATAATTTTAACTTATTTAGGTCTTCTGAGGTAATTTTTATTATACATCTATTTTTACTATTTATTTTATATTATATATTTTTTGTTATTCATTGATTCAATTAGCTATTAGCCTTGTATATATTTCAATGACAGTTTTGTGACAATTCCGCAATTCCCATAGTGTTTTGTTGATGTCTGTCATACAAGTAATATTCATAAACTTAATGAAGAATTAAAAATAAAATAAAAATAAATATATAAAGAAAATTAACTTTAACGTTTTCATTTTTGTACGCAATTATCATTTTTTTGGTTTGGTTGTTATAAATTAGCTAATTAAAATATCCTTTTACAAAACTATGTTGACCGGTAAAAAAGCCAAGCCTGGACTGACCTACAAATCGATAAAAAATACGAAAGAATTCTATTTTTAGATAATTACTTTTATACTGGGTGGGTTTGTTGAAATTTGAAATATTGATTTTTTTTGTACTTTTTGGTTACAAATAATTTAGTTAGCTTTAATATAGTTAATCCATTTTGCAGACATTCGTCATTATTTTAACAGAGATGGAAACCAATTCTTTTTTATGTGATTTGATTCGGTTTTAGTTCAATAATAGCTGTAAGTTTTGGTTTGGTTTTTCAAATCTTAATTATAATCAAAAATTTTATTAATTTCTTTTGATTTTAAATTGTAATGTAATTAATAATTAAATAACAAAATAAAATAACAAATAAAACAAATAAAAAATAACTCAAAGTTGCTAAATTTTTTAAAAATATCAAAAGCAAACTCGAAATGGTTTGGTTAATGATTTGGTTCCGCGATACTTCAAAACTGGTTTCAGTTTTGGTTTTGTTTTAGTTTACAGAACATTGGTTCGGTTAGTAGTTGTCTGATTTGGTTTAAAATTAGTTTCCATCTCTGATTTCGAATGTAATTCAATAAATGGAATATAATTCACCGAACAATGTATTTCAATTTAGCTATTTTTAGAAATATATAAAATATTTTACTTTTATTAAATGACCACTAACAAAACATTTTTAAATTTAGTTCATTTTTAAGAACATTCTATTCATAAAAATATTTTTACTACCCGTACCCATAATACTACATAATTGACTTCCCATTTGGGTTTGGCGCTTTTATGGATACTATGACAACACAATAAAATGTGGGTGTAAATAGTTTTTCTTTTGCATTATTTTCTATTAGGGAGTTTTCCAATTTATTTATTTTCTTTTCTTTTCGTAAAATGAACAAATAATATTGTGTGAAGAATAAATAATATTCAATACAAAATTTTACGAATGACGTGATTATTTAAAGAATTATTGAATACTTTTCTAAATATCTATATTGTTGGGTGACTCCCTATAAGTAAGGAGGAGTACAAAATTTAATTTATCTACTCCCTAATAGTTTACCCCTAATTATAAAGAGGTCATCAGTACAGAAGTAGAGTTGAAAGAATTTTTAGAACTCACGTCGTATTTTACGAATTAACATTATTATTAAAATGCCGGTAATATGATAAATTTGCATGAAAATATAAAAAATTTTATGTTATTTTTTTTGAATTTATGAAAATGAGTTCATAAATTATGAAAATGAGTTTATAACACGCAATAACAAAGTTTGAAATTAAGGGCGATTTACATTAGTAAATATTATTGTTATTTTAAATTAACTTAAATAAAGAGGATAAATGAAAGTTATTCTGCAGACATTACTGAAAAAATTGTAAATTCAATAAAAGGAAAGTAAAAACATACTAAACGATTCGTTTGTGTATGCCAATAAGAGAATGTGCAGAAAAGAGGAGTCATTAGAGTACCGCCCTCGTGACTATGTGCATCTATCCAGAACAGAAGATTTAATCATACTGTCAGTTACTGACTGAAAACCTGATTTCATTGATCATACAAGATGAGTTGAGGGAATGAATAATTCGATGGAAATCTAAAGAGAGTATTTTTGGCAGCCGCGTTTGGAGGAACAAACAGGAATCCTCCATTTTCCATTCTTGCAAAACTAAATAAATAGCGAGATTTCAATGTTTACAACACTTTTTCTTATATATTATCAAGCAATTATAACTATAAGTTGGTTCCATGTTCTGTTTAACGGTTCGTTGTTCGACTAGACAACTGCGTTGCTCAATTTTACTCAGCTTTAACCATAGTCGTATTAGTAAAGCCGACTGTAATGTGGTTTGTTTTAAGAAATAATTCTTAAGCCGCAGACTATCTTGACTATCAGCAATTTCTCAAAAAATATTTGATAAAGATGATTTTATGCTCGTTAAAAATATGACAATCTTGCCATTTCCTTTTTTTTTTTGTGTAGAGGAAAATTAAATATACATATTTTTTTTATAAATCATTCCACTATGAAAAATTCTTATTGACGTCATCGGAAAATATTGTTATAATATGAAATATTCATTAATGTTTTTGTGGAAAATGAAAATATTAGAATTTTATTTTTGTATATAAATATTTTTTATGACTTGTTGAAACCATTCAAATGCTAAAATATCACGGTATTTTTAATTTGTTGAAATATAATGTAATACAAAATTTGTTAATTGATTTATATGAAAAAAAAAACAACGAAAAACACTGAAAAATTTTCTTATGAAAATCTGTCTGGTTGTCTAATAGTATTTTTTAGAGTTCATGTAAATGGCATTGGTTGGGTTGAGAAATTAATTTAATGCATATTTTTTTTTAAATTTTTTATAAATCTATAATGTTTTTTGCATAATTCAAGGAGCAAATTCTACATTTACAAGTAAAATAAATTTTCATAATTCAATTTTGTAATTTATCCACAATATTTATTTCAGGGGTTCAGGTCTTATTTATGTTTTTGGATATTACCAGTATTACATACTTTTTAAATCATAAAGATTTATTTCATAAATTAAAAAAAAATATTAAAATAAATTGTTATAATTAATTTTTTTTTTTATATTTTGCAGGAAAAAAACGTCAATAAAAATCCTTGGTTTGTTCAAAATTGTGGAGCTTGAAGCTTTTTTAATACTTAAATCAAATAAAAAAAAATCATTACTTATTAATTAATTAATGAAACTAATAAAAACATAAATAAATATAAAAATACAAAAAGTTAAATAAAGACTATTAAATAATTTAAAAATACAAACTAATTATAATTTTAAAATAAATACTAATTAAATGCATGACAAAAGTTAAAAGGGAAATTTATTGAGAAATAAAATATTTAAGGTTGGATTTTAAATAACCGAAAAATAACAATTCGAAATTACATATACATAAATAATTTCAATAAATATGACAGAAATTAATAAAACGACCTCCAGTAATACGATTATTGAGTCATCCGATGAAAATAATAGCCCGATTATGATGACAAATCAAACAATAATAATTTCTGGTCCTTCTAATAATATAAAAAAGGATTATGAAGAAAATACGATAACAACATCAACAATGAAATCAACAAATCTGTTACAATCAAATATAAATAAATTAATACAAAATAAATTAAAACGAAAAAAGAAAATTACATCAAGTTTAATATCTGTTAATGGTACTGACGAACTACATACAATTAATGAAAAGAAAAGAACAAAAATTGAAAAACAACAACAACAACAGCAAGGAAATAAAGAAAATTGTGATAAATTAAAAGTAAATAATAATAATAATCATATAATAGATGGCGCTAATAATGTAGTTTTAACAAAACCACCAATTCCACCATCAAAATCAATAGATAAACAAAATGTTACTAGTAATAATAATAACAATGGGAAAATTCCACCGCCACGTCAGAAAAGAAAAATGGAAGAAAATCCATCAGTTATACAAAAATTAAATGCCCAAAGTGAACAATTAAGATTAGAAATTGGTGAACTTAAGAACGCTCTGAGCACAGAAAAAAATGCTGTAAGGACATTAAGGTAAAAATGCACATTTTTTTATGTACATATATAATTTACGGTACGGAATGATTATTTCACGAAAAGTAAGTCCACATGGGAAATCATTTCATAAAATCAATTTCTCACAGAAAGTTGGAAAGGTTTCCATAAAATTGTTACTTTCTGTTGGAAATAACTTTTACATTGATTTTATGGAGCTATTTTCCAATTGGTGATAATTTATTTATCATGTGGAGTTTTTCAGGAATATTTATTACCCCACATCACCAATATGATAAATAAAGATCATAATCAATTGGGAATCGATCTATTTCTAGTTCGATCTATTAATTATCTATTTCTGTTTCGCAATTTACTGATTTGATCATTTTAATGGTAATTTTTATCGATGACAATTGACCTATAATTCATTTTAATTATTTTTTTTAAATGTTTTAATGTTAATAGATTAATTTAATAATTTGGTTTTCTGTAGGGCACAATATGAATCTGAAAATCGCAAATCGAAAAATGAAGTTAAAAAATTACAAACATCTTTAGAAGCAATGAAAAAAGTTGTAACTACAAATCAACAACAGAAATTAAAAAACATTACTAAAGATGAATTAATTCTAAGCGGTAAGGATCATGCTAATGTGGAATTGAATAAAATAAATCAAGAAATTGCTGTACTTAAGGATGTAAATAAAATTTTGGAAGAAAAAATTCGGGTAAGTTTAAGTTTTTGTTGAATTTTGGTATGATTTGTTTATACATTTTTGTGTGCTGCTACATTTTATGATAGCTTCGTTTTATTACTCCTATCCTAAGTGTTTTAGTATAATGTTCCAAATAGATTTTTTAACATTTTATAGCTGCAAAAATTGTACTAAATTTGACGTGTTTGAATTTCAATGAATTAAAAAAGCTTGAAACTTGCATGATTTTTGACAAATAATATTTTTGAATGAAAATTTATTCATTTCCATCGATATTTTTGTCCATTTTTTATAGATATGTAACGATAGTGAACGACGTAAAACATTATATATGCAAGAGTTAACAGATTCATATGAAACCCGATTGACTCAAATATCTAAATCTGCTAAAATTGAAATAAGTCGTTTGGTAAGTTTTCTAATAAGTGTTTTATCATAAATGAAAGGAACTAAAAAAAATGATATTTGAATGAAAGTAAGTGTATTCGGAACGCTTAATTTAGTATTAAGGGAAAATTTGGTAAATTTAGTATTAAAAGATAGAGTTAATAGTTACCCTTTAATAATTGAAATTATATTTTTAATATTTGAAACTCTGTAGCAGTAGTCAAATTCTGAATATTTTTTAAAAGCCTAAAAGTATGCAATAAAATTAAATTTAATTGTTTTGAAAGAAGTTGGAAATATAATCATTTAAAAATAATAGAAATATAGAAATTAAAAAAATAATTTAAAAAAAAAGTATTTGATCTGGCAAGGAATTTAGAACATTATGAATAATATCCTATGTGGTGAGTGCCCAAGGTTCGTTAAAAGTTATAAGATTGTAGATAACATCAATTTATTATTTTGGATGAGGAATGAGGTTGCAAAATCAATCTCTAAATACTTAGATTCAATAATTTTGGTTTAACTACTTATTGTTAAGATAATAAAGAAAATAGGGGCGTACTGTATATATACATATTGTAATTGGCAAATTTATCAGTTGGTAGGGCAGAAGTTGACTTTAATAGACATTGTATATTTAGAAAATTTAAAAACATAAAAGTGTTCCTGTTCAAGGGATCATTACACCTCTAAGATTCGGCAGTCCACCTTGCACATTTGCAAGGCGGTATAGCTATTAATTAGTTATTTGGCATTTTGGAAGCAGTAAATAACACAGCTCATTTTTGATTGACTCATATGTTTATTTTAGATTAAAATAACATGTCAAAAATAATTAAAGAAGAAAATCTTTAAAATTTTTACACACATCGTTTCATTAAGCTTGTCATGTCATAGTAAAGCTAACAACTGCCAACTAATAATTTATTACAAATCAATTTACCAAATCATTAAACTCTTAAATTTGATCGATTAATTTTATACATATTTATTATTTCAATAATTCCACCTTAACTTCATTTCATTAATATCGAAAGTAAAATGTCTGGTCTTCTTGATGATTCATTCAAATACAAAATTATAATTTAATTTACAAACCACAAACAGAAATCGATTTAGAACTAACCAAAAATAAAAATTTTCTCACGATTTTTATGTTTTCATTCATAACACATAAAAGTAAAAATTTATATACGAAAAAATCAACAAACTTGAATTTCAAATTTATTTTCTTGTTAAACATAAATAAAAAAAAATAGCCTCAAGCCTTAAAAATAGCATAGAAGTCGAGATTTGCAAATCACATAAAACACATCACGCACAAAATAGCTGCAAAAAAATATTACTTTTCCTGTCTTTTGAAATTTTTTTCATTTTCTGGGCTGAACCTAAACATAAACGATTTCATTTTTTTTCCTCCAAAAATAGTTAATTAATGGCTCGCGAGATTCACTCATCATTTCGTTTTTATCGTCGTTTTAAAAGTCTTGATATTCTTGAATGAAGTAGTAAAGAAAGATTAAAGAATTTAAAAAAAAAGATAAAGAATGTAATAACAATGCCTTAAGCAAGCATAAAGATTGTCTTAAAGAAGATGACATAGCCGAATAACTGAGGAGTTATTTCATTCGCATGAGCTTTAACTATAAAAGAAAATCTACAATTGTATTAAAAAATGAAGTATCGTTAGTAAGTAGGACGAATTTTGAATTGTCGTTATCATATTACTGGGTCACTCACGACGGTGTACATTTGCAGAGCTTGCCCTATAGTCTTAACAGAAGCAAACCAAGAATACTAGGATATTATAACAATTGAAAACATTTATAACGCATGGGCTAGCAGTGCTGCACAATATTTTATGGTCGGAGGGTCTGCGTGCCAAAAGTATAAAATCATTCTTTTCATCTACCTCTAAATAAATGGTTGATATTTGAGAATAAAGAAAGTTTATTTAAATAATTAAAATGGTTTTTATATTAATGTGAATTGTCCATTTGTTGTTTCGAGCATATATTTTTATAATCTGGAAGTATTTCAGTAGATGCTATTTTCTATAGATCTTGAAGGTGTTCGTTACTGAGGATGTTTCTATTTATTTTTAATGTACAAATGAGCACAACTGTGCTAGTAGATCCGAGAAAACTATAATTATAAATTTTGGGGTCTCAAAAAAGGACTGATAAAAACCATGAGTAATTAATTCATCGGAAATGTTTACGATAAAATTCAAATATAATATCATATAAGTACAGGCCGATATTTCATGGCGTTGTCGCGTTAGAGTTTAATTAATTATAAATTTCGGCGTTAGCTTCAATAAGCGATAAATTTCTCCTAACAATTTTGAATTCGTAAATGACTAAACTGTTTAAAATTAATGAAAATATTTTGATATTATCATATCAAAATCATGAATTAATATATTACATTATTTATGTGGTTTTAACATAAATAATGTAAACCAGCACAAATCATTTTAAAAGATATAATAAAATTTAATTTAAGATGTTTACAAACTATCAATTCGAAATCGTTTTAAATTTGTAGTTTTGTATAATGCCTCAAGTAAATTCATCATAAAATTAACTAAAAAATAAATTTAATAACAGCGAGAGAGCTATGAAAATAATCTGAACCCATCAGTAAGTAATTCAGTTTTAATATTTAAAATTTTCATATTCTAAAAATAAAGTAGTAACGAAAGTGTACAGAATTTGAAATTGATAAAGAATGCAATAAATTAGGCCTTAAGCATTAGTAGTTATAGAATATAGATTATAAAAATTTACCAAGTGGAATAAAAAAGATTTGAATAACAAAATCTGATATTATAGCATACTTTCAGGCGAATTATTTTTATAAGTTTTTTCATTTTACAAATCTTTAATTTTTAATCTATTTCTTATTATTTTCTTCACTTCGAAAACGATAAATTGTATTTAAAATAAATAATATTTATTATTAATTTAATTATATTTCTAGCTGGAGGAAATAAAAACAAAAGAACGCAATATCGGGCAACTCAGAAAGGAAATTAATTCAACTAAGAATAATTCAACGAATAATAATCAAATAAAAAATAAAGATACAAGAATTGTTCAACATCCGACTGAGGTAAGTCAGATTTAATTCGTTCTAGATAATATATTTTTTACGAGTAGTGTTGTGATGGAAAGATCTAATTAAAAAATATTTTTTTTTTGCTTTTCCGATTGTTTGAGCAATTACAAATACGGAAACAAAAATCCGATAATATAGTTCGTTATTTTAGAACACGAACAGCGATAGATTTGCCTTGTAGTTGGTATCCAAATTGAATGAAATTGGGGACATATATATGTTAGTATTATGATCTAGTTTGTGGTTACGTTCCCTAAAATATGGAATCCGTAGCTTTATAGTTTCATGTTAAAATTTCCGAACTATATTTTATGTGTTCCAAAGCTTTTCGATTTTTTTCACATAAGTTAGTTTTGTGATCCAGTTGGTGACCCATCAGTATGTTTCTCCATAGAGGTCTTTATTCTTCTAGGTCTACAAAAGTCCTTCCACAACTTTGACTATATTTGACATTTTTCCTCCTGAGTAAATAGTAGCTTTTCCTTCATTCTGATTGAAGAGCATTCCGAAGGAGTAGGCTAGTGAACGATGAGAAGACAAAATTACCCTATATTAGAGAACCCTAGAAAAAATCACGGTAGAAGACTAAAACTTTGAAGCAGTCAACACCTTCTTTTACCTTAGTAGCCACGTTAATATAAATAACTTTTTATATCGGAGGATAGAGGATAGAATGCAAGCTGGTAACCGATGGTACTTTGCCAATATGAAGTTGCTCAAATCCAAACTCATTTCAATATGCTTACCAATTAGAAGATGGCCATAGGACCAGTAGTAATGTATGTGCGAGAGACTTGGAGTCTTACAATAGTTGATTAAAATGCTTTAAAAATCTTTGAAAGGAGTATAATACTTAAGAAACTCTGCCAGTAGTAAAAGGAAATGAGTTTGGAGCTCTAATTAACAACGAAATAAAAGAAATGAAACGAAAAGAAACGAAATAATAGAAATATGTCCATTTAGTACGGTTAATAAAGGCACTAAGAGTAAGAAGTAAGAAGTGTGTTTCTATTAAAGTTTCAAAACTTGAAACAATACATTCTTGATGGTGTTAACAGATCTGAAATTTCGCAAACGATATATTCTTGAAATTCTTTTTTTTTACTATTTTTTCTACAAGTTTTGGGCCACCCCTAATAGGTTTTTTATTTTATAAAACGGAAGCAAGATTATAGTTTATTTAAAAAAATTTAAGGGCAAATATATACATATATAAATTTAATAAAAATTAGAAACAAAACTTGTCTACACTTTTGTTATTACGGTGGTGCGTAAGTGATGAGAAATTTCTAATCAATTTAATAATAAATTAGCAGGATATCCTCTTTCAAAGTAAATATAAATCATAATGATTATTATAAATATCGATACATTTTGATTAGTATGTAGTAAATAAATTTATATTTTCAATTAATTTTATACTTAATTATATGATAGCGTTTTATTTAACAACTTTATGAAGTAATTATTAAAATTTTAATGGAATTTAATATATATATTTTACAAAAAATCATTAAATTCACAAGTAAAAAGTTTACTAAAACAAAATATTTTCTTCAGAATTTTATTATTATGTCTAATTTCAATTTTATAAAATAACAATTTAGTTGTTAATAGAAAAACCAATTTGAAAAAATATATAAACTTTCACTTCAAATAGATTTTTGAAGGTGTTCAAATTATGTAGTTTTTCGTCTTTTTCCCCACTGCTAATTGGGGTTACCTTAGCAGATTAGTCGTAGTTATATTCAACAGTTTTGTAATAAACAGTTCTTTATTAAAACTAACTCATATTTTAACACATATATCATGTATTTTATAGAATCGTAATTTTGATAGGGACTCACTAAAACTAGCGACACTAAATTTTATAGACACTAACTAGAATCGTATTATATTAACAATATGATCTAGTTCTCTAGTAGAACATATGAAATACTCGTAATATTAATTATAAATTCTTTTAAGTTCTTTTAAAATAATAATAATAATTTGATAAATACAGAAATGAATAATTAAAATAAAAATACTTTTATTATGAAAAAGTTAAAAATACTTTTATTTTAAAAGTATAAAAATACTTTTATTATAAAACTAAATTGATTGTTAAAGTTGATTGGTTTTAATGGATATGGGAACTACCTTTCTCCATGCACTAAAGCTTTATTAAATATAGTATTCTCCAGTCAATTACGATGAAATCACATTGAAAACCTCATTGAAGCACATAAACTCGTCTAATGAGCTTAGTAGAGATTCATCCCGCCTAAAACAAGTTTCCAAACTCCTAAAGATTTTTTTGTTGGACCGAAAACTAGTAGCACAGTAGGTCCTCCATTGACCTCTTCTATATTTAGAGGAAGTGGTCAATTTTAATTTTGCCGCATGTCCCGAAGCAACTCTAGTGAATAATCTGGATAAAGCTTTGTTAATTTTTAAGAGCTTCTTTTTTATATTTAGCCATTTTGCATTCGCAACAGGTAAATTGTGATATTAAATATTTTACATTTCATCATTCTATGATAACGCAGTTTTAGAATGTCTTCCATTTGATCTTATAGAAAGAAGAGTTCCAATTTTTAATACTTATTTTGAACAAAAATAATGAAATAAAGATTTATACTCACCTAATAAATAGAGTTTTCTTATTTTTCTGTATTTAGTATCAAAATGAATAGAACGATTTTAAGGACAAAAATATCACACATGATAGCTTCTTTTTCACTGTTGAACGTAACTACGAATTACTTTATTTTCTGTGGTTTTGACCATTGGATTAATTTCTATTTTAATTTTTGGTTTATTTCAAAATATCAAAATTAATAAAACAGAATAAAATTATTAAAAAAATAAAAAGAATTAAGAGAAAAAAGTTTTTTGGTGAAATTCTAAGAATTTTATTTATGAAATTGATTTAAAATTCGATTTTTTTATTTGAATGCAAATAAAATTTTAATTAATTATTTTACTTGTATGGTTATTAATAATAAAAACAAGTATTAAATAAATTATTGAAATATCAATATTAAAAAAAGCAAAACAAATCAAATCAGTGGAGAAATTTGCAGGTTGATGACTTCATTAAAACTTAATTTGAATTATAATTTAATATAATTTAACCTAAAATTCGATTTAAAATCTATTGAAATTTACTTCAAATTGATAGAATTAAGAGAAATATAATAATTAAGAGATACAAAAAAGAATATATATTAAACTAAATTCAGTAGAAAACTATAATTTGTCAATGCGGTTGGAATAATTCCATTATTTAAATCAAAATTAATTTTATTGCTAAATATTCTAAAAATAAATAAAATTGAATAAAATATTCATAATTATTTCACATGTTCGGTTGCAAATTCTACTCAAGTTCGAGGCGAATATATTTCAATTTGACTCGTATTTAATATTTCTCTTTTATCGAAAATAAAAAGATATATTTTATTACTTATACAATTAAACCTCTGTAGCGTAGCTATATAAACTATAAAGGTTTAAAGTATTATATTTTATATAGAAAGCCGGTTAACATTAACTTATTTTACCATGTTGTGCTTGTGCATAATATTTACGTTTATCATACCGATCACCATAGTCTACAACAGCACAGAGTTCATATCATATAAGCAATAACCGCCAGACCACCACCAGCAGCGTATATACAATATTGAGAGGATTAATAAATGACTGTTTATGTTTATGCTCTGTTTATAAAAATGTGTCTATTTTGTGAAGAACCAAGAGATAGAGAATCTGTTGTATCTGTATTGCTGCACATACATTATAGCTGCCCATACATTATACAACATGTTTACCAAAATGTTGACAACTTTGTTATGTTGGTATAGTTTGTCGGAAAGTTTACAACATGTTGACAGCAATTTGACGGTTGACAAATCGGTTAAAGAAATATTAAAATATAGTTTAATTTATGTGTGCTGGGGCGTTGGATTATGGTTGAAAGTTGTACAACCAATGTTATATAGTTTGTCGGATTGTTTATAACACGTTAACAGAAATTTTGACGGTTAACAAATCTGTTAAAGAAATATTAAAATAGTTTAATTTATGTGGGCAGCTGCATTCGATATGGTAAAGTTGTACAACCAAAACTACATATTGATACCTTCCCGGAAGAATATATTAAGCCAAGCGACATTTTTACAAATGTTCAGTAAACGAAAATTACTTCATTGTCATCAGCTATTTTTATTTTGTATAATGGCTAATAATAAATTTATTTCAATATGGATTATTAGCGCCATTTTACTTTATTTGTTTTTTTAAATAATTGCTGCTTAATACATTTATTTTACAACATGATGCGTTTATTCATTTTTTTGTCGGTTATTAAAATTTAAAATAATTTTGTTGCTAATATTCTAAAAATATTTCCGGAAGGTATCGATCCTGACATTTTATGTCAAAAAACACATCTTCTAATAGGTTGTAAACATATTAAAACATTTGTTTTTTTTTGACAAAAAACGTCAAGAAACGTAGTTTTCGTTGTGAAACTTCTTCATACAATTTTTTTATTGATTGAAATTATGTTTTTCTATAAACAAAAAAACACAGATTTTTCAAGGTTGTACTATCGGTTGTAAACCAAGTTGAAATGAGGGTTGTGAAAATAACACGTTGTCAAACAGGTTGTACAATGTATGGGCAGCATAATGTAACTTTGTATTGTATCTTGTATCTGTGTTCAAAAATCGTATCTTTATATTTTTGTATACTCTTCAAAGAGAGATTTCTTTTATTGTATTGATATTCATTTAAATTGAGTAATATTTCCGTACTGGATCTGGATATTTTAAAGCAAACTTTACATTTTTATTTATGCCCTCACCTTCTCCATAAACTTTTTGCCAGACTATATTTTCAAATGTTAGTCAGCCTCAATCTTTTTATTATTATTATATTTTATTTTTGTGTTAGCATATTTATAGCTAATAGTTTTGTACAAACGCAACTGCGCGCAGACTTTTTTTTTTATGAAAACATTTTAGTTAAGTTCAGGTGCGCATGTGCGCAAGGTGCATTCTCTTCTTAGCTTGCAAAAAATAAATAAATAAAAAAATAAATAAATAATAAATTGTCAATTAAAATTGATATGTTTTTGAAAAAGAAAGGTGAATTGTAACAGTTTATTTATTTATATCCTGTATAAAGGATTTGAAATTGAATTTAAGAGTTAACAAAAAAATAAAAATTATAAAATTAAAGTTAGACTGAAAAAGTTAACTCTATACAAAAGTGCTAAAAAAAATTTATAGTGTTCTTAAGTTTAGTGTTCTCATTCTATCTTCTAAATTTATATATTATTTTATAAAATGTTCAACCTTTAAATAATAAACATTTTGTTAATTTAAATCAAAAACTCAGTAGTGCATAAAAATTATTTTATAAATTATCTTCATTGTTGTATTAAAAAATAATAATAAAAAAAATATAAAACCAATTTCCATCACAAAACAATAGGAAATTGAAATTATCATAAAAACATCAAGGCAATAAAATTGAATTATTATTTAAATTTGTCAGTATTTAACCAACAATTCGAATAATAACAAGGAACAAACTATAAACTTTAAAAATATAATTAAAAATTTTGTTTTATTAAAATTTTGTGTAAAAACATTGAAATTATCCAATTTGAAATCTAATTTACTAAAAAATTTGGCATTCCAATTTAAAGACACATACGTGACCCAATGATAAATTCAACATCTTTTTGATTTAATGCAATTAAATTGATCCTATCTGTCTCTGTTTGAGGACTCAAACTAAAAAAAAAACATTAAAATTTTAAATGAAATGTTGACAATTTGACAATTTTGCTAAACCAAATTTGAAAAATAACGACCCTACGAAAAAAAATTACCCATTTTATTTTGAGGTCAGTGAAAATTTATGATATTTTTGTGGAAAAAGTTACATTTTTTTTTTATATTACATACAATTTAATTTACAATTGTATATTATTTTCTCTTACATAAATATTAAATATAATAATTTCGTACTTGATAATAAATAAATAAAATAATAAGAAAAAATAAAAAAAAAATGTGCTAAAATGATTTCTTTTACCTGTCAGTAGTATAAATGCGGTGACAGTTGAATAGGTTACAACAACAAAAATTGTGTTAAATTCTTAGATTTTTATGATCTTGAATTTTTTTATTTTTTTATTTATGTTGATTTGATGATAAATTCATATTTATTATGATGTGATGGAGATGATGTGAATCTTTTGATTTAATTGTATAGAAAAATTCAGGTTGAAGGTGTAAAATTAGGTTAAGTGTGTGATGACAGTATAAATTAATTATTAAAAGAATTTTTTTTTATAATTTTTCATTCATAATAATAATATTTATAATGTTAATTGAAAAGAATATTTTTATTATTTTTTATTTATTTATTTGAAATTTATGTGTAAAATTTTCAAAAGCTACTGGAATTTTTTCAAATATAAAAATAAATAAATGTTAATAAATTTATTTAAGAATTAAAGAATTTTGGTTGATTGAAATTTGGATTAATTTGTGAATGATTTAAAGTTTAAAGAATTATTTCTTATTTAAGAAAACTTTGTAATATTACGGATAAAAATCAAGGTAATTTTTATGATTAAATTTTTACTTAAATTTAGTAATATTAATTCTTTATTTTCTTTTACATCAAAAATTATTTAATTATATTTAATTATTTTAATATGTATATTCATTAAACTTTTGGCAGCATTATATTATTTTAAGTTTTACTTTTGCTCATAGTGGAATTGAAAAAATAAAATACTATTCTAACTCAAATGACCACTTGTCAGGATATCATAAATACTGTTTTTTTTTTAGTCCTAGTTGAAAGTCCATGAGAATTTTGTATTTATTAGAAAGATAATTTATTCATGCATGGTTTCAAATTAAATAATTATATATTAATGAACAAATTAATTAGTTAGTTAACTAAGTTAGAAGAAATAAATTCAGTTTGATTATTTTTGTAACTCAACTTAATATATTACAAACTGACTTAAAATGCTTGGTAATTTTCATCAAATTGGCTTATAATTTAAATATGATATTGTGTATCATTCCCAACTTAAGATAGAATACTTAAAAAATAAATTTTAAATAGATTGATTTATTGCAATTCAACTCAACTTACGATAGTAATTAATGTCGTGTTATTTTGTAATCAATTATTTTCATGGAATATGATAAATTTGAGTTATACAAATTATTAAGTAAAGATAAGAATATTTTGCAGTTGGCACTTTTCAGCCATGAATTAGAATAGAAATCAAAGAGGTATACATTTTCTCTTATAGCACTCAAAAACACCATAACTGCCAAATAATCTATGTTACTTCACTTGGAATAGTATGGACTGGGGATATCGTTATATTTAAAAAAGTATAATAAAAGAATAAATATAATATTGGGATGAACACTATTACAAAAAAAACGGATAACATAAAATACTTAACCATAACTTATTCCAAAGTGTCACCGATATTTAGATTGATATTGTGTCCTTGTTTTTTCTTGGTAAATTGAAATTAAATTTTAAGTTTTCGTTTTTCGAATTGCGAAAAGGCTGATATATAGAATTTTAGTGCTCTTCCGTTATTGGTACATTGTCTCGATTTTAGTTGAATCCTTTCGAGTCTAAGTAGACAAACACTTCGGTGTGAATAAATTCTGTCCCTAAACTATTCACAAAATATAATTACATTGTATTTAGATTTTACATTTTGTGTATTTAGATAGTCATTTATTGTTAATATTAATATAAATAAATCAATTCTAGAAAATTAATTCTTGCAGTGTATATACGGTTTTCTGTAATTAATGTAGTATATCTAGTAATACTTTGTTTCATTATTTGTAGATTTTCATTGTTAGATACATTTATGTTATACTAAATTGGATTTACCATACGTTAATTTCATAAAAATATAATTTATAATTCTGAAATATTTGGAAGATAATACATTTTTAAATATATTTGACATTATTTGAAATTTCCATTTCTACAAATATTGATGTCCCCAAACATTGAAGATATACACTTTTTAATCCGAAATCTCAGGTTCCCATGCAATATCCAAGTAAATGTTTAGTGTTAGCAATATCCAAGATAAAATCTGCTTGTTTCACTGCCTGTCTGTGACTAAGACGGCAGGTGTTCTATATCAATCCACCTATTGGTTATACGGTATCCTCCCACACAGCAATAATTTTTAAATCAAACGTTGTTCAATAAAATATGTAAAATTAAATAACAATTAAAATGTTTGTAGGGTTGTTTTTTGGGTAGTTGAACAATTTATTAGTATCTTACTTAAATTATTGTCGCAATAAATTTTGTTTTAGTTTTCCTTTTTTATGCAAGTTAAATTTAATTTTTTAATAATTTTTAAATGTTTAAACTGCGTATAAGTTATTTTATGAATTACCACATCAAAAATTATTTTAATTAAATTTATATGTATAAAAATCGTTGTAATATCCACCCTCGCATATTTTCCATAATTATTATATAAATAACAATTTTTAATTATATTTTACTTAAAATTATTATTAATGATGATCTTTCTATTTAAATTGTTTAATTTTTATTTTTTACTTATAAGATATTTTATTAAATAAATCGCATGATTAATTTAATTGTAGGAGTGGAGATTTCCCATTTATATAATAATTTTGGAATTTATAAAAAACGGTTTTATAATTTCTGATTGACATGTTCAAATCGTAAATTTTAATATTGATCATCATTCTTTACTTGACAATTAATCAATATTTTTTGATATTCTGTGGGTTATTAAACTGTAAAATTTGATGTAGAATTGGGGCTGGTCGAATTGATTATCAATAATTCCTTTGAGAGCTTTCATTATTTGTGTTTCGATTTTACTGTATTCTAATTAAGGAATTCTGTGAATATTTTAAATTTTGTGAAATCTCAATAAATAATGGATACGAATTAGATAATAATTACCGTTGGCAACACTGATATTGACATATCTCTGATCAATTTTAATATTTTATGCAATTTTACCAATTGTTACAGCAATTTTAACCTCTTACATCACGAAAAATACTAAATTATTAACTATTTAATGTGTCGCCTGTTTCCTATATAAAATATTTAATTTTTGTAATTAGTTTTTCAATGTCAAACTGAATATTAAAATATGTAAGGAAACTCCTCTACGACAGCAATTTTCATATCTGTTATTTTAGTATTGGTTAATACTTAAAAGTAATTAAAATTCGATTACAATTTATGTTTATTTAATTAAACATAAAAATTTTATTTTTAGTTTAATTAAACCAAAAAAATTATTATGATAGTAACGTGAGAATATTTATAACCTGAGGAATTGATTTAACAAAATACTAATAAAACAAAGTTACGATAAAAATGGAAAATTAATTTTAAATAAATTCCTCGAATAAAATACTTTTGTTTTTATAAATGGACAATCAATTTTTAAGGTCTTAATAATTTATAAACAATTAATTTTATATGTTGCTGGAGAAATAAATACATATAATTATTTAATAAGAAATTTATATTTAATTACATAAATGCTGAAATAAAATATTTAAGAATAGTGCAAAATTTATGTAATAAGAATTCAAAATGAAAAATTGTAAATCTGAGTTATTAATTACTCATTATTTTTAATCTTAAAACTGTCAAAAAACTTTAGTTTTTATTTATTTAATATTCAATTATAGTAGATATACCAAAAATGTCAGAAATTAGTTTAGCCCAATCCCAATTAGTTTTAGCCACAAGGCATCATACTTCATATATGGCCCTAACTGATTGCAATGTAAAGAATATGACAAATTTGTATGGTAGTATATATTTCCACCACGGATTGTATCGCTCAGTCCATAGACCTTGTATGGCCTTATCTTTTGAGTCCTTAATAAGATCATCATGAATTATTGATGCTGTGAGTTAATTTAGTTTCAAAAAATGTGTAGAAAATTTCAATTTAGCCTAATTTCAAACCGTCTCAACCCACATTTATTATCAAAGTATAGTTTTTTAATTTTGAACTTTTGGTGTAAAGTGTTAACAACAATGAAGCGAGATTTTTCTAAAATGTATTGGCTTGAGGCCTTTTGCACAATAACTTTTAATGCTTGGATTTTGGGACATTTGTATAACTCAAAAAATGACGCCAATTTTTATGTGAAAAACATGAAAATTGTGTATTAAGGTGAAGAATAAGCAACTTTATTAAATTCAATAATAAACTCAAATTCGAAAAATTGAAGGTTGAGATTGTGTAAAACTAGGCTAACTAATGTTATGTAAATATATATAAAAATTAAGAAACTGACAAATTTGGCTTCACATATATCTAAAACCGCGAATACTCGCCCCAATGGCTCCAATTTTTAATTTCAGTTCAACAGCCCATCATGTGGAGCAATATTAATTTTATTTTGGTTATTGACAAGGATGGATAATTCACGATTTAAAAATAAAATATAATTAAATTTTATATTAGCACTGAGGTTTTTGTTAAATGTTATCATTAAAAACTTTTCGATATTTTATTAATCTTGTATTTTTACTAATATGTTAATAATTATATATAATTTTCATATTGAAATTGTAAATAATTCAAATATTTTTTTTTAAAAAAAAGTATAATTTTTCTTATTGTATAATACCACAAAAATTTGTAAAGATTATTTTTAATTATATATTTGAATTAAAAGATTGTGGTAACTATCGCTTTGGGATATTATATAAAAAAGATTAATTAAAGCAATTTTCACCTTCAGATATAATTTAACAAGAAAATTGTATATAACACGAATAAATTAGGTTAAATACAAATCATAAATCATATTCAAAAACAAGATTTAATCAATCATGAATAATTTTAAGGTGTTAAATTATAATCAAAATTGAAATATGAATTGAATATTTATATGAAAAATGTTTGAAATATGATTAAAAAGAACACTACATTTTAAATCAAAATGGTAAATTATAATGTTAAACGATTAAATCTTCATTTTTCTAGATCTCAATTCAAAAGATTAAACAATTATATTTGATTAATTCTTGGCATGAGATTGTTCAATAATTTAGATTGAAAAAAAAATCTAAAGATGGGATGCTCTAATAACCCATAATTATCCTTAATGATGCTCAATATTAAATTCTTTAGGAATTTTTTAGTTTTAATGTTGTATAGAAATCGGAAATCCGTTTTTAATAATATATAATTTAATATAATTTTAACTGTCAGCTGAAATTGGCTGGAATAAATTGGATCAAATAAAGTCTTTAAAAATCAAATAAATTCAATGAATTTGGATATTTAATAATAGGTTTTTTGAAGCAATTTATTTAGAAACTCTATGATTTCACAGTTTGATTTAAAATTGTATGGTAAGAATAATGTTATATCAATTATTTGTTCTAATAAATAAAAAATTTATTAAAATTTTACACATACGTGTGACTTTTGACCAACCCTGTAAACTTCTAAAGATAAATATTGTCTTTATCACTTTTGAATTTTGTATTACACTAAAAGATTCAAATATCTAATAAGATTCAAACATGTCCTCTAGATCTAGACCTAGAGCGTGTATTATCATAATTTTGACAGAACTTATGATATTTTCAAAATATATAATTGAGATATTATTATACCAAATATTCACTGGCTTGCAAGAAGCACTTATATTTTGAAAATGAAAATGATTGTTTTTTAAGGCTATGAGCACTTGCAAATTTATCACTAGCTTCGAAATGGTTTAAGTTCATTTATTCAACTTAAGTTCATTTATTTAAATTGTATGATTCTATTTTGAATAAAATTGTGATATGTGAAAGGTCTTAATGACACAAGGTCAAACACTTTAGCTAATTTAACTATTTAACTATATAAATTAAATTTCATTATATTTTGCACAATTGTCTCAATTATGCTTAAAGCTTCATGTCAATTATATTTTTATAAATATTTTATGACTCTAGAGGTCTTTAAATTGATAGCTTTAAGCTAAAAACAAGAGAAGATTTAAGATTTAAAAAAACATTGAATTTTATGATAAATTATATTTTATTCATTTTATGAATGCATTATACAAATGATTATTTTATAAAAAAATAAATAAACATAATTTAATCAAATTATTAGCACTCTAATCAAATTAATCAAAATATATATGAAAATAATATTAAATTTCATGTGTTATTATCGCGATTTGAAGTTTTTATGATACAATTCACTTTACAAAATCAAATTGTCTAATTTGAATACTGGCATTAAAAATTTATTTTTGCAATTTTGATAGATTAACTTTATTATTTCGTTCAG
This sequence comes from Rhamphomyia laevipes, assembly GCA_963920725.1. NCBI lineage: Eukaryota > Metazoa > Arthropoda > Insecta > Diptera > Empididae > Rhamphomyia > Rhamphomyia laevipes. The sequence continues at coordinate 52,853,674 of OY987257.1, forward strand.
GTGAATTATTCCATCTCACTTTTCCTCTATGCACTCTATGTAATTTTAAATATCCATTATGAATATTGCTCGGATTTAATTATGCCAATCTATATTTCCCGACCGAACCATCGATGTTACTCACAGTTGACTTAGCTTTAAATGAATACCAGTAATACAAATTTACAATATGTAATTGTGATTTTAAGACTGGGAATAATGCTAACTATTGACACCTTGCTAAAAACAAATGTCACACTATTAAAACCCATTAGCTTGTTGCAATTAGAAGCTACTTTCACTATAAGGAATCTTATAGTTCGAAATCCATATAAAATTATTAGGTTAAAATTGAAATAATTTGTAATGAAACCTTTATCATTTTATGCCATATGCTCCCAAGCGGAATGAACAAGGAAAAACTAATATTTAGATTTATGTAATAGCTTCGTATCATTCAGGCGGTTCGTATTTTTCACTTCTTGATCAGTTCTGTTTGAAAATATTTTTTTCGGGCAATATATTTACTATTGCGATTTCGAATAATCTGCTCATCTAAGTTTTTCCTAATTTATAAGCATAAATCGACATTCAGTTAGTAATTTTCCTGAATTTAATTTCTGTAGATTGGTGCTCTTAAGTAAGACTGGTTTCTTTTAACATATTTAAGGTTCTGTCCGCTGTCCCTCAAAAATTGTATTTTGTATAGAAACCCCTTGTTTTATTTGATGCTAGTGTAAAACGCGTGTGCAGCACCTAAAACTTTAAATAACACCTTTTTTTACTTGAAAATAACACGTAACCAAAAAAAAAAAAACTGAAAAAAGGAAAAAAATTTAAACTAACAAAAAATTCAATTGCATAGAACTATAGAACCGGTTTTCATTCAGATTGATTTTATGTTGTCAGATATTTATGTTTTTGGTCTTAGTAAAAAAATTAAAAAAAAAAAAAAAAATCATAAATTTCTTTTATCCAAATCCAAAAATGAAAAAAAAAAACTGAAGAAATAGTGAGAATGCCACACACAAAATTAATTTTTTTTATTATTTATTTGGCCTATGGTGAGAAATTCAATATTGAAAAGAGTTTTTTTTCTTTCTTCTAACCAATAAATTAACGTAAAGGTTTTCATCTTGAATGATAGACGGCACTGGCACTGCTATCATTTTTTTTTGTATGGAAGAAGAACTTTTTATTTATTATTATTTTGGTAAATTATTTTGGTAAATTGAAGAAATTTAACTTTGGAAGAAATACCAGTTTTTTTATTGGATTAAATGAAATTGTCTCGCAGTTGGAAGAAAAATTTCTAATTTATTTTTATATTTTATTTAAAATTTAATTTCCTTCGAATATAATTTATAAGTTTATTAGTAGATTTTCAAATAAAAAAAAATTCTATAAATTTTTAATTGTCATGTTTGTATATAATTGAGGAATACAGCGACATTATGTGAGTTAGTATTGACCTCTTCTACCTTATGATGTAAATGTAACTGACAATTTAAATCTATTATTTTTTGTTCATAATATCGCAGGGATTGACAAAGAGCCACGAACTTAAGCATGTGTTTGGTTATTTGAAATAGAATTCCATCTCATGTAGGTTGCTTAAAACATCGATTATCCTGCTGATGCGGTGCGGATGCGGTGAATGCAATCTATTCTAAAGAAGAAAAGAGTTTTTATAAGTTTTAGTATTTGTTTCAGAATGTATTTTAAAACGAATGAACTGAAAAGAACTAATTTTGTATACTTTTAATAACACTGTCATTTAAATACATTTTTTAAGAAAAACGTTGATTCGAATAACTTCAATATCATATTTTTACTTTCAAATCCGTACCTTTCTAATCCTTCATGAATTTACCATTTAAGAAAAAACAACCTTCAATAAAATTTATTTTACAAATTTATGATTCAATCTTTGAATCAGATCTGCTTTAATATACTCTCAATAATGTCGAAAATTATAGAGCTAAAGATAATTCATGATTTAAAGACAAAAATTCTTTTATTTTAAAAATATATATTTTTATAGAATTCATAGAAAATCTATAATTATTATTATTAGAAATGTCAGTGCTGATTTATTATCACTTCAATAATTGTATTAAACCATTAATAAATTCTGAATTTTCTTTATTTGGAAAATTATCACAAAAATTTAATATTTAAATTATTTTCTTAATTATAAACTCAAACTTTATTTAATATAAAAATGAAGTTTTTCTCTATTTTTTCACATCTAAATTTTATATATTTAAGTATAAAATGAAAAATCAAGTTTTTAAAATAATTTTCAATAATTTTTATTGAATTTAACCTTTTTTTAATCATATAACATGTCAATAAAAAAAGAAATTTCACTAAAAAATATTATTATTTTTTATAAGCTATTTAAACTGATTCAACAAATTGATTAGTTACATATTAAAAAAATATATAATATGTAAAATTTTAAGTAATAAAAATTGTAAGTTTTACAAAAAGAAACGAAAAGTTCAAATTATCTTAATCAAATGATCAATGATTTTTATGGCTCATTAGTTGAATTAATGTATTTATAATGGAAAGTGAAAATTTTTGTAAAAATCATTGGAAAAGTTTATATGTAAATCATAATTTTTTATTTGAGATCAATAACCAGTTACTATGATGAGATTAAAAATGCATCTCATTATTGTCAGGAACTAAATTTATTGATACATATCAACAAAATATTGTTAACAATCATAACGAAAGAAAGTTGACAAATCATGGTAAAGAGTGGATCATATTTTTTCGTGATTTACAAAGACCCTAACGATACTATCTAAAGTCCAAGTTATAAGATGTTACTAAGCAAATATTCTCGATTCATATAATAAGGCAATATTAAATATACAAAATCCGAAGATATCACATTTTCCTTTAATAGAGTAGCCTTCAAAATCATGAAATTATATTAAGCCTAAAATTTAGTGTTCAAATATTTCAATTTAAGTAAATGTTTAAGAACAAGGCATAACTTTCTCAGTGATGTATATGCCAAAATCTGATATCATGTAATTTTTTCAACTGTGACCTAATAATTTTAGAACGTCAAACACGGAGAACATTAGCGATTTCAAGCGATGTATACGACATTGCTTGAATATAAAATTTTATTGGCGATCAGTTAGTAAGTGTGGTATTTAACATGGTCTACAAAGATGATAACAATTCTACAATTTTTTAAACATTTATGAATACTTATTAGTAAAACTTAAAGCTAACTTTTACAAAGCTGTATAAAAACGTTTTCGATTACATAGAGAAATTATGACAGTAAATTTTCGATTTTTGTTATGTCAATACTTTTATTTTTTCATTACTATAAACGTATTCCTTTCAAATAAGAATGTAAAACCTGTTTAATTATGGAAATTACAAAGCTTAACAGTGTTTAAGATTGAAAACAAAAGTTTCCATTTATGATTTTATGTTAAATATATGTAAGTAATTAAAATGAATATTTATGAAAAAATTAATATATATTTTTTCTCACGCTTCTTTATTACCATTTTCAATTATTTAATACTATATACAAAGAAATTGATTTATTTAAAATGAAAAATAAAATGAAAACCAAAGTTTTTCAATAAATAAAAATATATAAGAAAAATTACAATTTCTGCTTAACTGAATTATAAATGCAAAAGTTTAAAAACAAAGTGAAATTTGATATAACGCATATTATTATTATGCCATCGTACCGTATCTCCATTGATTCTTTGATATTGTTATTGATACAGAGAATTGACATGTATAAAGCAATGTTACTGGCAAAATATAATAAATATATTACGAAATATATAAATAAGAATTAAATTTAATTATTATATTTCAAAGAATTAAGAAAATTTGGAAATTTTAGTTTGGAAATTTGGAAACTATTTGCTTTTTAAACTATACTATCCGAAAAAAACGTAAGCAAGAGTGAAATATTTTAGTTAGGAATCTTTAGAAATATGAAAAACTTTATTTGAAATATAACAAAATTGATTTTTTTGATATTTTCCAATGACATCATTGAAAATTTCGCATAAAAATTAACTCTTCTTTTATATAACTATTTACTGATTACAAAACCATGTCGTCGAGGCAAGTCAAGCGCCCCAATAACAATAACTCTCTATATTTATAATAGTTTTATGTTACCCTAAGTATAGGAAGCCATCAGGAAGTCGTTATAAAAAAATCATGTCACCACACCTAAAATTTGTTATTTTTTTTATTTATTAATATTTCTTCTCGTTCCAATTGAATTCTTTTATATACATAAATTTAATAATATAATTAATTATGTTTTTTTTTAAATAATGTTTGCTATTTAAATATTGTATTTTTGGTATTGTTGCAAATTGTTGAAATTATTTCATTGCCTTGCAAACAAAATGTTATAATAATTTTAGCATTCTTTTCTATTTTTATATTTTATTTATTCAAAATAAAAAACGTGCTCCCCCAAATATTTTTAATATTCTTTTAGCAGTTTTTAATGAAAAAATCTACAAATTAATTTTAATTTTGACTGTTGGTTAATCGTAATTTTCAATTGTTTCTAATGCCTTGTTCACATGTTGCGTATTTTTTTTAGGAGTTCTCTTAGCTGTTTTTGAAATACGCTACACTACGCAACTCGTGAAGATTGATTTTGCTGTAATTGTAAAGTGTACAAACTTGATTTTTCTTACAATTTAACAAATATTTATTTATAACAATTTGATTGAAAAACTTAGCCCAGTATTAGACCCATTGTACTCCTCATATCTTTCATGTTACACAGGTTGAGGTAACTTATTCAACCGAATTTCAAAATTGTTTGATACCCAGAAAACCTGCTTCATGAAGTTCGATGAAGTTCGTTCATGTAGTAAGAACTAAACAATTGGATAAAAGTTTTCACAAAATTTTACAAAATTACACAAATCTCACGTTCGTCTTCGCATTCTTTACACATATTTACCTCAGATCGCCGTAAGCTTAATCCCTCAGAATTGAGTATCCTGTTAAAAGCGCGGTTGCCAGATATAATTAGCTTTTAATATTTTTCAAGTATTTCTTGGTGACTAATTCGTTACTTTAGATTTTTTTTGTTATTTTCCCCTGTTTCAAGTTTTCCATCGTTTCATTAGTTAATTTTTTAAGAACCGCCTTCAGGGATTGCAATCAAGTTGCGCACCTGTTAGAGCAAGCGCGTTTGCTATCTTATTTCCGGGTTGATCGCTATGTGGTGATCACTACTTTCACTGTGATTTTGTACTTTTGCACTTCTCTTTGTAGGGTGTAATCAAATTAACATATTTTTACCTAACTAAATGCCAATTTTTATGGAAACAGATTTTCTTATAAATTTATTTCGTCTTCCTTTAAGATCCTTCAAGTTTAGGTGATTTATAGTAAATTATTGCTACCAATAACATATTAATTCATTCTCAACAAACCTCTAAAAAAAAATTTGTATTTTTTATTTTAGTTTTAGTAAATTTTCATTGATTTAATGCGTTTTCCATATTTGGAAAATCAATTTTTTTATTTTATCATGTAATTTCGTGTTAATACACAATGCCAATAATAATAAAAATATTTTCTTTAAATATTGATTTCCAAATTTAACTTAAAACAATTTAAATATTTTTATAATTCTTCTAGTTTTGGAATTTATTTTTGGTTTACTTATGGCGAAAATTTTGAAATTAGTTCACGTATTATTTTTATAATTTTATTGCTTATCTGATTTTTGAATATAATTTCTGTAGATTAGTGTTTTTTTTTTTGGGTAATTTATTTGCACAAAATTTTTGTCATTGAGTAGGTTTTAAAAATATTGTGAAGATATATTACAACATTTTGTTTTTAGTTATTAAGGAGTGTTCCAATTTTACAGACGAATTCAAAAATCAAAATATTTAAAAGATTATATTAAATATTTTTACTTTATGTCAGTTTTTCGGTTTTTTATTGAAAGTTACTAGAAAATTATTAGAAATTTAAATTTAGAATTACTATATATTTCTAAAGCAGCAGTACTGTACATTCCGAATCGAAAGAACTATGTTTTTTCTAGTTTTACGACTGATGAAAAATATTAAGGATTAACAACATTTGCTCAAAACAACAGATTCATTAATAAAGTCTATTAGCTTATAAGGAAGTTTATAATTCTTATAATTTATATTGATGGATTGATTGTTGGACTATGATAGAAAAGATCACAAGATTAGAAATGTCAAAAATGTAAAACAAACTATTTGCCTGCAAATAATATTAATAAATTAATAAATAAAAAGGACAACTTACTTTATTTAGATGCTAGATCCCCTCGAGGGGCATATAGCGTTCTCCATTATTGATTTCTGGTAATGTTCTTCAATTGTCCGAGCTTTTACCTAGTTCGTAGTGTTCACCTTTAACTACGTTAAGTTTGCCTAAGAATGAGAAAAATAATAATATGAAAAATTCTCTGGCTTTTCATCTCCACAAGTTCTACAATTATTCTGAGTAAATAATAAATATTTCTATAAGGATGGCCAGCAGAATTAATTCAGTTCATCAATTTTTTCACATTTAGCATAAATTTAATTTATAACATTGAGAATTTATATTAAATTTATTAATTGAATGTCAACAATTATTTATTTAAAATTAAAATCTTTAAATTTTATTATGCAATTTCTGTTGTGTAAAATTTCAAGTTTACAAATTGTCGTTTTAGTTTAATTTAATTTGAATGAAAGGAAGACACAAACTAAACTAAACTTTAACCTTATGAGAACTATGAAAAATTTATGAAACATTAATGTAATTACATTTAGTTACGTTTTTTACTTTCGGAAATTTTCTTATTTAGTGTAAAGATAATGTTAATTTATGTATTTTATTACTATACAACTGAAATTATGTTACACGGCGGTCTTAACGTCTTTTAATTGGTTCAACAAAAAATGAACTACATTTTAAATTATGTATCATTTAATGTTAAACTAGCTGAAATATATAGTAATTAATTTAATATGAAACAAACTATTTTTTAAAGTTAATGTTATTTTGCAAATGCGAATCATATAATTTTGAATTTGCTTTTGGATCAGATTTTCAAGTAAGTTTTAGTGAATTAGTAGTTTTTTTTAAAAAAAACCAAAGGGTTCAGTACGAAAAGATTTACTGCCACGGCACAGTAAATTGTAATTACATTGAAATTTCGAAATTGCAATTAAAATAAATCATACAATAAGAAAAGATTTATTATTAATTAAATATTATGAAAAATTATTATAATATTGTCAATAAAACTATTAAAATTGTTTGGAAATCATAATTTTTTTTACTAGCACACCTCAATTACACCTCTAAATAATTGAAAACTTCAACTCAATTGAAGACTTCAACTCAGAATTAATTATCCATTCATAATCTCGTATAATAAGATGAAGTAATATTATTTCTTTTTTTAATAATTTATACATTAATTTCATATTATCTTCGTTGAAGAACATTTAAAATCTTACAAATAAAAATTTTTATGCTTATCACGTATTGAATATCATTTGAAAATTTAATTTCTGCACTGTTGAATTTATACAAAAATTTTAAATTCTGTTAACATAAAATTAATAAGTAAAAATAATTTTCACTTTTTCTTCTTGTTTTAATGAAATTCTTATAATAAATTATTTACGAAAGACAATAATGGCAATTACTGATGGCAATTACAATTTTTTTTAGCCTTGAAATTTGTGCCGCAATATATACCACGAAAAACAATAAATTGCAATTAAAAAATGTTTATACTTAATTAATTATAATATGATATTTTAAAATTGATTGGCTTCATGGTTGGCAGATTGTTTGATTGACAGATTTTTTTTGAAATTAGAGAAATTCTGGATTTCTTTTCAATTTTTTCGTAAATCTTATTTTTTTTAAATTGAAATTGAAGAACTTTCTAAATAATATTTTTTATTTGTAGCTTATTTTAAGTTAGAAAAATACAAAAACTACGGGAGATTTTGTTAGTTAATTAATTAGCAACACTAATTGAATATTTACAAGTACAGTTCAATATTGGAAAAATCTAAATTAACTTTTTCAAAATATTTTTACATTTTTGGTTATAATATTTTGGGACTAAAGAAGTACGAATCAATTTAGTAAATTTTACGAATAGTACGAGTTGAATATAATTAAATAATAATTAATGGATTGATAGAGAGACAGACGAATTCCAACGACACAGAATTGAATTACTGAATATAAATTCTTAGGACATATTCATAATAAAGAATTTGTTTATTCACCTTTTTACCGCGAATATTTCATGTATTTACATATAAATTTATTTTTGTTGCTGGTGATTCATATCGTAAGCACGAAATTGACATTTTTCTTGTTTTATTACAAGTTGTGAAGAAAATATTAACTAGTAATGAATCAGATAAATGAATCAAGAGTTAGTCTAAGATGATTGTTAAAATAATTGAATTAATTTCGATTTATCTAAATTGATCGGGAAAGGATTTCTCTCTGAAAGATTTCTTATTTTTGATTTTGTAAAAATATCAACTGTTACTGTTTATCACAAGCCACTTGTGATAAAAAGCTACTGGCAGATCTAGATACTGAAGTATACTCGCGGAGCATAGCGAATCCGTAAAATATTTCCATTTAGTTTTATTAATTGATTAGAACGATCTCGTTCTGTATTTCCTTGTAAATTCCACTCTAAAGCTTGTCTACATATTTTGTGGGATTGCTTCTTCAGAGTGTGTCATCTACAACTCCAGTTTCATGCTTTGCTTTCAGTTGGAACTGGTTTTTGTTGGCATACCGTATTTGGCGGAATAAGTCATCCATGGGTATCTCAAAACAGGTACCGTGTTTACCATTCCTCAGTACGGAGGCTGATCAGTTACTTACAGGTTCTTCTATTCATCGACAGATGATTATTTTCATGTTGCGTGCGCAACCAAGTATTTTGTTTCCATCTGTCGTTGACCATTTTGTACGCTGCTAAATGAATAGTATCCAAGAATTACAATTCTAATATTGTAGTTAATGTACTAAATTGATCTAAATATTTTAATAACGCGATAATTCAATTTGCAAGATAATTTCAAATAAATTACAAAATTATAATTTTCTCTACAAGCTATAAAAAAAAACTAATAAAAAATAAATTTAAATAACTTAATAAAAATTGATTTTCATCTATATCTACAAAATCTTTTATATTTGTTTAAATTACAATAAATATTTGTATTATACTTGTATTAAATAAACTCCCACGCAATATTATAGTTAACGCTTAGCGCTATAAAACGTTTAACAACAAAAAAATGACTTCACATATTTTATTAGTAGACAATATTGCCAATATTAATAAAATCAAAATAAATCAGAAACCACCGGCATAAAATAACAACACAAAGCGTGAAAAAGTGAGTCAATTATTTTTTGTATTAAGTAGCGCGCTAGCTTAGTTGATTGAGACCGGCTATTTAAATGATTAACACTTAATAAATTCGTTGGTATTTTTTATTGTGGGAAAAAAACAATTTTGTTTTTAAATTATTATTTTATTTATAGAATAAATTATATTTTGTGAGTAAGGAATTTTTGTATAAGTTTTGATGAATTAGTTAGCATTAGCTTGATTGCTATATGAAATCAAGTTTTAATAAAATAGTTTTTTTAGAAAAAATGGATTAAATTGTACGTTTTACAAATTTAAAGTTTAAACCTTAAAAAGTAAATTAAATTTTGTTTAACAGCTCCTTTCCATTATCAGATTTTTCATAAGACTATAGCCGCAAGCGATGTCAAAAAAGTTTGATGGAAATTCTTACTTTCACACTGTACGATTTTTCATCTTAAAAAAACGTATTTATTGTGTAATGAAAAATCTGATAGCTTTTAGTATCTTGTTTGCTCCGTTTGGGTCGTTTCAGCACTTCTAAACTAGATTTCCATTTTCAATTTCCTTCTACTTCCAATTTACTTTTTTATGTTCTATGTTTTCCTTAAAGATAAATGGAATTGATTGTTATACATTGTATCCTTTTTGTAAATCTATAATATTACATATTCAAGGATCTGTTCTGTTTCAATCCATTACTTGTTTCCTGATTGAACTAGCTTATAACAATCTTGATTCATGACTTATCCAATTCTATTTTTTATTCGTTTCTGCATTGGGTCTTATTCTACAATGCTCCATAGTTCTGTATTGAATTTACATCTGAGCAACATTATTAAGTATTTTTATGTGTAGCCACATTTTTGCGTACATTTGAAGTTAAAACAGTCCAAACCTAACAAGAAATAGTGATTTCTATACTTTTTGATGGTAAGATGCTGGTCAGATTTTACTACTTGCAACTTACACAAAATATTAAGTAACAAAGTTGATTAATTGACCTAAATAATTAAAAAAAATCTAGTATAATTACAAAGTATATTAAAATTTCCACCAATCTTTTTTGCAAATATTTTATTGAACAACTTTTTATTATTTATTTTTTGCAAATATAAAATTCAAGTTTTATTAAAATTAATAAAATTTATGTATTAATGTTAATAAGTTAATTAAAATAACTTTTTTTTTTCTTTTACTTGTTTATAAGATTTTGATTTTTAGTATTATTGAGGTGCATTTAAGATTGAAAAAAAAAATTAAGACATTTTAAATTTATAGAAACTATATTTAAAAAGTCTTAAAATCTGCTTATCGAAAGTAATTCCAAACTATTTTTATAATTTTTAACTATATATATAATCAAAATAAATGTGTTTTTGGTTGACCACTAGATAAATATATTATAATAAAATAGTGAAACAACTTTAGATATTAAAAACCACTTAAATTCGACTTTATTAACCTCAATTATTTTTTTTATATATATCAAACCAACTAAAGTTATTAAGAATTATTCGATATTTAAGATAAGATTAATTAAATTATATTCGAATGATTTTAAATTAATGAAGTTTCAAATTATCAAGAAAAAAAAAATTAATAACCTAGGGGAGTAGATATTTCGTAAATCATATAAACATAGAAAATTATTATATGCTTTTAGTCAGGAACAGGAACACATTAAATACATATAATTCGGAATTGTAGCATAAAATCACTGATTTCATGTTTTTCACTGAACGACTGTGTCTAAAACAGGATAAGAATTACTATGAGATATTTGCTGCGCACTGGACTCGAATAAATCAGTGTTATTCCTGTATGCGTAGGCACTTTAGAGTAGATAATAGTGTAGAGTAGAGCGTAGACAAACAAATTTGGTGTAGATAAAGTCGACAGTATCGACTTTGTGAGATCTGTCAAACGCAAAATTATATAGTGAATTGGTTTTATATTCTTGATACTGTTTTAAAATGGACTATTCATTCAGTGTTGTAGTTGTAGTCTACATCAGGAAGTTAAATACATTTTTTTGCCTTTCTCGCCATCACAACACTTCGTAGTGCTCCTCGTAAAATAATTGTATAATTTTAATCTTTTGTAAACACCAAAAATCGTTGATATTATAATAATTTGTATTTGTACAAATCACTAATAATTAGATTTTTTGAGTTACTGAGATTTATGATGATTATTTATTTCTAACTAATTTTAATAATCTTAAATTTAAATTATAAGTTAATTAAATTTTTTTAATATAAATAAAAACCTGGAAATAGATTTTTCAAGGATTAACATTTACATGTAAATTTTTTTATAATATTTCGGAAATAATAAATAAATCATTTAAAAAAAATTATATTAGTTTTTATCTAAATTTAAATGCAATTTTCCAATATTAAAAAAATAATATAAATTTACAATTAATCAAAAAAAAAATTATTTTTATTTAATTCCAGGTGAGTTTTCAAATCCAACGAAAGAATAATAATTTGTACAAATTACGTGAGTTTTGAATATATTTTTTTTATTTTCATTAATTTGATTAGATTTAATTTTCAAGGTAATAAATAATTTGAATATTATTTTATTTTTTGTTATTATTAAAATAGTGATTAGTTTTTTATATACTTTCTTTTTTTTATTTTTGTAAATTTTGCTCCACAGGAAACCATAAGTTTTTGTTATTTAATATAAAGTTAGACAGAAAAACAAAAACATTTTATTGCAAATTTTTTTAAAGACATGTCAGAAATATGAGAAATAAAAAATGCATAATTTTCACGATAAATAATAAATTTGATTATTATATTTAGATTTCCTGATTGATTATAATAACAATTTGTTTTTTATAAATTATTTAACAATTTATATATGTAAGTGTTAATAATTTGAATTATGTAGTAAGGTCCGATTATTTAATGTCTGATGTACAGAGATAGTTTAAGTAATATTCCATGAAAATGAAAAGAATAGAAGTTATTTATGTAAATCCTCCTAACAGGGAGAACAGTCCTATGAATTACCACCTCAAAAATTGGTCTAGTTGTTTCTGTCTAAATGACAAAGAAACGACAGAATATATTCTATGCCATTGCGAGGTAGCCAGGAAAAGAAAACATTTTCTAGGAAAATGCTTTCTCAATTCCGAAGAACTGGCCACTATGGTCTTCTCAAACATGCTAGGTTTATTTAGGTCTATTAAATTGTAGGGAAAGGAGTTATAAATGCACAATAGATAGATAAGGTCGCACTGCGTTCTTACGTTTCCCACCAGGGTTAATAAAAATAATTTAACTTTTCTGCCATGACAATATAAAAGTTACAATAACTGTTACAGTTCATTTAGTATAACAGCTACTGTAACTGTTACACTAGTTACGGTAACTGGTATACTAGTATAACAATAAGTTAATATTTGACAATTATATCATAAATTATTAATATTTGTTAGTCTGTTCTATTAGTACATAAATTATTTTTTAAACATCATTTATAAATTTTTGTCGACTTACCATGTCAACACTAATTTTTAAATTTCATTATGTCATTTGATAATAAATTCAAATTATGGGAAATATTAATAATGCATTATAAATATTAAAATAATTAAATTAAATTTCTTAAAAATATACTTAGAATTAATTATAATTTTAGTTTTAAATTTATACAATTTTTATTTTGGTGTTATTTGTGTAGCACCTTAAATTAACATAATTCACATAAATTACTGAATAATTTTGCATAATTTCTTTATTTAAAATAAATTATTAATTATGTTAAACAAATTTTTTATATACGATAATAAAATATATTATAAAACCGGCTTTCAAAAATTACATAGTGAATGGCGGTAATAATTAATTTTAAAATTATATATATTTAATATCTTTTTTTTTAATATTTTATTTTTTCTATTAAATTATTCAATTATATTTTTGCATAAAATCGATTTTATAGATAAAAGTTATAATTAATTTTTTATTATACATTATATCAAGATAATTATTATTTACATTAATAATAATTTCATAAAATTATAGTAAATTTTGTTGAAAAAGAAATTTAATTTATTATTATATTAAATATTTGTTTATTTTATGATTTTGTTAATAATAATGATTTTAAAATTTGAATTTAAATTTATGTTAAATCTGAAATTGCATTGACCATTAACGGAAACTTAAATTCAATCTTCAATGTTTTGATGTTTATGATAACATTTGTATATTAAATTTATAAAAATTTATCAAAAATTAGTTGACATTTATTCAAAAATATAAATAATTAATAATCATAAGCAGTTCGTTCAAGGTAGATGAGTTATATCATATAAATTTCAAAAATTATGACACTAACAATTTGAGTACTGATTAGTAATTTTAAGTATATCACTAATTAATGAAATTATCATCTGTGGAAATATTCATATTAGTTTTTCTATCCGAATTTAAATGTAAAATTAATTATAAAATTAATACGAATAGTAAAATATAAACAAATGTTTTGTAAGCGTAATGGTGGCGACGACATCAACTATCAACAACTGCTATTAAAATATTTCCAAATATTTCATTTTTTGCTCCGCCATATTAGATTTTCTGATGCAAAATATAAATCAGAAAGATCGGCGAGTGTGTCTAGGTTAAAAAAGATATTAACAATTTGACGATTTTAAGTAAAGCATAAAAGGTCAAATTTTAATGTACTAAGTAGTTCATTATTTAAAGTGTACTCCATATTCATATTTATTAGTTTGGTATTATAATAAAAAATGAATTTTTCATACCACTAAATCTATTCCATACGAAATAAATGTGAATTTTGTTAAATATATTTATTATTACTAAGTCAAAAATTAGTTATCGATAGGATTTTCATCAAATATAAAAACATAAATCGATTATCGTACAATAAACTCTAATAAAAACTCGATAGATACAATTACTGTAATTTATGTATTAAAGTATCTTATAACTATTTGTTGTTATATAGTCTTGACTTGTAAAAGAATTTTATTTCTATTTATTTTTTTTTTAACATAAAAACATCAACACAAAAATGGACATCTATTCAACAGATCAATTTTTGATCTGGTTTATAAGGTTTTTTGATGTTTGGTACCATTGCCATCAAAATTTATAATTCTTGCATTATGTAACGCATGACTAGTTTATTACTTTTTATTATTATATATTCTGCTGTGTTTTATTTATTTTTTAGATAAATTCATTTTAAAAGAATATTTTATTTTTCATTACAACATAATTTTCATTCCTTTACAAAATAAAAAATGACCACCTATTAACGGCGCGGTTAAGATAGAAAGGTGCTCGACCATTTCAATTTCAATTTTATACCACATTTCAATTTTTTTTTTTTACGTATCCACAATATTTTTTTTTGTTGACTTGTTTTATAATTTCAATTTTCGGTTTTTATTTTTCATCTCTGTATATAATTGAAAATAATAAAAAAAAATAAAAAAATAATATTAACTTTTTCTATGGTTGACCAATAAAGTTAACGTTATGTTTTTTTTAAAGTTGCCGTCTGCGCGTTAACAAGTTGTAACTTGTAACATAAATTTTATAATGTTAATTCGTTTAGTATATAAATTTTATGTACAAATTTATATACACAAGATTTTAATTAGATTTTTTTTTTTTTGATTTTAATATTTGTAAATTTCAAAACTAAAAACATAAAAATTAATAAAAATATTTAATTAAGTCTTAAAACGTTCATTGACTTTTGATTTTTTTTGTTTGTAGGCTGGGCGTTATAAGATTGGGCCAGTAATGATTATTGGAAATTTAATATGTAACAGAGATTTCTTATAACTTTATATTTTATGTTTATTTGTTTTGGAAATTGAAAATTATGTAAAATATTTTAGTTTGTTTGATAAATTTTACAACATTTTTATTTTATATTTTATATAGTAATAAATGATTACTTATTTAATATAAAAGTATAATAATAAAACTGATCAAGCATGAAACTCTTCCGTATATTACAAATATTAAGACTTAGATATAAAATCATAAAAGTTTTAAGGTTTTTTTTGTTAATTTCTTCTGTTTTCAATCGATCTATCCATAGTGTTTTTATAAGATATCGTAATACCTTCCTGACTAGTACACCTCAATCCTATTATTAATTTTTTCGTAACTTGCAATAATATCCTTTAAATCAATTCTGCATTTCAATTTTCTTCCGAAAATTCTTATAAAATTTTGTTACCAATTATACCACGAGACTGACGAATTATCACATTATCATTTAAACATTTTATATTTTCCGATAAACTCTACTCAATATTTCCAGGTTTTATAATATTCTTAGAAATAGCGATTATATTTAAAAAGTTTCACGAAAGTTATATTATTGGTTAAAATAAGAAACAACGTCTAAATTTAAAAATATTTATTAAGTTTAATATCAAAATTATATAATTTATTATGACAATTGATTTGAATGTAAGAAACCAAACTTGAGCTAATTTCTTGTTTCCTGAAACTGGACATTCATATTTTTTTTATTATGCAGTCCAGTAAATAGTGCATTACTTTTATCATTCCTGGCTGTATAGTCCCGAGTCAACTTTAGCCTCTTCCACTATGTTTCTCCATAACACACTGTCGTTAGTCTTTTGCTTATCATTTTGGATTCATACGATGTTTAAATTCTCTTAGACTTGATCTATTCATCTTATTTTCGACCGTCTTATGTTTCTCGTGTTCATCAGTTCTTATCGGTGACAACTTTAGGGAACCCTTCAGAAAACATGCTTGATCTGCCCATCTAAGATGTAATTTTATAAACTGTTTCAATTTATTTCCGGCTCCTATATTCGAATACTTAATTTTCTCATAATTTTGTGATAATCTTTTTATAATTTCTGATAATTAACTGATTTCAATTTTCAAACTAATTAACAGATTCAATCGCGTTATAATCTCTTCAGTTCCAACTGAAAGTTTCTCTAAAACGATTAAATTTATAATATTTATAATAATGCATTAGTCATAGATTTGTCATTTTACGAAGTCATCATATAATAATAATAATTACATTAGAAGAAATCAATTTAGCTTATTATTATTATTGTTGATGTAATCCTATTGACAGTAGCTGTAAGGTGCTAGGTGTAAACATTATATGAAAAAGTGAAAAATATATATAATAAATCATAATCGTCATCATAATCAATAAATAAATAAAATTGAAATAATTTATAGAAATTGGGAATTAAAAGTGACAGTAAATTTCTCTATAATATTTATAATATATATTGGAAATTTCTTAGACCCTGGGAATTAAAATTATATAAACATTTTGAAATGAATTTCCAAACAATAGAAAACTAAGCAATCTTGTGGGATTGTTATAAGTTAATAAGAAATTTTACAATTCAAAAATAAAATAAGTGTTGCCATTGCAAATGCATTAAATTTTTACCGGGTTGCTGAAAAGAGTAACTAATTATATCCAACAAATTAAAGGAAATTGGTTTCGAATTTATGTCAGAATGTAAAGTTTGTAAAGTGTAAAGTTTCAAATATTTTTGCATTCATTTTATTGGACTATGTACTATGTCTGTAAGAAAATATCTTTAAATGTATTTCTTCAATTATGACTAAATCATCATTATAATCATTTTACAACAGTTTAAGCAATTAATCACGATTCTCTTATTTCGTAAAATCATTACACATGATAATTTCCTGTTTAATAAAAAAAAATTTAATACGAAAATACAAACCATCAGAACATAATGATATATGATCGTTAAAACTCTTAGATACATTTTTTTTTATGATTTTTTCTCGTAATTTATCTCAACAATATAAAGACAATAAAATAATCGTGACAAAATAAAAAAAAATTTTGCTTTTTATATGAAATTATTTTGAGAAACACGTGTCATTCACTTTCTTCTTCAAAACAAATTTTTCATTTTCTTTGGTGTTCAGATATGAACAAAATTTATTTATATATCGGAAATGAAATATTAACAATTTGATCGTGATTTAGATCAACCTGGTATGATTTAAATTCAGTTGCACGCAATTGTTGTTAATCCGCAGCATCTTAACAGAGTTTTTATATATTTATGTATTTAAGATAATTTATACAAAAAAATAATGTAATTTTTAATAAATTATTGAAATATTTTGTAATTTCATTATAAAATTTGACATTTTAGTATCTTGGGATGGCCTAAAAAAAATTTCCTTAACTTAACAAACTTTATTCAATGAAAATATATAAACATATTCCGGTAACAATAATGAGCTAGTTCAAATGTATTAGTATTGGCAGCACAATTCTTGATAATTCTTTTCATATATCCTAAATGCAATTTATATTGTAGAAAAAACTGTTTACCAGGTCATAATGATATCAGTCTTCAACTGTCTTCAGTTTCTCGTATTCATCAGTTTTTTATCGATGACAACTTTAAGGAACCCTTCAGAAAACATGCATGATCTGCCCATCTAAAACGTTCCAATTTAATATATAATTTCGCTTCTTAACGTCAATTTTCATGCCAAAGGCTAGGGAAGGAATGAGTATTTAACAAGAATACTCAATTAAGTAAACTCTAACGCAATGAATTTTGGGTTTAGATTTAGTAAGATTAAGCTAAATCGAGTACTAAATGGTCAAATTACATAGTTTCATCTTTGGTACATAGTTTCACATAATTGGTTCATCTTTTGTTTTGGATTAATTGTGGATTATTTAAATAGTTTTTATAGATAAAAGCATATTTCTGGCACTAAAAGGTAAAAGATATTTTTTAGAAAGATTCTAGAGGACTTTAACCTTACTCTTACTATCCAAAATAATTGGTACCTTATATAAAAATCAGAAAACTTTTTATAAAATCACTTTCATTATGCCAAATTGAAGATTAAAATCAAAATTTAATGCATTTCTTACTATCGCTCTATTTCCATTAATTTTTTTCGTATATATATAATAGAAATGATCTATAAATAATTTTTTTTTGTTTATCTACCTTTAAGACGACGACATTTTCACTTTTCACAATAAAGGTAAATTATTATGCAGTTCATGTTTCCTTTTACGACTTTTGATAAAAAAAAAATTTTATTAAGAGGTGCAAAATGAATAAAAGTAATATTATTATTAAGTAGGTGTATACTTACAATTTCACTTTCGATTATTTATTGCAATAATTTGTTGATTTATTATTTTGTGGGAAAAAATATGATTATAAAATTTTAGTTTTCTGAATTTACATTAGAAATATCAAATAATTTTTAACATTGAATTCGATTCACTTTCATTTTTATTAAAGTAGATTCTTTCTGTTATTATATGAACAATTTTGAATTATTTAAAATGGAATTTTCAACATTATGTATTCAAGATAACCCTTCAAATAATTATAATATACCAATTCCAATCAAAGAGTGAGCATTTTTTGACCTAGTTAATGTACCAGACGAATACTAGAGGAATAAAGCTCTGGATGAGAACAAACTTATCAATTTTGCTGCAATTATGAAATCTTTAAATTTTCTATAGAAAATACTACAATATTAATGTAGAGATCAAAGTTAGTTATAAATGATATTACTATGGAGGTCCACTAATATAACCTAACTTCAAAATTCGCTGCAACCGCTACCTGCTATATAACGCTTATAACGAAGGTAACATTATAATTATCATGAATATAATATTCTGGACTTATCAAGGGAACTGTATAGAAAATATTTCAAAATATCCAAAAAGAAAGAAGAAGGACAGAAAGGTCAAGGTTATATTGGAATTGGAGAGATGTAGTTTATAGAGTTGGAGGAGCAAATAGATGTGAAAACTGAATAATAGAAGCCAGTAACAGAATCTCAATTATAGAAAAAGTCTTAACAAGGTCTGAATCTGCCCAGGGTTGTTTAGCCGCCGATGATGATGATGATGATTTACTCAAACATAAAATATGACAAAAGTTATTATCTGCGAATAATTGAAATAACAGCGGCTAAACAAAGTTTAAAATGTCGTATAAGATACACGAGTTAAATAGACTTTGCATTTGTACAGAATAAATCGCGTACTAAAAAATTAGGATGTCACTTTTACTTAGGTTGAACAATTCGCTCTAACAATTCCTCATATAGTTTTCAAATGAGTGATTAGTTTGCAAACGAACATTTTCAATTATGAGGATTAGAAAAAAAAAATAAGTTTGTACTGAAAAAATATTACTTTTCAAACCTAAAGCATATAATTAATGCTTAGATCTTGTACCGAGCAAAGAAAATTTTAATATTATAAACCATTTTCAGAGATACCGTGCCACATTAACAATTATAGTTGTTGTAATTTTAAATTCGTGCACAGCAGTAGCCAATAAGTCTGTGACTGACACCACAACAAAAAAAGCACATACAAATTTTAGCCAAAACTAATTTTTCCAATTTTCAAGGGCAATAAAACAAGTTTATATATTTTTATATGTCGAATAATTGCGGAAAAATGATTTCTTTTAAAAAAAATATTAATATAAAAATTATAAAGATATAATTAAATCTAAAAACACGATTAAAAATTTAGTTATGATGGAAAATATTTTTAAAAAAAAGTTTATCGATGATTGACGAACAAATTCTATATATATACTCGTAAAACCAAAAATCATAAAGCAAGTTATAAATAAAAATTATTATAATTATTAATGTTTTTGGTTAATATTTTGAGAGAAAGTTTTTACTTGTCAGTTTTAGCAAATTGATTTTTATTTTGTTGTTTAATAAAAAGTTTTCTGGGTGTGGACTGACTGAGACTGACAGGAAAAATTATTTTTTTTTCATATAAAAATCTTTTTTAACCTTTTTTTTTTTAATTTTGCTTATTATGCCAATTACGAGAAACGATTTTATAAAGTTAGTAATTATAAGTATATTTAATAAAATTATTAACAGCTAGTAAAAATAACTATTAAAAAAATCTATTAAAAATATTAGACATTCTTAAAAATGTTGACATTGTTATAAGTATTGGCAGCACTAATTTTGACATTTCAATGTCCTATTAAGGTGGATTTACATATGCATCGTTTTCTCGATAACATTTTTTTTTCTTGCAACTTGCAACCAATCTGAATGCTCAGTTCTAATACATTCAGAATCTGAATGTATTATAAAGAACTGACCGAACTCCAACATTTTCGTCGTAGACTTGAGACTTGACATTGACATGATAACCATTTTCTTATGTGGGCTAACATTTATTTATTAAATGTCAAGGGGGAAAATGTTTATAAAATTTAGATTATGATGTAGTTTCACTGGTTCGTTCATTTAAGAAAACAATGAATTAATTTAAACATTTTTATTTCATTTAATTTTTAATAACAAATTCTTTTATTCTAACGTTAACTACAATATTTAATTATATAATGTGAAATCATTTATTCAATTATTTGCATCAGCTAAGGCAGTCGCGACGTGAAAACGTTGTAAGTTTATCTTAATAGTATAATAAATTTAACACAGAAATGTCAAAATTAGTATTCCTAAATATTTATAGAAATTTTCTACTAACATACTAAATTCAGTTGTAAATTCTTATTCATTTATAAAACCATAAAAATTTCTACACATCCGTTTTTCTCCATATACGAAGATATCGTTTCCTTGAATGAATATGAAAATATAATATACAAAAATACCAAATTTAGAATTATGTTGGTATAAATGTCATAACAAAAATTGTGTTGATTTTACTGATCTCAATCTGTCTTACAGTAGATAGAAATGAATTAATGTCAGAGTCAGACAAATAAGACATAAAAACAAACACTGAAAATAATTTCCTAAAATAGAAAAATATAGTCTGATAGTATTTATACTTTAGTGTCGCCGACATTAGATAAAGTTGCCCACCACCAAAACATTGTGAATTATATTGCACCATTAATTTCCAATTCTAAATTGTATAACAAGTAAAACATTTTTTTTATTTTAAATTTATTTCCCCTTACTAAAGAAATAATTCAACTCATAAAACTAAGGAACTGAAATTGATAAGTTTATTTTTTTTTCCATAAATTATTGTCTGCAACGATTGAATACGCTCGGATGAGTAGTGTCAGATAGATATTATTATTATTATTATTATTTTTTGCAAAAACTACCACGGTAATTTCATAAAGTATAAACATTGCAAATAATTGTTAATAAAAACATATATGTATATAATACGTAACATACTGTTAATGGTAATGACATTAAATACTATACAAATATTTACTGTATCATTAAATAAATCGGTTATAGACCTTTTAATCCATATTTATACAAAGTCAATAGAAATAGAAAAAATTTATATAAACTATAATTTTATTGGAATAGGTATTAGAGTTTGATAGAAAAGAAAAATTTTGTTGTCGGAATCAATATTATCTATATTTCGAAACACAGATATGTCAAAATTCGTGTTGCCAATATTTATAACTCCTTATAATGATGAACTATAAATAAAATTTAATTGAGGAAAATGCTGAAAAATATTGAGACAAACGATATTAAAAGCTTGTATCAATTATCTTTGTAATGTCAACCGTTTTTACCTTGATATTAACTACTAAACTAGCTTTTACTAGTTGAATACTTTTTCAACTTTCAAGCCTCGTCAACTTTTAAGCTATATTGAAAGTAATATGTAACTTTAGATTTGATAATTAATAGTTTTTGTACAATTTATATTTTATGATACATTTTGCTATAGCAAAAGTAATTATCTAAAATGGGAACTTTATGAATTATGATGTTGATTTTTTCTAATGGACACAACGAATTCATAAAATCATTTTTTAAATGATAATTGAATTTTGATGAATTGTTTCAAATGTTATGTCAAATTAAATTTTGCAACAAATCCATGATATTTTTATTTATTTTATATTGTTAAAGTGTAGACTGCCTCATTTGTTCTAAAAGCAGTGGTGCCCAATCTTTTATAACCAGGAGTATTTTACAAAAAATATCAGAAGGCCACAATATAAAAATACCAGAAAGTAAAAATCACTCTTTCCACCTACCTGTAAATAAATGACATGTTGATATTTTAGGAAAAAGAAAGTTTATTCAAGAAATTAAAATTGGCATTATATTAATGTTTTGAGCATATATTTTTTGATAATCAGGAAAAAGTACATGCTATTTTCAATAGATCTTGAAGGTTTTCATTATTGAGAGCATATCTATATTTCTATATTTGTTTTTAATGTACAAGTTACAAAAAAAAACTTTTATTTTATGTAAAACATATTAAATAATTAAATTCAATTATTGCCAGCTAAAAATGCTTAGACGGATATATGTGTTCCGCGGGCCATAGTGTGATCATCACTGTGTAAACAAACCATCAGTCAGATAATTATTATACCATTTTACTTTATATTAAATTTTTAGTTTAATTTTAATGATATTTTTTAAAACTTCTCGTCCATACTACAAATTGTAAAAACATTTTAACTAGAATTAATGAAAGTAGTACAATCTTAAATTTTCATGAATGAAAGAAATCATTTAACAATATCAAAAAAACCTGTAGTATTATTACAATTTTCCATTTTAAGAAAACATAATTTATATTATGCTCCATAAAGATAAAAGATAAATATTTATAATCAATTATGTAACTAATTATGATTCCGTATTAGAAATGGATATTTTTTTATATGGAAATGGGGAACAGTAAATATTATAAAGTTTGGATTAGTTGACAGTTTGTCACGTAATCTAATTTCCGTATTTGAAGTGGATTTGTAAAATAAAATATCGAAATTTTCCACTTTTATTAAGATATATGGAAGTAAATTTTTCTGCCAATGGTTAAATTACTCAATTTTCGTCATTATGGTTTGACGAAAAATTTGACGAAAACTTTAAAAATTAATTAGAATTGTTTTTGTACACAATTGCTTGAACTGATCACCTGGAATCTGTTTAAAAATATCTAATATACGACACCACCGCAGTAAAGTTCATCTCAATATAGTAAATTTGAAATTAATTCATCAATTTTATTATACGTTTCATAAAGTAATGCTTAGGAAAATTTACACAAGATAAAACTTTGAATATTTGTTAAGCTCTATTAATAAAGATATACAATTTACCCATAAAATATTTGTAACCCTAATCGTAAAGAAAGTGTGAAATTCAAATTGTAACTTTTCATTTCTAAAAAAATTGTAACATTGAATTTTTCATTACATATAAAATTAGCATATATTATTATAGAATAAACTGTGACTATTTCCACTTAAGATATTTAAAAAAAAAATTTTTTTACTATTACTATAGTTCCATTCATTTAACTGCACAGCTTTGTACTTATATAAAATTACAACGAAACGTAATCTAGTTATTTACAATTAAGACCATTAAGATTTTTAAATTTAAAATCTTATATTTTTTTTTTGTAATATGACACCATAAATAAAAATAATACAAAGAACTAAAAATACAATAATATAAACAGGCCATCATCAACTCATGGCTTACAATATTAATAAATAAGCAAATATTTCATGCAGAACTTGAAAATCTTCACCAGAAATTATTATCCTATCAATTTACGTTATTGTAGTGTCTAACTTTGAAATGATTTCAGCCTGTTAATTAATATTCTAACATTTTCCATTTGTGGTGAACGATTTGAGGCAAAATTTATTCTGTTTTTTAACTTTGATCTGTGTATTAATACCCCAATTCATCACTTTTTCATTTCATTGAAATGTTTCTACTCTTTATTAGGTTAGATTTATATTAGGATCATTAAAATAAAGTAGGTATTCGGTATTCGACATCTCCATATAATGACTTTTAAAATGTACGGATTTAGGTTGAAATCGGTCAGTTGGTTGGTTTTAAAGGACTGGGAACTTAACATATATTAGTGAGCCTAATTGTATTGCATACTTCCTAGGCATTGTATATTCTGTAACAATTTCCATGTTTAATCTCGCCGTTGATTTGTTCATTTAGTTGGTCATTTACTAACCAAATATTAAAAATTAATCAATGACAGATCAAAATTCCGGAAAAACAACATTATTAATTCCATTACATCAATTTCATTTCATTAATATTTCATGATATAAAATTCACATTTAATATAATTGAATGATCGGGATTCAATAGTTGCTCGCTTTCTGTTAAAGTCTAAACATCTCTAAGGGATATCTAGGGAAAATATTATAACAAGCCAATTAAAGGAAGACCAATCCCGTCTTTTAATAATAATCCTTTTCTAATATATCCTACTTTAAAGCACTAGGAACTATGGTTACTATTTAATTTTTCTCCTTTAATTTGCTGACAAATTAAATTTAATTTTTGCAAATAAACTTATAAAATTAACCTTAAAGTTAACTGATTTTTATTTTTATTAATATATAATAATTAACAATAATTGTGGAAATTTTTCCAAATCTCTTCATTTAAATACATTAATATATAAATCAAATAAATTATTTATTTAATTGAGCTAGTAAGAAAACAAGATTTTCTAATAGCTTACAAAAGAAAATAATTAAATTATTAACCTAATGAAATTGTTGCCCCTAGTTTCATTTTTCTTTTTAATCGTAGAATATATGCAAAAAAAAATATTTTTTTTTTAAAAATAATTTTGATTTATTTATTAAATATTATTTATGGATTTTGGTTACTTTTTCTTTTTGTGGGACACACGCTACAATATAAAAATATATACAACTTCCCGATGAAATTTATAATCTTCCCGATGAAATAATTTCAAAAAAAAAAAAAACTATATGTAAAAATGAAACTAGTAATACTAAAATAAAATTCATTTCGAATAATAATATTAGGGAAATATATGTCTTTGTACCAAATATATTGAAGACATAATAAAATGTGGAACCTGTTAAACGACAAATACTCCGTGGTTGATTGGATTGACCTACTTGCCTACTATAAACAAAAAAAAAAAAAAGAATATACTTAATAATAATTTTCTTATAAATAAATATTGTTTTGCCCAAGGGGCCAAAATCAGTCAGGTAGGTCATTTTTACAGATGAGACACAAGAGAATTGATTGTATGTATATATATATGACGACGTGCATCAGACCAGGAAAAACTTTCTTCTTTTCCTTGATGATAATTTTTTATCTGTTTGAAAAATATCGCGTTTATATATATAAAAATTTTGATTATAAAAATGTATTTGAAAAGAAAATCCATTCAACTTTCTTACTTTTAAAAATATATTATTTTTAGTAACAGTACGAAATAATGTAAATAAAAAAATGACAGTTAATTCACTGAAAGAAAATATATTTTTCACTTGTAGCTTATGGCAATTTTTGATGTGATTTTTATATTTAAATTTTAAATTTCGTAAAGGAAAACTGCATAATTGAGCTACTTACTGTATAGTAATTGCGTACACATAGAATTTTTGAATGCCAAAATTTAAAAAAACGCAATTGAGCACTTACCATTCTTTAATTACAAGTTTTATATTTCCGATTGTAAAACTCTGAATTTTTCAAAGATAGGGTCTACCAAATAGGATATTTCCTTTGTTATATTACCATTTGAAAAAGTTTGCAATACACGAACTCACAGGATTGTTACTGGATTGGTTGGTTTAAGCGGGGATCTGATTAAGGCTACCGTGTACCGATTCCAGCTTCAATTTACCTGCCTCCAAAAGATTTGTCATAAAATAACATTACAAGTGTTTCTGGTACTCCACATGCACAAGAGATACTCCACGAATCGTACTCCTCTATGTAGTCCTTACTGGATGTATATCTGTGTAAGTTATAAGTAGAATTCCGTTTTGTTTGTTTGACACATAGTGGACACCAAAAAAAATGTTGTATTATATGTGATATCATCACATGCTGCTTTCCGCACAAACTTTTTTTGATTCTCTTAAAAATAAATAAATAAAATGATCTTAACTAGCCATTACAAATTCTCATTCTTAATATTGCTTTTAAATTTGACAACACTGTAGTTAGTAATTACCAATAATCTTCTCACAGTGTTCAAAATAAATATTTCTTGTGATTATACATATTACAAAAATTATCATACTAGTTTTAAATGTTTTGTATTATTATTGTTTAAGTGCATAGTAAACTTTGAGAATTGACTACTTAAGTTGACAATTTCTTGGTTATAATTATTTGTATTACCCAGCAAATTTGTTATTTTTACAAAAAAAAAAAGGTTTATTTGTCCCCTTTATCAAATTACGTATATACGAGTGCGTATATAATGAAAATAAAATCCACTTTACCGACATAAATGCGGTTTTATTTATGGATATAGTAATTTAATCGTTTCAACATAAAAATTCACACAAATCTCATCCCCATGAGATGACACAATATAATTTATATTATAATTTTCTATATATAAATTATATAAAAGAAAAATCGTATATTTTTAACTAATTCAAGCAAATTCTACTTCCTTTTTTATTCAGATTTCTTCTCGCTGACAATTACAAATTCACACAAAATTTCTGCTAATTTTCAACAGGTCAATAATTTTTGTTACCGTCTAGTAGATAATCTGGGTTTGGTCTACTGACTCACTAACCAATCAATTTAAATAAGATAATTAATATCTTTGGAAATTTTTTATATTTATATACATGGATTATGTTTTGCAAATAATAATATTTTTTTTTTTACAAAATTAATCGGAAATTTTATGTTCAAAACAATATCATAAAAATTGAACTTTCTTCTCAAAAATATTGTGGGAAATTTTCTGAAAATATATTCCTGAAAACTATGTTGTCACAGTAAAGGTCAGTTATATAAGGTCAATAAAAGAAAAAAAAATTGTAAAATGGATAAAAGAATTTATGACCTAAAGCGAAATATTTTTAGTATGCGTTGAAATTTTTTTTTATTATGTATAACAATATAAAATAAGAAAATTTACTATTTTTCATGTTGTTAAATTAAATTTGGAATTTTACTAGAATTTTAAGTTTCTTGGTAATAATAATGTATTAGCTTTAGATTGCAGGCTGTAACGTTTATGGAAATGGATATTATAATTCATGTAATTTTCGTTTTTAGCATAATTTTATATGAAACAATGTATCAACATTAGAATTATATACACCTAAAAAAAAGTTGTGGACGGATTTGATTTATAAGTGTGGAATACTCAATATTAGAAAGTAAGAATAGAAGAACTTAAAACTTATTTTAATAAATGACCCTTTGACAAATGATATTTTGATTTTCTTTATTTACTTCAATTTTACTTAGCTGTTAGATCCTCTCGAGGGGCACCACCGCTATGCTCCCCTGTTATTGATTTCTGGCAATATGCTTCAATTCCAACCAGATTTTAACAAGTTACTGTAAGCCAAGGATGTCTAGGATTTCACTGCATTATTGATCAACGCCAAGTTTGCGAAGGATTTCAATAATTGTCGCTATTACGCATCATTTAATCACGCCACTGCAACTATCGTCTCCTAATTGAGTTATTTATTAGCTCGTGACAATTTTTCATTGATTGGTAACATATTCTTCAGACAGCGATTTATGAAAGTTTATAGTTTTCTAGTGACTAGAGTGGTAACATTCTACATACTGCACCCATAAAACAGTACGGATTCAACATAAGAGCAGAAAAGCTTTTAAGCTAATTGTATTACTACGCTGAAGTGGTAAACAACTGGAATTATTAGGACATCATATGAAGGCGCAAAATGCCTGGGTATTTAATTATTTACAGTTAAGGTAGGATTATGTAGTCAGGACAAATTTTGCATTTTAAATTGACCGTTCTACTTATTTTTATGATTAAGTGAATAGTTTTTATTCCTTTAATCTTATGTTCAAAACTAAACTCTTTAAATTCGCATTCTTATGACATTTATGCTAATTGCTCACATAAATGTTAAATTTAATGATATACCATTAATTTTTTCGTATCGACATTAATTGAAATTATTTTATTCAATCTTGATAATATATTCGTAAAGATTGTAAAACGTTGCAAAAATAAATTAACAATAAATGTTCGATTATGTCCAAAATTATAGTCAACAGCCTCGTAAAACATTTTTATTGATATTATCAGAGCTGAAAAAAAATTTAAAATATTGAAATAAAAAAACTTTCTTTTCAAAATTATAATCTGCATTCAAATTATATCATCATCCCAGATACTAAAATTAATAAAAACATTTTATTTAATTTTTTTTACATATTACTATATATTTAATTTAATAGAATTGTTAATTTGAAATGTTATGTTGTTGGTGATTATTATCTTTGTAATGTTGATGATCATGACCTTTTGCAAAAAAAGAAAAACTTCATAAATTTACTTGTATCAACATTTCCTGGCATTTAAAAAAGTGTAGTAAATTGGATTGTATAATTTTCAGCATGTTTTATTTGAAATTAACAATTATTACATAAGAATATAAATTATATAGTGAGAATTATCCCACGCATAGAAACAGCCTATAAATAGAAAACTGAATACCGGTTATATTTAGATGAGGAAGCATCAGCGGCGATTGTAAAGCTATCAATTCCCCAAATATGCTGAAACAATATCGTAAGATAATTTTCTGCCTGAGTTCTTCTTTCTGATTCTATTCCCAAAGCATGGAAAACAATCGAGTGTAATTTAGACATATTCACACAATTTATCTTTTAGATGCAAGTGTTGTGGGTAGATTGAATAATTCGATGGAATTTACTTTATTGTATATACTTTAATTTAATAAAAGAAAAATTTTAATAAATTATTTACTCTTGTCAGGTATTTCTTGATTGTTGGTATAACTTAATTCATTTACTCATTGTAATTACAGTTTTTATGATTTTTTAAATGGCTCTGGGATGAATTAACAAATAAAAACTAATGTGAACACAAAAACTATTAATTGAAATAATTATATATCTTTGCTTATACAATTTGATTGAATTTCATTGAAAATTATTTAATAAAATATCAATTTATAGTTCCTAATTCAAAATTAAATATAAAAAAATAATAATAATTTAAATAACTTTGAAAATAATCAATGGCAAATAAATAATAGGTTCGTCCTCCCTGAGCTACACAATTTTATGATTTATGTAAAAAATAAAATCTATTTACATTTTCCCTAAACACAAAAATTACATTTTATTTATTTATATTATCACGAATATTTTAGTGCCATCTTTATATTTTATATAATAATCAATTTGCTTATATTATTAAATTAATCAGGTCGTTGACAAGGTCTAAACTTTTTGTATCGCTTTTTTACTATGCTCATTCGAAATAATGTCAGTCAGTTTTATTCAGACAATTTTGTTAGTACAAGTTTTTTGTTGTAAACACTTTTATTCAAATTTAAACACTATACGAATAATTAAGAATGGTCCACTAAAGTTAGCTTTGAATATAGCCATAACAAATTAAATTAAAAAAAAAACTTTTTCAGAATAATATTTAATTATAAATATAATTACAGAAATGTTAGCTAATTCAAAATAATTTTACATATTAGAATAATACTGACAATCAAAAAGAATACTTGAAATTTTCTATGGGAAAATTTCTATTGTCGTATAACTTATTTTAAATTTAGGCTTGGCTTTTACTTTAACAAATGAAAATTGTTTATTGATATGAAAAAAAAAAAACAAATATTTTATGTAAAATAAATGAAAATTGATTATATTTTTATTAGATAATTTATTGTTTGGTAATAATATACTAATTTAGTGAAATTATTTAAATTAAAACTTGAGAAATACAAAAAAATTATACAAAACAAAAAATTAATGAAAATTTTTATGTAACCAAATTATTTCTTTAAAAACAATTGGATAATTTTAGTACAAATTTATATTTGCAAATTATTTAAAAAATTAAAAATAAATTTATATAATTTTGTAGAAAATTTGAATTGTATATGCTAAAATAATGAATTTTTTTCAAATTATATTCAATTAAATTATTGTATTTAAATAATAACACAACAATTTAACTAATTTAATTTTTTTTTTCAAAATTATGTAAATTATTGAATTCCGATCTTTTGAAACATTTTTATCTAGTATTAACCCTTGTTTAATTAAAACAAATACATAAAAATTCACTTTATATCTAAAAATCAAAAGACTTCATTAGCCACAAACTTGATTTTAACAGATAAATAATATAAATAATTTGTTTATAATTCGATTTCTTTACAAAAAAAAAACTATCAATAATAAATAACAATTTTCTAAATTTCCAATAAATTAAATAAATAAATTTTCTAATTTAATATTTTTTCCGGGTTCTATTAGTAGTAAATATATAAAAATCAAGTAATTTTAAAATTACTAAAGTGATATTTTAGAAATTCTTGATTTTCCTGATATGACATATGTAAAATTACATATTTTTGACATTGTACAATTAATATTATAATTTCATATTCGCACTTTTATAATATTACCAACATGGAATAATGTTAAAAGAAAAATTGTTGTTGAACAATTAATCATGTATATTAATTGTTGTGTGGTCAATAAGTTTATAAATTAAATGCCATAATAAAATAAAAACTTTATTTAGTTAAAAATGAAAATTGAAATTATGTGTAGATAAATTTTGTAATTATATATAATAATTTTAGGGTTTTAAATTATGATAATGTTTAATAAATAATTCTAGAGGTTAAGTAGAAAAATTATAAGAATTGCTTAAAAATTAGTTAAGAAAAAAAGTACCGAGGATGAACAATTAACTCATAGTTATGTTGAACAGTTCATTTGATTCAAAAATATATCATTTCATGAACGTTGTACTAAAATTTCAGATCTCTGCCTGTGTGCCAAATTTATTTTTGTATTTTGGGAATCTCTATGCCCCATAAAATATAAAGAAAAATTAGTTTAGCGAAAGCGACCCTCAACTCCGTTACACCACATTTACAAATTAACAATTTTCAGTTTTATCTTAGTTTTGATCAAAATTTGAAATCATTTAGTTAATAAATTTAATTTTTAATTGATCAGTTTTAAAATAATACTTTGTATTAAGTGTTCAGACTTTTAAATACAATCTAAATAGTAAATTTATTGTAAGTTTATTTTTATATAGAAAGTCACTTAAAATCTACATTTTGGTACCAATTAAAATGTGTGATGTATTTAAAGAAATTTTATTAAAGTAAATATTGGCATTATAAAATTACTATAATTTAGGGAAATTTGTTTTTTATGATTTTATAGAGGAAATATATTTTCGTAAATTATATGATATCTTTTAAAGTTTAATTACTGCAATATTTGTATTGCAATAAAGTTTTTTAATTGATCATTTCTTCTTCTTTAATATTCTTAAAAGTTTTATGAACTAAACACTTTTCTTTTACCGCACTCATAATCATAAATTTTCTTTAGTTTTTACTTTTTCTATTTTAAATTAAAAGTTATTTTTTTTTCGATAAAATTTTATTATTACAAGTTTTAAATTATAATCGTAATAATTACTAAATTTTGTTAAAGGGGAATTTTTATGAAAATGTACAAATTTTAAACTAAATTTCAAAATAATTTAGTAATATTAAAATTAATTGGAAAAGAAGATTAATAAATGACATTGTTAGATTTTAGAAAAAATATTTTTAATTTATCTTGGACATATTATGATATTTCTTCGAGATTAAATAAATTTTGGTTCCAAAACTACTTTTTTTCTAGAAGTTTTTAATTATAATATAAAACAATTTTTAAATCCATTCACTTCCTTCTTTGTATCATTTCGAAATTTTCATATTACATAATTAATCTAATTAAAATTTCATGTATAACTGAAAATTTACAATTATAATATTTATTAGATTAGATAAACAATAAAATATATTTTCTCTTGATTATAATATCGAAGATTGTAAAATAAAATTTATATAAATTTTTTACCAGTTTCCTTATATCCCACGCATTCGAATATGTAAATTAATGAAAAACTATGTAGGAAAGAAAAATTCCTTACGCATTTTTATGGAAATGATCTACATCTACAACATAGGAAAAATAATATTTCATTTTCTCTTTATTGTATAAAGATAATTGAAATGTTGAAATCAAATAGATTTTTTGATTACAAAAAATTATATATATTAATAAGAGAGATGTGAATCAGTACGAAGTTTGAAAGTATTAGGTGGTTTATTTTACAATTTGTGTAATCCTGTAAAAAGTACGATTACGTAGGTTAAATGGCAACAGAGAAGCGGTAGTGTAGTTTAACACCAGGTTGACTGAAGTTTAAATGGGTACCAGTTATAAGATAAAATTGCAATATATAATTGTGATTTTACGACTGCGAAAAATGTTAATGATTGAGAGCATTTGCTGATTAACATCAAAAAAATTAACATAAGCTTGTCTCATTGGAAATTCATCGCTATTAAAAATCTTGCACATTGCTTGGAGTCGAAATATAGCATTCTACAATGTCAAGGCACAAACCGCAATTATTAGATTTAAAATTTAACACCATTACCCTGGAAAATCAAAGCCGATTCTTCTATGAAATAGGTCTCTTTAAATGTCACTACAGAGTATCCATAGGCAACTGTGTCGCTGTGATAACGAGATCAAGCAGTCGCTGCAATTGAATATCTGGTGTGTATCCCCATGCCTCAGTCTAAGATAATTCAACTACAAGTACACGAATATATAATTCTATAAAAGATTTATTGATAATCGCTAGAATTATTTTACTTTAATAAAGCAAGCAAACTAAGTGAATCCACTAAGATATCAAGTATATTGTTGAAGAGCACTTCATTGCTGCGCAACCTTCTGTAATTGAATCTAACCTAACCTATATACATAATATTTACAAAACTTCATAAAATAAAAAAAAAAGAACTGATTAAATTCATTTCACTATAACTTTTATTATTTAAATACAAAAGACTTCAATTCAAAAAGCCACAAACTCGATTTTTTTATATCTACATATAACAAAATTTTTGATGATCGCTTCAATATTTTTAATGGAATTTCTGTTTCTTCACAATTTTATACGTTACAAATGTTATAGTTTATAGCTCCGCATTGTATATTTCAAAAACGATATTTAAATTATAAATACATATTTACTACTGAATTGCATTTATTACAGTTTCTCCTACATAATCTAGAAAAAAAAAATATTATTTAAAGAAATTTATTACTGACATTATAAATTTTTTACAATTTCATTCTGTCGCCTACTAAAAAAATTTTTTTTTTTAACTTGCATTTTCTATTTATAAGATTTATCGTAACCAGTCATGCAGATATTTTTGGGGCTGTGCTCCGTTTACCAATAACAAAAAAAAAATGTAAATAAAATATCTTTGAAAAAATAAATCTCCTAAATGTCAGTGAAAGTAAAATTGAAAATTCAGAAAAAAAAAAACAAAAATTTTTGTTTAACACTTTGTGGTGGTTTGATCCTTTTGACCTAAACCGACCAAAATAATTTACTAGTTCAATTTCAATTATAACAAAAAAAAAAAAAAGCAAACCTTTTTTTATAGTTCAAATCTTTAATATAGAAAATTTGATTTGATTTTATAGAAAAAGTAAAAGTTTATCTTTTATTTAGCAAACAAAAAAAAACACATTTTTCTTTTGTATAACAAAATTTTACCAAGTCAAAAATTGTGAAATGAAAGAAAGACTTTCAATAATTACAATTCTTTTGGACGTTGTCTGTCTCTAAGTCTGAGTCTCTCGATTATTTTGGCTGCCGGAAAATAACTTTTTAAATCATTAATTAAATTTTTTGTTTACATATATATTGACGGAAAACTACCATTATAACTGAATTTAAAACGATCTACAAAAATATAAAAAAAAAAAAATACATAATTTTATAATTGACGTTACTCGACTCCAGACGATTTAAAAATTTATGTATATTTTTGTGGATATTGTGCGATTTAAAACCAATCAACCGAACCAAATTAAAATTTATGTTAGTGGATGGAAATATAATTTTAAAGATTGCACGTTTCATTAAATTATTAACTTTATTTTTTTTTTTATTTTTGTTGATGATCGTTAAGATAAGAAAGAAGTTTGGTCAGATTTTTTCAGGGTACTTTTTTTTAAGTGCATATTTCGTCTTGAAAGTGAAATTTGAAAGAAATTTTTTAGTTGTTTTTTTATTTTTTTAATTTTTGGAAAATGTTTTAAAAAATAAAAATTGTTAGTTTTTTTTTGGTGGCCTAAGGGTGAAGTTATTAAATTAATAAATTCATTATAATTATATAAAATAATGTTGATTTGAGAAGATGCAAAATTTTGAAAAAATTTACCAATGTTTTTTTTTATAAAAAAAAAATATTGGAACCAAATAATTTAAATTTTTTTGAAAGGTGAATTTTACCACCGAGTTACTCTCAACATACGCAATGGCAACGCGTTACAACGCACTATCAAAAGAATTTTAACCCATAAAAAATGTATGACAGTATATAAGCGCAATGCAAATATTCACAACGCAAAATTTCGCAGTCGTTTAACTATAATAAAATTTCTAATAAATGTTAAGGTTACACGTTTCAGTGATTTGTCGATATATTCTAAATCGAAATTCAAATTATAAAGTGAAAATGTTTTTCCCATCAAATCTTAATTCGTACTCTTTTTCAATTACGATTTTTTTAAAACAAAACTAATTTTATCATCAGCCTTATTTACTTTGACACTTGACTTACATCAAATTGTACAATCAAACTTGCTGTAATTCAATTATAAGAAAATTTTAATTTCTGCAAATTATAAATTTCTTTTGGATTATATTTAGCTTACAAATGGGGTTTGTTTGAAGTTTTAAGTCGTTCTATGTCCGGAGAATATGAAACATGATCAGAACATCATTTTATTTTTTTAAGAAGATCGGGAGCTACCATCTTAGCCAATATTAATAGATGACCTATCTTATCCCAAAACATACAAGCGTTTAATTCACCCAAATGGAAAATTAGTTATTAGTACTTAGTATTTCATTCAAAAGGGATGCCGAAACTAAAATCTAGCAAGATTTACTAGAGACTTTGGTTTTTCGAATAATATTGGTTTGGATAGCCTTCTAAATTTCTTTAACAGATGGATGGGCAAACTGAAACCTTAAAGTATTTTGTACATGTACTGCCTTAAAAACTGATTCAAAATATTTACTTATACTTCTACATATTTTTTAGAGAAGACAAAGCTTAGAATTATAGATAAATTATGTAATGAACTATTTTATTGCAAGCTAGACTTTGTGAACGAATCTAGTGATGGCGGTCATAGTTGACTTACGAAATTAACTATTTATTATGTTTATTTTACCATAATATTCTAGTTATATTCTAGTACAGAAGTTCGGATATATATTGAAATATATTTACAATTTCTTATTTGATTTTGTAAGTTTTCCTCAAGCTTTCAAATTTATATAATTTTTAAGTTATACAATAATTTCCCACTTTTGATCTTTAAGAGAAATTTAAATGTTTCACATATGTTATCAACAGAGCAATCTTCATTTCACATTCACAATATATTTCATTGAAATATTTCCATTTAGTAATTACATATGCCATTTAATTAAATAAAATTGCGAAAATGCATTTATAATGCAAATAATTTTTTACACATAATTACTTATATGTATATATATTAAAAATACGTTAATTGATAAAAATACTGAGATCGAGATTAACATTTTTATCTATAATTTATTAAGTTCTCAAGAAATTAATACTTTCTCTAAACAAAAACGAACAAGCAAAAGTTAAATATTAAATTTTATAATTTTTTCAATTTTGCAATTTTCAAGAAATGTTTTAAATTTCTTATATTATCAAATTAAAAATTATCTTGAAATTATGTATTTTGAAAAATTAATAAAAAGGGGAAAGTAACAACAAGATAAAAAAAAGATACAATATTACAAAATTATATCTGATCAGTTATTGAAGAGTCTTCAAAAATTTAATTAAATATTTTCTTTTCAATTAACATTTCAAATCAAATTTATGCTTTTTATAGTTAATTATATATAAAAATTTTGATTTTTGATAACTTTTATTATTTTTCTAAGTATATTTACAAACAAAACTTAATTCGAAATGCACAAATTATGTTTTATTTATGTTTTTTTACAAAAATATGAATTTTCAATTGAACTTCCAAAATTTAATCATGTATTCTTCTTCTTTGATGGCGCAACAGGCCTCCTGGTCTCATAGCCGAAAATCTTCCATAAATCGGGTTGTAGGCCTCCTCTAGCCAATTGTTCAATATAAGCTCCTTCATAGTTTGTCTCTTCTTCTTTTATTGCCCGGGTTGGATATGGAAGATTTTCATCCACTATACTTTTGCTTTCCTTGCAAAATTCTTAACAGTTTTATTATGCGGAATTCATATTTTAAAAAATTTCATAATTAAAAAATATGTTTTTGATTTACAATTGTATATTAATAAATTAATTTTTAATTTCTGAATACTTACGCTATTGTTATCAAAGAAGTTAACCCACCTCAGACATGAACTTTGACATAATTCATCAACAAAATCACTTCAAAATTGTTTAAATTTGAGTTTGTGTTTCATTTCGAAGGAAGCAAATTGAAAATTTACAAAATCAACGATAATTGCAACCGAATTTCGAATTCTATAAAAATTTCGAAATGTCAAGTGTTGGTCACAACAATATTTTTATTTTTGTAACTTTTTTATCTATTGTAATAAAACACTGAAAAAATATTTCTATTTATAAATCAAAATCTCAAGTAGAATATACAAAAATTTATTAAATCTGAAATTTTTATCAAATTCATTTGTAAAGTTGAAGTATCATTATTCAATTTCTATTTTAGCTTCCATTGTAAAAGGAAAATAAAATTTTTTATAAATTGAAAAATTTACTGCCTCAGAGATTGTAAATTTAATAATTAATTGGCCATTGCTAATGAACGCACTTATTTAAAATGTTCACTGTGATAAAAATATGAAATATTTTTCCATTTTTTACTTTTCACTTAAAGAAACAATTTTAATGTGATTAAAAGTAAATTGATTTTTGGTTCATATCATCTTTCGTCCATTATAGAAAATCAAAAAAAATCCATTTAGAAATTAAATTGTGGAGAATTTCTTTTCATATTTCAATCATAAAATATTTTTATTTATATATTTTTTTGTTTTCGAATTGTATGAATAAAAATTATAATTAAATTTCCTTTTAATGAATCCAAAAAATGAAGATTTAATTTATTTAAAAATAATTTTCAATAAAAGTTTATTTTGAATGGTTTTATTATAAGTTCGGAAGGTCAACTAATATTTTTTTTAAATAATAGATCATTAAATTGTCTTGTTTTGTTGTAACTATTTGGTATAAAATACCATATAAATTTAGTATATCAAAGGATTTCTATAAACTACAAGAGGAGGTGAAGATAAAGATTCAACAAATCCAATCAAAAAATAAAAAGAAGATGCCGAATAGTTGGTCTGAGAAAAGACTTCTACTGTAGCCGTAGTTGATTACATAGTAGGTCATAAAAACTAAACCATTTAAAATGGATAGTTTCAGTCATAAATCCTACAATTATCAAGCAATGCTTTAGTTATATCGAAATAAAATCCTTAGAAAAAATATATATAAAATCAATTCAAAATTCGATTCAACTTTAATAGCTATTTGAACTTTCCCAACAATTATTGTTAGCTATTTACTAAATACATCAAAGTTAGCTAACTAGCATTTTAATTGACTGGACATTTTCTACCAGCAGTTTAAAATAGTTCGATCTAGTAGATAATAATGAAAAGAAAGTGACATTGAGTTTGAGAATTGTTAAGAAGTTAAGCTGCTGGACATCGTAATTGTTGATGAAAATTTGCAGTATAAAATTAGTTTCAGAATACTGGAAATAAAAATATTCAAGATAAAAAAATCATTTTCCTTATGACCATTCGATTATCTTTTTTCTTATTGTAGCTTGCCGAACCAACCACCTTAGTTCGCTAATGAACTTAATAACTTCAACCTAATTTATCTCGAATGCTTCCTCCAAGTTGTCTAGAAAGAAATTGCATAAAATACTGAACCTCATTGTTGAACCTAGGAATAGTGGCACATTAGATGCTCCACTGATTTTTCCTCCTCATCTTCATATCTTCTGCATGTTTAGATAGAGGTCAATCTTTACCGCATGTTTCCTAAGGATTACTGGTCCCTTAGCAATTACAATTAATAATCTTTATATCGCTCTGTTCATCTATGGGGTATCTACCTAATTTGATGAGTTTTCTACCTTAAATTCCCAAATAAAATTTCAATGCGGAAATATGAAATTAAAATTATTTCTTTTAATTTTTCTATGAATGATTTTACAATTATTATCATTTAATAAATTGCATAAATTTAGTAATAAATTACAAAAAAAATAATAATATTAAATTCAAATTTTACTATACATATATCACAATTTTCTAAGCATCCCTCCCAAATATACGAACCAACCAACAACGGAATTAAGTAAAGAAATTAGAAATATTTTTGAATGCGTTAGCGTGATTACTATAATAATTCTCATTAAAAAAATAAAAAAAATAAAAATTCATGCAAAAGGTACTCATTAAAAATTGTTTAATATGTTTTTTTTTATGAAAATATGTAATATTGTAGAAGTAGGTGCGTGCTTTAACCGTTATAGTAAATAAATTAGCATTATTTTAGCACGAACCAATAAAACGCATTAAAATAGAGGTTATGTTTAGTTAGGTGCAGCCTGTAATGTTCAAATAAAAATCTATTTAAAATTTACCATAAAATAAAAACAACAACAAACTAATTATTATGGTAAATTACACAAAATTTATTTTAGAAATTTAAATTATTTTACATTATTATAGTCGCAAGTGCGGTTATTTCATGTAAGTGTTGATTTGTTTGAAATAAATATCTTTATTATAAGTTACTTTCACTTAAGTTTACGATAATTATAGATTAAATATTCTTTTGGAAAACTACTACAAGAACACCACTTAAAGTTCAGTAAAAATTATGTAAACTATCACGATTTTTTTTAACGAATTCTTTAATTTCGGAATGTTAAATGGATGAATGTAATATTTGAAAAATAGTTTTTTTTTTAAATAAACAGGCAGTGATCAAATCGGGTGTAAATGCTGGCCAATTAAATTCTATTTGCTACTAATAATAAATTAGCTGACTTTTTGACATTTTAAATTAATTTTATAACAAATTGGACCATAACTTCTGTTTTATTGAACTATAACTTCTGAAATCATCCGAAATTGTTTATATCAGTTCCTTATCAAATATTTTAAATTACATGAAATTGTTTTTGAAATTCTACAAATAAAGATATTTCAGCTTATCATTATTTCCCAAATAAAAAACATAATTTATTAATAGCCAGACAACAATTTTTGATGAAGTTATAAAAGTTGATATTACATGGCAATTTTTCCATATATATAAGAAAATAAATTTTTAATAACAAATGAAGGAAATTTAATTTTTAACTTTGACTCTTTCATCTGTAAATAAACAATTCAGAGTTGTATAAATGATTAAAAATAATGGAATTGAAGAAATAACATAATTTTAAAAGATAATAATGCGAAGATGTTTACATAAATAATTTTATTTTAATCATGTAAAATAAATAATTAAATTAATTGTATATTTGGAAATTTAATGTGACAATTTAATACAGTAGTTTAAGTAACAAATTAATTTTGTATATTTGGAAAATACAACTTTCCATTGGATAATCTTATTATTTATGAACATATTACAAGAACAAGATGAACCACAATCTTAATGAATATGATATTTTTATGTTATCATCAGCTGCCGGAGTCCGGAGTAATGAAGATGGTATGGTCATGTAGTCATGTTCCCTCTATGATTGTAAATAATTTGATTAAATTGGATTTCGAATTCTTTGTTAATGGTCCTTAGAAATAAAATATAATTTATTACAAACAA
Source organism: Rhamphomyia laevipes (assembly GCA_963920725.1). Taxonomy (NCBI): domain Eukaryota; kingdom Metazoa; phylum Arthropoda; class Insecta; order Diptera; family Empididae; genus Rhamphomyia; species Rhamphomyia laevipes. Next base: position 52,894,178 of record OY987257.1, read on the forward strand.
GAGAGACGCTAGCTTTATTTTTTACATGCTAATTAATGCTGAAAATCTTAATTCTAGAGTGAGCAGCTGATAGAACTCCCTAAATTCAACCTCCCTAACTCTAAAATCCCCGTGAGGTCTATATTTTAAGTAAACAAGTACTTCAGAACACTCTAAAACTCACTGCACATCAGTTTATAAAGATATTTTTGATTTTATTAATTATCTTAAGCTTGAAAGCTACATCAAGATGAATGCGGTACAATTTCTTATTACTCAGTATGATTTGAAGCAACTTTAATTCCGCACAATTCTATATGGCTAATAATCTTTGGTTCATAAAATTATAAGCTTAGAATATTTTTCTTTTAAATTTTTAATTATTTGTACACGCTATAAAATGATTTTCTCAAGCTTTTCATATTCTATAAAATTCGATTATAAAGTTCTCATTATATTTTCTAACTTCTAATAATATTGTTTTCTTTCAAATATTCTAAAATATCAAAGAACCGATAAAAATTATATTGAAAATTGTAATTCTAGATGCCGCTAGAGATAACCCTAAAAGACCTTTTGAACAGTTCATAAAAAAATTTTCTTTATAATAACACAAAATTGCACTTTCCTATAATATTTCTGAAATATATTTCAAAGATTTTCATATCTTCAATCTAAGAACAACATTTCTGTTAGAACTTATGCCTTAACTTTAATAAGTTATCTGCTTTACACATTCTAATTTCGAGAAAATTTTTATTTTGTGATTAATCATTTATTTTCAAATCAATCTTCTTTATTATTGCTAAATCATCTTATTTATAATTATATTCTATGAAAATTTATATAATTATTATATAGAGAAGTAAAAATCAAATTGAACCACCCAAAAAAAACGTTAACGGTTGATGAACTTTTCTAGATTTTTACGCTTATGTTTCGTATTATTTCATTAGCCTCTTAGTTTAGATTTAGAGTCTTTTAACAATTATTTTCAATTCAATTTTTTTAACTTTATTTTTTATCATTATTTATTTTTACAATACCATAATTTATACGAAAATCCTAATTATTTTGTCTATGAATTTTTATGTTTCTAAAATGAATTACCAAATAAATTTTTTATCTTAAAAATTTACATTTTTCGGACAATGATCTAACAAAAATAATTTTGTAGCTATGATTTCTTTACAGATTTCTTCTATATTTTACATAAAATTGTTTTGGTACATAAAAATTTGCATATTTAGAAAATAAAATTTAAGTTTTTTGTTGGAAAATGATTGAAACACTTCAGTTACATAAATATTTATTGTTCTTTACATTCTGTATGTGATTATGTAATGTGGAGTAAAAATTAAAAATTTGTTAATATATAAATTGATTGATAGATTTATAAATTTGATTTATTTTGTAATAGGAAATATATAATAGTAAAATATTGTGTAATAAAGTTTATATTCTTTTGTATTATTATTTCAATTACTATTAGTTAAATTTCAAGCAGACTGATTGGCAGTGTTTTTTAATCTTGATTTGATTTGCAACTCTGATTTTGCAGTGCAATTAAATTAATCAAGTATTGTTAGATCAATCAGGAATGCAATGGTACAATTTTTTTTATAATTCTTGTTCAACTTGAGAGTATAGAAGTTTCATGACAATGTTAGAGGTTTCATGACATTTTTTATTGTAATTATTTTATATGGATTCCGAGCCAAAAGTTTCGTTATAGTGAGAAACTTTTAAATAAGCAATCACTGAATTGGTATTCAGTGCTGCAACATTTGTTGTCAGGAAGTAGTCTCAACCGTTGTCATTATTTTCGTAGTCTTAAAACCAGAATTACATACAGCAACTTTTATTACTGGTAGTCATTTAAAGCTGAATAAACTTATAGTCTCGTTCTGGCATCGAATTAACTACGACAACGCTGCTTCAATTTTAGTATTTAATCAATTTTTTTTCGACTGATCGTTTTTGAGTTTTAGGTTTTTTCAATTCTGTAATTTACCATTAGATTTAGAATATTATTTTTCGGGTTCATAAAGTTTTTACGATTAATGGATTTGTACAAGTCACTATTATATTGAAACTATCAATAAAAGAAGATTAATCAATCCAAAGAAATTATGCGCAAAGAATTTAGATTGAAAATGCTAATAATTATTACTTCATTACTGATTCATGTTATTTGTCATGGCAAAGGTATCACATCAAACATTTACTAATTAAATCTTTAAAAAAAACACATTTGCATATGTTACCAAATATTATTGTGTAATTGATATTAATACTAAAAAGTGTCTATATATTTTTAATTATATTATAAATAACAATTCATTTGATTAATTGAGTTTTTAAATAAATTTCCAATTTTGTATTTTAAATTCATGTAAAAAAATTGGAATTCATGGGTGTTAATATTCAATGATAATTTTTTTTATACCGGTATTTTGAATTTGATTTATTGATTTGTTTAATTGACCCCAAAATCAAAAGACAGATTGAAAATACAAAAAATGAATTTATAAAGATTTCAGTACCATTTGTAAATGGTATACAGAAAAACTTTAAATTACTGTCATTTTATATGAATCTGTCAAGTTGCGTACAATTAAAAATTACATTAAATATTTTAATAATGTTTACAAAAAACAAAAAATAATATTTAAAATATTTCACAACAAATTTTCTTTTAACATAAAATTCCTTTAATTTGGTAACAGCATAATATTTAGTTAAAAATTTTTATAAATACTACTTTCCTATTTAAAGCATAAAATTATGGACATAGTTTTTATTACAGCATATTACATAAAAGGTGGTAACGATGAGCATATAAAATTACTATTTATTATAAATTAATTTTATGGTAAAAATTTGGTAATATCTCATCAAATTTGAAAAGTATTATTTAAAATGTCGTTAGTTTTATTTAGTTTAAATATATTATAAAACATTTTCGGAATTACATAAAATATGACATTATCGCTGCTCTTCTTTGTATTACAAAATCAAGAAAAATCGTTTATAATTTTCTACAAATTAATTATTTCCGATATTTTTTTATTTTTTATTGTGGTTTAAACTGTTTTAAAACCATTTTTTTTGTTGGTATTAATGGTATTATAAATGATTTATAGCAAAACAGTAGGAGAAGATAAAAGTAGTAATTAGTATAGTAAATTTTTTAGTAATTTTGAAATTTTAGGTTATTACGAACTGTAATTCTTGAAATATTTAATTTAATATTTAATTTAAATTTTGTTGTAGATTAATGAACCGATATAAGTAATGAATTTTATTATTAAAACTAATAATTTATTTTATATTTCAAATTAGAAAATTTACAATTGATTAGCATTTCTCTTATTTATACTTCTTGTATTTTTATGTAATAAAATTATAGGAAGATTTATTTGCTTTTACATAATTTCATATTCAAATTAATATACATAAGTATAGTCAATAAATTTATATAAATAAAATTAATTGTTAATCATTTAAATTTTCTATTCAAATTAATTAAAATATTATGAATAAATTGAATTATAATTTTGACGGTTTCACATAAGTTTTAATGAATTATAACCAAAAAATATATTAAATTTTTATTCGAATTTTATTAAGCCTGATTTATAACTAACGTAAACCACTTATAGGAATTGTAAGAATTGTTAAAGTTTAAATGTATGAAATAGTATTGAAACATTTATAATAAACGTTCAAATATACGTAAGAGTTGTACAATTCACTTTAACTTTTCTTAGTTTTCTTAAAGTCCGCTCCAACGTTGTTTATATTTCTATGTAAATTATAAATTTCCTCTTTACATTTTTAAATTTCACTATTTTTACTATTCATTTAATAAAATAATTTTTAAAATATTTTTATTCTACTTTACAGATGAAAAAACTCAAGGATATTGAGACAACACCAGCAACAAATAAAAATTGCGTTAATAATGATACGAATAATAAAGAAAAATTAAATAATATTAAGAATATTACGACGTGTAATGAAAATGAGTTTAACTCAGAGGTAAATTTAATGAATTTTATTAATTTATTTTGTTTAATTTTCATATTAATTAATTATTTGTTTTTCATATATAAGCAACACGAAATTAATGATCGAATTTTGGAAGCTCATCAAAATCTACTAATTTGCAGAACTAAAGTAAAATAATTTTCTTCAGAAATTTTAATTTATGTATAGTTATTGTGATTTACAACAAAAATTTTCTAATTTTCAGGATACCATGACTTCAGATACAGATTCAGCTTTATCGTCTGCTCCGCAATCAATAAGTCCACAGCCACCAACTTCTGGTGAACAGGATCGTACAGATATTTGGCAAACGGTAAGTGAAAATATGATAATATGATAAATACATTTTTGGCCATTTTCGTGATTAAGTGTCTAATGCATTGTAGTCGCATTAGTGTTTCTGTATTCAGTAATTTATATGTGTTTACAAATATCAATTTCATTGAAATGAAGTCAATTGTAATTTAATTTTAGATGCAAAACAAACTAAGTCACAAAAACTAAAAATAAACTTTAAAAATGCACTTCTGTAAAACTTGTGAAAATGGATTTAAAATGACAACAAATGTCTCACTATTAAAAATGATTAGCTAAGATCGGAATAGTAGGTCCAAATTGCTATAAAATGTTACGAAATAGCTTTGAGCAGGTCAAGATTCGATTGTAGCGCCATTGCAAAGAAAGAATTATTTAATTGAATTGCAAATATTTATTGTTCTTTTAAAATAAGTTATTTATCAATTAAATAAGAATTACTAAATTCCTAGTCTTGGCAACACTAGATTTTACAATTTCTGTATGCAATCATCAGAAATTTTTTTGAATGAATCATTATTTCAACAATCCATCAACAATTATGTACAAAATAAACGCTTAATGTATTTATAAATAAAATTTCATAAATTGTCGCATAAAATGAATTTAAATTTAAACATTTATGAATGATGTGCAACAATTCCAGCTCATCATTATCTTAAATCTCATTGCATTTGTTCATTTATTTTAAATAAATTTAAATATAGATTTGTATGTCGCTGTCATTTTCATTTATTTTGTAGTTTTAATATACTTTTATATACAAATTGTATATATATTTTCCATTCCATAAATAGAAGTATGTACATATATATATATGTATTTCCACCTGATATAAAACCGCTACCGACTGTTAAAGATTTTTCTATTTACAATTGGAAATATTCACTAAAATAAAATTGGTAACAAGAATTTCAGATAAAATATTTTCTGTTCTTTGGAAACAACATGGAAAAATTCTATTTTTGGAATTTCATGTACATAACTTACTAAGTTTTGTTGAATTGTTTATACAAACAATTTTTTTTTGTGGTATATTTTATTTGCCCTGCTGTGAGTACTGTATTCAACTGTCCTTGAAATTATGTGCCAGACATTGAGTTCAAATTTTGTAATACCATTTTTAGAGACAATAAAATAAGAAGAAAAAAAAATTAAAAGATGCTGGCTTGTTGTTACCACCAAATTCAAAAGATACCGACCCCACAAAATATTTAACAAAAAAAAAAAAAAAAAAAAAACTGTTCGGTCCTGATGATTATTTTTATGAGTATGCGGTTGGTTTTTATTAGTTCAGTTGTTCTTTTCATTTAATTTATATCCGATTCAAAATATAAATAGAACAAAGTGTCTTCAGAATAAATTATTATTTATGATAGTAAGAGATTTTTAGCTCCTTGGGAAGTAATGGACCATGTACCATGTCAACAACGTTCTATAGAAGCTTTAACATCGATCGGTTCAAAATTAATGTATACACAATACAACATTAAGGTCACGTTTTGTGAGAGCCAGCTTCATGCCAAACATAAGTTTGAGAGTGCCTATAATAACGTCTTTGCGTATATTGATAGTAACTGGGTCATTATTCTTTATCTCCAACTCCTACATATAAATCCTAACTACCAGTAATATCAAAAATATCAAAATTTATTATTATGTAGGACACCTTGTCTTCGTTTTGAATATTCCTTTGTGGTTTAAAAACATTAAAATAAATTATGTCGCTCGCTATTGTGTAAAGTTTGTATGTAGCCATTATTTATACAACATTATGTTAAATGACAGAAATTGTGCATTAATTTAGAAATATGTTTGCAACAATGTTGTTTCCACTACAAATGAAATTCAATTTATATTTTACTAAATATTTATTTTTTTAATAATTTTCTATTTAAAAAATAATATATAATAAATATAGAAATATGTTACATAAAAAATAGTAAATTTAAAATTACACTTTATTTACATAAATAGTATAAATTATGTAAGAAAACATTTGGTATATTCTCAAGATAAATTTATATCAATTCTTAAAAATTGAACTAAAACAAATTAAAGTTTGTATATAGCTCTTCAAAATATTGGTACTACTATGAAATTATCTTCTGATTCAATTAATAAACTTTTGAAGTTTAATTAAAAAAAATTACGGTTGTGTATAGTCTGAAAATGTAAAGTTTTTAACGCATCATTAATTAAAACCAATATTTCAGGAAATTAGATTTTAGTTTTGAATATTAGTTACGCTCCAAATTTACGCAAAACCATTTAAAATACAAAATATCTCATCAAAAATTTGTTAATTGTTTAATGATAGCTAAAATTTTTGCCGTTTTATTTATTTTCAGGTTCGAAACTGTACAAAAGAATTGGAAAGCTTAAAATCAGATAATAATTTAATACAAAATGAAAATGATTTGCTTAAAAAAGATTTACAATTAGCCAAACAACAAATTAAAGAATTTGAAAAGACTGCATTTGAGGTAAGTTTTTGTGGTTTTTTATTTTTTGAAGATGTGTAAAATTTTTGATAATTTATCTTCATCTTTTTTTTATTTTTTGTTTTTATATATAGGCCAATAATAATAATTTAAAATTACAACAACTTAAAGATAGAATTAATTATTTAGAGGACAAAGAAAGATATTTAGTTAAGGAATCACATGAATTACGAGAACAAAATGAATTAATGGAATTTCGAATATTAGAATTAGAAGAAAGTCATGATAAGGTAAAATAAAAATTATAAATTTATTTTTTATAAAATATTAATACAAACATTTTTCTACTGAAATTATTACATTACAAAATAATGAATTTTCCAACCACCTAAAGATATGCAATTTAATATATATTTAAATTTTATAGAATATAATTGCAATATTTCATGTTGAATTGAAATATTTCAAATGTAATTTATTATTGAAATTTTATTATAAATTTTTAATATATGTAATTTGAAAATTTATTAGTTTATGGTAAAACGTAAACAAATCTTTCGCCATAATTCTAATAACCGTGTCGCAAAAATCAATGCGCGAGGGTTTCGTGTGTGAAACCAAATATTTGGTTCGATCGAAAGAGTTCTTGGTTCAGTCAACAATTGTTAAATAAAGGTTTGGAGGCGTACAGTGGGCCTAATTATGGATTAAATGCATGACTCCCAGTGGTTCCCCTCATAGAATCAATCAATTAGTTAGCTATGTAGCATAAAATATTCTTTTAAAATTTTTACAAAACATTATCTACCAGCATTCAAATATAACGAATCCGAAACTGAATCAAACCATAATTTATCATATGATAAATAGCGTGTATAGTTTAAATCCTGGAACTTAAATGATTAAAAAGGCTATAAAATCACATTTACATTTTATTCTAAACATTATATATCACGAACTGGATGGAAATCAATATCTAATTATAATTATCCTCATTCGGTTAGTAATATTAGTAGAAAAATCAAACTTTACTGTGTCACTTGTCATAATTTTCTATATTTTTTAAATATAATGACAATTACATATAAACTTTTTATAGTTTTTTGGAATATAAATTATAATAAAAATCCATTAAACAAAAACTAGTTATTCTGGTAGAATATATTGTGCCAAAATTTCTGATTCTATAGTTACTATATTTCCATTTTAAATTATGAATAAAAAATGCCTATATTCAGGAGTAAAAAACTAATAAACAAGAAATTAAACAGTTCACATTATTATTCCCTGTCTATTAGATCAAATACGTAGCTCAATACTTCGAATTATATCAATAATCAGCATAAAATACAAAAACGTGCTTTAACAGAGTATATATATTTTTGTTTTTTAATTTCCTTCATGAAATTGTAAATTTTATTATAAAATTTACAATTATTTGTAATTAAACCTTCAAAAAATAAAAAACTAACCCAATATTTGAATTGATCTAATTTCCATTGACAAAATACAATATCCAAATTTTAATTATGTATATATTTTTTGTATATACAATAAATTCGTTCAAATTTTAAAACATTTTGCATGTTAAATAGTAATTAAGCTAAAAATATATAAATAAATAAATTATAAAATTCGATTAATTTGGTAATTATACACAGTTTATAACAAATGAAAAAATATAAAAAAAAAATATTTTTATTCTTTTTCAAATAAAATTTACGCACATAAATTTGAAATTTAACAAATTGAACTACTTTTCAATAATTTTTTATAGATTGGTAATTTCTTGCTGTTACAAATTGTTAACAAAAAAATGAAAAAAAAAACATAAAACCTTTACAACTCATACCGTTGTTTTCTCAATAATCAACTAGTTAGATATTAAACACAGGTGTTCAAATACAATATTTTTAAATAATTAGTTTTTATAGTGTTTCTGGTTTGTATTTCTTTATTAGTCCAGCCGCCGGCGGTAGTAGTACTTACAAGTACATTATTATGATATTGCCTTGGTTATTATTGATTCTCACACAATAATAACACTAGTTCAGATAGAGGGTTAACCCCATAGAGCAGATATAGATGAAGTTTTTTTTTTTAAATTTATATTAACGTAATAATAAATTTGAGGTGGAACTATCTTTTTTTTAATTATATTAGTATTTCAATTTCTAAATTAACTAATTCTAATTAAGAGTTTTTACTTTTAGAACCTACAAACTTATAACATTGTTTTGAAATTGCCTTTTAAAAAAAACAATATATTATTTATCACTAGGAAATTATAAGTGAACAATATTTGTTCTTTCCATGCGTCTGACATTTGAAAAATGACTGTCAAAACCCTAACTATATATTAATTATTTTGATTTAATTAATAAAATTATTGACATATAAAATTAGAAGAATTAATTGACGGAATAGGCATTTGACTATAATTATAACTTACTGAAAGTAAATTTATCTAATGTACAATTGACCGAAATCACAGAATTAATCGATAGTGTAAAATTAAAAAAAAAATATTTCGAAAATCAAATTCAGCAAATACAGTAATTCGGTATTGTTTTTCTCTTCGATAAATTTACTTTCGGCTTATTGTGAATTCGGTGATTCGGTCAGTTGTGTATTTGATAAATTTTACATTCGCTCAATTGTAAATTTTGCGAATTATTTTCGGTCAGTTAGTTGCAAATCAATATATACCCTGAATGAAAAAATCGAGTTACTGGCTTAACACTTTTGTTTATACTATACATTTTTGTCAACAATTTTGCAAAATAAATTTATATACACATACATGAATTAAATTCAACATTTAATAATTGTCAATTATGTAAATTGTAAATGAAATTTAAAAAAAAAATCATTTTATCCGATTATGCAATAAATTATTCAATCTTACAAATATCCAAATCAAACTATACAATAAAATTTATTTATAAAATTAAATAACAAAAACAATTTTCCATATGTAGTAGTAATAGATTAACAAGTTTCATTTCCATTTTTTTTAAGATAATAACAATTCATTCATAAAAATTTAATTTACCAATAGAAACATTCACTTCACCCGCATCGTAGAGGAATTTGAAAATAAATAAATAAAAAGAAAATGTCGAAATGTCTGCACAGTGACTAATTTAACAATTCTGCAGCACATAAGGAATTAATAGTTTTTTTTTGGAAATAATATTTTATACAATAAATATTAAGTTTATAAAGAAATGTTAATTTTATTATATGCACAAAAAAACGTTAATATATTTTGACACCGGAATTTGAAATCAATCACTTATATTCAGTTTTTATATTACGACTATATTTACAACGAAAATGAAACCGCCATAAAAGGTACAATCTTAAAAAATTAACCACGAATTTGTTTTGTTTTTTTATTTGGTTATATTAATTTCAAATATTGTTAGATTTGTGGAAAAATATTTACATTAGAATTAATAAAAAATAAATGAAAATATTGTAGAAATTGAAATTTATATTAAATGTAAAGATTTAATTAGATCAATCACTAAAACAAATATTTAAATTACATATTGAAATATTCTAAACCAAATTTAAATTTCAGTTTGAACTGAAAATAAAAGTATTTATCATTTAGTGTAATTAATTTGACGATCTAATTAAATTAACAAAATTAATATATTTTGATTGGACTCATAGACCAATATTCTTAATATATAAATTTTAATAAATTATTTTTTTTTCACGAAATCTTATTTATGGAATTATAAAATTTCAGATTAATTTCTATAGTATCATTATCTATGGTTAACTTTACAACAAATCATACTTCTTGTAAGACCACCTCATAGACAAAAATTATTCGTAAGACTTTTACAATGTATATAATGTCGTTTTTTATTAACTTTTTAAATTGAATGAATTTATATTTTCGTATTTTATTTTAATACCTAAAATAATGTTCATTACAAATTTACTTTTAACGAATGAATTTTGTTTGTTTTTGTTGTTGAATGTTTTCACATTGAATTTTATTTATTACAAGATATGAAAAGTTTATGTTTCTAAGCTTCTTGAGTCATAATATTTTATGTTGATTATAAAACCATGTAAAAGATTGTTTTTTTTTGGTTTCGAATAGAGCAATCAATTTCAATTGTCAGATTCTGATGATTATTTATTTGTTTTTTTGTTTAATGTGTACAAAAATAATGATTCATTAAATATAAAATTAAAAATAGAAATAGAAATTTAAAACAAAAAAATCTAAGTTTATAACAATTATTCTATATAAGAACTTTAATTATCTTTAATTAAAAAAGTTATAATTTTCGGTTCAGTAATAACTTGTTAATGACTTTAACAATTTTTTTATCCATCCAATCCAATCCATGGCAATAATAGAAAAATGTTAAGTTCAAAGTTTAAAAACTAAAAAAAAAAAAAGTTTTGTAAAGATTAACAAAAGTCAGAATAAGAGGGAAAGCAAAATTTATGTAGTCAAAATGAGTAGAATTGATATTTACAATAGTGGCGGCAAAGTTGCACAGCGACACCCTGTTTCTATAGTGACTCTATTTTAATGGATAACAAACTATGATTTGGTATTGAGATATTTTTTTGATAGTCGAAAAATTCTAAAAGGTCGAAATTACACCAAACTTGAGAAATAATACTATACATTTTCCAGAGCTGGTAATACGGTTACATAGTATGAATACTCTTCGCCTAGTATGTACGGTGGTACAGAAGATTTTCGAGTAGTTCTGCTTGCTAAATTCAGTTTCTGTATTTGTTTTTTGTGATAATTCCGAGCTCAAGATCATGGTTGTTCCGGGACATTTTTAATTCAAAACTTTCAAAATCAAATTTATTTATGCATTTCATATAAGTTCTAATCCCTTGTTCTACATTATAATTCTAAGATCTAAGATTGTCATCTAAAATTGCAAATGCTAAACTTTATCTACTTTATTTTATATTTTAAATTTAGGCTGAAAACAATTTATTTACGCTAGTAAACTAATAAAGCGGACATATATAAATGACCTTCACTTCCCACATATTCCAAATTGTTTTGATAAACAATTTAAAATTTTAAAAAAAAGTATCAAATTTAAAAATCATCACTAAAATTTATCTACAAAATTCTAATTCACGTCTATAAATTTTTTTTTTGGTAGCATAAAACTTAGAAATTTTAGAAAACAAAAGACGAATTATCTTGTTTTACCAAATTTATTAAATAATAATGCTCTTAAAAATACGGAAATCTTTAGAAGGAAATATTCAAGTTTTTAAATAATTTAAAGTTGTTGTTCACCAACAAAAATGAATTAAATATTTTTCAAATCAATAATTTAATTCTACAAAATATTAATGTTAAGTTAAATGAATTTGTTCGATTCTTTTAATAAAAATTAGGTCATTTATTTTATTCAACTTCGATTTCTACTTAAATATTTCAAAATCATAATCCTTTATTTATTCTAGATATTTTTGTAAGAAATGTTGATTTCTTGTGTTGTCTGTCACGACATTTTGGTATAGTATTATTTAAATTTAGAAAAAAATAGTAGAAAATAAAATATCTAAATTTGAAACCGCTTTCAAACAAATTTCATCACGACAATTATTTAGGAAGAAAAATTTATTTATCATTAAAGGGACAAATGTATTTTACGATTCAGAAAACATGGGGATTTAAGAATAGTTTATTTTAAAAATTTCGTTAAATATCTTTAATAATAGATTTGGTTTCTAGTTAGGACATTAAAAAGATCGAAATTTTGCTAATCGTAATTGAATTGGGCCCATGATTCTGCACTATATTCTAGCAATGGTACGATTAATGCTATACAAAATCCTTGACTTCTTCGAAATTGTAGTTCCCAACTGTAACGTTCTGTCACTATGATGGAAGAAGTTAGCATTCGTTGCCACCATTCATTAACATGCTTGCACTTTCATCCACTGCAACAAAAGCTTCGCAGACTTTCCTCTGTGTTCTTCTGATAATATCTGGGTCATTGGCCATCGTGACTGTGCATAATATATAAGCAATCGTCATCCTGCAGAGGCTAACGAGTTTTATACCTTAATTTCTACAAAAGACAGTCACAATGTTAAGACAGATAAAGTGAAATAATTTTTAATAAAAACAAAACATAAATAAAACGTGCCCAAAACTTTACCCACTCAAGTCATAGATTTGAGACACAGAAAATTTATTTAAAAGTTTTTACTTTGTTGAGCTAAATTAAAAGATGAAAATTGGAAAATATAGTGAAAAAAAAAATATAAATATAAATGTTTTTGTTAACAAAAGTAACAAAAAGAAATAATATATGATTTTCAATGCTCTAATAATAATTTTATTGTACCTTTATAAGAGTAAAAATAGTAATGAGGTACTGAGAATACGATGGAATAAAAAATGAAAATTACTGAGATATATAAAATTATTAATGTTCATGATGAAGACAAGAATTGTGTTTTAATCGTTTCATATGTACGTTGCGTACATGTACGAAAAACTAACCTTATACTAGGAAATATTATAGAAAACAAGTGTAAAAATAGGTGAAATATATATACTTAGCGGAAATCCAATCTAACTCCAATCCAAATGGTTTTGTATAAGAACTCATAAATTTATTCAAATTAGTTTTCCTTGGAAGACTTTCACTGAAATTGAATTCGATATAGGCGACCTAAATATATTCGTATTTGATTTTTTTATTATTCCTATATTTTGCTTCATTATTATTTTTCTTTTAAAAAAGTGCTTCCATTAATCTTTATGCCATAGTATAAAAGCCAGAAACCCTATTCTACATTACACCTTGAAAACTGTTAATGAGCTTTTATGGAGAGGCACTGATTTTAATTTTGCCTAGGGCACTATTATAAATGCTCGGCGCCAGTGATGGTATTAATGTCATTAGAGTACCACATTTGGTACAATCAGGACCATATGTGGTAGACTGTACCCAAAATATGATACACTTAAAAATTATTAATAAAAAAAGTTTGTCATATTACTGGAGAAAACTTTGTACTAGAACTAGGTAAGATAACCTTTAGCCTATACAAATTCTATATATCGATTATGAATACTATATAAATTGATTTATATTTTTTTAGTAATTCTATCATTCTCTGCCCTACTATGATTTCATTAATTTGCAATAATCGTTTTGCCAGGGCAGACCCAATCTTTAATTGAACGTTTGGTGGGATTTCGTTGCTTTCACTAGAGTTAAGCCGTATAATGTTCATCAGTATACATGCAGTTGCAGGAATCCTTCTAACAATGGTTAAAATGTATACAAATAACAAAATGTCCAAAATGTGAAAATCTGTCTAAAAATTTGGCGTTCAATGTTTACCTTACTTTTAACTTGCTCCAAAGTCCTATAAACAAAAAATATTTGAAATTCAAGTTAAGTTTTTAAATTTGAAATCTAAGTTCCTCAAATTTTATAAAATCTCATTTTAACTATACATATTTACATTCTAAATAAATATAGTTTGTTAATGCTACAAATTCAAACAAAATCGATGATTAAATTTCAGTTAAACTTTTGAATAAAACGCCAAAAGTTCCAAAACTTTAAATTTTATGAGTCATTATTATTGTTCTCTCTTGTTTGTACTGAGTATTATTATTAAGTGTTTTTTTTTTTTTTGCCAGCAAGTTTCTTTTTTAGACCGCGATATTAACTTTAAATTGGCTCAACTCTCTAGCATGCCATCATTAATGCTCAAACTCAGGTAGAACTTTTTTTTGTTATGAATTTTTTTGTTTGTAGCCTAAAAACTTGATGGATTTTAAATTATAAGTTCGTATATAATAATGGACAGTTGTCGATTGCAATGCGAGGGAGTTGGAAGTTATCAGTTTTTATTAACTTTTATTATTATTGTGGTCTTTAGAGCATTTTATTAGTTAATTTAATGTGGGAAAATATTTTGTTGTTGTGTTTTTGTTTTGATGATTTCATTTAAGCATAGAAAAATTATAAATAAATAATTTATTTTGACAAATTGTTAAATAATTAAATTGGTTATAATAATTTGCGTCATAAATTAATAAAAATATGTTAATATTTTGAGTGTTATTATTAATTTTATTTGTTTAGCAAATAAGAAATTATTAATTAGCAAGTGATTATTGGACCAATGATTTATGAAAATTTAGTGCTACTCAAAATGTAGAAATATTTTAATAAAATTGTTAAATATATTTTTCTTAAAAAGAAATTCTAGAAAAAAAGAAATTGGGATAATTAAATTAAACTTTTACGTACTGGTAAGCTTGTAATAATAATTCTTCAATTAAAATTGATAATTTTATGACAAAATTATATAAAGCATGTAATAAATAGTGAATAAATCAGAAGATCAAAATCATATGCTTCTGAATTTTTCAATATTTCTTTTGATAATTTAATAATTTTAAAATTAAACATTTGCACGTAATTTAGCTATAGCTAATCAACTCGGAATTGTTAAAGTATTAACCATTCATTATCATTATAATCATAATCGTTCGAACCCTTCTATTGACTAAGTGACCTCTGTATAAAGAAATTATAATGACTAATTTAACATTTTAACTTTTATAGTTTTTGAAATAAGTTTTGTTAAATTATATTATAGCACAATGACTTCCAATCAGATTCGCCCAAAAATTTAACCGGCTATTTTATTTTTAGCTATCAATCAAAATAAATTTTGGTTCAAAAACAGACGACTAATTCCTGTTGCCTTAGCATTTTTTGTAATTGTTCAGATATATAAATTCGGAAGAAAAATCAACCTTCGTTTTCGGAAAATTAGTTCCACCTCCGCTTTAACATTTTGGTAAACAAATATATATACGTATATATATTCTATAAATTTTATATTTATTACCAGAAATACGTTTCGTTATTCTTGGGGTTTGTTAAAAAGTCACATTTGACTTAAATTAAATTTTTGAATTAATGTTAATTAAATATTACTATAATTTGTGTTACTACAAATTAATGTAATTTTATTTGAATTTTAAAATACACAGTAAATATAATTATTTACTTGTATACACAGTAAATATAATTATGTAAATTTGTTTAATTTTTTCAATTTTCTATTATGATGGCAATAAAGATCAACTTATTATTATTATTATAAAGAGTTTTGATAGATTACATACTAGAAATGCTTAAATTAATTTTGATTATTCAAGAACCTGGTAATAGTTAGTTTTAATAGAAATTTCAATTAGAATGGTAAATTCGTTATATCAACTGATGCCACATTTTCAAGTTTTGTTATATAACCAACAAACGCATAAGAAACTAGACTAATTAGACAAACGTAAATTAAATTCGCATATTTTATTAAGTGGTTTTATTGAAGTTGCACTATAGCGTATACAATTCTTAAACGATTAAGCAATAATTTTACCTAAATGTAAATTATAACTTAAAAATCGATTTTAAATATGTTTTTTTTTTTTTGACAAATCAACTAAAATAGAAGGTTATTCTTAATCTTTTTTAATAATTTTCTATTTGCAATTAAAATTTTAAATTATTTATTTATATTATTTATTTTAATTATATGGTTAAATTAATAATTTAACCGATTTACTTATGATTTGTAATCAAGTACGAACTTGATCATTGAAATATTTAACCATGGAATTATTAAAATAATTTCTTTTTGTTAAATAAAATATGTAAATATTTATGATTATGATTGAAAGTAAATCCAAAATATCATAATTAATAGTTGCTATTTATTAAAATTTGTTTTGAAGGTTTTCATTTAATAAAAATTATTTCTTTTTTTTTTTTAATTTTACGTACAGAAAAGTGTTTGGTTTCAGAAAATCTATTGATAAAATAAAAATTGTAAATGAAATTTTTTATGAAAACTAATTAAAATGAATCGATTTTATGTTTCACAAACATAAAACTTTCTTTTTAAAAAACTATTTCTAATTGGAAATCATATAGAATATTTTTTTATATTTCCCAGAAATTTCCACCGTTCAACCGAAAAAATATCAATTAATCTTTTCAATAGTTTTGCTTAGTCAAAATACGTTTTATTTTAAAAAAATATCCACCAATTCAATACTAAAAACTCTTAACAATTTTGTACAATACAGCAATAAAATTAGACCAGATATGGTAAAATTGAATCATATTTAATTCAGTTCTGTAATTTCTCCATAACATTGGATGTAAATATAATATGTGACCAGTAAATGTTATTTTACTATTTGGATTAATATTATTGTTTTGTGAAAAATTTTGACATAGAAGCTAGATTTTATTCACTTTTGCCAATCACATGAAAAAATCATAAGTTTCCCATTATTGTAAACTTGTCAGAAAACACGAAAAAATCATAAGCATCAACATTGTTGTAAAATTGTAAGATACAAGAATGGAATAGTAAATATTTCATGTATTTTTTTTTTTTTGCATCGTTATGAAACAAATTACAGCATTTTTCTTCACATCATTATTTAGTTATGACCAAATCTGATGAGAATTATGGAAAAAAAAAACCAAACTGATGTGGTCACAACAATGTGACTACATCTATCAAGAAACTATCAAGAAAAAACAATTTTATTGTATTTAAAAATGTTTCTTGGAATATTGATGTAAATAATTTCTGATATATTTTAAAATATATTTCTTGTCGATTGTATGGACATCTTGACCATAGAAATTGTTGCTTATATTACAGACACATTGGTATATTTTCATTGATTTTTGTGCCGCAACAATGTGTGAAAATACAATTTACAACTATTAAGAGTGATTTATTTAAAAGTTGCTACAAAATATGATGATAAACCTCTTAAATTAATAATTTTACAAGCTAACACTTAAAAAAACTAAATGAATAAAAGTTATAAATGATAAATTCAAGTTAAAAAATTCCATATACATTTTACAAATCCAGAAAAAATCTGAAATGCAATGAAAAATTCTATGCTAAAAACTAAAACTTAAATTTTAATTTTTTTTTTTTTATGATTATGATCATAAAATAAATAATTGAATTATTGCGATGAATATAACACCACGAATGAAATAAATTTATTAGATTTGAAACCGCGATTCACTTCACCTGCTCATAGCTCATCCAGCACATAACAAATTCCGTTTTCTTTAATTTTTAAAATCATTTTTAATCAGTTAAAAAGAAATTTATGAATATATTTTTAATTATCACGAATAATATTTTTTTTACTGATTAAATGAATTACTTTAAACTTTCTTGCATTTTAATTAGACTGGAATCGTTCACGTAAATTCCATTTAATTCAATTTGATTATAACTAGGTTATAATTTTTTTGTAAGTGATTTCTGTTATTTCCTCATCGTTCAATGGAAATATGTTTAACAGCAGTGATAATTGACTTTCATACCGAAGTTAACAAAAAAAAAGGTGCTGCCTTATTTACTTATGCTTGTAGAAAGCTATGAAAATGCAAATGCTTTTTTATAAAATTTACTAAAATTAATAGAAATTTAATTGGAATAGTTATGAATTTTGGAAAATATGTAATTTTATTAATAAAAGTATTTTCTATGTAGGAAGTAATTATCAGGAAAATTTCTATAAAACTATGTAGCTATGGATTACACATAATTAACACTATATAATTTGATAAGAGTCGGTTTTATAGACTTCTCATATATAGGGAATAAACGAAACTGAGTTGCGCGCTCTCACACAGCAGAGGTGTAGCTGTAGGCAATTTAGGCTCTTTCCGCCCATTGTAACACCTAACGTAGCATTCAGATGAGGTTCAAAGCAAACCAACGACCAGAAGTGATCTCTATAATTAGACTTCTAAGTTCTCCAGTCGGTAGCTGTTGGTTCCAATCGATTCACCGGAAATGAGCCCACTTAAATCTTACTGAACTTCTGTTAGACTTTCCCAAGCTGGTTAGTTTTTTTTTAATAAAGTTAATCACCTTGCCTGGGTCCAGGGTTTGGTATTATTTGGGACGTATGCCCCAATATTCAGATTCTGGTGCGAGCATAAGCCGAACTTCGTTCGAATATTCGTGCTAAGGCGATTTATACTCTTCGTAACATTTATTGCATGTAAGCGACGTAACTACGGCTATCCTGTGGAGGTGTTCGTTTAGTGGACAGTGTCCCGTTACAATAGCAACCACATTCCTGAGGTGTCCTAGTCGTTTTGCTCTTAGTTTAACTTATTTTAAATTATGTAATAATTAATGTGACCTAACATAATTACTGCTAACTTGAAACATGTTTAATTTATTTTATAATACAGTTCACATAGTGAAAGAAACTTTAATAACTTATACTTAGTAACTTCTATAGTATTTAATTCCATTGGTAAATAATTACTATATTAAATATAACTTTTTTCTTAAAAAAAATATGAAATAGAAAGAAATATCAAGAAAATCTTAAAACTTTCATTCACGTGAAACTAAAATAATTTATTCAATAAAATAAACCCTTCAGAATATGTTATCCATTTTAATTAATTCCTAATTATTTGAAATGTAGAAATAAATTTATTAAATACTAATTTTTATTGATATATATAATTATTTTATATTTTTAGTGGTCAATCCGAAGTAATTCAACACCAGATACTAAAGAAATGTGGACCGATACCGAAAAAGAACATGATGATCTGTTAATATTTACAGATCGATCAGATTCTGGTGTTACATCACCACATAGCCAAAATAATATTGATGATAGAAACATTGTATCACCTTGCGATCTTTCTGTACGTATTTTACTAATTTTACTACTTTTACACAAAACACAAATAATTTTAAACTTAATTTTATATTATTGATTGTATTCTTTTTGTTTTCTTTAGTTACTGGATCCAATGTCCAATGATGAAATAAAACGACGCATTACATTAATAAGTAAAAAACCAAATATTGATGAAGATGATAAAATGTGCCTTATACAAGTTATTCATTTAATAAATAATTTAGATGCATTATCAAATGATTCAATTATGAATTGTAGCAGTGATGATTCAATTAGTTTAGAATTAGTAAGTATAAATATTAATTAAAAATTATTACAAATTTCCTATATGAACTTAACTTCACTCTTTCTTATGAATTAAGAATGGGCTAAAATGTATTGATTAGCTCAGTTTCGAATCGATTCTTTCAGTAGCCAATTGACTGGTTAAGTTAAATAGACTGACTTAACACAATCGATTTAATTTGTCAGTTTGATATTTGTTTTCGTCTTTTTTCTGTTGTTCCAGTAATTTATAATTTACTTATTATATAATTCCGGATAATTTTTAATATCCTCTATAAAATGTTCGTCAGCCATGTTTCATCACATATAATTTTTTTTTAATTGTCAAATTTCATTTCTCTTCACATTTGCTTCAGTTTGGATTGGTATAAGTTCAATCATTCAAACTATTTCAATGGATCCCAATAGATTTCCATCCGTACCTATGTGATTAAACTCTCCATACAAAATATATGATGACGTCAAAATTTAACTTTACGGAATGAATCGGCACTGAATTGATCGATACATTTTAAACCAAGCTTTATTTTATATAAAAAATAATATCGAAATTAATTAATTTTTTAGTAGCCTTTTTTTTAGTAGACTTTTTATTAATTTTTATAATATTTTATGAATTATGTTTTATATATAATATAATTTTTTTTTCAACTATTCCGAAATTATTAATAATTGTTAACAAATAAATTACCAGACATTTTACAAATTCATTTATATGAAACGTGATTTTTATATATTAATTTATTTGTTTTTGTTTTTTTTGTTTTAAATAATTTAGATCAAATCAAAATTTTCTGATTATATACAATCATCATCAACAACAACATCATTATTATCACGTTCAATACTTCAATCAACTGATAAATTAAATAATAATAATAGTAATAATAAAAATAGTCGAATAGTAGCAACTGTTTTACCATATAGTAGTAGTTTATCATCAACACCAACAGATTCACCATCACGTAAATATCGTAGCTGGACATCAACAAGTCTTCAAGAAAGTGGTGTATTTGAAGGTGATTCAACATTAGATTTATATTATTGTCAATCAACACAAACTGAACCTGAAGATTTTCCATGTCAAACAGAAAATCATTTATCAACAAAAGATTTATGTGCAGAAATACAAAAATTAAATAAATTTCGTGAACAAATTGAAGATTGTGTTACAAAATCAACAACAACAACAAAACCATCACCAATAACACCAACAACAAATAATTATCAAAGAAATAATAAAATTGTACAACAATTATCACCAAATTTATCAGATCAAAAACGTATTCAATATTATAAAGAACGTTTAGAATTATTAGAAAATAAATTAATTATATATGAAAGTAATGGTGATGTACAAGTAAAATTATTAGCAGATCGTTTACAACGTGAAATTCAATTACAAAGTGTTGTTAAAGAATTACGCGAAAAAGTTGATAAATTGAATGAATTAAATCAACAATTAGAAGAAGAAAAGTGTGAATTTGAAGAAGCTGAAAACGATACAAGATTACGTTTACAACGTCTTGAAATTGATTTAGAAATATATAGTCAACGTAATACCGAATTAGAAATGTCACGTGAAGTATTACAAAATAAATTAAAAGAATCTAAATCAAAATGTAGTAATTTGCAATATGAAATTGATAATAGTGAAAAAAGAATTACAAATTTAGTTGATGATACTAAAGAATTAACAAATCGTATACAATTAATAAAAATGTCAATGCCAGCAATATTATTATTTAATACATTTATGGTTAATGGTAATGGTACTGATGCAATGTCACAATTACCTTTAAATAATAATTCAGAAGATTATTATTCGACACGTAATACTGAACAATTAAGAAATATGAATGAAAATTATGCTGATAATATTGATATGGAAAATGAAAAAGATAATATTGATAATATGGAAAATAAATTTAAAAAAGAAAAATTAAAATTACCATGTTCAGAACGTGCTCGTACACCAGAAATGGAATATACAAATCCACAAAAATTTGAACCAAAATCAACATTACTAGAACAACAACTATACCATTTACAATCACGTGAACGTGAACTAAATATGAATATTGCAGAATTGAATCGGGCATATCAAGAGACAATGGAAAATGCTGATTGTTTATGGGCACAAATTGAAAAAGATTATAAAGATAAATTAGCTATAGCTGAATCTAATGAACAATTTATGAGAACAAAAATAAATCAATTAGAAGATCGTTTACGTAGCGATTGTCAGATTGCCCAAGAACGTATAAATCAATTAGAAGAATCTGAATCGGAATATAAACATCGTTATTGTAAATTATGTAAAGAATATCGTGATTTAACTAATGAACATAATTTGTTATCAGATGAATATCAAAATTTAAAAGATGAATTTCTAAAAATGAAAAAATATTGTGATGGTCCTGGCCGTCAATCATTAGATTTAGAAAAAGGTCGATGTAAAAATTTACAAGATGAATTAGATTTAACACAAAATTTATTAGCTGAAGCTGAAGAAAATCATAAAATTGATTTGGAAAGATGTATTCAACAATCAAATAAAATTAAAAATGATTTTCTACAAATACAAGTAACAAATTGTGAATTACAAGAAGAAGTATTAACTTTAGAGAAACAAGTTTCTGAATTTACTTGTAATAAACGACAATATGATGATAAATTACGTACATTATTGGATGAATTAAATAATAAAGATGATATAATTAATAATTTAGAATTAAGATTATGTTCAATGGATGGTAATCGTGATGATATCTGTCGGTGTTATACCCAAACATTAGAAGAAGAATTAAATTATGGAAAACGTTCTAAGGGTAGTCCTAGTAGTAATGATTTACAAAGGAAATGTTTTAATATCGATGATGTTAGAGATTTACGAACAGCAACAATTGCATTGGGTCAAGTAATTGAATGTGTTAAGGTAATTCAAAATTTTAGATATTCAAAATTTTATTTATTATTTTTAAAAAAAAAATCTTCTTGCTATTTTCTCATTTTAATTTTATAGATAGAATTATTTTTATTTATTTACTTTATATTTTTAATTTTATTATTTCCTTTTCTAATTCTATTTATTATATTTTTTACTTATTTTATTTTTTTATTTTTTTATTTATCAATTTTATCAGTTTATTCTTTAATTTTTTACATTCTTTCAATTTTTTTGTTTTAAATTATTTTAATTCTATTTTTATTTATTTATTTATTATTTTGATTTTGTTGATTGTTTAATTTCAAAAAATTTCCACAGGAATGTGAAAAATGTGAACCAGATACAAAAGAAATTCAAGAAATGGCACTAGAAGTTAAAGGATTAGCAGATCGAATTTTAGGAATTAAAACAACAAATGAATCAGAGGTAGGTTATCCAAAAAATGATGATGATGATAATAATGATAATAAACCAAATGATAATAATAAAAATGGTAAGTCAAATAATGATGATAATGATGACGATGATGATGACGATAATGATGATAATAAACCAGATGGTAATGGTCAGCAAATTGAAGATATTGTAATTAAAATAGATATTATGAATGATATTGATGATGATAATAATAAAGAAGCTGAAAGTGATGAAGAAATTGAATTTAAAGATGTTATTGATTCTGAAATTGATCCAAATATTCAAAATGATAAAAATAATCCAGATACTAGTAATAAATCAAATAATGATGATAAACCAAATAATGATGATAAATCAAATAATGATGATAAATCAAATAATGATGATAAATCAAATAATGATGTAATAATTAATTATGCATTCATTCAAACACCTCTTATTAATTTTGAATATTTTCCCGATAAATTTAATTTCGATACAAATTTATTCACACGATCTAATCTTAAAGATCTTAATATACCAGCTATTTCTAATATATCCGAAGTACCATCAATAATACGAAAATTAACTGAATCAAAAAAAGAATTAATCCAACACAATAATTTAATATTTTCACCATTAACTATTCAAAAATCAAACATTTTAACACAAACTAACTTAGACCATATTGATATTAATGATGATGATAATAATAGAAATAATAATTTAATTGATATTATTGATACCAATTCCATAAAAGATTCTTCTAAACATAATATAGTTGCTTTTGATTTTACAAAAACTGATATGATTATAAAATCTATTGATATTTTAAATAATAATATTCAAAAATTACAAAATTCAACATGTTTAAACGCAATTGATACCGAATCTAATACATATTTAAATTATGATCATTATAATAATTTAACTGAAGAAATTGCTAATATTAATAATTGTGATAGTACATTTTCATTAAATAATGAAAATAATATCAATATACCAGATTTTATATCAGCAAATGATTTGATTGCATCAAAATATGATATTAAAAATAATATCATTAATTCTGATCATGAAATTGATAATCATATATTTGATTCGTCCAATGAACAAACAGATATAATTTATAATGATAATCAAAATATTAAAATTAGTTCAGTAAATGAATCTAATAATAATATTGTATCTGATATAATTACAAAATTAAAATATTTTTATGCAAATAAATCAAATGAAAATTCAACAAATAATATTAATGAAATTAATTCAAATCAAAATTCAATTATTGATAATTTAGATATGAACTCAATTGATATGAATAATAATATACCAAAAAAAGCAATTGATTTTATTTCAAATATATTTACATGTTCAAGTAAAAATTCAGCAAATTCAGATGATAGTATTAAAGATATTGAATTAAATAATATTAATTATAATAATTCTGATATAAATAATTTGGTAAATGTTAAAAGTTATGAAGAATTATCAATTTTATTAAATGATGTTGCAATCAAAGAATTTAGTGAACTAACAAATAATAATACTATGAGACAATTATCAAAAATCATAATACAACAAAATCTAGAAACTGTTAATGAATTATCTGAAAATTGTTCACAAAGTCCAGAATTTAATACAACCAATAGAACATCAATTTTATGTGATATTGAATTATTAGAAGATGCATCGGTATCTAAATTAGTATCAAAAAATGATATTGAACAAAAATCAAATTCAAAAGAATCTATAATAAATAAAGATAATAATAATAATAATAATGATCAACAATTTATTGATATTAATAGTTGTTCATCAAATGATTCAATAAAAATTAATTATTTATCAACAGTAAGATCAAAATGTAGTAGTACAAATGGTTCAAAAATAATTGATTATCCATTATTAAATAATGATAATATTAATTCCAGTGAATTAGTATATCATGATTTAATTGAATTAAATAATAATGTTGATAATAATCAAAAAATAGTTGAATTAAATAATAATAATAATGCAAATAATTTAATTAATATCAACAATAAACAAATTCAATTAACATCGAAAAAATTACAAAATGATAAATTTTTAACAAAAACCTCAACAGTTTTTATGGAAATTAAAGATGATGAAAATAATAATAATAATACTAAAGTTATTAATAATGATAATAATAATAATAATAATAATAATGATGGTGATGATTATGATAATATTAATATAAATTTTCTTTATACAAGTAAATATAAAATTTTTATAAAATCATTAATTAATGCAGTAATAATTGATACAAATGATTCGTTTATATTAAATGAACGTATACAACATTTAAAAACATTATTAAATGTTGATAATGAATTTTGTAATAATTTACAATTAACATTAATATTAAGTAATCCAATAAATAATACAAAATTAAATTATAATAAATATACAAGTATAAATATTTACGATAAACTTGTTACAAGTATGAAATGTTTAAAAATTCTTAAGAATATTTTTAAAAATTTACAAATTCCGGTTAGTAGCCTATTAGCAAAATGTTTATATAGAAAGAGATCAAAACTTATATAAAAGTGTTTTTGTATGTGGACGAAGATTAAATTCCACAAGCATGAAAGCTTTTTTTAAATATTCTCATACACATCGATAAAATGAAATATATTTATATACATGGTTTTATGCAAGTATGTGTGTTAGCAAAAACCTTTATAGTTGTGGGTTGTGGGGTTTAATTTCGAAATCTTTATTTTATTTACACGTCTGCCGAAAAACCATTACGCTCGACAAATTCTGCAACGATTTTTATAAAGCAATTTACTCTTGTGATTGTGACAGTCTCTATCACGTACACTAACTTTTATATGAGTTTTAATCTCTTTTTAAACATACTTTTTGCTGGTAATTTTTCTATTATAAAAAATTTTATTTTATTTTAATTAATTTTATCTTTAAGATATTAAAAATAATGGAAGATGAATTAACGAAAAAATTATTAGAACATCATTGCAAATCATTGAATTCGAAATTTTATTGTAGTGTTTATAGTCTTATACCGCGTCGTAATAATAAATAATGGAAAGAACTGAACTTGATTAGAAAAAAAAAATTATATTGGAGAATATTTTATTTGTCCAGGAAATAATAATTATATTCTTTAAAGTGAAATTTAATTGTGATTGTGTGATTAAATATAGAAAATGTTGGAAATGTAGAATAAAATTATACAATTTTATTTTATTTATTTTTTAATTTTATAAATTATGATCTCAAAATGGATGAATTGTTAGAATTTTGAATTTTTAGTATGCATAAATTATAATAAAAAAATTTCAGAAATTTATATTTATGTCTGATTTTATCGTTGATTTAACTTAGTCGATTTAATCATACGTAAGATTTTTTTTAAGATTTTTAGAGATATGATATTTCATATGACCGATTTTACTAGAGCAATTTCACTAGACGCAATTCCACTGGGCACATTTTCAATAAACGAAAATTATTACAAAAAATAGAAATACGTATGTCGATTTTCGCACAAATTTAATTCTTTTCCATCCGGAACAACAATTCCAATTAATACAATTAATAAGTATTTATGGAACATATTTAGAGTTAAAGGGTGTGGTTAAAAAATCAGCCGCTACGCAGTTTTCGCATTCAGTCGTTCAATTCTATCTGTTGCAATCTGTTGCTTTAAAATTCAAAATACTAACGCAGCTTTTGCAGCCGTCTAAAATAAGGTGCAAAATTCTTAATTCTCAATCTTCTTATTTGTTATGTTTGTGTATATTTCATTCAAGATTACTGATAATGATGATGATACTTAATCGTAATTTAAACAATTTAAAATATACTTTTTAGTATCAAATATTGACAATTTGCAGCCGGCCGTATATATGCTATCAAAATTTTTTAGGCTACATTAGTTGCGCAGCGGCTAAATGCTTGACCGCACACAAAATGCGGAAGTACTCTCTGAGTTAAATTGTTCTAGTACAATAGGACTAGAATATTTATGACTAAACTAATAAATATGCTCGAAGAAATTGCAAATTCTTATTTATTGAATGAATTCGTTATTTAATTCTTTTTTTTATAATAAATTATTGTGATACTTCCATATATATATGAAATATAGATACCTAAATTTCTTCTATACCTTATTTGTAGATCATGCTAAAATGTATAAATTCATTTTTATTTTTCAAATGATTATGGTGACAACAAATTTTTTTAAATAATTTTACCCTTAGTATCAGTGTAGGTGCACCATTCCTTGATTTGCTATAATCTCAAAAAAATATAATATGAGCAACACTTGATCTTCCAAATCTCGTAAAATGTTTTGGAAACTTTATGCGTTATTAAAGAATAATTACCTATTTTATTTCATTTCGAAAATATGATGAATTATGGAATTGTCGCTTCAAGTAAAGTCTTCTTTTTGGGTATTCAATTTTATTCATTTTCACTAGATTAAATAATAATAGACAACAATCTCCCCGGTTAGTTATTGGGCTAACCGGGAAGCGGAGAGACATAAAACTAAATCCAAATATTTCGTTTAAGAAACACTATCCAAAATTTGTTTTTCTGTATACTAGATTATTATAATGACTAAAAAAAAAATTAATTAAATGTCACAAATTATAAATTTTCTATTATTAAGACCTAAATTTAAATAAAATTAAATAATTTTAAAACTTTTGGCCATTATACTAAAATTCTAAAACAAAAAATGAATAATAAAGATGCCGGTTACTCATCAGAAAATGAAATTCTTTGTTGTTGTAGTGATCCGAATGATCCAAACGGTCGGAATAAAGTCCCAATTAATATGAATTGTTGCAATGATACCTTTAATACTGCTAACCCTTCTGAAGATGGAAATAATTATAATAACGATAATAATACAGACATGGGAACTAGTTGTGATGAATTCCGTCAACTATTACAAACCATGGTATTAGCATCAAATTCACTAATAAAAAGTTTTGATGAAGCTGTGGAAAGAGGTCGAACTGGTAACTTTAAAACCTTAAATGAACAGGCACAACGCCAATGTGAACCACCACCACAAAATCAATCAAATAAATTGTCAATAAATCAATGTGTATCACTACCACCACAGTGTGAACCGCCACCACCAAAATGTGAACCACCACAAAGTAATTTTGATGATCAATTTTCAACATGTAAATGTACAGTTTGTAAATGTATTAATTCATTTTATCAAAAATAAAAATATCAGAAAAGAAAATTGATACAAAATGGTACAAAATTGAATTTTCCAAAGAAAAACTGGCATTAAATTTAAAGAATTACTAAAATAAAAAGAATTGAAGTAAAATGACAAAATTTTAAATTTAAATATAAAATATATTAAGAAAAAATTATTTAACAATTTTTGGTACAAATCAAAGAATTTATATTTATAAAATTAAATTTTATTTTTAATTCTGCCTAAAGTAGCAAATTAAAAATTGAGAATATTTTTATAATATAATTTTCTGCAAAATGAATAAATAAATTTTCTTTTGATTAAAATAATTGTGGAAAATTTAATGCTTTTGTTATTTAAAATGTTTTTGGGGAATATCTATCGGAAAACTATTAAATAATTTTAATTTAATAATGTAAACTAGACTAAATGTTACTAATCATAGTATATATGATCACGATATAGTTATAGCTATATAGTTTTATTTTTTCGGGAACCTTCTGCAGTTTTATGAATATTCAATTACAGATCAAATTATGAAATTGAGTTGCTATAATATTATTAATTACTTATGATCAATTTGATTTTACAATTGAAACTGACCGTATTCAAAAATAATTGATTGAATTCACCGAAAAGAATTGAACGTAAATCATGTTTCGGTAATACATAATTCACAGAAAATACATTAATATGGACTTACTGAACTGTACGAAGAACTGCTATTTGTAATAATTTTTACAATATATTCAATTTATCCATCTAACAACAATGAACAATATGCTTTGATTATTTTTCGATTTACCCTGTAAAAATGTTAATTCTAATCAAAATTATCATCACTCTAACCTCTAACGCAATATTTCGCGATTTACCAAGAATTTATTGAGTGTGATTGTAATGGACTTATTTTTTATATTATTTTTCATTATTATTCTGAAATCCAAGATAATGGATAATATATTTATAATAAGATCGGCTCTGAATTGGCCAGTATCAGTTTCCTAATTAATATTTATAAAACGTCACAATTAACTCGTACTTTATGGGAATTATTTCTGATTTCCAACTTAGAAAGAGCCTTTAGTCTTCCTAACGATTAATGTCGAATTCAGAATGCTTACTTCGATTCAAAGCAAAACAACGCTTTTATAAATTACAATTAATTGATATTATTATAGTTCATAATACATAAAACATAACAAAATGTTGGGTAAAATCGATTTGTATTTCTCGAAACCATTTTTAAATTGAATTGAAGTATAATGGTAATATATACTTGACCATTGTGACTTTTTGAATATTAAAAATAAATATCAGTTTTATAATTTAGAAGTAAAATTATGATGGTTATTTCTTATTTTTAAATACAATTATTATAAATTAAAATTAAGACAGTGGTCGACAAAACTTTTACAGAGTTGGTTAAATACAGTATTTCGGTTTTGGGATTTCGCCAACGTTTACATAACTAATTCTAAATGTTTTTTAAATTAAATCCGTTTACCAATTCATATTTTTTAAGATATTAATCTGTTTTATTCTATAGTATCTAAATGATTAAACATCAACTGATACTTTTTTTAAATTCTATGCTGCTACTTTCAAACATTACTTCCATTGAAGTAACATTTTATAAATCATCAAGTTAGAGCTATTAATTTTAAGGTCTATTTATAAAATATAATAAAATTAAACAATTTATTATCAATGAGTTTTAACTATTAATTTTAATGAACTCCATTTAAATCAATTTCAAAATTAATACATATATAAAATAAAATTTATTAAAAAAGTATAGATTATCTTGCACCAATTTAAGAAAATATTTAATATATTAATGGCCGATTTCACAGTGACACGTTAAACCTTTGCCAGAGTTTAAATATTGGGTTTCACTTATTTTCTATAGTTTCTCAAAGATAAGCATTCCTTAAAATTAAGTTTAACTTAAGGTGCAGATGGGTAGAGCTAAATCTTCAAATAAATTCATATAACTTTTAAAGGTTATTAGAAAAATTCTAAAATTATTTCCTCCATATTATAAATTTATATTTTTTTATATAAAATATATACACAAAAAATAAAATTTACACTTACACTAACTAACAAATTCCAATATTACATTCAACTTTATGGTACTTCTTCATTCACAATCATTCGCAATAATTAACATTTTTTTGGTTTATATAAGCTTAGAGCTAATTTCTATTGCGAAACCAAGTGGCCTTAAGTTATAATTGGTTCAATCAAGCTTTACCTTAAGCTATCACTGTGAAATCGGACATAAGACTCCTAATTTTGTTACCAGATACCTGACCCGATAACAAATAAAAAAACGTTTATATTTGCCTAATCTTTGTAAGGAAAAAGTATTACGAATTGAAAGAAATAACGAATTAAAGATCGATTATAAAAAAACTTATAACTTTGTTAGCTGAATCTCGGTACTGAATACATAATTTAAATGAAAAATATACTTTGTAATAATCTATATTTTCTTAAATAATCATAATTCAAAATTTTATGACAAATTATAAAATATATAAAATAAAAATGTCATAAATTCAGTTTTAGTTTTATATATTGTGTTCCATTGATAAATTGTTTTGTCCATATTAAAAAAAGAAAAAAATTTTTTTTTACGTATTTACATTTTAATAAAAAATAAATGTAACCTTTTTATATTAAAATTTATCATTTAATTTTTTAATTATTATTTTTTTTTTTCATGCATTTTCTAATTAAAATCACAAATTAGTTGTAATTTAAGACTAATATAATTTATATTTATATCTTGATGTACAAATAATTTCGCTATATATATATAATTTTTTTTTTTAGTTAAACGTTATTTGTTCAGTATAAATTTAATTAAATATATTTTTAAAGAAAAATATATTTATCAAATCATAATTATACATAACTTAAATATATAATAACTAGAAATATAAGCCAAGTATTTTATATGGATACATCAGAATGTAGTTGTTGTAATTTAACATCAGAAGATGAATTTCATGATATAATTGAAGAAACAAATCAATATTTAGAAATTAAGAAATTACCACAATTTCCATTAAATGAGATAAGAACATGTGAAGAATTTCGTGATCATTTACGTTATATATCAGCAGTAGCTAATTTATTATTACGAGCATTTGATAAAGCAACTATTGAAAATAAATATGTTAATACAAATAATGTTGTAGCTCATCCACAAAATGATTATTGTCAACAATCTATAGAAAAACCAATTAAACATATCTCAATTTATGATAATAATATAGAAAATGTTGATAATAATATAAAAAATCTTAATAATAATAATGATAATAATAATATTGATGATATTGATAATATATGTTATCAATTAATTGAAAATGATTTTAATGAAAATAATGAATTATGTGAAACAGATAATAGAATAATAATGAAAACTGAATTATGTTGTAGTAATAATAATAATAATAATAATAGTAGTAGAGAAGAAATCGAATCAATATTACAAAATAATCAAATAATTAATAATAATGATAATTCATTTAGTCATCATGATGATAGTAATGAATGTAAATGTAAAATATGTAAATGTTGTAATGCTGTATCAAAAAATTATCCAGACTTATCAATACCATCAACAGGATTGGATGATGGTAATCGTTATTCAACAAATACACCAATATGTTATGGTTTTTTAGAAAAAATTAATGGTGATAATAATAATGATGGTAATGAACCAAACCAAAGTGATTCTAGCAATAATTTAGTTTATGGTTATTTAGTAAGAGTTGATGATGATGAAATTGATAATATTGATAAAGAAAATTTATGTGATGATGATTTATATGTGGTAGAAGAAGAATCACCAGATGATGATGAAACAAGATTTAAAGAAATTACAAGTGATATTAAAGAAAATATATTATTAACACCGTATCCACAACAAAAACAATTAAAATTATGTGTTGATTGTGATTGTGCACCAAATAAATGTCCAATTTATACAAATGATATGAAAATTATATGCCCAGAAAATTGTGGATGTTGTACTTGTACATATGAAAAAAATTTAAAACCAGTACAATTTCGGCCATTACAATATTGTGATTGTTATGAAATACCAAATAGTAATAATAATAATAACAGTAATAATAATAATAACAGTAATAATAGTAATAGTAGTAATAACAATATAAATAATAATAATAATAATAAATCAAAATTAAAAATATGTCGTTGTGCAGATAAAAAAATTGATTTATGTCACTGTCAAGAAAAAAAGCAAGATTTTATTCGTAATCTTGAATTTCCTGGTAAAAAATTAATTATGTTATTTATGAAATTTAATTATTTTTCTTATTGGATTTGACTAAAACCAGCACATGCTTTAAAAACTACTAATTTTGGTAGCAAAGCAGCATGACCAGGTCAGTTTGTTATAGTATAATTAAAGACTAATCAATTGTCTTTGTTACTGAAATTGCTTCCAAAAAAGGAAGTACAGTACACACTTGACACTTCTCGATTGATTTCGTCTCTGAAATTACACTTTGAAATTTCTCTTATCAAAATTTTGAAATTTTTATTTAAATTTTAAATATATTTCTTTTTTTTTTTGTTTTAAACAAAATTTTATAAATATCTGACAATTCTTTTTTACAAATCTTTTTTTGGGACTAAAAATTACTACAATTATTTTTGATTTTTCAAAATTCTTTATTTAAAAACAAATTACAAAACAATAAATAAATTTTAATGTTTAATAGAAAATTATATTTTATAATAGGATATGGTTATATTTTAATTTTAATTATTTTATAATAAATAAATAATATTTTTTTTTTTATTTTTATTATAGAAGATGAGTTCGGAACCAAAGCTGGTATTAATAACGAAAATCTAATAGATGATAATAAGATAAATGACAACACATCACAACAAAATTATAAAACTAAAGAAAATATTATAGAAAAATTATCAATAGTGGAATTAATGGAAGTAGAAGCAGAAGAAATTGAAATAAATAAAGCAAAAAATTTACAAGAAATAAGTCGAATGCCAGAAGAATTAATCGAATTTTCTAATAATAATAATCATAGTAATAATATAATAAAAATATGTAAATGTAATAAAGAACAACAACAGATTACAAAATGTTTATGTAACACGATGAATAAAATCAAAAAACCAATATCGAAAACATCATTTACGAAACAACCAAAAAAATGTTTACCGAATCGTTCATTAAATAAGGATAATATTATATTATCAAATTTTAATGAAACAATAATTAGTAATAATAAATGTAATTGTAAACCAATAATGAATGATTGTAAAGAATTATATCGTCCAAATAAAATAAAATCTAAAAAACAATGTTTAAATCAACCGAAAAAATCATCAAATCATAATATAATTAATAATAATAATAGTTGTAATAAATCAACAATAAAAAATAATGGACAATCAGTACCATGTAAATCGGAACAATCATCAGTACCATGTAAATCGGAACAAAATGATTTAGATACATTAATTGGTGATAGTAAAATACCATTGGGTTTTCAAGAACATCTTGATGATTTAAATAGAAAAACAATATCATTAGAAAATATTATTAAAAATATGACACGTAATTATAAAGGAAATGATGATTCACCAAATAATAATAATAATAATAATAATTATAATAATAATGATGCAAATATTGATAATAATGAAAATAATAATATGAAAGAAATTTGTATACAAATTCCACCATCAACAACATACAATATATATAATAATAATAATGATAATAACAAAATAAATAATAATAATGATTGTAATGGTAAACATGGTAATAATAATGATGATAATGATATTATATGGTATTCATTAGCACCAAATAATAAACCAAATATTCATGAAGATATTCAAGTTGTCTCCAATAATTGTCAAACATTACAATTAGATAAAACTAATAAGAAATATCCAAATAGTGAACAGAATACACAGAATAATGATGGAACATATGAAATCATACTAACAACTTTACAAAATATTGAAAAAAATAAATGTTTAGCAGCTGCAATAGATACATCTGTAACGAATACATCATCATCAGAAACAAATCCAACAAATAAAACATTTTCATTAAATGTTGATGGTGATATTAATATTACAATATCGAAAAATCCAACAAGTAATAATATTAATCAACAATCACCAAAAGACACCAATTGTAATATTCAATCATCAATGATACTACCGCAACAAACTAATCAAAGCATTCAAATGGCACAAACTCCATGTGGTTTACACATACCTGTATGTTTACAAATTCCACCTGGTTGTAGTATGGATATAAATCCATGTTATTCTGGTCATTTTCCAATTGCGGTGCCAATAAGTTCACCATTACAGCAGGATTTAAGTAGTAGATGTTTACCCACATCAGATAACACATTTATACCACAACAGATTGGAACAACTGACTGCAAATCTACATCACTACAAGGTTCAATTTATATTCAAACGATACCCCAATTTCAACAAAATGAACAACAACCATCAACATGCTTAGATAGTAATGTTCAGCCGGATATATCTGAGGGTATACAAAAAAAACAATATATTTGTGGAAACTCAAATAATCTATCAACAATGCCAAATTCATTCAGAACTGATGAGACAGTACAAATTCCATGTCCGAATATACAGGCACAAAATATGCCAACAACACAAGTATCATTTGGACCATTAAAAATATTTGATATTGATAGCCCCGAGCAAGATAGTACACTACAATCTAATACATCATTTAACGATGACCATACAGTTTCTATTGTACATGACGAGAAGTCTAATGTCAAATTGCCTTCTGAAATTATTCCGGAAAACACCAAAATCTTGCAAGATAATGTATCGAATGGACAAGATTTATGTGAGGAAAGTTTAGAACCAAATATCGAAATTCAACAGAATTTACTTCAAGACACCGAACAAAATAACAATGCTGAATGTTCAGAACTAATACAAAATCAACAGAAAAGCAATACTGATGAAATTGGAAAATTTACTCGAAGAAGTGCACAAAGAGGTACTATTTCTACTTTTTCCAGAGTTTCTACTTCCAAGTACACCAAAAGACCCTCAGTAACGGGAAAATCAAATCCACAAGAAAGTGATCAAATGGGAACAGAATATACTGTTGTAGAAGAAGTGGCACATAGTCTTTATATAGGTGCCCCTCAGACAGATGATTTAATTGCAGAACCTGATAATGAAGAATTTGATCCAGTAAAACTGTTTGAAAAACGATTTACTAATGACATAAATAGAGAATTACTGTCACAAGATAATAACCAATTTGATGCAGTAAAACAGTTTGAAAAACGAGTTTCTGATGACATAAAAAGAGAATTAAATTCCCAAGATAAACCTCAATTTGATGAAGTGATACGGTTTGAAAGACGATTTTCTGATGATATAAATAATGAATTACATATACAAGAAGATTCAAAAAAATCATCAATTAGTACATCATTAGAAGTTAGTATACCAGAACAAGATATAGACAATAATCAGTCATTACCAAGCCAATTAAATGATGACTCTAATTCTAGTAAATTAATTGAAGAAACAACAACTGTAGAAGAAATAACAGAAATTGTAGAATTAGAAAATGAACTTGTTCAAATACAAACTGTAACAAGTTCAGTACAAACAACTGGAAAATGTTTAGAATATCAAAATAGCTGTAGTACGATTAAATCAATTAGTCAAAATACTACAAAATCTTCAAAAAAATCGTATAATGATCAAGAACAAGATCAAGAACAGCAATCAAAAAAATCCACAAAAGAAACAGAAAAATCTCCTAAAGGTGATGAAATTCTACAATTATTTGTACAAAGTTTATTTTGTAATTTAAAAGAAATGCATAATATAATGGCACGGGATAAATGTAACTCTGTAATTTTATGAAATTATTTTTCTTAATAGTAGAATTTTTATAAATTATTTTCTTTTGCATTATATTATCATAATATAGATGAAAAGATTCTCATCACGTATACCAAATTTACCAGCTGGTTTTCAAGCATTACCATGTAAGTGTCATTGTAAATCACCACCACTACCATCGCCACAAAGAATTGCTGATAATGGTTATCCAGTTACAATTGAAAATGTACGACCATTAGGTCAGTGCTCGATAATAGTAAAATGGCATGTAGAAAATTTGGATAATATTTTAGGTTATGAGGTAAAAAGTTTTATATTAAAAATTTATGAATATTTTTTTTTTACATACATTATTATTAGGTTTGTATTGATGGTGTTGTTTCAAATCGTTATTATTCACCTGGTCATAGTTCATCTCTTATTTATGGTGTTGATTTAAATAGTAAACATATAATTGTTGTTTCGGCTACACCAACTAATATTGGTAACAAGAAAAGATTTTTTTTAAGTTTTTTAGACAAAATCTATTCACCATCTAATAATAATAATTCAAAACCATGGATACCTAGTTCTTATATTTATGATCCATCTTTTTAAATATTATTTTTGTTTTTTTGTCTAAAAGTTACAAAATATATAAAAATTTAAAATCTTTATTGAAATCATAACAACTCTATTTAAAAGATAAAAAATAAAGTTAATTTTTACTATATATAAAACATAATATTATAATAAATATATATAAATAGAAAAGTATAATTAATAAAAATTTAATCTAGTCAGTTTTGTTTAACAATGGATCAAAAATTAACAAATAAAATTTTATAATATAATATAAAATTAAATTTAGTATACAATTTTTGTATAAAATTTATGTAAATTTTAAATGTAATTGAAAATTGTTTTTATCATAACAAATA
This sequence comes from Rhamphomyia laevipes, assembly GCA_963920725.1. Taxonomy (NCBI): domain Eukaryota; kingdom Metazoa; phylum Arthropoda; class Insecta; order Diptera; family Empididae; genus Rhamphomyia; species Rhamphomyia laevipes. The sequence continues at coordinate 52,931,475 of OY987257.1, forward strand.
ATATTTTTATTTTAATATTCTGTTGTTTTTATTCTTCTTTTTTTTTACATAATTATATATTTAAGATATTTTAAAGTATAGTTAAGAACAAAAAAGTGCCTTGGATGTTATACGAAAGTAATTTCAAATTTTGGAGGGAAATTTTTTTGTCATTTTATATTTTTAACTATAAATATTTTAAGTTTTCATTAAATTTTTACATTATATAATAATAATAATATTCAATTTATACATAATTAATTCAAGTTCTGGAAAAAATACACATTAAATGAGCTTCCTAAATTTAAAAGAACACCGAAAATATTTAAATTAAATAAATATTAAAATTATTAATTAAAATTTATATAAAGAAATGTATTTAAAACGATATATACATAAATAAATAAAAAAAAAAACAGAACATAAGTTATAGTTTTTAATATTTAAAACACCGAAAATATATAATATTAAATATCATATGCATTTTATTAAAATATATATTATATAAAAACATGTCTTCAAATCTAAAAAAATAATAAAATTATAATAAAATAAGAAAATAAATAAAAACTGTCTGGAAAAAAATGAAATCGTTTTGAATTTTAAATAAATAAAATGGATAAATTAATTCTTTCCCTCTGATGTTATTTTAATTGAACCTTTTGGCTTCTATTCGTAAAACATAAATATATTTGCCATTTTAATTAATATTATGTGTATTTCGGCATTATAAGCTAGCATCCGGCAAACTATGACCCGTGGGTCACGGAGTGACCCAAACCATCATTTCATATTACCCGCTTCGAAATTGTAAAGTAACAAAACAATAAATATATTTTTTGATTACAACTATTGAACTATTGCATATAAAATTAAATCATTCCCCAGCAATTTTTTTTTAAATTTGTTTTAAAATTAATTTTATTTGAAATGGATATAAAAAATTGTAAGTTTAACTGATTCTTACATATAAAAATTCAAGTAGAAAAAGGAATTGTGTGTGATTTCGATGTAAGGACATGTCAGACTTATATTAATAACATGAAAGACGAATTTGAAAATAAATTTTAAAGTTTGAAAATGCACGGCCCAATGTTTGTATTTATTACGAAGGCGGATGTAATTGATGAAACTATTTTAGTTAAAATTTGTTTAGTTGGATAATAAATGAATTACCTTTTGGTTTAACTAATTTTTGTAAATTGCTGTCATATAAATTTCCACTGACCCGCTACGAGTTTAAAAAAACCTCATCTCAGGCGAATTTTACCCACGATTAAAAAAGTTTGCCGACCGCTGCCTAGAGTTATACACAACACTACTACTACGAAATTTGTGATAGTTATACCCTGCCTGAGAAAAAGAGGATGATGAAATGTTCATATTAATATACCCTGTAATCCTACAGGAATTCAATTTTTGCAATCCTTGGTAAATTTATTGATCTCGATTTGAGATTTAAAATATAATTGCCAACTGAAAAATGTCAATAAAAACCAAAACTTATCCATTAAATTGTTTATTAATTTCCTAAATGGGTAATCATAATCACCGGCGACAAATAGTAGGTAAATTTAAAAAGAAAAATTAGTTTTCTGCATCTAATAAAATGTCTTCCATATCTACGTAAGTCAAGTCGAAAATTGTTTTTGTTCCGTTACTATATTATTACTATTTTATTAATTTCCAATTCTAAGCAATTACCAAATATACCAAAATATTTTTATCGAAACAGAGCAGCCAGCATAAATGAATTCCGATTTGACAATTTGACAAAATATATAAATATATGTTGGTGTTGGTTGATAGTAGTTGTATATGGTTTATGGGGAAGTTGTGCTGGGTAGGCCAACTTGGACTAACTGGGTTAACTTGGGCAGAACTTTTACATTTTTTAATATTTATTAATAGTTTTTTTTTTTTTTTCATTAAAATATGATTTTTTTAAAAAAAAAATTCATCTATTATTAAATAAATCAATTACTTAAATTATTTTAATTTATATCTAAATTTATTTTTAATTTTAATTTAACTTTATAAAAAACAAACACATAATTGTATCGGTTGTAAAGCAAGTTAAAATTTAAAATTTGTGTGGTGAATATTGACAACACGTTATAAACCAGAATGTATAAGGTGTTGGCAACACATTGAATGGTGCAAAAATTCACTATTCAAACAATTTAAAGTATAATCGCCAAAAGAATTGATTAATAATGATAGCAGATTATTTAATAAATACTATAGAAATCTACTTTTAATATATTATTCATAAATTGAGTTAAACGAGTATATTAAAAACATTCTGAATAGTGTGTAATCAGTAAATATTAGCAGGGAAATTTTTATAATATAAGTTTAACATCACTGGTTACCGCATCAAAAAAAAATAGAATATGCAGCTGTTTATGACGTTTCCCGGAAGAATATACAGCAGGAGAAAATTATAAAATAAATGTAAAGTTGGAGAAAGTAGTTGTTTTTTTTTGTTAAACAAAATGTGTTGAATAATAGTTTTATTTATTAAAAATACTAATTAAATTCTTAGTTTATTCAAAAGTTTAATTTAAATTAGAAAAAAAGAAATAGAACCGCTAATTTTAAAGTAAAAAACAATTTTCACTGTATTAAAAATTGAAAGAAAAGAGCTTTTTTTTTCACTACATGCAATCCAAGGTCATTTATTAAAGTTTTATTTTTCAATGATAAAAATATATATATTTATAAATATTTAATATTGTGCAATAATGCACCTAATATAATAATATAAATTATCAATAAATATATTCCCTTAGCAACAATTAAGGGTTAAAAATTTATTGTAATATAGATATTATTATTTACCTATATGTTCTGAGTTCTGAATTAAATTTCTTATAAATATATATATAATTCTTTAATTTTAATTTTTTTGTTTTTAGATTTTAAATTTTATTTTGCCTATCAAAATTTTTAAATAAGAAAAAATGAATTGTTTAGTACAACAATCGAGAAATATATCATCGGCAGCTAAAAATTTAGCACGATTTCGTCAAATATCTCATGTTATATTTGATATGGATGGATTACTTTTAGGTAAATTTATAAATTTTATTAATAATATTATTATATATATGAAAATACAGTATTTTACTATATTTATTTATCAAAAAAAAAAAAAGTTTGCATTCGTAACATCAAAAATTCACTGAATAAAGATCAAATTTATTGATTTGTTCAATTGTTAATTTAAAATTTAATCTATATGTATTATTTATTTTATTTAAATTTTTTCTAATCTCATATAATTATCAACATAATATAAATTTTTAAAGATCCCAAGTTCAATACAAGTTACGAATTATATAATTTTGTTTTTTTTGTTTTTAACACTTTATTTATATAAATATAATTTAATTTTTCACATCAATTCGATTTTTTTAATAATATATATATAAATTTAATTAAGAACAAAACAATTAAAATATTGCCAATAAGTTCTTCATATTATTTATACAAAATAAGTGTTCGATAAAACAATCTTCTTTTGTTTACCCTTATTTTATTAAATATTGCTTTTCTATCATTGGAAACATTTAAGGGAAACTAAAATATAAACAAAAATGGCAAAGAATTGCAAAATATGAATCATCAAACTTGGAAATTCGAACAATTTTCCGTAATAGTCATAAATATGACACATATTATTTATATTTTCTACCAAATGTAGGTTTTAATCCTGCATTGTACTAAGTACCTGAACCTAAAGTTTATGTTTTAATCAACACTAAACTTTAGAGATCTATTAATAAAATGAAATTATGTAAATTTCAGTTATGTTTTTCTAATTTAAATATTATATTGATTTATTAATTAAAAATGGTTTACACAATAAATGAATAACTTTCTGTTTATAATTATCAAAATCAAATACAATCCAAAAACAACAAACCCAAAACAAAAACAAAAATATTATAGATACTGAAAAATTATATACGGAAGTAACACAAAAAATTCTTGATGCATATAATAAAACATATACATGGGAAACTAAAATAAAATGTATGGGACTACAGCATCAGGAAATGTGTGAAACAATTGTTTTTTTATATGATTTACCAATAACATGGCAAGAATATTCACATTTAATGCGAAAATATGCAATTGAAATTATGGAAAATACTGATTTAATGCCAGGTAACTAAAACATATTTACAAAACTTTACTAATTTCGGTTTTTTTTTTTCTTTGGCCAAAACTATTTATTTTTTTGTTGCGAAAAAAAAAAAATAGACACAGAACCAATTTATGAAGATATTACAAGAAATATAGCAAATTCATATGGTAAAGATTATCCACATGAAGTTAGAATGCGTATTATGGGAACATCTGAACAATTATCAGCTAAAATAGCTTGTAATGATTTAAAATTACCAATTACAGTTGAACAATATTTGGCGCGATATTATCAATTATGTCGGGAAAAATTATGTGATGCTAATTTACTTGAAGGTATATAAAAAAAAGCTACGAAAAACAAAATCAGAGTTTGTTTTAGTTTGTAATTTTATTTAAATAATATTAAATGACGTTAGTAAAATTTGTTCATGTGAATAATAAATTTGTTCAGTTTATTATTTAGTGCTTTGCAAAATTATGAAAATTATTTTCTTCTTTATATATTGATCATTTGTGTCTGTTTAGGTCTTAGGAAAGTTTTATTTAGTAGATCGAACCACGAAATATATATATAGACTAGTTGAAGTTATAGATAAAATTATATCAAAAACTATATATAAAAATAGATCAAATCTTATATAAAAGTTTTTGCATGGATGCAAATTTGGATATTAAATCCCAGAAGCAAGAAAGCTTTTTTAATACTCTTACTTCCAAATAACGCTAAAGACACATTTAGTTTTATTCAATTCTGTATATTTGAAGAAAGCTTTATGCTTGTTGGCTGTGGCATTTAATCTTAAAATTTAATCCCACAATAAAAACATTTATATGAATTTTAATCTCTTTCGATACATATTTTTGGTTCAAATCTACTGCCTCAGTACCAGTAGTGAGTGAGTTTATTTGTATATGAAGATGGTTTGCCTTGTCTTATTAAAAAGAACTAAATAGATTAGTGCCATATTACATTTTTATTTTGGCATTTGCCAATAGTTTTCATCATTTTTATTGTCATTATAAATAATCGAATAAGAGTCCTTTTTATAGTTGTTTTAAAAATAATTGTACAGTTTTTAATTGAACTAATATAAGTTAAATATACGCTTGCAAATTATACATTAATTTAGTTTCGTGGTGTGGTTTATGTAATATGTATTATGCTATCGATTTATTTATATGGTTCTTAACAATTTATTCTTTATTTAATATTTAATAACATTATGCGTCGAATTATAACCAATGGCTATAATACCGTTTAAAATAAACTTAGTAAAGTTTTAGTAAATTTCCAATAAAATTACAATTTTGATTTTTTTTCTATCGTTTTTATTTATAATTGTTTTTAAATAATAAATAATAATGTAATTATCATTAATTATATATTTTTTTCCAAAGGTGCTTCGCGTTTATTACATCATTTACATTTAAATAATATTCCATTTTGTTTGGCTACAAGTTCTGGTCAAGAAATGGTTGATATCAAATGTAAAAATCATATAGAACTATTTAAATTATTTGATCATAAAGTATGTGGTTCAACTGATCCAGATGTAAAAAATGGTAAACCATCGCCAGATATATTTTTAGTAGCTGCTCAACGATTTCCTGATAAACCAATACCTGAAAATTGTTTAGTATTTGAAGATGCACCAAATGGTGTAACAGCTGCATGTGCAGCTAATATGCAAGTTGTAATGGTACCAGATCAACATGTACCAAAAGAAATGTGTTCACATGCAACAGTTGTATTAGAATCATTAGAAAAATTTAAACCAGAAGAGTTCGGTTTACCACCGTTTGAATAAAATTTAGAAAATAATTTTTTTTTTTTTTTTTTTTGAATGTTGATTTTCTTTTCGATTTTTCGATAGAATATATTAAAAAATTGTAATTTAAAAGGAAAAAAACGCTTTTATTAGTAGAAATGAAATATCAAAAAGCATATAAGAATATTTAATCTTTTATTAAGGAATGAAGAAAAGTAAATAAATTGTTATTAAATAGAACTAAAATATTTTATTATTTTTTTTTTTTTCATATAATTTACACAACATTAATTATTATCTTATATTGACAAATTTTTACCAACAGTTTCAACATAAGTAGAAATTTCTTCCGCCGATTTATTCGTCAAAGATACATGGTTTTCTTTACCCTTTGCTAAAAAAAAAATATAATAAATATATATAAATACATTTTATTGTAGAACTATTCTAGAAATATGATATGAAAGTGTAAATTAATAATTTAAACTGTCTATAATGTTAGTAAATAATAGGATATAGTATTTTTTTTGTAATATAAAGATTGAACGATTTTTCAATACAAATACGGTGTATTTCTAAATATTTGTTGATTTATTATAATTGTGTTATGTCTTACCAAAACGAGCCCACAATTTGGGTTGGACGCCTTCACATTCTCTTATCAATATGGGTAATTGGGGATTGTCTTTCTTGATTGCTGGATAGAGTTTCATAATAAAATCACTATATAATCATAAATAAAAATTAAAACCGAAAAAGGTTATGTTGATATTGTGTAATCACTTAATAATATGGATTAATTACCGAGCTCCTTTGGAAGAATCACCAATTTGACATAAATGAATACGTAATTCTTTTAGTTCAGGACTAAATTTAATAAGTCTTAATGCAGAAAGTCTCATTTTAAATTTATATTTATTTACTTTTGCCTTATATTTTATTTAAAATCAAATCTTTCAGATTATACTCAAAAATATTAATTATAACTGTCACTGTCAACTATTAAATCAGATGACAGCTGACAGTAACTATGCGAGCCATCAGTTGTAATACCGTATAGCAAAATAAGTTATGGAATTCCATAGATTTTTGGCAAAGCTTTTTATCACGAACTTACATTTAAAAGAAAATAAGTTATAACAATAAATTATAACAAATTTCTTTCCAACTCGACTGAAATTCTATTAATAAAGTAAAGTAGCTTCAAATAATTTCGAATAAGTTGTTAAATAAATTATGAAACACGAAGCCAACAAGTTGTCCAAATATATTTACTATTGAACATTGAACCCCTTACGCCCTCATTACGTAGGAATTATTGGGTCTTCAGACAAGTTGGTATTTCAGGATTTGACTAAGTAGGAAATTTAAATCGCTGTGTGTCATCACCACACCAGTTGTCGAGTATAAATTATGTTGGTTATATCGTAACCTAGTAATAAGAACAAATTTTTTTACGATAAATTCTTTTATGTTAATTTAATTTCAGTGCAAATATAGATGTTGTAGGTAGATAAAGATAAAAATAAACTCATGTTTATAGTTCTTTCAGGATTCAGGCTTTTCTAATATCTCAACTAAAAGTCAAAACAGCTTAAGGCTAAAATAATAGTTTTTCACAAATGCATTTTTAATGTTGAAAAAAATCTGCGACAAAAACCATTTAGTTTGAGTTATTAAGAATTATTAAAAAACAAAGTAAAAGTCACCAGATTTAAATATACAATTTTTCTTATCATTTAAATTTAATTAAGATTTTTGAGAATTGCAACTATTTTGGTAAATTTTCAAATAATCCTATAGTGAAATTAAGTAACAATTAATTCGACGTGATATCATATTTAATTTTTATAAAAGATAAATGCATTTTTTATATTTTGTTAATTAAAATTTTTATTTTACTTTTTTATTTTTTTTTTTATTATAAAATATATCGCCATTTTTATTTTATACATAATTTTATTCTTTTATTCTCTTTCTAAGCCATGCACAGAATTAAATCGCTTTTGTGTGTGTTTTTGTATATATGAGAATGTATAAATATAAATTTATACAAATATTTTAAAATTAATAATAATAATAAAAAATATTAAAATAAAAAAAAAAAAATTATAATGAAGAGATAATATTAAAAAGGAAAAAACATTTTGTCTAAGTTTATATAACTTTTGTATATTAATTATTATATTACTAACAAAGATAATTGATTTCTATATATTTATATATATATATATTTAAATTTAAACTCTTTTTTGTATGTTTTTTTCTTTTTAATTTGTTATTAATTTTTTTTTTATATAATATATAATATTTAAATGTAGACACGTTAAAATTGTTATTTGTATAATTTTGTTTTAATTGTTTCATTTTATCTTAAATAAAAATTGTTTGTATTTTTTTTTTTTAATGATAATTCTGTATACAAAGCTTAATCTGCAAATAAAAAAAAGATTATTGTTATTTTAAGATTTATTTATTAATAATAATAATATTCATAAAGAGTTTTAAGAGTTACTATTTTCCACATTTTACTACCGGCATCATTTTGAAAAAAAAAAAAAAAACGAGTAAAAATCACAAATAAAAAAAATGTTTTATTTTTTAAATTCATTATTTTTTTTTTTTTTGGAATTTTTTATTTAATTAAAATTAATTTATATTGTTTTTATTTTTTTTTAAATATTTATTTCTCAATTATGTTTTAAAGTTTTAGAAAAAAATGTTTTGTTTTAAAAAATATTTTATTATTATAAGTTTTATTTTTAACTATTAGTGCAGTTTTCTTTTAATACTATTAAATTTATTTCACTTTTTCACAATTATTTTTTTTTTTGTAAATGTTTATTTTTATTAATTATTAATTATTATATATATAAAATTTGTAATTTTTTTTAGCTCTTCATTTTAGTTATTTATTTTCTCAAACACCGGTATCAATAAATGTTTTGTTGTTACATTGATTTTATCGAAAACAGTCGAAAAACCAAACAAATAAAAAATCATTCTTTTTTTTTTTTGTAATGCACATAACTTTTTTTTTAATACGTAATTTTTTTTATTATTATTTATTTTTAGTTTCTGTTCTTTTAACACTAAAAAAAAATACTTGTTTATGTGCCAAATAATGTTTTTCTTGCGATTTTTAAGTTTGTTTTTTTTTTTTTTTTTTTTTTTTGAATTTTAATTTTTTACATTAACTACGAGTATATATAATATATATTTTAATTGTTTTTTTTTTTTATTTTTATTTTTTATTACTTTATTGTTTAAATATGAAAAAATTATGAAATTGAATCACTTTAATCACTTCATTATTATTAAAAAAAAAAACAAGTTTTTTTAAAAAAAAATCAAATAAAATGGATTTTTAAACATATTAAAAATAGAAGATAAAAATGTATTAAAAGAAAACGTTTTTGTTGTATTATATTTTCCTATTTTATTTGGATACTTCTTGTATTTTTAGTTTCTATAAGCTCCAATACGGCCGCCGCGTCCACGAAAATGATTATCTCGTTCCTATTGAGTATGAAAAAAAAAATATATATAAATATTACAAAAATATAAACAATTGAGTTATTAAATTAATAGTTTTATTAATTAATATAAATGAAAAGTAAATGTATTTATGTAAAAATATTAAAAATGTTACACCATAAAAATTTACGTTAAGTTTTCCGTAACCTGATATATATATGAAACATTATTTACTATACTATTAAACCCTTAAAAGTTCATTTTTTCATACAATAATAATGGGTAAAATTCTTAATATTATAGTATAAAAAAATTATTTAAAATTACAATTAGTAACTGTTACACCCAATAAAATTATGACACATTGGATTTATAATTCAAAAAATGCGTATGAGGTAAAAGAAATTTCACACAGGATTATTAATTTTTACAAAATTTAATATAACCTTATGTCGGATGATATTACGCTCAAAATAAACGAATTTCGAGAACCATCTTGAAAACCATTCAAAATTTACTCCTAATTATATAAAAAATGTATTCACAATATAAAAGGTTTATTTTTAACAGATTTCTTGTAATCTATAATTTCGACACTAATACGTATTATCGCGGCCACAAAATTATAATAAATCAATTTAAAATATATACAGTTTCACAATACTAATTTTTAATTATATATCTTTGACAATTGAATTTATATATTTTAATTTAAACAACTTTTATGATAATTCAAAATTTAAGATTATAACGATACGAAAACAAGAGTAAACCGATATAAATCCGTTTTAAAAATTCGCGATATTATTTAATATTTTTAACAAACCGTGTGTGTAAACCTTTAAATTGATTCTTCAATAATATCTACTACAATATTCCAATATTAAATTCTCTAATATTAATTTTTGTTACCCACAAAACATTATATACCAACGAAAATATGATTTTAAATTTTTAATGAATTTAATTAAAAAAAAAAAATTAGTATTGTGAAAATAATTTACAAATTATAACAAAAAAAAATTGGTTTATCATTATTTTTTTAATTTTGTTACATGCATGATTGTTAATAATTATGTGTATATAATTTGTGGTTTTTAGTTACACAAAAAATTTATATGGATTGCAATAATAAATAATAAATTTGTTTAAAAAATTATTTTTAAAATTTCAGAATTATAATTAATCGAAAAATATAATTATATAATTAATTTCTGCCACAATTAATTAATCTATTTTATATTTGGGATAAGTTATATATTATATAAAATTTCCTATTGATTCCCTGGCAGATTATTGCGGGAATTTTTTACTAAGCACAATTAATCAAAAAATCAGTTTTGTTTTGTTTTGATGAAAAGTCAAAAATAAAAATATATTTCATGCCCGATGAAAAGTTCTCATGATGAAATGTGCGGATAAAAAAATTCTTGCTATAATCTACCCTGTTACCTTTGGCTTATAAAAATATTATTTTTGTAATTTAAAAAAAAAATAGAATATGTAATAGAAAAACAATGAGCAATTTCATTATTTACAAAACTATAAACAACAAAAAAAAAAAAAAAATATTTTTAATAAAATATTATTGTGTTCTTATTATTATGAGTGTTACTCTAAACGTAAGAATAAATATTTACTTTTGGATATCATTGACGTTCTTTAATATTTTGAATTGTATTTAATATTATATTGTTTTTTTTTTTTGTAATTTTATTTTAAATACATTTATATCTTTAGTTTTTTTTTTTTTAGTTTCAATTTTCTACTGTCTCATCGCCATCAAAATTTTGCTGTGTAGATGCTCGTCTCCAGTTACCTTTCTATTAAAGAGTAACAGAAAGCAATAATTATAATTTTGTTTTAATAAATAAAACAAAAAAACAGATAAGAAAAATTCAAAACAAAATTTGTACAATAAAATGAATTTCATATTTAAAAATTGTATTTTTTTTTTTTGTTAAAAATAAATAAATTAAATATTACCGTATTGAAATTTTTATTTAATAAAAAAAAAAAAATGAATATAATAAAATATATATATAAAAAAAAACGTATTTGAAAATATATAATAAAAAAAAAAATTTTATTTAACTTACTCGATTATAATTTTCCCTAAAACTTCCACCACCACTACCTGTTGGCCGATTATCAGCACGATTCATAAATCCACCAGATGATGAAGTTGGTGCATGATTATTAGATTCGTGATAAGATTCAGAACGTTCACTACGATCACGATCAACACTACGATTATTATAACCACCGCCGCTTCCGCTGCCACCACCACCACCACCACCAGAAGAATATCCACGATTATTATAATCATCAGAAGAATTATTTCGTCTATTATCATAGTTGTGGTACCCGCCACGACCATAATTATTTCTATCACGATAGCCACCACCATGATGATAACCACCTTTATCATATCCACCACGATCATAATCACCACCAGCTCCCCCACCACTTGGTCTGTATGGACGATTATTAACACCAAATGAATTACCACCACTACCACTTCTTTCATTTAAATTATTACCACCTCCGCCATCGTAACGATCTGTACCAACAATTTGTCCACCACTATTTGATAATATTGTTGGTTCAGATTTTTTTGATACTTCTTCTTCTTCTTGACGTTTCTCATAATGAAAAAAATCATCAAATATTGATGTTGTATGTTTACATGTATGTATAATACGTAATACTTGTATACCTTTATCATTTGGTACTTCTTGTGTATCACGTGAATTTGTAACTGGTTTATTTTCATTTGTTTCAATACGTATATGTCGCAATGATGGATTTGGTACATCTTTAACATATATCCATTTAACACGAAATGAACCTTTCCATTTATCTTGTGCCCATACATCCGAATTTGAATTATAATCAACGCGTGTCATCATTTGTGCCATACCACAAAAATGACCAGAACCATTTACAGAAAATAATAAATACACATAACCATTTTCCATTTCACGTTCTTGAAATGCTTGATCTAAACGTTTATTACCATGATCTGTTGAACACCATATTTCATATTTAATGCTACGATGTATATCATCTTCCGAATATGATTTAATAACAAAAAATCTAGCTAATGTTGCTTTATCAAAATCAAAATTTTGTGGATTATAATTATTTTTATCACGTAATTCATGTAATACAGCTGGATTTGATGATGTATTACTTGGTGATGGTGATACTGCAACTGGAGGATAATTATTTGTTGTTGTTGATGATGGTTGTTGTTTTTGTAGCTGTGAATTGTGTTGCTGATGATGCTGTTGATTATTATGATTTGGTTGTTGATGATGACCAGTTGGAGCACCAGAATCTGTATGAACATCAACACCACCATTATCAATTGATGAATTTGTTTGTTGATTAATATGATGTTGCTGCTGGTGATGCGGCTGATGATATCCACCACCATGTGAACGATTACCACCACTACCATTACCACCATCTTGACTATCTTGACGATGATAATTTGCATTATTTGTTCGATGATAAGAATTTGTATGAATATTTCTGGAATTATTTTGATGATGTTGTTGTTGTGGTTGTGGTGGTGGTGGTGGCGGTTGATGTTGTGAATGATGATATTGTTGCTGATGATGTTGATGATGCTGTTGTTGTTGAGAATGATGTGGTTGTTGTGCAACCCATGGGGGTTTTATATCACCAGAAGGTCCGCTGCCTTTTGTATTATTTTGTTGATGATGTGGATGTTGTTGTTGATGTGGATGTTGTTGGTGGTGTAATTGTTGTTGCTGATGATGATTATTACGTTCATATGGTTTTTGGGCAGTTGAATTATTTATTATATTATTACGATTATTATTATCATTCTCTTGATTACGTGGTTTATTTTGATTATTTTGCTGTTGCTGTTGTTGTTGTTGATTATTACCACCAATATTTGATGATTTATTTGTTTGATTTATAGATGATTGTTGTTCCATTATAGGAACTGGAATGACAGGAGGTGGAGGTTGTGGTACTAATATTGGACCATTTTTAGCAGGCGAATCCCACGTACCAATATCCATATTATGTTTACCAGGTACCATTGGTGGTGGTGGCATACCAGGTCCTTTTTTCTTAAGTGTTGATGATATTGCACTTGTCTTTAATAAATGGAAATAAAAAAAAAAATATTTAATTTCATTTATAAATTAAATTTTAAAACAATAAATTTAATGAAATACAATAAATTTAATCAAAATTTAATAAACTGAACAAGATTTAAAACTTTGAATTAATGTTTGCAATTAATCTACAAATTATATTTTATCTCAATTTTTATTAGCTTAACAAAATTGCAGTTCCAGGCATTTATAAATATTAAATCCAAATTAAATAGCTGACCTGTGTATTGATTATATAATAAAATTGATATATGTGAAATAATATTTACTCGTAATGTAGGTTTGGCTGGCTGTGAAGCAATTGAAGCCCATGTCATCTTTTTGGATACTGAAGCAGCTTGTTGATTTGTATCTGTTGTTGTTGTTGAATTTTTGTTATCATTTCCTGTACCACCACTACCAGTCGATTGTGTATCATTAAATATAATATTATTTTTATTTGTTGTTGATGAACGTGAATCATTATCAATTGACAAATTTTGTACACCACGTTGTAGTGATTGCTAGAAAAAAATTATATAATATAAAACAAAATAATTATTCAATATTAAAATTATTATAAATGATGATATAACGGTTAGCGTGGAAGTTTTCCTCAAATAAAACACTTATAACCGCTGTAGCTTTGTTGACGTCGGGAAATAATCCGAAAGTTAAAAATTTTGATACATTGACACAACAAAAATGAATAAATGAAATCTCCAATTTTGTTTTTGTGTAGTAATTGTATACAATTTACTTTTCAATTAATTCCAAAGAAATTATTCCCAATTAGTTAAATGGATCTTGGACGGCAATTTTTAACATTTTTTGCAGAACGATAATTTTCTTAATAAGTATGGATAACATTTACACGTTTTTTGATTATAAACGACTTCTGGACAAAACTTCCACTGACTATATGTCAAAAAATATTTCCATGGAATATGCATTATATGTGTTTCATTTAACAAAAACTTCCACGTTAATCGTTGGTACACTCTTTATATATTTACTTTGTAACCATCATTTCCGTGATGATTGTTTCGATCAGATCTATAATTATTATCATCATAGTGATTTGATCTTCTATAATTTTGATTTGAATTCATTTGCTGTTTTGAATTCCATGAATTATTATATTCTCCGCTGCCATTTCTTTGATAGTTATTATACGATGAATGTTGTTGTCCATATCCTGTAAAATATGTTTTTATTTCATAAAAATATAATCAGAATTTAAAATATTATTAATGTACCATCATTTTGGTAATTATTTCGTCGTGAATTATTATATCCACCAGATTGATAACCTTGGGTTGGAGGTGCTGGGCCACCATCTTTAGAATTAAATGGTGGATATTGAAATTGTGTACCACCGCCACTTGAGCCTATTAATAAATATAATATTTTATATTTTAGAAAATTACAAAAATAAAAGAAAAATAAAAAAATATTTTAATTTAATTTTTTTTTTTCGTTTTATTACCCATTGAAAATTGTGTAAGCAAAACAAATAAAAATAATAAAAATATTTTTTTATTGAATCAACACTTTTTTAAATTGTGTATTTTTAAACAATTATTATATTAATTTATATGTGAATTTGTGTTATGATGAAATAGAATAATATTTTGCTTTATTATTGCATAGTTTTGAGTTTAATTTTATACAATATCAATATTATAATTTTGTTGATTATCAAAATTTTTAAATTTATAGTTCATAAAAATATTAATATTCGTTATAACAATAATTTTTTTTTTCTTACCTGATTGATTCCCTTCCGTTGGAGATGATAAATTTTCATAAGAAGCTTCGTCAACTTGTTGACTCCAAGGAATTGATCTTTCTTCTACATTTTTAGCTAAATATATAAAATTGAAAATATAAATTACTTTTTAATATTATATTGAAAAATAAATTTTATAATATAAAATCAAAGGATAACCTAAATAAAATCTTTTATTTGTTTGTAAATATTTATTTTCCATAATTTTTTCTTCTCTTGATTATCATTAGTAAAATATAATTTTTAAATTTTATTTTAAATCAATAAATTTAATTATTTTTAATCTGTCAGTCTAACTAATTGCATATCGAAATATATTTACACGGATGTACTAAATTTATCACCTTTTCGAAATATTGGTGAACAATTTTTTTTTATAATATTTATCAAAATTCTGTTGTTTTTTGTTTTTTTTTTGATAATTTTTAAAATATATTTATCATTGCTCTATGATGCTAATTTAATAAACTGCCCGTAATTGCTTTAAATTTCGCGCAAGTTTCTCCCACATATAATAATTATAATCGGCTCAATATTTTTCAGTTTGGTTAAACATTTATCTCTTTTTTTAAATTCATTTCGCATTCATTACAGAAAAATCTATTTCTGTAAATGAACTTAACTTCTAGCCGGTATAAATATGAAATTGCAAATTCTATTTTCTTTTCTGTGTGAGGAAAGTTCTTGCAAAATGACGAGTGTTTTTTAAAGCAGGGCGAATGGCAAGTTCATTGAATAAAAATATCTACATAACAAAAAAAAAAATTTTTTTATAAGAAATTAGAGAATTTCAATTAACTAACACATGGAACATGATCTTAGAAAATGCCATTTCTTTCTTTCTGTTCAATAATTATTTGAATATCAAGAAATCAAAATTCCTTAACTAACAAAATTCCTTTTACCCTAAATTAATATTTAAAGAGTATTGTTTTGTGGCTACTATTTACAACTGGCCAATAAATCATTTAAATAATAAATACTATTTCGATCACGTATAGAAATTAGCTACCCAATTGAAAATATTTATTTATATTACAAATTAATTTTACATTTTTAATTTTACACCGGTATATTCCTACATATTTTTGTTTCTTTAGATTTTGGTCTCTCGGTTCATGAAAAACATAAAAATTTGTCTCAACATTTTTATTTTGTACAAAATAAATCAAATCTTGAATTTAGAGATTATCAAAATTTGAATGTTAATTCATATTTTGTTTAAAAAATCATCTTATAATCTAAAAAAATAAATCAGTGAACTTTGTACTAAATTTATATATATTATTATTAGGATATTTTATTAGATTTTTTAAAATTTCATTAATAACTTTTAACGAAATATATTTATTATCTACTTTTTATTTACTCTTCGTAACAATTTTTGATAATGTTTATACGAATTTTGTGCTGACTTCTAATTAATTTTTATTTTTTTACGTCGTCGTTGTTGTTTGTTTTAATATCAAAACAAAACAATTTTAATGTTTTATATTTATATAAAATATACACATATAAATAGGAACAAAATTTTCCCATTGTCTGCAAAAAATAAAAAGGGAGTTGTTGCCAAAAACCTTTTATATCTTGAAAAATTATAATAATAATATTAATTAAAAAAGAAAAAAAAATCTTTTAAGATTTAACAAAAACTAAATTTTATTGCTCATCACCCTGTCTATAGGTTATTGAACTTTTAGGCTGCTTCAAAATATTAACCAAAAAAATATATATTATATATTGAAAAATTTAATTTATAAGCTAGGCAAAAAAATATAAAAATTATTTATTTAAAATTACTAATAAATTTTCTAGAATATTATTTATATATATATATATATATATATATAATTATATAAATATATTTATATATAAATATACATATATATATATAGAGATTGATAGTAATATACATTAAATACATATAAATATACCGATATTACAAAGGGAGGGAAATAAAATTTAAAAATACACAAATAATCATCATCAGCAACAGAGCAAAGTCAGAGCACCCGCAAAATGGAATCTTCTAAATCACATTTAGAAAAACCGCATACATTGCACTTCCATTTTTATAGATATTTTCATATATATTATATGTTTTGTCTATACATTTATATATATGTTGTTTTATAGTGTATCTTAATAAAAAAAATTTAAAGAAGCAAATAAAAATTACAAATGTATATATATATATATATACATATTCGTATTTTTTGTAATTTATAAATTCTTCAATGCGATGATGTACAAATAAAAACTTACCCTGTGTGCCCTGTCCTTTCATTCGCTGCAACAAATAAACGAAATAAATTTAGATTATAAAATAAAAATTTATATAAAATTTAAATTAATAAAAACAAATATTTTCCAAAAATTTGTTAAAGATTATTTTCCATTTTATTAACTTAATTTTGAAAAATTACAAAAACAAAAAATCTATAGGAAAATTTTTAAATTATATTTTACCTGATCTGACACGCCTGCTGACATTGGCGATGAATAATAAAAAAGAATTTCCTTCTGACAATTTTCTTTCCTTTTTATTTTATAATTACAATTTTATTTTAATGCTTTTTGTTTTTTTCAGTAATTTTGTTAAATTATAAAATCGCTTTGTGTTCCCTTTATGGGTTTTTGATATATTTTTTGCCTTTGTGTAGTTTTTTTTTCAATTACTTAGAATTTTTCCTTTATGTATATATAGATAAATTAATATACTATATATATAAAAATCTTTTATATATATATAGATGTTTTTCGTTAGATATTTTCTTTAAAAACTTTAGCACTATATATATTATTTTTAAATTAAAAAAAGAAAAATTGTTTTAAATGTTTTAAAAAAACACCACAAATTACAAGTTTATAGCACTTTAAATATTATTGTTTTTTTTGTTCAAATCGTAATAAATCTATTCTTTAATAAATTTTTTATTTTTTTTTAACTAAAACACTTCTCGCCACCATACAAAATCGTTTCTTTTATAATTTTTTTGCCGCAGACGTATCATACAAATGGCGGATATATAAATGTATTTGAAAAAAAAAAATTATAGTGATTGAATTGAACAAGTGTTAGTAATTTTTGTATACATATAGGAAAAATGTAATGTATAAAAGATGTGTGTATAGTGTGTAGAAATATCATAATATGGATGTGTGGATAGGGCTATGTTTGACTTTACTTTTATTTAGGTGATACACGGTACACATAATTCGTAATTCGGAATTATGACTTGCTTACGATTATTGTTCTGAATTTTGTTTACATATTCTGAATGTTTGTATAATAATGATATAATGTTCTTTTGACACATTTCCCAGCAGGACTTTTTTTGACAGTCTTTGAGGCGTTTGCTTTTCGATCTTTATAAAGGGTATTTTTAACATTTGGTCACAAAATTTTTTTTAAATTAATGTATATGTTTTAGATGTAGCATACGTAAAAAAAAAATATATATATAAAAAAATATTTTTTTTACCATAAAACATGTAAACATGCGCGTTACTTTAAAGACGACACGCGGGACAGTTTGTTGTTTTATTTCAGCACGGTAAGGTGCAGTTATTTCTAATGTATATTTCTAATAAAATTCCAATCATTCCAAACTCTTTCGATTCGATTCGTTCCGATTCGACCTATGTGTCCACTCAATCGATTTCCCATACAAAAAATATATGAAGACGTCAAATTTGAACTTTACTGAACGAATCGAAACTGAACCGATTGAAACTAGCTATGTAGGCTATAAGGGCCATGCGAAATAAACCCATATGGCATTATTTCCCTTTCGGAATGCGAAATAAAGGTATTTCCGATTATAATAATAAATAATGCCATAAGATAACAAGACAATTCGGTTGCATGGCCTGATTACATTGGACTATTTAAACCGTCCAATACACGCTCAAACAAGTTATCCAGGTGTTTCACACATGTTGTCCAACATATGTTTTTCTCAACACACTTGGACAACATGTTGGTAATTAAAATTTATAGCAAAATATCGGATGTGCTGCAGAGTGTTTTAATTATCGATACTATTCTTGAAAGTGAAGTAGAAGCAAGAAAATGAAATCACAAAAGAATTTGGAATGGTTGCCAAAAAGAGAAAAATATTCCCACACAAATTTATTAAAAGAATTGAGTAAACATCGCCTAAACTGACTTTAAACAAACGAGCTGTTATTGTTGTTGGTTAGCGGTTAGCCCTGAGAAGCAAAATATTACAATGAGAGATGCGATCACTCCAATTAAAAAGATATCTGTCACTTCGATTTTTTTTGCAGCATATCCAAGTTTCGAAGGTTTAAAATTAATCTTTTGGGACTTTCGAAAAAACTTTGTGTATATTTTCTAGTGCGGAATAACGGTATAGAGTTGCGGATTAAGCATTTTGTTAATAGTATGATGTTTTATCGTTATTTTATTACCTTGCACCATTATACTATTATTAAATTTTGTTACATCAATTTGTTTATATTTAGATGTCGAACGGAATGATTTCTTAAGCTGCAAGTTACAATAACAAACTGTATGAAATAATTACTCTATCATCTATCTACCCAACAAATACAACTCATAGAATTCTATGTTTTTTGCAGGTATTTTTACACAAGGAAACCAAATCTTTTTCTAAATCTGCAATGCAAATTAGTGCAGTTTAATATACTGCATGCATAACAGAATAAAAATAATCTTTAAAAACTAATAAAATTTACCCTATAAGTTTTTTTTTAATTTTTAGCTAAAATATATATGCGAAATCCATAAGCATTAAAATGACAGCGAACGAGTGAATATAAACGTAGCCTTTGTAAAAGTCTCCAACTATAATTCCGATATATATATATATACTCTCCAAGAAATTGCTTTGCTTCCTTTCCTTCTTTTTGAACCAAATCCGTCAGAGGAGGTAGGTGTATTTCAATTCTTCTTCGATTTAAATAAAAATATATAAATTTATACTAATTCAAGAATTAAATTATTTATTGTATTTAGTTATATCGTGACGAATATATACAAATATTTGAAAAATGGTCGCCCCAAAGAAACAGGTAAAATTTAATTTTCATATAAAACACGTGTATAACCTTAAAAGAACATTAAAATTATATTTAAATTTAATTAAACTTTACAGAAAAAAGCTCTAGAGAGCACCAACTCACGTTTGGCGCTGGTTATGAAATCTGGAAAATTTTGTTTAGGCTATAAACAAACCTTAAAATCATTGAGACAAGGAAAAGTTAAATTGGTTTTGATTGCAAGCAATACACCATCACTCAGGTGAGACTATAAAGAAGTAGTTTTCCATATATAATATGTGAAATAAAATATTTGGAACCATATGGAGTCGAATATTTGACTAAGAAGTATGTTTCCAAATAAATCAACTTTTTTTTTTTTTAATAAAGAAACTTGCACAGTTTTTTTATTTAAAAATAAAAGAAAATTTTGATATGGAAACTATGGAGTAGTCAGATATCGCTTTGAAAAATGGTTATTTCTGCACAATTTATATTGTGAGTATAGAAATAGCCTTCCTTAAATATATATAATATAATATTAATGATGATAAAACATACAGATTTTAGTTATGACGATAATTTTAGAGACTCTTTCTGAGAATATACTTATATAAAATATAATATTATTATTTTTTTTACCTATAATAATTTATATATTTGTTGTTTTATCGAAAATAGGAAATCAGAGATTGAATACTATGCTATGTTGGCTAAAAGTGATGTTCAACATTACAGTGGTACTAATATAGAATTAGGAACAGCTTGTGGTAGATATTTCCGAGTTTGCACATTGGCCATTACAGATCCAGGAGATTCTGATATCATCCGGTCATTCCCAGAAAATAATTAAAATTTAAATATTTGTTAAAGAAACCAATAAATATTATATTTTAAAAAATAAAAAACATTTTATTTGAATTTTAGAAATATCCTTTATTTCTTAACCTTTCCCTACTTTAAAGTAAATGTATTTTATTTTCTGTTATTACGATGGCGAATAGAATGTTTTATTCCATAAAGGTGAAGCATTTAATGTTTTGTAAAATATATTTCTGAGTTTTTATAGCGAATAATTGCTAACCAAATTGTAATTTTATGGCCAAATAATAATTTCTTATATTTCACTTAATGAACGTCGAAAATAAGATCGTTGTATTTAAATACTAATATAAATAACAAAATTGATTATTCATAGCAAATCACAAAGCGTGGTTATATATTCTAAAAATTACGGTCGTAATTGTTTATCACCACCCACCACAGAATTAACAACATGATGAATCTCTGGAAATATGGCCGGTATAATTTTACTTTATAAATAATTTAAAACGATTCTACAACGTGGGGCTTTCCATAACAGATAAGTTGTCTCATGATGTAATTATTTTCTAAAAGCTAAATACCGGAATTATCAGATAAGTAATATTATATTTATGTTGTTATCATTTTTTCAATATGTACATATGTTTATTTGGAGTTCGTGTATATATTTTGTTTTTAATTTTATGTAAGGAGAGGACATTGTGGAATTATATATTTAAGTATCATATATCATTTTATTAAAATAAATTCCTGAGCATGAGCACTTATCAATTTCTTGAAATAAATAAATAAGAAATAAATATAAGCATTTAAATATACGAGTGATATGAGCAAAATATTTATTTGTATTTATTTGTGTAAACATTATTTAATATATAATTTTATGTTAGAATGGTTTATATCCTTGGCACCAACAACATTTCGGATTTTAGGTTGAGTTCATATAATTATTGTCTGTTAATAATTAAAGATCACTTTTTTAAAGTTCATGTTAAGAATTCAAAATAAAAGTGTATGTATTTATTTCATTAAGGAAATGTGGGAAAATGTAGGAATCTGTTAAATTTTGTGTAAGGAGGGTGAGCTGTGCTAATTAAAATGAAATACTGGCTCATATGAGATAATTACTGGTTTTACTTCTTTTTTCTTATTTTATTAACCTAAACCAAAGAATTGTATGAATACATATAAAAAAGTAATAAAATTTTTGGATTATTTAAATTTCTTCAATTTAATCAACCCCTAATTTATTCAACTTTATACTATAATTACTTTGTAACTTTACAAAAAAAATAAAAAAATTCAAGTTGTTTATCAACATGCTTAGTATTTTAAAAACTATTTTATTTAAAAGAGTTCTTATAAATTCTTAATTGTAAGCGAGAAAACGAAAAAAAGCGAATAATATATTATATTTAATGTATTATGATTAGTACAAGATATGTAGTATATTTTAAAGTTATAGTATTAACCGCTACTGCTTGGACAGTGTTAACTAACATTCTTAATATTATTTTCAATTTTTAAATTAAAAATATATATACAAACACAGGACACGACAAATTGTCCATTTGAACTATTTGGAGCGTTTTACGATGATAGAAATAAATCGAAAATTGCACCATCAATCAGTAATCTATCAATTCTAGATTAATAAAGTTAACAAACCTAGTAAGCGAAAAAATTGTATTAAGAATTATTAGGTATAAAGAATAGCCATGGGGTAAAATTATATGGAATTTATATTAACATTATATCCATATAATATTAATTACTATTAAAAAATACCAGATGAAGTTTCATAACGACCAAAAATTTTAGTCAAGTATAGAAAATTATCGGAACATTTTAAATGTTTAGATAGTGTGTGGAAGAAGAACTAAACGTTTTGCTGTTTGTGTTAAAGTTTCTATTTTGATTATGAAAATTGTGCAATACGATGGATTTAATTTATTCGAATTTGAAGTGCTAGCAAAATTTTCATATGGATGAATATCATGCAACACGAAAATTTCTTCATAATTATGATATTATGAACAAATTGGATTTGTATCCTAAAAAAGTTCGTTTAAAGTTTAAGTCATACATCTAATGAACTAATTTCATAATTAAACTATTGTTTTTACAGAAATATTTATTTATATGACTATATAAGTTGTAAGTTGTAATTGATATTGATGAAATAATAATTCCAAAATATCTAGATGTTAAATCTTGGATGGATTTGCTAGCTTTATAACAAACAATATGCTATGGGAAATTTCAGATGATCTTCATCAGCTTTATCATGAATTACATTTGAATATTACACAGTATTTTTTGCCACATATTATTATATCAATCAATTATCAATATTCAATTAAATTATTTATTCAATTTATTAATATTCAATTAATTTATATCAATTATCAATATTCAATTAAATTATTTCTCAGTATACTGAATTAGTTGAAACTGTCCATAACCAATATTGCAATTGGTTATATGGCACATAACTATCTCTGTTAATTACTCAAAAGTGCTGGGGAAAAAATATGTGCAATTATTATAAGAATCATACAGTAGCGAGTAGCGGGTACAACAAACAACGACGTTCGGTTCTCCGCACCGGATAGACCCTGGTGTAACTCTAACGAGACCCTGGTGTAACTCTAACGACACCAGGCCAAGAAACGTCAATCCAACAACGGGTCTTACGAACCTCGAGTTGCTACAACAAACAACGAAATCAATAAAGATGTTAGAAAGGATAGTCAATAATAGTTTATTCAAAAAACAATAGTAGTAAGATTAGTATTAAACTTAGTATTAGTTATACATATTATATAATAATGAAATATAATAAAATTTGCCTTAATTTGTTTTGGAAATAAATCGCTTCACATTTATAACATTTTGTATGTGACAGAATATTTAAAAATAAAAAGCTAATGATTTTATTTATAATAAAAGAAATAAAATATATTTTTAATATGAAGATATAAAAAAAAATATATATAAATTAGTCAAAAGAAATATTGAGCGCGGAGTTGCATATGCATCGCTGCAGGGATCTAGTTCAAATGTCGCTTTTTTAAAATTCCGCTTTTTTGAAATCTCCTTTTTATTAAATATTGTATTTCAAAATCCCGGTTTTCAGAATCAATATTAAAAAATCCGGATTTTAAAAGGCCGCTTTTTTCATTCTTAGCATTACCCAGAATCAACGATGGGTTTGGATGTGGTGGTTGTGGAAAACTTGTTCCTCTCATTTTTTTTTTTTTTTTTTGTAAATATTTTTTATATTATTTTTTTTGCTTTTCAATTTCATTTTTGTGTTTTTTAATAAAAAAATCATTAAAAAACAAAAGTAAATTAATTCTTGTTAAAAATAAAAATGTAATATGTATTTATTTTTTACTATACTATAATAAAATGTTTTAGGCAATGCTCTATATAAGTAAAGTAGCATAATTTCTTTACATTTTCTCTTTTTGAAACCACTTGAGAAATTCTAGTGTTAACCAATTAATTAAAGGCCCATCTAGATTGATTAAGGTTAAGTTCAATAAAGAGAGTAAAAATATTCGAAAGGTGGGATTTCGAAAGGTAGGTAGCATTATGCTATTATGCATTAGGTACTCCATCCATTGGATACTACTGTTTCGCGTTACTTTATCATTTGCGGAAATTCATACAACAAAATTCCATAAAATATATTTGATCGTTGCTGAATTTTAGAATAACTATAAAACCCAGTACCTATATTTGCAAGAGTACTATTATTATATCATTCGTTAAATCAATGATTATATCCTATTTCTTATAGATGCTATAGATTTATTTTAAAAAAAAATATATATTTAAATACTTATATGTAATCAAATCATCAATCATCTCTGTTAACTATTATAATTGGACTGGGCTGTTGTCATTCTTATAGACATCATTTTAAATAAAAGTTACATAATGTATAAATTAACGTATATTCCAATTAATGTATATGAAACATACATATTTAGATGATTGAGATCAATCATCTAAACTTCTAAACTTATATCTTATAAAGTGCATTACAGAATGCAGCAATTGTGTAAATAGTATAAAATATAAATATGTAAATTTTATACTGATACTTTTATCATCAATTACAATAATTTTATAACACCTAAGTAAATAACTTAAATACATAGTAGTGGGTTTGGATTGTTTATTCTAAATAGGTACTCGTACTCGTAATGTAAAACTCAATGTTTTACATATACCGAAATAACATTTATAAGAATATACAAACTTACATTAAAAAAGATAATTTGATTTTAACTACTACTATTTAGTGTAACTTTTAAAACCAATCTAAAAATGCTGCAATATTTTTATATAGAATATTAATAATAAAAAATATTTTACCTGTTTGTAATATTCATAAATATATATTGGCCTTGACCATTACTATTTGGAGATAGGGTCGGGTATACCGCCCGACCCTATACATATACCTATACGCTGATCAATATGTTCTTTCTTCTAATAGTAAATTTGATGAACTTATGAACTGATTTCATTAGCTTCTTATGACCATTAGGAACTATAGTGTGAGGTTTTGCAGAGTGTGATTTTAGTGCATTTCATTTGGTAAAGATTGCAGATAAAAGCATTATTGGAAATTAATATTTATTATAAATAATTGCCAAAAATTATGACAAAATAATTGACAGTGAAGTTTATTCTTTTCCAATTGCATATTCATATTGATTGAAAGCGGAGGAATTCAACAATAACGATTGGACACGTGATTAAAATTAATGTTGCGCTATTATATTACAAGAGTATACATTAAAATTTTATTTCTAAAAATTTCGTTTTCACAGCTTGTTTATTTGTACACAGCTTGTTTATTTGTTAACAACTTGTTTATAAATTTCAAAACTCATATTGCTATAAAATAAAGAACATCTTATCAGCTATTTTTTTTTTTTAAATATAACTTTTATGGAAAGAAAACATAGAATTTGAATTATTCACCACAAATTGTAAAATATATATAAACATATTTTTTTTATCAAAATCAGCGACAAAATAATTATTTTTATCGGCGTGTTTTGTTCTATATATGATAAAAATTTGTTAATACTACAGTACAGAGTGTACCAGTTTGTAAAATTTGTTATTGCAGATTTTTAAATAGTATATGTATTAAAATGTTCAATATTTGTGGAACTAATAAAATATTAAATATCGATATAATTTACCTTGTAAGAAATTCATTAACACATCGCGTGCCGAGCTATAAATATATTGTTTTTTGTACTTATACATGTCAGCCAAACAAAAGCGTCTGACAAGATGAAAATGCATTTGTCCGACTCATATGTTTTAAGAATTGCTCTGTGTCAGATATATTTTAAAAAACTTTGTCACACAGTGTTGCCTATAATTATTTCTGACAAAAAATTGTGGTATTTTAAGACAAACAGTCCGACTAATAGAGAATTCAATAAAAACCAACAAAATGGTCTTATTACAACCAATTTTAATAATAAACTTCACTTAATATGTGCAATAAACATGAAAAATTGTAATTGTACTAAGTTATATTACTACTTTTTTCGGGTGGTCTCCAATGTAAAATCATTTTTGAGACATATGTCTGACGTGGCACACAATGTGTTAAACATTAATACGTATATTACAAGTGTCTATCAAAAAGAAAGTGCGATATATTCACTTTAAGTTATATTTCAGAAAACAAGAAATACTACTTATCCTATCTAATTTTGACATATCACACACAAAAATCCCTAAAACTGGATATCATTCACTTTAATTTTCACCCACACTATTGGTTTCAATATTTTTGGATTCATTTTAGTTCTTGTTGATATTGGGGAGCAGCTTGTCATTGTAAAATGAGATACTGATTACATATGTATATATATATTTTTGTCAACATTAACACATATACTGTGAATTTAATAATTTACTGAACCATAAAATATTAAGTTGAATTTTATACGTCAACTGCAACAGTTGACCACTGAATGGGCTCTGTGTGTTAATTAGCTTGTATATAATTTTTCATTATTTTTATATTCAAATTATGAAAGTGTTAGAACGGAAAATAAGAGAAGTAATTAATTTTTAACGGAAACGGAACTAAAATTTAAGATTTTCATAAGTGCTGTATAGTTGTTATAAAAGAGAAAATTTTGAATATATAAATGTAATTATGTTTTTGAAAATCTTTATCAAGCAATGATAATAGAATAAATGTGATGATTATACAAAAATTATAGTGTAATTTTTAATTATTATACTAATATATTTAAGTAAAAATATAAAATTTTCAAATATAATTTTATAAATTGATGAATTTTAATAATGATAAGCCGAAAATGAAAATTTAATGAAACATCAATTTAATTTTGGAAAAATAAATAAATGAAATTATTATATATATTTCATAAATAAGATAACGAAAAAATTAATAATTTATTATATATACATAAATTAACTTGTGATTCATATTTATAAAAAAAAAATATGTGAAATTTGGCTTCGACAATTGAATTTTAAATAAATGTGTAATCGCCATTATAATTTAAATATTTAATAATAATATATAAGAAAATTATTATAAACTAATTAGAATAAATAAAATTAGAAATTGGATTTGTTTTAAATTAAAGAGTTTCCAATATTTTTCCTATATTTTTTATGAATTCATATTTCATCCTACATTATTGTAACAACTACTCTTACTTATTTTTAACATTTTTACGAGTAATATATAAATCAGAAAGTTTTGTCTTATGACAAGTTATTTTTGTATTACATAATTTATGAATTTACACTTAAATCCAAAAACCTTTAAATTAAAATTTAATATCTAAAAATATTATATTAGAATAATTTTAATTTTGAATTTCTATCTATACTATATTAACATCAAAATTAATTTTATTATCTATAGTTAAATCAAATCAAATTATTAACTGAAATTATTAATTATAATTATGTAATTATAAATTTTAATTTATATTTTTTATCAGTTTGAAAAAAATAATTTCAAATCAAATTATTAACAACATATATATGTTAATGTTTAAAAAAAAAATATTTTAGATTAGATAAAAAATCTAATTGATACTAGTATTTACATTCTAATAAATAAAGATATTTTTTTTTTATATTTTTTGTAATATTGTGACAAAATTGATAATTATCTTTAAAATAGCGCAATCCATTTTAAAAGTTTCATATAATAGGCACTTTTTAGATTAAATTATATTCACTATTTAATGTTATTTTAATTAAAATCTTTCATTTGTAATTGTTATACTCTAAAGTTTTTATCTTTGGAGAAAGAACATCCTTTTTGGTTTAATTAAATTTTTACATTACAGATAGTAAATTATTAACTTTAGGGCCCAATTATCTTTTATTTGATCGTATTACTAGAATTAACGATTTGTATAATTTAATTTTTAGTTTATTTGGCAACGAATTATCACATATTGACGTGGACAAGTATATAAAAATTATTTTTAAACGAAACATATGCAGTAAAAAGGTATTTTGTTCCACCAAATTAAATAGCATTATAGTATTTAAATTATAATTAAGTTTTTCTTTTTTAAGTCAACTCTTTAATGTGTTAATGTGAAAATAACTGGAACGAATCAATTCAATTTACACCAATTTTCAATCTGAGATCATAATTTATAGATAAAACTATCAAAAACAAGATAGTAATCATATATTAGGGTTCTTCAAATCAGCTTTTGGATCCATCAAGTTTACTGACATTATACATTTTCTATGATACCAAATGCGTCCATCACAATCTTAGAGAAAGAAAGCAAATTTGATTCCTAAATATTCCAACCTATAAAATCTGATTTTTTTTTTTTGTGTTTTAAAAACAATTTCTTGCTTACATAATTATAATTATATTTTTTATTTAAAATAAAAATGAAATAATAAAATATTTACAAGAACATTTATATCGTAAATTCAAGATGAGAAGTGATGAAAAGCGATTGTTACGAGGAAATGGAGTCTACGGTATAAATTATTTTTTGAATTTTGGCATAAAAAATATTTAATATATTATATTTTATTTTCTGTAATAAATTTTCTTTTAAGGTTATTTAAATTATACTAGTCGAAAATCTATTTTGCTACTAACTGTTGGATTTATTATTGGTATTTCTATGTCACATATTTATAAGTTTACGTCAAGTTATTATGATGGAGTTATGCGATATCGTGGACCTGAAGATGGTGATATAAATAATTCGCATAATCATAATGTTGAATTTGAATCTGGACCAGAAATGGATATTGGACAACATAATCATTCTAGTGAGGACTCATCAATTGCACATAAATTATATAATGAAGTTAGAGTTCTTTGTTGGATAATGACAAATCCAAAAAATCATAAGAAAAAAGCAAGACATATTCAAAGAACTTGGGGTAAACGATGTAATAAAATTTTATTTATGAGTTCAGAGACGGATGAGGAATTAGGATCAATAGCTCTTCCAGTTAAAGAGGGAAGAAATAATTTATGGGCTAAAACTAAAGAAGCATTCAAATATATTTATAATAATCATTTAAATGAATATGATTGGTTCTTAAAAGCTGATGATGACACGTAAGATATAAAATTTAAAAATTAATTATTAAATATTTATCCGACTTTGTTCAGTTATGTAATTGTAGAAAATTTAAGATACATGTTATATTCATACGATCCTAAGAGTCCCGTGTATTTTGGTTGCAAATTCAAACCGTATGTTAAACAGGTGAGTTTACATTATATATTTGAAAATATTGAATTTTTTTTTTTAAATATTCAAATTCAAATTCATTTATTTAAATATCTGTAAATTTATTATAATTATTAACAAAAGAAAAACTTATTTAAGAGATGAGGAATGCTTGTCCTTTACAACTAGTTAGTCATATTAAATTCAACAGAATAACATTTATATAACTTATTATATAATATATTTATTATTTTATATTATTATTTTTTTTATAAGGAAAACCAGTTACCTTATTTAAAAACTTATTTTACTAAACTTAACTAATATACTAACCTAACTTAGCATAAAGCGTAAGAGATAAATCAAAAGAATAAATTTAATTTTAACAGATATCTGTTATTAGATGATTAAGTGAATATATACAATTTCTTAAGAATTTTTCATTAAGTAGTATAATTTTGTCAGCTATTTTTAAAGTGTTTGCTTTGGTGTGAAGCTCATTTGTAGAATAGAGCCATGGTAAATTTAACATCATTTTGAGGATCTTATTTTGTTTTATTTGGAGGGATTTTATATGATAATTTGCACATTCCCCCCAATCAGGCGAGCCATACAACAATACACTTTGAAATATTGATTTAAAAATTGCAATTTTGTTATCTATAGATAATTTGGAATTTCTAGAAATTAATGGGTATAACATTTTTGTAATTATGTCGCACTTTTTTTTACTAGCTTCTATATTTGTCTTGAAAGTAATTTTTTTTATCAAATATTATTCCCAAGTATTTAATATTTTCACCCCACGGAACAGTTTCACTTCCAAGAGATAAATTTTGAGAAGGTAAATATTCTAATTTTCTTTTCCTAGTAAAAAAGATGGTTTGCGTTTTAGTGGCATTAATGTTAATTTTCCATTTTTTTAAATAAGCTTGAATTTCATTAAAAGCATTTTCTAAGTTTGATTTTATTTCACTTAATGGGTATATCACTAGTATAAATATTATATAGAGTTGGACTTAATGTTGACCCTTGAGGTACACCTGCAGGAATACTGTAAAAACGAGATTTTTCATTTTTAATACTAACACAAAACTTTCTATCTCCTAAAAAGTTTTGAATGATTTTTATCAGATACATTGGAAAATTAAGTACATACAGTTTATGAAGAAGACCGTTGTGGGTGCCATACTACATCGAACGCTTTTTCTATATCGAGTACGATCATACCAACTGATTTTTTGTTACAAAGGTTTTTTTCAATAATATTTTTTATTCTAATAAGTTGATGATTTGTAGAATGACCTTCTCTAAATCCAAATTGTTCGTTAGGAATGATCGAGTTATTTGCCAGAAATTCGTCAATTCTGTTTTTGATGCCTTTTTCAAAAAGCTTGCCGATCGCACTAATTAAACTTATTGGTCTATAACCGTCAAGTTTTTTATTGTTTTTTTGTGGTTTCGGTACACAAACTACCTTTGCTTCTTTCCATGACGTTGGAAAAAGGCTTGATTTTAAACAACCATTGAATAAATGTGTTAAATAAATTATGGCTTTTTTTGGAAGGTTTTTGAGAAGCTCATTATGAACGTTATCTAGACCAGGAGTTTTTTTATTTTTAAAAATTTTTAATTTTAATCTTATTTCGTTAGTTTTTATTAATTTAAACATTGTTATGTTACTGTACTATTATTTATTATATTAGTACTATCGGAAACTGCTTGATTGATGTTAGTTATTAATAGTAATTGTAAGCTGGTGAATTTTGAAAAAATGTTTGGCAAATGCCTCCGATTTTTCATTATTGGTTATGAGTAAGCAATTTGAATCATTTTGAATTGGAGGAATATTTTTGTTGCGTTTTTTAAGAAGTTTAGTAATTTTCCAAAAAGGCCTACTGCATTTTTTCATGGATTCAATATTGCTGGACCAATTTTTATTGATTATTTCAGTGAAATGATTAGAAAAAACTTTATTTAAATGGTTTAGATCTCTCTTAAATATTGGATTACGAGTTCGTTGCCATGTTCGTCTTAATGAGTTTCTTTCTGCAATATAAACTTCTAAAAATGCCGGAATTTTAATGTTAGTATAGTTTCTAGTTTTAATTTTTGGTATGGAGCATTCTTTAGCATGATTAATTATATCTAAAAAGTGATTTACTCCATTATCAATATTTTGTTGGTTTAAAAAAATTTCAATAGATAGATTTCTTAAATTAAGCTTCTCTGAGATTTTAGTTTTATATTTAGGCCAATCAGCTTTAGAAAATGCAAAATAATACTGTTTTGGTTTAATGATCGGAGTACTTTTAACTTCAAAATGTACCGGCAAATGATCAGAATTAAAATTTTGAATATTGAATGGTAAAGTTAAGTACTGGACACTGTTTGTTAAAATAATATCGATGGTCGAAGGAGAACCTCGTAAACTTTGAGGATAATATGTTGGTGTTGTTGGAGCTAGAATTTCAAAATTATTAGTTGTAAGTTTATCGTACAATAATCTAACCCATAAATTGCTGTGGTTACAATTCCATAATGCGTGCCGGCAGTTAAGGTCACCAGCTATTATGTAGTTATTTTGAATTCTATTAAATATGTTGAGGTCGTTAATAAATATTGAATTTTAATATTTAAATATTCATTTAAAATAAATTTAGAAATATATTTCCTTTTTTGAAACAAAATTTTAGGGCTACATGTCTGGAGGAGCTGGTTATGTTCTAAGTAAAGAAGCCGTAATACGGTTTATTGAAATTGGGCTAAAGGTTCCGAAATACTGTCGTATAAATGCTGGAGGATCTGAAGATGTTGAAATGGGAAAATGTATGCAAAATATTGATGTAATTGCTGGAGATTCACGAGATTCAAATAAACGTGGTCGTTTCTTTCCTTTCATTCCAGAACATCATTTGATACCATCTCATACTAACCCTGACTTTTGGTATTGGAAATATATATATTATAAAAGTAATGAGGTAATTTTCATACTAATCAATTTTAAATTTAATTTATTTATATATTTTTAAATTATTTTTAGGGTTTAGATTGTTGTTCAGATTATGCAATTTCATTTCATTATGTTTCTCCAAATCAAATGTATGTTTTGGATTATTTAATTTATCACTTAAGACCTTATGGCATTCAAATGAAAGTGGAACCGTTGCCATTAGTTAAATTATATATTCTTCCAGAAAACACAACAAGTAATAATTAATAATTTATTTTAAGAAAAGAATTTTTAATTTTAGCTCTACTACGATAGTAAGAAACATATTTTTTTTTTAAAAAAAACTAAAATGATTTTTGAAAGGCATGCTTGTAAATAATGTTGAATTTATTCAAGACAGTCAAGAATGAAATTTCTACTTTTTTATATCAAACCAAAGATATATAACCAAATAAATTAAATATTTATTAGTATTAAATTTAATTTCAAATATTACAAATGAATTTTATAATTAAGATCGAAACAGAATCAAAATTACAACCACTGACGACAACGTAGTCAAATTAGAAAACATAAATAATATCAGAAACACTGTTGTTGTAGAACCTCTGCAACAACATAGGATAGTCAACAGGTTTTTTATGGTTCATAAAAATTAATTTATATATCAAAAATTGTTTTTATTTATATGAAACTTTGAATTTTAAATATATATTATTGTGATATCGTATTTGTTGATCGTAGTTCTGTTTTTCATTCTATTTAGAACTTTATGATGTGCAAGGAATGCGTTATAAATAACTACTTATTATGTTTAGATTTAATGTAATATTTAATTAAGTTAAATTTTAGCAGTGATAAGCTAATAAATTGTATTATTTTTAAATATTGTTAACTCATTTTCCTGAACTTATTTCATAGTACTATTCGGCAACAATTTACACCTGTTTGCACCTGGAGCTAGTAACAAAATTACA
Organism: Rhamphomyia laevipes; assembly: GCA_963920725.1. Lineage (NCBI taxonomy): Eukaryota > Metazoa > Arthropoda > Insecta > Diptera > Empididae > Rhamphomyia > Rhamphomyia laevipes. The sequence goes on from OY987257.1 coordinate 52,965,328, forward strand.
TGTTTGCGTTTGAATTTTAACAAAGCTATTTTGTTGGATTCAAAATTCACTTTATTTGTAATGTAAGTATTTTTCGCTTCCTATATAATATTTAGTTTTACCGCACTCAAACACATAGTTACGGTCAACTATGGTCCAGGATCGTGTAAATCGTCTGGCAATGATAAATATTAATTGGGATAATAATAAGTTCTTTTGCCGCTCTAAACGCTTCAAAAGCTCTTTTTTAAACCATATTTCAATAAATTTATGTAATCAACAAACCACGCCACTGACTTGGGCCTCCATGCGACTCTTACAGGACCTGTTTTATATATTGAATATTTACTTGAATGAGTAGCTACATATATATAATTATTAATTTTGTTTTATTTGACAATTTTTACAAATTTGATTCCTAAATATTCCAACCTATAAAATCTGATTTTTTTTTTTTGTGTTTTAAAAACAATTTCTTGCTTACATAATTATAATTATATTTTTTATTTAAAATAAAAATGAAATAATAAAATATTTACAAGAACATTTATATCGTAAATTCAAGATGAGAAGTGATGAAAAGCGATTGTTACGAGGAAATGGAGTCTACGGTATAAATTATTTTTTGAATTTTGGCATAAAAAATATTTAATATATTATATTTTATTTTCTGTAATAAATTTTCTTTTAAGGTTATTTAAATTATACTAGTCGAAAATCTATTTTGCTACTAACTGTTGGATTTATTATTGGTATTTCTATGTCACATATTTATAAGTTTACGTCAAGTTATTATGATGGAGTTATGCGATATCGTGGACCTGAAGATGGTGATATAAATAATTCGCATAATCATAATGTTGAATTTGAATCTGGACCAGAAATGGATATTGGACAACATAATCATTCTAGTGAGGACTCATCAATTGCACATAAATTATATAATGAAGTTAGAGTTCTTTGTTGGATAATGACAAATCCAAAAAATCATAAGAAAAGAGCAATACATGTCCAAAGAACTTGGGGTAAACGATGTAATAAAATTTTATTTATGAGTTCAAAGACGGATGAGGAATTAGGATCAATTGCTCTTCCAGTTAAAGAGGGAAGAAAAAATTTATGGCTTAAGACTAAAGAGGCTTTCAAATATATTTATAATAATCATTTAAATGAATATGATTGGTTCTTAAAAGCTGATGATGACACGTAAGATATAAAATTTAAAAATTATTTATTAAATATTTATACGATTTTGTTCAGTTATGTAATTGTAGAAAATTTAAGATACATGTTATATTCGTACGATCCTAAGAGTCCCGTGTATTTTGGTTGCAAATTCAAACCGTATGTTAAACAGGTGAGTTTACATTATATATTTGAAAATATTGAATTTTTTTTTTTAAATATTCAAATTCAAATTCATTTATTTAAATATCTGTAAATTTATTATAATTATTAACAAAAGAAAAACTTATTTAAGAGATGAGGAATGCTTGTCCTTTACAACTAGTTAGTCATATTAAATTCAACAGAATAACATTTATATAACTTATTATATAATATATTTATTATTTTATATTATTATTTTTTTTATAAGGAAAACCAGTTACCTTATTTAAAAACTTATTTTACTAAACTTAACTAATATACTAACCTAACTTAGCATAAAGCGTAAGAGATAAATCAAAAGAATAAATTTAATTTTAACAGATATCTGTTATTAGAGGATTAAGTGAACATATACAATTTCTTAAGAATTTTTCATTAAGTAGTATAATTTTGTCAGCTATTTTTAAAGTGTTTGCTTTGGTGTGAAGCTCATTTGTAGAATAGAGCCATGGTAAATTTAACATCATTTTGAGGATCTTATTTTGTTTTATTTGGAGGGATTTTATATGATAATTTGCACATTCCCCCCAATCAGGCGAGCCATACAACAATACACTTTGAAATATTGATTTAAAAATTGCAATTTTGTTATCTATAGATAATTTGGAATTTCTAGAAATTAATGGGTATAACATTTTTGTAATTATGTCGCACTTTTTTTTTACTAGCTTCTATATTTGTCTTGAAAGTAATTTTTTTTATCAAATATTATTCCCAAGTATTTAATATTTTCACCCCACGGAACAGTTTCACTTCCAAGAGATAAATTTTGAGAAGGTAAATATTCTAATTTTCTTTTCCTAGTAAAAAAGATGGTTTGCGTTTTAGTGGCATTAATGTTAATTTTCCATTTTTTTAAATAAGCTTGAATTTCATTAAAAGCATTTTCTAAGTTTGATTTTATTTCACTTAATGGGTATATCACTAGTATAAATATTATATAGAGTTGGACTTAATGTTGACCCTTGAGGTACACCTGCAGGAATACTGTAAAAACGAGATTTTTCATTTTTAATACTAACACAAAACTTTCTATCTCCTAAAAAGTTTTGAATGATTTTTATCAGATACATTGGAAAATTAAGTACATACAGTTTATGAAGAAGACCGTTGTGGGTGCCATACTACATCGAACGCTTTTTCTATATCGAGTACGATCATACCAACTGATTTTTTGTTACAAAGGTTTTTTTCAATAAAATTTTTTATTCTAATAAGTTGATGATTTGTAGAATGACCTTCTCTAAATCCAAATTGTTCGTTAGGAATGATCGAGTTATTTGCCAGAAATTCGTCAATTCTGTTTTTGATGCCTTTTTCAAAAAGCTTGCCGATCGCACTAATTAAACTTAATGGTCTATAACCGTCAAGTTTTTTATTGTTTTTTTGTGGTTTCGGTACACAAACTACATTTGCTTCTTTCCATGACGTTGGAAAAAGGCTTGATTTTAAACAACCATTGAATAAATGTGTTAAATAAATTATGGCTTTTTTTGGAAGGTTTTTGAGAAGCTCATTATGAACGTTATCTAGACCAGGAGTTTTTTTATTTTTAAAAATTTTTAATTTTAATCTTATTTCGTTAGTTTTTATTAATTTAAACATTGTTATGTTACTGTACTATTATTTATTATATTAGTACTATCGGAAACTGCTTGATTGATGTTTAAGTTATTAATAGTAATTGTAAGCTGGTGAATTTTGAAAAAATGTTTGGCAAATGCCTCCGATTTTTCATTATTGGTTATGAGTAAGCAATTTGAATCAGTTTGAATTGGAGGAATATTTTTGTTGCGTTTTTTAAGAAGTTTAGTAATTTTCCAAAAAGGCCTACTGCATTTTTTCATGGATATTGCTGGACCAATTTTTATTGATTATTTCAGTGAAATGATTAGAAACAACTTTATTTAAATGGTTTAGATCTCTCTTAAATATTGGATTACGAGTTCGTTGCCATGTTCGTCTAAAGTTAAGTACTGGACACTGTTTGTTAAAATAATATCGATGGTCGAAGGTGAACCTCGTAATCATTGAGGATAATATGTTGGTGTTGTTGGAGCTAGAATTTCAAAATTATTAGTTGTAAGTTTATCGTACAATAATCTACCCCATAAATTGCTGTGGTTACAATTCCATAATGCGTGCCGGCAGTTAAGGTCACCAGCTATTATGTAGTTATTTTGAATTCTATTAAATATGTTGAGGTCGTTAATAAATATTGAATTTTAATATTTAAATATTCATTTAAAATAAATTTAGAAATATATTTCCTTTTTTGAAACAAAATTTTAGGGCTACATGTCTGGAGGAGCTGGTTATGTTCTAAGTAAAGAAGCCGTAATACGGTTTATTGAAATTGGGCTAAAGGTTCCGAAATACTGTCGTTTAAATGCTGGAGAATCTGAAGATATTGAAATGGGAAAATGTATGCAAAATATTGATGTAATTGCTGGAGATTCACGAGATTCAAATAAACGTGGTCGTTTCTTTCCTTTCATTCCAGAACATCATTTGATACCTTATCTTGACCCTAATTTTTGGTATTGGAAATATATATATTATAAAACTGATGAGGTAATATATTTTTAATTTCAATTATTTATATTTTAAAAAAAAAAAAAAAATTAGGGTTTAGATTGTTGTTCCGATTATGCAATTTCATTTCATTATGTTTCTCCAAATCAAATGTATGTTTTGGATTATTTAATTTATCACTTAAGACCTTATGGCATTCAAATGAAAGTGGAACCGTTGCCATTAGTTAAATTATATATTCTTCCAGAAAACACAACAAGTAATAATTAATAATTTATTTTAAGAAAAGAATTTTTAATTTTAGCTCTACTACGATAGTAAGAAACATATTTTTTTTTTAAAAAAAACTAAAATGATTTTTGAAAGGCATGCTTGTAAATAATGTTGAATTTATTCAAGACAGTCAAGAATGAAATTTCTACTTTTTTATATCAAACCAAAGATATATAACCAAATAAATTAAATATTTATTAGTATTAAATTTAATTTCAAATATTACATGAATTTTATAATTAAGATCGAAACAGAATCAAAATTACAACCACTGACGACAACATAGTCAAATTAGAAAACATAAATAATATCAGAAACACTGTTGACCAGAAACACTGTTGTTGTAGAACCTCTGCAACAACATAGGATAGTCAACAGGTTTTTTATGGTTCATAAAAATTAATTTATATATCAAAAATTGTTTTTATTTATATGAAACTTTGAATTTTAAATATATATTATTGTGATATCGTATTTGTTGATCGTAGTTCTGTTTTTCATTCTATTTAGAACTTTATGATGTGCAAGGAATGTGTTATAAATAACTACTTATTATGTTTAGATTTAATGTAATATTTAATTAAGTTAAATTTTAGCAGTGATAAGCTAATAAATTGTATTATTTTTAAATATTGTTAACTCATTTTCCTGAACTTATTTCATAGTACTATTCGGCAACAATTTACACCTGTTTGCACCTGGAGCTAGTAACAAAATTACATGTTTGCGTTTGAATTTTAACAAAGCTATTTTGTTGGATTCAAAATTCACTTTATTTGTAATGTAATCCAAGTATTTTTCGCTTCCTATATAATATTTAGTTTTACCGCACTCAAACACATAGTTACGGTCAACTATGGTCCAGGATCGTGTAAATCGTCTGGCAATGATAAATATTAATTGGGATAATGCAAAAAATTTGGAATATTCAGAAATAATAAGTTCTTTTGCCGCTCTAAAGGCTTCAAAAGCTCTTTTTTAAACCATATTTCAATAAATTTATGTAATCAACAAACCACGCCACTGACTTGGGCCTCCATACGACACTTACAGCACCTGTATGTATTGAATATTCACTTGAATGAGTAGGTACATATATAATTATTAATTTTGTTTTATTTGACAATTTTTACTCTTCACGTATTGTTACTTAATTTTTTTTTTAATCTGTCGTGAACGTGATCGTGACCTTACAATTCTAAACTTCAGGAAAACCAAATGGATGACATATCCAAGCTTTGTGTGAAATATCATTCAATTCTAGTAACAATTACTGTATGGTATATGTAGAAATTGTACGTAATTAGTGATTTTATTATAGAAATAGAACACTGAAACTACATAGACTTAAATGTTGACAGACACACCAACTACATAAAGAAACTATCATATGTATGCCAAATTTAATTCAAATCAGATAATTATTACTATATGCACTGGTATACAACATGAAATATTAGTCATAAATTTTAGCATGGATCCACTGAAATTATTAATCTCTCCACGTCCACGGGTTAACACGTTCACAATTATGAAACTTATCTGTGTAACAAATTCCATCGAAATCTGTGTGTTTTTTTTTTTTAATTATATCATGGACGGACCCACTAAAGTACCGATCTCATCAAGTACTACTGATCCTAAGAATAATTTTCAAAGAACCTGTGTGCCAAATTTCAGATTTGATCGTTTCCATTTTGCGTACGGGAACGGTTTTGTTTTATTGCATTTTTGGACTGACTCTACGACTTCGAAAACTCCTATAAAAGTAGTTTTAGCGAGTCCGGATCAAATCCAATACACTCCTAGTTATTCTAACTAACCGTAATATATCATTATAAAAAAAAACTTTATTGAAAAGGAGGGAAAAGCGGTCGTTTATATATTAAATGACTCATCGTCTAAACATGGTCAACTAATTTAAAATTTATTTGAATTTTTTATCTATTGATGCTTTGCTTAATTAATCAAAATTGTGTAACTGCAGACGATGATGGCGATATATAAAACATTTTTACCACAAAGTAAGGAAATTAAAAAATGATTTGTAGAAAAATATAAAGTGATTTTCATTTTGTTTGTACCTAATTAAAAATTTTTTGGTTTCAGATCAAATTAGTTTGGCAAGTAAAAAAATATGTATTTTAATTATGATTACTTGCATTTGTACTTATTGCTTATGGGTATTCAATGGCGTTTTTCCTGGTACTGATATTATTAGTAGTACAAGAAATCCTATGATTATTACTGATAACACGACAATTGCAGATAAATTGTATAATGAAGTTAAAGTTCTTTGTTGGGTAATGACAAATCCAAAAAATCATAAGAAAAGAGCAATACATGTCCAAAGAACTTGGGGTAAACGATGTAATAAAATTTTATTTATGAGTTCAAAGACGGATGAGGAATTAGGATCAATTGCTCTTCCAGTTAAAGAGGGAAGAAAAAATTTATGGCTTAAGACTAAAGAGGCTTTCAAATATATTTATAATAATCATTTAAATGAATATGATTGGTTCTTAAAAGCTGATGATGACACGTAAGATATAAAATTTAAAAATTATTTATTAAATATTTATACGATTTTGTTCAGTTATGTAATTGTAGAAAATTTAAGATACATGTTATATTCGTACGATCCTAAGAGTCCCGTGTATTTTGGTTGTAGATTCAAACCGTATGTTAAACAGGTGAGTTTACATTGAGAATTATTCTAACATACGAAAGTGAATTTAAACATTTTAATATTGTTTTAATACATAATTTAAGGGGTACATGTCTGGCGGAGCTGGTTATGTTCTAAGTAAAGAATCTGTAAAACGGTTTATTGAAATTGGTCTAAATGATTCAAAAAAGTATCGTTTCAATTTTGATGCAAATGAAGATGTTAAAATAGGAAAATCTTTGGAAAATGTTGGTGTAATTGCTATTGATACACGAGATTCAAAAAAACGTGGTCGTTTCTTTCCTTTCGTTCCAGAACATCATTTGATACCTTATCTTGACCCTAATTTTTGGTATTGGAAATATATATATTATAAAACTGATGAGGTAATATATTTTTAATTTCAATTATTTATATTTTAAAAAAAAAAATATTTAGGGTTTAGATTGTTGTTCCGATTATGCAATTTCATTTCATTATGTTTCTGCAAATCAAATGTATGTTTTGGATTATTTAATTTATCATTTAAGAGTTTATGGCGTTAAAATGGAAATGGAACCATTGCTAAAGTAGACCTTCAGAAAACCCAACTATGTACTAATAATTAAAAAAATTATTTTAGGAGAAGAAGAAGAATATTCGATAAGAATTTCATTTTATTTTATAGTCATAATTGGCTGTTAAAGTTTTAAAAAATATTTATATATTAATAATTAAATGAGTTATAACAATGATTATTTTAACTAATTTCGTCAAATAGGAAATGTCCAGTGGATCCAATAATAATAACCCTAACGTTTGGTATTGGAAAAATATGGCATTTAATAGTAAAATAATTATTATAATGAATTAAAAAAAAAATTATGCTACTTTAATTTGCCTTTATGAATCCTTAAAGTAGTTCAATATAACAAGGCCCATAACAAATTCATTTCATGTTTTGTGCTAGTATTTATTTATGTATATAAGAAAATTTCCAATTTTAGTTTTTTGGATGTTGTGTCCATTAATTATGATTATAATGATTTACGATTATTTTTTAAAAAAATGGAGTAGCTGAGCATGAATCATGAAAATGCAACACAATTGTATAAATTTTTCTAAAAAAATACGATAGACGGACTGACTGTCAAAACAACATTATTTTTTCTAGTCGTACAATTCAAAAACTCCGAATCATCTGAGATGAATTATCACATAATTTACGTTTATAGAAAAAGGCTATAGAAGAAGTACTTTTTTTTTAAATTTCCAGAAAATCTGAAATTGTAATAAAGTAAACTATTTCATATATTTATCTAGAAATAATTTCAAATTCATTTTTCTATCATTGCTTAATTAATCAACATTTGGTTACAATTTAAGTTCATAAATATAGTACAAAAACATAACAATTTTCAATTTGTTTGTAATTGTATTTAAAATATTAATTTGATTTTCAGATAAAATAAATTATGGAAAATCGAAAAAATCTATTCTTTTTACTAGTTTTTCTTTGTATTTGTATTTATATTTTATATGGCCAGCTTTATGCCATATCCATTGGTTCCGATATCATTAAAGATTATAATATATCCGATGATAACATAACAATTGCTGATCAATTATATAATAAAGTTACAATTCTTTGTTTGGTAATGACAACTCCGAAAAATCATATGACAAATGCACGACTTGTCCAAGCAAAATGGGGTAAACGATGTAATAAAATTTTATTTATGAGTTCAGAGCCGGATAAAGAATTGGGAGCAATTGCTCTGCCAGTTAAAGAGGGAATAAATAATTTATGGGCTAAAACTAAAGAGGCTTTCAAATATATTTATTATATTCATTTAAATGAATATGATTGGTTTTTAAAAGCGGATGATGACACGTAAGATATGATATTTAAGAAATAATTTAATAAATATTTATACCAATTTTTCATTTAGTTATATAATTATGGAAAACTTAAGATATATGTTATATTCGTATGATCCTATGAATCCGTTGTATTTTGGTTCCAGATACAAATCACATCTAAAATATGTAAGAATATTTTTAAAACTCTGTAGTACGTAAATTATATTTATTCATTTTTGTAAAAAAAAAAATTTTTTTTTAAATTATTTTAGAATTATACGAGTATGTCTGGCGGAGGTGATTATGTACTAAGTAGAAAATCGGTCAAAATATTTGTTGAAAATGGTTTACTAAATAATGTAAAATGTAGTCAATATGATGATGATAACGATACGGATGTTGTAATGGGAAAATGTTTAGAAAATATTGGTGTAATAGCTGTAGATTCTCGAGATTCAAATCATTGTGACAGATTTATTCCATTTAATCTTGCAAATTATTTGTTCGAGCAACCCAATACTACTTTTTTGGACTATATACACAAATATGAAAAAGTAAATAATATATAAAATAAAATTATTATCTAGGTTTTGTTTAAATTATAATTATTGTGAAATTTCAGGATTGTTTTTCCGATTATGCAATTGCATTCCACAATATTGATCCGAAAGATTTACAAGTTTTCGATTATTTAATTTATGATTTAAAACTTTTCGGTGTTACGAATGATGAAATTTTCGAATGTTCGAGAAGTAAAATTTCAAAATTATTTAATTATATCTACAGTTTTTGATGGTGAACTGATAATAAAAAGAATTATAATTTTAAAAAAAAATATATAGTATAATTTATTAAGTATTTAAGTTTCTATTCTAGATTTAAGCTTTGAGCAAGGTTTATAAAGAATATTGGATAAAATTATGCTAAGTATTATATAATAAGATTATATTCTTAAATAAAATTTCGCTGTAATTATTTCGCTAACATTATATAAATTACCTATGGCTTCTGAATTAATAGTTACCGAGAAATAAAACCATTTGAAAAAAATATATTCTATATTTTCTGTTTCCGTTGCGTTTCAGATATCGGAGAATCCAAATACGTTTTATGTAATACTATTTTTTAAACAATTAGAAGTATTAGTAAATCTAGAATCTAGATAAAACCGTATAAAATGATTCACAAATTCCCAAATTTAAAAATTAATATAGCTCATAAAAGCGACAATATTTAAAATAAGTAAAAAAATTACTCTATAAGTAAAAAAATTAAAAGAATAAATTCAGGCTTTAAACTAAAATGCTTTTGAAATCTATTGGAAATCATTTGGAAATCGTATTTGAAATTTAAGTTTTGAATAATTATTGATTGCAAAATTTTCATAAAATAAAAATTAAAGAAAACCCGTTTCTGCACAAAACATAAAAATTTCGGAATATGATTAAAAAAAAAAATCAAGAATATTTGATATACTTTTGCTACTACCGATTTATTAAGAATTGAAAGTAAATTTATAATTCTAAAAGATCAACGTCCTAAGTTAATCTTTTACATTTCGAATCTTTCTTAATATCAGAAATACTATTTAAATAGTAATAGCGGAGAGTGGTTGTGTTTGATTAAGAAATAGGTAAAATGATTATTTAAATATATAAAGTGAATAAATTATTAAAATGATTAAGTGAATAAATAAATATACATTAAAACACTTTGAAATTTTTAATATGAAAATAATAAACTGAAACTGAAAATAAGTAAAATTGCATATTCGAATTCATTAAAAGTTTAAAATTAAAATTAAAGAAATACAAATTCTTTGAAATAGTAAATTATTCAAAAACATAAGACTATATAAAGTTTTGAATAGTAAACTTTTGACATATTAACTAATTAGACACTTTAAACCTATAAGCTTTAAACTAAAACATAAAAAGTTAATTATAATTTTAATAAATTTACTAGCTCCATCTATAGCACTCTAGTGGAAAGAGTAAGTAGAAAATTAAAAAAAACATTAATCTAAAATATATATATAACAATAAAAATTCTTGTATAAAGCTTGTAAATCTTCAAGGATCCGTTTTTCTTAGATATTTTATAATATTAAATTAATACCCTTAGTTAAACCATGTCAAGAAGGGGTTACCTACTTTTGTTATAGTGAGATTTTAATATAAATTATAGTATAGCTTGTAGCCGAAGAATCGGTAAATTCAAATCATATGTTAAGAAAGAAAGTTCGTCTCATCGTTCTTGTAAGATTGTAAGTCAGCTTGAAATATATTGTAACTTGTAACCAAGTTTAATATATGTAATTATTACAAAATATAATTTTAAAGTAAGCCAAACTCAACTAGGTCGTAGCTTAGTCTTGTATTTAAAAGTTAATAGTATCCAATTTTATGCAATAAAAGTAATTATATCTGATCCAAATCCAAGTTAGTGTTACATCGTTATTCGCTTTTATATAACTTTGACCAAATGTTAATGATTTATTTATATGTACTTAAAAATCAAAATACTTTCTTTACAGGATCATTATAGGATTATCATAAAAACACCATTAGAAATAAAGAATTAAGCAAATCAAAAACTTTAGGGTATGGTACAAGAATAAAGCAATTTTTTATTTTCTTATAATAATTGTTAAATATTTTCAGAAAAAATGATTTTAGCAAGTACGAAAATTTTATTTTTTTTAATAACTCTTCTATGTATTTGTATATTTGTCTTATGTCAATTGTATGGCATTGCTCTTGCCGGTGATTTTATTAAAAGATATCAATATCATAATGATATTAATATTTTATATCAACCTGACAAGGACATTGATTACCGTCATGATCATTATTACGCTGATAATACGACAATTGCAGATAAATTGTATAATGAAGTTAAAGTTCTTTGTTGGGTAATGACAAATCCAAAAAATCATAAGAAAAAAGCAATACATGTCCAAAGAACTTGGGGAAAACGATGTAATAAAATTTTATTTATGAGCACAAAGACTGATGATGAATTAGGAGCAATTGCTCTGCCAGTTAGAGAGGGAAGAAATAATTTATGGGCTAAAACTAAAGAGGCTTTCAAATATATTTATAAAAATCATTTAAATGAATATGATTGGTTCTTAAAAGCTGATGATGACACGTAAGATATGAAATTTAAAAATTAATTATTAAATATTTATACGATTTTGTTCAGTTATGTAATTGTAGAAAATTTAAGATACATGTTATATTCGTATGATCCTATGAATCCGTTGTATTTTGGTTGCAGATTCAAACCGTATCTTAAACAGGTGAGTTTACATGATATAATATTTTAATAAATATTCATTTAAAATAAATTCAGAAATATATTTCCTTTTTTAAAACAAAATTTTAGGGCTACATGTCTGGCGGAGCTGGTTATGTTCTAAGTAAAAAATCGGTGAAAATGTTTGTGGAGGATGGTTTATTAAATGAAGCAAATTGTATTAAAAATTATAATATTATACAACCAGAGGATTTTGTAATGGGAGCATGCTTGGAAACTATTGGAGTAAAAGCTGGAGATTCACGAGATTCAAATAAGCGTGGACGATTTTTTCCATTTATGCCCGCTGATCATTTAGTATCCTCACGTGCCCCGTTATGGTATTGGGATTTCGTATACTACAAAACTGGACATGTACAATTTGCATATTTAAAATTGAATTTATTTTTAATATATATTTTGACAAATTTCAGGGATTGAATTGCTGTTCAGATTATGCAATATCATTTCACTATGTTAAACCAAACGAAATGTATGTTTTCGATTTTTTAATTTATCATTTGAGACCATTCGGAATTATTCATACGAATAAAGAAATATTGAAAAATTACAGAGATACAACAACAACAACAAAACCTATGAACACCAGCATGGAATTTAAAAATAAAATTAGGTTTGCTCAGAATATGTTATTTGAATTGATAAAACAAACAAAAAAATAGAATATAGCCTCTGTTAAAACTGTGTACTCTCTATAATCTGTATAAGAATATTTTTGAAAAAATGTTTGTGTAAAAAATCTACATTACATTCCCCAACAAACTAATCCGTATTTCCTTCCAAGCATCTATTATCTATTATCTTGCTGACTTCTCAATTGCTTTTTCTATTCTAGACCATTCATCATCTTCATCTATATTGTTTTCGTTATCTTCACTTCAACATCTTCGTCGTGAATATAACATGTTCTTGAATGTTCAGCAAATCTTATAGGTTCTTTAATTTATCAATGTTAAATTTCTACCAAACTTTGTCTCCATTTTTATTATATTCATTAAAAATTATCGAAAAATGTTATAAATTTTATTATATACTTTAATAATCGTTCACATACGTTAATAAATTGTTCGATAAGTTAAATCATGAGATATTATTAAAGAAAAATATTTTAATGAAGGTTTTGTTAATTGAGTTGGATGATAACTTTGTGATAGAAACTATATAGTATAATATTTTTTGTAAATGTATATCAACTTGACTCTGTCATATTTTGTGGTGAACTTGTCCAATTGCATATTTTTATTTTATGTCCTTGTGTGCTATGATTTCCTTATTATATTCATATAGAAATAGGATAGAGTTAGTTGATTCTTTTTAAGAAATATCGCTTTAATCTGCCATCATATAAAGAAAGAATAACGTTTATAAATTTATTAACACTAAAATATAATACCTTTTTTTTTATTTAAACATTATTCAAATTTCATTATTATTTTTCCTTAGTCGTAAAACTCAGAATCATCTCAATTATACCAAACTTTACATTTAAATTTTTGGCTAAAATTTGTTTATGAGAATTTAGCCCAGCACGCCATTACACAAAAAGTACCTTCCGGAGAAGCTTTGATATGTAAGGAAGAGTTGGATGCAATCCTGAAGTGTTAAGTCTGAATTACTGTCGTGATGGAATTTGGGTGGGATTTGGAAACTGTAGTGAGGCGTAATCAGAATCTTCAAATGGATACATATTCTTCAAGTTTCTTTTTTAGACTGAACATATTTTACCCAGTATTCACCTAATTTTATTGAAAATGTTGAATGCAAGCAAAACAATTTTGAACTATAACTATGTATATACTCTACTCTACACTATTTTAACAAAACCTTCTATTTTCAATATTTAGACAACTGTATATGAATAAGTTGGATATAATTAAGATATTAAGCTCAAAGTTCTGAACTGAAATTTAAAATTAGTTTATTAAGAGCGCGAAAGTTATATACATTAAATTTGAATTTGTGTAAATTAGATTGTAATTAAATTTAATTATATAGTGTGCATTATCAAAATAAGATACCCTATAGTATAATAAACCAGTACAAACTCTCATGTAATTTTATATTTTGCTAATATGGTGGGACAAAATGGATTCCTTCACCTATAATATAAGAAATGGAAAATCTAAATTTTTAATAATATGCGACAAAGTCAAAATTAAAAATTACAATTTTTCTAAAAATATTAATAAATTGAGAGAACGAATTGAAATTTTTTATTATTTAATTAAATTATATTGATTCCATTTATGTGTCAACCGCAGTTAATTTAAATATTAAATTATATTAAGTAGTTTTTAATATGAATAAATTAAACCCTTAGTGAAACCTTGTAGTTACCTACTTTTGGTATTATATAAGATTTAAAATAAATTATCTGATCCAAAGTAATTTGTCCTATGGTTATTATAACCATAGGCCCAACGTTAATGATTTATTTATACATACTTTTATAAATAAAAATACAAATCTTCATTCAAGTTTTTATATTTATTTACAGAATCATTTTAGGATTATTATAAAAAGACTATTAGAGAAAAAAGAATTAAGCAAATCAAAAACTTTAGGGTATGGTACAAGAATAAAGCCATTTTTTATTTTCTTATAATAATTGTTAAATATTTTCAGAAAAAATGATTTTAGCAAGTACGAAAATTTTATTTTTTTTAATAACTCTTCTATGCATTTGTATATATGTGTTATGTCAATTTTATGCCATTGTTCTTGCCGGTGATTTTATTAGAAGATATCAATATCATAATGATATTAATATTTTATATCAACCTGACAAGCACATAGATCACAATCATAATCATCTATACGCTGATGATACGACAATTGCAGATAAATTGTATAAAGAAGTTAAAGTTCTTTGTTGGGTAATGACAACTCCAAAAAATCATAAGAAAAAAGCACTACATGTCCAAAGAACTTGGGGAAAACGATGTAATAGAATTTTATTTATGAGCTCAAAGACTGATAATGAATTGGGAGCAATTGCTCTGCCAGTTAAAGAAAGCCGACTTAATTTATGGGCTAAAACTAAAGAGGCTTTCAAATATATTTATAATAATCATTTAAATGAATATGATTGGTTCTTAAAAGCTGATGATGATACGTAAGATATAAAATTTAAAAATTAATTATTAAATATTTATACGACTTTGTTCAGTTATGTAATTGTAGAAAATTTAAGATACATGTTATATTCGTACGATCCTAAGAATCCGTTGTATTTTGGATATAGGTTTAAACCTTTTCTTAAACAGGTAAGTTTATACATATTATAGATTGATAATATTGGAAATATATTAATTTTTAAAACTTTATTTAAGGGCTACATGTCTGGCGGAGCTGGTTATGTTCTAAGTAAAAAAACAGTGAAAATGTTTGTTGAGGATGGTTTATTGAATGAAGCAAAATGTAATGAAGATTTTGATATTCCAACTCCAGAGGATGTTGTAATGGGCATATGTTTGGAAACAATTGGAGTAAAAGCTGTAGATTCGAGAGATTCAAATAAACGAGGACGATTTTTTCCATTTATGCCCGCTGAACATTTAGTACCATCAGCCAACAATGTTTGGTATTGGGACTTTATGTACTATAAAACTAAAGATGTAATATTTCTAAAGTTAAAATTGAATTTGTTTTTAAAATATATATTTTACCAAATTTCAGGGATTGAATTGCTGTTCAGATTATGCAATATCATTTCACTATGTTCACCCAAGGGATATGTATGCTTTAGATTATTTAATTTATCATTTAAGACCATGTGGAATTATTCACACAAATAAAGAACTATTGAAAAATAACAGAGATACAGCAAAAGACAAATTTAATGTAGCTAAGTACACCAAAATGGAATTTCATAATAAAATTAGGTTTGCTCAAAATGTGTTATTTGAATTGGTTAAAAAAGAGAAACATAGAACTTAAAACTTTATATAAAATAAGAATATTTTGTAATAAATGTTTGTGAGGTTTCATAAATAAACTAATTAAAATGTATCTTTATGAAATTTAACTATGTCAAAAATATTTATTTTTTTGCAAATATAGTTAAAATTGTAATTCTCTGTTTTTATATAGATTTCCCTATATGCCAGTGCATTTGTTTGGATTATTCTCATTAATACGTTATTCTTTTTCTTTATTGGTGTTTCAGATTCCTACTCAATCCATTCCGAATTTCCTACCAACGATCTGTTTTCAATAATTTCTCTTGCCCACTTCTCTGAATTAAGTTGTTCTTGAATATTTCTTTGTAGTTGTTCAATAATTTTATGTCCTTTAGTTTATTAATGCTTTTATTGAATTTAACTGAATTCGAGATTCTTTGACGTAGGAAGGAAAATGATATGAGCACGTGATCAATTTGGTTCACATAGTTTGTTACACGATTTTACCAAGCACATCTAATAAATGTGTTTTGCTTTATTGAACTGTACTTATTATGTTTGCGATTTTACATTTGCAAATTAACATATCTGGCTAAGTTTTATCGTGTATTCAATATTGGTTAGCGTCTTTAATTACCTATTCTTCTTTTCCAATATTGACATTAAAATTTTCAAGGATGAGTGAAGTATTTAAAATAAGATACTTTCTCGCATCTTTCGTTCAAACAATCATTAACATTTGCATCTTCTGTTGGACCATAGGCTGATCCTGATATGATAGTCATTTTATAGAATTTACTATTTAATCTAATACTACATATGCGTTGGTTTACAAATTAAATACTTTTTCTTTTCGATTTCATAAAATGTAGTTGCATAACTTCCAAATATATTATCGTCACCATTCACCACAGTATAAAAACGAGTAAGCTGATTTCGGAATTGGAAGATGAATTAAAAATAATCTATTTTTAAGATGGTGGCAACTCTAATCTGTTCTTCTATACTTTAAATTCGTTAGATCTTATAAAATTTTTACTCTTTCATGGTATGCTTGTTGGGTGGTTGGGCGTGTTTAGCAACTATATTCCAAAATTGACCATACAAATGATATAAAAAGCTGATTTAAAACATAATTATGTCATTCGATTCAATTTATTGCACAGTCAAGTATTGACTTAGCCTTATTAATAATTATTTTAAATATATTATATAAAGTTTCTTATTTCCTTATATATAAATTCACTTCTAGGTCTTAAACCTTGTCAACATTATCTAATATTTTGGTATCTAAATTGTAATCACAGATCAAAATGGATTTATTATGATGCATTTACAGACACTTATCAACAATTAGAATTAAATTATTAAGTTTATACCATAAATAAAAAATTTGTAGACGATTGATAATTGGCGTTACTAAAATTTATGAATATTTTTTCATCTTCATCATAAAAATAATAGATTAATGTTTACAACAAAACCCTTAGATACATTATTGTTAAATTGTTAAATAAAACTTTATACTATATATTTGATAAATTATAATATTTATTTTATTTATAAATAAATAACTTATGCCACCAAAACAATTTTCAGAAAACATATACCATTTTAACAAAAACTCTAATAAATTTAATATTTGAACAACTGGTGTCTGAAGAAACATTAGCTGTATTAAGATATTTAGCTCAATGTTATGAACTAAAATTTAAAATTAATAGATTACTTGCGCGATAATTATATAATATCTACATTTAATTTGTGTGAAAATTTGCAAATAAAATTGAAATTTAGTGTAAACATTATCAAAATTAATCTTGTAATTTTATATTTTGCAAATATGTTAAATTAGAAAGGTTATAGTACAAAAAGGATTCATTCATCTATGATATCATATAACAAATTGGAAAATCTAAATTGCTAATTGAAAACAAAGTTTGTTTCATGATTCATTATAAATTGTTCATTTTTACTTATTTTTATATCATTATATCTATTGTCCAATTCCAATAAATTGATAATCAGTTTAATTTAACATCTTCAATTTAAACAAAATATAATTTTACAATATTCTAACATAGCTAAGTATTAGCTGAGTCTTGTATTTAAATATTAATCAACTGGCAGTGCAATATTAATATAGTATTCAAAAATTTAGTTTGTGATAATACTTTGCTCTGCTCTTAATTTAGATATATTCAACCCCAGGGTTATAAAACCTAAATAATTTCAGATAAAATGAGTCCAACAAATACGAAAATTTTATTTTTTTTAATAACTCTTCTATGCATTTGTATATATGTATTATGTCAAATCTATGGCATTGTTCTTGGCCCTGATATTATTAGAAGATATCAATATCATAATACTACTATTTTTTTATCTCAACAAGCCAAGCACATTGATCATCATCATGATGATCATCGTTACATTGATAATACGACAATTGCAGATAAATTGTATAATGAAGTTAAAGTTCTTTGTTGGATAATGACATGTCCAGAAAATCACAAGAAAAAAGCACTACATGTCCAAAGAACTTGGGGAAAACGATGTAATAAAATTTTATTTATGAGCTCAAAGACTGATGATGAATTGGGAGCAATTGCTCTTCCAGTTAAAGAGGGAAGAAATAATTTATGGCCTAAGACTAAAGAGGCTTTCAAATATATTTATAAAAATCATTTAAATGAATATGATTGGTTCTTAAAAGCGGATGATGATACGTAAGATATGAACTTTAAAAATTATTTATTAAATATTTATACGACTTTGATCAGTTATGTAATTGTAGAAAATTTAAGATACATGTTATATTCGTATGATCCTATGAATCCCTTGTATTTTGGTTGTAGATTCAAACCGTATGTTAAACAGGTGAGTTTACATGATATTATATTTTGATTTAAAATAAATTCAGAAATATATTCCTTTTTTATACCAAAATTTTAGGGCTACATGTCTGGAGGAGCTGGTTATGTTCTAAGTAAAAAATCGGTGAAAATGTTTGTGGAAGATGGTTTATCAAATGAAGGAAAATGTCATGTAGAAAAAATATTAGATGATAGTCCAGAGGATGTTGAAATGGGATTATGTTTGGAAACTATTGGAGTAAAAGTTGAAGATTCACGAGATTCAAATAAACGTGGACGATTTTTTCCATTTATACCCGCTGATCATTTAAGACCCATACTCGACCCTACATATTGGTATTGGAAATACATATACTACAAAACTAAAGATGTAATATTTCTAAAGTTCAAATTGAATTTTCTTTTAAAATATATTTTACCAAATTTCAGGGCTTGGATTGCTGTTCAGATTATGCAATATCATTCCATTATGTTGAACCAAGAGATATGTATGTGTTAGATTATTTAATTTATCAATTAAGACCATTCGGCGTTATTCATAAGAATAGAGAACTATTGAAAAAATCAAGAAATACTATTACAAAAAAAATTAAGGTAGTAACGGTTGCGAGTAACAGTACCAGAGTTGAAATATCAAAAAAATAAAAAATAAATAAATAAATAATATGTATTTATATATTAATTTAATTATTTTGTATTAAACGTTTATATATTTATCATATAATGACTTCTTTACATTCTAGTGATACCGTGTAACTTGACTATTTGCAGTATGTATTTGACATATAGAGTATATCTATATAATAATTCCGAAAAATTATATAATCAAAAATATGCTTTACCTACCCTTCAAATATCTTCAAAATAGGAAAAAGCATACTATATCACTTAAGTCCATTTCTTCTTGGGTAATATTTTTTAGATGATATATAATATTAATATATTAATAAAGTGTTAACCACTCTTGCTATTTCTTTAAATGAAAATGACATGGCAATAAAAATTGTAGTATTTAGTGGTGATTTTTTTGGACACTTAAAACTGAACAAACATCTCTCTTCTAACTGTGCTAATATGAAAAGCATAAAACAAAATGTTAACCTAATTTATAACTCAATATCAAATTTATCAGAATATTTAAATTCGAACTTAGAATCTCATTTTTTGCAGTATAAGAAAAAATCTTCGGTTATACTGGAAAAATTAAGAAAAATTCAAATCTACACAAAATTATCACTAAGAGGCTACATGAACATGATTTAAATGCGTTTTATATTTCTGTAATTTCTGGTATATATTCAAAAAAGGTTTTGTCACTCATAATAAACTAGTGAATGTGAATTATATAGTACTGTTAATAAATATGTTGATAAACATTGTAAAAATTCCTCACTATATCAATTACCTCAACCAGTAATTTAAATTTTTGACTAAAATTTGTTTATGAGAATTTAGCCCACGCCATTACTTCATATAAGGATACATATTCTTCAAGTTTCTTTTTTAGACTGAACATATTTTACCCAGTATTCACCTAATTTTATTGAAAATGTTGAATGCAAGCAAAACAATTTTGAACTATAACAATGTATATACTCTACTCTACACTATTTTATAAAACCTTCAATTTTCAATATTTAGACAACTGTATCTGAATAAGTTGGATATAATTAAGATATTAAGCTCAAAGTTCTGAACTGAAATTTAAAATTAGTTTATTAAGTGCGCGAAAGTTATATACATTGAATTTGTGTAAATCAGATTGTAATTAAATTTAATTATAGTGTGCATTATCAAAATAAGATATAGTATACTATACGAGTTCAAACCCATGTAATTTTATATCTTAGCTTAGTCTTGTATTTAAAAGTTTCTTATTGTCAATATTCAGTATCCAAAATTAATAGTAACTTAATTAGCGATAATAATCTGCACATAATTGAGATTGGAAATTGTAGTATAATTGTCAGTTACACAACAGAATTGATCAGTAATGATGTACTTCTATGAAATAAAAGTACATCATATCTGATCCAAGCTAGTATCACTTATATAACTTAGAAATCGTCATTCAAATTTTCATATTTCTATACATTTTCATTTTAGGTTTATTATAAAAAGACTATTAGAGAAAAAAGGATTAAGCAAATCAAAAATTTTAGGGTATGGTACAAAAATAAAGCCATTTTTTATTTTCTTATAATAATTGTTAAATATTTCCAGATAAAATGAGTTCAGCAAATATGAAAATTTTATTTTTTTTAATAACTCTTCTATGCATTTGTATATTTGGCTTATGTCAATTGTATGGCATTATTCTTGGCCCTGATATTATTAGAAGGTATCAATATCATAATGATATTAATTTTTTATCTCAACCAGACAAGCACATTGATCATCGTTACATTGATAATACGACAATTGCAGATAAATTGTATAATGAAGTTAAAGTTCTTTGTTGGGTAATGACATGTCCAGAAAATCACAAGAAAAAAGCACTACATGTCCAAAGAACTTGGGGAAAACGATGTAATAAAATTTTATTTATGAGCACAAAGACTGATGATGAATTGGGAGCAATTGCTCTTCCAGTTAAAGAAGGAAGAAATAATTTATGGGCTAAAACTAAAGAGGCTTTCAAATATATTTATAATAATCATTTAAATGAATATGATTGGTTCTTAAAAGCTGATGATGATACGTAAGATATAAAATTCAAAAATTAATTATTAAATATTTATACGACTTTGTTCAGTTATGTAATTGTAGAAAATTTAAGATACATGTTATATTCGTATGATCCTAAGAATCCGTTGTATATTGGTTGCAGATTCAAACCGTATGTTAAACAGGTGAGTTTACATTATATATTTGCAAATATTGAATTTTAATATTTAAATATTCATTTATATTTCCTTTTTTGAAACAAAATTTTAGGGCTTCATGTCTGGAGGAGCTGGTTATGTTCTAAGTAAAGAATCGGTGAAAATGTTTGTGGAGGATGGTTTATCAAATGAAGGAAAATGTAATGTACAAAAAATATTAAATGATAGTCCAGAGGATGTTGAAATGGGATTATGTTTGGAAACTATTGGAGTAAAAGCTGAAGATTCACGAGATTCAAATAAACGTGGACGATTTTTTCCATTTATACCCGTTAATCATGTAGTACCCATATTCCCTCCTACTTTTTGGTATTGGGACTATTTATACTACAAAACTAAAGATGTAATACTATTTTGTAAAAAAAAAACTTTCTTTTTAAAAAATTTATTTTGCTAAATTTCAGGGCTTGTATTGCTGTTCAGATTATGCAATATCATTCCATTATGTTGAACCAAGAGATATGTATGTGTTAGATTATTTAATTTATCAATTAAGACCATTCGGTGTTATTCATAAGAATAGAGAACTATTGAAAAAATCAAGAAATACTATTACAAAAAAAGTTAAGGTAGTTACGGTTGCGAGTAACAGTACCAGCGTTGATATATCAAAAAAATATTAAATTTTTTTTCAGGGTGTTTATTTAAATTTTACTTTCAATTTGTATTTATATATTAATTTAATTATTTTGAATTAAATGTTTATATATTTATATCATATAATAATATCTTCCTTACATTTTACTGATAACATACCATGTAATGTTACTATTTGAAGTATGTATTTGACATATAGAGCATATATATATGCTATTATTTCATATCTATATAATATATAGAATACGTATAATAGTTTGTGGTGGATTCGAAATTCCGAAAAATTATAAAATCAAAAATGAGAATGCTTTACCTACCCTTCAAATTCAAATATCTTCAAAATAGGAAAATTTAAACAGTATATATTTTGTACAACACGACTAAAGTAGAGTTATTGAAATCTGTTGTCTCTAAAGAATAAAAATCATTCAATGTTGACCAACTACCAAAATGGATAGGACCCTTAAGAAGAAGAAGATATATTTTATGAGACTGTTCTATATTATTATGCATATACAAAATAAACATATATGGCTATACTTGACATAAGAAATAAAACAATTAATTTTAAAGTGCTATTTTGTTTCTATATATAGTTGTAAGTTATTTATAATGAATAACATTTTCAGGCAGAATTCATAAGAAACAAAGAAACGATCACGAATTTATTTTCAGTTCAACATTTTTTCAAAAAACGTACACAAAAAATGCAGAACACGAGCAAAGTTTTTTTTAGAAACGAATTCACCATACTAACAATACAAAATCATTGATAGAATTTTTGCTGGGAACAAGGATATGACATTTTTAGTCGAATATGACAATTTTATATGACATATTACCTGACATTACGGACATATGCAAAATTTGACGTCAACGTCAACTTTCAACTTTGCAATATTTGTTGAAATCTTGAAATCTTGTAGGAAATTGGTTCAAATTATATTAATGTGAATATGAACCACAAAAAATTGATTTAAAAGAATTGATTACAATAAATCATACAATTTTATTTAAAAAATGGAATTCCTTATGTTTTGTCGTGTTTGTTTAAAAGAAGCAGATATTATGCAGTCTATTTTTACACCGGATTCAATAAATGACAAAAATATGATGATATATGAAAAAATAATGCAATGTTCATCTGTGAAAGTAAAATGATTATATTCTTTTCGAATGAAATATATTAAATAATTTTGTTCTTTTATATTAAGATTAATCGTGAAGTAAATTTACCAGATAATATATGTTCAACATGTTTAAAAGAATTACAAATTTCTTTTAAATTCCGTTCGAAAGTTGAAAAGTCTGATGAAATATTAAATTCGTTTATAGCTAGTACAAATACATCAAATTATAAATTATATACAAATGAAATAATTATAAATAATTATGAAACATATGAAATAAAAACTGAAAATGATTCAGAAAATAATGAATATATTGAATATAATGAAGATTTTGAAGAAATCGCTGAGAATATAGGAATTGATGAAGAATTTTTAGAAACTAAAAGTTTAGAAAATGATGTAAACTTAATATTATTCTTTCTGCTTTTTTAATATTTTGTTTTACTTAATTAAATATATTTTTAGATTAGGCAAATTTCAACAAATTCATGCAAATCACCAAGATCAATAAACGAGGAATATGAAGTATATATATAAATTTATTTTATTTATTAAATAAAGTAAATTAATTAACCATTTTTCTTAACAGGAACTCTTAACTGAATACAAATATAATTCGGTAGCTGATACCGAAAGTTTAATAGATGATATAAAAAGGCCTATCAATAATTATATTTCTATGAATTTAAATAATACAAACCAACAGGAAGATTTAAAAATATGTAAAAGACGTTATAACAAAAAATCGAATATACAACAAATCAATAAATCTTCAGCAGAAAAGCATTCTTGTGAAATATGTGGAAATAAATATAAATATAATCATTCGCTACAAACTCATTTGCGAAGGCACCGAAACGAAAGACCATTTCCATGCGAGTAACTATTTCGATATATTTATATTTCTTTAAATATTAATAAATTTAATTATATTTATATTTAGACTTTGTGGCAAAGCATTTGTATTAAATGTTGAATTAAAAACACATATGCGTACACATACCGGACTTAAACCATATGCTTGTAGATATTGTGAACGACGTTTTAGTGATTTTGGTAGCCGTGTTAAACATGAAAGGTATAATAAATGTTATGAATAAATTATATATTTAATAATATTAAGTTTTTATAAAAAGAAAACTAAATGATATTTTTATTTAATGAATAATAAAAATAATTTAATTTTTTGTACTATACAATTCAATTTCTCTTTAATAATTAATTAAATAATATTCAAAATTATTATTGCATCGATAGAACTCATACTGGAGAACGTCCATATGTTTGTAAAGTTTGCGGAAAAGCTTTTGCTTATTCTTATGGACTTAGTGGTCATATGTTAATACATACTGGTGAAAAACCATTTGGGTAAGACTACAATTTCATTTTGAATAAAAAACTATAACATAAATTTAATATAATATAAAATTTCGATTAAATTAATTGATATCCAATTTATCTACTTTCTTTCACTGACGGTCAAATGTGCTCCTTTTATACCGCCATAATATAATATTCATAAAATTTGATTTATATTTTTTAAATTATCGTAAAATTAAATTTGAAGAATTACAGAAAAAAAAAAAAAAATAATATTCATATTTTATTCAATTTAATAATTTTCATTTATTATTTTGATAGTTGTGAAAAATGTGGCAAACATTTTAATAAAAAACATCATTTAAAAAATCATTTACAAACTCATCTAAAAAATGATGGAAAAATTACAAATAATTTAAATCAAGGAAATGGAAAAAATATTCAAAAAGAACAGCAACAAAATATTAAAAATAATAAATTGAAAATATACACAATACCAAATTCTGATATAATTGAAGAAATCATTACTGAAGAATTATCAGAAGATGAAAATGACGATTTACAATATTATGTTTTACAACACGATGCAATCGATGATAATATTTTAAACATAAATAATTCTTAGCAATAATCGTGAATAAAAAAAAAATCACATTAAAAATTTGACTTTCACCCTCAGTTTTTGTTTTATTATTTTGTAAAAAAAAATATCTAATAATAAATATACAAAATTAATATAATAATTATCAGTTTTCTTATATATATATTTTTATTTTTTGTAAATTTAATTTCTAATTTTAATTAGTTTTTGATTTTTTATTTGATGATGAACCGCCGCCAATAATTTTTCGTCTTTGGGCAAACATATGTAAATACATTTGTGGAAATAATGGTATATATAATAACATAATTGTCCATAAAAAGTAATAATATGAAAATGCATAATTTAATTTATTTGGCATACTAATACTCCAAATTGGATTTGATTTAACATAATGTTGTGCCCAATAAAAACATAATAGTTCACCAGTTACACCAATTGGATATAATGCTATGAATGTTGTATATCTTAACCAAATAATAAAATATGGTACAGCATTTATAATATTTAATGCATAATAACCATATCGTATTATTTCTGTTATTGACCATGCTAATAATGCTAATGGTAAGCCAGGTGATATTTTAGCATCTGGTGTAGCCATAACAACACCACATACAACCATTACTCGACTAAAAACTTGAAATGTTGTTATAACTGGATTACTTTTGACTAGACCTAAAGCAGCATTTAATATCTGTAAAAAAAAAAGATAAATAATTTTAATTTTATTAAGAATTTGTGCACATATAAATATGAATTGCATTTTTTTCCAACGGTATATTATATATAAGTACCAAATTTTAATTAATAATTTTACCTTGATTGAAGTTAAAATAATACAAATATTTTAAATTTTAAAAAAATTGCATCGTAATTGAAAATAAATAATAATTTATATATTATAAAATGAAATATAAAATTTATGTATTTTTATTTTTTAATTAAAATAATTAGATTGAATTTTGAAATTTTCAACAAAAATCACTGAGAATAAATGTGGTTAATTTAAATTATTTTATTGTAAAAACAAAAATCGCTTGAAAACATTTTAAATTGAGGAATTTTATTTCCTTTTTATTTCAACTTTAAAAATGACCTTTGGTAGGTAGTGTTACTTGCAAAATATTTTTATATTTAAATACTATTAAATATACTCTGTTAAATGCAAATATACTTGATAAATAGTTCAAAAATATTACAATTACAGCATTGACAGAATATTAAAATAAATATTTACATTTATTTTATTTAATATATGAACATTTATTGAATTTGTACAATAAAATTAAAAGGTATAAATAGTAAACCATATAAAATATATAATATAAGCGAAATAAATTATAGTAGATAGTAGTAATCAATAATTTTTCAGAAATATATTTATATATGTAAATTATTGTAAATATTGATGTAACCTAAATGACAAATTACAAAAACATATTATATGCTTTTGCTAATAATGAAATAAAATACTGATTAAAATTTTTAAAAGTGAAAATTTTAAGTGGTTAAATTAAATATCAGAAATTATAATATATTATAAATTTATTTAGAAATTTCATAAATAATTAATATTAGAAATAATTTGTTGTATAACAAATATACAAATACATAATGGCCCATAATTATGTAAGAAGAGAAACTAATGATTCCAGTTTTTTTTTTTTGTCAAAATCAAACTTTAAAAATGTACATAAATTATTTGAAAGTTTTTTTTTACCTAATCTTTATAGAAATTTTTTTTTTTGTGAAATTTGACCCCATAATCAAATAAAAAAAAAAAAAAATTAAATTTAATCATAACATCATTAACAAAAAAACTAGAAAGTTAAATTATTTTGTTATATTAGTGATGGAAAACAAATATTACCTCTAAAACTGCAGCATTTTGAAAAATTATAACTGTCCAACCAATATAGTCCCATAGTGATTGGCCCTTTGCTATGTCACTTGTATGATATGCAATTAATTGATAAAGCATATAAATCCAACTATAATTATGTTTTTTTTTTTAAAATAATTCATTAATAAATTTCTATGAGATATTTTTTTTATTATTATATGTTTAAAAATTTACCCAATTACTTGGCCTCCGTTATAACCTAATAAATATAATTTAGCTAAAATGCCTGGTTGTTTATTCTTTTCATTAGTTGTTGATGATTTAGTTTTCGTCATTATACTACCTATTTTGAAAATATTAATTTAATTTAAAGAAATGAAATTGTTTTTTAAGTTTCAATTTTCGTATTTAATCACCGTGTTTTTAATTTAATTTTAAATACTTCCAGCACTTATGACAGACGATCACCGAATGAAGACTATTATTAAACGAAGACGATTTTTTTAATAATTTTCGTTTCTAAATCTCACCTCACACCACAAAGCTAAAAACAAAAGTATATAATAAGCAGAAACAAAAAATTAATATAATATTTTTGTATAGGAATGTATATAAATACGTCATTGAAATAAATAGAAAATTTAAATGTAAATATCAACATAATAATTACCTTTTGCCTTTATGTAATTATAATTAATAACCTTCTACAATTTCAAATATTCTTTCTTATTAGATTAGATCTTCTTTGGATCCACCATGTGTATCTTTATTGAAATTTACTTTATAAATTAAATGTTTATATATTATTTCACTTTCTATGATTATATTATGTATTATATAATTGTTATTTTATAAATAAAATAATGAATATAATCAAGGAAACATAAATTGCAATATTGACCTAGTAATATTCACTTCCGATTCCGAAATTCATTGTTATAATTTATGTTATTTAGTTTGTTTCAAATTTTATTTAAAATTTATATAATTTAGTTGTTTCAATCAAAAAATAAGTTATAATTTTAATTAAGATGAAACAATATTAATTTTATTAACGATAATTAAAAACAATTTACAAACTTTTAGTATTTTTATTGCTTATCTTATCGTATTGTCGTAATGTCGTTAAAGCAATTTTCAATTTATAAATAAAATATAAATAATGATAATAAAATAAATGAAAGGGTTATTAATTTGTAATTTCAATTTCAGTTATAATTATTGATATAATTGGCAGCACTTACACTTATACTAAAATCGGCGCTCGAATTTAATAAACAAAATTAATGACAAATTTATTTCATAAAAATCCAGGGTTCTTCTTGTTAAAATTAGTGGAAAACTTTAACCGTGGTAATTTTGTAAATTATTTGGTATATTTGTAAATTAAAGAATTCTGTATACTTATAAAGTTGAATTATATTTAAAACCTTCCTTCAGCTGAGCTAAGTGATGCTGAACTTTTATTAAAATATATAAACTGTTGCACTTAAAGAAGAACTCGTCAAACTTCAAGTCTATTAAATATAAATATACCCAATAGCCAATATAAAGTTGCAACTGCAGTGATGATTATTACCAAAATTATATGTTATTATTGTCCATGGAGGAATAAACTTGAAAACTTTCGCCTAACCAAACTTTAAATCCTAGCTGTGTTCAATAATATTCTATTAAAATCTAATATTTTAGTGGATAATTTTGAGTATGCTATAAAACCAACGAATAAATAATATATGCAAAGAATATACCTAATAAATTACAATCGTAATATATTCAAATGTTTGTATTATATTAATTTTATTGTTTTTCTCAAATGGAATTAGTGTACTATATTGAAAATTCAAAATATAAAATTTGGCGCCTTCCATATATTTTAGTGTGGTTTGGTTGTGTGAATACAATTTTTAATGCGTGTGCTTCAGAAAAGTTAAATAAATAAAAAAATATAAAAGATATTCACGGCATGCAACAAAATTCTGGTCTTATTTCAGGGCGTGACGATAATAAGAAAGTGTAAGTTTCGCTTAAAAATTTAATTAATAATAAATTTAACCAAATTTTATTTATTAAAAGTGGTTTTTGTTATTATAAAGATGTAGTGCAAATATTTATGTGATAAGTTTTAATGATATAGTGAGTCATTTACTTAGGAAATTAATTAATTTTGTAAGGTGTGTTGTGTTGTCTTTCTAATTTAATTTTGTTTTAATTTCGTTGTTGTTTTTCGAAGGGCCACCGCCTTAAAGAATTTGTTTACGAAGTGTCAAATTTTTTTTTGTTTAATTTATGTATAAATAAATTCTTTTTGTCCAAAACAAATTTAATATATAGTATACAAAATATTAAATATTTTATTTTGCAATGTTTAGTCCAAAGAAAAATGTAAATCTATTGATAATTTGTGTGACCTTATTTATGTTCATGTTTAACATGTTCATATAAATAATGGAGAAAGAATCTACTAGTTCATTTTACCTTTTGTCTGGTATACGACCATACAAAATTTGAATGTACAAGAAAATGTATAGTGTGTAATGAAAATGATATTGAATTGTGTCCAGAACTTTATCTATTCCAATACAAACCCTAAAATTAACTTGTAAATATCATAATTTTTGAAATTTATTTTGAACTAACTTTCTGATATCATGATCATGAATAACAAACATTCTAATAACAATTTAATTATTATTCGTAATTGTAAGAATTTCTCAAGCAAAACAATGAAATCTAAAATTGTCCCACGTGAAAATATTTTTTTATAGTCAAAACAAAACAATTGATTTCGCAGGCTTGATATTTTGTTATTGTTATTGCAATCGTTATTTAATGTATATACATACTTACATAATTCAAAAGTATATTCTTAAACAATAATCGTATATTATTATTATTAAATACTAAAATAGATACTATAGTGCAACAATTATTTATATAATTAATTGTTATACCTTTTGCATAGAAAATTATTTAAAATATCCAAAGGTATTTCTAATATTTTGATATTGAAATGTATTTTTTATTTAGTCTGCTGTATACCTTGTATTTATATACATGTAACTGAAGAACATAAAATTGAAAATTTACTGCAATCAAAGAGGGTCCTTTTATCACGCTTCAATAATCACTTCAATAAAATATGTTATTTATAATTTGATGTAACGATAGTAAATCAATTTTTCCACCAAACATTTATCACGAGGGTATAAATTTAAATAATAATGCATGAATAAACCCAAAATTTTTATTCAATTATAAAATCTAATTGATTTGTACAAAAATACGATATCATATTCGAGGTAATTTTTACAATTTTTTGCGGTTTTATAAACATTTTCGACAAATCAATCAAATATTGTTCTTTGTTTTTTTATAATCACATTTAAGTATTAAATATTATATTAGTAAACAACATAAGTATTAAATTATATTATATTCCAATTTTGTATATTTCTTATTATAAATATTTTACTTAAATATGTGTATATTGTAAATTAATTATCAAGAAATTTTTATAAAAAAGTTATTATCTCCCCTCTTATTTTTAACTTTTCAAAAAAATTAAATGTATACCACTTCAAACTTTAACTTTATTTCATAAAAGTGTTTCACGAAATTTAGGTGTTAGAATATTATATTATAAAATTCCTATATAAAAAGCCGCATAAAACAAAAGTTTTGAATTATAGTTTATCATGCCAACATGTAATTTTACACTGAATTAACAATTATTTATTCCTTTACCAAATTTTTATGTATATATTTAATAATTGGGAGGGTGTGCTATCAAAATAATAGGCAACAAGTTACTTAAACTAGATAGGATTATGTGCGTGCCTAAAATTTATATTTACATTTTATAAGTTTTACTGTCAATTTGAACATTTGTTATTGTGTATAAAATATTTACAAATTTAAAATTAATATTATCTTTTTTTTTTTTTTTTTAGATTAAATATGAAACGAAGGACATTAGCTGGTAGTTGTGGTGTTGGTGTTTTTTGTATTGCATTAGTTACCTGTTTGGTAGCCTTTACAACACCAAATTGGATTGTTAGTGATTATAGAATAACTGGTGCAAAATTAGATAAACTTGGTTTATGGACACATTGTTTTCGTTCATTACCTGATATCAATGATGATAGTTTGAGACGATTTTTTGTTGGATGTCGTTGGGTATATGATCCATTTACAACTGGTTATGATGAAATTCGTGGTTTTTTATTACCAGGTAAAATTATAATTAATATTATTTGAATACTAATAAAAATTAATATATAGATATTTTAACCTTAATTGGAAATCATTATCCAGAAATATATATTTTCAATATACAGGGTGTATCAATACATTCTGGACAACCATATATGGTTTTCGAGTTGTTCCAAATGTAGCGCTACGAAAAAACTAACGAATACTGCAAATATTAAATATTTAATTTAAAAAAATTATATTGATGTATGGTGAGAGAGATGACAAAGGGCAATTTATTATCCAAGCAACCTACTTTTGTTAAATATACACCCTGTATATATTTTATATTTTTGTAATATGATTTTTGGGGTTAAATTGTGGTTTACGTGATTTTTAGTAGTAAAATATTTAAATTGATCTATTTATTAAAAATTATTTATTTTTATTCATAAATAACCTTATCGTGTTTAATTTGATTTATATTTTTCTTTATAGCTTTCATGATTATCACACAATTTTTCTACACACTTTGTATAATTGCGGTAATTCTTTCATTGATTTTGGTATTATTATTCTTTTTGTGTGCTGGACCAGATCAAAAACATTTTATTCTTTTAATAAAGGTTCGTCTATTATTGTATTAGTGTGAAAATTACAAAAAAAAAAAAAAAACTAAGTTTTCCTTAAAAATAATTTTCTACCACAATAATTTTTTGATATTTTTATTTATTATAATAATTGAATAAAAATAATTTTTATTTACTATTTTTTAAAAAAATAAATAGGTTATAGGATATATTTTACTAAGTGGTGGAATATGTGGTGGAATAGCTATAATTGTATTTGCATGTTTCGGTAATACAAAAGGTTGGATGCCAGAGCATGCTAATAATTGGTTTGGTAAGTTGAAATTTTTATAAAAAAAATATTTATTTTAATTCATATTTGTAGTCAAATGTTAAACGTATTTAAATGATTTAATTTATTATAAACACAAAAATCTGAATAATGTATAACAATGAATAATTATAATTGAATTAAACTATTAAAAAGATTTATTACTGCATCCTTGAATCGAAATTTCATCAAAGTCGTGGGTAAAATATATATTCGGTTAATTTAACATTCGGCAAATTATGAATTAAGTCAATTGTGTATTATTTACCCTTAACTTGTAATTCAATTAAAAGTTCTTAAACAACTCTAATAAGTAGACATAAATAAATGAATTATTTTTGTTCACATACTTTATTTGCAATTACAATTCAAGATTAATTTTTTTTTTTTGGTAGAAGAAAAATACTTCACAATAAAAAAAATAAAAATATCAAAATAAAAATAAACTGATTTATTTACTTTATTAAAATTATCTAAAAAAAAAAAATTTTTTACAATTAATTTTTAATTTTCTTCAAAATTAATTGTTGTTTTTTATTAACTAGTAAATTTTTTGTTAACTAGTTGTTGACTAATCAAAAACAAAAAAAAAATCTTAATAAAATCAATACGAGATATGCAAGAAAATATCAATATCTCATCATCGAAAAAATGTGCAAAGAAATTATCAAAATCCCAAAATATGAAAGAATTTGATGGTGATTTATATTATGATGTCATTGAACCACCAATTAAAAACAAAGGTTCTTTAACATTTGATGATATTGTAAAAACTGAATTTCAAAATTGTAAATCTGTAGAAAATATTGATAATACATTACATCGACTAGCTAAAGCAGTTGTTTCGTTATTATGTTCTTATGAAAAAAAACTAAATCCAGGAGATGCTGTCATATTAAATGATTGTATGCAAAGTTTAGGTTTAATATCCACAGAACATAACAAACAAAACGAAAATTATATACCACAAAATATTTCTTTAACACCAAAAAAATCAACATCCGCAGTACGTACTAAACAAAATGAATATAATATGCAAGAAAATGTTTCTTCTTTAACATCATCAAATTCAGATAAAATAAATATTACAAAAAATAAAACAAATATGAAATTCTGTAAAATATTCGATAAAACTAATGATTCCTATACTCATGACAACAATAATTTCTTATTATTGAAAGTAAAAAAACGACCAAAATTATTTACAATTGGTACACAAACAGAGGAATTTAATTATTTGATTTAATTAACATGAATTTATTATGCAGAGATGAAGCTATTTGCAAACATAAATCATACATAGGACTAAAAAAAATAATTTGATCTTGGTTTTCAAATTTCTGGAGTTTTTACTGTAAAGTTTGTTCAACAAATCAATTATAATATTTTCGTTTTGGATTTATATTTATTTATCAGTAACAGTAACAGTTTAATTATGTCTACAGAATCATTTTTTGTTAATTAGAAAAGTGGATCCAAAGAATTGGAAATTCGAAATTTTCGTAATAATATAACAAAGCATCAAATTATTTTAATATTTAGCTTAAAGATTATTAAATTAAATTTATTAACAGCTGTAATGTATCACCAAAATAAGAAGATTATTTAAAAAATCTTATAAACATAAATTTTATTAGAAAAATTGCTTTTAAAGATTTCCTGAAACAAAAAAAAAACTTGATTGAATCAGTAAATATGTTAAAATCAATTATTTTTAATAAATTGATGTGTTAAAAATAATTTTTTATTTCTCGTTTTTTAAATATTTATTTAAAATTTTATTTTGTTAATCAATTTTTTTTTTTTATTCCGAAAACTCTGAAACCATTTATGGCAATGTAAATTGTTATTAAAAAAAATTGTTAATTTAATAAAATGATAAATTTATATAATCAATATCTTTTTATATTTAGATAAAGATAATAAATTTAAATTTGATTGAAACTTTTTATTTAAATATTTCTTAATCCAATGAATCCAATTATTTTTGCTTTTTTCGAAACTGGGAAGATTTGACAATTAAAAAATTTATTTATGTATAATTTATTGAAATATAAAATATTTTGAACAGTTAGTGAGTGACCCATTCAATAAAAATATATTTTCGATACCTCTTGTAGAAATTTAAATTATAGTTAATGTTATTTTATTCTTTATTATATTTCGAAACCAGAGTCTATTATAGATTAAGTGAATTCGTTAAATTATATTCTAAATTAATTAAATCACGATTTTGCTATAGGTCTATTTATATACGATACTAAATTGTAAATAAATCTAGCTATCGTAAGTCGAGATCTATTTTAAAGTTTATCATTAATTTATTACGGTTTACAACAAACGAGTTGACATTAATTATTCATTTTAAATTATGTATAAAATATATTTTTTTTTTCTAAATATATATTTATTTTATTTTATAGGCTACTCATTTGGATTAGGTGTTGTCGGTTTTGTAATGTGTTTGGTAGCAGCAGCATTATTTTTAACTGAAGCAAATGTCCAAGAGAATAAACGTAAACAATTTAAAGAATCACAAACCGGATTTGGATTAGAAGCGAAAGCCTAACATTTATTTATAAAATAGAATTAACATATTTTTTTTTTTTGATAAATTTTCCGTCCATTTTTGTTTTAGAAATTTAAGTGAAACTAATTTTAAGCTTAAAATTCCAATTTTTTAAAAATTGAAATATTATATTCGAATAAAATTTGCTCGTTTTTATAGATATAGAGAATCAATCATTCTAGTTTTACAATTTTAGCGTTTTTATATATTATATTATATTGAGAATGTATCAACTTTTATAAAAATGACTTTGATAATATTTTTCGCACAGTTCTCTAAAAAAAAATAATTATAGAAAATATTAATTATACTAATATAATATTTTTATTTAGATATTTGTGTAACGAAAGTGATTTTTTATTCGTCCATTTTTTTTGATAAATATATAAAAATGTATTCCTTTTTAAGAAAACGATAAAAATTATATATATTGTTAACAAAAAATTCTTCCGTCCAGGAAAAAAAAGAACATAGTTATAATTTCAAAATGTAAATAAGTATATAACGTGTTAGCGTGTTAGTTTTCATTTTTATAATAAAATATATTAAGATTTATTAATTTTTTTTTTATTATATTATAGTATATAATTCCTGTTTATTTAAAACTGGACTAAATAGGCTGCCTTAAATAAGATTTTCAAATATTTACAAATAAATTCTGTATTTATAAAATTTTTGTAGTTATTGGAGTTTAAATAAAACAAACTAATATATATTAATTTTTGTATTAAATATTTAATGAATTTATAACGTAAAAAATAATAATATCCATTGCTTTTAAATGAATCAATATTTATTTTAAGGTTAAAATAAATACAAGAAATTTATAATTTCTACTAACAACATTATTAATATTAATAACATTAATATCCATGAAAAATGAAAATTGCAAAGAGAAATTATTGGAAATGAATTACTATAATTGATATGGAATTAATTTTTGTATATAAGCTTTCTAAAAAATTATGTAAGAAGAGGATTAATTTTGATAAAATACTGTTTAAAAATTTTCGCGCAGTACTGCGTACAAGTTTCATATTTATGGGCTTTTTATGTGCCAACAGTAAAATATTTGCCAACATAACAAAGTTTTTACTCAGTTGATGATAAACATAAGTCTTTATATTTAACTTATAATTATTGCCCAGTTCAATTTAACTCCTCAACAAAAGAGTATAATGTATAGTTGTTATTAAACTTATATGTACAATTTTAGTTTTATTTTTGATTATTTTTTATCAGGCAACTAGAAATGTTTTAGGAACTTGGGCTAAGTTTTGATATATTTCTAAAAAAAACCTAAGCCTTTTTTCTACACGCTATTTGCCTATTTGGTTATAGGAATAGGAAGTCTTAAAAATCAATTTTACTTCTTAAAAATATTTTAATAGAGAAAACTTACTTGTGGTTAATTTGAATATGTAAAATAATCCCATTAAAAAAAATTATCTTCAACATTTAAATTATATTTTATCATGCAAACATTCAATTTTTCATTTAATTTTACCTTTTAAGTTTTCCCATTTTCAATTTTTATAGAAAATTCGCGTCTTTACAGCTATTAAATAGTTATTTTTTAAATTTTATTGGTTTATTTTTCTTTATTAAATTTTAAAAAATCATATACAATAAAAATGGAAATATATAAAATAGATTTTAGTTTTTTTTTTCAAAAAATAATAGCCATTAGCTCCAAAACTTATCTCTATAATATTTTTACATTGAAACTCCATTTATTTGTAATAAATTTTCATTCAAATCAAATTTATTATTAGAAAAATATTCTTTTGGTACTGCACTTTGTGATTGTAATGCTTTACCAGCTGCATAAAAACCAGTTGCTACACAAATATCTATTGAATTTTGTTGTAATGCAGATGATATAAAACCACCAGTAAAACTATCTCCAGCACCAGAAACATTTACTACATTTTGTATTTTTGGTGCCATAAAATAATATGATTTTAAATTATTATTATTATTTGTTTGATAAATATAATTTAAGTTATTATCAAAGAATTTGTTCGTCAAATTATTTGGTCCATTAACAATTACACCAAAAGGACCCAATGTTACTATAACACAATCGAATTGTCCTTCAATTGTTTGTAAAAATTTCTTAGTTGTTTTTATGATTTTTTCTTGATTTGT
The DNA here is from genome assembly GCA_963920725.1 of Rhamphomyia laevipes. Classification (NCBI taxonomy): domain Eukaryota; kingdom Metazoa; phylum Arthropoda; class Insecta; order Diptera; family Empididae; genus Rhamphomyia; species Rhamphomyia laevipes. The sequence continues at coordinate 53,002,306 of OY987257.1, forward strand.
TGATATTGAATGTAAATCAATTTCTACAATATTTGAATTAATACAATTTGAAATTGCTTGTAATTCATAAATATTTGGTGAAATGATTTTTATTTGTTTAGTTAAATTTCTAGGTAATTGAAATGGTTTGGCAGCAATTCGCATATCAGTTGGTTCGAAAAAAACTGAAAATAAATAAATATTTTTGTGTCTGAATTTTGTATTAATTAGTTATGATAATTGTATTATTGGGTAGAATTATAAATCAATTGATTATGCAGCAATTTTATTTAAATATTTAAAATGTTACTGCATTGCTTTTGATTGATGCGCGCCATCTGTTAGAATTATTGTAAACAATGTAATACTACCAACATTCCGAGTGAAGGGCGTTGCCATCTGTCATCGAAATTAAATATTTTCGTACAATTTTTCGAATTTATGCTTTGACATTACATTGACAGTTTGGGAAGATTTTCATTATTTAGTGAAGTATAAATAAAGTGTTTTGTTGGTTTTGTTAATATTTATAATTATAAACGATTAAGTTTTGTTTTTTTTAATCAAGAATTTGTTTATTTTAAATGGCTACACCCAACGAATCTAAAGATACAAATGAATACCCAAAAGCAACAAGTAAGTAAAAACATATAAGAAACTAAACTAAACATCAATAATTTTATGGATGTGCCCAACCCAACTGTTTTGAAATGCCAAAAAATCAAATCCATTATTTTTTTTTAATTTAAATTTATTTTTTAGGTGGTGTTATTATTGCATCCTTAGTGGCATATATTGGTGCCATATTTTTATTAATGGCATTTTGTTCACCATATTGGATTGAATCATACGAAGAAACTCACAGTTCATTTAAAAATATGGGTTTGTGGGAATATTGTTTTAAAAATTTTGTTTATCCAAATTATCAATTTCCGCGATATTTTACAGGATGTCACAACATATTCAGTGATGTAAGTTTTTTTTAATAAATTGTAATTATAATTTTCCTAAATTAGTTAATTTATTTTTTAGGAATATTATGTTATAAGAGAATGGTTGGTACCAGGTTGGTTAATGGCTGTACAAGCATTTATTTGTATTGCTTTCATTTTAACATTTGTTGGACTTGGAATACTTTCATTAATTGTTGTTCGTTTTCCATTAAAAATTGTTTTACAATATGAATGGATTTTAATAAGGATGTCTTTAATTTGTATGGGAGTCTCAGGTAAATTATTTAATTAACCTAATGTCTAGTCTTATTCAATGTCGCGACAATTAACAATGAAATTTTTATTTATTTTACAAACATAAATTAAAGCTCTATAGTATTTCCGCTAAATAGATTAAACGAATGATTTTTAATACATTTATATGAACTCTAGGATCTGTCTAAAATCACGATAATCAAAATCACTGACACATGTAATTTATATATATATATTAGATTACTTTGAATGTGTTTCACGTCAATATTGAACTGTCAGGTTTTTGCATCGGACACATACTTTTATTCAAAAATTATGGACAGAAAAGATTATTAAAATATATTCTTAAAACATTTGCAATAATTATTGTTTTTAATAAAAAGTTAAATTTAACCATTTTCTTTTACAGCTTTAGCTATATTTCTTGGTATTGCTGTGTTCGGTGGAAATGCATATCGTCGCGACTGGCTTATGTATCCAAAATTTAATGTTTTGTCATGGGCATATTCATTGGCTGTTGTCTCATTTATTGTTTTAACTCTATCAAGTTTAATATTGTTACGTGAATCAAAAACTTCATATGAAATGCGTAGTGAAGCTAAAAATCTTGTTGCTCAAATGGAAATGCAAGAACCCGGGTTTCAACCACCACGTCACCATCATCATCATCAGAGTCAGTCGCGTAGTCTTCAAGGTTATATATAAATGTAATAATGATTATATGAACTTCTCCATCGAATGGCCTTTTATTAATATTTAAGATAGTTAATAAGAAATTTAAATATTCATGTTTTTTTTTTACTATTAAGAAAAATATATCACTAAATATAAATATTATTTCCGTCCAAAAAATATTAAAATTGCAATCGTCAAGGATTTATAAGTTTTCTTGTTAAAATTAAGATAATTGTATATTTGTTTTTGAAAATATTCCGTCCATAATATTTAATTGTGTATTTTTGCAATCGTACATAATATAAGTGAATAAAATATTTTGTTAATATATATCAATTTTTTTTTTATATATACTATTTTATTATTATAAAATAAATATAATTTGTATTAACTAACCTGGTTTATTATATTTCTCAGCTATTTCTAATATTGTACCCATTGTGTCAACATTAATGTTACTATCGATTATTATTAATGGACATTTTGATAATAAATTTACATTTTCCAAAATCTAGAAAGATTTTGTTCAAAATAATTTTATAAAAATTATTTAATTATTATACCAATTCTGATGTTATAGATTCATGAATTTCCATATCACCAAGTACTAATTTACAATCACCATTTTGATCAAATACAACATTACACATTGATGTTGAATATTTTGGATTTGTAATAACATATTCAGTACAGTTATTAGGTAAAAGTTGTTTTAAATTTTTACCAGTTTCATCATTACCAATTGCTGATATAAAACGGATATCACCATATATTTTCCAAATACATTCAGCAATATTTCGTCCAACACCACCACCAGATATTTTTGTTTGTACAGGATATGTAGCGCCATCTAACTGTGAAAATTGATAATAAATAAAAAAAATTAATAAAAATTAAGAATTATGTAAGAATTATTCTTTTTATTTTTATCGTTTTTTGCTTTTTGCTACCAATATTTTTCTTTATCGCGTTTTTTATTATTGTTTTTTTTTTATACAATCATGAATCATAATCTTAAATAAATTAATTTTTATTGCTCATGTTCCTTCAAATTTCCATTTCGTAGTTTCACGTTTAACCATATTATTATAAACTTCGTAATTTTAGAAAATGAACGCAACAAAAAAATTAAGAAGTTTTAATATGAGATCTTTTTCTCTAGTTTAGTTTATTTAAAAACGTTACTATTAAATATAATTTGGCTGAATCCTTTGACAAAATAGAAAATAATAATAAAATTTTCGCAATACTCAATAGATATAATAAAATATACTATAGAAGTTTAATTTCTCTCCATCTTCCCTCAATCTGTTTTTTTATACATCTTTCATTATAATTTTACTGGGATTTGTACATTTGGAAAGCATTATTTTCAATTATGACATCTTGATTTTTTGATTAAATAAATAGAATTTTTCTATTGTCTCTTCTCTTACATTTGATTACTTTACATATTTATTATTATAAACAAAAAATAATTTATAATCTAATCTGTTTTTTATTATCATAAAGTACAACAAACAGAGTGCAAATTCTAGTTTATTTAATTGTTGCAGATTTTTATAAAAAAAAAACATTTTAAATAAAATTATGGTAAAACTTGAATTTTAAAATATTTAAACCTATATAATTAAAAAAAAAAATTAAATTCTTTAAGACGTATAAACGTAAATCTGAATCACCATCTTCCAAATCACCTCAATCACCAGCTGAAGAAGTTTTAAGTATGCATTGTAAGCATGTACTTAAAAATCAAATATTTACAGCTTACTATGAACAACGTCGTTTTATTGAACAACTTCAAGAGTATCGTGATATGTTAACAATTAAAAATACCGAAACAGAATTTAAAAAAATAATAGATGACATATGTTATCGCCTGAAAATCTTTTATCAGAACCAAAACATTTGGATTGGTATTGAAAATATGATAATTTGGACAGAAATTGACGATTTAGCATTTGGTGAATATTGGTTTCAAATAAAATCATTAAAATTTCGTAATAATGAAATAATGATAAAGTTGAAAATGTTACGACCATATGAACAATCAACAAATAATTTAAATTTTAATATTAAAACTGAAACTGAATCTACATCAACAAATGATAGTTTTGATGAGAATATAGAAAAAATTAAGTTAAATTTTAATTTCTTATTAGATATATTAATTTCCTGGCGAAATAGTATTGAACAATCTGTAGCTGCATTTCTTGCACATGATTTAAATAAAGAAAATATTATTGCTGCATTAAAATTTTTAATGCTTCTATTAATATCATTAGTAACAGCTGGTATTGAAGCTATATCATTTTTAGGTAAATTTACATTAAGATTTATGTCTGAATTTCGTTTATTATTAAAAACTAGTACACCAATATTATTAAAAATATTGGAACTGTTATCGAAATTAATTGGAGGTCTATATATATTATTTGCAATGATTTGGCGTGATTTAATTGGTGGAATATTTGGTCGACCACAATATCAGCCACCACCATATGTAAAACCAAATATGTTGACGTATAATCAAAATTGGGAGAAGAAAAAATATGGAAGATATTAAAAATGATTTTATTTTTCATGCATAATTTTTTTTTTTTTTAAATTAAGATATATATTTTATTTTTTTGATTTTTTTTTTTTAAAAAAAAAAAGAATATGTTAAAGATTTTCAAGTATATTGATAATTTAATTAATAAAAATAATATTTCTTTTTTGTTTATATTATCATTTGAAAAAAATTTAATAAAAGTTGTAAAAATTTTCAAATGAAATTAACAAAAAATAAAAATATACATACCATTTTTAATAAAATTATAATTTTTATAATATATATTTTCATTAATTCTAAATTTATAACTATACAATATATATTTTTAATTTTAATTTAATATATGTATATATTTCTATTAATTATAATGATATTTTAATAAATTTTATGTTAATTTATATACATTTTTTTGATGAATAATTAATTATCAGATAATTTTCTTTAATTTGTAGTAATTTTATTCAATTATATAGAACCGCATAATTTGAATAATTGAAATTCAACTTGATATATTTAAAAACATCGATATGTATAAAAAAAATAAATATGTATAAAAATATTCCCTGTACGATGTACTCCAAATTTAGTTATTAGTTTCCATATTGATAAATTCTCTTCAATGATTCAATTAGTTTTTTACATAAAAAACTAATACGAATAATAGGTACATGAAATAATCACATTAATAAAAATTGTAGATATAAAATAGCCAAAGTTATTCTAGAGATAGATGTAGACCAAGAATTAAGTGAATAGTAATCAGCTACTATGACTAGTAGTAATAATTTTAAAATTAGTAGCGAAGAATAAAAACTATTGAAAGACAATTTTGTAAGAATTTAAACCTTAACCAACGTCAGAACTGTAATAGTTATAAATAACAGAAGACTTAATATCTTGTTAAACATTTCCATTAAACTTCTTGTAAATTTTTTAATACTTAGTTATATGAATTTATAAATAAATTTATTGCATGAAATTTTTAGTTATTTCATTTTGTCAACTAATGTAGAATGTATACAATCTGCGAGCTAACAAACGGTGGTATTTACGTTATTTGAATTCTTACTTACTGGTTTATTGTATAGTCTACTATCTCACTATCTGGACACGGTGTTACTTTAGTAACTTTCACTTGGATATTGTAGCATTTTGATGAATATGATAAATGTAAGTTTTTGTTTCATGAGTATAACAGCTAATTTTATATGCCATGCCATTTACTAGATTACAACTATGTGAATTCATAAAAATATAATTTTAATTCGTTTTAAAAGTATATTTTAAATTCAATATCTATAGAAAATAAAATATTTATGGACTTGTTTAGTGATACCAATCTACCAATTACATTAATTTTGATTATGTCCTAAAAATTTCCAACTGCTGAGCAAAATAAATTAAATTTTTAATTTAAATTCATATAATCTAGGTATCTAATCAATAATATTTGAAATTACATTTTTTTTTACTACTCGTATAGTATTATTTATACAAATTTCCAATAGTTTCTGTTATTTCATTAACCTAATTTTATGCTAACAATAAATCTATCTCATATTGATGAAACACCTGGTTAGAGCAGAGCTATGTTCTTTTATTACAATAATCTTCTAAACTTTTCCATTATATCTAAGGAGTATTTGTATTATTTTAGGTTCTAAGGTGGTAATAATGTTAAATTTGGGAAATAATAAAAATAGGAAGAATAAAACTACAACTAAATAAAAGTTTCGTTATTATTTGATTTGAACGGCTGGCAATATTGGAGTTTTGAATATTTTGTATGTTGTTATATTATGATAAATAAAATGCATATTTAATTTTTATGACGTGCCTTGTCAATTCTACAAATTCCAATTTTTGTTATATTGTGTAATCAAACAGTCGTTTTATTGTATAGCCTTTTCTAGATATTCTATACTCAAGAAAATTATATTACATATATGTATGTGACATACGGGAAAACTTTTATATACCACTATTGGTACATAGATGTACGAGCTATGACTATAATATATACTGACTCTTTATAGTAAATACATATTGAAAATACATAGTAAATACATATTGAATAGTCCAGTCAAATATTTTGAATTTTCGTATAGCATAACTAAAATAATTTATTTCTTATGATTATATTTGAAATTCTAAGATTTCTGACTACAACCGGAAATAGTTGCTTGACTATGAATTTCTGACAAGTAGCAAAAATAGCCTATATATTCTGAATATTACCGGTTTTTGTTTATGTGGATCTCTGCCGAGGATACTACTAAGACATGGTTTACATAGTAGTAGTAAATATAGATAATATCAGTCAGTCAAGTAAAAGAAGATGATTCTCTGATTAATCAAAAATTCGATAACCTAAAGAAAGTGCTAAATAATTCATTAATATGGAATTTAAATATAATATAGGATATAAGATTAAAATACATTATTCCAAATAATAATCGTATATATAATAAGTGTAAGGGGATATCCGGAGATTTAAAATTAACTAACTCAAAGTTCAAGTTTCTTTTATTTAGTAACATTATTAAAGCGTAACATTTGAATTCGTTGAGGTAGCGAAAAATGTTAGAAGTTAAACAATTTTTATTTTATATAATGAGTACGAAACGTCTGCATTTATTGTAAATACTTTCATACAATTTAATATACATATTTCAAATTTGATTTGATAGCTGGCTGCAACTAGGTATGTATATAGAAAGCGTACGAAAGCATTGATTGTAGGTGTAGCTTTAAAGTGATTAATGTGTTTATTCATTGACAAAATACATAAATTACATCAAATACTTAGTAAATTGATTAGTAATTGCAATTGAAACTTCTTTTAAATAAAACCATTAAATTAAAATTTTATTTTCTAATTAAAATCTGTTCCAACTACAAATAATTGTTACAGGATTTTTGTTACAGGAATAATAAAATATATTGAAATTAAAGGACAAATATTTTGTTTTGGGGTTCGTATTATATTTTTATTTTTTTTAAACATATAAATATTCTGTTAGAGTTCATAAATTTAAGAAAATAAAAAATAAGAAAAATTGAATGAAGGTCGATCGATTTTCTTTATAAGAAAATTTATATAAATTTGTTCCCTTTAATATCAAGGGTGTTATGTGAATGTGAAGGGTTGGTTAATATTACGAATATAGATATATTAATCTGAAATTGAATTGATGAAAATTGAAGAATATTATTAAAGTGAATATTGTCTTTTTATTGTATATTTGTATTTCGTATATAAAGTTAGATATTTTCTTCAATATATTATAAAATCAAAATTTCAAACAAATTGTTAATAAAAATAAATTCGTTGCCGTTTTTTATGTATTTATGATAAAATTTATAATTTTATAAGTTTTATCCCTCAAGAATTTGAATAATAAATTATGGAAATTTTTTGTAACCATTTTGTTACTAAGTTCGAAAAATATTTGAACGATATTGAACATATCTAAATATTTATATTTAAATATTGACTAGAATCAGAGAAAAGGCATAATATTTATCAGCGATAACATTTAATTAACTACAATAAATATTTAAGTAATTTTTGAAATTAAAATTAAAATTTTTAAATAATATTTTTTTTATAGTTTTATTACAATTATAAATTTTAAAAGTTTTTGTAAACTGATTAATCTGGTAGCAATAATGCAGTATTCTTAGATCATGTTAAATGCTAAATGAAATTAACTTAATGTACCAATTTTGTTAATAAAAATTACCCATTTATTTCATTTTAAAAAAATTACACATTTTAAACAAAATTATGATACTTTAAAGCATCTTTTAGAAAACGGTTACAGTTTGATACATACTCAAAGTACCACTGAACTCACTCTCTTAGATAATAAGGAAGTATTCAATTTCTATGCGATTGCGAAATAATCTCAACCTATACTAAAAGTTACAAAATCCTACATCAAATATTGTCGGTTTTAGCAGCATTAAAAATTGCACAAATATAAGAATGGAGCTGTCTGTCAGCAGAGGGCACCTAACGAAATACATTGTTTTAAGGATTTGGAACCTCCGATATCAGGGAACGGGTAGATAATATAAATCTAGAAATCTTCGTATTAAAATATTTTAACATTTCCATTTTTTTTTTAATTAGAATAATATAAGATTGAAGATTGCTACAAATTGTTATTCTAACGATAATGACAATTTTTTACTGAGTATGTAGCAATTACTATTAATACGAGTATATGTATACTTTTATAATGGGCAAACGTCCAAAAACTGTCTTTTATGGAAAAATTTATTGTATATATATAAAATCTATTTATCCCTTAAGGGGTGTTTTTCAAAATATTCTCATTAAAAAAAATCTATAATATATGAAATTCATTTATATTCTATAAAAAAACAAAACATGTAATATAGCATGTTATAACAGCATAGATTATGCCTGGTCGATGCTGACAATAGAATTTGGTTATTCATTTTCGAAGAACATTTGATATCTTTACATATATTAAAGTAAATTTAAGGTGTTTAATCGTATATTTAATAGAATCATTAGTTGTAGTGTATCTTCAATATTGTCTAAAACTATTATTTAGAATCACCACAAATCATCTACATAATAGATAGTTCATAGTTTAATCGCATGGCAAACTGCGAAACATAAATGAAAGTTGAGGATTTATATATGAGTACGAAACATCAACCGGTCAATAGAAATATTAGCAAAATGGTTGTCAAAACTTGCCCATACATGATACAACTTTACAACAAGTTGTACAACACGTTGTATAATGTATAGACGGCATTACAGAGAAGAAAATGGTCAACTATAATAAATAAAATAAAATAAATTTTCACATTTTTTATTTTGTATATCCTTTTAGATAAATAACTTAAAAAAAAAAAATTAAAAATTCATTTATTTTATAAAGTAGTTGGGGATTTTCTTCTATGTTAGTCAATGTTCAACTTTCTTTTCTTATCATTCTCGAAATGGTTTTGCAGTTCGCACTACGTTTGAATTATCTAAATAATGTAGATGATTTTTGGTATCCCTGATGATTTTCAGATGATTTTTTTTTTAAATTTTATACATATGTTTTTGATATGTTATGCAAATTGTTATTTAATTATTATTGTTTTTGTTAAATGCAAATTTTATTTATAGTATATTTAATTATTTTTTTTATGTTGATTATTATTATTTTATATCTATATGTAAAGAATATGATTATATTTAGTTAAAGATATATATATATATATATAAAAAATATATATATTCTTAAATACATAGCACATATGAATTTTATAGAAGTCATGTTGTTTTAATGAATCAAATAAAAAAAAAACTAAACATTTTAATCACATAGTGTTTACTAAATATGATATAGAATATTTAAATTAAATTAAAACTTTCTCAGTGTGAATAATTCTGATTATATACATAGTTGTTCTATAGAAGCTGTCATAGCTGGATATAAACTAATAATTTCTGTTTTTGGGAATTTTTAAAATAAATTTTGGTTTTTTTTTTTTATTTTACATAAAAATTATATTAATTGATTGTGTAAATATATACTAACTATACTAATAGCCTATATAACTTGAAATTTTAATATGTTGACATAATATATCGAATTAACATTGTAACAAAAAATTTGTAATATAAGTTTTATGATTTGTTTACATAGGTTTTTAGTGATACGACAAAATTTATTAATTAAAAATTATTATGAAAATATTACATAAAAATATGGTATTGATTACAATTTAATATGTAGAAAATTGATGATTTATAATATATTTTTTTATCATCTCAAATTACTATTAAAATTTCATGATTAAATTAAAATAGATACTATAAAAAGTTCTGAAATTATGGATCAGCATATTAACGATGGTATTATAATTAAAAAGTAGAAAAAAATTAATTTAAACAAGATTTCTAATTATTGGATTCATTTTGTAATTGTGTAATAAATGAATTTAGGATATTTTGAATTTAAGTTAAATTTGCCACTTTTGTTATATGAATTTATGAATATTAAAAGTGCCAAAAAATATTCCATTGAAGCATATTGTAAAAGCAAAAAATAATAATAATTGCTTCAGTAGGAGAATTCATCTGTTTAAGTTAATTCTATTTTTATGCTGCCCATACATTGTTCAACTGATTGTCAACGTGCTGTCACCCGGGTTTAATTTTGTTTTTTGTTTTTTCGAGGATAGTGTAAAATGACAAACACAATTCTCTAATAAAAGCGGGATGAAATATAACTATAATTTAATGTTAAGTCAATCAATAAAATTTTTTAATAACAGAAACATTTAAAAATATTTGTTTTTTGAAATAAGACATAGAGAAATGTCATTTTTGTTGTACAACTTCCCCGTACACTATACACAAATTAAACCATCAACCGACGAAGCATTTTTTACGTATTGTTAACTTGCTCACAAACGATACAACTTGACCAAGCTGCATCGTCTTTATCCACATAGCTTTAAGAGAGATCATCGTACGTTTGTTAACCGTTTAGTTTAAATCCTTTTGCTTCAACTCACATTTAAAACGAGGATATAGTTATAACTTAAAATTTAAAATAAATTTTCTAATATAATTTAAATTAAATTCAGAAAAATATCATAATATTTTATAATTTATCAAAAAATTATTTCTGAATAATTTATTATTCATCAGTTCTAGGACAATACCACAAATGCACAAATATATGAATTTCATGTTTTCATGAATATTTATCTAATCCTTGATATTTGACAACAAAAAATAGTCTAAAAAATTCTATTAAAAAAAGTTTTCGATTTAAATGTACGTGTACTAATGAACTTGTAAAATTAAATATATTTCTTAGTGATATGTTAAATATTCATATACAAATTCTTATTGCTAGTCTAAACAACTTTAATTCAGTAAAAATAAATTTGTAAAAAATATCACTATATTAATCACGTCCTATATAATAAACATACGTGTTGTTTTGAAGAGTAGAAATACAAAATAATTTGTTATTGGAATATATTAACTCTGGGCTTGTTAAATATATTTTAATTGAAATGTGTAATTTTATAATTTATTGAATAAATTGGTTATGAACACAATAAATTATTTTTAATAAAAATTATTTTTCATGATTAAAAGAAAATATTAGATAATTAAAACATTTTAAAATACAAATTATCATAGCAATGAAATGTAAAATTTGTTTGGATTAATACAAAACTGTCATTTGTAGATCACATTAACTTTGCTAATTATTGTAGGTTTTTTGTAACTCAACTACTGAAATATCAATAGCTTGACATCAAACTTATGTGTTGTCCACGATATGTTAGAATATACGATGATATTATTTTTAACAACTTCTTCACAAAAATGGTTTTGAAATAGTATAAAAAATTTAAATCTGTTTTACTTTAGCGATTTATGAATTTGAATAATTTCTTTAACTTTATATTATCAAATTTTAGATTGAATTTAAGAATATCGTTATGCATCCAAAAAACTTAGTCATTTTTCAAATTATGTTGGTTTCTGGTCTTTACAATGTATCATAGTATCATTAAAATTAATAATTATGATATTTTAAATTATTTCCAATTTAATTTGTATTCTTATTCTTCTTAGTTCCTGCTTCCTGTTACTCCTTCTTCGCTGTAAGAAAACCATAAAAAAGTAAATCGATAATTCTGGCAAGACGTGTGGTGTGTGGAGAAATCAAGTCAATAGCAAGAAATATTTTAAACTGGAAATGTTTTAAGGAAGCCTTGTACTCTTCGAGTTAGGGAAATGTACGGAAATGTAATGGCTATAGCTCGTTTAGTTCGTTAAAGTACTAAAAAGGACACAATAACTTTAGTAAAAATAAAATTTAAAAATAAAATTTTAACCACAAAATAATAAGAAAATATTAATAAACATCCATAAAATAATTTACAAAAAAATATTTTTTATTACTTACAAAATATATTTACATTGACTAATAAATGAAACCAATATTTCCGTTTTTATTTGTCATCCTCGTGGAAACAAAACTACAAAAATGGTTGAATTAAAAACATTTCCCTATATATAAAATTATATGAAAATATTACAGTTCAATGCACTTAAGTCACGCAAAGTTTTTAACGCTATAGTAATGCTATTTTATTTTAAAATGAATATTTTGCTTGTTAATTTAACTTTTGTTTTTATTACATTTTAGGGTCATCTATTAATTAGGTTCATCGAAAATAAATATCATCATAAAAATATAATAATAACAAAAAGACGAATGTTAAATTTCCGGAATTAATAATCCATTTTGATCCTCAGATCCTTTATGTGATTCAGAATTAGTAACAGGGCACATGATAAGCAGTACGTACCATTTCGAGTAGTATAAAGATTAATATATAAATTAAGTTTAAGCTATACAAACCATAAATAAAAAATCATTTGTGTTTTGAGTTTTGTAGAATTTTGTGAGGCCAAGGATCTGGTGGTTAGTATTTAGGACGATTTATACTAAATTTTATACTAAAATCAAATTATGAAAATGTTTAAAATATGTTCGTTTAGTGTAAACTTAACTTTATATATTAAAGCAATTCATATTTAGGTTCATGACTATAGTAAATGCACTATTTCCGGTTAAGATTTCTTTTATATATTTTATCTGCATTGCTCGAAACAAAAAATAATAATAATAATAACAACAAAATATAACATTTGATTTTATAATTTTAACTTTATGCTATTTTATGTTTAAACTAAAATAAAAGAAAAAGATATTTTTAAATGTAAACGATAAATTTGTTTTACATATATAATATAAATATATGTCGTTAAAATAAATCCATTTTCTTAATGTAACCAATTTTGAAAAGTTTATTTTTGAATTTAAATAGAATATTTTTATTTCATTTAATATATAGAAATAAATTTATTATTTTTACATATATTTATAGTAACTATATCTGAAACGGTAAGAGAATCATAATATGCTTTAAAGTATGTTTTTTTTTTCCAAAATGTGGTGAAAAATACTCTGGTTTTTATTTGTGCCATATGTAAAAACTAAAGAAAAAGTTAGAATATTATGAGAAAGTTTAAATGTAAATGTTAAAGAACATGCAGGATGTATAAATTGTGGTTTTTTTTAGTATCAGGAAATGTCTTTGCACAAATTATATTTCTATCATTTTAATATTTAATTTAATGGCAATACGTATACATATATAATTCAATATTATATTTGAAACGGAAAGGATCATAGGATATATTTAAATAATTCAAAATTAGAGTTTACGTAAATTTACAATTAAGGTTATTTTAGAAATTTAGTATACATAGAAGAATTCTACAATGTAATAGTATAGTAAAAAACCAATTTACAATATTTGTTTACATATAATAATCTTCAATTCACTATCAATATGGATAGCTAAAGCTCATATATGAATCTAGACGTTCTCTCTCTAATTATTATAGGTCTACTGACATTCTATTGCAATTTGAACCTACTAATAATATTAGATTCCAAACCATATAGTGAATAACTTTAATTGTAGTAAGATAATCGCTTTTAATTAATGGTTTCAATTATTAGTATTTTTTTTGACGATCTTAAAATCATAAATTTAGTATTATAAATTTAACATATTTTTAAGTCAACTGCTTAAAGCGACTTCGATATTACACGGCATGGAATAGAATTAGTAATCTAGTATCTAATCCTCATCAATCTCAGACATAACCATCATATAATCTTTAACCAAAAAAAAATGGGAATCAATTATTTGTTTGCATTAGCCAAAAGAACAAGCATAAGGAGAGATATTGTTAGTATGTTTTTTTAAAGGAAATTATGCTCGTAGATCTAAGCGACCCAAAACTAATATTAAGATTTATCCATTCTTAAGAGGAATTGAGAATCGATAGTACCAGCAATAACTTGGTGCACAAAAACAAATAGCAACTTTTTGCCGACGCATTTAAACCGTGTAACTTAATTCATCAGATTTTTAATCTGAAAATACTTGTATTTATTAATTTGCAGAATTATATAATACTTTCATTATATATATATGCGGAAAATAGATTGTAACCCTCACTCTTCACATAATATTTTACCATATACATAAAATATGCAAAAATATTGTGTTTTTTTTGTATTATATTTTTAATTGATTGATTGATTTATTTTTGGAAAGTTCGGAATGAAGTATTTTTGGATATTTTCATTTAATTTTAACATTATTTTATAAAAGAATCCCTACTCAAAATATATTATATAAATTTTCGACAGCTTTAATAGTAAAAATGGAATTAAATTTTCGGTTCTTTAAAAGAACTGAATATAAATACAATTGAAAAAAAAAACATTAACTACTGAATATTTATTATAAATTTCAGATTTTATTCATCAACTCTTTGATTTTATTCAAATATTTACGTCTGTAATGACTTCTACGAGCTAATCGCGACGAAAAAAAAGTCGTATATGGAATCAACCTTTATAGTTATTTTAAATTTGCACTAATAACTATTATATTTATATGAACTTTTTTGCTATTTGTATGTATAAACTAATTCAAAAGTAAAGTAAAGCTTAAGTTGTAACCATCTGCGGTTTAAGATAAACCTCATTTTAAGGAAGGCTTATCTCTCAGCTTGAATTAAGTTAAACCGAAGTGTTAAGTTGTGTTTAAACGTTTTTTAAACTTACTGTGAAATCGGGTATTAAATACAATGCGGGACATGAAGTTAGTATTTAATTTTATATTTTTGTTAAAATCTATTCCAGATCTAAAAAAATGAAATCTAGATAAATTTTAGATATTAATTAAATTTGTCAATAAACATATTTTTTTTTTGGGTTTTTTTTTTATACTAAAAATTTATTGACAGTATAGAAATACAAATATATACAATAAGATTTCACTTGTTAGTTATAATACCAACACAATTTACATAATAAATTGACAAATCAAAAATTTTGAATATTACTAAAAATTTTATATTTTTTTTATGAAACATTCAAAATTTTAAATGAACCAAAATCTGCCATACATTCATTATTACCTAAAAAAATAAAATAAAAATTAACAAAAAAAAATTGTATTTTTTACTGAATATTTGATTAATTTTTTGTTAATTACCGATACTGAAATTTAATAGTGAATGATTGGATAATGGTTGATGAGCTGTTCGATCTGGTGCTTGAAAATAACTTTGATATGCAGGTCCTTGATAAATTGATTGTGAATCACCACCACCTTGACAAGGATAATTAATACCACCAATACCACCACCAGTACTTTGACCAGAACGATTTTGTCCCATATTATAATTGAGTAAATTCTTTCGATAAACAACTGGTGACAAATATGGTTGCGAATATAGCATACGACGTTGTGGTGGTATCATTATTTGTGAGAATTGTTGCTGTAGTGGAGTTTGTTGTTGCTGTGCAACTTGCTGTGATTGCTGTTGTTGATGATGTTGTGTTGACGATGGTCGTACACGTGATGGAGTTGTAACTGGATTATTATTAAATCTTGGATGTTGCATGTGTCGCACCATTGTCATTGAAAGAGACGGTTGAATTACAATCGATTTCGATAATCTTTCAGATTTGGGCTCGTTATTATTATTATTTCGATTCGCAATTAATTTATCGGAATAATTAATTGAAACTAATTCATTTCTGGGACTACTTTCATATTTTTTCATCATTGTGATGAAAACGATAAATTTAAGACAGAACTTTTTTTTTTATAAGAATTTAAATTTTTTTTATTTTCTTTTACAAAAAAAAAAATAGATTTTCACTTAAATCAAAATATTCACTAATTAATTTTGTATTATAAAAATAAAAAATATAATATATGATAGATTTTTCAAAATTTATTCGATTGAAAAAAAAAAAAATTATAAAAATTTTATTATTTTTTATTTTGTTTAGTAAACTTTTTACAAAGTAGTTTTCTGTTTTTCATGTTTGATTACATCAAATTATTTTGGTTTATATCGGGACATGCTGAAACTGATTATCCATTTACCATACTTGTATGATTATCGTAAGCGTTACTTATATATAGCCACACAAGAAATATATATATGTATATATATATTATCTAATAGAGTTCACAACATAGACATAGAAAATTTTTGTCCAGGAGAGGTCAAAATGAAAATTTCAAATTAATGGTTGTCAGAATCAGAATACAAATGTTTCTTCAAAAGTGTCGTATTGACAACTACAAATTATTCTGATAAAATAAATTGAAACCTCCACTTTTCTAACGCAGAACGCTTAAGAATTTTTATCAAATATTGCTCTTGCATTTCGTATATTAGACGATTGACACTTATAATGCAAATGTCATCCAGTTCTATAGCTATTCTCTACCATAGTTGATCGCAACCATGATTTAACACTGTTAACACTATTTCTTTTTATATTTTTTTTTAAACCAGGTGGAGGCAATTGACTCACCTTGCACCTAGCTATGGGACAATATAAGGCCCACTATGTAAATATCTAAACAGCTTACAAAATTTAATAGAAATTGTGATATCACTTTGTGGACTGACTGAATGTAAACCAGGTGGAGTCAATTGACTCACCTTACACCTAGCTATGGGACAATACACAATACTATGTAAATATCTAAACAGCTTAGAAAATTTAATAGAAATTGTGATATCACTTTGTGGACTGACTGAATGTAGGAGTATAAAAAATCTAACTGGCAACCAGATGAGCTAATACAATATGAACCGAAACTGGTAGTTAAATTTGAAATTCGACTTTCTTAATATATAAATAAAATGCTTTAAAACAACTCTCATTTCAATGAAATTACAATGTGTTATAGGTAAAAATAATGTTTCACAAGTGATTCGCCGCTATAACTAATGAAATTACTTAATTTAAATCAATAAGATTTGATCAGAAAATTATATAAGTATGAATTGATTCTCCTACAGTAATTTTGTTGAAAATGTTTTACAAGCTACCGAGTAGGGAGTAACTTAAGAAATTAAGAAATTTCTTTAACAACTAACAAAATGAATTTCTTAATTTGAGTATTTAATGAAAATATTTAAAATATAATATAATTCATATAAAGTATTTAGTGGAAAATATAATAAATGACAATGTTTATCAAATTAATTTTGGCTATAAAAAAACACTTTTAACTAAATTCCTTTTTATTTTTAACTTTTGCTTTTAAAGATTTTATTGTAAGTGCACTTAAAATTTACTTTAAATTTATTTGTACGACAAAAAAACAATTAAAATGACAATCTGACAATATTATATGAACTGGACAAAATAATTATCATACTTTGTATATAATATTGGAACAAGAAATATTTTCATATACTTTACTTTTATTGTCTTGAAATCGAAAGTTAAATTTAATTATTTCCATTTACATTACACTATGGGATACTAAGAATTTTGATTTTAATCACAAAAATGTAAAAAAAAAAAAAAATTTCATTTAACATTTATAAAATAATTAATTTACCTTATCGCGATATTATCTATACAAAAGTTTATGTTAATTTAAATAGCACCCCAACAATTTGGAACAGGAACAGAATTTAGTAATTAAGTAAAAACTTCAGGGAGTCACCAACAAATAAATTAAGTTAAATTTATTTGGTTCTTTTCATTTTTATCAGATTTCAAAATGCGTGAAATCAATTCATAAGGAAACTAATAAATATAAATCTTAATCTATGTTAAAAATATAATATTAAAATTTGTGATTTTCATATAGATAAATTAATAGTTGCCTATGAACACGACGGATAGTTAAATTAGAAACTAGAGTATCGTAAATTTGCTTATTTGTTTAAAAAAAATTGGTTCGCAGAAATTTGTAACCATTAATTTAATTTTTCATTATTAGCTTGAATTGCGAAATTCTTAAAATTCGTTTTAATTATTTAATTATATGCAAAAGAATTCTTTATTATAGGCAAACATTTAACTTTAAATATTGTTTTAAACAATTTTAATGGAAAATGGATTATTTGTTTCGGTGAATAATTATTACCTAAGTCGAAATAGATAGAATTACCTAAAATATATTTAAATCCATCAAAAAGTTTGCCAGATTATGAAATTACAAAACCTTTACTATACTATACATAATGAAATTCAAAAATTATCAGAAATTTAGTAGGTTTTTGAAATCCATTACAAATGCACTTTTATGACCAAATCTATTCAAAAAGTTTATGCTTAAAATTGTTATAAATTTTGTGTTTAGATGTGGAGAATGAATAATGGTAAATTGTGTAATCTTCTTGTTTTACTATATAATAATCTAAACTGAAAAAATATGAAAATTACATTTTTGGTTCCTAAATGGAGGAAATGAATGCAGATTATTAATGTATTCCGGAACATACAAATACGTTAATTAAAAATCATAATGCAAAATGATAAAAACAAATATTTAGATATATAAAAAAAAACTTATCCTGATAATTTCAATTTTTATAAAGCTAAGATTATATAGCACAATTGCAAATGTTGCTATATAACCTTGAAGAATTACATAAAATTATTGTATAACTTCATGTGTATAAGTTTTAATAAGCTTTATCTTCACATACTATTCTTTAATATTCTAAAGAGATTTGGTTTTATTTCACAAATTACATTTATTACTGTATAGAAAACTTTTTTTTATGTATATTAATAACATTGACATTGAAATTGGTATAGTACAGGAAAACATTCAAGATATACGCATCCGTTTTGTGATTAATTCTGTCAGTCTTTATATAATGTGTAATAAATCCATTAAATATATTAGGGTAAAAGTATATAATGCATAAAACATATTTGAAATAGGATTTTTTTTAGAGTATCTATTTATATACGCTTTTATTAAAGATTTAATGATTATGTCTATATACTTAATGAATTAACGCTCATAGGTTCTGCAAAATCATAAACTATTTAGAATTTAGGTAAATTATGAAAAAATATTTTCTTTTATTATGTTTTATATCTATAAACTGACTATAAAATGTAACCAAAAATGTACTACCGCTAAAGGAATTGAATTAAGTATGTATGAAACACTTAACTCATAGTACACAAATAGCAACATTTAGCCAACAATCAAAATGTATAAACTTTATTGAAAATTTCTATAATCAAATTAAACTTTTGACAAATAAATAAAATTGGCCACGTTAAGTCAAAATATAGGCGGCGGTAGTGTGCTATGATATTCGGCATTATGTTACTTCGATTCCACACTGAAACATCGAAATTACTTTAAATTGTCTCGCTAAAAAATTACAATCTGTGTAATGCATTCGAATCCGGGTTTAACTCGAGGTATCAATTTCACTCTATAAGTTGATTCAGTTTTAAATGAGTACCATTAATGAGTATCATTACTGACATCGAATTTTCAGCCATCAGCCATTAGCATGTTGTAATTAAAAGTTTCTGCGCTATATAGAATCCATATGATATTAATAGGTCAAAATTGCAATAAAAATGTTATGAAACCTCTATCATTTTGAGGACCTATGCTTCCAATTCGAGTGAACAAAGAAAAATAATAAAATAAATTAAAATGGGTTTTTAAGAATATTAAAAATGTTAAAGGTTCATTATTGCTAATTCATTATGACGAATAATATTTCGGAATCCATATAAAATATTAGCAAGTTCAAATTGCAATTGAATGTCTGAAAACGTATTGTAATTAGAAAAAATTGGCTTATTCTTCCATCTATGCTGTCGTTTAGTAAAAAGAAAAATCAAGTGAAAAATATACCAAATTTGAAATTGAAAGGAATAAAATTTAAAGGATCTTCTTAATATTACTATACAAGTTAGGCTAATATAAATGATACAGTCGTAATACATATACATTATATACTCTATCTATACAACAAAACATATTAATTCATTTAATTTTGTTAGATATTATTTTGTTTTGTTTTTAATAAAAATGTAGGCGTTCTTCCAGTATCCATGAATGAAATGTTTGGAGCCATATTGGCTAGATAGTCGTTGACGTTATCATTTATTTACTATACATACATTTATATATTATGTTGTATTGTATATTTTCTATTTTATTTATCTAAAAAAATCATGTTTTTGACATTGTTTCAAAAATTTTACATATATACGTTTATGTGAATAAGAGAATAGTTTAATTTTCTGATTATAAATGATTGTGTAAGATGTAAGTATATTTTGTTTTCCCCAAAAATAAATTTTACCATAAAATATAATTTATAATATTTTATTATATTTATAATTTAATTCTCAGAGTTTCTTTGTTTTATGTTATTTGATTTATTTACGTATGTTATTATTTCATTAAATTAACATAAAATTCATTAATAATATTTATTTTCTTTTGTATGACAGTGAATGCTGTATTTAGTGGAGTACTGCACTATGATATGGTGTTGATTATAAAGTTAAGTAAAAATTCAGAAAATTGTGATTAAATTGGTTTACCCATGGGCGCATTTATCAATAGGCAAATGTAGGTAGTTGCCTAGTGGCGCCAATCGAAATAGGGCGTTTGCATTTTTTTTGAAAATTTCATAAAACATATTTTCTTTTTTCGTCAAAAGCAAAATTAAAGATATTTAAGAAATCTATAATTAAATTATGTAATCAAAAATAATCGAGCATACTGTTTTAAAAAAACTGGACGGGAATATTCAAAGCATTACAATTTTACAATAACTATCAGAAGATGATATCGTATAATTGAGAAGCCAATCTCAAAAAATGAACATTCAAAAGAATCGCCTCGAATGTGATTTTATGATGACATTTTATAAATCAACTTTAGATTTCATGCAGTTCAGTTTAATAATGTCACTAATTTAAAATTACAATCAATACCGAAATTGTTTTATCGATTGTTGTTGAGTAGTTCATACACATCAATTTGACTGATAAATTTTCTTAAGAATTATAGGGACTTCAGTATACATTACAAAAAAATAAATGCGGCACTTGATATACCGATATAAGTTGATGATAAAATTTATGTACTTAAATTCTTTTAAGAATATGTTAAGACTCTATCTCTAGGATAACGTTACTAGTGTCGCCAGGATTATTTGACATTTCAAAGCGGCACTGGTACATGTTTCAAGGGCGAGATTATATCTATGAAATTCTTTACAAGTTAACAAGAATTTAACTACTTTTGAGCGGTGGCTGACGCTGTACTATGCTACCAATTTTTTTATTGGTACAAGCAAAGTGGCACTCTGTATATGTAGCCTAAGAAGATCGATGTAAAGTATTTGGTGTCGAAGTAAAGTATTTTGTGAATATTAGTCTTAGAGATTTTGTGTATTGTAAAATCGAAAATGTAATTAATAAATGTATAATTGAAAAACAATTCTGTAACAAAGAAAAAATACTCTTCTCCTTCTACAAATTTAGAAAATTTTCATGAATATAAATATTGTCTACTAACTAAATAATAAATATCTCAATTTTAAATTTAATTATATTTAACCATGAAATAATACTATATTACTAAAGATATTTTTTATGACAATTTTGATGGAAATTACGAAAAAATATTTATTTATTTCAGATATTTACGAGTATATTAAAGGAAAAAACCCAAAAGCAAAAGAAAAAATAACTTTAAATGTTAATACTATAAATATATTTATAATAATAATAATGAATTTTTCATCCAGTAAGTGAATTTCTCACAAATTGCCATAAATATCAATATAAACTCAAAATATGTATAAACTTAGAGGTTTCTTTAAAGAACAATTTATACTAAATAAGTGAAATGTTCTATGAAATAAAGTTAAATAGATGAAGTTTGTCTTTGCTTGAAATATGCTTATAGAATCCAGTAATAGAAATACTATAGCTAATCAGATTGTTCGACTTATTCGACAACAGGATCAGTTTCTACCTGTTTATGTTACATCAGGATTAGTTTCTACTATTCGAAAATGTTCTTGAATTTTCAATTGAAAGTTGTTATCGAATCTGTTGTAGCTATACATTAATCGAACCAAGATTTAAGTTAAACCTTGGGTTCGGAGATTAGCGACATTTATGTCAATGCCTTAGAATCCGGTATAATGAAGAAAAACCTTGAGCTTGGCTGTAAAAAAATACCGACAAGTAAAATATAATAAAAATTCAGTAATTATTTTAAAGTTTATTTAATTTTCAATTACTTCAATTATGTCCTACAATGTACAAATTCAACTATTTTCAATACGACAACCATTTTCTTTTCAATTTGTAATGACAGACACACAAATATTTAGTACATTTTAAATTTATTTTACTAAAAAAAAAAAATGTAACTTCGTTTTTAGAATATGGAAAAGAAAAAGCCTTTTTTTCGTCTAAACAATAAATATTATTTATAGGCATCACATTCTTAGACCAACAAATCTTGAATTTCATTTATTTATTTACAAAAAAAATAATATTATACATAACAACATAAAAAGATTTAAAATATAATATGTAATATGTAATTTTATCAACATAAATTTTTTTTTTTGTTATTGTTCAACTTTTACTATATTATATTATTATGTTACAACAGGATTAGGTTTATTTTTGTTAGTTTATACGCAGAAAATAAAGGAGATTTTATCAGTAAATAAAAAAAACCATATGTATGGCAAGAAGAAAAGTTGAATTATATCTAAAATGGTGGTAATACTCTTAAATATCAAAATATATATATAAATATGTATATTAATAAGAATATAATATTGTTTATGGTTAGAAACTTTTTTCTTCTTAAGATTCACTAAACATAGAAATTTTTCATTTACTGATAATAATCTAAGCAATTTTAAAGTAACGATATTTTTAAATGATTTAAAATGATATGTTAAATTTCAGATTTCCGCCAGATAGAACCAGAAATATTCAAAAAAAATAATATTCTGTTACCTTTCCTTCAGGCTCTGAACTAATAACAAATATTTTCAGACCTTGATAACCTTAAGAATGGAGAACACAGTAATACTCTGGCTTTCAGTTCATGTAAGATTTGAAGAAAACCAAGAAGAGTAAATTTTGGCAAAGTATTCACAGAATCAAAACCGTTCTGCGGATTATCACGTTTTTACATCAAGTCGGTTTAAAAGGACCAAACTGTGCTATCCTAACAAAATCCTTGGAAAAGGCAAGTAGGTATGAAATTTTCAAATAGGTCCATATCTCGCACTTTTAAAAAACGATGCTTGAAATTAATAGAAAGAAAAAGAACCTCACATTACACTGGAAAGTTAAAAACATCTAGACATAGACTATCGGAAGAGGAAGTGATCAGATTCTGTGAATGCGAATATGATACAGCAGAACACAGTTCACAGTCTATATAGATAGATTGAAAATGGCTACGATATTGGTAGTTATATAATTGAACTTTCGAACCGATGTACTGTTTTATCGACAATTATGAAGGATAAATCACAAAAAGATGCAGTAATTAGGGCAAGTAAAAGTAGTGTTCCTCCCTTTAAAATTGTTTTCTAGGCGGTAACATAATTATTTCAAATTTAAATAACTAATCTAAGTATTGTGATAAGAATAAATGGTAGATTTTTTTTTGAAATTTGATTGGAAAAATATTTTACTAGTATTTTCATTAAGTTTACTGACAGCATTTTGCTATGAAATTATTAAATAACTTTCTTTAATTTTTTTTTTAAAAAAAAATATAATATTTATTTTTCTTTACATTTAAATTAAATAAAATTTATAATTAACTTTTTCTTTTTTTTCTCGTTTTTACTAAATTTACATATCAATTTTTGCTGAATTTATAAATGCCGAATTTGAATTACATATATCAACAGTTAATGTTATTGGTATAGTAATTACAAATGGTTCAATATTACCAAATTCATTATTTGTTTGGTGATTTTGTCGTTGTACATTATCAAAATTTTGATGTTTCTGATTACAGCAATCTCCAGATTTATTTCTTATTTGATTAATATTATTATTATTATTATTATTAGTTTGACAATTACTTGTAATATTAAATTTATCATTTGGAGTAGTTAATATTATCAATTGATTTTGGCCATCATTAGTTATATTATTTAAAGCTGCCATTTTACCATTAGTTACATTATTTAATTTTTCAGCAACTACTAAAAAATTTTGCAGTGCATTACGAAAATCCATATCAACATTATTCATTTGGTTATTAATATTATTATTATTTTGGATTGGTAATTGGCATCGTATTGGTATTTGTTCTTTCTTATTTTTATTATTATTATTATTACAGCAAGAATTCATATTATTAGAATTAGTTTTAGTATTAGCATTAGTAGAAGCGTTACTATTAGTAGAAGCGTTAGTATTAATATTATTCATATCTTGTTTGCTTGATATTGATGGAGTTTTGGTTTCTGGAATTTGAATTGAAGTTGTTTTTTTTATATCATCTTTCTTATTAGTTTCATTAATTTCTGAATTGGAAAAATCTTCACGAGCATCATGATAAATATCTTGTTCAAATGAATCAACTGAATTAATATTTGGATCTGATTCTAATCTATCAGCCATTCGAATAGTCTGTGATTTTCTTATCAATGAGGATTTACGAAATGCTTGCATTTCAAAATATATTAAATAATGTCTTTCTTTTGATTTTTTTTTTTTTTTTGATAAATGTTAAGCTACACACAGTTATTATAGTTACAAATGTTTAAAAAGGAAAAAAAAATATTTTACTTTTTTTTTTTAAATATATAAAAACAACAAAATTTTGATTATTACATTTTAATTTTTCAAAAGGTTTAAAAAATGATGACAACTAAGATTATTGTAAATAATAAATTATTATAAATTTTTATCATTGAATATAATTTTCGATTTCATAAATAAAATAATATAATTTTTAAAGTTTTCTTATAGATGAAATTATTAAACAAGTTGTTTTATAATGTATATTAATTATATTTATACAATTTAGATAATGTTATAACTAGAAGAGTAATACTTCGACAGAAGACATCCAAACGTATTACTTATGACACTAAACTTATACGTTACTTTTCTGCTCAATATACTTCAATATGCAGAAATACATCAACGTGGTATAAATTGATACATTTTTATTCAAAAATTCATTTTTTAAATTCAAATTTTGTGGAGTTCAATTTGTAGTGTATTTAGATTAGTTCAACAACTAAAGATCAGGAAATAGAGAGCGACAAATTGGGTCAGAATATCTCAAAAATTGGATATATTTTTGTATCGAACTTATTATTTAATAATTCAAAGATTTAAAAAAAGACCAATTTTACTTTATAAAAAGAATAATTTGAATTAGAAAGGACCAAATTTATATGGAAATTTTCTTTATTGTATGATAAAAGCCCATACAAATGGAACAATTTTTGAGTTGATTCGTTGGCCGTATAAAAAAATTCATGGCCGATTTCACAGTGAGAGCTTAAGCTTTTGCCAGAGCTTAAACTCGGTTCAACAAATTTCCTGGTTTCCTTTACCTTCAAATTTAACCAGACATCAAATTCCAATACGTCTTGTAAAAAGCAATATCAATAAATAAATCACAAGGCCAAATAATTAAGAAAAATGACATTAATCTTCCTGAACTTTTTAACCATGGTCAACTTTATATAGCATTGCAAATAGCACTGTTCTAAGAATTGTTGAAGGACTATGACAAGGTAAAACTGTACTGATAGGGACACAGTAATCGAAAATCTTGTATATCAGAACTTTTTAAGTCCAAAATTTTGTTCCATAAATATTTCACTTTTTTTCAGATTTGACCTAAATCTTGAATTTTAAATTATATACAAAGTGCATTACAATAAAACTCTTCTGTATTTTTTTTTGTATATTGAAAATATAGAAAAATAAATATAATTTTGATTATTTGTCACTTAATTTTGTTACAGTGTTCTTGAACAAATACCAAGTTAGTGCCATTCGAACTAGGTGTTTCTAATAATATTATATTCCATAAACTATTTTTGAGATATTCAATAGTAAAAATTGTTGATCTAACTATGTATGAAATATAGTACACGTTGGATATTCATATTATTGAAAAATTTCACTAATTTTATGGATGAACGAATTTTTAATAACGAAACTCTTTAAATTTGATATAAGTTGGAGAGTTATTTCAAACAAATCAATTCCTATTAAAAATCGACGAATATACTAAATCGTCAGCTTTATTTTAGGTTTCGCAGCTTGTTCTATTTATATGCTGACGATTCTTTTAGCTTTTTTTTTGTAATATAGATAAATTCTCTTATCTTCCTGTTGAAAACGGTTAAAAGAACTGAGATAAGTGTCAGAAAATTAACAAATTTTCTATCAGATATTTATATGGCTTTCTTTATTTAATTAAATTATGATTATTCGATTTATATATGTTCATTTTTCTAATCGACACTCGACAGTATTAAAACTTTATCTTGAAGTTAAATTGCATAAACAATTTAATTGAATTATTATAGATACATAATCTATTTTGTATGTAAAACACTGTAATTTATATTTATGCAACAATGGTATCATAATGTTTATATATAAAAATTTAACCTAATATTCGAAGGTTCAATTAAACAATCATAGGTTAACAATTCTATATTTTGGTAATGAAAAGAAGGAGATTAACAATATAAAATGTAGACATAAAATAAAATCTAAGAATAGTTTTTGTAATGTTAACTATCTAAATTATATTTATAATCTTTGAGTAATTTCGAAATTATTTAAATTTTATACAAATTTAATTTTTTGATGTATATTCTGAATTTCCAAAAGAAATTTAATTAAAATTCTGACAACAGCTCAAAGGTATATTCGAAAAGTTAAACATCCTAGAAAATAATTTAAGGAAATTATATTTTACATATTTTTATCTTGTATATATTTAATTTTGTACAGAATTTATAGTTTTATACTTAAATATATTTTAAAAAATTGTATGTTTTATTTGAATTGAAAAAAGCTATGCATTTCATATATATGAAAGCTTACTAATTGGTTTATCGTTTTCAGGACCATTAGTTGAAGAATTCGTGATATATGGATTGTCTTTCATCAGTTGGTTTCTCAACTAACTCACTTTTCCCCAGGCGGTTTATATATTCTTATGAAGGTCGACACGTTGTCTAAGTACCCACTAACGAGAGATTTGCTATATTTAAAATATATATGTTTCCAAATTGCTGACCATGTTGTGGAATTGATGTAATCCAGACACACAAATATGTTGTGCCCTGTCGATTCATAATTCATTAAAAACTACATTTTATGATTTCTGCATTTCTGTATTATAAGTTAAATTATGTTCTCACAATGGAAACGAAAAGCATTTGGTTTTGTGGATTACAATATTTCTAAGAATAGAAATTTAATATTTACAAAATATGAAAATTTAATTGAGAAGATTCTACGAATAATAATTTCCCTAATTTGAATGCTGAAATTTTTATTCTGAGAATTTACAATATTAAGTTTTAAGAGTTTTTTGAATGGCTTGGATATTATGGAAAACAAAGATTTTAAGTTTTTTTGTTGGTGGTAGAAAAAATCAATATGCAAACCTAAAAATATAAAAGTTTGTTTTTATGAAAATTTCAACAAAAATTTTGATTATTTTAATTAGAAATTAATGGAAATAAAAAACATATAATAAAATAAATTTATAATTTTAATTCATTGAAAATGAACGTAATAAGTAAAAAACGAAATTGTAAAAATCAAGAAATTACTTTCAGCTAAGTTCATTTTTGGGTTAAATTTTTTCGATATAAATAAATAAATAGGGAAATTAATTATTTTACCATAATGATTTCGATTTTATTAATACAATACAGTACACTGCAGGAAATTCAAGCCTTCTTATGGCGTACGTTACCAAAGTGCTGCATAGCTAAATTTTACTTCAATTCCTGTATGCAATGTCATATAATATTCCTTTCTTTTATTATCTTCCTAATACACGAGATCTAACATCACATTTAGTTGAATCCGTACTGATATAACTTAGATATAAGTCACAGATACCCGAATTCAAAATACCCGAGATTGTCTTAAGAATTTGTATTTTAGTTAAATAACTTGAGATTTCCTTACTAAAATGTCAATTTTAAATGTAAATTCTACTTGTGAATTCGGGCGAGAATTTTGCTTATTATTAAAGTACTCCAGATTTTTTGATAATTTATAAAAATGTTTTCCCAATTACAGTTCGCTACTGATGCCTATTTGCAGACATTAATTATAATTTTTTGATAATAATATTCTTTTAAACCAACTCTTCTCATAACTTTTAATTTCCGTATTCTTGGTATTCTGATTTTTTTGTGATTACAAAAATAGATTTACTCATATTAATTGAAAATTTTCTTTCCTTAACATATTTCATCATTAAAATAGGCAATGTAAAAAATACTTTACATAATTTCTATATAAAAAATTATTAGAATTGTACATTTCACCATGGAAATGGATTATTTTTTAAAAGATTATTTTTTCAAATACAATACTAAAATAAATTATTAATTGTTACCTTTAGATATTAAAATATTAATATTTTTATTATTAAATATGAAAATATTTAATATTTATAAGAATTTTACTGAAAAAGATTAATTTTAATTAAGGATTTTATAATATTTAAATTAATTAATTCAAGCAATTAAAAGTAATTAGATAATTTTTCAACCATATAGAAATGTGAAGTATCGCAAAAGTTATTTCGGGGTGGTCAGAAATTTAGATTATTAGCTAAGCTAACATAATTAAAAAAAAAATAATTACGTATATAATTTAATAATGAAGTCTTTTAAAAAAGTGGTCAAAATGGATTCAAGATAAATAAAAAACTGAATGTGGATCTTTCCAATTATCTGTCAAAGGTTAAACAAATTTAAACTTCGTATCGAGTTCATCGTGCAAAAGTTGTGAAAACCGCAATTTATGTTTATCTTAAAAAGTTTTCATTAATAAGATCTGAATAATTATCGTGATATATTTGTTAACTAATCTGGAGTAATACCTTTAGAAATAATGTTCAAAATATAATTCGAATTATGATGTAGTTGAGGAAATATGCTTGATAGATTCTAGTTAATCATATTCAAAATTTAAATTATACTAGTATTAGTATTAGTCCTTTCCAATATTGAGTTGAAAAATAATTTAGACTTCAACCTATGTTTAGAAACAAAAATTTCTAATGGTGGTTATATTAGGTTGTATAGATTGAATATATGAAATAGTCCCGATCACTGCAGATATTTCCTATAGAAACTAGATGGCCATGGCGTTTCTTATAACTGATGGCACAATTAATATTCTTAAGTAAATTACTTCTCATAATATTGATTTTAAATATTACATTAATTTATAAAAATATTCAACAAAAAATATATATTTTTTTATAGTTTTTACTTTACCCCCAAAAAAAGGACCTAAATGTAAAGCAGCTTCCTCCCGCGGATGAAAAAAATCATTTAAATCTTACCAATTTATTAATTCAAATTTCTAAATTAGGTACACGTTTTTTTACAATACAGAAACATTTTATTAAAACATTTTTAAGTCATAAATTATAAAAAAAAAACCTAAACAAAGTGGAAAAATTGTCATAAAAAAATATCCTGTCTAGATTTTAATCTATGTAGGTGAAAAAGAACACCACATAAAAAAATAATATATAAAGAAAAATTTACATTAAACATTTAACAAAATTCATGCAAATAAATCATAATCGAGTTTCAAAAATTACAAAAAGAACTAGTCAATTTGTGTAATTTTATATGAAAATCGATATGAAAAAATTATATTATTATTATTGTTATCCATCTAACTCCTACCATTCGCTACTAACTAAAATAATTCCCTATTTAATACCTTATACGCCACGTACAATTTGAAATAACGATAAACTAAAGCACGAATATGATTAGGTCATGCATGGTCTAATATAATGTTAATTTTCCATCTTTCTATACCATTTCACAACAACAACAAAAAAGACAGCGATCAATAAATTTTTTGGATTCCTCTTTTGTACCGTGTTGTGTTGTGTTGAGTTAGAAAAATCAGGTTAATAAATTTGAAATTGGAGAATTGGAAATGCATGCCTGTTTTCGTATCCGCGATGACTTTACTCAGTAAATTATCATAATAATTTTAACCGATTTCAATGACATTTCGATTTCGCACACAATCTTAATTTCATAATTTAGTAACTTGAAGTTTAATTAATTCAAGCAATTATAAGTAATTAGATAATTTTTCAACCATATAGAAATGTGAAGTATCTAAAAAGTTATTACTGGGTGTTCAGAAATTTAGATTATCAGCTAGTGGGTCTCTATCAAAATTTCGTAATTATATATAAAATATATTCTTGATGCTTAAAAAGATTTGAAATTTACACACGTACATGAATGATATATTTCTGAAAAAAAAAGAACAAACAAACTTAAAGCCTTTTTATAGCAAAATTCGAGTTCTGGGATACCCCTAGGTTAGCACTTTATTTTTTATATTTATTGTTAAGTAAAACCTGAAAGTGTTCAAAAAATAATTGAAGTAACGACACCTTCTGTATTTTCAATGAAAAAAACATTTTCCAAATCATTGCATTATCGTCTCGTTTATTTAATTACAAACCCAGCAAAAAACAACAATAAAAATCTTGGTTAGTGTCAAAATTATTAAGTACTACGAACAGTTATGGAATAACTATGAAGTCTGGTGATGGATTTGATGGTTAAAAAATATTTTTTTTTGGTGTTTCCTAAAAAAATGTATGAAAACTTGTATTTATGTAACCTTTTATTAAGATGAATAATGGTTTCAACGTTTAATGTTCCATTTTAAATTATGTTAACAAAAGCGCCAATTAGAAAAATATATATTGAAATTTAAATATTTTTGGAAAGTCCTTGAAATCACCCTGTTTATTTTGATACCAAATACAGGAAAATAAGACAACTCCATTTATTGGATGAGTATACATCTTTGTTTCATTATTTTTGTAAAATAAGTATTAAAAATTATACATTTTTGAAAAGCCCTTCCCTCTAAGAAGATGAAATGGAAGACATTCTAAAACTGCATTATCATAGAATGACAGAATCCAAAAGATCAATATCCATTTATAACGAAACATTATTACATGTAAAACGGTTATCAGAAAGCTTTGGTGATCTAAGTAAAAAAAGAAAAAAATCTTAAGATACCTAGAGTTTTAAGTAACAAACTAAAACGGTGTAGAAAATTTAAGAAATATTTAATTTTTTGCAAAAATATTAGCAAAAGAAGGAAACCGATAATAAAATTATTAAAAATATAAAATATTTAATATAAAAATTTACCTGTTTAATGGAAATGCAAAATGGCTGACAAAACAGTTTAATGATACCATTTTGAATGAGTTTTTCTTAATCATATCAGTATCAGGTAAGTTACATTAATTTTTTTTTATCATATTCTTAAAATTTCCAATTCATTTCTATGATTTTCTTAAATTCTATTTAAAGCAAATTTGCAGCAATTTTAACATTTCCTTTAATTTTCTATACTTTTTAGCTTTGACTTAACTTTTTAAGTTAACATGTTATTAAATATTTATTATTATACATACTATACTATAAACAATTCTTCGAAATGCACTTTTTTATGTCCTTTTTTTGGGCCATTTAAATATATTTTTCCACAGAACTAATGAAATATATTTTAATTTGAGGGCTAACAATAAATCATTTAATATTTTATACACACATTTAATATAAAACTATTTCTTGGTACATAGGTCATTGTAAAATTTAAATGATTCGGAATCGGAGCCATTTTCGATCCGCAAGTGGCTTCCACTTTATACCCAAATTTAATAACGTAAAATCTTATGCTCTGCGGATTATAATGACTGACATTAACTGACATGGACACCATTAGGAAAATCAGAAGGTTTTAGCTTCAAATTAAAATATTTTAATCCTTATTTGTGTATACTTAATATTAAACATAATTAAAATTTATAATTCCAATAAATTTAGAGACACAATAATATAAACAATTTATCATCCATTCATCATTTATAAAATGTATCATATTTTTTCGGTTTAGATAAACTTAGGGTACATTTTCACTGAGAAACGAAATTAACTAATTTTATAGACAATTACATGCATTAAAGAACCAATACGTATTTGGGCTAAACGATGTAACCTGGGAAGCATAAAACTGTCAATTTGCATATGCTCAGCAATATCTTCTAGAACCGTTCGTCAGATTTTAATGAAATTTGGCAAACAGGTTCAGACAGACCTCATTCTGATATTGTAAACGATTCTAATGAAATTTATAGTACACAATAGTTTTCGAATGTAGTTTGTATCTATAAAATTTAGGATCTGTAGTTTTAGTAAGTCCCTATCAAAATTACGAGTTCTATAACATACATGACAGATGTGTTAAAATCTGAGTTTGTTTTAATAAAGTACTGTTTGTTACAAACATACTCTTAATTTGTTGGATACAAATCACTGTTGAATATAACTACGAGTTATCTGTTAAGGTACCCCTAATTAGCAGTTTTTTTCCGCCTAAGAAACAAAAAAAAACTAAGTTAAGTGGAGTTGAATTTTCTGCATAATATACGTGAGTTTTTATGTTCCTTAATTGATTATACTATAGCTAAAGCAGGAGTATGAGAGCTCTATAAGTATATTATAATATATATTCTATATAATGGTTTTCATATCGGTTCATTTACTGGATACGCAACGATAAAATTGCTTTTTTTATGTTTATACGATACCAGAATCTAGAAATGTGAAAGGTATGAAGAATGTTTGGATATTTTGTTACTTAATTTTGAATAAGTATAATTCTTTTGACTTTATATGGTTTGCTTTTTTGGTTTGTGATATGAATACAAAATTTTTTATATTGTCGACAGAAATAAAAATAATTTTCTATTTCCAGATAGAATTTAAAGATGAAATAAAAATAGCAATTTTATAGGATCGTTTTATTAAAATTGTTTGTGTGTATTTTTTTAAATGAATTTTGTACGAAAAGGAGAATAAAATTGAAGATTTTGAAATACATTTTAATATATACTTTTCTAGGAAAAGCCTTGTAAATATTTTTAAAATATTAATTTTTCAAAATTTACATAATTTAAGTGTTTTGATTTTGGTAACATGACGGATAGGTTCTTAAGAATTGGTGTATTACTACGAAATTAATATAATTAACAAAAGAATGTTTAGGAATGATCGATCCCATATTGATTAATCCCTCGTTAAACTTGTGAATATAGGGAAATAAAGAATATAAATAGTACGTAATACGTATATATATATACCATTTTGAATTTAAAAGTTCAGTTTTTAAAGTTATACAAATTATATATAATATTTGGTAAAGGAGTTAAGGTCATTTTGAGTTTGTTAACCTATAATTTCATAATTTACATATTTTATTTAACCATAATTTATTAATAATATTGCAAGGTATTAAGTTTGTGAGTTCTAGGACAATTTTAAAAAGTTGGGTTTTCGTAAATTATAATTTCATGTATTTGTAATTTAAAAGCAAATAAATTAAATAGGAAAAAAAACAAATTATTGAAATACTTTTGAAATTGCCGTCTATAAACGTTAATACATTCCAATCCTTACGTGTAGAAAATATAAAGAGATGAAAATTGTCGTGAATATTTATATTTTATATATTGACTACGATTTCATTAGGTAAATACGTGGTAAAATGCTCGTTTTTATTATTAATATGTAGTTAAAAATAATTCAGTTCGATTATGTATTTTGTAAATTAATAGATATTTTATAAATATTGATTAATTATATTTTATTTAAAATAAAAATTCTTTAATTTGTTTTTTACAAAATCTTTTACTTACTATAGATTCCATATAATCTATAAAAATAATGTTAAATTACTATTTCTTATTATTAGATGTAGGAATGTTGCATTGCAGGATAATGGAATCTTATAACTTATACAATCTCATTTTCGTTATATAATGAACTTAGATTTGTTGTTGTTTTTGTGGCAAGCGACATTACCATTAATATACGAGATGTATTTACAATATCCACTGGTGTATTTTGTTGATAACCACATGGAACTTCTGTTGATTCGATTTCGTCTAATTAAATCTAATTCCTTATAGAATTGACATCATTGTATAAAGTGACATCTAAAGTGAATCATTGATTTACTAATATTCATCTCATGGAATAGAAAATTTTAATAAATTTACTTATACGTAAACCTTTTTGTAAAGATTATAGTAAGCTATAGTTGACCCCGATGCCTAAAAAGACAAGGAAACTTTTAAAGATGAATAAAGCAACATTAAGATTATATATTGAAGTTGCTACGTGACACACAACCCTCAGGATGCATGCGGTAAGGTTAAGATTGACCACTACCTGCAAGAAGGAGGATGAGTCAGTGGAGCATCTATTGTACCCCTGCCCCTCGGCCCAGTAAAAAAGATTCAGGTTTTTGGAAAAAAAAATCCGGGACAACTTGGAGGAAACAAGTGGGATAAAACCGGCTAAATTGGTTAAGTTCATTAGATAGGTAGGGTAGATAGATACGTTACATTGACAAAAAAGGGTGGTTGACTGAAGAGTTTTTAAATAAGGCTTCAGTGTGTAGGGAAGCGTATCCTCGTATCCTTTAAAATAACTTAATTATGTCAACGTTGTCTTGAAACCAACTTTTTATTTTTATAAAATGACATTGAAAATACATTTTTATATTAAGGTACAATTTGTACAGGATCAAAATTTGAATAGAATGGAGCCTTAAATAATATTTTTTTTTTTTAAATAAATCTGCCAAATATTTATTTTTAGTATTATTAAATTTCAATTTTGTTAAAATGCCAATCATATTTATTCTTTTAGTTTTTATATTTATATATTTTATATTATTTCTCTGTACCTTTTATCTTTATTAAACAAAAACTTAAAAATGAAAAATATTTCAATTTTAATAATGCACTTCAAAACTTCAAAGTATTAAATCGTAGAAATAAAAATGATTTTTTTTTTATTTTGTTTTGGTACTTGAGATAATGAAAAGTCACTAAAAAATTCATAAATATTAAGAAAATGTATATAAAATAACAATAATTTTCTATCTACAATAAAGTAAAATTTTGAAAAATTCTTATTTATGGTAAAAAAAAATTAATATATAATAAACAGATCGGTAATTAAGAAATTTTAATTCTATTTGTCTTAATACTTAATTTAAAAAATAGTCCATTGACCTATTTTGTAATGAAATAACATACCGTATTGCTAAAATGAAAATTCGTCATGAAATCTATAGAAACTTTTTATTACAATATAGTTTATCTATCCATTTCACCTGTAAGTTCCCAGCTATAACCCAGCACCAGAAGAAACACAATTGGCGGATACGAATTGAATATTTTAAATAAATTTAAAAATATTTATGTAAATTGTATTTTTCATTTTAATATTATTTTATAAATTAAAAATGTGTAGAATTTATGTATATTTTATGAAGGGATTTTATATGATTATAAATTTTAAGACTGATTGTTAATTGTAAATCATATTAATGAAAAAAGAATTCTTATGATTTGTTAATCCATTTCATCTTCAAATATAACCTACTTCCATAGTAAATGTTGATACAGTGTAGAGTACAGAGATTTTTCCTGTTAAAAAATTGCTTTTCAGCTTTAACTGCGAAATTTGGTTTCATTTTTAGTTAAAATTTATATGCAGCAAAACCTAGAATTTTTGAAATATAAAATTTATAATTTGTTTATTTTTGTAATGAAAATTTGTATTGTTCATTTTGATTGGATTTGATTGAATTACGAAAAAGTTAATTGTAATGGACTAGCTTAGTTTCCTCTGTACTGTATTCAGGTTGGAAATAATTTAAAAACTGATATCAAACTTTTATTTTTTCATATAAACGACATTTTATTTAATGAACTAAATTGAAATTGATATCTGTATGCATCCTATATTTATTTAAAATTTATTATAATTTCGTGTTAAAATAGAAAATGCACTGACAATCTATCTTGTAACAATTTTTCTCAGAATTTAATCAATTTAATTTAAATTATGTATTACATATACGAAAATAAATATTTTTTAAAATTCTCAAAACCTTTTTAAATATTAAAATATTCTTTCCTATTACAGTAACATTTTCTAAAACATACTTTTTTAGTGCAATTATTTAATAAAAAAAAGTTTTCCTAATTCAATTTGTCTGTCTCTCATGTAAATATTTTCAAGTTGTATTTTATAAATATAATATAATAAAATCGAATCTATTTTATTAATTAAAGTTTCCACTATTAGGACCGCTTTATATTCAACTATGTACAAAATAGAAAATAACGTTTTATATAAATGTAATGTTTTCTAGATTGCTCTGCTAGTTTTAAACATTAAATTAATTGAGATTGTCGGTATTGAAAAAAGCCGATAAGTACGAAATTACTGCGTGTACAGTAATATATGGTTTTTTGACCTATTCATCTTTCATCAGTATTTTACGAAGGTTTATGGAAGAACTATCAGCTGTTGTAATGGAAAGACCGGTTGAAAAATTAAAATTATTCAAATTAAGCTTCCTTCACATGATTTACAAAACAAAAAATCGCCAGGCTTCATTTCTTACCAATTTGTATCACAAACACAAAATGAATGTAAGAAATGAAAGTTACTGTGTCAATTAAGCAATGTTGACATTCCCATTAACGGACTGTATATGTTTATAAAATCCACTTTACCAACGATCTAACAATTTTCTCCTCACCCATGTCACTTTTTGTCATTTTTGATTTTAATGAAGTTTGGTACGCAACTTTGTATCGTAATCTAGCTTATACGTTTGGCTCGGTATATCAATGATTACGAATTATATAAAATACATTCCGGATCCCAGATGCCCTAGCGTTCTTAAATTTTGTACACATTTTGTACACATTGAATTGATAATAGCCTTTTCCTTTATTCTTATTTAAAATCCATTTCTTTCTGTTTTTGCTATTGTACTTTTCCATTTAAAATATACATTTACATATTTTCCTGGTGTATTTATATGTAAATAGAACAAGCTATATATCAATTTTGATTACACTTTTATTCGGTATCTAAAATTACTAAATTTTTTTTCTTCTGAAACTAAAAATTCTGGTGATTTCGACCAGAAAATCGTTGATAATTTACCAAAACCAAAAGAAAAGAAGAAAATTTGTTAGTAAAAAATTGCTTTCATATATTTACTTTTTGGGTACATTTATTACTTTTAGTATAATATTGTAGGTGGACAGCATACCATTAAGAATATAGATAATTTTTCCTTATCAAATAATTTAAAAAGTAACTAAAATATTTCAAAGATCAAATTTTTTAAGTACTTTCACACTCGAGTAAGAAAAGCTTTTCGAAATGACAGCACGAAAATACAATTTTACAATTACAAGAAAACTTTCTCTTTTTCATAATGATATATGTAAACTAATACAAATACAATAAAGGAATTTTCACAACAACAATAACTAAAAAAAAAAAAAATCAAAACAAAAATCAAGAATTTTATGGATTCGGAAAGAGGCTAGTGCCTCAAATTTTTTTTTATATACTTTTAATCATTCAAAACTACAGATATGAACAAAAAGATATTAAGCAATTTGGTGTAAAATCTTATCATAAAATTTACCTAATAACAAATCTTATAGAGGAAAATTTGATCTGCCGAAACTAAACTTTACACTTTCTAAATATCAAAATAAAATTTTGTATGCGGCTTTTTAATTACTATTCAGAATTTTGAAATAGTTTTGTTCTTTCAAACTAAATGAAAAAAAAAAATATTAAAAGTAATGAAAATTAAATTAATTTTATAAAATTCTAAATGGAATTTTCATCATTTGAAAAAAACTATTCAAAATCTAATTTTTTTTTTTACAAAATAGTCATCTAATTTTATTCGGAAACTTTACAATTACAAAAGAAAAGCTTTTTCTAATAAAAAAATTGGAAACGTACACAAAAAACCAAAAAAATATAAAAACATTTTCTTTTACATTGTAAAATTTTCCACAACATAAACGATAATTTTATTTATTTATGTTTGTATTTGATTATTTTTCATACCTACATCAATAAAATACTCAAAAAATTCTTATTTTCAACATGCTTTTTTTAAAAATAATTTTCCATTTTCCATATGATTTTCCTCACCCACTATAAAACGAAAATCAGTTTTTCTCTCAATAATATAATGAAAAATTGTACCGACTAAAATGAAAAAGAAAAATCCCTTACCTTACCCAACAAAAACAAAATTATTACTCTCTCTTGTATCCCATTCTCTTCTCATACGCTCTCAGCATAAAATAGAAAAGAAAAACTACACGAAAAACCGAAGTAACTAATACATATACATAAAACTTTTGTCGATTCATGTTTGGAGGGGTGGGCAAGGTTCGTATGTATTTAATAAAATATGAAAATTTCGCACAGGAAATATAAAGAAAAATAGAAACACAAATTTTCCAATTGTGAAAATTTATATATATATATAAATATTTTGTATATTTTTTATGTTCCAACCAGAAAAATTTAAATTTCCATTTTAGTAAGTTAGTCGGAGTCGCGTTAAACTGGTGGTTTTTTGTCCGTCAGACGGGAAAAATTTTCTAAAATAATAAAGGACAACAACAATATTGTTAAAATAATATATATATATATAAAAAAGAAAAACTTTTTATAAACTATTTCAAAAAAAAAATAATGAAAAAAGGATATTTATTAATTAACAAAAATACCGGGGACTTGTTAATAATCGGTTTTTCTGTGGCAATTAATTAAAAATATAATTTAACAAAAATTGAATAAATAAAATAAAAATAATTTATTACGAAAAAATTTCCACAAAAATTTTCAAAACTAAAACCCACCTTCACGTATATAAGAAAAATTAAATAAATTACTACAAAAAATTAAAATAATTTTCGGAAAATTTTAATATACATAGTAGAAAATTTAATTCATAAATGGAGAAGGAAAAATGATGAAAAGGTTTTTTTTTTTGTTTTTGTTTAATTGCATTTCATAAGAAAATGTTGAAATATGTAATTTAAAAAGGATCTTTGTAATGAAAAATCTACCATATTGAAAAAGTCAAAATAAATTATCCTTAAAATTACATACACACATACGTATATTTATATATTTATAAGTATATAAATGAGAAAAATAAATAAATATATTTTGTCTTTATGGCTATGTATTTTTTACAGGACGAAAAAAAAAAATTACAAAAAAAAAATCTTTATTATTTTTGTTTCAGTTAAATTTATTTATATTCATTTTTTTTTTTTTTTTTTGGGTGGGATTCGCAGTTTCCATTACATTACACGCAGGATACACAACACAAAAAATTATATATATTTTAAGGATATATAATTTTTTTTCGGTTGTATATCATATTAAAATCTTGACTTATATTTCTTTAACTTATTTGTTTTAATGTCGTCATTCATGCAAAAAAAAAAGAAAAT
Source organism: Rhamphomyia laevipes (assembly GCA_963920725.1). NCBI lineage: Eukaryota > Metazoa > Arthropoda > Insecta > Diptera > Empididae > Rhamphomyia > Rhamphomyia laevipes. The sequence goes on from OY987257.1 coordinate 53,042,371, forward strand.
TTGAAAAATTTAAGAGGTGTGACATTACCGAAAATTTAAAATCGTTATGAATTTTTGATATAATTAGATGATTCGATACCTATTGCTAGTAAAATATTCCACATTATTTTCATTGTAATTTGTATGGCCATGTTATTGTAATTTGTGTTATTGTATTTGACAAATAATGTGAAATTGTCAAATTTCTACTAAAAACAAGCAGTTCTGACAATACCTAAATAATTTATGACAAAATAATTATAATATAATTTGAAGTTTACATAATTTCAAATGTGCAATTAACTATAAAACTAAATTATAACATTACACGTGATTTTATAAAGCATAATTTCAATCACAAATTACACGTGATTATTTAGAGATTTCAATCAGAAAATTGCTGAACTCTGAGATTATTACATGTGACATGTGACTTTTTTTGTACAAAAGTAAATTTCTGAAATTCTTTTGACAGTTTTTGTTGGCTATGAATATACTTCTATATAATGAATGACGTAGTCAGATAGATTTCAAATACAACATTTTATTTAAGATTTGCCTACAATTACAATGTTTGTGATCATTTTAGAATTGAAATTATAATTTATGTCAAATGTAATTTTTGTCTAATTGACGAAAATGTTAGTTAAATAAAAAAATTGTGCTAACAAATAATTATTAAAGATTTCCAAATAAAATGAAAATAAATGAAAATTAAAATGATTTTAGGAAAATCGAAATTCCGAATGTTAAGAATATTGTAATTATTTGCCAAAATGACGAAAATAATCAATGAATTAATAAAAATTGACAAATACAATTTAGTTGTCAATTTTGCCAAATTGACAAATACAATTTAGATGTCAATTATGCCAAATTGAAGAACATATTTAGAACCTACATAAATTTTGGTTCACTTTTAACAAACTATTACCAATATTTTATAAAATTAAATTGACAAAAAGAATTGAATTTTTCTAAATATCGTTTTGCGTAATGTCACACAACCCTCGTCAAAACAACAATAATAATATATGTATAAAAAACAGAAAAAAAAAATTGAAATAATAAATTAAATTAAAATAAAGGAGCCAAAAAAAATTTTGTAATAAAAGAAAAAATCCTTTCGGCGCCACCAATTAAATATTATTGAAATTATACATTAAATTATAAATATATTTATTAACAAAATATATGAAATTTTTTGGGAATTTAATTTATCTAATTTTCTATAAGGGGCAAACCGGGTGGAAAAATTAATATATTATTTATAAATCATAAACTAAAACTAAGTGAAATTGTATTTTTTTGTTTTATTCTAGTTTAGTGTACTGGGTGTGTCAAGTGTGTAAACAAAAATGGATTAACTAAGGTGGAATGTAAATTTTGACAAAATAAACAAAATCTTTAAAAAAATAAAATAAAATAAAAAAGTGAAAATACTAAAAAATTCAAATTTAAATTGCAACAATAAAAATAAAGTATAGTAAAAATTGTGACTTTGTAAATATAATTATATTTGTGTGAGTGTAAAGTGTAATAAATTCAAAAAAAATCTAAATGTGTGAGTGTGGAAAACTAAAACAAGAAAAAACTAAAAAGAAAATTTGTAAAAAACCAAAATAAGAAATTAATTTTTAGGGTGAAATCAATTAATAATAAATAAAAAATTGTTTTTATTTTTAGTTCAAATTATTTAAAAGTTTTGTTAATCTTCCAAATTCAATTTTTTTATATTTTTTAAAAATTAATTTAAAAATAAATTCAATTATTTTAAAAATGGTTTTTAATATGTGAATAAAAAAAATTTTGTGTAAAAAAAATAATTTTTTTTAAGCCTTTTTTGTTTTTTATCATTATAAAATTAATAAAATTTCAAAATAATTCACAAATATATATAATAGTAAGGATAGAAAAGGATTAAATTAGTTATATGGAAAATAATAATTTATAATTTGCTCAAGGATTCAAAACACACATTAAGAATAAGATGAAAAAAATAACGACAATTATATGAGGATTATAGAAATTACTATAAACCTAAATATTATGTATTAAAAACAAAAGGTATGAATAATTTTAAATTAAATTTAATAAATAATAAATGTAAAAAAATTTGTTCTCTCTCCAAAAGACACCATTTTAATTTACTATAGTCCTTTACAGAAATTATTTTCTTGTATTTGATAAGAATTAATTTCTGATCTGTTAGCCGGTTGTGCCCACTTTTAGAAGTTAAAAGTTATAAATTTTCATAATTACAAGTTTGCAGTGGCACTAACAATTAAGATAACATAAAACAGAAATCTTGATTTTAGTATGTATTTAAAGAAACAGTAATTCAATCAAAGGTCACTCAATTTCACATGAAAATGATGTACAAGAAGAAACTTGTTAAAATTAACATATCAGATTCATAATTAGTACCACAATAAAAATGGCGAATCATTGAAAGAATAATCACCATTTGAAATAGGTACTTGCCCTTTATAATGTGCTGTAAGATGGTGATTCCCATTTTTAATGTGTTACTAATGAATTTGATATGTTATTAGTTTTAAGTTTCTTGTACCGAGCTTGCCCAGAAATATTTAGAGCTATATATTTTGTTATAGCAAATACTTTCCACTATTGACAATTCGATTTTTGAAAAGTGTAGGATTGTTTTAAAATTGGCTTAGGTTAAAAACAGAAAAAATGGTTTCAGTTTTTAATTTTATTTGTTAAATATGTAACACATACATATGTAAATAATTATTTGTGAACATTAATTTTCATAAATTGAAATAAAACGTAAAACTCTTCAATAAAACGTAAAAATCGCAAATTTTTCGTATAAACTGCGCGTTTCATAGCACAATAAATTTATTATATTTAACGACAAAATTATTAAATGTTATAACCAATTTTCGTAGCTACTTAGACTTGGAGTTATTGTCAGACTGAATATATACATTAATACATTCCTTTTGGTACTACAATTTTCATTATGGTATTATAAAATTTTCAATTTTTATTAATACTTATATCAAATTATATAAAACTCGTGATTAATGAAATCATGTATAAATTTTATTTAAATGTATATTTTTGAAATTTTATTCATCTAAATATAAATATATTTAAATTATAAATATATTCATATATAAATTTGTATTGTGGTAGCAACTATTAACATTTAGTATAACCATTAAATAAATTAATAGTTTTTGTAAATGAAAGAATGTTTTATATGGTAAACAAAATGATTAATATTTATAGACCAGGAATATGAAATAATTAATTTTAATACATTTTATTTTTACAACTGAAAGGTACTTTTCCGAACAGACTTCTTAAAAAAATAATCATAAAAAATTAATTAAATACGTAATTTTGTATTTGTTTATTATTTTAATAAATAAAAATGTGTTTTAAGTAAAATTTACACGCAAATATATTTTATATATAAAGTTTTTTAAGTGTTAAGAAGAGTTTTTGAAATAAATGTTAATATAAAAATAAATAAATTTTATTATATTAAATATACGCAATTTGTTTTTAATAATTATAATTAATTAATTTATTATTATTATAATACATATTAAGTATTTTTTTTTAATTAATTGGAGTTTTGAATTTAAATTAACCTTTAATTCAGGTCACTCACTGGTCACTGCCAGTTAAGGTATCACTTAAACAAGATTGGAAGCTCTGAAAATGGGGACTATAGGTTCTGTTTGAATGACTGTAGCTTCTGTGTAGTTTCTGTGGAAGACGAAGATTTGCCGGAATATGTTTAACACCATCTGGGGGTAAGAGATTTCTGAGTGTTCAAGAAATCAAGGTTTAGGCCGTCAGGAAATTCTGGATTTCTATATCATCCTGGTCCTGGGTATATACTTGTCAAATATTAGTAAGGTAGACACATTAGATATATTTAGGTTGCAGTGTAGGGAGCCGGAGATTCGTAACTTAACGATCACATATTAATTTAATCTAACCTTTTAATTGGTGAGGTGAGGATCTAAGGAACCTTCATTTAATTTTTAGTCTTGAAATTTTAGAACGTTCATGAAGTCTGGTTTTTTACATGCAAGAAAAGCTCATATTGCGTGGATTTAATTTTGTGGTTTCCGCAGTCATGAAAATGATTAGGTAGAATAAACTTAGGTAGGTTATTCAGTAAACAGATAATAGAAATTGCAAACCTAAGCAATAAAAACCAAAGCAATAAAGCATGTATTTAAAATCATATTTGCTATCTTTTGCAGCTCCGCTTTTTAAAAACACGGTAGTAATGGTAATGCTATTGTACATTCAACAAAACTTCTGCTCACAAATCTTATAAACATACTTGAGATATATTTGAACAACTTATACGATGCTTTGCAATAATTCTGAATCAGACATTACGACATTTGTAATTTGCACTATTTAATACAACTTTAGTTAATTTAACAAATATTCGAAACGAGACAGAGTTCTTTCAACAAGCTGTAATAATTTGGACTATTAACTTAACAAATTTAGTGACAAATTTTAATGGAAATTTTATTAAATACATCATCTGTCGACTACACCAACAATTGTCCCCCAAAAACAACAATATTTCAAGTCATGAAAGGTTATTTTTTACAAAGTATTTTAAATATGGTCGCCAACAAAAAAAAGAAATCCCCTTTTAACCTTCTGACTATGTACTTCATTAGCAAAAAGTTTTCTGTTTTTTTGTTTTACAAAAAATTGTTAAATAAGATTTTTTGCTGTTGTTTGTAACCACTTTGTTTTCTGGAATGTCATTAAATATTTTAACCAACATATGGTAAAAAGACACCTAAACTAATAACATCCATTTTTTTGTTGTTGTTGTTCCGGGATACATACTTAAAATTTGAACTAAGTCCTTAACATTTTTTTTTTTTAATATTAAATTTATATTTGCGTAAAATACATTTAAATAAAAAAACAAAATTTTCCTCGCGTTACCAAAAAATTTAATTCAATATTATATAGAAAGGAAAATTTCAACCTTAAATGATAATATATTTTTTATTTTTGAAGGGCTATATAACAAAATTTTAGATGGTATTAGTGGAGCTGAATTATTATTGTCCTTTGAAAAAATGTAAACGAATATATTAAAAGAAGGCTATAATAAAATAAAGGGATTTTTGTTATGCGTGTTCCTATCCTAATTATGTAGAGTTATAAATAATTTTATATATTTTATACTTGTTTTTTTATATTTTTTGCATAATAATCATTTCGGAAGGACAGTAAATTTTTATGATGAAGTTTAGCGCACGTGTAATTCCATGTGATATATATGTATAATGTATATAATATTTATTAGTGATGGTACAAAAGTTCTTGCGGGGATTTGAAATCATTTTGTTTTATATACATTAAATATATATGTATAGCATTAAGTGTGTATTTGTTAAACGATTCTCTAATTATTAATTATACTATAAATTTTGTAAAACAAAATGTCACTGTTAATTTTAATTTGGCCATTTTCTTGTCTGTCCAAGCATAAAATTGTAATATTTTAAGTACTAATTTAAGGATGGAAATACGATTTCAATTTATTCAAATTCTTGTAGTAATAATAAAAAAAAAATGTGATTAATTATATACGTTAAAAGTGTAATGTATACTGGGTGACTTAGTATTAAGATGTGATAAATTTATTTACGAATTCGAAAAAAATCAAGGATATAATAGCTAAAGTATTAAAATCGCTATTTATAGTAAGGATACCTTCGACTAAAAACACTTCTGTGTTAAAATTCCAACACGAATGGGTAGAAATCGTCAGCAGGAGAAGAATAAATCTGACGTTTAGCCTATCTTATAACATTGATGGTGATATTTATGGCCGCTTTCACAGTGTATGAGTTTCGGTTTAAGTTATTTTCTATTTTCTCAGTGCAAGCTTAAAGATAATTTCTTTAAATCAAGGTTTAACTTAAATCGCAGATGGCGCAGATGAGTAGAGCTTAAATGAAATTTTAAGCTTTTAAGTTAAGTTTAAGTTTCACAATTTTTTTTATTATTAGTTTATACACACAAACAGAAAATAAATTCAAATACATACATACATTTGAAAGTTATAAGAAAAAACCAAAATTATTATGACGTTTCATTTCCTTCATATTATAAATTCATATATTTTTATATATAAAACACAAATAAAAATAATTATACACGCACACTTACTCAAAAATTTCAATATTACATTAATTTTTATAGTTACATTTTCATTCACAATAATATTATTTTGAATTATTATTCACAATAATCCACATTTTTTGGTTTTGCTAAGGTTACATAAATGCGCATAATTTTTTAAATTTAATTATATTTGAAATTCAAATTTGGCAAATTTTGTTATACTTTTAATATTTGATGAATTTTATTTACTCTTGGATAGGCGGGAAAATCAAATTTTAAAGTTAGTTGAACTAAAAGTGAGATGATAATTGTTTAAATCTTGCAGCTAACGTAAATATATTAATTATTTCATATTAAATGTATTAGTAAATTTGATTTTAAAAGCATTATTAAGTAAATTAGTAAGATTTTTAAAGCCTGATAGAAAATTTTATTTTTTTTTAAAAAGGAAGAAATCAATATTTTTTTATTATTGAATCTATTTCTTATTATTTTATTCCCTGTAATAATTGTGTCTTTAATACATTTATTTTTGAAAAATAATCATAAAAGTATAATTAAATTACTAAAGACATTAATATTTATTAATTACTAATATTAAGTGATCCTTCGTCCTTAACTCTTTAGTTCTTTATAAGATATTTCCATGTACTTTCGTAGCACATTCCAAAAATATATCCAAAACAATAAAAGCAATGTAAATTACTTGAAGTCTTAAAATGGCTCTTCAAGACAATTTTCTTGTTAATATGTTTATGTATATGTAATATACCTTTAATTTCTTCCCTTTTAAAACTAATATATAGAAAATCCGACAAGATTCTTTAATCTTATTGTAAGTAACTGATGCCAACAAAAAAAAAACTTATATTAAGACTAAAATGGCTACGTAAATTATTATTATTTTGTGATAGAATTAGTGATTAATGTCTAAATTTAATTTCAGTTAATATTGGGCTAAGACATGTTTTCATTTCGTTGTCGAGCCTAATTTTTATTTCACAACATAAAAAAAATCTCATTACACTATCATTTCCTTTGTTGCTCCTGGGTTATAAAACAAAAACAAAAATCCTTTTTATTATCCTATCACGTCTTTAGTCTTTGTCATCGCCCTTAAAATAATGAAGAAAAAAAAGAAGAAGACTTAATGCCATTTTCGAAATCCTCTTTTCGTACGATGATGTGCATGAAAGCAGAAAAATAGAATATCGTTCACCCAATATATATATATATATATATATATATATATATATATATATATATATATATATATATATGTATGTATATATATATATATATAATTATCATCATTTTTATGCGTTGATTTAGATTCAGGATTTATGCTAATTTTATGTAAATAGATATTTAAGAATGAATAACGTAAATTTCTTAAAGCAATATTATTTATTTGAATTTAAAAATTTACTTATTTATACGTGGCGGTTTGACAATTTCACTATTTATCATACAATTCGGAAATTTTGATTTTTGATAAATCTTTGTAAAATGTTTATAATTTAATTATATAATCAAAAATCTTGTAATTTCATTTCCGAACACAATTTTTAAATCTAAAAACAATTAAAATTAAGCAGAATTGGCATCACTAATTATGACATTTGTATATTTATGACATAAGTTGTTTGTGATAAATTATAAGAGCCTCAGTATAAAAAATCGTCTGAAAAATCTTTTAGTGTAACGAAGCTCTTAAAGTTTGGTTGACATTCTTGATATTGAGTTCTTATGTGTATTTTGTGTTTGAGATTATATTTATACCCAAAGTTCTCTGTCAAATGAGAATAATATTGTAGATGTGATACAGAATGGATACTGTGCTCCAGTATTTAACTTTTACTGAGACTACGAAAAAGAGTGCGATGTTATGAGCGTTGATGTAAATTTTACTTAGGCGGTGATGTAATATGTGCTTTAGTTTGAAACACTGCTCCTAGTGTCACTATATACGTGATCTTAGGTTTTTGTTCGTGAAATTCTTTGGCTATTCCTTCTTTAGATTCTTGGAAGATATATATGGCTTAAAAAGGAATAAGTAACAATTATATAATTTTGAACATATTTTTCCTTTGCTTGAAGTTGTGTGAAAGAAAAATTTCCATGCACTAAGTATCTTAATACTTAGGTCCGATAATATCATATAAGATTATAAATGTCATTTTAAATCTTTAAGTCTTAGCATTTTATTTTATATAAGTTTATTGTAAGTATCAAAATCAAATATTTTACAATGCAAATATTTATGATTTGAATTTATTTTGAAATTTACTTGGTTGAAAGCATTACAATAATTTAAATAAAATTTGGAAAGAAGCACTAGACTAGAATGAAATAAATATTAATACGAAAATATAAAAAAAACGGTCAGGGTTTAGCAATATTTATGTTAGATTAGTGTTACTAAACACTATAAATCATTGATAAATCATCCCTGGCACCATGGAACTAATTGAATGCATTATTCCTTCGTTTTTGATTACAGTTGAAAATCTGTAAGTGGTCATCATGGAGTAGGTTGGTAATAAAAGTAAATTTCCTTATTAATTTCTGAATGCCATTCCATTAAATATATAGAAAACTAAAACGCATAGAAACTGATGAAAAATCAATAATATTAGTTGATTTAATGAACTTTTATTATATTAATTGACTTGATGAAGTATTTTGAAAAAATAATACAAATATTATAATTAATATAAAAAAGAAAAAACTTTAAGTAATAAATACATAAAATTACTTATGTTTTAAGTTAAAATAAATATCAAAGTCACGCATTCAAAAATATGATTATTTTTCATCAATCAAATTGTATGTATATAAATATATTATGTACATATAATTTACCTATAATTTAATTATATACATTAATTTTTTTTTCTGTCAGATGACAAATTAACAACATTTATTAATTATTACACCCTTCATTTTTGATTAAAATTAAGTAGTCATAATTATTTTGGCGTCGGTTTTTAATAAATTTGGGTTTAGGTTTCTGTCCGGTCAGTTTTTTTCATTTATAACAAGAATAAAAATATCTCAATTAAATTAAATTAGTTAACCTTTTAAAGCATAAAACATATTTTTTATAGGCTTTAAAGAGCAATTTTACAGAAGGCGAACAATAGTTTTTATTATTAATGGTGGGTATTTGGACATATTCCACAGGTTACTTAATTAAATGGGTTAAAATTTCCTAAAATAATGGTTCATAAATAAATAATTAAAAAATTATGATTTAAACAAATAAATAAATAAATAAATAAGTAAATAAAAACGATATATCCAAATTCCATATGAAATTATAGAGATATATTAACTTTAATAAGTTAGCTCCATAACTGAAAATTTCCAATTATATGATTTTTGAAATAATACCTCAATAATTCAATTATTTATGGAATAACTATAAAATATTCTAAAAAAATTATCTGATGAATAAATTCAATTTATTCAAATAAGTTTCCGAGGTTTGATATTTGGGTATCTGATGCTTGAATCAATATTTCGTTACCATAAATAATGTCCGTAACACTGCTTTAGATGTAAGGTTTATAAAATTTCAAAAATTAAGATGGTATGGTCATGTCAAAATATTGTCGACACATAGAACGCTTAAAACAGAACATGGAAAACGAATTACTAAATTACTGGAATTCTTTGAGACTATCTAAATTAAGATCTATATGTCATCAGCAGATTTAAATGAAATTATTCAACCAAGTCACTTTACCAAGTAACTTTTTATCGATTTAATTTAACCCTCCATTACTATCGTTAATTTGTTTATGTAATTTTTAACTATGAGTGTAATCCATCATTTTTTTTCAAATTATGTTTTATGACGAATGACAGCTAATACGTTAATAAAATTTACTAAATGATAAAAAATACTTTTTGTTAGTACTAATTCTGCAGTTTTTCCATATAGTATGCTCAATTTTTTTTGACAATCCCTCAGCCAAAACTCTTTTCAAAATTATGTAAAAATATTCTGAAATATGCCAGGGTTTCAATATATAATAATAGATCAAAAGTTTGTAGCATTCGTTAGATTTTGGAACGCTTTTTTCATATTATGTGGACAAATTCACATATTTTAGTAATGGAGGGTTAATTTAAAAATTATTAGAAAAAATATAATAATTTATTTAATTGTAGAATTATAATCAAAAATATCTAATAATATTATTTTTTATAAGTAGCGTTAAGAATTCTTAAAATGAATTTAATCAGTAAAAATAGGTACGTAATATATTAAAATGTCAGAAGTAAATGGCATATAAAAACTTTAAAAAAAAAAAAACGAATTTTATTTTTTAGTTGTTCCCATTGGTATAGAAAAAATTTACATAAGAAAAAGTTTTCTTAGAATATAATTTTTGTATGGAAATTTTTATATTTACGGCACATTTAAAGGGAGATATTTTCTTAAGGATCTAATAAAGCTATAATATATTTAATATTCGGGAAAATATGTTATATGCTAATACACTTTAAAAAATACTGAATATTTTTGGAATTCAAATGTTTTTTATAATTTTGAATTAAACACACTTTGACTGAGGTAATCACATAGACATAGATGGCGATGTGATAGTTAATATTTATGAAATATAATTTGAAATTCCTTTTTGTATTGTTTTTTAAAATCAGGATCATAAATTTTGAACATGTTTTTCAAAATGACGATAATACAATATAAGTTTAATTGATTTTTTTTTTATATTAACTCACCACACATACCAGAGTCATTATCAGATATCGTACAGGCTTTGGTCTTCTGCATTTAAATATTTAAAAAATTTCGAAGGAAAATTTTAAACAAAAACTTTTATTTAATAAAATTTGAAATCTGTAAAACCACAAAATTAACATCAAATTTACAGTGTTATTTCATCGCACACCATAAGCTTATATCTTCATATATATATATATCCTTTTAGTCCTTTTAAAGTATATATAAAAGGCATATATATATGTGTGGTTTAAAATTCGTTAAAAAGGATCAAAATGAGGGTTTCCACTTTAAATTATTACACAAAAGTTTATTCTGATTAGAAGAGGTAAAAATATTGTATATTATAGATATACTTTACATATATATATATATTTGTATATATATATACAAAGTCGGATATGTATATACAGAAAAGTGGCATTGAAACTTTTCTGAAAATATTTTCCTTGTATAACTTTTTCTTATGTGTGGTCGGGATTTTCTGTTTTTACCGCCTTTTATATATAAAAATATATACAGAAAATTTTTAACTTTAAGAAATTTACGAAAAGATCCTTGCAGGATATTCGTGGTATTTTCTGTTTTTTTTTTTTTTTGGTTTTTTTTTGTGCGGAGAAACTCTTTCGCCTTATTATGAAAAGATAAATTATTATTCTTTGGGTATATGGAAACTTTAGGAAAATTTATAAAGACTTAAAAAAAAGAGTATAGAAAATCGAATAATTTGGTATCCTTAGTACATAATGTGTTTATTTGAGTGTGAATTGCGTGGGAAATGTGAATAGGATATTTTTTGTAAAGGTAAATATATCAATTCAAAAAATAAAAAAAAAAAAAATGAAGATTGAAAATCTATAGAGAAGAAAAAAAAACATTTTCCTTCTATTTATCCTATAATTTATAGTAGAATTTAGAAATGTGTCTACTCTATTATCAATTTATTAGATTGTAATAGTATAGTAAATGATTTTGAAAGTAAAAAAAAAGTAAAGAAATTGGAAAATTCTATATAAAATATTAATAAAGTATATATTGAAGAAGAAAAAGTTTTCTTTTTTATAATAATTTTTGTTGACCTGAATAATGGACAAGAAAATCTGTATAGAAAATATAAAATGAAAGTCATTGGAAGATTTTCATATTATTTTTTTATTATCCTTCTTCAAAATAAGTTATATTTTAGATTTACGAAGTTAGTAAATTTTTTATATAAATTTTTAGTTCAGAGTGCTTGTTAAATTCATTGTTATAATTGTGATAATGTATAACTTATCCGTTTATGAATTCAATAAGAGAATTGTAGTAGAAGAAGCTAAATGTGTCCTTTATTATAATGGTGTTACAATAGATAATAATTGTGTGTATATCATTCAAAAATGAAAAACTTTATAATATAATTAATTTTTATTTGAAAGATTTGAAAGATATAATTCAATTGGAAAAAGTTTAATTGCGTTAGAGATTGCGATTTTGAAATATAATCGTTTCTATATAGATTTTTTTTAAAATTATTGGATTATTATTTTACAATTCTAATAGCCGGAGAGTTAGGATCACATTAACTTTGGTTTATTTTAGCAGGTTATATAATATGATATTATATAAACAATTTTTGAAACACCCGAGCCTGCACATAATTGTTATTTTACTTTACCTTACTAAGGAATCTAATTTGTGATCTGGCAGGATTTTAGTGTAGCTATTTTGATCTATTTTTTTGAATTTTTGCTAAAATTTCAGCTTAGTTTATGTAACTAAAATCATTTGAAATATTTTTAAGTTATTTTGAAAGCCAAGGTTTAATGGCGCATTGCTGCTAAACTTTATATTGTATGTTCAGTGAGTTAATAAGAGTCTGTCAGCTATAAATCCTAATGCAATGAAAGTAAATTTTGATAGAATCAAATGAAAATTTGATTCTATCAATGAATTGAAATCAATGAAAATCTTAAAAATTAATTAATTTGGTCGTTAAGATAATGAGATGGTAAATTATTGGTAAATTTGTAATAAAATAATGCATTTATAAAATTAAATTAAAAAATTGATTAAATATAAGCTTTTGTACTTTTGGATTACATTGAAAACCAGCTTTAGTTAATTTAAACTATAAATATTTAATAGATTTAAGTATAATCATAATCTTAATTCCAACCAAGATTTGGAATATCAAATAACGAAAATTGTTTACGAACTGATACTAATCATTCCTACACTGATTGTAGACATTTTTGGTTAAATATTGTTTGTAATTGCCATGTTAAAATAGGTTGAAAAACTTAACAAATAATAGAACTATGTAATCGTAATATCAATGAAAATGTATGGAAGTCATACGTCCATATTACAAAAATGAATAGCCAATTTTTTTTTACCGACCAAATTGTGTTTACTCCAAAAAACATTAAAACATCATCCAAAAAACATTAAACAATCAAAATATTTTGACACAATTTTTTTGTGTATTTAACCATCTGTCAATCCTGCAAATTTATTATAGCAACAAATTCACTTCTTTTTTATATATTTCTTCTGTGGTAAAATTTACATATAAAATTTGTGGTATATTTAAAAATTATTTTATTTATACTTTATAATTAATAACAACAATTAATATATACATTTTTGGTTAATCATAATTAATTTATTTTTTACAAAATTTTTAGGGATGAAAACCACATAAAATTTTTTGGTATATAATTCAGAAAATAGTTTATAACAATATAATGAAAATTAAGTAATTGTAGAATTTTGGTTTTATAGTTTTCATTGAAAAAGTGTTATCGAAGTTGTAATCATGAACTTTTCATATTACAATTTTATTGATTACTACTTAGCGTTACGATCGCGGTTATTAAACCTCTTCATTGCGGTGATCATATGTAGTAATTCGTTTTTAAACAAGATGGAATTTTTAGTTTGAAACCAGAGTTTTTCAAATTATTACATTTGTTTATCAAAATTCAAAAAATAGTCTAAGGATATTATGAAAATGTATCAATTCTCATGGATTACATTGGAAACCAGCTTTAGTTACTTTAAACTATGAATATTTATTGATTCAACTATAATCATAATCACAATTTCAACCATGATTTGAAATATCAAATAATGAAAATTGTTAACGAACTGATACTAATCATTCTGATACGCATAATTTAATAAATTATGGTATACTATTTTCAATTATCAACATTAAATGTAGCAATTGACAAATAAATAGTATAATAAGTTTTGTTTTTCGAAATTATTTTGAGCCTTCTAAACTACAACTATCATAAAATCTTAAATAACTAGTAAACCTCTGCAAATATTTACAAAAATTTTATATATTTTATATTTTCTTTCTTTTTTTAAAAAAATATTTACAAAAATTCAAGTATTAATAAGTTATCTTATATAATTTCAAAGCCATTCCCATTCATTCATGGTTCTATGCCTACTTTTATATCAGATTTTAAACATTTTTTATTGTATACTCTTTAGTATTTTATCTTATTAAGCCTTTTTCGCGTAGTAATTTTGTCAGAGTCTAAACAAAAAAAAAGGACGAAATATAAAGCAAGTAACACCCATGTTATATTTGGAACAATAATCCTGATGACACATAATCCAGTTGTTCGGACCACCCAAAAAAATGTTATTACACAATATTTTTTTTTGTGTAACCTGGTTTTTCTGTTCTCGCAATTTCACTGTGATAAACAAAAGAAAAAGGAAGAATATACTAAAAAAATAAACATAAACAAACAACATAGAAATAATAATTTAAAACCCATTTTATTCATGAAATATGTAAATTGGATTAACCTAATTTAGGCATTTATATGGGGATATAACCTCCTAACAAAAAAATGAAAAAATACGATTTCGATTTGTATGATTATATTTTCTGATCCTGAATAATTTGAACAACAACAAAAATGTTTTTTTTTTATATATAAATTATTTTATAGCTGAATAGGACTTTTTTTTATGGTTAATCTTTTAGATACCAAATTCAGAATCACTCTACTCACCAAAATAAATCTATATTTAAGTAAGAAAAATTAGTTTGGTAAGTGGAATAATACCAGGTTTCTTTGTACATCGATTTAAGTAATAAAATCTAAGAAACTTTTTAGATGATTAAATGATATTTTTATAACCAAAAAATTTACATTAGCCAGACAAAGAGATATGAAATTTTTATGACAAATATTTAATGATGGAGTGAAACAGATATATACATAGTTCGGTAAATTAATTTTTTTACAATATTGTAATTTAATTTGTAAAATACTCTAATACTTTTCTTATTAATACAGGGTGAGGAAAAATTGAAATATTTTAGAACATGTTCGAATATGACATTAACCTTCAACTATTTCTATAGAATGAACAAAAATCATATTCGTTTGACTTTGAACTTTGGAATATTCGGAATGAAAATTTCAATTTTTGGTAATTTTAATCATAAAATAAATTTTTGTTATACTATAAATATTTGCAATTCAAATTCTATTTGTCAACTTTAATTCTTCGAATATCTACGCATAATTGCAAAATTCAAATATTAAATGTATAAATATACCAACCTTACAGTCGGACCTCAAAAAACATACAACAACAAAAAAAATTCTATCAACATAAAATTTATGATACCAAAAAAACATAGTTCATATTTCACTGGTGTATAAAGTATATAAACATTTTAAAAAGATATGAATTCCAATTATAAACATGAAAAAATATTTATATATGCCCACTTGTAATACAGAATTACAACAAATAAAAACGGAGCAATAAAATATCTATTTGTATGTATGTATATATTTAGTCCAGTCCTGGGGTTTCGGTGATCAATTTCATATAAGCAAAACTTTTTTGTGGCATAAATGTCCTAGGAATTATACACGAGTATTATATAGAAAACTATATAGTAAATGAATTTATTATGATTTGGGAAAATTTGAATTAAAATTTGATGAGATTTTTTTTTTTTTATTGCAAACGGTATTTAATTTTCGACATAAAGGTATTTTATATGTAAGAATTATTTATTTAACGAGTAGTTAGAATAATTATGAGTGTTCCATTGAACTTGACCATAAAATAAATGGATTTAGATGAATTTTTATTGGGAGAATACAAAAATTGAAGAAAAATTAAATTTACGTATATAAATTTAAAATCGGTTTATTCAAGAAATTATAAAACTGTACGAGCACAATATTTTATCAATAGAGCTACAATGTGTCGCTAAAGAACATAAATTTAGTGCCGTGAAATAAGGCAATGCGAAATAAAGTCATAGTTTTCACAATTTACCTTCAATTGGACAAATAATTTTTTTTTTTATTTGCTAGTTGATTAGTTATCTGTTGAAAACAATCTAAATATAATTTAAAATTAATGCTTGGCTGAGTATCACCTGCAAGTATTTGTATCATCAGTTGAACTTGTACGATACAGGACTATCCATTTCCATTCTGTTCATCACTACATTCATTTGAACAAACTACAATTAATTTCTAAATTATCAGGTATAATTTTGTTAATTAGTAACTGATAAAGATATTTTTTTCATTACCAATTTTTTTGAAAGCGAAATAACGTCACAAATAACGATGTAACCAGGAAGTGAAATTAATGCCATATGTCGTTATTTTGCATGGCTTATTTCACGACACCAAATATTTACAATTCATTATAGTGGTCAATCACGAATCTGTTACCTTGAGTGGGTCCACGCTCAAAACTTCGAATTGAAACTAATTTCGAGTTATCTGCTCTACTCCTAGTGAGTAGATTTCTTTATTTGGTTCTGTTAAAATAATCGCAAATTGTAAATTGATTAAGATTTTTTTTTTAAATTTTTATATTGTGATAAAATTACGTGAGGAAACTTGAAAAGTATAAAGTGTACTACACTAAGTAAAAATATTATACAATTAGGATAATGTGAAATTTATAAAAACCGAAATAAATAAAATTACTGTAACAGTCCAAATAGTTTAAAATTAAGTTGTAAACCTTGTAAACTATAAAATTCACTTTAATTTTAATCTAAAATCAAAATTATTGCTTTAGTTTGTATAATAATTTTCATCGTAAATTTAACGAAAATAAATGAAAATTTTATTTTTCTTTACATTATTAAATAATTTATATAAAATGTACTTATTAATTTTATTTAGCAAGTTCATTAAATGGAAAATTTCACTTTGACCATGTATAAAATTAGTGTATTTGGGGTAAAACTGTGAAATATTATGTCAGATTTATATCGCAGCAATTATGAAAATAATTAAACGAATAATAAATAGAACCAAATATTTGAATGTTATGTCATTGTATTTCACTTTTGAGTTTTTGATTGAACATCATTTATGATACTGCTTTATACTGTTATTTATCATAGTAAAATGTTGAACGAAATTTTTGGTGTATTCTGTGTTTGAAAGATTATAGGACTTACGATCAGACGGAGGTGACAATAATTCAATAATCTTTGTATATATGTCGTATTGGAGTATTTTAAACGAAAATTTTGGAACAGTGAATCGAAAGTTACAGAAACTTATTGAATAGTACAATAAAATAATATCCACAACTTAATTTAACATTTTGTTTACTAGGTGGCACTACTGGTAAAAAACTTTATTCTATATATTTCATTTGAAACCATAAAATACACAACAAGAATTAGTACTTTTATTTAACTGTGTGGTATTTTTATTAGAATATCTTTAAACAAACTCCATATTATGACATCTTCTTTGGTATGTTGAAATTTTGACCAGAAAGCACGTGTTATAGTATGTGCAATATGACTAATTGTTGTTGGTTTTGAGTTTGCAACATAATTTACTTGAATTTATGTTGCAATGAGATTTTATAGATTTATAAATCCAAGTGGAAAACGTGCTTAGGTTTTTTTATAAAAATTAGAAAATAGAAAGAAAAATTATGTGAAAATATTTTTTTTCTGTATGAAATAATTAAATATTTTATTTTAATAAGTTTTTCTAAAAAGCAATAAAAATATCTAATAAAGATAATTAATTTCGATAGATTGTAGTGATTATCTCTGCGATTGTAAGCTTTTAAATTTATAGTGTATTAATAAATTATTTATGTTCATTCAATAATGAATGGTGGAATATAATATTTAATTGATTCAGTAAAATTAACAAAAATCAAAATAACATTTATGGTTAATTTAAAATTAATCGAAATTACTGAATAATTCATTATGTAAATTGTTGGTACAGCTACGAGCTATTTCAAATTGAACTGAAAAATGAATAATTAAAATTATTAATATTTTGTAAAATTATTGGATGAGTAGATAGAAAGAAGGTAATTCATGAAGGGTTCATGTACTCAGGCCTCAGGACTATTTTTAATACTACAGACAATTTTTTATATTACACATGTCGTGTTTTTTGAATTACCAATTCGACCATGAAATTCTGCTTTTGCGAATTTCGTTCATTTGGTAATAAGTAAAACAGGTGCAGGATACAGAGACAATGACAAAGAAAGTATTCGATATTCTCACATTCTTCTACACAACATCTATTAATACGAACTTCTGATCACCTTGTTTCAAACACGTGAACTTGTATCGATGAGTAGCCTTACAATAAACTTAATTGCTAAATAAACCCCAGTTTTGTATAAAATTATTAATATTTATCTTGAAATTTTAATACTGAATAATAATCTGATATTGCTAAAGAAAAAATATTAATAAAAATTAATTGAGCCAACATATTTTCATGATATTGCTTAATATTTTACCTAGAATTTATTAATTGCAATATTCAATATTTATAGCATCAGACGGCATCATTTAATTAATTTTGCATAATATTCTTTACAATGACAACAAATTTAGACTAATATTATTTAAAGATGTTTAAATTTATATTATAAAAATATTATTTCTACAAATTTAATTTCTTTAAATTAAATTGTATTCAACAGTAATGAGAAATTTATATTATTTTTAATTATATTTCTAATTAATTGTCTACTATTAATTTTAATAAATTAAATAATTATTATTATTTAAAACGATTTATTATATTTTTATAGACAAATATTTTGTAGCAAATGCAATAAATTAAATATTTAAATAAGAATATTTTAAATTACTAAAAATAAAGCTAAGAAAATTCGATGCAATGCTAAAAATAATCATACCCGATTTTGTCATAAGTGTCAGATCTGATTTAGATGAGATTTCGGTATGGTTTTCATATAAAACAATTACAAAGTCACATCTGAGTCATACCATAAACATCAGCATTGGTTTTTTATACTTGTTGTGGTTGCATATCCTTTACAAAAATCATTTAGCCGTCATGTATATATAAATCATAGCTATGATCATATGATGAATCAGTTGTGATACATAGATCGATCAAGCCTACTTTACTTTAAAAGAAATTTGGACCCTCTGTAATTCAATAAATATGGAACAACATCAGAGCGATCAGCTATTCCTGCTTCATTTAAATATTTGATTTCAAATCTAAAATATTTTCATTTTCACAAAACTTGAAAAAAAAACATTTTTTAAATTTTCTCGGAAATTTTTAAAGTTTTCAAATATTTTATAACCCAAGATTATTTTACTCAGATACTGTCACCTTTTCACAATTCTCTATACAAATATCAATAAAAATTTATACATTTCTATTTCGTTTATGAAAAGACTATGCAATTATATACAAAACACTTTTCAAAGAATATATGCCATGAGGGAAAATTGCACTTTTCTTTTATGAATACGTAATTTTATTTGAATTTATCTTGTAGATATAGTTATGTTTCATCTTTTTTTTTTTTTTTTTGTTAAGGATTTATAATTCAAAAACATAAAACCTGCCAGCAAAATAATTTAAATAAGAAAATAACAAAGTATAAAAAGAAAATTGTTAAAAAAAATATAGAAAATTTTAGTTTTGATATATTAAATTATTGTATAGGAAAATTATAATGTTCTGTAGAGACATAGAGAGGTTCTTCAATTGTATTTAAATTTTTAACATTTCTTAATTAATTTTTTAAATTATTTTTAAAATTCCTATTAAATATAAAATATTGTGACGTATATTAAGTATGTAATATAAATTGTTAATATTTTTTATGATTAAAATGAAAAATTAAGACGTCAAAATTATGTGGATTGTCATGTAAATTTTACAAATTCGAAAAGTTTTATCAAATTATTTTGTTGAGATGATATTAAAGATGCTTATAATAATTTAAAAATTAATTAATTTTGAATTATTGTATTGATACTATACTTTTAATTTAAATTTGCCAAACATTTATTACATCTTTAGCGAGTCGAAGTTTGCCAATTGACTGCACCATTCAATCAGGTGCATCTACTTCTATAAAAGTCCAAAACTCTTGTAAACAAACAAGGGTATGTATTTTTCACCTCCGGTTTCTTGAAGCAACTAATTCCTGTTTTTTTAAATAGCTATTCACTTACAATTTCGTTATATGTAAACTTCTATTAAGTGATTTAATTAATCACAGATTTTGAAAAACTATCAGTCGCAACAAAGTTGAATGATTGTGAAACTAAACTAAATTAGGTTTTCATCCATTTTTTATTTATCATTATTAGTTTTGTGAAATTTAATAGCTGGTTAAATCTTAATTGGTAATTAAAATAATTTATGATTAAAATCGTGAAACCGGTCATTAAATCGCCTCAATTGATATCCGGTCAGAATAATAAAATAAAAAATTTATTTATACTTTGATGATTATAAAATTCAAAAAAATATACATCAATAAAATTTTAAATTCAATTATTTTTAATTTTAAGTTATTAATTCTTAAAATTTATGATTTAAAATTATACTTAAAATATACTTAAAGTATAATTAAAAATTTATATTTAAATTTAAATATGAGGAAAATTTTGTTTTTCACCAACAAAAATGAAATGAAAATTCAAAATACAAAAAGAAATATATAGAAAAAAAAAATTAGTCCAATGCACTCAAAATATAATAACCAACAGGGAAAAAATATGAAATAAATTTTGTAAATTACATAAACCCATCAAAAAAAATTTCAGATTTTATTTTTATTTTGGAAAATTCTTCGGAAAATATAAAAATAAAAAATATTATTATAATATAAACACAAAAAAAAAAAAAAAAAATTCTGTTTACTGTCAATTAGTTAAATGTTAGCTATAAAAATATCGTTAAAAAAATTGTAATTTATTTATGAAACTGTCTAATTACGATTACGAATCAATTTTATGTTTTTTTATGTTCTTCTACATATTAAATAAATTTTCAGTTTTATATTTATATATAAAATTATAAAAAAAAAATTATATTTAAAAATAACGAAAAAATTATATTTCGGTCATACGGAAAATGATTTGAATATTTAAAATAAGTTGTCGAAATTAATTTCTATTAATAGAATGAATATAAGATAAATTTTGATTTTATATGAAACGCTTAACAAGTAGGTGACATAAATTCATAAATACTCATAATTAGAATTAAATAAAGATATTTAAAAATTTAACGAAATATTAAAGAATTCATTGGAGTTTGTTGAAACATATTGGAATTAAAGTAATTTAAAAATGCTATGTTAATTCGACAAAATGTTACAAAAAAATAAAAATTCGATTAGGAAGAAATTTTTGATTTCAACGAGGAATTATAATTAAATTTTATGTCTGTGATTTTTATCTGTAATATAATATGAATTGCCAATCAATAAACAACATATTAATCGACAACATTTTCAGCTAAATCTCATGGCATGGCAACACTGAGTACAGCAGTTGTCATATTTTAAATAATTCCTATTTTTAATTGTACGTAACATGATCAAAATTTGACAATTTTAATCCAACTGTCAAAAATATGATGCAAAAAATGAGGTTTTATAAGGTAAATTACATAAGGTAATATTAATTAAAAGTTTTTTATGTTTTATGTAAATTTTTAATATTGTTTACATATATTTAAATAAATCTTTGTTTTTATTTAAATTAACATAAAACCATTTCTAAACATTAATAAAATCAATAGAAAAAATTTAATATTTGCGTTTTCTGATTTACAATTGATTAATTTGAATTACAATTGATTACAATTTGTAGTACAATTGGAATAGATTTACTCTTATGAAAAATCTGATACTGTAAAGGGCTTTAAAATTGTAATTAGCTGAAACATAATGAAATATTGAATGATTCTGAATAACAAATCAAATTTTTTTTTATGAAATTTTGATCAAATTTAAAGATTGTTGAAAAACAAAAATGATTGTCAAAAATTTCTATCTTATGAATAATTTTGAATTGAAACTGTGAAAATATGCTCAAAACTCCAATTAATATTTAACTTTATATTTTGATATTAATTATTGAAGCATTTAATTGTCTGGACGAAATAAAATATAAATTCGTATAATGTTTTTTTTTTCGTACATAATTCTATGCTACAACAAAAAAAAAAATTATGTTGTGTACAGACCAAATAATTGCTCAATGTACAAAAATACAAAATTATTTTCTTTTTTTATATTATATATTTTTGGGATACATTTTTTACTTATATTTTTCCTATAAATTTTTTGGCGAAGCATAATTAATGTGTAAAAATACATTTATATATTATATAATAAATTTTCTAAAAGCATATTATATGATAATAAAAAGTTTGGGTAAATTTTAGTTATGCGCGGTGCAAATATATTGAATTTTTGTGGTCGTTTTGGAAAGGGAAAAAAAAATTGCTATTTTTATAAAATTTTAATGGGAAGAGTTTTAGTGTATGCTTAAAAACGCTGAAATTCGACTGAACAATTATTTATATATATATATATATGTATTATGATTTTAATTTAATTAGTGTTTTATTTTTTTAGAGGTTTTTATATTATTTATATAATTTTATTTTTAGTAAATTTTATATAGATTCCGGGATTTTATTTATAATTTTTATATACTTTATATACTTATTATCAAAATTATTATAAAATTAAACCAGATCATAATAATTTTATTATGATGTTACACCAAATTTACATCAAATAAAAGATTAATATCAAAATAAAAGTTTTCAAATGAGGAAATCTTTCTTTAAATTTAATGGTTTTCAAATTTATATAAATGATTCTTTAGGTAATTTAATTATTTTCAAGAAGATAATTTAATTATATCAAATTATATTTATAATTAAAGTGACCTAGTTAAGATGATATTTAAAGTATATTAAATACCCGTCAATAATTTTCAATCGTTTACGATTTAATAAGAGTTTTTTGACATGAAGAATGGTAAACTTTTCAGTAAATATTAAGGATTTATGTATCTACAAATTTAAAATAATTCTATAGATAAAGTTTTCTTAATCTATAGAATTCCTTCTAAGCATACAATCTTTACGTTTAAAATGTGTCTTTAGCTATTAAATTTTATATTTAAACACTAGGTATTAGAATATGATTAATTTTAGAGGAAGATTAATTTATTAATTGAAAATATTTATAACAAACTATATAAATATGCGTTAAAATTCATTATAAATCTTTTAAATCCTTTGTAAATATTGTTTAAAGTGTGAATACATTAAATCTTTTAAATATTTAATAAACTAATGACTTTAGCGAATTGCTCCAATGTATTACCCACAATTTCTTAAAGAAAACTATTCCAATTCCGATTAAATTTTATTATATCTTATAAATTATCTATTATATTTATCAATATGAATATGATTAATTGATGAAATATTTAATTAATTTCATTGTATAAAAATATTCAACCATTTTAATCATTTAGGATAAATACAGATTACAAATTTTACAAAAAGTTATGGAAGTGTTACAAATTCGATATATAGTAAATGTTATCTGATATAATTAAAATTAGCCACGTTCAGAGTGATGCAATGAGCGGTGCTGGAGTTTTTCCATGCTGCAAGCCGTATAGATCTATTAGCTACGTGAGGAGTTCTGTTTTGTGTTCCATAAAAAAATCAAAATCAAAATTAAATACAATATGAAACTGCTATGGCTCATAACCAAAAACTGTAAAGGAGAGCTTAATATCATTTAGCTTTAAAACCAGATTTTGGTCAGCAAACAGCTTTGCTCTATTCTGTGTGCAAATATATTTGAACAGATTGCTAGCATATTAAAAAGTTTTTAGCATAGCACAGAGTCAGTACCTAACATAACCTCACTCTGAAGGTGATCCGTAAAATTTGAATACATTCTTAATATGTTAAGGTTATAACAAAACGCTCTGTTTTCATAAACTTCGAATTTAGTTTAGGGCATTCCAACGTTAACAGATTATTGATTTTACAATAGTTATAAAATCACTATTACCAATGAGAAAATTTTGAATATTCGTAATTGATAACAATTTTTATTTCCATTAATTAATCCTTAATTGTATTTAAATATTAGAAGAGAATAGTTACTGATTAAATATAATGTCAGTTTATACTATAATTAATTATTTTATGTATCTTAACTTAATATTCACTTTATCTATAAATTTCCCATAAATAATAATCTAAAATTAATTATATTTATATTTCATTTTCCATAATTACTCATAGATATATTAATAAAATCAGTAATATTTATACAAATAAAACAATATTTTCATATTAATTAATAAATACAAATACAAACTTCAATAATTAATTAAAAATTCCGGAAATTCAATAAATGCTTACAATAATTTGTTTATTTTAGTAATAATAATATGAAAAAATAAATATGTATAACAAAATTTTTGTAAAATTTCTAATTTTATGAGTATATTAGAAAAACTATATTCAGTGTTGTGTGACGGACTTGAGATTCGAAAAAATTGATTTTCTTTTAAATGTACATTTCGGTGGATGGATTTTCTAAAAAATTGTACGTTCTTCACACAGCAAAAATTTATAGTAGCTTTATCTTGTTTGAACACAGGTTAAAGTATAGTCGAAATTTGGTATACAAGTTCAAATATTGTGGATTCCTATCAAAATTTCCGAATTGTATAAATCACTTTCTTGATATATAAAAATATTACTGAAATTTTGTGCTATGACTAATTATATAACTACGAAATATCTGATACCCCTAGATTAGCAAGAATTATTGTACATCATTTTACATTTTCACTATATATAAAAATAATTTTACATTTTTTAATTGAGTTAATAAAATAATAAAAATGTTAAATTTTTAAATAAATAATTAATTTAATTTTGAGATAAAAACAAAAATTCAATGTTTTGATATAAAAGATTCAATTTTATTGATGAATAAATAATTAATATATAATTTTAATAATTACATTTAATTTAACAAGTACAAAGAAAAATATATTATGTAATATAAATCAAAGCATAAATTTCATAAATTTGCTTTTATGTAATTTGGAAAAATTTAAATCAATATTTCAAAATGATTATTGCATGATCAAAAAAAATATCGATTTGTCAAATTAAGTTATTATATTAAAAAACTTTAATTGTACTAATTTGATTTATTAAATTAATATTATTTAAAATAATTCAAGAAATAATTGTATTTATTAGTAGAATAATTAAATATTATTCAAATGTAAAAATTATTATTATAATATTAAGAAGTCGTTAATCATATAAATTGTATAATATTCTTATATTTAGCTTATCTATTTTAATGAATTCGGCATTGATTAATTTGTGATTAATATTTATTTCATTTAATAGTATAATTGGGATGGTCTATAGTTGCTATAATTATAAAATTAAAGCTTAAAGCTGATTAAATAAATTTTCGTTACAGCGTAAAATAATTACATGTTCAATTTCATATTATAGAAATATTATTATTATTATTAAGAACAATTTGAGTAATTTGAAATATTTGACAGATTCTCTGGAATTGTATAGCTATTTATATGGTGTACATATTTATATAAATAGCCTCTAAATCAAGGAATGAAATCCTGAAATATTCTATAAATTAAAAAAAAACTTCCTACGAAAAAAATTAAAACTAAATTAAATTTCACATAGAAAATTGTGGTAAAGTTGAAACGATAATGGTAAAATTAATTATAATTTCGAAAAGAGAAAAAATAATTAAAAATAAAAATACTTGAACCAAAAACTTGGACTATAAAATTTCCGAAAATGTTTATTCTATAAGCAATTCTTTTAAAGCTACGAATCACATCAATAATTTCCAAATTCCAAGTAAAATATATAGAAATCTTATATTTTAAAATAATAGTGTAAAATAATCTACAAAAAACAAGAAATTTTAAAACGTTTTTAATTTTTTAATTTAAGCAATAAATTAATGTGGATATGGTTATAAATAATGGGAAGACATCGGATTTTTTTTTATAATTTACGTTCAATATCATCGTAAT
This sequence comes from Rhamphomyia laevipes, assembly GCA_963920725.1. Classification (NCBI taxonomy): domain Eukaryota; kingdom Metazoa; phylum Arthropoda; class Insecta; order Diptera; family Empididae; genus Rhamphomyia; species Rhamphomyia laevipes. The sequence goes on from OY987257.1 coordinate 53,068,686, forward strand.
TATATATTAAAGTTAGGAAGATTTACTATTATTAAAATATATATTTTAGCAGCATTAAAGTGTCACCAATTATTTTTTTATACAGGTACGGTTTTTAGAAGAAATATAGATTTGGTATTGCAAATGTTGAAATCATAATATAGTTTATTATATGGAAAATTGCTTTTTAAATTACAACACCAAAGCGACTTTCAGTCTGACCCCAAACATTTAATGGAAATTAATTTCCATTATGGTTTTTTTTTTAATTTTTTTATGTCATTATAGTTTATATTCATATTTTCCTCTTGTTTTCTCACTGCATCTTTTCATACAACTTTGGCTATTAGCCAATATGAATTTTATGCTTTTTCAGTTTTATTCTTCTAGAACTAGACCTCTACATTACTTTATCTGTAGTTGTACTATAGCATTCAAATAAATTATCAACATTTAATTGTCATTTTGTTTGGCTATAAAGTATAAGAAACACCAAATTATAGAGTGATATTTTGAATTACCCTACAAGTATTTTCTTAAAATATGTATTATGATAAATTCAACAAATTATATTGTAAGAATCTTGTAAATGGTAAACAATATTATGGAAATTATTTAAAATTTCTTCTGTCCATCCATTAGTAATTCGTCTATTTAAATTAATTTAATTCCTTCCTAACCCTCGATTTACTCGGTAGATTGTTTCCCCAAAAGGTACCCGTGTCAAGCGAAATTATGCAAATCGAAATCGTACAATATATTAGATTGAAATCGTGTTAAAATAAAAAATAGTTGGATTTTTTCCCAATTTTTAATCGAAACCGTGCAACCCTAAAACTAGTGGTAACCTGTTAATTTGCATGTCTTTATATAAATTTTTAATTTATCGTGAATTGACAGGTGGGAGGTAACAGCATTCTTTTGTGAAACCTGAAGCTAGTAGTAACCTGTGAATTAGAGTGTTTTGGAACTACAATTTCAGTTTTTCCTTAGCGTATATTTTTACTTTTAGACAGCTGCTCATGAAAAAACTAATTGTTCAATTTGTAATGGCTTAAATAAACAAGTGGCAATGGCAACGTATGTAGGGGGTAGGAGTTCTTTTCAGAACTGTGAACCCTTGTATTTGTGGTGGGCTGTTAGTTCAGGCTTTAATAATTAATACACTGCTGCTTGTATTAAGCAGCAGTGTCTAATTAACATTTGTTTATTGTTGGTATGTTACCGGTGATGGTAACATTAGAGCTTAATCAATCCATTGCGGATTTTAAATTGTGAGAAAGTGCAAGAAATCAAGCTTAGGGATTTTCCATAATTATATGTTCCTTCAAAATCGAGATTTAGGTGTACTTGATTTGGTGTGGTTATATCTTAATTTTGTTACTCACTCTTTTAATATATTTTAAACTTCTCTGTGTCAATTACATTGAATTTATATTACAACAAATTTACGCATATTACGAATAATTTACTCTATATATAAATTACCTGTAAATATTACCCAACTACGTACTACAAAAATAAATAAAAATATTTTTTTTTTACCTTTTATGATAAACATTTCATGGATGCATCATAAAAAATTCAAATTTTCTAAGTGAAAATTATTTTTATGAAACAAATACACAATTTTCATAAGACTAAATAAAAATAAAATTTACGAAAATTTCATATTTATGTTTATATATTTCATATATAGAAAAAAAAAAAAAAATAATATTTATTATGTTTTTCATTTATGTTTTTTTTGTATAAATAAATTTATAATGAAAACTTGAGGGGTTTTTTTTTTGCTTCTAATAAATACGCAAGACATAAGACAAGACGAAGGACTTTTAAATAAAATATGCTATAAATTTGATACCAATTCTTAGAAGAAAATTATTTACTTAAGGGGAAACCCAAAATATTTTTTATTTTTTTTATTTTTTGAAATTGAAAATTTTTATTTAAAAATAAAAACACTTTATTAAAAAATAATAATAATAATAATTGTAATTTGAGTAGATTTAATAAAATTAATGAATTTTTTTTCAGTATTTTTCATATAAATAATTAGAATTTCTTTTTTGTTGTTTATGTTTATTTTAATAATAAAGAATATTTTCATCTAGATTTTTATTTATTTAGAATATTTTCTTTTAGAACAAATTTTTATTTATTATTAAAATTATTGTTTTTGTTTTTATGTACAGTAAGGGTCAAAAGATAGCCATATAATAACAAACCATAGTCAACTTTAAATTTAAACCATTTTTTTTTTCATTTTCACAAATTTTCTCAGAATATAGAAATAATAAAAAAGAAAATTAGAAAGAAAAACTCTTAAAAAAAAAATTGCATGAAAATGGAAAAAAAAAAAATCGTTTGCCTTTTGTGTTGAGTTTTTTTTTTTTGTAATTTAATTTGTTTTTGTTTTTGGTTTGGTTTGGTATGGGTAAGAAAAATATCAATATGGAAATTTTCTTTTCCTTTGGGATGATTTATTTTTTTTGCCTTCTATTCTCATCATTAATAATATTGAAAGATTGTTCATTTGTTATTTTTGTTGTTATTTTCATTAAAACAAAGAATTTTTAATTTAATTTTTTAGCATATTTTAATATTTGAAAAATGTGCGTATTAAATTTATTTGAGAAATGCCAGATGAATAAGATTTCATTGACTATGTTTCATTTAATTTAGAATTTATGGAATTATTAATTTTAGAAGAACCTGAAAATGTGCAATAAATTTAATGTGCCAATATCAATCTAGATATCCCTTGTTGCCATGTGGAAGTATATTTCATATTCAAATAGCAACCAATAAATCAATGTTATATGTGGAGAGATAATAATTTACACAGTATTTTCAAATGATGTGTAAAAAAGAAATTCTTTTTCAATAATTTATGTAAATTTCCATATTCTTTCTAAGGACATAATCAGATGAAACATTGTTAGCTATCGCTGAGAGAAATTTGTTAAGAAGAAAATGGAGAAAAAGAGTTCGCATTAATGAAGAATGTCATCACGATTATGGGAATATTAATGTTGGGAATGTTGCTAGATGCGATCCCAATCAGGAAAATATTCTCCACAAACTCGAAAGACAAACTTAATAGATGGATAGACGATGTGCAAGATGATCATAGGGAACTGGTTATCAACAAAACTGAAAATCTGTTGCTAAAACTCGCAGCGTATGGAAAAGGGTGATAAGGAATGCAAAGGCTCCTTATAGCTTATAGAAGAAAAATTACGAATATTTTATAATTTCAATATTTCAATTTTCGAACCAATTACCATTTTTCACAAACCCAATAATTAGTTCTCCAATATTAAATCTGAATTTAAAATTCTTTTTAAATAATTCAAAAAAATATGAACATAAACAAATAAAAATAAATAAAAAATTGATAATGTCTAAAAAATGATTTATATGAAATTAAAAAAAAAAAAAACATAAAAAAAAACGAATGAGAGAATAAGTGAAATTTTGTTTTTCAATTTATTCCAGTAGAAAAAATATATGCTACAAATATGTTAAGTGGTTTACATAAGGTTCAATTGATCCATGATAAAGTTTCCTAAATAAAATGAATGTTAATCAAAAATTTGGTAAGAATAATACTTTTTGTGTTTGTGTTTGTAAAGATAGAAAAATATATAAATTCTTAGCATATTTTCCATTACATTAATTCCTTCCATTTCATTTATTCTATTTATTTATTGAATTATTATTTGAATAGTCAAAAACTCTTTACGTTACCAGATTTGTTATTTTATATACTGACAAAATGAACTTGCCAAATAAAAATCCTTTTTCAAAATTTAAATATGGTATTGACATTGATTGTAATATCTACGGTTTTGTATAATTTTTTTTATTACTTTTATGTTATAGTTTCTGTTACTAGTTCCTAATTTCGATAACAGATTCATTTTTTTATATAAGGAATCAATTTAACCACAGTTGACATATAAATTGATTCGTACGGAAAACATATTTATATTTATACAAATCTATATAGTTTTAATGTAGATTTGATTAACAATTAATTTCGTTAATGAGAGAGAATTCACGAAATCATGATCAATTTACTTCATTTTATATGATGTTTGATATTAGTTCGAAAAATTTGGTAATTTGCATGTTATGGGATTCAAAATATGAATATAGCTTTTGCAATGTTTGTAATGGGAATCAAAACCGGACATATTTTACTGAGGAAGATTAGGAATGTCAAAGATCAACTACCGTGGCGGATACGAACTATTATAGCATTTCCTTAACCATTCTGAATATCACAATTGACTTAATGAAGGCAGGTTCAATTAGGTTAACAAAACATGTTTATATGCGAAGTAGGGTGGTTCAATGAATTAATAAGGAAGCTGTCGATGGGAATATACAACAGATTGTTGATGCCTCTGGTGGTGGAGACTTATATATTTTGTTTAATTTTTTAAAACATATATTTTAGTTCTTTTTGTAGTAAATTAATTACAGTCATATTTAACTCACAATATTTAATATTAATTATCTGACGAGTTAAGTTTTTCTTTAAACTGATTATTATTTTTGAAATACAAAACTTTTATTCGATAATATTTATCAAATTTTCAAAAGATAAAAATTATAAATACCAGACTTTTTATGGTATAGTAACTACGTAAATCTGACATTAATTAAACTAATTAAAAACTGAAATCAAATCAAGTAGACATTTATTTTTGTAACAAAATTGTTTAAATTCACACCTTTTAGAATAATTATTATAATAATAAGAAAGTAAAAATAAAATTTAATTACAATCTAAAATCCTAGGGGATGGTATCCTTTATAAAATATAGGTGATTATTTGCGCAGAAAATTTTGGTAGTGGATCTGCTTAGTGTATACGTCATATATAAATTATGTAGAAAGTTATTATTAAAAGTTGTTAATTGAGATTTAAAAAAATATAAATTATAACCCTAGATATACATTTACTGCGCCGAAGAGAGAAAACATTGAAACATATAAAAATATATGATAGTAGTTTAAACGGTACCACTTTATTCTATGTAAAAGTTCATTCAAATTGAACTTTTCCGCTATATAGAATCCCGAAATGCCTAAATTAGTGATGCCAATGCTGAAAATTAAACTATAGATTTATAATATTTGTAAATTACAACAGGTAAAAAAATTATATAATCTTAATAACATTATTTTTAGATTGGAATTTACAAAACAATAAAAATTGATTGACTATAAGATTATCAGTTAAAGATTGTCAGATTGTCAGTCACACTCCTTTATATACGCCGCATAATTTATTAAATTAGATTTTTATGTTAAAAATAAATAAAATAACAATTTTTTTTAAGGGTTTATTTTTATGTAAAAACACTCATATAAATTTTATTTACGACTTTAATTTATGAGGTATTAAAGATATTTCCGCACAATGAAAGAAAAAAGGATATATGAGTAAATCTCAAAAGGCACAATCAAATTCATGACTTGAGAAAAATATGCGCGGTTTTTATGTTAACTGGAGCATTTATATGTTGAGGAATACATATAAAAAGATAAATAAAAAAAATGTAATTTATTTGATCACCTGTGTAATATTATTGTACATTAAGGATATATAATATTATTAAAATTATTTTGTTAAGTAATTGTGAAATAAATTTTAAGGGAAATATAATTTTTTTTTTAAATTAGTATTTCAGAATTGGAAATATTGATTGAAGAAATTTTTAGAAATATTTGATTGAAGAAAATTTATTGATTGAATCAAATACTAGACCACTATTATAACGATAATAAACGTTAATTTATTATAACGATAATAAATTAATAAAATTTAATCTGATATATTCAAAACATATCCACTGCTGTGAGAAACAGTTGAATTTTTGAAAGTAGGCAGTATACCGTCCAACGCAGTGTACTGTCAAGAATTGATAATTATAACAATCAGGTGAAAATACGTTAAAAATATATAAAAACTTGTATTTTAGGTTAGTTGAAATTTCAGGCTTTTACAGGACTATACTTATTTTCTTGAAATCAGTAATTTTGACTGATTTTATAGTTTTAGTGTTAATATATTCGTCTAACGATCCAATTAAATTTGGTATAAAGATAAAAATAGCACATAAATTTATGGTTTAATAACAAATTCTGAATTATGATAAAAATATTTTTAGGAAATACACTTCTTTTATTTTTCGCTTTTTTCCTTGAACAAATACACTTTCTAACATCAAATTTTAAAAAATATTTTCAATAAAATTCGAGATATAATTTAGTTTCTCTCTGGGGAAGCTAGGGAAGGTCGTTTCTTTAATTTTAATACGAAAAAGAAAAGACCTTCCACATTTTTCTATATTTATTCATTTTTAAAATATCTTGTCTATGAGTAATTCGTCTGTTATCCATCATGGTATTATATATATATCAGCAGTCTTCCATATTGTAATTGTTGGTACTATTCCAAAAATATCTCAAATTCTTATGCTATTTTAAAAATGTACATATAAATTATTAATTTTCAACAAATTCTACATTTATTTATCTCATTACATTGAATATCTTGTTCTGGTTACTATATTATTATGTATACTAATTTAATATAGTACCTACAAAAAAAAAAAAAACAACCATATTTAAGCAAAATTAAATTAGTTGCTCACGTAAATTCACCTGTTGGTACTATATACATTTCGAACATGTATTCTGTAAATGAACAAATTCACATTGCATATATAATAAATTTAATGTTAGTTTAGGAATTTAATATTGAATTAACTTGTAAAAGTTATGTCCTATAGCAAAAAGTGCAAAAAAGCATAATCATTAAGAAATTTTGTTGTTGTTTTGAACATTTTCAACTAAATTTTGCATTTTACAAAATTTCAGTCAGTTTGTTTATAAGTGTAAGGATCATAAGGATATTATTATAATCGTTATGTTGTGCACTTTAAAGATTATTTTATTTTAGAGTAGCTTCTTTTGGTTTGTTTGTTTCAAGTTGATATTTATAATGTCAACTAAAACTATCAATTATTTATTTATATATGACAGAACATAGAAATGTCAAAATCAGTTATGCCAAAGTTAGTAATTCAAAATGATTAAGAATTAAGATTAATTTCCTTTGTTCAGAATTTTGTTGGCTATTCTATTTTAAATTTTGACATACTATTTTTATATAGATTCCGACCCCATAAAAAATTGTTAACATCTTAAATTCCAACAAGCTTGAAATGGTCCCAATCAAATATGGTACCAATGATATTTGTGATTGTGGTACTCATTTAATGGTAAATGCTAATCGATCTCTCGGCCTGTTCATTAATTTTTTAAGAGTTTGTCTACAAATGTTCAAAATCATAAGTTTTTGCTACGGAAAATTGTTGCTTGCTAGTTCTTAGTCTCAATTTTCTAATAAAATACTTTTAACAAAGTCCTGAAATTAAATTTTAATATGAATTTATATCTATTTTTTTTTTGTGTATAATTTCCTAACATTTTTTTTTATAAACTTTGTTGCTTGTTATAAATTGCGGAGCATAAAAATATAATGTTGCTAACAGAGTGTGGTAATATGGGGTATTGCTAATGTAAATTAATATTAAAAAGTGTGATAGCTTAACTATAGTATCATAATATAATAGAAAAATATATTTTTAACATACCTTTTTTTTATTATTATTATATTTTTTATACTTATATATAATAATATATAGCAAAAGTGAAATCAACATCCGTTTCAAGTACTTAATTAAATTACCAGCACAATCCAGAGAGAAACGTCTGACAATTTTATCCATTAAACAAGGACGACAAGGATGACGAAATAAATGCATATAAATATATAACAATAATATGAAGCGGTTTTGGGTTCATTTCTATATAATATTATTATTATTTTTTTCTTTCTTTGATTTGCTTGGACATGAATTACAATTTTCAAATGGCAATCCTGGGTATATTTTAGAAATGAAAGGTCATTTGGGATTTTTTGCAATTTATATTTAAGTATTTAGATAAGGTTGGGTCCCTATATAAATATGTATATGTGTGTTTTTGTGTCTGGTGTAAGAGTAATATAATATTAATAAAAAATAAAAAAAATAGAAATAAGTAACAGCATGATAAATTATTTGACTTCGTTGTCAGAGTTGTGATATGTTTTGCTTTCTAATGGTTTTTATATATATTATTTTGTTTACTTATTTATTATTCCACATAAAAATTATATATAATAAAGAATATGTATATAAATATAATTTTGACGGAAAATTTTCTCAAAATTTTATTTATAGAAATACAGTTTTCTTGTAAAAACATTATATACTTTAAGTAAATTATATATTTTGTAACTTTAATCAGTTTTCGAGGTTTATAATAATGAAGAATAGTTAGGTTATTATGATGAAAAAATTACAAGTTTTCTGACATTTGGAAAAATCTTTAATAAACAAAAAACTTCATGTAATGCACCAGAAACAGGACGAAATGTTTACTAGTATAGTAAATTTTATAAACTCTTTACGGCTGACATCTTGCTGTTTTGCATTACATTTACTATATTTTCGAAATATTAAAAGAAACTACAAAGTTTTAATTTCAATATTCCAGAACAAGGAAATTTCAAAATTATCGTCCTCACGTTGTATTAAAAAAAAAACATTATTTCTATATACATAACTTGAAAACACTGAAGTGAAGTATATTAACAAATTACTTATTAAAAATGGAGATTTATTTATCGAACTTGATGTCAATCGAAAAACATTGTCAATAAATATTAAAAATTTCTTGCTAATGCTCGATTTCACAGTGGGATCTTAAGCCCTTGACAGAGCTTAAACTTGGTTTAAATTTTTTTCTGGTTTTTCAATGCAATCTTAAAGATGAGCCTTCGTTAAAGTAAGGTTTAACTTAAGCTGCAAATAGGTAGAGCGGAAGTTTAACACACAAATAAATTCATATATTTTAAAAGTCTTTTCCGCCATTTTATAAATTTATATTTTTATATTCCGCACACTTTAATACACAAATTGCAATGACACAACAATTATTACATCATTCATTTTCATTCACAATAAGATAATTTTCTATTTTATAATCTCATCAATAATTTACATATTTTGATTGAGATACCAAGAAATCTTAAGTTGCAAGCTTAAATCAGACAATCGGTTAAGTTAAGCTTGAGCTTATGCTCATACTGTGAAATCGGGAATGAGTCGTTCTATCAAAATTTATAAATACCTGTTCATCTATCTGAGCATAAGTTTTTGATCGATATTTAATGTACTTATCAATAATTTGATTCCGATTGATTTAATCCTGTGTGTTTCATTTTCTAAATTAATGTGGTAATTAATTAGGGATTTAATTATATCCTTTTAAGTATAGTTTTAATCATATACAAAATAGGTGAACATAAAATAGCAATTTTTTAAATTTTATTTGTCATTGCGGTTAAGTCCAAAATAATTCAATGTTTGTGAATATCAATGAGAAGTTTTCTAATTAACTAAAATAAATTTATACTGTTTGCAAATATTTTTCCTCTTTTCAGATTGCATACTTTTACTATGTGAAAATAATACATAATCAACAAACAATTTGCTTGCAGCAAAATGTTAACGATATTTTTAGTATAAATTGTTTAAATTAAATGTTACGCTTTCTGGTTTTTGTAGTTTTTGTTTTTTAAATTTAAATTTATACGTTATTAAGTTATACATTTCTAATAAACATTGGACGGATTCTAAAGGTTTATATATAAATTTATTTAATTTTATAAATTAATTTTACTATCTACTAGTTTATATTCAATTCACAGGAGGTGAGCCTTAAGTACTGAAAATTTGTATATACAATTTTAAGTTTTTTGTATTAATTTGATAATAAATGAAACAAGTTTTGCATATTTCTAGGGGCAAATTTTATTAACACTAACAACAAAAGTAGATGATACTTGTAATTTGCAAATGCATAATTATTTAGTGGAAAATTTAATTAGATTTTTTATAAAAAAAATACAAAATAGTTAAAAAATATAATATTTACATTTTAGTCCATTAAAAACTTTAATGATTTGCTTGAATATGTTGCATGAATTTATGAATTCAAGTTTTGTACAATCTCTGGAATTTAATGATTGCTTTAGTATTAATGGTTTTCATCTACAATTTTATTAATGCGTTAGCAGTTGAATAAGTCACAATCTCTACAATTTTCTACAGACTCGTTGTACAATCCTACAATTTCATTAATGCCTTAACAGTTGATTGAGTCACCATTTTTGCAATTTCATTTCCTACAGGCTCATTGTACAATCTTTACAATTTCATTAATTCTTTAGCAGTTGAGTAAGTTACCCTTTTCTAGACCATATCTCAATATTATAGGTCCATGAATAGTTTAATTTGTTAAAGAAATAAAGCTTAAAGCATGATTACTATTGAATGATACATACAGAAAATAACTCAAGGTAAAGATATTCATTTCAGCTGCCTCATAGATTTTAATGCATGTATGAAACTATTAGTTATAAAATTAAGTTTGTAAAACTTATACGAATCTATTAAAGAAGTCTACCAAAATTTATTTTTTCCATATTCTTTAATAAAATATCCTATAATCGTTTGAAGTATTCCATAGTCTGTTGAAAATTGATGTTTTAAAAAATATAAATTGGATTTTCGAGAAGATTTAAAGTAAATCGCTTTAAATGTTTAACTTTCACATATAGAAGTCGGGTTTGTAACGATTTATATCCACAAAACTCTCAGTAATTATTTTTTGAACTGCGTAGATATCAATTATTCTAGTTAATATAATAATGCGATCTAATTTCAAAAAGTGCCAAACCTTAAACCTATTTATTTGAAACATCAATCAAATTCTCTAAGCACAGCATGAACATATATGAAATACAAATTTTCATTTAGTTCACTTCCATAATTTCATATACAACATTAACATTTTAACCATTTCATTAACTAAAGCGTCAAAAACAAAATAAAAAGAAAAAAAATTATGTAAAACATAAATTTCAAATATACAATATACAAATTTAAATACGTAAATATTTTTAGTATAATTTATTAGATATAATAATGAAGAAAGAAATAATGAAAATTTGACAAATGTTTTTTAAACATGGAAATTTATGTTTTGATAATGTCGTTGACACTTTTACATGTTACCTAATTATTTTCATATAAATTTATTGTATAAAATATTTTTGAAAATTTAAAAAAAAAAATAAAAGATTTATATATTTTTTTTTTAAATTAATTATTATAATTATAAATTTTAATGATTTGATTCGAGGAATTTATTTCATAAAATAAATTTGATTCTTAAATATTAAACGAACTTAAAATTCATTCATAGAAGATTTACTAAGCAAACTGAGATCAAATTATATTTTTAATATAATTATTAAATCAATAATAAAATTGTCCGTATAGATTCTTACTATGCAGAATGGAGGTCTGCAAGAAATTTGGTCTGCAAAGATTTTGTTAATTAAAAATTTCAAAGTAACAAGTTACTATTATTTAGAATTTCATTAGAAATCGATTGTCTAATCCTTAGTAATCTCGGACACAAGCTCCATTTTCGCTTACCAAGAAAGAAACTGAATTATTTGTTTGGATCTCAACTGATCATCCACGCCATTAGAAATTCAAAATAATTAAACTTAATAATTCTAAGATTATGAGAAGTTTTAGTAGTTGTCTACAAGTAATAATATTAGCTAAGGCTATACATATAGAGTATCGTTATAAGATATGATGAAGCTGTGGCATGGATGATAACTTTAAAAAGATTGGTAACATAGCCCAGTGCTAAACTATGTCTGGTAACGATTGGGAGTATCAGCAACGCTAATAGAATCGCTCTCTATGTGATGTGTACTAAGTATTGAAGAACTACTGAAATTGTAGTTCCAAAATGTAATTAAAAAAAAACTAAACAGCTTACCACTAGCTTTAGGCAGTTCTGAAAAGATCGATGCTTATTCCAGAATTTTATTTTTTTAGTTCAATTTTATTCAGGAATAGTCATTCTATTTTTCAGTTAAAAGTACAATTTTAATTAATTTAAAAAATAACATACATATTTACATCATTATACCATGTAACCATAGAAATGAAAAACTTTGTAATCAAGGAAAATACTTTAAATTTATACTTTAATATATATAAAATTAATTTATCCACTTCATTATTATTACACAAAATTACCATAATTACCAAAAGATGTCAAGAAATCAAAAAAAAAAAAAAAAAAACGTACCAGTATTTACCTAAAAATTCTTATATATATACTTCGAAAATTGTGACAAAAATTACAATTAAAAGTAGATAATAAAAGTCAAAAAGCATTTAAAAATGTCACTCTCAGAACAGTCCTAGTTTTTTTTATGTTGTCTTGAATATAAAGTAGTTCTTAAAAGTAATTAAATCTAAAAAATCTATTTCGACTACTTAGAAACTATTTTCTGAGTAATTATATAAGGGATAAAAATTATGTAGAAATCAAATTTGTTTGAAGTTAAATTTGTTAAGTGCAGTACTTGAAGATGATTAAAAATATATAAATGTAATAAATTTTCATGAAAAACTAACAAAAATATTTAACTTTATGATTGCAAAGAATAAAAATAAAAAAATATCACTAATCTTAATGACAGTAGTTGGTTTTTAGTCACTTCTAAATAGACAATTTTAACAAAAGATGGGCTGATAATATTTAATTTTTTTTTCTCGATCTTGTTGAATAAAACTACAGAAAGTTTAATATAAAAGTGTATGACACTATAGTAACGTAGAAGTGCTACCGATAGCCACAATTACAATATCATAACTTTATTTTACAATTTTGAAACAAGGAAAATGAACGTATTGTGACATGAGAGTATTTATGATAACATGATTTGGTTTTTATTAACATTAAATTTGTATTATAGGTTTATGTAGGTGCCTGAGTCCCACATATTGTAATATACACTTAAAATCAGAACCCCCTTCCAAGACCAGCAGGTTCAACGAAATACATTACGTTTTTGAGATCCATAAAACCATGTTCGTACAAAATATGTTCATCCGATTCCTCTTCGTATTCACAAATTATGCATACGTTGTTTGGAGTTAGTTCAATTTTATCTAGATAATTCTTCAGAGGTTGCAGTACTCACTGATTAGTTAGTATTCATACTCTAAATTTGCTTATAGTAAATAAGTATGAGTGTTTTTTCTTTGTGAATTCATCCATTCCTTTATCTTCATTTTTGCGATGTTTTTATTTCCTACCTAGACACTAAATCATTAACTACTGTTTTTTATACACAAAAAGTTTGCATATTCTCAGGCGTTTTAAAGTAAAATACATATAAGAAAAAGAACTAGGAAAATTACTTTGTATATTATGTTTTGAAGTTATTTTCAATGTATTTACAGAAATTATTTACATAGCTTTAGGTGCAAAAATTTACTATTGCACGTGGCACTATTATAATTTTAATAATTTAAAAGGCAAAATACTTTTGCAAAATTTCAAGTATGTATATATATTTATATAATTACAATAAAATTTCAATTTTAACATTTTCCATTTTCACGATATTTCTTTCTGAGAATTTTACTCAAATATTTAATTAATCTCTTAATTAAATCCATCATCATCAAATCTGGGAAAACTGGTGTTTATCTTTGATCACAATGATTTTATATATATAATTTTATTTTTATTTTGATGGAAAAACCTTTTAACTTTTTGAAATAATTTTTGATGGCTTGACGATTTTAATTAAATTGAAAAAGTTGAGACTAAACAGAAAATAACACTTTTATATTAACAAAAAGATTTTTTCATTCTTAAATTTTTGTATATATAATATATAAATATAAATTTGAAAAAGATTAATTTTAATTTTAAATTAAAATAAAAGAAATTTCAAAACTTTACACTTTTGGTAAAGTGTAGATTTAAAACTATGTAATGAATAAATTATATAGAATATGAACTTAAAATTTTCTTAACATTCAGACTGTAAATATATTTTGTTTTTATTTTTATTTTAATAACTCTACATGACTACTTTTATTAATTGAACAATTTGCAATGAATAACACCACCTAAAAGTATGCTTTCAAAAAAAAATTTTGTACGAGAACCTCCTAAAAACATGCAATAATTCAATTTTTTGTTATCAAAGATAACCTTAATTTTGACGTTGTTATAATGCTTGTTGAACTTCTCATTTAAAATTTACAATTAAAATTAACTTTTAATGTATACTTATTTTAATTTGAAAAAAAAATACGTGATTCGTGTAAAACAAAAAAATTGTGATTGTTGTGACACTGACACTGTTGTTTTCGGATTCGAAATCGATATCTTTAAAAAAAAAAAAAAAAATGAAAAACTTGCAAATAAAATTCGTGTTCATTTTAAAAACACGCAAATTGAACTCTGTATTATAAATTTCTTTGTCGTTTATGCTTTGGTGTATATCGTAATGTATTCAATCACATTTTTTTTTTACAATTTTCAAAATGGCATGGTCTCTTCTCTTCTACTCTATGGCATATATTTCATTTCACGAATTCACATTTCTTTTGTGTGTTTTCATGACAAGTCAATCTTGATAGCAATTAATTGCGACGAGACTGGAAATAAATCAACCAAAAACTAACAACAAAATAATAGAAAATCCTAAATTTGTAGTCTGTCCATCAGGTAATAAACATTCAGGTTTGTACACTAATTAATGTGGCAAAGAAATATGGTACTATGGACAGAAATTAAGTAAAAAAAAAAGCCATCTGCGTTCCTGAAAGCTTTGCTTCTGTATTTTTTTTTGTATATTAGAAATTTTCTATTAAGGTCACTAAATTAATTTGAAATTCTGATTTTTTTACAATTCTCTTCAATCATTCTAAAAAGTTTTTGTTGACCCCAAAAAATATATACATTTTTATATATCATTATCAATTACTTATTATTTTTTGTATATAGTCCTTAATTTGCAGTTGAGGTTTCGTTTTTGTCAGTTGTTTTTACATTGTCAGCTTTTTTGAACTTGATGTTAATTGTAATTTCATTTTTTGTGTGCTTCGTATAATTGGTAATTTAACATTTGACAATGAAAATATTTTCATCTTTTCACGTTCTGGTGATGAATTGACTTTTTGAAAATCGAAAAATTTAAATGTTATTTAAAAATTGTTATTAAATATAGAGTTTATGTATCTAACGTATTGAAAATATTAAATAAATAGTTAATATTTTCTGTAGTTTCCAATCAGGAAATGCTAGGAATTTTTGATGTCGTGACAAATTTGAAATTATAAAATTTCAAATAAAATTTATTACTACATAATAGTTATTCATTAAAAATGTTTAATCAATTATAGTGAATTATTTATAGGTTTTTGAAAAATAATTGATATTCAAAATTTAAATATTTTCTTTTACGTTTTACGTACGTAATTATTGGTATAATACACTTACAATAAAAAGTAAATTTCAATACTGACACACCTTAAATGATTGAAATTATCTACATTAAAGCAAATTGTTAACAAACTTTATCAATATTCGTATAATAAGAATTATAAATTTATATGTAATTGAATTGGATAAATATGAAATAATGAATTTAATAAGGAATTTTTAAAGTGCAGACGATAAATTAAATAAATCAATAAATTAATATAAATTATTTAATTATAGTTATTTAATATAATATCCACTTAACATCAGATTTAAAGAAATTTCTGGATGTAGAAAATATTAGGCATTGTCACCACGAATGTATTGCACTAGATTTTATTAAGTTTGGGTTTACGGTGTTGCAACGATAGAGCGTTGATCGTATTCTGCAGTCCTTTCTAGTTATAATATATTTCTATTTATTTCTATTAATTTGTACGAATGTTACAAATTTTCTATAACATACGGAATAGAATAGAACTAAAGTTCAACCAAGCAACTATAACCATTAAAATGTACATTTGGACATCTGTGCCAGTATCGAAGCTTATCAAAATAATTTACAGCTCTACTTAAATCAGATAGATCGTATGTCGTATATACGTTTCATGAAATAAAACGCCAGGTATGGGTAATGACAATCGATGTTTCTTATGTCAAAGTCAAAGCTATACCTCGACTAAAAATCCAAAACAATTTAAGTCGACTTAACCGTGAAATTAGTTATATTTGACATTAATAGCATAAGTTAGTTAAAGGAAGTTGTTCAACTATTTTGTAATTTTTAACTATTTTGCCATTTTGTATCTTCAAGTTAAATTTGTATTTTCTTATGTCGACTTAAAAGTATTGTTTCCATATTTTCTTTATCATATATATAAATCTAAAGTAGACTTAGCTATTTTTTCGTATATTGCTAACACTGAGTCCACCTAGATTATTATTATTGGGATATTATAAATAAAGTTTAAGGAAAATAGCGTAAGTGACTTCATTTCACTACAGGCTTATATTAAAATTTACCAAAACTGTTTAAAACCCAGAAATCCTAATTATATTTAAATGCTAAATAAAATTGATTAAATAATATATTTTTAAAAAAGCCTTTGTAAAAAACTATCATTTTAGACTTAAGCTGTTTTTACTTTTTACTTGAGTTACAATTTTCACTTAAACTTTGGTTATCATTGCTTTATTCTAATTTCTAATAACATAAATAAAACTATCTTTATTTATTTTTAACTATCTTTAGCCGCTAGACTTTATATCGAAAATATAACTAAAAACTTTTATAATATTTATTGAATTCGTCTTTCGATTTTTGCAGCAGCTGTTCAATCAATTTCTCTCCTAAATCATTATCCTTATATAGATAGATCAATATGAAATTTTGAAAAATAAAATTGCCAACAATTTATCTAAGTATTTATATACAAAAAAAAAGGAAACATTTTAAATAATATATTATCCTTCAAAAATTCATCGTATTGAACTGTGTCGTTGTATAAATAAGTGAGATTGAAATATTTATGTTAACGTTCTTGCAAATATATTTAAAATTAACAGAAAACTTGAGATACATTTAGATATTTTGTATTGTAAAAGTTAAACTCAGCATGTTAAAATTTGTTGTACCGATTGTTTTTTTTAAGCTTTTAAACAATTTAGTTGATAAAATTTTATGAAAAGAAAATTTTCAAAAATACTTTTTACAATTCGCTCGCAATTTTATGATCAATATCTTTATTTTATTTTACAAAATTTTGTAGAATTTCTAAAAAACTAAATAAAATCCTTCGTATTTAATGCAAGGAATGAGAAATAAATGGATTGTAGTGTTGACAATGTCAGGATTCACAGGATAAAAAACAAACTCTCATTAAATTACATGAAATATTATTTGTGTACTTTATGCTTTTTATTCGTAATTCCTAAGTTTTTTATGTACAATTTTTTTTTTTATGGAATTTTTTATATTGAAGTTTATATAACTGAAAATTTACAGCATATGTATGTGCCAGCATAAAAGAAGGATAAGAAAAATATATTATTTTTTGATGACATACATATATACAAGAACATCTAAGTAACATATATATAAAAAAATGAACTCGCAGTGTCTGATGTCTTCTTTATATATGAGAAAATAAAAATGGAAAAAATATTACAGATAAGATTTTTTTTTCGTTTTACAAGCGGAAATATGTGTTTTTTTTAGATACAGGAAATATCCTTGGAAATTTGTTTTTTTCATTTTTTTGTTATACGGAAAATAAGAAGAGAAAAATAAAATGAATTTACAGTGAAAATTTTTTAAATCAACAAATACGTAAATATGAAATTTGAAATTTTTGATAAAAAATATAAATATACGGTACGTTTTTCTCCCAGTTGATTGATAATTGAATAAAATATAAATTTTGTTTTTTTCATATTTTTTTTTTCTTTGAGAAATCGAAAATATTTACTTTTATAAAAAATTATATATTATAATATTATTTGACATTTAAAAAATTCACTGTGAGATGAAAATTTCGTTCTAGATTTTTTCTTTCATAAAGAATGTAAATATTTTTACATCCTTTGACATTGCTATCACAATAATTCAAATTTAAATGAAATTTGGTAAAATCTTTTACAATTTTTATAATTCAAAAATAGTAAAATTCACGAGATTTATTCATATTTCACAAATTAAATCATAAATTAAATATAAAGCTTACTTTAAAGAATTTGATACTACAGTGTAGAAGTGTCTATATAAATTGGTATTTTTAATAAAATTATGTGTATTGGCATCACTGATTTTGACATTTCTCTGAGCTATGTAGAAAATATTTTAACTTTTTTCGTACAATTGTGTGAATATTATTTTTACGTGTGTATTTTTTTTAAAGTATAAACTTTTCAGCATAATTTTCCTTTGGAAATATGTTAAATAAATAATGAGTTTTTTTTTTTTGTTAAAATTTTACAAATAAATTATGAAAACTTTACTGATATGCTTGCTACCCACTCAATGTTCCCTAAAATAAAAAGTTCACCGACTTTTCAATTCATTAAAATTCGTGTGTTTTAATTAGATATTATAATTTGAATTTAATTTTAATTGCAAATTATATTTCTAATTAAAAACTGTTTTATTAATATACAAACAAAAATTAAAAATAATATTAAAAAAAAAAAATATTTAAAATATCTTTTTTTAATTGAATTCCAAAAAAAAAAAAAATACTAAATTTATTACCGAAAAAACAAAACTTATTTGATCGTCCAGATTTTCAAATTTCTACTGTGTATCTTTTTTTTCTTCAGATTTTTATGTTATTCGACTTTTAATTAGAAATATTTTTAATGAAACAACAAAAATTATAGAATAAATGAAGCTATTAATTTTATGTTGCGGTGTCTGGAGTTATTTTTATTAATAATAATTCACAATTTTCTTTTTTATAAACATGTGTTATTTGAAATAATTAAATTATTTATTTATTTTTTAAAATGTTTCCAATTTCTAATTGATAATATTAAATTTTGAATCATCTTAATTAAATAATATTAGTTAATTTAATAGCTCAAGGGAATTTACGACTTAGGATATTCATAGGATTTTATTTAAAGATTTTTTCGTTATTTTAATTTTTGTAATTAATATTATGAAAGTTTGGTGAAAATATTTCAAAATATTTTTGTAAATAAAAGTCGTGATAGTCAAATTAAATCATTGTGAATTTATTAAATTATAATTTTATTACGTAATAAATGTTAAAACTTTGATGATACGCAGTTAAATTTAAAAAAAAATCATAATTTAATTATAGAAATTGACTAAGACAGTGTAAAGAGTACATTAGATTTTACATTCATAGTAGAAGTTCATTGAAAATTGCTTAATAAATAAGAATTTAATAATTTTCATATCGTAAACTTATGCTGGCAAATGATAACTTTTTGATGATGTAGCATACAGAAAAGTTCTTTAACATGTTGGAAAATCTTTATACATATAAATATAATGAAAAGAATATTTTCATAAACTTATTAAAAATCTTAGGAACAGCAGATCCGTCATATCTCAAAGATTTGCTGAAAGTAGAACTTTATATATAGGAAAAGAATATGGTTTTCTTTTTTGGTGTAAGAATTTATTACTTAAATTTTGTCATTTTTTCATTATATTATAGATTAAGATAATAAAAATGGCTTAACGCTTTATCTTTTCCATTGAAAATGGTTTTCTTTTTTAATTTTTATTTTGCAAAGTATATATTTCTCTTCGTTATCCATGCGAAATTAATATAATCAACGGAAATATATAAAATTACTTAAGTAAGACAGTAAGACTATTTATTCTGATAAACTTATGCTGTACTAAGGATTCGAGGTCCTTAGCTTAAGTGGTAAGGATTTGTAGAATAAAATCTACACTTTTCCCTTGTTTATCTTGATAATGGTGTAGATTTGAAGTTTCTAGACATCCTAGTTGGAAAGAATCAGAAATAACAAACGGATAAAAGGAAAAGTTAAAGTATTTTATATTAAAAAAAAGGCTAAAAATGTAGAAGAATTTATAATGACCTTTGTATCTTTGAGGGCACTTAACATTTTTTTTGTTGCTAAATTTGTACTGAGGAGCAATGGCACAACAAATGTTGAATTGTCTTGTCTCTTCCATACATTGAACATATAAAATATAATTGAGGATTTTAACATGCACCCACTGAACTATCGACTCCAAATCAAATACATAAGAAAACTTTTATTTATGCCAAGTTTTATTCCAATCATATAATAATTACTGTAGTGCTCCCTAGAACATTATGAAAGATTATTTAATTTTCGGACTACTTGGCTTGGAAAACGTCCAGAAAAAAGTCTAAATCAACATTGCAATTTATTGTAACTCAAACTACTCGTAATACTTGAGTTATTCAACTAGCAAATAGAGCTATAAAGATGTCTTGTTAAAGAATTTTAATTTGGATCAGTTCGTATGTCATTGTCAAATAAAAATATAAACCAAAAAACAAAATTGGAAATATTTACAATAAATAAACTCTTGGAATTTTACTCAAACTCCATATCAGGCCTAAATATCACATCTTTCTGACACATTTTTTCTTTTTCTATATTAAAATTTTACAATTTCAAATTTTTATTTCCATAAATTCATTATATTTTCTACATAGAAAAACATATTGCAAAATATTTTTAATTATTTATTTTGGAATTTCGTTTCTATTTCGTTACTCTGTGCGGTTTTTTTTCTTCTTTTAGTTATATTTATTTTCTCCACTTAATACTAATAAATATTTTGATACACTTAAAATGAAACATTTTTATGTACAATTTATGTATATAAATATAATTTTTATACAGTTTTCATACTAAAATGATTATACGTTGCGGATATAAATAAACAAACATCAAAACAAACTTTTTTTTTTATATATTTTTTTAATTATATAAATAAACATTTTTAAGTTAACAAAAACATTTTCTGATAAAATGATGGGAAAATTATATATAATAACAACATCAATAAAATTTTCAATGACGGATAAAATTTGGAAAATACAAAAAATTTTCTTACTCTTGAACGATTAATTACAATTTTATTGCTAAATTTACTATAAGTAAAAACAAACAAAAATAAACGTACAAAATTTATCTACTCGTATACAAATATACATATTTATATCAGAATTTCCCGAAAAGTATTTTCCACCTAAAGAAAATTAATATTTTTGGCTGACCAAAATATAATTAATTTATATATTTTTTTTTTCTTTACATTTACAATATTTAATTTTCATCGTGCAGCTGTTTATATAAATTTTTCCAGTGTGTATTTTATGTCGATTTCTATTGGCACAAAAAATAAAATTATGGGAATTAAATAAAAAAAAAATCAATTTCATTTTCTTTTTTTATCTAGCTAGATCAATTTTCTGAAACTTATATTTTTTCAGATTTATACTAATTTAACTAATTCCAATACAATTTGAAATGACAATTACATGAATATTAATTATATTGACATACTCTCAAAAGAACCATGTAACTCAAAATTCTGAAACCGTGCCGTCCAGTATGAATCCACATCTTATATTGAAATCGTGTTAAACTGAAAAATAGTTGTAATATAGTTATCTGTAAATGGAATTTTTCATCATTTCCTCATTCGTGTTAAACCGAAACCGCGTAAATCGAGTTAGAGCGAGGGTTAGATGTATTTTGACATATTTTCCAAAAATCATACTTCAAACTATACCAATATACTAATACTTGGAAGTATGATGTTTGATAAATATGTCAAAATAAAAATTATTGATATGATTATCATTTTAAATTATATTAGTAAATGGAAGGGCAAATCTCAAATCTGCAAACAAAAAATCGACAATTCAGAAAATTGATCTAATAAAATTGTTTTTATTTTTTTTAACGATTTGCCAAAGAAAATCCACATAATAAAAATTGATCTACATAGTTTTCATGTTCGATTTGTAGAAGAAAAACTAAAATATTAGATCAATATTTGGAAAAAACCAATAGAAAACCACATTAGTAAATATTGTGAGTTTGACGTGTCTACATAATTTCCCCATTCAATTTCCAACCAGAAAATTAGCGATCTGATTGAATGCCAATTCAACAAAAACCAATTTATTATTAAAGTATTTCTGTATAATTTTCTTTATTGTAACTCTTTCATTTCCGAATTATGAAGAAAATTTATTTATATTTATATATATTTTCTTTTTTTTTTTATTTTGAATTTTTAAATGGCAATAAAAAAACATTTTAAAAATTTTAATTTTAAACTTTTACAAACTTGAAATTAATATTTATATAAAAGTTTCAATAAATTAGGCTTTTAAAAGACAATAAAATTTTTGTAATTTAATGAGATTTAATGGGGTGTGATTGGATGTCGTTGAAAAAAGGTTAAAGGTCAACAAAAAAGAAATAATATTTTTTTTTTTTTTTTGGTTGCCGAAAAATGTAAATTGGAAGCACGTGGTGTATTATATCTAAGGATAATTTTGTTTTACAGAAATTTTTATATTTTAGTATCCAGAAGGGTTTTTAGAAAATTCCATTCAAGCAAAATTATGAATATAAATTATTTATGTTCGGATGGGACCATCTGGCCTAGATCAAATGAGTCATCAATAACAAAATTGAGTATGAATAGCAATTATAGATTAGGGTTTCATTAATGAAGATAATTTCGTTGTTTCAAAAATGGAATGCTTTCTAGTTATTAATAAAATCTGCAAAATGATCAAATACCAGCATCAACTTTGAGTTCCTTATTATTGTCAATCTTATTACCGTAGAAAACTACAAACTTTCATCAATCAATCTTAGAATCTTCTTGCTAAACTATCATTTCGGAATTAAGAATAGTTTCAAAGTGATTGTGTTCTATGCTGTTATCCAGATTCAACTCCAAACCGAGGCGTTCATGTCGCTCGTATAAAACTAATTTTTAAATGGGTAACTAACTAGTAAACAAATTTACAATATACTGGGAAAAATACTAACGAGTGAGACTATTTGCTGACAACTGACAACAAATGACTCCCTATTAAAAGCCATTAATTTGTTGCAGTTAAAAAGTTTCTCCACTATAAAATAAAAGTTTGGAGTGTATATAAAAGTAGTAGATCCAAGTTGGCTCCTACCTGCTATATCGAAGGTAAGGGTCGATATAGCAGGTATTGTCATCGAAAGAAGAATAATTATGTTGACCTGCTATATTCTTTCATGGATTAGGGTAGCATTATATAATGCATTGATTAATAATAAATGACTTTATTTATTAGAAAATCATTTTGATTCGCAAGGATAAGAATGAACTATATAGAAAATTATAAACATTTCTCAATTGTAATAAACTATTGCATTTTTAGTAAATATTCCCCCTTAAAAAATGAAGTTTAACTGCAAATTAAATTATCAAATCCAAAAATAATTTGTAGTCCTCATTCATTTTGCAATTTTATTTTGAAATTTAACCCTTTCTTTTAATAAATAAGATAATAAATTTGCCAATATTAACGAAAAAGGTTCACAGAAAATAACTATTATAATTTTAAACGTATACAATTTGTCGGTTTACCCAAAAAAAAAAAAAAAAATTATAAAAACTTTTTCTGCTTTACTTCTTGCTACTAACTATATTAATTTTTAATAAGAGGCTTGCGTGCCAAATTGTATTTTTCTTTTTCTTATTAAGTTAATTCATTTCTATGGCCTCTTTTGATATAGTGAAGAGACCATAAGTCTTGAGAAAATTTAATATAAATTTTCAAGTTTATTTTATAAAAATTTTTCAATTGATGAAATTCGGAAATATAAAATTTAAGTTTGAAATTTTTTTGTTATTTTTTTTTATTTATTTTATTATTTTTAACATTAAATATGCAAAATTATAATTATATAGATAAAAAAGAGTTGGAAGGAAAATAAGATGTAAAGGAAATTACGAACTAATTAGAATTGTTGAAAAGAAAAAGAAAAAATTGTTATTTAAAAATACTTAAGGGCTTTTTCAATTTAAAGAATTAATAGGAGAAGCCATAAAAGAATAGGTATATATAAGAAAATTTCTAGATTAAAAAGGTGACAAGTTATGCTGTCATTAATTATTGTCATTTATATTTAATTGGCCGGAATGAAATTTTATTATTAAGCTTCTTATAGAATTTTAATTTGTATTTTAAATTAAAAGTTAGTCAATTTTTAATTATATCATTATAGATGGAATTAGGGCTTTTTACAATTACGAGATTCACGTAAACATTATTTTTATTATAGGCAAATGTTTATTTTTAGATTAAATATGAATTCTATTGAAGAATAGTTTCGCTTGAAAATTTAAATGAAATTTGTACAAATACAAATTACTTTTAACTTTCTGTTTCGAAAGTTATATCCATTCACTGATACACTGATGATAAAATGTTAAGGAAATTGTAATTGACTGTAGACTTTTGAGAACTATTAGAAAATTGAAATATCATTTCCGACAGAATTTTTCATATAATCTTCAAATTTAATTTTCTTTTACTTTATCAACATGAAGCGTAGATTATTGGGTCGACTGCTTTTTAAATATATCTGAAGTTTGGTCTTGTCAATAATAATAAACCAGTATAAACAAAGTCGACGAGTATAAACAAAGACGAGTTGATGAATCCCCAGCAGTTCTGCGTGCATGAATCCCCAGCAGTTCCACTTTTTAATTCGATCCAATCTAATGAATTTCTTCACAATCAATTATTACAATTACAAAACTTTTGGTTGAGGTTCAATTGAAAATATATAAATTTATTATTATTCATTAAGCTTCGTTATAAATTTGAATTAGATAATTTAATTTAATATTTGATATTTAAAAATTCAAATTTCGCGGGCTAATATAAATTTTAATATAAATTTTCGCACCATTTTATTTTAATCATTTAAATTAGTTATGATATATAATTGTCGGTACGAAAAGACGTTTCGGGTTACTTGGTAGTGCAAAAATTAATTAAATTATCAAAATTAACTTTATTCCACACTAAACTTTAATAATATTATAAAATAAATGTTTTTAAATAACATTTCGTTAAAAAAATTATTAAAAATCATAAATTTTCCATGTTTTTCGTGGATTGAAAATCGTTTTTAAAATGTTGCAATTGAAAATTTACAAGTGTTTTCTTTTGTGTGTATAGAAAAATATAATGAAAATTTAAATTTAGAAAATATAAAAATGTAATGTTAATTATTATAAATATATATTTGCAATTAAAATATTGAAAATTATTAAAATATATAGTAATTTTTATCAAAGTGAAAATTAATAGTAGTTTTCTTTTAGTGCGGTTCGCGGTTAAAATTTATTGCAAAATTTTGTTATATTCAGCCATTTTGAATCAGTTTTTTTTTTCATATCAGGTAAATTATGTTTAAATATTAAATAATCTTTAATGAGACATAATTAATATGTAATTAGGAATTCAGAATTGAATATAGATAAATAAAATAACATAAAAATACATTTTGTTTACCCTTTTTATCATTTTCTCGTAGCTTTGTAAAATTTCTAGGTTTTATTACACAATTCTCTATAATAGTTTTCTAAAAACAAAAATTTTTCCAAGATTTTTTGCGATTAAACGTAATGTCCAACTTAACTTTTGAAGGATGGAATCTTCTTTTTAATTTGGTACCATGTTTCATACTATACAGCAAAGATTATTAAATTAATAAGAAAAATTTAGGTGTTTTATTATCACAAATTTAAAAGAACAATTCTCAATTTTTGAAACTGTTTGATTTTGATCGCTGGGGTTAAATCTTAATCAAAGTTTCAGATTAAAATTTGGCAAGTAAAACCTTTAAAATATTTCTAAAATTCTTATATTCTTATTATTTTTACTTTATCATTCCACATGGGAACATATAGCCTCAATGATAAAAGTTTTATGATCGTGACCTTTTATTACAATTTAGACCTATTAGTTTTATATGGATGTGAAACGATAAGTTTCTTTATATTTATAGTAAAGAAACTTATAATTGCAATAAAGGTAATGGCTTTTAATCGCGTTGTCAGCTAATGGTCTTAAAATCACAATTACATAATTGCAAATTTTTTTACTGCTCCTCATTTAAAGCTGAACTAACTTAAATCGACATTGATACCTCGGTCTGGAATTGAATCTGGTACCTAATTCATATTAGCACAGCACACTATCATAATTCACCAACGTCTAAATCTAATCTCTAGCAAAAATTAATCATATCTTTTTATCTGTATAGCTAAATTCATGTATTAAGTAAATTTAGTTAGTAACAAATTTTACGACATTTTTAGATTTTCAGATTTGGCAAAAAAATTTGAACTTATTTTGTGATAATTTTATTATGTTAGTTAATGTAGTTATACATGAAAGTTTTTCTGTTATATATACAAAAAATATTTATCTATTCAAATAAATTAAGATTGTCATGGAAAAATTGAAGCTTTTAACAAACAATTTTTTTACTGTTTATGTATTTATATCAATATTTTTTTAAAACTTTTTCCATAATAAATATATATAGATGAACTAACTAATAAGAATAATAAAAACTATATAAAAAAAAATCGATTTTCTATGTTAACGCATAAAAACATAATACATAATCTAAACTTTCTTATGTAAAAACAAATATACTTCTGCAAAGAATTCTAAATATATACAAAATTTTATCCTACTTTTTAAGTTCAAATATTAGGGTTACACTATTATTAGAGAGAAAAAGGTTATTTTCTAGATATAACTATATATACATAGAGGTCAACAAGGTTTTTAGGGAAAGTTCAATCGTATATTAAAAAAATCCTATAGATTCATTATCAGCAATTTCATAAACTGGAATTAACTTTTATATTATATAGTTATAATGTTATAAACTGTAACTAACAAAAATAAGGTTTTTATAAAGTAATTTAATTTAAAAAGTTTTCGGGAAAATGGAGGAAATCGTTAGTCTTTACCGAAATATAGCCACTGGCATTCTTCAGCCTGTGCAGTCATAAAAATAAATTAAATTTGCTGATTCACGACAAGAATTATAAAAAATCGGTAACAATCGTACCTTATACTATCTGGTACAAAGATTACTTTGGCTAATTACCGATTATATGCTTAGAATTTCTGAGAAATTGTTAAATTTTTGTATCCTAATTTCATTAATCAATACCGTAGTTACGTTAAATTATAAAATGAAATAGTTATACAAAAAAATTTAATCTGATACTGTCATTTATACACAGAAGTTATAGGTTAAATTCTTCCTTCAAAAGTCAATTTGGAGAAATACATTCAACTCTAATGGGTCTAAAAATATATTTAATATTAACACTTTTAGGATGAATTGCTTTTATATTGACTATATTTAAAATAATAAGCAGGACGGACCACGGACATCCCGGTAGTTAAAAATTCGCCAATAAACTATTATATAAACTCTTTTTTTTTAAAAAAATACTTTTTTATATCTTGGCATTTTTAATTTAATGTTTAAAAATATATTAAATTAATGTTTAAATTTTAATGAAAATCATTTATAAAAAAAAAATTATAATTTTATAATTATATTAACATCGAAGTTAAAAGAAATTCTGTCAAAACCAAATGAAAATAGAATCATAAAACACGATTTAATCTGATTTTCATTACACTTTTCATTCAATGGTTTTATCATTTATAAGATTAAATCTGTCCTAATAGCTACTTAACGCCTGACATGAATACAAAATTAACGCAATATTATACAAAATGGGAACAAAATTTATCAAAAAAAAAAAAACCAAAAAAAAAAATTACCCTTTTCTTTGGCATTAGTACAAAAAACATAAACCCTCCGAATAAATTACTGAAATCAAACCAAATTTTGTTTTTGCGAAATTGGATTCAATTTTTTCTATTTTTTTATTTTTTGTTTGTATTTATCGTATTTCAAATTCATCGTATATGCATTATTTGTCCAGGTCAGGATTATATTCAAGGAGAAAGGATTAAAATTGACAAAGATATATTTGACTAGTAGATTGGAATTTTTAAACGAATTTTCATTTTAATACATTTTCTATTGGAAAACTATCAAAATAAAAACAATTTTTATGCGAAGATGATAAAAAAAATTTGAAATTCGAAATTTATAAGCTGGTTTGAAGAGATGATCTCCCCAACTACTATGGAAACTTCTTTAATAATTTAAATATATAAAGTGCTTTGAAATTTGTATAACATAAAATTTTCATTTATTAAGTTTTTCAATTTCCTCTTCAAATAAATTGGTATTTTAACCTTCGGTGCTGTAAATTTGAAGGTAATAAAAAATATCAATATTCTTTTATTACTCAATATGGTAATAAATATTTTTAGAGATACATAAACTAAGGATAATTATTTTTTTATTTTTTTTAAATGACCAATTTACGTGCTCATAAAAAATTGTGAAATATTTCATATATCATTTGATAATTATGTAAATTGATTAAATATATGATATAAAGCTAACTTTAATATTATCCACTACAATCAAAATATGAAGTAAGTAAAAGATTGTTTGACCCATTTCAGAGCATATGACAATTTTGTATTACTAGTTTTGTGGTGCCCTGAATTCTCTTAACTTCATTTGATAGCAGAAATAACGAACTTTGTTGTGCTTTGTATGAAATATGCTACAAATAAAGGAGAATGAATGGATCTGACAAATCGAAATGAATTTTTACATATCGATGACTTATATTAATCCACACTCACAGATATTTAGAAAATCTCTTTTTGTTTATACACGATAAAGTAGTCTTTATATAATGTTGTACCCTAAACTACTCGACATCGAGCGCAATTCTAAATTTAATCAAATATTACTTATCTCATATTTGTCTACATTCTTTATTTTCCCATCAGTCATACTTGTTTCTTAATGCAATCTCATGTTCACAAAAAAAACTTGCCGATGTCGACCGAATATTTACTTGTTATAATAACTTAAAGTCGGCCACAGTGATATTTGATTCAGTTTAGTAATTTATTTAATTGGTAACAGAAAAGAACCATCATAAATAAGTATAACAATCATTATTTTAGAGCTGGTTGTTGGATGAGAAACCGAAAATTTTCAAGTTCTAACTGAAAGTATTTTAATATTTATTGTTATAATTATATTGGGATGATACTTTGGTACTAAAACGTTCTGAAAAGAATAGCCTTCAATCAAATATACTGAAATGAAACTAAAAATTATGTATTGGTATCACTAATTTAGACATTTGATATTTCAGTAATTAGTATACTTATATTTTTTTTATATAACTAAGTAATCTCTTGCGGACCTTATCAATCTATTGTGTGTTTATAGCCCTTTCCCTACCACAACTAATAGACTTATATAATTATAGGAGGTTTGACGGGGACCTTATTTAGGAAACTTTTTCTCAGAAGATGTTATTCCTTGCCACTATTTTGCAGTGGCAGAGAATGTGTTTCTTTGTTATTTCAGCTGGACCTATTTTATTATGATGATATAGTTCAAATTCCTGTGTCATGTCCTTGTAATTCGTTACTTTCCTTTTTAAAAAAACCTATTTTTTCAATCAAATTTACCTGGAAGCAATTAAGTTATTAAAGCGTGAAACTAAAACTTTGATCATTTGTTTTTTTATTGGTACCAGTTAGTTAGAAAAAATTACTATCCCGATATTGTGTTTAGTGATATGAAATCGATTTTCATGAAATTTTAATCATAGTAAAAGTTTTATAGATTTTACTGTGATTAACTTTTATAGAAATCGATTTCCTAGTTATACAAGTGTCCTAATATCTTTACTAATTTCCTGGATTTTGTATATTATATTAAATTTGTTATAGTCATTTCCTTTTAACTTTTTTTTTATTATATATTTTGTAAAAAAACAATTTAAAATCTAGTTTCTAACAATTTGGTTTGGGTTTTTTATTTTTATATAAATGTTGTGTAATTGAAAATGACATAAAATATATAAAATATAAAAAAAGCTAATGGGAAAATTTATTTCAAAATGATTGACATTATTTCATTATTTGTTTATTGCCAGATGTAGTTTTTTTTGTAGTTGTAAATAACTTTGTCATGTGATAGAATATTAAATTTTGTATTATTTTGTCAAAATGAATAAAGCTGAACTGAATTCATTGCTAATTGGATGAATTTTGTCAAAATAAGAATTAGTGATTTAAAGTTTTACTTATTTAATATATTTTCAATTAGTATATTTAATACTGAATTGTGAATATGATACGGATTTCTTATTAACATATGACCTAGAAAATTTTAAATAATTTTGGTATTTTTGGTTATAATTGGGAAAATTCCGCAATTCAAGGTTGTGAGCGTATCAGAGTCTCTGCGACTCATGAATATTGTTGTCAAGGAATTGGACAAGTGTACAATGATTTTCACTTACAGTACTGGAAGTAGTTCAATGAATGAATTGTAATTAGAATGATATTACAACAATAAGTTTTGTCTATCTCGTTGTAGTGAATAGGAACTATGGTATGTCATCAAATCTATAACCATATTCTAAGAGAGCAAAGCAGCATGAAAAATTTTGGACTCATACTAAAGAAAATCATAGATAGGATCACTTTAACCTGGATTCCAGCCGATGTAGGATTCGAAAGTAACAAAGCGGCAGACTTTGTGGCGAACGAAAGAGTTACCAACAAAAATCAATGGAAAAGAACCAACCATTCAGTGGTGTATCACGCTGATACTTTAAGACGCTCCCAAAGGAAAAGACTGCATACATATGTCTATTCTCAAGAAGTAAAGTGGATCAATATGTGGCTTTAAGGTGTTGATGTTTGAATGGCTTTTACACCTCAAAAGCTGTACTCATCAGTGCTATATGTGGACCTAACCTCGACTAAACTTAAACTCGACTATTAGTAGACATGAATTTAATTTTTCGGTTAACTTTAAAAATTATATAGCAATATTAAAACACAAATTTTACTAAAATATAATTATAGATTTTTATTACAAGAAATGAAATATTTAAATTATTTAAAGAAATCTGCTCCTATCATAATAATAAAATCATATAATTAAATCTTTTTTGTCATTTTAGCTAAATTTAAACCAAGCCAAAAAGAAAAAAAGAATTAAGGATTCAGAAAAAAATATCGATTACCGAAAAATATTAGAAAATATAATCTAGTTGAAAATATTAAAGCAAATCATTAAAAATGTAATAATAAGAATAAATAGAAAATTCATTGTTAAAAGAAAATTTGTATTTCTCAAAGTTTCTGTAACATTATAAGGAAAATTATTATAATCACATACACATTCACAAATTTATAATGTGTGTCCTTTTTGGATTTGTCTTTTTGAATACAATTTTTGTAATGCGGCAAAATAACTTTGAAACAAAAATATATAAAATTATTATAGATTTTTTTTTTTATTTTTATTATTTATATAATGCAATAAAAATTCTATCTAAACATATATATCATGACATATATATTTTTTTATTCACCACATTTGATATTTTTACATATTTTTTATAAATAACACAAAAATAAATCGATATTTTTTGCGTAAGGATTTTTCATTTCTAAAGCAACTTTTTTTTTTATATATATATCGTTAATTTTATTTGTCAAAAAATCCTTATTTTCTATATGTATGTTATTTTTTTGGCACCATTTTTTTTATTTATTTTTGAATTTTAGCTATAATACCAGCCAATACAATAACAAAATAATAATAATAAAAATTATAACAAATATTCTTAAGGACTCACGTATCTATTTTGCCACGTTATCTGTTTTATAATATTATATATAGATAGAAAATAATGTTTCAATGAAAATGGAATGTTAAAATCAACCATGAAAATTAGGTCTATTAGCACGTATTCAAAATACATTTCATGGTTGATTTTGTTGTTACTGGTGTTGGTGGTGATGGTATTAATATTATAGGATTTTATTAGGTGCAAAAAAGCTTCAAAAAAAAATTATATAAAAAAAGAAGTCTTCACTTAAGGAAATAAATGGAAAATGTATAGGAAAATGGAAAATGTATAAAATAACTTTTTTAATTATATTACATTAAAAAAACGAAATAATATACAAAATAAATGAATAAATTATTAGAACTTATAAATGTAAATGGGTAAGTAATAAGGTGTAAAAGGAAGGACTGTAAACATTTAGAATAATGGCTTAATTTAAAAAAAAATATATATAAACATTATTTCATAAAGAATAAATAATAAAGTTTAATGTATAGATTGAGAAGACAGAAGAGTCAAGAAAAATTCAGACATTTATGGATTTTGCAATTATAGAGCTTCTTTTGACCTATGCAGTACTTGATGAGTAAGATATCCGCCTTTCAATTAATTGTCATCGTTGATGTTTTGAATGATGTATTTCGCTCTCTCTAAGTAATATGAACCCAAAATACATGAAGAAATGATTTTATATAGTGTTGTCGTATTTGGGTACTATATACTCAGTTAAATGTGAGTTGCCACCGTTGCCAATGTGAGTTGCCAATGTCTTTAATTATATATATTTTTTTAGATATTTCCCTTCTTTTTAAATTTCTTGTAAAATCACGGAACAATTTTGAAATTAGAATGTTAATAAAAAAAAAAAACGTTTTTTAATATTGAAATATTGAATGTCCTTGAAAATGATTTTACTATATAGCATAAATTATTAACTTTAAACAATATTTATAAAATTTTGAAATCATTATCAGCATTGCTATCTATTCTCAAACCTAATACTGTATTTAAATCCATTTTTCTATCTCATTCCATATTTGAAAAAAGAGTGATTAATTAATATATTGTCGACCCTTGTGTCAAGGCTTTGCATAATAAAATATACTTTGTTTTTTACGTTGCGTCGCATTGCGTATTATTAATATTCAGGGTATTGGCAACAATTTTTAAAAACAAATCTGTAATGGACTAAAGAAGAAATATTTCTTTTTTAAAACAACATTTATGAACATTTTGGAATTAAATTAGAGTATTTGATATTTTTTTTTGATAACTTTGTATTTTTCTAGAGCGGCGCCAATGAGCGGCGATGGTGAAATATTTTAAATTATTTTAAATATTTTAAATTACATTGTATGCGTTTTAAATTTGCTACTTAATGCAGCTTCTTAATTTAAAATAAGTTTTCTACTATATTTTTAGCAAATACGTATTTGTGTCAAAGTCATATTTCAGCACTGATAGTAGAAATTTTGTTAGTATACCGTCAAGTGTGAATGTTGAGCATTGTAATAATTGCTTCGGTATAAATCTGTGTATTTTTAGGGCACACTTCTTATTATGAATAGAGGTTTAATTCTTTAGCCAAAGTAGCTGCATCCATTTTGGCTACATGGCCGTGTCATGGAATTAATCATTGCATCTAATTTTCCAGAGATACAGATAGCATATGCATCTCTAATGGAGAATAGTTTTCTAGGCAATAATTTTACTCCAGTTAAATAACTAAAAACTAAATAATTTTGGAATCGTTTAATTGATTCAATTATTATTATACTAGCAATGACAATTAAAATTGTCTATATTTTTGTTGTTGTTTCTATTCTGTTCTAAAATATTATTAAACTAAATACCAAACTGACCATTTATTTTAGTAGTCCTGATCCTTACATTATTCTATAATAAATTCTAATATTTCAATTTCGTCTCTTTATTAATCTAAAAAATAAAGTTCTTCCTGTTCCGTAGTAATTAATTTTTCATTAAAAAGTTAAAAACCACAAATTATATTTATATGCATATGTATACAAAAAATACGGATAAATTAATATTCTGTATACATATATAAATGTCCTGTCAAATAAAATGTGTTCAATTATACGCATTTATATAAATATCTTTCTATATTATGTTTTATGAATAATTTTTGAATGAACGAATTTATATGTGATATTTTAATTAACTTTACACTCGTATAATTAAATAAATTTATTTGTATATAATAAAATTTATGAAATAACATTAAAATAGATTTTCTAAATCTAATCAAAATTTATACTAACTGAATCTATATAATTAATTTAATATAAAAATAAATAAAATTAAATCAATTTGAATTTTATATTAATTTGACAGCAATACATTTTAGTTAGTGATTTATTCAAATAAATATAATACAAAAATCAATATTTTAACAAAATATATTTCTATATACATAAATATAAAATTAGCTATAAACAAAATTAAATATTTTATTTATACGAAAGTCCAGATTTTATATTAGCAATAATTAATTTTTGAAATTTTTTTATAATTTCTATCATTATTTCTGGTATGTTAGACATTTTATTTAATAGACTTTCATTTTTCTTGTACATTTTATTCAGTTTATTACCATTATTGTTGGTATGTTTCTTATTATATAATTATTTCGATATTTTAAAATATTTATCTTAAGATGATTAAAAATTCCTATTCATCTGGGAATAAATATAAAAAGATAACATTAAAAAATATTTTAAACTGTTTGCGTTCTATAACTTTTTAATGGATATTAATCCAGAAAACATAATTCTTTGAGTCTTCAAATTCATAAAAGCCCTGGACTGAACTCATAACAAGCAAATCGAAACTTGTATGGGACTGTGTGGTTACTGTTTGCTCCAATAACCTAAGGTAGACGAAACAGAGTAACACTATTCTAGGATTCCAGCCCATGTTGGTTTTGAAGGCAATGTAGAAGCAGATCTTTGGGACGAAAAAAGAAACAACCAGCAACTTTATTGGACCACAACTATTCTGTGGTGTTTCAACCTTCTAATGTTAACTGGAATAGGCTTGAAGGACTGAGATACTCGGTCGAAGCTATTCATTCCTACTAAAAAGGGACGGAAACAGCTCCTTCGAATGAATAAGAAAAAAGCCAGAACAATGGTAAGTAATCGGACTGTCATCGAATCGAGTATTAGTAGATTCTGTGTACACGAGTACGAAACAGCGAAACATGTACTATGTGGCTATGAGGCGTTGATATCTAGATGATTTCGGCACCTTGCCGGCTATGTTATCGCTCCTACGAAAACATGGCAGCTGTCACAAAATCAGCTGTACTGTTTTATTAACAGTTACAGTGGGTTTTCTAAATAACGAATAATCAGAATATTTATTGCAATAAACTAAATGGCTGCAGTGATTTGGACTGTCTGTAGCCCACCCTTAATCTAAACTTAACCATATTGAAATTGTTATGTGACAAGAATTGACGGAAATAAAATTTCAGAATTATTCATAAGTAATAATCATCTCGACAGAAACAAAAATTGATATAGGAAATGTTCATGGGTATCAAAATCAGAGCTAGTGTATAATCGCGATTGTAAAAAAAAAAAAAAACAGATAGTGGGCTGTATAATGCTAAAAAAAGTTTATACAACCATTTTCTATTTTGTGACTGAACATAAATTTTGATTTTTTGTTTTTATATATTATAAATATTTTAATAATGGACATAAATTGTCATTTTTTATATAAATAACAAATTATTACTAATCCTTCAATTTATATAAAATATTAGCTTTGCCGGCAATATGGCGACATAAAGCTGCAAATGGGTTAATACAATAATTAAAACAATCTTTTAGTGTTTTTCTTTTAGAATACAATTTTTATTGTTCGTTTTAATGTAACGTTGGTTCATAAATTTTTAAATTGTCACCAAAAAAATAAATAAAAACAAAAATATTATTTTTTTACTGAAGTAGCTTTTTTAGGTTTCACAAATAAAATAAATAAATCCATTTACGTTCATTCATTATTCATTATTCAATTTTACGTGTTCTTTTTCTTTTTTGTGTGTAAAATAAACTGAGATTTTTAAATATAACAAGGCAACCAAAAAAAAAAAAAGATACAAAAAAAATGAAATGAAATTTTCTTTGTTACAGTAAAATCACTTCGTACATTAAAGTTCACTTGGGGGAATTAATATTCTATGTCCTCCTAATACGATTACAATAGAAAACGTTTTTAAAGCTATAAATATATGAAATTTTGTAATATATAAAATCTAAAATATTAAATGGAATTTTATTATTTATGTTTTGTTTACTTTGAAATTATTTCATTTTATTAAATAAATTACAAGTTTTTCTATAAATTTATTTGATTTTTAATAGCTAACCTTAAAATTCATATAGGAAATCATTATTTTTCATCGTAGAATTGTATTTCTCTGTTATAGTACTGTCTTCTGTCTGGACTGGTTTACATCTTTGACTGTAGAACATCACATCAAAATGATTTAAAATCGATGACTCCATACATCCAAAGCTTCTGAATAATGGGTCAAATTCGCAGCTTTAATGAGCAATATCTTATGTCGAAAATTTTTACTTCTTTCACTATACGACAAATCCATCGAAATGTTTATAAAATTGACAGTAAAAACTTGTGCCTTCGTTGAAAGCTGATGATAGTGTCAAATATCTTATGTAAAAAATTTCTCTTCAGCAAATTACCTTCTTATTTTTAATAATTTCTTTGACATATGCTAAATGCACAATTTGTGTTTTATACAGAGCGTTATTCAAACGCTATTACTGTTTGCGGTGCTATTCTAATAATTAATATTATTCATATACTTCTCAATATTGGTGACATAGTCCAAAAAAATTATTGTAGTATATGGCGAAAACAAAAATTTAAATTAATGGATCATTATTTAATATTTAATATAGTAATTAGTAATACAGGTGTAAATTTAAATCAATTGCGCTTGTTGATTTAAACAAAGGTAATTGAAATAATTGTATTTTTATGAAATACTAGTTCCTTGTCTATCTCAAAATATTTATATATAAATAGATTTTTTTTTTTTTTAATTCCATTTAATTCATTTTAAAAAGGCTGTGACACCTGACACCCTCAACATATATAAGTGTATATTAAATCAGTTTATACCAACGGAAACATTTATAATTGAATGGTAAACATAATTAAATTGTGTTTAAATAGTAAAACTGCAATTTAATTGTGTGGTTTTTCCTGATGCTTTTTTTATTTTATTTATTTTCCTTTTGTTATATAGTATAACAAAAAAAAAAATGCATTTTAATTGCATTAAAAAGCTTATGAATAATGTTGTTGATTAAATTTATAATCGAATGCAACAAGCCAGAGACCAAACAATAAAAACGTTCGACTATGTTATTCCAAGCAATATTAAAAGTGATTGTGACAATATAGAAGATAATGAGACCATATTTATTTTTTATTCAATTTGATTATTTTCATAATTTTTATTCAAATACGTTTATTGCATTGTGGAAAATAAAATTTTATTTAAATGGTAATTTGAATAGTAATGAATAGTAAAGTTTTGAAATTCGATGTGATGACAAAAACTTATATTAAATTTTACATAGTAAAAATAACAAAATTACAAATATATTAATAAGTTGTGTATGAATTCGCTTGGATGCTAGTTTTTGACATTATATTTCTTTAAATGTTCTTCTGCTGCTCGTGTTTTGTATTTTTCATTTTTAAATAAGTCTGTTTACATATTTATGTAAAGCTGCCAAAATTTGACAACATTTTTGATGCAACTATTCTTAGGTTTAGGGTAACCTTGTTTCGATAGTCCTTTCTAAAACTCTGCCAATGTTTTTTCAGTGAAAATTGCTTTCAAACTATTTTCAAAGCTCAATCCATTTCAATTATGTTATTTCACGTAAAAATACAAGTTTCCACAACCAAACCATCTTCAAGTTCAAGATTTAAATAAATTTTTTCATTGCAAAATACGATTTATTTATGGAGAAAAAAAATATTTGATTTATTAGACGCTTCGAAAACTAAATAATTGAAGCTGGCGTGGGCACCACTAACGTCGGTTCGGTAGTAGTGTTTATCGGTACATATTGGTTCTCCGATACGCCAATAGCAGTGATACCAATACATTCATATTTTGAATTGAACTTAGTCATCGTATCTTTAGCTGATATATGAACAAATTCAAATACAGATATCATTGGCGTCCGGCTCCCCAGCAGAAGCAATTCATACTTTGATATTATCTAAGTACTCTATTTACTACTACCAAAGAAAAATTTGGTATTACATCAATTATTTTCATCACAAATTTCTCACTTTTACACTTTCAATGATACGACTAAATGAGTACTAAATCCTTTTGTCATATTTTAAATCCATGTATGACAACGTTCTTATAATATAACAGAAAAACAACCCTGAACCTAAATTTTTACCTAAAACTTGAAATATAATTAAAGTGTCAAGAATTAAATTTATTATGCGACACAAAAAAAAAAACTTAACTATTTTTAGAATTTTCATAAAATATTGAAAGAAAATCGATTCAAATAAAATAGTGCAAAAAAATAAATAAAATGAAAATAATTTGTACTGTCTTACATATAAAATAAAAATTTAATTCATCAAATTTCAGGGATTGTTCAAAGTTTGTTAATTTGAATACATAAAATTCATATTACATTTCCTTTTTATTGTCCTTGTTAAGGAATGTTGTTTGTGGTGATGATTGATCTTTCCAAAAAGTTTTACTAAAATTTTTATAAATTTTGGAATTTTCCAACAATTATGAACTTTAAATAGTGGAACATTTTTATAATTATCATATTTTCCTTAGCAAATTTTATATTACAAACCATTTTCTTATATGGAATTGAAATATTCTGGTTTATAAGTTGAAGAACATTTTGGATTACATATTTTTATGAAATTTCTATCTATATTTGTCTGTGTATATGTAATAATTGGAATTACGATTGTTAAAAGGAATCTAAATCAATTGAGAACGCTTCATATTTCTTTGTTACCACGAAAATATTTAAATATTTATTTGAAATTATTTTTGCGGTTTATATAGTTTAATAAAAAACGGAATAAAATTAATATTGATTTAACTGACAACATCAATTTTTATCAGTTTGTTGATGTAGATCAATAACCGAAACTTTTGCTAAAATAAAATATTTTTGTATGAATAGAATTTAAAAATTCAAGTTATATTTAGACTTTATTTTCAATTTACTTGAAATATTTTTTAAAGAAAGTTTTGGTAATAAAAAATAGGTTTCGTTAGTTTAATCTTCATTATATAGATGGCGTTTGCAGACAAATCACTTAAAACATTTTAGACAAAATGAATAAAACTTAAGTTATAAAAAAAGATAATTTGTTCGTTTATTTTAAGGATAATTAATGTGTAATGTTCCAAACAATTTCAATAAATATTTATGAAACTCGTTTATATTCTAAATAATTTTTTTTTAACTAGGATTATTTGTTATTAATCATATTTTATGTATGGTAAATAAATTCATTGAACAAAATCATCAAAAATATATTTTTTTGATATATCTTCAGGCTACGGTGATATAATATTAAAATATATATGAAAATCTATAAATTACAAAAAAAGGGGAAAAATGACTGTGATAAAAAAGCATCGTAAAAATCACGTAATAATTTAAATCTTGTCATGCAGAACATACAGATTTTTCGCGGATCATGTACATATGAAAAATTAAATTTATATATGTACATGAATTTGAAGATAACTTTTGACATGGTGGCCTAAAAGTACTTTGCAAAATTAATAATTTTTATATAAATACCAAAAATGGAATCCAAAAAATTCTTAAGTTATCCTCCAATTTAAATTTCTTTGGTCATCAAAGTTATATAATAAAATTAACGATAAAAAGTTGAGAAGATTTTGATTATTAAGCATTCTGATTTTCTATTTTTTACCTAAATCATATATTTACCTGACAAGGACAAGAAGCTCCAATACAAAATATATGTGAAAGAGCTTATTTTGACAGACGTCGTACGCTAAAAGTTCTCTGATTAATTTTGGTTATTTTAGCAATAAAAATCTTATGAGTTTAACTAAACATTATTTGAAGATCTGGCAAACCGTGAGCCGTTGCGTATTGAAAACTCTCAGAAGAAGTTAAAAGGATTCCAAAGTAATTTAGTTATTGGAATTTAGAGAGCGTATAATGAAATATTAATCACCTACTATATTTTTACCTATTTAACGAATAATTTTAAATACATTTTCAACTTTTAAATGTAGGGTTATTAAAATGCAACAGTGTAGACTTACCAAACCATAGATTCCCGGTTTAATGAGTTCATAAGAATCTGTTTACTCATTTTCATGACTGATGCTAAAATATCCAAAGTAAATCCTTTCATAGATATCTTCAATTATATTGAAATTATATTAGACACCCTGTAAATGATAATTATATGCATAAAATGTGGAAAAATTCATACGCAAAAATAATCACTTTCGATAAAACTTTGTTTTGTATATAATATTCTTTGGAATGGTGAAGGAAGTCTTCATTTTTCAGGTTAAATTGTTAAATTTATTCATAAGAGTTAAAAAATTTTTTATTTATTTTTTTAATATAAATTTTAATGAGTTTCCGTAATGACAAATTAATTAAAATATTTTTTTTTTTGTATTTTCAGGTATGTATCTAAAAGATGTGAAAGATATTAATTTAAAAAATTAAAAATTTATGTAAGTTCATTAAAAAACATTTACATATTTTAATAATAAACGTTTATATTTGAAATTAATGACTAATTATTATAGTGGAAATAATAATTTCAATTAATTAAACGAATCTTTTTTGATAAAATGATTTCTTTATTTAAAATGTTTAAAAAAAAGGTCCTGCGTGGTTAAAAGACCCTAATTTCTAAATTATCGATAAAGTTGTGGCTGTACCGGCGTATATTTTGATAAACTTTACTTTTTACATTATGTTGTGTATAAATTTACTTATTCTCGGGTTAAATAAGTGACAACAAAAGTAACTATCATATAAAAACTATAAATTTAGTACAACTTTTATATTGTGATTTTAATGGATTCCCAGAATTTTGTTTAAGGACTATAGTTAAATAGGAATCCGAATTATTACGATTCCGTTACGATGAGTTCGAATTATTATATCCGTACGTTACGAAAATACATTCTAGTCATAATGTTTTCGAATGTTCCGTCATTTACAAATTTATTTTACCATTCGAAATGTTCGAACTTATTCGAAATGTTTTTATACATGTATTCATGTATAACA
Source organism: Rhamphomyia laevipes (assembly GCA_963920725.1). Taxonomy (NCBI): domain Eukaryota; kingdom Metazoa; phylum Arthropoda; class Insecta; order Diptera; family Empididae; genus Rhamphomyia; species Rhamphomyia laevipes. Next base: position 53,109,894 of record OY987257.1, read on the forward strand.
AAAAAAATGGCTGCAGAATATTTTTTTGAAGTCACCCGAATGTCTAGGACTGTTTACGAATGCCTCTGCAAGATGATTTAAAAAAAATATTCGATTTGAACATAAAAAATTCTTCCATTTTTAAGATTATGACAATAATTTTAATTGACATTTAATTTTTTACATTCGATCATTCCGACAAAGACAAAATAATTTTATTTCTTGTCGAATGAGTTCACTGTTTAGTTCGGATTCCATATAAAATAAGTACGGCGAAATTGTCCCGAAACCCCTATAATTGAGGTCTATTCTCCCAAATCTTTCTAAGCTAAAATAACCTAAAATGTATAAATTTTAGCTGAGCACTTAAATATATTCATGAATAATATTTAAATTTTTTATATAAATTTTTATGCAAATATATTTAATTTAAGTCTGGTATATTTTTATTTATTGAATGTAATCCATTAATGTAAAGAAATAGAAACTTTCATGAAATATTTTCTTGAATATCATCCAATAATTTATTCTATGAATCAATAATAATTTCCATTAGTCAAGAATAATATAAATCTTTTAATTATGTATATTCAATTTAAATAATTGGATAAATAAAAATTGTATTTATTTTCAAAATTGTTTATGAATTTTTAAAATCATATTTCATAAAAAAAAATTACATAAAAGTTCATCTCTACAGTTTGAGAGATATGAACAAGTCAAATAAAATGTTATATTATATACAATTTTAATATATCTTTTCTAACCTCTAAACATTCGGTTAACCTAAATAAAAGCCATAATTTAATTTAAGTTTGGGTTCTTTTTGATATGCTGTTAGAGTTAATAAAGCTTTAAAAAATTTATATTATTCTAATATTTTATAAAGATAAATTATTAAGATTAAAAATGTTGGTTTCTTAAAGGATTTCTCATTAAAAATATGAAGTTTAAGGAAGAGAATAGAATAATTTTATTATAATTTATAAAAATTTAAATATTAATTAAAAATTGGATATTCGAAATTAAGTATTATGGTAACACAGCTAAGATAAATGAATATAAGCTAGAGTTGGTCCATTGTAATATGAATGTTACTTCTCAGTAATATAAATTTACTCATTTACTTCCAAAGATAAGTTGGAAATCCATTAGTTTTGGTTATATGAAAATTAAACCAAAAATAAAAAAAAGGTGCTAACAGTGAAGAGGAGTAGATAACCCGTAATTAGGTTCAACAGTGATTTATTTCCAACAGTGTTTTTTGATTAATACCGTAGTAGTATCTTTGAAACAAATTGTACTTTGTTCAAAATTTCATATCTTAAAAACGCGCATAATTGGCCACACTAAATTTATACTTTATTTATAACAAATTTCATTGAAATCGGATAATAATTACATGCTATATAGAACAAATATAATTCGACAACTAAAACTCCATATCTAAAAGAACCTACTGAAAGTTTAAACTTAAGTTTAACCAATTAGAAAAAAAAATGATCCTGTATGTAAAATGTCATTGAAAATGGATAAAAATTAGATGAAATTTAAATCGGAAATTTTATCATGGACTCCCTCAAAATACCAACACTTACAAACCTCCAATTTTACAACTTACAAAGGGAAAACCATTTCTTTTAATAACTTATAATTAATAAGTTAATAATCAATTAAAAGAGTGATTTGATCGAGGGTTACCAAATCTCAATATTTATGTAACAGACAGAAATATCAAAATTTTATATAACCAATTTTTGAAATATATTAAAATTTTCTAACATCTTTAAATAATTAATATTTAATTTTTTATCATTAATATTTTTATTAATTTAATTGCAAAAAATTTTACTCATTTAAAAATCTTTTAAATTATAATTTTAAATGTTTATTTTTATTGTTGGGAAAAATGCCAATTCGGATTAACTCTCACGTATATAATAATATAATTTATTAAAAAAAAAATCATAATTTTCTTCTTCTCTATACTTTTAAGTATGAAAATGCTTTTTACATTAATCGAAAGCATCGGAAAAAAACAAAATTTATTAAATTTATGATGTCAACAATTTTGCCGTAAAATTTTTCAAAGTTTATTTACACGTTTAAAAAAAATTATTTAATGTATAAAACGTGTTTAGGTTAAGATACTTTAAAATTTGGGATTGAATAAAATTGGAAAATAGATTTTTTTTTTAGGATAAATAAATATTTAGAATCGTCTAGTTTTTAACCCTCATCAAATTAATATTTGTATATTAAGAAAAATTCAATTATAAAATATATTACCAAGCAAAACAAAAAATAATTAAATATTTTAAAATTTGACAATTTGACATTTAAAAGATTTTACAATTTTTGAAATAAAAAATTGAAAAGTGGAAAGTGCGTTAAACATAATTTTAGTGTTGTATTTAAATGACATAAATTTACTATATGTCAAGTTAGATTAGATTTCAAATTAAGGTCGGGTAATACTGTCAATAAAATGGTACAGTATTTCTTCAATGTCAAGTCAACCAAAGTAATTGTCATAATGTTGAAATTGTCTATTTCGATTAGCTGGAAAGTAAATTTCGTTGTTACATTGTCGTGTTTTGACAGTAACAATAATTGAGAATGAATGAATCATACTTAATTATTGTATAAATCAATCTTATGGTTCTATCCAGTTTAATTATCTACAAGAAACACTGCTGTTCCCTGTTCGCTTACTTGATTGTACCGAGATTAAATATTTTGAATGTCTTCCATATTTATTTATCTGTTAAATGTTAAAAACTAACCGAGTTTTATCATTTCAAAAATATTTTAAAATTGCTGTTTTAATAATCTGCACTATGATTTTTCCAATCAAATTTTCTCACGGTATAGCATAAATTTTTTGAATATTATATGAAACGGAAAACAATTTTCAAATATAATTTTCTTTGAAAACTAATAATATTTCAATTTATATATTAAAAATCTTTCCTTTTTTTTTATGGTAAAACTATAAAAAAAATTTGGCTACAAAAATATTTATAATCATGAATTTTTTGCATGCTTATTTATTGGAATTTAATTTAAAACTTTTACAATTTTAAGTTTTTGTAAATTATTTATAGTTAACGTTAACAAAAATAATCTATAAACTTTTGGGAAAGTTTATTATTTTGTATTTATGGAATTTTAATATACTAGTTTGAAAATTAATTATACATTTTTCAGCTGTAATTAAATTTAAATGAACAAACAAATTGTTAACAGGTGAAATTGACTAATAGAGTACATTAAAAATAGGATTGCATGTTTAAATATAAATTTAAAATTTCCAATTTGAATTTCATTTTTAAATACTTTAAATTTCGGAGCTTATTTAATATTTTAAACTTGTTGATAGCGATTTTTTAAACACTTGAATTACCAACAGCTTTAAAATCACATTTCAAAAATTAAACATTGCAAAGTCCTGTCAATGTCTAACTACCAGAGTTTGGCGTTTAATTTTAATTGGTTGGTGGTAGTAGTATATATATTTCAATAATTTTTTTATGGTAATTTAAATTTAGAATTACTATTTCAATTATTTGATTAATTTATTAAATCTCTTAGAATGAACTGGTAGAATTCATGCACTTAGGCTAGGTAGAATTCATGCCCTCATTGTAACTTTTCATGTTATACATGCCGCAGTGGTTCGGTGACTGAAACAGATAACTAGTTTCCAAACCAGAACCTCTTCTTTATGCAGTTCGTTCATGTAGTAGAAACTGACACATCTGCGTCAGAGCTACATTAGACCGGTTTACAGTAACACAAAAATTATTCAATCGAATCTTGAAGGCATGATCTTTTACCATATACATAGAGTGTCCTGAACGAACTGAATTAAGTAGGTGGCTACATATACCAAATTTTGTAGGTATTTGTGACTCCCTCCCCTATATAAACTCTCTGTTACCTTTCTCATTTTGTAAGCTTACCACAGTTGGAGATGAGTATCATCAATCCATTTCTTAAGTCCGTCTTTAGGGAGTTTTTACTTACTTTTTTCAAATTATTAGCTGAACTTACCTGAAAGAAACAGAAAATCAATTATTATACAATAACAAAAAATTAAAGAAAATATTATTTATTTAAATAAATAAAATAGTTGAGTAACCAAAAGTTTTAAAATACATTGTTTTTATTCAAATATTCATCAATTAATTGTATTTAAAATAAATTGACGAAATAATTAATTTAAATTAAATATAAAATTAAATTAAATAATTTAAAATGATTTAAATATCAAACAAAATAAATTTCAATAATTCTATTATAGAATTCGTTTTGATAGTGAGTGGAAAATGTTGATTATATTACTGAGTGGTTAAATATACAATTTCACAAAATTTAAATTATTTTAAAAACTATTAAAATATATTTTTTTTAATGTTTTTTGACTGGTTTTATAGAAGTTAGAACTCCCTCGAACCTTACACATTAATGATCCTGTTGTATGCTTCAGTTTATTTGACTGGATGAATATTTAGAGTTAAACATGAAATGATTAGTTTAAAATGCAACACCACATGGAGAAATGGTTACGAAATAATATCTGTATAATCTGCAATACGAGATAAGGACGTTTCACATTTAATAGGTAGATTTTCAGTTTCATGAAAAATAAAAGCATGTTTTTTTAATGAACAGTATTGTTTGAAGAGAGGTTCAGCCTATTAAGTTTTGGTAACCAAGCGGAAGACAGTAATCCAATATATAAAACTATCATATATTTATAATTATATTATTAATGATTACAAATCAAAATTGTACGACTTCAGTAATCATTTATATTTATATTTTAGTTACAAACAAAATTTTATATTTCAAAATTTCAATTCATTTCTTATGACACAAAAACTTTTCCCAAAAAAAAAAAAAAGAAAATTTTGAAAACAGGTCAGGAAAATTGCATTATTAGTTTCTCTTGAACAAAGAATTTACTCCTTATAATAAAATTGCAATTGCACTTGAAGAAATATATAAAACTAAAAAAAAAAAAAATGAAAATATTCTTATTTCTATTCTCAAGTTCACAATTTGTATCTTATTATAATTTTTTTTTTTGCATCTACGAATAATATAAAATTATATCTATAAGATACTATAATAATATATTAATATTTATTTCTAGCTGGTAACCTAGGGGTAAACCAAAATTCAGAGTTTATTCGAAATTTACGGATTTTATATTTGAATCGAATTGTAATCTGCTGAAATCGTATGTAAAAATAGGAATAAATTTACTTGTAATTACGAATAAAATTTACTTTTCACATTTTTAAAGGTTCTTGTCGGTAGCTTTGTCTAAATCCGTACTTTTGACGTTTAGCGACGCTAATACGATCTCTTAGGACATCATATATTTTATGAAATTCAAATTTTGTTGTATACTTGTCACGATTTTAACTCCCGATCGAAACTTCGATGTGACTCTAAGTTGACACAGCTTTTAATAAGTATAAGTACCATTTGCCGGCAACAAACGTCTCACTATTAAAAGCCATTGGTTATTACAATTAAATATTTCTTCACTATAAAGACAATAATGGGTTAAAATCCATTTAAGATTAGTAGAGGTTCAAATTGCAATGAATTGTCATGAAACGTTTATCTAATCTTTGATGCCATATGCTTTCAAACTTAGTGAATAAGGTCAACAAGGAAAAACTAAACTTATTGATGTAAAATTTCAGTAGCATCAAATAAATGACGTAACAAAGCCGTGTACTACAATTTCATTAATATAATCTGCACAGCGCACACATCCATCACAATACAATTTTCTTTTGAATTTTTTGGATCGCCATATACGAATATGCAGAGAAATATTTATTTGATCCTTTATGATTTTTCCATCATAACACTTCATAATTTATTCCACAACTCCTCATTAAATATATATATATATATATACATATATATTTTTTGTAATATATAATTTTGTACTTAACCAAAAAAGAGAAGAAAAGTTATAAAAGTTTAATGCTTTACAATTGAAATTTCATAACAAATTATATTATGCTTTCAGTTGCAGAAATCCTTTGAAATTTCATAAAAATACAATTTTTATATCATTTTTATTTTATATACGTATTTTATTATTGCGGAAAAGCTGACTTAATAATTTTCTTCTTATTATATAATTTTTTTTTTATGCTTTTTTTTTTGTAGATAAAATTGAACGAATAAATTGAGGTTATGCTATTTTTTGTTGTAAGAGTTTAAATGTTAAGTTGGACTGGAGGGTGATCATTTTTGATGGCTGCAATTCGTTTAAATTCCACAAACTTCTGATAATCGATGGAAATTTGCAGTCGTCTGGTAAAAATAAATATTGTATACATATAAAAACTCTAATTCATTTATTTTTTTTCATAATTGGTCACTGAGGCAATTTTTTTTAACTAAGTTCATAAGTTTTAATTCAGCCAATTAAGTTAAAAACCACAAAAAAAGAAATTTAAATATTTAATTAAAAATCATAAAATTTTGATAATTTTCCATCGAAAAATTGGCTAAACTTAATTCAGACTACCAAAAACGAAACGACTGAATAATAAAGACCGAAGGATTTCATTGATAATCTCTGATTTTATTTCTGTATAATTATTGCTTTTTAACTAGCTAAATTTGTTGAACCGAATTTTTTAAATTACATAAAATTCTTCTTTTATATCGCAGTGTAACATAAGTGAATCTACAACTTTGGAATACCAAGTATAATCAAAGTTGAATGAATTTTTTAAATAAAATTATAAATTCTTTTAAATAAGTAAGAAAAATTCTATGTTAATTATATAAAAACTATAAAATATTTTAAAGAACTTGTCCTGTGCAAGAAAATAAATCATTAATTTTATCATATTTTCATAATTTTCTAAAAAATTAAAATCTATTATGATAAGTACTACGAAATTATTTGTCAGTACTGCATGAAATTTGTTATTTTTATGAATATTGAATTCTTTGACCCGCAATAATATTAATTAGCAATAATAATGATTTGGGAAAATTGATTTTAAAAATTAGTTAGTTTATTTTGAAATTTTCCATCAATTAAGTTTTTCTTAAAATTGTACAAAACTTGAAATGTAATTTTTCAACTTTAATTCGAAATACTTATCATAATTTTGAAAAATAATATTCTAAAAATTGAATAATTTAATATATTTTAATAAACTTTACCGACAAATTTCATATAAAATTATGATACTGTTACTGTCAGCAAAATCTTAACGTTTTAATTATGTACAAATCAAAAAAATCTGATGTAACCAACCGTGAACTCTCAATTCGTATTCGTATACGGCATTCAGATTCACGTGACATTTGGTTTTATTTAATTTGAATAAAATTTACAAATATTAATTTATTCCTTTTTCTTTGATTCATTTAGAAGCTGTCAAATTATGTAAATTCGTTATAAAATTCATATATATTCTAACATATTTCCAGAAATTGTCAAAAGCCAACATTCTTTGGAAGTTCGGATAGTAAAAACTTTTACATCGTCACCCATTATCATCACTCTGCGTAGTATGACAATTGCTTATGTACATAAAAGATATTTTACCCAGTTTTTATTACCCATGTAATTAACTACCGCAATGAAATTTTTTCTTTTTTTTAATTATATCCTTTCTACAAGGCATTTTCTTTTCCATTAATTTTTTCCCTTCATTTTTTTTTTTTTTCATTTTACCCAACAATGCAAATAAAAATGAAAAATGCTCGACATTAACAGAAAGACAAAGAATTTTACCATTTTGACTTGCTGCGAGTGTAAATAGAGCTGTTTTTTTTAGGAAAAGCGATTAAAAAAACGCTGATGTATTAATTAAAGATACAAAAAAAAAAAAAAAATGAAAATGAAAATTATACAATGTTTGAAAAATTATGTACAAGATAACTAAAGTTGGCATTTTAATAAATGATATAACCATAAGGAAAATTTAGTTATAATATAAAAAAAAAATTAAGAAATAAAATTTTTCTATTTGAATGAAATGACAAATGACTTGATAATAAACCGGACAAATAATTTTCTAAACTTGCCTTTGTGGAAAATTTCGATATTCGACAGTTTCCCGTCTTTTATACAGTGCAAATAAAAAATATTTTATTAGAATTTTTACTTAATAATGTAAATTTAATTAATGTACTTTTTACATGTAAAGCTGATGATGCTTGACAACTTGACATTTGAAATTATGGAAGAAAGAATTCGTATTTTAAATTGGAGTAATTGTTAAGCTTTTGTCAATATGACTACAAATGAGAGCCAGAGCCACTAGTACTATATTATGCAACTATGAGACTTCATTTTCTCACCTTCATTGAAGAAATTACTAAATATTAAAGACAAAATAATGTCGCTTAAGTGAAAACCGAAATTTAAATTTAAATGACTTAGTGTCACTGAAGTGAACATTAATCTTTCTTGTGAAACAATTATATTGTTCCACAAATTTCAATATCATCAAGATTTCAATCTTCAGTAAAAAAGTAATGGTTTGAATAATGTTTGAAAACAAACTTTAATGGAAACTTTAATGCAAACTTTTTACTTATTAATGGTACCAAGATTTTTATCAAAAACTATAATGCATCGTAGTTTTTTTTTTTTTGCCAATTCATCTTTCTCATTATACGAAAAATCTATAAACAAAATTTAAAATTCCTGTCTTTTCATTACATAAATAATGTAAAATGTATAATATCTTTATGTTGGTCTGAATAATTTTCTTTTATAATTCCACATTTTATTTTGGCTTTATTTTATGTGTTGTTAAAAGGATGAAAAGATTTTTGGTTGTTTTTTTTTATATCTCTAGTTAGGTTATTTACATTATTATACCTTATGTATAAATATCCTGAATTGAAAGAATTTCACAAACGTACATTTTTCTTAACAACAAAAACAGCTTAGATAATATTCTCATGTGTAAATTATTCACTTTGACAGTATGATGCCATCAGGCTCATTCAGTAAAGCTACAACTTTTTTATTTTTTTTAAAAAAAGTGTTTGTTTGTTTGCAATGCTGATGTTTTTATACTTTCATTTAAGGATTTAAGTAAAAAAGATCCTATTATATTATTTATTATTTAATTCTATGCTGTTGTCCTTTTTTGGTTATTTTCTTTTCGTGTTCATTTTTTTACAAAAAAAAAAAACTACTGTCATCAAGAGATTCATTTGATTTATGCAAATATTATGTTGTTGAAAAAATATGAGAATTTGGTGCATTCATGAGAAATATATTTGGAAAATAAAAATAATATTAAATACCAAAAAATTTACAAATACAAATTACAATAATATTTTTTTTAAATAACTTAATAAAAATATGTTTTTTAAAATTGGTAGGAAAATATATTTCATAATGTAATAATAAAATATTATTAAATTTTGTTTTGTTTTTTAATATATATTTGATATTTTGGAATTTATATTAATAATTTCATTTAAAATAAGTAATAATAAAAAATTTAATGAAATACTTTTATTTACAACCAGGAAATTTAGTATTTAAACACAACCGCACGTTTAAAAAAGTTATATCCAAACACACTCTGGCACGTCTTATCTGCAATATAAAAATAAATATCATGGTTCACTTTAATCAGAATACTATTTAAGAATATTCTCCAACTTTGTTCGTAAAGTGTATATAGATACAGGGTGTATGAAAAAAGTAATTTATATTAACAATGTCATTATATATTTATGAAAAATTCATTAAGTTTAGCTTAAATTGAATACTAGATTTTTTTTTAAAATCAAATTGTATCCTTTTCAATTTTAAATTCACTTGATCGAACTCTGTATTTGTACTAAAAGTTCTTATATTATGTATTATAAAATTATGGTTCAGCCTAATTAATAATTTAAATCAATATTGTAGAATTCAATTCATTTACTCATTTTATTTGTAATCGAACAACCATACAGAAAGTTGACTCCTGATGAATATCAATCTAAACCTTACAAGTTGTAGTAAATAACAAAAATATTTTAAATTTACTGTTCAATAAAAAGGACATTATCAGCCATTAAATAATCCAAATTATATAATTGCACCATAAAATGATAGTGATTAGAAGTTTTGACCACAAAATCAATAATATTTGAAATATTTTCTACTTGATATTACTGATAAGTAAAATTTAACTAATTTTAAATTAAAATTATCGTCAACAGGACCCTCGGTTATAAAATAAAAGAATATCTCTAAATATTATGATGATCCTTAAGTTATAATTTACCATTCTATAGAAACATAAAGAAAATTTATGATTATGATTAAAAAAAAATTATAATATTCACTTATCTAGAATTTATGAAAAACCTAATAATAAGATTACAAAATTTACATTAAATAAAGATGCTCGGTTAAAAATAATTTATGAAAAAAAAATTACAAATAAAAAATTAAGTTTTAAAATTTATGTTTTTTTTATGCTTTCTTTCGATTATAAACATAAAATATTATTATTAATTTTTTTCTTATATAATTTTTATTTTCTGAACCATAAATTTGAGTAAAAATTTATTTAAATTATTAAAAATTAATAACAAAAAAACATAGACTAATAAATTTATAACTTAAGTAGTTATTTTTTTTTACAATTTATGGTATTCCAGATTTATGATCTGTGTGTCAGATTAATACCATTTTATGGTTTAAAGTTAATCTTTTCCATAGTTAAATATCAAAAAAAAAAAATGTATATACTATAAAAAATTCATTCGTGATCATGTTTTTAGTAACACACAATATAAAAATAGATGAATTTAATAAATTTTTCTATTCATAAATATTTTAGGTTAATAGTATGTTAAAAAAAAGAAAAAAGATAGATTATTATACCATAAAAGAAAATCCTTTTTTATAAAAATTGTATAAATATGCAATATATATTAAATGTCATGGCTAAGTGTGTTTTTACATGGATTTCAGTTATGTAAAATAGTAAAATGCACATGCAAAATATAACAAATATGACAATGATGCTTAAATATCATACAACATTTTGAAAATATTGTAACATTTCAGAAGATAAATGGATTTTAACCATGACAATTTATATAGTTAGACAACGATTCATGATAGTAAAGTTAAATTTTATATAAAATATATTAGTTCGTTAGTGTTGAAAATTTAACTAAAATCAAAAAAAATTGTTTTGTCGACTTTAAGATTAATTATATTATGACAGGAAAATTGATAATTTAAATAAAAGTTTTGTATTGTATATAGAAAATATAAATATTGCAATAAATTTAGAAAGTTCTGCAGTAGCGTGTTTATTATGTGTAATGCTGTGATGCATTAGATTTTTTAAACTCTATAAACCGATAAACATCAATGTCGTTCTAAATTTTTATTACTCGTATACAATGTAATGTTTGAAACCATTTGCTGACAACAAATTTCTCACTAGTAAAAAGCTAGTAAAACGCCACTAGCTTTTGTAGTAATTGAAGATTCGTTATTAGAATAAAACTTATGTTTCGGAATTTATAAAAAAATAGTAGATATAAATGTCTAAATCAGTTTGATGATTAGGCCATGGCTCGAAACCGGGTTATAATGCCATGTTTATAGATTTTTTGAGTAAATCATAAAGTTTGTCAAAATTAAGGTCAAAATTTGGTTATGTTATGCAAGATTGAGTACAAGGACAACAAATTTATTTTGGTTATCATATAATACAAAAACAGTACAAAATTTGATGAAGAATTTCTTCAAAAAAAAAAAATAACCTGTCCGTAAAATGACAATAATATTTTTTTCCGTTTTATTGTGTTAATATAAAAATATTTATTTATTTATTTTTATTTTATTTCTTTTAATATAAATATCAAAAAATTGTGAAAAACTTAATTAAGAACGTGATAGTATGATTTAAATATTAGAATTGCAATCGTGATTATTATCAATGATTAAGTTAAATTGTTAAATACGAACCGAATACAAAATATTTTACGTAAATAATATTGATTTTAATTTAATCCAATTTTATACAAAAAAAATGAAAATGGACAATTCAAAAATGTTTTATTCAATTTTGATGATAATAATTGAATATTTTGAATAGCTTTCTATAATTTTCATAAAATTTGAATATAGGTTAATTTTTAGAGTAATTAAATATTAAAAATTCTTAATTATGTTAATTAGCTTAAAGTTTAAAACTGGATATAGTTCGTCACCGTTAAAGAGAAAGTAGAAATCAAACCCATACTTACACAGAACTGTCAGCGTTAAGGTTAACTCCCCAATAAATGATTATAGCTAAAAAGAAAATATTACAATTGAAATTATCATAAATTGGCAATACTGTTTTTGACATTATAATATTCTAAAAATTTGTTGTTTATTTTTGAGTTAGTAAAATGTTGTACGACAATAATCAATTAATTTTAGAAATAATCACATTATTTCTAATCACATTATAAAATAATCTTTATATTGGGAGTCACAACACAATTTAGAGCTCGCTGTATAATATAATATTTTGTCATTATATATTGAAAATATTACTGAAATTTGTAACATCATATTTCCCTAGCACGTATCATAAATTTCAGTATGCTGCGTATAGAAACATTCCGGACAGATAGCATTTTAGAAATTATTTACCAAAACTTTTTGACACATATAAAAATAATGTGCAAGATTCTATTCATGTCCAAAAAAAAAAACGAAATAAAATGTATTAAATTATATTTTGATTCCGTACGCTAACGTAAATACATATAGTTACATATAGTATATTTAATTTTGTTGAAAGCTTTTTCAAATATTATATGGCCTACATCTACAATAAAGACCTATATATTTAATATCATTTTATATATAACATTTACCAGCAAATTTTGAACTATTTTCGGTATTTCATTTATACCAAATTTATCAAATATTAAAAATTAAGTAATTTTATTGTTAAATTTTGATGTTTCGGTATACACAAATTTGAAAAATATTTTATGTTTTAAACAAAGATAAAGCATTGCTGCAAAAAGTGTCTTTATAAATTGTTAAGTTAAGAAATAACATTTTATCATAATATTTAATAATCAAAACAAAATTAGTCTATTTATTCTAATGTACAAAATAATGTAGTAGAACATTTAAGATTAATGTAATCAATGGAATTTGATGATCCTTACATAACTAAAACATTATACTGGTCCTTGTCCGTCCGATTCGTTAAATGGAATCCACAATTTATCAAAGATATCAAAATTATTGAGTTAATTCAGAAACAATATTTATTATTTGCTTTGAGAAATAATTTTAAGTCTATACATTTAGAATATCTACTAGAAATGTGACAGATGCAATTTCCGTTTATGATTTAAATAGATTGATGCTAGTTAAAACAGAATAAGAGAATAAACATAAACTGCTGAATTTTGTTGAATATTTATTTTCTATTATTGTGGATAGGACAATTTATGCTAATAATTTTACGGATTCACAATAATCAGTAAAATTTTAACGAATTCAGTGCCTATAAAATTATGAAAACAACTTAAAAAATTATAAAAATCATGATTTATATTAAATCTTTCTCGAATATTTATTTTTTTATATATATAGTATATAATAAAAATTATGTAATACATTAATGTCTGTAATTAGAAATATAAATCATTATTTACAAAATTTATTAATTTTAAAAATTTACATAAAGTCGCCTAGAAATATGCTATAGAAATTGTTACATTCTTTTGTAATGTAAAAAAAAAAGATTTTTTTTAATATTTAGCTAATTTTATCGAAACTTATTTGCATATTGATAGTATAATTTAGTATAATTGAAAATAAAATATATAATTTTCTTAATTACTTAATAGAAAATGTATAATTTTACTATATCTCATTTTTATTTTTATAATTAAATCATAAATTATATTAGATTTGATTGGTTAAATAATTAAAATAGCTCCAGCACGGCAATTATTATATTTATATATATCTCGAATTGAGATTTTGAAAAATTAATCGAGTATCAAATACTAATCCTTATCAATCTCGGACACAAACTCCATCTTCTCATTAACAAGAAAATGATGAATTTTTAGTTGAAATCCCCATAAGGAAAAATATTATTATTATGTCTACTGTAAAAGGAAATATTCATAAAGAATGAAACTATCTTTTATCCTTAAGCTTGATTTGTTGCAATTTATGCTGTAAAAAAAATGTATTTATCAGCAAGTAAAATCTCAAGTTTCCATAACCGTAAACAATCCGACAAATATTAATAGTTAAAACACTAATTGCTTAATACAAGCAGTTAAATAAATATATAATTATACCATTTACGTTTTCACAGTTCAGGGCGCTACTGATTTCCTAACTACGTAGTTACTTGGTAATTCAAACCATTAGAAATTATTTAAAGAAATAAGAAGTTATAACTTATAATTGATTGCTTGGTTTTAAAGGACTGAGAATCATTAGACTTACACTCACTGGAACTGGAGAACAAAAGCATTAGTCTCAAGTAATGTAGTACCAATATCTATAATTTAAACTTGACTGTTACAGACTTCATAATTTCAAGTTATCTATCAAAAATAATTGTTTTTAAATTATGGTTCAATTATTTAAATAATCTTATTGCAAGAAGAAAATATAATTTTAACTATGTATAATAAATAAATTTCTTCACCTTTTTTATTTTTAATTCAGATATTTCGATATAATATTTTTATTATTACATTATATAAATAGAATTAAATTTTTTTTTTTTTTTTTATTAAAAATAATATATTCGAATAATAAAATTATATTCTTTTGAATTGTGGATTAATTTTTTATATATTTTTATTTATATTTTTGACTTATTAATAATATATCCTCAACTTAAACAGGATCATATTTAATATCTGTATATATTTAGTTAGAAATGTTTCATAAAAATTGAACAAAACTATATAATTTCATATTTTTATTCATATAATTACGAGGTTTTATATATAATAAACATTCTGGCAAAATAACAATTTCCTTCAAAAAAATATTACAAAAAAAAGTAATCGTTTTATGGTAAATCGGTTTGAAAACCGGTAAAGGATAATAATTTTAAATATTTTCTAAATTATATTTTAGAATTCATTTTCGAATTATTTATAGAAAACTTTTTGTATATATCTCGTATTTATTATAAATATTACATATATACGTATTATAAGTGGTTTTTTCCAGTTCAATTATGATGGTAATCGATTTTCCGGTCAATAGGGTTTTTTTTAGCTGATGTCTTTATTCATTCATTTATAGTATTGATACCATAAAATAATATATATAAAAAATATATGTTTTTAGAAAATTTATTTCATCTTTTAACCTATATTATTACAATCATATCTTTACTCTTACCCATTTTAGTATATTTGTTCAGAATTTAATAGAAGATCCTTTTAATACTACATGTAACTTTTATATATATTTGTATATATATTTACAGAAAAGCTAAAAGAAAATAACTTGAACTGATAGATTATGATCCTTCAATTGACATTTTCTTTTATATTTTTTATAAATTTCACTTTCAGGATGGTCCAAAATATTGAGATGAAAATAAATAAGTAGATCATTTCATTTTGCTTTAGTGTAATGGTAAAAATGTTTTTTTATATCTTTGGAAGTTTAATATATAATTTCTTTATAAAAGATTGATTTCTTTACAAGTATATTTGATAAACAGGTCACGTGGACTTGTCAGCTATAACATAAATATGAAATACTTTATGTATTTGTATTGTAATTGTGAATGAATTAATACATATATATCGAAAGTCATACATTAAATGTATGTTTTTGAGAAGATAGATTTATAATGCTCTATTATAAATTATGGTGCCATTTTCTAATTGATTTTTTTTTACATAAAAGCTTAAGATTGGAGATTCATTTTGATTTAAATTATTTCAATATATTCGAAATATTTATAAGATAATTTTTTTAAAAAAAATCAGAACTTTATTGAGACTATAAAGTTTATTAATTAAATAGAATATCAAAAAAAAATTGAATATGAATAGATTTAAATTACGATAACTTTGAAAGAAAATTAATTAAATATATTGTGATAAAATTTTCAGTAAAAAAAAGAACGAAATAATTCTTAATTTATTTTTAATAAATTTAAAATTTAAACTATTGCTTCTATAGTGGGGTAAACTGTACTGCACTATTTAGGGTAACTTACAGTGATAATAACAAAGGGTGCGATCAAGAATTCAGTCGTTGCTCAATTTTTGCAGTTATAGTCGGTCATAATTAAGATTTGCAACAAAAATTCAGAATGCTACCGCAGTAGTTGCAGATATTGCAGTCGGCGATGACCGATGATAGTTTGCAAAAAAATTAATTGTAATTTTTTTTTTATTGCTGTTCGTGTAAATATTTTCAAAAAGGTTTGATAATAATTTTATCTGAAGAGTAATTTTAGTTTCAAATATTGAAAATTTGCAGCCGGTCGTATAAATATGCAGTCAAAATTTATGCATTTTGGCTGCTTTTCAATTTTTTGAGGCTGTATAAGCTAAATTCTTGACCGCACCCAAATATTATATTCTTACTACACAAAGATTAGGTAGTTGAAATAACTTTAAAACTGTGTTTGGGTAAAATACTGTTGTAATGGCTCTACAAGGTTTCCCATTATATTTTTTTAAGAAATTTTGTACTTAGTATGAAATGTCTTAGAATTACTTGTCCACATGTTATCGTTTATTTTCGGAATCTAGAAGTGCTAGAAATTTCTAAACAATGCCATTCGATATCTAAAAGTTTTAAGTCTTCGAATCCTTTATTACTTTTAATTATTAAACTTTTAATTTTTAGAATAAAGATTAAAAATATCGGATTTGACATGCAAATCTAATCTCACTACCTAAAAAGTAGCTGGTAATTTAAATTTTACATTTAAAACTTTGTAATTTTTACTATTTTTCAACGATTAAGATATTGGGCAATCTATTAAGTTTATTAAATGTACATATAAAAGGATCCACATGTTTTTACTTCAAGTATCAATTGTCTAGTATTTTTTAATATATTTTTAATAATCTAAATTTTAATAGTTTTTGTTTTAAAATTTTTCAAAAATTATGTAAATTCCGCTGAAGTACATATTCATTTATTTCGAATATTTTCAATATCGGATACGAATGACAAGACAGATAACAAATTTATACCATTTGAACATAAATAATATAAATATAAATATAAATAAAAATATAAAAAAAAACAACGAACAAAATCAATGTTACTCATAAATACTACAAGATATTTTATGTCACAACAATTTTTATGTTTTACAAAAATCATTTTATTTGTCAATAAAATAAGATTATATTTATGTACAAAAATAATAAAAAAAGAAATTTGTTAAGTTATAAAAAATTTCCGTTCATGACTCTTTGACCTCAAAATTCGATTAATTTGTGTTCGCTAGGTGATTTTTTATGATTACATATTTTAGTCCTACTAGTTTCAAATCAAGGATATAATTTTTAAGTATTTGAAATTTTATGTTTACAAAATACAACAACAAATTATCGTAAATATAAAATTTAATGAAATTATTATTTGAATTTTTTTTATTATATAAAGTATAATAAAATGTTCCTTATAAATCTATGTCACATTAATAAATCTTAAGCGGGTAATTTTTATAGCTTTAAAACTTTCCTTTCTGTAAAAACATTATTTATTTTTAAAATTGAATTTACCATAGTTTTATGATTTCTATGTGCGGAAAAATCAAATTTCAGATAAAAAATCTTTATTGTGATGAAATACAAAAATTTATTGATAAATAATTTGAATTTTTTTTTGTGATTTATTAATATTATTCGTATTTGATTGATTGATTGATTAATATGGGGTCATTAAGGCCAACAGGAACCATCCTCCTCTTTATATCGTGACCTAATGAGATCTATTGTGTCTACACTACTAATGTTTGGTCAGTTGATATCGAGGCTACCATAGAAGACTAGAATTTTTCTGACGGTAAGACCTTTTATTATGAGAGGAATTAGAAATCCTTGACACATGTGTGTTAGCTTCTTCCGGGTTAAAGTCTTACAATTGCAAAGGATTTGCTCCGCAGTCTCTTAGTTATTCGAACAAAATCCACAGTCTATGTTGTCACAGTCTCTGTTTTGTTCAGGTGGTGGCTGCATTAGAGGACAGTTACCAGTGAACAGCCCATATTTATTATTTACTATATAAATATAAAAATTGTAAATGACGTTTTTTTACAAGGACTTAAACCATTTTTTTAACAACAAACATTTTCATGGAAATGATAATTTCATGCTCATATAGGTTTAGGCAAAAGTTGTAATTTGTTATTTTCACGTTTTTCCATAATAAAAGTTTTTTTTTTTTAAAATAAAAATGCCTGATGGAAATTTTAATTGATGTAAACATGTTTAACATATATTTGACTTTCCATCTATGGTTGACATATTTGTACGCTTTTTGGGGGTTATATCAATAAAAATCAGTGATGTTAACATTATTTGTTATCGTTTCACTATTGCGAAATTTTTAATTGCCATTCGCATAACGTTTAACTAATTAAGCGGAAGTATTGAACATAATAGATAAAAAATATAGCTAAAAATTACACAAGTTAGAAAAAAAAAATTAAAATTGAATTTTATATGTTAAATGTTACAAAAACATTAAAATTTAAAAATTTTATAAAAGTTTAAAAATATTTTTCAATTAAATGAAAATATAATTTCCAAATTTTAAATGTAAAATGTGAAAATTTCATGTAAAATTGTAATGACAACTTAATTTTTATGTAACTACATTTTTATGATTTTATTGTTATATATTAATAATTATTTTAATATCGTTTTAACAATTATGTTCTTTTATGTATAGCTACAGTTTTGTTAATTTAAGTTTTCTATCCGTTTTAAACATCATAGAGTTTGGTTGGAGTACCCAGATCATAAATGATATTTTTTAAAACATTAACAATTTAATAGTAATTAATAAATTTTTTTCGATTTTCATGATATTTATATTAAGAAGAGAAATATAATTATTTAAATTGTTTTTTAAATTATTTCACTCCGGCGGGTGTAGAAAATGCATAATCTATATCTAGATTAAGTCTAAATCGTAAATGAAAAAGCAATTCATAAGTGGCTTTAAATACACTTTTATGAGGTTGAGAATTTTTTTTTGTTTTTTGACCGACCAAAATTACAACTTCATAAAAGTTTATTTACAGCAACTTATGAATTGCTTTTTTATTTGGGATTTAGACTTTATCTAGAGGTATAGATAATACTCTGTGCTATTCCTCCAAATACAAATTTACCTTCAAATATTCCTTCAATAATAATAACCAATTATTTTTTATATTTTACAATTTCAGGTTTCTCAAATCTTTGACTTGGTACAATAAAAAGCTTTAATCGTGTAAACTAACAAGGAATTTCTATAACTTTTAATAATATAAAAATCACATATATACATAAGTACTTACACATCCATAGCAACCAAATTAAAAGTAATCATATTCAAAATAATGAAAAAAAATGTAATATTACAAAATATTTAGATCATATAAAACAATCATAAGGACGAAAAAAATAAGAAAAAATAAAACGAAATTTAATATTAATAAAAAGAAAAAGAAAATACGAAATTGATAACCAAAAAATATAAAAATGAAGGTGAGACATGGAAAATTTTGGTGGTGATATTAAAACAAAACAACAACAAAAATAATGGTGTCAAAGTAACCAACCAAAAATAAAAATAATAAAAAAAAAAAGGAAATCAGAAAAAAGGTAAGAAGAAAATATTTTCGATTTTCTTTTACAGATTAAAATTTTCTTTGTTTAATTTAAATATATATATATATATATATATATATTAAAACAATTATATACAGCTTATTCAAAAAACTCAGTTCCTCAGGAATTTGAGTTAAAATGTCCTTTCACAAAATATATCTTTTATAAATATCAAAATATACTTTTAAGAATTTTTATTGTACAAAATACATTCGATAATAATTAGAGTTTTGTGTTAAAACCTCCATTTCTTACTTATTTATATGCAACGGAGGCGATAACGTATTCCCAGCTAGAACTAAATGCATTCAGAATGTATTCAACGCTATACTTTAATAGATCACGGTTTACTAAGAAAAATCAATTTTGTTGTCCGCTTTTGATACATTTCCCCTTAAAACTAAACAAAACTGATTACTGGGAATGCCTACATTGAATTTTAAAAATTCAATGCAAAACAAATTCTTCGGTTGAAAACAAATAGAATCTTTAATAATGAATGATTGACTACTAATTATTCAATAATATTTAATATTAACAATCAATTCATAAATGGTAATTATTAATAATAATAATTTACATCCGCTGCTCATGTCGATGTTAAAATCGCTTAAAAACTGAAATATTAAAATCCATATATTTTAAATTGTGTATTTTTTTTTTAAATCCAACCAAAAGCGATTCGAATTTATTGTAGAACTTGTATCTGATTCTGATAATGCATGACTTTTTCTACCTTTATATTAATTTAATTGTTGCTCATTTTATCTTACTTAACTGGCGGCAGATCTGAAAAGTTAAAATCGATCAAACTTTTCCGCAGACCAAAGTGGCACCGGTTTAAATACTTTCATTTTCTATGTTTCAACAACAGCCCTTGACATTTTAAAGCAGTTCCGCAACGAGAGTACGTTCTGGGTTAGGAATATGAAATTAAATCAATTTTCAACAATTAGTAAAATACTAAAATGTGAAAATATCAGCACTGAGTTATTTAAACAATCTGTATATTTTATTTAATTTTTAATTTTATATTATCAACTATACACAAATATTGAAATAAATACAATGCACAGCTGGAATGGAAAAATGAATAAAAATTATATTTGAAAAAGTAAATAATTTTTTTATACAACATTTTCTTAATCAACTTTTCACAATCATAATCATGAATAAGTAAATATATATATATATATATATAAAAAAGGGCAAATCGTACTTAATAAAAAATTTAATTTTAATCTAAACTTTTACAGTTTTTTCTACACCAATAAAAAGAAAATGAAACCTTGAATAAATAAGAAAAATATTATTATTTTTTTAATATACTGATATGAAAAGTCACTGCAAATTAAAGAAAAACAAGACAGATTTTCACCCTTATGTTAATAAGAAAATTATAAAATAATAATTATTTAACCCCGAATTCAATTTTGAAATTTAAAATTTAAATTATATTGTTTGTTTTACTTCAATTATTTCTTATTTCCATATTAATATAGAAAAATCAAATTATTATTAACCGAATCCCTCACTCGACATTGCGAAAGTAATGAATGCAGAAACTGCAGCGAACCAGAGCAAGCTGAAACCTTAGAACAGCTCCAATAGCATTGCCTACATTCGCTATACGTATAGGTTTTATTATCCAGTTCTGAGTTTTCTGGCAGTACCACAAAACTATTCAAGTTTGCTAAAATTACAAAATCCTTCAACTTGATAAATAACCTCAACACATAGTCAGAGTGAGTTAGTTATTAATGAAAGTGATACCGCTATGGAAGCAGTGCGGTCTATGCGTGGCTCTGCCGTCAATATAACCTAATCTAACCGAGCGATGTTGTATAGTTTGCATTGCAAATTACAATACCATTTTGATTCCTAAAAGTATGCAATTTATGTTTTACGTTCGCCAGGCGAGCGTTCAACATTAATTTGCCTTCTATTATTTTTTAATTTATATACTTCTAATTTATTTTTACAATATTTTCATATTTGTTTTTTTATGTTTTAAATAAAAATTTTATATTTGTTATGTAAAATGCTCGAGTTTTTCATATTGGTTAAATCTATCAAAATTGTCAACAACAAAACAACAAATGTTTGAAAAAATAAAATAAAAAAGAAACACAATAAACACTGAAAATTCATATAAAAATTATATAAATTCCACAAAAATCTGAAATAAAAAGTATAGTATTAAAAATAATGAAAAATATTATTTAAAAATTTATGAAATAACTTTCGCTTTGGGAAAATGTCAACTTAATTTTATAAATTTAAATAACAGACAAATATTTAGAATATTTTTTTTAAAAGCATGTTTTCGAAAAATGACCAATTTAATTTCATTTTGTGTCATTATTAATAATCGATTTTTCAAGAAATTGAAGAAATATGAAATTTTAAATAATTAGAGTTTACTGTATACTCGAATAATGAAAACAAATTGTTGATTACATTAAAATCTGGAGCTTCTGTTTTAGTACAAACTTGTAGGGACACGCTTTACCAAGGTATGAGCAATTGTGGTTGTTTCTTTCGATTCCTAACAATTTTGCATGCTAATAATTACTGATATCTGAGTGCGACGATCAATAATTGATATTGATAGCGAGTGAACAATTATTAATAAAGCAAATATTATTCAATTTTATATTAATTTAATTTTAGTATCGTTTAATACAAATTAAAAACATATAAAATAATGTTATTTAAATAATAGACTTTAAGTCAATAATTAAAAATAAAGAATTTGATTTGTTAAACATTACAAGAATCGTTTATCATTTGCTCTTATCCAATGACCTGGGATTTATAATTGTAGATTTCACAATTTTAGTTCATAACTTAAGAATGCACTCGACGAATTGAATATCATGAGCATTGAATTGAAATTTTTATACAACTTAATATTTCAAATATAGTTTAAAGCTATTAGTAGAAACAGACTTTTGCGTCCATTATAGAACATATCATTTTGACAAATCAATTCATTATGTAATTCTTAAGTTAGTCCAATATTCGTATATCGCTGTAATTCGAATAGAGGCTACACTATAAAGTTTTCACACATAAATTTATTACTTTGATATATCGCTATTTAAATTATTTAACTTCACATTCAATTTATTGAAAATTTGATATATTATTCCATAATAATCAATTTTAAGAAACCTAACTCTATACAATTTTTAATAATCAGTACCAACTAAAGAACTAAAATAAATTTTATCATATTTATATATAGCACAAATTTTTATTAATTTTGGCATTATTGATGTCATTGATATTGATTATTGATATTAATCCTTGAAATTATATGTACTATGAACACAAAAATACCAATTTTCATTTATTAATAAATAAATTATTGATATTTCAACAAACTTTTAGATTATCCAAAAGTTTATCACAATTTTGTATTTGGAATATATCAACTCTGTATATAATATTTGCGTATAAACAATATAAATATCTGTTAAGGACATTTTCAAAAATAACATCGACAACACAAATATATACACAAAAACAAACATAAAAAGAAAACAAAAAAAAATTATTATGATCTAAAACAAATTTTGAAATTTAGCTGTTAGGCATTAAATATGATTTTTAAGTTTTTATCAAAAATGAAAAAATTTTAGCCCCTTAAGTTAAAAAAAATAAATTAATTTACGTTTTTTTTTTTAATGTTGGAAAAACATCAAAAGTTTCAAAACATCAACTTTAGGTTGGTAGAACCGTCAAAAAAAAAGGACTTGATTTTAAAACAAAGAAAAATTGAAATAAGTGAAAATTCTTGCGAAAAAATATAACTATTAAGATGAAAAAGGACTTTTAAGAATATATAAATTTTAAATTACGATTTATTTAACTTTTCTTTTCTTGTTGTTTATGCTTTATGGTACACCGATTTAATAAAAAAAAAAATCATAGATTTGATTTTCCCTATATAAAAAGTGTATATACTCAAAATCCATTATCCTTTTTTTGAAAAAAATAATGTTAATTTTATTGCACAGTTTTTTTTTTTTAAATAAAATAAATTTCAGAGTTAACGAGAAGTTAACCAATCCTTAAAATAATCGTTTTGGAAAAAAATGATTATATATTTAGAATGTAAATTGATTTTATTGCAGGGAAAAAAATATTTATTTCGGTGGATGGATCAATTTTAATTATTAATTTAAATTATAAGTTTTTGGATCTGTTGAATTTTTGATTATAGAAATGATACCAACACAAATTATAATTTAATTTTTTCGATACTAAAACCGATCACTGGGTTTTTACAATGAATTAAAATTAAACTATTTCGAAATTCTGAATTTATTTGAAATTATCAAAATCTCAGTCCTAAAATTATGTTAGATATACAGAAAACGATAGATTTAATTTCAATAAATAATTTATGTATAAAGTATTGATATGAAAAGTTTATTTTATGAGGCCCATCAATTTTGAAATGTGTTTGACAATTCGTTTGGAAGTTTGAGTTTGAAAAGCATCGTTATTTTAGCAATTGTGGTAGAGGTGAAGTGCCTGACGAAGCAAGTGAACATACGAACTAGAATTTTTTAAATAAGATAATCATATGAAATCCAGCTGACGACAATAACTTTTAATATTCATTCACTTATTTATATAATTCAGCAAATGTTTACTTTTTATAACAATAATTTTTAATTTGCCATAACTGTGGGAAATTCTGATTAATTTCGATAAATTTGAAAATAATTGATTAATTATTTACTGAGATTTTTAATTAAATTTTATTTATTAAATAATTTGACAAATTGTACCATCCACACTTCAACTCGAAACACAAATGACAGATGATTTAAAAAAGAAATTCCAATAAAATTTTCAAAATTAAAACGTGATTGCCAAACCATTAAATATAGCAATCTATTATCAAAATAAAGTTTAACAATACCAAGTTTTCGCAATCCATTTTGATATTGGATGAACCATTTAAGCATCTCACCATCTTTTCAACTGCCTTTACCATCATTTCCTTTAACTAATCTTATAATCTAAAAATAGATCAATCCATTCTATCTTTAATATTCTGAATGTTTCTGCTACATTTCTAATACTGTATTATATTAGATCAGTTGTTGGTTACACATTTTAAAAATATTATTATTAAATTATTTATATCATTTATTACCATATATTTAAGCCATTTATTTGCCAATTGGTCCAAATATCCATCAATGATTGAAAGAAATTATTCATTAAGTATATATAAACTTAATATACTTTGAATTTGCAAAACTAAAACGTTTGTATTTTGTAAATATATATGGAATATTCAGATCCACTAATACCAGATTTGGTTATATCGTCATCAGAAACATTATTTTCTATTATTTATATTTGTATATTGATTTTTTTGTTGAATGGCACAACAGCAAAGAAATTTATTTTGTAATTTACAGAAAACTATAAAAGTTACAAGAATATAAAGACACTATAAATAGATTCTTCTATATATATACAAAACAAATGGTACTATAAAACGTTACTTAATACCATAAAACTAAATAAAACAATCCTATCAGAAAAAGTAAAAACCAAAAAAAAAAAATATAAAAAGAAAAAAGGTAAAACAATTCAATATAAAATATAGTATTTATTTATAAACTTCAATAAACTTCTAAACCTTCCAGGCAAAAACAATGACAGTAAAGGACATTTTAATAAAATAACAACAACAACAACAAAAAAGAAGGATATTATAAAAATGTGGGGTATACACGATTTATTGAAAGGTGCCATTGCGAAATCTCTTTAATGTGTAAATACACTGTAAAAATTAATTTACTAAGCAAACTGTGATATATAGAATCGCAGTCCTGGCGATAATGAAATTAAAATGAAATGAATTAGTTTTCTTTTAAAATCAAGATTAATAATTTATGCTAACTAAGGGAGACATATTAAAGTTGCCCATAGTTTCTTTGTCAATCAAACATTTCGTGATTATCTTTAAATCTATTCGCTCTTAGCGACGATGACGGAAAGCTACTTGAAATTTTTTGATTTTTAAACATTTTTTCAAAGCATTCCAATACCTCAGCCATTATGAATGAATATGATCTTTATTTAGGTTAGAAATTGTTACATTATAGATTTTAGATTTTCTTTAACAGGGGGGTCTAACTTGCCCCAATCAGTGTAGCCAAACGACTTATTGTAATTTTCTTTTTCTAATTATGCATCTAAAAAATTTATTTGAAAATTTTCAATTGACATTTTTTAAAAGATTTGAATTAAGCGAATAACTCGGAAATGTTAAGAAATTTTAATTTTTATAATATAAATTGAATTCCTCGCTATATCAAATACCGAAACGTCTATACACACCGGCAATTAATTTGAATAAAAATTGTGCAATGTTGGTAATTATATTTTAGAACGCAAAATTTGAATTTGAAATCGTCTATAATTGTAGTTGTTGAAGGAATAATTCAATTGAAATGTCTCGCCTGCTTTTATCCTGATTGATTATTAAATTATAAATAAGGCTGTGTAGGGGTTCAAATAGTTAATAAATTGCTTCTTATGAAAATTGTCAGTAAAGCCAGTAAATCAGTTGAAAATCACCAGATGTCTGAGTAGAATTGCATCTGTAACAAGAGAGCTAAAAACACCTAGCACAAAAAAAAAAAAAACAGATTTGAAACAGTGTAAAGAACTTTGACCTTCATTTTCATATAAGTTTGTCAACAATAATTTCTTATTAGAAAAGTTTTGATTAATTTATAATTGAATTTTATTTATTACGTGAAATTACATTTTCTTTTTTCCAACAGAACAAACAATTTAATAAAGATATAAAATTGATATTTAAAGAAACTATACTCGTAATATTAAACAAAGATAAATTTAAAATATGTACGTTCCGAAATTGAAGGGATTTACTTTAAGAATATAAAACTTGTAGTTTTATATTGGGTTTCGATTGAGATCAGTTCGGGAATTGCTTAGTTCATATAAGATTAAATACACAGAAATAAAAGTAATCAGAAATTAATGAATTTTTATATTTTTAAATTAATTTTCATAACGAAAATTTTTAGACTTTTGATTTGCTAAAATACTTTGGTCTGATGAGAAATTATAAATCAGAACCATATGTAAATCCTTTATTGTATTCCTAATCTTTGTATTAAAGAAGTAGTTTTATAATTAAAAGAACATACAATTTTCCAGTCTTGAGTTTTGGATATTCTTCTAAAAACTCTAAAATAGCCCATTTTTGTGCTTTTAATACTACCGTTCGGTCAATTTCGAAATAATAAAAATTTAATTCAAATTTTTGTATTAAAAATAAATAAATTTGACAGATTGTACATAAATAACCATTTTTGTACAGAAAGTTCCCTCGCGGGTTTTCTCGAATACGACATTTAGTATTTCCGAACGGAATTCTTATTTCTGAAAAAAAGATAAAATTGTTTTGCAGGATTAACAATTATTGGCCGATATAAAATATTTAATGTCAATCAAAAATATTGTCGTAATCTTAAAAATATTCCATTGATTTTTTTTAAATCATCACGCATTCGGAAACAGTTCTAGACATTTGGGTGACTTCAAAAAAATATTCTGCATCCAATTTTTCGTACAATTCTTACAGTTCCATTATTAATTATTATTATTTTTTAACTATAAGTTTTTTTGTAATAACTTTTGTGGAATTGTGAAATAAGTTTTCAAAATTACAGAACAGTCGAAAACATTGTGACTAAAATTTCTTTTCGCAAGGAATAGATAGAATAGATTCGAACCTGTCGTAACGGAATGGTAATAATTATGACTCTTACTTAACGCGTAATTTATATCGAATTGGTTTTTTATCATAGCCAGACTAATCGATCTGACAGATAACTACAAACTTTCAGATTTAAACAATGATTTATAATTGTGGTCAATCATAAAATGCAATAAATATAATTTATGACAAGGTTATAAATATAAAACCTTCTCTCATAAATAACTTTAGACTGATGATGACTAATAAATTTAATCCAAAAAATAATCATAATTCTTGATAAACTTATTAATATAAGAAAATAAGAAAATAATTTTTTAGCAATCCAAGAATTGGACGTTCACTATATAAATTTATCATTTAAAAATTATACGTTTTATTTATACAGATCAGTGAACCAGAAAATTTATCTCTGATTTCATTTGACAGAATACATGAATTTGATATTGGCATTATTTTATAGATATTTTAGAATAAATAATTTTATTAAAATTTAAAGATACAAAATAATATAGTTTAACTATTTTAAAAAGTAAATTTTATTTAAAAAAAATTATGGTGTGATGTACATTGTTGTAATGGTACATGGTAAAGATCCTTATTCGATTTTAATGAAACTTTCAAATATTCAACTTCGAATATGAACATTATTTTTCTAAGGAAATCATGGTCGAAACTTTCAGATACTGTAAGTGGTGAGATATTTCAAGCCAAGTATAAAAAATAAGTTGGTAAATAGTTTTACAAAAACTTATTCAAAAAACAAAACATTTTGATGATTATTTAATCTGAAATAATCGACTACAGACTTTTAGTTTATGTTGGTTTCAAGTTTCTAGCCGTTCTAGATCAGTTCAATAAGCAATAACAAATATAAATGCGAACATATTAAAACATTTAGGCATTTCTTACTATAGTACAATAGTGATTAAAAACTAAGTCGCCACATAAAATATTAAGCTTTATGTTCACAACGTTTCTTAAAAATTAAAGTGAGATGTCAAAATGAATTTATATTGTAATTATAAATAAAGATGTTAATAAAATAATTTATTAAATTAATATTTAAATTTAATTTTTTTTTTTAATTTTTAAATTATAATTGATGTCAGGTGGAACTGATTTGGCACTCACTGTACATTAAAAGCAATAACTAAAACTTTTCAAACCATCGTATTAGCTTCAGTTCAGTTGCATTGATATCATTATGATTCTAGGGTTATCATTATGATTCTATGGTTTTGAATAACGTTTTTGAAACTATATTTTCAAACTTTTATTTATAATCTTTTTTATAATGAAATAAACTTTCTTATTTAAAAAGAAACTTTTTTAAATATAAATTTTCTTTTATGTTTTACATATATGATAAAATGAAAATACAAAGTTTAAAACTTATATACAATTTATTAAAAATAACAATTTAAAAAACCCTAACTTTGTAATACTTTTAACTTTAACTATTAATACTTTTTATATGTGTTCTTAGTTTTTATTCCCTTTTTAATTGTACAATTTTGTTAATATATAAATATATAAATTTCTTTTAAAACTAATTAAACACTTTTAAACTTTTTACAGTTCGCACATACTAACAACATCACAAATAAAAAAAAATTAAGGAAAAAAAGGATATATAAAATACGCATTACTACATTATATAAAAAAAAAGATCAAAGAAAAACCATAGAAAATTGCATCTAACAAAAAACTATATTTATAAATAAAAATTCAAATAATTAAAATTAATTTAATAAAAAAAAAAAAATTAATCTAATTATAAAATTTGTTCATATTATGACAAAGTGTTTGTATAAAAAATTTACGGGCTATGTTTGTGATGCTGTCTGTTCATACCCAATGTTCCGTTCATGAACGGCAGAAGGTCGAGACGA
Source organism: Rhamphomyia laevipes (assembly GCA_963920725.1). Taxonomy (NCBI): domain Eukaryota; kingdom Metazoa; phylum Arthropoda; class Insecta; order Diptera; family Empididae; genus Rhamphomyia; species Rhamphomyia laevipes. The sequence goes on from OY987257.1 coordinate 53,139,441, forward strand.
CTTCAACAATATCAACAACTAGAACAACAATATTACCAGTATTAACAAAATCAACTGAAACAATAATAAATCATCAAACATCAATTTTAACAACAAATAATAATAATAATAATACAATAAAAACTATAATTAATAATAATATAAATAATAATAATAATAATATAAAACCAATAATTAATAAATCAGTTACAACTACAATACCAAATAAAACTCCTCGACAAATACTTACTGCTAAATTGGGTTCTATATTACTACCAAATAAATATAATAATAATAATATTAAAAATATAAATATTATAAATAATAATTTAATTAATAATAATAATAGTTTAATTAAATTAAGTTCAACAACAATTAATAATAATAAAGATAATAAAATTATAATTGAAAATTTAAAAAAAGAAGACGAACAACCACAAAATAAACATCAAAATTTATCAATTATTAATCGTTTAACAAATCGTAAATATTTTAAAATAATATCAAAAAAATCAAATTATTTACCAACAGAAGTTACAACAACAGAATCGGTGATTATTGAAAGTGAATTAAATAATAATCGTGGTGAACCAACACCTGTTCAGGTAAGCATAAATTTCATTTAAATTTATGTATGAAAAATTATAATATATAACATAAAATATTATTGAAATCAAAAAATATAAAATTTATTTCATACCATCCCCGGAAACAAATAACCAATCCTTTAATACTATAATGACCGATTTCACAGTGAGAGTTGCCAGAACTTGAACTTTGGGTTAAATGATTTTCTGGTTTTTCAGAGCGAGCTTATTGACAAGCCTTCGTTAAAGTGAGGTTTAACTTAAGTAGTAAATGGGTATAGCTTAAACTTCACTTTTGACCTTTTGACATTTATATAATTTCCTACGAATAAAAAAAACAGACACAAAACTAAAAATATACACGCACATGCACATTAATAAACAAATTTCAATGTAACATTATGTTTTATTATCAGTTACTTCATTTTCATTCACAATATTTTCTATTTATTATTCACAATAATAAAAATATGTGGGTTAACCTAAGTCCTAAGCTAAGGTTAAATTTTGATACCAAATAAAAGCTTAAGTTATAATCTTAAGGCACACAATCGGTTTAGATAAACGTTAGCTTAAGCTTTCACTGTGAAATCGGGCATAACAATTCGGTCAATAATGCAGCCGCTACGCAGTTTATGCAGCCTGGAAAAATTTAAAAGGAGCCAGTATGCATAAATTTTGATTGCATATTCAAATGATCGGCTGTAAATTGTTAATATTTGACATTTAATTTATATTTTTTTTAATATTGCGCTGCTCTGACTGGACATATAATTTAATAACTGGCTGACTGCAACAACTACAATAAAAATGCACCCAAGTGTACCCAAAAATTTAGGGTCATCATATAAAAGTCGTTTGGAAGAAAATGGCTATTATATCTAAAATATTTGTATAGTGGGGAGTAATCAATCTTATTATTTTAGTTCTAATTGATCAATACTTGGAAAATTTAATTCCATTTTGTCAATTTATTTTATGATTAATTTTATATAACAAATATCGGACAAATAATTAACTATCATTTTCGCTCATTAAACTCTACCTCGGAGTTCGACGGTCCTTAAAACTGACACACAATCAAAGACATTTTATATTTCACCTTTTATGGTTAATAAAATATCTGCAAATGGTCGATCTCAGTACAATAGTTTCATTAATTTTGCACGAAAACTTGTAAATATGGAAGTATTTGCATACAATTTAATATTTCAGTAATGAATATTTGCTTCGTCACAAACCTAATTCATACAGAATTGTTGTTAATAATTATATTGAAAATTTACGTTACCCTAATAAAGTTTTTGTTACTAAAGATTACTTGTTCCAACAAGCTTTGACAACAAGCTTCCAAGAATAAAAATACATTTTTTAGAGTCAAATTATAAAATTGTCAATTCCAAAACAAAATTCATGAATAAAACACATTAAAAGTAATACCAACTTCCATTTAAAAGTTGAATTGTAAAAATTGCAACATTGTTCCAAGTAATTTTCAGAAGTAAATATAAATTGTAAATGTTCAGTAAATTTTTATTTCAATTCATCAGGGATAAAATTTATTTAAACTAATTAAAATATGTATAGAGTTTAAGTTCTAAGCACAAGGATTTTCCATGCTAATAGAATTTTAGTTATTTAATCAAATGTAAGGAATTGATAATTTCATCAAAACTCAATGCTTATACCTCCTAAAACTATTATCAGAATCATCGTGTTTTTTTTTTTATAAAATTTATTTAAAATTTCCAAAAATTTATTATATGCAGAAAATTCTGTAAATAAATTTATCTTTACAACAATTTTTAATGATGTAAATATTTTGAAAATATAAATTCATGTTAATTTTCATAATTAAAATATTAACCATATAATGAAAATTCATAATCACAACTTTCACATCCACATAGATTTTTAGGTTCTTCTGGTATTTTTACAACAAATTCAGGATAATCTATTTTAGGTTCTGAAGTTTTTTCAACAACTAAATGACGACATGTACAATTTTCAGTACATTTACATAATAAACTATCTGAACTATTAGTTGCAAAAAATCTTGATGGTATAACTATATGTTTTTTATATGTTGCTTCAGGTTTCTTATTTTCAATTGTTTTTTTATATGCATCAATTACTAATGGTGTATTTACATAAAAATCAACTAAATGATTTATAAAAAATGAATAATTTAAAAATAATGGATTTTTAGATTTTTTCGTTTCTTTATCGGATATTGAACTTTCATAAATTGGATTTACATTAAAACAACAACATTTGTGATCACTATCAAATGATGATGCTGTAATTGAACGACAATTACGAAATATATCAGTACTAGATGTATGACTTGTAATCATAGAGTCGGATTCTAATTTACTACTTGTTTCTGCATAAACAAAAAGAACAATTTAAATATAATTTTTATTTTAAATATATTCAAAAGTAATGATAAAATTCAAAGAATTACCATTTCTTGAACTATTTTCACATTTACAAGATGACGTTTTTGAAGATGCCATACTTGAACGGATCTGGTCCAATAGAAATTATATAAAATTCAGACAAAATATGTAAAACTGAGAAAATGTGTAGAAAAAAATTATATAAGTTTTCCTTTAATTAAATTACATATTTTAAAATTGTGACAAGAATTTTATTTGTCAGAAATTTAATTGACATTTTTATTATTTTCAATTTTAATATTTTTGTATTTTTCAGTTTTATGCAAATATAAAATGTGGTTTGCTGGATATTCTTATGTTTGGTATTTTAAAATTATATTTTCTTATAATGGTAAACTAAATATTAATTATTATTAAAGAACCAATAAATACAAATAAAATTTACTAATATGAATTGGTTAAATGTCCAATTTGAGATTAACAATTTAATGAATTTTCATTTCGTTGTTTTGCTAAATGGTTGTTTTGCTTAACGCAAGCGAGCACTGCAACCTCATCCATCTATTGCGCGTTTATAAACTCTTTCCATGCCACAACTTAATAAACTTAAGTTGGACATCCACGTTACTAGGCCACAAGGTCTCGTTATAGACTCCCGCCAACGTTTGAATTCCTGTTCAAAAAACTTCAGCCCATTTGACCTCTTTCAAGACTGTCACCAATTTATACAGTTTTATTTCTGCTTCACTCAGACAGGTCATAAAGTGACATTCCAAATAATGGATTTAAAGATGTCTAGGATGGTAGAGGGGGCCTGGTAGTCTATTCCATTGAGAGTCCTGGTATAGACTACCATCTGGGTAAGATATATAGATATTCTGATCTTGTTCAATCCATCTTGGTAATTGATTTATCGTATAACGTAGCTGGTCTTCATTCCCCTCAATATGTCCAGGCATTAAGGATACATTTCTTACTTTTAGCCAGATTTATTAGGTATTGAAGACAGTTCCAGGTACTGAAGAAAAGTCTTGATCGCTGTTTGTAAGAATAATTTTTCATTACTTTCTAACTTTTTTTTGGAAAAACTCTTTTATAAATTTTTTCATATATATATTTTTTTATATTTACAATTAAATTATTCTGCAATGAACATCATCATATAATAAAATTCCTCTTCAAATAATAGTCTCATATACAAGAAAATTTATATCCTTCAATGCCATCATATTTGAATTACATACAAAAGAATACTAACTTTTCTATAACCCAGAGATATCCCAAACCACATGTAAAATTTTATAATTCACATAAAAATATTTAAAAAGAAAAATCTTATGTCATTTGTCTATGGGACAGAAATGAAAATACCATTACTACTTTCAAAATTATATAATACTATAGTTCTTGTTACAGACATGAATCGTTCTTGATAAATTCCTTATATCTACTATAATGATATCTTAGATTACCTGGCAATATCAATTTACGGTTGAGTAAATTTCAATTTCAAAAATTAATGTCCAAATAGAGAGATTAGAAGATAAGAATTGAAATTTTTTTTAAATGTATATGTAAATTGTTATCCATCAATAATATATGAGAAAAAGAGTTTTTTTTTATAATGTTGTAATCTGAATATCTTTATTTAAAATATTAAGGATATAAATTTACTAGATGTCCTAGTTTTCTATACAGATAGAAAAACGAAAAATTTTAACTGACTAATTGTCCCAAACAGATTTGCCTGTAATTGTGCTATTCAACGTCTTTCATTCAACAAATAAAATTTTGACATTGAATTAATTGTTAGGGCCTAAACTAGCTTCGCAAAGATGAAATATATTTCAAGTTGTAGAACTTTTCAAGTTGTAGAAAAATATAGATTAAAATTGAATAATAAAATATTTAGACTATTACTTAAGTAACAGAACGAGGTTCTCAACAATATAATCCATCTGAATTTCATACCTCAAGCTAACGCGTGTATAGAAAAAAAGTATTGTCAATTCAATATCGTTTAATTCAATTTCAACTTTATGAAACTAATGGTACCTGGTACCATTTTTTTTAAAAATTGTTGAAAAACACTGACAGTTCATCTTAATTTTTCTGTTCATCAATTGAAATTTCAGTAATTTCTTCTAGAATTTAAAATTTTCACCAATAATAATTTTTTTTTTTTGTTATTTTTCTGACAAATGATTTAAAATTTTGTGAAAATTCTTTTGTACGAAATGAAGAAAATAAAAAGTTTTATCCTACCAAAAAATAAAAAAGTAATTTATAAAGTTCATTTTGATTTATTTTTCATTCTTTTTACGAAATATTTTAAATCTATTTGATTCTATCTCTATACAAAATTTTCCATTTTTATAAAAACTTTTCTATATCGTTAATCATATAAATTTAAGCACTCTGTGTTAATAATATAAATAAAGTGATATTAAAACTTAAGTGTTCCAACATATAACAACAAAAAAAAAATATTATAAGTAAAAGGAAAATTGAAATATCTTTTGTTTTTATATACATTTTCATAAAATTGAATCGTTTTGGGTAAATAAATTTTTGAAATTTTTATACACATTTATAATAAAAACTTAAAAAATATCCAATCAAGAAAATTGAATTGTTTATTAAATAATTTATTAGAGATTTATTACTTAATTAAATACTGTTTTTATATTTAGTATAGTAAATTATTTATAATAATGAAGACTAAATTAATTTACACTCATAAATGAAATATTATGTCAATCGATTAATAATTTTTATGATACGTAAACCAAAAAATATTTTTGTCTTTTAAATTTGTGTCAGAATTAATTTTATTTAATATTATTTGTAATTAGTATCCTTTTTTTTATTATTTCTCAAAATATCCTTTTAATAACCAATATTTTTCTTAAGTTGTTAGTAATTAGTCAAAGATGTTACATTCTTTTATTATCAATTTTTGGCTCCATTAAAATTATACTAAAGTAAATTTTGAAAATTTCATTCGGACAATAAAAATAAATCAAATACTGTAATAGCACTTAATGAGGATGATAAATTTTATATTTAAAATAATAATTAATTATGGATATTATATTTAAAATAATAATTAATTTTGGAAGTATACAGTTGAAGCAAATAATAAATTCCTTTTTAAATTTACCATTTCTAAAAATTTTATAAATTTATTATTTCATTTAGACAAAATTGTTAATTGCTATTGGCTAACTAAAAATTATAAAGTATTCCAAATCCTGTAATAAAACATGTCACTAGGTCATTTTGCTTGATATACGCGAAATATTAATGTTGCTATTCATGATTCTTGATCATTATGAAAAGAATGATAAAGTTGACTTATTGGACTTGGAAAGTTGAAATTTCAATTATTGCAATTTTTTGTGAGGTTGTCCTATTAAGTCATAGTCAATAAATTGCACTTGTTAAAGTCCATAGAGAAAATTGACGCTTGCTTTTAAAGAGATCTCAGATTTTCTAATCTTTCCGGATAATTTATTTTTTAATCAACATTACTACAAGACAAAATGTCAAATGTCAGCCTAGTGCTTCCCAAATTGTAAATATGACTCAGTAAGTCAAATTTATAAAGAGTTAATCTGAGTTAATTTAATGAAAATTATATCTTTTTAATGAAAATGATTTCCTTCGAATATCGTCGGTTACAGAATATCCTTATATTTATAATAATGTAAGCTAATCTTTAGCTGCCTTAAATTTAAGGAGTTGACGGAATCCAACAAAATTACATTTTTATGCAACAATGATTATGATGACTATCTAAAGACGGTAGATGGAATCATTTTATTATTTCCACCCTTATATATAAAACTTCACAGATTGGATAATCTCTTGATAAATAATTTTTTTATAATTTAATTCATTTTTTCCTTATAATTTCGCTTTTAAACCTATATAAATTATTTCTTATATACACGTTATTTTTTCGATTAATAATATTTTGTTAAAGGATAATTTTATGACAAAACAAAACTCATAAACATAAAAAACTAAGAGAATAAAAAAAACCTTATAATTTTTTTTTCCAGTCAGTTTCTATGTTCAAATCAAGCCTTCCAGCTAATTTAACTTTATGCGTTCTATTTTTATCATACATAAAATATTTCTTCGCTATACTCAAATGCGGGCTGTTTTTAGGTTTCCATATCCTTGGCATTCATGACTTTGATCTTTTTTACGTACTATATATATACACATTCCATTTTCACAATAAGGAATAAAAAAAAAAAATTAGTGAATGTTTGAAAACGATAATTCACACAATCCTCGTATAATAATTTCTAAGAATAAATATATAATATGGAAAGAATGAGTTTGACAAGGATATAATAAGGATAAAATAAAAGGAAATATACAAAAATCCGACAGCCATCCCTTAAGAATAAATATTATTTATTTATTATTATATCTGGTATAGAATATTAAGGTTGGAAATACTATTTTCTATAATGCTGCCTGCTTATATAGATATAGTATATAATTATAAATTCCCATTTCTGACAAGATTTAAAGTGCTATTTAGGTCTCTGTGTACTACTCTATTCTTCGGAATTATTTTCTTTTTTATTCTACATATTTATGAAATTTATTTCGATTATTATTTTTCTTATTTATTAGTTTCATTGCGAGCTGTTTATTGTAAATGAACCTTAAAATTGTCCTTTTACCACCACACCTTCCCTGAAACTATATAGAAAATGTTGGAAAAGGAAGGTTTCTCAATTGAATATATAAATAGCTTTGAAAGAAATATCTTCTCCATAAATATGTTGATTTGTAAATCCATATGATTAAAGGTTGGGTTAGGTATTTTCTATATTAAGACTTAGTACTGATATATCAATAGTTTAAAATTGTCATTAAAATTTTAAAATAATTTCCATTATTTTAATAATTAAATAATAATCATCTAATAATTTTAATGAGTAAAATATTGTACGTTTTTACGAAATTGACCTTTTCAAGGATATAATTGTCTCATTAATTTTTCAAATTTCAAATTACATTGAAGTAATATATAGTATTCCAAACACTGTGTCATATTATGGCGGCAATTTGCCACTTCATTTCGGTATATATGAAAATAGTTCGCATTCTCTGGTGACTGACTGACTGTCCAAGTATTAACAAAAGCAAACTTAGAATACTAGGGATTTATAAATACGATCATTTGCAAGAAAGTGGCAAGAATTCCCATAATGAAAATCGTAATTGTGAAACCCCGGTCACATAAAAATTAGTATACTGTACACCGTGAAATTTATGGGTACCCTGTAAATTTTTATAAGTTCATTTTTGTAATCATAAGTTTCGAATTATTTTCATATTTATGTTAAGGCAAAGACAAAATCGAATTAAAGTAATTATTATAGCAAAATTTTATGAAAATGGTTATTGATATTTATTCTAAGCTTCATTACTTAATAAAATGAAGAAAATACAGTGAAAAATATGAAAGTAGTACAGTTCCTTAAGTAAAATTACTTAAGGATAAATTAATTTTTTACTTACTAAACGATTCAATGTAGGGAAAACAATAATTTATAATAATATTTTATTTAATTTAAATATAACTTTAACCTATGATGGTAACTCTACAAATTTGTAAAATTATATTTTACGCTGTCAAATTCAATTTACTTCGTAAACTGGTACAGCATAAAATAAGGTTTCAGAATATCTTCACTATTAAGTTCGGAAATAGAACGACCTGGATTCAGTCGTTTTTAAAATACAGCGAGTCTTATTATCCAAATAATTGTCTCTAGTATTAGGTGTCACCTTATAGCATTAAAAGGGTAACATCCTTCTTCTAACTAAACTAAACTATCATATAATATTTAATATTTTAAACTTCTTCTTCCATTTGTACAAAGGAAGGTTCAAAATGATGCAATATTTTTGATATGTAACGATAACGATACAGTAATATGTCAATTTTGGATATTCATTTTTATGTAAGAAATTTACGATAACTGATTAAGTAATATTATTATTTTATTTTAAATTCACAATAAATTACGCTATTCTGACAATAATATTCTAAAGCTGACATATTTTATTGCATAATAATATAAGAAAATTTCCTTAACAAAAAGTATAAACTTAAGGAACGAACGATAAAAAGAAAATCTTTGTCACGTTTTTACACTTCTTTTCAAATCATTGAAAGAAAAAAAAATTTCTTTATTTTTTGTGTATATATACATAAAAAATATATTTTATTTTATTAAAATAAATAAACTCCAAAGAAATTACTACAAAATAATGTTCCCGGTCCATACTATTCCAAGTCATGTTAAAATACTTGGCATCTGTGGTGTTTTTGAGTATGTACTCCATATTAAGGCGCACCTTTCAGTAAAATTTTGAAGCTCTTAGACTTATAGAATGATTTACATTCTAAATGATTATTTCTTTTATTTCTATTCTAAATGCCTGAAATGACATTATTATCGTAAGTTGAGTTGCAATAGATCAATCTCTTTAAAATATAATTTTCACTAGTTTAGTTAACCAAGTCAATCTGATGTATTGTAACTGAATCTGATAAAAATTATCAATTATTCTAAATCTAGTTAGAGTACAATGAAATATGTTAGATTAAGTTACAATACTAATGTGACTAAATTTAGTTATTCTGACATAGTTTTTTAATAATAACTAATTAATTTGTTAATTAATATTTAATATTTTAATTTGAAATGATGCAGAAATAAATTATCTTTCTAATAAATACAAAATTTTCATATACTTTCAACTAGGACTGAAATGAAACATTATTTATGCTCCTCTGAAAAATTTATCATTTTGAGTTAGGATAGTATGGACCGGGAACATTAAAAATATAATTTGTCCTTGCCTAAAAATCTACAAAAATATACTAAATAGAATTAAATTTATTATCCTTAGAGTGTTGTTAAGCAATATCACATTTATGTTTTTTTCTTGTTTGTATATGACCCCACCAGAATCAGATAAAACGTGTTGTAATGCTGATATCTGAATTATATTTAAATTTTAAAACATAATGAAATTATATCTATAACAAAAATTTTATACTGGTACTATTTGAATATAAATTTTTAAATAATAAAATAGAAAATAGAAAATTATTTTATCTTTTAATTGTCATCACATTTATAATAAAAAATTATATATAAAATTCAATTTAAATTGTAAATGTTTTTTGTTTGTATTAAATGGTATTAAATATGATTTGTTATGTCAATCAAGGGAGTTTGACAATTAAACAAATTATTTGTAAGTTGTTTCTCCTGGACAAAATCAAACGCTATATATAGCCATTAAATAGCAATGGGTAAAACTTATATCTTGGAATTTCGTGATATTGAGTTCATCCAGCTGTTAGATGAACTCAATATCTATATATTTATTACCCGTCACCCGTGTAGTTACAAAGTAAACGATTCTCCCGTGTGTTTTGTAACTAGCCGGGTATCATATATAGCAGACAGTTTTGTAACTACACGGACAGAGATCCGACGAAATAGAATAAACTATAAAAAAAGTATTTTTAAATCCGTTTTACTTAATTTATACATAACGTTTTGTTTCCATTAAAATAATTTTTTGACAATAATAAACGGCCCAAGAAAACTCTTAACATGAATTTATGATAAATGTTAAACATATAACATAATTATTTTCTTAAATAAAATAAATAAATGTATTCTTAAAGGATATTCTTATACATAGTACAAATAAAATTTTATTTATCTGTATTTTTACTATTACAATGGTCCTTAATTTTTCATTAAGGACCATTGTAATATTAAAAATACCACAATTTTTTTTTTATATTATGTACTTTTACTTACACTTACAAGTTACAAAAAAGATGATATAGTAAAATTAAAGAGTGTGTAGTTGTTACAAACTTTTGGGCTTTTTAAAATACCGACATTTATATTACATTTATATTTGATAAAATTTACTCTATAATCTGGGAATATTTTAGAATTTAAACAAACTGAATTGATCTCTAAGATTTTCCATTACTTATATAGACACTAAGTGACGAAATTTAAACTTTCCGCAATTTTCTCTTTTTAATGTTACCATGCTTTCGAACAGAATTAAACTTTCAAGTCATAAAAATTACATTTTCATGTTACACATTCATGTCGTAAATTTAAATTTGAAAATTTTGACTGGAAACGGACAACGTACAACCAAACTATACAATAAAATGTTAACATTAAGTATGTATTTCATATTTTTAATATAAAAAATCCATACCTAAATATATTTCCTTAAATAAATATGGTCTCAAAAATAATAATGCCCGATTTCACAGTGAGAACATAAGCCTTCGCTACAGCTTGATTTTTGATTTACTTATTTTCTAGTTTCCCAGTGCAAGCTTAAAGATAAGCCTTGCATTAAGTGAGATTTAACTTAATCAGTTGCTAGGTAATAAAAAATAGCCAAAATTATTGCTACGTTTCTTTTCCTTCATATTATAAATCATTATTTTTATATATAAAACACACACATAAAATAAAATATACACCAACACTAACTGACAAATTCCAATATCATTAATTTTTATGGTTCATTTTCATTCACAATAATTAACATTTTTGGTTTATCTAAGCTTAAGGCAAATTTTGATTAAGAAACCCAATGAGCTTAAGTTAGACTTACCCTACACAATCGGTTTAGTTAAAGATTAAGCTTCCACTGTGAAATCCGCCCTTAATGAGCTTAAGTTTAAGCCACATAACAGGTTTAGTTAAACTTGTGCTTTAACTTTTACTGTGAAATCGGTCATAAGGACCAAATATAAATAATACACTGTCATTTGTAATAAGAAGAGTGTGTGTATTTATCTTGTTTTTGAGTAAAACTTTTATAATATATAATTATTTATGTAATAAAAATTCAAAATTAAATATATTTACTAACTTGATAGTTAGTTTTAATGTTGTTCTTTTTTGTGAGTGTGTGTGTGTAAATTTGATCCTTGTTAATTATATACACGCAACATAATTTTTGACAGATTAATGATTTTCTTTTTGTTCCTTTTATTAAAACAAACTATAAATTTTAGAATGCATGATGAAAAACGATAAAATAAAAATTATATATTTTTAATTCCTAAAACTTAAATATTTCATCACTTTGAAGTCATCATAATATCTATAATAATAATGACCTAATTTTCACCCTTATTTAAGTGACACTTTCAACAACAACTATAATTAAGATTGAGAATTGATGTAATCACAAAATAACAATTCCCTTTTGGTATTCTAATTTAATATTTTCTTTTTTATATTATATTATACATAATTTATGTATAAAATTATTCTCAAATTATGTACAATAATAATATTACATAAATATTGACCCAGTTATAAGACAATATGTATTTAAATACTGTCATGTGTCATATTTAGATGTTAAAAAAAAATTACATATGTTACTCTCTAGAGTAAAATCTATTTTATATTATGTCAAAAATTTACAATACATAATTATTTTGGGTTTTTCATTAAAATTAAAATAAAAATAATATGTAATTATTTGAAGAAAATTATAATAAATTTTATTGATTTGTTTTATTTTTATAATTTAGGTACCAGTTGCAACTATCCTGAACGACCTAAGCGCTACGCCGGGTGTGGTGAAGGTCAAAAATAAAACAACCATAACCTCTATGAGCCCTATGACCCCAAAAGGACTTCCAAGTGATACGCCGGACATAAAGGCCATGCGGTAAGTTATATAATAAATAAAATTCACAAAACTAATATACATATACATTCAAATGTATAACTCACATAAATACAATTTATATTTTTGTGAAATTAATTATTTTATAATTTCGTTTTTTTTTAGTTTTAGTATATTTATAAAAAAAAAATTGTAATTATAAATATGACATTTGATATTTATCTGTCAATTATCTGTCAGAATCAAACGAAGCCGCTGGTCTCTGTATCTTAAACTGTGAAGTGAACTTTTCATACAAATTTAAGATTGTGAAATTAGAAGTGAAAAAATTCGTTTCTGATTACAATCTAGAATCTAGTGGTTTCAAGTTCGTCGTGAAAAAGTTGTAAAACTCATAGTTTCTATTTATCTTAAACAAAAAGTTGTGCTTAAACGTCGGACGGCCAGTGTTAATGTATCGAACTATCATTTATTTTAAAGTAAGGGCTACAATGTATCAATCAGTTTAGTTCAGTTTCGATTCGGTTTGATTTGACAGGTTAAGTAGACAGAACATTTAGCTATCGATTGCAATCGATTAATTTATTAATTTGTAATTTTGTTATTATCTTTTTTTCTGATGTTCCTGTAATTTTTATTTTGTTTATTATATAATTCCGTATAATTTTTAATATTTTCTATAAAATTTTCATGAGCCATGTGTCATTTTTCATTTCTCTTTACATTTCCTTCAGTTTGGATTCGCAAAATTCCAATCATTCCAAACTCTTTCGATTCGCACCTATGTGTCCACTCAATTGATTTCCCATACTAAATATATATATGAAGACGTCAAATTTGAACTTTACTGAACAAATCGAAACTGAACTGATCGAAACAATGTAGCCAAGGCTTAAATCAAAATATCTCAATACCTCAATTAATTGAATTATATGAAATTTTATTAATACATATTATTATCAAAAATAAAATATAGCAAAAATCGCATTATTGGTCATAATAATATTGATTTTCCAATCCCAAGTGCCAATATAGGATTTCATTATCTCGAAATATCTTGTATACTCCATTATTCCAAAATATAGAGTCATCGTTAGGTACTAAGTTAAATAATTTCCCAAAAAAAGATGTTACTAATATTGTACATGGACATGTCAAGATTATTATTTATCAATACTCACAGAACTTTTAAATGTTTTTGACAACATATATTAAAAATATGTCAATGGAATAAATAAATAGAAACATTGTATAACAGTTTTCATGTAGTAAATTTCAAATTTCAAAAGGGATTTAAAATGATTGACAAACAAAAATATTTGAACTTATAAATATTGATAATATAATAGAAGATTATTAGATTCCATCTCATAAAAGCATGCAATATTTCGTTTAAATTCATTTTAACAAATAATGTTTCTGTCTTACCTAGTATAGAAAGTAAAAATCAACTAGCCATAAAATATTTTGATAAATTCTTATGGTTTAGAATTTTATTATCTATTTTATGTCAATGTTAGAATTGCATATAAAACAAATTGCATAATTTTATGATATAAACTGTACACTACATAAATTTCCTTATCACAAATTTTAGCAAACAGACAAAGATTTTTTTAGTTTTGATTTTGTAAAATACAAAATGTTAAATATAAAATATAGATATAGGATTTAAAATTATACAGGCTAATAAAACTATTTTACTATTTCAATGAAAAAGGTACACATATGACATTATATATATATACTATCTTCAATATACAAAAGTTATAACCTTTCTTGACAATTTAGTTGATTTAGTATACGACTCGGTTATCAAATATAAACATAATATTTTACTCATTATTTTCGGATTTAAAATATCAAAATAGAAGATCTTTCATCATAATAAAATTACAAAATATTTCAAAACTTATTTCATAGGAGAAAATATAAAAAAATATTGTCGTAATTGAAATTTGCTGGTAATATTTTATATGAGAAAATGTCCTTTTTTCATATATTTTGTAAAAACACAATTTTTTATGGTGTGAATATTTGGTTTGTTACCATTTTTCTTTTCTTTTTTAATAAGAATTTTTAAATATTTGAATAACAAAACCCGCCACATTCCCAGGCCTTAAAGGAGGAGGACCCTCGGACCCTTGGGCCCTTCACTCAGTCAAAAAATTAAACTCAAAATATTTAAATTTTTTATATCTCACAGCCATGGCAATGGCAGAGGAGGTGTTCCAATATTTCCCTACATCCTCTACATATTAAGTTTTTCGTTGAACTTAACCTTCTTGAATGCTTCCTGAGTAGAATATGACCACTAGCTTTCCCGGTTGTTTTATTCATCAAAATCATGTTTCTAGACTCAGGGTGTTTATACGTTCCCCCAAAAGGTTTTCGTATCGTAACAACCCTTATAATTTGTCCTAATCTTGAATTGATCCTAGTCCGCCCACTATTAATTTCAAATTTACTATTATAATATAATCAACTATTTAAAATTAATTAATTTCACTTTGAGCAAGACTAGTCCTTAAATAAATAATCTTTTGAATATTTCAAAATATTTTCCAAATATTTCTCAAAAAAAATTCAAATAGAAAGATTTCAGGAGCAAAGTTCCTGAAATTTTTACCTACGATTATTGGGGTTTCCCTATAGCTTCGAAAACTTTCTTCTTCTAAATTCAAAATATCGTAAATTTTTTATTTCTAAATCTTATTGATTTTCATATCGACACGTGTCTAATTTTTGTTGTCTTGACAGTTAATTAAGTTAAAATTTCTGTAAGTATCTTTAAAAAAAAATTAAAAGTTTATATTTAATTTTACTTAGCAACTGAAATTATACTTAAATTTTTGTTCCGCTTCTTTATTTCAGGGAAAATTAGTATCAGATTAATAATTCTTTTTTCATCCTAATTAATGTAAAAAAATTCACTATAATTTCAATTATATTTTATTGAGAGCAAAAATACAAAATTAAATTAAAATAATTACATAAATAAAAAATTAAAATAAATAAAAACTTCACATTTACTTTCAAATTATTTAAAACCGAAATACTTTTACAAATTATTTTACATAAATAAAATCATTTTTTCCGGAAATATTATGCGCAACGATTAATAATTTTTCTTAATAAAATTTATTATGGAAAACCTTTTTTTATTTATTTCAAAAACTAAATTTATTTATAACATTTTCCATCTCAAAAAACTTCGATTCATTTTAAATTGTTTATATACATTTTTTTTTAAATAGAAATCCTTGCTTTTAAAATGTTCCTTTACCTAAATTATACTTCCTAAAATATTATCGTTAAAGTCTTGACTAAGTTTTTCTGATAATTTTTTCTTTTCTTTCGGCAAAGGAAATTATAAGTTTTCGTCGGCAATAAAATAATATCCTTTTTTTGTTTGGGAAACATAATAACAAATAAAATTGATTTATGAGTGTACACTGTAAAAAAATTTAGTTGATCATTTATTAGTTAATTATTTATAGTATGATATTTTCCAGCGTTATTTCCACATAACCTTAACTTTTAAGTAACTTTAATTTATTTATTTATTTTAAAATTAAATGGACGGATAGAAAAAAACGACTCCACGAAGAATTCACGCATTCAGGCCAGAATATGAACACTTTGAACTCCTTCAATATAAATTATATTACAAAAAATTTCCCTACACTCAATATAATTATGGAATGTACTTTCAAACGCAGAGTGTAACTCATTTTCTTAAGTGAAAACTGAATTGGTAAACTTTTTACTAACTTACTTCATTGGCTACATCAGCTGAACTTAGGCCGAGAAAAGAGAGTTCCTCCATAAGATTGTCTTGCGTAGCAATATTGATAAACATTTTGAATAAATCATTAAAGGATACAATTTTCTAATAACTATTATATTTTTAACAGTGTACCGATTATATAAATAAATATATACATATAGTTTATGAATAAACATGACAAGTTTTATGAAAAAAATATGAAAAATATAAAATATACAAAGTAAAAAGGGTTCATAAAGAGGCTCAAAAGCAATTTCTAAATGTATAATTATATAATTTTATATGTAACTAAATTCTTATATAGTTTTTACTATAAATAAAAAAATAAACAATAAAAAATTTTGACATTTCGTGCGACAAATATAAAAAAAAAAGCAATCATTTTTAATTGAACGATTTCCTGTTCGATTAAATCTTGGCAACAATGGTGATGGTAGTAATTAATGTTATAAACACTTATAAATAATAATTATTCATATTGGTCTAATTTATATGTTATTAATTATTGCGATATGATGTTTACAATAAAATTCATAGAACATATAATTAATATTATTACAGTGTACATTAATATTGAAATTTTTATGTTTACTGCATTTACTAGAAATTTAAAATTTAGGTTAATATTAAAAATAGGATTTTGGATTTTCCCATTTTTGAATAAAGTTTTTTAACATAAGAGATAAATAAACTATTTAACCACTAAACCTTCAAAGTTTTAAATTACTATGAAAATCTTGAGATTGTTTTACACTATCCTTAAATCATAACAACTAATTATGATTAGTTTTTCCGATATTCTGATGTTCTTTAACTTTTTCTTTTTTACTTATATTGGTTTACTTCTAATAACCTTACATTAGGTATTGCAAATTACTTATTGGTAGTCAAAAATTGAATAACACAAAATTTAACATTTTCTTTGATTTTATTGGTAGCTTCAGCAATTCTGCAAAAGTTCATATAATTTCAATATACTTTTGCATTGAAATTGGTTTAATTTCAATATATTTTTGTATTAAACAGCCTTAATCAAACCTTGTCCTCCTCAAAGTAGTTTCGTGACATTTTATTGACCTACTAAATTTTATATAAATGTTGAACAATATAAATTTCATTATAATAAAGAAACATTTAAGTAATTGCAACAATCTAAAAATATCTTTTTAATAGTGAAATATTTGATGTCAGCAAAGCATGTCAAATTCACGTAAGCATTTTTTCTAATCTTAAAATCACAATTGGTACTTATTTTAAGCTGAGTCTACTTAGAGCAATATTTATGAATCAGTTTGGATTTGAACCAGGGACCTAAAAGAAATAGCATACTACTACCACGCCGGCGCCACCCTCTCGCTCAAGCAATATCTAAATGTTATTGCTAATGGTTTTACATAGGAATCCACCAAAATAACTTTAATCTGCATGCATTCATTGGAGACCGGTATTCGCTTATGCGATGATACTTATCAAGAATACTTTCGGGCCTACGTGTAATTTTACACAGCACTAATTACGTACTGCCGTATTATACTTTAAGACAAAATTTTGAATTTTTCGATATAATGCTTATCGAAATGAAATTATTGATTGATTTACTTATACGTTAATATCGTATAATACGATTTCTTTTTTGTAATAAATCGAAATCTTAAGAGTCCTTCAAGAAATTTGTTCGACATTTATTTTATATCCACTCTTTAATAAGTTCTCTTCAAATTTATTATTATAGCTACTTAATTGGCTTAATTTTAAGAATAATATACTAAAAATAAGAAATTGCCATATAAATTATGTAATAAATAAATTTATATATCGGTATATGAATAAAAATATTGTAATTATAGTATAATAAATAAATCGATAATGAATATTAAAAGAATAATATACAAAAAAATATAATCTTAACAATTACTTAAAATGAATAACTTTAATTAGTAAATTACAGGATTTATGAATTCCGAAAGTATAATCAATGAATTATGAATATTTAATATAAATAATTTGAAAATAATTAATATAAACGTTAATGAATATTATATTAATTAAATAACCAAAAAAATGGTAAATTGAAATTTATTGTTTTGAAAATAATAATTTTTTGTAAATTCTATAATTTATCAATTATATTAATATCGATAAAGTCTAAATAACAATTATAAAGTAATTAAATATAAAGTTTAGATAGAGAAACGATGCAAAAGTATTTTACTTCTCCGGATAGCTACCTACCTAATTAGATAACTATTGTATAATATACCATTAAATCATTAACTAGAAAAACTAAAAGTGACTGGCTACATAATAAAGAGCCGAAATGAACTTTCAGGTTATTCTATATAACAATTTCATAAGTTGTAACTAGAATTTGTTTGAAGAGATAAAAAAATTAAAATGAAAATTCTAGAATTTCTATATTGAGTTGAAGCATAACTCTCAAAATATCCAACTTAAAATGGGCTCAAAAACATTTTTCTTCTTCATACGAATTCATTTTTTATATTGATGATCTTGATATTCTTGATTCTGTATTAAGCCTCATAAATCGTCAATTAATATAATGAAGCTAATCTTTGGTTAAGAGATTTATTAAAAACTATACATTTAATAAATCACAATCTTCTTTTTCATCAGCGAACACATCTACAGAGACCTTAAATTGTGTATGGTAATATAATTAAAGTTCTTTCTCATAAATATCACTTTGAATTAATACTTACAATTAGTTTAATTGTAAAGAAAATATTCCACTTGTGCTAAACCTATACCTAAAAAACAGTGTGTAATTTTTTGTTAGAATTTTTCCCAGTCTGATAATCTTAATTATATATTGTAAAATTTATTACTGATACTTATTTAAAGCTGACTCAACTTAGAACAATTTTGATGGTTCTGTGTGTATTTGAAATCGATACATACAGCTAAGCACACTACCACCACGTCACCTCCACTTTCGCTGTAGAAAGCCAATTTTGCTGTTTATCTTTCTTCGAAAATGTCTGGAGTCAGTTATTTATAACAATTGTCTGAAACTATGTACAGATTTTATGATATATGTATTGCCATTGCTGAATTCCACAATGAAGGTGTAATATACCAGAAGTGAGTTTGCGCCCAATAAATGTTAGATTAATGTTACTAACTTGACAGCAATTTATGACCAGTAAAAAATTGATTGTTAACCCTGAAATAATTCTAAATAATTATATATTTTTCTTCGACAAACAGATGAAGGTTTGGTATTTTGTATTTCAGTACACGAAACAAATATTTTAAATGTTAATTTTTTATTATAACATGATTTTATATCAAAATTATTATCTATACATTATCAAAATATTTACACTATTTTTTACCCTTCAATTCAGTAATTCTCATTTCAAAAATATTTTGAAGTTCTTCAACACCTCTTTCATTTATTTCCACATAATAGGGCAACTGAGCCATTCTCTTTAACCAAGTATTCAATTTCGGATAACGATTATCTGTTATTGGTGCAAATATCTGGGCTGAAGTAATTGTTGCAACACAACAAAAATCAGCAATTGTTAATGAATTACCAACAATATATAAATTATTTTCTAAGAATTTTTCAACAAAATCATAACCTTCATACAAAGCATTAATTTTATCTTCTGGAATAATTGGATCTTTCTTAATAAATAATAGTTCCTACAATTTAAAATAAATTTTTAAATATATAAAAAATTAAAAAAATTTAAATGTTTTACTGAAATTTGCCGTATTCGTGGAAATAAAACTCCCGAATCAAAATGTAATCTTTGATCGATCAATGCTCTTTCATATAAATCTTTTGGATATAATGAATCATTTTTTCCATATTTTCCAATTAAATATGTTGCAATTGCATGACTATCCCAAATATATTTTCCATTATCTTCAAGTAGAGGAATAGTTCGTTGTGGATTCATTTTTAAATATTCTTCGTTCTTAATATGTTCACCAATAAAGACATTAATTTGACGAAATTCCAGTTCAATATCAATTTCTTTTGCTGTAAGTAGAACAGCACGAACCGGTGGACTTGCTTTAACACCATATAAAATTGGTTTAACCATTTCGAATTAATAAATGTAATATTGCCGTCTGTTAAATTCACTCTATTAAGTTCAAATATCTACTAAATATGTTTTAAAAATATAATTATTTTTAGCTATTATCTTTAGCCTTGAAAGATAATAATTCTACAGATATTAAATTATCAAATTGTTTCAGCAAATTTTATACAAAATATTAAAAAAAATTGTCTGTAACTGTCGGTTTGTCTGTTTGTTCGTTTTATATCGCGTTATAACTACAGAGATAAATTAGCTAAATATCCAAAATTAATTAACACTAATTTTCCTGGTGATTTTTATATGCTATTCATTTGAATATGTAATTGAAAATAGTAAAAATTAGAATTTAAACTTTTGAGTCTATATAATTATATTTTTGAATGCCTAGTCAAATTGATACTTACAATTATGTAATCATGCTTTTTTATTTCACTGCTTACAGATAAACTTTAACATTATTTTTTAATGCGTATCTTAATAATACTTTCATTATATATATACGGTAAATACAAATTAATATTTACTGAATTCCTTGAATTTGTAATATTTATAATTTTAGTTAATAAAACTAATATACATATGTTAATTTGATTTCTATATTGCTAGGGTTTACTTGGTTTTAGCCTTTTTAATCTGGATTGCCCCAAAACTCCATATAATGAGTCCGTAAAGCATTCAAAACTCCATATAATGAGCTTTGGGTAATCTCGATTCTTTAAATTCATATAGTTGATATTTGAAATAAGTTTTCTACTCCTCTATTAGTGATAAATATATCAGACTATTTTAGGTGATTTTAGATGTGTTATAAGATCATTATAACGATTATTATAATATCGATTATTTATAACAATCAATTTCCAAAACTTTTAGACAGTGATAACAAGATTTTTGTTTAAAGATCTTTATATTTTTCTTTCGAAATTATTATTAAAACTTTATTATATATAAATAAAATTATCATAAAATTCTTCCACTTGATAAAATTTTCCCATTTATAAAATTTTATACAAATAATTTCTTTTTGAAGTTTGTAATAATTATATTTTCTTTAAATAAGAAAATTTAATTTATTTAAATAATTTTCACATAATATTTTTTTCTATATAATTGAGAACATTATTTTTACTTTTGATGATTACAAAATTTTGTTTATACACAATTTAGGAAATTGTTTATACACAATTTCACAATTAATTCTAAGGATATTAGAGTATCAAAATATTTAAGTTATACCAAAAAGAGCCCGTATGAAAATTATAAATGATTCAATATAAATTTAAATATAAAGTTGAGCTTTAAAAATATTTTTATTTAAAAAAAAAAAGATGAAAAATTATAATTATGTCAAAAGTGTGGCACTACTTAAAATATTTTTATTCTTACAATTATAAATTATAAAAAGTTTCTAACTAGGGAGAACAGATAACTCGTAGTTAGGTTCAACAGTGATTTATTAGTGTTTATAATTAACAGAACCTTTGTAAAACAAGGCTTTTTTAAACATTTAATATCTTTTAAAATATTTTAACAATGAATTTAAGCTACTGAGATCTACGACATGCGTAAGTACGAACTCAACATGTTTACCAAATTTGATTGAAATCGGTTAATAATTATATTTTATAGAACATAAATTAAATATTCTTTGGAAACTAAACTGTTCTTCGATTAGTTTCCCATAAATTAACTGAAACTACCATCTACAAATTACTAACTTATATAATTAAATCAAACTGTGCGTAGTGCGTGAAATATCATTTAAATCGGGTGACAATTAGAATATAATGTAGAGCATTGAACTTATGAAATATAATTGGGGATATTAACATGGCACCAACTACAAGGATCATTTGTGCCAAATTTAATTCATACACCAAATAATAATCACTTCACTACATGCTCTCTAGAACATCTAGAATCGGAAATTTTGCCATTACTACTAACATTGGTTTCTTGAAACCAAACCTGTCTATCAAATTTTGTCCAGACGATTCTAGAAGATGTTGCTGCGAACATGCTGAAATAGACAGTTTTTTGCATCTTTAGACACTCCCAACTCCCAAAACCCCCAGAATAAAGTTTCAGCAACAATTTTGCGAGTCAAATCCAATGCAACAATCCAAATTAATTCTCGTAATATAAAGAAAATAAATTTCTTTAAAAGAAATTATAAATATAGAAATTAGCAAAAGAAAAAAAAACTATAAGAGTTTTGTCAATTATTCTGCTACTAATTGAAATCAATTAAAAATATCATTGAGATATAAACCATCTGGTTATCCTTAACACTAAATAAGAAATATATCTACAACCACAAAAAGCTGATGCAAATCTAGGGCTAATACAAAACTCGGACTTGCTAAAGAACGTAATTAATATTTATCATTATTGGAAGAAATTATTATATTTTTAAACACACCGAACTTAACGATCTAAAATGTTATATGTAGTATAAACTGGTGGTCATGACAAGGTTAGGCAATTATAAAGTAGGCTATACTAAGTATATTAGCTAGGCTATTAAAAGTCATTTGATTAAATAACATCAAATTTTATGGGGATATCATGAAAAAGAATTAAATTTGATTGAAATCGGATTGCAATTACTAAATGAATTATAGTTTAAATTCATTTTAAACACATTTTAAATGCAATAGTGAATATCTGAAAATATCTGTCATGAGAAAGCGTAGCTTTTACCAGCTATACCAATAGAAAGATTAGTATATTCTAATGCCTCCTCCAGGAACATCTCAACTCTCAGAACCGTGAAGAAAATTTGATTTGAGAAATTGTATTTTTTTCAAAAATACAATCTATCACAACATTTTATATTCTTCGTAAAATTAAAATTTCCTCTTGAATCATAAACTTTGGAAATTGTTAATAAAAAAAAACTTTTATAACCTTTTTTATTTGTAGATAAAATAGTTGGTTCAAATTAACTATTATTATATGAGTTTTAATATTAGTTTTGTTACCATAGAACTGAACTTATCTTTGAACATCTTCCATTAAGTTTCTTTTCTTATTTATAATGAAATAAAGAAGTTTTCTCACATTGTTCAATTTAATAGAGATAATATCCTTGATCATAATGAAATATTTTATATAATATTATTAAGCAATTTAATACTTTTAGTTTAGTACAATAGATTACATTTCAATATCTATCCAAGCCAAAGCCATAATCATCCAATTTAATATACTAAATCATATAAAATTTTATATTTTAATAAATTGGATTTATAAATTTTATTGTGGGTTTATAAATTTTATTGTAGGTTTAAAATTTATATATAAAAATTTAATCCAAAAAAATTTTATGACATTATGAAAAATTAATAATTTTCTATTGCCAATAAAATTTATTTGATAATTTATTATATTTAAATTTTTATTAACTTTGAAATAAAATTAATTTTGACATAAAATTAATATTTTTTACTATATATTTGAACTTTTGTAAAGGAATATTTCGTATACTATTCCGGAAAATAGTTTTCATCATTTCAGCAGCTTTAAATTTATTTACTTAGTAATTATTGTTTAAATCACAAAATTCTTCTGGGGTATCTCACTAAATAAAAAAAATAAAGAAATATTATATTCGTAAGATTATTTACGAATATATGCCTGGTTGCAATTTTCTACCGGAAATATGAAAACCGACTGAGCATATTTCTTGACATTTTCAAAAGAAGGAGCAATTATTGGCATATTGTATACCATCCACTGTCCTTTCGTCAGTAACAGAATATTTAACTGCCGAGAATATTATCTTATACATGACTTAATGTTGTAGTATCAAGCTGGGAACAGTGATCGCACTTTGGGTCGAAGTATTGTAAGCACGAATTATTTCTTTAATTTTCCAATTAATTTCTATTAATTATTATTTACCGGACCGTCTAAAAATTAGATACCATAACATTATGAAGATAATACTAAATAATTGAGATTTATATTTAGTTTATGAAATATATTATATCAAAGTTTTGCTAGTATTTTCCTAAATACAATTTAATTTTCAACAAGAACATATGAAAATTTTCTTTCCAATATTATTACTATTTTTTTTTATGAATTTTATAAATTTTCAGAATCTGTTTTCCAATTAATTCAATTATAATGAAAATAATCTTCATAGAAAGTAAATTTCTACCAAACGAATTATTTTTACTTTAATGTACAAAATAAAAAATACAATATTGAAAATTAAATTATATTTAATGAAATGTTAAAAAAATTAA
Organism: Rhamphomyia laevipes; assembly: GCA_963920725.1. Taxonomy (NCBI): domain Eukaryota; kingdom Metazoa; phylum Arthropoda; class Insecta; order Diptera; family Empididae; genus Rhamphomyia; species Rhamphomyia laevipes. The sequence continues at coordinate 53,164,275 of OY987257.1, forward strand.
ATGTGTACAAAGAAAATCAACCAACCAAATGGAAAAATGAAGGGAAAAGACAAGGTCAGACATAACAAATTTATTATGACAAATTTGCGTGTTTCCATTAGTAAGCACTTTCTGATTTATTATAAATAGTAAAATATAGAAGGAATCACTGTATAAATTTTATATCCTTATTTTTATCCTTATTATCCTTAATATTAATATATCTCTGCCTACATTAAAATCAGCCCATTTCTTTCTACAATCCATTAGTGTTGAATAATTAGTGTGTAAGTTTCAATAAAAAAATATGAATTAATTAAATTAAATAATTTCTTGTTATAAATTATATTTATTACCAAGTAATAACTCCAGGTCCAATGGAAATAAATTCACATGGAAATTGTATTTAATTATAAAAGATAATTAAAAATTGGATTGATTTCAATTTATTTCATCCAAATGTGTAAATTAGTTTCACATTTTGAAATGAAAATTAAATCAATTTGTTTTTTTATTGCATAACTTGGAAATCAATTCTACATATCACCAGGTATTATATCCAGGAATTGTCCAGATTCTTTGTGAAATTTTGTCATTATTGAAAAAAAATACAAAATTATATTAATCAGGTTAACCCTTTCGGTGCAGGATGATAAATATATGTAACAAATGATCAATTGTTTTAGATATAGCTTTGTAACCAACGGTTTAAATTAGGAAGTGGTATTAATTTCCACATTATTCGTGAATTTAGTCCAATTATTTCAAAACACTATAAATTCCCAAATGGAGTTATTACTCCGTGGAATTAATACTTCGAACCTCGCACTATTTAATTTAATTTTATGTTTTTTACAATTAAATTATCATTTTTTATGAATTTAATAATATAATTTGTTTTGTACTCTTTAGAATGTGTGAAATTAAACTTTATACAATTTTATTTATTTATTTTATTTAAAAATTTAATTAAATATTTTATTTAAATAATTATTATTATTTATTTTTTTATATATTTAATTACAGGTACTATAGGTTGTGGATTTACACATGCAATGCTGTTCTATTAATGGGCGTCATAATATTTTGTGGCGTTGCTGGAAAAGTTCTAATTGCTGACTATAGACGACTTTTAGTAAACGATTTAAATTTGGGTCAACCGAGTTTTATTTATGCCTATTTAGCACTTTTAGTGCAATCTGGTATGTAGATAAAGTTTAACCACATTTTATTTAGTACTATCTTTAATATTTATTTAATATTTTATATACAAATTTATGATATTGTTTATTATTTTTTCTACATAATTAATTGTGGTTTTTGTATATATAAACTTACAAAAAGTTATAATAATAATAATTATTATATAATGATTTAAAATGAACATATTTGAAAATTGTTTTTCCCTTACGGAAAAGTTAAATTATATAAAATTTTGTATTCAACTTGTTTTTCTAACATATTTTCCATAGTTTATAACTAGAAGTTATACTAATTAACAATCTAATTAACACGATAAAAACTGTTTTAATACCATTAAAAATATAAAAATGGAGTAAATAAAATAATTGCAGAAAAAAAATTATATTAAAAAATTAATAATAATTATTCAAATCTGCTCGACAGATGAAGAACGCATAAGAATTTTCGTTAAACGTTTTTATTAAACATACATTTCTATTTTTAAAATTTATCAATTTAAAAAAAATCAATTCTATTTCATATCCGTCATCGAAAATTGAAATTAATTGAACTAATGCGTCCGTCATCTCCGTCTGCGTCGGGTCTATCGTGACTTTTTCACTTTTATAATATTCCTATACAATTCTTCTTTTTTTCACATTTAAAACCCCATTAAACCAATCTCTTTTTAAATTTAATATGCAATCTGAGTGACCGTTTCTGAATTCTGTCCAAATCGGACAAAATTTTTGTTGATATCCTACATAAACATTTGAATTTATGTAAGTTTTGGACAAATTTATACTGTGTTTATACTAATTTTTTCAACGGAATTATGAAGATCTTAAGAACCAAAAATACTCTATTTTAGAGTACAATCCATTCCAGTTTAATTGTGACGTTAACTTATTTAATTGAGAAAATTATTGATATAGTTTGAATTATATTTTGAATTAAATTTCCAACTTTACATTTTCGTTAAAATAAATTTCAAAAAGTTAAATTGTTAAATATTCAGTAAAGTATAGAAATTATTAATGAACGCGAGAATATTAAAATTCTATCAAAAGATTATTTACCCTTTAACTATGAAAATTGAAATATTATAAATCTATTTTACATAGAAATATATGGAAATTATAATTTTCATTTTAGAAAAGTTTTTAACAATTTTTCCCTTGAGCCAAATTTCAAATTCTTATAATGTGTTCAATAATTGTAGAATAATTATTGCGAAAAGTTTTTTTACTGAATTTTTTAATTAATTAACTTTAAATTTGAAATTTTTGAGAGTCTTCGTTCTTAAGAAATTGTTTGAAACTTGCTTGCATAATAAGAAAATATTGAAAGTTATGAGTAATTTAGAAAAGTTATCACATTAACAGATAATAAGAGTTAGAAAATTAGTTGGCAAGTGTAATTGACAGTATCTAGAATAAACTGGACAGAAAAATTTAATTATTTCGACTATTTGGACAGAAAAATTTGTTGCAAGTAAAATTCTACTTTTCTGTACAATTTTTGATTAAAAAAAATAGGAAAAAAAGTTAGCTACATTACGGCAACCTTCACAATTTAGTCAGACTAGTTTAAAAGAGTATAAGAGTAATTTGCAGCAAAATTCCAAAAGCTTTTTTTTAAAAGCTTGTAGGATTATCGGTTTTCAATGCACCTTCAAACCGCTAAAACTGCAATTTTTTATAAAAAGCTAGAATTAACTGCAGATTTTCTACAATTTTGAAAATATATTTTGAAGCTCGTCCGGCTAAAGTAAGAGAACTAACAAAATTAGAAATTTATTTTAAAAACAAATAATTTTTATTAAAAAACGGACATAAAATTAAATTGCTTATACCTCAATTCTGGTCTACGGAATTTTGATTACGATTTACATTAAAATTAATATATTATAAGATTAAAAATTATCTAAAAAAAATCAAATAAATTTTTCCAGGTTTCCTTCAACTCATCGGATGTCTTGGTGCCTTAAGACTATCAGAAAAACTACTTAACGCTTATTGGTTGCTATTATTATTATTATTAATAGGTGATGTTCTCTTAGGAATATTTTGGTTATTCAAATTTGATAGAATCATGGAAACTTTTGAACCAATTTTAAGGTAAATTAATTAAATATATTATAATATTTTATATGACAAAATTTATTAATTGCGATTATAATATTTATATAATTTACAAAAATAAAAATAATACGTTTAATTTATGCATAACTAAAAAATTGATATTCATATTTGGTTGTACCTAGTTTTTTTATATTTCCATAAATAAAAACCGCTGATAAATTCTATTTTAACGTCAATTTAAGGACGTAAATTTCATAAATTAGAATTCGATTTTCCCTTATTTTTTTTTTGGTAACGAATAATTAAATCTATGTCAATATATTTTTATATATATATATAAATAATTCATGATTTATTACTTTGCAGGCAAAAGAAAAAATAAAAAAGTTTTATTTAATATACGAGTAAATAAATATAAATTCGCGGAAAACAGATTTAGATCTTTTTATACATAAATTTCAAATTCTACGATTATTTTGTTAATATGTGAATTTGAACGTTTCTTATTCTAAATTAAATTTTCTAAGAAATTTTTCCATATTTTATAGACTCAATGATTTCGAAATGCAAAAAAAAAAAAGTTAATTTGAAATCAATATGCTAAACGAAAACAGAATATGAAATTTTTTATAAGTAAATAAACGAAAAAAAAATTAGTTTCCCATATCAACTAACAATAATTATTATTTAATGAAAATGTTAAATTGATTGGAATTATTTTTATCAGTATTTAGAATCACGTTTAGTACTGATAAACGTACTGATAAACGTCCATAATACTGATTGGATTTAATTGCAAAGGGGAACACTAGAATTAGGCCTAGTTTACTCTTCGTATACTTTATTCCAGCAACTTAGTCGACCGAATTTTAGAATTGTTTTGCAATTCAGAAAAACTGCTTTATGCAGTTCGTTCATGTAGAAAGAAAAGAACCATGCATATCCATCGCCAGTTGCATGACAAAGGAATAATGACTAAAAATGGTTCAATTGTGTCAAGTTTGTCTCTGCATCTTCTACACTCTACATATTTTTATTCCGGATCACTGTATTTTAAAAGGATAATCCCTCAGTGTTCAGTGTCCTGTTAAGAGTGTCCTGATCACTAGATTATTCTGAGCTTTTGGATAATTTAAAGTATTTCTATTATATTTGAAATATTAATAAAGTAAAGTCTATCAGCGATAATAACTGACAAATTCATATCATTATCAGAGTACAAAATTTAGTATAATCTTGGAATTTGAACTTGAATTTACAATATTCACAATATTTTCATCCGAATTTATATACTGTAATAGTGTTCCTTAACAAAATATTTCAATGTATAAATGATTATAATATCGTTTCTATACACTTCAGAAATCCTTGAGTTCATTCTTTAACCTTCGGTATCCATGGTATATTTACACATTATTACATAGAACATTATAGACAAATTTTGATTTTGTTTTTAGAAAAATGTTATAGAATTTATGGAAAACTTTTCCATCGATAAGTTAAATGTTTAAAAATTTTCATTACTTTTTCTTTTAAATATATTAGATAAATTTATGTCAAATTTTGTTTTTGAAAAAGTTTCTTCGAATTGAAAAAGATAAAATTTTTAAAAATACAAAAGATAAAATTCAGAAAATATTATAATTAATATATCAATTTCCCGGTCCATACTACACTACTCTAACTCAAGAACGTGAATAATGTTTTATTTCAGTCATATGTAGTTGAAAAAGTGAAGGAAAAATTTGTATTTATTACAGTTATTTCTATTTCTGCATTGTTTCAAATTAAATTATTAAATATTAATTAACAATTTAATTAGTTATTATTAAAAAACGATGTCAGAATAAATAAACTTTAGAAACAATTAAGTAAAGATAAAATATTTGGCGATCATAAACACCACAGATGTTAAGAATTCTAACTTGACTTGGAATAGTATGGACCGGGGATGTCGATATTTATAGATATAAATTTACTAAAATATTAAACATATTTTATTAAATTAATAAAATTTTCATATTAAAGGAGACTTTTTCGTGAATAATTTATTGAAGAAGTTTTCATTTTCATTATCATCTATTGGACAAAATAATCTAAAAGAGTTGAAACTTAAAGTATTTTATTAAGCATTTTGGTTTGCTATTTTTGAAATATTTATTTCGCTTACTATAAAATCGAAAGATTATTTTTTATATACATATTTTAAATTAAATTCATTTTTAATTTATTATAGGAAGATAAATAAAGCTGAATATAATTTATTGAAACTATTTATTATCAAAATGATGTTACCATATTACAAAAAAAAAAGCAATTTCTAGTAAAATCAAAATCGAATTTACGATACATTAAATTTTTGTTATATCATTAATATTATAATTATTATCTTGGACAGCCAGACAGCTTCATCGGCCCTGAACCCTTCTGCAGTATCTCCATAAGCCACCTAACGGAGGAACATCACAGACATAAGTCAAGGGAAGCGATTCTTAGTTTTCTCAAAAATAAGGACTAAAAAAATTCTAAACACTTTGTAAAACCGAGCAACGTCTAATAATTGGCCCATTCACAGGTCACTGCCCCCTTAGTTTTTACTTAAACAAGATCGGAAAGTCTGAAAATATTGATTGTCGGTTCTTTTCGGATGATGAAAAAAATCACATTCACATTCGGAAAAGTCTAATACACCTTGGTAAGAAATTTCTGAGTTCTCACAAAATCTTGGGTCTGGCCGCCAGGAAAGCTTTTGCAGGCTTCAACAGAAGCCTGGGTATCAATTAACCAAATGCTAGTAGGGTAGGTAGAATAAAACTTATTAAGTCTCAGTATATGGAGCGTACCTTTACCTTAACGAACCATATGTTGAAAAGTTGTTGAAAAAATTATGATCTGTGCAGTTGATGAAAAATGATGATCTGTACATTGAGGAACGAATTTCGGAGGATTACATTTCTCTGCAAGAAAAATAGTCGAATATACAATAAATTGTGTACGATAAATTGTTTTAGCGTTTTAGCTTAAATCAAGCATGAAGAGCTACAAAAACTTAATAATTTGTAATATTATTTTTATTTAGCTACCTAAATATATCTATTATTGGTTTCGTACTAAGATAACTCTTAATTACAGAAATATTATATGATTATATAAAAATTAGTAATGTGGATGGAGTCTATTTAGTATAGCTATTTCAGAAAATTTCAATATTTTATGAAAAACGTAAAAACTAACTTTTAAAAATTCTCAAGAGAATTTTATATTACAAGTATTTTTTTTCAATTTCCTTTCGGTTGAATTTTGTTTTTTTTTAATAACTTTATTAATAAGAGTTTTAAAAGTAAATTCATTATAATTAACGAATGCCAAAATTAATTTAAAAGTTAATTTCCAATATTATTTTTGAATAAATAAAATAAAGAAAATTTAGTAATTATTATGTTAAATTTGAAATTAATTTTTATGTTTATCTTGAAATATATTTTTATGAAAATATTATAATAAAAAATTTATGAAAATTTCATATATATAAAGTTGTTTTTCATTAAATTTCCTGATCATCTTAAAAATGTTGAAAATATTAATTTTATTATTATTATTATATATGTATTTATAAGATAAAATTTTCAGATAACTTTTTAATCTATCTATTTGTTTATGGCATAATTTTCCTAATATTAAACATAAATGTTTGGTTTTAACATTTCAGAGATTATTTTAATATATGCCCATAAAAAATATAAAATCTTTTAATTTTACCAACTTTTTGAATTTATTTAAAATATATTTTACAAGAAATTTATTAAATATATTTCATAATTATGAAAATACTCTTTAAATATTATAAAAAAAAAGAAAGTTGGTTTAGTCGAAGTATTTAAATTTTAAAAAATAAAATATTTCGTTCCAAATTACTTTAATATATTGAAAATTTAATCCTCCAGTGGTACCCATTCTTTTATAGCCAGGGGACATTTCAAAAAATATCAGAACATCTGCGAGCTAAAAAGAATAATTTCATTCTTTCGACTTCCTAAAAATATTACATGTTGATATTATAGAAAAATGAAGGTTTATTCAAAATAATAAAATGGTTTTATTTTAATGTGACTAGTGCATTTGCTATTCGGAATATTTTTTTTTGATAATCTGGTATTTCTGTAATTATGCTATTATCAATGAATGTGGTCATTATTAGGGAAAAATTATGTACAAATTATAAAAAAATATAATTTTGTAATATTTGTAAATAATAAATAATAAAATTTAATTCGGGTCGGTTAAAAATGCTTGGAAGACTGTTTGTGTCCCCCCGGGCCGCTGTTTCGTCACCACTGGCTGATTAATAAAATAATTTTATGTTAACTATGCAGGAAAATATCTATAAAAAAATCAATAAAAAATTTTATATATTGGGATTTCATTTCGTACAAAATTATAATAATTTTAATTCTTCTATTAATTAAATTATATACAATTTAATTATATAATAATATACATTTAAATTGTAACGAAATCAATTTTTTATGGTATTAAATCTCACTTCAACGTTCATAAAAATAATTAATTTAGAACATGTTCACAGACTTATTTTAACACTGTAATAAAATCATAAAAATTTCAATGTAATATCACGTATCCTGAAAATTTATTTACCTATAATCAAAACGAAATGAAATAAATTTTTGCACATTCAATATAAATATATTATTATTAATATTTAATTAATTATTTTTATCCATTTTTGATAGTAATAAAATTATTGAATGATCTGTATTAAAATTTATGAAATTAAAAAGATTTTTTTTTACTCGTACATTATTAATGTGATTACAGGGATTTCCGTATCAATAACGAATTAGTATAATTAAAATGGAGTATAATATCAAAAATAATCTAATTCGTAATAGTAAATTTCTGAAAATATTGATTACATGTTAGATATAGTAATAGTAAATATTTGATATTTTTGAAATTATGGAAAAGTCATAATATAAAATCATTACCGCTAAAAACTCGATGTATACTAATACAACAGTCGTATTCGAATTTCAGAAAACAAGATAAAAAGTGTAAAGACATTATTAAGTATGAGCCTTCTCACAACAGACACGACTAATCTAGATTCAATCAATTTATTTTTGACATGTAAATATCATTTTAAGAGATTTTCTTGCTCTTTGATGGCGTTACAGGTCCATTAGCCGACTGTAAAAAACTATGCCACCAAAAAATGTTGCAGGCCTCCGTACTCCAATTGTTCACCATAAGTTTCTTTAGGTCAGCCTCAACTTCATTTTTCCACAGTAGATATTGTTTGCCTCTTATTCTTTTACCGTCCTGATTGAATTCGAAGACTGTAGGCCTCGTACAGTTCTGTTTTATGTATTCTCCTCTAAATCCAATCCTCGCAAATTCCTCCAAAAATTCTATGAAGGATTCTTCTTTCAAACAAACGCAGCACGTTTTCATCTTTTACTTTAAGCGTCTATGTTTCAGGCGCATACGTAAGTACACGTATTATGAGCGTGTTGTGTAATTTGCTTTCCTTGAGAGATTTTTCGACCGCATTTGCTTGCCTAACCCATACATACATTTCTTGGCTAGAATAATACTCAGCTGTATCTCCATAGAAATGTTATTTTTGCCGTATTTACATTGGTACCCAGATAGACAAAATCCTTTACCATCTCGATATTGTAGCTGACAATAGTTGTATTCTGTCACTGCTGATGGTATGCGGATTATTTAGTACAAGATAGCATATCTGATCTTATCTTCATTTATTCTTAGTTCAATTTTAGCTGCTGAGGTTAAATTTGAACAAACGCTTCGATTACAGGGTTTCTTCTTTCCATTTTGAATAATTATAATTTATAAATTTATTTTCAATCTCGTAAATTTAATTGTATATAAAAACGACCACAATTAACGATAAGACACAAAATAAAGTTTAGGCTCCTATCAATTTCATTTTTGACGTAAGAAATGAAATGGAAATATCATTGGTTATAAAATATCAGTTTATATAATTAACTCGAAACAGGTTAAGTTTCTATAGTTAAAACAAAAATTACTTCTGTCGTCTGTCGTGTAAATCATGTCCAGCGTTAGCAAGATTTTGTTTTGAAGCAATATATCCGTGATAGCAAAATAAAATAAGTAGCATTAGTTTTTACATATATTTCAATATAAAATTTCTTTTTACCTTATAAACTCTTGGACATCCGGTCCAAGAGGAATTATAAAATTCCTTTTATAATATTATTTATAGAAAATGTTTCCTTTAATACTAATTCAACTTTGGAACAAGGATTTACTTACTTACAAGATTTTGTATTACTATTTCAATTATAAAAACTGCACAATATAATTGTATATATAATTGTAAGATTACATGAAATGTAAGATTCTTATGTCATTTTGGTAATGTTAAAAATATAAAATAATTTTCTTTTCAAATAATTTGCGGATGAATCAAATCTCTGTAAAACATACCAAATTATATAAGAAATTTTTCTTTTTAGAACACTATTAGAAAAACATTTATTTTATGTATAGCAATATTATTTTAGTCGGTTAGTTAAGTTTTGGTATTACAAAACCAAAAACATTTAATTATATTTCTATTCAATAAGAAAATGTATGTATTGTTAGTGAAGAAACATAAATTTTCTTATTGAATAGAAAAATATGTATAATTAAATGTATTTGGTTAATATTATAAACTATACAATATTATAGACAGGGTTTATTACTATTGGGACGGTTTATTACTTTGTTTAGTCGCCATTTTGGTAAACATGAATTTTGATAGTTCATATTTGGAAGTTGTGGCTAATTTATAATGAATAAATATTCGATAAACCAACGTGTTTCCAACAATATGATACAACTTCACATGGAGCTAATGAGAGATCCGTAGTTCACTTCGCTGAAGTAAGACTTCTTTTTTTTGTGGTTATATCTATAGAGCAAGTTTTATGGTAACACATCAAAAACACTTGATCAATGAATCGTGACCAAATCAATGAAATACCAAGCGAAATGTAATGAAAAATGTTATAAAAAGAGCTCGCATTTGATTTTCATATATAATTCCCAACATTAAATAAAACATTTATCAGCTTTAAACTATTTTATTTTAATTTTCCAGAAAGTAATAAAACTTCGTGGCAAACACTCTGTACTTTCTAAGAACTAAAATCTGCTTTATAAAATAATGTTTTCTTCAAATAATACAATAAAAAAAATATTGTTGTCAAGGATATTTTCCTCAAATCCTTTTTATTTTTTCCAATTTATTTTTGTGGGTTTTGTAATTTACTAAGACATTACAATTTTAACAACAATACGGAAAGTATATAACCTTAATTAATATTACGTATATTCACAGTTTTTCAGTTCTTTTGAGTGTTTCGACAATAGTTTTTCCCATTGAAAACTATGAACACAATAAAAATATTTGTACATTTCCTTTTTAAAATGGAAGTGTATTTCTTACTTAACTACTACTTAAACCGGATAAGTGTTTTAAAATAGTCTAAGTGCACCTTAAGGTATTAATGTACACTTAATAAAAAACCATATATAAGTAAAGAAAATATGCAATTTTTTGTTAAGTTTTCCTTTTTATTATACAGAATATAAAAGTTTATATTGTAAAAATAGGAAATTTGTAAAAAAAATAAGAAATGTTCTTTGAAATTGAGGAATGGGAGTTTGTGTAATAAATTTTATATAATATGAAGATATAAAATAAAAATGTAATATTCCATTTATTTAAATTAATAAATTGTGTATAGGGTAAAATATTTAATATTTTTCAATTAGTAATATAGTAAAAATTTAACTATATAATCTCATTTTGGATCTAATTTCTGAAGAAAAAAATATCAATATAATTTTAACAATTTTAATTGAAATTCTTATCAGATTTCAATAAATTTTGTAAATACCCTTTAGAAAATGAAATCAAACCTGATTTAGTCATACTTGATTCAGGCCTGACTTTAGAACAAAAATGTGAAAACAAAATCATTTCATTTAGAGTGTGATACCATAACAAACTACACCACGTTCAGTTCTACGCACCGGACGGTCCCTGGTGTAAATCAAACGACGAACACCAGGCCAAGGAACGTCAATCCAACAGACCTCGTTGGTACAACAACAACAACATTGAACAACATTTTAATTCAATTCAAGTCCGATCATATTTCAATGTCCTGAAGAATTTTTTTTTGCGAATGCACAATTAACCGAATCTAGAATTAATAGATGATAAATATAAAAACAAAATCATGATTATATTGAACCCAAATTTACATTCGGTCAATAAAATGTGATATTCGATAAATTTATTTTCAATCAATTCTGTATACTGCATTCAGTCAATTGTTTTTGGCCAAATAAACCCAAATCCATTTTAATATGATTATTTTAATTTGAAATTTAACATCAATAAAAATATTTCTAATATAATATAATTCATATATCTCAACTATTGAATATATTACCCTATTGGAAGTTCTTGTCAACATAGATATCATTATTAAAGTTATCTTATAAAGTTTTCCTTATTATCCTTAAATTTGACTAGTATACATTTCTTTTTTGCTACATTATTTAGAGGAGCAACAGCGCCAACAGGCTTTTTCGGTAATATCCATATAACTATGAGTTTTCTTACATTTTTCTTCTTAAGAAATCTTGACAAAGTTTTGCACGTGTTTTAGTGTTAAAATATTTTTTTATTTTTTTATGAATATACAAAAGAAAGTCCTTAGTTAATATTAAATTGGAAGAAGTTCTAAAGTAGTTTAACGTGTTTATAATTCTTTATGTCCTTGAACGGTACAAGTTAGTTTAGTTGTTGAAAAAACTAAAATTGTAATGAATTTTATTATCTAAGTCACAAATAAAATAGTGATATTTAAATTAATTTCATCATTAATTTAAATTTTTATTAATAATTTATAAAAAGTTAAATGTGTCTATGAAAATTTAGTTAATCATAATATTTTGCCAGCATTGTTTTAGTGGTACTTTGAAATATATAATCTCTGTCTTCCAACCGAATTTATTTTATAAATCAACAAATTGTAATGTAAACCCTATAGCCATTTTTGTTATTATGTGTCAGTTTTAATCAACGATATATTTTATAAGTATAATTGCAACATTTCTGATTTCGAGATGGATTTTACTATATTAAATCAAAATTTGTTAATTTATAAAATACATTCAGCCCCTCAGACTATGCCTGGAAACCAATTTGTATTTTAGATTAACTTGGTTTTTTATTCTTTTTATGACTTTTAAGTTTTGGTTTTGGTTTTTATTGATTTTAGAACTTGATTTTGGTTATGGTTTCGTTGATTTTAAAACTGTTGGTTATGGTTATTTCCTTTCTTACAGACAAACAATCATAGACTGAAATTAAAATAGTTTCTTCATCTTTCAAAATATTTTATCATTTGAAGAAATTAGCTATGGTTAATTTGAAAAAGTTTATGATGGGCAACCGGACAAATAGAAATAAAACTATCAATATTTCTTATTAATCAAAAAATACATAAATTATCTTTTACCCAATTATTTTATATGAAATGAAGCATCATTTTTTGTTTGTACAATGATATTAGATGTTAAATTAAATTACAAACAAAAATTAACTTTCTTGTTGTATTCGTAAATTTCATAGATATCAAAATATCTTTTTTCATATAAATATAAAAGTAATAAAAAACCAATTTTCTTGTATCATAATTTAAAAAATGTTCAGAAAACAAGAATATTATTTTACTATATAAATGATAAAAATTTGTGCTTGGAAATTTCTTCATAGAATTTTCGTCAATTTTATATTTAAATCAATTTTATAATATCATCAAAATATTATCCAAGGGTCACATTTCAACATTTTTCGCTGAAAAAAGTAACAATGAAGAATATAAATTTTCTTTTTTAATGAGATTTTTGAACTTGACATTAATACTTTATAAGTATTTATATTAAATAATAAGGTTGATTATTAGTTTCTATGTTCAAAAATTATGTATAAATATACTTTACAAATTAAATTCTAAAATTTATGCAAATCAATTTATCATAAAATTATCTTAAAATTTATATACAATTTTTAAAAATAATTGAATTTAGCAAGCTTAAAATAGAAAATTTATTTGTGATTTAAATTTGAAATTTTAATTAGTTTTATGATGATGAAAATGAATCCTATATGATCCTTATAAATAATTGAATTATACTCTACATTTTCATATAAAAATATGTAATCTTAAACAATAAAGTACCAACAACAAACATGATTTTTTTTTTATATCTTAAGAATTATAATCTAAGTGATTTCGTAATTTAATTTTACATAATATAATATTCTATATGGAAATTTAATTTAATATCCTTAAATTAAATTGCCATTGAATAATTTTATTCAGAATATTTTAAAGTTGAAAATTTCAAAATATATTGAGAAATATAATTTTATGTTGCATTTTTGTTACATATTTTTGATATTTTAATGGAGATAAGAAATTTTTTGATTAAAATTAATATAATAAAAAATAAAAGAAATCGATAATTTTTATATTGTATATAAAAAGAATAAAATTTTTGATTTATATAAAAATTTACCAGATTTAACTTGAAAATTAGAACATATGAAGATAATATTTTGAATAGAAATTTAGTAAACATAAAATTTGGTATCAGAACTAAAACTTGAGCTACAATTTATCGTTCAGTTCAGTTTTTAATCGATTAGTACAGTACTGTACTGTACTGTAGCCAATTGATTGTTTAAGTAGACTGAACACATAGTAATCGATTGCAATCGATAAAATTTGTCAGTTTGAAGTTTTGTTTTATCTAATTTTAATTTTGCTTATTATATAATTCTGGATAATTTTAATATACTCTATAAAATGTTCGTAAACCATATTTCATGTTTCATCACTGAAACTATCAAAGTTAAATTTTCCTAACATTTTCTAACATTTAATTCATAAAAGTTCAATTATTCCAAACTCTTTCGTTCCAAATCGGTTTCAATCACACCTACTCAATCGCTTTTCCATATAAAATATAAAAGCACGTCAAATTTGAACTTTAATAAAACAATTGATACTTAAACCGAGCTTTAGTAAAAGAATCGATACAGTGTGTAACCCGACTTTTAGTCATATAAAGAAACTCTTTTGATGTTCAAACTTTAATATTAAGTAAGGGTAGACCACCGAGAGTCTTTTTAGCAGTAGCGTTAACTGTAGAACTATATCTAGGTAAAACGTCCTGGCTATTCGTCGAAGTGTCTAAAAACACATCGAAGGATGACGTGCTATTCCCGAACTTTAGAATAATCCTGATTGTGATTCCCAAAAACACTTGCGCCAAGATTTCTCTTCACGCGATTGCTACAGTGATGCACAGAAGATGCTCAAGGGGTTTTTTTTGTTGCCCTGTTCTCGCAGTTTCTGAAGAGATTGTTAATTGTGAATCCCAATCCCAATCCCAACCTTCCAGATAAAGCAGTGTCCTGTCAAGATTACTTTAATATTAAATTTAAGAGAATAATTTTGGACGCCAGCTAACAGACCGAACATAAAATAATTACTACTATTTTATTTTACTATTTTAATAAATTATCATTTATAAATATGTTAAATTGAAAATAGGAACGATATTAGACGGTCCTACCAAACATATTCAAATTTATATTACTATCGAGTGATTCTAAATTTGGAATTAGAAATGAGAAATCTAACAATAACTTTGAAGGAAATTTTACCTTTTAAAATATACCAATTTCAAAATTTGTCGAACAAATGGCGGGCGAATATGAAATTAATGGATCTTTAGTTGTGGAAACTTTTTTCAAAAAAAGTTTGTTTCCTCAGAAATTTTAAATGAAAATTGTGAACAGTTTTTGTATAAAATTTCAAATTATTTTCTAAATTTGATGTTGCATCAAATTTGGTAAAACTATAGTAAAATATCGACCAAATATATTTTAATTATTTTACTCACAACTCTTAACTCTTGCCGAATATATTATTTAATACTAATGAAATTTCTCTTAGAATACAACATTTAAAACTAATTAAATCACTATTGTAATGTAAAATTATTTGAATGAGATCAATTGAAAATTTTCTAAATAAAAATTAAGAATTTTAATCAAATATATGCAATTTTTTTTTTTAAACAGGAATAGATTTAGCACAGAATATGGAATTTCAAATGAATTTAGTGATTTATGGGACCGTTTACAAAATGAAGGAAAATGTTGCGGTGTTATTGGACCACAAGTAAGTTATACGATTTGCATTTAATTTGAAATAAAATGAATATTCATATTTAAATATATTCCTCTGTACTAGGAAATTTGCATTTCATTTTCAATTTGATATTTTGTCTTTAGAAATTGTGAAAATAATATAATTCTAGTGAATTTATAATAATAAGTTAAATTTGAATACATAAATTATTTTAAATTATTCTAAAAAAACAATTTCATTAGTTTTTCTGTATGGTTTCTAGAATTTTTATATACAATTTATATTTTCATTTTCTTAATGTTTTCTATCAAAATTCAAGAAATGCGCTTACAAAGTTTATGATAAACATAAAATATCTAAAATATGCATGAATTACAAAAGTACTTAGAAAGATTTCTCAGTACTATAATGTAGAAAACTATAAAAAATAGTTTTTATATTATGGCACATAGATAGACAAATAAGAAATTCCATTGAAAAAAAAATATTGAAAAAATATTGTTAATACTATCAATTTATCGACGATTGGACAATTAACCCCTAATTGATTCGAACATAAAACTCAATTAAAAAATTTTCAATTCATTAAATAATTTTTATTTAAAACAGGATTTTACAAATAAATCGTATCCAGCGTCATGTTGTACAACCGGTGATATAACAGACCAAATATCAGTATCAAGAAGACCATTAGCTTCTGCTGTAGTATTTCGTAGTGATGATTTAAGCGCACAACAAAAACAAAATTTATCTGATATTGCTGATTCAGCATGGAGTCATGTTGTATCAGAAAGTAGAGGTAGTGGCGGTGGTGGTAGTACAGGAGTTGGTGGTACTGTTGAACCAATAAAAAATACATCAACATGTAGAGCTGTTTTTCCACTGGTAAATAATTATATTTATATTTAAATATTTTTTAATTTTTTCATATTTTATTATAAACAAACAAAAATATTGGTAAAATCATAAATTTAAATTTTTTATGGAGAGTTACCGTGTGTGCAATTCTGAAAGTGATAAGAAACCGAACCAAAATCAAAATCTATATAAAAATTAACTAAAATAAATTAAAATTTCGCCCAAAAATGAATTTAAATTTCAGTTGTCTTTCAGCCTGTCATTTCATCTATCATAGTGTATTATTAAGATCTATAATGATGGTTAGAAACTTCAAATCAAAGCTATTCGAAAGCTAAAAGTCTTTAGTTGATCCTCCCAGATTTTGGTTTGCTAATCTATAGTATTTTATAAGCCTTATAATCTTTGGTAATTTGTAAGTTGGCAGACTTTCAAAATCATTAAAACAATTTTCGATCCGATTATATTGAAATAAAAATTTGTCTGATTGGAATAATTAATACAAGTCAACTGACATTAAAAAGATAGCATAAACCCAAGAATCTCTATGAAAAATCAGTAGATTGATATTCCAATTTTAGTATTTTAAATTATTCATGCATGTATCCGTACATATGTAACTCACTCATACTTGGAATAAATAATATTTTGATCAGATTCCTTCAAATTTCAGAAGCGTTTAATTGAAGTACAAAAGTACTAATTTTGTGCATTAAATACTTTAGCTTGTTGCAATTAAAGTTCGTATTATTTAACTTTAAAATGTCAGTGATGCGAAGTGCAAGTTTGACAACTTCTGTAATTAAACACATTTCAATATTATTTCATAGTTTTGATTAAAAAATTTCAAATAAAGAATGTTAACTTTTTATTCAATATCAAATATTTTTAAACTTTCTATAAAGTTCCTTCAGGGAAATAAAAATTAAAACTAAATAATTTTTTTGGAAAAACTTCGAAATTGAAAATGTTAACAAAAAAAAATATATGTAGCGTATATCAAAAATAAAACATGAAAATTCGTACATGGAATTTTAGGACCCTTTTATGTTAAAATGACCTTTTATACTACCTGGCAAATAGAAACTTTTTAAAAAAAATTGTCAATTTAGAAATGTTATGTGAAAAAGAAACTTCTTTTATTTTAAATGTTAAAAAGGATATATTTTTGCGGTAATAAAGATTTCATAAAAATATCTAATCGATGCTCGAATTTATTGAAAACAGAAGAGCAAATTTTTTTAATGTTAAAATTTAAAATTATATTTAGTTAATTTGTACAAAAACTATTTACATAAAATTCAAATGAAACGTCAGATATTAGAAAATTAACAACTTTCTTAATATTGCATTTACAATCAACGCTTTCGTTAGCTATCTAAATGTGGCCAGCAATCAAAGTAAAGTAAAAATGTATTAATTTGTATGAAAGTATTTACTAAAAACGCTGTCGATTCGCAGTTATTTAATTTTTAACTTTATTCGCTTCCACAACAAATTAAAATGTCAAATTCGAAACATAACTCAGAATAAAAAATAGTAAAATATTATATAAATGTAACTAAAAAACATTAAAGATGTAAATAAAAAACATTATAAAAAACAAGGAATTAAAAAGTATCAATGAAATCACAATTTAGTTTTAAAAATATAATTTTATTGTGGATACTTTTTTCCAGGTTTCATATAGAGAGCGAACTAAATCGTTCGATTGTAGATGGAGCCATGGATTAAAAAGGTTTTCGCAAAATTAATATTCTAATTAAATAAATTTTCATGGAAAATGAGGACAGATATAAAACTAGTATAATAAATAATTTAACTAGTTTTCGAAAATTTAACTTTATAAATTGAATTAAAGACAATTTTCTATAAATTTATTTTCGTACATTTTTTTATATTAAATTCTATTTAAAATTCTTGTAAAATTTTTCTTCATGTTTCACTACATTTCAGAAAAGGTATGTAAAAATTATATAGAAATTCTTGAATTAGATACATTCTTATCCTTTGTGTAATATTACTAAATGTTGGAAAAATCAACGCCCTTTTTTTTGTAATGTACATAATATTTTCAAGGAATTTCTCCTTATAAAAAGTATTTAACAGAATTTATTCTTTATGCAATGGTTTAAAAAAGGAACTAAAACAAAAAGAAAATGAAATCCATTTAATAAAAGATAAAATCTACTTGGAACTTGTGCATTTGCACACCATATTTCTTTATTATACAGATTTTACCTTTAATTATTTTTAACCGTTTTTCATTGTAAATGAAGGCCAAAATGGTTAACTAGAGACAGCTATAGTAAAGAAGATACATATATAAATAGAATTGTATATTATTTTAGGTACCATTTTTTCTATTTTAAACGATCTTTATAGGAAAAAAACGTGATATAAATTAGTTATATTCAAGTATTGGCTTGGAAAAAACAGGGTACCTTATAACTGAAATAAAATTTCAAAAAATATAAGATTTTAAATTGATGGGTTAATCTTTAATTCGGCCATAAGTTTATTCACTAAAAATCATTTTGTAGATTTTAGTTCTTTTATAAAAATACCAAAGATTTATGGACCACAATCAGTTAGGATTAACTAGAAACCTTTGTCTTTCGAATGATGTGTCCTTAAGTTTCTAACCCTTCTGCATCCAGGGAATAAGTAATAACGATACTGACAGATGTACAAAGTAAAACACATTATTATTGTACTAGTACAAAATGCCTAAAGAAAAGAATAATTTAACAATCGATAGTACATTTTTTATTGAAGAAATAACAATTTTTATTCAAGTCTTAAGTATATAATTTTCACTTAATATTGAATTAATTGTTGTAAGTAAAGAAAAGTCATTAAATTTTGGGATATCTTCAGGTTTCATCAAAAATTACATACAAGCAACCTTAACATAACTTATACAACACTTAGCAAAGAACTATGAATATGTCCCAATGTTTATAGAAAACCCTCAAATTAATTAGATAGTAAAAATAAATTAATAATTAAGTGTAAAATCAGTTTTCTGAACTCTTTAGCACTTGACTAATGATCACCCAGTTTAATTCGGAAAATCAATTATTTATAAGAATTTAAAAAAATGTTCCCATAATTACTGACATGCACCCTGTACAATTATACACTTTTTATCTTACCTTAAATAGAAAATCTAAGAATTTCCTTTAATAAGACCACAAAGATTTGAATTTATTGAAAAATACAAATAACGATATTCTTTCACCTTTTTATATACCAGTTTCTTCTTTTTTTCTACTTATAACTTAAAAAGGATAAAATCTTTTGCCATGTTGCATGTAGACATAGCTTCAAATATCTTAATTATATTTCTTAAGACTACAAAGTTTAAAGTATAATTAATAAAAATGGTGGATGTCACCATAATGAAAATTGAATATTTCTATATAATTAATTATATTTCTACAATGTATTAATTACAGAATTTATAGTTTATTTATATTTATTGGAAATATATTAGAAAAAGATTCTTAATTAAAAAATTTTGGGTATTGACAAGATTGGATTCGATTAAGAAAATCGAAAATTTATTAGAAATAAGGACCATTATCTTGGGGCTAGCGCAATAATAACTACAGATACGCTTTAGTTAACTAGAAATCTTTAATTTTATAAATTCGACAATATATTTCGAATTAGGGATGCCAATATTATAAATTGAAGCCAAGTAAGGGAGCTCCATTAGTATAAAGCTGGAATCGTAGTACCACTGTTATCGACACCGTAAACAAACGTTGACGGTGAACTTAAATTTTAAATTACATTGTACGCATTGGAAAGAACTTTTCAAATTTGCTGTTTCCTTACTTTTTCGTGAAATTTATGCTACTCAATACTACATCTTCATTTAAAATATGTATTCCACTACATCGTTTAACATTGAGCATTGTAATTGCTTAGGTTCAAAAGCTGTGTACACGACGTCATGGTGGCACTGTGATTCCAGTCTACGTTTCCGTAGACTAAACGGGTGCAGCATAGAACATTATAGCATGAAAGACTACTTTCAAAATTAACAATTTATTATGACCACTGAGGGGTGGGTAAAATTCTTTCGATAAAGGGATTTGCAATTTTTATTTATGAGTTTTAAACATTAATTTTTTATCCAATCATACTCCTAGATATTTAACATTATCTCTCCACAATATATGTCTGTATTTTCATCTATGGGTTCATATAAAAATTGTATATTGGCAAAGTATAAATTATCATTTAATTATAATCCAAGTACCATTCATTTATAATATTATACAATTTTTATGTAATAAAATAGTTTTTTACAAAAGTAATGAAACCTATAACAATTATTTTTATTACCCAGATCCGTTTCCTCTTTTTACGATTTTTCCACAATTCCCAATTATTCGAAAATAATTGAAGTGAAATTGAAATAATTAATATTTTTAAAGAAACATTTTTAAATTATTGATTTTTTTTTAATATACATATGTATCTTTTATTGTGCATTACTATTGTTAGATATGATATGACCTGACCTTTTCAAATATTATATACTTAATTAAAATTATCAAAATTAAATTAAATAAAATTGTTTTATAATTAATGTAATAATAACCGAATTAAATGTTTGACTTTAAAATTTGAATCTATAAGTAAAATTTAGTTTGCAAAATAGTAAATGTCAGAAATGTATACAAAATTTTAAATCTCGAAAGGCTGTAACATAACCTAGCACCAATAAAAAAATCAGTTGCAGCATCTGTCAAAATAGTAAAACAGAACGTAGCAGCTAGCAGCAGCAGCATCTGTCAAATAAGTTGTCAAATTTATTTGTGCCTTCAATATATTAACTAGATCACGAAACAAATGTGTGTGCAACTACTGAAATATTGCTGGAAACAGCCCATATACGTTCTTGAATAATATTTTTATTTTGGCTTTATTTCATTAGTGGAGGAAGATTCCTCCTTGGAATCTTATTACTTCGAAAATGTAAAGAAAAATTGATTTGAGCAAAACGAGCTTTCGTTCACAATACGTCAGTCTACAGGTCCTAATCAAATTATATTATTTTTAAGCGATTTTGATAATTTTTCTTTACCTACACACATGTTCACGAAATTTAAAATTTCTAAAATTATGATTTGTATTTATTTATTCTGCACATATTTTTAAGTGCAAATTTTACCAATTTTGTAAAGTAAAAACAAATAAAAACGATTTATTTATTTACTTATAACTTTTAAGTAAATATATATTTTATAAAACTTATTTTACAGTGTTACATTACGAAATTAGAAATTCTATATACCTGAACCCTTAAGGGATCGAAAATATTTAAATTTCCAATTTCAATTTAACACAAATTTATACCATAATTTACAGCATTCTCGGTTATTATGTAAAAATTCACATAGTAAAGTAAAACAATTCTAAAAATAATAAAATTGCATTGTATATTGCATACATTTAGGTGGTTTTGGAATTCAATATATATTGCAGATATTTAGGTGGTTTAGAAAAATTTAATTAATACATTTTTCTCTATTAGAAATTAAAAAATATTTAAATTAATTTAATTGGATTTTATTTATAATATTTATATAAAATTATATAATATTTGTATATAATTTTAATTTCAGGGATGCAGAGATCTTTTAGCTGCATGGATTAGAAATACAGCTGATATACTATTCGTTATAGGATATTGTGTAATTGCATTTTTAAAATTATCCTTTTTAGGAATATTACGATATGAAATACGAGAAATGATACAAAAAATTAAATTATTACAAAACGAAACAGCATCTGGTATATTGGAACAAGAATTAGATCAAAATCAATTATTAACACAGGTAAAATGATAGTTTTTTATATATAAAAAAAATTGACATAATTAACTTTGCTCTTATACTGTTTTTAAGTTTCATAGTTAAGGACGACGAAATTCAGTGAATCTGACAGTTTAGTTTAATGATTAATTTAACTAATTACCTTAGCTTATTAATTCAATTATTTTATTTATATTTAAGTTATATATAAGTTTACTAAGTTATTATATAATTTTCCTTAATTATTATAAACTCATTTGTTTTTTTCCTTTTTTTAAATAAACTTTTATGTTTGAAAAAAGGAATTTTCGCCAATTTTGTGGTAACAAAATAATAATTTATAAAATCTACCATAGAATCATCATCAATCAAAAATATAATTTTTATTATTCAGATCAGGATACCATATATCTAAAAAAAATTCATTCCAGTTTTATAGCATTACTTAAATTACTATAATGAGATAACATATTTTTAACTTTAGAATACAAAATAGTTTTCGTATCCTTCTTTAATTTTAAACTTACATTATTCTGCATCAAATTTTTGATTGATGATAGTTTTTATAATATAAAAAAAATATATTTATAGGATAATAATAGTTGGTATGCTGAAATATGCAAAAAGGATTTAAAAGAAGAAAAAAACTTTTTATATTACTCGTATATATAAGAAAATATATCATTAGCTTAACGATTTTATAGTATTATTTGTGGAATAGTAATTTAGTCAGACGAATCGATATAATAAAAATAATTTAATATTAATATTGTGAATTTAATGGATTGTGGAAATGAATATGCAATTCTATAGAAACCATACAAGAAGATGAAAAATATTGTTTTCTTCCGATTTCCGATGTATATACAAGATAATATTTACGTAAATTGCATACCCCTAAATAAATAAAATAGCTAAATAATCAGAAATGATATTAATATTCTGTATGTCCGTCTATTACGGGAAATACAAAATGCTATACCAACTAGAACCAAACCTTGTCGATTTGATTTTATGATATAACTAGTAAAGAGCAGAAGAATTCAATAAAGACAAAGAATTGGCCGAAAATTTGCCTAATGTCATAAATTAAGATTAGTTTTTTGATACTGCTACTGGAAGTGGTTGTAAAAATTCACTATGTATCAAATAAACCTTCCGCGTCCAATGATGAATTGTTGGTACACCTAACTAGTTATAATTTGATCATACGTTTCAAATTTTTTTAGGAATAATACTAACAGCGAGTAATCATTAGGATCCTTTCTCGTGTAATACATAAACCACTTCAGAATACTGTGTGGCAATTTTTGCAATAAAAAGATATCACGATCATTTACTGATCACATCCACCCTGTGGCTTCATAGAAGGATTTAGGTTCAATAAATGGCGTTTTCCTAGTGTTTCTTAATAGTAAAATATATTTTAAATTGTTACTTGGTTTATATATATTAATTTACAAATTATAATTACAAAAAATAGAATTTTATAAATGGATTTTTCTGAGGGCATTCGCTTGTTTACATGAATAATAACTTAAACGTTTCACATAATCCGTTCCATTAATATTCCGAATATTTTAATTTATACACTTTTCTTTACTTCATAAATTTACTTATAAAAAAAAATATGTTTTATTTACATTTCAAGGTAACAAGTACAACAATAAATGGTGTACTACATACAGAACCAAAAGTTG
The DNA here is from genome assembly GCA_963920725.1 of Rhamphomyia laevipes. Taxonomy (NCBI): domain Eukaryota; kingdom Metazoa; phylum Arthropoda; class Insecta; order Diptera; family Empididae; genus Rhamphomyia; species Rhamphomyia laevipes. The sequence continues at coordinate 53,188,211 of OY987257.1, forward strand.
GTAATCGTGATCGTGAAAGATCACGAATAAGTTCTGGTGAAAGTGAACGTGAATCATTATTAATACATGAAAATACACCACCAAATTATTTACGTAATAAACATTTATACGGTTGTACAGATTTTGGTGGTGGACCAGGCAGTAGTACTACTACTGGTGGTGGTGGTGGTGGTAATCAATCTGGTAGTGGTAATCGAAGTGATAGTATTACTGGTGGTGGTTGTAATTCAAGTGGTATTAGTGAACCAGGACCAAGTTGTAGTAGTGGTGCTAGAAGTAAAACTATAAGTAGTATTGGTGGTGTTGGTGTTAATACTAATATACATGGAATTGAATCAGATTGTCCATTAATTTTAGAAGATTCAAGTGCATCAGCAGCTGCAAAATTATTAAATAATAGTAATAATTATGAATTAAATGAATTTGATACAAAAGCACCAACATACAGGTATGTTCTTGAAAAAACAAAATTAATAAAATAATTTATAAAATAATATTAAAAAATATTTTACCTAAATTTTTTATGTATTTATTTCAATTTTTAACTAATTTTAAAAATTAAAAATATTGTTTTTAATTTTGTTTTTTTTTTGTTTTTTTGTTAATTTTATTTTGTATTAACCTCTTAATAAAAATTATATTGTTGATTTATTGTATGATGGATATATATATTAATTAATTAATTAATTTTATTAATATTTGAATTATATATTTTAAATATTATATATGTGGAAAAATTTAACATCTATATTTAAAAAAATATTATTAATTAATAAATAATTTTATTATTTTTAAAAAAGAAAATAATAAATAACTAAATGTAAATTTTTCCGCTTCTTTTTTTTCTATTTTTTTTATATATATTTAAATGCTGCACTACTACACTATGTCTTCCTGTATGCTGGCAACATCTCTTCACTTTAAAAAAAATTGAAAAAATTAAATTAAATAAATAAAATAATTAAAAAAAAAAATTTAATAATTAAATGATATATTAAAATTTAAAATTAATTAACTATAAACAAAAAAATTCTGAATTGTGATTAAAAATTAACGAAAAAAAAATATATAAACATTCAATATTAAAATCTACTCTTCCACTACTAACAAAACTACTACTCTACTACCACTCAAATCAAATACTACTACTACTACTACTACTAAACCCAAAAAAATGGTGTGTTAAAAATTATATTTAAACAATATTAAATTTGCAAAAAAAATATAATAATTAAAAATTTAAAATATAATTTTTACATGTATAAAATCATGTTATGTAATTTTGTGTGATCCTGCATATTAACATATATATATATATACATTCGTACTATATAACCTATAAATATATTTTTGTTTTTGTAACTTGTGTGATCACCTCTCAAAATTGTGTATATGCAAAAAAACCATCGCAAAACTCCAAAATAATGAAATTCGTAAAAAAACATCAAAAAACCCAAAAACAAAATTTGATAATTTTGAAATCATAATTTCAAAAATCATAAATCTCTTCAATCATTTATAAACAAAACATTTTTTTACAATTGTTGCATAACATATATTGCCGTGACATATATAAATTTATATTTTTTGTTGCTAATTCAATTTAAACATAATTTTATGATAACACAAATTATTATGCTTGAAAATATTTTTAATTTTATGCAAATATAATTAATATTTTTTTTTTCAAATTTTCAATTTTCATATATTTTATGTTTTTTTTTATAAAAAAAATATCTAAATATTCTAAATTTCAAAAATAATTAATAATTTATAATTTTATGTTTATCGATGATTTTCCTGGAAAATTTATCATTTCTTATAAAAAAAATTATATTCCTTGACAATCTATTTTCACTTGGAGCATGTTTTTCAAATTTTATAATCTATATTTAATTTTAATTCTAATATTGATTCATAATTTTGATATTTTTTTATAATTTGATCATTTATGATATTATTTTAATACAATTCTTTTTTTTTTAATAATTATGATTTTAATTTAATTTTTTTTAAAACTTTATATTTTATTTGATGTTGTCAAAAAATTGGTTTCCTCAACAACATAAAAATTTGCTTATTTCAATGTCTAATGCTGCTTTTTATGGTAAAAAACATCAACCAAAAAATTTATTTAAACTAAAACAAAACGTCACATCTAAAAATCGTTATATTTATGAAACATTTTTATAAATCCTTTATCACAAAATATTATTTATTATATATAAAAATATACAGAAAATCAAAATGGCCATCTTTATGAGACATACAGAAATACATTAATGTGAATAATAAATCATCACGACGAGATTCAGGTCACATATTGTCAACTTAAAATTACAAATTACATAATTGATTTATGTTTTTTTTTATGTTTTTTTTAATTATGATAGTAAATTAGATTATACTTTAAAATTTTACATAACAAATTAAATTATCAAAATTATGTAAAATTAATTATGTAACAAATTAAATTTTTGATTCCTTCTTCAGTGAGAGATTTTAAATAGTGAAACATTATAAGAACTGAAAAATATTTTTCTATGATTTTGTTATGTAAATTTTTATAGTATTACAACATTTTATAGTTTTTAATTAGAATAAAAAATTATATTTGTTTATATTTTATGATTTGGATTAGTGGCATACTAAAGATTTAAATGTCAGAATTGGATTATAGAATTTTCGTAATAATTAGAGTATTTTTTTTTAATTACCATTAAGCCATGTAAAAGAAATATGTGTATAGAGAAATTATGGACATACATTTTTAATGTTTATTTAAGCTTATATGCTCTGTATTACTGTATGGAAAAATGACCTTTTTTTGGAGTCCGCCAACATGCCGTAAGCTTTGTCATATTGGCGTATTTATTCACTAAAAATTTAAGTAATGGTTAAGGTTCTAATTGTAGTCTAAAGCAAGGGTCCGCACCACAACCCAAAATTTGATCGCGATTTTTTAAAATTGGTTTACGAAAATTTACTAAATTCTTGTTGAAATATTTCAAATCGTTGAAATTATATTTTCATATTACCAATTTACGACTCTAGGCTTTGCGAATTATAGTACCTTTTAGTACTACATATTTATGGTGAAGCTAGTTTTTCATCATTAATTTTATTAAAAAAAATCGAATCAACAATGTTAAATTTAAAATTTGACAAGTGCTGATAAAAATTGAGTTTTGAAATGAGACCAGTGCTTACAAAAATTGAGCCTCTTCTGATTAGATTTATGTTATTTTTGATAATTTTCTTTTCTATTAATGATTTTTTGCGGTGAAAAAAATTCTGGGACCCACTGGTACCAAGTAATATTATGCAAGAAATATAGTTATACTTTTTGATAATTCAATAATAGCAAATACAATTATCAAAATATACTCGTAAAAAACCGCGTATACTACAAGAGAACCTTTCAAAACTATCTAATTTTAAAAGTTCTCATTAAAAAGAAGTTTTCTAAAGAACCCAACTTGAGCAACATTAATTTTTTTCTAAAATTATGGACATGTATAACCTGCCATCAAATATAGGGGCTCGATTTCATTTAGAACGTGTACACTATAATTATACACGTTCTAAGAAAGTAATTTCAAATTTTTCATTTCAATCTGAATTTAAATTGTCTGTTTCACAAACACTTTAAATTTTAAAAAATTCCAGTGAAACGAATTTGCTATAAATGTCCAGCACAATTGATTACTTCAATTAAATAAAAAGACTGTAAAGATATATATAAATTAAAATATAGAGTGTTAATAAATTTATATTAGTCCCATACGTGCTATAATAGTAGAGTAATAAACTAACAGAAATTAATGCTATATATATACCAAAATCTTCATCTCTCATATAAATCACATACAAACCATTTACAAAAAATTAGCTACACATATACTTTTCGTGGTAATCTGATGGTAAAAATATTTAATTTTACAAATATTTTAAAAAATAAATGTTAAATCTCTGTGTGCCACTAGTTTTAACCTTTTAAAAGATAAATTATAAATATTTCTATATATAGTTTTTTTTTTTTACTTTAACCTTTTATTTTATTCCCTATAACAGAAAAAGATAAAGGTCTCAAACTAAAAACTCATCGCAGATATAAAATATAAAATAAACAAAAAAACATAAACCATAAAACATAAAACATACAAACTATCTTTAAACAATAAATATATATATTGTATATATATATAAATATTATGTACCACAATACAAATATTATACATTAAAACTATATAGTTTTGGTCAACATTAAAAATATTATATATATAAAGGATTAAAAACCAGTACATAAACTACTCGTACATAATATACAAAATGAATATATTATTAAAAAGATTTTTATATAGAATTTTGTATAACAACTAAAAATTTTATGTTGACTACATTATAATAAAAATATCTTCTTTTTTTTGTATATTTTTCACATATATATATGTATTTATATAATATATATGTAATACAAAATATTTGTAGTTTATATGTACATAATAAGTGGTTTGACAATATATAAAATTATAGTTTAAATGCATGTACATAAACGAAATAAAAACCAACATTAAAATAAAATATTTTACCTTAAAAATTACATTTTCTTTTTCTTCATAATTTCTAAAATTTCTTAACACATTGATCACCAACACTATTAGTTTTGGTTAAAAGTGTACCCATCCATCGAGGCAAATATTTAAGGAAACTTCAGTTTGAGCAAGGATAATATCATCTGGTTACTTAGATTCAAAAGAAATATGATATTTTTAAATAACACTAGCTTCCAATAAACAGTCTTCTTTTCTGGGGAGCCATATTTTATTTAGAAATTTGTACGTACAATTTTTTTTATTTATAATAGTTAAATTTCATTGATTACATTTTAATTATATTTTACAAATAACTTAATTTATAAGTTTCATAAATAGTTTTTCGAATTATTCCGATATGGCATATAAATATTTTCAGTATTATGAATATTTACAATGGCAATGCGCTTCGTCGCGCTGTTATATAAAAGTTCAACCCAAAAGAAATGTATGAGAGTATTAACTCAGCGCAAACATTTACAACGTTTAAAGTAGAAAGTTAGAAAAATTGAATAAAAAACATTCACAACGCAGACATTTTAAAAATACAATTCAAAAATGACATGAAATATAATAACAATTTGCTAAATAATTTATAATCATGTCTTCGTTTGAAGATAAAATAATAAATTTAGTTCAAAAATTTTATATATAATGAGTCTTGTAGAAGCTATAAAAATATTAAAAGCTGAGATATAGAAAGAAATTTCTGGAATATTAGGAGCTGATATTATAAAAAATCTGATTCAAATCGCCTATAACGTTGTTATAAATGTTGCGTTGAAGTGCAATGCCGTTGTGAATATTGAGAGTAACTGAAATGTTATATTAACAAGTGGCTTAGTTATATAAATTTTCAAGAAATTGTCATTCATAAAAATTTAACCTTCTGAATGAAAGTAAGAGCACCAGCAATTAATGTCTGAAGTAGCTTCTGTATATGAATGTAGCCATTTTAAATATATTTTAATTTCAAATTGTGATCAATGTGTTAATTTATTCGTTATTTAAAATTATATAAATTAGATTCGAAAATTTTAATTTAACAAATTAAATTTTGTCATTTAAATTGTAATTTTACAATATTTTTTCTTTTATAATTAAAAACAGCTAAATTTCCATGTCCTCCTAGAGATAATATTATATTTTCCTAATCAACAACAAACAAACCAACATTGAAGAAATTTTCAATTCATCACCACAATATATTCATAATGCTACATTGTACCTTTTATTAATAAAAACATTATCACAAACAACATAAAACAAACACCAAAATTAGAAAAGACAGATTTATTTAATTGAAATGAAAATATAAAAATCAATATTGAATCCAATAACAAATTTGTCTCAACATTTAATATTTTTGCTCGTTTGTAAAAAACAAAAAACACTTTTTGTTATAAAAACATTTTTTGTTATAAAAACATTAAAACAAAAATATGTTGTACATAAAAACTTGAACAAAACATTTATATTCATTTTACAAAAAGATTGAAAGATATAAAAATAAAAGGAAACCAACAAGAAAGAACAACAACAAAAACTTTTCAACCCCTAACAATAATAAACGATTTTCCTTCACAAAACAACACACACACAAAAAAAACACACACCATCATTTCATAACATAAAACATAAAAAAACATAAATCTTTTTTCCATAAAAACTTACAAATACAATAAAACAAAAAACATGAAAAATGTTTAAGAATAATAACAAAAAAAAAATGAAATAATATAGTAGTAGAGACCGATAAACATCAAAATATTGCTCAACAAAAATGTTGCTCAAAAAAAAATTGTTTTTTTTTGTGCAACTAAAACATAAACTAAAGGAGCTTTAAGGATTTCTCAACATCGATCGGATTTAACATTTATATAACAAATTTCTGTTGACAAATTCACCAGAGGATCATCATCAAATGTTTTGCAAAATTTAACCTAAATGCTACTTCATATTTTAAAGCTGCAAAAAAAACAAAAACAAATAGGATAATTATAAAAATCTGTATATAAATTGCTTTCGTCGTCTCTCCAAAACAAATAAAACAAACGAATTTTGAGCTCAGCTATATAATACTTTTAAGTTTCTGTATACATGTTTTATTGCTTAGCAATAAAAATAAAATATATGTTTAATTATTTTGTATATATATATGTAATTGTATATTATATGGAATTTATGGCAAATGTATATAGAAACTGAAAATGTATCACAAAACAAACAAATTTAAATCCTAATACTGCTGTACGTATTTTGACAATTAATTTTATTTTAAATACTTTCCAATTTCGTTTCTTTGTAATTTTATTTACTACTATTATTTTTCTATTTCCACAAACACTTTTGATAAGATCATTTTAGTAAATATGATACTGTAATTTATACATTTTGTTGAGTCAACCAAAATGTTGCAATATAATTTTTAAATGTCGCTATAGATAATTTGCTGAGCCAACAACAATATGTTTAAATGTTTCTTAAAAAAAAGAATATAAACATAAACAAAAATGTTGCAATGAACTTTTAAAGTGTTGGTATACATAATTTGTTGAGCCAACAACCATAGGTTTAAATGTTTCTTAATAAAAATAATATAAACATAAAGAAAAATGTTGCAATGTACTTTTCAAATGTTGCTATACATAATTTGTTGAGCCTACAACGATAGGTTTAAATGTTTCTTAATAAAAATAATATAAACATAAACAAAAATGTTGCAACGTGTTGCAATGTTGCAATGTTTTTAAATGTTGCTATACATAATTTGTTTATTGCTTGTTTAAATTTTAACTATCCAACAGAAATACTTATTCTAGAAATAATTATATTAATATTGTTATATTGAGTGAAAATGTTTATGCAACATATTAAATATCAAAAATGTTACTCTTGTCAACTTTATTATAATGATCATTTTTTTAAAAATATAATTGAAAAATGCTTAAACAAAATAATATAATTTTATTAAAATTAAGCGATTTTCAAATTTTTTAACATTATTTTTTAATTTTTATGAATACTTTAAATTTAAATTATTGAAATGATTACTTACATAAACATTTATTTTACAAATAAGTTATAAATTTATTTTATTTTTCAAATATTTGCTTTTTTTTATTGAATTTGTTTGAGTTCATTTTTCAATACAAACTCTTTTATTTTCAATGACACTGAAAGAAAATTTATAAATTCAAATATTATCATTAAAATTATAAATATATTTTTAAATGAGAAAAAAACACTGAAGGAATAAAAAAAAATATAATCAGGGACAGTTAATTCGTACATTCCCAATTGTTAACAACGAAAATATTTTGAACCTTAAAGGAAATTAGATTAAGATCCGATTCCAAACAAGGCATTGCCATTCTAATTACTATAAATTTAACAAACTACTGATTGTTACATCATAGTTGACCTAGTTTTTCTAGTTCAATTAAAAATCTTTAATTTTTTTCATACCATATAAAAATAGCACCCTAATTTCAAATTTGCAATTTTCCCCATTTAATATAAAAGAAAACTATTTTGCACTTTAAATAACATTTCCATTACATTTTTAAGAGATTTGTTGTGTTGTCAACCAAAAAAAAAAACTCTTTTAAAATTTTTGTCAATATAGAACTACTTATTTCATCAGTAATAATCTTTAGGGAAATCACTGATTTCCCAACATAAATGCTTCATCATCACAAAATATACAAAAAAAACTATAAAATACTTTCATCGTGGAAATTTTGTGTACTCTTCGAAAATGAACTTCAAAAAGTGTTGATAAAATTACTGTTGGTTGGTCTCCGATTTTATTGTTATTTAACTATAACTATAACGATTTGTATTTTCACTTTGTGATTGAGCAATTTGTCCCAAAATAGTATTTATTATTTTGGTGAACATTGGAAAACCGCATTTATCTGGCGATTATTTTTCATTAATGATGTAAAAAAATAGGTTGGTGAAATTCTATAAGAATGACCTGGATAGTTCGATAAAGGTCCAATTGTAATGTGAGCTCAAACCGATAGCTGTAGCTTTGAAAAATGGTCAACATATTGAAATCAATGAAAAAAAACGCAATAGCTAATGCTATCGTTTTGCGTTCACATTACAAATGAGCCTTTAAGATAAAAAAAAACATCTGAAAGAACCAGAACTAAAGTAAACTGAAAATAATCGAAACCCTATCCCGAAATTCATTGTATTAGACGAATTTCAGTAGAAGGTAATTATGTCAAAAGGCAAATTATATTAAATTATCAAAACTGAATTGAAGATTCAAGATTGAAATTATTCTATCTTGAATATCAAGACTGATTCAAAATTACTGCCCGCCATTGAATTACAACTAAGAAATAAATAAATTCTTATATACATTTTAGAAAAAATATATTTTTATTCAAATTCAAGATTCGTTTTGGTTACAACAAACAAAAACTATGCATAATTATTTTCGTTTTTGGTACCAAAATGTCTAAGTATTCTGAAGAATTCGTTAAATATTTTTCATATTCCTTTAAGAGTATATATAAATTTTCTATCACTGTATTTTAAAAGCATTATTTATTATATAATATTTTTTTATTTTTGTAAAATTATGCAATAATTTCAGTATCTTCAAAACTTAAATACACTCTTCATCATTATTATCTTTTGAATACCAATTCAATTTTTCTTTTTCAATCTTTAAAAAAAAAAAAAATTTACATAAAGATTTATTATAATTTCCAATTTTTTTTTTTTTATGATAGATCATTTATCATTTACAAAATAATATAAAAAATTATGCCAAAAATTCACTTAGACAAAAGATAAACATTAAATATGTAAAATACATATACAAATACAAAAGGAATTCATAAAATTTTGTGCATAATTATGAGTTTATTTTTGTAAGTGATTAATAGAAATTATTATAGTCAAGTTATCTGTAAATGGAATTTAAGAAAACTCTATCAGAAGTGACAATACAATCCAATAATTAAACTGTTTTCATTGAATTGAAATTATCTGTTTCGCTCAACATATATCTGTTATTTTCGTTCTATTTCGCTTAGCATTCATGGCCCACTGCACAATGAAATACAAAATGTAATCACAGACGGTTTGAATACAGCCTTTGGTGATATAACAATCATTGAATAACTATTTTAACTCCGAAAACATTGTTAGTACGACCCTAATTTTGTTAATCTCTAAACCAATTATTAAGAATCTTAATATGTGCCAGCAATTTCTTCATTATTGTAGATTATTTTAATGACATTTAATTGTTTTATTTATTCTAAATTTATTTTTAATTGATAATTAATTTCTTTGCATTATCCTTTTAATCCTTGCCTCTTAAAACATTTCCTTTTCAGTATGACAATTTTTGTCATCTAATAGATAAATAATTTATCATTCTTTCTTTCCACTGTCTAATTTTTGATATTTATCATTGACGAATCTAATAAAATTTAAATATATTTCTAATAAAATATTAAATTTATGAATATTTGTAAAACGTTTTCTTTAAATATTTAAATATATTATAATTTAATATAAGAATTTATTCAATATAAGAATTTATTCAAATATTTAAGAGTATAAATATTTAATTAAAGAACCAACTATGTATTAGAATTTATCAAAACTCAATTAATATTTAATAAACTTCAATTAAAATTTAAATTACACAAAATTTAACTATAAATTCATCAATATAAAATTGTCTATTGAAATTTTGATTTTAATAAAAATATAATATTTAATTTATACAAAATTAAATTTTTATTTATAAAAGTTCAAATTTTGTGATATTGCCAAAATAATTTTCATTTTGTATAACATTTATTATAAATCAAAAATTATATTTGTTCAATTTCATTATTTATTTTTTTGGTAATCAGCCAAACCATAAATGATTTATACAAATATTTATGCACATAGTTTAATGTTTTATGAATGGCAACATTTTTAAATAAAATGAAAATTCAATGGAAAATATAATTTTTCATATTTGATTAAATTAAGTATATTGTTTGGAATTAATGTATATATATATAAATATATAATTGGTCTTGAGTTTTAACTGGAATACAGATTCGAAATTCGAATTATATTTTTATTAAAAAGAAATTTTCGACTAAAAATGCAAAACAGCTTAAGTCGACTTAAGCGTTATATGGTATTGCATATAGCTTTTCCATTTCTTGATATGAAATAGATCATTTTCCCGTATCATCTTTTTGTATCGTAACTATAAGCAAAACTTGAAGTCAGCTAGAGGAAAATGTTGAAAATACAAAATAACTTATGTAATTTTAAGCTATTTTACCTCTTTAAGATTTATTTAGAATAATAAGCTTATGTGATGAAATTAAATTTTTTTCTGATTTCCTTATGTCGACTTAAGGATTTTGTTTCGCGTATATATAAATCTAAAGTAGACTTGAACTATTTTTCCATAGTATCTATTACTACAACATTGCTAACTCTAAAATTGTGTAAGTAAAATAGTTTAAGTGACATAAATTCAATACATATGCTTATTTTAAATTTTGCCGAAACAGTTCAAATCTCAAAAATCTATCTTAAATAAATTTAAAGAATTTACAAAATTATAAATTTAAATCTAATTTCCAGACCTTTACTTTGTTTTAAAATCATTTTCAATATTTTATACTATATGTCCTTCTTTTCGCAGATTTGTTTCAACATTAAAAATGCATTTGTATATAACTATCACTTTAGACTTAAACTGTTTTGACTTTTTAGTCGAGATTTTTTTTTGTTGCTATTTCTAATAACTATGGAGAATAGAGAAATTGTATTTATAATAATTATAACAAAAATAAATCAAATATAAAATTAAACTCACTATCAAGTTCAAATAATTACGTTTATTAGCTTGACAGCACTGATTTTGACAGTTCATATATGCCTCCCTTCCAATACAAAAAGTGTTATGACAGTTATTATAATATCGTCATTTTAAATAAATATTCTGTAAATTTTAACAAATAATAATCACATTTGGTCAAACTAAAAATACAATTAATAATTTTTAAAAAACGATTAATTTGTTATGCTTATAGTTCATTAAATTCACTTTAAGTAATCGTTAAACAAATTTTCAAATTATCTAAATTTTACCAAATAAAAACATTTTTAACCTAGACCTTTAACATATTTTGCAAAATTTGTCCTTTTCTCTTATATTTTATATAAACAATTATATTATTTAATAATTAAATTGTCAAATTTTAATTATTACGATAATTTAACACATTAAATTTTTTACGATATTTTAAATTTTGGAGTTCAGTTTGCCTTAATCAATTGATAATATTATATCCCAAAATTAATAGTAAAATTATAGTAAATTTTAGCAATATTTTAATATTAAATACTAATTAAAATATTAAATATTTATACATTAGAGTGGACAATTATTTACAAATGTTTTATCTTGTTTGCTGCTGCTTTACTTAAACAAAAAATGTATAATCTATTAACCCTTTAATTCCACTACCTTCCGCCTCTTTTTTAGCTAAATTTCCAAAACTACATTTATAATTTGAGATTGTTTAGATTTATATATAGAATAAATTAAATTAAATAATAAAAAGATAATTATAGTGTAATTAAAAAATAGTTTTTCTTTTGATAAATGTTTAACTAGTGTCATTTAGGACTACTAAAATATTAAAATTCCTTTTAGAATCTTTTATTTTTGAATGCACAAAATCCTTTTTTATTTTAGTCATTTTTCATTTGTAATTAATTAGAAAAAAGATATTAGTACACTTAAAATTTACAATTTGAAATAAAAGTAATTTAGATTATGTTGTAATTAGTTTAAACAAATTCATAGAATTTACATATTACTTGAATTTTATGTAAAATAGTTTAGTAAATCCTGGTAGTTATAATAACACTAGAAAAAATAATACAAAATTAAAAAAGAAAATGAACTCTTTAGTATACAGATAAATTTGGCAATTAGCATATTTTATAATTTTTTTAATTTACATTTTGATTTTATTTAATCATTATTATTTTATGGAGGCAATAATTTTTTTTGTAGATTTTTCTTAGTTTCTCTGGATAAAATGGCCTTTTACTGCCATCTATCGGAGAATATTTATAATTAAAATTCATAATTGAGAAAAACTGCTTCAATTTTAAAACTTTAATGTAGGTAATTCAAAATTAAATGTTTGATGAACGCAGTTTTTAAACATTCATAAAAAAGTTAAAAGTTTGTCAATATCAAATTGATAAAAAATTATATTAAAAATTAATGGTTTTAATAATTTTACTATCAATACTACATAGGCAAATATAAGTAGTTAAACATATTTCATAGTTCTTTATTTATATATCTTGTTCATGTGGTGCAGTGGTTATGAAAATACGATTCTGGTATGAGTGTTCACATAGAAATTTAAAACTCTACAATTATTAACTTGAATGGTAGTTCAAAATCTACGCTCCACATATTTTGATTTTGAGTGGAGTATATAAAAACAGCACATGCTATCACACCAATTTTTTTAGTGTAAACCATGTTCCAAAAAAACAAAGGATATAAATAAGCCAATAGTTCGAATGTATACCTGCATTGTTACTGGTAACATTCACCTTAAAAACACGCGGTGAGATTAGATCTTACACATACATGTATACACCTGTAAGGGCTGCGAAGAGCAGGACAAACCCTTGCAGCCACTGCACCTCAGTGTATTGTAGAAGACTAAAACGTTTGCAATGTAATTTTATGACAAATTTGTGGAAAGCAGAAAGTTTGATGAACCGGTTGGTGTGATTTCATTAATAACACGAGTAAGGTTGGTCAATGTGTTGTAGACGTAATTAGGCTTCGAGTAAGACGAGCGCAATTACCCTCGGTACACGATGACCTTAAGCCAGTACCCACTCAAACCAACCAACATAATATGCAACGTTGTAGTTTTTTCGATATTCACCACCAGTTTTCTGAAATACGCTACACTACACTACACACCACGTCAATAAGATAATAAATAGATCGAAACTATAGCATAAAAACCAATTATTTTCAAAAAAAATTCAACTTTGTCTACTACATTATACAATTGTACTTATTCGACAAATATATGTTGTCAAATTTAATGTTTAAAAACAAAAAAATCTTAGAAGATTTTAGTTAATATTTAACATTTTTCAGTATGTATACAATAAAATCTTCAATCTAAATTTTTTGTTCTGTCAGTAAAAAGAAACTCAACTCTATATAAAAAAACAAAAAACCAAAATTATAATTTGAAAATCATGAAAAACTAAACGTGCAAAGAATAATTTACATATATTTTCAGTTGAAATAATATCTAATATTTCAAGGATATATATAACAAATATAAATGTTATCCTGCTGAGATGAAATGTCTATTTCAATATATATGTATATAGTATTTTTCCACAAATATTTCTAGTTTTAATCCCTAGTTAACCCATGATTATTTATTGAATATTTATTTATTTTTTTCCAATTTAGGTTTTTGTAATCATGTACAATTTTTTTCTGATAGCTTTCCAACCCTTTTTTTTTACTTTTTTTGTTAAATATATTTATATTCCCTGTTGGATATCATAGGATTTATCCTTGAGGTTTACCAACAAAAATAAAAACGAGAAAATATCAAACAAAATCTTTTATTGCCTTTTTCATCATGTCACCACCATTTTACACCACTAAAATAAATAAAAAACGTATACGAATTTATATTTTGTTGTAACTAACTACAAATATTATTTTGTAATGTTGTATATTTATCGTCCATTTTTTTTTATCCTATATTACATAATTTCATTTCGTAATTTATAGATATTAATAACACAATTTCACAATAAATATATTTTAACACATAATTTTTTGGTATTAATTATTCTTAATATTTCATTTTTTTGGTTTCGTTTTAATAATTGTTAACATAAAATTTTTGCTATAAATATTTTTCGAAAAAAAAAAAAAATCAAATAAAAATTCAAGTAAAACTAATCCAACATTTTTTATTTTTTTTTATTTATTATTTAACAACCAAAAAATTTTAATTTAACAACAATCAACATTACAATCTCTGGCTAAACACTTATAATAAATGTGGATGTTTTAGACGTGTAAAACCACCTGGACCAACTGTTACGAAAATGTGACTACGGTATTATTTGGAACAGTTGTTTGGCGATCGATGGAAAAAATATGGAAAAAATACACCATCAACAGTCAATGGAACAACAACTGTTAACCAAATTTCAACAACGACAACAATTACATCTACATCTGGATCAATCAATAGAACAACAATCGGATCAAATGATACCAATACAATTACAACCGGATCATCAACAGCAATTGGAAAAGAACGAACGCAAGGAACAACAAAGACGTCGTCGATTGCATCAACATCGACGGGAATCAATAATACATCAGGAATCATCATCAGTGGAAATAATGGATACACATCAATTGCCATTAATGAATCACGAGGAGGAGCATCGGGAAAGACGACGAAAACGACGTCTATTACGTCAAAAAGCCGAACACCAAGGAATGAAAATCGAGGTGAACAAAGTGTACGATTCATTACGAAACCAATAGAAACAATTGAAATACATGATAGTAGCGATGATGATTATGATGATGATGAAAATGAAGATGATATAAATTTTAATTATAATAAATATAATAATAATGATTATGGCAGTAGTTTTGGTTGTAATGATAGTTACGATAGTGATAATCATATTAATAATGATAATTATTGTGATGGTAATAATATTTATAATCATAATGGTTATGGTGGTAGCAGTACTGAAATATATTGTCGTCGTGGTAAAAATATATATAATAGTTGTAATCAAAATTATAATGATGATGATGATAAAAGTAATTATGTGGATATTTGATTATTTGTTTATGATAATAATAAAAAATGTAAGTGTAAAAAAGAATATTTGAATTTAAGTAAAAGTAGTTCAGTATAAAGCATTAATTATAAAATAATAAATATATTAAAATAAATTATAATTGACTGCAAAACAATTTTTATTCGAATTTTTTTATTTTTAAAATGAAATTTTATTTTTTAGTTAAAAATTACAAGAAAATTATATCGACAAAAAAAAAACCGAAATGAAAAAAAAACATTTAAAATTTTTGCAGTTAAATGAAGTGCTTTAAATAAATTTACATTTAGAATTATTATAATTAGAATCTATATTTATATAAATATAATTTTATTTTAAATATTTTGAGGTTATATAATTGGATTTTTCGAAATTTTAAGTATAATTTATAGTTAGTTACATTTATATCGTACAAATTTCAATTTAAATGATATTAAAATAAATAATTTACTTACATTTTCTTTCAATAAAGTTTGATTAAGAAATCACAATTATCACTTACCTAAAATGAAAAATAAAAATAATTTTTTAAATTAATTTAATAACGAAAATTTTCTGTAAAAAAAACGAAATTTATAAGTTGAAGATTATAATGGTTCATTATTAAAGAAGTAATTACTCACTAAACCAAATTTGGCAAGATTGCTTAATAAAATAATGATTTACTAACACAGTTCACAGCTGGTTAGTGAGTAATAGTTACTTCAACTAGCTATAAAAATAAAATATTGTTAGTTAGATTAAAACTGGATTACGGAAGAGGTTATTACAAAACTGGATATCTAATTGAAATAGTATAACTAGAGTTAAACTGGACAACCTAGTTGCTTCAATCTAGTTGCTCAATCTAGTTACAAGTATGATCATTCGATGAGTCTAGTTAAATTTGGTTTAAAGATAGAGATGTTTATATAATCATTTTATAGTTCTTTCGCATCTTTTTGAATAGTACCCTAAAATTTGTACCTTGTCAATATTGCAAATTGAATTTGCTTTAATGGATGAAGTTGAATTGAACTATTTATTTTTCTTTAAAATAAAATATGGCAGGGCTTCAGAAATTTTAAAAGTATAGATTTAAATTAGTTGTGGATCATTATAGAAAAACAAATTTTATGATATGGTTTAATTCAGCGATATCTAGTGGATAGAATGTAAAGTATTATTACCTAAGCCAAAATTTTGTTCTATATGAATACCCTGCCGTTATGGTCTTAGCATTATATAACCAGCAAAATAACAAGCTGCATAATTTATCATACATAGTTTGAATTCATACTTAATTTCTTTACAGTGATGTAAAAAATTACGATTTTACATGAATATTATAATACAAAGTTCTAATTTTGATTAAATTAAATTTCCTTTAAAATTAACATTGTCAAAAAAAAATTTCAATATTAATAATCAACTATTTTTATACCTTAAATTACCCTGAAGTAGCAAAATTATTCTGCCTTGTTTAAACTTATATCTCTGATCATTTAAAAAGTACTTAAGAAATTAAAAATTTCTTAAATTAAATATTTTTTTTCAAAAAGTGCCTAAAATTAAATAATTTTAATATTCTTTTAAATTTATTTATACAACAAATTTCTCGATTAAAACGTTAATGGTTAATCATTGATTACTTAATTGCGGATTAACATTTAACTAGTGTTTAAATATAAAAACGTTCACGAACGTTACAAACTTTTTGCTGTTTAATATCAAATTCTAAATTTGTGATTAAATATTTAAATTAAATTCGTGATTAAATCACTTAATATTATGTAAGTCAAACGAAATTAATGCTAATCTTTGATTCAAATTATACTTAATCAGAAACTTGTCAGAACCGAACTACAATTTTTTTTTTTGTATTTTAATTTAAATGCATATTTTAAAATCGAAAAATCCTAAATAAAAACCTCAAAATCTTAGCTTATTCAGGAAATTTTTAAGAAAAGAAAAATGAATTTAAAAAATATAAAAATGATTGAACGTTTCGAATTAAAAAGACATAAAAATTATATTATATAATTTAATAATCGTTGAATATTTACGATTTATAATCGATTTACACAGGAAATTAATTAAAATTAATGCTACTATTTTAGATCAAAAATTCTAACGAAGAACCAATTTGTAAAATCAGCTGTTCCAAAATATTAAATTTAAATAATAATAATATTTAAGCGATTTTTATTATTAAGATAAATTAGATATGTTAATGTAATTTAATTATATAATTTATTTAGAAAATTAATATAATTACATTTATATATATATTAAATTATTTAATAATATCTTCACAAAAACAAAATTTCAACATAAATTAATTTAAAAAAAAAGGATAATGCCATAATTTAAAATGGTTATTATTAAATTCAATTTTTTATATTCAGTCTTTAATTTTACAAACACAATAATAATTATTAAGGTGGATTTACATATAAAATTATTACTGCCAGTTATTTAACTGCGTCTGTAGAAATATCCTTTATAATAGCATTATCCTTTATAAAAGTATAGTCTATTATATCAGAAATCATAACTTATCAATTGGATTTAAAAAAGTAAAGTAATAAATTGCAAGTAAATTATTTTTATATAAAATGAATAATCATTTACGTTATGTTCACATCAGAATGTTATTTCCTATTTCATCGTATCACAATGCAGCGTAGAAGTTGCCCAACTTTTCAAGTATATTTTCATCAATTTTTCATGATTTTCCATTATAACTGCTTCTACAATACTTGGTATTGCGCTTGTGGTGCAGCATTAATTCTGACTTTATAATTTTCTAGTTTTGCATATTATAATGTTTGACATATGAAATATGATGCGGTGCTTCCATGTCAAATTGTGTAAGTAATTAATATACTAAATTTATTTGTGGTAAACTATTTAATATAAAATTTAATTTACTATTTCAAATATTCAGTCCTACTCGCAGTAAACTTTTTACATGTAAGTTCGCCATTACATAATTTTAAATTTTAATATTATTACTTTATTAAATAATAGTTTGTTATTTTATTTTCAATTGTTTCATTATAATTTAATTTAATTAATTTATTTCACAATGTAAATTTATTAAATGTAAAATATTAAAAATTTTATTCTTCACATGATCGGATATGAAATTAAATTAAAACCAAAAAAATAAAAAAAATTTTATTATTTATAACAATTTATTGAAATATTTTAATTCCTTGGTTTATTTTAATTATTTATATATTCATTTTTGTTCAATGTAATATAATTGAATTTATTTTTATTTTGTATTCAGGTAATGAGGAAAATATTTAAATTAAAAAATTTTGAATCGAATTTTTTATCAGGAAATCATTATTATTCAATATTCGCAATGGATTAAAATTTATTATTATTGACCCATTATTATACAAATTTTGTTATAATGTAAAATGCAATTTATGCTAATAACTCTTTTATAGCTTGTTGGTAATGTGCTCTTAAATTCCGAAAAATCCAAATATACTTTAATAAATTCAACAACATTTTCATGAACATTAAATATCATATTTTATTTAAGAACGCTTATTAATACCATAAGTATGATAAATATAAAGATATTCACTGCCTTTAAATTTCAAAACTATTCTGTGGAGCAACAATTTAGTCAAATTATTAAATACATATCTTCAATTTTATAAAAGCATTTAATTGAAAATGTTAAATTGTGCTAAGCGTGGATCTACAAACTGATTTGAAAGTTGAATTTCATTTTCGATATTATTATAAACTGCTGGATTTTTACACAATCAGAATTTATGAATTTTGAGTAATCTTTATAACACACTTGTTTTAGAGGGCCCACTGCGACCTTTACTCAACACAAGTTATAAACATAATATGCAAGTAAAGTACACTAAGAAGTTTTACAGAAGAACCCAGTTAATGCTCCATCCGGCATTGGTTAAAAATCATTTTAAACTATAAGAAATTTAACTCAAACTTTTAAAAGTCTTTGCCAGTTGAATTATCGAAATCAGTTTCAATGGTTAGGTAATTTGGTCGATATTGTAAATCATTAAGCAAATTGATTTATTCAATCTATGGTCTCATAAATTATTTTTTTTATTAATTTACTAGAAATTCATATTAAATTTTATCTTTAAAGATAACCTAAATAAATTAATTTAATCCGATAAATAATTTTGATATTATGAATTATAGAAGTCTAAAAGTCTAAAAGTCATCCCTCAATATTAATAAAAATTTCCATAAATATTTCACTAATAAAATTACATTAAATATTTTATTTTTATAAAATTTAATTTTAAAACATATTAAAACTATATAATTTTTTTTTTATACATTTAAAATCAACAATTTTATTTTATAGTTATTATAAATTGATTGAATGCTCCGATAAATTTAATTTAATTTAATATGATTATGTTAAAATGATCTACATTACACACAACCTAATTATATAAACATAATTACACATTACTGAGTTATTAAAATTAAAATATTCAATTAACATATCGCATTTAAAATTTATTAAGATTTTAATTTATAAATTTCCTAGTTATAATATTGATCGTTTCGTAAATTAAAAGACTTTATTTTTCAAATAAATAATAAATAAAATTGATCCTTTTAAGTAAAATGATAAATGAAATTACGAAATTAGTTTAAATTTTAATTAATTTACAAATTGTAATTTAAAAAATATAATATAATATTGTTTACATATATAATATTAATAATAGTATACGTAAAAGTATGCAATCAAATCTCATAATCCTTAAAACATACTTCAACTAAACACAGTTGAATAGTACACCTAAAATTATGCAAAAAAAAAATCTGACCATACTTAAAATAAACTTAATATTCAGTTAATTTTTGTATTAAATCGTTCATTTTAATATTAAATTAATGAATAAAATTAAAACTATTAAAGAATAATAATTTAAAAAATAAAACTTGTAATATATAAATTAATTTTTTTAAATATATATATTGATAAATACGTTGTATATAATATATATTTAAATATTAATAATAATATAAGTAATTTTAAATTAAATTAAGATATTTTTTTTTTATTATAAAATGAACACTAAAAGAAAACACGAAAAAAAGTCTGCCCTTCCGTTTAGTTATAATATTTTTGAAATTCATAAATTTAAATAGTTTATAAAATAAAATTAAAAATTCTAATTATAAGAATATATTTAAATTATATAATTAAATAAAAAAAAAATATACTTTGTAAATATGATATTGTAAAATTAAAACTAAAATAAAAATTAATATTAAATAATTAGATATAAATATAAAAACTATTAAAATTAATTTAGGAATTTTTCTGTAGTTTAAAATCAACTCGTTATTCTAGTGTACTAAGTTAATATTTATATAGGACAACTAATTTAAATACGTATAGAAATAAAAATTACAAAAATATTAAAATTGTTTATTATTTATAATAATAATTAATAATTATACTTTTAGAAAATGTTATGATATTTAATTAAATTACTAAACTCTATTTAAAACATTTAAATTCATTAAAACAAAAATTATACACATCATTTAGATTTTTATTAAACTTAATTAAATTGTAAAAAATTAAAAAAAAAATTATATTAAAAAATTATTACGAAAAATTATTAAAAAAATAAAAAATGAACAAAAAATTAAAGCTTTGATTTTTATATATGTAAAGAGCTTAAAAAATAGTGCCTGAAAATTTTTTAGTTTCAATTTTAATTTCCTTTTTATTTTATTTTTTTAACATATTTTAATTTATTTAAATTTCTTCGGAAATATATTTCTAATAAATCTTCAAAATATATTTTTAATTTATTATATTAATTAAAATGCTTCACATTTAAAATAGAATAGTTTTGAAATATTTCAACAAAATTCTTCATAAATTTAATGAGGAATTTTAATAATCCAGTAAATTTAAGATGGACTTTCATCTAAAAAAATTTCATTTCAATGCAAAACTAAACTTAATTTAAGGTTAAAGACTGAGATCGTTATATTTCTTATGGCAATTCATTAGGTGGGAAAGGAATAGCAATAGATATATTTATAAACAATTAATTTTTTTAATTTTTTATGAATAATTTGATGGCAGCTCCATTTTACAAAAAAATTTAAAAGTCTACAAATAGTTATTTTCCAGCGATTCAAAACCTTTTTAGAAAGTATACATTGTTAATCGTTTCATCCGAAAAAAAACAATATTTTTTTCAAAAATTAATTCCACAGAAATCGAACGAAACGATGAATCCATAAATTAACTTTTTCTTATTCAGTTCTGCACTGAACTGTATAAATTGAATAAAAGTTGAGGGAAGTTGTTTAATAATATCATAAATAATATTCAATTTAAATAATTTCGTTAAATTTCTATTTGCATTTCCATTGGATCGAGAACTGGATGATTTCGTCGAACGAAATATATCAAATGCCTGTTTTTGATATTATAGTGCAGAGCAGAACAGAATAAAAGAATTGGCCTTTAATTATAACAAATTTAGAAATAATTTAACAAACTATACAAATAATTAAAATAATAAATAATTATTTACTAAATAATTTCAATTTAACGGAAGGAAACATAAACTTTCTAAAAAGTAGAAACTAAAAATCATTAATTGTATGACTTTTTTGACATAATTATAAACGTCAAATCGATTAATTATATGGTGCTTCCATATCTAAATACAATAATATCTTTAATGATATTTAAAAAATTTATATACAACGAACTTTTTTATTAATATTTCAAATATAATATGACATCTTTCTTCTTACACCTAATAAAATGTTTTGCTTGAAATAAATTTTTTAAGAAAATTTTATTTTTATTTGAAAGTTTCTTCCAATAAATTTAATAAATTTAAAAAAATTCTAATACCTATTATTTATAAACTCACTATTTGTTTACAGCTGGCAACACATAAACTATAAAATCAAATTTATATTTTTATAATTTGGCATTTTCTATTTTTAAAAATTCGATTTTCTTTTTCAGTTAAGATAAGATGAAAATGTGCTTTGAAATAAAATTTAAACTTTCAATATAAAATATCTATAAATTAAATTCTTTAATCGCTTTCTCTCTTACTAATGACACTTCCTGTTAAAAAAAAACTTCTTAAATCTAAAAAAAAATATTAAAGAAAATATAAAAATTAAATAAACCTAAAAAATATATAACTAAACAAAAAAAAACTATAGGAAGGTAAATAAAAAAAAAGCTTTAATTGAATAATTAATAAAAAAAAAACAGAAATATTAAACATAAATAAAATAGAATTGAAAAAACCAAAAAATTAATAAAAAATAAAGAAAATATTTTAATCCAAAGTGTAAATAAACTTTGAATCTTAACAAAGTATAAAAACTAAATTAATAAAATATTGAAATTTCATAAAAAAAAAACTCAACATAAAAATATAAATAAAATATGACAAAAAATTAAATATAAATAAAAATTTATGAAATTTCTGAACCAAAAAGAAAAAAAAAACATTTTATTACGAAAATGTTTAATTATTATAAGAAGAACTAAACTAAAAAGAAGAAGAAAATTTAGATTTAAAAAATATTACAAACAAAAATAAATAAAAGTAGATAGATATTTTTGCATACTGAATTAAAAAAAAAAAAGAAACAAAAATTAAAAAATAAAGAAGTAAATAAAAATTATAATAAAAAACAAGAAGTTATTTAAAAATAATATAAAAAAACAAAACAAACAAAATGGAAATCTATTCTGAACATTAAGCTTTATTTTAAATAAACTTTAATATAGTAAATTAAAAAATAGTTTAATAAAATAAAAATAAAATTTACAATATTTAAATAAATTAAAAAAATTTAATAAAAAATAAAAATAAATATTTATATTAATTAAAAACAATTTTTTGTTAAAATTGTTTTTAAATTAAATTTATTATATCAATTTTAAATACGCCTTCGTGTTTCTTTAAAAATTAAATTTTTTATTTATATTTTCGTTGTTTTCATTTTATTTTTATTAACTTAATTAATCAATTATTTTTTATATATTAAAGTATACTTTTACTTTTAAAATATTTATATTGTCATCCTAAATATTTGACAGAGTGTGTAAAGAGAGATAGTTATATAATATTTATTATTTTTATGGTAACACTAATTATCTATTTTTAAACAAATTATCCAGTGAAGCATCAATATCAAATTTAATAACGATTTATTATTTGGATATATGTAAACGCTGCATAAATTTAAAATTATATTGCATATATTTTATAATTTTCAACTATTGTCAATATAAAGCTTGGGCTACAATGCATCGATCAGGTCAGGTTCGAATCGATTCGTGCAGTAACCAATCAAGTGGTCAAGTCATCTATCACAATTGATGAAATTTGTTTTATTTTCGTTTTTTTATAGCGTTTATGTAATTTATATATAATAAATAGTGGATAATTCTTAACATGTTCTATAAAATTTTCCTCACCAATTTTCACACGTTATAATTTATATTGAAACTGTCAAATTTCATTTTTCTTGACATTTGCTTCAGTTTGCAATCGTAATAGTTCAATCGTTTCACACTATTTCGATTCAATTCGTTCCGGATTGATTTTAATTGCATCTGTATGTCCACGTAATCGATTTTCCATACAAAATTAATATATTGTAGCTCGAGCTTAAGACGTTTCACATAATATGAAATTTAGTGCTACCATGTCCAAACGTAATATATTTATAATTTCCCTCACTATATAGAACAGTCATGAATAACAAAACCGAACCAGTGCAAAGTTGGGGAAATTCTCAAATGTATGAATTTCTTTCAAAATTAAATTTTCAACTTTCCATATTCAATTTAAATAATTTCCTTAAAGTTTCCGATGCACTTGTATGTAGATAAATGGATAATTTTATAGAATAAGCCACAAGAACAAAGTACAATGAAATGACAGCTCTATAGTTCAGTACAAAATAAATATAAGACTATCTCTCTTTTACATATCTATATATATAGCAATAGTCTGCTTGTAAACCATTTTTTTAAGCATAAATTCACCCATATAATTACAATTTAAAAATATGTTTAAAAAATATCAACAATCAAATTGTGATTAAAATTATTTAATGTCCTTATTAAGTAGTAATTAATTTCCATATTTAAAATTTTTAATTATATATAATATTATATAAAATAAATAATTGTTAATATAAAATAAATAAAAATAAATTTATGTAAATAAAATCAAACCAATTAAAAAATAAAGAAAAAATTTAATGATATATATAAAAATTCAACTTTAAATACAACAATTTTATGATATTTAAAGATAACATAAAAAGAAAACTATTAAAAATAAATTAAAAATATATAAAATAAAACTCTTTAAAAACAAAAAAAAAACTATATAATTAAAATTTAAAAATGTAAACAAAATAAAATAAATATATTATATACAATTAAAATTCTTTAATAAATAAAAATATTTATTATATATAAAAGAAATTGAAAATTTAAAAAACAGAAAAAAATATATTATTAAAATCCCCAAAAAAAAATGTATTCCAAATTTAGACGTTAAAATATATTTCGTGAAAAAAAAAGTAAATAAATAAATAAAAAAAAAATTAAAAAAAAAATGTTATTTAAAGTAAAAACAAATTTCGTTTTATTTCAATTAAAATAAACTTTAGCCATTCCAACATCTAGTAAATACTATTGCCAGCTGCCGAATGAATGAACGTCACAAATCACAATTAATAAATCAGGAATGTTATGAAATGTTGACTCCTGCTAGTAAAACAGACCACAGATCTTTAACAACAACATTATATAGGTAAAACACAAATCTTTATCATAATTCTAGGTATTACAGAATTACAGAATCAACGTTTACAGCTCCTCAAATTATATTCATTTCTGTCTAAGAGACCCAAAAACGAAACTGCAGTTTTTAAATTAGGAATTATATGTATAAAATTTCTGATCACGTAAGGAAGGAATCAAGATTTTATTTTATATATAATTCGGAAATTTTAATATAGGATCTTTCAGAACTAACCATTCAATTCAAGTAAAACCTCAAACAAAAAACGTATCCAAAATACACATTTGTAATACTTACAATATGTGGTTACGAAATCACGACTCTCGGAAAGGTAAAGCTAAATTGATTTTGAATAATTTACATTTTTCAGCCGGTCTTGATATTAGAATACTTCATAGTTATATCATAACCAAAAAAAATGTTAATGATGAAAAGTTGATCTGGCAGATATACTGGTAGATTTGTGCTGTTTATACTCTTTTCAAATAGCGAAAATAGCATATTTCTATCAAGAAGCAAAACTCATATAACAATTTTTACTGTGGGATTTAATCTCTAGATTTCAAGATTCAATTCCACAATCCACACGCATAAAGTTTTATTCAATTATACACAAACTTGAATCAAACCAAAAAAGAACTTAATACAGTATATATAAATCCTTTTTGGTTTTATGGAATTAAGCTTTGGTGATTGTGCGATTTAACCATCAAAAAACTTTCATTTAAGTTTTTATCTCTTTCTATATATCCTTTTTGGTCATATGCACATTAACATGCCAAAATGAAACTTGTGAATAAACTGCCCAATTGAACGATTCCGAAGTTACGAACTAACTAGATTTTTTTTGAACATCAAATAGGAAAGCTGATTTCGGGAAAAGGTTTTTAAGAGTTACTATCTGCATAAAATAATATTACATATTTAAATTTTCTTCAATAATAATCTTTCTATTCGCCAATGAAATTGAAATTTATAATTAACATTATACTATGATTACACAATGAAGATTTGATTTCAAATTAAAAATGTTATTTTCAAATTTAGTATTTAATAGAGCATTTTTACAGTTCACTACCTGTTATTTGATTAAAAAAAAAAACAATTTTAAAATGTCAATATAGTTATCGTCATAATCATAGTAGCGAAAAATACAAAATTTCCATGTTGTACGTTGTATTTCCATGTCAATATATTCATTCAAAAATCCAATTATTTTTTGTAAATTATTGTAGCTATATTTATGCAACTATTTGTGAACGAAATATATTTTATCTCAATGAACAATTCTAAATAATTTAATTTAAGAAAATTTTATTAATAATAATTTTAGAGATTGTATATTATCATTATCGCCAATGTATTTATATTCCTGGGAAAATAGGCAGAAAAAATTGCTAAATTCCATACGTGAATATTGTCAAACATCATTTAACAAAAAGTGTTGGGCAGGCCATTTTAAAAGGACGTCAAAGTAACATATAAGTTTTAATTTTGGTAAGTTTTAACTATCAGGTTTTTAAATTAATTAAATTGATGGCTATTAAGTATTACAATCAGTAGAATTTTTAATTAATAACTGGTAATATCAAATATATTTTTGCTTTAGATATAATCAATTTGATTGAATAATTACTTCTCAGTTTTCATATCATCCAATTCAATGTATTACAATTAATATACAATTACACTATATTTATTTATAAATTGTAATCGATCAGACAAACAAATTGATAATGAATGTGTAGAAACAATTTTGGAAAAGCGAAAATATCACCAGATAAACCCAAAAATCCTTTAGACGCAACCGTACTACCGGTATTAACATTCGGTGTATCAACATGGTGCAATATAACAAAGCGAATAAACTGAAATTAAGTCACCACGCTATGGAGAGATCGTTACTAAAAAGTATTTCAAGAACAAGTAATGATGATTAAACGTAGAACTGGAATTACGAATATTGAACATAGATAATTAAATTGAGCTGGTCATGTTATTAAGCTAAACGATGAAAGATGATCGAAAAAATCAATTAAATGGATTACGTATGATTGCAACAGGAAACTCAACAGACAAAGTATAAAAGATAGTGTGATGAACTGATAAACTGAAAATCTCGAAATATAAATCTTTTAAATTTGTCAGACTGCTTTGTCTCTTGTTGATTGTTCCCGTAAAATTTAAGATTCAAATTTATATCAAATACATTCTTCATATCCTAGAGAGATCTGAAATTCCTCTACATTCATTCAAAATTTGATAACAATTATTAGTATGACATATTACTTTGCTATATGAAAGTCTCCTTTTTTTCAATTTCCAATTTTCATTATTTCAACTGATCTTACCATCACAACACTTTATATTTATTCTATATATTGCCTTGTTAGATATTAAAGTACAACACACTTACAAACCCTAAAACAAGCTCACCATCAAATTTCTATTACAAATAAACTCATTACTCTTCTGATTATATTTTAGTGTAAAATTGTTTATAAAGGAAATTACATAGTCTGCAATTTTTTTATACATCATTGAATTTTTCTTTTTCTTTTTTTTTTTATAGTATTCAACAATATAAAGTATCCTTTAGAAAACTGAATTTAATAAAGATATATAATAGTATAATCCTTATATATTATATATGAAGTAAGAATAGAAAAGTCCAGAAATTTTTTTCGCATGAATGCCAAATTAAACGCCCAGAATTATGTTTTTGCTTGTCTATGCTATATTTTTAACAACATAAAAACATCTATGATATCCTCACTGAATCATCAGGTGTATACAGATAAATATGTATATATAAACATCCTTGAATGAAAGCATTGTTATTATGTATTATTTATTATGTTAAGTTCCATTATGGAATGAAAAAAAAATACCCGAAAAAAAAAAAATAATAGGATTTAAAAGGAGAACAGGATGCACTGAAATATTTGGCTATAAGCCAGAAGTTTTTTTTGCTATATTAAATTCACAACTTTTATATAAATATTATACTATATAGTTGTTAATATATAATTATCTATTCCATAATCAAGCTTTTAGTAACAACTGAAATCTGGTTTTGTTAGATATCCACATTATAATCTGTAAAAACCTCAGATTTTTTTTGTAGCTATTTTCATGTATAGATTATATTTTTTTTATCTCTGTGGTAATGTTTCTTTTTTGGTTTACCAAAAACATAAGGAGTGCAATTTTAATTTTTCTTTTTAATAATCATTTTGGCACAATTTTCTTCTAAAATTATTTCTTTATTTAAATTTTAAGATTAAAAATTTAAGGTTAAAAGTTTTAAGCTTAATAACAAAAAAAATAAAAATATTGTGGAATCAAAAGATAAAATTTTATCATAATGAATAATATATTTTTTAATAATTAATTCAAAATTAAAATATTAATACTTTAGAGAATCTTATCCTAATAAGGTACCAGCACAACGTAACCGTTGATGGCTAGTAAATGAGGTCTTAATAATGAAATTTATTATTGTTTGAATCAGCGAAAACTAGCTAAAAGAAGATATTGTTAGTAAGTTCATTAACAAAAGGGAAGAACACAATTAAAAGAATATAATATCTGTAAGCTTTAAGCTTTGATTATTGCACTTACTCCACAAGCTACGAAAAATTTACTATAAACGATTGGATTTTTCCATCAGATTTAACGACAAATCTTGGTAATTAGACACAACTGCTTAATACAAGCATTTAAAATAAAATATATAATAATTCAGGAAAATAAAACATTTAAACTTAAACTAACAAACTACCACTAACTTATGAGTTCAAAATTCTGTAAAGAACCCTAATACTTCCCTCCGTCGTGACCTGATAATTAAAGCTATTATAGAAATTGAAAATAACAAAAAGGAAAAAGTAAAAAACAGCTTATCACTAGATTTAGTATTCGCAGATCTCAAAAAAACGATACTATTTTACATTAGGAATGTATTTTATAATCAAATTTAACATGCATAAATTAGAGATCACGAAACATAATGAAAAATTTATTTAACCTATTTAAATTTTTTCAATTTAGTTTCCCATCAAACTTAATAGTTATTTCATTAATTAATTCCCAGAAAATCGTTTTTCGATTGCGAATTAGGACTACGTTATGCCTGGTTTCTATTATTAGCAACCAATAAATAACTACATAATCGCATACATTTGTTTGTGAATTATTTTTCAATAATATAATAAGTTAGATTTTAAGTAAAAGTACTTTTAAGAGGAAACACTAAAACACATCCACTGCCACTGCCCTACGGTAAGATATAAAAGATTTAAAATCTTCGAATTTAATTTTTTCACGGGCAGGTCCAAACAAACCGGCTAGACTAATTGTGTGTATGAAACAGGTCAATTGGAATGATTTACTCTAGTGTCGAATAACCAATTATGCGAAGTGTCAGTTTATATCAGTGTAGAGATTTTGTTACAGTTCAAACTCAAACCAACGAATAAACAAAATCATTCGCCATCGTAATGTTAAACAAACTACATTTCTGACAGTTAAACTAAAGTTATATTGCAAAATTGAACAATAGTATAAAAAAATCCGATTAATTATCACTAATATGTATAATAGTATAATTAAATCAATTTCATTATAATTTCAATTAAATTGCATATCTTCAGGCGCAAAACATATAAAATTTTCGTATATGTATTACCGAAAATTATTATATAATTTATAATGAAATTAAAATAAAATATTATTTTAAATTAAATAAATCTCTAAATATCCTACCTTAAATTCATCTTTTACAGTCATACATAAATCTAAAATCGATGCACCAATTACAACCTAAAATAATAAATAAATACATAAATTAATCTAAAAAAAAGGAAATATGTACTTAAAAAAAAAATTTAAATAAAATATACTGTCAAAAATATTTTCATGTTTAATCAAAATTATAATTTAATAAAACTATATAATATTCATATTACATTAACTTTAGTCCCTCGTGTCGTAATTTAATATTATTTAATTTTATATAAAATATATTAAAATTTACTAACCGGAACATTATTATTATTATTGTAATATTGATCATTTAATTTTATCTTTTCCAACTGGTTTCTATTTATATTAGGAATTTCATTTTTTGTTTTATTATTAACATTATTATTATTATTATTATCATCCAACATATTATATAATTTCACAGCAATTTTAGATGCTACACGAGCATTATTTTTTATTAGTGCCATATCTACAAAAGATAAGAATAAAAAATAATAAATTAAAAAATTTTGTATATCAACATTTTCATAAAATTGTAAAAAAAAGAAAATTTTAAAATTAAATTTTCCATATTTAAAGCACGTTTCAAAACAAACTTAAATTTATATTTTACTAAAAATCTGAAAACTTTTATAAAACAATTAAAATTAATACCAAAAAAAAAGAAAAACAAAACAAAACAAAAAATAAAATAACTTAAAAGAAAATTTAAAGTTATTTTATTAGGAAACTTACTTGTATCTAAACTTTTTCCTTTTGTTATTTCTGAAACAGCCTCAAGTACAAATGGTGTCACTTCTTTACCAAAAATATTTTTAATTTTCGCCTTATCTAAAGCATTTTCAATTGCATCATTTATAAGTTTTTCTATTAAAAATAATAAACATTAAAAAAAAGGATATAAAAGAAAATTTAAAATATTTTAATACAAAATTTTATGATTAATATCATAATACATAAAATGTTATATACATAAATATATAAATACCTGAAATAGCATATTCTTTTGGTATTGGTACACCAATTAATATTCCAGACATTAAATTTATATCAATATATGATTTAATTAATTCAGCAGCTTCAGTTGAATTATTCAAATTATATGATACTTTACAATTACTTGATCTTGTATAAAATGCTGGAAAATCTAATGTTGGACATTTATAAGTTGCGACACATACACCTTGAGTTTCAAGGTATTCTAATGTACGTGGAATGTCTAAAATTGATTTAATACCACTAGATATAACAGCAATTGGTGTTTTACCTAATTCAATTAAATCAGCTGATATATCTAATATTTTATGGCCATCGCGATGAACACCACCTAGAAAATTAAACAAAAAAACAATAAGAAATTTTAATATATTTTTTCTATGTTTTTTTTTTTATATTATCTTTTTAATCATTGGAATTCTAAGTAAATATATTAAATATTCAGAATGTTATGTAAATTATTTACGGAAAACAATTTTGGTATGTAAGTTCAACAATTGTAACTAGTATGAATTTTGGTTCTACTTTATTAAGATTACATTAATATGAAATTCGATTACATGAAATTTGATTATAAATCAATCATGGCTCACAATTTTTTCTCCAGTTACAGTGATTAATACAAGGTATTTCTATAATTTAGTTTTTCATAAATTAGCCCAATAACATCTGACATATTATTTTGTACATATACGAAAGGTAATAAAATAATTAATAATTTAAAAATTCGGTTGAATGAGTTGCTAATCTCACCCAACCACCATGGCACGTGTAACGTAATGGATAAAATGCGAATAATTCTGGTCTAAATGGATCAATCCCTAGTGGTTCAACATCTCCAATCCAATATTCTAAAAAATACTTAGTCGATAGATATTTAATTTTTAATTAAAATCAATTTATTTAAATATGTAAATTGGGGTAAAACAAAATGTTCAATTATCGATTTTTGATTCGATTTAAATGAACAAATTCAATTTTTAATTAAATTTTTTATAGAAGATTAGAGAATATGTAAATTTTTATTAATTTTACTAGCTAAAATCAATTCGAATAGAAATGAAATTTGATAATATCAATTTGGTTCTGTAAAAATAAATCGCATTTAATACAAGATGTAAAAATACTAGATATATATTATTTTTTCAGTGTAATAACACTGGATTATTATATCAAAATTATTTTTACAATTAGTGTATAAAAAAGAGTTTTGTAATTTTTTATGCTATATTATTTTAAGTGAATTCACATTCCATTCATTTTGAAATGTTTTAAAATCTTTAAGTGCTAAAACAACTATCGATATATTTTTATTACCACCCAATTTAATATATTTATTTAAATTTTAAATGAAAATATATTTTTTTTAAAAAAAAAACTATATCCACATTACATACCAATTCCTCCAGTTGCAAATATTTTAATTCCAACCATATTTGCAATAATTAATGTACCAGCCACTGTTGTACCACCACTAAGCTTTTTACTGAGCACATAACCAATATCTCGTCTAGAACATTTGATTATATTTTCTGTATCACAGCTGGATGCTAATCGTTTTAATTGATCTTCTGTTAAACCAATTTTAATTCGCCCATCAATAATAGCAATAGTAGCTGGTGTTGATCCCTATTTAAATACAACGAATAGAAAGGATACAAAAAAAAATAAAGAAAATAAACTATTAAAATTGGATCAATTCAAAATGAATAGTTACAGAAAATAATTTTAATTAATTATACAAAATTGAAAGTTTCTTATCAAGTTATATTATTTTATAATTGGCCATTTAAATTTAGAGACTGCATTTAAATTTAGATTAGGGTCAAAATTTCTATACTCAATTGGATTTGAAAAGAAATGGACAAAATGAATGGAAAAACAAATTAATATTTATATAACAAATTTATAAATAAAAATTGTTACAAAATATATACTAAAATAAATATACTTTTTCAGATAAATAACAAATCTGGAAAAGATTATATTGATATGGTAATCCAATTTAAACGTAATCCTCTTTTTTTTTATATTGAAATAGCATTAGGTAATGTGGTGGGCGATGGAAAATTTTCATAGTATTAACATTATTATTGTTAATTCGTTAAAATGTAAAATTATTTTACATGAATTGAATTTGAAATTAAATTACATAAATTTTCAGTAAAACATGTTATTAGAAGTTTTCCAAATAGTAAGGGAATAATTTCTTTTAGTAGTACAAATTCATAATTATTATAAGGAGCCACTAAGCCAGAAATTGTTATTCAATTAAAATTTATTATATCTAGCATCAATAACAACTGAAAATAGCATAAATGTTGTGAAGATACAAGGACATAATCTGATGAATTTGAAACAAATTCTGGAATTAGACAAGTTGATTGTTTAGCTCCCATTCTGTTTAATTTTGCAGTGGAATAAATCACATCTGCCAATAGAATATACAGATGATAAAGACCTAATTGGTAGATACGTAATGGCTGTAGATGAACAATCAGTTAAAATAGAAAACAAACCAAATTTTTGGGTGCAGCTAAATCGGACAGACTAAGTCAAAACGTTACAGTTTTAATTTTATATACTTTAGTACAGAAATTAGTGACAGAATTAATCACACGTACATAGGTACAAATAAAATAAAAATATACATTATTAGGCCTGTGATAACGATGCTTGTGGATTCTGAATAAATTAAAATTCCAATACATAAACAAAATTGTTCTTATAGAATTTGTATCAACAATGAATGCAAGCAGCTAGAAAGTCCAATCGGACGACCAAAAGCTAGATGGTTCGACAACGTACTAAATGATATTCGAAAAATCGGTGGAAAAATTGGAAAAGTAGTTCTCAAAACTGCTCCATTTGAAGGAGGTTAATACTTTTGATGGACTGTAAGTACCATGGAGTAAGTAAGTAAGTAACCACACAAAGAAATTTGATTCATGATATCTTGTCAGCACTGCTTGTGGATTAAATACGTTTAGAACTATTAATACTAGTGAATGTGTGGTTTGTTCAATAATTGTTAAAAATCATTATGTTTACATTACCACTGTCTTCTATAATATTAAAATATCATCTTTGGTAAATTTATAAATAGCATTAATATTAGTTACATATCAATTCTATTATTATTGGAAAAATAAAAACGATAATTGGTTAACAAAAAATAAATCCTATTTCCAACAATGAATATATATTTTTTCAGATATCCGGTCAATTCATAGAAAAACTATTTCCAGAAATATATTTCACAGAAATCATAAATATAGCCACTTTTGTAGCTATTGAATAATTGCAAGAAAAATAGATACAAATAAAATACACTTCAATGCCTTGGAGGTCACACAAAAAAAGTGAAAAGCACGCAAAACCTATGTAGTTACAAAACAATTTTTCTAGATATTTATTTTTAGAGATATTATATTTCTGTTAATTGATCATAAATTCACTTCTATTTTTTTTGATATTAAAACAATAAATACAGAAGGAAATTACGAAAAAATGTTTAAAGCTATTTATCTTACAGTTTTTTATTCAGCCAAATAGAAAATCAGTTGCACAATTTGTTATTTTTACATGTGTTTTAACAAGGAAATTGAGAGGAAAATTCTTATTTAAAAATAATGTACAAAAAATAACATGAAATTCCATTAAAAAACGTAACTTGATGAATCATTTTCATTTCATTTAATTTTATTTGTATTTTATTTATTTTGTTTTTCTTTGAATTTTCCCATTTCCTTCTGTACATTTTTTTAAACAATTTTCTCTATTTTTCATTTATGTAAAGAAAATATTTTTTAGTTACTTTTACAAATCATTAAATTATCTTATTTAATGGAACGACCTACCAAAAATTTTGGTCATATTTTATTGCCTGCGATACAGCCAAAATCAAGCCTTTCCTTACTTTTTTCGCCTCGTTTTCTGAACGTTTTCGAGGTAGGACAGTCCAAAAATACAATTTAAAAAAAACTTCTACGTAATTAGCCTGTATGCAGCAACATCTTTTAGATTTTAATGAAATTTGGCACACATATTTTTTTATACTTCATCCTGATAATGGTGGGATCGACCGTATTCCATGTGAATATTAATATTTCATTCATTCTATCTTCTAATTATTATTATATGATTTTAATTAAATTTGGGATGCTTGATAGTTTTGTAATCTAGTGTGTGTCTATACAATTTTGGGAATCAGTAGGTTCAGTGGGATGCTATCAAAATTTCGAATTCTTTGTATGGCTTGAAAAAGTGAAATTTTTAACATAGCTGTATTTTTTAAATTTTTTTACATATTCTCTGTCTTTTCTGAAACAGAGTATGGGTATGATTGTTCATATTGTTTTAATGGATTTATAAAATATGGTAACCAGGTTTCAGTGAAATCATAAATATCAAAATCTAGAGCTTTGGAGTTTTGTAAAACTTATAAAATTTTAGGACGTACCTTAGTTTTCTAGTAGTAAAATGATAAATTACTATTTGAACAAGATCTGAAACTAAAATCTATTAAATTTTTAATGTTATTGACGAAAGTACCAATCATGGGTTTCTCTAGTTCATTCCAATTCTTCTATTCTTTTAATGGAAACTTAGCTTCGAAATGATTTTAAATAGATTGTGAGCGTGTCATGCGAGAAGCGAGAGACCTACATCTCCGTGGTATTTAAAAAAAAAGTCTTTGAAACTAAGCTCATCATAGTGAGATGAAAGACCATCCTCGTGTATTAAAACGTTAATATTAGTTTTAGTTATATATATTCTATAATCAGGTAAGCGATCCATCGCGTAAAAGTTTTCCCCATTTATCACGGTAAGTTTAATTTTATATTGGTTTACGAAGTTATTGGGGATATGTTGTTAGAATAATTAAATTTTTCCATTATACATATCGGTTCAAGAAAACCATACTTTAAAAATTTAATTTATTTTAAATAGAATTTATACAATTTAAAACACATTCGTTAATCAAATTTTTGAATAGATTTGATCTTTTCGATTGATTAGATACTATGGTTTCACAATATATCACATACGAACGACATAATACTCAAATGGATTCTATATAATATTAAAATATATGTCAGAGGATGAATCTTTTATCATCGCTGTTCCATATTAAATTTGCATCAATTCTTTTGCTAATTATTTTTTATATTAAATTTGAGCTAAGTTTGATCATTTTTAAACTATCACGTTTTTCAATTCATGACACAAACATTGTCTCGCTGTTATACACATAAAAAACTACAGTTTTTGAAATGTCACTTTATGACCTAGAGAAATAACCACTGAAGATTTTGGTGACCTACATGAAATAGGTAGGATGGGTTGACGTTTTTTGAACAAGATGACAAGCGTCGGTGGGATCGTACAACAGGTCTTTGTGTCCTAGATACGTGGAGGTCCTAGAGGTTTCCCTCCATTCAAACCAAACAACCAAGCAACTCTCGAAAATGTACTGCTTACAAAATTATAAGACATTACAAACTTGATATATTCTTAAATGTAATTCAATTAATGGATATCGTATTAGATAGAAGATGAAAATGGATATCAAATTGAGCTGTTAATAATACTTTTCTTTAGTAACGAGGATTTTATTTACCAAAAATTGTAAAATAAAATTTTCTTTAAAGAAAATAGAGAAATTAAAAGATATTTTGTGAATAAAATTTAATATTTTTAAACACAATATTCCAATATTTGCAAATGTTAAATATTATAGTTCTTCTAAAAAAAAATATAATTACTTCTTTCCTAATGATGTCTTCAACTTCAAGAGCTGTTTGCAAATTATGTGGATATGGCATGCCATGTGTTATAATTGTAGATTCTAGAGCAACAATTGGTTTATTTCTATTAAGTTTATCATTAATTTCTGGATGCACATCAATTACTGAACTGCAATTAAATTGAAACAAGTTTATTATAATGTAAACCTATTTTGAAATCACACAAAATAATTTATTACCTTAACGAAGAATAATTTTTCTTTGTTAAATAATGTTTGCAGATTGATAGCAGTGGTTTTCTCATATTTCTAAATTTAAGCATTCTGCAAAATAATATTTAAATTTATTTAAATTTCTTAAATATTTAAAATATTTCATGTTGAAAAATTTTCTATATAGTACACTCCAACATAAAATTAGGATACATAATTTTATCAACACTTTAATTTTTAATTTGAAATTGTTTTGAATTCAGAATGATATGAAATTAAAATATTTAATTCAATTTAATATAATATGCAAAGAGAATTATTAATACTATTTCAAAATTGGATTTATATTAAATGTAATTAAATTAACATCGTACAAAGTAAATATATTTAAAAGGGGATCAATCAAAAAATTTAAATTTTTTCTTGTGGTAAATGTCTATACATGAAACTTTATCGAATAAACAGCACGCAGTTCACGGTTCACATCATAGCGCAAGCCTTTCTTTTTAAATAATCTGTGTTTGGTATTCTTTATATATATTGTACAATGTGTTACTAAACAAACAAAGAAGTGTTACACAAGCTTTATCAATCCTTACATTTCTGGGTGGATTAGAGTTCGCAAAGGTACATCACAAAGCGGCATCATGTCACCTTTCCTCTGAGTACTACATGTAAAAGACCTCTTGACTGAACTAATCAGATGGGTATATCTCTTTGTCTGTTATGCAGACGACTCGGTCAGTCTCGTTGCAATGGAATTTGAATGGAACGCCCCGGAATAATGTAATTTGCACTGTACGCACATAACACTAGCCGCCCATGGGCAGAATAATGCATTGTAGCCTAAGCCTAAATCTGAAATTCATATTACGATTTCATATAATTTTCATGATTTATGTTATTATGATTTTCATCTTTTTTGTAGAATATTCAAAAAAAAATTACAATTTATTCATTTACAAATAAGTTTGATGTAATTTATCAAAAAACTAAATAATTTTATTTAATAAATCTGCTAGATAATATTTTCATCTATATTATTCCAGAAATCTTTACAATTATCAAATAATTTCAACAATTATCAAATAAATAATTTCTTTATTACCTTATTTTAAAAAAACCGATAATCTTCAGTTTAAGTTATTTTTATCCGAAAAAAGGAAAAAGTATTTTTATTATATAGGTTTATTTTTTTTGATACAAATTAAGGTAAAGCTGTTTACTTACAAAATATAAATTGAGGTATATTTTTACCTAAATAATATTGTCTAATAAGCTAATATTTGATCCCTTTGAAATTGGTCAAAATAATAATTGCCTAAAAAAAATAATCCTAGAATATTTATATTTTATCCTTAGGGAAATCCAAAATACTTATTACCTAGGAGACGACGAAAACAATATCTACCCCTTAAAATAGAGAAGCTTCAATACATTGGCATTGGTTTTACTGATGAACAACGTGTATAATATTATTCTAAAATAAAAATCAGTTTTCTTTTTCCCAAACTTTATTATTTTGTAAGTATACTAAGTTAATGAAATCATTATAAAAAAAAAACAGTTTAAAATGACAATATCCCATTGGGAGCTTTGGGAGCATTGGGCATGCTAAACTCTGTTTTTAATAGTAAGACACAGAAATTTGTTGTCAGAATATTGTCTCAATTGATATGATCTAAATAATAAATCGTTATATCAAAATCGTTATATCAATAATTATCTATAACATGAGAATAACACTTGGCCAAATAAAATGGATTCAATTAGCTACCAACAAAATCCACGTTTTCTCAAAGAGGACCATAATTATTAATTTTTGGCTCTTACTCCGACTACATACCACTACCAACTCTACTATTTGTATAAATTACAAAAATAATACACTTTCATTTTTAACAAACTCCTTTTTTTTATATCCTTCCTTAAAATATTTTATTGATCAAACTATCCATATAAAAATTAGACTTTATAACTCAAAAATTCATATAAAAACTCAATTATTTTGTGACAGTACATTATATAAAATTTATTTATTTTGTATTATATAAAATATAAACAATTTAAACAATTTAATATAAAATAAAATATATTGTATAATATTAAATTTTATATAAATACAAAAATGGAAGGTTTACCTAAACTACCTGGATTAAGTTTTGATAATAGAATTAAATTACATCATCATTTATCACATTGTTTTGATTATAGTAAAGGATATCAATTAAGACAACGACCGCCATGCGGTATTGGTAGAGATCCATTACCAGAGGTTTCAATTGCTAATGTAGAAAAGGATAATGCAATTTTGTAAAATAATTTAAATATTGAAAATTCTAATATATTTCTAGTTTTTAAATTAATTAAAAAAAAAATATATATATATAACAAAAAAATTAATATTATTAATAAAAGGTATGATCCTGTACTAACGTATGGACGTGTACAACCACCGCCTGCAGAACCATTTCGTCCGCATTATGTTGTTTATGATAAAATGACATTAACATTCAAAGCATTTTTTAAACAATCAGTAACTGAATCCCCAATAGAACACTATAGAGTTCGTTATGTGAATATTATATATTTTTTAGAAGATGATAGTTTAACAGTAATGGAACCCACAGTTGTGGTAAATATTACATAAATTTATACATAAATATATAATTAAAAGCATTAAATATGTATAACAATATAAGGTATACAGTGATTTTGAAGAAAAAAAAATATGAAAAATATCTACTATATAAATATTTAAATTGTTATGATATTGTAAATTCAAAATTATAACCTTTAATAATTACGTGTTATTTACTCAATTTAGTTATCTACAAAGTGTTTTAGTTCAGTAACATTGACATTGGTTCTTTGTTATACATTTAGTCAATTTCTATATACTATTTAATATGCATTAATCATAGTTTTAATATTATTCTTATTTTCCCATTAATGTATAACAATTTCATAAATAAATGCCTAAAAGTATGCAATATTTTAAATAAACACATTAAAATTATTATTTATAAATTTAAAATGTTTTCCCCCAAATATTTAATTATATATAATGTAGTTTAGTAAAACGATAAAATTTTCATCATGCTCATTAATTAAAATAACATTAACTTGTAGAATAGTGGTTTGCCTCAAGGTAGACTGGTTCGTCGAGGGAAAATACCTAAAAATATTTCTGGTGAAGTTTATTCATGGAAGGATTTTAATATTGGAATGGATGTTGAATTAAATGGAATTGTATTTCATATAACTGATTGTGATCAATACACAAAGGTAATATTTGTAAAAATAATAATATTCTGCAGTTATTATAAAAATAAAAATTTAAATTAATCTGTTTATACTTATAAAAATTATTATAACTCGAAAAATTTAAAACTTTGAATTTATGATTCATTTCATTTCATTATTTTAAATATTATATTTATTAAAAAGGATTTTCTACTAAGTGAAGGAGTTGATTTGAATCCAGCAGAATCAACACCAATTGATCCACGGACAAGAGCCGAAGAACTTAAAAGACTTGAGGGACAATTAAAGACAAGACCAGGATCACAATCACAGCCAAAAGATGATGATAAATTAAGAAGATTTCTTGAATTTCAAGGTAAAATTTTACGGTATGTAAAATATAATTTTAGTCAAAATTTTTAGATGTAATTAATAAATTGAAATTTATTTTAGTTTTGATTGTATACTTGATGAAACAGAACGTCCTAATTCTGAAGCAATTACTTATCAAATGTTTTATTTTTTGGAGGATGATACAATTTCAATAAAAGAATTAGAAGAAAATCGTGAAGGACGTGATCGTTTTCCAATGTATTTACATCGAACAAAAATACCAACAAATTGGCGAAGACGACCTGGTATAAAAATTAATAATATATTACCAACTAATACAAATTAAATATTTACTACCGTATTATAATTTTTTTTTTAAATTTTATATTATAGTAAATTATCCATCATGTTATATGGAATTGTCTGATAAAGAAGTTGATGAATATTATCAACCAAAACATTTTTTAATTGGTGAAACAATTTTTGTATATGGCAGACGATTTCTATTATTAAATTGTGATTTATTTACGCGGAAATATTTCGCAGATGTTCTTAAATTACCACAACCACCAAAACTTATTATAAAATTCCCAGAGCGTACAGTACGACAGAGGGTAAGTGTTTTGATGAAGGTTTTAATTACAAAAAAAAATTCGTTATATTTTAAAGACTCTATATTAAAGAAAATTACACTTTATTGTAAATTTTTTGAAATAGCCACTTCCTGATTATCTTGGTTTGGGAACACCAGAAGATTCTTTGGCATCATGCTTTGGTCTTAGACCAAAACCACCAAAGAAAAATATTATTAAATATATTGTAAATGCAAATAAGGTAATATTCAGTAAATCAAATTAAATGATTAAAAATTAATCAATATTTTATATAGTCTTTAAGATATTTATGTGTACTGGATTCAGCACATCCTGAAGATCAAATTCGTAAATTTGTATTATCATTTTCATTAGCTGATGATACAATTTTAGTTCATGAACCTAAAATTCGAAATTCTGGTATATTAGGTGGAAAATTTTTATCATCTAGACGTGTTCAATTACCAGGATGTGATCCAAAAATGCCAATTTACTATGGACAAAAAGATTTATATATTGGTAATAATAATTCAATGTTGTTTTTAATTTGAGTAAAAAAAAATATTTGAAAATATTTTAATTTGGTGGAATACCAAAATGAAAATATTAGTTTGTTTCAGCGCTGATATCGAACGCTATATGGAAATTACCACAATTATTGTAGCAACGTTACATGTACCAGAAATCGAGTTGCTAATATTCGTAATAACGTTATTAGTATGTACAGAATCGTAAATCATAACACCAAATAAAAATTCGGTATTTCGTTACAAGATACAATTACAATTACAAGTTACAATTACCTTTTAATTTGAAATTGTGCCGTCAAACGTGTCAATTTTTTTGAATATTGAATGTAACGCAATAATAATGTTAGAACGGAACGGAATTAAGAATTTTCATTATTAAGTTGGTACACGTATACATCGCTGTCGCTATAGTCTGTTGTCGTGAAAAAATTACAGAAATGAAAGAAAATTAATAGAAGCTGTTAAAAAAAGGAATTTAAATTATAATTTAAAATCACCTGAATACAAAAACATTAAATTATAATAAATAACATATGACAGATGACAAGGTGGCAACGACAGCGACACCGACACTTTCGAAACACGCGACAACAGACCGAAAAACACGACCAGCTTAAAGTATACACCAATAACAGAAACGAAAATTTATTTTGCGCTCTGTGACATACCGAAATAAATAACGTTACTATACTTTTTTTCGGTATATGTTTGATTGTTTCTTCTGTTTTTTTTATTATATTTGTATTAAAATTTATCCTTTATCTCAGAATTATCTTTAACAAATAATCAATAATATAAGATTATTATAATTGTAAAATTTATTTATCTACTAATCTACAGTTTGTAAATAAAAACAATAAAATACAAAGATTGTCTATAATTTTTAAAGTTTCTTAGAAATCAATTTTATATTTATAAATATTTTTATTATTTCTTTTTAGGAGCAATATTAAAAATAAGTGATCATCGTTTTCGTATTGTTGGTTGTGATAAATTTGTTTATAATTATATGAAAGAAAATCCCGAATTATTTTGTGAGGAAGCAATACAAGGTGTTCAAAAATATTTACTATTAGAGGGTAACTTAAAAGAAGAAATCAAAGTAAATATTTCCATAAATCTGTAAATTTTATTTTTTAAATAAAAAATTGTATTATTATTTTAGGCATCAGCTGCTAATGAAATGAGTTGTAGACCACAACCAAGAGAAACCGCTAATGAAATAAATGAACCACAAGAAATTTCTGGAATTGAAGCGTGCCTTAAAAGAATATCTGATGGTAATGATGAATTACCAATGTTACCACAAGAAATGCCATGTTTTGATCGTACAATTGATGTAGATACACAAGGAAAATACGAAAATTGTGCATATAAAATTAAACCATTATCATCGAAAACTATCGAAAAAGGTTTATAAATTATAGAAAAAAACTTATAATTACCTACTATATTTTATATTTAGAGATAATAGAAATTTAATTTTTCTTTTGATAATTTTAAAATATTTTATATTCTTTATTTTACATACATTTACAAAATTCAAAATATCGAAAATCTTTAAATAAATAATTTTTTGTATAAATGAAAAAGTAAACACGTTTTTTGACAACTAAAAAAAATGAAAGCTAAAAATTAGTAAATACTCAACAATAACAAAAAAAAACACGCCTGAGGTTTATAAAAAGCCGGAAAGTACTGCGGACTGCGGCAGATTTGCCAAACAAATCAAAAAATCATATCAATAAAATTATGAAACACTTGCGCTCTTTAGAAAAAATTCGAGCATGCGTGTGCTCATAAACGTGTTTAAAATTTTGTTATAAATAATCTTAAAATAATTCATTTATGTTTTTTTGATGAGTTGAAATTTAATATTTTGTTATGATTCAGCTGAGCAGCTGCAGCTACGTTAACAAATTATGGTTTACTAATAATTGTAAATATCGAATAAATTTCAAATCATATCAAAAATTAAAGTTCAACAGAATTATGAACTTTAATTATCAGATATTTCAGATAGCACACATTATAGTTATTATCA
Source organism: Rhamphomyia laevipes (assembly GCA_963920725.1). Taxonomy (NCBI): domain Eukaryota; kingdom Metazoa; phylum Arthropoda; class Insecta; order Diptera; family Empididae; genus Rhamphomyia; species Rhamphomyia laevipes. Next base: position 53,232,042 of record OY987257.1, read on the forward strand.
TTGAATGTAGAAGCTACATTTTTGGAGGATATATTATTGTAGAAATCCGGACTAATTGATTTTAGATTTAAATATTGATACTAATTTTTTAAATAAATTCAGGAGCTGCTAAATTACTGCATTATTTATTAGGATGAAATCTTTGAAATTAAGGAGTAATTGTAGTAAAAAAATATTATATACTTTGACTGCAAAATTATTTTGAAATCTTCTTGAACCTAAATATAAATTAAATCACTTTTATTATAATTCTCCATATACGGCAAAATCCACAGCATAATGTAAATATTTATATTTTAATTAACATTATTTTAAGTAAATATTAAATTTTTTATATATTAATTCATATTTTATTTTCTAATGTCATTTAATTTTGGGTTTTCTGGAAAAAATCAAAATTATAATAGATTGTGGATATTATCTTTTTAAAATTACAATTAAATATTTTAAATTATAAAATTATTACAAAAAATATAAGGCATTTATAGTATGTTTTTATATATATTATAGAATTTACTCCACTTAGGAAGGAATTTACTAAAGTAAATATTAAATTATTACAAAATTTATATTTAACTTGTATTTACAAAAAAAAAAAGTTTACCTTATAAAATAAAATAATATATGACTAAAAACATAACTACTAGTGTTACAAACATCCCACCAAAAATAACATATTTATCCTCTGATAATCTTTTTTCAATTAATTTCATTGTATGATTTGATAAACCCAATGTACTTCCTATATCTAATATTCGTTTACGGGCACCTTTTAATGTTTCACGTTGATGTTTTAAACTATCCAAAATATTACCACCAGTAAATATCATTTCATCAACACCTTGATGAGCATTATTTAATTGATTATTATGTTCCAATGAATAATCAATATCAATAATTGATGTTTCTGGATTTGATGTAAAACGACGATTTAATAATTGTTCACGTTCACTTTGTTCTAATACGCGTTTTTCTTTTTTTTGTTGATAATTTTGTAAAGCACTCTACAGAAAAAAAGCAGGTATTATTTCAAAATCCTAGAACAAATAATTTAATTTAAGTAAAAATAAAAATTAGTAACCTGTAAGTGACGAACATCATATTTTAGTTGATCAACACGCATTTTAGCATTTGGTCTCTGAGAAACTGGAACTTTAAAAACTAGAACATCAAGTCGATCACAATTTCTTTTAAATACAAGAAGTATATAAGCATATTACGATTACAAATTTTATTTAATTAAAAAATTTATTGCTTACGCATTAACCATAACAATTTTTGTATGAATATCACTTTCAACATTTAAATCACCCTGTGGTCCATTTAATAATTGAAAATTTTGTTGAATCTCTTGAATAAGACGATTTGTCTGATGATATAGCTGATCCATAATTTAATTTTAATACTTTTAAATTATATATTTGGGAATGTTAAAAACTAATATAATATTTGGTTATAAAAAATTAAAATATATAAATTTATTCTGTCAATTAAAAGTTGAAATTGAAATTGAAACGTCAACCTGAAAACGTCACCGGTTTTTCGTCAGCAAAAAGCAACACGTAACTACGCACACTTCTACACATTTTTTGGTACACGTTGGATTTTATTACATATTCAGCTACCCAGCATCAATAACACGAAAATTTAATTCGCGCACTGTTGATATTTTGTGTTGTCAAAATTTAATTATTTTTGACTTTTCTCATTTATGTAAACATCTCCACAAAAAGAGAAAATAGTTTTTATTTTATTTTTAAATTGTTCAACAATTATTTCGTATTTTTATGTAATTAATTATATAGATAATAAAAAATATACAGTATGGATTTAAGTCTACATCCAAGACGTGTTAATTATGATTTAATTTGTACGGAAACAATAAAACCACGTAAAATATTACCACAAAATTTACAAATCCGTTTATTTCAACGGGAAAATGGTTTATACCGGCGTGGTTGTGAAAATACATGTAATCGTCAATTTTATCATAATATATTTCCAAATTTAACTGTTATTAATGTTGAAAAGCCAGCGGGTTTTTTACGTAAATTTACACCAGATGGAAAATATTTAATTGCATTTTCATATGATCAATTATCTGTTGAAGTATATACATTTCATGGTACACCAGCAGCAGCTGAATTATTACGTCCATGGAATAATGATTATATACCAAATGATAATAATGGAGATGCATTTAAAATACGTGATTCAATATTTTCAAAATTATTTACATTAAAATATACAATAAATGTATCAACATATAATAAACAATTAAATCGTGAATGTAGTTTATTTACACAAAATTCACGTTTTGTTATTGTTGGTGGTGCATATCAAGTACCAGATGAGCTCCGTCCAAGTTATTATGAATTATATACATCAAATGAAGATATTACATCAAATCAACGTTGTCCATTAGAAGATTATTCAATATATATTGTTGATTTATTAAATGGTTGTGTTACCGATAGTATTGATTTTAATTCAGATAAAATATTTTTATCACATAATCAAGGTGTTTATTTATATAAAAATACATTTACTGTATTATCAATATTTCATCAAACAATACATATTTACGAAATATTTAATGGACATTTTATGCCATTACAAAAAATTGGTAGATTTTGTAATATGATGGAAAGAGATTTATATAATAAAATTTATCCAACAATTAAATTTAAACCATTTAAAGAAAAAACTATAAATAGCTTAAAACAACGTATATTAACATTTATATATAAACGTGCTAAACTGAAAGGTATTATTGATGGTGATAATTTTGAATTAAGAAAATTTTATCAATTTTTTGAACATGTAAGTACCTATGTATTTATACATTATACGGTTTTCAATTTATTGAAAATTATTTTGTAAATACAAGTATTCCATATTAAAATATATAAATTTAATAATATATTTAATTATTTTTATAATTATTATTTTCCAGTATAAAAATTTACGTATGTGGAAAATGCAATTACTTGATGAAAATCATTTATTAATTAAATATGCTAGCGAAGATGTTGTCAGTTTAATTGTTCCAGAACCAAATAATCATCCAGCATTTTTTATATTTTATAATATACCAAAAAGTCAAATTTTACAAGTTTATGATAATACTTCTCGTGAATTATTAAAACTTTTTGAAAATTTCTGTGATATGTTTCGTAATGCCCATATTATGTCTGACAACGAACAATATCCATGTTCTCCCAGTAATAATGTTTTTGCCAATTTGCTCCAACAAAAGTAATATTTTATAATATCAAAAATTTCAATAAATTTCAATTTTTTTTTTTTATTTTTTAGATGCAAACATACAATAATTAGTGCACGTGGCGGTGGTATTATTGAAGCTACAAAACGTATGCTAGCACAATTACCAATTAGTGCACAAAGTTATAGTTATTCACCATATTTAGATTTAAGTTTATTTAGTTATGATGATAAATGGATATCGGTAATGGAACGACCAAAAACTTGTGGTGAATATCCAATACGATTTTTTGAACGTGAAAGTGGTATATTTAAATTTCGTATTTATCCTGGTTTACAAGATAAATCATTAACATCAACTAGACGTTTAGTAGCATTCACATTTCACCCATATGAACCATTTGCAATTAGTGTTCAACGAATTAATAGTGAATATGTTGTTAATTTTCATATACATAATGAAACAACGAAAGTTATTAGGTAAAATAATATATATATTTTTGTATTTGTAGTTAGGTAAAATTATCATTGTTTTTAAAAGTGGAAAAATGTATTAAAAATTAAATTTTTGAATCAAAAATATAATTATATTTATGTTATAAGTGAAATTGACAAAAAAATATGGATAATAAATTAAAAAATGAATTATTTTATTTTTGAAGATAGTATCACGATGTAAGTTGATTTTTTCTATTATTTTAAATAATTCCTAAATAACAAATTGCCAATTGGAATTCATTATAATTAAAACAATTACTTAATTTGGTTGTCTTACAAAATTTAAGAAATACAACTTTAGGTAGATATAAATATTTTGTTATATATCTTACTAATGAATAATTTATACAATTAAAAATAAATCTTACGGACAAAACATATAAATTACATTCCTTAAAAACTAATTTACATAATTTAGAGCTACTACGAGTACGAGCAAGCTTTCAGCAGCTGCGCAGTTTACGCAATCAGTCGGTCATTAATTTAGATTTCTAACAGAAGTAGCGCAATATGTCAGATTAAAATTTAGAAATCTAACACATCCTTTGCAGTTATCGCAGTCGTTGAATATACTTATTGGGATATTGGGATAGGCTACAAAATGTCTTTCAATTTTTTAATTTGCAGCCGGTTGTGTAAATATGCAATCAAAAAGTTTATGCATATGACTCCCTTTTCGTTTTTTTTTTCGGGGTGCATAAGCTACACAGCAGCTGGATTCTTGACCGCACCCTATGCATTAATCAAACTCTAGAAAATCTAAATTATCATATTGTGTTGCCAATAAATAAATACTATTCTGACTATTTGCATTTACATTATCCAAAGAATTATTTATTTCCTAGAAAAATGATATTATTTTCATAAATTTTGTAAATAAGGAAATCTTGAAAAATTACCTTTTCTTCTTTAGAAGAATCACTTGTATTGGTAACATCTACTTGTAATGGATTCAAAAAATTGTTTAATTTTTGTAATGTTTTCTTGGAAATTTCTTTAGGTTTTTCATTAAAATTAATATTCTTTGAAGCTGCTGGAACCGATGTTTTTAATTTATCAGAACTTTTAGAATTTTCATGCGAATTGCTTGAAGTCGATGGTTTCGGTTTATCATTTTTTTTATCAAATATATTAATAGTTTCTCTAGTTTTGATCGGTTTCATTCTCTTCAAATCTTTTTTAATATCCTTCTTAGAAGTGGCCTGTACAGGCAATTGAAATTCTTTATTATTCAAAAAACTATCAAGTTCTAAATCTATATCATCTAAATTAGGATCATTATAAATTGAATTAAATTTGCCAATCGGTACATTATTTGTTTCTTTCATAACATAATTTTTTAATTCTTCATTATGAACTGATTCGATTAGTATTTGCGAATTATCACTTTTTTGCAAAAGATCTAAACTCAATTCAAAATCATTATCGTCACCCCAGTCCATTAAATCATTTAATGGTGGCACATTTTCGTTTATCAAACTATTAGATTTAGGCTGAATGTCAGAGTCAGAATCTTTGTTATCCCCGCAATCAAATAAATCATTTATTGGTTGCGATACATTTTTGTTTAGCAAACTATTAGACTGAATATTAGCATTTTTTAGCTGCGGCAATATTTTTTTTGAATTACATAAATTTTCTGAATTATTATCCAAATTCAAGCAAATATTATCATCAGATTTATTATAATTTTCTTGATATAAATTATTTTTATTTTCTTTATTTGAAATTTTAACTTTTTTCACATGATTTTCAAAACCAAAAATGCGTTCAATATTATCAATATTAATTTTATTACTTGTACATTTTCTCTTTTTTTCTACTTCATTTTCAGTAATTAAATTTTCTGATCTATCTTTAAATACACTCTCATTTGTTAAATGATATTCTTCTAAATATTTTAATTGATCCAAAAGTTTTTCTTCTAAATTTATTAAATTTAAAACATTTAATATTCTATGAATATCATCTGAATCTGGTCCTAATGGTAATTCTTCTTTAACAACATCTAATGGTGTTAATAATCTACCAAATCCCCATGTTGATTCCATTAAACGTATAACTATAACCGCATCAATACCTAATACTTCTGTACGTAACATTAATCTAGCATGGGATTGTGCCAAGCGAATTAAACTATCAAGTAAACGAACTGTTGTTCTTGATGGATCACCAGAAGAATCTGACCGACACATTTTATAATAAACTCTTAATATTATATTAGCTTCAGTTGTTAAAATTGGTTTTATTTCATGAGCAGCTAAAAAATGTGATTGTAAACGTTCTAAATTCCAAATTTTATTATTATCTTTTCCATTGTTCATTCTTGTTGCTGGATCTATTATATTATTATTATCCAATAAATGCATTGCAACACGATTATCCCAATCAGGATTTCGTTCATCACGTAAAATAAAAATTAAATCAAATCGACTTAAAAGTGGTGTTCCAATACCAATATTTAAAGCTGATAAACCTTCAGGATCACTAACTGAATAAAGACAACGAGCATTTGTTGCAGCAAGTATAACACAACGTGTATGTAATATTGATACTATTCCAGCTTTATAAATATGTTTCTTTTTTGTATTCAAAAAACTTTAAATTTTATTAAATTTACCTTTGCTATACTGACAGTTTGCTGTTCCATTGCTTCATGAAGTGCACCTTTATCATGTTCTTGCATTAAATTAAATTCATCAATACAACAAACACCACCATCTGCTAATACAAGAGCTCCAGCTTCTAAATGCCATTCTCCGTCATCCTTAAATATTCAAAAAATATGATTAATAATTATTTCAAATTTAATGTATGTTTAAAATTATAAGTTATTGTTTATGATATTCGGCTAATTGACCGACAAAAATTACGGATTGCGTAAGTTACTAATATAACTTAGCGAATTGAAAGAAATGTTTCGATTAATCGGTCAAAAGCCGGATACCATATTTTTACATTAATTTTATTATACTCTTATAGCTGCCGCCGTTAATCCAGCTGCAGAACATCCTAATCCAGTTGTATGGACAGATCTTAAAGATATTTTCGATATAAATTTTAAAAGTATTGATTTTGCTAGTCCTGGATCACCAATTAATAATATATGTGAGTTTCCTCTTTTCGTAATACTACCAATAATACCATTACTTTGTTCATCTTCCATTCCACTACATAACGATAATGCTAATGCCAATTTAACTGGATACATACCATATATTTCGGGACATATTGATTGTATTATTAAATCACGTGCATTTAATTGACCAATTTTATTACAATCATCTTCCCATTGTCCACGAATACATATCATTTTTTCAGAATAATCTTTATTAATATTTACTTTCTTTTCATCTTTAATAATACCAACAGCATGCATTGTTAAATTAATGTTTCCACATTTATTTTCAAATATTGGTCCTCTCTGATATTCTATTGTTCCACTAAATAAAATTAAATTTAGTGAAGTTAGTATAATATATTATTAAAAAAATAGATTTAGAATTTTACCAAATTGTTACACATTCACCAGGTACACAAGTATCAACTAAATCATTTTCGAGACATATTAATAATGAAACTCGGTAACGTTTTTTCGAGATTTCCTAATAATTTATAATGTGATTTATATATTTCAGTAAGTTCTAAAACAGCTTTCAAATATTTTTACCTGTAAACGTATTTCCTGATAGTCCATAAAAAAATTTGATAATGGCATTGAATTTTTTCGTTGTAAAGTACCATAACATATTCCATTTGAATTTATACAATATTTTGGTACATCAAATATATACATTCGACCATATTCAGCTTCTATTAAAAATGTTTCTTTACATTTATTACAGACATATTCACGTTTAAATTCTAACAAACGTTTTTGGTTTACACGCGTAATTGTACCTTTAACTTGAACAAATGATCCAACATCATCAATTGATGGTAAATTTTGATTTTTTAAAGGATTGTCAATTGGTGGTAAATTAACAAAACGTACATGACAATCTTCTTTTATTTGAAATTCGGGTTCTAAAAATGCATTACCACCTTCGACAATTTGTTTTTGAACTTGTAATAAAGCTTTGTCCCAATCGGGCGAAACTAATTGAACTTTTCTGATTACTGCTTTGTATAATGCATGATTTTTATCCTTTAGAACTACAAGGCTATAAGTATAAAATATTTATTTTGTAATTTATATTATCATAAACCCATAAACCATAAATAATTTAAAATGTTTACTCTATATCACGGTAGTTCAACTTCGAAGAAAATAAGAAAATGGTTTATAAAATTGACATTATTTCCGATTTCAATTTCAGGGAGCGCTAGTGTCGTTTTTAGTGTCATTTTAGCAATTTTTTTATCAATTTTATATTTGAGGTTATGTTTATGATTACAAACATTTAAAATTAAAAACGTTTGTGTGTTTGTATTGTGATATGTTTTGATATTTGATCAGTGTTTAGCGTGTTTAAAAAATATATTTGTGAATTTGTGAATTTAAACACTATCTCTAAATTTATAAATTATAGTATAAAACTACTTATACATAATTATTGTTATGGTCTGAACAGGAAACTTTGCGGTTCCTCCAGGATGCAGCTACCAACTGATGACCCAATACAAAAAAAAGCCTTCAAGTACTATTAAAAAAATTTTTGTAAAAAAAGGAAAATAAATAAAATAAAAAATTTGCTATAAATTATTTTCTTTATTTATTTTTATTTATAATTTTATAATTAAAAAAAAAAAAAAAAAAAGGGTTATGGGCATTATGGGAGAAAAAAAAAATAAAAGAATAGGGTTGGGAGTGAAAAAAATAATAATAGGGTCATGAAAAATTTAGTTCCCATTTCAATTTCTATGTAAGAGTGGCGCTGTTATTTTTATTTGAGAGTTGGCGATCTATTAAGTATATATTATCTATGCTCTATATTAATTGAGATATGAGTTTTATCGTTGTCATCGTTTAATAAATCTGTAATATCTTCTTTATGGTTTTCAAGTAAATAATTTTCCATTACTTTGGAGACCATAATTATATCGAAAAAAAAATACTTTTAGAGCGATAACGATTTAATAAATTTAAAACAAAAAAATAATGTAACAAGACCAAAATAAAAATTAAAGAAAATAAATAATAACAATGTCAACAATGTAAATTGCCGCAGTATAGATGGCATAATCGTCGACAACAAATCAATCAGCTGTAGATTAAGTGTAGTCTACACTACACTATAATAAAAAACCAACCGGAGTAGATAACATACCAAAGCGAGTTGTTAAAGGAACGAGAAGAGTACCCGTACAACTGCTGGAGTTAATAGAGCCAATCTATTTCGATCAAAATACCTTGCATTAACAAAAATTACCGTAAAGCATTTCTAATAAGACCACTATAAGTTGTGGTATATGCTGAGTATGGACTTTAACACCTTAGGAAAGACGGATGAGTACCAGGGTTAAATTCCAGATCAAAGCATCGATATCACTGTTAGTTGACTCAGCTTTAAATGTGTACCAGCAATTAAAATTAAGGTCCAAAATAAAAATAATGCTAACTAGGGGGTGCAGGTAACTCGAAGTTAGGTTCATCAGGGATCCATGCTAAAATTTCCGATTTCAATGAAATTTTTAACACAGGTTAGTTTTGTGATCTAATGTGCCTATAAAATTTAGGGTCGGCAGTTTCAGTACGTCCACTATCAAAATTAGAAATTCTATAAAATTCATTATAGGTGTCTTAAAAGAAAAAAGCATTGTTTGTTACATACAGAACGCTGTTATAAATCACTTGTTGAAATTGAATCCAATTCTACCAGTTATCTGCTACCCCTAATCAGTAGCTTTTTTCTATATCTAAATTTTCAAATTAACAAAAAAAAACCTAATAAATTAATACATAATATATTTTCCTTTTATCTAGAAAACGGAACGTTTTGCGGAACGATAACAATCACCACATAAATGTATCTCCTAATACCTAAATGAATTAGAAATTTTAAAACATAAATATATTACATATTTAATTTAATATATACTTGTCAAAATATTATTATTTATTATTGTGTTGTTTCTGAATTTCAATTAAATTTAAAGACTTATTTCATAAACATATATGTCTTTACAAAAAAAAGCATTTCTTTTTCTATACAAAACATTTTTTAACAAACAAAAAATAAAAATGATTTAAATGTTCTGCAAAATTAAAATCAAATAATTCCAGTTAGATATTAAAAAAAAAAAAAAATCAATTTATATTACCAAATGTTTTAAATAATTAAATAATTAAAAATAAAAATAAAAAAATAACCCAAATCAATTTAGTATAAATATCTATTCATTTTAATTTATAAATTAATATTTATATTGGAATCTTCTACTAGTCCAAATTTTGAAATTTTAATTTCATAAGGAACATTTAAATTTTTTAAGATTTTCCTAAGAAATTTAATATTATAAACTAAAACTAAAATTTTAATAATACAGAACATTTTTTTTTTTTTACATAAGTATTTTAACTTAAAAATATCATTCAAAGTCCATGTGTAATTATTTTAATATATATATATATATTTTCTTTGTTAATCACTGGTAAAGCATATATATTTATGTAGTTTTATTCATTAACAAAAATAAGAAAGAAGAATGTATTTAATAAATTTAATATTTTAGAGGATGAGTTTTAAGGCGCTGAATTTGTGCAGTAAATTTAACAATAGAAAATCATTTATTCAAAATATTTAATTATTTATATATTTAGTTAGCATTTTGAGAAATATAAATAAAAATAAAGTTCTTGTTAGCTGCACAAAATTCTGCACAAAAAACTTAACCTTTTGTCTTTCTGTTTATTTTGTATTTATAAATTAAATTTAATTTCTTTAGTTTTCCGATTACTTTATTTTATGGTATTACACAAAACTGTTTTAATATTTTATTTTATGTTATTACACAAAACTGTTTTAATATTTCTAAATTGATATCTGCATACTTATTCTCTTTATTTGATTGTATAATATTTTTGTGAATATCATTTTACTCAGTTTTATATTTTATTTTTATTTTATATATAATTTACTCATTTTTTTTTTTATATATATATATATATAGATATATATATATATATATGCAATTTGTTAAACATTTCTATATTATTATTTATTAATTATTTAATACATTATAAAAGAAAAAAAAACTAAAAAAAATTATTTCTTCTTTTATTATTAAAGATTTTTTTTAATATGTGTATATAAATTTGATATAATTTTCAATCAAATTCATATTCTACATTACCATCATCAAATTTATAAACATCTGATTGACTAGATGAATTATTTCTAGTATCTCTATTACTTCCATCACCAGTTAAATCACTATTTTGTTGCTGTTGTTGTTGTTGTTGTGAATTACCTACTGTAGATGATGATATTGTTTGTTCTGGCCTTAAATTTTGTTGTTGTTGTTGTTGTGATGAAGACAATGAAGATGATGGTCCAGATGTACCTGGTGTAGAAAATATTCGTGAAAATGACATTGGAATTGAACTGAATATATTTGTTGGATCTGGTAATATTGGTAATGGTCTTGCCGGTGGTTGACTAGACAATGACGTTGTTGAATTACTATTTGAACCAGTTGGTACAGTTGTTGTTGTTGATGATGCAGATGATGATGACGATAATCTACCACCAATAACACCACCGGGTAAATTATAACCAAGTAATTCACCACCATCACGATTAAAAACTGCAGCATTGCCTAAAAACAAAACAAAATCGCAAAATAAACGTAAAACAAAATATAATAAAAAAAATATTTTATTCTTTAAAATAATATTCTTAATTTATTCAGGAAAAATTAATATTTATGTATAGGTATATAAGGAAGATATTCTTTTTAATAAAATTGTGTATTACTCTTGAAATTTATTTCAAATGTCGTTAAATTTTACTTCTATCGAATATAGAATTAATAAGAAGCATTAAAGTATGTTGAATAAATATTAAAAATCTAGTAGTAGTACCGTTTCAAAGTTAAATTCCATTTTCAGATTAAATTAATAGTGTTTCAAATTAAACTCTTTCCAAACTGTTGTAACACTTCAACAAATAAATTTAATGCTATAAAACTAAATTAACTAAACTTACTTAAATTTTTAACGAATTATATAATACAATTCGGAAAGGTTTTTTTTTTAAATTGAAAAATGATTAATTTAATTTGAAAATATTTCATTTTTCAAAATTTTAGGTTTATTTTCTGCTGGAATTACTTGCGGTTTGAAAATATTAAACATTATTATATCATTTTATAATAAAGTACTAGAAACTTATAACAACAAAATATTAATATTAGGCTCTTAAATACAAACTATTTCGTCACAAATTATACCAAACACAATTCGGAATTGTGAATTATTCCGTTTACAAAAACTACTAAAATGAATTATATTGTATTTCCCATTCATTGTAATTCTGCTTATATATTTAATGCAGGAAATAAAAAATAACTTATTTTATTAATTATTATACATAAAAAAAAAAAAAAAAAAATTTAAATTATAAATAACAAAATCAAGCAAACAATTTTTCTTTTTTAAATTTATTTTAATATTAACAAAAAAAAAAACCTTTTTTCTCTTATAACAAACACGATCTAAAAAAATATTATTTTGCTTTTTACAATAGTTTTAACTTATTCTATTTTTTTTTTATACAAATATCGCATTTTCAAAATCACTAAATTTACTAAACACGAATAATAAAAAGAAGCAATTTTTCGATTTTTTCTTTTTGCAAATTAAAAATAAAAACAAAATAATAGTTAACTAAATTATTATTGTAAACAAATAATAAATTTATACAAATTAATTTTATTAATAATAAAAAAAAAGTGAGAGATAAACTACTCACGTAAACTAGAAGATACATCAGATCCTTCTGGTGTTAAACTTTTACGGCATATAGGACATGTTCCGTGTAATTCTAACCAAGGTACTATACAACTTTCATGATATACATGCTAAAATAATAATAATAATAAAATGTATAAATAAAAATTAATTTTCTTTGTTAATATATTAATATGTAATTAATAATATACTTACAAGACATGGAAGTTTTCTAACCGATTCCATAATTTTAAAATCTTCCCAACAAACTGAACATTGTAATTTTTGTTCGACTTGTTCTTGGGTTATTTCAACATTTGGTATTTCATCAATTTTATCTTTGGGTAATGGCGGCGGACCAGTTGTATCCATTTGATTGAGTAATTGTGTTACTATTGTATCAATACCTTCACGACCCCATGCATAATCACCAGGGTTACCCATAAAAAACATTGATGCATTACCTAATGTTGCCTCATTACCACCAGATAATGTTTGTAATATTTCAAATATAACATTATCAAATCTATCCAAATTTTGGACACGTGGTCGACGACGATTTCGTCGTATCATACCAACACCACCAGCACCACTAGTTATACGACCTGAACCAGATACAGCTAATGCTGATGAATTACCACTATTACCATTAGATGGATTTAAACCTAAACTATTTGTAGCATCATCATCTATATCAGTTTCAGGTGGCCGACCACCACCTCTTGCCATTAATAATGTTGCTATTTCATCACGTATCAAATCTAAATCCTACAAAATAAATATTATAATTATATATAAAAGATATAATATTTAATGAATCATTTTTAAAAAAGTTATAATTCTAGATAATTATAAACACAAAAAAAAAAAAATTTACGTAATAAACATTTACATCTGTTCCATTAGCATCCTGCATCTCTATATCATCAGATGATTGATCAGCTACAGTTGTAGCAGGTAACTCTTCTATAAATCCACCAGAACATATTGGGCAAGTAAAATCCTAAAAAATATATGTATAAATATGTATTTTAAATGAAAAAAAGTTATTTTTGATAATTATAAATAATTATCGATTTTATTTATTGTCTTCCCCCAAAGTAATTTTTTTTTTAACTAGGAAATAAAATACATTATTCTCATCCCCGGCATGAAAACTTTTTGACAGTATTTTCATCTCATCTCGCTATTTGTAACCATATTTTTTTTTTTTTTTTTTAATTGCAAAACGATGTTTCTCATTTTTTATATTGAGAATCTTGTTTAGAACTAATTTATAAAACTTACAGCATTTACTGACTGAACTTCCACACTACATAAATGACAATAAAACCTTTGAGGAGGTTGCGGTCTATCTTCAACGACAGCTTCGGCCATTTTTATCTAATAAAAAAAATATATTTTTTTCTGTTTGAACTTTTTTCGGGTTTTTTTTTTTTAGAATATTTTCTACAACACCCTGTCCCGTATAAAAAAAATTATATGAGAGCACACTTTATCTGATAGTAATTTTCTATGAAATTAGTTTAGTAATTATAATTATTTTACACATATTTAAATTGAAATATTAATTAATTATATTGAATGATTTTTAGAAATGTAATTATTTTTATAATAATCTCAAAAAATACGATTTTTTTTCTATTCTTCGCGAAGAAAAATTGTAGCAATTTTTTTTTTGCAAGTTTTTTTTTTGAAAAGGTGCAGTTGTCAAAACCAATGAGACTTTTGATTTTGACAACATATTTGCGACCATTTGCGACATTTATTAATGTTAGCGCCATCTGTGCTTCAAAATGTGAACTAATAATTTAGATTTGGGTTTTGAAAAAAATTACAAAATATTTACATTTACAATCTGTTATTTCCTTTATTTTAACGATTTAATATGAGAAGCAGGTACTCGTATATATTACAATCATTACAATACAAATAGGTATAAAAAATTAATGAAATAAAATATTAATCAAATACAAGAACCATAACTAAGCTGTTTTACCATATACATTTATACCTTCAGAAAAATACATACACTAGACTAGAGGTCGGGAGGATCTTCACTCTACGTGAATATCTCGGGCTCATTCGTATAAAAAATTAAAAATTATATAATTTATTCACATTTTAAATTTTAAATCCCAAAAATGGCATATTTTTCTTCTTATTCTCCTTATATATTGCTTATAATGTAAGATATATAAATAATACACTAAAACATATGTGACGGATGTAAGCGTAACGTTTGAGTTCATATTTGACATTATGATGTTATTAAAAAGGTAGGTATACTTCGTTTCTAGAAAAATATAAAATATAAATATATAATATACATAATTGGTGCTTTGATTTTCGTTCAATTGTTATTTTTCTTCTTAGAATGAAGAAATATTATAAAACGGTTTTTAGCTGCCGCATAAATAATTCAGATATAGTATTATTTTAAGACCAGGATTTTTATTTTAAAGCAAGTATAACTTTATGTAGTTTGATTTTTAATGTGGAATTTTATTATGTAAACTGCGGACCACATTCTGCGTCATTCTGGTTCTAACATTACATTTACGTAATACCCTTTTGAATCTTTTGATGCTATATGATATTTGACATATTGAAAATAAATTTTCTACAGGATTTTAAAAAAAATGCTGTCAGTACAATGCCAAAAATATGATAATGTCAATTTGTCAAATTTAGATCGGTTGATAAACAGCTGTTTTATATTTCCTCGTACTCGTACATTATATTTTTTCCATCTTAAAAAAAAATAAAAAAAAAATATTAAAATCGTCCGTCGCAATTAAGAAATCTGAAATCTATTTAATAAAAGTATTTTAGTTCGTGCGAGTGCTAAATTTTCTCAAGAATTATCTATTTAGTATTCGAATTAAACATTTTCATATAATAAAATATACGATTACTACCGGTAATTTTAATTTAAAATAGTTTAATCTTTTTAATAAACTTAAATTTAAGAAGTGATAAAAAAAAATCAACCTAACCTTAAAGTTTTTATATAAAAAAAATTCCATCTCATTCTAACAAGAAGTTGAACTTTTTTTTATTAAATATATTTTTTAAATTTATATTTTCGATTTTATTTATTATCTTATAATTGCGTCACTTGTTTTTTAAGACCTTGGTGAAGATCGAATAAAGTCACTTTATATATGTAGATATATAGATGCATAATATATATACATACAATATGTATTAATAAAAAAAAATTACTTCTGTTTTGTAATATAAAATTAATATTACATATATTATAATTTAATTTTGTAGCATTTAGACAACAAATTTTAATAGAGGGGAGCATATCACCCAACCAATTCGCTTCCATAATTTTTGTGGTTTCATATTTTAGATCAAATCAAAAAAATAAAAAATTTCAGTGTCCACTAGAGACTAGACCACTCACTATTGATTATATTAAAAAGCAAAACCAATTAAATCGAGACGTGGAATTAAATAAATTGTAATTAATTTTATTTTATATACAATAAAAATATCAGATTTTTTAAAAAGTAAATTTGAAATATTATATCTAAAAAAGTAGTCGTTTAGTTTGACATTTCGTTTATTTTGCTTCGGATTAATCAAAATAATTATAATTTATTTTATATATTTTCGTGTACACATAAAACATTTTATACATAAAATTTTCATGTCGGACTTGTCAGAGAGGTGGATGACATTTCTATAAGAATTCTGTAATTTCATTTAACTTAAGCCAAGAATATAAATAAAATTATATATTTTAAAAATAAATAAATTGTATATAAACAAAATAAAAATATCTAAATTTAAATTTAAACTTTCATATTGTATTTACATATATGTATATATATAAATATTAAATTATAATTTTTCTTTTTCTGATTTTTTTATTTTTTAGGTGAGTCGCAATTATATTTTCGGCACAATCAAAATAAAATCTAAAAGAAAAAAAACACAACAACCAAAAAGACTTTAATCTCAGATAAACTTTTTTGTTTCAAAATATATTCTTTTTTTTTTTTGTTTTTCATAAAAATTGTGAATTTCTTTAGTTGTTGTTAAAAAGTGCACATCAACACTACAAAAAAAAAACATAAATAAAGTTTATTTTGACCAGAGATTGTTTGTAAAACACAACCAACAAAAAAAAAATAAGAATCTTACATAAGTTAAAAATCGGAATTAAAAAAATTATATATATAAATTACAAACAAAGAAAATATATAAATTTTGATTGTGTATTTTTCGTACGAAGAGAACAAAAAAAAAGTGCAAAAGATTTATGTTGTGATTTTTTTTTTCTTATCAAATTTATTAAAAAAAAAAAAAATTTGTTTGACAACACGAAATTTATATATATAGGATTTTTTTTTATTTTAATAATAAAAGAGGCAAAAAAATTAAATCTATAAAATTTATATTTTATATAAATATAATTTGTTATACATACACAAGATACAAATAGATTTTAATATAGTTAATAACAAATAATAATAATAAATAGCATAATAATAAATAATAATAATGAGTGTCGTACGTAGTAGCCTTGCCATTGGCAAATTGGCAGCAGTACATCCAACAATTAGTTCATCTATACGAATGGGTAAGTAAATTTTCATTAAAATTATTTGTTATTATTCAAATTGTTACTGTCTCTATAACACATGTTTATTGTTATTATATTACATGTTTTGTTAGTTTTTCAATATAATTTAAATTTGGAATTATGTTGCTAACTTTATGATTCATTCTCTGGAAGTTTATTTTATTTACTTTAATTTGTTTATATATAGAAAAAATATAATGGAGATTTTATAGAAATGTTCTTTATCGTTTCAAGATTAAATATTCTTAAATATATTACCAAAATTTAATAATTGAAAACTTGTTATAAGGATACAGGTTATGTAGTTGTTTTTACTTGATATAAACCGGCCCTACTCGATTGTAAGAAAAACACTATAATTCTTTCTCAGAATTGGTTTACCATCATTTCCTTATCATTCTGTTTATTATTTTATAACTGGTCCACAACTGGTAACATTTCATCTATTAAAAAAGATTTATGCTACTATTTATCTTACATTAAAGCTACAATAGAAACACTTGTAACAATAAAGTTCACGGTTCGATCAATGTTTATCGCTTTTTAGAAGTCACTACAACCTACTGGCGGTAAGCAAATTGAGGTTATCGCAACCAGTATCAATTTTCTGAGTGACGTTCTATTTTAATAACGTTTTATATAAATTATTTTAATTTCTCATTTATAGAACACATAAATGAAATCATAAACAGAAATAATATGTTTTTTCCAATAAGGTCAAAACTATAACAATTTTTAGGGGTCACTAAGGGTAACAAAATATTCTTCTCAAACATATTTAACTAGATATTTTAATAATAAAAGTTAAATTCTTTAAAATATATTAAATTTACATTAAATTGTCTTATCAATCAATCAATGTAGAGAAAGTGTCTTGTGCATAATTTTTGTTATAACTTAATTGCCTTTAATAAATAAGTGCAATTATAATCTGAAATAATTTTCAGTGCAGTAGCACTAAATTTTCCTATAATTTACATTTTGCCTTTTATAATTCTCTCAACTCAATTTCATATAAAGATATTGTCATTAACTGTCTGTAATATGATTTTTTTTAATTTACATAATATGTATACACAATCTGAATATTAAATGATTTATGATTATACCTACTTAATATTAATAATAATAATATGTAATTTATTCTCTTCAAAGCAATAATTCATATTTTGTATATAATATCTGATTGACCGATATTAAGTATACATATATATATGTATTTATATTATATATATATGATATGTATTACAATAATTAATAAAATATATAATATCAGTCTATTAAATAAACAATAATTAATTAAGACATTCAAAATATATAAGAAATTTTGTGAAATTAGTAAATATTAATTTAAGAATTGATCGCTTATTTACAAAAATACGACTTTTTACCATGTCAATGTGAAAATAACAATTATAACTA
This sequence comes from Rhamphomyia laevipes, assembly GCA_963920725.1. Classification (NCBI taxonomy): domain Eukaryota; kingdom Metazoa; phylum Arthropoda; class Insecta; order Diptera; family Empididae; genus Rhamphomyia; species Rhamphomyia laevipes. The sequence goes on from OY987257.1 coordinate 53,250,683, forward strand.
TATACAAATAAGAATTATCCTATAAGTAAAATTTATTACCCATTAGAACTTAAAAATATTTATTAAAGTATTTTTATTAAACTGATTTTATAAAATTTCGGATACAATTATTTCATACCAACAAGTCTAAATGAAAATAAACGATGGGTGCACACGAAATAGAAGATCGATCTCATAAACAAAATAATATATGGATTCTTACTCGTATTCGGTTCCCATTTTTGAAAGAAATCCTAAAACTTTTCTAACTCGTTTTATATGACATTTAATTACAGATCTAATGACATAACCATTCACTGTTAATCGATTCAGAAGCTATGAACCCAAATATGATGCTACTTTGTTTTTCGAACTGTAACTCGTAATGGACTGTAAACCGAAACCAAAAAAATAGCTTTGTATACCGTCGCTGAACTATTTCGTGTCCATCCTATATAATTATAAATTATTAATATTTTATATTTAAATTTTTAAAATTTAAATACATAACCGTTCATCCTTGAAATATTGAACAGTAGATCAAGTTTATGGTTGTATTTTTTTTATACTGAATTAAAACTAAAAAAAATCATGTTTTATACTTCAGTAAAATGTTTCATAATTAATTTTTGTGTTTTTCCTGGTTTTTTCCTATAAATGTTAAAATAAATACATTATAAATATGTCTGAGAAAAGGCCAATTTTATTCTTATTGATTAAATCGAGATTTCTGAGTGTTTAAATATTCTTATAAATTTTTCTATATCATAGAAAAATTAATATTATATTAAAAAACACGAAAATTGTAATTAATTATTTATAAGATACTAAAAATGTTAATTTCATACAAAATTGAAATCTGAATTTAAACCACTAACCACAAAAATAAAAAAATAAAGAAATATTTTTAATGGAACTTTAATGGTCCAACATTTATAATTTCATTAGATTTTGTACCTAAGTTTCATTTGGATTGTAAATTATTATTTAAACATGTTTTTCTTTATACATGCAATAAAAATAATTACGTAAACTAAGACAAAGAATTATGAAATTATAAACACAAATTGTAACTTAAAAAAGTAGTAATCATAATGTAATTAAAATAAAAAAATCATAAATATATAAAAAAAAAACCTTTCATCAACATAATTACGTTCAAGTTTTAATTTAAATTGCTGGAAATTTTAAATTTATATACATAAGAAAATATTACTTAATTTTCTTTTCTTAAAATTAAATTTATAATTATATATTAAAAATTAAACTTTATGGTTTGCTACAGATTACATTTTTTAGCTTAAAGTTCTTCACAGATCTCTATCGTAATTCCCGTGAAAAATTGACAATGTAGAGATAAACGTTAATTTATTAAAATGTAAAAATTTCATGCGAAATAATGTTTGGAAGAATTTTTGTAGCGTACCACTTCAGCGGAATTTTGATATCGTATATTAATCTTGCCTAATCTCATGCAGCGTAGAAGCTTAATTGAAGTCCGAATTAATGTAATTTTAGATCTCATAATTAGTTAGTATGGCTAGACTTATCAATTTTGTGTAATCACATAAAAAAATTTACGCTGTAGAACTCCAAAAATCATTATTTCAAAATTTATAAATTTTAAATTGTGGAATCTTATGACATTCCCAGATTGGGCCATAGTTCTATTGGGAATTATATATTTCCCATATTTTATAAAAGACATAATTACACATAATTTCATTTACTTATTTATGTTCCAATAGATATAGCAAAAACCAACATAATCTCAGTATACTACTTTGGAAAATTATTTATCAATTAAGTTCAATAGTTAAATCTAAAGTCAGTATTTTCATTAAATCCCATCAAAAACATTGAAAAATTAGTATTTTTTTTAATATTACGGAAAAATATATCATGGCTTCACGCCCCAAAAACTTGATTATATAAGAAATTTATTTCTGTAATGCTTCATGGAACAATTTCGATAGTAGGGAAGTAAATACGTAAGAAATCTTTAATACGTAAGAAATCTGTACTTTAATTAATGTTTGTTTTGTACGAAATTCAATGTCAAAAATACAAGATGCATAAGAAATTGCATCCAGTTTTCAAAAAAAAAATCAATGTTAAATCTGTAATTTTTGTAGTTTTTTGTTTTATTCATTGAGGTTATATTTTTCATGAAAAACGACTGTTAAATTTAAAATATAAAAATAAAAATTCAAGGACAATTTAAGGTTTAATTAATATTTAATATATATATATTATTTTAGGGCTTTTAACCTCATTTGAATAATTAAATTAATGTAGGAGTTAGTTTTCGTATATTATATAGGTACGAGTAACACTAGGTTTACATTTTCTCAATATCCATTACACAACTGATAATTAATTTGTGATGAATTTTATTAATGCACCAAGAAATAACTTTATCACTAATTTAACCAAGTCGGTTTTCTTTCATTTAGGCAAAAATATAATTTTCTGAATTAATTTTCCGTATCTCGATTGTCCGTCCGTTCAAATGAAGATAGTAATTTGAAGAAATAGAATAGTTTTTGGTCATTTTCATTTATATCTTATTTCGATTGCTGAATATACCTCTGAATAATTTTTGTTAACTGCATTACTTTTGAGTGATTCATTGGCTTATTTTTAAATTAATAACAAGTGCGCTTGTTATAAAATGAAAAATAAGCTGTTATTAAATTAAAAGCTCTCGAAGAATACAATTTAATCTGGAATAAATAATTAGAGTTTGGACCAGATGATTCTAAGGGTCTTTAGCATTGAGTATGTTGAAGATAGATAGATAAAACAGAAAATCAGTCCTTAAAATATTGTAATTCGAGTCCCAAACGCCCTGTATATTCTGAACTATACTGATCTATTAAAGCTTCGTTTAAACTTAATTACTTATATAAATAGAGCAGCATAAAAATCTCGTTCCTTGTACTCACAATCACATCTAAAAATAATTTAAAAACTATCGTAATATTCGTCACTATTTTCCTACTAAGTAGTATTTCAAATGAAAACAAATTTCAAATTACAATTATTATTAACGATAACAAATAATTCTAAAATCTTAAGTATTATATTTATATTTATTTATTTTAATATTTTAAATTTTCGAATAATTCATAGTACAATTATTTTATTAACTCTCATCGTAATTTATAATGCATTCTGTTGGTGCTTATCAATAAACTTGATTAATTTGTTGATCTTGGCCTATACATTCAATTACATATTGCCATACTTAATAATATTTTAATAAAAAACTATACAAATAAGTAAATATTAATTATATATTTATTATTTATATTTAGTTTTTTAAAAAAAATCCACCTTGAAACCAGTCTTTTCTGAACAATGACAGACAACAAAACCAAAAAAGCTGCCTATTAATAGTTACTCAATTTCAGTATCATTTTTATGATCTGCTTGTAACGATATATTTTTATATGGTCACTAATTATGTTGATGATGGTGTGAATTTAAAATTTCTTTTATCGGTTTTATATTAACTTTCAATATACAAAATAAATAAATAACTATAAGAGAAAATTATGTAATAATCGAATACATAAAGAGTAAGTCAAGTTCAATAGATTTCATAATTTATTAATTTTTGTATTGAAATTATTGTCTTTTATTATTTATTTATTTTAGCTCCAAAATTAATTAATCAATTTTATTACATAAATTTTTGGATCGTTATAATTTCATATGAATATAATTTTCAAATTTTATTTATTACTTTAGTATATTTCAATATATTTGGTTGAAATATTGCAAATTATAATTTTTAACAAGAAATTTGATAAAATTATATGTGTAGGTTTCAGACATATGTAAAATTGGCAACTTTATTTATAATAATTTAAACAAAATTAATTTTGAAATATATAAATATGATACATAATATTTATGTTATATTTCAGGAAATATATATATACATAAGTGGAATAAAATATTAAAACATATTTTTATTACTACAACAATATACATATAAAAAAAATATTTATTTGTCATGTATATGTATATTTCTCATATTGTTTTCTGTTTGTTTATAAAATATGGTTTATTAAAATATATATTTTTGTGATTGGATTTGATTGTATTGAAGAGGGTTACGACCTCTTCAATAAAATAAAATCCAATACCGAATTGGTTTCCAACCTTTCCCTCGTCAGGTGCATGAGACAGGGACAGTGACACAAAAAAATTTCAGTTCTTCTTGGATCGCTGTGTTTTATCTTGATGACTACTTCGCTCAGGACTCCCCATAAGTTATTCGTTATTTTCCCTTTGTGTCACGCTTGCCAGCGTTGGAGATAAGTATCATCAATCCACTTTAAGGTCCGCATTTATGGATTACAATGTGCAACCCCGACTGTTATTGAGTTGAGGCAGCCTGCAGTTCCTTGCAAGCTCGACTGCTTTCTTATTTCCGATGTGATTACTATTGACCCGGGATGGGGTCAACGGTTAATATTGTATATTTTATTTTATTTAGTAAACTGTCGCAACAACAATACATTTGTAAAACGGTTTCATAAATCCATACACAAAATCCAGAACGTATTATACGAGGGCTGATTGATAATTACGTGGACTACCTGTGATTCAGGTAATGCACAGGTATAAAGTAAGTATTTTTTACCTCTAAAATCATTTACTAGGCTATATATAAAATTTAAAGTCGATATCTTGTATACTTTCCATGTAACAGTCGTTTAAGTAAGTCAATCTCAGTGAATTTTTAAAAATGGATAAAAACGAATTTCGTGTGTTGATAAAACATTATTTTTTGAGGTAGAAAACAGCAAAGGAAACTAAAGAAAAGTTGGATAAATATTATGGTGAATCTGCACCTTCGAAATCAATGGTTTGCAAGTGGTTTGCTGAGTTTAAAAGTGGCCGTACCAGCACAATTGATGAACAACGTTCTGGGCGTCCAAATGAAGTGACTACTCCAGAAATGGTCGATAAAATCCATGATATCGTACTAGATGACCGAAGAGTGAAATTACGGGAAATTGTTGACATCGTGAACATCTCATCGGAACGTGTTTTTAATATTTTACATCAATATTTGGATATGAAAAAGGTATCTGCAAGATGGGTGCCGCGTTTGCTTACAATTGATCAAAAACGCAATCGTGTGACAACATTAAAGCAAGTTTTGGAGTTATTACAACGTAATCCAGTCGATTTTTGGCGTCGATTCATAACCGTTGATGAAACATGGATACACTACTACATACCAGAGACAAAAGAACAATCAAAACAGTGGATTTCTACAGGTGAAAAGGCTCCAAAGAAGGCAAAAACAGTTCCATCAGCTGGCAAGATTATGGCCACTGTTTTTTGGGATGCTCATGGTATAATCCATGTCGATTATTTACAAAAAGGAAAAACAATCACAGGACAATATTATGCAACATTTGGATCGTTTGAATGAAGAGATTATAATAAAACGACCACATTTAGCAAAGAAAAAATTTCTTTTTCATCAAGACAATGCACCAGTTCACAAATCAGGAATTGCAACAGCAAAATTATTAGAATTGAGATATGAATTGGTTCCTCATCCACCATATTCTCCAGATTTGGCCCCTTCTGACTTTTTCCTGTTTCCAAATATGAAAAAATGGCTTGCAGGAAAGAGATTTGGGTCAAATGCTGAGGTCATCGACGAAACAAATGGCTATTTTGAAGGGTTGGAGAAATCATATTTTTTGGAAGGCATCAAAAAACTGGAACATCGTCTAACTAAGTGTATCGTCCTAAAAGGTGACTACGTTGAAAAATAAAAAAAAAAAAACTGAAAAAAACTGTGTCTTCTGTGTCAGTCCACGTAATTATCAATCAGCCCTCGTATAACATCATTACAAGTTGTTGAATATCTTATTTAAAGTTACTCCCTCTTCTTTCCATTGCAAAACCAATACCTACTTTTTTATACGTTCTGCTTTTCATTTTACATACCAAAACTTAAGATTTGCTAGAATTAAGTTTGTATAATTTATCATTTTTTATTTGACGCTGGACTGCATTTAGCTATTAATTAATTTTTCTTAGTATATATTCCAATATATTTCAAAAATTTAAATGTTTAATTCAAATTTAATTTTAAATTTGACCTGATTTTACCTTTATTCAAATTTGGTATTTTGTTTTCGTATGCAATTTTGCCGGCTTAAACTTTTCGCCTAGGGTCATTGCGCTCCTATCGCAATGATTAATATAAATTATTAATGATTAAACTTATTCAATTGGAAAATTTTATTTAAATGACTTAAAATTTAATGGATTATAATATAATTAAACAATTCAATTTATTTTATTTTTTAGGTCTAATCTATGTTATCTCATCAACTGCTGTCATTAATAAATTACCTCTTAACTTAGAACAACAACAAAATCGTTATTTTCACGTATCAACTATCTGTGATAAATCAAAAGATCCAACAAATCCACCATCAAATGGTAATAATTCTAATACAACAGCAACACCACCACCTCCACCGCCACCAACTTCAAGTGGCGGTGGCGGAAGTAGTGGTGCAACTACAACAAGTGGCGGTAATGCTAGTAGTGGCAGCGGCGGCAAAGAACCACCAAATAAAAAAAATTCATTATCATGTCCAAAATGTGGTGATCCATGTACACATGTTGAGACATTTGTTAGTTCAACACGTTTTGTAAAATGTGAAAAATGTCATCATTTCTTTGTTGTATTAAGTGAAGTTGATTCAAAGAAAAGTATTAAAGAAGATATTAAAGGACAACGAAAACCACCACCGCCACCAAAAAAAATAATGGAATATTTAGATCGACATGTTGTTGGACAAGAATTAGCTAAAAAAGTTTTATCTGTTGCTGTATATAATCATTATAAACGTATTTATCATAATTTACCATCACCGGTATCAAATTCACAACAAAATTCTGATGGTATGGGACGTTTAGATCTATTACATATATCTGGTATTGGTCATACTTTAATGAGTTCACCGCCATCTGAAGTGCCACGACCACCATTACAACCACCACAACAATCACATATTGGTTCTGATTTACTAGATAAAAAAACCCATGAATTAAAATTAGAAAAAAGTAATATTTTAATGTTGGGACCAACTGGTTCTGGTAAAACTTTAATTGCACAAACAATTGCCAAATGTTTAGATGTACCATTTGCAATTTGTGATTGTACAACATTAACACAAGCTGGTTATGTTGGTGAAGATATTGAAAGTGTTATTGGAAAATTATTACAAGATGCTCATTATAAGTAAGTTTTAATTATTTTAAATATATATTCGAAAAAAATAATTTTATATTTTCCTACATTCAAGACTATGAAATTTATTTATTTAATTTATATAAAACACCTAAAAGTTATTTTCCAATTTAATAAGCTCAAATCTACATTTTCAATCTTAAACATTTAATGTCACGCAAAGAAGTAAAGATTACTGAACACACGGTTTATGATCGATCTTGATATTATTTTAAATTAGGTTAAGGTTGACAAGAAACCACTATAAATTTTCCATTGGAAAATCAAATACATAATTTGTATAATGTTTTTCGTAAATTCAAACGATGACCGTTGATCATAACTTTGTATATGAATTTATTCAAATTAATCAAATGTTATTAAAAGTTATCACGTACGCCTAATAAACAGAAATCGTTTTACATATCATAATAAATTAATAACTAGGTAAGCTAATTGATTTAGTTATGTAAAATTTGTAAATCTGCATATATACTTAATATGAATCGACAAATAGATTGTCAATCGATTTATGTTGGTCACATATTAGGGAATTGATAGACAACGGCTCGCCAGCTAAAATTTCGATGTGCAGCATGATTCCGCAAGATGATGTGTCCCGTAATAAATCCAGTATACAATTTGGAAGTTGCTTTAGTCATTGATAGTATAGTACCTGTTTTCTTAGCGTCCGGAGTACTCTACAATGTTTTTGTGTTCACACGACACAACCGTTAGCTCTATCCATTTAAATTTTACGAGTAGTTATGGAATAACTATAAAGTGTATTTTCACCAGGTCAAAAACATGGATTTTGCTGAAAAAAATTTCTAGTCAATTTCTAGAGGAATCTGAAAATACAATAGAAAAAGTGTCCGGCATACGCGTACAGAAAATTAGCATTGGCGCAGCAATATCTCCTAGAACCACTCGTCAGATATTAATCAAATTTGGCACACAGGTTCATGGTCCTAAAATTTGTAGTTGGTAGATTTAATGGCTTCATGGGAAGCTTAGTTTCGAAAGAATATGTGATTTATGTTCTAGAATCTAGAGCATGTAATTATTATCCGTTTTCAATAAAATTTGGTACAAACTTTAGTTTAGTATTGTAGATAGAGGGTCGGTAGTTTTATTTTTAGAATATCTTAAAATATATGCAATTTTTATTAAAGTACTGTTTGTTACAAATATTACAAAACAATGTTGGACACAAATCAGTGTTTAAAAACTAACTACCAGTTATCTGCTAAGGGACCTTTAATTAGCAGCCTTTTTTCATTTAACTACAAGAATTTTGAAGCTTGTCAAAAAAAAATTCTGAATATTAATGTGAACTAAATAACAATCAAATCTGTTCACATTATTTTTTTTTAGTGTCGAACGAGCACAAACTGGCATCGTATTTCTAGATGAAGTAGATAAAATTGGTGCCGTACCTGGTATTCATCAATTACGTGATGTTGGCGGTGAAGGTGTACAACAGGGTATGTTGAAAATGTTAGAAGGTACAATTGTAAATGTACCGGAAAGAAATTCTCCAAGAAAATTAAGAGGCGAAACTGTACAAGTCGACACAACAAATATATTATTTATAGCATCAGGTGCCTATACAGGTTTAGACAGGCTAATTGCTAGGAGAGTCAATGAAAAAGTATAAATTTTTATAATATTTAAACAATAATATTAAATTAATATTTTGTATTTTATAGTATTTAGGATTTGGTATGCCATCAGCAAAATCTGAAGGACGTCGTGCTGCACAAGCATCAGCAGCACCAATGGATCCAGATCAACATGAACGTGATTTAAGTTTGAAAAAAGTTCAAGCCAGAGATTTAGTTGAATTTGGAATGATTCCGGTTTGTAAATTTTTAAAATATTAATTATAAATATTTTATTTATTTATTGATTTTTTTAGGAATTTGTCGGAAGATTTCCAGTACTTGTACCTTTCCACAGTCTTAGTGTTAGTATGTTAGTAAGAATTCTAACTGAACCGAAAAATGCTTTAGTATCACAATACAGAGCTCTATTAAGTATGGATCAAGTAGATTTAACATTTACTGAAGAGGCACTAACAGCAATAGCAAAATTAGCTATGGATCGGCAAACTGGTGCAAGAGGATTACGTGCAATAATGGTAAATAAATATATATATATATAAAAAAAAATTGTTTTAAAATTAATTATATTTTTTTTTTTAGGAAAATCTATTATTGGATCCAATGTTTGAAGTTCCTGGTTCTGATGTTAAAGCTGTTAAGATTAATGAAGAGTGTGTTAAAGGTGATTGTGCACCAATTTATGAAAAACGTGCTGTTACTTATCCTCAAAATCAAGATTCAAAAAATAGTCAAAACACAGGAAATTCATCCGAAGATGAAGAAACTGATACGACAAAAGTTCGACTAACTCAGTAATAAATTTTTATTTTATTTTTTTGGAACAATATTTTTATTTCTTTAAAATAACAAAAAGAAAAAAAAATAATAACAAATTGAATGATAAAAATATAAAACCATTTTGACTCTTTTTTTTTTTTGTACGTTAAAAAAATATAAATAAAAAACTATATTTGAAAATATTTATTACATATTTTCTGTCAATTCTTTTTCTTTTAATAACATTTCAAAATTATTTTTTATTTTATGTTTTCTTTTATTTAAAAAAAAAAAAAAAAAAAATGGAAAAATATTTGTTTCTAATTTTATTTTGGAATTAAGTGCGATGTGTGAATAAATAAATTAATTGTTTAATAAATAAAGAAAATTTATTGCCCTGTAATACAAATAAAAAAAATTATATAAATAAATATTAGATTTTAAGTAATTAACAGAAAATATTAAATAAAAAAACTACAAAATATAATTAAGAATTTTCAGAGACAAATTTCGTCTCGTTTTTTTTAATTCTGTAAATCGAATTGAATATCTTGAGAGTTCTTTTTCTTAACGTAAATTTTTAAATAATTTAATGGGAAAGAAACTGAAAAGTGAATAATTTAATAAATGGCCTTGAATATAAGATAATTAGGATTAATTGTCTATTTATTGAACAACATTTTTCTAAATTCTGTAATCTTCTTTAAATATATTTTAGAAATGGACTCGATAAATGAACAGTCAATTTTAATTGTCAGTAACATTTAAAAGTTTAAAAAATTGTCACTAATTCGATTCGATTCGTAAATATATCATCTTTTAATCTATAAGTGAATACAAATTTAGAAATTATATTTTTCGAAACTAGTTAAAAAAAAAAAAAATAATAAAAAATTTATTCAAAATAACTTATTTTATTAAATTATATTTTTTTTTTAATAGAATAAAAAACGCATTCGTATAATGTGATATTCAAATTCAAATGTTAACATGAAAAAAATAAATAAAAATCTATAAATTATAAAATTAGTTTTATTGATTACATCGATATCTTAAAGAGGCCATCAAAAGACTAAAGAAATAAGAAATATTCGAAATAAGTAAGAAATAATATTTTACATCTAGCATTTTTCGTCTTCCTCTCCTTCCATCCAAAAGCTTACCTTGTGCAGCATTATATATTTTTCAGAATGCAGGATATGACGCAAATAATTTTATAGCTTTTATTGTAACCATCAACGCTTTTTCGATTTCTTCAAATAACTTATTGATGTTATTCTGCTATTGCAGCTGATTCTTCATATTCTACAAGTCTACATTGCGAATGCTTTTTTCCTTAACTTTTCCTGATCGTCTACGACTCTGAACCGTACAGTAGAATGGGCCAAACAGCACTTCAATAATTTTATTTTCAATCTCATATTAAATTCACTTTTACAGAATATACTACTCTCATGTTTATAAATAATTGCAAAAATGCATCCCAAAACATTCAAATTTTTCTTCTACAAGTAAAATTGAAAATTTTCAAAAAAAAAAAAACATTTTTAAATCCATTTAGACTTTTGTATCAGTCAGAAAATAAAAAACTTATACTAAATTATAAAATTGTTGTTTTTCTATCACAATTTCTGTGTTATTTTTAAAGGTTTAACAAGATTTAACAAAATGAGTCTTGAAGCTAATGCTGGCAAAGAAGTGTAAGACGGATTAAATAAAGATGTTATTTAATTTATTTTTTCTTTCAAAAATAATTAATTTTTGATTTTATGATTAAAGAGATAAACTTCTACTGACTATTCCAAAACCATCGAAAAAAGCAGCTTCAGCACAGGGAAGTGGAATATTTGCTTTATTGGTACCAATTAAATATGTGAATTCGTTTGTTCAGAAAACATCACTAGCTGTAAACAAAAACACAATATTTTTATTTAATTTATATTTTATTTAATCAAAGTTATAATATAATTTACTATTTTTTTTAGGTACGACAACGTAAAATGATTGAATTATTTGAAGGTGAAATTGAAATGTATGATCGTGAATTAAGATTAAAAGATCGTTGTTTTATAACTGTTAAGAAAGAATGAAAATATAAAAAAAAATATATTTTTAGTTTTTATTATTTTATTTTCTTATCAACACTAAAACGACAAAATATCATAAACAATATTATTAACAATATTTCAAAAAAATTTAAACAACAAACAATAAATATAAGATAAATTTATTTTATAATAAATAATAAATTAAATATAACCGATTATAGCCCGTTTTGATGCTTGAATGCTTGAACTAACAAAATTTGAAGGTCATATTATCAAAATCTCTTCCACGGCTTTGGTTAATCTTACAAATTATTTTACCCATTATAAATTATGTTTTTATTTTTAAATTATAATTTCTGTTTTTATTTTTTAAATACACTTTATTAAATATATGATAATAAATTAAATCGAATTAAATAATAATCGAAAAAACTTAATTTTTATAATTTTTGTTTTTTTGAATTAAATTCTTATAAAACTAAAACAATTATTTATTTTAAGTACGTATGTAAATACAAAGATGTGTGTAATTTATGTTTTTAATTAATCTAAATATCGCATAAATAATATCAAAATTTACTAATTTGTAAAAAAAATTATGTGATGTATGATAAGAATTTTCATAATTTTGTTGATATATAATAAATAGTTTTGCTAATAAATATTAAGACATTTTCTGTGATACTATACAATAATATTGAAGATTAATTACATACTTTAAATACTTTAAAAACCCAAAATTACAGTAACATAAAAAATATACATAATTTGATATGTTTCTTTTGACAACTAAGAAATATAATAATAAAAACAATTAAAATATAAAAGATTTTACAAATAATTTATTGACATATTACCAAGCATTTTTTAAGTTCTATTGTAAGCAATATTATTTTTAAAGTAGTCACGATATTAAATTATTATAATTGATTTTATAGAATTGAAAAGTTTTCGTAAAATTTAATATCTTATTAATAATTTACGATAAAATTATGTTTTATTTTTTTATTATTCCCATTCAATTTACAGAAAAATTATGTTGCGACTCTGATTTTAAAGGGAAATGTTTAGTACAAAGTTCGACAGTTTTTAATTTATATTAAATATTTAAAAATTGCTTTAATACAGTAGTGCTATTATAAATATTATTTATGTTAACTTTTTATTTTGTGTAAATTTTGACTTTAGTTGTTTTTTTTTTAGTAAATGGTCCTTCAATATTTTAGTTTATAGCTATTAGCAAAAGAGCAATATTCTAATTTATAATTGTACAAAATTTTGTTTCCAATAGGATAATAATTGAATAATTAATAGCTTAAATATTATAATTGTTTTTTTTTTTTTGCTTCTGATAGAAAATACTTTTAATTATTATTACATATAAAGATCAAGATTATTTTAAAATTTAGTTACAATGTTAGAAATGCGGTTTAACAAAAATATAGAAGAAAAAATTAATACCAATTTGATATATTCATAAAGAATCTACGATAGTTATATAAATATTTAATAAATTTTACAATAATTACAGTATTTATTTATGTATTTTTGATATTTTCTGGCAGTTTTTTGTAGCGTAATTTTTGTGCAGACTATTATTTATATCAAAAGTTGACAATAAAGTAGAAGATATGTTGATAAAATGTTAAGGATTTATAGATTTTCGTTTAACACTGAAGCGTATTAATTAAGATATTATGTGGTTGAAGCTGAATTTTATATTTATATAAAATAATTCTAAAATTACTTACAATATACAATAAAACATTATTAATTCCAATTACCAATCAATTTTTTTTTTATAATCCTAATAAAATAAATGTTCTTACAATTATGTTCCCATCAATAACAAAATTTATAAACTTATCATTATTTATTTATTACATAAATATTTTGGTTAATTATTTATTTTTCTAATTGTTTATTTAATGCAAAATACTCTCAATTACCCTTATTTTATAATAAATTATCTTTGTATATATAAATATCAGTATTTTATATGTAAATGTATAAAAAAATTGTGTAATTTTGATTTTTTTAAACCATTAAAATATTTTTTTATAAATACATAATTGTATACAAACTAACATTTGACAATAATTATAATAAATTATAAATTAAATATAAATATTTAATTTATATGCGTTTTTTGCATAGAATCTTATTTTGACTTTAGAGTTTTTTTTCTCTCGAAATGTATTGAAATATAGTTGGCTGAAATCTAAAAGCATGAAAATTAGGGATTTCGACAAACCTGATAAAAAACATTTAAAAGTGTGAATAAATTTATATGTAATTACGAGTAAAGGTGTTCACACTTTTAAAGAATTTCGAAAGATTATTCGAAATCAGTAAGATTCGACTCTCTTATAGAATCCGGCAGAATATGTTATCGTCAGAATCTGGAATCAAAGGATTGTCAACAGTACTGTATTACTGGTATTACCTATGTAATTATAGAAATAAAGAAAATTCATAGAAATTTTCTTTTTACATTTGTTTCCTTCTAGAATTACCTAGTTTAGTATTTTGTGTAATCCTTTGTTAAAACTAGTTATATGACTAGTTAAATGGCGTACTGACGAAATTCAGAAGATTTGGACAGTATACCATAATATAAATTGATAGCTTGTTTTTTTTTTTTTTTTTTAAATATATATACTATAAATAGATATAAGCGCATTTTTTTTTTATCTTAATTAAATCAAAGAAAATAATTATTACTTATTAATTTATTAAATATCGCCATTATCCATGGCAGTATTTAAATCTGTAACAATTTTACCCATTAATTCACGATATGGTGATTCTATTTGAAATGCTAATTCTAATAATTTTGGATCATTAAAGAATGAAAATATTTCATCAATACGATTTTGTGATTTATCTGTTAAATGTCTATTGACAATTTCTTTTAAAATTTGTTGTGATTCACTAAAGGCATTTTGTAAATATGGTAAATCAAAACTAAAATCAACTTCATAAAATGATATTATAGCCATTTGTGTATTCTGTGAAAAAAAATTATATATATAGTATAAATAAAAAAATAATGTTTAATATTTAAATTATACCTGAAATTTATGTCTAAATTTATCAGCTAATTTCTCTTCATCACTATTAAATTGGCCATTTCGATGTAATATACCAATTTTAATAACAATTTTAATAATATTTTTGACTAGTTTCTCAGCATCTTTTTTGTTACCACTCTAAAATATTTAATTTATTAATTATTTTATAAATTTTATTAAAAATTATTTGTATTCATTATATATATTATTAATATTTAATAAACTTACATGTAATTTAGCCAATTTATATATATTATCTAGTAATGAAGCTGTTGTACCATCAATAAATGTTTTGGCTATAGTTTTTGTTGCCATACGTGATAGGATTTTCTTTTGGGCTCGCAGACCAATGTCTCGAGCTTTAAATGCATTATCTGACATGACTAAAAATAAATTTTAAATTAAATTATATCAAATAGAGAATCAGTTATTATTTAAATAAAAATATTTTTATGAAATTTATGAGTGAATTTTGTTTATTATAGAATTCTTTTGAAAATCAATTAATAACTTATAAAATTTTCCAGTTTTATTACAATTTATTTGTTATTTATTAAGTGTTATTCAAATTTAACAAAATTAGTGTATAAGAAAATGCCGGCAAAGCATTGTAAGCGGGATTGTAATAAATTAAATCATAATCGATTGGTGTAATTAAATCATAATATTTTTAATTAATAACAAATTGTATTAAACTTATACTCTCTATACATACATTTTTTTTACTTAACTAAATCTCTACAAACATAAATTGAAATTTTTTTTTTTCTTTTTTAATATTAGTAATAGCTGAGATTGAATCGAAAACAATCAAGAGTTTAATTTATACAAATAATATAAATTGAACTTTGTAAGAAATTCCATTTATTTCAAATTTTGCATGTTTTTTAATAAATCAATATTTATTTTCAATTTTAAAATACATATATAACAAATAATTCCATTTTTACTATTGGAATTAAATTATTTAAATATATGTATATCAATTTTGTTTTTGTTTGTACAGTAAAAATAAATTTGATAGAGAAATTTGTTTATTATAATATGAATTTAAAATCGAATATGAAAACCAATTTAATAACATGAAATACAAATATTAAATTAACATCAAAGGAAAACGAATTAATATTTACATGTAAATTGATTTATGCCATAATTTAATTCTAGAATAAAAATAAAATACAATAATCCTATCAATTAAAAATTTCAAATTAATATTTTATATACAATTAATAATTGTATTAGTAAATAAATTATTAATTTTATGATACGAATTATTTTTACTATCCGAACCAATTATATGGATAGTCGGGGGTTGTAAATTTTCAATAATAAATTTACTAACCACTAGCCGTACTCCAAATATTTAAGTGGTTTAATAAGGGAAAAACAGGAAAATGTTGTGTCTACACTTGACCATTTCGATATAATACCAAAATTTTGATTCGCTACAAAAATTTTAAAAGTCTTGCAAATCTGAATTGATAAAAATTGGGAAATCTAATATAGATAAATAAAGTCTAGGAAATCTGAATTGGTAAAAATTAGGAAATATGAATTTTATATTTGAGAGTCAAAAAATTATCGAGACATTTTGACTCCTGTTATTTTCACCAATTTTGTTCAAGTTATCTATCTTTAAAATTAGCTCCTCAAAATATGCTTAATTTTAAGTTATACAAATTTAGATTATTCACTTTTTCCACTTGAGCTATTTTCTTAAATAAATAAAAAACGATAATTTGAAAGTGTATACACATAATAATTGAAAATATATTCAATTATCTTTGGAAAATAATAATTATAATAAAAATTCCTCACCTTTTTTTTCAATCATTGAAAATTATAATAGAATAATGTAAAATTATGATGTTTTGTGTTTGCAAATCAAAGTTTATGTAGTTGAAATTATTTTAAATTAATAAAAATTAAACAAGAAAAACCTAAAATAAATTTAAATAAAAAATAAATAATTAATTAAATATAACAAATATTAAATAAATATACTTACGAATAAATTAAACAACAAAAAATTATAATTTTAAGTATAAATATAATTAAACAAAAATTAACGATTATTTTTTTTCTTTTCTTAAGTTTCAGTACTTAAACATTTCTTTAAATATTCTATTTTTTGTGAGTTTTGATAATCACATTTATTTGGCTTTTAAAATAATATTCTGCAAAATAAAAATTGTGAAAATTAAAAAATAATATTTATCAATTAAATAAAAATAAAATTATAGGAATATATAAAAAATAAAATTATTTAAGAAATTATAAATTAAACGATTCGGTTAAATTTATAATTTATGAAAATAATACAAATTTGGAATTAATTATTTAACTTACACAAACATCCAGCACAATCGATGGCAACACGCTGGTAAAGTAACCATGTCTGAATTTCCAATAAACTAGGTGTACTCATAATATAGTTGTTAATGATGTCAGAATACAAAGCTATAAATTATTAAAAAAAAATATTGAAATTAATAAAATTTGTAAATATAATTCTAAAAAATTACAATTTATAAGAAATTCTTATAAATGTTCTAGAAAAATATTTAAGTAGTGACTAAGAAAATTAGTTAATAAAATAGAGCAATTCTAAAGGTAAACAAAATTTTTGGCAATTATAAATGACATAAATTTAATCAAATTGTTATTATTTTTCAAAGTGTAATAAAATTAAACGTCGCAATAATTTACTAAGTACGAAAAAAATAAATACTAAAGATTAAAAAATTTCGAAAAATTAACCGAAAAAAGACTCAGGGGTTTGTTAAAATTTTGTGTTTCACCTTAAAATGAATGCAGCTAAAATTATGTTAACATTACCTACTGGTAAAACGACTTACGGACATGGTACAGTTTCTAAATACTAATTGGGATCGTAGTCATGTTGCTTTGAACTCGCCACTTAAACCAAACCACCAACCAAATTTATTTTAAAATAAATACGTCCTAGTAATTCTCTGTGACACATTCTCTGCCAATGCGAGGCAGTCGTCAGGAACACAAAATCTAGGAAAAGGTTTCATCTTCACCGAAGAACTGACCAATATAGTCCCCTCAAACATACAAAGCTTCTTTAAGTTTATTTAACATCTCCAAAATTTTCAAATGTCTCAAAGCTAACTTGTGGTAGGTAAACGTCTATAAACGCACAATAGAACGATAATGTCGAAGTGTTTTTTCACGTTCCTCATTTAGGTAAACTGGCAAATATAACGATTTTGATAAAAAATGAAAAATTATCGCAATATTATGCAAATATTTAATATGCAAAGAATTCAAATTATATGAGTTTTAAGTTATTTTAAAATTTGTTAGCATTAGAAACAATTATTATTTGTATATATATAATTAGCTTCAAATATTTTGCAATAGTCATTAAATAAATAATGAATTTTCAAATTTCAGATAAGATAATTTCTTTAAAAAATATTTTTATTAAACATAATAATTACATATATAGTACATACTTCATATCTATTTTAAATTAAACATAGGAACGTGCTGATCAACAATGATTCATATTGATCTGACCTTAATTGATTTGTACATTATATTTTTTTTATAGATTTATTAAAACTCTTTATTTTTTTTAGGGCATATACGTTCTTTAGGGAATATAAGTAAATAATTTATATTATCAGAAAAATATAATTGTAAAGTTATTAGAAAATTAATTTGTTACAATTACTTACAAATATTTACGCTTCTGACAATATTAATTAAAGTGTTTAATTAAATAAAAATCGAAATCACAAATTTAATAATCTAATACAACAATTACAAAATTTCTACATTAAAATATTATTTTAAAATTTTAAAATTGATTTTTTTTTCGTTCAATTCAATATTTAATAAATCAATCAATAGTTAAATTAAGATTTAACCTTTAAAAATCAAGAAAATAATGTTTTAAACTAAAATTGTCAATATTTGAAAAAAAAATAATAATAATAATTTCCACAAATATTGGAAAATACTGTTTTGGTTAGTAGAAATTGATGACTAACTAAGTATGAGACTGTCGTGTATATTATTTGCGTGTTTGAAAATAATAAAATGATTTATATTTAAAGTAGAATTTTAAAAGAAAATATATTAGAATATACAGTATACAATTTACTGTAATTTACATTATTAACGAACCAAATAATAATAATAAAAAAAAAGAATAATTTTTATTTGTATTATTTTAAATACAAATCTTTTTTTCAAGTAATTTCTACAAAATAGTCAATTATAATAAGATACACACAGCAACAAAAAAATTACCAAATGAATTAAGTTATTTTAGTCCAAAATTGTAGAAACACAACCGCTCATCAGAACTCTAATATATACAGAGTAATCTGTTGGCGATCATTAGAATATCATGAGTACTGACAGGTGTATATAATGAAACGTTCTATCTATAGAATATTGATGTGTTGCGGGCTGGCCCAAGTGTGTCATAGATTTGTTAATATGATTTTAATATATTTAACTAAGATAAATTATTTTGAAGCATATAGCTAGTACACACTATTATGGTTATGGTAACATGTATAAATGGGAGCGGTATGTAAGACATCATCACAAAAAATTTCAGTAACAAAATCTTGCATTTTTTTATTAATCTTGCAACATTGAAATCTTGATCTTGACACCCTCTACATATACATGAATCCACCATGTTGAGCCCCAATATCTTGGCCATCTTATCTAAGAGACAGTGCCCTGTTATTATGCCCACTGACATTCTCAGGTTGCTCCATTCTATTCTGCGAGTCCGGGATAGTCCTCATACATTTTTAGGCTTCAAATTCTACCACAAATAGCGTATTATACCGCCGATAAACTATTTGATCCTACCCTGTATATTGTTTTAAATTTAAATGTATTGTGTTAACTGATGTCCATTTTTTTACTTATTTTTCTTTTATCAGACAAATATCCACCCTGTTTTAAAATATCGATTATAATTTTAGTATGTAATGTAAGATAAGCAGATGTCTTACAAATGTTACAGGTGCTATCAATATAAATATAAAAAAAAAATGCTATTTTGGTAATGAAATATTTTTGGGTTTCTTTTTTTAAACGGAAATCCCAAAATAGACTGGAGAATTTAATTTCAAATTAGTAAATTGAAGCACAAAACCGTAACTAAAATGTTATAAAGCACCTAGTAGTATGACAATCATAATGTGTAAAATAATTATTACACAATTATTATATAAATAATTTAAATCATATTTTTTTTTCTTATTATAATTTAATAAATAAGTTATTCATGTGCACGATTCAATTTTAAGGATGTTAAAAAGAAATTGTGTAATAATTATTTTATAGTATAAAGAAAAATTGAATTAAAAAGTAAAATTTAAATAAACCCATAAGACATTTTCTCGTGATGATTTTTATATATAGAATTTATATACATTTTTTTTTGGTTTACAAATTATTATTATAATTCATTCAAGTGTAAATAAAGTAAATTATAAATTAAAATTTATGTCATGTGGCAAAAGAAGTATTTATCTTATGAGAAAATGCTTGATTATTCAAAAATTCCTTTAATGTTTATATGTGGATATAAACTGTTTCCATATTCAATGAATTAAATTTCTTTTTATAGTTCGTCTAATGAAATTATATATTTTTATTTAAATTCATTTGAGTATTGTAGTAATATTAATAAATTTGGTTTGTAATATGTAGCTATAGAGTATGATTAATGATTAGGAAGGAAATACGAAATATTATTTATACTTTTATCTATTAACTACCGTTCAACATGAGACAATTCTGAATTTTGTGAAGTATATCGTCCAAACGTTGATCAACTAAAAAAATAAAAAAGAAAGAAAGTAGAATTAACTATCTACACCTGACTCGAACTCTGGTTCATCGATAGTGCCAGTCTTCCTCCAAGCAGAGGTAGCAGCAATTCAAAAGTCTCATACACGTGCTACGTAGGAGTTTTGGGTTAGAAACCAATTCTAACCCAAGAAAGAGTTGTTTACTCAGTCAAGCACCGCGGCATTGGTAACATGAAGTGCATGGACCCTAGCATTTCCCCTTATTGGCCCCTCTTAATTTTTTATCAATACATTTTCTCCCAAAAGATTTCTAGACAGACTACAAAGATTAGTTAATCTTTAAAATTTCGGTAATATGATTTAAATATTTTGGAGGAGTATTTTAACTATAACATCACTCAACAGGTTAATATTATAATATTTGCTTTTGAGCTCTTGACATACATATAACTTTCGTTCGTTTCACAACACATTCCAGAAATAACTAACTAAATGATAGTACTTTTTATCGTAATTTGTTTTCATATAGATATCTAACTGCTTTTAACAGGTTTTAATAAAATGTAATAAAATTTAATTATTTCATTTGTAATTAATATTTTTTTTTTAATTAAATCAAAATTCTTCCACAAATTTAATGTAACGATATAAATAATTATAAATAATTTTTTTTTCTATAAATTGGGAATGTTCTTATCAAATTATTTTGTATAAATTTATATTTATAAAATACTATAGTTATAATAATATAAATTTATACAAAACAATTTGATAAGAATTTTGATAATAATATTTTCTTTATTATCTTGCCAATTATAGTAAAACCAAAATAAATTAATGTGATTTTCTAAACCTACAATAATTGATAAATTGGATAAGTACAAATAAAAATATTTATATTCTTATATAAAATAATTATTAATTGCCTAGTAATACGGTTAATATCTCTTGAAAACAAAGAAGAAATATTTGGTTATTGAATCAAATATAATATCGTACTCCAGAAGAAAT
The DNA here is from genome assembly GCA_963920725.1 of Rhamphomyia laevipes. NCBI lineage: Eukaryota > Metazoa > Arthropoda > Insecta > Diptera > Empididae > Rhamphomyia > Rhamphomyia laevipes. Next base: position 53,272,280 of record OY987257.1, read on the forward strand.
ATCTATTTGATGCTTCATCATTATACGGCTCACAAAGTAATCCAAATCTCAGTAACTTGAAAAAGCATAAAGGTCAATGTAAACATCAATTTAAACTTTAAATTGATGTTTACATAAACCATACACAAAAAAAAATTAACTATTAAGAGCAAAAATGCAAAAATTACACTGATTTGGTGGATAGCAAGGTGAAATGATAGTAGATGGACTAAATCACTCAAATAATTTGTAGAAATTCTTTTGCCATTACAAAGAAACATTTGAGATACAAAGAAACATTTGCAAAATTCAAGAACAATTAGGTAGATTCAAAAGAAATTATTGGGGGAGGTTTAGCATTAATAATTAAATCTGATTTAATTTATTTAATTTAACTAAAAAAATAAGACAAATTAATATTTGTAATCAAGTAGAATTCGCATTAATAAAAACGTTTTAATAATAAATATAATGAATTAATAAAAAGATTTGTTTGTATATCTTATCTTATCGATTCTAATTCGGATTAGCAAAAACACCGCAAACATTATCTCTGTAGAATTGTGGAATAGGTTGAATCCCACAAGCATTATCTTTGATAATATATATTGGACACAATTGTAAGAAATATTCGGTAACTTCCATATCGATTAAACGTGGATATTAAAAGGATATACAAAATAGATCTTACAGGTCATGGTAAGTTTAATTTTTCAGCCTTACTTATATCAAAATATATGAAAAATTATTTTATTTATGAAACGAATTAATTATTTGTGATTATGACTTGTGTTTAAATTAATCAATAGTATAATTACTATTTATACACCTGTTTCGTAAGATACGTACATTAAATTTACCGAAATTTTTCAACTACTATTCTGTCATGCGATTAAAAAACTGTTCCAGACATAAAACGAAATGAAGAAAATTATTTATTAATAACTCAGTAAAGTTCGTTTTAAGTTTAATTAATATAAAACGCAATTGACTGTAACAAAATAATATTGTGTATTATCTTTTTCAGAAAAAAAAACAGAAAGAATTTAAAATTATATATTTTTATAAAAACTTTCGAAATGTTCGCCTAATTGTATAAACAACAAAATTACAAAAAATTAACATGCTAAAAGTTATTTATACTTACAGTGTATATAATAAAAAAAAAATACATTCAATATTTGTAAAATAATTAAAAAAAGTAAAAAATAAAAAATATATAGGTATATTTAAAATAGAGTTTGTTGAAATGTGACCATAAAGTTATAATAAATTTCAGTTTAAAAAAACACAAAAATTATGGCTACAACACCATATTCAGATAACAGAAATTATACAAATTTTAAATTAATGGAAATAAATATATATATAAAAAAAAGAAGAAAAATATATAATATTGAAGAGCTCAACAACGTATGTTCTTTTATATGATAAAACTTAACTGCCTGTCGTCGTTAATTTTTAGTTATGCAGGCGGAAATATTAAATTATTTTGTGCCCCCATCATCACACAGGTTTTTTTTTTTTATATTTTGATAGAAAGTTTTTTTTATAGGTTCATTTTAGGTAAACTTACCATACCAAACTAGATAATTGGATTTTTTTAGCGCGTCTTCTAGCATTATAATAATCTAACTGACACGCAATTTCTTTAAATTACTTAATATTAAGTATATACATATTATATGTAAATATATTGTATATGGAAAATAAAGTTTTATAAGGTACACATCATTTTTATATTATACAAAAATATTACAGGGTGTGGTTTAAGTATATATCTATAATGTATAAGTATATCAAAAAATTCTATTAATTACCTGAACTTTATGACACTAATATAGGAAATCCATAGTTTTAAAATTATTAAAAACGTACAGATTGGTCCGGAGATACAAGGTGCATGAAAGAAAAAAAAATGTGTTATTCTATTAATTACAACATTTTATACAATAGTCCAGCATCTGCAATACAGTGATGTACCATTAAATTTTTTGCATCATTTAATCTTAATCCTAAAAAAAATTGAGAATCCCTAATTTTAAAACGTTATCCATTTTATTTTATTTTTTAATTTAACAGACTATAAATGTTCAGTTAAATTATTGGTAAGACACCGTATTATAAAAGCTTAACAAATTTGGGATTTTAGACCATTGCAACCGAAATTCAGAAAAATCAGCTAAACAGTGCAATCCAAAAAGAAAAGTTAAACAAATTTATATGTAAGTATTTGTTGAAAAGTAATGTAACGTATAAAAAATATATTTATTGATCTTTAAAATATAATTTATATCTTTCTTATCCTTCCATTGGATAGTTAATAAAGAATAGAACAAAAATTGTGGCACAGTATTCCATAAAAACTTACAAATATTTATGAAGAAGTTCAGAAAATAATATAGTATACATTACACAAAAAAATATGCCAGGGGCATACACATTTTAATCACCAGCTGCTGCTGTTAAAATATAAAAAAAATATTTCCCCCTAATATTTCTCCTAAAATTAAAACCAACAAAAATAATTACTTGTTCATCTTTACTCGTGAAGTAAAATTTTAAAATACCTAAGTACTTTTGATACTTAATTTACTTATAACAATTGGTTAATATCTTTACTTAAAAACAAAAAAAAAAAAAAGAATTTTGCAACATCAATTTTATTATTATCCTTTTAGTTGAAAAAAAGTTTACCAAATTCATGTCAAAAATTCTATCAAATAACAAAAACCAACAATTAATTATAAAACAACTTTTTCGTATAATATTTTTATTTTTGTATTTGAGATTTTTTTTTTTTGTTTTATGACCTTTAATTAATTCTTGATTATATACGTTAATAAAAATAAATAAACAGAAAGAAATTGTAATTAGAATTCTGAAAACCTTGAAAAGGATTTTTTTTATTTAGTCTTATTAAACTACTTCTGATGTAAAAGGTATGTTTTATTAAATTGAAGGTCGTTCAAGGCAACTATGTCTATACACCACAGTAGTATTGTTTATGTTTTGATTTTTTTTTTATACTAGAAAATATATAAATAGCTGGTACATAGAAAATAATTTTCTTATTATTTATTGACTTGAATTTACGATATTATTTTATTTTTTTTAATAGTATTTTGTGTTGTACAAAGTGAATGAGTTTTGGTTGCAATATTTTTGATTTTATGGAATGTTTTATAGATAGAGATATAGATAAAGACGATATAAGATTGGAAATACATAAATATGATAATGTATTCGGCGGAGAAAGAAGAAAGGCCATTGACACAAAACAACTTTTTTCTATATAAATAATATAATATATATAAAATTATACAATTTTATAAGCTACACATAATGCGTACATAAAATTCTATGAATAAATTAATGGAAATAGTATTTTATATTGTAGTAAGAGAAAGAATTTAAGAAATTTTAAAAACTTACCTTAATTTAGTAGGACAGAATATTTTCAATACTAATATTAGTACACCTTGTACAAGTTATTTCAGATTTGATTTTTATTGTTAGTTACAATTATTATCTTGATTACTATAATTCTTTTAATTTCACTTGAAAATAATTAAAAATCTACTACCGCCGCTCACTATCTATCACATATGTACTTCACTTCCTTTCTTTTTCTTCACTTAAATAAAATTATAAAAACCTAATCCATCTGTCAAAATTTATTATTTAATTCAGTGCTGCTAATGTTTAATTTTTATAGAAAAAATAAGTATGGCCAAATCAGAAATTTTCATATAAATATTGCTAGAGTAGAAGTATATGATATGCAATATTTACTGCAATATTTCTTATGAGAAATACAATAAATATGTAATAATTATATCTGCTTTTCTGTGTTCAATTAAAATTGATTGAGATTATAGCAGATATCGACGAGTTTGTGCGAATCGTGAATGTATTGGATTTTCAACCCTACAATAATGAATAATTTAGATAATGAATGAAAACAGTTTTAATTTAAGATTTATATATATAATCATTGAATGCATAAGTTTATATTGCTTATAATTAGACTTATCAATCTGATTAATTTGAAACTAACTTCATGCTGAGTATTGTGATTTAATTTTCGAATAAAATGTTTGTTTTTATTTTATTTTCCAGTATTTTTATTGTTAATAATTCGATCTATTTATTTAAATATGAAAGTTTACAAGTATTACAAAATCATGTTAAAAGTTTAAGAAATATGTGCTGTAAATCTCGAATATGTATACTATAACAAGGGGTATCCCCATAATCCAGTATAATTTCAATCAAGTAATTCAAAATCCAGTAAATTTGAATTATATCATCATTAAATTAATATTTAGAAAAATTAGGAAATTAGTTTGAATTTGAAAATATAAGAAAATGAATACATTTATGAACTTAAAAACTTGTGAATCTTTAACAAATGTCCAAAATCAATTTTGTAAATTTTTTTAAGAGTTTAGTTACAGAGTATATTACAATGATAATGACTATACATAATGTCCTCTATATTTATATTCTAATTTCTTCCATATATTTCAATTTCCTCTTAATATTCAATTACAATAGATTTTCAATTACAATAGACTATTTAAAAAGATATTTTCTCCAAAATAATATATTTTATCAAATTTCCCTATATTTCTGTTTCATATATCATTTTGCCGGCAGACATATTGTTTTTTTTTTCATTCATCGTGAAAATTTATGAACGTGATCTTCAGAAATGGCAACGAATCCGAATTATTGTGGATTTACATACGGTGGAACTCAATATGGGTAAATTAAAAATATTTAAAACAATAATTTAATTTCTTCTTCTAATTTTGTGATAATTTTTAATACAATTAACACATTTTTTCTATACGAAATATTGAATTTAAAATTTGATAAAAAATAGTACCCGGCAATTCAATCATGGCGCCTGAAACGTGAATGTTGAAAAATCAATACTTTTCAACATTTTCAAATAAATTTTCTTTTTTGTTGAATTACTTAAAATGTTGTTTTGCATCTTTTTGATATGTTTTAAGTGAAGTTTTTATTGTTTTTTATTCTTTGTTATTGTAGTACTCCCGCTCCGGGTGCATATCCAGCAGCACAAGCAGGCTATGCTGTTGCTCAAGCAGCTCCTGCAGCATATGGTGCCCAAAGAACAGGATATGATCAAGCTTATCAGGCAGCAGCAACCCAAGGTTCATTTGCAAGTATGCTAGTTTTTATTTTGTATTTTTGTCAAATTTGCTATACAATCAAGTATAAAACACAAGTATATATATATATATATAGTTACATAATAATATATACAGATATATTATGTATGTTTTGTAATGTAGAAAACACAAATTTTTTGTTTAACGATTATTTATTTTATAGTTAATTTCCTCATTTAAGATTTTTCAATTAAATATTACATGCAAATATTTATGGGTTTTTAAGGTTTATATTAATTTCTTTTTGTATATATACTAACTACGATCGTACGATTGGCAGATATAAAAACCCAACCGCATTATTGGATATTAATTAAAAAATATGATTCAATCCAAGAGTTCAAACAAAATGTATTTTTAGAATTCGAATGAATCATAGATGGTTGACAGTAATAAATATATCATTAAAATGACACTATAGATAAAATATCCAAAAAATCTATAGATTAATTTATTGTCGTCGTATATCGACAATTTTATAACCAAAAATATATTAATAAGTACAAAAAAAAAATATCTGCAAATTTGATATTTTTCTTAGGTACGCATGACTTGTAAAAGAAATTTTTGATGGTTTGCTTTTTATATACTTTATTAAGATTTCTCTTTGATATTCCAGCTGCGTGGGTTAAAAACTTTTGGATATAAATACAATATATTTTTAATTACAACACAATTATTAATTAAATTAATGGACAAAATACAAAATAAAAAATTTCATAATTATAAAAATAATAATTTTTATTTAATATATTTTTTTATATTTAAATAAATGAATAATGAAATAAAAAAAATAACAATAAAAAGATATTGTTGTAGGTGCAACTGGTGCCGCAGCATATGATTATGGTTATGGACGTACAGCTCAAACATACGATTCTTCAAAAACATATTATCAACAAGCTGGAACTGCTCCTGGTTATGCTACACCAGCATATAATGCTGCTCCAGCTCCAACCAAGGTTAAAATTTATATTTTATTTTTGAATGCAATCAAATTCTATAATTAAAAAAATATCTTTTTTTTTTTTTTTTTGTAATTCATTAATTAATTTGGGTATATACATTTCAATTGACAGACTCATTATTCAGCACCACCAACAAGAAATATAATACCACCAGCAACAAAAGCTGCACCTGCAACTACCCAATATAACCAAACAGTAGCAAAAGCCGCTACAACACCTAAACGTAAGAAAATTAATTATATAACCTACGTAATAATATTTAATTTAATTTCAATAATATTTTTAGCAGCACCAGGAGCAGCAAATACAACAACTTATTCTAATTATGATGCAGCTTTATATAGTGCTGCTACAATGTATGTGCAACAACAGCAAAATACAAAACCGGCTGCCAAGTAAGTGAAAAAATTAATAAAATTTTCTATATAAGGTATCTGCTAGAAAGAAACCCTCGATATAACTTTCAAAAAGTAATTCTGACATTTTAGCTATAATGTTTTATTTTTAAAATTGATTGATGGTTGGATGGTTGGAACCACAATCTGTTTTCATCATGAATTTTTGGAAATATTTCTTTTCTTCTATTGATGATATTTCATTGATTCAATTATTTAGATGTGTAGCACCAATTAGTGCAATATAAAACTCAGAAATAATGGATTTGGGCAACATGTTTGGTAAAGAAGCACAATTCCCTATGGTTACAATAGATTCTTGTATAAATAATATTAAAGAGAGACTCTAACGTTTACGGATGTTAGAGCAAGTGATTAATGCTTTTAATTTTAATAGGACAAAGAAATGGGTCGAAAAAAGCACTGTAGAATACTATAAAATTATATTACATTGCTGATAGACGGACGGTTGTTTTTCTAAATTTTTGATTTTGTGTACCTTGTATAAACCATTTTCTTTATATAAGGAACATTCACTGTATAGCGTACTTTTTTATAAAACAAAGTATCAGATAGTTTCTTATTTCGAAAATTTACTGTATATTATATTCTGTCCTTGTAACGAAATATTTAATTTGTAAAATTAACACTTATATTATTTTTTTCGACCTTTTACAAAACATTTATATCAAACCAGTTACTCTGTTTTGCTCCTATGTCTAAAATAATATTTCTTAAAATTGGAATTTTATTTCATGATTATAATAATTTTGTAACTTAAGATTATAATAAAACTGATAATTTTGATTGTATATAAATCACAATTCTAATAATTTTATCGCTTGAGAAGTTATTGTATTATTTATTTAGTTACATTTATTTCATTAATAAAATTAATTATTGTAGTCCAGCGTGGCAACAACCATATAAAAAATCCGGTGGTGGTGGCAAACAACGTGTTAAATCTCAACCACGACCACAGCAATTACATTACTGTGAAGTATGCCGTATCAGTTGCGCTGGCCCACAAACATATCGTGAACATTTGGAAGGTCAAAAACACAAAAAACGTGAAGCTAGTTTGAAAATGGCTACAACAGCTACAGTAACTAATCAAAATCGTGGCAATAATCATCATTGTGAATTATGTGATGTTACTTGTACTGGCAATGATGCATATGCAGCACATGTACGTGGTTCGAAACATCAGAAAGTTGTTAAATTACATCAGAAATTGGGTAAACCAATACCATCACCAGAACCAAAAAAAATTTCCAAAATTAATTTTGTACCTGCTGGAGAACCCGGAAAAGATGGTGTTACTATTGGTCCAGCAATTATTCCAGGTGCAGAAAATTCAACAGATACTACTACCACCACTTCAGCTACAGCTACTGCTGGTAGTACACAATCTACAGCACAATCGGTGGCACAACAAGAACAAATGCCTGATGATCCAATGGATGATATAAAACCAGTTGGCAATGAATATATTGATGAAATGAAAGACGAAGAAGGAAAAATTTTAAGTTTTAATTGTAAACTATGTGAATGTAAATTTAATGATCCAAATGCCAAAGAAATGCATATGAAAGGACGTCGTCATCGACTACAATATAAACGTAAAGTTCAACCAGATTTAATTGTTGATTTTAAACCTACGCCACGACAACGTCGTTTAGCTGAAGCACGTGCTCAACGTGCTATGATGCAAGCTGATTATTGGAATTCACGTCGCAATCAAGATGTGCACGATGAAGAAGATCCAATTTATTGGGATGAACGTCGTCGTATGGAAGATGAATTTGATTATATGGGTTGGTTGCAACGTGGCGGTGCCGGTGGTAATGGACCACCAATGGGTGGTCGTGGTGGTCCATCAATGGGTGGTCGTCATGGTGGTCCACCAATGGGTCATCCATTTTTCGGTATGATGCCGGGTAGAAGGCCAGAAAGTTCAGATGATCGTCATGTTATTGCACATCATGCTGAAATTTATCCCAAAGAAGAAGAATTACAAACAATCCAAAGAATTGTATCGCATACAGAACGTGCCCTGAAATTTGTATCTGATGCATTAACTGAAGCAAAAATATCCCAACCTATTGTTATTGCTGTTGGTGGTGCTGCAGTACAAAATGGTGGAACAGAAAATGGTACTAGTAGTGGTGATACTACTACTGGTGATGGAAAAGATAATAAATCAAAAGAAGATGGTCGTGATAATCAAATGTTTTCATTTCAAAAAGATGCTGAAAATACTGGTAGTGTTCGCATTTTGAAAGGTGTTATGCGAGTTGGACTTTTAGCTAAAGGTTAATTTTTATTTTAATGAAAATAACAAACAAATAATTTTAATTAATATATTTTATTTTCTTGCTGTTTTTTACAATTTTAATTATTTTTTTTTTTAGGTCTTTTATTACAAGGTGATAATCTTGTGCAATTAGTAGTTTTATGTGCTGAGAAACCAACAATAATGTTATTAAATCGTGTTGCCGCTGAATTACCAATTAAATTGAAAGAAATTTCATCTGATCATACATATAATGTAACAATATCAACAAATGAAGGTTCTGTTTTAGTATCAGATGGAACTGTTACTGTTAAAGTATCCTTAACATCCCCAATTGTACGAGAACAAGGTAATATTTTTAAAACGATTTATAAAATAATGTTTTCTAATTCAAGAAAATATTTTGTTATTTGGAGAAGAAACAAAAGCAAAAAAAAACTTGAATTTTATTTTAATTTAAATTTTCATTATTATTATTATAATCATTGTTTAATTTTATACAAAAAAAAACAATCCAGATAATTTAAATATTTTCTTTAAACAAAAAGCATATTTAATTTAATTTTGAAGCCTATTTTTTTCGTCTATAAATTTCGTTGTTTCTCATCATTCTTTAGGGTAAAACAAGTGTAATTTTAGATTTTTATTTTATTTCATTACTAAGATAACGAAGTTAAAAAAAGTTTTAATAATTATTGATGACAGCTGCTATTTTTAGGAGGATGTATTTTTTTTTTTATTATTTTTTTTGTTACAGTATCGCGCATAAATAAATATTATTATCGGTTAACTGATTTAAAAAAACGAACAAAATAGGCAACAAAGAACAATTTTAATAAAAATAATTATTAAAATAAAAATAAAAATAAAATGATGAACAAAATATCTACAAATACTTGAAACAAAAAAAAGACATCGTTAATATTTTATGAATAATATCAATATATAAAAAAAAGAAAATTTATATTTTGAATTATATTTATATGCTCTGAGATAAAAAAAATTGTTAATTTTAAAATGTTTAAATGAATTTTCTACTTCAGTTTTCAGTTTCAATTTATTACAATTTGTAAATTCCTATACACAATTGCACAACAAATCTTCTTTATAAAAAAAATTGATAGTTCAATTTCTGTTTGATAACTTTCTAACATCTAACACATTGTCAATTTTATGCTCTTTTCTTGTTAATCACATTGAGTGTACATAACAATTTTACTTTATTATTGTCAATTATCAACTTAATTCCAATTTTATTATAGTATTAGAAATTATATTTTTAATAAACAATATTTTTGAATTGTCAAATAAATGAGTAAACAAATACAATTGTTCAAGAATGATAAGTAAAATTCTTATAGATTTGAAAATACAAATTATTTAGACACAGAGCATAAAAAAAGTTGAAATTAGTGTGTTTTGTTATATGCATATATAAATATGAATATTTATTGTATTGTGACACATATTATAAATAAGAATATTTATTGTGAATTATGACACATATTTTTTATGTATATATAAAATTTCTTATTAACTTGATTTGATAAAGTAAAAATGTTTTCTCGTAATATTTTGGAACGAGTCAATTAAATTTTTTATATTATCTAATAGTTCTAAGTAAGATAATATATTCTTTGTGTTATTACATCCATTTGAGCTCATGAAATCAACACTAATCCTTAAATTTATGAAAATGTGTTGTATATACTTTTAAATATTTTAACATTACGATTTTTTATTATTATAATATATACAATAAATGCAAAAATATATATTTTCTTTAAAACTGTATAAAAAAAAAAACAATTTCGATTTAACCACAGCACTATTATATGATAATTTGTTCTATCAACTAAAAAAAAAAAAGCAGTGCATTTCATCGCAAAATGATTGGATGTCAGGAAAAAATATTAAGCAAAATACAAAACTTTACTTTTTTTATTAAGTAAATGTGCAAAACAAAGATGAAAACACTACAAAAATAGTAAAGAAAATAAATATAATATATTGTGAACAAATAATATTGGCATCCAATTATAGAATATGCGTTTACTGAGCTGCATTGTTATTTTATTTCAATTTTTTTTTTTAAATATACAAAAAATAAATAAAGATAAAAATTAACAAAAAAAAAAAAAAAAACAACTACAGTGCTTGAAAATTAGCTAGGTTTTATTAAAATAAACAAAATTTAAAATAAAACTTAGCAATAAAAATAGAAAATGTGATTTTTTTTTTGTTACAAAAAAAAAAATATAAAAAAAACATTTTTTTTTTCAATATATTTAAATATAAATAATGAAGATATCAAACGAATATGTGTGCAAATTATTATAGTATCGTTAAAAAAAAGCGTTTAAAAAAGAAAACTAATAAATTTTCGATTTTAAAAGAAGATATTTAAAAAACCAAAAAAAAAAAACATAAGAAAAGAAAGTGTTGGGAGCAGTGTAGACAGGATTTTTGACCATAAAAAAAAACCATTGCACACAAGAAATAATAAAAATATTTGCTATTGAAATAGAAATCATTAAAAAATTTCTATTTTGATTAACATATAAAAATTTAAATTAAATTGTTGTCGCACGATAATACTACAAACAAAAAAAAAAGAAAAAGAAAATAAAATTGATAAATCCTCCATACACATTAGTAATGTAAGTTTAGGAAATTAATAAAACTGCTGTCGTTCGATATTATATAGGATACCAATTTATCTTCTGCCAATTTATTTTTGGAGCATTTATCAATTTTTTTGTTTTTCGTTTTCTGTAAATCGAAATATATATATTTTTTTAAATTTGATAATTAATTGCGGACACAAGATATGATTAGAATAACAAAAACAAAAAAACAACATAAATAAAAAAAATATATATATAGTACAAAAAAAAAAAATTTAATGGTCAAACATTCTGTTACTTGTCATCTCCCCCCACTTTTTATAGATACAAGCAATGCGACCTCAATTGAACAAACTGTTCAGAATTCAGAAGATCTTCTGCCGCGTGAACCCTGTCTACAGGCACTTGCCGCATTGAGGCATGCAAAATGGTTCCAGGTTTGTTTTTATATTCAATAATATCAATTAATATTTTTTTTTTAATTTATTTATTTTTACAACAATAAAAATAATATAATATTTTATAATTTTAATTTTTTTTTTTTTTTTTTTGTGTTCATGATTTTTTATTTTATACTTTATACATTTTTTATTTTAAAAAAAAAAAAAATTGCCAAAAAAAAAAATTATGAAAAAAAATATTAAATGAAAATTAAAAGAATTATTATTAGAAGAAAACACAATAATTTCCATGAAACAACAAAAATTTAAATTGATAAAATTCTATGTGTGATTGCTTTTGGTAGTTTGTAAATGTAGTAGAAATGTTAGATTATTTTTATTCATTTCTGATATGACCGCATTTTTTAACGAAACTTTATTGTATATTCTGTTTCAAATGAGTTTGTTATTGTATATATATTTTTCCTTGTCCACTCTACATATTGGTTTCGTGACATATTATAGCAATTTAAACCTATGGTTTCCAAACCATAAATTTCTTTACAGTGAAGAAACTTTAGTTGTAACAATCTAATGGCTTTTAATAGTGAGGTATTGCCAATTTTAAAATCGCAATTCCATATTGTTAATTTTACTACTGACTTGTGTTTAAATGAGTTGAACTTGCCGCTGTTATAATATCTTTCAAATTATTATCGAGTTTTATCCGCTGAAACTAAAATACAAATGTAAATTAAAAAGTTTTTTTTATTGAAATTTCGACGTTTAAAAATGCATAAAGATCTGGTTTAAGAAATGGCAATTTTAGAAACTAAATATTTATTTATGTCCACTATTTTTCTCGATAAATCGGATGTGATATAAACCTGTTACAATTACAACAGCTGTATTCAACGTATATTTATACGTTTGATTGAAGCATTTATTCCAAGCTTTCTAGGAAATGAAACTTGATCTGTTCATTTTGAACGTTTCATTTATAAATCATAAAACTATATCCTATATATCTTTCTGATAATCTCAAATTGACCAGAACTTAATTATTTATTTATTTATACTACAATAATTAAAATATATTGTTATAAAACGATAAGAAAATTACTAAAAATACATAAAATGGACGGACTTTCACTTTATATTATATTATATATTTTTCAAAATGAAAATAAACAACTCATTACAAAAACTAATTTTCTCAATCGGAATCGGAATTTTTATATAAATATGAGAAAACTTAACTTCATTATTATTTTAATATTTAATATATAATCGTAATTCGCCTCCAATTTAATTTTTTCACCGTCAAATTTTAATTAAGGAAGAATAATTACAAATAATATTGTGATTAAATTTTGTAAAAAACTTTTTAAATAATATGCTGCCTTGTTAACTATCTAATTATTTAATATTATATTCTAAAAGTATATAAGCTTCATTAAATTATATGTATATGAAAATTAATGAAAATAATCAACAGCAGTCAGTTTATATAGAATTTTTTTGGGTATAAGTTTTATGTATTTTCTTTTTATTTTCGGGAAAAATATAATTATAAGCTATTAGGTAAAAAAAAAACTTAAATAAATATTTTGAAAAAATCATATTGTTTGATAAATTCAATTATCACTAAAAGAAAATTACAACAAATCCTAGCTAACTCAAAAGCACCTCTGTACTTTTTTATTTTTTTTTTCTAAAAAAAAAAAAAAAATTAAATTCAAAACAATATAATTATTGATTTATTTTGAAATAGTTATATTTTTTTGCAATAAAATAAATAATATAATAATTAAACAAATTCCCTTAAAATTGTTTAATTTATTTCAAAAAAATGAGGTGCATTTTATGAAAATAAACAATTTAAATTGAAAATTAATTTTAATAAACTAGAATATAATATTTGAAAATACGTATTGTAAAGAAATTTTTTTAATTATTATTCTGTTTTTTTTTTTATTATAATTATGAAAATAATAAAATTTAGGCTAGAGCAACTGGATTACAATCATGTGTTATGATAATGCGTATTCTACGTGATTTATGCCAAAGAGTACCAACATGGCAGGCACTTAATCAATGGGTAAATAAAAATGATTATAATTTGTTATTGGAATTAAAAAATAAAACACATTCTTTTTTATTTTAGGCAATGGAATTGCTAGTAGAAAAGGTTATTTCATCAGCTGGTATGCCATTAAGTCCAGGTGATTGTTTGCGGCGAGTTATGGAAGCTATATCAACTGGATTTTTAATAAATGGACCAGGTATTATGGATCCATGTGAAAAGGATCCTCATGATGCACTTCAAAATTTAACAAAACAACAAAAGGAAGATTTAACAGTATCCGCTCAACAATTTTTGCGTTATATTGCATTTAGACAAATATATAAGGTTGGTATTGATCATTAATACAAAATTCTGATATGACTTTATCATCATTGATTTTTTTTTTTTCAAATTTGAGTAATTTTGAACCAAATACAATCAGAATTTAATCAATTCTTAATCTTGATATAAAATTTGAATTTAATTTCAGATTCTTGGAATGGATCCATTACCAGCACCGAAATTCCAATCACGGCCATGGCGGTTACATAGAAAACGAAGACGTTCTGGTGAACCACATGACAATGAAGGTAATGAATTTAAAATTATAAAGCCATTAAAAAATAACTGATCAAATTTTTAATTTATAGGTGATGGTAGTAAAATGATTAAAAAAGAACCAACAACAGAAACAGAAAAAATGGATACTGAGGCAAAATAAAAAAAAAAAAAACAAATTATTAAATTAAAATGAAAAATTAAGATTTTTTTTTTATCACAGTAAACATGAATGTATGAATGATGACGAAATAATTGTTTTTAAAAGCTTAGATGAGAGAATAGGGAAAATTTTATTCCAAATAGTTTTGAAAAAAATAAAAAAATAGTAAAAAAAAAAAAAGAAATAAAAATAATTTTAATTTTTTCTATCAAATAAAAACATAATTATAAAAATATTTTCTAATGGGAAATTTATAAAAAAAAAACAAAAATTATTTAAATAAATTTATATGTTATAAAATAAAAAACCAAGAATAAATTCCTTATATATAGACACAAAACACGATATGAAATTATAATAGGGTTGATTAAATTATATTCAAAAAAAAAAATTGCAATACAAGAAGAGAGAATAATTACAATTCAAAATTGGATGATTTTTATATTTTATCTGTAATTAATATAAGTTTTTTCTTTATAGAAATTATAAAAAATAATAAAACACTATTTTAAAATTGATGTTAAGTAAATTTTGTGGAAACGTTAATCGAATTTAAGAAAAATAAAATCCAATAAAATGGATTGATAAAATTAACGAAATTTAGAAAACGTTTATAAAATAATAAATGAAAAACTACACGCTCATACATTATAAAAATAAATAACAATTGAAGTATTCTGTATTTTAAATTATCAAAATAAAATTAAATACAAATTTAAATAAGCGTTTTTATTACGATCTCACTGTCTATGAAAATAATACATAGTTATTTATCAAAAATAATTTACATATTAACTTTATTGCGTTTTATAATATGTTTTAAAATTCCACTTGACCTGGAAGTAAATTATACTACAATTTTGTTTGTGTACAATTTATATAAAAAAAAAGTATCAATTGCATGAAATAATTATATAAATAATTTGTCATCTTATTATTTATTAATAATTTGACATCGTATGGAATAACTATGAAGTCTGGGTGCTGTCTGATAGATTTGATAGTCAAAAAATAGATTTCCCTGAAATTTTTTTTGTAGGTGTTCGGTGAGTCCGAAAATGCAGTGTCAGTGGTACGCGTACGCGTACGTAAAATTTGCATGCGCAGCATCATTTAGCAACATCTAGGACGTAAAGATGACATCCTGATGCCCAGAAAGATGAGATCGATACTTTCAGTGGGACCATGTGAGGTTTCTCTTTGTTTTTGTTCTACGGAAAAATTTCATATCAGATTTGGATGAAATTTGGTAAA
Organism: Rhamphomyia laevipes; assembly: GCA_963920725.1. Lineage (NCBI taxonomy): Eukaryota > Metazoa > Arthropoda > Insecta > Diptera > Empididae > Rhamphomyia > Rhamphomyia laevipes. The sequence continues at coordinate 53,288,172 of OY987257.1, forward strand.
TAGGTTGATATCATGATTGTGCACAAGCGTACAGGTCTAGCTTCAGGGGGTCTATGATAAAATTTCTGATTAATTTTCATATGTTCTAGATTACATGGAAAATATTAAACGATTTCAATTTGGTACGCAGATTGGATTTGTGATTACGCATGTGTTGTTTAAGGTAGAGGTTAGTAGTTTTAGAGGGTTCATGCTAAAATTTCCATTTAATATTTCATATGTTCTAGCTAGACCATATATTGAATATTATACAAAACTAATGAAATTTAGTACACATATTAGTTTTTTAATGCAGTTGATGCATAGAGTCGGTAGTTTCAGTGGGTCTCTATCAAAATTAAGAATTATACTGATTGTTACAAACATACTGTTAATTACAAAACACTGTTGAATACAAAACACTACACTAACTACGAGTTATCTGCTAAGTTACCCCTAATTATCAGCTTTTAATATATGTAATTAATTTTTTATTATTATTAATTAATTAATTACAATTTTTGAAACGCGATTAATATTATTTATTATGTGAATGAATGTAGTAAAAATATATAAATAAATAACGATTTATCAAATTTATTTAAATTTAAATATTTTTGGAAAGTTTTTGAAATCACCTTGTTCATACAGGAAAATAAGAAAACTCCATTTATTGAATGAGTAGAAATCTTTATTTCCTTATTTTTGTCCAAAATAAGTATTAAAAATTGTACATTTTTGAAAAGCCCCCTAAAATTCCCTCTAAGATGAAATGGAGGATATTCTATTATTATAGAATTATAACAGCCTCCAACTTTTTATCAAAACTTTCGATATATCTTTTTTTATTTTATAGATAATTTAGTCTTTTTTTTTATTAAAGATTTTTTGTTTTCTAGATAAGTTAGTCTTTTTTTTAATTAAATATTGTAATATCGAATCCAAGATCAATATCCATTTATAACGAAACATTATTTCATTTAAAACGCTTATCAGAAAACTTTGATGATCAAGCAAAAAAGGAAAATTTCACAAGATACCTAGAGTTTTAACTAAAACCTAAAAAGGTGTAGAACATTTAAGAAATATTAAAAAAAAAAATCAAAAATATTACCAAAACTTTTCATTATAAATACAAAATTTGGAATATGTCCTTTTTATAATTAACACTTCATTTTAATATTTTTTAAATATATAAAATAAATATTTTCACACACAAACAAAATCTGAAATTTTGAATTTCGATGCACATTTTTAAAATGATTTTACATACGCTAAACTCGGAAAATTCAGATTTTTTAACATATTTGTAATTAATACTTAATTTTTTAAAAACATTTATTTTATAATATATATTTAATTTTTAGCAAGGTAAAATGTTATTTTTAATCATTTTTATTACATTTGTTCACTACCGAAACCCGAAACGTACTGTCTCTAAATATTATTTAATATTGTTGAAAAAAGCGCGGGAAACTTGAATTTGCAAATATCGTTAGATTTATAGCACATTTACGGGTCAAAATAAATACTTTTCATTTAAAAATTATTAAATTTAAAAAAAAAATATTAGAAATTTATAAATATAAATATTAATTAAAATTAATGTCTTAATAAATATTTTTTAATAATTTAAATCATATTAAATTTAAATCAAGTTCTTAGAAATAATTCAATTGAAAGAGTGGTAATGATCTATCTATTCAGCTTTTATTCTAAACGTAGATTAAAAAATCTTGTAGTGTTAAACGAGGTTATTATTAAATACGATGATAATGTCTAGAATCAATTTTAAACGACTTTGGTAACGGGCAAGGTGTTGTAAGTGGTAGACTTTGTGCAAATTTTAAAATTAAAAGTAAACTTTTTTTAATTATTCATTTCTGTATTTATCAACTTATTATAAAATTAAATAATATTATTAAAATACAAAAGAACGTAAAAGCATTTATATAATTATTAATAATTAATATTACTAGTAGTTATGAAATAACTATAAAGTCTGGTAAATAATTACACTTAATTCTGTTTTTACGCGAACTTTTTTTACGCGAATTTGATATAACGCGATTCATCAAAAACATTACGTTCTGTTTTTACGCGATTTTATTTAATTTAACGCGATTCAAAAAAATTAAAAAATTAAATTTTTGGGAAGGAAAAAGCATGTATGTACATAGTTTTTAACTGCCACCCACCAGCTATTCTTTTAAAATTTAAAGTTTCATGTTATGAAAATATATTGCGTGGAAATTAGTGGACGGTGACGTAGAGGATACTACATTCACCGCCTAATTAAAGAAGGACGCCACCTGGCTACTAAATTGAGAAATCATTTTGGCAAGCATGATGCTATTGAGGAATGAGCTGGGAGTTGAAATTACTAATGTGTAATTATCGAGAGTTACATAACAGTTTTATTAAAACAGGAACAGACATTGCTATCAGATTTTTTTAATAAAACCATTGAAACAGCAGCACAACTTCTAGAGACTGAGAATGTAGAAAATATTTCTAGTGACGTTCCATTATTGCAAAAACGAATGTGAATTCCTTCAAGCACTGATATGAATTAAAAATTATATTTTATGTCATATTTTGGCATTTTTTGTTTCATTAAAATTATGTTTTTTTAGTTAATTTTTTAAATGTAGAACCAATCATCTACTTTTATATGGATACCGTATCTTTTTTTACGCGATTTTTTTTTACGCGAGTTTTCTGGGAACGTATCTATCGCGCAAAAACAGAATTATAATTACAAATATGTTAAACACTAAGTTTTCCGATTTGATGGTCAAAAAATATATTTCGCTGAAAATTTGTGTCTAGGCGTTTTCGAGGTCGGGCGTTTTATATGTAAAAAATATAAATAGAAAAATAAAATATAATTTCGATTATTTGTCCATTATTTTTGTTTCAGACCTCAAATTAGTGAACTTCATGGTAAGCGTGTTGATCAAACCCCAAGTTTGTACGATTTCTTATCAATTTACTTGATAACAAAGCAACTTACTTGATAACAAATCAATTTACTTGAGATGTCCAGTCCAGTGGTAATTTCTATATATTAACTTGGACTTTTTGTGATTAGGAAACCTTCAGAATAATATTAAACAATAAATTAATTAACATTAACCATAATAATAAAAAACAAAATATAATTTATAATATTCTTAACTATATCTATATGTCAATTTTTTATATTGTGACTTTTTGTATTTATATCAAATAATTTACTACTCACGATTGCAGTAGTAGATTTAAATTTAATTACACTAATTATCAATATTTACTAATTTTATATAATTATTTTATTTAAATATATATATTTAAATTGTTTTAATAATATACTTTATAAATTGTTTATAAAGTATATTATTATAACTATTTATTTATAATGAAAACAATTATTTAATAGACAACGTTTATTTTAGTGTCATTACATTATGTATTACTTTTAAAACAAACTAAATTAGACGCTGATATAGGTATTAAGAACCATGCATTAGGTGTTTAGAACGTCAAACTTGAATTTCAAATTTATTTTCTAAATTTTTCTTAATTTTAGATTTGGTATGTACAATATTAATTATGTAAATTAAGTGAATTTGTTACTTCCGATTCGATAAATAATTAACCCCTAATTAGACATTTTGTGTTCGTAAAAAGAATAAATGATTTAGGAGGCTTCTTTCTATTTCATTTCGAGTTAATCAAAATTTCCGAAAGTTGGAAGCTCAAGTAAATTCAATCGGGATATTCTGGAAAAGCCGCACAAAAAAATAAGCTATGAAGCAGCAACTTTTTTTCATATTTTCTGAATAATCATTTTTTTGTAGAAGGTTGGATATATATGTGTACGTACATATGTCCTTGAACAATACTTTGATAATACCTAACCGGAAGGCAGAAGAATATCAACCAATAAACATTTTATTAAATTCACCACTACCAAATATAGTGTCAATGTCAAAACAGACGATGGAGCAGCTGAAAATTTTAAACATTCTGTTACCATGATTATTCAATTATGTACTAGAAAGAGTTGTTAAACGAAGAATTAAATATTCATTTTTGCTAAACTAATATTAATAAAATTAGATTTGCTGTTGATGTGGTGCAATGACTGCAGATGAAATTAGTTTAAGAAAATGGAAAATATGCTTTGAAAAATGAAGTGAACTGGAAACTGGAATCTAAATACGAAAATACTTAAATATGACATAGTACATTTATATAGTGTGACAGCTTCGTCATTAACAAATGTGTATAAAAATGTACACATATATAAGCATTTAAATATGTAAACCAAGGGTCCTTTTAATTCCAGAAAAATATTACAATTTCCGCATTGGGATTCTTAAATTTTTTTTAATATATTTTAATTTTCCATTGCAATTCAAATTTCCACATTTTCAATCGTATCGAATGCATTCTTAAAGTCTATGAAATAAATATAAATTTCATTCTGGAATTTGATTGATTTTGCTATGATCTGGTTAATAGATTGCAAATGCACAGTGGTTGATAACCCTGATATCTGAAACCAGCTTGTTCTCTCTGTTGATGTTAAAGTTGACTTTATACTTTAGAGGCTACATACTACATTTGTATTTACCAATGAAGAAATTTTATTTTCAACACTAAAAATCAGGTTAGAATTACGCTAAACACTAGCTTTAACAGGATTAAGATTATTTGAAATAGTTGAAATTATTTCATTATTGCTCCTTAACAGCGAAAAATACATTATTATTTTTACAATTAACATAATAGAAATATAATATCAAATAAAAATTATAATGATTATAGCCAAATTTAGCTATTAATGATAAATTAACTTTCAATTAGAAAACAAAATTAGAAATCAGATTAAATAATTCACAGAAATGTTACTAATGCCTTAAAACATAATTTAGTATTAATTCAGGGCTGTACTCTATAATTACAATTTGAAGGATCTAAAAAAAAAACAAATTAAAAAAAAAAAAAAACTAAATTTAAATTAAATGTCCAAGTTCACTAATTAGTTCTAATTAGCTAGGCTAGATAGTTCGCGTAGATTTTACATAGTTTACAAGTGAAATAAAAACTGAATATAGAAAAGATTTAAAAGCGAATTAAATTAAAATTAAAATGCAAATTAATTAAAAAGAAAAAAAAACATTAAAAAGACAATGGATATACTAAGTGGTGTTATATAGTATTTAAACAAAATATTAAGTAATATTATAAATTTACATACAATTTAAACTTTAGATATTGATAAGCTGCTGTCGATCAAAGTTTAGATCTGTTACAATATTAATTATATAAATTAAGTCAATAAAATGTAATCAAAAAATAATCAATTATCTTTAAAGCTTATGGAATCTAACGTCCTTGTGATAACATCATGTCTCCAGCCAACACATATATTTTTTTACCATTATGGTTGTAATTTAACTATCTGAAATTGGAAAATATGTTTACAATCTTTTGAAATTCTTGTCTTTAACATTGTAATTGTTATAATCGTGGTGTTATTATCAAGATTTGAATATTTTGTAAACATAAGTAATTAAATTGAATTAAGTTATACATATCAACAATTTTTGTACAACGGAATGAAACAATATTCATTTAGTTTAATTTATCACTCATAATTGGAAGACTATTATTTTATATTATGAATTGCACTAATAATATTCAAATAAATTTAAATATGTCATGTCACCGGAATTGATAATGTAAAAAACGCCGGTGGCTTTAAGCATAATTTTAATTTAATTTTTCTGAATCCAAATTGATTCAAAATTGAATTCAAAATATTTTAATATGACATACAATATTGCATCCATACAAATCATAGCATAATTTAGTTTATAATCATAGCACAATTTCATTTTTGTCCTGTTGTCCTCGTGTACTTAATTTTTGACTCCAATTTCCCTCATTTTTGATTCTAATATAATTCATTTTGGAATCAAATTTAATTAATTTTTAATTAAATTTTAGTTTATATTTGTAATTAGAATTACTTTAATTTAGATTTCAAATTCAATCACAAAATTGATTCAAAATTGAGCTCTATATACTCCAAATATAATTGAGTTAATTTTTGAATCAATTTCAATTTGGAATCTAATTGCTTAATGGGTCATATATTGATATAATTCAATTATCTTGTTAAATATTTTGTAAATAGAAACTTTGACGTAAAATATTAGACGTTAAAATTAATTATAATAAATTAAGATATTAATTATAAGAAACTAAAATAATTATTACACGAATTTATTGATAATTAATTATACTATTTTGTTAATTAATATAATTAATTGATTAGTATTTTTTCTAATTAATTAATTAGTATTTTTTTTTTTTACTAGTATAGAAAGGTTAAGGGAATATTTTGTTAATTATAGGTATAATAAGTTTATTTAATAGTTCTAACCTTAAAAATATGCGATTTGAAAAGTTTAAACTTTATGCAACAGTAGTGGCACTATAAAAATATATGTCTGATATTATGTTTTACAAAAATCTGTGTTACAACATCAAATATATATATAATTAAAAAACGTTCTAATGTAAAATTTTTAAATTTAAACTTGACGGAACAACTTTTTCGTAATTACAAGATTTTAATTATTATAATAAAGCCTATAAATTAAGTTGTAAAACGTTATTATAAGTTTAGTTTGTAAATATACTTTACTGAATTCGGTCTTACGTCTTAACCACAAGTTAAGAAGTTTGTTTTTAATATTTATAGACAAGAATATACAAAAATAATGATTCTAATATTGATTGGTATAAGTTTAATTTTATATTATTTGTTTTCGCAAAGAAGATTTTATTATTTACATTGGAAACTTTCTGGACCACTTGGATTACCATTACTTGGTGATGTGTTAAAAATACGGAAACCTGAACGTAATAAGTGCTATTATTTTTTTTTAATTATAAATAAATATAATTTTTAATTTTAAATTTATTTGTAAAAAATTAATTTAATTGTTTTTTGTTTTTTTGTTAAATTAAAAGGTATTTTTCAATATTTAAAAAATATAAAAAATTCTTATAAATCACCAACAATAATATGGTTGGGACCAAAATGTGTATTATTTGCTAGTGATGCTGATTCAATGGAAACAATTTTAACATCATCAAATTGTGTTAATAAAAGTTTCATTTATAAATTTATTAGTTTATTTGCTGGTGATGGTCTATTTACATCAAATGGTAACTATAGTTATTATTATTATTATTATTATTAATTACTTCAAATTATTATTAATTCATTTTTTGTAGTACCAAAATGGAATTTTCGTCGAAAACTATTAAAACCAACATTTAGTAAAAAAATATTAACAAGTTTTATACCAAAATTTAATATAACTTTAGATAATTTGATTCAAAAATTAGATATTAATAGAAATAATAAGGATTTTGATATGTATATAGAAATAAAAAGTATGAGTTTAAATGTAGCTTGCCGTAAGTATAAAAAGTTAATAATTCATATTTGAACTTTAATTATTGTTGGTATTTTTTTTTCCAGAAACCACGGTTGGAACAGAAGTGAAATTGGATTGTAAAAAACTACTTAAAGAATATATTATGTAATTGGTTTTCTTTAAAATAATTATACAATAAAATTAGCATATAAAATGATTTTTTTATTTAATTTGTATCTCACAGAATAATGCACTCAATAGTAGAAAGATTGTTTAAGCCATGGTTCTATAATATAGAATTATATAAATTATCATTTGGATATAAAAATACAATGTTTGCTGCGACAGCAATTACGGATTTTATACAAGATGTAAAGAGTTTATTATATAATTTAAAATAAATTACATTTTTATAATTATTAATAGTTAGTTGAAATTCGAAATAAACAAAAAGAAGTAAATGCTCCAGAACTAATTGAAACACAATATTCGTTATTGGATCAACTTTTGGATAACAAATCTGCACATAATCTTAGTTTATTGGATATTTTAGAAGAATCTAATGTAATGATAGCAGCTGTACGTAAGAAAGTTCATTATAAAAAATCAGTTTTATAATAATTTTTTTTTCTGTTGTAAATTACAGTCTTTTGAAACAACTAGTACAGCAATATATATTGTAATTGTATTTTTAGCAATGTATCCAGAATATCAAGAAAAACTTTTTATTGAATTACAATCAATTTTTCCAACTAAAGATTTTGTTGTTACTGAAGATGATTTAAATATTATGATTTATACAGAAATGATTATAAATGAATCAATGAGACTTATTGCACCAGTACCAGTTACTAGTCGTGTTGCAACTGATGATTTTAAATTAAAGAATGGTATAACTATACCAAAGGATACAACAATTATGTTAGATATATATAATTTACAACGTAATACTGAATATTGGGGATCAGATGCTGAAACTTTTAATCCAGAACATTTTAGTTATGAAAATTTAAAAAAAGTTCCACCATTTGCATATATACCATTTACGAAAGGGAATAGAATGTGTATAGGTAATTTCTATATTATATTTAGAAGAATTAAATATAGTATTTTAAATTCAAAAATATCTTTGGTTTTTTTTTTCTTAGGTTTTGGATATGCAATGATTTTTATGAAAATAACAATAATAAAATTATTCAGAAATTATAAAATTACAACTGATTCAAAACTAGAAGATCTTCATTTAATTAATTATGTATCAACAAAGTTTAAAGTTAATCCATATTTAAAATTTGAACCAAGATTAGTGTAAATTAATTATTTGTGATAACATTAGTTTAGGTAAATCATAATAATCTAGAATAATTTTTTTTTTATATATACTATAAATAAATTTTACATAATAACAATTTTACATAATAATTTTATATTGAAAAGAAGATAAAACGATGTTGTTAATCGTTACGGTGTAAATCCAATTGAGTTGAGTTATGCGAAGAAACTATAGAAGAAACAAAATGTTACCAAAATTTTTGGAAAAATCGAATAAATCTTTAAATATAATATAAAAAAAAAATTCTAGAATTTTTCAAACTTGAGAAAATGTGAAGTTTTATTCCCGAAAGAAAAATTAGGTGTAGAATTCCCAAAAGTGTATTTATTTCACACCAAAAACTTGAGGAGATTCAAACTAATTTCACTAGAATTTTACGTTTTCCAATGAGTGTTCATATATTTTAATGTAAATTTAATATTTATATTGTTAAATATTGAATTAAAATATCATCATGATTTTAACGAGGTAATCAAGATTCTTTTAATGATAGAATTACGATAATTTTTAAATACGAATTGCTTATTAAAACAATATAAACTTGTGCTACTTTAAAATACTATAAATATTTTGCAACATGTTTGAATTGACCTATAAAATTTATATAATCATATAGTAAATTTTGTATGATGAAAACGATTTTCATTCATGTATAGAATAAAGTTGTTGTTATTGGAGTCGAAGGTCTTTTGAAACGTCATTTTGTGGTGTAGGAATTTGTGTGGAAAATATTAAATTTTCATATTTCAAATGGAATATTAGAAGTATTAGAACTTTAATACATACTTAATTTTTATTTAGGTAACCAAAATATTCTTATAGCAAATATGAATTATTTATGTTTAATTATTTTTTTTACAATATTTTACTAATTATGGTTACATTTGTATACAGCAAGTGCATAATTTGATGCAAATGACACAGCAGATTGCATATACCATTAAGAATATTATGAGTAAGTAAACATGTCCAATTACACCAAATAATAGCTAAACTAGTAAAATGTCGAAAAAAATTATAATTTAAAAATTATGTAAAATCTAATTCCCTTTGCGTCAATTTTTAGTGATACTATCTACTAATTTTAACTTAGATGTAAATAAGTCCCAAATAGTTTATAATTACACTTTGAGGTCTTCTTTAGATTTATCCATAGTTTTTTTCCATAACTACGCCATGCTCTTCTTGGGAATATGCGATGTAGCATAATCTTGTTTATATACAAGTATACTATCATACTTTTTTAATAGCAAAATTGATGACAACAGATGATCTTTGAGAATGTTGATGTAATTTTCTGTATACACAATGCCATCACAAAAGTGAAGACTACTCTAACTCACTTGATGATATGCTACCGTATACCATTACTTAAGCTGGGAACTTAATTTTTTTTTACTAACAGCTGAATAAAATGATTGATTATTTTTTTGTCTAGTAAAAGATTCCACCAGTTCAACCAGAAGTTCTTAGAACCATAGGGTATTACATTCTGTCCTATTAATTATACCGTCGGGTTTATACATAACCTTGACTTTGTAAAAGAGCTGTAAGACAACGGAATGTCACATTAGGTCAGCAATTGCCGCAGTGATTTATTTGACTACTTTATGTCCATCAATTCCATAATTCTTAATCTAATCTAAAGAACAACTGTAGAATTGGTTATTATAATCGATTCCAACGTTTTCATATCATAAGAATAAATCTCAAATTTTATGACTGTCCCAAGTCTACTGTTTCAAAAATAAAATAAAACTTAGTGTTTTCTTTACTAAAAGCTAATATTAGTATAATTAAAATCTAAGTAAAAACACTGAATCTAAAAACCTGATTTATTTATAATAAGAAAAGACCGGTGACTTATACATTAAGCGTTGAGAACATAATAATATAAAAAATAAACTTAAAACAAGATTTCAATTTAATATTAATAAAAAGATTAATAATACAAATCTAAATTAAAATTCACATCGAAGTTAATCTTATATTCGATATGACATAACAATTAATTTATTATATTCATAGATCATAGCCGCTATTGTGTCTGCCATAATGAGCTGTTCCGGAAATAAATAATGTAATTAAAACAGAAAAAATAAAGGCTTTCCTCAGATTTATAAACTAGTTTTTAATGTCAGTCTTTGCTCGTTTATGAGTTAGTTAACCGCGTTTATTATGTAAATAGAGGCTGATGACTGGATCTTCTGTGTATAGTTTGATTCTACTATTCCCTCTATCGAAATATTTGTTTATATTATTATGTCTAGTAATTTTATTCATGGAGTCGTTTGCTACTGAGTAATGCATAGAACCTATATTTAAACTTGCAATTGTCTACATCATTATTGTAAAATACAATAAAATCTTGAGTTAGTTTTACTAATTCATCATTTATTAATTGTTTTTTTTTTTGTAATTAATTTAAAATTTGAATTAAGAACACCAATTTCTCTAGTTTTATTTCCTCTGTTTCATTCAGACAGGTCAAAAACGTAAATCTTTAATGTCTGACAGCGGGGCAATGACACAAAATACGCTCCAAGGATGATCAACTTCTAAATCTTTTTAAAATATACAATATTTAGTGGTGACTCTTCACAAAGTCTTAGTTTATGCAGGATTTGATCCATTACTTCATTTGCCGATATTCCTTCGGGTTTGTTAATATTTTAATTCTCCCTTTATTTGTTGCCTGTTATTTTCGTGCTTGTTATTGTTAAAATTATTTATAAACTTAAAGAAAAGAATTAAATTGTTATAAAGAAAATAAAACCTTCAGTGATTTGTGGCACACCCTGTATTAATATTAATATTCTTTGATGAAACCAGATTGATTGTTAAATATTCAAAGTAATTATATAACAAGAATGATTAAATTTATGCATATTATTTACATCAATTTTGATAGTTACATAAATTAGTCATAAAAAATCCCTTGCACGTGTAACCATATTCGGAATCTATTTGATTGCCATGAACTTTACGATCTGTAAAAATTTAGTTTCAGTGGGTCATTATGAAAATTTCCGAATTATATAAAATATATTTTTGGTAGAGATTTGACTTGCTTGTACACGTTTCTGAAATGATATTATATTTCTGAACTTTTTTACAAAGCCCTGTTTAATGTTAACAGCTTGTTTTCTTAATTTTAATTTACAGTTTTGTTATTTTGATAGCTAAGAGTTCAATATTTAAAATATATAGTTTAAAATTTTCTAAATTTAAATTATTTATTGTTTTTGTTGCGCCTAAAATTATGTTGGTATGAATAACTCAACTCATCAAAACTGTCGAGGGTTTAGCTTTTATTAATAATATAATATTTATAATTATCATATTAAATTATATGTGTTACTAAAACAATAATTATATATACTAATTGATGTACTAATTATATAAAATTAACTATAGAAAGTAAAGTTAGAAAGTAAATTTCTTTCTCGGTTACCGTATATGTAATATATGTAAATTTTGTCAACCTTCAAATTTAATCATGTAATAAAAAATGAATTTAATTAAAAAGCCGTGAGGTTTTAAAACTGGTCTAAACGCTCAGTATAAAATAAATATTATTGCTAATTTTTGTTCAGTTCCTTTTCAAATATGTCATTCGTTAGTAATATTTTATTAGTTACAATTATATTAACTTGGTTATATTATTTGTGGTCTCAAAGAAAATATTATTATTTATCATGGAAAATGAATTCAATTTTGGGATTACCATTAATTGGTGTTGCATTAAATGTCCGAAATCAAGAAAGTATGTGCGTTTTAAGTGTTTAATTAAAGAAAAAATTGTTATAATTGTGCCAAATATTAAATAAATAATTAAAAAAATATTTATAGAAATTATATCTTATCTATGTGCGGCTCGTTCTAAATTATCTCCACGGACAGCAATTGCATGGTTTGCTATGATACCAATTTGGTATGTAAGTGAACCAGATATAATGAAGAAAATTTTTACATCAACAAATTTTATAAATAAATCAGATTATTATGATATTGTTAATAAACATTTCGGGGTTGGATTATTTTCGTCAAAAGCACCAGAATGGAATCATCATCGTAAACTTTTAGAACCAGCATTTAATATTAAATTACTTAAAAGTTTTATGCCAATTTTCAATAAAGAAGCTGATACACTAATTACGAAATTAGAAAAATATATTGGAAATGGAAGTTTCCATATATTGCCATTAATACAATTATGTATTATGGATATTGGTTGTCGTGAGTGAATTAAATTTTAGAAAATTTAATATTTAATAATGAAAAATTTGAAAATTATAGAAACAGCAATGGGAGAATGGTTGAATTTTCAGGGAAATCAAAATTTAGATATTGCTACGGCTTACTGCACGTAAGTAATTTTAATTATATTTATTATATCTAAAGAAATGTAGAAAATGTGAATCATTCTCATATCTTCCATTAAATAGATAAAACTTGTGTAAATTAAAATTTTGAAGAAAATTATCGTGTAATTTTTTGTGATAAATTAAATTTTATTGTAATATAAATTGAAAACTTATCAGCGAAATAAGTGCTATGTATTTTGTCCGGAATTATAATCCCTGAAAATTCCGGAATTATAATCATTGGTTCATTTGAAGAAATAAATGGTATTGGAGATAGAGTGGTTATCTATTTGGAACATTCTCTGAACTAGAAGTTGTTTTCAAAAAATCTTTCAGAGAAGGAATATCTTACAAACAAATTTTTAGAGTATTAGTATGTATATATATTATTATTATATAAGTTACATATTTTAATTTTGATAGATTTTCGGTGAAAACCCAGTGAAAAGTCGGTTGTTATAATCATAAAAATAAACCTGAAATTTTATGACTGTCCGAATCCGAAGTCTACTGTTTCAAGAATAAAATAAAACTTAGTGTTTTCTTTACTAAAAGTGAATATTAGTATAATTAAAATCTAAGTAGAAACACTGAATCTAAAAACCTGATTTATTTATAATAAGAAAAGACCGGTGACTTACATTAAGCGTTGAGAACATAATAATATAAAAAAATAAACTTAAAACAAGATTTCAACTTATAATATTAATAAAAAAAAAAAATAATACAAATCTAAATTAAATTCACATTGAAGTTAATCTTATATTCGATATGACATAACAATTAATTTATTATATTCATAGATCATAGCCGCTATTGTGTCTGCCATAATGAGCTGTTCCGGAAATAAATAATGTAATTAAAACAGAAAAAATAAAGACTTTCCTCAGATTTTTAAACTAGTTTTTAATGTCAATCTTTGCTCGTTTATGAGTTAGTTAACCGCGTTTATTATGTAAATAGAGGCTGATGACTGGATTTTCTGTGTAGTTCTACATAAACTTAATAGTTTCATTAATCAATATTTTATATTATATTTTAATTTATTTAAACTCTTATAGTTTTTTTTCATATATTACAAATGTTGAATTTCACTTTCTAAATGTGACATAAATACTCACTCCTAAGTGAAGTTCGATTATTTTACCTCTATAGAAATATTTGTTAATATTATTATGGTAGTATAAGCTATAGTAATTTTATTGATAGAGTCGTTTACTACTGAGTAATGCATAAAAATTATATTAAACTTGCAAATTGTCTACATCATTATTATAAAATATAATAAAATCTTGAGTAAGTTTTATTAATTCATAATTTTTTAATTGTTTTGTGTAATCAATTTAAATTTTGAATTAAGAACACCAATTTCTCTAGTTTTATTTCCTCTGTTTCACTCACACAGGTCAAAAACATAAATCTTTAATGTTTGACAGCGGGGCAATGACACAAAACTCGCTCCAAGGATTCATCTTCCTCTTTAAGATCAACTTTTAAAACTTGTTAAAAAATATATATTTACTGTTGACTTCTTCACAAAGTTTTAGTTTAAGTATGCAAGATTTGATTCCTTCGGTTATGGTAATAATTTTAATTCTCCCTTTATTATTTTTTTATTGATATAAACTCGATCTTTTCGGTATCATCCAAGGAAAAAACTGAAGCTTTTGAAATAATATCGAAATATTTTTTGATTTTGATTTCTTGAATTCTGAATTTAATAATAACATTTTGAAAAAAATTCGAGCTTGTTAGTATTAAACTTATTTATAAACTTAAAGAAGAGAATTAGAATGAGAATTAGAAGGAAAATAAAACCTTTAGTGATTTATGGCCCACCCTGTGTTAATATTAATATTCTTTGAAGAAACCAGATTGATTGTTAAATATTCAAAGTAATTATATAATAATGATGATGATTAAATTTATGAATATCAATTTTGATAGTTACATAAATTAGTCATAAAAAATCCCGTGCACGTGTCACCATATTCGGAATCTATTTGATTGCCATAAATTTTACGATCTGTAAAAATTTTGTTTCAGTTGGTTTAAAATTTAAAATAGTTTAAAAAATTTTAAATTTAAATTATTTATTGTTTTTTATGCGCCTAAATTTATGTTGGTATGAATAACTCAACTCATCAAAGATTAGATTAGATTTGAAAAGTTGCTTTATTTTTTAAATTTTTGAATTTTTACAATTTGCTAAGATTTTTTTTTGTTACAACATATTTATTGGCCCTCATTGGGGCTCTCTAAATAATTTACATATTAATTTTTATATTGATTTTTATATCAAACTATTCATTTTAATAATTTTTTGTTGTTTTATAAATAATTATGTTTAATTATACTTTGTATATTTAAAAGTTTCAAAAAGAATATACATTATTTTATTTGTTTTATATTACAACTCATCCAAACCTGACGAGTGTTTTGCTTTTATTAATAATGTTTATTGTTATCATATTAAATTATATGTATAGATATAGATCATAACTCATATAAAAATTTGTATTACACGATTTAATCTTAAGATTAAATTCCACAATCAAGAAGCATAAAGCTTTTTTCATATAATGAAGCTAAATATTTGCATAAAAATGTATGTTTAGAACGAGCTTCACATAGATACGATATAATTTCTATAAATATTTTTTTAATTATTTATTTAACATTTGTGACAATTATAACAATTATACCAAATTACATTTTTGTCATTCTTAAAACTTGCATGCTTGAAGATTTAATCTCCAAATTTGCTTCCATTTATATATTTTTATATAAGTTTTAATCTCTTTGTATATATATACTTTTTGTCATTTCTATCACGATATATTACTAATGGCTATAATTATATTAAATTACCTAAAGAAGTAAAAAAAAATTATAAACTTTATATATGGATTTTCTAAACAAATTGGTTCAATTTGGTTACATAATTATGATTGTAATCACTGATGCATCAATTTTTCACAAAAGTTATAAGAAACATTTCTTTCTCTGTTACCATACGTTGGTATGTAAATTTTGTTAACCTTCAAATTTAATATTTTAAATAAAAAATGAATTAAATTAAATACTCATCAGGTTTTAAAACTGGTATAAATGCTCAGTATAAAATAAATAGTATTGCGAATTTTTGTTCAGTTCCTTTTCAAATATGTCATTCGTTAGTAATATTTTATTAGTTACAATTATATTAACTTGGTTATATTATTTGTGGTCTCAAAGAAAATATTATTATTTATCATGGAAAATGAAATCAAATTTGGGGTTACCATTAATTGGTGTTGCATTAAATGTCCGAAATCAAGAAAGTATGTGCGTTTTAAGTGTTTAATATAAGAAAAAATTGTTATAAATTGTGACAAATATTAATTAAATAATTAAAAAAATATTTATAGAAATTATATCTTATCTGTGTGCGGTTCGTTCTAAATTATCACCACGGATTACAATTATATGGTTTGGTATGATACCAATTTGGTATGTAAGTGAACCAGATATAATGAAGAAAATATTTACATCAACAAATTTTATAAATAAATCAGATTATTATGATATTGTTAATAAACATTTCGGGGTTGGATTATTTTCATCAAAATGTTAGTATAAATTTGAAAGTTGTAGAAATTAATTTTAATTTTTTATTCATTATGTTTGTGGTTCTTTCAAAGCACCGGAATGGAATCATCATCGTAAACTTTTAGAACCAGCATTTAATATTCAATTACTTAAAAGTTTTATGCCAATTTTCAATAAAGAAGCTGATACACTAATTACGAAATTAGAAAAATATATTGGAAATGGAAGTTTCCATATATTGCCATTAATACAATTATGTATTATGGATATTGGTTGTCGTGAGTGAATTAAATTTTAGAAAATTGAATATTTAATAATTAAAAATTTTAAAATTATAGAAACAACAATGGGAAAATGGTTGAATTTTCAGGGAAATCAAAATTTAGATATTGCTACGGCTTACTGCACGTAAGTAATTTTAATTATATTTCTTATATCTAAAGAAATGTAGAAAATGTGAATCATTCTCATATCTTCCATTAAATAGATAAAACCTTTGTAAATTTAAATTTTGAAATTTTTTGATTATTGTGTTTTTCAATTAAAACCAATACTTCCACACTATTTAACGTCCTATCACCGCTAGGAGTATCGTACAGAGCCATGATTTAATTTTTATTTGTAGGTACTTCTCTCCTTCTCTAAGGACTTTTTGAAAACACGCTGAAATTCAATAGGTGTTCCAAATAGATTCCCTTCCCATATAATTGTTTCCTTCAATACTAACATCCCAAAATTTAGATACCCTGTATAATTCGAATAAAATTGGTAACACGTAATTAAATATTTATGTTCAACAACTTTTTAGAGCAACGGCTCCAATATCATTCGTAGCAGCATTTCACGTTCAGCA
Source organism: Rhamphomyia laevipes (assembly GCA_963920725.1). Classification (NCBI taxonomy): domain Eukaryota; kingdom Metazoa; phylum Arthropoda; class Insecta; order Diptera; family Empididae; genus Rhamphomyia; species Rhamphomyia laevipes. Next base: position 53,305,740 of record OY987257.1, read on the forward strand.
TTCTTCGTGTGTTTACAAATTTAAATTTAACTATCAAATATTATTAATTTTCAGCTTTTATTATAGCCTTTTTTTAATTAAGTATTTCATTTTATTAATTAAAGCACATTAAAACTAACAACTATGAGGATGTTTAATCCAGTTTATCAATTAGATTTTATATTCAATATGACCCATTGGGCTACAGTATTAAAACAATCAACAAAAATTATAAATAAATTTGTAAACGATGTAAGAGTTTTATATGATAAACAAAACTTTTGAAATACCAATAATTATTTTATAATTTCAGTTAATTTATAGTAAATTAGAACAAAATAATTGCACAGAAAACTCAACCACTGGAAAATATGATACTAATCATAATAATTATGACCATGATGACAATAACATCAACATCAATTCGAATCACAATAACATTTTCATAAATCGTACTTTAGAATTGTATCGGAATAATGAATTTTCATGGAATGATGTTAAAAGTGAAACAAATATGATGATAGTAGCTGTAGGTATTTGAGCATAGAAAGCTTAGTTCAAATAAAGAATTTTTTCTGTTTAAAATTTTTTCCAGGCATATGAAACATCTTCAAATACGATTACCCATACAATAGTGTGCTTAGCAATGTTTCCAGAATATCAAGAGAAATTATTTGAAGAATTAGTTAGCTTTTATCCAAATAAAAATGATGTTAATGTTACACAAGAAGATCTAAATAAATTGGAATATTTGGAGATGTGTCTTAATGAAACTATGAGAGTAATGGCACCAGTACCATTAGTTGCACGCTCATCTTTAAATGATTATCAATTAAATGATGATATTTGTATACCAAAAGGTACACAGTGTCTTTTAGATATATTTAATATGCAAAGGGATGAATTATATTGGGGTGCAAATGCAAAAATCTTTAATCCAGAACATTTCACTAAAGAAAATTTATTACGTATAAATAAATTTGCATTTTCACCATTTACAAGAGGTATTCGTAATTGTATAGGTAAGTCGTTGACGTTCTTCTTAGTTATATAAATAAATTTGGGTTTCGAGATTAATTTTAAGTAATGCTAATGCAAATTTTCACCATTTTGTATATAAGATTATTTCTGTTACCAAATATTACTTTCTTTTAAGGTTCTAAATATGCGATGCTATCCGTTCGTACAGTATTAGCAAAAGTTTTAAGAAAATATAAATTTACAACGAAATTCAATTTTAATGATTTGCAATTTGTGGAAGATGTTACTCTAAAATTAAAAGTATATCCTCAACTCGAGATTGAAGAAAGAATGTTTTAAAATTGTTATTTACAAATAATTAAAATGTTTATAAGTTTTAAATAATAGAATTTTTAAGTAAAAATATATTTTTATTATAAAAAATTTCATACATTTTGAATTATACAATGCAAAGTATTTCTAAGCGATTAGTTTTATTAGCTTAATTTACCGAGATAGGTAAGTTACATTCACAATAACATTATTTTCAATTATCATTCACAATAATTAGCATTTTTTGGTTAAACTATATTTCAATTTCAATTGAACTTAAGTGAGCTCAAGTTGTAGCCTTAAACTACACAATCAGTTTAGTTAAACTTGAGCTTAATCTTTCACTGTGAAATCGGCCATAAATATACTGTAATTTAAAAACCTATTACATAATTTTAATTCAATAATTATTTTATTTACTGAACTTGATAGTTTACCGTAAAATTGTTGGCGCTAAAATAACATATGTTTGTTGATCAGAACCGGTTAACAAACCACGTTTGCCACACATATTATATGATTCACGTTGTAATTGTAAAATCATTGATGACATGTCAGTATCTGAAAAACCATGTGGTGATCGTCCATGTACATAAAATCCAAATGAATCTTGTAATAATGTAAATACAGAAATATTAGCTATTGAACAAATATCAACAAATTGTTGTAATGGATTGCCGGCAATTGTTTGAATTATAATAATTTCTATTAAGCGTTGGATAAAATAAACTATAACGTAAATTAATATGACAACAGCAAGTTGAATAATTTGATATGTGGATGATGTCATAAAACGAGTTTCAATTATCTGAATTCATATTTTATGTGAATTTTGAAATATATTTACTTTTGTAATTGCCAATACCGATTTATTAAAATGTACTTCTTCAATTTTTTTAAATCATGGTTTTTAATATTATGTAATTTGTTTATTTGTTGAATATTTTGTTTTATAATAGTATGTATGTTATGTAGAGTAGACTTACTACTTATTCTTATAAGATTCCTTGAATAAGCTGTGTAGTGTGCGGTAGAATTTCAGAATTGGCACACAATCTTAAGATTTGGTCGACAGAGCTTGCTTGCTCATTCGTTTGTCACGACATATATGACATGACATAATCTAGGGTTTTTAGAAGTACACTTTTCATAATTATGGTATGAATAAATTAATCCTATCCATTTAATCTTACCATCCATGATGTATTATTATTTACTTAAATAAAATAAAAATACACGTTCAATAACCTTCAGCCTTCAGTAACACTTTTAACATATATTTAATTATGTTATTTGAATATTTATGATTAAATAAAAAATATTATGTTTATAAAAAATGTTTAATAAATTGTCCTTAGTATTATACCCAATAAATTTATTATGATCATTAAAAAATAATATTTAAATATACATAAATCTTCATTTTTTTAAATAAAACATGTTTTATATTGAAATGTCCGTACTGCAAGTTACAAGAGTGTACCACAAATGTTGTCGACTTTATCAGAAATTTCCGAAATATTCATTATTCATCCCTCACACCACAAAGAGACCAGTTTGGTGGTTCGTAGTTGATTTTCAAAAAGAAATTGGATAGTATTTTTTATGCTGTAAGTATTTTTTCATTTTTCCAAACTGATCTATCGTTTTGGCGATTCATTAAGTTAAAAAGGACACCAATTAAATATAGTTTTATTCTTCAAATATTATCATATTTGTAAAAAACATTCTGCTATTTATAATCGTTTGGAAAATTAGCATTTTTATATTAGATATGACCGAAGAACTCTTAAAAATAAAAATTTAATTATTAGAAATATAGTATTTACATTAATTTTAATTTTTAGTTGGAATCCATAAAGATGAATTCTTGAATAAATTTTAATTAAAAATGAAATATTTATTTAAAAATAATACCAAAAATTATCAATTTCTATGGTTTATCACGGTACGCTAGCTAATAAAATAGTATTTAAATTTGGTATTAAAGTACAATATGTCGAAAACTTTAAAACAATACATTAATTTAATTTGTATATTTTTTCAACCTTGGAATTTAATCTTGGAATTTAAACATTCAGTATATAATAAATATTATTGTGAATTTTTGTTCAGTTATTTTTCAAATATGTTATTCGTTAGTAATATTTTATTAGTTACAATTATATTAACTTGGTTATATTATTTGTGGTCTCAAAGAAAATATTATTATTTATCATGGAAAATGAATTCAATTTTGGGATTACCATTAATTGGTGTTGCATTGAATGCTCGAAATCAAGAAAGTATGTGGATTTGAAGATTGAAGTGTTTAATTAAAGAAAAATTGTTGTTTTTAATTTAACAAAAAAATGTTATGATTATTAAAAATATTAATTAAAAATAATATTTATAGAAATTATATCATATATTTGTGAAACTCGTTCTAAATTATCACCACGAACAGCAATTGTATGGGTTGGTATGTTGCCAATTTGGTATGTTAGTGAACCAGATATAATGAAGAAAATTTTTACATCAACAAATTTCATAAATAAATCAAACTATTATGATATTATTGATAAATATTTTGGTGTTGGATTATTTTCGTCAAAATGTTAGTATATTAATATATGCAAATGCGTAAAAATAAATTTTAATTGCGCATTTATTATGTTTGTTTGTGATTCTTTTAAAGCACCAGAATGGAATCATCATCGTAAACTTTTAGAACCAGCATTTAATATTAAATTACTTAAAAGTTTTATGCCAATTTTCAATAAAGAAGCTGATACACTAATTACGATATTAGAAAAATATATTGGAAATGGAAGTTTCCATATATTGCCATTAATACAATTATGTATTATGGATATTGGTTGTCGTGAGTGAATTAAAGTTTAAAAAATTGAATATTTAATAATTAAAAAGTTTAAAATTATAGAAACAACAATGGGAAAATGGTTGAATTTTCAGGGTAATCAAAATTTAGATATTGCTACGGCTTATTGTACGTAAGTAATTTTTTTTTTAAATATTATTTACTATTTTATTAGTGTTAAATCATAAGGATTTCCAATTTTTATAAATTATACCTAAAAAAATGACGAAAATTTGAGGATTATGAAAATAAATGTAATTAATTAAAGATAAATGTTTTGAGTTTATCTTCTCAATTAATCAATTTTTGAAACAGATCAAGCATAATATTTAATATATTATCTTTTATTAATTATATTATAAATAAGTTTTTGTAAAACTATATCCAACTTTTAAGCCTGATTTATAAATAACGTAAAATACGTATGAATTGTGAGAATTGTTAAAATTAAAATGTATAAAAATGTATTTTAACATTTATAACAAACGTAAAAATGTTGAACTAAACCTTTTTTTTCTTACGGTTTGAAATAAAGGTTTTATTCTGTTCAAAAATTTTTCCAGGCATATGAAACATCTGCAAATGCAATTATGAAATATATGAAAAACAATATGATTATATTATAATATGATTTTGATTATAATATTTCATTCATATTTTTATAAATAATATATTAATAACATTGGCCAAACATGTCAAAAAATTCTTAGGTCTCTTACATTAGTTATAAAATCTTATCAACATTTCTTACCATCTTACCTCTCTAACGTTATTAATATTTCTACTTTAGTTATAAATTAGACTTAAAATATTTTTCAATAATATCAAATATTAATAATTTAAACATTTAAAGTTCATTTTCATTTATAAACTATTTTCATATATGTACTTTAATTTTTTTAAAGCACTTTGAAATTAACAACTATTAGACTTCTCAATCCAGTTTATCATTTTGATTTTATATTCAATATGACCCATTGGGCTACAGTATTGAAACAAACAACAGAAATTATAAATAACTTTGTTAACGATGTAAGAGTTTTATATAATAAACAAAATTATGAAATACCAATAATTATTTTATAATTGCAGTTAATTTATAGTAAATTAGAACAAAATAATTGTACAGAAAACTCAACCACTGGAAAATGTGACATTAATGATAATAATTATGATCATGATGACAATAACATCAACATAAATTCGAATCACAATAATATTTTCATAAATCGTACTTTAGAATTGTATCGGAATAATGAATTTTCATGGAATGATGTTAAAAGTGAAACAAATATGATGATAGTAGCTGTAGGTATTTGAACACAGAAAGCCTAGTTCAAATAAAAAAAAAAATTCTGTTTAAAAATTTTTCCAGGCATATGAAACATCTTCAAATACGATTACCCATACAATAATGTGCTTAGCAATGTTTCCAGAATATCAAGAGAAATTATTTGAAGAATTAGTTAGTTTTTATCCAAATAAAAACGATGTTAATGTTACACAAGAAGATCTAAATAAATTGGAATATTTGGAGATGTGTCTTAATGAAACTATGAGAGTAATGGCACCAGTACCATTAGTTGCACGCTCATCTTTAAATGATTATCAATTAAATGATGATATTTGTATACCAAAAGGTACACAGTGTCTTTTAGATATATTTAATATGCAAAGGGATGAATTATATTGGGGCGCCAATGCAAAAATCTTTAATCCAGAACATTTCATTAAAGAAAATTTATTACGTATAAATAAATTTGCATTTTCACCATTTACAAGAGGTATTCGTAATTGTATAGGTAAGTCGTTGACGTTCTTCTTAGTTATATAAATAAATGTGGTTTTGGAGATTAATTTTAAGTAATGCTAATGAAATTTTTCACCATTTTGTATTTAAGATTATTTTTGTTACACATTTTTTCTTCTCTTTCAAGGTTCTAAATATGCAATGCTATCCGTTCGCACAGTATTAGCAAAAGTTTTAAGAAAATATAAATTTACAACCAAATTCAATTTTAATGATCTGCAATTTGTGGAAGATATTACTCTTAATTTAAAAGTATATCCTCAACTCGAGATTGAAGAAAGGAATTTTTAAATATGTAAATTATAAATGTTTTATACTTTAATATGTTTGTAATGTACAAACATTGAATATGTTCTATAGAACCCATAATTAAGAAATGGGCTAAATTAGTGAAGAATACAAAACCTGAGAAAAATTATAATAATAATAAATTAAAAATTGTAATGTAAAATTTTAAAATTTACTACCATTAATGTTTACAGTAAAAGGATAAATTAAAACTTTTTATAATAATAATTGTAATTATTTTTAAGTAGAAATTATATTTTTTATTATTTATTTACAAATTATGTTTAAGTTAAATTAAAAATCTTTTATCAATTAAAGTTTTCATTGCAACATTATTTTTCATTCTGCAACAAAATATTTTCGTGAACATCTAAAAAGAAATAACAATTTTAATTAAATAACAATATAAATATATAGAAATATTAATTAATAAATTAATTTTGAAACCTTTTGCACTATACAAAGTATAATTGTTGATGTAATAACATTTCCTGTTAAAATTAAAATTGTTGAAAATAAAATTATTTCGAATAGAAAAAGTTGAAATTCATTGCCATATAAGAAAACTTGTCCAAATGAATAATTATTATCAATATAAAATGTTCCTTTATCTACAATAATTTAATGTTTTTAATTAGTTACAATATTTTTTTTTTCAAAAACCATTTTTGGTTTACTTTCTGTTAAATAATTGTCAAATTCACAATCAAATAATTTTTCTATGAAGCTCTTTTCCTTTACTATATAATCCAAATCCTTGATTGCCTATTTGAATTAGGAAAATTGTTAAATAATATTTAGGAAAGATTGAAATGTTTTTATCAATTAAGTGTAATAATTCTTACGTGATCAATGAAAGCACAGAAAAATCGATTTACACTACTATAAGCTAATGTAGTTTTTTCCAATGAATAATCGAAATTTTTTGATGAAAATTCTTTTTCAAAATGAGCTTGTGATATGTTGGCAGATTTCAGAAATGGCATTAATAATTTCCCATAATATGTTCTGTATTGGAAAAAAAGGATATTTAAATTTAATTAAAACATAAACTAGTTTAAAGTTACTAATGAGCAATTTCACAGTGAGAGCTTAAACCTTTGCCAGGTTTAAACTTCGATTTAACTTATTTTTTTTTTGGTTTCTCAATGTTAAAGATACGCCTTTCTTTAAGTTAAGTTTAACTTAAGCTGCTGATTGATACAACTTAAGCTTCACTTTTCACACACTAACTCACAAATTTCAATATTACATTAATTTTTATGGTGCATTTTCATTCACAATAACATTATTTTCAATTATCATTTACAATAATTTATATTTTTTCGTTAATCTTTTTATGAAAGTGAACTCTTAAGTTACATGCAATCGCTTTAGTTAAGCTTTAGCTTAATCTCTCACTGTGAAATCGGCCATAAATATACTGTAATTTAAAAACCTATTACATAATTTTAATTAAATAATAATTTATTTTGCTGAACTTGATAGTTTACCGTAAAATTGTTGGCGCTAAAATAACATATGTTTGTTGATCAGAACCGGTTAACAAACCACGTTTTCCACACATATTATATGATTCACGTTGTAATTGTAAAATCATTGATGACATATCAGTATCTGAAAAACCATGTGGTGATCGTCCATGTACATAAAATCCAAATGAATCTTGTAATAATGTAAATACAGAAATATTAGCTATTGAACAAATATCAACAAATTGTTGTAATGGATTGCCGGCAATTGTTTGAATTATAATTATTTCTATTAAGCGTTGGATAAAATAAACTATAACGTAAATTAATATGACAACAGCAAGTTGAATAATTTGATCTGTTGATGATGTTATAAAACGATTTTCAATTATCTATTAAATGAATATAATTTAATTCATAGTTTATGTAAATTTTTGAAATGTAATTTACTTTTGTAATTGCTAATACAGATAGACATTGAAAAAGTAATGAGATTTTTCGTTTTTTACATAATTGTATCCATTCATTTGCTACAAAAAATATTCTCCATGCTGACACGCTATTCTCAATTAAACTTCTAGCCTAAATAAATAATTTATTTAACTTTCTTTTTGTAATTTTATTTATAATATTAAATACGATTTTTTTATCTTTTTATAAACTTGTAACTAAAATAATTTAGGACACTTGAATACAACTTACACTTGAACAAACTGACGGTGTATCTAAATTATTTTTAAAATTTAAATGTGTCTCGTATCCTCGGGGACGTTCCCAATCAATAAAGAATAAATCAATATTTCCTAATCTCCATAAATATGACAAGATATAAATACTCTGTAATTAAAATTAATATATTTATCAAATTAACATTATAATGTTAATATTATTTATATATAAATACCTTTAAACCTAAAGCAAAATATAATAATATTTTAATCATATCTTCCTGTTCAATTGGTAACAATATTTCAACAGTTTTTTGTGTAGTTATCTTTATTAATGTATGTAACGATATAATCATTACGATACCAAAAAATGCATTTGCAAAATTTGAAAATAAATATAAAGTGAATTGAACTAATGCAGCAGTATCGTAAAATTCTTGATTTTGTCTTGTTTTAAAATTAACTGTACGCAATATAGCAAATCCAAATGCTATTACTAAAAATACTGGCAATAATATTTCAAATAAATAATTTATATTACGTATTTTTGTGAAATTCATTGTTAATCGAAATTCATGAATATCATTAATATTTAATGAATTATTTTGTGATATTTCTAAATTTTTATAATGTAATTTGATAATTGGTATTTGTATTTTATTATCATTTTGAATTATACAAGATATTTCAAAATTATCAATATATCGAATTGATTTAAATAATTGCAATTTATGAATATCCTTGTAAGATGGAATATTTCGTTCTTGATAAAGATGTGGCTGAGCTTCAATCATTTGAAATCTTTTTACAAATTGCCAATCATCAAGTTTATTACCCTTTTAAATATTAAATAATCTATTTATTTAATTTATTCATAAGTTTCCATTTAAAAATTTATACTTACTTTTTCATTTGACATTCCATTTTGTATCAGAATCGGTATTGGTTGTAAATATTCTACATTGTCAATAGTATAATTTAGAAATATATTTATAAATTTTTGATTTGCTATATTTGTAGCTAAGTCTATTAAATTTTCTAAACTTAGTTGACATTTAATTTGAAAATTTATTCCAAATTTAAAATCCTGATCATTTGGAAGCGTATTTTGATTACATAAATTGATATGTTGTGATGTTAGTATTCCCATTCTATCAAGTTCACCATTTAATTTATAAATTGTGGTGAAAAATTTCAGCTTATTAGACTAAAAAAAAAACGAAATAAAGAATGAAAATTGGATATAAATTATAAATGATTCTGAAAAATTTGATTATTAGCAAAAACATATATATGAAGAGTTTAAAACTTATATAAAAATTTTTGTATGGACGCAAATTTGAAGATTCAATCCCAAAAGCATGAAATTTTTTTGTTAAATACTCATGCTTCCATAAAACCAAATATTATATATATTATGCATCATACAAGTACTTCCTAGTTTTATTCAAGTATGGTTAATTGAAAAATGATTTATGCTTGTTGGTTGTGGTTTTAATCTTGAAATTAAATCCCACAATTAAAATGTTTATATGAGTTTTGATATCTTTCAGTGCATACTTTATATTTCTTGCTATTTTTTCAATATCAATATTTCAGTGGTACGTTAATTACTTTAAATTAATTTGTTCATTAGCTATACTCACCTCATTAGAATTATCATCTAAACTATATGAATAATCAATAGTTTTTGTTAAAAATTCTACTGTATCCTTATCCTTTTTATAAAATATAAATGGTTGTAAATTTTTATAATCCTCACCGCCTGTATAAACGGAAGCATATTCTGTTGTTTGTGCCAATATAAATATACTACAAGGTGAATTCTTTTCCATACTATAAAATGATATAATACATAAATTTGCCAAATAATTACATGATGTTGAATTTTTCATAGTTTTACAAAAGAATACAATAAATTTTAAATTATTATAAAATTTTGATTGTACAAAATCATTATAATTATTATAAGTTTTCATTAAATTATTATCAATACAATAATTATTATAAAATGAATTTAATTTTAAATTGCATAATGAATTACAATAATTATTATTATAATTAGATGTTGTATGATTTTGATATCGTTCAGTTATTTGTATTGATTTTGTATCATTAGTTGAATTTATATCAAATATTTTACAATTTAAATTATTATAAATTGTTAAAATTGGTTGACATGTTTTACAATTTTCATGACAAATTGGTCCTTGATGGATGGAATCATATATAATTGATGTTCTTGTTTCTGTTGGACATATGCAATGAAAATCTATATTTGAGAAGAAATAATAATAAATTAAACTTTAAGATGAATTTGGGTTGGAAAGGTAAAAAGAATATATACAAAAAATTAACTTTGTATTAATAAATTTCAACAAATTATTAATATAATATATTTATAATCTTTGCAATGGCAAGCCCAAATAAAAAGTTTCGTCACATTTTATTACAATTTGCACTTAGTAATTTTGTATATGGATTCCGAATCAAAATTTATTTTATAGTGAAGAAACATTCAATTCCAATAAGCAAATAGTTTTTAATAGTGAGACATTTGTTGTCAACAAATGTTTTCAACTTGTTGTCAACAAATGGTACTCATTTAAAGCTGAGTCAACTTAAGGTGACATTGATGTATCGGCCCGCAGTTAATGAATCACCCGGGACCTAACGCATCATAGCATAATACACTACCAAAACACAACGAGTTATAATATCATTTCAGAAATATTTTGAAAACATTTCATGTTTACTATAAGCTAACAATAATAGTGTTATTTAAAAAAAAAATTATGTAATTATTTATTTAACTTATGTAGTTCATTTAAAAAAATATTATTACAAAATTTAATTTTATCCTTTATAGAAAACAAATTCATATTTAATTATTGTTGTAAAAAAAAAAAGAAATATTTTAGCAATTTATTTAAATTAAAAGTTTCTGTATAATTAAAATACTTTAATTTTTCTAATCGATCCAATTATTTATATTAGCAATACTACAATTAAAATTTAATTGCTAATATTACACCTCAAAATATTTAGAAATGATAGTGTAATTACATATGATATATAGAAATAGCAGCGTAATTTATATTTAGCTATTGTCAATGTCAAATTTGATGAACCTAAATAATTATTAATAATAATTAATAATTAATAATAGTAGACCATTCAATTTATATAATTATAATGTGATATTTTATTTTGGTAAATATTTTGGTTATAAATGACAAAGATTAGATTAAATTAAGGCTGTTTTTTTCGGTAGAATATTATCAGTCGCGTGTCTTTATGATTGTTGAAAAAATAAAAAAAAAAAAATTTCCAGCTAGAATTTCAATAAATTTAATTGAGATTAATTAGCATATATTATTTAAAAAAATATAATTTTAATTATAAATTAAAAATCTGAATCAATTTTCATATATACTTATTTCTACCATTTATGAACATTGTCTAAGCTTCTTAGTTGCAAATCAGCAATTTGGTTGAATAAACAACCTCAACATTTATAAATAACATGAATGCTATAGTTATCAAACTTCACTTCATAGTGTAATATTGTTTAAAATTAGAAAACTGTTTTGCTAAATACTTCCTAAAATGGATTGAGTCATACTTAACAACTTAACCAATCGAACTTATAGTATTTTGATTGCTTAAATCCATTATAACTTCATCATTTAATTCCCCATCTGGGCCATTGTTATTTATCATTTCAATAAATCATGTGGTTTCATTAATTAAAAATAGTAATATAATTATTTAATTCGGATAATTTATAACTTATATGACGGATACAATCTCTGTTCGTTCAATAATATTTCAATAACTATCCTACATAGTGTAATTCAAACTGCATTAATATACTTAAACTTAAAGTCGGAAAATGTGGCATTAATAATCTAATGATTCACCTAAACTTTATCCTGTCGTAATCAAGTATTATATAATTTTTAATCTAATTATAATTATAACCTTGACTGTTAAACTATTTCCGTCTAAAGGCACAACAATTTATATTTCTGGCAATATTCGTTACATTATAAATTAACCTATAATTTTATTATTATATATTTATTTAATATTTATTACTTAATCATTTATAATATCACGAAATTATTGATGAACTTAACATGATATTAAATATTTATATTGTTTTTCAAATATTGTAATTTAAATAATAATAATATATTTATTAATATGAATTTAATAATATTTAATTTTAATTTCATATAATAATTTAAATATTATATTTCAACACTTACGATCTTTTGATGATATCAAATTTTTACCACATGGTGAACAATTAAACAAATCTAAATTATAAAATTCTGAATTTTTACAATTTATTATATTTTTATATTTAAATATTTGATTATTAAAATTAACGTTATTATTATTTTTATCATTTTTATCACTTATAGTTATTGAAAATATTACCGGAAAAATAAAAAATATGTAAATTTGCATTTTCACAAAGAAATTGGAAATGAAAATTATTATTAACTACATGAAAAATTTATGTATTTTCCATTTGACTTAAAAAAAAGGACTAACTAAAAAGGACTGGTTTGAATAGAATGTATATAAAAAGGAACACGTTGTTATTTTGTTTTCGTCATTGTTACCATAGTTGCGGTGGCGACTATACCCTCCATATTATTTCCATTTTATGTAATTATCAGTTATATACTTTGATAAAAAAAAAACAAGGAAATGCGGTGTGTTTTCAAATGGTTAACCATAAAATAAATAAATCTGACATACTTATACATAGAAATTGTTATTATAACATAAGAAAAACTTATTTATAACATATTTTTTATGTAAATTTTTTGTATTAGGACATTTGATTTTATCGGACTATGACGACGCTATAATTTTTCGTGTTGTTATAGTGAAAACGCAAAAAAGCCTCACATAAAAGTAAATTTCACCTTTAGATTGAAGTTCTTTTTCGCTTTTCGTCTACATATATTTAAAATTAATTTCTTATTTCTTAATTTTCATATAATTTTTTTTAAAGGATATTATATTTTGTCGTTGTATGTTTTAGTTACATAAAAAAAATATTTACTTATGGTACGAGTATATTTTAAAAAGTTTCATATATATTTCTTCCAATAAGATTGATTATCTTAACATATAAATGAAAATCAGAATTTAATTTGTAATTTTTATATTACAATTTATTAAAATTTAGGTGAAAAAATTTATGTAATTGATAATATATAAAATAAAAGTTTCTGTTTTTAAAAGTTTCTGTATAATTCCTAGAATTTAATGTAGAATTAACATGGAAATATTTTTTTTTAGTTAATTTTAATTTTTTATATTGATTAATACTAAATTTGTGGAAGAGTGGAAGTTTCATTAGTTACGAAATTATACAATATTTTTTTTTTGTTTTTAATGTTCGACCAAAGCCATGGCTTTGATTCGACCAACAACAACAAGGCGAAAGACTTTAACTGTTGAATTGATTTGAGGTCAGAAATAAAATGTTTAATCAATTTTTTTTTTCGTTTTCATAAAAACCTATTAATTTTTGCGTAGGTCATACATAATAGCAAATAGCAAATTGAGAAATGTGAACAAAATTATAATGATAAAAAATGTTTATGTGATTGTGAATTAAAGAGTATAGAGGTTATCGAACTAAACCATTACGAAACTGACTGTTATTATTGCAATTATAAAGAAATGTTTTATTTAAGGGAATGGAAGTAAAATTAATTAAAGGGTAGTTAAAATATTTATATAAAAAAGTGCATTGAATTGGTAGAAATTGTTAATTATATGAAAATGATTAATAGTCAGAACTAATTATAAGAAATTATTTAATGTAATCATACATCTTCACAATAACTATTTATTAATTATGTATGTATAAAATAGATGAGGAAACTATGAAGAAATATTTGATTACATAGCACAAACATATTCCTTAAGTAATGAATGATCAGAAAGAGGGAGTTACTAGAATTAAACAGGAAAAATCTACGCTAAAGGATTAATTATAATTCAGAAAACTCCAATAATTCTAAATCGGGGAATTTTTATATTCATAATTTTGTTGGGACAATAAATGGATACTCTTTATGTGGGACAAATATTTACTTGATGTTTGATGGCAGTATCGAGCAAATAATTAAATATTTCATTCATTATGCTGACTGGTGACGGGATAATAAAATTCACCTAAAGTTATGCAAATAAAATAATTTGTACAGGTATGGTAAAAATTTAATATGTTGTAAATAAATATTTATTGTTAATTTTAGGATTTAGTAGCAAGATTTACAAAATTATCATATACAATTAAATTTATTTATATAATTTATTTTCTCAAAAACATTACCAATAAATAAAATCTATTGTTTTACTTAAACTTTAAAGCTTCCTATACATTATACAACACGTTTATCTTGGTCAAGTTGTATCGTATGTTGGCAACATGTTGATAACCATTTCGTAGATTGAAGAAATATTAAAATGTATTTTAATTTTAATTTATGTTGGTTGATGGTTACAAGTTGTGTATGGGCAGCATAAAAATATTAACCCAGACAACTTATATTTATGTTATCGATTATACCATAATTTTATTTGATTTGTAGAATTTCGTCAATATTTATTACAACAATCATGCAATTATAATAAATTTTGTTGACGGACATTTTAGTTAAATTTCTTTGTTATTACAATAAATTTATTTTTGATATTGATAATGTACTTAGACCTCTTTGTATACCCACAATTGTTACCTTCTAAATTATTTGGAAAGAAAAATTCTTATGAAAATTAAAAAAAAAAAAAAAAACGATGAATTGATACCAGCCATTTTCAACCATCTTAAAATTATCAAATGCTGAAAATAATGTTTTATTTCTCGTGTTTAGAATAACATAAGAAAATTTATATCCGTATTAAGAATTTCTCTTTAATTCCAATTGAACAAACTTTTAGATGTAATTTTTCTTTCATACAATTATAATTTTGTCACTACACACAGTTTTCCTCATTCAACATAATTATTTGTAGTTTTCTTATGTTAAAAAATTAAATAAGAAAACTAATTTTCTGAAAATATCATAATTATTAACTAGCACGAATAAAATACGACTGATTTTCATACAATTAAAAATTTCCTCAATTAATATAAATAAATAAATTTATAATTTTTAACTTTTACCATATTTCACATGAAAAAAAAAAACATTACTTTTTAATTCTTCCTGCCTTATTTGTGACTATACAAAAACGGTCTTAAAAATATTAAATTCTAAAATTGCCTTTAACTTTAACAGAAAAAAAAGTTAATTTAGATGGTTTTTTGTGGGTGTATATTTCAAATTCCAAAATTAGATATCATGTTTTTCCGGATTGGATTATTAAATAAAGTTGACAAAAAAAAAACTAAATTTACCTTAATTATTTTTTTACTTTCAGTCAGTTAAAAATAACAAATTTTTATTTTAAATTCATTGATTCGAAAAATTATTTATGTATTTCGTGTTTATTTTTTACATAATAATTTTTAAAAAATGAATTAACAATAATTGAATTATAAAAAAAAATACTATCAAATTAGTAGTATTTTCTGTCAAAAGCAATAAACAACACGATATGACGAATTATTTATGAAATTATACTTTAGGACATAATTATAACTTTCACAATTGTGACGCTTTAGATTAGTTTATGAATTAATATAAATAATTATTAAAATTTTGTGATAAAATCAAAAAAATTCAATTATACCAAAAACAGGACAAGTGGTTTTAACCATACAATTATTTTACAATTACATTTATAGATGAAGAGGTGAAGCTGTGAAATAAGAAATTCTGTTGCATCATTAAGGATAAATCCAAGAATAATTACGCTGTTGAGTTGCTGCAACCTGCAAACCAAATAAAAATAAAATCCATTTCTTCTTTCTAATTTCATGAATAATCTGTCCAGTCGCATAACAAAATCATTGATTTATTTTATGACATAATGTTAATAAATAATCAATTTTAGAATAAAAACGTACAAAATACAGAGTGAAAATAATTTCCAGCATAATTTTAATCTGATGAAATTAATGCTTGTTTAGTCATTTTTGCACAAGAGCCTAAAAAGTGATTTGATTAATTAATGAGGGTTTGTTCCTGTACCAACGCTATATGTAAAATGATACATTTAAGATTCTGAACCAACAAAATTCATATTTGATTCATACAAAATCAAACTAATACTATTGAAATTACTTAAATCAAACATTTTATTTTATTGAAATGGTTGGTATGATGAATACTAATACCCTTAAGTTATGATTCACAAGATTTATCAATATAAATCTATATAAATATTATATATCATAGTTTTAAATTATATTTATCTCATTACAAGTAAATTAAAATTGCTTTAAGGATAGACTAAATTTAATGAAACATTTAAAATTTAAATCAATATGAATTTGATATTTTACTGAAGTGATATTTTTTGTTACCACATAAACGATAAAACATTTATTTCCAATAATAAATAATTATTCGAAAATTTATAAAGTATACTTCAAAAATATCTGATATTAAAAATATTTAATAACTATAGATTTTTTCGTATTTCATTTATTCCAATTATTACTATAATTATATTTGTTCAATATAAAAGATGTCGTCGTGTATGTAATTTTCAACTGAAAAAACTTTCTCAGGAAAAGACCACAAAGTTTGAGCTCTGTAATAAAAGCAAAACAAAAGAAATTTTAAATTGTAGATTATTTCCTATGGTTGTTTAACAGTCGATATTTTTTTTTATTTAAATAAAGATCACCACAAAATTTATCCAATTACTTCAGACATATAACATAGAACCGGGAAATATACAATCAAATGTTACTAATACACCACAAAAATAATAAATGCACAAAATGAACAAGAAAGTAAAAATAAAAAATTATGGTATCCGAACTGCAGATAATAATAATAATCATTAACTATTCTGTTCTGTCAAGTATAAGATTTTGTTTGTAAATAATAATCATTAACTCTATCAGAGTTACCAAACATTATTAATAAAACGTAACGCTAAAACGAAATATAGAAATGAATTATCGTTATTTATCAAAATTACGTTACATACCGGTTTATAAATTAAATTGTGTTACAATAACGCAAACATTTTCCGTCGTTTTTTGTTGCACAATTTTGAAAATAGATTCTGTAAAAATCTAGCATTTTGTATAAAAAAAAATCACCTTATATAATAACTTATAACTAGTAATTTTACTAGTAAATGTCATACTTATAATTTTTAATGACATTTACTAGTAAAGAAATTGACTTTTCTTTGAATATTTTCCGGAAATATTTCACCTTAAAAATTGAATAAAATTACAAATTGGTTTTGTGGATACGTACAGGAGCAAGAGCAAGGTTTATTATTTAATATAACTGAAATATCAATTGCAACATTAGCATTTTTTTAAGGTAACATATAATACCAAAACGGAAAAAAAATATATTATTTCGTTCTATAACGAAATGTGTAACGTTATTTCATACAATAGCAACCTACGCGTATGCTTACCGATCAATTAGTGTCCAGTCAGGAGGACGATTGCTGTTTTGCATTGCAAGTAGGGTGATAAGCATTGTCGTTTTTTTTCTCCTACACCACAAATTTTATGTTATTGAGTCCTTGAATAACTCCTTCCAGCGCTTTTTTGAGTACACTAGAGTCTTTTTATCCAGTTCTTTATTGTTTACAATTACAATAAAGACTGTTCGAAAAATTCCTGCTCAAGGTTTGCTCCTCTTCTAATCCCAACCACAATTTTCAACTAAAATTTCCCATAATTTTTTTTTCAAATTAATTAATGTAGTTACAAAAAATGTCTGTTCAAAAATTTTGTATTATAAAAAAGCTATCAAAATCGGAAACTAATTTCAATTTAAATAAATATTTACTTATACCAAACTAAAATATTAACTTGCAATTAAATTAAAAACTCCGCGGTCAAATTTAATGTACATATATATAAAAATAAATTTTCCTATACTGTTTACAATGGAAATTTTATATTTTAATACCAGCAGAGATGAAAATTTAACGCAATTTTTATCCCACTAAACCGAAACAAACACAATCCAAAGTCATCAACTTCTTTAGCTTCATTTTTATAATATTAATACCAACAAAAAAATGTTAACTTGCCAAACTCTAACAAGTTTTTAGTTCCATTTTAACTCTTGCTGAGTCAAGACATATAATTTTAATACGGAAAATTTGTATCGCAATACATTTGCGATATTAATATCGCGGTCAAATAAATATAAATAAATATTTTTTTTTCTATAAAAAGTATCAAAATTCAAAGTGAAAGGTGGTCAATTGCTAGTGAAATCACATATGACTTTTTTTTAACGTATATTTTATAAAATTGTGTTACCAGTTTAGTGTTCAAAAAAAAATAATTGAATAAATAACTCAAAATTTTGTTTGTTTGGTGTAGATACTTTCATTTTCAATTTTCATTTGAAAATATTTCAGATAAACGTGAAATGAATATTAAAAGTTAAATGATCTTTAAGAAAGATTCTTTATTTAACCAACAAAAAAAAATATCTAAAGAATTATAATTTTAAATTTCATACATGATTTACTCTGATTTTTGACACAGTTTTCTCTATAGAATTTAGGACATCATTTTTTAAGTGTTTTTTTTTTTTTTTTGTTAAAGATTTTTTGTATTTATTTTAAAAATTAAAAATATTAAAAAATATTAAAAAAAAAATCTATTTTTGGTATTACTTTTGAAGTGATTTTGTACGCGGTCTAATGAACTTGGAATTATAATCAGAAGAAAAACTGGATCATAAAAAAAATTAAATACATAATTTTTTTTTACTTTGGAATAAATAATTTTATGGGCCATTTTTTTAATACAGGTAAAACTTCAAAATATTTGAAAAATTGATATTGATAACATAAATATTACTTCGGTTTGTTGCTGAAATTGAATATTTAAATGTTACTGTGGGCCTTACATTAGGTTAGGATATCGTGTAACACATTTAAATATTGAATTTCAAAAAAAAATATAAGAAAATATTCAGTAGATTGACGTTAATCAAGTTTTTTTTCTCTGTATAATCACATACAGAGTTCGTTAACAAGATTTTCAAAAGTCATGGGTCATATTGGTTTATGAAAGGAAATGGTGGGGCAAATAATTATTATATTTTGAACTTTTGTCAATTGAGGGAGTTAAAGTTAAAATTAAAATTAAATATTTATTACAGAATCAATACTAAGTATAATTTTTACAAACCCCACTCATTGAAAAAGCAATTTTACTTTTACTTTAAACTTTAATCCAAAATTATTTAAAAGTATTTGAAAAAATTTAACTAAATAACATTTTTGCTACTACAAATTTAATATGAATTTGAGTATAGTATATTTTCTTATACTATTTAGTAATTTATGGTTTAAAATTCTGGTAATAAAATATACTGAAACCATGATAAGGTATTTCTTAATTTACATTTATTTGGAAATGTAATAAATTTTGTAATATTGACATAGGAATTTAAATAGTATTTAAAATAAAAAAAATCAATATATTAAAAAAACTAATAAAATTTGAAAATTTATGTATTTATAATTAAACTAGTCTAAATTATTGCTTTCTAGATAATTGGATAATTAGAATATAAACAAATTTTCTAAATTAATTTTTAACTTAATTTTTTTCAATTATATTAAAATTATAATTTCAAATTTATGTAAAGGTAACGCTTCCCTTTTGATGATAGGATTTGCTATAACAATATTTGATAGCAAATGGTTGATCCAAACAAATAATCACATTCTTTCAGTTTTTTTCGTAAATTGTAATTTTATAGTTCTTTTTCCTACCACATCTTAATAGACTTAAGAAAGCCTATGATGTTTAAGGGTTCCAGATTCTTTCATAACTCCTTATTGTTTTTTGGTAAGAGGAATGTGGTGCTTGTGTCAGAGATTGATGTGAATTAGATAATCGATTATTAATTACTATAATCTAATATCTATAAGAAAATTTTCATATCTATTTACACTAACATTATTTATTAAGTTCTTCTACCATTTTGATTGCATTTCACACATAATTACTTCAGTTTTATTATAATTGCAGCAAAAGTATTAGATGTATTTATAAAAATTATTTTATTATAAAATTTATTGAAGTAAAAATTATTTTAAATGTTGTTGAGGTAAATTTCTTAACAATTTAAATCAGTTTTTTTATACAAATTTAACATTTTAATATATGACCTATGACCAGTTTTAATATATGACCTATGACCAGTACCAGCAGAATAGTAAAGTCATTCAACATATCTTATATTTAAATTTTTAATTTTTCTGATCATTTTTCGATATTACTACATCCATTACATATCTCCCCTTATCACAGTCTATGGTACGCCGCCTTAAATTACACATCCGTTTTGGAGGACTTATTCAAGTTTTACTTTATTTTTTTATTAAAATTGTTAAAGTATTTTGTTTCGAATCAAAAATTTAATATATTGATAAATGAATTAACAAAGAAAAAATAAATAATTAGTGATGCCAATATTAAGTGATGCCAATATTATAAGACTACCGATACATTTAAAAAATTGGTATATAATTTTACCGTAAAATTGGTATATAATTTTTTATGTGCATTTTTTATTTCCAATCTGTTAAAAAAGACTCTCTTTCAATTAAGGCTAAACCAGTTCCAATTGGATATATTATAAATAAAATTATTTACCTCTACAAATTGAACCTATAAATGTTCTGAAACCTTTCACTTTTTATGCTGCCCTAACATTATACAATCTGTTTGTCAACTTGTTATCAATCAAGTTGTAAATTTTCAATAAACAAATTACAATTGTCAAAAATCTCTTTTTTTGTTGTAAAAAGAAACATAAAAAACATGTCAAACATCAAAAAAATGCTTTAATAAAAGTTAGTTGAAAAAAAATTTAATATTATTTAAATCATTAAAAAATATTGGTAAAAATATGAAAACATATGTTTGTTGACATAAAACATGAATAAATGAAATTTTGGTTGTACAACTTCTCGATACGTTTACAACCATCAACCAACGCCCCCATAAATTAAAATATTTTAATATTTCTTGAACTGGTTTGCCCACCATCAAAATAGTTGTCTACATGTTGTAAACTTGCCCACAGACGCTATAACTTGATCATGTTGTCAACACGTTCATAAACATAATGTATAATATATGGGTGGGCAGCTTTAGATCATACAGCAGGATTATCTTTTTAAAGAAGACTTATTTTATGCATTCACATACAATTTTGTCCTTCAATTTTTTTATTACTTGAACTTGCTTGTTAAATAAAACAGGAAAATTTTACACAAAAAAAAAGGAAATAAAATCTAAAAAAAAAAAGATAAAACAAGTTTTTTTCGTAATGCAGATGCACATGACTAATTTTAATACAGAATTAAAGTTTAAAAATACTTTTTTTTCATAATTTTTATACTTATTTTTAATATTCTGAATGTGAATTAGGTTAGGGGACAAATAATTTGTTCCACAATGAAGTCGAGACAAAAGTGTTTCAATTTTGGAAAATTAATTTTCTTTTAACAATATAAAATATATGAAATATAATTTCCAACTGTTAAATAATCTATTAAATAATATTTTATTTTTGTTTAAACAAGTTGGCAAATAAAAGTTTATGTTAAATTTTATAAAAAAAAAATAGTTTAAAAAACGCAGTATCAATTACAAATGCAGACTGACTGTTGGATAATTTTAATTTAACAAAAAAAAACTAATCATGTCATAAATTCAAATAAGATTTTGAATTACTTTTCACGTAAAGCATAACTGCAATTGTATTAACAACTCTATAAAAGAAACGTGACCTGATTATAGAAATTTAGGTAACTTTACTGAACTGTAATTATACAAATATATCTAATTTTTTTTGTCGATTAATCGAATTGTTAAAGAAAAATAATAATATTCGATTTAAAGATTAAAATCGATATTTTTTTCCAGTCAATTGTTGTAAATTTGAATTTTTATATGGTAAAGTCAGCAAGTAAATTTTAATTTAATAAAGTAGATTACAATTTTTAATTTGATTGAAATTCAAAAGTTTGCATAGAAATTATTAATAAGAACTAATAAATTTTTTGGTTAAAACTGGCTAAATCACTTGTGCCCGATTTCACAGTGAAAACTTAAGCCTTTGCCAGATCTTTAACTTCGGTTTAATTTAACTTCGGTTTAGCATTACAAGTTTAAAGACAAGTCTTTCTTTATGTAAGGTTTAACTTACATACACAAATAGAAAATAAATTTTTATAGATTTTAAAAGTTATTTGTAAACAGCTAAAAATTGATATACTTTTTCACTTATTTTGGTTTACCTAAGCATTGGACAAACTTTAATTGAGAAAATAACTCAGCTTAAGTTGCATTTTTCACCAATTAGTTCTAGTCATTAATTATTCTTTCAATGTAAAACTAATAGTTGAAAATATTTATTTCGACTTAATAAAAATGAAACGTAGAAATTCAAATAATTTTATGTAATAACTGCGCCTAAGTGTCGGATTTTGTGAATTCTGTCAAATATTTGAAAATATAAGTAAATTACGAGTTAAGTACGGGACAGATTATTAGAAATTCGTAAATTTCGACGAAAATCTAAAAACTGATATTTAACACCATTTTTCACAAATATTATGTTATTAATATTTAACTGACCATGTCATATTTTTTATCATAAAAAACTTTTATTACATAAATTTTAATAATTTCTTCTATTAATTGAATTATATAATTTGAAAATCTTCCGCTTTTATAAAATATTAATAATCTGTAGTTTATTTTTATACAAAACTAACATTTATAAATAAATATGTGTAACTTCTTAAATGATTTAAATCTTAAATATTATATTAAAATTAATTAACCGAATCTGCAGTTTTTTTAAAAAAATCTTAACTTTATATCACTTCCGTCAACTTTTAATTAGTTTTCTTAATATATTGCAATATTATGTCTAAAACTGAAAATGATTATTAAAATAATAATTCATAAAAAAAATGTTTTATGAAGCATCAATTCTTTTGTTAAATTTAAAAAATTTAAAATCAAGTTTGTAACTTAACACTTTTGTTTCTTCACAATATAAGTGTAGTGAATTTCCGCAACAAATATGTAACTAGCTGTTTATTAAATCGGTAATAGTGCATATTATCATGTGAACATTTCATCTCGGAGAACTTTATATTGCGCACATTTCATCGCTAGTACATTTCTTAGTGATATCTAAATATCTAATATAATTTTAGAAATTTTCCAGAAATAATTTAAAAATTTAGACTTTTCCAGTTTAAAAATATATGCGTGAAGAAATATTCTCACGATGTAATCTGTCGTAATGAAATGTACACGATAAAAAGTTCATTGCGATGAAATGTTGCCATGATAAATCATTAAAAAAAATATTTAAAATTTATTTAGTTACGAAAATTTCTTAATTAAATCCAAACAAAAACATAATTTTTAATTGAAATATTTTAGACTCTATAATTAATATTAAAATTTGATATATCAAAAAATTACATGCCATCTTGAGCATATCAAAGTAATTAAAAAACACAAAATTATCATTTAATTCTGTTGGCAATTATGTAATTATATACATAATACAAATATGAATTATTTAATAAAATATTTTTGTTTGTTTTCCATAATTTTGTAATTTGGACACGTGAAATAAACTGACCAGAAATTTTTTTGAAAATTTATACAAAAAGAAATATTAGAGGAAAAATATAATAAAAATAATTCAATTTAAATTTAATCTGATTACAATTTCTATTATTGGACTAAGACATAACGAATTTTAGCTTAATATATTTATGGATACTACAGAGTCTCTAAAGTTTAACTAATTTTTATTATTATGTCATTTAAATTGTACTGAAAATCGGATAGAAAATATTTTATGTTTTGCAAAACATATAATGGAACTTCACAAATTAGAGACGATACAATAAAATTTATGCTTTTTAAAGCAATTAGATTCATAATTAATGATATGCGCTTTTATTTTACTGACATAATATTTTACAATTTAAATTTAATAATTAAAATTCTTAAAGTTTTTTGTTTTGGCGTTAATAGTTTTGACATTAATTTTACCTACAAAATTAAAATTTATTCATATTTTTTTTTTTTATATTTCGTAATTTTATAAAATAAAAATATATCTAGGAAAAATGAAAAACATTGTAAATAGTATTTGCATACAATAAAAATGCTGGGAACATTTTTTTTTATTATTTAAAATATAATTTATAATTTTAAATTTGTAATAAGTTTTTGTTGTTTTTTAGCAATTTTACACACTTCTGTAAGTTTTTCATGAATGAAAGCATAAATACAAAAAACATAAATTAAAAAATAATGAATATTTTTGTTGCAGATAGAAAGAAATGTATATACTAAAATGTTGAGTAAAATGTTGACTGGGGTATTGAATTTGAAATTTTCTATATATGAATTAACAGTGGTACATCAAACATAAGTTGACATATATTTCCTTTTTGTATAAATAAATATTTCTCAATATTTTAAAGCAATGTTGAAGTAAAGTTTAAATATAGTTTATTTATGTTTTAGAAAGTAATTTATGATGTTTTTTTTTTGTAGGATACGGATTTTAAAGAGCTTTAAAGTAATGGAAATATTTCAAAATTGCATTTTCTTTTAATTATAATGAAATGAATGTAAACTAAATTTCAGTTTTTAATGAAATTTTAATATTGAATGAATATTTCTATAATTATCAAAGTTAAATATAAATCCAGAGACTTGTGATTATTAACAATATCAAAAACACTTTAGGTTTCAATTTTGTTCTGTTGGTTAATATGTTTGTCATATTATTAAATACTGTTTGTACTGTTTGCAGTTAAAGCTAACCATAAATTCATAATTTAAAAAGAAAACTAATTTACATATAATTCGAATTAAAAATGTTTATTTATATATTTTGATTAGAATATTTAATTATTTCCAAATTTTAGCATTGGTTAAATTATATTTTCAAACTAATATCAAATGCGCAATAAGAGCATCATAAAAATTCTATGATTTCATTTATTTCACAGCTTTATATATCATAATTCATGATTTTATGAGATTGTTTACTCATATGGTTTATAATTTGTAATAATACTTTTTACCATTTTTGAAAAAATATCACATACGTAATACCACCCCCATCAATGATTGATTATACAGGGTATCACAGTACTTACTGGACAGCGATATATGAGGATATTACTCAATTAATTTGATTTAAACTAAAAAGCAATTCAGCAAATATACCAGAATAGCAGACATTTTTTAAAATGTTGTAGTTTTTTTGTAGGATAACTGGGACACACCATATTTTTTTGTTGATTATTTGTGGAATCATTTCTTGTGAACGTTATATTTAAAATGAAATATTGAACAAAATATTGAACGTTATATTGAACAAAATTAATTTAAAAAATGTGTTAGGGATAAATATTTCAGTAATTTTAAATTAGCTGGTGAGTTTCGAACACTTTTCTAGAATCAAATTAATTTGACATACTAATTATTAAAATCTAAATTGCATTACATTATTATTTTTATATTAAAACAACTGAAAATTTAAATATTTTATTATCGTAATAAAAATATGATATGCATTTTATTATTTTATAAGATATTTTTTATAATATTATTTATGATTCATATTGTAATAAACTTTTATGCTGTTCCACTTGATGAACCAAAAGAAAATTTTGCTATATTAACACATGATTTGTATAAATGAATGTGGTAAGTTAAAATTTATAATGTGTTCAAGTTAACATTGCAACTAAAAAAACTTAAGATAAATATTTAAAAAAAAGAAAGATTTATAAATGAAAAGAAAGTTTTTCAAAAATAAAATTTCTTCTACGCACTTGCAAACATGTTTTAACTTCGACGTGACATTGTAAAAGATCAAAAACTTCAAAATAAAATTTTGGTTTAGATTATGGTAATTTTGTGTAGGTTTTATTTATTTATAAAATTTCATCTTCAGAAAAATATAATTTTATTCGAAAATAGTAAGAAAATATGGTTTTAAAAAAATTGTTGAAATTGACAAATATGGTTAAATGACGCATATTTCTAGACAGAATATTTATTGATTAAACTTTAACTGCCAACGGTCATTGAATTTATGAAGAAATGTTACATTTTCAATAGTTTCTTCCAAATCTTTTAAATTTGATTTATTTTGACATTTATTTTGTCGGTTTTCTATCTGAATTTATATATATTTTTATGATATAAAAATTTGAGTTTTTTTGACAATTTTTTACTAACGATATTTGGTATCTAATTAATTATTAACTTTTGGTTTTAAAATAAAACACTGTTAAAAATTAATTATACAAAAGATTAAGAGTTCTTGTGAACTGAAAACTTGTTTCTGGAAAACTAGTTTATAATTTACAAAAATAGAAAAAATAAATAAATAAAAAACAGTTTTTATGGTTTCAACTGTGGTTTACCTCGGTACAAAATTACAGTAAATGAAGAAAAATTATGGTAAAAACAGAATAAAGTTGAATATAATTTTATGATGGGAATAAATTACTGTAAAATTGATGTGAAATAGAATAAAATTGAGAATGAAATAAAAAATCAGAATATTACTTAAAAGTATTATATTTAGTTTCTACAGAAATATGAAAATAAATTAGAATACTAAATTAATAATTATGGTAACGTAGTCTTTCTCTGGGAATCAAATATATTAAAGAATCTAATATACAGCTTGTATAATCAGTAATATATAATTGAAAGGGATTTAATATATGGGTCATACCAAGACTTAACTACCAAGTTAACATTATAATCGTTAGCCTGGTTGTGCTTTAAACCAACTATTCGTATTAAAATATAAAATAATAAATTCTCAAGATGGAGTACTTATTTTTTAAAGATTTCTTATAAATAGTTTTACTGAATTGATATTATCCTGATATATGTACCAGTAACTCATCAACTGATATAGATGCTGGTATCAGTACATTAAAAACATATTGCCAACTTTTGTTACTGTAGCCACCAAATTATTGTATCAGAACATTCCAATATAACAACTTTTGCTGCTGGTATATGAAGCTGGTAATATTTTGGACGATGGCTGTGACTAAAATATCATTCAGATTCTGGTTTTAGCAAAATGTTAACTTGATAAATATGTTTACTAAATTATCGCGAAGATAATTTTAACATAGAAAGCATTAAAATCCTTTTTAACATAGAAAACTTTAGTTATTCATAGAATTTTTTTGTATTGATACGTAATTATTCCTAAAAGTTTTCGGATATTTCGGATCTAGTATTGTACTTTTTGCAAAATATTGGAATAAAAATAGAATTTCTTGCATCTGCCTATCCATTTGTTATCCACACGTTCACTTTTCTTTTGCAACATTTTATCAGCGACACCATGAGTTTACTCAAAAACAACGAAATTCTCATTTTCCATCATATTACCCATCAGTAATTTCTGGCAACTTATAGAAAATATTGTCAACTACAACAGTAACTATGCCGAACCAAGAGGTTCTTAATAAAAGCTGCTATAGCATCCCAGCATAACTAGACATTATAATTAATTATTTTATTTTTTGTAATAATAATTAATTTAGTTAAGTAATTATTATGCTTAATATTTTCAAGAAAAACTGGAATTGATTTTTTTCAGAAAAAAAAAAAATTACTTTCATTTAATATTCAACGTAAAGTAGATAGACAAGATTCAAATGTAAGAATTTATTATTTATATATGTCTGCAAAAATGATTGAAATTTATTTAGATTTAATTCAGTAGTTAAAATAACTAGAAATGTTGCTATAGCCTTGATCCAAAAAAAATTGATATAGCTGAAAATGCAATAAAAAACCATAAGTTCATTTCAAAGGTTCAATACATCAAACAGTAATTTTTACCCATTTCAATGACATTTCACACTAGTTGTTTATCCTGAAATTTAGAGTTGACACTTTCATTGGATCCCTATCAAACTTTCGAATTATTATTAAAAGAATTAATATTAAAAGAAGTACGTCAGTGTTGGACATAAATCACTCTTGAACATAACTACGAGTTATCCATTCACCTTAGTTAGAAACTTTTTTTGTATTTGATATTATCTGATACAAACAATTGGCCTATATTATTCATAGAAAATAATGTAATTTTACGTTTTATGTAATATTTTATTCCGGTTCCTTGTATTATCATGGTATACGTTACTGAAATAATTCAAAATATTTTTACATCTAATACTAATAGGTCTACATTCAAAAAAAATTCATAACCAAAACCAGAATAATAATCACAACAAAAACAATTATTTAAATTGCGTAAAATTATTCAACATTGAATTTAAAACATGAAATTGAATTAAATTTCTTATTCGTGAAATGATTATAATTTTATTAATAATAACTATACAAATTTTCAAATTTTAAATAATTGCAATTATTATATTTATTTACATTATTATTATGATTGTAACACCTTGTTGGCTATTATAATATTAAGTTTTGCGAACGCGATCACGTACAATAAAAAGGTTGAATAAACTTTTTAAAGCTATATCCAATAATTATTCAAATTTTAATCGCTAATTTAAAGTCATAACAAGCAAATTCATAAATTATTATGGAAGTTAATACCGTATTTGTTATAAAGCTTACAACATAATCTTATAATTTCACATTTTATTTAACAAAGTTATTCAATTGGTGAACTTTTCAATAGTAAAACAATGCTAAAATCTAAAATTGAATTAATAATTCAAAGTATGATTATTTACAAAAATTTTATTTTTTTGATGATTTTAATTTGATAATCTAAAAAATTCCATTATATTTAAATATTATTTAATACGTTACGAATATGAATTTTGAATTGTTTTAGCGCCTTCCAATTATGTAATATCAAGAAGATAGTGCGTGAAAATTCGTAGTCATTACGCATCACGAATGATTTTTATGGATTCATTGTTGTCTCAACAATGTATGACTAACAATGCAGTATAATAACGTCTTAGGTATTAGTAAATGACTCGCGAAAGTCTACCGCAGTCGCACACAAGCTGTTCTAGTGTGAGTTCGTTCTACAGCTTCATCCCCACAGCAGTATATGCTGTCCATGGACCATGGGGATCATTGATATATGTATATGTATATCGATCCAACGTTCATGCCGACGTTCACATGTGTCGTTGATTATTTTGTACGCTGATATGACAATTGACAGCTTTTCGGATTTCCATCCCATGAATCATTTTTTTTATTAGTTTTTAGGGTTTTACTTTAATTTGTCTTAACAATTTTTCGAATAAATCCTTTTACGAAGAGTAAGAAAAAATTACAATAGTGCTCGAATTAGATATTAAGTGGTAGATAATATCACGCTTTATCGAGTTCCAAAGGAAGGAAAGTTTTATTATTAAAACTTTCTTTCAAAGGATTTATTTATGTAGCTGCGTATTTATGTAGACATGACTGAGAGGACTAAACTAATCACGTAATCACTTCACCAAACTATCAATTTAATAGAATTATAGCCTCGCTGATGGAAACATAGTAATAGTAAATTAAATCATTTAAAGGGAAAAGATGTGGTTTACTTGAAAGCGATAATGTAATATAGCTTCAAAATGGGTTATGAAATTTTCTACAATTATTATTTAATGCATAATTCTTTTAAAGTTATGTTCATGAAATAATTTGCAATAGTTCATTTATTTAAAAAAAAATAGATTTAAACATATTGAAAATGACCTACAAAAATCAATTAATAAAGAAACTTTATTAAATTTTATTAAATAATTTCATTTTGTATTATTTAATCTATTATCAAAATGATATAAATAATGGAAATTTCCGAAAGTTCAGTATTGCTTCATCAAATTTTTTATTACTATTAAAATGATTGTTTTATTGTCTCTTTGAATTAAACGAAACATTTTTGCTAAGATATTAATCATGTATGCTAGGGGTTCATGAGAATAAGTGGTATATTAAAACATTACTACTTGGTATCCTGGACATTCTACCTGGTGTTCGCAAATCGAACAAACTTAAAAGTTACTTATTCGTTATCTTAATATATTTAAATTTATTTAAGACATCGAGACAAAATATGTTGACAGATTCTTTTAATAACTTAAATAAATGATTATAATGATTGACGGATAGATCAAATTTTTATATATTTCATCATAATCTCAAATAAAAATTCGCATTCACGAAAACTTTAAACCATTTTTAATAAATTTATTTTATACTTTTTAATACACACATTAAATTCAATTATATTATTATTTTTTTTGGCTCTCATGCATTTCTGAAATATATTAATAATAATTATATTTTTATTTTTGGAAAATAGGTCAAGTTTATTAATACCAAAAATATTAATCTACTATGTATAAACCTTAAGGTCTTTGGATGACATTTAACATGCCACAAAAAAAATATTTTTAATAATTAATATTTATATGGGAGAAATTTTATTTTTTATTAATTTATGCATTTATTTCTTATTTTGGTTTTATTTAATGTGATGATAATTTGGTAAAATTTTTTAAAAACCTACATAATTTGTGTAAAAAAACATAAAATGTTAATTAGTACAGAAAATTCACACTTTTAATTTAGAACAAAATAAAAAGTGGATTAAGTGCAAAATTAATTATTAAATATTTTAATAAATTCATAGTGAAAGTTAAAGGTTATTTCTGATTTTGAATTAAATTCACCAATGATTTGTGAAACTGGGAATTTTTTGGAGTAATTTGTTGTATAATAACAAAAATGTTTTGAGCAAAACTTCTCCTACGACAAAAATTCAAAGACCTCAGGATTGTGTTGGGGATCGTGAGCAGACGTTGTTGACTGAACGAACACCGTGCTTCAAAATAGAGATAGCTACCTACATGCAAAAATTGCTGAGAGAGTATGAATCGGATACGCAATACTTGTGCGAATGCCCGGCTTAATGATTGAACTAGAATCTGAACACTAACCAAGTTGATGGACTTTATTCAGAAAACTTACCTGCTTGAGGAAACTATAAAAGAGGTTCAGTAATATCTAAAAAGGCTCAGTGACGGTGTACTAGCTACCGACTGCGGAACACAGCGAGCTAAATAAAGAGTTTCATTCATTCATTGTAATATCTCATTTATTTATTTAATATAATTCATGTATTTTAATTAAATTTTATGTTTATTTTCCTTAATTTTAAAAATTTTAAGTAATTTTTTAAAATTTTTATATATTTTTTAAAATTATGTCATAGTTCTCGATATAGTTGGCAACAGTTAAGAGAAACATTTCGATAACAGCAAAGATATTGATGACATCATAAAATGTTACCTTACTTAAATTTTAAATCTATTTCTACTATGCTTTATCCGACCAAAATTTTGAAAAAAAAATTATTTTAAAAGGTGCTAATTCACATTAAAATTTTGAACATCTTAAAAACAATAAACATAAATAAAAATTTTGTTTGGTGCAATACTAATTTTAGAATTTTACAGTCTAACCATAATTTTTTTTAAATCAAATTAAGGTGAAGACAAGAATTATTAAACATTAATGTTTTGTTTTAACTTAGATTCATGTTACCATAAAGTTTATATAACATTTTATGATAAATATTATTAATAAGTTCACGAAGCATGAAAATTTAAATTATTTTTATAATATGCGGAATAATTTTCTTGTCTATAACAATTTTTTAATTTGATTAACAGAAATTTGAATAATTATCTTCCTAAATTATGTAATCGTGATAGAATGGTAAAAAATAGTAAAAATTTATTTAAATTATTTTATTTTATTTATGATAAATTTAATATTTATATATAACTAAATCTAATTTTATTTTTTAGAAAGAACATTAAAATAATGCTAAATAAATATATAAGTTAAAAAAAATACTATAACTAAAATATAAAAATTAAATGCAATATATTGAAATGATTTGGCAATTTACACTTTAATCAAATCTCGAGCCATAAACATTTTGATTAATCGAAATTTTAATGAAACAAAATTAAATTAAGAGTACAACGAATTTGAATTTTCTACAGTCGATAAAAAAATACATTAAAATGTTTGAAAATTTTTATGGTGGTTTTTTTTATAGTTGTTATTTCCATTTTAATTTTAACAAATTTAATTTGATTAATTTATAATATGAAAAATAATTAATTTGAATTTTATTTCATGTTGGGGAAAATATGGCGTCAGCGCAGAGTAATCTGACAAAAAACCTAAAAATTGTTATAAAAATTGTCAGTTCTTAAAAATATTTTAAAAGATTATAATTTTTATTAACAAAAAATGATGAAAAATATATATGGAAAAATACTGACTTTAATGTTGCTCATACATTGTACAACCTGATTGTCAATGTGGTGCCAACTTATTTGAAAATTGTCACTAAACACATTTCTACTTGGTTTAGAACCGATATTACAATCGTCAAAAAACTATATTATGATAGTGATTCGACACTAAAAAAAATGGTAAAAAATAATTAAATTTTATATTATTGCAATCAATAAAAAATATTGAAAACATAAATATGTAAAAACGAATGTTTTTTAACATAAAATATGAAGAAACGTCATTTTGGCTGAACAAATACCCCAAACACTATGTAACTTAAAACCATCAAGCAACATAAATTAAAATATTTTAATATTACTTAAAATCGGTCAACCTAGTTATCAACACATTGATAAATATGTTGAATAATGTATGGACAGCTTTATATAGAATTAAATTATATATCAAAAAAATAGACCGACCCATGCTTGTTAAATATTCTTTGCTGAGAAAATGAATAAAATATATTTTGAATATGAAATTATATTATTCAGTAAAATTTTATGGTATTGTCTGTTGAAAAGTAATAAAAAATTCCATAATAAAAGCCAATAAAATAGCAATAAAACTTAAAACATTTGGTAGAATAGTAATAAAAAATTAGCTAAAAAAGAAATCTGGTTAATTTTGAATAATCTCCCAAAACTCGAACATTGATTTTGTATGTGAAAGATGATATTTTTTAGTATTAAATATCTCTTTTAAATAGAACTTCGGTAGTGCCAATAAAATGTCACGAAACCTCTTTGAGGAAACCAAGGTCGATTTAGTTTATGGCGCCATTGCAAAGAACTGCTAAATTATTCTTAGTATTTCATGACGTTTCATTAAGTTCACCGGAAATAAATAACATAAATAACAGTGACTCAAATGTCGAATAAGATTAGCCGCTAAAATATTTAACATAACATTTATTTAAATTTCTTAAATCAATAACGTTGCTAAAGTAAATAAACATATTAATGAAATTATATGGAAATTTCATGACACATTATTATTCACACAAAATGTAAAATGATTAAAATATAAATTTTGATTAAAATTTAATTTAATATAGTTTATTTATAAAATAAAACATTAAAATTGTTACCAATAGATGTATCAAAAATATGAATAAAGAATTATCATTAGAAATATTAATGATTAATAAATTAAAAATAAAATATATAAATATAATAAAACTCTAACTACAAACAATTAATCATTATAATTGAAGGATTTGGATTGGTTTTTTTAATACTAATACTAAGAGTCTCTGGCATACCTTTTCCACAAATAAATAACATGAATTAACTTTACGTTTAGTAGTATATTAAAAAATCAAGCTGGAATAGGTTAAGCATTTTATCCACCCCTGTCTAAACGTTTATAATCAAAATAAAAAATGGTATAAAGCACCTGCCATAAATATGACACAATTTTTTTAATTGGACCAGGAAATAACTTATGGTATACCATAAATATTTAATAAGTAATGAAACAAAAATAATTTTAAATTAAAACAACATTTTAAATTGTATATTTATTAATAATGATAATAATATGAATTTTTATTCGTGGTTATTAAAACTATAACTTAATTAAATGTGCTTATAAATATTCTTGAAATATGAAATTCTTGGACCGCATAAAAACTGGTTTTCTAATATAGTTTAAATCAACAATTATTGGGGTGGTAATCTGGTAATTATTTTCTTTTATCCCAATACTCGTAAAGTTCTCCACACATTATACAACATGAACTCAACGAGTTAAGTTGTACTTGTTGTAGGCAATTTTACAGCACGTTGATAACCATTTTGATGGTTGACATTAAAATATCAGTTGAAAAATATTAAAATACTTTAATTTATGGTGGCGTTGGTTAATATTTATAAGATGTATAGTGAAAGGTTTACTCTTCACGTTTTATATCAAAAAACTCATATTTTTATATGTTATTAAAAATTTTATTGATTGCCAGTAATATTAATTATAATTATATTTCCTAAGTTTAGAGATTTTTTTTTGACATTTATACTATACTGAAAAAACAAAAACAAAAATGTTTTTTTATATGTTTTTACGAATGTTGTAATTTTAAACTAAAACAACTGTAACCAAAATTGAAATGTGTTTAGTGTTGAAAACACGTTGAAAACCAGGTTGCACAATCTATGGGCAATATAATATTGAAATTTATACATTTATTATTCGGTTATCATGTCTAATTAAATTAACCTTTCCATTTTGTATTAACTTTATTAAACTTTGTATGACTCTAGATTGTACCATTATTATTACTATACATTTTATATTTCACAGTAGTAAAGTTCATTCATATTTACGTTGCCTTCCTTATTGAAAAGTTAATATTTATTTCTCATTTTATCTTTTTATATTATTATATTTAATTATAAATGATTGAAAATTTAATACTTCGATTTAATTAAAAGTGTGGTGAAAGCGAAGGCAAAAGTTAAAAACTCCATAAACTTGGTAAATTTATATACGATATTATTTTTGTTAAAGAACTTTCATATATTTTTAGATACAATTATTTCACCAATAATTTTTAATTCTCGAGTTATCTATAATTACTCTAAAATTATATTTCTTATTCAATAAAAATTTATTTGAATTTCCAACAATAAAATACTTTTGTACTCCACCAAAACTTGTAAAATTTGCAAATAATATTATTTTTTTAATATCATGAGATTGTAAAATTTGCAAAAACTTTTTACGTTCCATATCACATGACTGAGACTTTTGTATATATAAATATAGAAATACTAACCTTTATGACCTCGTACTCACCAGCCCTAAGACAAAATATAAACGTGTACAAAATGTAATATAAATTTATCATTTCATTCACTATAATATTTTATTTCTTAATTCAAAATTCAAAAGTTAACAGATGTTTGAAAATAATATTATTTACAACTAAACAATTCTGAGAAAATATTAAATTTTTGCAGTTTTGAAATAATCGTAATCGAGGTTTTACTTTATACGTCATTTACAATTGTAAGAAAATCGCCTTGTAAATACAATAATAAATTTTTATTCAAGGGTTTAGTTTGGTGATAAGCTATCTTTAATATTTTTAATCGTAATTTTTAATACGTCCTTAAATTATTTATTTTGATTTTATTTGATTTTCACATTTCTCTAGTATATTAACTTTAAAATTTAAAAATTAGATAAATTAAAATACGCATAAAACTGCCCATACATTGTACAACACACATTTAAACTTGATTTACAACTGATATTTCAAGCGTTAATAATCTGTTTATAAAAGCCCCTTTACACGTGGTTATTAAAACTATAGCATAAAAATCTCATGGAAATGAATATCGTCAGAATTTTCTCAAATCCTCGCATGCAATTAGTGTTTTGTACCTTTACTGTGTGCGATTTTACATCAGACAAAAAATGCTTCCACGATAATGTAAAAGGGCTTTTAAAAACTTTTATTTTCAGGATAGTGTTTTAAACCTTAAAAAAATTATCCAACAAAAGTTGGGTGAAAAATAATATAATATAAAAAATATTTATAACAAAAATAAACAAAAACATGCGTTTTTTTTTTTTTTGACATAAAACATCCAGAAACGTCAATTTGGTTGTACGACTTCCCCATATAAATTAAAATATTTTAATATTTCTTTAAAAACCGATTTGTTAACGTCCAATTTGTTGTGAACGTACTATAAAGTTGCCCACAAACAATACAACTTGGCAAAGTTGTCAAAACTTTGATAAAAATGTTGTATAATGTACGGGCAGCATAATAATTTTATATGGTTTACGATGGCATATAATAAATGTCGTTGTTAAAAAAAAAAAACTTTCTTTTATTCAACATAAAACAATATTTACTTTCATGTGGGTAGAATTACAAAATTAGCATAAATTTAATTTTTTAAATAGTTACAGTTCACTTGATGGACTTTATATGGACACGACTATGTTATTTAAACTGTTCTGGCCTTAAATATTTTAGAATATTGCCAACTTTAATTTAATATGTATAGTATATTTTCGGACACATCCAGGTAGGATTTTGTTAAGATTGTAAGGATGGAAAGCTATTATTAGCTACACGTAATAAAAAACACATTGCCCGGTGACACAAACTTGGAGGTTGTCACTATTCGCTACATTTTTGTAATTACTTAATTGACAATATTTATTAGTCTTCCTGACAGTCACAATTATTTTCTTCATTATTAATCTTATTAGCAACATATTATCTATTTTAATTGGAAACACTAATTTTTATAAACCTGAGGTTATCTTGATGGGATATTTATAGGGTGAATTGCCGCAAAATTTACTGGGATGATTATTTGATCCACATGTTCTGCACCGGTGAGGAAAAAGATCATTAGGAATTATTTTATTGATTGTTTTTTATATAACGATGTGCCAACCCTTTATAAATATATCATTTATTTCACAGCCCTAATTTAGAATCTACTATTATTTGCAACATAAAATAAAATATAAATTTTCACGATTTTTAACATTAATAAAATTTCATGAAATTGTGAATACAACAAAAAAAAAAATCGTGATTTTAAATATATACAATTTTTTTGTAAGAAAAATCATTGCAAATTTATATTCACAAGAAATTAATTTTTCTTTTCGTTCACTTATTATTTTCATTCCAGTGCCACGTAACGACGTAATCTTAGTTAAAGTCTTTCTATAAAATTAATGAACCAAATCCTAAAACCCTTTTAATAATTATATTGAAATTTAGATATAATTATATATTTTTTATAAGTTACTTTCTCCCTAGAATTTCACTATTGAACGAAAGCAACATAATTATAACTTGCAATAAATATTATTTTATGCCCTAAATAAATTTAATTTATTTTATAAGGAAAACCTTTCAATATCAAAAATAAAATCTTTATCAAAAATAAAGTCATTTATAAAATATATAAAACTTTTGGTAGATAATTTTAATACTAATTTAGGTTTGAGGGTCAATAACTTCCGAATAATTAGTGATTTAAAAAATTTGATATTTATTAAAAAATAAAACCTTTAAATATATAAAGATAAATTTTAGCATAAATTATTACTTAAAGATAAAGACTAAATTCGCTCTTCCTATTTTTGTAAAAAATTAAGAAAATGTTAAATAATTTTAATTTGCTGACCATAATTTTCATTTTCTTTAATTATAAACTTTAATTTACACCAAATTCGATTTTCTGGAATCTTAATAATGTTAAGGCTAAAAGCAGATTTACACTATGGAATTATTGAAAATTGTGTCGCGTTGCAAATTGCATGCAATATTTTTGATAGCTAAGAAAACATAAAATTGCAGGCTGGCTGAAAAATTATATTTACATTATTAAATTATATTTCAAATTTAATTTTTTGAAAATCGTATTTAAATTCAAGGGAATCAGGGGTAATGAAAATTGAAGAATTAATAGAAATGTATGAGCAGCATACATCCTCCACATATCTCGTCATTGTAGTTACTTCCTTGTGCACAAAACTCTTATTTTATCTAGCTCTTCAGCCGTTTCCTTTTAATAATTGCAATTACTGTTGCACTAAATACTATTACTAAATTATTAATGGTTATTCATGAATACCTCTAGAGTGAAATCAGAAGCAGAATTTTTTACTTCTAATTTGACAATCTTAAATTTTGTATGAAAATTTTACTTCATCAGATTCGATACTAAGCTTAAGTTTTTTAGCCTATGACGTCCAAAACAAATGAGCTCATAGTGTAACTGAGTCTTAAGTATTGTAGGTAAAATTTGAATAATAAGTTAGTTAATAAATAAAATTTAAATATTTCAGTTTTCCTTTAACCAATTAGTTATGAATAAAATTATCTGATAATTTTTATTATTATTCAAATATTTATTTGATATTAAAATTATACATAATTATTCTATATTTTCATATTTTATAATTATTAAATTTATATAATATAACCAAATTAAATTTTATTATAAACATTATGGATCAATTTATTATATTACTTTGTATAATTCCAATTGAAATCAAAATTTTTTTTGAATTTTTAATCTGTTAAAAAATATTTAAATACATACATTAAAACACCAGAAGCAATTAATGCAATCAATAGAACCATAATACTATATGTAAACATATCGGTTACAACTGGTTCACATCTATTTGATTGTACGGTTTGTTTTAAATTCTGGATTTTATTAGATGTTTCTGGTAAAATATCATGAAATTCATTTTCCCAATTTAAAATATACTGTGGATTATTATTATTTGCTGTTGAATTATTAGAACAATATTTTATTTGATGTTCACTATCACATTCGTCTCTTTCCCATGCTGAATGTGGATGATTAGTTGAATATTCATAATCATTTGGTCGTTGTTGAAATATATTATTTAAACTTTGTGTACATATACGATTATTAAAATTTTCATTATTTTGTATTGTTGAAGATGATTTCATTGGACCATTACAATTACCTGATGGACAACATTTCAAATTATCATCATCAATATTATTATTACAATTTTTATTATTTTGTATTGCTGAACATGAATGAATTTCATTTAAATTATTATTTAATAATTCGTCACAACAAATATTTCGATCTTGTTTAATAATTTGATATAGTTTATTTTTCGGTAATATTGGTAAACTAATTAAAATTTTCTTATTAACAATACTAGAATCAGTTAAACGATTTATATCTAATGTATATTTTTGGCTAGATGATTTATTATTAACAGCTGGAAATTGTATTTGATATGGTATACGTTCAATATTTGGTTTTGTTTGTATATTACCATCTCGTGGATCTAATAATATATTTTTTTTAACATTTGTTGTTAAATTTAAAATAATTTTAATTGGTAATTTAATTTGTTTATGTGGTTCATCTGATATATTTGGATTACTATTATTATTATTACAATTACAATTATTATTATTATTATTTGAAGTAGAATTTGGTACAGAATGTTCTGATACTTGTGATGATAATAAACGTAAACTTTCATTAATTGATGCCATTGAATTTGGTGGTTGTCTAATATCTGTTAATATTTTTATTTTTTTCTTCTTTTTATCTTTATTTTGTTCAGTTTTATCTAAAATATGTGGTAATAAATGCTGTAATTCTTTTATTTCTGATGAATATGTTCTTGATATGCCTGTATTTGATATTACTGGATTATTTTGATTAATTGACATTTACAATTATACTATATTTTTTGTTGTTTAATTATATATGTAATTATATAACATAATATATATTAATTTTGGATGGTTTTTTGTGGTTTTATTTTATTTTGTTAATTTTTATTTTTTTTTGTGTATATTTATTATTAATTAATTAGAATTCTGAAATTAATTTCCATATTTAATATAATAAAATTTAAAATTTATATAAAAACGTGTTAATAATTTTTGTATTAAATAATTTGTAACTACATATTTTATTTAAAAAAAATTCAAAAGTGAAAAGAACTAAAAATTAATTTTTAAATGACAAAAAAATCACTGAATCATATTTGATTAAAATTATATAATAAAATTAAAAATATATAATAAAATTAATAAAAATAATTAAGTTTTTTCTTCATATCAAAATCGGTGTATGTATATAATTTAAATTTTTTTGTAGTGTATCCTAACTATTACCATTCCATTTCGTCTGGCTGCATACTCCAATCATATATCTGTAAAATATATTATAAAGAATTATATTTAATTGTTTTTTTTTTTGTGACTGGTGTTTACCAGAGAAGTGCATTGCATGTGGTGTGGATTGATGATACTGAACAATGGCAGTGTATTGCAGACGGAGTCGTTAGCAATTTATAATGCAGTTACAATGGGAGCAGAGTGTTTACATGATGACATCACTAACTATATTGACATTCATGCTGCCAACAAGGTGCTTGATTCAATGATAGTGAAATCGAGCATCTCTAACATTCAAAAGAAGCAATTTGCGGCGAATGGTGCATCTTGGCAGTGCACTGTCTGTTTGGCTACTGTGCCGAAGTTACCCTTAACTAACTAAAATCGTTTTTCCAATACTTTTTGAAAATGATCTATCTGTTTTTGTGATGCCAAAAACTACTCAATTATTATTTATATGCTTCTTATATCAAAGTGTTTCTCTAAAGAAATATTAATCTTAAATGTTCAATGCACTTTTGTACCTCAAGGGCCAACAAGAAATGTCATAGAAATATGAGGAAACATAATATATCAAACAATTTTTTTCTGTGATTCAAGTTTAATATAAATATTTTTGGCTTCAAGGTAATTAATACCTTAAAGTAAGGTATTTTTTTCCATATTATTATCTTAAAAAGATTTGAAGATAATTTTTAGTAATTTGTTATACATATATAATAAAACTAATTTAAATCCGATTTTTTTGTTATGAAAATTTTTATAATTATTTATTACCAACTTAAAATTATTCATAATTTGTCCTAAAACCATGACTGTAAAATGATGAATGTGTAAATTAATCAAAAATGTAACTTTAGTTAGTAGATTTAAAATAATTTTCATAATTCAATAAAACGTATAAAGTATATAATTATGTTATTCACGTGGTGCGTGGTGTAATGCAGTGATTTTGTCAATACAATTCTATATGAGTATTTACCTGGGACATACAACGTTGTAAATCGACCACAGCGCCTAAGTTGACGAAATTTTAATACTCTACAATCGATAGTTGTTCTATATTTATCATAAGGTTTAGTGACACTATATTGTTTAGATTTACTCTATATAAAGTCAATTTATACAAAGTATACTTACGTCTTAACATAATGTGGTAAAAATAAATTTAATATTAATTGGAAGTAGCATTTAAAATCGGTTTATCTCTAAAAACTTAATACACTAGCTTAGCTACGAAAGTGTTCACATGAATTGTAATTCAAAATCTACTCTATTATTACGATCCATACATTTTGAGTAAAATATGTTTCGTTCTAGTTTTTCGATTTTTAAAATACGTCGCGTTACAGTACAGTAAGCCCCACGTGAAGAAGATATAAAACTCTCACCGCGACTGTACTTTCTTATATAGTAAATTTAAGAAGTTTGATAATTAATATTTATATAGTTATAAAATATGTAATAGGTTATTTAATAAAAATAAATATAATTTCCAAAAAAATTATTACTATTACAACAATAATCTTTCCTTAGATTCCCTAAAAAGTAAAATATCAACATTTGGTAATTACTGGAACGTTTGACCTTCGGTTAGACTTATTCGTGGCGTGTCTCATATTTAATAAAGAAATTAAACATTAATTTGTTTTTATTTATGTTCAACATTTTGTACATATAATGAAATCAATAAAACTGAAATAAAATAAAAAATAATATTGAAACGTACTATAAACACGAAAATTTGAATTTATAAAGATAAGGAACTAAAATATTATTATTTATATTTAGTTTAAATAATTAGTGATTAATACATTTCTTAAAATACTTTTGTACAAAAACTTCAGGAAACATAAATTCTCGTCATTCTATAGAAGCATTCAACAAAATATGCTTTTAAACTAAATTTTTGTATAAAACTTTTGACTAATAAATAGCACAATTACAATTTTTTTTTAATAGTTTGTTAAGTACAAAAAAACTTTTTTGTAACATTTTTAATATAATCATTAATTCATATTTTATGTTAATTAGTTCTTAATTATTTAGCATAATATAATATTTTAAAAAATAGTGCTAATTTTACTTCATATCTATATAATTGATAATATTTTGGGTGGAATTGAAACATCAGATATTCCGAATTCTCAAAGAAAAGTGTTGTTTCCACATTTCAAAAATTTGTTTTTCTTATACCTGATTCGAAATAATAGAAGGTAATTTTGGATATTTGAATGGCACTTCAGGTATGAACGGAATTATATGTTTATTTGTTGTGATTTTTTAAATTATTCTGCCCAAACCCCAGCTGGTAGGATGTTTGTTGAAAATTGCCATTGAAATTACTTAAAATTCTAATTGGAATATTAAAAAACTTATCCAAATTATCAAATGAAGAGTTTGTTACCAACAATTTTAAATCATTATAGTATATAACTTATCTCTCTGGGGCATACTGAACAAATAACTACTCAGTGAGCAAAAACAAGCTAAACATAATTAAAAATTTCACTAATGCATCCAAAAAAAGGTAATAAAGGTAATAAATATTGTCGATTATCTGCAAATTTCAACTAAAAGTTAAATAAACGATGCTGTTCATATAGCAATTTTCATATTTTCCTAAAAATTAATGTTATTTTAAATTTTAACAAACATTTTTAACATATAATCTTTTTTTTATCATCTGTTTTTCTTTAATAATAATTTTCTTTTGTAAATAATAATATTTTTTATAGTTATGTCTTCCGAATTACTGAAAGTTTCTAAATTTTATATAATTAACAAGAGATTTACCTTAGACATGGACGACTATCATTATTATATTTACTTTCACTTTTAAACTTTACATTTTCAGAAGTGATAAATTAACAGTGATGCCATTGGGATCACACGCGCTTCCTCATAATATCATTTTAATGATGAGAAAATTTCGGTATAATTAATGGTATTAGTTTAGTTTCTGTTTTATTGAAAAATTACAGAAATCCGGTGTAAATCTAAAGGGTTAAATGACTAATTATATAATCTACAATACAAAGTCATAAATTCGAATTAAATAAAATATGTGATTTTTTTTTACAAATTAGGGATTGATACTAATATTCCAGCTAATATCATTCCAACAAAAAAAATTTAAATATAAATAATCTGTTGATGTTTTCAAAGAAACTCATACCAATTTTCACAAAATCATTGTTAATTGAAAAAAATGTTCCTTCAACATATTTGATTATAATAATTAATTTAACTATATTCATTCTCATGACACCATTCAAAAGGAAAACGATGTCAGAAAATTGAATAAAATGTCGCCTGACTGAACGCAACGTATATGAATTCAAAAATAATTTCAAATATTATGTTTTTACTATATACATAAATAGTAAAAGCTTACAGTAATAAACATAATTTTATTGTTATAAAAATGTTTATGTTTTTAATTTTTTTCAATGTTTTATTATTTAAAGATTTTATGTCACATCAAAAATTAAATCTTAAATTAATTTTTGTTTGAAAGAAAAACAATTGAAAAATTATTGTTTGTAAATAATTTTAATAATAATAATATTAATAAGGAGGATAGTAGGTTATAAAGTATGTTGTTAATTAAAAGAAAATTTATGTAAAAGCCATATATTTTTTATGAAAATTACGAGTACAATAAAATTATGAGAAAATATTTTTCTACGGATGATATTACATAGAAATTTACTACAGTATGTATCATATTTCCATCAGTTCAATTATAATTTATAAAATCAAAGTCTATCTTAAAAATAATTAAATTATAAATTCCACATTAATTATGTTGTATAGAAGGGA
The DNA here is from genome assembly GCA_963920725.1 of Rhamphomyia laevipes. Lineage (NCBI taxonomy): Eukaryota > Metazoa > Arthropoda > Insecta > Diptera > Empididae > Rhamphomyia > Rhamphomyia laevipes. Next base: position 53,350,172 of record OY987257.1, read on the forward strand.
AGAAAATGTAGTTTAGTATATGAAAATACTTGCTTTCTTTATAGAAAATGTGTCAGTAAAGCTTTTCCTTTTTCATAGGGCCTCAACGACAGACGTTTCATTATATTCTAATTTGATATAGATTGAAATCTTTAGTTTTCTTTACAGTGAAGAAACATTTAATTGCAACAATCTATAATGACTTTTAATGTGACATTTTTTAGCATTGTTCAATCGCTAGCATTTTTCTCAAGTTTTAAAATAACAATTACATAATGTAAATTTTCATTACTGGTACTGATTTAAAGCTGAGTCAACTTAGAACGTCCCTAATTCCTCGGTGGAGGAGTTAAACCCGGGACCGAATGCATCACAGCTTAGCACACTATTACAGCACCACCGGTGTTTTGTTTGTCAGTACAGTACAGTATAAATGAAAAATTAAAATTCATTAAACAATATTTAAATAGTCTAAGTCAAATAGATATTAGAGTTTAGATTCTTTATGTACGCTATTTAAAGCAATGCCTCTGATTCAAGAACATGTTTATTTAAGTGTTAGAATACAATAAATGTTGCCAGTTTTTCTTTGAATTTTGAAACATTGATTGATTGATTATAAGAAGGGAACAGCTAGGGCTCATGCACTGTATTTCTCGAAGCATTCATATTCAACAACTCTTTCGACCGTTACAAAAATTGTTTTCCAACCCAGAAGACCCGATTCATGTAGTTGGAATCAAAACATCTGTATCGCAGATGCATGAAACAATGTCACAAAAGTGTTCAATCATCTTGACTTCGTCGCCGCATCGTCTACATTTATTTACTATGTGTCATTTAAAGAGCGCGGTCGCTAGATTCTTTGAATGGGTTTCGTTTTAAATATTTGAGGATTAATTGATATTTTTATCATGCTTTTTGTTTGTTAGTTTCTTAAGGTCTGTATAACTGATGGTGTTATCCAAAATATTCTGCCGTGAAACCTGATGGATATAATAATTCACAAGATTTTACTGTTATACGTGTTTCATATATCCCTCGAATATTATTCAAATTTAGACTGATTGGTTATTTATTTTTTAGCATTTCCATATTGAGCTAATATTATTTACATCTGTCTGTGCTGCCATCTGTATTTATTATATACCGAAATATGAAATATCGTCATAAGCTACCAATTTTACTTGACCGACATTTAATAATGTTGGTATCTGCTGCAATGTAACAAAATCTTTCATCCTAATGTATAAAATGAATTAGAATTAAACGGAAATATATAATTTTCTTGAAAGATATATTAATTCTACCTAAAAGTTTGTAAATATAATCTACAATTTTAATTTAATTACATTTTCCGTATGATGTATATCTAATTTATGGCGTTAACTTATATGTATGTACTACATGGAATTTATGTAAAACCTTGAACTTTACATTATAAACCATAATTAATAATTTTCATAAACCAAATTTCGTAATTTGATCTTGAAATTTAAATTATTTTATCTAAATTGAATGTACATTTTTTAATATTTTTAATTTAACTTTTACATAATTTTTTATATAACATATATTTTTTTTAAATTTTTCCAGAAAATACAAACTTGTAACATTCTGTAGATTTACAAAATCGTCCTGTCACCAGAGCAAGTTCAGTCAATTAACAAAACAAAAAAATGTTTTTCTTAATTTTATCAAAAACAAAAATATCATCCTTGCCAAAAACAATAACATTAGCCACAACATTATTATTAATTTTATGTTTTATAGCTGTAATAAAGACAACTAATGGTCATGGTAGATTGATTGAACCACCAAGCCGGGCATCAGCATGGCGTTATGGTTTTCAAACACCACCAAATTATAATGATCATGAATTATATTGTGGCGGTTTTGCTAGACAATGGAATAAAAATGATGGTAAATGTGGTGAATGCGGTGATGCCTGGGATACACCATTACCAAGAGCACATGAATTTGGTGGTAAATGGGGACAAGGTGTTATTGTTCGTAAATATAATCCTGGTGGTGATATGACAATAAGAGTTGAACTTACAGCTAGTCACATGGGGTAAGATAATTAAGTTATATTAAAATGATTTTAGAATTGGTAATTTATAATTTATTGAGTCTGTTTAAGATTTAATTTTTTTAAATAGATTTTTAAGCCACCTCCAATTAACAATTTTATTTTTGATCGATATTTAATTAAATGTATTTCTAATTTACAGATATTTTGAATTTAGATTATGTCCAGAAATTAAAGCGAAACAAGACTGTCTAGATAAGAATGTCCTTAAAGTTGTTGGAGGTGCTCCAATGCTACAAATGCCCAATGATTTAGATACAAGATTTTATCCAAGAAATGGTAGTCGAATTTATGATATTAAAGCTAAACTACCAGATGGTAAATGTCTACAAATTAATATACTAAATTACAAAAATTTATTAAAATAATAATAAAATTCGTTTTAGGCTTAAAATGCGAACAATGTGTTCTACAATGGCGTTATATTGCTGGTAATAATTGGGGTACATGTGCCGATGGTACTGGTATGGTTGGTTGTGGACCACAAGAAGAATTTCGTGCATGTGCTGATATTGCTATTGGTGAAACTGGTCGGACAACAATTCGTCCAATACGACCAGGTGTTAAAACAACAAAAAAACCAACAGAAACTACAACAACAGATCAAGAACAATTACCTGGTACTGGAGACAAATTACCAGAAAGTTCACCATATATTGCACCAATTATTATTGCTATTACATTATTGGTGGTCATTTGTATATTGGCTGCTATTTATTTATATCATTATCATGGCCAAAGAGTTAAACAATTATTACGATGGAAAAGGGAAAAAGATTCAACAACAACAAATGATAGTTTGGAACCAATTAGTAATCAAGAAAATGAAAAAAATATTACAAATGTTTTACCAATTCCAGTTCCGCCACCACGAACGAAAAGATTATCACAATCACAAATTAAAGATTTATCTCCAAATGATTTAAGTGTAGCATAATAGAATTCATCACATTTTAAAAAAAGAAAAACGTTTTTTTTTAGTTTATAGATTGGCGTTATTTTTATTTTCATTACTGATTAGAAAAAAAGGAAATTGCATGACATAATAATAAATCGTACAATAAGTTTAAGTTTTAGAAAAACACATTAAATTTGATATAATAATTATGCTTATATCAAAATCTATTTGGTCTTCCAATTTATATACAGGATGCTTCCTAACAATTTGAACTATACAAGTACAAAGATGTGAGCTTTTAAAATTGTACATGAAAAACTAAATTAGACAAATAGCTTGTATTGTCGAGCATTTTTCACAGGCTGCAATAACTGGAGCACATTATGGAGTCATGACTGATTATTAATATCAGGGCCACCATTGAATTTCTTACAACAATTCCACGAAAGACTGAGTTCTCAAGACATTAAATTTCTTTGTTGTAAGAGCTCTGTTGAGGTTCGATAAAGGATTTTGATTGTAATTTTGTTTAAACTGCAAATATATTAGTTCTCTTCTTAGAATCGTTTCTTTATTTTCTTCCTAAAAGCATATCTGATTATTGTAAAGCCGAAAATATAGAAGTCATTTTTGCTTGATTTAGTTATTGTACATAAAATTCGATAATATTGTACTTTTTTGTAAAGCATTTTCAAATCAAATTGGTCATATCTTTTTAATAAAAATGTTTACCAACAAATTCGGAAAATTTAAAAATAAATTACAAAATGTGAAAAATTATGTCACCATAAAAAAACACTTTAATTTTTTTTTTTTTTAAATAATAATTAGAATATTTTAAAATGGATAATATTTAATAATATTTAATAATTAAATTTAAACTTAAAAACCTATTTTTTTTTAAATAAGAACTGTTTCAAAATTTTATATATATTACGAAAAATTACCATAAGATTGATTTTTTTTTGTAAATATTTTAATTTTGTATTGTGATAAATACAATTTATATAATTTTTTAATTTAAAATAAAAACATAAATGAAATTTTTTTTTATATTTTTTTTTTTATTTTATTAGTGTGTCCATAGTAAAATTCTTAAAATTAAACGAATATACCAACAAAAACAATTTATATATATAAAATTAATAATATATAAGTAACAAAAAAACAAAATTTATTCATAATTTTATTCAATTAATGTTGATTCAAGTTTTGGATCAGTATCATTTATAATTTTAATTAATTTCTCATTATCCAACATTGTTGTATGATTACCTTCAACAAATTGTAATGTAATTTTACCATTAGTTAATTTACTCAATTCATAATCTTCATCAATATCAACAACAGATACATCTGTTGGACGTACAAGTACAATTGATGATTCAATTTTTATAAAATCATTTAAATTGAAATTATGTATCATTTTTAAACGATTTACCATTGCTTTAAACATATTATAACTATATTCTTTTGAATAAATTGTCTGTTTACTAAAATATTCAATTGCTTTTTCTAATTTTTTATCAATTGTATCTAATGTTGAAATTGCTAAACCAACTTTATCTTGTGATTCTTCGGGGAATATTTGTGCAATAATACCAGTTAATAACATATTATATAATTCATGATCCGTAAATTTATCACCTAAATGACCAGTAACTAATTTCTTTAAAAATTGTGGTGCACCATCAATTAAAATAATTCGTCCCTTATAACCAGAATTTTCTAAACGTCTTGCCAATTCAATAGTTACTGTTGAACCCAACGAATAACCAATTAAATAGAATTCTTCATTTTTATTTTTTAGAGCATCTTTGATAACCTTTAATAAATAAAAATAAAAATAAAAATTAATTAAAATGTAACAAGAACTTTAAAATTTGAACGTTTCAATTTATCCACTTACTGGAAAAACAGCATCAGCCACTTCATCAATTGTTTCCATGTAAAATGTGTCCGTAAATTGTATCATTTTTGTTTGTGATTCTAAATTATTACCAATTTTATACCAAGCTAAACCAGCTACACCCTCTAAACCAGGCACAATAATACTTGGATTTATAAAATTTGATGTGGTTTCTTTTGTTTTTATTGATAATAAAGTTTCATGAGCATTTGATTCATCACCTAAATTTCTAATTAATAAATTCATTCCAAGTGCATTATTAACAGATGATAATTTCAATTTATTGACATCGGTGCCATCTTTTAATCTAGCATCTGAAAATTCTTGTAATTTTTGGAATGTCAATGAACGTAAATCTTGTGGTGTTAAAAATAATTCAAAATCTCTTTCTAATGTTTGTTTAATTTCAACAGCCATTAATGAATCCATACCCATTTCTGATAAACTTGAACCCATCGATACAGATTTTAAATCACGTATACCCATAATATTCATAACAGTTTCAATAATATTTTCATTACCACTACGACCAACACGTTTTTCTGCAACTACCATACTTGAAACTAATGGATCTGATGTTGATAATAATGTATCTAATTCATATAAACATGATGATATTCTTTGTTGTAATGTACCACCAATTTCTAAATCAATTTTATCTTCAGCCATATCAGCAACTAAACCAACTTCACCAACAGCACCCCATTGTATTGCTTTACCAGGATAACCATTTTCAATACGATCTTCAATTATTCGTTCCATTATTGAATTAGCCATACCGTAATTACTTTGACCAGCATTACCACGACCACACGAAACACTAGAAAAAATTACAAAATGTTCTAATTGTGGACACATTTCACGTGACAGTTCATCTAAATATTTTGTAGCATATGCTTTTGGTCCCATAGATGTAATATACTTTTCAGGTGTTTGATTACTAAATATGGCATCTTGTAATATTACAGCTAAATTGAATATACCACCAATTGGACCTAATGTCATAGCATTTTTAATAAGTGCTTCACAGCCTTCACGGGTTCTGATATCATCAGTATTGACAATTGTTTCAGCATTATATGTTTTCCAAAGCCTGCAAAAAAACAAAAAAAAAAATATAATTTTAAATTTTATTTATGTGAAATTTTAAACTTTACGCAATTCTGTATGATTGATATGTTTTAGTTATGCCACGACTTGAACTTAAAACAATTTTTTTAGCACCACGAACTGCTAACCAATCTGCTAATTCTAAACCAAAACCACCTAAACCACCAGGAATTATATAAACTAAATTTGGTTTAAAATAAATTTGTGGTATTAATTTCAATGGTACAGAATAATCTGAAAATGGTTCATCACGAATTTTAATTAAAACTTTTCCCATATGTTTAGCAGATGCTAAAAATCTAAATGCTTGTTCAATTTCATGTGCTTCGAATACATGTGATGGTAATGGTTGAATGATACCATTTTTAATATCTCTATCTAAAATTCTACCAAGTCGCTGTAAAATGTAAAAAAAAAATTTTTTTAAATATTTGTAATAATGAAAATATATTTTTATATTTTTAACATACTTCAACCATTTCTATATCAGCTGTAAAAAGATTATCAGCTAAAACTGAATGGAAAGCAATTTCTTTCAAAAAGAGACCTAATCCAATTTTATTGTCACTGGCCATATCGAATTTACCAATTTCCAAGAAATTACCTCCTCTACCAAGACAACGAACAGATGCTAATAATTTATCTTCAGATAATGAATTCAATACAAAATCAACACCTTTGCCATTAGTTTGTTCTTGAATCATTTGTTCAAATGATGTATCACGTGAATTACCAATATGAGATTCTATATAATATTGATATAAATAATTAAATATTTAATATTTGTTGGTTTTTAAAAGCAACATATTTTCTATAAACATTAAATTATTTTACTTCATTGCAAATGTTGCAATAAAAATGAAAATAATTTTTATATATTTATTATTTACAAACCTTTTAATTGTGGATATGTATCTAAAAGGAATTTCTTTTTAGCTGGTGTACTAACTGTTGTATAAACATCTAAACCATATGCTAATGCTATACGGATTGCAGATAAACCAATACCACCAGTGCCAGCATGTATTAATATTGATTTACCCTTTTCAATTTGTACAATAATAAAGAATGCATAATAAACAGTTGTATATACACATGGCATTGTACCAGCATCTTCAAGTGTCCAACTATCTGGTACTTCCCACCATAATTTTGGTTGTAATGTTAAAAATGTTGAACAACCACCTTTTTCAATCATACCCATAATACGTTTATTTGTTTTCAAATTAACACCACAAAATTCAAAGCCTAAAACACATTGTTGATCTAAACGTCCAGTACCATAAATTTCAACAGCTAAACGTCCAGTTGCTAACATAACATCACGAAAATTTAATGATGCATAAACAATTTTAACTGTAGTATCAGCTGGATTTAATGGTCCTTGGAACCAATTTAATGTTGATAAATCACCACGATGTACTAAATTACCATATGCATGTAGATTAGTTCTTTTCGGTTCAAGATCAAGTTTAAGCTGTAAATGTCTATATGTGCCCCATTTACCCTGTATATACAAGAAGAATTAATTGAAGTCATAAAGTAAAATATGATTTTTTTTTTTTTAAATTATTTACTTACATTTTTGTATATATTAATAGCTAAACCTAATTTCAATTGATTTTTATAAAATGGTGCTTCTAAATCAAATGGTGGTGCTGTTGAATCATTAATTATAACACAAGAAATTGTATTACCATCAGGTTCTTTACGTATACAATTCACCATACCCAATAAACCATTAAATTTCTCATTTTCTGAATATAATACAATTGATCCTTTAGACATTCCGGTTTGAACTTTTTCAATCCAATTATAATTTTGATCTTTATCTGATATTTTAATAATAGTAGGTTGACCAAAAAATTTACGTTTCATTTTTTGTAAAATTATTAACATTTCATTCGAATTTGTTGAAAACATTCCAATTATATTAAATCCATTTGGTGATTGAATTTTATTAATATCAATATTACATTTTTCCCTAGTAACAATAAATGCATTATCATTTAAACATTTTTCAGCTTCTGTAATAAATTCAGTATTTGATAAAATCTCTGTGGCAATAATAAATGTACAATTTGTTTGACCAGATAATTTACTATCCTCAATTTGTACACCAGGTAATGTTATTTCTTGTTTTGTTAATAATAAATATTCACCAGCAATTAATGGTAAATCTTCAATAGAATCAACGAAATGATTAATAATTGGTATAATTTTATTATTAATATCAATTTCAATTAATTTCATTTTTAAACTTGGTACATTTTCTAATGCCAATTGAACACAACATCTTACAGCATCTGAAATTTCTAACTGTTGACTTGGAAAATGTGAAATAAATTGATATTTTTCTAAAACTGGAATACCAGGTGGTTTTCGTCTTTGAACTGGACTAGCATGTAATCCAATTATTTCAATACCACCAGAAATAAGACGTTCAAATTTATGACTTATTTGTACATCAAAAACTTGTTCTTCTGGATTCATATTCTCTAATAAACTTAAATGATATTTACCATTTATACGTAATTTACGTATACGTGTTGGTAATAAAAGGGTACGAGAATCGGTACCAAGAATATGTATTTGTAATAGACAATCCATAAATGTTACCCAATTATAATTCCATTTAACTTTACCAACAATACCATCACCCCGGGTTTCTTGTACAGAACGGAATGCACCATTATAATGATAACCACGAAGACGTAATTCTTTATAGAAATCTTTACCATTAACCATTGGATAATCTGATTTTTCGGGTTCTGGTAATTTCATTGGTGTTATTGGATTAACCATTTCTCGTACAATTCCAGTTACAACTAAAGTTCCAGATTCGGTAATCTATATTTGTAGAAAATTAAATAAATGATTAGAAAAATTCAAAACTAATCGTTTTTGTAATATATATGATGAAATGAAATAAATATACATTTTATATTTCTATTGATGATCAAATAAATAATCTTGTTCAGTATTTTACCTCAAATTTTCCAGTTGCATAATGTATCATAACAGTTAAATAAATGACACTATCTTTAGTTAAATGTGTTGCTCGTATAAATTTAACATCTTCAAATTCAACAGCTGTATTCTGATAAATTGGTCCAATTGCCATCATAGATAATGTTTCCCAAACAAATTGGATATATGCTGTAGCTGGTACTAAAATTTTACCATCAATAGTATGTCCACTAATATATTTTTGATCATCTTCTTGTAAACTAATTTTATATGTACGTTCACCACTTTGATTAATTTTCATATTTTCAAATTTCGTAACATGCCAATCATCACTATGATCCCATCGAATTAATGAACCAATACTTGGTGTTCCACGTGAAACTGGATAATTAATTTTTGGATATAGTTGATCTATTTTCATATTAATACCATATAAAAATAGCCTAATATGAAAATTTATAAAAATAAAAATTTATTTACAATTATAATTTTATAGAAAATATAAAATTAAATATTTACCGTCCTAATGAATTTAAGAAATATTGTAAATTAGTTTTGTTATCCTTCTGCATTAAACTAATATGTTGATTATTTGGCATTAATTTCACTAAAATTTCTTGAAGCAAAGCACTTGGAGAAACATCAATTGTTAAAACTGTTGATGGTAATTGTATTATAGTTTCTTCAAAAAGTACATCATTCAAAAGATTATTAACAAAATATTCTGCTGAACATAATTGACTGTCTGCATTATTCCAATTTGAATTAGGAATACTTGTACTAAGCCATTTTGTAGATCTTTTAATTGGATGTGTTATAATTGTATTTAAACTTTTTAATAATATTGGACCAATATTATTGACATAACGTGAATGATAAGCAATTTGAAATGATGATTCCATTTTAACAGAAATACCTTTATCCTTAAGTTCAACTATAAATTTCGTAACATCTTCTGTTGGTCCAGAAATTGTACAATTATCAAAACTATTGTGATATGCTATATCAATTGATTTTGGTAAAATTTCTTTAATTTTTTTATAGCCTAAACCAACTGTAACCATTGAACCATTAATTAGATTTATTTGTAAACTAATTTTACCAATTGCATATGCAGCTAATAACATTTGTTCAGCTGTTAAACCACCATCAGCATAACCACATGCTAATTCACCAATTGAATGTCCAATTAAATAATCTGGTTCTAAATTTAATGATTTTAAAATATCAATTAATGCAATTTGTATAGCCGCAACACCAACAAAACTATTTAATGTATTATCAAAAATTTGATTATCTTTAGTTGTAATAATATCCATTAAATTTAAACCCTTCTTATTTAATATATTTGTAGATTTTTCAATTGATTCTTTAAAAATTGATAAACCCATTAAAGAATTTCCCATTTCTAACCAATGTGAATTAATACCACTAAATATCCAAACAATTGGACGTTTTATACCACTATAATGTTGTATATCTTTTACAATACATTTTGCTGTTGATTCACTTTTCCTATATAGACCATAACCGCGAAAAACTAAACCTGGAGTTGTCTCATTTTGTGTATTAAGCAATAAACCAATAAATTCAGCATCTAATGGTTTACTTTCGACAGCATTTAAAATAGTTGTTACAGCTTCTTCAGTTCGTCCTGCCCATACAACAAGACGTGGCAAATCATCTTCTGGCATACCATTATTGATTTTCTCTTTATCACAAGCACGTAACAAAGCATGTGCATTGGCACCACCAAAACCAAAAGAATTTACACCAATATAAGGACTATCAATTTTTTCAACTTCACTGACTACTTTTAATCGGCCTTCAACAAGTACGGGTATCTCTTTGCGAAGTGATTTGAAATTCAAATTTGGTGCAACTTTACCATTTTGAAAAGCTAATATTACTTTAACCAATGAACAAATACCAGATGCTGCTTCTGAATGACCAATATTTGATTTAACTGAACCAACTAATAATGGTTCGTCACGTTGCTTACATAAAATATTATCAATTGCTTTACATTCTTCAGGATCACCAACAACTGTACCAGTACTATGAGCTTCCAAATAACCCAGTAAACGTGGACTAATATTACAATCACTATAAAATTCTTTAAGAAGGTTTTCTTGCATTTGTCCTGATGGATATGTTATTCCTTCAACCTTATAACCATCACAATTTGTCTTTGAATAAACGACTGTAGCATAAATTCTTTTAGCGTCACGTTTTTTCTGTAAAAATAAACAATTAACTGCTTCAGAACGAGTATAACCAGTAGCGTCCTGATCAAATGGACGACAGTATCCATCTTTGGCAAGAACTCCAAGTCTGTTAATTAAAATAGTATTATGAATTTTATTTATTTTCTATATTATTCAAAATATTTTCAAATTACCTGGCAAATTGAAGTGTTACATAAGGATGTAAAGTTAAATTTGCACCACCAATAATAGCTGCATCAATTTCACCACTTCGTAATGCCGAAAAAGCATTATCAAGAGCATACATTGAACTAGAACATGCTGTATCAACTAAATATGATGGACCATGTAATCCAAAAACATAAGAAATTCGATTGGCAAGCATAGCACGACTACATCTATAAATTAAATAAATTTTTCAAATAAATTGAAAATTATTAAATTTTTATTTCAAAAATTATTTACCCTGTGATACCAAAACCACCTAATGATATCTTTTCATAAAACCATGTTTTTTCAGATTCTGATATACAAGCACCAATATAAACACCAGTTCTAGTACCACGTAATGATTTTGGATTAATACCAGCATCAATAATTGCTTCATATGCATTTTCAATAATCTTACGGCATTGTGGATCCATAATATGAGCTTGTTTAAAATTCATACCAAAATATGTTGCATCAAATTTTTCTAATTCTGGTATTTTACCAGATCTTTTTGGTATTTCAGTATTAAAATGTTTCCAACGTGTATCAGCATCATCGCACATATCAATCTACATATATTCATAAAAAATAAATCAAATCAATGAAAATGAATATGAATTAGGAAAATTGATGAATATAATATTTAAAATTTCTTTCAATCACAATATAAATTTTCGGTAATATCTAAAATTCAATCACAAAAATTCATCATTGCATTTGAAATATTAAAATGTTTTATTCATTTGAACCTGAAGTTCAATAAATTCTACAAGTTCAATTAAAATTTAAATATTATGTTGATTATTATATTTTAATATATTATAATTTATTCACTTATTCACTTTCTTAAAAAATTATAAATATTCAGACAATTTCCGTATTTTATAAAATAAATTTGTACATTAAAGGAAACTCCATTTATAAGAATTAATATTGTAATTTATTATTTTCATATATTGGCCTTAGCCTTGAAGTTTTATAATAGTAAAAAGGAAATGTTATTACAATAAAAAATTAATTAATTTTTTGATTATTATTTTATGATTTAAAGAAATGTGAACATATAGAAATCAAAAGTTTTAATATTAACATTATCAATTTTTATAAATTCAATTTAAAGTATCACTCAAAAAAGGATTACAAAATTGTTATGTAACTAATAAATTTTACCTTGTTGTATAGATTATACTCATATTCAGCAATATTTTTCGAATTTGGAAAACTTCCAGCCATACCAGTAATAACAATTTCATCATCATCACATTTTGCCGAAATTCTTGAAAACTTTTCAGGTTTATCATTAGATACTAATTCACCTGGATTTGGAGTCATTTTTTATTAGTAGATATTTTTTCTATTTAGATTTATATAGAATCCTTTAATTTAACACTGAATTAAAATTATATTTTTATTAAACAAAATTCACTATAAAAATTTCTAATATTTCACAAATTATATATAGAAAAATATTCAATTTATTAAAAATCGTACTAATAGAACACAATTTGAACGAATTGCTTAACGAATAGCAACTGATTTGCTTAAGGACTGGCAGAAGCTTTTTATAAACTCATCCGATTTTTTTATTATGTAATATTAAAAATGCATTTAATTAAAATTGAAATTGAAATTATACATTAAAAGTCTATACATAATTAATTATAAAAAATATATTCGTTTTTATTTTTATTTTTTTTGGAATTTAAAATAACAAAAAATTTAAATATTTAAGGTGTTTTTAAAATGTAAATAAATAATTCTTTTAGGAAAATTATTTAAATTAAATTTTTATTAACAAAAAAAAAACAAAAAAAAAATAGTTTATTCCAAGTTCGAAAGCCGAATTTATCATTTACATATTATGTGTCTATATTCTAATTATAGTTAATTTTAGGTTTAATCACCTTAGAAACTGAGCTCATATTAAATTATATTTAATAGAATATTTGTGGTGAAATTTATATGGTAATAGAACTGTAATTGTGTAGTAGACTTTCGCGAAATACTGGTGTTCGATGAACTTAAAGAAAGTGGTCCTGATTTTTCAAAAATCAGTGAAAAATTAAAACAATTATTCAAACGAAAAAGTCATCAAAGCCTGGATACAAGTCATGTACATATGTTGGTTTTTATAATGGTTTCATCATAATGCAACTATACTCATAGTTACAAAGTTAACATATATGGAAATAGTTATTCTATATTCACAATGAAAAGTCAACAAAACAACGTAACTGAACTCTAAACTAAAGTTGCCCAATGATAATTTGTTACTCGATGTAAATAAAAACAACTGCATAGCAGATTGGAAACTTTTAAACCCGTCGTATCAGTCTGTTTTAGCTTTGAGTTCAGTTACATTGATATCAATATGAATCTGGGTTTGTCATTTTCTTTAAGTTAATTGACAACAATCAGAAGTGTACGGACGTCTTTCTTGCTAAAAAGAATGCAGTTTTTTTTTTTTGGTTTTTCTTTTCAAGTTATTCGATCTTTTTAGACAAATTGTTAGTGCCATATAATTTATTGTTTTGTAATTGAAGGTTAGAAGTTCATTTCTGACAAATTGGTCATATATAAATTAAAATAGTTTGCTACCCTAAAAAAGAATTAAAAATTAATACCAAAAATTTCATTTGATGGATATTGACAGATATTTAAACTGTTATATATGTAATTTTTATTTATTATGAATTAGACTGTATTATTTTACAACTGTATTCCACAAAAAGCTTGTAAAATTGTAAGTGTTCCGTGATTCTGATAATATTATGTACCACTGGTGTACACTGTAGAGGGAGACCCAGACCATATTATATAAAGTTTTAAATTTTTTTCGAAAAATTAAATGATTTTACTATTTTATCTAAATTTTACAATTACAAAATTTTCGTATTTTAAAACTATTTCAACATTATTGTAAGAGTTTTAATGTGAGCCTCAATTAGCTATCATTTCACATGATGTTTATGACATAATTATAATGACCCATTGGCTGATTTTACAATTATTCTGTAATTCCACAATTTATATAAACTAAGCGTCGGAAAAATTTCTTCATTCAAATTTACTATTTCTAAATAAATCAGATGGTTTACTTAGAGCTTAATCATAAAATGTAGAACAAATTCCCATTTTCACAAGAAACTATAAAAAAAAAGTTCTATTAAAATTAACATTTGCCTTCATTTTCTTTTCTTATTTATTCACCGGGTCTAGAAGACCGTTTTTTTTTGTGAATAAGTTTTAATTATCTTAGATTGATGTGTCATACTCTTATGCAAACACTTTTGTACTTCTTTCAAATATTAAAATTCAACTATATATAAAGCCTCTTGATATTCCTAAGGAGTTCTAAATCGCACCCCAAGCACACAAACGTTTATTTCACTTAAATCGGATGGTAAATAGAGTTATATTATTCATATTTTGTTGGCAGGCCTTTCAAAGTATCACGGATTACGGGACCAAACAAGGAAGGAGCAATTCGACATTATCACGAGCTATACGAACTGTATCAGCAGGCTGATCTAGTAAAACAATGTAGACTTAATATACTTCACTGGCTAGCTCACGTTCACGTAGTGCAAATGGAAGATACAGCCCCAGCCAAAGCTAGCTGCAGAAGACAGAGCCTAAATCCCAGTAGAACAACGATGTTGAAGCGGATGTTAGGAAACCTTACATAACCGAAAGCATCTTTATAAAAAAGGATTCTTATTTTTAATTATATCAGCTCCACATATTTATATATAAAGATTTATATGGAACGCTATATAAATTTATATAATTTGATAACAACAACAAAAAAAAAAAACACAAAAAGATTTATAAGGAATAAATATATTTTGAAAACAATTTTATTTTTTTAATTATTTATATAATCATATTTTATTTCCCAATATTTTATCCAATTAATTAATGAATTTACTTTAATCTTAAATTAATATTTTCTATACAAAATCTTTTTCGACGACACAACTACTATTAAGATAATTCTCAAATATTTTCTTTTCATCTTTAGCTGGATCAAAACTATTAATTATAGATGCCAAATTGGAATTTTCTAGTATTGTAATATGATTTCCATCAACATATTTAACTATAACCTTCCCTTTAGTCAATTTCGAAAGCTTGTAGTCTTTATCGATATCTTCAATCGACACTTCTTTTGGTCTCACAAGAGTAATTGGGGATACAAGTAGTTCTATGTCATTTTCGTCAACTCCACCAATCATTCTAATTCTATTGAAGACAGTTCTTATCATAATTTCAGCGTAGTCTTGTGTATAGACATGATGATTTTTTCCATATTCCATTAACTTTTTAATTTTACGTTCAAAAGTCTTAAGTATTTTATATTCATTCATTAATTTGTCTGATGTAACTGTCACTGAAGGAATCTGTTTCGACAGGGCTACAAATATTTCATTATAAAGATCCTCGTCAGTAAATGATTTGCATAAATTTTGTGCAACTAGTTCATTTAAAAAGTGAGGGGCTCCATCAATTAAAACGATATTTCCAGAGTATTTAAATTTCTCCAAAAGGGCTGCTAGCTCCAAAGTAATTAATGCTCCAAAAGAATATCCTACCAAATAGAACTTTTCTCCTTTCTTCAAGACATTTCTAATAGTCTAAAAATATATAATGTTAAATAATTAGAGTATCAAAATGTCAAACTATTAGAGAAAAAGTATGTTTTCTTACATTAAAAGTGGATTGAGCAATATCTTTGATTGATAAAGCATTTATTGATTCATTTAATTGTAGAATTTTAAACTTTGAATGTAATTTTAGTGCAAGATCAGTAATCGAAGTTTCTGCTGAACCTTCAATACCAGGAATGAAAATTAATTGACTAGATTTATCTATCGAATTACTTTCAAGGTTGTGTACAATCTGTTTGCTTAAAAGTCGTTGTTTACCGAAATTATTTAACATAGCTGAAATTCCCTTGGCTTCTTCAAGTGATGTTGCATTTAGGTCATCACTCTTCTTAGTCCCTTGAGAATATTCACATGACACTATATAAAGATTTTCTAACGACAACACTTTTAACTCTTCAAGTGAAAAATTCAAACTATAATGCTGTTTCAAGAAGTGGTTAACTTCCAAAGCAGTTAATGAATTTAAACCTAATTCAACCAAACTAGAATTATACGAAACTGATTTTAAGTCTTTAATTCCAACTATATCAGCAATAATATTCATAATATTTTTCTCTTGACCTATCGATTTCTTGTCTACTATTATACACGAAACTAACGCTTCAGATGATGAGAAAAGTTTATCTAATTGTTCTAAACAGGATTTTATTTCTTGTGTCACAATTCCAGTTTTAGACAATTCTTTTTCCTTGGCGTCATTTTCATATTCATAATTTCGAATATCTCCCCAAACTACGACTTTCCCCGGAAATGATTCAGAAACACGGTTTTCAACAATTCTCTCAACTAATGAATTTGTCATCCAGCTCAAAGTCTGCACTCTGTGATCTGAAGGACAAATTAAAGTCGACATTACCACAAAATGATCCAGTTTGGAACATAATTGTCGTGATATATCGTCTAAATGCTTGGTGGCATCAACTTTAAGACGCATTTTAATTGTCAGTGTTTCTGAATCCATATTATCGCTCCATGAAATATTATTTAAGTTGAAGATTCCACCGACTGAACCCAATTGAGTAGAAGCATGTAAGAGCAAAGTTTCACATCCTTGCCGGGTTGTAATGTCGTGTGAACTTAATGTTATATCAACTCCATAATTTTTCCAAATCCTTAAATGAAATATTTACTATTTTATTTTGTTTTTGTTTGTATATCATGTATTTACCCAATTTTAAAAAGTTTATATGGCTGTGAAATGTTTTCTGTAGAGTGTAAAATGATTTTTCTAGATCCGCGCGTTATCATCCAATCCACAAATTCCAGACCAAATTCATTAAAACTATCACTTACAATATACACCATTTTAGGATTAAAATAAATACAAGGCTCCATTTTTATTGGGTTTGAATAATTAGAATTTGAATCGTTTCTAATTTCAATCAAAACTTTTCCAACGTGATTTCCAGATGTCAAATATTTAAAAGCATGCTGAACTTCATGTGCCTTAAACACTTTTAATTTCAAGGGTTGAATAATTCCCGATGCAATGTCTTGCTTAATCTTTTCTCTAATATACTGTAAGATAAAAGTTTATAAAACGTTCCAGTCAAAAAATATAATTACCAAAACTTTTGCATCTACTGTAAGTCTATAAAATTTGTCTACAGATATCGCATGAAAAGATATTTCTCTTAAAAATACTCCAATTCTCATTTCAGTATTATTAATAAGATCATATTTTCCAATCTGAAAGAAATGTCCATTTCGTTTTATACAACGAAGAGTAGCTGATAATTTATTTCCTGATAGAGAATTTAAAATGTAATCTACTCCACAGTTATTGGTGTATTGTTGGATCATTTCTTCAAAAGATGTGTCTGCCGAGCTTCCGATTTGATGTTCTAAAAAAATCAAAAAAATATCATTTATTTCATCTTTAAAAATTATTTCCAAACCTTTTAATTGCGGGAAAGTTTCTAAAAGAAAACTTTTCTTTTCTAAATTACTAACTGTAGTAAAAACATTAAGACCATATGCAAGGGCTACGCGAATTGCTGCTAGTCCAACACCACCAGCCCCAGAATGAATTAAAATCGATTTTGCTTTTTTAATTGGAGCTATTTGGAAAAATGCATAATAAACCAGAGTGTAAGCAACAGGGATTGTAGCTGCTTCTTGGAATGACCATTCACTTGGAATTTCCCACATTAATCGAGTATTAACATTTATATGTGATGCTAAACCACTATTAAACGATATTCCCATTATACTTCTGCCAGTTTTTATTTCTACACCAGAAAATTCTATCCCTAAAATATGCTGTTGTTCCAGTCTATTATCACTGTAAATATTGTGTTGTAATCGGCCTGTGGCCAGAAGAACATCTTGAAAATTCAGAGCAAAATAAACGACTTTCACATCACATTTACTCGGTTGAAGATTTCCTTGATACCATTTCAATGTTGACAGATCTCCAGGTTCAGCTACATCGCAATAAAAATGTTCATTTTGCGGTTTTAAGGGCAGATTTTCTATTAAATTTAGTTGTCGATATGTACCCCAGTTTCCCTACAAAGAATAATTTTTAAGAAAATTTATATTTGCATAATAATTTCACTTACTTCTTTTAAAATATTAACTGGCAATCCTAATTTAAGTTGATTTAGATAAAATGAATTATCTAAACTGAAACAAGGAGCATTGGCATCATCAATAAGAACACATGTTATAATATTTTCATTTTGTTCACTTCTTAAACTATGGCATATTCCTAAGATTCCATTACATCGCTCATTTTCGGAATATAGTACAACTGGCCCTTTCCTTATAGCATTCTGGACATCTCGTATCCAATTGACATCTGATTCACAAATTTTAATAGCTACCGGCTTTTGCCACATCTGAGTATTTTTCTTTTGAAGCAATACTAAATTTTCAAATTCAGTTCGAAGAACTGCAATTATTTCAAATCCTCGAGGTGGTTTTATCACAGATAAGTTTAGCTTACTATTCTCTCGAGAAATTAAATATGAAGCTTCATTTAAACATTTTTCAGCTTGTACAGCTAGTTGGCAATTTTCAAGAACTCCTATAGCAATTATAAAACTACAATTTGAAATTTGATTGAGCTCCATATTTAGAGTTAAAATCCCTGGCATTGTATTTTTATTGTTTGAGAGGAAAATACATTTTGCATTAATCAATGGTAGTTCGTGTAATGCAGTCATAAAATGTGGAATAATTGGATCATTTTGATCTGAACTTAACTCAACAATTTTCATTTTATGTTTTGCTAAGCACTCAACAGCTAACTGAAGACAAAATCTAGCAGCATTGCTCATGCTAAGCAACGGAGATGGAAAATGAGAAACAAATTTCTTGCTCTGCAATATTAAATTAGAGGGAACCGGTGAACTCGGTATAAACTTTGTTTCTAAATCTATAAGCTCTATACCACCAGATATTAATGTATTAAATTCTCGATTGAATTGTAATTCAGAAAAATTATTTTTAGCTAAGAAACTAAAGTGATCTTTTCCTAAAATTGTTAGCTTATGAATTTTAAAAGGATATAAAGCGAACTTTGTGTCAGTTTTAAAATAAATGATTTGAAATAATGATTCCAGAAAACCGGTATAGTTTCCAGTCCAATTAATTGTTCCAGATTTGTAATCTTCTCGAACTTGTTGTACTCCTTTATATATTCCCGAATATTTATGACCTCGTATTGCAAGTTCTTTATAAAATTCATCATTTCGAAGATTAAATAATTTTGAAGATTTCATAGCCGTGATTTTTTTTATTGAAACTGGTTCATCAATTATTTTCACGTAACCATTAACAATTTCGAATGAATTTTCAGTGACCTAAAATAATAAATATTAATAATTAAAAAAAACTTATGCAAATTGAAATATTAACCGAAAAGTTTCCTGTTCCCCTCTGTATCATTACTTTTAATGGAATTGTATTTTTTTCTGTAAGATATAAATATCTCAAAAATTTTATATCTTCAAATTGAATTGACAATTCTTGTAATGGAATTCCATTAATAGCTGCAATTGAATCTATAACAAATTGAAGTATATATGAAGCTGGAACTATAACTCTTCCATTAATCATATGGTCTTTTAAGAATGCAAAATAATCTAGTTGAAGATTGATTTCAATTGTTCGTTCGCTTCTTTTGTCAAGAATAATAGTTTCAAATGCTACCGTATCCCAATCTTCAGAATGGTCCCATCGAATTAAAGATGATAAATTAGCTGTTCCTCTTGAAACAGGATATTCAATTTTAGGATAAATACGATCAATATGCATTTCTACGCCATTCATATATATTCTATAAATATAAAAATTAAACTAATAAAAATATTATAAAAAATAAGTTTTTTTTTTTTTAAACTCACTTTCCTAACGCTTGAATAAGATTTTCATCATTATTTATATGATCCCTTTGAGTTAAAGGAATATGAATAGCTTTCAGCATTGAACGTTTTAAAATTGCCTGCAAAAGACCGTGAGGTGCTATTTCAATGGTGAGTGCATCTGGTGGTAATAAAACGGCTGTTTCCTCAAAAAGTACACTATTTAGAAGATTGTTAGTGTGATATTCTGCAGAACAATATTTACTATTAGGATGGTCCCAATATAACTTCGGTACACTAGAACATAACCATTTTTTGGATCGAAGTTTTGGATTTGGAATAATTTCTTTCATATACTTTAATAATTGTGGGCCTAAATGAGAAATATATTGTGAATGATAAGCAATATTTGAACATGGTACTTCTTTCGCAAAAATATTTCTTTCTTTTAGTTCGGCTACAAATTTATTCACATCTTCTGCTGGTCCTGATATTGTACATGAATCGGCACTGTTGTGACAAGCAACTTCAATTGTTTTTGGTAAAATTTTAATTATTGATTTATAACCCATTCCAATAGCTGCCATTGATCCTTTAATTTTATCGACATCTACACTAACTTTTCCTCTAGAATATGCAGCTAATATCATTTGTTCAGCTGTAAAACCATTATCAGCATAACCACATCCTAATTCACCAACTGAATGACCAATTATATAATCTGGTTCTATACCAATATATTTTAGAAAATCTACTAGGGCAATTTGAATAGCTGCAATACCAACAAATGAATTTAATATATTATCATAAATTGTTTTGTCCTTTGATGTTAATATTTCAATTAAATTAAGTTTTTTTGGTAATAAAGCTCTGTGACACCGTTGAATTGACTCATTTATCAATGGTATATTCATTAAAGCTGAACCCATTCCTGTCCATTGAGAACCCATTCCACTAAATACCCAAACAATTGGACGTTTTATACCATTATAATGTTGTACATTTCTACCAATACATTGGGCATTTCCGTGAGTGTCTTTGCGAAACAATCCATAACCACGAAATAGTACATTTGCAATACCATCATCTTGAATTTGATGCATCATTCCGATAAGTTCAGAGTCAAGTGGCCGATTAATAATAAAGTCAAAAATCGTATTAACAGCATGTTTTGTCCGACCAGACCAATTAACTAAACGTGGCATATTATCATCTGGTATTCCGTGATTTATTTTTTCTTTTTCGTATGACTTTAAAAGAGCATGACAATTTGAACCAAACAAACTAAATGAATTGAATGCAATATATGGAGTTTTAAGATTTTCAACTTCAGTAACAACTTTTAATCGACCATTAATCAATGATGTTATTTCAGATCTTGGTTCATTAAAATGTATATTTGGTGGTACTTTGCCATTTTGTAATGCAATACAAATTTTAATCAGTGCTGAGACACCAGATGCTGCATCAGCATAACCCATATTAGATTTTACTGAACCTATAAGTAATGGTTCACGACGTTTTTTACAAAATACATTATCCAATATTTTACATTCTTCAATATCTTCATTTGGTATACCAGAACCATTTGCTTCACAATAACCTAAATCTTTTGGATTGATATTAATATCGTTGTAAAAATCTTTTAATAATTTTTCTTTTATAGTTGTTGAAAAATTAATTATTCCTTCTGGATTATAACCATCATTATTAGCTTTGCAATGTACAATATGACCATAAACACGTTTCGCATTACGTTTCTTTTGTAATAATATACAGTTCATAGCTTCAGATCTATTATATCCACTTGAATTTTTATCAAATGATCGCGTATAACCATCTGATGAGATAACGCCAATACTATAAAGATGTGCTTTTACATTAACAATACAAATAAAATAAATTCAATTAATAATTTTGGATTACAATAAAAAAATTAATAATCCAAAAAGATAAAAATCACAATTTTCAATTTCGATCTAATAATCTAATAATTAAACATAATAAATTAAATCTTTACTCACTTTTTAAATTGAGCCTCAAGTTGTGGATATAAAATAATATTTGCACCACCAATAAGTGCAGCATCTATACTGCCGCTTCGCATTAACTCATATGCTACATCTAATGCTTGTACTGAACCAACACTATCTACTAAATAAGATGGACCATTTAAACCAAAACTAAATGATAGACGATTAGCAAACATAGCTCGGCTACAACTATATATTTAAAAGAAATATTTTTAAATATTTTTTTTTTTTAGAAAAATTATTAATCTATAGTTCCTAATTAACCCACCCTGAAATACCAAAATTGCCATCCGGTTTATCTGATGTATAAAATATAGCCTTTTCAGTATCCGAATAGCTTGCACTAATAAAAACACCAGTCTTAGAACCACGAAATTTTTTTGGATTAATACCAGAATCTAATAAAGCTTCATAGGCAACTTCAAGTAATAGACGACATTGTGGATCCATGACTCTAGTTTGTTCATTGTGAACACCAAAAAATTTCGAATCAAATTTATTTAAATCAAAAACTTTTCCAATTCTTTCTGATATATCAAATCCTGTTGCACAACCGAATATACCATCTGATGACCTAACCATATCAACCTAAAAAATTAAAGAAACAAATTAAAAAAAAAAACTCAAAAATTTAAAATGAATTGAAATTAATTTAAATAAAATTAGATTTTGAACCTTTAAAATAAATTTTTGAACCAAAAAATAAAAAGTTAGCAACTTACTTAGTTTAAGTAATTGCTTAATATTTCGATACCATGATAATTACAATATTATTTAAATATATTTAATTTTTACCACTTCCGAGTTCATGACTCGAATCAGTCAATTAACATGAACGCAACGCAACTAACCTTCGATAGAATACAAGTGTGATATTTGTGATTGTGAATATTAGATTTGACTAGTTTGCAAAGTGAATTATTATGTTAAAATTATTAATAGAACATAAAAAATATTATTATGTTTTTTTCATATATAAATATAGAGTTAATTTATCACAATTTTTTGATGCATACTAATTTTCACCATAAATCTAATTCACTGTTTTTACATTTCTATATTCAAAAATTTCCGAAAGTGTTAAAGGATAAAATTATTATTAACCAAAATTTAGAAATTCAATATTCTATCAAATCATTTTTTCTTTTCTTTTCATCTTAGATCCCACTTTACCTTATTATATAAATGATATTCATATTCTGCTACATTTCTGCTATTTGGAAAACGACCAGACATTCCTGATATTACAATTTCATCACCATCATTTTCTGGATATGCTCGATAATATTTCTTATCCCTATTATCAAATGTTGTACCATCCGGTCGTGAAGGCATTTTAATTTTTATAATAACTTTAATATCCTAAAATTATATTCACTTAAAAAAAAATGTAATTGTAAGAATTCACAGATTTTAATACTTTTTCTCATAAAATTTTTCAATGGAGTTTTACTTTTTGGTAACACTAGATAAAAAATGTCTTATAAAACAATTTCAAACTTTGTAACTTTATATAATTTTATGACGGAACTTTTGAAAAACCACCGAAAATTATTCTATCTAATACTACCGAAATAATAAAACTGATTATTTTTCTATTTGACATTCTACTTATATACCATAAAAAAATGCATAAAATTATAATGTAATTAAAGTTAATTTATTTAATTTAATTTATTTTATAAATTTTTTAGGAAGAATATTAATTTACTAATTACATATATTTAATTTAATAAAAATAATGAATAAAAAAAACACAAAATTTATTTTAAAAATTGTAAATTTATCATTTAATTTTTTATTATTATTATTATTTATAATTAAAGATTTTCTACCAAAATATAAATTTTTAAAAGTATTATTTTATCAAAATAATATCTAATCTAATTTGGTATTTTTTGGTAAGTATTGGTTAAAGATCATAGGTTAACGTACCACCCCATAATATAATCTTTGAATAAATTTAGAATTTTTGAATAACTAAACTGTTTATATTATTTATAAATTAAAACAAAAATAAAAAAAAAATTAAAATTAAATACATAAACTTTCTTTAATTTAAATTTGAAAAGTATGTGGTTAAATTCCTGATATGTTTTGCACAATCTTACTAAAAATTTTTTTTTGGTAATAAAGTGACTGACCACAATAATTATTAGAGTGATAATAATCTTTGGGACGAAATATATACTCAGGCTTCGCTTAATTGAACATTTTCATCTGAATTATAATATAAAATAAATTTTGTTATGTAAAGTAGCTTATATAATTATTTTTACATAATTTCAGATGGAAACAGGGTACAAATACAATGGTAATAGGCGGGAGTTTTGCAGAGAAAATTGGAAAAATTAGACCGCAAAATAGAGTCTAGTTAGTCTATATAAAGAGTGGTGTAGTTGTAATGTTTGTATTATTTATTTGATCCATTAATTACTTAAATACTATAGTTACAAAAATCTTACATTTATAATTACAATATTAATTATACCTAAAATTGTAAATATGTAAATGATTTAATTTTAATGTTAAATTTGATATTTATAATTTTTAATGATATATTTTTTTACATAGCTAGACATTGGATAAAAATCGTATTAGTTTTTAGTACAAGGAGTTGCAGACAATAAACAGAAACTTCTAAAATTGTGGAACGAAATTTAAAAAGTTAATTCTTGACCAGATATTTGATGAATCTATATTTCCATTAATTATATTGTGAATATATGTAAAGCACCAAATACTACTTACGTTTTTCTAATGTAGGCACGTCAATTAATCATAAACGTTCCTGATAAAGTGGTAAAGTATGTGGAGTACGCCACTTCAATTCACGCAAAACAAAACGTAAAAACATTTATTGGACAGACTATATTCTATTGACATTGACAACAAAATAGGACGACCAAACTTAAAATGCATACTTCAAAAGTGAACTAAACTAATAAACATAGAGTTTTTAACACATGGATCAGAAAACACGTGAATAGCGTTTAATAAAAGCTAACATGAAATTAGTTTTTTTTAAATATGATTAACATGATTAAGAAATTGAGTTTAACATCAAGCAAAATTCCCAGATCCATTAGCATATCAGATTTATGAGTGACTAAAGTTATCGGATATAAACAATTATTTTTGCACCAAATAGTGAAAACCTTTAAGTTTGATTGTAATTGTAAGTGTTTTGCTTTTTGCATCTGAATTTGATGTAAAAATTTAAAACATTAAACATTCAGCAAATTTTAAAACAGAAGACAAGTCGTTAATAAATAAAATAAAAACAAAGGAGCTACTAAATGACTGCCTTGAGAAACACCACTGTTTATATATAACAAAACTGTTAGATATAATTATGTTAAAGAATACTTTATATTTCCTATTTGATAAGTAGAATTGAATCCATAAAATAATATAATAATTAAAACTCAATTCAATTTCATAAGTACAGACCAATATATCGATGTAAATTGAATCATCTTTCAATGTGTACCTGTAATAAAATTAGCATTATGTATAATTATGAGTTTAAGATTAAAATTGGATAGTTAAGACAATTTGATGACAACAATATATCTCATCATTAAAAGCCAGTGGCTTGTAGCTATTAAAAGTGTATCCACTCGTAAAAAATTATGGTTAATTTAGTAGGTCCAAGATTGCAATTAAATTTCACGAAACCTCTATGAGGTAAACTCTTTTTTTTAGGGAAACTTCTTTTTGCGCAATTATAAAAGAAATAAAAGGTGTAGACTTGTTGAGTTGTTCGATATTTTTATAAAAGTCAATAGTGTAGGCGAAAATATTGGGTTCAAAGTATACTAATTAAGAAGTCGATAGATTGCGGGAATGAAAACGAAACAAATACATACTAATATTCTTTTGCATTATCTAGTTGCTAAAATGTGTGAGTTAACATTTATTCAAGGATGGGAATTTATTACAGCATTTCTTGCCCAAACGGATGGTTATGTCATAAAGTTTTTGATAGTTTTGATTATAATATTAAATTTATTACTTTTAACGTAAGTCTCTCAGCCGCAGCCCATATAAGACCTGAAGAAAATAAGTCAAGGAAATAATTGTTCATAATGAAGTAAATATTATTTTTTTACATATGGTTAATTTTTAAAAAATAATTTTATTTTGAGGACAAAACACTTTAAAATATAGTTTGTTTTGAAATTATTTTTATTACAACATATTTTTAATTATTAATTTTCTAAATAGATTATTCATTCCCTGGATTTATTGCATATTTATTATAGTCCTTGACTATTAGCCGAATAGTAAATTGAAATTACAATTTTATTTATTGATCATCATAGACGGATTATCTAAATGTGTAATTTAACTCATTTTGAAACTTTTCGTCTGGTTGGTTGTCTACTTATATTGAAAAATCCGGTTACATTTCGAGTATATTTTAAAATTGTGACCAGAAAACTTCACATCTTATTAAAACTAGTCCTTTCTAAAATTTAAATCGTGACGAGCTCAACATTTTCCCACTTCATCCTTCTAGCAACTTCAGCAGTTTTAATAGCACTAATAAAAGTTTATAAATGGTTAAAAAAAAAATTGGAAAAGTGAAGAAAATTGAATTTAGTTATATAAATATTTTACCAGAAAGAATTTTTTTTATTTTACTTTTTTGTGGCGTACCTAGTTCAGGTGGAAGAAATGCTACATTAATCTAAGAAATTAGCATGATAATTCAGACACCTAAAAACATAAAGGATACAACGCGGGCGAATTGCTTATACTCACTTTATTAATTGGAATAATATCAATTATACATATCAACCTATTATATTTTGAGATCGAGATAAAATAATTTTTATATTTCAAAAAACTCTGTTCATTTAATATAATATTTATAATATGAAAACCCATTAAAATTAAATAAATTCATAGAATATTATATAAAATAATATATTTTTTTTTTTTTAAATAAAATCTCTTTCAAGAACACAAGCACTATTAAGATAATTCTCAAATATTTTCTTTTCATCCTTGGCAGGATCAAAATAATTAATTACAGATGCCAAATTGGAATTTTCTAGTATTGTAATATGATTTCCATCAACATATTTAACTATAACCTTCCCTTTAGTCAATTTCGAAAGCTTGTAGTCTTCATCGATATCTTCAATCGACACTTCTTTTGGTCTCACAAGAGTAATTGGGGATGCAAGTAGTTCTATGTCATTTTCGTCAACTCCACCAATCATTCTAATTCTATTGAAGACAGTTCTTATCATAATTTCAGCGTAGTCTTGTGTATAGACATGATGATTTTTTCCATATTCCATTAACTTTTTAATTTTACTTTCAAAAGTCTTAAGTATTTTATATTCATTCATTAATTTGTCTGGTGTAACTGTCACTGAAGGAATCTGTTTCGACAGGGCTACAAATATTTCATTATAAAGATCCTCGTCAGTAAAAGATTTGCCTAAATTTTGTGCAATCAGTTCATTTAAAAAGTTAGGGGCTCCATCAATTAAAACGATATTTCCAGAGTATTTAAATTTCTCCAAAAGCACTGCAAGCTCCAAAGTAATTAATGCTCCAAAAGAATATCCTACCAAATAAAATTTCTCTTCTTTCTTCAAGACATTTCTAACAGTCTGAAAATATATAACATTAAATAATTAGAATATCAAAATGTCAAATTATTAGGGATAAAGTTTTTCTTACATTAAAAATGGATTGAGCAATATCTTTAATTGATAAAGCCTTAACTGACTCATTTAATTGAAGTATATTAAGCTTTGAATGTAATTTTGAATCAAGATCAGTAATCGAAGTTACTGCTGAACCTTCAATACCAGGAATGAAAATTAATTGACTAGATTTATCCATTGAATTACTTTCAAGGCTGTATACAATTTGTTTGCTTATAATTCGTTTTTTACCGAAATTATTTAACATAGCTGCAATTCCCTTGGCTTCTACAAGCGTTGTTGCCTTTAGGTCTTCACTCTTCTTAGTCTCTTGATAATATTCACACGACATCTTATTAAGTTTTTCTAACGACAACACTTTTAACTCTTCAAGTGAAAAATTCAAACTATAATGCTGTTTCAAGAAGTGGTTAACTTCCAAAGCAGTTAATGAATTTAAACCTAATTCAATCAAACTAGAATTATACGAAACCGATTTTAAGTCTTTAATTCCAACTATGTCAGCAATAATATTCATAATATTTTTCTCTTGACCTGTCGATTTCTTGTCTACTATTGTACACGAAACTAACGCTTCAGATGATGAGAAAAGTTTATCTAATTGTTCTAAGCAGGATTTTATTTCTTGTGTCACAATTCCAGTTTTAGACAATTCTTTTTCCTTGGCGTCATTTTCATATTCATAATTTCGAATATCTCCCCAAACTACGACTTTCCCCGGAAATGATTCAGAAACACGGTTTTCAACAATTCTCTCAACTAATGAATTTGTCATCCAGCTCAAAGTCTGCACTCTGTGATCTGATGGACAAATTGAAGTCGACATTACCACAAAATGATCCAGTTTGGAACATAATTGTCGTGATATATCGTCTAAATGCTTGGTGGCATCAACTTTAAGACGCATTTTAATTGTCAGTGTTTCTGAATCCATATTATCGCTCCATGAAATATTATTTAAGTTGAAGATTCCACCGACTGAACCCAATTGAGTAGAAGCATGTAAGAGCAAAGTTTCACATCCATGTCGGGTTGTAATGTCGTGTGAACTTAATGTTATATCAACTCCAGATTTTTTCCAAATCCTTAAATGACAAATTTACTAAATAGTTTTCTTTTTTTATGTTTTTTATTTGTATAATTTGTTTACCCAATTTTAAAAAGTTGATAAGACTCCGCAATATTTTGTGCTGAATGCAATATTATTTTTCTGGCACCGCGTTTTATTAACCAATCTACAAATTCCAGTCCAAATTCTTTAAAACTATCACTTACAATATATACATATTTAGGATCAAAATAAACGCGTGGTACCATTTTAATTAAATTCGAATAATCAGATTTTGAATCACTTCTTATTTCAATTAAAATTTTTCCAACATGACCTCCAGACGAGAAAAATCTAAAGGCTTTTTCAATTTCATTCGCTTTAAAAACGGTTGGTTGCAAAGGTTGAATAATACCTGACGCAATATCACGAGCTATCATATCTCTGAGTTCCTAAATTTTTAAAGAGATACTAAATATGATACAATTGTTAAAACTAATAATTTACTAATTGTTTTGACTCCTCTCCAGATTTCAATAATCCAGCCAAAGAAGCGACACGAATTGAAACTTCTTTAAGGAAAATACCAAATCCAATTTTATTGTCAATTGTCATATCAAATTTACCAATTTCAATTAAAATTCCATTTTTAGCAATACAACGAATTGTAGCGGTCAACTTGTCTTCTGAAAGAGAATTTAAGATATAATCTACTCCACAGTTGTTTGTCTTTTGTTGGATCATTTCTTCAAAAGAAGTGTCTGCAGAGCTTCCAATTTGACTTTCTAAAAATAAATAAAATATTATTTCATCTTTAAAATTCATTGCCATACCATTTAATTCCGGAAAGCTTTCTAAAAGAAATCTCTTCTTATGTAAATTGCTGACTGTAGTAAAAACATTAAGACCATATGCAAGTGCTACGCGAATTGCTGCCATTCCAACTCCACCTGCCCCAGAATGAATTAAAATTGATTTTCCTTTCATAATTTGAGTTATCTGGAAAAATGCATAATAGACAAGAGTGTAAGCGACAGGTATTGTTGCTGCATCTCGGAACGACCATTTACTGGGAATTTCCCACATTAATCGTGTATTAACATTTATATGGGATGCTAAACCACTATTAAACGATATTCCCATTACACTCTTGCCAGTTTTTATTTCTACACCAGAAAACTCTGTTCCTAATAAATGCTGTTGTTCTAGTCTATTATCATTATAAATATTATGTGTTAATCGGCCTGTAGCCAGAAGAACATCTTGAAAATTTAAAGCAGAATAAACGACTTTCACATCACATTTATTGGGTTGAAGATTTCCTTGATACCAATTCAAGGTTGTCAGATCTCCAAGTTCAGCTATATCGCAATAAAAATGTCCATTTTGTGGTTTCAAGGTTTGATTTTCTATTAAATCTAGTTGTCGATATGTACCCCATTTTCCCTACAAAGAATAATTTTTAAGAAAATTTATATTTGCATAATAATTTCACTTACTTCTTTTAAAATATTAACTGGCAATCCTAATTTAAGTTGATTTAGATAAAATGAATTGTCTAAACTAAAACAAGGAGCATTGGCATCATCAATAAGAACACATGTTATTAGATTTCCATTTTGTTCACTTCTCAAACTATGGCATATTCCTAAAATTCCATTGCAACGCTCATTTTCTGAATAGAGTACAACTGGCCCTTTCTTTAAAGCATTCTGGACATCAGGAATCCAATTCACATCTAAGTCACAAATTTTAATAGCTACCGGTTTTTGCCACATCTGAGTATTTTTCTTTTGAAGCAATACTAAATTTTCAAATTCAGTTCGAAGCACTGCAATTATTTCAAATCCACGCGGCGGTTTTATTAAAGATGAGTTTAGCTTTCCACTCTCTCGAGAAATTAAAAATGAAGCTTCATTTAAACATTTTTCAGCTTGTGCAGCTAATTGGCTATTTTCGAGAACTCCTACAGCAATTATAAAACTACAATTTGAAACTTGATTGAGGTCCATATTTACAGTTAAAATCCCTGACATTGTCTTTTTATTGTTTGAGAGGAAAATACATTTTGCGTTAATCAATGGTAATTCGTGTAATGCAGTCATAAAAAGTGGAATAATTGGATCATTTTGATCTGAACTTAACTCAACAATTTTCATTTTAGGTTTAGCTAAGCACTCAACAGCTAACTGAAGACAACATCTAGCCGCATTGCTTGTACTTAGCAACGGAGATGGAAAATGAGAAATAAATTTATTGCTTTTTAATGTAGGACTGATTGCAAACTTAACTTTCTCAGTATTTTGTAATTCTAAATCAATTATTTCTAAACTACCGGACACTGTTGTATTAAATACTTGACTGAAATAAACATCTAAACATGAATCTTCTAACAAATGACTTAAGTGTTCTTTGCCCAAAAATGTTATTTTACGAATTTGTTTTGGATATAAAGCTATGTTGGTGTTAGTTTTAAAATAATTGATTTGAAATAATGTTTCAAGAAAAACAGAAAAGTTTTCAGTCCATTTGATTTTTCCAAAAGAACCATCATCTCGAATTTCTTGTACAGTTTTATAAATTGTACTATATTCATGACCCCTTACTTTTAATATTTTATAGAATTCATCTCCAGAAAGATTTATAAAATTTGATGACTGTGGTGCTGTAAACTTTTTTATCGAAATTGGTTCCTCAATTATTTTAATATATCCGGTAACAACATCAATTTCATTTTCAGTTATCTAGAAATTATAAGAAATATAATATGAACAATTATTTAAACAAATTAAATATAACTAACCGAAAAATTGCCTGTGCCACGATGAATCATAACGTTTAATGGAATTGTATTATTTTCAGTTAAATATAAATATCTCACAAATTTTAAATCCTCAAATTGTACAGACATTTCCATGAGTTCAATACTTTTAATAGATGCAAATGAATCTAAAACAAATTGAAGCAAATATGAAGCTGGAACTAAAACTCTTCCATCAATCATGTGTTCTTTAAGATATTCTAAATTATCTTGATTCAGGCTTAATTCAATTGATCTCTCAGAACTTTTATCAAGTTTAACGCTAACATATTTTATAACTTCCCAATCATCATTATGATCCCATTTTACTAATGATGATAAATTTTGTGTTCCTCTCGAAACTGGAAAATCTATTTTTGGATATATACGATCAATTGGAATATCAACTCCATTTAAATAAATTCTGTAACCGAAAATAAGAGTTTTAATTGATAATTTTTTTAAATTTTGGTTTGTTATATGTCACTCACTTTCCTAAGGCTTGAATAAGATAATGATGATTATTTATATTATCCCTTTGAGTTAAAGGAATATGAACAGCTTTGAGCATTGATCGTTTTAAAATAGCTTGCAAAAGACCGTGAGGTGCTATTTCAATGGTGAGTGCATCTGGTGGTAATAAAACGGCTGTTTCCTCAAAAAGTACACTATTTAGAAGATTGTTAGTGTGATATTCTGCAGAACAATAGTTACTCTCCGGGTTATTCCAATTTAATTTGGGTACACTTGTACATAACCATTTTGTTGATCGGGGTTTTGGCTGTGGTATAATTTTCTTTAGGTATTTTAATAACTGTGGACCCAAATGAGATATATAACGTGAATGGTATGCAATGTTAGAGCAAGGTACTTCTTTAGCAAAAATATTTTTTGCTTTCAATTTATCGACAAATTTTGTAATATCGTCTGATGGTCCCGAAATTGTACATGATTCTGAACTATTATGACAAGCAACTTCAATTGTTTCAGGTAGAAGGTTAAGTATTGCTTTATAACCCATTC
This sequence comes from Rhamphomyia laevipes, assembly GCA_963920725.1. Taxonomy (NCBI): domain Eukaryota; kingdom Metazoa; phylum Arthropoda; class Insecta; order Diptera; family Empididae; genus Rhamphomyia; species Rhamphomyia laevipes. Next base: position 53,383,121 of record OY987257.1, read on the forward strand.
CAATAGCTGCCATTGACCCTTTAATTTTCTCTGTTTCAACACTAACTCTTCCCCGTGAATATGCAGCTAATACCATTTGTTCCCGTGTAAATCCACCATCAGCATAACCACACCCTAATTCACCTACTGAATGGCCTATTAAATAATCTGGTTCTAAATTAAGAGATCTTAAAATATCGACTAATCCAACTTGTATAGCGGCTATACCAACAAATGAATGTAAAATATTATCATACGTGGTTTTATCTTTAGATGTTAGAATTTCAATTAAATTTATTCCTTTTGGTAACAAAGCTTTATGACACAATTGAATAGATTCATTAAAAATGGGAATTTCCATTAAACTTGTACCCATTCCCGTCCATTGTGATCCCATTCCACTAAAAACCCAAACAATTGGACGTTTTATACCAGTGTAATGTTGAGCATCTTTAACAATACATTCAGCTTTATCATTTACATCTTTACCAAATAATCCGTATCCCCGAAAAACTAAACTAGGAATACTAACTTTTTGAATTTCATGTATCAATCCAATTAGTTCAGCATCAAGTGTTCTATTTGTGATATAATCAAAAACAGCATTAACTGCTTCTTCTGTCCGACCAGACCAACAAACTAATCTGGGCAAAGAATCTTTTGGTATACCAAAATTAATTTTCTCTTTTTCATATGCTTTCAATACTGCATGACAATTTTCACCATAATAATTAAATGAATTTATTGCTATTAATGGTGCCTTAAGATCTTCAATTTCAGTTACAACTTTTAAACGTCCTTCAATTATTGATGAAATTTCAGGTCTTGGTTCAGTATAGTTAATATTTGGTGGTATTTTACCATTTTGTAAAGCAAGGCAAACTTTTACTAATGCTGTAACACCAGCTGCAGCATCAGCATAACCTAAATTCGATTTAACTGAACCAATTGATAATGGTTGTTGACGTTGTTTACACAAAACACGATCAATTAAACTACATTCTTCTGTATCTTCAATTGGTATTCCAGTACCATTTGCTTCAATATATCCTAAATCTTTTGGACAAATTTTCGATTCCTTGTAAAATTCTGTAAGTAAACGTTCTTTCATTTTTGTAGAAAAATGTGTTACACCTTCAGGCCTAAAACCATCATTATTTGTCTTCGAATGAAGAACATAACCATAAATACGCTTAGCATCACATTTCTTCTGCAAAAATAAACAACTAATAGCTTCTGATCTATTATAGCCACTAGAATTTTTATCAAATGGTCGTGTGTAACCATCTTTGGCTATTACACCAATACTAATAATTAGAATTTTATTTGTTATTAATAAAAAAAAAATAAAAAAATCCAAAACTAAATTTTCATTTACTTGCTAAATTGAACATCTATTTGTGGATACAAAATAATATTTGCTCCACCAATAATTGCTGCATCTATACTGCCATTACGTAAATATGCATATGCAACATCTAATGCTTGTAATGTTGTAGATCCTGCACTATCTACAAGAAAAGATGGACCATTCAATCCAAGTGTAAATGAAATACGGTTAGCTAACATTGCACGACTACAACTATAATAATGAAATACGCGATTAACAAATTATATTTACAAATTATATTAATTAATATTTTATTACTAACCCAGTTATACCAAAATTACCAGGTGCATTAGTATCATAAAAGAAAGCTTTTTCAGAATCTGAATAACTTGTACCAACAAAAACACCAGTTCGTGATCCTCGTAAAGTTTTTGGGTTAATACCAGCATCTATTACAGCTTCATAAGCAGTTTCGATCATTATACGACATTGTGGATCCATACTTACAGCTTGCTTAAAATGTACACCAAAAAATGTCGTATCAAATTTTTCTTCATCATACACTTTTCCAATACGATTTGGTACATCAAATTCAGTAACATATCCAAATGCACCTTCTGATACCATGTCAACCTTTATTTAAATACATACATACAATTTTAATATATTTCTTGTCATTTAATAAGGATATGTACAGTTTATTGTGAATCAATTATATTACTATTAATATTACAATTAATATTTAAATTAATAGCTTGAAAGGACTTAAATATCTATTTAAAAACAGTATGGTGTCTATCTATTCACTACATTTTAATTCTAAAATTAGAATACTGGTTATTTAATGGCCGACAATATTGCATATATTTCGCAAGCAAAAAGGATTTTTTTTAAAAAAAATATTTATTCAAAATTATTAATAGGAAATAATACTATAATAAATTATACCGACCTAGGTGAATGAAATTTATATTGTTTAAAGGTACAACCAAAAATCAATTATAATACACTACATACTCAATTATTATAATTGAAAAATTTCAATTATTTTTATAAATTAATGAAAATAGTAAATTTTGTAGTAATAAAGTATCCTCATATATACAAAAATTAACAAATTTTCAGACTGTTTATATAGTTTATTGATTTACATAATTACCTACATCTAAATAACCTACGAAAACAGCATAATTTAGGTAGAAAGAATTGAAAATGTAATATTTGATATTCGGGATTTCGGATATTAAAGTATTATTTATATATTTATTGGGCACTATAGAATAGTGTATCCTTTCTATTCTAATAACACATTATACTTCTTATATCCATCTGAAATTAATATATACAACAATTAATATTAATCTTGACCTTAAAATAATTCAACGACAATTGAAACAACAATAAATTTCCATAAATTTAACCACATAAATTTTTCCTAACATTTTCATAAATTTATTTAAATTAAATTGCAAAATAATATAACATTAAATCTATAATGAACAAAATATTTAAATTAAATATTCTAAAATGCTGAATTCAATTAACCTTTCAAAAACTTTGATTATTTAAAAATCTTTAAAATAACTTTTTTCGGTAGAAATTTCAATCGATATAAAATGTGCTAATATATTCAATGTTTGATATTAAAAATAAATTAAAATTTAATTTATATATAATTAATATAATATTGTCAGAAACGAAAACCATATATAATTTCATTATTAGAGAGTTCCAAATTTTTATTGAAATTATTTTCGAGCTAATACGAACCTTATTGAATAAATTATATTCATATTCCGTTAAATTTTTACATTTTGGAAAATGTCCTGAAATGCCAGTTACAACAATTTGTTCATCATCATTTTCTGGAAATACACGACAATATTTTTTATCTCTTATATCCACTGGAATTATATCTGGTTTTGGAGCCATTTTTAAAAAATCTTTAATTAATATTTATTGTATTTATTATAAGTAAACTTCGATTTTGTAAATTCTTTTTAAAATATTTTTTTTTATATATAACTTCACCACAATTTTCAAATTATTCACTTAAGAATTATATTTACAAATTTAATTATAATCCAAATTTCAGTTTTATAAAATAATCCAATGAATAATAATTTAGTAGAAATTTTGTAAATATATTTATGGAATCCAGGTAAGGTAAGGTATTATTTATTTCACTTCCACTTTTTTATTTGAGTTAATTTTTCACGATCGCGTATTTAACGAAAAAATTTAAACTGATGGTTTTCAAATTTCAGCAGCTCCTTTTATACTATAACTAAATGAATAAAATTAACATTAAATTAATTAATTATATCCAGTTAATTTAATTTAAAATAAAAAGTGAGACGAATGGTATTTAATATTTTTAAATATGTATTTAAATTAAGTTTAAATTTATTTATATATTATTATTGTAAATAAAATTTTAACATTTTCGTATTGATTATAAATACATATGTATTTTTTTTATCGAATTGTGCAAAGTTCGGAGGTTATTTTACATAATTTTGTATATGATTAATTATTATGGTTACTTTTGACCAAATATTTCATAAAAAAAAGGAAATATTTAATTAAATCTGAAATGAAAAAAAATTATTGCAAACTATAAATAATTTTTATACGATATTTAAATAGTAGAATTTATTGTATTATTAATTCAAGCTGTTTTATTGCACTTTAAAGTAAGCATTGTAATTATTTAAATTATTAAGTTTTATACTAAAACTTTAGCATTCTTATGCGATGAGTGAATAGTCTGCAGGCGTATCTTAATTAATGGATCAATAGCCTGACCCGTATTGGTCATGTTTTAATTTTATAGATTATATTAAGAGAATGCGCTAGATAGAAGGATTAAAATTTTATTTTGGTAAACCTAAAGCTATTTCCAATTAAATTTTAAGTTATCTAGTAGCCACACAACAGGATCAACACAAATAAGAAATACATTCTTTTTTTTTAAATGCCGTAGAAATAAAACTCTGTCAGTATGTATATATATTTTGGGAAACATATTGTCTATATAATTTTATTTCATATTATAATTTTTACTTAAGACTAGTTAACCAAAATAAATTCAAATTAAATTATTCAACAACTTTTTTACTTATTGACAATAATTAAATATTTTAATTAACAAATAAAAAATAAAAAATATTTTTGGTCAATTTATAAATTTCACGATTAGATCTTAAATTTTGTTTTTCTTAAATTTACATTCACTGTAAGACATAATTAATTTAAAATTATAAATCATAAATGAATAACGAAATCCAATTAGAAAATAATAATATAAAAAAAAAGTATTTTGTACAGAATTTTTTTTTTTTTTGTAAACATTAGATCAAGTTTCAAAAAATTAGGCGTTAGCAAAATCAACACCTTTTTTAATATTTTTCTTTAATTCAGGGATAGCAGCTTCTAATAATTTCTTTTCGAATGCATTTAATGATGGCAAACCACGATTTTCTTGAATACCAGCTTTACCCAAAACTAGTGGTGTTGAAAAGAATTCAGCTTCAGTAACATTTGATTGAACATATGAACATTCGACAACATTCTTTTCACCATTTAAACCACGTAATAATGAACCAGCAAAACGTGCACCAGCATATGCCATTGATAATGTAGCTGAACCACCACCAGCTTTAGCTTTAACAACTTCTGTACCAGCTTCTTGAATACGTACAGTTAATGCTTCAATATCTTTTTGTGAACCAGTATATTTTGGTTGACATTGAGACAAAATTGGTAGAATTGTTACACCTGAATGTCCACCAATAACTGGAATTTCAACTTTTTGGGGATCAACTTTAAGAGCATGTCCGATAAATGCACGTGCACGTACTACATCTAAAGTAGACACACCGAATAGTCGTTTTGGATCGTGTGTACCATTCTAATTGAAATTATATAAAAAAAAATGATTACATAATTTTACATATGAGATTGGTTTTAATGTATTTTTACCTTTTTCATAACTTCAGCTGCAATTGGTACACATGAGTTAACTGGATTTGTAATAATAGCGACTAAAGCTTTGGGACAAGATTTTGAAATTTGATCGGAAATTGTTTTGACAATACCAGCATTAACATTAAAAAGATCATCACGCGTCATACCAGGTTTACGTGGTACACCAGCAGGAATGATAACAACATCAGCAGCTGAAATATAAACCAAATTTAAATCCTATTTTAATATAGAAAATATAACAAACAAAATCTACCTTCAAGCGCAGCAGCAAGCTCTTCAGTTTTATATCCATTAACTAAACTTTGAGATTCAATATGTGATAAATCACAAGCTACACCAACAGTATTTGCAACATCATAAAGTGCTAATTTTGTTACTAATGGATTTAATTTTAAAAGTAATGAAAGTGGTTGTCCAATACCACCAGCAGCACCACAAACAGCGACCTTATAATTATTCTAAAACCAGAAAAATTAAATAAACTTATTTAAAAATATTTTTTAATAAGATTATGAATGTAAAAAAAAACACTTAATATTTTCTAATTTTAAATAAAAGTGATTACGTGACGTATGTTTTTGGAGGCACCTTGAATTTTTTATATTTTAAAAAATAGTATTACGTAAAGAGAAAAATTTTCAGTTTTTTTTACCTGGCCACTTGTTGAGAAGCTACGAGCAGTGTGGAAGGCAACTTGTCTTGAGATTTGTCCAAGCATATTGATATTTTATTGATTTGATCTTTATTTAAACAATTTAAATTATAAATTTGTCGTTTCGTTCAAAGAAGCCTTCCCGAAGTATTCTCTATCACAAAATCGAAACAAAAGTCAAAAGGTTATTTTAACTCACTCTACACAAACACACTACACATGCGAAGATAAGAATACCCGGTAAACATATTGTGATGTAGCGAAGCAAACCGTAAAGAAACGTAAACGTAACATTTTTAATATGAGTACATTTTTTATTTATGAATATAAAAAACATCAAAGTTTGTGGAATTTGCTATTTTTACAAAAAGAATATACATCGGAAAATTTAAATTTCAACAAAAAATAATAATTTTAATGTTTTCTAAATAACTAGGATGTACACTACATCGTTGAGATTGGTAGTAAAAAATCTCACTACAATATCCATCCTACAATTTGATTTTAATATGAGACATAATAATATGTAAATGTGTAAATGTTAAATACGCTTAAAAATTCTAAAAATGATAATTATATCTATTGCCAATGTTACGAAAAAAAATATATAAAATATAAATTTCAATTAAATTAAAAGTCCTTCAATACATATCAATCACTTGCGCAACTTTTCTATCGATGTGTCAAAATTTTCTATGAAAAATCACATCAAAATAGCAAAGGCAGCAACGGTTGGATTTTCAAACAATCGCATACAAATATCAATTTTAATTTTGACAGGTCGAATGAAAAGTTGTGCAAACGATTGATATTGTGAAAGGCCTTTGAAGCAAAGAAATTAAAATTGTTTATAGGGTTTATTTATCCTTGGAAAATAATGCTCAGATAATATCTTTTTTTAGTAATAATTTGAATGAAATAAATACCTTTTTTTGATGAACTTCGGGAAATTATACTAAATTGAAAGATTTTGTTTGTTTGATAGACTGACATGCTACTGCTACTGCTTCTGCTTGACTTGTCAAATCGTAAACACAACACACTACTCACACAACAATACCATAATAATCCATATTTTACAAACAAAATATTTGGCTGTCCAAATCTCGAATACCGACCGCTTAAACTTTAAATAATAGCATTAAAATATTGCATATTTAAATATTAAAATGGCTTGCAATACATATGGTGATAAACCAGTTAGTTTTCAGTTAGAGGAAAATGGGGAGTATTATTATGTTGGTTCTGAGGTAAGGATACAAAAAATTTATAAATTGATTTTTACCATTGCAAAGGAACTAACAATATATAATATTAGGTTGGAAATTTTTTACGATTATTTCGTGGTACCTTATATAAAAAATATCCCGGGATGACAAGAATTGTTCTATCTAATGAGGAAAGAAAACGTTTAGCTGAATCTGGTTTAAGTAATCATATTTTGGCCAGTTCAGTTTCATTATTAAAAGCAACTGAAGTAGAAGAGATTATGCAGGGAAATGATGAAAAGTAAAATGTTATTTTTTTCATTTTATTCATTTAAAATACAAATTATTATTTTAGATATCGTGCGGTTTCCGTAAATACATCAGAACCACCATTACCACGTGAAAGTAAATCCAAAAAACTCCCTCAATGGGTACCAACTATGCCAAATTCAAGTCATTTAGATGCTGTACCCCAAGCAACACCAATTAATCGAAATCGTGTCCATAATAAGAAAATTCGTACATTCCCAATGTGCTTTGATGATACCGATCCATTAACAAATCTTGATAATGCCGCACAACAGGAAATGCTTGTACCAATACGTTTAGATATGGAATTAGAAGGTCAAAAACTTCGAGATACATTTACATGGAATAAAAATGAAAGTATGATTACACCAGAACAATTTGCTGAAATATTATGCGATGATTTGGATTTAAATCCTGTACCATTTGTACCGGCAATAGCACAAGCAATTCGACAACAAATCGATGCATATCCAAGTGAACCACTGCCAATACCAGATGACAGTTGTGATCAAAGAGTAATTATTAAATTGAATATTCATGTTGGTAATACATCATTGGTAGATCAAATTGAATGGGATATGGCTGAACGTAATAATAATCCCGAAGAGTTTGCAATGAAATTATGTGCAGAATTGGGTTTAGGTGGTGAATTTGTTACGGCTATATCATATTCAATACGTGGCCAATTATCATGGCATCAGAGAACTTATGCTTTTAGCGAAGCGCCATTATCAATTGTTGATGTACCATTCCGTAATCCAAGTGATGCTGATGCATGGGCACCATTTTTGGAAACATTAACTGACGCCGAAATGGAAAAGAAAATCCGTGATCAAGATCGTAATACAAGGCGAATGCGTCGATTGGCTAATACAACAACTGGTTGGTAGAATTCATAGTGTTGCAACATTTTTTTGTCAGTATACAAATTTTATTTCATTTTTGTAATTTAAGTTAAGAAAATCATTTTCGAATCAGTAATTAATGTAATTAAATTTTTGAGTGAAAATAAATGTATTAAATCGCAAATCGGGTAAAATATATTTTATTATTAAAATTATATTTAAATGGGTGTATATTGTTGGTTACTATGCGATCTAATTATAAATTACCTGCTGCTTTGGAATTACTATTACATATATAGTTCAATTAAAATTAAACTACCACCGTATATAAAAAATAATAAATAAATTAAATACACAAAAAGTCTAACCTTCGATGTCCTACGTCTAGTAAGGCAAATAAGCAGTTTTTTTTATCACATTTTTTTTTTATTTTATTGAATTTAATATTTAAAATTACAAAATAAACTTTTTAATAAGATAATTATTATAGCATTACGCCTTCTTAAACAATTTAATAATAATCGGGCACTATTCAATGAACACTTAAATATTGTGTAATGAAATACATATTGTATTTTACAAGCCGCATCTATATTTTAAATTCACTAAATTAATTATATTTTATTTTATTAAATTGAAAAATTATAATATTTAACCTTTAAAACCTTTAATGAAACACTTTTCGTACATAATTTTCCTTTAATTTGGCCGTTAAAACACTGGTATAATTAAAATTAATAACAAATCTAAATAAATACTAATATTTTTTTATATTTTAAGTTTTAATACATAGTTAAAACTATGTATTTTGAATTTGGCAATGTAATTAAAATTCTTGGTTTACAAAATATAATGTAATATTTATTGCACGGGCACGGTACAAAACAAAAATCTATTTATTCTCGATAAATTGAACATAATTTAAATTTTATCATCGATATGGACTAAAATAAATAAATACAATCTATAATTTACCCTAAAAATTAATATAAACTTTAAAAACGAAAGCAACAGAATTTTTTTTTTTTTTAAACGAGTTATTAATAAAAATTGCGCGCTGTCATTTAATAAGTTAAAAAGTTTGGTTGGAAAGTTGTAGCAAAAACGTGTATTTCCGCGCGTATTCTTTTTTTCGATAAATTAAAATCGGAATATTTATAAAGTTGAATGAAGCTTATTATTGCAGCCATAACGACAAGAAAATATTGGTAAAAATATAAGAATAATTAGAGATTGAAGAAATACATAAAAGATTGAAATTAAAGCAATATGATTTATTTTCTTTATAATATTAATAATTAATATACAAATAATATGCAATTCTACGAAGAGTTAAATGTAAAATATATGTCGACATCGACATTTTCACAAGATATCGTCCAATAGTTTCTAGTTTGATAAAAGATTATCATCAAAATTGTGGTTTCAACGTTACCGATACATACTATTGTATTGTGGTTGCATTCGAAAGCAGTGTATTGCTAGAAGATAGATAAAAAAGTTGCTAACTTTACAGAATTTTTGGCGCCTGTCAATAATATAAATTTGTTCTATTTGTTTGTTATTATTATTGTTTTTATTTTAAAAGCTCCAGTTTCCGCTGCAACAAGTGTTTTTATTATATTTACTGTTTAATAGGTAGAAATCCTGTTTTAAAATAATAAGTAGTCTTTATTTATTTGATAGTAAGTGCACATATCAGAATTGTTTAAAATGACTGACATAAATCGTGGAGCCTCCACATCGGGTATCCGCCGTGGTCGTGGTCGAGGCACCAGTTCCAGTAGTAGAGGCTGGAGACCATATAATCGAAATTGGCGAGGTAGAGGAGATAGACCGCCAGGCGAAAAACCTACATCAATACAAATTCCTAATAATTCAAATTCTCTTCTAAATGATTCAGTATGTTCTGCATCCTCAATTTCAATAGTTCCACAAGAATTGTCTATGTCCTTTGAAATAGATCAAAGAAATACAAACCAATATCCTGGTTGGCAATTTTATTTTCCACAAATAAAATACAGTTCAGACTCAGTTATAGTTCGAAAAATACATGCAATTCAGGAGCACTTTAAAGGACATCCAAGTCAATATAATTTAGAAGAAATCGGTACCAAATTTTGGTTCACTTTAGATATATCATTTCTTTTGAACGATACCATATTTATGGCACATTGGAGTACATTTAACAAAGATTTAACAGAGCAACCGGATTCAACGCTAAATATCGCTGGATGTGCTATGAACAAGTTACTAATACCAGTTAATTGTCAGAATTCTAAAAGAACATTCAAAATAATTAAACCGCGTATTCAAAATTATCAGCCAGTTGTTAATCTGCGTGCCGTAAAAGGTAGTAATTATGATCGATTAATTGCAATTCATTGTACTGTAATTCGCGCCGGTCCAATGGAAGTATTACCTACTTGGATGGCATTTCAATGTGGTACATGTAAAGCTGAACAAGCAATTAAACAACCTGAAGGCAGAGGAACATTTCCAACCAAATGTGTTGGTAAAAATTGTAAAATTCGTAGCAATTTCAAACCTTTGTATTATTCACCATATTCACGTTGTGTAGCATTTCAAACAATTCGTGTTCAAGAAATAATTCGTGGCCAAAAATATGATGAAGCTCGAATACCACGTAGTATTGAAGTTCAAATGACTGAAGATTTGGTCGAATCTGTTTGTCCAGGTGATGATATTACACTAACTGGAATACTGAAAGTACGCCCGCAAGAAGAATATTACAATAAACAACAACCTGCAACATATAAAATGTTTATTAATGCTGTTGCTGTAGAAAGTAGGAAAAAAACTGCAACTACTACTGCAAATGGAATAGTAGAATTTACGGAAAGAGATTTAGAAGCAATTGAAATGGTGCGTGCTGAACCGCGTCTATTCCGTTTTCTTGTACAATCTTTATGTCCTAGAATTTTTGGACATGAAATGGTTAAGGCTGGATTAATTTTAGGATTATTTGGTGCAACCGATTCAGCAACAACTAAAAAACGTTCAGAACTACATGTTTTAGTTGTTGGTGATCCTGGTGTTGGAAAATCTCATATGTTACAAGCTTGTGCGGAAGTATCACCAAGAGGTAAATATAATTTTTATGTACATACCATGTAGAAAATACAAAATATTTTTCCGAAGGTATATTCGTATGTGGTAGTGGAAATTCTGTAGGCGGTTTAACAGTTGTTGTACGTAAGGAAAAAAGTGCATTAAGTAATGGTAATACTCTTGAAGCTGGTGCTCTTGTTTTGGCTGATCAGGGAGTCTGCTGTATTGACGAATTTGACAAAATGTCTGCAAATCATCATGCACTGTTAGAAGTTATGGAACAACAAATGGTTAGTGTAGCTAAAGCTGGGGCTTTATGTTCACTACCAGCTCGTACTAGTATATTAGCAGCTGCAAATCCGGTTGGGGGACATTACGATCGTTCAAAAACTGTATCAGAAAATTTAAAAATGAGCAGTCCACTATTATCTAGATTTGATTTAGTTTTTATACTTTTGGATAGACATGATAGTGAATTTGATAATATGTTAACTGAACATATTTTAGGCAAACTACCAAATTTTACAAAAAGAGATAAAGAACCTGGTGATACATCAATTTTAGAAAATAATAAGGATTGTGAAAATTTACAAGATAATTTAAAATTGGAAAGAGATGAACAAATCGATTGCTTACCAGCGATTTTATTTCAAAAATATATAGGTAAATTAATTTTTTTAAACCAAAAATTTTAAGTAAAAAGATACCAAGTGAACTTACAAAAATTAAATGTTTTCTAGCGTATGCTAGAAACAATTGCCAGCCAAAATTATCGCCAGACGCAGGAATTGAATTAAAGAATTTTTATTTAGAATTAAGAAGTACACGAGTTGGAATGGATATAATACCAGTTACTACAAGGTTATTTATTTCTTTTTAAATATAAATATAGTATTCAACAATGATAGTTTCAATATTTTCATTTTTTCAGACAAATGGAAGCTTTAATCCGGTTAACACAGGCTCGTGCTCGTCTTGAATTATGTGACATAGCTACAAAATCACATGCACTAGATGTAATTGCAATTATGAAATTTAGTTTACTAGATGTATTTACTACAAGTAATGGTGAATTACAAATGGAACGTAATATGATGGGTTCTGGTATGAGTCAAGCCTCACAAGCTAAAAAATTCTTACAAATTTTACAAAGAAGATCTTCAACTTTGGGAAAACGTTTATTTGATTTCAATGAATTAAAAGATATTGCTGTTCAATCTGGATTATCTGGGAATTTTGTAAATGTTATTGATTCATTGAATAATCAAGGATATTTATTAAAAAAAGGACAAAATATTTATCAGTTATGTCAAATGTAAACAGTAAAATATTAAGGTACTTTAATGAATATAATTTATCAAAGAAAAATTTGAATTTTAGAATAAAATTTCTTTATTTTTGTTAATATTATGTATTTGTTTTTGTTTCATTATACATTTTTTTATTCATGAAATTTTGTTTGAAACATAAAATATATATTTTTAAATGGTAACAAAAATGTTCCTTGTGGTGAAACAATGTAAGAAAATATATTTTATTTTATAATGAAAATTCGGTAATTTAAAACTAAAATTTACATAAATTTTTAAAAAGATAAGGAAATTAATTTTAAGAACAAACTTTTATTGTGCTAAAAATATGTATACTTATATTATATGTATATAATTTTTCTAATTTAACAAAAAATAATTCCAAATTACGAGTTAACAGAGAAAAAAATATAATTATATTGGTAATTACTATATATCTAATGATGTTAATTATGGGATTTTTTATTTTATTTCGAGCTTATTAATTATCTCTATTTGAATTATATTTTATTATTTATTATTTATTCCCAATTCGTGTAGTTCCAGTTCTTCATCAACAGAATCTTCTTCATTATCTGAGCCATGTAGAGATGGAGCGGGCGTTGTATGTCCTGAAAAAAACACATAAATGTAAGTAAAAAAATAATTCTAACATATTTATAATTGTACATAATTTGTATATATACATATTTAAAAAAATATACAATTATTTATATTACTTACTTGAACTACTTGGACTTGGTGGTTCACTTAATGGACGTGGATAATTGAAATTACTCTTAGAATTTTGATAAATAGAACCCTCATCAACATAATCATTATAAACACATTCTAATGCTTTAACACGCGCTTGTCGATAATACTAAAAATAAAATATATATAAATTTTACATTTGATTGAAAATGTAAATATTTTAATTGAACTTACAATTCCCAACGCTCTCCAATCCAATAATTCACTTAATCTTTCAGTACGATTTCTTTGTATAATTCTCTGGCGGCGATTTAATTTAGCAAAATCATACATAAAACCAGCTAATTGTTGTACACTAGCTTCCAAACCAATATAACGTCTATCAACAATATAAATACCATATGATTTTGGATCAGCAACATGTTCTTGCATAAAACAACCAAAACCAGATAAATTTGTTGTTACACTTGGTATACCCATAACAGTACATTCAGCTGGTGTATAACCCCATGGTTCATAATATGATGGGAATACACCTAAATGACAGCCACGAACAAATTCCTCATAATCAATACCAAATAATGGATTTGTTGATGTTAAAAATTCTGGATGAAATACCATTTTAACACGATCACTAACTGAATTAAATAGATGACAACGTCGTATCGAATTAAGGACAGGATCATTCCAATCATCGACCTAATAAAAAAAATATATATATGTATTACATAAATAATTTTTTTTAAATTTTATCAAATTTTGGTTATTTTCTTCTTACTATATTATGAGTAGTAACTGGTGGCATAGAATCTCTTTGCATACCAAATAGACAACGTTTCATTTTAACTATTTCATCTTTACATATTAATTCATTTGGATCTGGTATATGACCAGATAAACATGAATCAAACATTCGTTTACCCATTGATTGTTGTACTTGATTAATGGTATCACGTAATTGTTTTACAACAGCATGACCTTTCAGAGAATCTACATTGAAATTATTTGTTTTGGCGGGAAAAATTAGAAAAGCAACAACTGTGACATCAGGATGTTTAGCCTATGATATTTTTTAAAATATATAATTTTTAAATATTTAAAGTTTTATTTAATATATTAAATAATCTTACTTTTAATAATCCATTTAATCTAGCTAATGATTCTATAAAAATATCAGCACCTTTATTACCAAATTCATATCGTCCAGCGATGAAAAAATATAAAGTTTTATCTAAATCAAAATTCATATGTCTATATATAAAAAAAGGAATTAAATTAATTAACAAAATTAATATTTTAATATATTATGTACCCATAAAAATGTCCTCTAACAAATTCATTAATTTTTTCTTTAGCTAATGCATGTAAATTTTGAAATTCATGAATAGCTGAGAATTTTTTAACATTTAAACCATTTGGTGTTATAATATCAGGTTTTCTTTTTAATAAATGTTCAGCTTCAAAACCAGTAATTTCTGAAACAGTTGTAAATACATGAGATAAATGTGTAGCAGCTCTCTCTAAACAGTACCTATATGGACAAAAAATTTAATTAAAAAAGCATAATTATGAACAAAAATAATCCATAAAAATTTATTTATTAACCTATGATAAATTTGCCTCTTTCCAGCTTCTTCATCAACAGCAAATGTACTTAAACAATTATAAAAATCTGTATTACCAGCACATAAATATCTTCCTAATAATGTTGCATGTGTAGTAAATACAGTAGCAATTTCAATTAGTCTTGTACGGATTGCAATTAAACCAACACCAGCTTGCCATTCATGGAAATGTGCAACAATTCGAGGCATTTTAACATCATGATCTTCAGAATATTCTTCAGCAAATCGTCTAAACTGAAATAAAAATATTTTTTTTTTGTTTTAGATTATAGAGAATCATATTTAAATGTACTATAATACCTCTCCCATAAATTCAGCTATCATATAACCTAAAATAATAGCATCGTTTGTTTCAATGTCCAATTGTGGTATGCCTTTTTATTCAAAATTAATAAAAAAAAATTATTAATGATTTCATTTTCAAATATTTAAAAGAAAACTTACCAATTCCACTTTTCTCCCACAATTCAGTTTTGAATTGATCCAATTTCCATGCTGCCGAACCAATATCAAATAATATTAATTGTGGATTACCATCAACTAACCATCGGCCAGTATGAATTTTATATCCCCTTGATCTTAATTCGTTGACAGCATCACGTAATGGACTACCTTTTGGGAATTCAGATTCTTCAACTTCTTGTCGTGCACATGCTTCTTTATATGGTCCCATTAAACATAATGTATCACCCATTTCTTCTGTTGATACATAGGCTTTTGATCTGATCACAGTATAAATACCACCAACTTTATTTGCTACTTCCCATGCTACTTCGAAATTCCATCGATTTTCTCGTGATGATGAATGACCACGATCTAAAAATTCTAATAAATCACCACCAGATTCGACACGTGAAAATCGACGCATCATCTATGAAAAAATAAAATAAATTAACTTTAAAAATGTGCATAGATACAAAAAAAAACTAAAATTAGTTAAATTAAATTTGTTCTTAATTTAGATATTAAAATTTTAAGAATATAAAATACTATTGAATTTTGATGCTAATATTAAAATATTTATTTGAATTATTACGCCATTAAAATAATATAAATAGTTTATGTTTCCTATTTGTGACGCACTTTATTTTAGTTGGTAATTATTTAAATTTGATTAAATATATTATTATTAAATTGTTTCACAAATCTCTTAATCTAAAACTTTACTTAAAATGTAGGTATATAAACTATTCCAAAAATTAATTGATTATACAATTATTTTTAAGAAATAAAAACTGTACACATATGTTAAATATAAAACGACCACAAACTAGACCTAAATTTTCTATGTCACGTTCAAAACAGTCCGTCAAAACAGTCCGGGCGTCATGCCAATAAATTCTATTTTAGTATAATTTTTTTATGCAAATGTTACATTCAATATTTGAAGGAAAATACATTAATTTATTTCTCATGTAACAAATTCACTTAATGGACAATGGCCAAGCTAGTATGAAATGTTTTTCATGTTATTCAAATATAAATCAAATTTATTTGTTTACAATATATAAAATAAAAATACCAATTTTCGTCAACCAACAAAAAATATAAAGGAAATTGTCTTGACACTAATTATTCATCTCTATAATTATAATTAAAACGTATTACAAATCTATTAAAAATATCGTTGTACAAATAAATTTGAACTTGAACTTAACAGAAAATGTAATTAAAAGTTTTTTTTAAAAAAATTGAAGAACTCGTTGCCGAAACATCTCAGCTGACGAAAATCGCAATGTATTTAATGGCCAACTTTAAACTGTTTAAATGATTAAGCTAATTGAGCTTAATTACCAATCAGAACACCATTTCATACAAAAAATAAAACATTTGATGCGACTTTTTGTCTGATGAGAAATCGTTCAGTGTGAAGCTAATAAAAAACATTAATCGCATGCGATGTTTTATGAAAAATCTGACGGTAGGCATTTTCATAAGATTTTCCTTTAGAATTCTTTTGACTAGTCTTATGAAAGGTCTGATAATTGTAAAGGGACTTTAATACAATTTTGTAATACATAATTTTAAATAAATTTTGTATATTTTACTTCTTATCACAATTTTTTTCATTTATTAATCAGTAAATAATAAGTAGTATTCTAATTTTGATTCTTCTACATTCTTAGTGGAAATGCTAATCGCAATGTTTAAGATAGTTTAGTGAACTTGAAATATTTTGTTTTATACTTGGTCTTAAAACCAAATCAGACGACAAAACTTTTTATAATTAAAACATTTATATTCCATACGATTAATTTTTATTTGAATTGATATGTTTAAAATCAAGAATTTTTAAATATAATTACAAAATTACATAGAAATTTAAAATATTGAAGTAATATTAAACAATTCACATTCGTCATGATAATTTGAAAATTAATTTGTACAATTTATTATTTACTAAAAATCTAATTTGGTCTAATACTAATAACAATTAAAATTAATAACATCAAAAACGGAACAATTTCTATTGAAAAGGTATGAGGCCCAATGAAATTATAGAGCACATTTTTTAGTCCATTATAAAACTTTTACAAAAACTAAAGATTTTAAATGATTCTTTTTTTTTGGAAAATTTATGATTTTTTCTTTAAAATGCATAATCATTTTTTCATAATTTCTTCATATTACACAAAAGTCAAATAGAGGTCATAAATTAAATTATTTGTCTAACCTTTTTTTATTATATTAATTAATTCTTTTACGTTTTGCACTTGAATTGTTGTGAACTTGAATTTTCCACAATATTTTCTAACAAATTTTTTTCTATTTTCACTGTAGTTTTTATTCTTAATACTTTTATTTTTCACAAAAATATAAAAAATTCTATATTAAATAATTTTTTTGATTGTAGAAAAAATGAACTCAATTAGAGTGAACTGAATCTTGTGAAAGTAATTTTTTGTATTTATATTTTCTCTTAAATATATTATTATATGAAATTTTCGGTTCGTTTCAATCAAACAGAATTTTTCATCCCAGTTACGAGACTTTTAAGCAAGCAAGAATGATAAAATTTGTGCAAAGAATATTATAAAGCAACCACGTCGATTGACGGGCTGAAATTTACTCAAGAGGTGATCTGAGAGAAATATATAAAAAATAAATATTTTTTTTTTGGTATCCATGAACTTTTTATTTTGACACAAAAGTTAAATAAGAAATGAGAATACAAAAATTAATTCTTTTATACAATAATAAGAAAGAGATGTTTTGATTGTGTACTAGGTGGTACTCAATTAGTCCAACAACAAAATATAAGTAGATAAAAACCGAGAGATAAGTTATGTGTAATCAAAAATGTGCTCAACTTAATTATTTTTAGCCACTTTCGTTTACTTAAGTACAAAATGGCTTAAAATTTCAATTTTTCTGTCTATCTGTCAGTTTTCGTTTATTTGCGTTTATTCTCCGGATCAGAAAAAGTCTTAACACTTCAAAAGAAGTCTTAACGCTTCGATAAAAATCTGTAGTTGTTCCTCCCGAGATTTTGATCCTCTTAATACCCAATTTCACAGTGTGAGCTTAACCTTTGTCAGTGCTATTACTAGTCAAAACGACTCTTTTTCTGTTTGTCTGTCTGTTTTCGCTTATTATTCGTCTGTTTTCACTTATGAAAGTCTAAACACTTCAAACCATCTTCATTTTTTGAAAGCTTAGTTTTTTGAAAGCTTAGTTAATCCTCTCCAGACTTAAATTCCCTAATGCCCGATTTCACAGTGACAGCTTAAGCCTTTGTTAGCGCTATTACTAGTCAAAATGACTCTTTTTCTGTTCGCCTGTCTGTTTTCGCTTATTCTCCGGATCTGTGAAAGTCAAAACACTTCAAAACAACTTCATTTTTTGAAAGCTAAAAATCTTTAGCTGATCCTCTCCAGACTTAAATTCCCTAATGCCCGATTTCACAGTGAGAACTTAAGCCTTTGTAAGAGGTTAAACTTCGGTTTAACTTATTTTCTGGATTCTGAGTGCAAGCTTAAAGATAAGCCATCCTTAAAGTGAGGTTTAACTTGATCCGCAGATGGGTACAGCTTAAGCTTAAGCTTCAGTTTGTATTATTAGTTTATATACCCACTCTTTCTAACAGTATTTGAAAGAAGTATGAAATTGCCCTAATTATTTATTTTAACCTTTTTATCAGTGTAACAATATTGGTATTTAAAGTTGCAGGTCGTGTAGGAGGTTACATTCAAATATAAAGATTCATACATATTCGTAATTTTGATATTTTTAAAATGAACTTTTCAAAATATGAAAAATCTATAATTATGTCCTAATGTATCATGTGAGATTACTAAAATAAACCATGTCTGTACTTTAATTTTTAAAAACATATTGTTTTGACGTAATGGATCAGCATAATCAGTGAATTATTTCTATTTTCAGTTACATATAGTCGCCAGATTTTATTTTCTAATTACAACATAATTCAAATAATTAAATAGAAAATCATTAACAAATCAAAACAACTTTATCAATATTTTAATTGCTATAAGATATTTTTGAACTTGTGTAATTTTTATTTAATAATATTATTATTATTGTTGATTAAATAAATAAAAAAAAAAAAACATTTTACTATAACTAAACGTTATTCAGTTCTGTACCGTAGCCGGTAAATAAGATTTTTCATTGAATTATAATAAACTTTATCTGAATTAGAATGTTTTTAATCTATAAAGAACTCTTCATAATTTTATTTTACGGTTTATCTTCAGTAAAATTTACAGTCTAATATTTTTATGACATCTCTTCAACTCGTGTTAATTATAAACTACATAAAAATGTGTAGAAATTTAAAAATAAAATTCACGCATTTCTTTATTTAGGTACCACGTGGTAAAATAAAAGTCATTCAGTTGAGGCATGAATTAAGTAATTCATGAAAAAGTATTTTTGATTTTATTTATTAAATTTTATCAGTTTTCTACAATATAGCATAAATAATTTATTGGAAAATTAAATTATATTGGAATTAATTTTTAGTGGACGCATATCAAAGATTTCGAATTATATTTAATAGATTTTTAATGTTCTTGCCCTATCTATAGGTTAGCATTTTTTTTTTCAATCATACATGAAACATGATAAATATAAATTCCATATTTCCCTAGGATCTGTCAATACTATATAAATACTAAAACAACCAGAACCCATTATTATAGAATACTTATATACCTTATAAGTTATAGCACTGGTATTTTATCTTTTGCGGCCTTGGGAACCCTTCAAGCTGTTGGTATTATTCGAGGAACCATAATTATGGAAAAATTCGTATTATAATCCGAAGTAATTTGCATTCGCGTGTCATATTTTGCAACTAATCTCTATATTTACACAAAATGATGTTTGTGGAAATATTTAGATAGATAACTCTCAACGGTATCAGATCGATGTCCAATTCCAATCTGGTTACTATTCTGCAACCTGGGAGTATTAGGTTAAGATTTACAGCCAAAAATGCAGAATCTTATTTTTAATATTTTTTTATTTTCAATGTGGAAGTACAATATTTAATGTATTGGCTTTGATTTTATACATTTTTGGTTTACATAAAATTTTCTTGCGAAACATTTAATTTTTTTGTTATGGAAGCCAAGGATAGTGACGAAAACTGATTGAAGAACACTGTCTTACAGAACCAAAGAAGCAAGATTTCTGAAGTAAGTGAACTTGTACTTTTATACAAAGAAATTCTAAGGCCATGTAAAATTTGTAAAATAATTTTCGGAAAATATCAAATTTCTTATAACTTAAATTGATAATATGTGAAAAATAAATTTTAAATGAATTTTGATAAAAATATGTGTTCCAAATTATGATAGATTTAACATTTAGAAGAATATTAACCATAACTATCAGTACTAACATAACCTTGAATTATGTTAATTAGTATTTCAAGGTAATTTGAGTATAGATTCGCCGACTGGGAATAATTGATAAGCAACTAAAAATTACTTCAATGAAGATTAGCTTATAGTTCACTTAAAAGATATTTAAATCAAATCTTAATTGTATCTCCAGAATGAGTGAATTGCTTGAGTGAAAAATCTTTAATAAAACCGGTTCAATACAATATATAAGATACATTTATATACATAAATTATTATATGAAATGTAATAATGAAAACCGGAAAAAATTATGTTGCTCCTATTTCTTTTCTTTCTGGTCCTAATTTTACATATTTTTTTTTTATTTATTTTATACATAATTTTCTCAGCTGTGATATTTTATTAAAAAAAAAAAAAAATTTTAGTTTCTATGTTTATATTTATAGGAAAATGTAAGGCAATGTCAAGTTCAATGAACGATTAAAATTCATGCGTATTGAAGATATTTTTCTCTTATTTTAAATATTTGTAATTTTTTCTTTTTACTGGACAAAATAAATTTAATCAAAAAGTTTAATTTGACATTGCCAAAGTGTAGATTACCAGATAAATTTAAGCAGCTTTCACCAAAAAAAAAAAAAAAAAATTCATTAAAAATTTATGATTTTCGATAATATCTTTTTATATTTTTTCAATTAAATTGTTTATAATCATTGAAAATTTTTAATAATTGATAATTATTATAATTTCTGGCACTATTACACAATTTTTTTTTTTGTTGTATATCAAAATATTATTTAATTATATTATTTTTTATTAAACTGATAATAAAATTGTATATTTTTTTTTATTATAATTTTAATATTTATACTAAACTAATACGAAATTGATAAGAAATGTTAGCAATGAAATTATAAATATATTAAATAAATATATTACCAAAAATTTATAAATTGAACTCTCAAAAATTAAAAATTTCCAATGTGTTTTCGGCAAAATTAAATGTATTACTGAATAAATGATACCAACAATACATAATGTTTTCGATAAAAAGCTTAAAAAATGAGTTTAGATTGATATAAGTTAAATAAATAATTTAAATTTGATACGACCTTCAAAAAAATACATAAAATTTGAACAATTTATATGCTTTTTCTCTATAGATACTAAATAAACACCACGTTACATAGAGTATTGCATAAATTCTCTTAAATGTTATTCATATTTTTATATTATGACTTTCATATTATATTGTTGTGATGGCAAATATTTAAATATATTTATTTATTTAATCACAAAAGTCAAATTAATATTATAATTAATACATTTTTTTTTTTTTTGAAATCACATACCGGCTTTTTTTCAGTTGATATTTTTCTATTTCCATTCTTTTTTGCCATATTTGTATTTTTTTTCGAGGAAGGAATTTAATGGATCCGTTCACAAAAATAAAATCAACTTCCTACTGCTTTGAACACAACTTCACCAATAATTTTTTTAAAAAAAGTATCTGAAAAATTTAAGACATTAAAATATTTTGGAGATTATTTTTTTAGTTAATAATTTTATTCTTATCAATTTAACTCAAATTAAAAATTTCAAAATATAATAACTCAATTTCATATTTTAATTTATTGAAATTAAGTAAATTTTGAAATTACTATAGTAATAAAAATATTCTAATATTCTAAACTAAATGTTATTATTACTCAATTTATGAGTTGTTTTTCCACTTCAAATTTTAAAAGTAAATTGATATATTGACGAATATAAGAGTATAAAAAGTATGTAAGAGTGAAAAAGGTTTGAATCTTTGATAATGATAGTGAAAGTAGGAAATATTTAATAGTAGAATAATTTTACAAAATTTAATAGAAAAACTGAAAAATTCAGTGTAATTTATAAGGTTTAAAATTTAAAAAATCTTATTTACTGTAGTTACAGTGGATCATAATCAAGGAATTCATTAATGGTTATTTTTAATTTTATTAAAGAACTTCTTTAATAAAAAGGATTTAACGTCAATTGCTGCAATTTAAGTTTTCCTTGAAATAATATAATTAATATCATTTGTTTATACAGATGAGGGAAGGGAGAATCAGAGAATATCCAAACTATACCTTCTTTTTTATTACCATATACTGATTCAGCATTCAGCCTGTACACTTCTCAACTTGTATGATACCGAAGGAGCTACACTTAATTGTGTAGGTACTACAGTCGTTTGTACATAAAAGCCTCACAATAGCATATTATATATGTTGCAGTTTCGTCTTCGTATTCACAGAATATACACAATCGATCTTTTGGACGAATATGTAAAGAGTTTCGAATTTCTTAACTCTTCACACCTGTTTTATATTAATTCTTAACAGTTGGTGGTTTATGATCCTTCGCACAGACATCAATTTTATACATCCTAGAACAAATCAGGGGATATAAAAGAAGTGTATGCACGTCTTTTCGTCAAAATGGCCTTCCTCTACATTTACGTTCATTGAGCATGCTATTTTCAGCTGAAGCCATTTGTAATTTCAATTTATTTTAATTGTGTTCTACCTTTTATTTATCACAAATAATTTAATTTATTGATAGTTTTTACTCCGGTGGTCTAAGATCTAAGTGATAAACTGAAACAGTCTGTTATTTTGGAACGTAGTTTTTTTATTTCCTTTAGGGGGCTCTCAATTAACTCAATCCAATATATATATATTGTACAGGAAGAGATAGCATGAAAAAGTGATGATGAATGCACGAAGTAAATTTGATACCATTTTTGGCATTCCGAATAATTCGAATTTATATTTTTTCACTTTTAAAATCAACTTTTACGTAGAAAAGATAATACAAACATATAATAAATGTTGTAATAAAAGATACAGCGACCTCTATTGATGTCTTTTTCTAGCAGTCGATCACTTTTTATCGGAAGTCAAAGATTTTTTCTTTACGGAAATTAGATGCTAAAAAAACGTTTTAAATTCTAAAATTCGTTCATCTTTTTAAAAAATATTAATTGAAAGCCGGTCCTAATAGAAGGCTCCCCCTGTCTGACGTAAATTTAAAGAAAAATCATACAATAAATTTATTTTTATTTTTTATTATTTAATTAAATTATAAAAATATAGTAATAATAACCTAATAATTGTGTTCAAATTATAAATATATTTTTTATTTGTTATAATTTTATTTATTTTTTTATATAAATTAAAAGAATTTTGTATTAAGAGTATTTTTTATCGAAAAAAAAAAACACTTTTATATTACATTATTTAAAAATAAAAATTAACAAACTTATTTATTATTTTTTGAAATTCTATCATAAAAAAAGTGTAATTAATCTTCCGCCATTAATTAAAATCTTAATAAAAAATTTTATAATATAATTATTTTCTTATATAAAAATTTGTTTTAGTTTTTCGTTTTTTTATATCCTAATAACAATTAATATTTTTGGTACATTTCCATATTTTTTTTTTTACTTTCTTCGTTTTTTATAACAAAAATTAATTTTTATAATATTTTTTCCAAATATAAAAAATTTGTTTAAAACTATTATATAAATTTTAATTTCGATTCAAATAAAAACAATAATTATAAAATATAATAAATTTATGTTAAATTTCGTTTTTAAATACGTAAATTTGGATTTGTATATCTAACATATTTTAAGAGTGCATCATTTTCCTCACAAACATATGGTTTACGATGATGACAAGCAACATCATGCCAATTAACACCATCATTATAAAATTGATTTAATAATGCTAAACAATTTTCGGGTGCACCATTTTGTTTAAATTCACGATTATCTGGTTGTGGTAAACCAATACCACCATTTGGTGACCAATCACCTTGATTACGATCTGATGTTGGTGCTAGTTTTTGTAAAGTAGCTGTCCAAAACCATCCATTTACAGATGTTGGTTGTAAATCTGGCCGATCACATCCTTTAAAATCACAAATTCGTCCACTTGTCCAAATGTATTTTTGCTGTAATTTAGAAATTGAAAAATATAATTTCATTATAAATTGATTTTATTAAAAATTATTAATTTGAATCAATGTATCTGTAAACTACAGGACTCCAATTTGCCCAAGGGCTTGTAAATTTAGCAATGTACGAAATTTAGAGGTAATAAAAATAAATTTTTGAATTTCAGTTAAAAAACCAAACCAATCAAAACTCAAAACTTTTCAAGAAGGCTTTTCAGTCCAAACAAAACTCTTGAAAATAATTTCAGTAATAAAATTTGGTATGGACAATTTTATTAACTGAAATTCTTTATTTTTTTTTAACGAAATGTTTTTGAGTGCGGTATTTCTAAATACCAATTTTACTTGTGTATTTCTAAATATCTATGACGCCATAGTACTTCACAAAATATTCATTTTCAAGGCCTATGATTATCGCCACTAATCCCGAGTTGGGTAAATTGTTAGATGTTGTCATCCGATTAATACTCTGAACAATCAGAAATTACGTCAATACTAACAAAAAAATTTATATACTATTAAATATCAAATCAATATCCAAAAATCAAAAACATAAAAAATTTCTAATATGGAATTATGATGGTGACATCTATTTAATAAATTGTATTTTGTAATAATTACACAGTGTTTATCTAACATGAAAGTTGTTAGAAAATTATATTCCACGACGAAATAATTTCACAAAACAAAAAAATCTGAACTAATTTCTAATTATAAACTATATATGGAATTTTAAAATATAACCACCCATTTAAGGTGGTTCATACATCATAAATAAATTATTTCGGTATTTCCAAAATATAAATTTCAAATATTTCTCATTAAATTTTTCACACTTTTTCAAAATTTATTATATTTACCCGCATAGTTTTTAAAAGTATATAGACTAAAAACCTTTAAAATTATGCGTGCACATATTTTGCATTCATTTATATTCAATTCATAAATTTTTGTGAACACAATAATCAATGTGACAGCGTGTTTAGCATTTATAATTACGAACCGCAATTAAATGACATTCATTTCAAAATATAATTCACTTAAAAATTATTATTAAAATTATTTTTTATATATGTATTTAATATGAAAACTCTTCGGTAATAATAAATTTTAGAATGACTAAACAGGCATAACTTTAATATTTGTGTAGAAAAGCGTGTGATTGAAATATATAATTTTCACTTTCACTGCCTAAAGGTGACGGTGTACGGGTCACAGCAGATAATATAAAAATATATTTTCTAAAAAATTAGTTTTTGTATATCGTAAAAAGAGTATTGAAAAATTATAAAGTTAAAAAGAAAATAAATAATATTTTTATATATTTTCATGATCAATAAAAATACATGATTTTCAGTTTATTTTAATAAAATTCTCAATTTATAAAATTTTCATAAATCATATTTTATCATAATTTTTTTTTTTTGTAATTGAATCCGTGTGAAAATTTAGCATAAATTTATGTTTCTTAGTAAAATGAGACCATAAAACAAAAACCTTTAATAGTAAAATAATATTTATAAGAAATAAAGAAATTTAGTAATAAAAATATTCAATTTCCTTATATAAAAAAAAATTGGAGAAAATTATATTTTTGCAAAATCTTTATTGCATCTTCGCTAAAATATAATAATTGTTAAAATTACGTGTTCCGGTTAAAAATTTCTTCTTTTTTATATTTTTAATAATTTTTGGAAATTAAAAACTAAAATTTGAATAAAATCAGATAAAAAAATTTGTTACAACATTTTCATACGAAAACAAATTAAAATACAGAAGAATTACAAAATTTAAATTTGATGTTTTGAATGAATTAAGGAAAACAAAAATTTTTTAAAAAATTTCATAATTATTTTAAATATTATTTAATAAATAATGAAAATCACAAAAATGAAATTATTTAATGTCAAAATTGGTTTATAATAAAAATTAAGAAAATTTTTAAAATATTTTATTCAGAAAGAAATTTAAATAACAATAAAATCGTTATCGGTTATCAATTTTTAATAAAATTGAAAATTAATAGAAAGTAAAAGTTTAAAATTTTATATTGTATATAAATATTTATTTAATAAATTAATCTTTGATTATTCAATTTTCAATTATGGAATAATCGATTAATTAAATCATTCAAATCATTTTCAAAATTTGTTCATTCAAAAAAATAGCTTTAAATATAAATATGTAAACAAATTATTAAAATTAGTTTTAAAGATGATAAGTTAAAAATCAATTATTAAAAGTGGTTTTAGTATATATCTAAATATGAGTATATTCAGATTACCGATCGTTAAGCCACAAATATGCCTTAACACACCATGACCTATAAGAAATCTGGGTATAAGAGTATTAAAACTTTAATTAATTTTTAAGAGAAGCTATTTTTTTTTCTTCAAATTACGAATATTCATGTAATACAAATCTAATTACTATCTAATCTCGAAACTTATCCGATAATCTAATAGAGTATATCAACAAAATTCACTAATCGTAAAAATTACCTAATTTCCAAATTTATTTACCGATGTCTTTCAAAAAAATCAATCAAAATTATTTAAATTGCAGATATTTAATTATTAATTGTAACGATTTTATAAGCAAATAACAATTTATTCAAATTATGTTGTTAACAATTAAGTTATCAAATTATTTAAACTAATTTTAACATAAAACAGATTTTAACTAAAAATTACTTTTCTTCTTTTAAAAATAATTATACTTTATTATTTATTTTTATATAAAATTTTAATTATTACTTACATTTTCGTTAACAAGTCTTGCTTTGACCCATTCATTTTCATTACTAGTTTCAAATGATACAGAATCCATACAACGTTTACGACAATAATTTCTAGCTCCCAACCAATCTTCTTCAACA
This sequence comes from Rhamphomyia laevipes, assembly GCA_963920725.1. Classification (NCBI taxonomy): domain Eukaryota; kingdom Metazoa; phylum Arthropoda; class Insecta; order Diptera; family Empididae; genus Rhamphomyia; species Rhamphomyia laevipes. Next base: position 53,410,840 of record OY987257.1, read on the forward strand.
CCTTTAAGTGCTGGATCACGCCATGAAAAGAAATACCTATAATAAATCAATTTTATTTATTTTTTCATCAATAATCAATAATAACTATCATTATTTATTTCAATTTTCTATATATGTATATAATAATGAATAAATAAATAAATATTTACCCTTTGCCATCTGGTGTTCGTTCATGAATTTGTCTTTGTGCACAAAGTGCTGGTACTGGTGGCTCTAAAAATCTACCATTTGGAAATTGTGCCAAACAAACACTTAAAACACCAAAAAAACAAACACTAACAATTACAAAAGATTTCATTTTGAAATATTTTTATTGATTATAAATTTTTTTTTTTTATTTTTTTGATCGCTTCTTAAATTTAATTTTCACTTTTTATACGCACTTTTAGGTAATTATTTCACTTTTCGAAAATTATTATTTATTATAAAATAGTTAGTTATATTCCGTGTAAAATTAAGAATTTCTCTATCCAAGTCGACAAATTATTAAAGACTGATAAAAAATTTGGCGCAACCCTCCTTTATATATAAGTTTACCCACTTCTTTAATGAAAATTATAGAAAAATAATACAATTTTTTTTTTTTATGTTATTTACTCAAATGATCAAATCCCCACAACAACAAAAATATTACATATACCAGTAAATTAATATTATGGTACACTACTATTAGTTAGTATGTACTTTATATTTGTAAGTTACAGGTAAAATTTAAAGTTACCTTGAATGTTTAGTCGTAACCACCAAAACAACAATGAACATTTAAAGTTTAACAAACTAAATGCATGCGTTTTGTATATGATGGTATAGCAATCAGTGATGACCAAACTTTTATAGTCAGGGGCCATTTCAAAAAATAACAGAGGGTCTGCATTTAGCTCTAAAAATTTAAATTGGTATATTATGTTAATGTAATGATGCATTTAATTTTAATTAATACGCCAATATTGGTGATGTAGTGGTAGTATGCTATACTGTGATGCATTAAGTCAATTTAACTCCAATTTGTGACTATTTGGTGCTGCTAACAAATGTCTTACTATTATAAGTCATTAGCTTGTGGCAATTAAATGTTTCTTGACTATATAGAAACTTATGGTTCGCATTCCATATAAGATTAGTAGGTCCAAATTGTAATAAAATGTCACGAAACCTATGTGAGGTGGGCAAAGCTCTATTTCAGTTGTGGCGCCATTGTAAAGAAAAGTGATTGGTTTGGTATGCATTTGTTATTAATCACAGGGTATTTTAGTAGAACACCTTCAATAAATCTTGATGGTGTGCATTACTGAGGACTGAGGGTATTCTTATTTGTTTTTATTGTTAAATTTGAAGAAAATATTTTATGTAAATATGCAGTATAGATCTAATAATAAAAATTCAATTAAGGCCCGTGGTTTGTAGTTTGGCATCACTGTCATTGTTAGTCAGTGTGTGTTTTTAAAAGATTAAGCGAATTTATGGGGAAGAAGATAAATTTAAATAAAAAAATATGATTTTTTTTTAGATATCAAAAAAATGTTGTAACTGATGTTGTTGTAAAAAGTCGAAATTAAACTATTTTCAAAACGAAAAACCAGACTCAGATGTAAAATTGTCATAAAATAAAAGTGAATTTTTATTATATTTTATTATATATATTTATTTATCTATTAAAAATTCATTTAAAGATGTTAATTTTAATTAAATTAATAGTAAATTTTACACCATAGTTTTTATATGTTTATGAGGTTTATTCAAATGAAGTGTTATTAAATTTAAAATCAATCGAACAAAATTCAAAGTTTGTATAAATTTTTCGAAAAGGTTTTATTTATTTTCATGATTGTGCCGGAATCTCCTTAACATCGCATGTCGCAACGTCAAACCTGCTTTCCAAGTCTTTAATAATTATTACAACTAAAATATATCACCTTTTAATGGTTATTGACAGATTAAATTCGACAGCATATAAATTGGCAAGAGAAGAACCTGTGGGATATGCTTAGGAAACCGCTAAAAAGTCCATATCAAGAGTGAGGTTGGGTATATATTCTTCCAATGGATGTGCGACCATGAAGATGAGCAAATTTGTTATATCTATGAATAAAGAGAAACGTGTATAATATATATAGAGCAACAGGATATATTGTTACCCCCTCTTTTTATGAAGATAAAGCTGTAAATAAAAGTAAATTATTCAGCAACTGTAAAGTCAGGCTTGGAACTGTGAACTGCAAACGTCTAACCATTCAAAACTGGTGAGTATAGAAATTGGATTATAAATTTTTGACTATTTTCATTAATCTTTAATTATTCATTTATTCCGATTGGACAATTTAACTCAATTTTATTTCATGATTGTCTCATATCTTTCTGATTTCCTACCTGATAATCTTCTCAATATGTCCTATACATCACCATAATATTTTCCATTATTTATGGGCAGTCAATAAAATATAATTAAATTGGAGAATTTTAAATTAAAATATAATTAAATTGAATAAATTATCTCGATTATATTAAATTATTAGGTTTTTTTTAAAAAAAAAATTATAAATTCTTTGGTATAAAACATAATCAAATTATAAAAAACCTGCTAACCCAGGGGGAACAGATAACTCGTAGTTGTACCTTGTAACAAACAGTGCATTGAAAAAAAAACACTGTTTTGTTAAATTTTTTACTTCCCTAAAAGCACAATTAATATATTTTATATAATTCGAAATTTTGGTAAATAATACCCACTAAATCTATCGACTCTAAGTTTTACGGATACGAACTTTGTTACGATATCAACCTGGGTGTACCAAACTTCATTAACACCCGACGAACAAATCTATAGAAGATATTACTAGCAAATTCAATTAGGCAACAATTACATGTTTTTTTTTTGTGCATTTTGGGACTCTTTGACATCGAAAACTTTGAGTCAAATCCCTTTTTTTAGGGTCAAGTCTAATGCAACACTCCTTGTTATTTTAACTACACGTAAAATGATGTATAAACAATAAATCTACTAAGTAAAAGTGTATATATTTAAATAAAATAATTATGCTATAAAAAATTCAAAATTTTAAATATTTTTTTTTATTATTATAATGAAATGCATTATCCGACATGCATTATAGGTCAAGGATTTTGTAGCGAATTACTGCAAGTAATATTCAGAGTTTTGAAGTAATAACAACAATGAAAACACTAAGTGACAGTGCAAACTAATAAGTAAAATCATATAAATATAAATCAAAAAAAGAAAACTTTGTTTTCATTCAAAAAAATATTATATTTAATTTACTTAATAATTTCTAATTGTTTAGTTCATATAACAAAATTAAAAATTTCGTAAAAAATTTATTTAAATATATTTCACAATGTGTAAATTCATAAAAATCCAAATTAGATAACAAATAAATAATAATTTATTATAGTTTTATAAAATCTTCGTTTTTATTATTATTATTATTAGTGTTAAATAATATTATTTTAAACAAATTTTCAATTTTGCCTGGTAAAATCTAATATTCAGTAATGAAAATATATTTTTTAAAACTTTAAATAAAATATTTTGCGAAAACAATTAAAGTCAAACAAAAAATATAAATCGTATTTAGTTAATTTTTTATTTTATTTTGGAAAGTTATAAATTTTTGCATTTAACTAATTAAATATTTACCCAAAATAAATTTATAAATAAAATGAACATTAAATTATATAAAATATACATAAATAATATTAAAATATTTTCCAGATTTTATTTTTAAATATATACAATACTAAATTGTAGTCAGCAAAGGCACAATGATCTTAAAAAAAATCTCCCCTGGTAGCTTATATAACCGCGCCCGGTTAAACTATTAACATTCTTCTAATTCAAAAATCTATGAAATTTGTTTGCCTTGAAGTTGAAATGGTATTTTTATGGTTATTTTCAAATTGCTGATACGCACATTATTATAGGAATTTTAATGATTTCTAAAACAGATTGATTGAAACAGCAGTCGAATCTGTCATCAATATTTTTGGTTTGGTTTCTCCATTTGTGAAATATTTTTTCTTTTAATGTTAATTTCTTATATATTTTGAAAAGAATTTTGATGCTTTAATCTGAATGATCTCAACGTTTTGTAAATAATATTACAGTAATAGGTAATAAAAAAAACCTGGATTTACTATTAAATGTGACGACCCCTAACAAGTGTAATTAATCGCTAGAATATGGAAATGTACTTTATGAGTAAAATTTTACATTGACCAGTAATCAATTTCATAAACCGGTCCAAAAATCCTTTAAACAAACCAAAGAGTATTATTATTTCCGGGGCTTGTAGTATCATTCAACGATATACAATAAATATGCTACCAACGATAACAATGATTTAAGAATCAGAATTCTTTTAAATAATTTATTAAAAAAGTAATGCATTTTCATTACCGCATATTGTTAACATTAATGTAATTCACGGTTCTTAATTGAAGTATCAATGTATTTCTATGTAATTATTTGAAGTAAAAAGTATATATGTACTTCAAAATACTGAAAAGTACATTACCATAAAAATGGAAAGTATATCTCTATCTCTAATGCAGTAAAGTAATTTAAAAATTTCATTACATTTGGTGTAATGCATTACTTCATTACCAGTATTGTAATGACATACTGAGCAATTAAAACATTTAATTACGACTTTACAATTATTGCAATAAAGGAATGCAATTTGAATTATTTGGTACTGTTGTAATGCTTCGATAATGCAGTACAAAATTAATGTATTATTAAGCAATTCTCTTAAAAATAAATGATCTCAAAATGACACCGTAAAGATTGTCAAAAAATTTACAATGATTATCATATATTACACACAAGAAAAACTATTTATTTTCATTTAAAAATACCAAATAAATATATATTGAATCCTATAAATATTCACTTCAATTTCAATCAAATATTGAAAAAAATTATAATTCAATATTAACTTGAAACAGTGCAGAAAACACTGCTGATTTATTTACCAACTAGAAAAATTCACAATATCATAATTTTATCTTAGAAACATTATAACCAATATAAGTTTCAGTAAAAATTAAAGTGCATGATGTCCACTTTTCGGTATTTTTGTGTATGCTATTTGCTATATCAAAATTTCAATATTTCCAAGGGCTTTTAACTAATTTTAAATAAAATTTCTATTTTGTTAAGTAATTTTAATATTTTGTAATTGTTTTCTTTTTGTTTCAAATGTATTTTGATTAATCAGTTTCAAATCCTAATGTATTCTGTGTATAATGAGTTTGATAAGTGCTATATCTAATTTAAATAGCATCTAGTCTAACAGGAAACAAACACACATTAACGTTTAACACCTTTAATTATCTCTAAAGGTCCCTTCACATATATCAATCGGTTATACAACTTTCCATTCTATGTGTCAAAATGTTGTATGGAAAATCGAATCAAAATACTTTCACACTACACTTATCGAATGATAAGTAGATAAGTTATAGAACCGATTGATGTATGTGAAAGTTTCCATATAAATAGGAGTATGATTATTTCCTATTTTCTTCAAAATCACTTAAAGTGGATATATCTCACGTTAATTCTGATCTACACACATATATTTTTTAACACTAATTTTGATTACCATCATTTTATATTGGTCTGATATTTCGCACCGGCAAACTATCCTTATTTGCATATAAAAAAAAGTAAATAAATTTTAGCATAAATATTTCGTATTTTTTCCGAGTCCGGAAAGATATTAAAAAATAAAAAAGAAAGAATTGCAAATAAATATTTTATGAATATAAATAAAAATAAACAAAATAAATTCCTATTGAAATATAATATAACATAAATATATACGAGTAATAGCTATATCTTTTTTTTTTCAAACTTATGCTTGCTTATATATAGCTAGAGCTACTAAGAATTCAGATAATGGAGAAAGTTTTTCAGTATTTGTTGTATAATTTTTGTTATTTTTTTTTTTTTTTTTGGTGAACAGACAAACAAAAATTTCTTTCATATCGATTTTTTTTTATCGTACCGACATCCAATTTCATTTTGTGATAATCGAGTTATGGAATTTTTTTTTTCATATATATGTATATGAATCACAATAATTGCTTACAAACATTTTGGCCCATTATTAAATTTATTTGTTAATTTGATAGTAAATATCCTTAAATGACGATCATTCATTAATAATATTAATTTAGAGATTGTTGTATGTTACTTCTTTTTTTTAAAAAAAAAAATCTGCAAATAATATTTAATTATTTAGCAAATCAGTTATGAAAATTCAAACATGAAATATTATTAAAATATTGATTTATTAAATATTTTTTTATTTAAATGTATTTTTAAATTAATAAAACTAATGAAACTTATTGAAATTATGATTTTCATATTAATGCAAAAAATATTATTGTAGCTAAAACTCTAAACAAAATAATAATTGAATATAAATGATAAAAAAAGAAGTGGAAAAATTAAAATAAAGAAAATTAATTTTAAATAAAAAATTATTCATAAAATTATAAGTAAATAAAAATAAATGATGAAAATTGAAAGGGAAACTATTTAAATATTAGGTTAAATTTTAAGTAAATTGCACTCATTCAATATAGATTCCGTTCAAAAAATTTTCCCAAAATATTATCATCTAAAAACTTTTTCATATTTGATACATTATGCTCTGAAAATTTGACTTAACGAGTACATATATTAAAAATTAGTTAGAAAATTTTGGAGTATATGTATAAATATTATATGAAAAGGATCAGAGTAAAACATATTCGTCAATCGAAGGAGCTGAACTTGAACTGCTATTATTAAAGTAATGAGTATTCTGTCAATAATTGGATCATTATTAGGAATATAAATCAAATGTTTATGCTCTGGATACTGAAATTATAGAGATGTGAAAAGTTGCTTTAATATTAGTGGACCAACTCACATAAATGAAACAAAAATTATCTGGATATCAAATAAAGTTTATTCTTGATATCTATAGATATTTTTTGTTGTTAGACTGAGGTAATTAGTATTAATATAAGACTTTTATATCAGTTATTGCTCTAAAATACTTTGATCTAACAATTCAGACCTAGGCGCAAATATAAGCAATTATCTAGGGGCGCCTATTAAAATATGGTGCATAAATTTTTCTTTTATTTTCCAAAATTTCATATTACATATTTTTTTATTAACAAAATCAAAATTAAAGAAATTTAATAAATCGGTAATTAAATTATGTAATCAATTTTTTTTTAAAAAAATAATCATTTCATTATACTTTTATGAGTTTTTAATTCAAAAAATATTTGTGATACTAGATGGTCTTGCTGTTACGGTGTATGTAAAGCTTTGTACGGAAACTGGGTGGAAATATTCAAAACATTACAACAACTATCAGAAGATAATTAGAAGCCACATCAAAAGATTAGTATTCAAATGAATCGCCCCGAACCGAACTTGAATGCAAATTGGATCCAAATCCAATTTGGATCGCTGGCGGATTGCAATCAATATAAATTGATTTAATGATTGTTGTTGAGCATAAATTGATTTAATATATTGATTAAAAATAAATTTTCTTAAGAATTATAGGGCTCTTCTTTCAATATAGTAGCCGCAAAAATAAAAATGCAGCACTGAATACAGAAAATGACAAAATTTTATAAATTTTTTATTTTATCAATAAAACTTTTCTAAAATTGTATGATTAATATTATTTATAAAAATCAATAAATATATACTTTAAAATTGTATATTGTCATATTTCAAATATCATCGGACACATTAATATTCATATCAACAGGTCTCTGAAATAAAATTACGGATTAATTACCGATAATTAATCAAAAATAATATTACCTATTAAAATTACATAATTATGCAAAGTAATAATAATCAAATTAATGATGATATCATTATGCCTTGTCTAAAAAACCCTGATTGAAAAAACTTATACGTATTAGAGGCTAACAAACCCATTTTGCGATATATTAAAATTATACTTATGTTATTATAATAATTTATATAAAATATTTTCAATAAATACAAATTTTATTACAAATGATGATTATTTTAAAATATCGTGCATAATTTCATTCATTTAAATTTGCCAGTAAATGAAGAGTTAAATATAAAGAAAAATAATCTGTAATAATTTTGTAGGATTTTTGTAATGTGTTGTTTATATGTCATTATTTTTATTATAATTCATTCATGGTATCTGCAGCATAAACATAACTGTAAGTCATATAATATTTTGGGGTGTCCACTCTCCAGTAAGAAATATCCCACTTTATTTAAATCTTTAATTGATTGAAGGTTTTTTTACCATTTCTCGGATAATTTGTTCATAATAACTCTAGAAAATTAAGAATAATAACCAAATATACAGTGAGAGCTTAAGCAAGCTCAAGCTGTACTAAACCGATTGTGTGGCTTAAAGAAGTTGACTTGACTTCTCAATCAAAATTTACTCTAAGCTAAGCTAAACCAATAAAATATGAATGTTAATTGAAAATAATGTTATTGTGAATGAAAATGTACCATAAAAATTAATTTTTGGCAGTAATTTTTGCTTTACTTTTAAAGTCTATTAAATTTATTTTCTATTTGTATGTTTAGTCAAAATTGAAGCTTAAGCTCTTCCCATCTGAGCACTTAAGTTAAACCTCACAGCAGTTTAAGTTAAAGGAAGACTTTTCAACAAGAAAATAAATTAAACTTAAGTTTAAGCTCTGGAAAAAGGTTTAAGCTCTCACTGTGAAATCGAGTATAAGCCTCTCTTATCTTCCTAATTTTGGTACCCGGGAAACAAATAGATCAAATTTTGAAAAAAGAGCGGGAAACCAATTCAAACAATATCAATAAAAAATTATTTAGAATATTATTATATTGCTCCGGAAACTAAATATGTTTATTTTAAGTACGCCTGCACATATATATGTACGTAATGTAATGTACGAAACCATACTTTTAGGTACCTATATTTAAAATTTTCTACATAATAATGGCAATAAAAAACCTTGGCCTTTAAAACCGGTATAATCATCACATCAGACTTATTGTAAATATTTAAAAATATTTTTTATTTTTTTGGTAAGTAAGGTGCGTTCTGGCTTTTATAGAGAGAAAGTGATTATTAAAAATATATATTGATAAACGCACATTCCACAACCACAGATTTAAAAATTTTAAACAAACATAAAAATATAAAATACATATTTGACTTTAAAAGATTATGTTTTTTTTATTTTAATTTTTGAACATTTTAATGTATTTAATACAATTATGACTAACAAAGAAAAACATGAAAATGACAGGTAAATAGAAAATATATTACCAGAATTACTTGATTTTGGCAAGCTATAATTTCATAAAAATAATATGTAAAAAACTACAGGTGATATATGATATCGGTATATAATGAATTATATTGTTTGTTTTTAACATTAATTAAATAAATGTTTATATATATTTTATATGTTTGATATTATGCAATAAAAAAAAAATGCAATTTTTTTTTTTTGTAATGTAAAACGATGAATGATGTGTTAATAAATTGTTTAAATATTTAACATTTTATGTAAATTATAATTTTCTTTTTTTTTATCTAATTGCATTATTGAACACTTAATTAGGATCTTTCAAATGTTTATTTTATAATAGTTTCCAGTCAGGTACTTTGGGTTTTTCAATATTATGACTGCAAAGTCTATATAGTAATCATATTTTAAATATTTTTTTTAGCAAGGTTGAAGAACTATTTATTAATTTGGAAAACAAAGAAATAATTTAAATTATTGTTTTGATGGTGTTATTTAGTAGCTATTAAAGGAATGCAAATATTTCATTGTTATGTGAATGTGATCCTATTTTTACTATAAAGCCATGCAAATATGACCTTAATATTGATTAACTATTAAGAAGTTTTTTAAGTTCAATACTTTTTGTAGAGATTTTTTGTTAAGTTCAATTTTTAACATTTTGTACAATTTATATAAACACTACAGTCCTAACTGCCATATATGTATGTATCAGATGTTGTGTTGCAGTTGCACCATAATGGTTTGCGATAAACTTGCAAAACCATTATGAAGAATGCTTCAGGTTAAAAATAATAAAATATAAACTAACCAGTTCTGAAGATATTGATAATGATTAATAAAAAAATATCTAATAATAATTATATTTAAAAATAAAACTTGTATTTTATTTGGGCATTAGAGTAATGTTGTTCAATTACAAAAGTTTAAGTTTACAAAAAAAGTCTACCACAGTTTCATTATGAGAAAAGAGTGTATAGATAGATATAACTTGTTTTATTTATAATAATCATTAAGAGTAAGTAAGTCCAATAACTACCACTAGTCACAAGTCAGTCAGTAGTTCTTTAAAATAAACTTCTTATCTGATATACTAAACTTACCAGTTTTGGAAAATGTATATCGTATATAATTATTTATTCTTATCATTTTTGTACAAGTTACATTTTTGTATTTTCTTTTAATACAAATATTATACGTCCTTCTTAAAGATCGAACCTTCATATTCAAGTTTGCGGGCAATATCGTGCAATGTTGTTGTTCGTAGTGGGTGGATATATTTTTTTTATCGAATTCGACTACTGTGAATTTCTTAAAACTGTTGAACCGCTAATCCCACCAATTTCTAAAATTTTAATAGAATTTGGAAATTATTCAAACTTTGTATGATTTAAATCACGAGTTAAAACTTACTAGGCGTGACTGAATCGCTAATCCCACCAATATAAATTTTACGTTACAATTAGAATATTTTCTATACAACCAAAAATATTAATTTATTTTTCAAAATTTTGATTTTCGGAAAATAAAGAATTCAGTGTCTGGTCTATGACCACCATTAGCATTCATTCTTGCTTTGGCGCCATGTTAATATTGAGGAAAATTTTTTTTTTGCAATATTTTATATAAATATACACAGCATTGACAGATGTCAAACAAGTAGTTTTTTTTTTAGAATTTTCTAAAAGAATATAACTTTTTTTTTTAATATTGTATTATTTGCCGGAAATACTGTTTTTTTTTAATAATAGATATAACGTGTAGAACTAAATAATGTCAGCAGCATTTGATGCTGCACAAAAAATTAGTATGGGTGATTGGGTTTGCCCAAATCCAGATTGTAAAAATATAAATTTTGCACGTCGTACCCAATGTAATCGATGTCAACGTGAAAAGGGTGGAAATGGAAATATAAATTCTGATCGAAATGGTGTTGGCGGCAAAAATACTGGTGGTGGTGGTAGTGGTAATACATCGGATAGTAGTGGTGGTGGTGGTGGTGGCGGTGGTGCTTTATCATCATCATCATCATCAAAAAAATTAGGAACTGAAATTGGTAAAGCTGCAGCAGAAAAAAGTCGTGGTCTTTTTTCAGCAGAGGATTGGCAATGTAGTAAATGTGCAAATGTAAATTGGGCAAGACGCCAAACATGCAACATGTGTAATTCACCAAAATTTTGTGATGTTGAAGAAAGAACTGGTTATGGAGGCGGTTATAATGATCGGGGTGTTGTAGAATATAAAGAAAGAATTGAATCAGATGATGAATTTGATATGTTTGGACGTAGGAAAAAGAAAACAAAATCTAATACTGATAAATTACAACAATCAATTAATAAAAAACCGAATGATGATGAAGATGAAGAAGATGATGATGATGAAGATGAAACTGGTGGTGATTTATCTAAATACGACTTGTGGGGTTCAGATGATAATGATGATAAAAAAAAGACTCGTGATAATAGTAAACAAGCTGATGATAATAAGAAATTAACATCTAAAAAAAGTCCAATAAAAAAAGAAAGAATTAATAAAAATAATAAAAGTAATAATAATAATGATAATAAGAAACGTCGTTCTACATCGTCAACATCATCAACATCAACATCCTCGTCATCATCTTCAACATCTTCGACAACTTCGTCATCTACATCATCATCATCAACAATATCAAAAAATTCGTCCAAAAATAAATCATTATCACATAATTTATCACGATCCCGGAAATCTAGATCACGTTCATCAAGTGGTCCAAAACGTAAACGTGTTCGACAATCGTACAATAGCCGTAATGATAAATATAATAAATCACATCAATATCATAAAAGTGATAGTCATTCTTCGTCCACATCATCGTCTTCATCAAATACAGGTTCAAGAAATCATAATAATTCAATCGATAGAAAATCATCTCCGTCATATCGTCAACATAGAAGTCGATCTAAAAAACGTTGAGTTTAAAAACAGAAATTCAACAAACACTCAAAAAACAATAAAATTAGATAACAAAATGAATGAAAAAAAAAAATTATAAAAGAAAAACTATAGTTTTTGTTAAATCCATAGATTCGTACTTCTTTAAAACAACACAACAACAAAACTATATATATATTTATGAACAAAAAAATATTGATTATCCTTTTTGAATCATGAAAATACTATACAGAATATTTAATATAAAAAAAAATTGCTTTCCTATTTTATGATAATAACAAAAAAAAAAAAAAATTAAATAACAAAAATGAAAATGAAAATTTGAAGAAACTTTTCTCCTTAAGAAAAATAAAACTAAAAAAACTGATAAGAATCAAACTAAAGTAAAACTTTTTTTTAAATCACTTATAGCTTTCGTAATTTTTACACATCAAATACAAAAAAACACTATAGAAGTCAAATCTAGGGGTTAGCAAATATATAAAACTATTTAAATATATAAATAATAAAAAAATATATAGAATTTGTTAAAAAATTGAATAGTTCTTCCTTTAGAAGGATTATTTTTTTATATATAATTTTATATTAAATGGAAAATAAAAAATGTGCTTAACACAAAACCCTAGAATAGCAAAAAGAAAAAAAAAAATATTGCTTGTTATAATAAGATGACAAAAAACAAATCCTCTTCTATTTATGCAACTTGTTTTTTTATGGAATAAATAAAAAAAAATCGAACAAAATGCAATAATTAAAAAAAAAAAGAATTTGTATAATTTTATTTTATTTGTACAAATTTATAGAATCTTTGGTAATTTTTTTTTCATATTGTAGTGGATTTTATAAGTTTGGTGACTTGATGGCAGTTCGTTTAGGAGGGTCGAGAAAAATGAAAGTATTCCTTTTATCATATCCTGTTTTTTTATTTTTTTATTATTTTGATCAATATTTGAAAATATTTATTATTTTGAAATATATTTGATCGATAATTTGTGGTCTGTACGTTATAAATTTTAAATTTGCATGACTGGATATAATTTTATTTATTGAATGTTTCATTTTAAGGTAGTTTAAGTTGAATATTAACTAGCAATTGATTAGAAATTGTTAATATTTGTTAGTAAAAAATATATTTCTGTTTAATTAAACAGCTTAATTAAAATAGCTTTGTCTATCAAAATATTTTATTTTTTTTGTAAAACAGTGCTAATATAAATTCGGGGGTTAAAATTATGATGGCGGAAAAACGACTGACATAGTGCTATATGGAAAGATATATAGTAGTGGACGTTCAGTGAGAAGAAAATTCTGATTCAAATAATTTAACAGAATGCTAGTTTTTTACCTTAAAATTCTTTTAATCATTAAAATAAACTTGCATGATAATTTCGGTTTAAAAAGAGAATTTTTATAATACAGAAATTATATGTAATAATAATAATAAGTATAGTCGTGTTAGATTCCATTTAAAATTGATTTTTAAAGTATATATCTCTTATAGAAAGTAATTAAAACAAAATTAAACTTAGTTTAAAAAACCAACCACAATACAATTTATTCAGATTCAAAAAAGGTCATCTTTAAAGAGATTATAATGGAGATCAGTTATTATACATTTTAATAATTTGAGTGTCAGACACATATAAATACTATCTATATATAAATAAAAATAATTAATTTTACAATTCATTTAACTACGAATTGTGAATTGCGTATGAGTTAGTTCAGGTATTGAAGTAATTTCTGAAAATACAGCTTTATCAATTCTAGAACTTGGACTTCCTGTTTTTTCTAACCATTGTTTCCTAAAATTAAATATGTTATATTTAATTGAACTATTAAATACTTTTTAACTTACATCTTATTTAAACTTGGTTTTTCACCTTCTACGGAACCTTTCACTGTACCTTCTTCTGTATTCCTACACCATCCAGTTAAACCCAATGATTTAGCTTGTTTTTGAGTATGCTATCACAAAAAAAACACGTCTCTTATTAATTTTGATATATTTTGGATTATAAAATGTGTATTTACCTTTCTAAAAAATACTCCTAAATTAAAAATGTAGGTTTAGAATAAATATTTTAATGTAATTTGAAGGAAAAGAAAAATATAAATAACAAAAAAGGAATTACTTATTAATAATTATGTAATTTGTGGATTTACCTTGTACAATACCAAAGACTTCAAAATCTAATGAATAAAATTGTTCAGGCATTTTGTTAAAAGCCATAACGTTTTGCGTATAAAATATATTTTTAATAAGACATGTACCGGCTAGCTTAGTTGACATAGATTGACATAGACAAATATTTATATTTGATGTATCTAAACATAAAATTAAAATTATATGTATAAAAATACAATTAATGACAGTTGATTTCATTTTTTGTTATTATTGTATAGTATAGTTATAAGCATATTAAAGAACTTTTAATTTTAATCGTAAAAATATGTTTATTAGAAAATTTCGGGGCGGTGCAGACTTTAATACATGGGTTATTTTAATGAAATGTATTTATAAAGAAGTTATTAATGTAACTTATTTTACTAACGTTGTGCTAAATATAAACGAAAAGTATGTGTATGATATAACAATTTAAATATAAGTTAATGTAACTGTTGTTATAAAGAAATATAAAAAGGATAATAAATAAAATTTAGAGCCCTATCTATAAGAGGGAAAATTCGAAAAGGATTTTCTTGTGAAAATAGAATTTTAAAGTCCTGAATCGTATCATCCATTACACTCGATATCTAAATAATAATTTTCTCTTTTCATGAGATTGTTGTGATAATTTTAGTTAAGATATCGATTCGAAACTTCGAAACTCTATTTTCTCTCGAAACAGTCTATATAAAGCTATTAGGTTTAAAATATCTCATTTAAATTGAAGAATTGTATCGCTCTCTTTTAAGATTAATATTGTTAATTATTTATACAATATTGTTTTCTGCATTTTTAACAAACTCCTTAATTCCCATATATTTTTTTTTATTATGTTGGTAACTACTTTGAACAGAGTCGGGTGTTACAATAACCAAATATTTAATTCCAATTTTTACGCCCTATAATTTGTTATCAGTGAACTCTTTCTTGTACGATAAACAGAAGTTCTAAAAAAAAGAAGACATAAAAACCACTTTCTTCTCAAATGTGTAATTCAATTTATTATTTAATATAATTTTTAATAAGGAAGCTCAAAAAGAAAACATAAATTAATAAAAATTATATAAAAAATAAAGTATTCTAATCTGAAGCAATAAATTCTTAATTTTTTTTTATATTAAATTATTTAATGTAGTTTTAATGTGAATTATAAAAAGAGGGTTAAATTAAAATTTAAATAATGTGAAAAAAATTTAAGGCGACTATTCTATTTCTCTGTTGGTGACGATGCTAATTTAGCAGCAGTTTGACGTTTCTTTACTCCCCAATTGTATACGCGTGCCATATTTACTTCAGTTGTGGTCAATTGATCTCTAAAAAAAATAATGAAATAAAATAAACAGAATTTGGAATTTTTTATTTGACAAACCTTAAGAAATCCTGATCATATTCCACACTTTTTAAATTAGAAATTGCTGCTTGCATATTTTGTTCCAATAATATTTCAGCTTCTTGTAATGGATATTCTAACATAACATTTGCACCCAACCATAAATATACAGTTTTTGTTGGTTGAACAATTGTTTTAACGAATACTTGTTCGCTAAGTAAAAATTGTGTTTCTTTTTCCGTAGTTTGATGACGTAAAACATTAATCATTTCTAATGATTTTAATAAATCGGGTATTTGTTGTTTTAATTTTCTACGACGTGCATCCAAATTAAATTCCATAAATTTGTATTTACCATGTTGTTCGTCTAATTTTTGTAAAACTTTATCCCAATTATTTTCATTATCAGATTTACCCATAAATGTGTCTATATCTTCCTGTTGATTAATAGACACAATAATATATATAAATTTAAAAACATATGTAAATAATAAAATAGTGTAGTGGAAGTAAATCAGTATTAATAGTTTTTGACTATTTGACTGATCACAAAAATGAGGTTATGTTTGAGAATTTTATTCTTGATAAAATGATAAATTACCACAAAAATTGCTTCTGGTATACCGGCAAATGATTTTTGATTTTCTGGAAGTTGAGGAGTCTCAACTGCATCTATTACAGCAGCCATTTTTAATGAGTAATTTGAGAAAATAATAAATGCACGAAATCCTTCAAACTATGTGCACCACCAAATTTTATTTTCTTTCTAGACTTTTTTGCTTAAACTTAAAGCGTAATCTGGTGTTCAGAATTAAAATGATATTTGTAGTGTTAGTAATTGAAATTTTTGTTGTCACTAAAAGCGTCTGAGCAACAGTAGCCGCTGTTATCCTATTGATTCATAGATGGTGCCACAGTTTGAAGTTTCGTTGCGAAGTTGTTAATTAGAAAGTTGAATTCAATTTTAAATATAAAAATAACAAAATATGCAATTTTATTAAATAAATATCTTTATGACTTATTTAAAACTATTATTTAGGTAAAATATATCCTATTTCGGTTTTCTAATTTGTAATTTTAAAATATTCTAAAGTCAGAATATCTCGCACCTCAAATAAACACAAATTATTTGTTATATTCAGGAGCAGTGCAAACTTTAACGACTGAGGATTAAATTGTCAGTAACTAAGTCAATTTCTTGGTTAAGACTAAACAAATACTGGATTGATAATAAATAGATTGATGATGATCTTCTCCAACACTGACAAGCTTGCCAAAAAGGGAAAATAACGAACAACTTTTGGGGAATCCCAAATTGGTGTAGTCACCAACAAATACTTACAAAATAGCTAAAGCTCAGTAGTATACCTGGCGATCGCGTTTTTAACAGGACACTCAATGCTGAGAGATCATCATGGTTTTAAAATACGGTAATCCGAGAAAAACATGTGTAGATGAAAGTGAGACAATTGAACATTAATTCTTACTTCATGACCGAACTGTATGAAGCTGGTGTTCTGGGTTGAAAACCAATTCTGAAATTCGGTCGAATGAATGGCTGGCTCAGTTAATCACCGCTGCATTTGTTACGTGAAGGATGCGACGGGTACAATGGGCCTAATTCTGGCCTAAGGTTATGAACCCGTAGCGATTAACCTGTTGAATGCAATCCAAATAAATCCAATAAATTCTGACCAAAATAAAAAGAAATATTATACAAGTTATACATTTTATTACAAAATACAATTTCATTTTTAGGTACAAAAATAACATTAAATTGAAACCACAAAAATACAATGTTAAAAATTAAAAAAAAAATAAAAATGACTACACAAAACTTTTACTTTCCAAAAAGAATAATTAATTTTTTTTTTGATTTTTTTTTTAGTCTGCGAAAGATGTTTTAGCTTCCATATAACTTTCTGGACCACATAAAGTTGTTGAATTCATTTCAGCGCAAGCTCTTATCGAAATATAATACATTGTATCAGGTAATAAATTATTCAATGTATAATTTGTACGATGTCCTTTAATTTCATAGATATTTGATGAATTTTCATTTTCTATTATTGATTCTTCAATATATTGTGGATGTTCTATTGGAAAACCATCTGTTCCATTATCTTGTAATTTAACATTTTCTTTTTCTCGGTCAGACCAGAAATCCCATTCGTCTGTTGTTACAGATGATTCAGTAGTTGTAGATGTAGATGAAGTAGTAGTGGTAGTTGTAGTCGTTGTGGTCGTGGTCGTAGTAGTCGTAGTTGGGTTAATATTTTTCTTACCACTTCTCCTATATAATTAAAAATAGTATATAAAATAAAATAATATAGTTTTTTTTTTTTTTGAAAATAATATTTAAATAATTACTTTTCCTTTTCATCAATTTCTGTATTTCTCTTAAAGTACAACATATTTGGTACACTGTCATCAAATTGTAAATATTCTGTATAAAAATCTGTAATATTTTTAATTGTACTTGGTGATTCATTTATCCATTCATATCTTGGACATTTTTTAATATCAACTGCATGTTTATCGGTAGCTTTCGTAATATTAATCATATAATTATGTATTCTTGTACAATTGATTTTATAAAATGATATATTAGAATTGTGATTTAATGGTGGCCACCACAATATTTCCTGTAAGTAATTTTTTGAAAAGAAAAAAAAACCTAAATTACTAAATTTTCAATAATTTCAGCTTTGGTAACCAGAAAATTTTTCGGTAACGTTATTTATTTTGGTACTGATATCAAATTCATTTCGTTACAGGTTCGGGTATGGGTATGTAACAATATATTTACACGGTGGCGGATAATGTGACGTTTTCCGACAGCAGAAATTGATTCTATAGGGATACCACTGTATTTGCCGACGTTGAATCTTAATACTGTAGAAACGAAAAGGCAAATGTAATTGAAATTATCCATTAAAACACTTAAAGTTAGAAGATGTCTCCATATAAAAATCACTATTCATTTCATTATAGTATTTTTTCTGTGAAACTCTATAACTGAACAAGCTGATTCTTTTCCTTATCATTTTGCTTCTATTCATGATAAAATAGCTTCAAAACTAGCTGAGATACAGCATTTCACCCTACAGTATTACCATATTAAAAATACTTTGTGCACAAGCGTGTTAATATAAATAAGTAAATTAATTGAAGTAAAATATTACTAACAAAACTTTTAATTAAAGTAATTATAAACTGTAACCGAAAATACCAGAATACCGAAAATAATAATATGTTAATTGTTAGAAATAACGTTATTGAAAGATTTAAAGTAAGGTTATAGATAAGAGTATCGTTACGATATAACAACGTTATAAATTGCTTATTTCATTATAATAATGTTTCTCAACACTGATTTGTTAATATGAATTAACGTGAGTTAACAACGCCACAGGAATTATGGACATAATGGTTTGCATGATATTGCTTTTATTTCCCAAAACAGTCTTTAATTCTTGTGGCGTTAATGTTATCAATTTATATATACTTACAATATTAGTATCATTTAAAACATTATAATAAAATTTATCAACTGGTTCTGGTTTTAAATAATCAGTTGTAAAATATTGAATATTTGATATGGCATCTTTTTTAATATGATATTCAACAATTGTAAAAGATCTGACAAAAAATGCATATTTTGTATTTGGTTTTAAACCTCGAATAACATGCCGAACATTTATAGTTAATGTTAAATCTCTATTCCAACTGAAAATATTTATAAAATTGATATTTAAATTTTAAAAAAATAAAAAATGTATTTTTATTAACTTATTATTGCCACAGCAATGAAATCCACCATAATCTGTAATACTTTTGTTTACTGGTACTTCAATATAATAATAATAATAACCAATTAAACACCGTCTTTCATATGAACTCCATGGTTCTAATTTTATTCGAACTGCTGTTGCATTAAAATCTTCAATATGAGCACTCATTATAACATAATTATCATTACCTATATATAATTATGAAAAAATAGTGTTTTTAAAATATATATTATATTATAAATATAGAATTAAAATATTTGCAATCAATATGTGCAATTAAAATTATTTACAAAAAACTCAGAGTTGTAAAAAAAATCAATTTTCAAATCAAATCAAAGCTCAACTCAAATTTTGAGCTGATTCATATTTTTATTTCACATTTATTTTTCTATGATTCCGATCAAAATTTGAGTCTATACTCAATATCTGAATCCGATTCAATGCTGAATCAAATTTTGAAATAATTTATTGAAC
Source organism: Rhamphomyia laevipes (assembly GCA_963920725.1). Classification (NCBI taxonomy): domain Eukaryota; kingdom Metazoa; phylum Arthropoda; class Insecta; order Diptera; family Empididae; genus Rhamphomyia; species Rhamphomyia laevipes. The sequence goes on from OY987257.1 coordinate 53,430,866, forward strand.
TTTATTGAATTCAACACAGTGTGCCGAAAAGCGCTTCTGTTTGCTATTTACCATTGGAAAATTGACAAACAACCCCAACCGTTGCCAATTAAAATACATAAAAATTTCGATTCAAAGTTTCAGATCGAATCAACAATTGAGCAGAATCAATATTGATCGGAATAAAAATGTGAGTAGAATTAATATTGATCAAAACCAAAATTTGATCGATTTTATGATTTTTGGAAACTGATTCGATCATATTTTGATTCGAGCTCTGATTCGATTTCCTAATCACAAGTCCGCTATTTTACAACACTGCAAAAAGCTATAAAATCTCAATTATACAGTGTGCATTTTTGATGTGACATTTTCTTGTAATTTATTCAGTGGATAAAAATTCTATTTTTTTTATACTTGCATAAAATTTTCCATAAAGTTTTCATATTTTATATCAAATTTTTTTTTTTACCTTCTAATTTTTGGTAATATCATCGGTTTCTACCATAAAAATCTTGTAATTTATAGGTTATTACATCTACCATAAAATTTTTAATTATATAAATTAATTACTATATCAAAATTAGTTTTTTTTTTTTGGATTAAAATAATTGAATTAAAAATGTATATTATTATTTTAATTTAATAGAAAATACTTTTTAAATATCTAACTCTAAATTTATCTATGTTGGAAGTTTTCAAATTCATACATAAATTATTTTATAAATACTTTTATAAAAAATTCATTTAATTTTTAGGACATTCACAAAATACAAAAAAAAAACTACTCAACAACATTTATCCAAAACTTACAAACTGCTTTATGTCCATTTGAATTAGGTGGTGCTACTATACTAAGTCTATCTTTTTCATTTATGAAATTATAATTACTTTCATTTAAACATAATTTCTGATTCATATGAAAATATCCAGTTCCATTTAATATATTCACTTTTTGATTTCGTCTCCATAAACGTTCTAATTTTTCATTTTCCGATATGTAAAGCGAATATCTGTTAAATTATTAAATAAATATTTAGTTATGTAAAAATGAATATGTAATTTAATAAATTTAATAAACAAATAATTTAATAAGTTTTACGATTAGAAAGAGATTTCATTTATGTTGGTATATTGTAATTTACAATATTTTAATCGAAAATTACTTATATGTTCAGTATGTCTTTATGGATATATAATTACCACAATTTTTGGTATCCTCTTTTATTATCTTTCCATTCCAAATCGAGGTCTAGTATGAGGATATTAAAATTTCAGTAATTTGAATAAGTATAAAACGAACGAACTTATGCAATCTATCATAAGTTCGTTCGTAGGTAAATACAGACAGAGATGTATACTGACAAACGAAGTATTGTTGTTTAACAATGTAGACAGGAAAACGTCATTTTTAGGGTCTAATATTTTTCTAAACTCATACGTAGATATATGAAAACTAGTATGATGACGATATTAGCCAGTATTAAAATGCTGAGACAAGAATACTACAAATAAAACTAAAAAAAATATTACTTACTTATGCTGGTAAACATTTTTTCCAGCAATATTTTCCAATGATCTTAAGAAATGTAAATTTTCAATTTGTGGTGATCTTGAAATTTTTAAAAATCCTGTAATTTCTTCTATATCTGACATGTATTGTTCAAGATTTATTTTCGCTAAAAATGTGAACAAAAATTTTATTTTAATTTTTATTATTTAAATGAAATTTAATTATTTTAAAACATTATTATTATATGAACTTTCACTATATTAAAGAAATAAAATATTATTTTTAATATACTTACATTTTGTTAATCTTAATTCAATAATTATTGATCCATTTACAATACTACATTTATTTAAAATTTTTGCATCATCCTCTGATCGAATGACAAGTGTATTAATTATACAAGGACGATCACAATTACCCGGTATATTATCACAATCTACACAACGTCTAGATACTTTAAGATAATTTTTTGGACATTTTTCAACACATTTATCTCCATGTAATGAATATCTTCGATCATCACATTTTTTCTCACTAATACAATATATTCCATTTAACTATAAAAAATTAATTAAAAATTATATAAATATATTATTAAAAAAATTTAAAATATTAAAATTATTTGATTTATTATATATCAAAAAGGATGTATAAGAAGAGAACAAAACTTAATATAAACTATTTATTGTGTGATTTAATCTCAAGATTAAATATTAAATTATGCAATCCACAAGCATAAAGTGTTTTTCAATTAGACATATTTGAAGAAACAATAAAGTACTTATTTATATGGTTTTAAGGATGTGTATTTGAAAAGAAGCTCTCATTAAATTTTCAAATTTGTGCCCATAGCCCATTCATAAAACTTGTATATAAGTTTTGATCTCTTCCTATATATACTTTTTGATTAACAATATATTACCTCATAATAATTATTTGCACATTTATCAATACAAAAACCATTTGGATCTTTTAAATTTTTACATATTGAACATGGTTTTCTACCACGTATTGTTGTCGGATCTAATTCAAGACAATTTTCATTTCTATCAAGTCCTTTTAAAATAATTTTAATTATCAATTTATATTGAAAAATTAATTAATTCAATAAAATACTTTACTTTTTTGATTATACTTTAAATTCCAACAAAAACTAATATAATATAATTCCTTATTAAGTTCTTCAAGATACTGGCATAATGGACAATGATCTTTATTCTTTTTAATTATATATTCTTGTTCATTAATATTTGTAAAAATTTCAATCCAATTTATTGTATTTACATAACATAATAATGGATTATTATCAATACGTATTGAACCTTTATTTATTTTTAATAAATTCTTTAAACCCAAATCATATAAATTATTATTTTCATATATAATTAATGAATAACGATTTGCAAATAATTCAAAACCACGAATTATTGTTAAATTTGGTAATAATGTACCTAATGATATTATATTTTCAATACGATAAATTAATAAATAACCAGTGATTTCTTTAATTGGAAATTCATAATTTGTTATATTTTTAATTGATAATAATGATATTGATAGTGAACCATTAATTATATTACAAGATTGTAATTCATCTAATTGCTTATAATCAGCATTGACAATATCCTTTGTATTACAAACTATAATAATAATATATAATTTAATTATTTATATTATAATTTATGGTAAATTAATTTACCTTTTTCAGCATTAACTACTAAAAATAATGATGAAATTGATAGATTTATAAATATTATGAAAATTATTATTAATGATTTTTTTAATTTTGTTTTGCCTTTAATACATCGCCATAAATTTAAATGATTTTTATTCATATTTTTACAATTTTTATCTGTTGTTTTTTCATAATGATCCATTATTTTTGTAATTGATTCACAAATTTGTTGTTGTCTTATATTAAATTTGTATTTATTAGTTTTATATCTTTTTTTAATCATATTATTATAATTTTTTATATTAAACATTAAATTATGATATATATTTTAATAATTATTAATTAATTATAGTAACATTTTACCTTTAAATCATAATATTATAATTAATCGATTGGATAAAATTAAATATTTAAATATATATTTCTAGATATTAATATATGCGATTAAATAAAATATTGTAAAACTACATTCAAATTAGACTGAAATCCCCAAAAGGATATTATAAATATATATATGTTTTATTGCAGCTTTTAAGGTACCAAACCACTCGGCACAGAGCAAGAATCTTCCAATCAGAAATTATTGTGATAGAGCTATGTATACAAGAAAACATTTAAAGCTCATGGCAACAAACTAATATACATAAGATTGTCTGGCAGTTCTTAAAGCCCTATCTTCACAAAACTTAATAATCCTGTATAAAAGAAATAAAGTCATTTTAACGTGAATAAAGAGACGGATCGCCTTGCAAAAACTGGCTCAATTACTAAACTATTTGGTCCATAAGAGTCCACCACAGCCACATTTTACGCAGATGGATAAAACAAGAGCAAAACAACCTCTTAAGGCCTCAAACAGGACAGTCCTTCAAACTACCATCTTAACAAAATAGCTATAAACAACTGTTGTCTCTGCTTAACGTAAAAGACACGACAGAACATATTCTCTGCTATTCATCGAGGCAGACAACATGTTCTAGAGAAAGGTTTCCTCACCTCAAACATCTTTAGCTTCTTTAAGTACGGTAAGATCGTGGTAGGAAAAGGGGTTATAAACCCACATAATATATCGTCAAGGTCACAGTGCTCTATTACGTTCTACCAAAAGAAAGTAAATACTAAAATAAACAAATATACTCTGAATAAAGTTTAACAAAATTGACGCTAAATTCTCAACAGTTTGTGACCTGACCATACTTCAGATCACTTTTTAAATTAATAATATAGAATTACGCTGTTTTGTAAATTTCAAAACCAAATTTTATTATTTAAATTTAGAGATACTTGATAATTTCAAGTCTGCCTTTTATCACCCGGTCAGGACACAGAAAAGGTAATACACCTAAAATATTTTTTCGGTGAATTGACCTGATTTGATTTCTATCACAAATAATATCAAAAAATTAATAAAATTTAATTGATTATTGTTCACATATGAACAAACCAAAATAGAATAGTAAAATTTGACTTTGAGGTTAAACTATCAATTATTATAAGTTTATCATATTAATTATAGTATTGTAAATTTGATTAATCCTGAAAGTCATTTTATATGAACAGGATGTATGATTATTGATATTCTTCTATATGACATCAAAATATTGATTGCTTTTATAAATATTATAGTTTTATAATGTAACTTTAATTAATTTCTTTATTATGATGAGTGATGACAGTTTATATTTGAATTTTGAATTTTAATTAAAACAGAATTTGCAAAAAAGTTTTATAACATTCAAAATTAAGCTATTAAAATTAATTTATTTAAATGTAATAATAAAATAAAATGATATATCAAATTTATTATTACTGTCTGGATATAGAAAAATTTGTTCAATTTGCCAAAAAATTATAAAAAATGTTTAGTACCAATACGCCAAGCTGTTTCTATAATATAACGATCCATTATTTTTATCTTTGAAGTTAAATTAAGACTTGTTTCGTTAGATTTAATTTGAAAATGAATGGGTTAAATAAATTTTAGTAAAATAATTTAATATGTTATTATAAATTTACAGAAATTTCTAAACAAAAAATTAATACATCCAGTCATCGACCGTTTATTTATTCTTTAATATTAGGTAAATTAATAATAGCTGAAAGTAAAACGCTTTTTTTTCTGACATATTCACAGTTAAGCTCAAAGGTTAATTTATTAATTTTGAATTTGTTTAGTATAATTTTTATTATGATATTTTATCTGTGTGATATTTAAATTTTCAATATATGTAATAACATTTTTAACCAATTTAAACTAATTATCCAATTAAATTAAAATATTCATATATATAAAGATATACACATATTTTTCATATATTAAAACAATTAGTAATACCTTCTTCAACACTAAAATTATCAGCTATATTAAAAATTAAAAATTAGAATTATTAAAAGAAAAATAATTTTTTTTTTTTTTGTCTTTAATTAAATCAAACACTCATAATGAAATTATTTTGTAAATTAATTGCGCGATCGTTTTTTTATATTTTGTATCGATTATATTTATTAAAGCGGTTCAACAATTTCAATGAAATTTCGATATTCAACTGAACTAAAAAATTGAACTTTCTGTCTCACAAAAAAACTTTAATTAAATAATTTACTTAAGAACACTGCAAAAAAAAAAAAAAAAAAAACTAATAAAATAAAATTTTCAAATTATAATATATAAAATTTAACTCTCTCTCGGTTATCGTCATGAAATAAAATCAATTTCGTATATCAACAACTAAATAATAATAATAATATATAAAAAAAAATATATAAAAAAAAAAACGTTTTTAAACCGTTATTATATTTATTAGTTGAAATCAATTGAAACGAAAACAATTTAAATATAAAGACATAGAAGAGAAACTAGAAAAAAATTATTCAATTGTTTTACGAAAAATGAATAAATTGATTCAAACCTAGGCATTTGCAAAAAGCACACAATTTCAATTGATTAAACAAGTATAAGTATTAATATTAAATAAATATAGAATCTTTGAAAAGATGGCCATAGTACAATCAAAACCGTAGTAGTTGTGTACCAAAATTGAAAACTAGCGAATTGAAAAACATACGCCAATGCTAGATATCGCATTTAATAATCAATCATTTCGTAGGAGGTACGTTAAATAGAATGAAAAAGAAACCATAACACACTTCACATATGCAAGTGACTTCAATAACCTAAGTGATCTAGCGATTAAACGACCTACTAACACTATCTTATTCGAACCAGGTGGTCACTTGAGTGTTAGTAAAACAGGGCTAACGAGTAATTGTGATCGCCGTCGTTTTGTATGAGACTCGCAAACTTAAATCCAACTAACCAAATAGAAACTATCAGTTAAATTTAAAATAAAACTAAATTCTTAAATTTTTGATAGTTTCTGTCATTTTAACTTTCAAAACTTTTATTATTGTCATTTTTAAAAGCAGGACTTCTAAAATAAATAAAAATGATTGAGTTATTGGTTGAGACGTTCCCATCCCAAGCACTAATCTAATCTAATTTATGATAGGCCAGAGGGGTTAAAATAATTATTATAGATCTACCAAAATATCCAAACTAATGTGGATTTATTTTAGTGTTTTGTTTCAGATTTAGATATTAAATTTCAAATTGTTGGTGGCTATGAAAACTATAGATCAATCTTTGTTTGTTAGAAGTGGTATAGTTTGAAGTTTGAAGTATGATTTTAAAAAAAAAAAATCAAAATATGTGAAAATAAAAAAATATTGATAAAAATTGTGATTTCAAATTGGCATAAGTAAATGGAGGGATATAAATTTGAAAAACAATTTTGATTTTCAGAAAATTGATCTAAATTAAAAAAAAAAAAGATTGAATTTTCGTATGGGCATAAGATGAAACCTTTAAAATGAATCATTTGTCGTAAAAAACATTTATACTTACGATAAATTTAATGTATGTTTTATCACTTTAAATTTTAAACTGATACCAATAAATAAGTCAGAATGACAATTCAAATATGTTAAGCACATTTTTATTCCAAACTTATTACAAAAAAAGCTTAAGAATGGAGCGCGGGAATTAATATTTTTTTTGTTGTTGTTTAAAGTATCGATTTGTTTAATATATTAATTTCCCATTTTTATAGCTTCAAGAATGCAGAAACAATTTTCTTCTGTCAGCATCACTTAAAATATATAAATTATTGCTTTTAATATTTAACAGATGTGGAGAATGTGTGTCCAAAACGCAATTATGTAAGTAATAACATCGTTAATATTAATTAATGTCCACTGATTTGTTATTATTTCAATAGTGCTGGGTTGGGCAGGCCACTTAATGTACCCATATTAGTTTAAATATCAAAAATATTTATTTTATAATTGTTGACAATTTTTAACGAAAATTAAATCAATTATCTCCGAAGTGAAGCATTACATTTTTTTTTTCGGAACATGTGTTCATGTAGGTATAAACAATTTTAATTTACTGAAAATGCTGTGACTTTTGTGATTATAAAGATAATTATTTGTACTAATTAAGTCTAATTTTATAAATTACTATATAGTTTTTTTTTTCCAATAAGGTCAATGTTATAACTATGATCACAAACTTTGAAAATATATACGATAGAAAAGTGTGTAATATAAAATAATGAAATGATATATTTGTGGAAAACAATAACCAATTTTAGGGTAATTCTTGTAGGATAATAATCATTATATTTATTCCTAACAATTAGTTTAATCACCAAATATATGTTGTATAATAAATTCGATTCAATTTTACACGCTATAATTTGTGTGGATATGTACGGAAATTTATTTAAAAAATTACCCTTGTAAATTTCTCTACTTAAGTAGCGCCATATGACCAGAAAGAAATATCACAGGAAAACAAAAGTGCTCACAGGAAAACGAAAGAAACAGGGACTCGCTGCAGTGAGTACATAATATATCAAAGATTTACTACAGTACAGATAGAGACATATTGGGGCTAATAGTAAATTAGTAAGCTCGAGTTATATACCGGAGATAATATCGTAGTTAAATATATGAAATAAAAGTATATAGGACTCTGTAATTGAACGAAATTACATAAATTTAGGTTAACAGGATCAGTTAACTAGAACGTTAGATTAAATAGTATCTTTTATAAATTAAATGAATTTCCGAAGTATTAAAATAAATCTAATCTTAATCTAATGAATATAATTTAAAATATTAAGGATTCAATTTAATTCAGACATGAGACTCAAATGATTCTTTAGTGTCAAAACGATTTGTGAATCAGAACAATAAGTAAATTTAGGTTCCAAGTCAATTAGATATTTTGAATCTCAATAATGAAGGTTACAGTCAATTCGATATTTTGAATCTCAATAATGAAAACCCTTAATTTTGTGTATGGCAATCAGTTTACATTGAAGGAAATAAGTTATTTTTAATAGAAGTAACTATAATTTTTATAATTTTGGTCTTATCGAATTTCGAATTACACCGTCTTAATAAATATTATTTCAAATGACTTGCTAAATTCTAGTCTAAATGTTTCAATTTACGTCATTGTTTCTTTTTATAATTTTTATAAAATACAATTTTTTATTTTACCTCAACATAATTTATCATATTAGAATTTAGTATTGAAAATATAACCAAACTAAAAACAGAGTAAAGTTTTTATAATATACTAAATAAAAATTATTAAAAATGAAAATTAAATTTCTAATATTTCATATAAATATATTAATTTGTTATATATTAACATCTAATATTGATATAAAAACAATTAATTATAATCATTTCAATTCATTATTTCAATTAACAAAAAATCAAAATGAAATTTATAATTTTCATAGTATTATAATATATTGGACTACAGCTGACAAAACGACATCTTCAATTGAAATTAAACAATTTATCAAATTATTTCAAACATTAAATATACCAAAAATTTTATTAACAACAAATTTTACAACAATAAATTTCAATATTATTAATAATAATTTTAATAATAATTATTTAATATTAATGTATATAGAAAATGAAAATGATATTATTTATTCAGATTATTTAAAATTAACATTATCAAAATTACAATTAATAAAAATAATTATAATTTTACCATTAATTGATAATAATAATAAAGTGAATATATTTAAATGGTTTTGGAAAATATCTTGTATTAATATAATTACATTTTTCTATGATTTAAATAAAAATATAACACAAATTTTTGGTTATACACCATTTCCACAAATTCAAATATATAATTTTACAATTAATAATTATAGTAATACTAGTAATAATATATTTTTAAATAAATTAAATAATTTAAATGGATTTGAATTAAAAACACATATAAAAACAATTGATGTACCACGTAGTTTTATATATAGTAATATTAAAAATGATAATCAACAATATTTAACTGGTACTAATATTAAAATGTTAACGAATTTTTTAAATTTTATAAATGCTACATATTTAAATATAAAATTTTTTAATTATAGCGAATATTATGTACTTAGTGAAATTTATGAATTATTAAATAATAAAATTATTGATTTTAGTTTTAATAGTGTTGCATTAAATTTATCAGATATAAATATAACATTTAGTTATCCATATGATTTATCACCATGGTGTTTAATGGTACCATATAGTACCGAAATATCAAGATCATTATATATATTAATACCATTTGGTAATACAATGTGGACTCTTGTTATATTATCAATACCATATTTTATAATAATTGATATTATTTATATGAAATTAATTAATAATTCAATTAATTTTAGTTTAGCATTAATAAATAGTATATGTAAAATTTTATATTTACCATTACAATCAATTCGTACCATAAAAATAAAACCAATAAATTATATAATATTTACACGTTTATTAGAATTTATACTTGGTTTTATGTTAACAAATTTTTATTTAGCATTATTATCTAGTAATTTAGCTAAAACAATTTATGAAAATCAAATAAATAATATTAATGATATTATTGATAAAAATTTGAAAATATTAATTATTAAATCTGAAAAGGATACAATCAAACAATTAAATAAATATTCTGATGAATTTTTAAAACAATTTGTAATATGTAATCAAATTGATTTTATATATAATAGATTAATATTAAATAAATCATATGGTTATACAGTTGGTAAAGATCGTTCGAAATTTTTTTTAGCACAACAAATTCAATCACAAAAACCATTATTTCATTTAATTGATATATGTTTTAGAGATAGTTATATAACGATACCATTTCGTAAAGATACATTTTTAATAAATAAATTTAATGAATTTTTATTAAGATGTTTAGATATTGGTTTATTAATAAAATGGGAAAGAGATAGTTTTATGGATGGTATAAAAATTGGTATATTTCAAAAAATTAATGATAATAATAATCATCATAATATTTGGGAAATGGAACATTTAATGTTAGCTTGGTATGGTTTAATAATTGGTTGGTTAATTAGTTTATTTGGATTTATATTTGAATTATTGTATTTTAAATTGTATAAAATATAAATTATTAATTAATTAAAAACAATTGTATAAAAAAAATATATAATGTATACTAATAAAGTTTTTGTATAGTTCACTTATTTTTCTTTGAAATTGAAATTAAAATATAAAAATTGATTATTTTATTAAATATATTAGGAAAATAGTTTACATTATTAAAGTCAATATAATGTCATAAGAGCTAAAGTATGTAGAATGTTTTGGTTCACGGTACAGCTGTTTGTACTAATAATAATTAAACTCTAAGGTCTAAGTAATTGTCTTCAACTAATTAACGAATTGGTCAATAAATAATTAAAACAATGAACGAAGGAACATTCAAGAAATAAAGAATACTGATTCAAATTTTGTTTAGCACAGGACTCTCTCAAAATTTTGGTAATTTTCAAAGGACTCACAAACTGATCATCTGCCTTGTTATGGATTTTTTGTCGATTCGTCTTCTTTCGTAATATCATATAAAAGGACGATCTAATTCCTGAGTAAGACAAAGGGTGAAAAAAGTATGGAAACTACAATTCATTTCTTATTAGGTGAGGAATTATTCGGATAACGAATATATAATTGCCATTATTGAAAACCTTAAGGAATACATTATTGGAAACTCTAATAAAAAAGACGTCATCAAAAATAGCCTTATAAAAGCTAAATAAATCTTAATTATTAAAATATCTTAGATAATCCTAAACATGGCATTGTCTAAAACATAATTTACATAAAATTTGGCATATATATATTGTTGTGAACTGTATAAATTTTATTTTATATAACTCAGGGTGCTTATTACTGTTGTATATCTATATTTTTAGAATTAGTGGCTCCTAAGTCATAGAATACTCATTAATTTGTTTTCCTGTACTTCATTCGATAATAACAAATTGATTCATTCTGGAAAACTATAGATGTGATACCAGAGTAGGCCAATCATTGCTGGATGTATTCATCATTCACTCTTATTTAATCTTACCAAATGTTAAATAATCTTGGCAAATGTTAAGAAATAACTGAGAATTGCAGACAGAGCTTCACAGTCAGTAGCAATAAAACATAATATTATTAAAATAAGTTTCTGTTTTTTTTTTTTTTTTATTAAATTAATTTATATCTTAAATCTAAAATATAAATGACAATTATATATTTAAAAAAAATATATTATATATTTAATAATATATAATAATTTCTTATAATAATAAAAACTTCTACACTAAACAAAAAAGAAACTATAAAAAATAATAATATTCCATAATTTTATTTATATAAATAAAATAATATATTTTTTTTAAAATTATTTAATTATTTTTCTTTTTTTAAAAAAAAAAGCAACTTTTATATTTTTGAAACTGGTTATGTATTTATATTATAATTATATAATTTATTTAAAAAATTATTGTTTTTTTGGATCACGATATATACCAGCAAATAATATTGCATCAGATTTTTCATCATAAATTAAAAATAAAAATGGATGATTACATATAAATGTTGTTGGTTCTAATGGTCGTGCTGATCGGAAACTAAATAATACAGTTGCTGCTGCAGCTGTTGATCCTTCTTCATCAACTTTTATTTTAGCTACATGCCTAGCATCACCTAATGATAATCTAGCTTTATCAGAAAATCCAGATAAATCAGCATTTGATGAAAATGCTTCACGTATTCCCATTTTTGTTAAAATCTATTTTCATTAAATTAAAAATTTTGAAAAAATATTTTTTTAATATATATTTAAATAATTAATTTAATATTAATTATATTTTATTTACTTACTGGTACTAATTCAATTCTTTGTTCAAATTGGAATTTTGGTAAACTAACATCAATTTCACGTGAATCACCATTTAACATTGCTTCTTTTAATGTTTCTGGTGTTAATTTTTTTAATAAATTATCTAAACCATTTGGTGCAGCAGTTGGTGGTAAAAATATTAACATTTTTATTTGTGATCCTTCACCAGATAAATATGGTAATTCTAAAATATGTGCACCTAATTTTTCACTAATCCCTATACATAATATAAATTAATTTATTTGTTAATTTCTTATAAATATAATAAAAAATTTCAAAAATTACCTAAATTAAATGTTCCTCTTTGATGCATCATATCAACTAATTCACGTTTCTCAGATGATGTATAAAATATTTCCATTTTTGTATCAGCTTCATTAAATTTTGATTCCCATTGTCCTTTAAAATATGCAGCATTTGCTAATACTAATTCAGTTTCAGATGTAATATCACCAGATGATAAAATATCTTTAATTTCATTATGTGTACGATTTTCAACCCATTTATTAATATCAAGACGACATTGTTCCGGATTTAAACTAAAATCTAAATTTTTAATTTCCTCATCGAATAAACTTTGGATACATTCTTTTAATGGTATTTTATTTGAAAAATACATTCGATCAGCTGATGAAAATTCAACTTTTGTATCTTCGGCACGCTGTAATCTCAATTGTTTTTCAAATTTATATGCTTTATGTATTTCATTTTTATTATCTGCCCATTTTAAATTTAATACATTTTCTAATTCTTTTTCGGTATTATTTTTAGCACCAAAATATGCTAATAATAATGCATGATATGTACTATATGGTGAAAAAAAGATATTTTCATTTGGTGTTGCTGTATTGATAGCATCTAATAGTGAAACTGTAAATGCTTGTTGACCATGATATAAATTTGTTTTTGCATTTTTACCAGGACGTCCATCAACATCTTCGTCCGATAAACATTGTGCTTTGGTTGAATGAATAAATAGTATTACGGCAAGTATTGCTGAACTTAATAATGTTTTGTTAAACATAATTTCTCTGAAAGAAAATTAAATAGATATAAAAAAAAAAATAAGTCAAAATTGAAATCATAAATTAAATATTTAAATTACATAAACAATAAAAGTGAAAAAAACATTTACATTGCGAAAATTAAATGTTATCAAAGAAAATATTCAAAATCAGGATGCAAAAGATTCAGAATTTAATATGTCTACGATTTCACCATTGCTTACCATTCAATCATAGGAGACTTAATAATAATTTTTCTTAAAACTAATTTTTACTAAAACAATATTTCATATTAGATTTATGAAAATATTGTAATACATAATTGGATAATTGTTTACCCAGAGTTTGGCTTCACTATAATTTCAAAATATATTATGGTATTTACTACTGTAAGTCTGAAATTTTCACATTAATGTATATAATAAGTTCAAAGTACATAAAACATTTTTGATTTTAGCAAAAGAAATTGTCAAGGCAAATATCATAAAATATGATAATTAAATATATAACAGAATACAAAATTTTTATATAATAAGTAAAACTAGTAACTTTTAATATAATCCGGTATATATTTATGTCTAAAGGTTATTAGACTTTCTAAGAAAAATAAACATATTTATTTAAATGGTCTTAGAAACATAATGTATACGTCATTAAATAGTTTAAACATTTTATTTATTATTATATTAGTCATAAATTTGTGTCTGCAATAAACAGAAAATCCAATTTTTAAATTGTAACTTAAAACAATCACTTCTTTATGGCTCAATAATACCAAATTTTTAATGCTGTACACGAACTCTATATAGTTAAATAAAAAATGAAGTCATTATTTAATTTCGCTTTCACCTGCGGTGTTTTCTGTTTTGGTCATCAAGTTTTGTCATCAAAATTATAGTAACCGTCGCCACCGATTGTTTAATTTAACAATTCAGATAAGAGTAGTATAGTTAATGACTTGATGATGAATTCATTTTATTGTTTGTGGACACAAAGTCAAATTATAATCAAATTATCGAAAAAATTCAAATTTCTTTTAGTTTATTTTAAAAAAATACAAGTTTTTGTATTTTTGTTTTTTGTTAAGTAATCAAAAAATTGTTAATTTAGTAATCAAAATATTTAAAACTAAAATAATTTTATAATGAATAAATATATTATAAATTTTTAGTTTCCGAATTTGTTTTGTGTTATTCCGAACGCTATTTTGTTATTACAATTAAAATGTGATTTTAAATTTTATTTTAGACAGTTTAAAATGTTTTGATAAGCTTGATTTACGATAAAATCCTTTGATATTCACTAAACTAAATATTTACTCTAAACTAGACATAAAGGGAATGGCGATTAGCGATTAGTGTTTTCTTTGATCCGAGCATAGAGCATCAAATGATAGATGTTTTATGACAATTTATTACAATTTAAACCTACTTTTTTATATTGATACCAAACCTTAAGTTTTAATAGTGAGATATTTGTTGTCAACAAATCGTCTCAACCATTAGCATTTTCTTCAGTCTTAAAATCATAATTACATATTGTAAATTTGATGTTACTCTACTGCTAATCAATTAAAGCTATGTCAATGTAAATAAAGAAACTATCATAAAATTGAATATAAATTTTTTGTTCAATTTTATTACTTTCCCAAAAGAATATTAAATATTTAAATTAATTTTATATAACCAGATTTTCTTATGATATATTTATTCATAATCTATAATAAAAATAAAGATTTGAACTTCAACAAAAAATATCTGGAAACCTAGACCTATAAAAAAAAAGGTTAGATAAGAATAAAGAATAATATTTTTTCATAAAGATACATTTTTCTTAACTAAATTTAAGATATTTATTTGAAAATGACGAAATATTTTATAATATTTTATTCTTTACTGCAATATTTTGTGAGTCAATTTAATACTATAAATAAATAATTTTGTTTGTTCATTATAAATTATAATATAAGTAAAAGGTTAGCAGGTTATCAGGTTATCGGTTTTATTTTAGTTATAAATACAAAAAATAAAATATTAAATTAATTTAATATTATAAAATATTCATATTTGATTAATTCTTAAATTTGCATAAAATAATATCGAAGACCAACAAAATGTTTTTAGCCAGAAAAAAATAAAATCTCCGCTTAATTTCAAGGTCGATTATGCTAACTAGAAAGTAAAAATAAAATTATTTTTACTTATTATTAAAGAATTAAATTTTAAATAAATTATTGTTAAGAAAAATTTGAAAAATTTAGATTTATTTACTTGAGAGAAGTCATAATATCAGAAAAATTTCAGTTGCAGAAATGTCAAAATGATATTTCTTAGATGATTTATGATTTTTTGACTTGTACATTACAACTTAATAAATAAGAACTGGCATAATGTGACCTGCATTAAAGGAATATCACAATGTAAGTCTGTATTAATCAATTAGTTAATTTGAGCATAAATTTAATTATTTTCTATTATCTTGAAATATAAGTTTTCAGCATATTATACTGAACGCAACAGACGGACAGACTCAATTATAACAAACCCTCTAAACATAGAAATTTTATTCAATATTTAGACTAAAATTTGAATTTTTGATGTTTCCATTAAATTTACCAAATTACATAACCAAATTAACAATGTATATTTATACTTAACAAAATAATATTAATGATAATTTTATAAAAATAAAAGTGTAATATCTAAAATTAAAACCGCAGACTAAAACTTATTTCCTGTAAATTATATTTATATAGAAAATTAGAATATATTTTACGATACTACCTTCCTAGAATAGATAATTGTAAATTAAATAATTTTGTAAAACTCTTACTCTAGCTAACCTAGGGGGACACGTTACCAAAACATCTTTTATAATTTGGAATTTTTAACCCAATTGTTAACAGAATTCGTGTATGTATATGCCATTTTTTCATATTTGTGTAAGTTCTACAGCCTACACAAAAATGACTCCTCGTAAATTAATAATTAAATTATAGGTATTAAAAAAATATATATAATAAGCTGTCATGATATTAATTAACAAATGTAAATGGTAAATCCAAATTATTAATATAGTTAAAATGTAATTAGTGAATTCGCATGATTCATTTCTGTAATTTTTTATACTTACTATAATAGTTTATAATGATCGTAAATAATAAAATATAAATATATATTCATTCCATTAATACATAATTTAATGTTTTATTTTCCAAAATTGTTTTAATTATATTTAAAATATTTAGTTATAAAATAATTGTTTTATACTTTTCAATTCCAATTTATTTTTATTTATTTATTATTTAATAAATATTTATTAATTAATTACTTATTACTGAATTAGTTTATTAATTACATTAATTTTTTCATTATCTCCATTTTTTGGAGATGATACTACACCAATTTAGGAATAAGAACTTTACTGACTGGTAATTCAGACTTCGATGGAACATTATATATTGTTAAATAATAATTTAAAGATCGATAAAATATGATTTAGAATATAATATTAATTAATTAAAATATATTTTATAGTAATATAAATTTCTCTCGTGTAAAACCAACACAAGAATTAAATAATATAATTAGAATTTTTTAATAAATTCAATACAGCAAGAAACTTGAATTATTAAAGGTAAAATATATTCGAAATAAATATTTAGAATAAGAAAAATAACCATAATAAAAATATAATTCTCGACTTAAAATCCAAAACAGCTTAAGTGGACTTTAGCGTGAATTTAGTTATATATGGCATTACATCCCCTTTAACGTTTCTTTATATGACACATATCGTTTTTCGTCTTTTTTTATCTTAATCGTAACTATAAGCAGAACATTAATAGTTCAATTTATTGTTGTTGGTAATCCAACATAGCTTATGTATTTTTCTTTTTCGGTATCTATGAGTTTAGTTTATAACAATAAATTTGTTCAGATTTGCTTATTTCAACTTAAGTTTTGTTTCCATATTTTATTTAGAGCATATATAAATCAATTAGCAAAATTTTCTATATTTTCTTTGAGTACATTACTCATTTTAAAGTAAAACTAAGTTATTATTAGAAAATTTAAACATGTCAAAATGTTGTATGAAAAATCGAATCAATATAGCAACATCGCATATCAATTTTTTACTTTCACAATTTTTTGGCAATGAAAAGTTGTACAATTATAATTGATATATGTAAAGGAAATTTAAATCATTTTCAATACCTGATACTAAATGGTTTATTTTTTACACGATTTGTTACAACATTAAAAATGCATTTGTGAAAAACTATCATTTTAGACTTAAGTTGTATTGATTTTTAGTCGAGAATTTTATACATATGATATAGGTATGTATATTTTTTATATGTGAAATTAAAAAAGTACATTAAATATTTTATTATTCATTTATGTTGATATATAATAATTTCCGAAATTTGCATTTTTTAAAGTATATTTTTACTGGATTTAACAAAACAAATAAATATAAATAACTTGAAATCACTTTATAAATAAAAAATATAATGATTTTCTCTGAAAAAAAAACCAGATTTCTTTAAAAACGGAAAATTACGTAATTTTATTTTTATTGAATTTTGTGATCATGATTTATTAGACATAAAAGATGAACAAAACAATTTTTTTTTAAATTAAATTTATATGTATGTATTTATTTAAGCTTTAAAATAACTAAATTTTAATAATTTAATTTATTTTCAGTATATAATATAGAAAAGTTACCAGGGTTTAATAAGAAGAATATACGTATAAATACGACGCTCCCATCATTAAATATAGAATAAATCGTTTCAGACAAATTCTTTTACTATATAGTGGAAATATAAACTTATATACCGTGTTATAATTAATCCCTTTTAAACAAAAACTGATATACAATTTTACAGACCGTTATATACTAGATGTTCTAGTGTATAACAATTCCTTACTACATTTGTCTTCCAGCTTAATACATGATTCCACATTAAACTGGATTTATACTAATCCATTAAACTCGTAAAATGATTAGATTTCATGCCGGTTTTAATGAAATTTATCATTTTTCTTTAAAGTGTAAAGACCCAATCATAATGTAAGCATAAACCGATAGCGCTAGATGTAGATTTATTTTTCTCCGCCAAGACATAACCAAGCTAAACACCATCATTGCTGACCTTTTGGGAAGAAAATTATAGATGTGTCAAAGTAATTTTGGAAAACAAAATTAATAAACTTTATCTGTGTTGTAAAATAAGAATTTTTCAAATGGATACATTAGAAATTTTAAAAATAATCCAAAATGTTTATAAGTTTATATGTTTATAACGTGTATTCAAAATTTGTAAAAGTTTGATTTAAATTTAACAACATTTTTCCTTCCAATTTAGAACGTATTTAACAATATTTTCATTCCTGTATTGAAATTGTCTAGCGCTGGCGGTAAATATTCAACATTGTTCATTTTTTGGCGGTAGATTTCTTTTTCTTGACGGTGAGCTCGAGTATTGCGTTTGCTTTCATTGATTTCCATATGTGTTGAATATTTTTCAAAGCTAGCGTTATCGGTTTGCGATTACCTTACATTTGGGCCTTTAATATCAAATTGAAAAATAAAAAATAATTTATAATTTCAAAAACCTGTAATCTCCGATTTTGAAAGTATAATTTCCAAAATTTCATATACCTAATCAGTTTATAATCATCTAATTACACTTATAATTCTATTTTTTAAAATTCTATTTCTTTTATAAAACGTAAATGTTTTTTGTCCAAAGTCTGTCATATTATATTTTTGTAAATATACTTGAACCTTTTAACATTTATATATGTACATACGAATGTTAATGTTTATGTTAATTATATAAATACTATTGATAATTTTACTAAAATAGTCGAAATCAAAAAAGCATAAAATTTATTCTTAATTAAGAACTTTACATAGTAAAACTAAAATAACACTGAAATTTACATAAAAATTTATAATTTTCATTTTAAATAAAATTGTTAATTTACACACCTTTTTTTTGTTTTTGAAAACTTTTCAATAATTCCACAAAGATAAAAATAATATTTTTTTTATTTTTTAGTCTAGTTATAATTAAAATAATAATTATATACGATTTAAATATTAATTACAAAATTTATAATTATATTTAATTTGAAATTATTTCACTTTCTTTTCTTTTAAATAAATGTATTTCAAATTAATTGCACAAAATAATGCAAAAAAAAAAAAACTTTTACTTTTTGTTTAAATCGTTTTTGCTGGTGCCAAATTAGAAAGAAAACTTTTTTTAAAATATATTTTATATTATCGCGTTTAATTGTTATACCACGAACACACTAACTTATACTAAGCGTTAATATTATTAAAGATTCTTTTAAATTATAATATTTTAATTAAATCAATTAAATAAAAAAAAAATGTTCATACGTTTACGATATTTGGTAATTACGAATTTGAAAAATTAACGAAATGTAATACAACTTGATTATATCAAGTCCAACTTGTGACTGATTTAGTGTTGTTGGGCTTAAAGTGTGTTTTATTTTTATATTTGATGAAATGTTTCACACACAACAGTACAGAGTATAATAAATGATGATGACTTTGGGCATTTCCAGAGTTTAATGTTAGCTTGGAAATGGTAAATATAATTATGGTGGGGATTTTTGTTATTTTGTTGTGTTAAAAAAATATGTACAGGGTGGGCCAAAAGTCAATCATGTGTGTAAAAATTACGTTTTTTGTGAATTAATATTTTTTTATGTTTATATAATTATATAATTAGAACTTTGTACGATTTAAATTTTATGTACGTAAATCGTAAATTAATATCTGATTAATGACCATTATTTGCCTCTATGCACCATTGGGTTCTTAACAGGGCATTTTAGAAAATATCGTTGGTTTACAAGCAAAACTCACTAAGTACATTTTCCACGTTTTTAGTTTTTTATACTAAATTAAGTCATTATAATGCCAACTTTATGCTGGCAAAACACTTTATGCTCTCAATCTGATATTTTAACGGTTCTTAGGTGCACATTTATTGCACTAAGGACTAAGTCAATAGTCAATAGTCGATTTAATAAAAACTATGTTTATTGACTTAGTGAATTTTGCTTGTAAACCAACGATATGTGTCTTTATCGTACTGATTTCAGATTTGATGTTGGATTTGAATGCTCTATAGTCCAAGGCTTGTTTGAATACAACCGATCTTTGAGGAAACCCTTGGTTAGATTTGGTGTACGTACTGTACTAGTCAATTAAATTCTGAATTTCTTAAAATACTTTGTCCTCCAAAAATTTATCTTTGGAGGAAGAAGATGTAGTGTGCCGTGTGTGCGCTGACCTCATTTCATCTTGCTATATTACATGTTGTACATGTACCTACTCAATTATTTTGCATATCACGGTACCTGTCCTTATTCATCGTCATCGTCATTACATTGCCAATATCATTTTCAAAAAAAAGGGCCCCATTATACTTTCTGATGTAAATTCGCACCATATTGTGAACAATTATTTTTGCAATCGGTACTGGTAAGGAATTTGGTTTTACAGTACCGAGTTCCTCATTCCTCGGGTATTCTGTTTATTCATATAGCCATTGATATGGTAATGCTCTACATTACTCATAATTTCGATTTCGGTACGACTTTCATTTATTAATATTGATAGACCTTTTGAAAAATATAATTCTTCAATTTGCGTTCGCTGTTCGTTACACTTTTGTTTTTAATAGAACCTTGTTATTTAATTAATTAACAATTCCATTATTATACACATCAATGACTTTTGGTCCACCCTGTATTAAAAAGCATTTTAAGTTCCTATATAAATAAATTTCATATGTGTATAATGTATATTTGCAAAATTTTATTGTACTTTTATATATGATTATATAGTATTAATATTGGGACCGGGGCAAAATATAAGAAGAAAATTAAAATATTGTAATTTTATTAGCAGTAATTTTAATATTAAAAAATTCATGCAAAACAAGTTTTTGATTATAGTTTTTACGTTGAGTATATAAGTAAAAATATGTTAGTGAGATGCTATTAGGGTTACCAACTTTTGAAAATGGTTTTGCAGACAACGTTTAAAATAATTTTATTTTTGAATTTTTTCATAAGTTGTTGATACTGATAAAGATAAAAAATATGAAATAATTTTATATACCTATACATATTTTCGTAATTATCAAAATCTTTAAAAACTTTTCGTTAATTTTCCAAATTATCCTTTACAATATACTTATTTATTTATTTATTTATTTATTTACCAAGCAAGGTACATTTAATTATACAAATACAATTATTATATTATATTAACATTTACAAAAATGATAATAATAAAAAAAAATTATAAATTATTTACTTATTACTATTAACAAAAAATAATGTTTCTTAATTATAAACTTGAGATTAATTTAATTATTTATTTATTTAACAATACAAAATCGAAGATTATAAAATACTTAGACAAAATAAATTGTAATAAACTAGGGTTGATATGTATTAGAAGGGATGTAAAAAAATAGGGATATTAAGGGATATAATAGTAATTTGATTATTTCAAGATGTTGCGAAGCCTGGATTTGTAGGCAAATTTAGATATAGTTGGGGAATAGCAGGAACTATATTGGTTGAAAATCATACAACATCTATTGATAGGTTCATTTTTACCATATTCCGTACGATGAGCAGAAACCTTTAAGTAGGGATGTATGTCTTGTTTGTCTTATGTCATTGTTAAGTATTATCCTGTTAGATATAAAACTAACGTTTATGTTGTTATTCAAGACATCGAGAGTATAACAAGATACTAGTAGGTCGCGTCTAGAGGAAAGTGAAGTCAGTTCAAGTAATTTAAGTCTAGAAAGGTACGTTGGTAAATTATTATAGTCGCGTGGGTCGTGCAGGTCCCGAAGAGCGAAAAGAAGAATTTTTTTTGAATAGACTCTATTCTATCACTGTGCACCTGGAAATATGGTAACCAAATCGGACAGGCATATTCAAGAATTGATCGTACTAAGGTGCAATATAAGGATTTAGTCACCCACACATTTTTAAACTCTTTGGCTCTTCTTTTAATAAAACCCAGCATTTTATTGGCTTTGGAAATGATAAACTTAATAGGATATTTGAAAAAGTAGGACTTAGGACTGTAATCCCGCAAGGAGGACGGTTGACAACACTAGATATCTTTATTTTTTTTATATATTTATATACCAAATCAAATGATTTAATGATATATCAGAATTTGTTTATCATAAATTTGAGCAGAATAATTTGATATCATATTAATTGAAATAAGTGACACGGTTATGATTAAATTTTGACAACATTTTTAACAAGGGTTTAAAACTTTTTTATAAATAACTTTGAATCGTATATTGACTTTTTTAATCGATTAATGAAAAATTTCCATTATTATTTGGATTGAAAACATTTTTTACTTTTAAATAAAAATATTAATTCGTCTTATGCTATTGGTTACTATCAACAATAACGAAGTTCTCGTCAGAAGCTGTAGTCTCTTTTGACAATAATTGTGCTAATATTATCCTACTATGTCTATTAAGTCTAAATTACACATAGGAATAGTAAATCGTTTATAATAAAGGTATAGATTCTCTTGGTTTTCGATTAGTCATCTGTATACTTTAATGACATGGTTGCATTTATCTGAATCGCCATAAACATATTCACCTATAGTACTGATCCAAGGTGGAATTAATATATATAATTTCATAAACTTACTTTATTTATCTGCGACCCGAAAAGTTAATCAATCTACTTAGTATAAATATAATTGAAAAGAGATTATTTTTGTTTACTTGTTTGAAAATTATTATAATTACACTTATATACTTCTATTATTATCATATATAATTAAATATGAAATGTATTAATTTTAATTCATATTGATAATAATTTGAATTCATAGATTAGATTGAAAGATATAGTAATCAAGTAATCTAGACAATTCCAGATGTTCTATTCTCATCAGAATTAATATTACAAAATTGATAATAATTTTTTAGTAAATATTTACAATTATGTTCTAATTTATTTTTAATTAAAATCTATTTATAATATATCTGAATGTTATTAAATCGATTTTACATTATTTATTTAAATTTTGCTATTTGAATGATATGATAATAATATAACATATATTTAATCTCTGTCAGCTTTAGCATATTATTGAATTTTATATCTATATACTCGTAACTATAATTATACTGTTTATTTAAACTAATTGTATTTGGGAATTCCCAACATTTTTCATCCAAAAGTTGTTTTTCATCTTATATGTATATATGCGTCATTTTTATCTTTTTATTTTTGTTATTTTTACTTTTTTGTTGTAGCTTACTTAATTCAATCTAAAAAGATACAAGCAAAAAAATGTAATTTAAAAGAAATGTAGAAAATTATTGTGAATTTTTTTGTAAGATTAAAAAAAAAAATTCCAACATATATTTTTACTTTCCGAATTCTGAAGGAACTGGCAATTGATAGTCAATTGCTTCTTTTATATGGACTTTAATTTGTAAAAGAGGAAAAGAAATAATTTTTTTTAAAGACTATGCTTTAACTTTAAAAGGCAACAAAGTCAATGGACTTTTTATTTCCTTTTTTTTAGAAATAACACATATGGGCTTTGTTGACATTGACCACACATTGACTTAATTTCACCCTCACGAAAATAATCTAAAAAATCAATAACAAAGAATTGTTTTTAAATATTTATTAAAATTAATTAAAATTCCTTATTTGATTATTAATTTTCAGTTACTAAACTTAATTTTGTATGACACTTTAATGATTTTATATGGTATATTATAAATAATGAAAGTTCCCAAATTTTAGTGTTGGTTACATCAGATTTTTTTATTCTAAATTGTTTTATTACAAAGAAAAATTAAAGAATTAAAATATTGGGGATTTTTATTTATTAATTTTTTAATAGTAAATTTACTTTATATAAATTTATAATTTAAAAACACAAAGAAAAAATTAAAAAGAAATTAAAAGCTGATAAAATTTTAAAATTTGCTCGTAAATTTGGAAAGGTTACCCCATAACATAAGTACATATTTCCTTTTTCCCTAGAAATTGTCGAAATATGAAATATAATAAAAATGTTGAAATTAATAAATAATTTAATCAAAATATTTATTATAATATCGGTTATCAATCCATTCTCATCATGTTGAAATGATATTCTCTGTCTATATGGTGAACAAAGCAAAATTAGCACATACAATTCCAGAATGTAACAACAAAATTATACATAAAGTTTTATATAATTATATTCAACGGTGGCTATACCATATAGGCAAACTAGGCAGACGCATATATTAATGTTTATCTAGTATGGAACCCTACGCGAAACCCAAACCACATAAAAAATAATATATAATCGAGTTGTAGCTTACTTAATATATAGGCTATATAAAGCACCTTGTTAACATCATCATATAAATCCATTTAATATAATACTCTTGATGATATACCACTGAACGAAGCTGAAAAGTAGCCTTCGGTTTTTGGAAGATACTCGGTTAAAATTCAGAGTTACAACTAGCTTTCCCCGTCAATTATTGTTTATAAGCCGAGTGAATTTTTCCAATATGTAATGAATTTTTTTAATAAATATAAATAATGTACATATATATATAAATATATTAATTTTTTGTAATCAACAAAGGATTTGTATGATGAAGAAAGCCTCATATATCTACTAGCAAACTATAGTAGTATACTACCAACATAAATCCTCATGGAAAACATCGTGAATATGTTATATAAACAGCATTTATATTGAAGAAAAAAAATAATTATTCCAATATTTATTTAAAAATGTTTAAAATCATATTTATTTAATAAATTTTTTTGCATATTTTAGTTTTACAGTGTAACTCCAACAGTGAAACAAGAGATTAAAATATAAAATGGAAATATCATTTAGATTTACAATAATAATTTTAACTTAAAGTTTAGTTTTTATTATTTCGAATTGGTAGTGATACATTTCAGTTTTAAATATATAAATGCAAAATAAGGTTTATAATAGTTAATTATTAATAAAATGAAAATTTTTAAATTTCTTCATTCATACATTATTTAATATTAAATTACTATCTTTTGAAGTTACAAAATTTTCGACAAAATCCAAACATTATCCATACACTAGAATATATATAATAAAAAAATTATTAAAATTTAGTATTTTATTTTACGTAAACAAAAATCTTATTAATAACTACAAATCAGTATCCATTGAGTAATTGTTTAAACTTAAAGCAGACATATTTTTGTAAGCAATATCATCAGTAATAGCGTCATCAGAATCAGAATCATCAGAATTATTTTGTTCTGGATCAAATAAACCAAGCATTTTTTGTGGTGGTTGCCAAATAACTAAAGCTGTACATGGTTTTTGATAATGATTTAATAATGCTTTTGGTAAAATATTATCTTGTTGTAAATTTTTTATTTCATTACAAACAGTTATGCGATTAGCACGTTTTAATTTTTCTTCCAATTCTTTGGGATTATTTATTGGATAAAGATAATCTAAATCAGCAGTATTCATTGAATCAGTATCATTTATAGCAGTATTTGATGTTCCAGGTATTGGTTCTTCTGTAAATGTATTTGAATTATGGGCAGTGAAATCTTTTGAGATGTGTAAACTATTCAAATGTGCAGCCATTTTATCTTCGGTAATAAGTTGTTTAGTAGGACTTAAAATAATAAATATTGTTGTAATGAAATGAAAAAAAAAATGTATGGAAACTTACAGTATTGGTGTATATTCCGATTTACGTTTCTGGTGCTGAAATGATTTAGAATTAAAAGGGACTTGTGCACTAAATTCCATTAGACCAGAATATGAAGATGTCCATGCCAAAGATGAAGAATTCCATGGATTTTGTGGTGGTTTAGGTAATAAATGTGAAGTATCCGTAAAATCGCCTGATCTGTAATTACTTTATTTTAAATGATGAAATATGGTTTTTTTTATAAAATACCTCATCTTAAATAAAAATTTATTTATTTATTGTTAAATAGAATCGCTTTCTTTTCTAACAGGTTATTATTTTGTGAGGTGTGAGCAGATGATTTTGTGTAACAAACAAAAAATTGTGTGTTGGTTGTTTACTTGAAAGTTTGACAGTTCAAATAGTTCGCGTGTCGTAACGTAACGAACGCAAAGTAATTTAGCTTAGTTGGCGTTGATTTATTTAAGGAAATACGCAAAAACCTTTTGCTTATTTTTTTCGTATATTTACGATTAATATGTTTCAATTTTTATTTTTGGAGAATTTAGTACCCTTCGTATTTTGGATATTGACGTGAATGTGTTTTAAATACATATATGGGAAACATACATAAACGAGAAAAAATATTTTTCGGGGTCAAAATTATTCGAACTTCAAATTATATTATAATTGATTTTTATTCCTTAAAATTAAAAAAATATGTTGCGCGACGTCACCACCCAATACTTCAGAATATGATTAAATCAGAATGTAGTTTATATGTCGATACGCACATACGCTAGCGTATTTCGAAATAAAACGCCACGATGTGTAAATTATCTAACTGAATAGTACATTATATGCTTTTCAAAATTGAAAATTTGAATTCTCGGCGTATATTATATTATGCCTGCTATAATCCAAAATGTATGTATATGAAAGATTGATAGCCGTTGTCAATATTTTAATTTTCCTATTTTTGCTTTCAAAAATACGATGATTACGCGTAAAGGTCACCAGTATTAAATGCCAGTATTAAATTGAAATCTTTTTTTATATTTTATACATTAAAAAAAAAAAATATTGTCAAAATTTGCGCTAAGAAATTGTTTATGCGAAATTTTTAAATGTACGAAAAATCGAAAGGAATTCTGATCTATTTTTGTAATTATTGTCACATTCTGACATGTGCCAGAAATTCAGAATCAATCATAAATGTTTTGTGTTTTCGTTTTGATTGGTTTAACAAATTGGGTATATGACGTTGGATATTGACTTTACTTTCCTTCTCCGAAAATTGATTTTTTTGATTTTTTAATTTTCTATAAAATAATGGTGAATCCCTGTATTCCAAAAAGATAATAATATTTAATTTTGTGTATAAATAAATTTACTTATTAATATGACAATGGAATTAATACCATTGTATTTAGGCAAATGCTTGTCTGATTTAACAAAACTTTATGAAACTTTACCCGATTGCAGAGGCAAAAAAATTCAAATGTAAGTGCTTTCTTGAATTAATTGTGTTAATTTTACTTAATTAATATATTTACTTTATAAATTTTTCAGGCTATTAAAAACTGCAAATTCATTATATAAAAATGCAGAAAAATATAGGCTGTTAGCTGATCAAGAACAAAGTTATGTATATTATATGAGATATTTGAGTTTAATACACATAATACGACAGAATCCAGATTATTCACGAGATAAACAATTTGTTACACAAATGTTAGGTGGTCAAACACGTCAAGATATTGCAATCGAGATTGTTACTGATTTATCAAATTCATTAAAATTGCGATATGATAAATTAAATAAAAAATTGAGTGCAATTAAAACTAGTACTGACAATAATACCATTATAAATACAAGTTTGTCCAAAAAGAATCATTCTTATAATGACGTAATGAATGATGAAAGAGAATTTCGACCAAATACTGCTATTACTTGTAAGCAATTATATTATATGATTAAGAAACAAAATCCTTGTGAAAGTTTACTTATAATGGATTGTAGACCAAAGGAAGATTTTCGTAAATCAAGATTAATTTATACATCATGTTTAAATGTGCCGCAAGAAATCTTAAATTTGGGGTACGTACATTTTAATAAATGTTTGATGATTTAGATTAGATAACTAGTTTATATACATATTGCGTTTTAGGATGTCAGCTGGAAAAGTTCAGCTGGAACTAGATGATAAATCACGTGTTTTATGGGCATCAAGATCTGTTAAAGATCATGTTGTATTAATGGATTGGGATTGTAAGAATGCAGATCCACCAACTTCAAGTGCTATTAACAGATTAAGAAATATTTTAAGAAATGTAAGTTTTGATTTAAAAAAAATATATATATACACTCAGAATTTTAAGCTATTAATTTTATATCTGAATATTTCGCCTGAATTTGATTCATAATAATCATCTAAATGAAATTGTAAAATTAGCTAAGAATTTAACTTAATTTTAGTGGGATCCGGATACAAGATATCGTTCACCTATTAAAATTCTAGAAGGTGGCTATGAAAATTTAATTCTATTATATCCCACAATTTGTACAGATTCAACTGTAATAAATCCATTAAAATCAAATGAATCTGATTCTGAATTACTTGATGATATTGAATATCCAACAATATTGGAAATGACAATGCAAGATGATTTAGTATTTACAAATAATATACCATTGTATCCACAACAACAATATATCCAACAAGAACAATTACAACAACGAACAATACCTCCAAATATTGATCGTTCAAGTAAATTAGCCGCTCAAAAAATCTATGAAAATAAACAAAAAATTGATATACTTCGTGAACGTGAGGCTATAATTGATAAGGCATTGGAAAATGAACAAATATTATTAAATACTGAAACACAATGGAAAAATGTTCAAAAAGAAGTAGTTAAATCTGATAATATTGATAAAAAAAAACTATTAGCTGAACATCAACAATTATTATATAAAATTTATCAACTTGAAAATAATGGAAGAGACTATGTAAGTTTTTTAAAGCAATTTTCAATAATTATGATTACAAATATAAATTTTGTTTATTAATTAATTGTAGGAGTCGGAAAATGATCGATTACGTTTAGAATTAGAAGATTTTAAAGCACGTGAAAAAGACTATAATAATAAAATTAGTGAAATTGAAGCAGAAAATTTGAAATTAACTGAAAAACGTATTGAAGAGAAATCAAAACAACAAAAATTAATTGACGAACAAAGAGAACAAGAGAAATTGGAAAGAGTTAAACAATTAAAAAATATCAGTGAACAGAAAAAACATCTAAGAGTAATTGATATATATATATATATAATATTTTTATTACAATAATTTTTTTAATTCTTTTGCGTAGCCAACAATTGAAGAAGAATCATCAAAACCAAAAATTCCACAATTTGATCGTTCTATCAAACCAGCTTTACAAGCAATATCAAATTTCGTAGAACCGAAAATACAGAGAGATTTTTCACCTATTCGAGGAACAACAGTAAGATTAAAATATATTAGTATAGTTAGAAACATATGATTTGTACTAGAAAAAATCTAGAAAATATCTTTTTCTAAATCAATTGGACCTTAGTATTCATTAGATTTTCTAAATTTTTTGTAATAATATTCCAATTTTACTAAGTGATACAAATATTTCCTAAGAAAGAGTTTAATGATTGTTTAAAAAAACCTTATTTAAAATTTTAAAAATTATGGCTTAAAAATTTAAAGTGAATGTTTTTAATTTACTATAAATATTTTTTTTTTATTATTATCACAAACGAATATAAATTCATGTTTTAATAAATGTGAAATTTGTACAAAAATTTAAAGTGAACACAGCACAAAAATAGTAAGAAAATCATTTTTTCTTATTACAATTTTTTTTTGTTATAGATATTTATAGTTTTTCACGTGACTTTTCTTTCTTGTTAATTTAAGAAGTTTTTTTTTGCCCTACACTTATATTTGTTTTTCAAATTTATTTACCTATAAAAGCAACATTAGAAAAAGCAACAGATTAAAATTAAATAAAAATAAATTTAGTATAGATTTTTAAAAATCCATAAGTATTCGACCCAATTGTGAACTTGGCGTTGGTAAAATACAACCTCAAATTATACAACCAAAATCATACTCATTGAAAGAGGATACTTTATTATTATTATTATTATTATTTTAATCCGATTATATCGTAAACATTTCCGATATTTACCATAAATATTATTTATTTTTTATGAGCATTCAGTTTGGTGTTGAATTTTTACTGAGAATCTTTATAAAAACTATTTTTTTTTTGTAACTTTTTATAAAATTTTAAGTGTAGGGCAAAAATTTAATAATTTTATCAAAATTTCATAACTAAGATTTTGCTATATTTTCTATACAATTAAAAATTTCGATTTTTTAAATTAACAAGAAAATTTCAAATAATTTAAGAAATAATGTGATTATAAATTATAATATTATTATTTTTTACAATTTTGTAATGGTTATAATTGGTAGATATAAAATAAAATTACCAAAATATAATTTTGTTAGCCCATTTAAAAAGGTAAAAGAGTAATAGTTATTCTACATTTCTATAAATAGATATTATAATTATGAAATAATATCATCAGCTTTAAGTTTAAAAAAAAAAAAAATCATATATTTTTTCTCCTTTTTTAGGGCCGCGGCTTAACTGGTTTAAAAAATCTTGGCAATACATGTTATATGAATAGTATAATGCAGTGTTTAAGTAATACTGGCACATTAACAGATTATTTTGTAACAAATAATTATAAAACTCATGTCAATCGTGAGAATAAAACAAAAGGTAGAATTGCCGAAGAAGTAGCTGCATTAGTTAAAGTTTTATGGAATGGCCAATACAAATGTGTAGCGAGTAAAGATTTAAGGGTACATTTTCATATTCATTATTTAAATAATTTTTAATTATTTTAATACAATTTATATATAAATAGTATGTTATTGGCCAATATCAACAAATTTTTAGTGGAATTGAACAACAAGATTCACATGAATTTTTAACAATACTTATGGATTGGTTACATTCTGATTTACAAACATTACAAATAACTGATTCACCACGTCGTGATAATTTACATGCTGCAGAAAAATCATGGTTGGAATTTACAAAATCATGTGAAAGTTATATATTACAATTGTTTTATGGCCAAATTAAGAGTACCGTTAAATGTGTTGAATGTACTAAAGAAAGCGCTACTTATGAATGTTTTTCAAATTTAAGTTTAGAATTACCACCAACAGCAAATCGTTGTCAAATTGACAATTGTTTAAATATGTATTTTCATGGTGAAATAATATGTGGTTGGAATTGTCCAAATTGTAAACAAGAACGAAAGGCTATTAAAAAATTATCTATATCAAAGTTACCACCAATTTTAGTAATACACTTAAAAAGGTAAAAAATTCAAATTTAAATATATTTAACATTTTAGTATTATTATAATTAGGAGTAAACCAATAGTTACCACATTATTTTTAGTTATTATATATATATTTATTTTATATTGTACAGATTTTATGCTGATCCCGAATCCCCTACCGTTACATATAAGAAAAAACAAAATTATGTTCATTTTCCATTAGAACAATTAGATATGACACCACATATAGCAAAATCGGAATCGAGATCACGAGCACCAAAAACATATAATTTATATAGTGTATCAAATCATTATGGATCTATGGAAAGTGGCCATTATACAGCATTTTGCAAAAGCACAGTTTTTAATAGGTAAATATTAATTTAGGTTTTCGAAAATATTGAAGTTGAACAATTGCAAATTTATACGAATGAATATTTCATTGAATGAATAATACCGAATGAATTATTACAATTGCACAGAAAATAAAGTTAGGGAAATGGTCCTTTCGGAAACTATACATTCAGTGAATTTACATTTAGTATTTTGTTGATTTCGCGATTCACATTCGATGAATTATTTTCGGTTAATCAATATAAATCAAGAAAGTTTTTTTTTCTTATTTTTCTAGATGGTTCAAATATGACGACACAGTTGTTTCAAATTTGGATTCAAGTGATGTAGTTTCTAGTGCTGCATATATTTTATTTTACACAAATTTACCATTATCAAAACCATCTGATATCGTATAACAACAGCTAAATAAAATATAATATTTTAGAAGAAGACTTGGGAAAAAATATATAAAAAATAATTTTTATATATTTTAAAAAATAATTTTTTTTATATATTTATAAAAAAAACTTTAAAAAATAATTTTTTATGACTCAAAATTTGGCAAATTGAATTCAGCTCCCAAAGAGTCACTTGTAGCAAATTTTTTTTTTGTTTTTATATGTAATTGTATTTCGAAAATATTTTCGAATAGTGGAAATGTGTACCAAAAACAACAACATACCGTTAAAAAATATTCCTTGTTACCTATTTATCTACAACAAAAAAATATTTTTAAGAAACCAGTTTTTAAAAAATCGAACCGATTTTTCATGTTAAGAATATAATTACTTTGTGATTACAATTCAAAATTTATTGTTATCACATTTATTATTTGTTTATTTTTTTTTTATTTGGTTGCTTTTGTTTTTATTTGATTTTTAACTATTAAAATATTAAGGTTTACTAACAGAGCATGATGTGCATTATTAAAAAATTACATAAAAAAAACGAGTAGAAATTTAGTTTATTTAAATATTATACGAAAACTTTACACTATTTTTATATTTTAGATTTAATAAAAAATAAAAAAAGAATGTTATAAACATTTTCTCTTAAATATATTTTAAATAAAAAAAAATATACAAATTTAAATAATTAATATTTAGAAAGAATTGTAATTTAATCTCAAGAACAACTGAAATAAATGTTTTGAATTTTCATGAAACAAGTGAAATAAAGGTTTTGAATTTTCAAATGGTTTTGTTTTTGAAACGGCTGACATTTATTTGTTCATTCTAAGCACTAGTATTACTAACAGTCCCAAAAATACGTTAATAGCAAATCAAAACAGATTTTGCCAATCTGTAAATAAATTTAATTATATAATTATATTTTATTTTAAATTCAAAAATTGTAGTGATTTGTTTACTGCAAATAAATTAGTTAACCAAATTTTCGTAGCTATAATAAATAAGTGAATCTAGTAAATATTTATGAAATTTATCATGTTCGTCTTTTCAGTTGGAGTATTTTAATTTTTATAAAGCTTGGGCGCAAAATAGCTACGAAAAATCCATTTAGAAAATACAGTGCTTACTCAATCGTAAGGCTAATAAATTATATTTCAATATATTGCAATATTGCAAATGAGGAAATTTTCGGGTTGTATCAGTCTCAAACCCATAATACACGTTTCGAAAGCAATCAAAATTCACAACTAGATGGCACTTACAAACAAAAATATGTCAAATTATTAATTTTTTAGGTTATGTTGGTGAATTATTGAATTCACAAATTTCAATTGTGTAATTGTCAAAATCTATTTGTAATTTATACAAAAATACTTAAAAAAAAATAGCCTAAATTCCTCTTAAATTCTACTCTGATCACTAATGTTAAATAGTTATATTTAAAAAATTATATCTAAGTAGAATATTTTTTAGAGGAAGAAGAATGGCAAAACATTTGGCACAAATTA
Source organism: Rhamphomyia laevipes (assembly GCA_963920725.1). Taxonomy (NCBI): domain Eukaryota; kingdom Metazoa; phylum Arthropoda; class Insecta; order Diptera; family Empididae; genus Rhamphomyia; species Rhamphomyia laevipes. The sequence continues at coordinate 53,464,767 of OY987257.1, forward strand.
TAGTTTTAGGTGCTCAAGTTGTTGGTCGAGCATTTGCAAGAGCATTAAAACAAGAATATGCTGCTTCACAAGAAGCAGCTAAACGTGCTGGTGGAGGTAAACAAGGACAAAATAGAGCTGCAGCTAATGCAACAAGAGGTATAATATTAATATTTAGATATATTTGGTAAACTCAAATATAATTATATTTTAGGTATGACATTAGAAGAGGCACAACAAATTTTAAATACAAATACATTAGATAAAGATGAAATTGAAAAAAAATATGAACATTTATTTAATATAAATGACAAAGCAAAAGGTGGTTCATTTTATTTACAATCAAAAATTTTTCGAGCTAAACAACGGCTAGACGATGAATTACAATCAACGAAAGAAAAACCTCCAAAAGAGCCACCGAATACGAGTGGATGAATTCTGTTTAGTTCAAAATAGTATAAAAAATATAATAAATTTAGTTTTTTTTTTCAATTGGTAAATAAAATTGTTAAAGTATTTAATTTGTTATTTCGAAGAAAATAATAAAAAGATATACGATCGAAGAAAATATGATTTTACAAAAAATATCGTGAAAAATATCTTATCTGAATTTTTTCTATCCTCATCTAATTCAATAAATTTTTTCCATATATTATTTATATGTAATATATAAATTGGAAATAAATCACGTAGGAACTGAAAGAATTAATTGATGCACATTTAAGACAGTCGTCATCGAGAGCGAGTTACGATTATGAGCTTGAACTATGTGGTGAAGCGCATATTATATATTCTCTATTTTATATTTATTATACACGAACTTCTTCTGATTAATACGTAATTGAATTGAAAAGAATAAAATTAGTTCCCTAGTCTGTATTTTTCAAATTTAATAATGGGAAATAGAATTCGCAAATAAATAGATTTGGGGAAATTGTATTAAAACCATAGTAAGGTTTTAAATAATAAATAAATCAATAGTTTTTAATAAATCCTTTTTTCCAACTACATATTCAAGAACTTGATCAATGATCGTATTTTGCAAGTGTAAAATACTTCGCGATTTTTATTCGAGATTAGAAAATTTGTGCGATTTCGAATTCTTTAAGTAGCGTTCAGAAATTATGGCAAAAAATACATGCCGTCTGTTATAGATATTTTAAATGTCAAAAATTGGCGCCAAAAACTAAAAAGAAACAAGTCCTGCAAATACATTATTTTGTTGTGCATTTTAAGTTTAATTTTCTGATATCTATAAAAATAAAAATAATAATTCTCTGTTTATTATTACTTTGCTTTTGTTACTTTAAAGTTTATTATTTTTAATATGTCTGTAAGTACTTTCTATAAAAATTTATGATTAAGAATTTAATATATATTTTTATTTAAACAAAGGATCCACCAAGTTCTCCACCTAGTTCACCAATACCTGAAACACCAAGTGATGCTGGTGGTGAACGTCGACGTGAACCACGATCTAATATGACATCACCAGTTGGTGATTTTGAACCATTTGAAAATGAAGAAGAAATTCTTGGTGATCATACAATCCATCATGAAGTAGAAGAAGATGGTGAAGAATTGTTTGGTGATAATATGGAAAATGATTATCGTCCAATGCCTGAACTAGATAGATATGATCCAAATTTACTTGATGAGGAAGATTACAGTGATATTGAAATGGATGATCGTGTTGCAGCTGAGACTGAAATGAGACGACGCGATCGTGCTATGGGTATACATCGTGATGATCGTGAATTGGGTTTTGATCAGAGCGATGATGAAGATGAAATACCGAAAGCTAAACGTCGCGCTGCCGAACAAGCAGCTACTGGTGAAATGGAAGATGAAGAAATGATTGAATCTATTGAAAATCTTGAAGATACAAAAGGATATTCGACTAAAGAATGGGTATCTATGCTGGGACCACGTACAGAAATTGGTAATCGTTTTAAAAGTTTTTTACGTACATTCGTCAATGTAAAGGGACAATATACATATCGTGATCGAATTCGTCGAATGTGTGAACAAAATAAATCATCATTTGTTGTTTCTTATACGGATTTGGCCAATAAAGAACATGTTTTGGCATACTTTTTACCTGAAGCACCATTTCAAATGTTTGAAATATTTGATAAAATTGGTAAAGAAATGGTTTTAAGTATTTTTCCAACATATGAACGTGTCACAACTGAAATACATATACGAATTTCGGAATTGCCATTAATTGAAGAACTAAGAACATTTCGGAAATTACATTTAAATCAATTGGTTAGGACATTGGGTGTTGTTACAGCTACAACGGGTGTATTACCACAATTATCAGTAATTAAATATGATTGTGTCAAATGTGGTTATGTGTTGGGACCATTTGTACAATCACAAAATTCAGAAGTAAAGCCGGGCTCTTGTCCAGAATGTCAAAGTGTAGGACCATTTTCGGTAAGAAATTAATAGTTAAAAAAAATATCTTAAATTAATTTTAGATTGCGAATTTAATTATTTTTTTATTTTTCCAATTATATTTTAATTCATAATTTATCAAAAATTCTAAATATGTATATATATTGTAGATTAATATGGAACAAACACTGTACAGAAATTATCAAAAAATAACTTTACAAGAATCACCTGGACGTATACCAGCTGGTCGTATACCACGTAGTAAAGATGTTATATTATTGTCAGATTTATGTGATTTATGTAAACCAGGTGATGAAATTGAAATAACTGGTATTTACACAAATAATTATGATGGTTCATTAAATACGGATCAAGGATTTCCAGTATTTGCTACTGTTATAATAGCTAATCATATTGTTGTTAAAGATAGTAAACATGTTGTACAATCATTAACTGATGAAGATATTGCAACAATACAAAAATTAAGTAAAGATCCGAAAATATTTGATAGAGTTGTTTGTAGTATGGCACCATCAATTTATGGTCATGAATTTATAAAAAGAGCATTAGCTCTGGCATTATTTGGTGGTGAATCAAAAAATCCTGGTGATAAACATAAAGTACGTGGTGATATAAATTTATTAATTTGTGGTGATCCTGGTACAGCAAAATCACAATTTTTAAAATATACTGAAAAGATAGCACCACGTGCTGTTTTCACTACTGGACAAGGTGCCAGTGCTGTTGGTTTAACTGCATATGTTCGCCGAAATCCAGTTTCTAGAGAATGGACATTAGAAGCTGGAGCATTAGTATTGGCAGATCAAGGAGTTTGTTTAATAGATGAGTTCGATAAGGTGAGATTTAATATTAATAAGCATTCTTAAAGTAGGAATTTTTTTTTATATATATTAGATTAGTTATATATAACATATACTTTTTTTTAGATGAATGATCAAGATCGAACTTCAATTCATGAAGCTATGGAACAACAATCAATATCAATTTCAAAAGCTGGTATTGTAACATCACTTCAAGCGCGTTGTACTATTATAGCCGCATCAAATCCAATTGGTGGTCGCTATGATCCCAGTATGACGTTTTCTGAAAATGTTAATTTATCTGAACCAATTCTATCACGTTTTGATATTTTATGTGTTGTAAAAGATGAATTTGATCCTATGCAAGATCAACTTTTATCAAAATTTGTTGTTGAATCACATATTAAACATCATCCAGCTAATGAAGAGATTATTGAAGAATCACAACAACATGGTGCAATGGAAATATCACAGGATTTATTACGAAAATATATTGTTTATACAAAAGAAAATGTCAGACCTAAATTAAATGTAAGAAAATTTACATAAAATTTCTATCGCCAATTTTAATTTTTTTTTTTTTTAAATTTAATTTTAGAATATCGATGAGGATAAAATTGCCAAAATGTATGCTCAGTTACGTCAAGAATCATTTGCAACTGGTTCATTACCAATTACAGTACGTCATATTGAATCTGTTATACGTATGTCAGAGGCATCAGCTCGTATCCATTTACGTGAAAATGTTCAAGAAGTTGATGTTAGTATGGCAATTCGTATGATGTTAGAAAGTTTTATTGAAGCACAAAAATTCAGTGTTATGAAAAAAATGCGTGCAACATTCCAAAAATATTTATCGTTCCAAAAGGATCATTCAGAATTATTATTCTTTATATTACGTCAATTGACTTTAGATCAATTGGCTTATATTCGTTGTAAAGAGGGACCAACAGCAACGCATGTTGAAATTATGGAACGTGATTTAATTGAACGTGCCAAACAATTGGATATATTTAACTTAAAACAATTTTATGAAACTGATGTATTCAAAAGAAATGGTTTCTCATATGATCCAAAACGTAAAGTTATTCTACAAATTGTTCCGGTAGCTGCTATTGTAATTTGAATTAATTTTTTGTGTTTATTTTTTAAATTTCCGTTTAAAATATAATTTAGTTTTTTTTTATTTATAAAGTACAAACAAAATATTGTCTATATTTTCTTTTTTTTTTTGCAATGAAAGATTACAGTTTTCATTAATAAATTTTTAAAGAAGTGTGAATAATCTGTATTATTTTAGTTGATAATCAATCCATTTTTACTAATTTAGTATTAGTCAACAATTATAAAATAATAGACTACATTATACTAGATTTTTTCTTAAATTTTGATCAAATTTTATTATTAAAAATAATTATTGGAAATATCATTTTTGTAATCTGCCTTCTGCCTAGAGTACATCATTTGATCATTAAACTATTGATATACATGACCAAAATTTTACAAGAAAAAGTGCACTGTAAATAACATCAGGCCGAACATTGCGTATCTTCTATGATGACTAAGAACACAACATTATGTGAACTAAGAACACCGCATCCTTATATGCTCATGTATTTTTTCGAATTTTGTTAAATTTCCAATTTTTAGATGTCTGAAAGAATGGTAAAATAAGCACTAAGTACCTAAAAGATTAGAATAAGGTAAAACAAAATTATAAATAAATAATTTTCTAATAATTTTTTATTAAATTATGTTGTTAGAGTTATTATATATATACGGTATATATTATTATATACAAGTTTATATAATAGTAATTTTATAAATATGATGATATAATAATATAAAAACAATAATTATAATTGCAATAAATAAAGACGGCAAAACTAAATTATTTTTTATAAATTTTACTTTTAAATACAATTTATACACAATTCAAAAAATACAATTAATTTATATACAATTAAATAAAAAAAAAAATACATATTAACACGGTAATCATAACATAAATAATATTTAAAATACTTATTTACATATATGATATATTTAATATAAAATCAATAACATTAAACCATTTTTTTAAAGAAATTAATTTAATATAAAATTTTTATTTAATTTTAAAATCTATTAAAAAAAATAATAAGTATTAAATAAAAAAAAGAAAAACAATATTTTAATCTAATAAAAATAATGTATATTTAAATAATTTTACTATAAAATTCAAAATTTAGATTTAGTTTTTGTTGTTCTTGTTGGTTGTTAACTAATAGAAACCTGGATTTGTATGTTCAATAATACAACGTTTACAATATTTTTTAACTGCCCGATAACCCTCAACAGATATTTGACAATCTTGTATATTAAGTTGTTGTAAACCACGACAATAATATGCAATACATTGTACACCACGATCAGTTATCATATCACAATTACGTAAACTTAATTTTTTTAAATTTGGACAACTTTCGGCTAATGCACGTAAACCAGCATCACTAACATCACATTTACCAATATCTAATGCTCTAAGTCGTGGACAGGAACGTGCTAAAAATGTTATTGAATCATCACTAACAGCTTCACATCCACGTGCATTTAAATATCTCAATTTATAGCATCGTCGGGCAATTACTTTTAATCCAGCATCAGAAACACGATCACATTTTGCTACAGATAAATAACGTAATGCAGCTCCTAATTTTGCTAATTCATATAGTCCAAAATCGGTAATATTTATACAATCGGAAACACTTAATTCTTTTAGGGCAATACAAAAACTAGGAACAAATTTTAAACCAGAATCTGAAAATAGAAAATTAAAAAATTGAATTAAACGATTTTATTAATTGGAAATTACAATATAAAAAAAACATTAATATAAATTTATTACCAGTTATTTGAATACATCTTCTCAAATATAAATAAACTAATTGTGGACAATTTCGAACAACAACTTTTAATCCAATATCATCTATGGCAGTACAATCAGTTAAATCTAAATATTGAAGTAATAATCGTCGTGGTGGTTCAAAATTTGAATTCATACTAATGCTAGTAATTGCAGTACATGCTAACAAAGAAAATATCAATTAATTTTTATAGAATAAATATTTTATAAAGACTTTAAAATAATATTTACCAGTTACATCCAAGTGTTGTAAATTACTACATTTTGTTAGTACATCACATAATGCCTGATTGGAAACATTCATACTTGATTGTAATTGTAAATGTGTTAATTCTGGACAACGTCTAGTCAATAATTGTAAACCTTTATCTGTAACTTTACATCCTTCACCTAACATAACCCTTTCAATATTTGGACATGAACCATTTCGACTTTGTCCACATAGACGGCGAAAAATCATTTTTAATGCTTTATCACCACTAATATGTTCACCTTTTAAACTAATTAATTTCCATAATATTGGTTGCCATGCTAAATTTTCAAAACGTCTACAAACTCTTGCAACATTACACAATTCACAACTGTCCAGCCAATTAAATATTTTTAGTACAGCTTGATCAGGTAAACGATCAAATCCTGGACCTGAACGACATGGTCCCTTTTTACTCCATGGTCCAGGTATTTGATGACCAGATGTTGTTGGTGATGGTGATACTAATGTTGCATAACCTTGATCTAAACTCGGTGAAAAACGACCAATATTTGATAGACCTTCTGATAAACTCTTCACTTTTGATGGATGAAAACGTTTATCTAAATGACCATTTGTTGTTGTCGTTGAATTTGTTGTTGAATTATTTGAATGATGACCACTTATATCGCTATATCCATTATTATTATGTAATGTTGTCGAATTATCTAAAAAACCAGATGAGCCTCTTGTTGGTGTACGTTCAATTAAATATCGATCTGAACCACTCGTTTCACTTTCAAGTAAATTATCTAAAAAATAAAATGTGATTTAATTTTTTTTTTAATTATTTATATAATTTTTATATTTTAGGTTTTTACTATTATTTTACTAATGCTAAAATAATTTACCTAATATTCTACTACTATCGGTTCCATCATCTCTTCTGCTATTATTATCATTATTATAATTACATAAATTTTGTTCTAAATAATATCGTTCATTTTTAAAATGATTTGTTTCAGATCCTAATGGTAAACCTCTAATTGCACCTTGTAAATATAATGAATCCATTTTTTGTTCTAAAAAATATTGTTGATGATTATTTAAAGTTGTTGTTAAGTTTCTTTGATTAATACACCGTGTACCAGATGAATTTGCTGGTAATGGTACACTACGTCTTCCACTAATACCACAATTATTAATATTACTACCACCATTATCACTTGAATCTTCATTATTATTATTATTATTATTATGGTTATTATGATGTAAAATATATGTACATGGTGTAGTTCTTTCTGATCTATATTGTAATAAACTTTCAATTGGTGTATAATTTCTAGATGTCGGTAATTGTCTACGTCTTATTGGTTCTAAATTTGTTCTTCGTGTTTCATATGGTGATGTTTCTTGTAAATGTTGTGGTTGTTGTTGTTGTAAATGATGTACACCATTATTATTATTATTATTGTTACCACCAACACTGCCGCCATGTGAAGAATGTTGTTCCATTGAACTTGATGAACTTCTAGATAAATGATACATTTCTATTGATTCATTATGATGACGTCTATTATTCATATCTTGATGATGATGATTTGATTCCGTTGATGTATAAATAATATCATCAGTATCGTCTATACTTAAATTTGGTGATTTTCTAGACATTTGATACACTTGTGGATTTAATGGACTTGAACTAAGTGGATGATGATATATTTGGGCATCTAATGCTGATGGTATATTTCTACCTAATGACGCCAAGGGACACTCAACTGGTGGCCCTCGGCGTGTTTGGTGTGTCATTTTATTTTGAATGAAGTATCAATTTTTCTAGAATAAAGAAAAAAAAAATTATATAAAACTATAAATAATAATTATGCTTAATATCATAAAAATGCATAAAAATAATTATTAAATTAAAAAATAATCAGTTTATTTTTTATAGATGAAAAGATTTTCTAAGTTTTGTTTTTACTAAATACATTTTTGGTAAATCAGAACAGCAATTAGAAAATGTTACCATAATATTATAAAATATATTTATCATTAAATATATATAAAATATGAAAATCATTTTTGTGGAAATGTTACCATAAACATATTTCAATAATATTAATATAATTATGTATGTATAGTAAAATTTTGAAATTATTCAAAATTTAATGGTAAATAATTCGTCATTTTTCAAATATAATTCTTGTCAACTAATTTATTAATTAATATGTAAGGCAGGCAGTCCGCTCCTATTGATCTAGCCAATTAAAAAAATATACATAGTCATATAATCATTTGTGTCCTAACAGTTTTGACCTATAAGCATTTGTTCACTTTGCACATATAGTTAGCTATGAATGGAACTGGGACTATAGTCATCAAGAGTATTATTATGGCTGCGTTAACGGTGAAGCTCTGAATCCTAACTAACAATATCCAAATTATAAATAACTTATCCAGAATGTAACATTTTAAATTTATAAATTGTTTTTTTTTTTTAGTTTTTTAAAAGTAAATATTCAGTTATTATTAATTGAGTAGCTACTGGAAAATATGTTTATATACATAATGCAATATATTTTTCCAATAGCTTGCAAATTATTCTAAGCTTCATTAAATCGAATTACATAAATATATTTTGTATATCTTTTTTGATATATAATTTGAAAAAAACTTTAAATATATAGTTTAAATTTTAAATCATAAATTTTATTGAAACATAAAATTATTATCTATATAAAAATTAGCATACAACATTCTTTGTGGATCGTCAACTTTAAACAAAAATAATAAAAAAAAAAACAATTTTATAACATAAAAAAATAAAATATAAATATGTATCTTAAAAAAAAAACATATCGAATCATCAACTTTTAATAAAAATAAGGAATTCCAATCACTTAATATTAGTTGTTGTTGTTTATCGTTAGTTTCTTCTTATCTTGTTCTCAGAACTAATACACACTGGAATTAGCGTTACCAACCGTCCTGATTTCCGGAGTACAGTACTATTTTTTCAAATTTAGTCCTCTTCATTCCTCATACCCGAAGGAGGACGAAAAATGTCCTCTTTTATAATTAAACGTCCTCCTTTATAATATTTATTAAAAAAAAATTGTTTTAAATTCAAATCAGTTCAGAATGAATCATGAAAGCAATACATTATCAATTGATATTTAAATAATTTTCGCTTTATATACCAATTTTTTGAATAACTTTATTGAAACTGGATACCAATTATGTGACTTATATTGAGATTTAATTCAATTTGTTATTAATTTTGAAATAGTTTCAAAAATGATAACTTAGTATATAGAAAAAAGTGTAATTTTCACAAAAATTTAAAAACTTTGTTGATGTTGTAGAAATATTTGCTTTAATATCTAAACCTGCCATAAATAGAAAACATCAATTTTTTATGAATATGTTATTTATTGTAAAGGACAATCCTTTTAAATAAAATTATTTTATTTTTTTTAAGTTTACCAGTATCAACAACTTTTGGAAAAATTAAAAAAAAAATGATTCAAATTTTTATAAGTTTTCAAAAGTTGGTAACCCGAACTGGAAATGTTTAATGTAAAAAATGTTATATCCTAAAGGTAAATTTTAGCATGTTTATGGATTTATATATGAGAGAAAGGAGATACATATCAATCAAACATAAAAAAAAATGTTGTTCAACATTATTTCCCTCATTTCCCTAGGTAAATATGCAATTTTCTTATGTTTTTGTTGCTGTTATTGTATTGGAATTGCAAATGTGTTCAGTTAATATAGAATTTAATTCTTTTTTGAAAAAAAAAAAAAACATTTATAATTGCAATACATTTTTTTTTTATTATTATTATTATAATTTTCCAGAAGGAGATTTTTTTTTTAGTAGTATTAAAACGGAGGTTGGAACATTTGTAATGTCAGAAAAACAGATATTAGTTTTTGCCTGGAAGGCCATATATCTAAAAAAAATTTTTTTGTTACTTTTAGCGTGATGTATAGTTCGGTAAAAATTCCAAAATAGATTTTAAACACCGTATTAAAGTATCCAAATTTACGGATCATCTGTTATTGAATTGTTTTTATTTAGTCGTATCATAATCAAAATCAATAGATATTGAATAAATTGTTTTAGAGGCAACATGGCCAAGTATTCTAAGATTCGTAATCATCAATCATTATTGGTAACGCTATATAAACTGTATTCAACTCCAGACGTAGGAATTATTATCGCTCTAAATTGACTCAGCTTTAAATGAGTACCAGTCATAAAATTTGCAATATGTTTAATTGTGATTTAAAGACTAGGAAAATGCTAACTGTTGAGACCATTTTGCTAACAACAAAATTTCTCACTATTAAAAACCATTAACTTGTTGCAATTAAAAGTTTCTTCACTATAAAGAAACTTTATACATAGTTCAGATTCCATATAAAATTATGAGGTTATAATTCAAGTTAGTAGGTGCTAAATTGTATCAAAAATGTAACGAAACCTCTTAGCGACCATATATGCTCCCAATTGAAGTGATCAACGGAAAAAATAGACAGTATTGCATTTAACGATAATGATTAATCATTGCTGATCTTAGAATACTTATGTCCAATCCTTGGTAGTGCGATAGAAGATAAATAGAAAAATGAAATTAGACATTAAAATTAATTAGTTTTTGAAAAGTATTGCTAAACGATGAAATTTCACATGTGCATAAAGTTTCTTCTACCAAATGTTAACAATCCTTTTGAATAAAACAATATTATGGCAATCATTAGCTTTTCATTTTAAGCATGTTTCCTAATACTTCTGTACTTTCAGTATTCAGTAGGTAAAATTTATTTAAAAGGATATTATTTAATAGAATTTCAGGCTTTCAGGCTAATATTTAGTGAAAATATTAAAATTTTCCAGCGTTCATACATCAATTGTTATTTATTAAATGTATATTTTTTGCTGGTAATAATAAAAATCTTATTATTCAGAAATAATTAATTTCATATATAAAATCATATAACTTGGATAACTAAACTTTTCGATAATAATCTAAAAAAAAAATTATTACTTAAGAAATTAAATGATTTATTTAAGTTGATTAAATGAAAATGTTGAAGAATTACTAAAAATTATTAAATATAATATGCAAATTTACATCCTGTAATTTTCTTATAAATATATAAGAACAATAATTTTATGTTTAGATAGAAAGAAGTGAACAAAAATATTTTTAATTTTAACATAAAAATTTTAAAAATTATATTTAACATTTTATATATTTTAAATTCTTTACAAATATATTATTATTTAATAACAATTTAAGACAATAAATATGTTAAGTAGTTAATATCTAAAAGTAAAGATATAATTTTACCTAAAATAATAGTTTTTTTTATGTTAAAAAGATTATCTGGGATTAAGATCTTCTTTATATAATATAGAAAGACTATATATATAAAAAAATATCGTATACATAAAAATACAAGATATAGATATAAATTACATAAAATATTGATTTAAATTTTTTTTTCAATGGAATGTATATACAACATAATAGTTATAAAGTAGAGATAAACCAAGTATATAAGTGGAATTTACATAAAAAATAATTTATAAAAGGAGTTCAAGCAAAGAGTCTGTTAAATAATTAGTGAATTAATAATTATTGTGATTGAATCAGATAATGGGATATAGTGAAGATATTAATACTATCACTTATGGTGATAATTTTAGAATTTCTTAATATATTTTATGTTATAATATAACATTAAACATATCTTTATTATATTGTTATAGAAACAAAAATTATTTTATTAGCAACATTTAAAGATAGTAATAGAAACATGAATTATTTTATTAGCAACATTTATAGACGTAGTCACATTAACATTACAATTTCATAATTATAAAACTTATATGACTTAAATTTAGTTTTCCATAAAATATGGAATATTAACAAGTTATTACAAAATTCAATAAACTAAATATATTGATATAATTTATTTAATTTGTTATACATTCTCTAGATTATACAGTCAAGTATTCATTCATTGATTCGCCCTGATCGATAATATATAAACTTAAATTGTTTAGGAATTTTCCTTGTAATATTTTTTTTTTACAACAATGTTATCAGTAGTGTAATATCCACCCCGAAGGAATACAAATTCTTTTGATTAGTTAGCCTTATTTTTCATAATATATAACAGCATTTTGATATTATAAAAAATATGTTAAACATTATGTTACCGTATATATTGTGCGAACACTATAAATTAATTTTAAATTATATATTAAAATATAATAAATGTTACTAAGTTTTATTTTTATCTGAAGTCAAATCTCATGGGATTAGTTTTAAATTTAATGACATTAATATCAAAAAAACTTTACTTATTATTAATGAATTTTCCATTATTTAATGAAAATAATTATTAAAAGTTTATGATGAAAAATGAAATTAAGATCATATTGAAAAATAAGATTATTTTTGTATATCGAATATGATTCAGTAAAGTTATTCAAAAATTTCATTAAATAGTTTCACAAAAATTTCATAAATTAATTTCAAATTTTTTGAATGAAATTTATTGAAATATATAGCTACATTTCAAAATATATTTGATTAATTTTGAAAAGAAAAAATTGTTAAATTATTTATTACCATTAGAATTGAATAGGATAGAGTTTTAGATATTCAAATGTAAATTAACACCTCAATATATGACAATAATATACAAAAATAGAAAACTGTGAAATTTTTATAATATAATATAATAATAAATTATATAAAAAAAAAATTAATACCAAATTCAAACTCTATGGGCTAACAGCTCAGTAATAAATTTAATTTTATTGTAATTTTTTTAATTTTTGAAAATTTTATAATATATTGCGTTATATAAATTCTATCATATTGTCGTCTTGATTTATCTGATAAATAAAAAAGTTTTTTTTTTTAATAAATATTACCTTTCATTTTCTAAAAAAATAAATAACTAAATATCAAATTTATTATAGTGACAAATCGTATATTTTTATATTTTTGTTGTAAAGTTATAAAATTAAAATTAATCAAATTATTTATAAGATAAAATTTCATAAATAATATTCCTAATTTAGTTTTAAAGCACTTTTGTAATAGTACAAAATGTTTTAGATCTGTCTCTGTCCGTCTATCTGTCTATTATTCTCCTATTGTATAGAGAAGAACTAGAAACACAATTGGAAAGCTAAAAGTCTTTAATTGATACAACCATTTAAATTTAGTTTATAAGGCCAAGATATGTTAGAATCAGTGTTGCCAAAATATTCATAATTATTTTAGTTAGTTATAGTTGGTTGGTTATGGTTTGTTTGAGAGGGGAAGGGTAAAGAAGATAATTCCATGCAACTAGGACTCGAATGTCTATTGTAAATCGTTCATGTTTAGACGGTTTAAACCTGCCCGCTTCAAGTATTTAAATCTTCTATATCTTACCGCATGGCAATGACAAAGCAGGTGTTCAAGTGTTTTCTCTTTTTCTCCCACATACTCTGCATAAAAGCCAGTAGCTGGCTATTCCGCTATATGATCGGACCGTAGGTTTATTCATCAGATTAATGTTGTTAAACTTTGGGTTTTTGCGTCCCCAAAAATATTTTGCATCTCGTAGCAACCATTGTGGTTAGTCTAATTATCGAACTGTTCCTTTTCCGCCCACCTAGCTAAGGATTTTTTAGCATTTGCAATTCAACTAAGCCTATATAAAAGGGAAATTGCTAATAACTCTTTGTCTTGCCAATTCATCCGCCTTTTAATTGCCTTCAATTCCACTATATCATGGTGATGGTGACCAAAGAATTCTTAGTTAATTGTTCCATCATATTGAATTCAGATTAAATTTACATTTATTAATTAGTTTAGATTTAAACGCTTTGTTCTTAAGCGCAGTTAGTTAGTAGTTAGAAAAATTGTGAATCAATTAATCTGAACATGACCAAAGAATTCTGTGTAGCTTGTTAGCACCTAGAAATGTCAAAATCTGTGATGCCAATATCAATTTTATTACATTTAATAATTGTTATGAAATGAGAGCAAGATTTATAAGAAAATTTATTATAATTTTTGGCAAATCGAATATCAGAAATTAAATATAAGATTAAATAGTTTTAGTAATAAATTTAGTTGGCACAGCAGTTAAAGCTATTATATAGAAATACAAAAAATTACTTAGCAAAAACCAAATATTTCGTTTTAGTTTTAAACAATTTACAAAATAATAAAAAGAGAAAATAAAAAACTGTGTCACACCTAAAAAAATAATTTAAATAAAATATTTTTGATATTGTATGATCTTCGTTGCCGATTATATGGAATCACAATTTACTAAACTTTATTTAAATAAATATAACCAGTCAGACAGCAGACAAATAAAATGAAACAAATTTTTTATAATCTTCTGTACCAATTACATAGAAATATGAAAAAAATAAAATATTTCTTATATAAATATTTAACGAAAAAGGAGCAAAAACTTTATAAATATCATAATAATTCGTAATATGCAACTGCAAATTATTAATCTTTGGTTACAGTCATTTTTCTGTCCTCCTACATACCAAAAAAAAAAGTTTATATTTTATTTGCCTGTTTTTAAAGTGATATTTCTCTAGTGGACCATAAGTTTTTATTTTTTAAATAGTGACTTTTAAATCTTTATTTGAATGATTTCGTAAAAAAGAGACAATACTTGGTATAGATTATATGGAGCCACGTTGGTAGCGTATTAGTCTGGGTATAATGAAAAAAAAAAATGGAGAGTAAAATTAATTTGTAATTTTAAATTTATGAAATTGATGGATGGTAATGGATTTTATAAAAATAAAATTATTGTTTGTTCTTCTTTAAGGATATAATAATATTACGATGAATATTTCTAAAGTATTTATTTGTGATTTTGGAAATGATTCTTCAAATTATTCACGATTGCTATCTGATATCCTCTGCAAAATTTTCTGATTTACTTTATGTAGTTCATAAATAAGAAATTTTTCAGATTACAAAATAAAATTTACAAATAATTTATTAAGTTAAATAATTTTATTATATTACTAATTCTCAGAAATTCTTTTTTTTTATAATTTCGTTAAAATATTTTTTTTTTGTCAAGATGAAGTATTTTTCCATGTTGTGTCATTGACTACCTTTATATTAAGTGATGTCAATATACTAAGTTGTAGAACTATTCGTTGGGTTCTAGCACAATAATTTGTCAAATTAGACTTAAATTGAATTTTAAAACACTAATCGTAAAAGTTAACATTAAATTTTTCCCTATAAACAAAATTACTTTTGAAATTAACTTATAGTTAATTAGAAATTTTGGATTTCCATGATATATTACTGGGAATTTTTAAATTGTCGTTTTGGCGTAAACGCGTATGAGAGTGTAAAGTGTTAGGAGTCGGAATGGGCTTGAAAAATAATTTCCATTTATTATTTTGTGAGTTATGGATATAAGTCATTAAAATAAATTATGAAATTACTTTATAAATATATTTGAATTATACAGATATATAAAAAAAATATTGAAAATCCATGAATTCTCTATATTTTCCTAACGAATTTTTGGTTTCATTTGAATTTTATTAATATTTAGCTATTGAATAGGATGAAAGTGGCGCTGCTGTTATCTATTATAAGCTACGAACTAACATCCTTTTTAACTAATAATATAGTTATGTTATACTATGAAGACTTGCGATGGTGAGACCAGAGTACCCTACCTACAGTGCATTATATTATAGACTCATCCCACTACTTTAATGAATGGTATCACTTTAAACGATTTGAGTTTACCCGATTTCTAGTAAGATACAACCAAAACTGATAAATTAAGAAACATTTCTGGTCATACATAATTTCCAGTCATAAAGATAAAAACTATAGTTAGAAGAAATCAAAAATATGTTATAGAAAAAAATGGCATATGTCCCAAATGTATGTTTTTTCGATGTATTGAAGCATAAAGGATCCTAGATTTCCTCTATCTAATATTAAAAAAATCAGAATTTGGATTTGCAGGAATCTTATTTGTATCTTTATATATTAGAAATTATGAATTTCTTTATAGAAGCATTTAGATTAATGGAGTTTTATAGTGAGACATTTTTTTGAGACAGAATTTTCTCAGTCTGAAAATTTTATTGGTATAAAATTAACTACTAGAACTTCTAATTAAATATAATCAATTTTTTCTCATCATATAAAATTAATAAAACATTAAATTTGTTTTATTATATATTGAACATAATTATTGAAATTTAATGATATTTTTATTAATTATATTTGTATCGAATAATATTGTATTTTTAACAATCAAAAAATGATATCTACAAAATCCTAAAGTCGAAAGAATCAAAACGCATTAATTTAGAAATAATTACTTAATTATAAAAAAAAAATTATTTAGCAAATAAATATATTTTTTATGAATGAAAAATTTAGCAATCGTCGTACATCTTTAAATAATATTTTCATTTCAACATAAAATTTTATTTGTATCTGGTTGAATTATATACATTAAATTCGAATATTATATAAATTTAATTATTTTATATACATATTATTAAAATATACTTTGATATAAAATACATATTATATAATTATATATAAAATTATATACATTTTTATATTTACCAATTATTAGTTTTATAAAAGTAGTTATTTTAACCTTCGATATTCATATTAAATTTCATATTTATTTATGACAAGTTTTATTAAAATTATTTTATTTTTACATAAAAATCTTAGAAAATTATTAATATTAAAATTTAATTAAAAGTAGAATTTAATTATTTTCATTTTTATAATGCTAAGTTCCAAGGATTTATAAATAAAGAATTGGTGTTGTTAAATATACAAATCAGTGCAAGATAAAAATATAATCTTGTTTTTTTGTAGCTTTACATAATTTGGCTAAAATATTGAATTTTATGTAGAAAAATGATTAACATACAAACATATTGTAGAAGTGCTATTTTCATGATTAACTTAAATGTTTTTTCGTTAACGTTATAAATAAAGTATGTATTAACAAAAATCGTATTAATTGTAGTAGTTATACTTCAAAGTTATTGTTACTTTATACTCCGTAATATCGTGTATGTAAATATTAGAATGTACCGAAAATTTATGAACATATGTTGCAGTGAATAAAACAATCTTGCCGGAACAGTACAAAACGTAGCATAATCAAACCAAAAGAATACTAAGAACTACTTGTGTTTATGTGCAGTAGTTTTATAATTTAGGACTTAGTTCTTAAAATATTAGCAACGTTTTAAGAACTGTTTAATTCTAGAATAGTTATTTTAAAAGAAACATTTTAGATCCAATATACTTTCAGCATCAAATGTCGTAAGAAACGTAACAAAAAAGGTTTTTTTTGTTAAGTGGTGCTGTAAAAATTGAAGAACAAACTGATAGGCTAGCGTTAGATCGTTAAAATCGTTTAGTTTGTGGTTTAAAATTCAAAGAAAACAATGGACATGAAGTGTGTAATTATCTCTTTTTCCAATTGCTACAATTTCGGCAAGCCAGGTTATACGGAATGCATAGTCTGTCCTGTATACACTGCTATTACTCTGTTCGTACGGGATAGTTTAAGAAGGTTGTAGTTTTTTTTTCTATCTCGTACAATGGCAAAATGTTTTTCTGGTGGTTTTCAACGTAGCTAAATCTCTCCAGTTTAAAGTGGTTATAGATAGTAATTGAATGAAAATGTATTGGATCCATCTGTTGGTATATCCATTTCCATTTGTGGCTGTATGTGGAATATTCCAATGACGTATCCCATTGTATACTGATCCCCTATAATATTCGAATTCATCCAAGCATTTACTAATAATGTTTGGAGGATATTGCGACGAACTTGAAAACAGCTGTCGCTATTGCTACATTACGTTTTAGAGAACTGTAATTTCTCATCAGTTGGAAGGTGACCATTTGATATTTTCAATAAGGATTTGAATAAGTTTACAACGATTTATTTTAGTATAAGGGATTTTGTTACCCTAACATTAAAATTAAGTAATTTATTACTATTATGAACTCATTTTTTAATGGCATTTTTTTAATTTTCGGATCTTTTTGAATGTTTTAAATTGTCATTTTTGCAGTTGTTGTTTTTGTTATCTATAAAAAAAGAATGATTTTGAATGAAAACGTGCGCGTAAATATAATTTATTTTTCTGATATTGTAACCAGTTTAAGACATTGCAATTGTAATTAAAAACAGCATTTTTTCAAAATTAATTTACAATAATTTTATTGTTGCTTTGGAGATTTAAGGAATTTTCTTTTTCATGTGTATAGCTTTTAATTATTTTTCTTAAGTATAAAATTAAACAATTTTTTAAATATTTGATAAAAAATGAAATAAACTAAAGTAAATTTAGATAGAAAAAAATCAGTTTTTTTTTTGTTTTTCAAAAATATCATGTTTTACAGCGAAAAACAAATATCAAGTTTGTGGCTTAAATTTTTTGTTTTCACTGTACAAACAAATTTTTTGTTGTTGTTGTTTATAATTGATTTCTTATGAGAAGAACAAATACACTTCATATGAACAAAAAACCAAAATTTATACTGTTTAAATATTTGATTTTATGTTGAATTTTTGGAGCATAAATTGTATTTTTCAGATTCGAAGAAATTTTTGTATGAGAATGGGAACATTTTTTTGAAAATTATCTCTAAGAATTTAGATAAATAAATTATTGATTATTTTTTTGAACAGCAATTAACACAATTGTAACTTATTCGTAAAATAATTGTTTATTTCAAAGAAATATTATTTTTATTTAAAATTAGGTTGTTTTAATTAATGATTAATATTACTATCAGCTTAATATAAAATTTAGTGGTTAATTTTTCAACATTTATTGTATAGTTGGAATTGAAATTAAATAGTCAGCCTAAATTTTTGATAAATTCAACCCAGATGATCAAATAAATGAAATTGACAGATTGCAAATAACAAGAAAAATCATTGATTATAGACAGACAATAATTTTACTTTGTGTAGCATTAACTTTATAGTATTTATTATTAATTAGGTTATCTGAAACTCAATAAGAATACTAACATTTAGGAAGCCTAGGTTTTATTTATTTTCAAATGAATATTTTCAAAGATTTAAAAAAAATAATTGTAATCTATAAAATTTTATTATTATGTCCACCAAATATCTTATGGTATATACTTAAAAATAATAATTAAACTAGTTTATTACCTGAACAAGTAATTTTTAAAAACGATCTTAATTTTTATATATACAATAGTTTAAAATTTAAAATAAAGATTCAAATCATAATAAATTTTATTAAATTTTGCAATTATTTACGATTATTAATTTTGATACAAAAAAAAAGATTAGAAGGAGTATGTTAAATTCTCAGATTTGTAAGCACAAAAAGTATTAATGCTTGTTAAAAAAACATCCAAAGACAGGAAATGAGATCCGGCAAGTACGTGACTATTAGTTGACTAAAGAGGCTAATGATAGGTAATATAATGATAAAAAAAATCATTTGGTAGGGATGTAACTTTAAAATAAATCTATCTAAAAATAAATTAATTCAGTAAAAGGAAGCATTGTTTTTAAACACAAATGTATCCGTGTCTGCATATTTCATGGATGAAGTTATGTTCTTATTTACAAAATCAATAAAATAAAGTTGAAAGAGTGCTAATATGCTAATTAATAATAGGGTAATACAGTGTGAAATTTGTAACCAAATTATGCGATTTTTGGTGCTACTAATCTATTAATCCGGCTCTGATAATGAAAAGAATGACTTCATATCATCACTGGTTATAGGTATCACTGGTTAGATATTAGAACTTTATTCCTGCATAATATCTTATAACAAAATTTCAAGTATACATTAAACGAAAAATTATCTTATTGACAAATACTGAAAATATGTAAAAATTTATAAATATTTCAGTTAATCTTTGTCAAATTTGTTAAGTTTGCATTACAAATTTTAGCATATATAACAAACTCCTCAACACTTTTACATATAAAAAAAGCTGCTAACTAGGGGGAGCAGATAACTCATAGTATGTTGTTTAACAGCGATTTATGTCCAAAAGTTTTTTGTAATTAACATTATCTTTGTAACAAACAGTGGTTTCTTCAAAAATTGCTCATCTTTATTATTTATCGATTTAATTTTATATTTTTATTTCTTTAATAATAAATAATATTATTAAAATAACTACAATAAGTATAAATATGCGTAATCACGAATCCAACCTGTGTACATAATTTCATTGAAATTGAATAATATTTACCATATGTTCTAGAACATATGATATATTAATCGGAAATTTTAGCATGGACCCCCTCAGGCTACTAACTTCTACCTTAGTCTACACATGTGTAATCACGAATCCAACCTGTGTACAAAATTTCATTGAAATTGAATAATATTTACCATATGTTCTAGAACATATGAAATATTAATCGGAAATTTTAGCATGGACCCCCTAAAGCTACTAACGTCTACATTAGCCTACACATGCGTAATCACGAATCCAACCTATGTACCAAATTTTATTGCAAACTGATAATAATTACTATATGGTGTAGAACATATGAAATATTCTTTGGAAACTAAGTTGCTCATATATTAGTTTCCCATGAACACAATAAAACTACCTGATACAAATTTTTGGAGCAATAAGTAGGTCACAAATTCAACCTGTGTGTGAAATATAATTGTAATTGGGTGCCAATTACTGTATGATGTAGAGTATTGAACTTGTGAAATATAATTGGACATTTTAACATGGACCCACTGGATTACCGACTTTAAACTTTGCAGACAGTAAGTACATAAGGAAGCTACTATGTGTGTCAAATTTCATTCAAATCAGATAATAAATACCATATGCTCTAGAGCATATGAAATTTTAATCGGAAATTTTAGTATGGACCCCCTGAAGGTATTAACTTCTATCATGGCCAACACATGCATAATCAGAAGGTCTACCTTTGTACCAAATTTCATTAAAATCAGATAATAATTACATGCTATAAAACACGTAATTATATAAAATTCGGAAACTAAAACTGTTTTCTAGGAACCCCCTGAAGGTCCCCAAATTTCAGGAGAGCCAACTAGATCCCAAAATTAGCCTATATATAAAATATCTTTGAAATCGGTTAACAATTACTATATGCTGTAGAACATATTAAAAAAAAAAATTAAAAAAAAAATCGTAAATTTAACATGGACCCCCTAATCCTACTAATCTGTATATTCGTCAACCTATGCAGAATCATGAACTCAACCTGTGTACCAAATTTCATTGAAATCGGATAATAATTACGAGCTGTAGAACATAAAGCAAATATTCTTCGGAAACTAAGCTGCTCATATATTAGTTTCCCATGAACGTACTATACCTACCAACTACAAATTTGTGGAGTATCAAGTAGATAACTAAATGAAACTGTGTATTCAATATCATTGAAATTGGGTGAAAGGTACCGTAGATATAGAGAGTTGAACTTATGAAAAGTAATTACGGATTTTTACATGGACCCACTGAAGTATCGACTTTAAATTTTACAGACGCCAAGTACATACGGAAACTATCATATGTACCAAAATTTATGCTAATTAGATAAAAATTACTATATGCTCTAGAGTATACGAAATTTTAATCGGAAATTTTACCATGGACCCCCTGAAGTTACAGACCTGTATCTTGGTAGACTTGTGGACAATCATGATACCAACCCATGTTTTAAATTTCATCCAAATCTGAGACATGAAATTTTTTTTTACATTTTTCCGTAGAACAAAAACACGTAGGTTCCCACATAAATGGGGAAATCTAACATGGTCCCACTGAAAGGATCGATCTCATCTTGTACCGGCACCTGCGCGAAGTATGTTAGAGCCTGTGTGCCAAATTTCATTAAAATCGGACAAGCGGTTCTAGGAGATGTTGCTGCGCACATAAAAAGCGTACGCGTACGCGTACGCGTACGCGTACAGAAAGCGTACGCGTACGCGTCCCCCGGACACTTTTTTTTTTTTGCATTTTCGGACTCCCCGACCTCGGAAACGCCTAGAAAAAAATTTTGAGCGAACTTTTTTTTTTGACCATCCAACCCATCACCAGACTTCATAGTATTTCATACTATTCGTAAAATAAACATTATATTTATTTTATGATTTTACACTAAGAATTGTTTTTTTTTTTTTCATAAAGTATATTATAAAATGAACATTCAAAAACATTCACCTCAAAAATATTTTTGAAAAATAATAATAAAAATCAATTTTATCGTTTATTTGAAAAAAAAAAAACTCATTTATTTTATGAAATTGTTGTTCAGAAAACCTTGGAATATAAATGATTTCTTTTATGTAAAGTTCACAGTTTAAGGTTATTCCACCTTCTCATAAATGTATGATGCAGTCATAAAAAAAAAACTTTTAGGTAATCATGTAGTGTGTTTTTCATTTTAGCAATAAAAATGCCTATGCAAAAATATTTATATTAAGATTATATTTTTGACTGAGAAATTGTATTGCTATTACTAATAATAATAATAAAAATATTATTTAAAAATTATTTGTAATTTATTTAAAATTACAATTTTTTCTTTTATGATTCGATTGTATTGAATTTCAGTTATTTTTTTGGAATTATTTTATACAGTATGAAAATTATATGACAAAACCAGTTTAAACATATATTTTGTATGTTGTAGGCAATAATTTTATGATGGAAATTTTAGAATGTTATTTTAAGGAAGTGCCTTTTAAAATATTTTAGATAATGATCTAAAAAGGAATAGAATTGTCAGTTGTTGTAGATTTCAATTACAATGTTGTATTTAATATTATGTATTATGACTAATATAAATGTTATATTGAAAATAATTAATATCATATGACCATTTAATAAATTGATTTTTTTCTAATTCATATAATATCAATAAATATTTCAAGAAATTAGTAAATTATATTAATAATTGTATTCTAGTTATTTAAAAAAAAACGAGTATTTGCTAAATCAGTTATTTAAATTTTAGTGGTAAACATTAAATTATCATCTTCGTATTAGTGATTGGCAACATTCAATTTTGACATTTATCTTTGCTATAAAATGTAGCACATATTTTAATTTATAAAGTTATTTATCGCTGACATTATAGAGTTTCAATTTCCATACTCTTCATCAATATATTACGTTAAACTGTACCACTTGTCTTTTTCTGTTCGAAATTTACTTGTTATATATAGAATTCTTAGGAAGAGAAATGTAGAATATTTTCGTTACGGATGTACCAAACCAACGTGGATAATTACAACAAGGATTTTAACATCCTATTGTCATAATTAAGTCGTACTTTATACAAATTATTAATTTTGCAATATACTTTATAAATTGTATTCGAGAATTTTGCTACTATGTATTTGGAATGTCATTGATTATGTAGGAGTTAATTAAGTCAGTTTTGATTCTAATCAAAAATTTTATATGTCTGATTAAATTTTTCATAATTTTATTAATTTTGTTAATAAAACTGATAAAAGAAACCAGTTATGAGTTCAATTTAACTGAAACTATGAATGCTCAAAATTGAATACTCCGCACTACTATGCTAAAAAAAGGCGGCATACCAAGTATAGTAACACCTGGCCTTAATAAATAATTTTTATAATGTAAAATAGTTTTTTGTTTTTTGTTTTATACAAAATAAAAATGTGCTTTTGTACCGAAAAAATGGCATATACAATTTTTTTTTTATTCATATTTATTTGTGATACTTTCACTTTAAAAACCCATTCAAAAAAAAATTATAATATTTACGTTATGCAATTTATTAGCAATATAACTCAAATAACAATTTATAATAGTTGATTGTATATAGCAAAAATTCAAAATGGAATTCATTAAAATTTTCTTTTAAATATGGTATTTTTACAAAAAAAAAAAATTGAAATTTGTTATAGCAAGAGTTAAAGATTTGACTTAGTTTGAATATTTTATAATCAAAATCCGACCAAATTAAAATCACGAATGACAAAATAATCGTGAGAGGAAAGTGATAATTTTTGAAACTATAATTTTTTTTTTTAGAAATCTAGAAAAAATGGAAAAGATTACAATTAAAATAAAATAACAATTTATATTTTCAGATATTATAAGAAGTAATTTTTAATGTGAATTATCGAGGACTGTTAAACTTTTTGGGAAATCTATTTTCCAAGACAACATTTTGGTTTGATGTATAGTAATTTAGTTGTCGGCTCAGTATTTGTTAGTCGGATATGCTAAATTGGCCATTTTAATCTAATAGGTTATCTATAAGTTTTTAGACATCCCTTTTCAATTTCTGCTATCCGTTTATGTCGTATATTTCCAAAAAAAACATGTCTTGATTTGTCGTACTCATACCAATTTATTGGTCGTACGACAGAAATTGCATACATTTAAAAAAAAAAATACCAGTAACCATAAATTCAATTATTAAAATTTTGCAATTTATTTTAAATAAATCAGCTTACTTCTGATAAAATTATATAGCACCATTTTTTACAGATTACGATTCGACAAAATGACGTGAACAACAAACCAATACTGAACCGACATAAATATTTTTATTATAAAAATTATGTCTTTAAGTTTTTAGGACTGGAAATCAAAAAGTTTACTACTTGGTAGAGAAAGGTTCGATAATCTTGTTGGCTATAAAGTAGAAAATTTAATATTCTGTCATTGTCCAACTCTTATAATATTAATTATTATTAAATTGAATTATTAATTTCTTGAAAAAATAGCATAAATTAATATCCAATTGCCCAAATAGTGGCAACGTATTGATAAAGCCTATTCACAACTAAATCACGTAATATTAATATTGTTTCTATTATTCAAACCAAAATATTTTTGAACAAATTTCAATTTTTAATTTTAATATATTGATTTGTATAAAATCAAATTTCGAATTTATTTTAACATATTTACGCAAACATTAAAAAATCTTTACCACAAAAAATTAGTTAATTTTATTGTTTTCAAATATTTTTAATTATAGATTTTCAGTTAAAATGAATTTTATGATTGATTTCTTCTTACTTTCATTTGACCTCATTTAATACAATTTTTTTGTTTTCGGTTTTACTATAAGTTTTGTAGCTAACTAATTAAAAATTTTAAGTGATATTTTCGAATTAAATTTTATCAAATTATCCAATTACAAATATGAAATTCTGCAATGACCTAAATTCAAATTAAGTTATATTTTAAACAATTACATTTTCAATAAATTCGTAATTATCTCATTCAAAATTTTTATAATTCACATATTAAATAATCGATTTTAAAAATAATTTATTTACTTATTAATTATATATATTTGCATATCAAAGTAAAAAAAAAAAAATTAAATAAAATTTCAGATTTCTTTTAACTAAAGTGCATTCTTTGCTCACACCTTAAAATCTTCTAACAAAAAAAAAATGTCATGCTATTTTTCATTCAATGCAGTTAATAAGATACATTAAAATAAAATACTATCTCACTCTCACGACACATAAATAGCAAAAAATATAAAACTTGTAAAATTTAATAAAATATATCTTTTATGAAAAAAAAAACCAACATATTTTATAGTATCTTATATTACAACGCATACTTTAACATAAAATTCTCTAATACAAATATTTATCTATATACTATATACTATATACTCATTTAAATTCAGTTTTGCTCATTTTTTTTAATATTATATATATGTATATATATATAAAGAATGTATCTATTGAATGTGCAACATAAAAAATACATAAAACTAGAAAAATAATAAAAAAAAAACATAAAAAAAAAAAATATATTTTTATGTTGTTACATTGGTAAAAAAACTGTGATTTTGTACAAAATCAAAATAAATCTTGTAATTGTTGTTAGAATAGAGTAAATATTTAAATTTTTGATAAAAAATATTCAATAAAATCATTTTATTTATGTAATACATAAAATATAGAAATTATTAACTATGATTTACATCATTTCTATGTTGAGATTTTTTAATTGTATTTTATTATATAAATTTAATATAAAAATTGTTTAAGTAGAACGAAATGAATTTACTATTATAAATATTTTAGTTAAATAAAAATGAGAGGAATTCATCAATGTATAAAATTAATAATAATTTTAATAAAAATAATTATTTGTTCCAATTACTTTCAACTTTTATATTAATGTATTTTTTTGCCAATAGAAAGTCGAATATAAACATATCATTAATTAATAATTAATTTAATGAATTAATTCACTTATTTATATAAATAACTGAATTAATTCATTAAATTAATTAAATTAATATAATTAATCAAATATTTTATGAATAAAAGTTGTAGATTTTAAATATATAGTTGAAGATATCAAGATGGAAATATGATTTCAAAATATACAAAATTATCCTGGATTAAATTAATCAAATTTGAATATTTTCACTAGAGTATATTTTTTAATAAAAATGATCATTTCCTGATTTCATCATGAAATACTTAAATATTTTGTGAAATAATTTTAAATACCAAAAAATAATAATTTACATTTTTTAATTAAATTTCTCTGTATTAATTTAAGTTTTTAATAGAGTTTTAACATTAATATCCTTTTTCATGTCCTCTTCAATTTCTTACTGGAAATATAATTTTAACTAAAATTCTGAAATATTATTATATAATTTAAGTAAACAAAATTATTAATCATTACAATTATCATCAAATTCTCATAATAATTTGAAATTTTCATAATAATATTATTTTATTGGTACAATATCTGAAAGCACCACCATTTGCAATTTGAAAGGAAAATATTTATTATATATATATATCTATACGATACGTATATATATATAAACATAAAAATACATGTATATATATATATATATATGTATATTATTGTAAATATATTTTATACATTAATGAATTATAATGAATTTTATTTGATTTTTTTCACCTTTTTAAATATTTTTCTATATAATATATATAAGTATTTATGTTGATTTTGAATCTTTTTTTTCACTCTTCTCTTATTTTATTTATAAATTATTTTTTTTTCGTTAAATTCCACAGCACGTCACGTCACAAAATTTTCAATCTTTTTGTATAAATTTGCATATTTTTGCTTATAGATTTTGATGAGATTTTTTCATTTTACTTATAATAATTAATTTGAAATATTTTTTTTTTTTTTTTGGTTTAAAAATATTATATTTAACACTTTCTAAAAACTGCTATGTAAATAATATAATTATATATATGTACTTATATTTTTTTATTATTTTAACAATTGTAACGAAACTATAAATTTTAAATGATATTTTATTATGTACTAAATTTCAAATTATAATAATTATTATATTAAATAAAATATTAAATTAATTATTTACTAGAACTATTTTATAAATATATATATATTTTTGTACAAATAATTTCTCTTTAATATGTATCTTTGAGATACTTTTTTATATCTATAAGATATATTTATTCCATTACCACTTTTTTCTTTTCTTTTTTTTAACAAATATATTTATATATTTTTCGTTATAAAATTATCAATTTTAAACTAAATAAATATTTCACTTATTAATTTTTAATCGTAATTTTTATTTCATATAGTTTTAATATTTGTGTAATAAATTTTTAATTTTAAACATATTTTTTTCCTTTTCATATGAATAAAAATTGAATATTTAAAAAATTTCCGTGTACGATTTACCACGAGATGTAAAAAACTACTAGTTTATTAGATTTTATTTAAGTTTTTCTGAATAATATCATATTTTTTTTGTAGTGTTGTAGATGTAATTCTTCTACATAATTTTTACCATGATCATGTTGGCAATGGCAAGATATTTATGCATACCAACAGCAAACATGATTTTAAAATTGTAAAAGATACTATAGTCTTAAGAGTGTATAAGTTAAAATACGAGTTTTATTATGTTTAAATTTAAAGTGTTTGTGTTACAAAAAGGTAAACTATTTATGAATTTTCGAGTGAATTTTTGATATGTTAGAGAAATATAAGAAAATATTGGAATTTCCTTTAGTTAATTATTTGTATACATATTTAGATGAAGATCAGATTTATTAGAGTTAGTGTAAAGACCTATATAGAAAAGATACATGTATATATAGTGAGAGAAGATATTTTGATCAACATTTTTACAGAAAAAAGTTGATCAAATTTTATTAGTTCGATTTTTGACAGCGAGTGGAGTATGGAGTTGTATAAATTAAAGTAGATTTGGTATTCGTTGATTATTTATTAGGAATTATTTTTAGCAAATATTTAAATACATATTGTTCAGCTAGCTGGATCAAAGGATCAAAGGATTATAAAATTAAAAATAATATTGAATTTTGAAAGTTGTGCAAAGTTCTTCGTGTTTCTGTTAACGTGGATATTTTTTTTGCCTTTTTTAATATTTATTAGCTTTCAATCAGCCATTATTATATGGTTGACACGGATACTTACATTCTGTATTGTTATGTTTCAGGAAATAGACTAAAAAATGTAATTGACTAAGAATGTAATCTCTGGTCCCGCAGCAATTTTCTACTTCTTTGATTCTTTCAAATATTTATAGTGGAATGTGAAGATCCTAGATCTTTTAAGAGAGTTGAATTCTAAAATCTTAATTAATGCCAGTAGACGACCTTTTTATCTCAAGCATACTATTTCGAAATCGAATAGTAAATAGTGTAATTATTCACAAAAAAAGGAATTCTTTGGGCTAGCATTAATAAAATAACAAAAATTTGTTAGGATCAACTAGAGACTTTTAGCTTTAGAAATCCATTGGCTTGAAGTTTTCATTTCTTCTAGTACCGGAGAATAAACAATAACATGAGTACGAGCGACAGACGGACAATGTAAAACTTTAAAACATTTTGTACTGGTTAAAAAAAAATATCTGAATCGCCAATCATACACAAAATTTATTATTTCGGTCATGTTGTCAGAAATTATCGATACTAGAAAGAATTTTTTTTTAAATTATTCACTGTACTGTCATACTTCCTTCTAACAAAAAACTTACCAAACAATCGATTTCCTCTTTGGCAATTGTGGGCAAGTAGTTCTCAGTCATATTTTATTAACGTGCCAGCAATAGTGTCAGTAGTGCTGCTAGTTAAACAAATTCTAAAATTAGTTTATTTTGGAACTGATTTCAAACTAGTGTTTCTCCCTTTTAGTATAATAAAAATCATTATTATTTTCATCATTTCCTTTATCCATATCAAAGAAATTTAATTCAACTTAATTCACTACATCTAAAATTGAAATCATATTTAGTTACAATTACATATACACCTTAACTTTTTAGTCTTTCAAATAATGTAATACATTATCAAAGAAAAAATACTATCATATTTATGATATAATTTACTGAATGCACGTAACTTTGTAAAATTCTTATTATAGGTTCTTTTCCGTTTACTTTTGTGCTATATTTTTAACACTGACCACAGCCAGTTTTAATTTGCTCATTTTCTTTAAACTTATATTCGTTAAAAGAATAAAAAAAACAACATTAATATAGAAAATCTATAAATTCTTGAAATACCTTCAAGTAGGAGCATATTTTAAGTCAAGTCATAAAAAAAAGTCATCTGAAAAAAAAAGATATAATAACTCATGGTTAAACAGCAATTTGTGGTGCGTGCATTGTTGAGTGGTAGAGCAAACAATATTAGAAGAAAAAAAATATTCAGTAACATAAAAGAAATATTTTCACATCACAGATTTTTGTTAACTTGTTTCGTATTTAACTAATTTTTGTATGAAAATTTGAAATTTATTATAATTAATTAAAAAAGTTTTTAGAATTATTTATTTATAATATCTAATATTGAAATTGGTTTGAATCGTTCGTTATGCAAATATTGATTTATTAAGAAGAAATCATTGGTTAAGTAAGAATATTTAGTTAAATAATAAATTTTAAATACATACACTGAAAAAAATGGCTCCTAATCTAAGAATATCAAAAAACTTATAATATTTTAAAATAGGTGTTTAGTAAAATCATAAGGAATATATCATTTTTTTAATACATATTTCATCTGTACTTGAGTTGAATTATCAATATTGCTTGGTACTTCGTGGTGACTTCAATAATTCCATGAAAAATAAAAATAAAAATAAATATATTCGAAACGTCGCATTATTTTTAATATAAGTATATTTATTATTTTAGGGACTTAAAAATAATTAAATTAACTTAAAATTTAATTATCATTGAGCCTTCGAATTAATTTTAATATTAGTTAGTTAGTTAATTAGTAAGGGGGGATTGCATCCCCAACATTAAGCCACCAGTTGGCCCATAGGTATCACCTTGAATAACAACAATCTTTCCCTCTACTGCTCTTCAAGCCACCCCGCATTCTTAACAAACTTTAACAGATCCCTTACCGGGATCCCTACCAACTCCTAAAGGTCCATCAAACCGGTAGTTACCCAAGATTCGATGCAGGGCAATCACACAGCATATGACTGACATCTTCCGCTACACTCAAATCATGACATCCTATACATGAATCCCCCGTGGTGAGCCCCAGTCTCTTGGCTATCTTCCCTAAGAGACAGTGCC
This sequence comes from Rhamphomyia laevipes, assembly GCA_963920725.1. Classification (NCBI taxonomy): domain Eukaryota; kingdom Metazoa; phylum Arthropoda; class Insecta; order Diptera; family Empididae; genus Rhamphomyia; species Rhamphomyia laevipes. The sequence continues at coordinate 53,495,749 of OY987257.1, forward strand.
CTGTTACTATTCCTACCGACATTCTTAGGTTGCTCCTATTCTGCGATAAAAGCAGCTTTGTTTTACTAAGGTTTCTCTCCGGACAAAGCTCTTTAGTCACCTGACAAGTATTGGTATTGACCCATATCTGCCTTACATTCTTTTCCATAATCCTGTCAATCTCTTTCTTCACAACTCCCAGTGGGATAAGAATGGATTGATCAGCGTCCCCTATATCCTTCTCAGAGCCCTTCCTAGCCAGTTCATCGGCTTCCTCGTTTCCATGTATGTCGCTATGACCGGGTACCCAACACAGTTTTACCTGCAGAGTGTCTGAAGCATTTCTCTACATCTCCTAACCAAGCTTGATTTTATTACCGTGGAATCAAGCGCCCTGATAGCTGCCTGACTGTCGACATAGATTGTGATATCCTCGTTTGATATCACCTTCATCGTTTGCAGTGAGGCCGGTCTGAACCTGCGTCTGCAACCCACTGCTGTGGTGCGGCAACCTCACTGAATTTTAATATAAAATTAGTCTGTTTTTTTTCGTAAAAATTTTTTTTCAGCACTTTCAATTAATTTTAAAAGAATTAAATTATTTCGGGGACTTCGAATTAATTTTTGAAATATTAAATTAGCTATAATTGAATATTTTTGGAAATATTAATTTAGAATAATTTACCATTTTTATTTTTTTGGTGTTTTGTTTTTTTCTGTGTATATTAAAATGAAATGAAATTCAAGTTGAGTAATTAAAATAATTACAAATAAATTTAATTTGGATTATAAATCACAAATTATGTTTCGAAAACTATATTAATTAATTTAATTAAATATATAATATTTCAATTAACTGTTGGGGAGGGGGAAAACATTACAGTTGTTTTAGTATCTGGATTGGTTTATTTAGCTATTAGAAATTTGATTTTTGTATTAGGTAATTTTGGAGTTCGCTAAATTTGTAGTTAAAGGGAACTCGTACGAGTTATGGGTTGCAAAGGAAAATTCTAATGGTCGAATTTTTGGATAAATAATTAGTAATATTATTAAGGTATTACATTTTGATAGTTTTAATTCATTACGACATAAATATTATTATTTATGATTATAATTAATTAATAATGGATCAGTATATGTAATTTGTATAAAGGAAATGTTGATTTAATAGAAAAAAAATTGTTGGTACAGTTTTATAAAATGTTGATTATGAAATAGAAAAAATAAAAGTTTTGATTCATAAAAGATATTTGTATCCTATAGCTGTCTCTATGATGTAGATTGAACGATTGAACGATAAATTAGATCACAAATTAATTAATTGGATTAATTGGGTTCCAAGGAAAACGATTAAATGGGGCAATAATTATTAGCATATATTTTGATTATGTTTTGTTTTTTGGTTGTATATTCAGATTTTTCATATATCACGGAATGTATTTTTTTTGTAATCAAAGAAGCCCGTAAGATATATTAATTTTGAATCAGCAAAAATTATCTTTTTATAAATGATGATATATTGAAATAAAAAATACAATTTATGGAAAAGTTAAATATTGTTTTTAATTATCAGTAAAAATAATACGGTACAACACTAAGAAAAAATGTTAACAATTCCAAAAGAAAACATTTTTTTTTTTTATCTTAATCAAAACTCACACACAATCTTACATCAGCGTATTCACTTAAATTCAAAGAAATGTTCAAGTTAGTCCACTTGTTAGCGTTATGGTCAAATTTATATGTGCCCCAGGTTTTATTGTCGTTGGTTTGAAAAACTCCGAATATTTCATTATTGAATTCGACAGTATCATAGCATTTATAACTAAAAAATATGAAAAAAAATCATCTATTAGTAATATTAACTGTTAAAATATATTAGTTTTTAATTCTTACAAATATGTCATTCCTTCTTTACTGTTAAAAACTTCAGATAAAGAGTCAGTCCATTTGTTAGTTCTTAAATCAAATATATTTCCACCAAAAATGTTGTCAAAACAGTAAACAGAGTTGTTAGGAAGAAGTACAGCTTTTGATAAATTTGGCGTATCACTTGAAATTATTCTCCAATTTCCTTCCCTCGAGTCGAATTGTTCAACTATATTTGAACGTGATTCTTGTGTTTGGTTATTCCAGCCCCCAAAAGCATATATCGAGTTGTCTAGATAAAAGAAAAATTATCTGTTAAATAATAATATTAATCATAAAAAAAAACTTACCAGAAGTTATTAGTGAAAAGCAGTATTTATATTCATTCATATCTGAACCTTTAGTCCATATTGAGTTTTCAAGATCAAATACTTCTGTTGATCCATTATTGCTCCTGCCTCCACAACAGTAAATTTTTCCTTTAAAATCGATTAATTTATGACTAGTTCTACTTTCAATCATTTTCGGTAATTGATTAATTTTATGTGATAATGTATTCCATGATTCAAAATTTGAATATGATGTGTCCGTTTGTTTGGACTCGCCTCCGGAAATGAAAATCTCATCTTTAAAAGCAATCGCTGCGAAATATATATGTATTTCTTTTTCAAAACTAAATTGTTTTATCCACTGTAATGCATTTAAGTTTAATTTGTAAATACCACCATTTGTAATTAAATAAATACTGTTCCGTTTAACACTTGTTTTTAATTGTTTTTTTACATCTTGCAATTTTTGAAATGTAATTCTAACCATCTTCCTTGAAAATTCTAGATTTTTTTGTAATATTTCATCCATCATTATTTTTGTGTCAATAAATTCATCAGGTATTTGCATAAAATCCAAATATTTTATCAATTCCATAATATGAATATTTCTTGTCTCAAAATCTTCTTTTATCCATCTTACCACAAATTTATATAAATCTACAGCTTCGATAATTAGATTTTCTTCAGCCGTAATTTGTTTGAACTGCAAAACGTAAGTTTTTATTCTAAAATTTTCGTATAAAATTTAAAATTTACCTCTTCAGCTGTTAAGTTCAAAACGTTCGTTTCGAGGAAACTTTTACAATTTGATTTAATAAATTTTACACATTCAATTTTTAGATTGTCATTTAAAAATTTTACTGCCAGATAAAATATTTTTTTTTTTTTAAATTAATAATAATTATATTAAATTTATAATTTTTCTTACCCGAATTTCGCCAATAATTCAAGCAATTTTCAATTTGAATATTTTCAATTAACATTTCCAAACAAAATTGCTGCAATTCCCAAAGTTGAAAATATTGCGATTTAGTTGATAGATTTTCCGCATTTTCTAATGATACTTTTGCTTTGCCCGTGTAAATATATTCCACCAAAATTTCTAAATCTGCGATTGTAACATCGTCCACTAATTGAATTAATTCTTGACGTGTTTCAATCAGATCAGCTGAAATTAACAAAAATTAATATTATATATAATTAAGCAAAGTTAAATAAATTTAGAAAAACTTTCAACTCACAATTGAACAAGCCCTGGAAATATGGGCACGATATTACTAGAATAATTTTATGGACTGTTATTGTTTGTCCATCTGTTGATTTTAAAGTTAAATCGGTGAACTGCAATAATTTATAACATTAAAGATTATTTTAAATATTATTCATATAATTCAAACCTTTCCAATTTTGCGATACTCATTCAATTCAATATTTAGGTTCGCAATTAAAGCTGGATTTTCGAAAAATTTGAAGGTTTCCATTTTGTTTAATAAATTAGACTGTAATGAATGAAACACGTATTTATACCACTTAATAAAAAACATTAAAAAATTATATTTAAATATAAAATACAAAATTAATATATAAAACATAAATTCTAATAGAATTTTAGAATTTCTTAAAATTATTAATTTAATATTTAGAACTTTAATATATAAAAATAGTTTAACTAACTTTATAAATTTATTTTTCGGTACTTGAAATGACAAATGTTTATTGATATACTAACAGAACATTGATTGATCTACTTCTTTTATATTCGAGTACATGGTAAATCATCAATACAAACTGAACTTAAACCTAGTGAATCCCATAACAGAATATATAATTAATTACTCCTAGTAAATAATTGAATTCACGTCTGAAACAATAATTTATTAAAAATTATAAATCATAGGAGCAGATTCTAAATAATTATAAAATTTACTTTTATAGTTTACTAATTTATACTGAGAAAATACATTTTCATTGGACGTAACTTACACATTTTCATTATCCATTTAACGAAATTAATTGATATTTGAATAAAATTTACTAGAAATTGATGAGAATAAGAATCTGAATTAATAAAATGAACAATAGTAATAGTTTTCAGGTTATTAGATTTATACTATTTTCCTATAATTCAATGTTTTCATTTTTTAGTTCCATAACAGCTGCATTTGTTTCTTTTGTCACTAATGTTAGAGCTCTTGCATAGAATTCTTTAGTATACCTTCAAAGGCTCCTAACAAGGTGCTCATCGAAATATTTCCCACTGGTTCATCAGGGTTTATCGCATTCATTATTATTTTCGTTCTTTTTGCTGTAGCTATGTTTAATTCAGGGACGATTCAGCACGACTTCTCTTTTCTGAAATTTGAAGCAAGCCTTGATTTTCCTCTACTTTTTCCAGTTTGACTGAATACTTTGAATTACTAATAAATATATTATATCGAAATTGGCTAAAGAAAACACTAATTTATTGATCAACTAATGAATAAAATAATCCAAATATAATTTTCAACTATTGATGTTCCAGTTCATATGTTAACTAGTTAATAAATTAGATTCTATTACTATTTATTGCTTGAGAGATACTTAATTAATATTTGATGTGTTAAATATGATACTATAGTCAAGTCAAGATGATCAGACTATTTCGCCTAACGTTATGCAATTTTTATATTAATTTTTTCTGGTTGGTTAGACCTTAAACTTTTGTTTAAGTTTCTATTATCATCATACAGATGTCGTTGCTCGTCGTAATTATAGTATGTATCATAATAATTATCAAAGTTTAGTAAGATTAAAGTTTATATTTAAACTTAAATTCAAAAAGTTTATATGAATGACTTAAAAATAGAGATCAGCTGTTTAGCATATAACAATTAACCAGGAGTCCAAAGTCCAATGTGAGATAAAATTCATGAAGTTTGAAAATATCCTTAATATATTGTATATCTTTCGACATACTTCACAAAATAATATTATATAATCACTCTAATTACCATTAATGTACCTTTTTGATAATTATTTCTTTCTTATTTTAGATTTTCTTTTATGTTGTGTGCTGTATATAATCTAGTTCTAGATCTAGACAATGGTTTCTATTTGTGAATTCTTATTTTCTTTTTAGATTAATTATTATCTACTCCAGGCATGTATATCTAATATATGTGATCACTAAGTATTTCAACTTTATATCCATGTACTTTAACTTTATATTACTATAACTTTTATTTAGTTTTTAATCAAATATTGAAGAGCTCTAATGAAAGTAAACAATTACGCTTTGACAGTTCTTATTACCTCATTGAAAAACTTAAAAGGGGACCCATAACAAGTAATCTAATATTAGAAAATAAAATAAAAATCTAAACCAAAAATGCTTCAATTAAATTTTTTTTAAAGTATATAGTAATATAAATATAAATTTAAATTTCTTCTCCAGATTAAATTTCCCTAAGGACAAATAATTACCTCATCGTATTATTTTTATCATCACCAAAAAGTTACACAAATCACTACAAACTAAATTGAAGTATCCTTTTTTTTCGTCATTCATTTAAATCTTTATTTATTATTATTTGTTAGCATTAAAGTGATACGATTTTTATTTTGTGTTTTATCACAAATAAACTATGTACATAAGAAATTCTTAACAAGGCAGAAAATATTTCGTGCCATTTTTTTTTTTTTTTTCATTTCAAGAAATTGTCAATAGAAAAAGGATATTTTCTTCTTCTCATTTATTAAATAAGGATCTCAAATATAAATAATAACAATAAACCAAAGTTAAATTGAAAAATAATAATATTGGTTATAAATATAAATACTATACTTTAAAGGTGTTAGTTTTTAAAGCTTATTTTAACTTAATTAATTGGATCAGTGTTGAAGCATATTGTCAAGATTTAATATTGTATTGTGTATTACCAGAGGATAAAATAAATACTTTTGTTAACAGAATGTCTTTGTTATTGTTGCTAGTCAACAGGACATAAAAGCTAAAGTATTTGTGTTCATTTTGATTAAAATTTAGATAAAGGAAAACCCCTTTAACTATAGAAACTGAAATGTTTTCGATGTAAATTTGATTAAGATTTATGATAAATTCAAGAAATGGTCAATAGATTTAATCATTTAATTTTGTATAATTCATTTTAGTATTGTATAAGCAAATTAGAGAATAGTGTTTTGATTATAATAAAAAACTTTATTTTTCAAATATGAGAATTAGTACGCACTACTAATTCCAAAAATACGATTGCCACTCACGCATTTCTTTTGGTTTCATGTGGAAACTGTCATGAATAGTTGAATATCCTGAGACATTATGTCCCATCGATTTCTGTTTTTTATGTGACATGATTCTTTTTAAATATTTGGTTGTAAGAGAAACTGCATATCTCATATTTTGAAAGTTATTTGTGACATGAGTTTTGAGTAGGATTAGTTATAGTTTTACATTATATGTGACATAAAAAATAGTTTGTCCATTAGAAATTTATATGTTTACTCACCAAAAAACAATACTTTTATGACATGGAAGCAATAAAAAACATATTTTCTATATCAGTTTTATTGATAAAAAATAATGTCGAGGAGTACCCCCTAATTGACTATTTGACTCATTCATAGACTGTTGCACAGATATTGTATCTTATCTACCAGAAATTTAAAAGTACAACAAAATTACTTATTAAAAAATACCATAAAATTAAATTTCTGGTAAAATGTGATTTATATTTGTGACGAGAGCCTCCGTGAAAATCTGACGTACAATAGCGAACGTGTAAATGTAGTATTTGCTAGCAAAACTAATTTGTATTCAAAATTTATAAAATTTTCAAGATGTCCAACAAGGATTTTGAAATTTTTACAATTTGAACACAAACCAGAAGGTTTTCTTAAAAGTACAACGTAAATACACCAAATATTTCATAGATGCAAAGTGATTGTGTGCGTTATGTTTTCGATTTCTGTTTTAATTTTTCAAAAAAAAATATATCTATACATTTAATGGCAACTAAATTTAAAGAATTTACAATTCATAAAAAAGTCAAACTTGAATTATTTCTTAGTCTTTATCACAATATTTCTCTAAATATTTCATATACTTATCGATATTATTAATTAAGTGCCTTTGTTCTGGTGATAAGTATATAAGTAAAATGGTGATAAGTAATATAATTCGTGACATTTTAGTTTATTCTTCCAGTATTATATTATTTTATGATACAATTTAAGTATATATGGTATTACAAATATTTTACTTTAATTTACTAAGTAGTTTAATAAGTTGATGAATAATCATTACGAAATTTGATATAATAAAATATTTGATGAGTAATAATATACGAAATCATCCAAAAAAATAAAAAATAAAATATAATATAAACTTTTTTTTTTTTGTAGCTATCAATTTAAAACGTAGAATTTTACTTATCGATTTCCCATTAGGAAATATCAAATTTCTTAAGTAAATATAGAAGCTACTCTATCTCATCAATAATATTATAAAATATGAAAATTTTGAATATGATTTTTTATGATTACAAAATTTCTATTTCATTTTACATTATTTACAAATTGATTATTATTTGCAAAAAAATTATGAAATGGAAAAATTACAATAATAAAATGTAAAAATAGAATTCAAAGAACAAAATTTTTTTATTTTTTGGATGATTTATATTGAATTTATTATTGCTCAATATGGCGGATAATTTACTATTGAAAATGTTATATGGAAATTAAAGTTTTTACATTTAATTATTGAATATTAATTTATATGTAGCATAGTTGTCTTCCATTTAAATGAGCTGGTTGAAAAGGATAAAGTAAAATTGCTGTATTCAAATTTATAAAATAATTGTATTTTCGTTGGGAATCAGTAAAATAAAATCACCTAAATATATGCAATAAATATTTTTTTTTTTTTGTAAAAAATATATTGAAATTTTTATTTACATAAAATACAGTTTTTAATGGAATATTTATGATTAATTTTATAATAAATATTAAAAGAAAATATCCTGTGAAAAATATTACGTCATTTGACCTTATGTTTTTGTTTGATGGGATATTTTCCATATATTTTTCATAGGTTTTACATATTATATACTTAATATATTCATAGATATTAAATTTAGTTCAAGGTACATTAAATGTTAATGAAAATGTAATGTTAATGAAAATAGCATATCCAAAATGACTGGTACGAATTTTGGTAGTTAAATTATGATTTACTTTTTTAATTATTTACTAAAAGGTTAAATATTTTCAGAAAAGGACAAATTATACAAAAATTATTTAGTTAATAAATTGCAATAAAATATTTAATTTAAATATGATAATTTCTAAATATCACATTATATCTTTCGATACGGAATCGTACATATATGTCCTGTTGATTATATGGTCTATTGTTTTAGCTATTATAGCTCAACCACATGAATAAAGTTCCAGCTTTTATGTAAAATTTGTCAATTGTATAGTAAGTGTGATTGAAATTAACAACATCGTACAAATGAAGCATATTTATAGGCGTTACAAAAATATTTGAAAAAAAAATTAAAATTATTAATTTAACTACAATTCTAGTACAATTTAAAGTTATGTAAGCTTGTGTGTTAAAATTATTTATAAGTTTAAAATGTTTATAAGAATTTTTCTTTCTTAAAATATATTTCCAATTATTGACACGCAACATATTTTAATAACTTTTATCTATCATAATATTTAAATATGATTTGAATGATTAAAAAAATTCATAATAATAATATGAATTAAAGGATTATTTGATATATTATATAATTTTGTAGCCAAAACAAATGTTTGCCCTGATTTTTAAATGTATCGTGAATAAGAACAATTAATGAATAATTCTTCTCTCTATATATCGATAAAATTTATGTTTTATTGATATACATAAAATTTATTTACATAATAGATAAGTAATTTGAAGGCATATACTATTATTTTGTTTAACAGATTCTTTTGGTATCGAATTAACAAACCATGGTAAATTTAATCGTAACTATCAACATTTTTATGTATATTTGGTATTATATATTAATGGAAAATTCAGTGGCGTATAAAAACAAATTTATTTTCTTCGTATAATTGAAAATTTTCAGGGTAGTTTTAAGATCTAAATAATAGTGTAGAATAGTGTAGATAAATTATATTTCGTTCTTGAATAATTATGAAAAATTTGATTTTTATTAAATTATAAAATGCTTAAAAGTACATATATACAAATATTTGAGTTTCTTTATTGAAAAAATAAAGGAAAACCCTCGATTCCTATTCAGTATCACTGAAACACCACTGTTTAATAATTATTTTCTTTTTTTATATATATAATATCTTAAGGAACTTTAGGTACCGCCTGGTACCAATAATATCATTAAATTGCTTTACATAAATGTGCCCCTTTTTCCGGATGCTTAAAATTCTATAAAAGGACTTAACATGCTATGAAAATATTTTAGTATTGCGATTACACTCTTACAATTAATGTTTTGCCTTAATTACACTAATGAAAGAAGTTCAACGAAACTGTGATATATTTTAACTCAAGGATTAATATAAAAAAAGGATTAAATTGTGTGTGTTTTTTTTATTTAAATAGGAAGAAAAGATTTTAGTGTATAATTTTTGAACTTATTAAAAAAGAAATTAATTTCGTAAAGCAAAAAAAATAAATTATTTTATTAAAAATACATAACCCAAAAAAAGATATTTAAATATTAAGAAAATAATTGAGAAAGAAAATATGAAAAGTGGAAGTGTATACGGTTCAACAATTCCATCATATAAATATCAATATAAAAGTGGACTAAAATCATCATTGAGCAATAATAATAATAGTGGAAATTGTTCAGATCGTGATAGTATTGCTAGCAGTCGTGGTAAAAGGCCAAGATCAAGGCAAGGATATTTTTTTTGTTTTAGAATATTCCCTAATATATGGAAAATTCGTATATATGTAATAATATTTAAGAGAAAAGCGAAAAGTTCTAGAAATATTTGTGAAAATCATTGCTTTTATGTAATAACTTAAAGGCAGTAACCTATAGTAACATAATTTAATTTATCTATGAAATTTTAGTTTGGAATTCTCGTGATTTTTAGAATTTTTTAATAATCTTTTAAGGTTTCAAGATAAAAAATATTTTAACAATCTTGAAATTAAGTATAATCAGAAATTCTATGTAAATTTACTACAACTTTCCAAAGTCATAATTTAATAAGTTTAATTAATGGTTGCTTTGCTAACAGTTATGGTAGAAGGCCAAGATCAGAGTTGTGGTAAATCGTATAATTTTTCCATCTTCTTTAATAATCTAATCAATTCGGTAGTTCTAAAATACCATTAACGATTACCATCTCAGTTAACTTACACAGATTTACTAAAGTCAAAATGTATAAAAAATGTTAATTAAAAAATTAGGATAAAATTACAATATTTTCTAAAATTCTAATGTCCCATTCCCATTCCTTTCGGCCACTGAACCATAAAATTTTATATTATGAGTTCCCCCCCCCCTTAACAAATTATTTTTATTATACTACCCCTTATTAAAATCAACACAATATTCGGTAACCATGAACAACCACCCTAATTTGTTTGGGTTGAGTCATTCACATTTTTAGTTCAGTTTTTTTTTTTTTTTTGTGTAATTGTGAAATTTTTATGTGCGCACTTGTTTTTCATTATTTAAAGATAATAAATTTTGATTGAATTTTACTATGTTAATTTTAAAATATTTTTATTTTAAAAATTCATTTTCTATTTGAAATTATAGAAAATTATCAAACGGTTCAATAAAATTAACAAATACAATGTCAAAGAAAACCAAAGGAATGGATTATACAAATTATAATTATAATACGGCTGTAAATCGATTAAAATTTTTACTTGCTGATTCATATACACCAGCTAAACACAATTTTTCATATAATAAAAATGCTATAGAAGATTCTGGTGAAGATACTGATAATTTGTCGGTGAGTTTTTTTTTTTTTTTTTGCAATAAATATAGAACAAGTATAAAATATAGAAATTAATATAATATTTTTTATTTAGATAAATGAACGTCCTGTACTATCAGAAATATCAAAATATTTATCACCTAGTTATATTAGTCATAAAAGTGGACTACGACCAAGTGCCGTACCAAAAAAATTTAAACCATTTAATTCATCGTTATCATCATCAAAAGAAAATATGTCAACGGTTCCAAATTATACAACATCATCAGATTATTTAACAGCAACACCAGCAATTGCTGTAACATCTAGTACAGCTATGAACTCTAATAATAATAATAATAATAATTCAGATAGTATACAAGCACCAACAGAAATATTAAGTTTTATTGAAAAACAAGAAGATTATATTGAACAATTAGAAAAGGAATCAAAATTTTGCAGGGTAAATTAGTAAAATTTGAAAATATATTAAATTAAATGTTCATTTATTATTTATATGATACAATTTAGAGTGAACTATCAAATCTTCTTGGTAAAGTTAAGGATGTTATTAGTGAAAATGAAGCTTTAACAGAGCATGCACGTTCTGATTTAGCAAAATTAGGTCGTAATGAACCAACATCATCTGAAAGTGATGAACATCATAATCATAATAATTATATATTAAAATCACCGTCATCATCATCATCATTGGTTCGGAAAAAAGATAAATCACCAAGATATTTAAGTGGTCCGAATATTATATTTGAATCAAAAATTAGTGAACTAGAAGCTGAACTAGCACAATCTAGTATCGATTTGAAAAAACTTCGTGCCGAAAATGATGAATTAAAACGTAAAATTTCATCAGGATCTGGTAATATAATGAATTGTGAAATTCATCGTAAACAAATTGAATCTTTGCAAAAAGATAAAATCCAATTAGAAGATCAAATTCGTCGACTTCAGCATACCATTGATGATATGCGTACCGAAAGTGCATATAGTAATTCAAAACGCCATTTAAATGATATGGCAATTATTGAACGTTCTCAAGCTGATTTAGAAGTGAAACATTTACGTGATGAATTAGATCGTCAGCACGAACGTGTCAGAGAATTGCAGCATGAAATGGCACGACGAGTTGCTGAAGAACGTTCAAGTGCCGAACGCCGATATAATTTACAAGTTGATCAGTTGGGCGGTGATTTAAATAGTCAATGGGAACAAGTGTCAAAGCTACAAATGGATTTGGAACGTCAGAAACGAATTGAAGTTGATATGAAACGTGACATTTCGCAACGAAACGGACAAATTGAGGAATTAAAAATGGAATTGAAAAATAAACGAAGTAGTTTTCTATCGGATATTGCTCAAGTGAATGCTGAGAAGCAATCGTTGGAACAAGAGATTACATCGTTACGGTTACAGCTTGATCGAGCTGATCGTTCAGCTAAAATTGAAGCAGCTCGATTAAATGCTGAAATCAATTCGATACGTCAGCGTTTGGATCGGGCAGATGCAGATGTTTTACATGCAAAAAGAGAAAATTTACGTTTGGGCGATGAAATAGCGAATTTAGAAAAAGAGGTTAGTCTAATTGTTAAATTTGAAAGGTTTTTGTGATACAATTTATGTTACAAGTGGAAGTCCAAGAATCAAAGCTTAAAGTTTAAAGATATTATTTTTTTCTTTTTTTGTGTTCTTGTGGACTTCTTTAACTAATATTTCTATTTAAACTTATTTTCGCTGATCCAAACAAATAATCATTTTCATTCTTAAGCCCCAACTTTCTCGGTGACGGGAAAGTGGTGCTTGCGTCTTAGATTGATTAGAATTCGATACTAGATTACTAATTTGTTCTACTTTTCCTACGGTTTATTAATTAGGTTACCTTGGGTGAAATGAAGAATGAAATTCGTCCAACACGAAAGGATATTGACAAATCATTCCAAGAAATGCAAGAGAAACATGGTAAGCGTAAAAGATTTTAGTTTATTAAATCATAAAATTATTTTTAATTTAGAAATGCTTGGCTTCATTGATTTAAAATAAGTAGAGTTATTTGTGACAGTATAAATAAATTTAAAGATTTTATATTTCGGTAGATTTAAGCTAAACGTTTAGTATTTTTTTTTATATATAAATTTGTTTTTGTTAGATTCGATTCTTTATGTTTAGTAATCGATAAGTATACTAATTATAAGATAATAGATTTTTATGCCGCTTTATAGTTCAAATGTGAGTATTGGCTTCATCTTTCTAATGTTTGAATTATATTGCAGATATTAGACTAATTCAAAGTTAATTGCTTCAGTATTATTGTCAGTACTGCATATGTTACTAAATCAATAAAGTTACGTAAATCAATTAAAATAGTTCTACAGTTTCAAATTCATACAATTAAAATCTTAGTAAAACAATTGTTAAAACACTAGTTTAGATTATTAAAAAATATTGAGTGTTTTTTCATTGTAGCGTAGTAATGTCAGCAAAACATTTTGTATTTAATTAATAATGTGCTTTGTCATAGCTCTCAAGTTCAACTCAAATAATGTCAGAATTCTAATTGTTTATTAGAGTTTGTAACTTGTCTTGTAGTAATCACTAGTTAGCTTGAAATTACATTATTGCTTAAAAATTAAATAATTTAAAGATTTTTCTTATAATTTCTAGATTTTTTTTATTTATAGCTTTTTCTTGCCTTATTATATTTTTTTAAATAATATAAATTTTAATTAAATAAAATTTTGTGTAAATAAATTTTCGTATGGGTAAGCTATTGAGTTCGAATTTATTTTGATTTGATCTAAATTTATGCTTTTCCAAAATAAAATAAAAAAAATTTAAAAACAATTACAACACAAACGTTAATTAAAATCAGAACAATTTATTAGATTGACAAAATTCTAAAAAAAAATATTAATTGATTATTCAAACAAACAACAAAACAAAACATTAAGATAAATTAAGAGGTCAATAGTTTATCCATGAGATAATTTTTAATGCTTAAAATCATATTTATTCAAAAAAAATTAAAATGGAATGCGCAATTTAATCTATTTTTGCCTTAAATAACATTTTTTTTTTCTCATTATTTAATTTATTTTTTTTACATTTAATTTTTCCTTTAGTAATTTCAAATAATTTATTATAATTTATTTAATGTTTATTGCGTATAAAAATGTAAAATCCCAAAAAAAAAAAAAAATGTTATTTATAGCCGGAACGGTTACGGAACTAGAAGAAATGATACAAAATCAGAAGCATCTCATGGATAAATTGACCGGTGAATGCAAAACATTAACAAATAAATTAGAGGACACTTCACTTAAACATAAGTACATAAAAAATAAATAATTATTATATATAATAATAAAAAATATTATTCTATTTAAGTTCACATTTTTTAATGTTAAGCACTTTTTTTTCCAAAATATTTTATGTTTTTTAATCATTCAAATTGCTTTTTTTTTAATACTAATTTTGTACACAATAATTTATTATTTTTATATTTTATTTTTTATATAATTTTGTAATTACAGTAACCGCGCTGTATAAGAAACCTCTATTAAAGCAACATTCTATTAAAACAACCTTTGTATAAACAACTTTTTTCATTCCAAAAATTTCATATTAGCAACCGTGGTTTTTTATTGATTTTAAATTAATTTTGAAAGTCACTTTTATTTCTAACTTTTCATTTAGTCCTAATAAATGGAAAAAAAAGAGTTTCTATTTCTTTAAAAGATAAACTTTCAATTTTGAAAGATCTTGAAGATGGTAAGAAACAAAAAGACATTTGCAAGACCTATAACGTCCATAAGTCAACAATTACCAGAATAAAAAACAACAAGGAAAATTTGGAGGAGTTTTCTTCCAAAACATGTGTCGATAAGAAAAAAATCAAACGTATGAAGCCTCTGAAAAATGCTGTGGTAGATGAAAAATTATATTCGTGGTTTTTAACGCGCCGGCAATCCCACGACATAATTTCTAATGAATTAATAAAAATTAAAGCCCTGGATATCAATAAGTCAATAAATGGACCAGAATCTTTTCAAGCAAGCGACGGATGGCTTACTAAATTTAAACAACGTCACGGAATACGAATTTTGATGGTTTCTGGAGAAAAGCTTTCTTGTGATATTAATACATCTGCCTTGTTCATAAATGATTTTAAAAGGATAATTGCGGAGGGAGGGTTTTTACCAGAACAGATTTATAACTGTGACGAAACCGGTCTTATTTACAAAAGTTTGCATAAGAAAACCAATGTTGCAAATTTTGAAAAAACGGCTGCTGGAAGAAAGGCTATGAAAGAAAGAGTAACAGTTATGCCTTGCGTAAATTCTACGGGTACGCATAAGCTTGAATTAATGATGATAGGAAAGGCAAAATCTCCTCGCTGCTTCAAAAATATAGAATTACCACTGTATTACAAGTCGTCTAAAAATGCTTGGCAAACCTGTTCACTTTTCCAAGATTGGTACAATGATTTATTCATTCCGCAAGTTACTCGTCATTTAGAATCTAAAAATCTCCCCGTTAAAGCAATTTTATTGCTAGATAACGCAACTTCGCATGGTACTATAAACATGTTTGCTGATAATGAGAACTTCAAAGTTATTTTTTTCCCGCCTAATAATACACCATTGCTACAGCCGTTGGATCAAAATGTGATTAAATCGTTTAAACAGCGCTATAGAAAACACCTTCTTGAAACCCTCGCGGCCTTAAGTGCCAATAACGGAATGATTGAAGGACTGAAAAATATAAATTTGAAAGATGTGGCTTTTTTAATTGTTCAATCTTGGAATGAAGTCCCACAATCAGTAATACAGAATTCATTTAAGCATCTTTTTTCATCAATTGACGAAATTTACTGCAATATACCAGCTGATCACTTTACGGAAGACGATAATATCCCTCTGTTGACTTTATACAATTCAATCTTAAATGAGAATAATCTAAGTGAAAATGAAATAATGGAGTGGGCAAATGGAATCAACGAAATTACTGCTGACAATCATGTTGAAGAAAATGATGAGCCAAATAACATGGAGATGTGCGCAGATGAAGAAATTCATGTAGAAAATTCAAATGACGAAATTAATAATGTTATTGATTCTTTCAATACCGTTATAGAATGGGCAGAAGAAAATAATCTCCCGAATAATGAAATTTTAGTTTTACGGCGTATGAGGGGAAAGGCCGTAATTAAAAAATATTTATAATATATTAGCTATTTGACTAAAATTTAGAAAATAAAATTTAGATTCCATTTTTCTATAAAAGCAACCTATTCTATATAGGAAATTTTTTTATTTAAATTGGTTCAAATGAGTTGCTTATACAGAGCGGTCACGTATAATCAAAATTTTAATCGCGTTTTACAACAAACTAAAAAATTATAAAAAAAATCCCTTGATTTTTGGTTTAACACATAGAAAAAAAAAAAAAAAAAAATCCTAGAGAAATTTTGCCATATCCTTTTTTTCTCTTCCATATTTTTTTTTTTTTTACTGGCAGGCTACCAATGCGATATCCAACAATCAAATATAAAAAAGTACGATTTTGGGAATAAAATGTCGTCAATTAAATGCTGTCAAAATAATATAACTTCATCGTCATCAACAATATCATTAAATCAAACAACAAATCATTCTGATGAAAAAATTTATCCAAATAGTTCAATGTGTAACAAAATATCAAAATCAACATTAACAACAAATAATATGAAAGGATGTCATGAATTGGATAATAATAATAATAATAATCATCATCATTATAATCATCACAATCAATCATTATTATCTAAACATAAAATTAACACAAATAAAATTATTAATAATGAAAAATCAATAAAACAAATATCACCGATTTTTGGTCCAACTGGTGCAATTAGAAAATTTTTAAAATCACAAGAAAATTATGAAAATGAACGTAATATTAATAAAAAATTAAATGATGAAAATTTTAATAGAAAATCAAAATCATCATTAAAAATATGTTGTCCATTAAATACGGACGTGTTGACTAGAAAGCAACAATGTCATGTGTCAGATGGTCAACAAATAATATTAACGGAATGCTGTAATGAGAAAGCTTCACAAAATTTGATAGAAGATAATAATAATAATAATAAACTATTATTTAATCGAAGTATATGTCGTCAACAAGAAAATAATAATACTATTAATAATAATTGTAATATGAAAAATTCATATGAACAGGGTGCTTCATTAAGAAATAGTTTTGATATTGATAATCAAAATTTGTCGAATGCAAATTGTAAGATTGATAATAATAGAAAATTATTAACATTCTCCAGCAATAATAAATATCATAATCATCATCAAGAACATTATAATCATTCTCATAATTCACATTTAGATAATCATATAAATAGTAATAATAGTTATAATAATTACACAAATAATCATCATCATCATCACAACAATAATCATTGTAATTATGATATGAATAATCAAATGGAATGTAAAGAGAAAACACCAAAAGCACCTTTTAAATTTGATGTTAATGTTAAATTTGTACCGAGTAGTAGTAAAACCAAAAATCAAGAAGAACGATCATGATTTTATTAAAAAAAAACATAAATATGCTATATGAAAAATCATTTATTTTAGGTCAATTTTTATAATAATTTATTTATTTATTTTATTTTTAATTAATAATTTAGAAGAATATATATTTATATAAAACGCACTCATAATTGACATTAGAAAATTGATTTTTTTTTTGTTGCCCATAATTGACTTAACATTATAATGGTATTAATTGGAATATTGCTAATTTCGTTAAGTTTCGTTAAGTTTATTTGTTAAATTTTCGGTTCTAAGTTTAGACGACGGAAGGTATTCTAAGATCCGTAGTTTAAATCATATACGTTTTGTAAATTTTGAAGAACGATAATGATAATGAATTTGATGTTAATAGAAAGTGTGAAAGATAATTTTCAAAAATTTTAAACGTTTCATTTCATTTTTTGTTCAGTCAATTATGGGTGAGTAAAATTACGGATAAATTTCTAAATTTTTCATAATTATAATGATGACAGTTCTTAATGAATTATTTAGAATTTTATCCAATTATAATTATATTCGTATTATATTTATATAAAACACAAATTTTCATTACGACACTAATAAACAGAAAATGCGCTCTTGTCGATTGTAATTTAATATTATAATTATATGGTACTGGCAATATTTATCAGCAAATAAAGTTTTCAAGAAACATATTTGCATTAACCATAAATTTACAAGATAGATTGGTTCTCCAAAAGTACCCTGTGAATCGTAATCATGTAATACTAGTCCAAATATTATATTGAAATTGTGTTTAATTGAAAAATAGTGTGGTGTAAATTGAATTTAGTTCATTTATTAATTTATGTTAATTGTACTAAGCAATAGAATGACGGCTGAAGGAAGTAGTATCGTTCTTTCAGAAATAATTGTTAATTAGTTGAAATACTTGTATTAACTGGTTTTGCCTGGAAATTTATTTAGTGTATTTCTACCATTAAATAAACAATTTAATTATTTTTCTAAAAATGTCTACTGCTTGTACTAAGCAATTAGTTATAATCATTAATTAATCTGTCTGACTATGTGTACAGAGATGAACCCAGCTTAATGAAATGGATATCGTTTTACGAATTCTATCTGTCTTTCCGCGTGTTTTCACCAATCCATTGAGTGCCGTGTAAATCGAGGGTTAGATGCACTACAATCCGTTTTATAACAATTCCTTTGACTTTACGTTTCTATATGGTTTCCAATTTAATATTTTGTGTTGCACCATCTTTAAAAAATTTCTATTCACTAAATGTTATGTCATTTGTTTTTACAACAATTTTTCTATTTTTAAACTACGATTATTATACAATCAGTTTTTTTTTCTATCAATATGGTTAGTAAATTATGGTCCATAAAATATTTTGTAGTGAAAGGAACAAGGAATTGCGTAAAACAAATGAGATGTTAATGGAACGTTTACGACAAGTTTGGTCAACATATAAGAATTCGAATAATTTTAATGGTCAACTTGTTGATATATTAAATGATAATAAAATTGAATTACAAAATCGAGAAGAGCATCAACAATTACACGAACATTTTACACAAACAAATGACACCATTGATCATAAACATAATAATTCATCAACAAATAATCATAATCATCAGGTATCAAAATTTGATTGAAATTATTAATAACAATTTTTTTCTTTTTCTTCTCTTTCTTCTTGTGTGTTTTTCAATTTAACAAAACATGAACATAAATTGTACATGGGAAAACTTAATCATAATCATAAATAAAAACAATTATGTTGTAATAATATAGGATGGAAATAGCCGCTTTGCAATCAAATGTAGAATATTTAACAAATAGAGTTATAAATAGTGATAGGATAGGAAAATCTACAAATAATAATAATGATAATATAAGTACTTATTCAAACAGTTTACCGCAATCAAATAAAGGTAACTTTTATAAAAGTCAATAAAATGTACTATAATTAAGATAAACATTAACAATATTAAATATGAAAAATAACATTTGAAAAATACACAAGACACGAAAAACAATAACATTAAAACTAAAATAAAAACTTTATCCAACATGCCTAAAACAAATTTAAACTTTCAAATTATTAACTGAAAATTACGAAATTTTTTATTAAAACTATTTTTTTTTTTTAAATTTATTAGCACACATTGACTATGAATCACCACTTAGCACATCAGACAACCGAATCGGTAACATATCCACCGATGCAATTAACCGGGGAAGTATTGGAGGAGACGAACCAATATCAATATCATCATCATCCAAACCATTTGAATACAAAAGTTCAATTGATTACACAAAATCCCCACTTAGTACAACAGCACGATTGGACACAACCACACCAACACCAACCGACAACATCATACCAAACCGATCATCCGAACTATACACACCAACAACGCCATATACATATGGAGATGATGAAAACCAAAAAGATAATTTCGGAGAAGGAGATAAGTTTAGCCGAAACGGATTCTCCGGAATTGGTAAAACAAGAACAGGAGGAGGTTCTATCACAGATACCAATAATCCATACAGTTCAGTGTCGTCAACCAATCAGCCACTTGGAGAAAATGGAAAATCATATGGCACAACAAAAGATGTCATTGGATCACCATCTAGTATCAGCGGCAGAGCAGGAATCGGAAGTAGTAGTATTGAGCCACAATATGAAGAGCAAACACCAGCAGGACAAGATTACAATCAATACTCAGCAGAGGCATATGAAGGATATGATCCACAACAATATGATAATACAGGATTCGAAACCAATTACGATCAACAGCCATATGATGGAACCCAACAACAATATGACGGAACAACAGATTACGAAGGAGCCGGACAACAATACGAAGGATATGATCAAGACTATAACCAAACCTACCAACCAGATATTACATCATACGAAACAACACAGCAACAAGCGCAACCACCAGCACAACAATTATCATCTGTACCACCACAAATACCAAGTCAACAACAAGTATCGTCAGTATTACCAATCGGATCAATTGGCCAGTCAGGAACAATATCAGCAGCTGGAGGAACTTTACCAACAGCAGCATCAATGCCAACAACAGAGAGCAGACCACAACCGAGAACGAGCGGAAGCAATATGGGGCTTACAGGTGCAGGAATTGGTGGAACAACAGGACAACCCGGTGACAGAGGATCAAGCGTTTTGCAACAACAGTCTGCCCAGAACTTTAAAGGAATATCAGGTGGAACAAAGAATTAGTTTGGATGATGAAGAGGATTCATTTGATCTTGTCCCCGAATTTAGTATAAGTAGTCCAAGTTTATTTGAAAAAAGTTCAGATAATGATGATGATGATTCGTCTAATTTTAGTAATTCCCCGAGAACTGCAATAAAAAAATGTTAACATAAGGTGAATATTAATTTAGGTAACATTCAAAATATAGAGGAGGAGGACATTATTCTTGTTGGTTGTTTATTAGTTTTTATAAATAAAGAAAATGTAATTTGTAATATTTTTTTTTCTGTATAAAATCAAAATATTATATTCAAATTAATTTGAAGTTCTTGATCTTGTCTTTTTTTAAAGGAAACTGTATTCGGTTCGGAAGCGTCTATACTTTGTTTTTTTCATTGATCACTGGAATGTGCAAATAAATATTAATTTGGCAATTTAACTGGTACCCGCTAAATGGAAAATATAAGTAGTATAGGAAAACTGAACAGTAATTGTAATGAATTCATTTTGAACAGCAGCTTATAACCGACCGGATTTATAATTCCAAGCTCTGGCAACCCAGACACGAATATAATTTACTTAAGTTCTGTTCTACAGGTTTATTGGATATTTTGTTTGTCCAATTTCTGAAAAAAACTTTATATTTTATGGCAAATACTTAGGAGGTTGTTATAAATTCCATTTTCCATGATTTATTTATTTTTGGAAAAATTATAACTTTTTAAAGAAAAACTTAATATTTGTTTTATCAAAAAAATACTATTAAAAATATAATTATTAATTATAAAATCTTCAGACAACAATGATAATTTTGACTTTATATATAGTTCTATAAATAAAGTCAATAAATATTTTTTATCTCAATGACATTTAATTTATATTATTAAATTTAATTAATTAAAAATATTTATTTATCTTGTTCTATATTTAAAAGTTTCGCTACAAAATAAAAACGTGATCTATAATATTATTTATTTTGTATACTATAAAAATTAATAACCAATATAGCGACTCAAGATTTGACTTTGAAAACTAAAAATAAAAATATTTTATTTTAATCTAAATAAATAAAATATCTATAAAATTTATGATAAAAAAATATTATATATTTAATTAATATTTAAAGATTAGTTACGACGTTCAGAAATAGAAAATTACTTTTTTTTATATGAAATAATCAATAGATATTAGATAGATAATAAAAATCCGAATTATTATAAATGTTCCTGATAATGTTCGAATGTTGTAAAATAATATTTACATATGAAGACAGGGTTACTAATACTTTATAAGAACCAATAAATTAAATAAATTTTGGTTTTTATAAAAGATTCACTGAATTATGAATTAAAAAATGCTATTTCAATGAAACGTTTTTTTTACGACGTATTACTTATATTCATTGATGAGCTGAAACTGATTTTTGGTAAAGCTTGTACGACCCTTAATATTAATATTCAATATTCACGACCCTTAATATTAATATTCAATATTCTTAAAATAAAAATTGTAAAATGTTATAGTATAGCTGATAGCAAAAAGTATGTATAGAAAGAGATCACTACTCATATACAAATTTTTATTGTGGGATTTAATCTCAATATTTTAAAATTCTTTTATAAAATATTGCATATATATAATATATAATACTTATTGGTCATTCTTCAAATTTGAGCCCATTAATCTCCAAATTTGCGTCAATTCAAAATTTTTTATTTTATTTTTTATCTCTTTCTATATATACTTTTTGCTGATAGCTAATATGGGGATAGCTTACACACACTGTAACAATAAATAAATATTAAAAGCTAAAACATAGAAAAAGTTAATAATTTTCTTATCTTAATTAAGTTTCCCTGGTAAATTTAGATACCACTTCAAATAATGGGAAGTTTTAGATAACTTGTAATAATACTGGGGATTAATTATGAAATATATGCTGGTAGATATTATGTTTTTGGAATTGCATAACATAATAAATCATATTTAAATTTTTATTATTATATTATTTAAGTAATTAATAAAATATTTTGCATTAAATGAAAATGAACGTAAAATCCAAATTTTAAATTTATAGAATGACAATTTTTTTGATTCCGTTTGACGTTCCGACTTTCTTTAGTTTTGATTTTTCATGGATATCCGAAAGAAAATCAAAAATATCCGATAAATTCATACTTAAAGTCAAAACCATATTTAGATAAAGAAAAGCTAATTTTAAATAACATAAATAATTTGTCAGTTAAATTTTTAGTTAGTATGTTATTTTATATTTAAATTTAACTTTTATTTTAAGAATATAGTTTTCTTTTTTGACGATATTAAACCTCTCCTCTTGCACAGTTTAGGTCTAATCTTCACTGATATTTAGTATTCTTACATACACTTAAGGACATTCCATCATAAACTGAATTTTTCTATTTTGCACTTGGATTTAAATCATAAAAAATATTAGTTTTATTCAGATAATTTAAAATAGTATTAAATAAATAAATTCCTATATACTAAAATTCTTAAATATCAAATTTCACTGTAGACAAACTACAGTGCTTCCAAAATAATGTAATTCGGCCTTCGATTAATCAAAATTTTCATATCAATTTTTATTTTACCATTAGATTTTATATATTAAATTACAAATATTTTTAATTAATTAAATATCAATTATTGCGCCTTTATAGTCAATTATCCTTACTTACTTAAAGTATTTTTTTTCGGTCTTGGGTTTTTTTTAAAGTTGTTACACGCATTTTAATGGAATGGTAGTTTTATTCAATTTTATTTTTCACGCACTTTCAGAACCATCTAATATTTTAGATATCAACAGAAAAAATATTTCCCAAAAAAAATAAAATAAAAAGAAAAACAGAAGATCTTATTATATGAAAGGAAAATTATAAAGCAAAATAAAAAGAAAATTGTTTTCGGTTCAAGAAAATTGATGGAAAAGATATTTTTTGGGTAGTAGCAAAATGTAAAAGTAAAAACAAAAAATAAAATTATTGGTTTGAAATATTTTCATTTTTGTCGTCGTCACTGTTTCTTATCGCTATTCAAGTATTAAAGAAAAGTGTTTTTACTGGAAAAATATAAAGGAAAAATAAATTATGTAAATTAAATTTATAATTTTTTTTTTTTCGTAAGATAGTAGGTGTCTATTAAGATGTTTGCTTAGAATATAAAGTAGACTAAAATATTTGTTGGAATTTTTGGTGTATATATATATCCGAAATTGACATTTTAACTATTACCAAAGGAAAAGTGGTTTCAATTTTTACCGTGTAATAAATTATGAAAAATATCAAAGATTGGCTAATTCACTCTAAACAATAAATTCCCTATATACATAATTTACAACACAGTAAATTGTGCACAGTGAATTGTACACTGTGAGTGATCATTATAGTGAATTGTTATCACCACAGTGAATTTATTATCACTTTATTGAATTGTCCAATAACTTTTTTGTTGCCTTAGTAAATTGTGTCAATTAGGAATTACAGTGAAATGTTTATAGTGAATTAGCCCAGTCCAATTTTTTTTAACAATTTCCAACACTTAGTAAAAAATTACATAGTTATAGAATGCTTTGATATAAAATGACTAACTTTACAGATAATGATTTTTTTATATAAGATATTTTTTTTCCAAGATAAATTATAAAGATTAATGCATAAATTTAAAACATAAATTATACTGACAAATCCAATAGCCTAATTATTGGTTTCCAAAAAAACATGATAAATCTACAAAATATTGATTTTATTTAGTATACCTAAAAAAATACATTTATATATCGTTAGCTAGCCAGAGCCACAGAAGAAAAAAATTATGATAAAATATGATTTTTATAGAGAAATTTTATTAGCATAATTACTTAGAAGTTACTGTACAAATTGAAATGTTAACATTGATAAGAATATTAACTAAAAAATTCAAAATTTTTGAAAAATTATTCAAATTTTTTTATCAAATATTTACAGCCAGATTAACTACCCAAGTTGCTTGTGATTACGGTATAAATATAATACATAATATACAAAATATTGATTTGCCCTGTCAAATGCCATGGAAGTGAAAATTGAATAATTACACAAAGAGCAGAAAATAGATTAAACATATTTGAAAGAAAAATATTAAGGTTTATCCTAGGTCCAGTAAATAGTATCTGGAGAATAAGATAAAACTATGAATTATATGAAATTAATGATGACCCAGAACTAGCTAGGTAAACTGTAGTAGTGGTCCCAATAAAGGTTTTATATGCAAAAATTGACAGGACCAATTGGCAGATCGAGATCGAGATGGAGGTAGACGTAATAACAGCTGACGCGATACTTCTACTTGGGACGATCAACTAGAAAGCTTCAGCTAGATGTAGAGATTCATAGAAAAGGATGGTTCAATTTTTAAAAAAAAAAAAACAATGTAAAGTTCATTCGTATAGGTTTGGTACCAAAATTACTGTCTACTTTGTGAATATATAGTCGCCCTTTTCTATAAATGCTAACAACAATATTGCGTGAGACTTACATACCCGAAACCACGATCCAAAAAACCACCTGGATGTGAATATAATATGTCAAATTAAAGTGTTCTATTTTTCCGAAATTTTCTATAAATCTATAACCTTTACATGTGGTTTCTTTTATTTTAAAAGTATTTTTGGTTAACAAAATAAACTTATAGGCTTTGCTAAAAAAGAGGATTTGCTTGGGAAAATATAAACATTTATGGTAATACTAAATTCATATCTTTTGCTGGGTTTAAAATTTCTTTTAGATTGTTAAATATTATGTGGCTTTTATTTAAATTGTTTAAGAAAATATTTATTTTGTAGAATATTATATGTGGTAAATTATACTAGAACTTTATATTTAACTTCAAAGATTTTATCATGCTTTTAAAGCCAAAATAATATTATTAATTTCTTTGTAGATTTGTATTATGTATAACATAAGTATTAAATTGAAAAAAGATTATTTTTATACAAATATTTTTGATGTTGTCAAAGCGACAAATCCTTAATTAAATATACAAATAAAATATAATTTAAAAGTTAAATAAAACAGAATTAATTAAAATCTTCCATGTGCCCGTCAATATTATGAGAAGTTTGAATAACTAGGTGTGTTGCATTGGATATGACCCTAAAAAAATAATTTAGTTCAAAATTTGTTCTGGACATATTTCAAAATAACAAAAATGTCTAATGAGAAAACTCCTTAAATCTAAACAAATTTTATTTATTTAATTCAGTCTCACCGATTCCCTCTTTCTGCCTTCGCAGCACCTGATGATTAAGTATTTTTGTTCTCACACTATAAATAATATTCCAATTATAGCATTTCTTCCAGCATTTCTTCAATCTTAGCCCACATTCAGATATTATTTATTATTATATATTTAAATTTATTTTTAAAGGAATTTTCTTTTTTTCAAGGATAATAATCAATTCGATATCACTGTTAATAGAAACGATTTATATTTTCTTTAGTTAAAGTAGGTATCAAATATTCACAGATATGAAAAAGTAAAATAAATAAAAATTTCGATAAGTTAAAAATACATAAATATTTTCTTTTGAAAAATGATTGTGTTGTAATGTAAAAATGGAAATTATGTAAAAGAAAAATTCTTTAACCGTTTCGCGAAATCTTAAGAATAATTTTATATTCAGGATAATTTTTCATATATTATTCTGATGGTAATAATATGTCATATTTAATCTATTTGGTTGGTTGGTTGGTTTACAAGGGGTGACGGAATCAAAGTCGCTCGCGCACTTGAGCTTATTGGGTCGACACCCAATTAAGTTTCTAGCACGTCGACCCATCCGACAGCTCCAACGAATGAGTTAACCTTTACCGGCTTAAATGCTTCCAAGAAGTCTGTCAAGAAATGATGATCTAGATGTTTTAACCATTTCTTATGTACCGCAAGGCATCGACATAGGAGGTGCTCTGCAGTTTCATCAACCTCACCACATCCTCTGCAACAGGATTCTGCTGATAGGCCTACTAAAGAGGCATGTTTTCTCAACTGAATGTTTCCTGTTGCAATGCCCGTGAAGAGTCTAATCGATGGTTTGGTCATGGATGATTTGGTCTATTTTACTAATACATTTAAATTGTTTATATATTCACAATACTATTTGAAATTGAATATTTCGACCATTGTATTTTCTGCAATCTATGAATCACCAAAATATTTTTGATGTACATATTAAATCTGATTTGTACTATGAAAAACATCTTCCACACGAAAAAGTTTGTGGGATTTAATCTTGAAATCTTGACATTAAAAAATATTTTATATGAGTTTTGATCTCTTTCTATATATACTTTTTGCCGATAATGATCATGATTTGTGCCTGGTAAATAATGAATGAGTATTAAATAATAAATTAATAAAACAATAATTATTATCAAAAACCAAAAATTTAAATTATTCATGTTAAACTTTTTGAATCTCTTGACCAGCAAGCGAAATATGTCAC
Organism: Rhamphomyia laevipes; assembly: GCA_963920725.1. Classification (NCBI taxonomy): domain Eukaryota; kingdom Metazoa; phylum Arthropoda; class Insecta; order Diptera; family Empididae; genus Rhamphomyia; species Rhamphomyia laevipes. The sequence continues at coordinate 53,523,201 of OY987257.1, forward strand.
ATCAAAAGGGTTAATTTGGAAATTATAAAAAGAGTTCTTCTCTTACATGGTATTATTTTTTAAAAACCCAAATTATTGTAATCATTCATTGGCAGCTAAATGGTTAAAATAGATTAAGAGGTGCGTACACAATACACCCTAAATATAATACCAAGAAAATGGAATTGTACTCACTCTAATGTTTAACGCACAATATAAAACCAATTTAAGTGAAAAGTAATAAAAATATTCATAAAATTAATATTCTTTTTATCCTTTGTGAATTTAAGTAATAAGAAGACTAGAGAATTTATAGATTTTTTAGTATATGGTGTGGAAAAATCAACTGAATTGTACTTAATCCTGGACAAATATAATATAAGTTAATTTAATTTTATATAGACATTTTCTTTGAAATTTTTTTCAAACAAGCAAATTTTATAGAATGCATGAGAATTTTTCAAAAGCTATTATAAATTTTTAATGGACGAAAAAACATCCTTGGAAAATTGAATTTATATTTAAATTTTCTTTTTTTTAAAAACTTTGAATATTATAATATAAAAAAAACCATATTCCCTGTTCTTATTATGTATGTTAATTTCATTTTTTATTTATTTATCTTGTGGATAGAAATTTTTCTATAATCTTCACTAAAAATATTTAAATATTTGGTTATTTTCCGGTAGACTTGAGTAGCAAACTAAAATGTAAAGGGCCAAAAAATTTGAAATTGATAAATAAAGCATAATTTTTTGTTTTTAGGAAAATCTTTAATTTATTGGAAAAATCTTTTTATGTGCGGAATTCCCTAAATATGCAAAAAAAAAAAAAAAAATTGGAAAAGAATTTTTTTGTACTTTACTTAAAGAATTTAATTTATTTAAATAAATATTTTTACCCTCAAGTTAGATTTGTAATATTTCATTAGAATTTACTCACTAAATATTACAGATTTATTTTGTTATATTTATTTTATTATTATTATTAATATTATTAATAAATTTTTGTAAGAAATAGAAATTTATAAAATAAAATTTTTATAAGCAGCATAAATTAAATTAAAATTTATATTACATAGAAATAAAATTTCTTTGAGATAAATTTCAAATTGAAAGTATGTAATAATAAGAAAGTTATTGAAGGAGAATTCATCTTTCAATAAAATAAGTTATTTAAATTTTATTTTTTATGTTTTGTGAAAATTTCGTAGGAAAATGGAATGAAAATTTTTGAATTGAAAAAATAAAATTTAACTTGTTGAATAATAAATTTATTTTATATTCGGTGAAATTAGGATAGAATTTGTGCGCCTTGATTACTGATCCGTTCAGTTAATAAATTTGGTTTATATTTGATATAAGCGGATAACAAAAACACTTTAAATATAAATTTTTGCATGGACGTACTGCAGTTACTAAGCTCAAATTTTGTATATAAGAAAAGTACTAAGCGATATTGTTGGGTACAAGGCATCAAGTGACTCCATATTTTTGAAATTTACACTATCGAAAACATAAAAAATAAATTGATTTGAGATAAATCTATTTTCTACAAGTCTTTTGATCGCTACACGTCATATAGCCATTTTGTCGTAACTACTAGTAAAAATATTAGGCAACGGATTTTTGATTACTTTCAAATAAAGTAATCAAAAATATTTAAATTTATTAAATGTATAAATTTATAGATACAATCTTTGGATATTCCATCCTACTTGCAACTGACTTATTCAGCGCTGTCAATCTTCTATTTCGTCTCAGTTAGGTCTAAATGGTAAATAATGTTAGAGGCCCTAACAATTTGTTCATTTCCCCTGCAACAAAAGGTCCGTCACTGAATTTGGCTAAAATCAGTATTCAAAAATATGAAATGAGAATTTAGTCTTGTACCTAATAAAATACAAAATTTATATAGAAAAATTATTACACGTATTTTACATTATCGAAGATGTTATTCAAAAACTTTTTTATTTATAGTTTGCCTACCAACATTTTTATTGATTTGGGTAAGTAATTTAATCTAACTAGTTTGCATATCTAAATATACAAAAAAAAATCAAATAAAAAAAAATATATAAAATAATATCAAAACATAAAAAAATTATTTAAAAGCATTAAAAAAGGTTAAAATAATTTTGGTCCTTTTTTTCTTTTTTTTTGGATGTCAGGTCAAATCGTATTTTGATCGTTCATCTTTTTGATAACATAAACATTTAATATTTTGAAATGTATAATTTAAGTAACATAAAATAGAAATCTTAAAGAAACCTTACAATCTAAATTCATAATTTTCATTTTGAAATTAACGAAATTTATCATATTCTCTTAATTCATAATTAAGAAGTTAAATTTTTCCATTGGATTTACCATCATCATTACCACAACATTAATGAAAATTACTAGCTTTATTTTATTCTTATTATATTTGTATATTTATGTTGGTGTTTTGTAAAATGTTACAAATGCAAATCTCATATTTTAAGCCGTTTATCATATCATATAATCAGTGTAGACAAATAATAAAAAAAAAACACATTTTCTTTATGTTGGTTTGTTATGGAAAAATAAGATTTTCGACAAAAATATTTACACAAATCTTTTGTAAATAAATCATTGAAAATTATTTTGACAGTTTAACTTAGCCAGCATTTTCACAGCTTTTATATTTTTCTTTGGTATTATATTATTTTTTGAGGAAACATAACATAAATGAAAAATAAGGAAAATTATATATATATTTTTTTATTACCATTATTATTTTAAAGAAAAAAATAAAATATATAAAGGGAAATTGAAATATCCTTTTTCTTTATTTTGAAATATCCTTGTTGTGATTGTTCTGAAAAATTGTATTTTTATAGAAGGGAATAAGTAAGTTAAATTAGAATGTTTTATAGTCTGGAAATATAAAAATAAGAAAATTTTAATATTTTATATTGTTGAGGATTATTTATTTTATTGTAATAATGTTATTAAAGTATAATTTTGTTTTTGTTGTTTTGGTATGTTTAAAGTGTTATGATTAGGTTTTTATTTGACATTCATTTAAATTTTTTCATAAAAACTATGTATATATAACAAAAAATTTCAGTAGGAACACTTAATTTAGCCTATACAACTATCAGAATTGGTTTTTTTCGGTAGTGATTGTTAAAAGGGACAATTAAACAATTTTCAGCTGGAATTGGATACAGTTGTCTTAATCGCTGATTACATTGAATATTACTGAACAGTGTTTTGCCATTTGTTGATAAATATTATAAAATTTACAATATTCTGATAACCGATGAATTACGAACAACTGAAAGTCATTTTGAAGTTACTATATTTTAATACAGAGTACAAAAATGGTGTATGTAATCAACGCTTTATAAAAAATTACGAGTAAATCAAAGTGCCATGGAAAGATAGAATTTCATAGGGAACACGAAACTTACGACAGAGTAAACTGGTGGAGTTTCATAACCATTTCCAAATTCAAGAAATATTGGAAAATATTTTTTAGTTAATATGTTTTTTGTATTTTATACTTTTTTTGACAATTAACATAACACAAATGATAAATAAGGAAAATTATTTATTGCAATTTGACAATTTATTCTACTAGATTTACTTAATTTACAAAAACTTCCTGATTATGTCAACACCAATTCTAATAATTTAAATATGGAGTGATTTTATTGATTTGTATAGACATAAAACGTGTTCAGAGCCACATTATGAACATACGATTAAATATACTATTATTTCAAAATGGCTTGAAGGAAAGACATTAGATCTTCGAATAGTTCGAATTACTTAGATTCTAAATTTTTTTATAAAAATATATCAAAAAAACCTGGACGTAAAATTTTGTCTGATAAATATTTCTATCGTTCCTGTAATGTTTTACAAGTAAATATAATAAAACCTTGTTCAGTCATTTTTATATCAGAAAATCAATTTAATAAAATATTTTAATAGTTGATTAAAATCTTCTTTTTTTTTTAAGTTAGTAAAAATAATAAATATTTTAAATTAAAATATTTTAAGTATCTAACAAAATTTATGCAAATTTTTATATCAAATTTTCCTTCAATATTGACAAAAATAAATTTTCAAAATCACCCAAAAAAATTATTATAAATACAATTGAATATTAAAAATTATAAAGTCCAACAAAATAAATACAGGGTGTTTTAAATTCTTAAATTTATTATGAGGTTCTTTTTTTTTATAATATTAAATTTTCAATTTTATAAAAAATTAATTCTAAAATTGTAAATAAATATGAATTAATCATACGAAATTATAATATAAAATAATAATTTATAAATAACATAAAAATTTATTAAATATTGATTAATAAATACAAAATGAATTGCAAAAACATAAATCTGTAAAAAATGATTTATATATTTCTAAATTAATGTAAAGATGACTATGCAATAATTAAAGTTTCATTATATAAAATATTATTTATAAATAATTTGACACCCTGTAATATTGTTATTATAAAGCACGTATTATAACATTTTTGATGTAGGAGATTTTCCTAATTATTAATATTAAATAAGAAACTTGTTGTTGTTATTATTATTTTACTTTCTACTTTCAACGTTTCCCCCTGTTTACTTATAAAAAATTATACATATTTCCAATTGAGCAATCTTGATTGAAATGATGATGATGATGATGATTGTATTATTACTTACTTTTATTGTTATTATTATAGATACCACGTGACATTATTGAAATTTTTTACCACCTTAAGATTTAAAATGAATTGTTTTTATGAGAATGAAGGAATTGTTAAATGGAGATTTTTTTTTTTAAAAAAAAAGCTATAAAAGTTATTACGAAGGATGTCACTTATAATATTAAATTTGAGCCATAACAATCAATATTTTGGCTGATTTTGATACTCTTGGGTCCTTGGGTAGAAAGAAATGAAAATAATATGAGTAATATCGCGTGAACAAAACGGTTGGAGAAGATCATTGGTATTATATGCATTTGTACAAAACTTGCTACAGTTAATATTTGATAAACGTGTGTAATTAATTCTGATATAAGAATGACATTGAACATCAATGCCAAGTATTATAATAGGCAACATAACTACATCAGCTAAGAAATCAGAAACCAAAAATAATTACAATTAATTCAAGGATTTTATGAAGGATATTCTTAGAGCTGGATCAACTTCAAGAAACCATAGCCTACCATAAAGCATAAATGATTATTATAATTAGAAATAATTATTAATTTATACTGAAAATGTACAAGGAATAGTAAACCTTGATATTAATAAATCGATATTCTGATTGAAATGAAAATTATTTTCCCAGAATTTTCATATCTATCACTTTTGCCATCTCTTTTCATAATCTCAGTTCAGTCTCTATTGTAAAATGATCTTTTTTTTAAATATTCTTATTTTAAAATTAAAATATCCTTAACATTTTTCTCCAAATTTTGGTGATATTGAAAAAGTAAAATTTGCTAGTCTTTTCGCACCCATTAAATTCTCATAACAAATACAATTATCTCTTTTAATAATTATTAATAAAATTGACCAAATTAAAATCAGTCTTAACAAAACCCCCTTTTTTAATATTATGACCCATATTACAGGCCATTTGAAAGATAATATTAGAACAAATTTTTGGGTAATATTATTTCTTTTTGACATAATTAAATTAATAGTGTTGAAAATATAAATTCAATAAAGTTTAATTTACCGAAATTTACCTTTCAATATAAATATTATGAAGCTATTAAGTAAAATGTTTATAGCTACTTTTGTTGAAATTGTAAAAGATTTTCATAAAAAAAAATCTTTAACAAATTGTAAAAAGATTTTCATTTTATTTTGTTTATATTTTTTATTTTATTTATTTTTATTAATCTACAATTCTACAACACCAAAGTTTACAAAATAATCTTAAAAAGAAAATATATGAAAATAATAATTGATATTTATTTGCTTTAACAAAAATGTGTTTATTCTTTAGTTGTAATTTTATTATTTGAAGCCATTTTCAATTTTCTTTTTTTTATATATGAATATTAAATTTTATTTGTATAAATAAATTTCACTTTAAAATTTCCTTTAATAAAATATAATAACCAAAAATTGAATATCGATAAATATAAATTAGATTATAAAATGTAGTAGTAAATTATAAATAAATTATTGTTTTGTAGTTATTTAAATAAAGTTAAATTTAATATAATAATTCCATGAAATTTATTGTTGATATAAATATAATTGAATATTAAAACAAGCAAAATATTTAAAATAAAAAAAAAAAATTATAAAATTTATATTTACCAACTGAAAATTTCAATTTTATTGTTTAACAAATTTACTAACAATTAATTTTATGTTAAATTTATGTTATCATAATCAATCAAAAACAAAACTTGAATTCAAATTAAACTATAAATAATTGTGCAAAACATTAAAAAACATTGTACGATTTTTCATTATAAAAAGTTTTGAAAAATTTGTCACTAAGAAAATTAATTTACTATAAATCACTATTAACACAAATGCAATTTATAATGATAACAATTTCGGTCATTCATGAAAATAATATCTTTCTTTAATAGTAAATTGTATATAAATTTATTGTATATTTTGAGTAATCGTAAAACTTATCATCGTCATTCAAAAGTACGTACAACATAAATAAACATAAATTAACTAACTATCTTTATGAATTAAACAACACACATATAAATATATGTTTAGTGTTTAGGAGACGACAGTAATACAAAGAATTACTACGCACACATTTACACCACGAAAAAGATACACAAAAGATTTTCCTACAAACACAAAAAATGTTTTTAATATGGAAAATTCAAAGCTTTTCCAATTTTATAGTCAGTTGATAATCGTGTTTATAACTGAACGGTTGGTTGTCATTTCAGTTCTTATCATTTTTGTGAAATTTTATGTTTTTCATAATTCGTAAGAAAAAACAAAAAAATAAATTTAATTCAAACTTTTATCAAATATGTAAAATCTTGAAGAAAATTTCGTCAGGAATAAATTTATTATTATTAATATTTTTATAACCTGGTGTGTGTACGTTAAGTGGTGTATAAAACGTATCAAAACAAATAAAATAAATAAGGAAATTATAAATAATTACAATAATAAAAAAATGGAAAATTTTTATGGTTTCAATTACAAAAAAAGAAATTTTTAGATTTTAACATGTTGCGTTTTCATAACATAATTTCATAAAAAATATTTGTTTCCCTTTTAAGTTTAATTGATGTACGTGATGCATAAAAATTTCCTGATTGTTAAGCATAATAAAATTACATAAAAATTTGAATATAATTTTATAACATAAAGAAAGATACCATAAATTATGCTATAATTATTTTTATTTTTTTAGAAATTTTCATAATTTTGGTAATATAAAATTTAAATTTTCTGTGTGTAAATGAATAAATTTTTATTTATTGAATTTTCATTTTGTGAAAATATATTTTTACATGTAATATTTAATAAAATAAAAAAGTGTTTTAATGCTAATTTTTGTTGTTGGATAAAGTGATATTTATTTTGAACATAATTTTTATGGAAATTATTAAAATTATGTTAAGTAATTCGTAGAAAAAAATATCATTTATTATATGGTTCGAAAATATTTATTATATTTTTATTGTTATCAATTTATTGAAGTGTTTTATAAAATATAATTTTGTATCTTTTGTGATTTGAATCTTTTTTTTTTTTGTTTTTATGTTGTTGCCAAAGAATTTTACCGATTTAAAAGTATTAGTTTATTTTCAAAAAATAAAAAAAAAAAATTGAAACTTTTGTGATTACGAATAAATATTTTTGTAATTTTTAAAATCACTTAAATCTTATCGATATTATATTTATTTTTGGTATCTTTTAAATGGATTTATTGTGACGTAGTTATTTAAAAAAAAAATCATATTTTTTTGGTTTATTTTATTTAATTTTTAATATATTTGTTATCAGATTTTGATTGTTTAATTTTTTATTATTATTATTATTATTAATTTATTAAATAAATAATTTAATGTAATAATTTTTTATTATCAGTGAAAGAAACAGACAATTTTTTATACAAAATTATTAAATTAAATGATGTTTTATGATATAACAATCATAACATAATAAAAATTATTTTGAATTATAATTAACTTTTCAAACAAAATATTGAATATTGAAAAGTTTTGAGTAATTGCGGATTATTGTCATATTTGGGTGTCAAAAAGAATTTTCATCTTAGAATAATTTCAGAAGGAATATATAGAAACACTAAAAAACACTTTAGTGTTGGATTAGCACATGTTATAATCGAATTAGTAAGTAGAATTTTAAATTTTTTATAACTAATATGGAGATTATTATTGATATTAGTTATAATTCATAATATTCTAATAATTATATGGGATAAATTTTATATATAATTATTTTTTTGGTTTTCCGATAATAAAACCTTTAAAAGCCCCATACACAATCACGCATGTTATCAAACATCAGTTTATTATTAAATTTCGAAGCGAAATGTCGGACATTTTTGTGTGTGCTTTAATAATTGACAAACACTATAATTGATGTTTAATAATAATTGATGTTTCTTGGTCTTTCAGGAAACTTAATTCCTCGAAATACCATAATGTTGGCACATAAATATCTTCAGTAACAGCAACATGATTTTTCGCTTTTTAAAACGATTTTTCGCGTTCAATTCGCGCCTATATAAACTACGTATGCTATTGTTTTCTTTTCACCATTTCTAAATTTGCATTTGGCTCGATTTCGTTAATTTTTTCCAACATTTTTTCATATCCAATATTTTTTTAAACTCTATTTTTATATACTACATCGCTTTTACATTTCCATAATTTGGGATGTTCACGATATAAATTAAAAAAATCTCGCCAAAATTAAATATTTCATACTATCGCCATGTTTATCTTACAAAATTTTTCTGAAGAATGACGAATGTGTGACAAACAGTACCATACACTGTCGCACATGTTGTCATACATGCTGAAAAATCAAATTTGTTTAATTTTTATCAAACCGCTTGACGAAATGTATGTCACACCGACAAACATGCCCACATACGATCAAATCTGCATGACAACATGTTTAATAGTGTATGGGGCCTTTTAGATCCTTTTTTAGGGTGACAGTTGACAGTTTTCTCCTTAGAAACTAAATTAAATATATTTAATATTTAAAATAGAATTTAAAATTCTAATTTAATTTATTGAATTTACCCAGGTAAATTGTTCAAAGTATTTTGATAATTTTTTTTTAAAAAAGTGATTTTTAAAAGTAGTACTTCGTGAAGAAAGTTCCAAACTCGAGATGAATGAAATTCTGAAGTTCTGACATCTACAATATATTATAATATACTGATTTTTAACATTTCTTATTTTATGTATAATTAAATTTATTTAATATTTTATTCAATTAATCTTAAAGTTTTTGTCATTGTAAATTCCACTTTTTTTACTACAATATATTCTGTGTAACAAGCATACCAATATCGAATTATTGGCAACTGCAATTTGTTGGAAATTGTTTTAAAGTTTAGCTATACATTGAGTTAGTTACAACCACCTTGGAAGAAGCTAAAAAATTAATTTGTATTTTGTTAATTTTAAAGTTGGTTTATAATAATGTTAAGTTAAGTTTGCATTATGTGAAAGATCACGTCGAAAATGTGTTGAATTGCATTAGTTTTGATATTCAGAAAAGATATCGAAATTTATGGTTAATATTCTATGAAATTTGTTAACATAATGTTGAGTACAAATTGTAGACCACTTGTAGAATTTCAGAATTATAAATTGTAGATACATTTTATTTATGCATATGACATATATATACACAGGTTCATATAAACAAAGTTGGGAAAGGTTTGAGTCCCACAATTTCATCCAAAATATTTCAGCAAATAATTTTTTACACATTGTTGAGCTGTAGGTTAATTCAATTTAATTCTAATTAGAAATTAAATAGAGAAAAATAAAACACTTACAAATACCAGGAATAAAATAAGAAGATTGATTTTAATTTGGAAGCTGCTTCTATATTTGCCTATATTTCTAGTTATATAAAATAAATATTACACAGTTTATTATTTAATTCCCAAGAACAAATCATTTTAAGTTATTTTCTTTTGTATAAGTCTTATTTGAAATTTTGATCTATATAATTACAATTCTTAATTACATTTATTTATATATTTTGTTTTAAGGATTTACTAATTTCGACAATTAAACTAAAGACTTTTAAATATACACGTAATTTGATATTCCAAGAGTAATTTATTTTAGAATAAATTTTATAATTTATACATACAATAATGACTTTACTTACAAATCCCTAGATGAATTACATTCTAAAATTTGTAGTTATTTTATAATTCCTAATATTTATTGCTTCTCTAATATAACAAATATTAAGTATTTTATAATTAGTTAATATTTTTTATATTGATTCTGGTTGATTTATTTAATTTAAGTGTACTATATTTTTGTCGAAAATGTTATAATTTTCATGTTCCATCGTAAACGTTTTAAAATCTTTATTATTTATTAAACTGTTTTATATTTCCCCATTTTCTTTTTTTCTTAATTGGATCAAAGTGTTTTACTACAAGAATTATTCGGTTTACAATTTTTGTTTATCGTTTTAATAAGAATTTAATCTCTTTTAATAAAAAAACCATACAATTTTCAATGTTTTCATGTACAACCAATTAAACTGTGACCTTCTTTTGCTGATTAAATTTCCTAGCCAACCAAAGTATTACCACAAAAATTAAAAGTAATTTAAAAAACTATAAAAATAATTATATATATATTTTAAATATAAAGTTTATTGGTTCTATTAGATTAAACAATTTTGATTTTTTAACCAATTATATAAAAGAATTTATAAAATATCGTATGGTAACATAAAATACATAATGAGAACTTTTTCGGGCAGCATCAAAAGTTAAAACTGGACCACTTCTAATTTATACGTTTATTATTGAATTTGTTCAACAACATTTTGACCAAATTTAATTTTTGTAATTTTGTATGATTTTATATTTAGAATTCCCTTCTTGTCGTAACACATAACAATATAATACAAAATTTCGTAAAACTAATTTCAAAAAGTATAAAAACATTTTAATAAACTAACAAAGACTAAATAATCAGTGGAATTTCTTATATCCTTGAATTTTTGGTAATACTATCGCAATAAAATTTTGATATTTTATTACATTATTTTAGTAGTTTTTTAAATTTTTTATAAAGTCTTATGAAAATTATAAGAATTATATATAAAATTAGATAAAACTTTTTGACATTTTTAATTATATAATGATTTCTAGTGATCATAAAATATGGTTTTAATATCAAGTTTTCCGTACTGAATGTGAACTTTAATTATTTATTTTGAACAATAATTTGAAGAACTTAAACCTCCAATTCAAGTAAAATTGTTTTTAAGAAATTGGATTAAAGTGTTAAAACATTGTAAAAACATAAACTTAACTAAATTTTAGTTCGAATAAAATTTTAGTTTTATGTTAAAATTTTATGTTCAAAAGATTTTGTAAGTTTATTTATTTTGTTTAAATTGAAAAAGTTTTTAGAAAATGTTGATTCTTTAACATTTCCTGTACGAATTTTGATAGATAAATTTACATAATTTATCTTAATTTATAACAAAGTCAAGTCAAGAATGTCAAGGTAGAATATACGTTCTTTGGAGAATTCTAATTAGTTTTAAATTTTGATATTGAAATAGTAATTTAAAATTAATTATGATTGACTGAATTTCAATTTTTTTATTGAAAATACTCTAAGGTTTATTATAGTCCTTGTGAGAAAATGAAGTGAAATAGCATTAAACGAAACTAAACCGAATCAAAAACAAACCGAATTTTTACTAATACTTTTATATTGGATTCTTATTTTCACATTTAAGTTTGGTGTAGGTTTTCGTATCACGAAAACTTAGCTCTTTTGAAGATTTGTATAGCGAATTGATTCGTTTTGATAGCACATAGAAAAATATCAAAATACTTAAGTGATACCAATAGTAATTTTCATTCATATTAAATTTTCCCATATCCTTTTTACTTCCTAAATATAATTAACATATTTTTATGAAAAACTATATAAACATTGACCAAGTTTTCATTGTAATAATTGGTTATCCAGAAATCCTCAATTATTAAGGCATTTTGTAGACAACTATAAAATACAATACTTTTTATTTTTAGAATTCAAAGATAACTTCACTTTTATGAGAATAGTAAGAAGCACGTAATTTGTAATCCATATATAACACCAACACGTACATTTAGCACGAAACTTTTCTGGAAATTGTATATTATGTACAATGATATGAACTATCTTAAATATACTTGACATTAAACTATTTCAAAATTCCACATTTAATTGGCAAAGTGGCGCCATCATTTATGATGAATGTATTGATTTTTTAAAATTTAAAGCTAATTTTTTTATTATTTGTATGAATTATTATTTGAATTCTTTATTCATTGCGATGAGGAAATATAGATTTATTAATCTTTATTTATGAAAGTTACCGAATGTGTAGAAATTTTGATTAATCTGTAATCTGGATTGAATAATTTCTCTATTTATTTTATCCAGAATATAAAATTCAATATTTTGCATTGTCAATTTTTCAATTATTTTTCCAATTTAAATAAGATTTTCGAAAATTTTCGAATGAAATTTTAATTTGATGAATTTTATATTTTTTGTCTGACTTTAAAGTATACAATATTTTAGAAGTAGGACCACTAGTAGCCCTAATCACCGCACCGTGAAAATGAACCACGATTCCGAGGGTATCATTATGTAACTACCGAGGTGTCGTAAGTTTTTCCTCTCATTCACATAGTAAATTAGTATTTTCCATATTTTCTATACAAATTAATTTAATTTTCACCTTGTTCGGGAATTTTAGTTTTGTACAATTTAGTTTTAATTAATTTTAAATAAAAAAATAATTACAAAAAAAATTGACTTCGAAACTGATAATAAAATACAGATAGTTTCTTTTTTTTTGAAGTGGTCTGTTTTGGTAATAAAATTCAAATTGTTTTGAAAATTTTTAGTTTCGTTTTAATAATAATGAAAATCGATAAGATAATTTATTGTGGAATATAAAAATTCTTGATAAATTTAGTATTATTATCTCTTTTGTCATATCGTTTAAAATATAATTTCATAATTTTTTTCAATATGGATAAAAAATTGAAAAATGAATTCATAGAAAATAAGTTTTTCATTTGTTAAAGATCTAAATAAATAAATGTGGTCATCATAAGTAATAACAGAAAATGAAAATGAGAATATCCTTAACTACTTGTTGATTTTCTAATACATTCTGTTTGTATCGAAATTATTTAATAGTTCTATTTTAATTGTAGCATTATTTCTTTTTATTAAATTATGTATTAATACAAATTCCAAAGCCATACAGAACTTCTTGTCCTGGATAAAAATTAGTTTTACGTTTATCTCACAGAGTCTACATTGTCTACACCATTTTTGATATTATTGACTTTGTCTACATCTACATTATAGTTGACATTGCCCTCAACAAATTTGTTTGTCCAATCTATTGACAACTCGCAAGTGTAGCCAATGAAAGACCACGCGTAGAGGAACAACACTACGATAAATTGCAGACTAATATATTTTTCTTATTAAATATCATTGAGAAGATTTTTAATATAATTTTCTATTAAACTATTTTGAAATATTTTTTGTATGGTCTTGATTATCTCAGAATTAACGGTGGTGGCCAATGCCATCCTCAAACTATCATGACTGATTTTCAAGTTGCAATGATCAATTCATTTGAAAGATAGTTTCCTTTAACTAGGTATTGCGCTTGTTACTTCCATTTTACGATGGTTTTTATTCCACCAACTGAAGTTGTATATGTTTCTTTGAATAGTTTTGCGAAAACAATTACAATACTTAAACTTTTACATCAACAGTTTTAATAATCCTCAAATGGAGATCATCTGATGATAGAAAAAAATTCTTGGAATTGTTTTTCTAATATATCATGCTACAAAAATAAAGAAACACTTTAAGAGAACTATATATACAAAGAAGTTGCATGGTCTTGAAAGTAGTAGACCGAAATTAAGTTGATCGGAAGTAACTGAACACGATGGAAATATTTCAATGACACCCTTTGGTTCACGAAAAGTATTAGTATTTCAGAGTAAGAACAAGAAGCTCAGAATTACGATGACATGCCTGGCAACATATTAAAATGAAAATGATTGACATAAATTGCCTTCAAAAATTCCCAAATTCTTCAACTTTATAATTTAATCAAGATTATCATTTTAAACATTATTTTGTATTTAAAATTTTTGACATTTATTTAATAACAACCCAGAAATTCTTAAAATGACATTATCTAAAAATTAGTTTTTAATATTTTGTTTATATATTTACAGATATGAAAAAAATAAATTTCTTCAAACTTTTTATTTTATTAACAATTATAATGTAAAAACGTAAAATAAAAGTTTAATATAATTATAAATTTTATTTCTGTAATATTTTATATTTTATCGATTTTGTTAGAAATTCTAGGTAAATTAAGTCACAAATTTTATAAAAAAAATCTCTAAAGTTTTAAAATTCATACAAGAGCATAAAAACAATGTTTAATTTTCATGATGGAATTTTGTGGTAAATACTTTTGGTTATGGTTATATACAAATTAGACGTGAACACTCAAACTAAAGAAACTGGAAGTACTTATATAAGATTTTTAATATTCTTATACAAAATTTTGTTTCTTCATTCGTTTACTTTACAAAATATTTTATATAAACCTTAAAACAACTAATAAATTTACACTTTTTTGACAATAATTAACCATTTTTCCTTACTTAATTTTAGTGAAAGATTGCTGTCCTTACATAAATAATTTAAGTTAATTTTAATTATATTTATATAATTCGTCAAAATTATATTATCAAAATATAAATGTTTATTTAAAATAAACTTAAAGTTATTAATATAATCATAAAATAATATTATGTTTATGAACATTAAAACTTTTTTTAAGTTAAATCATCGAAAAGTTTTTATTCAATAATATATTAAATTTTTCTTCTTGGAATCAATCTTCTTGGTTGGATAGTCTTTAACTATAAACCATAAACTTATATAACTCATAATTATTGAAACTATATATTTATGTTAAAATATAACGAATAATTTAAAAAAAATCCTATTTTTATGTATTTTATGAATCGTGCGTTCGAGGTTAATATACTCATATAGATAAACTAAGAAAACGTGTGCATTGGCATCACTAATTTTGACATTTAATTGTAGTCTTCTGCTCAACCAGCTTATAGCCACCGCAAATAACAGAAGTCGTTCGGATTTCCAGGAGAACTTGTTGGTTGTATTCAAGTTTTAATCAGGTTGGTTATTACTTTTCCAATAGTAGATTCTGTGTACTCTTTCCATAGGATCGTTGACAAAAACTCCTCTTAAGATTTGTGAATCAAATTGCGTATTAGTTATTAGTTAGATGTAAAGAAGCAGATATTCGAAAGTTAAACAGTCCAATATCCAATAGAAATCCGGCGTCTATCCTCGTATAAATCGTTTTATTTTAAAAAAAATGTGGCGGTGAAATACGATATCAAATCTAGAATTTTATATAACATAAACAAATTGATTTTTGCTGCACAGCGAACATTTCACTTTCGGTACTGATATAATTAAATATAAATTAATTGCTAGGGACAATCTAGACAATTTTTCTTGAATGTATGCCAATGCCAACCGTCCCATGCAGACTGATTTTAATACATGGAGTGTTTATGGTAGATGGAGGTTTGCCAGTTATTTATCCAAGACGTATTCTAATTTGTTGTCGTTGTATATTTTCCAAAATTTAATTGTCAATATTTGGTAAAATAATATATTTAATTTTAGAAATATAATTTAATAATATTACGAATTCTTACATATATGAATTTTATAATAAAATTTATTGAAAAAGTATTAATTTACTTTTAAAACTTTTTATTTTCCTTGCTAAATAATTTGAAAATAAAACATAACTTTACACGACACGTATTATCTATACTACCACAAGATATGTACCGAAAAAATTCATTGAAATTCAGTTATGTATCCTTAATTTACAAAATAAGAAAAATTTATATACATCATCGATAATCATATACATATATATATATTTATGTTGTATATATATTTATATTTTTCATTTTCTTTGAATTTCATTGAATTTTCCTTATAGGGGGCTTTAATGTATAATTAAATTTTGTAAGAAAATGTTTATCGTTTTGAGGTTAATTTACTTTGACTTGAGTTTTTTTTTTATTTTTTTGAAGCAGCAAATTTGATTCGACGCCTTTCAACAAATATGGATAAAATATATAAAGAATAATAGATGAAGTCAACAAATGCGACCTAAAAAATAATTGAGTGTTATTCCTTGGAGATAAAAATATAGAGATAAGAAATATCCAAATATCTTCAGTCTAGTGTAATAATTCAGTTATTTCGAGATAAAACATTGTTTAGGTACCAGCGCATAATTGGGTTTTTGATAAAAAAGAAATTTAATACTAAAGCAAATTTTTAGTTGCCTAAATTTGTAATGCAAATAATAAAATAACTACAAAAATTGGTAGAAAAGTTGTTGTTGGTTCAATTGGTAGTTTTTCTTTAAGTTTGATAGACAGAAGAATTCAAAATTGTGAGAAATTGAAAGTTTAAATTCAGCACATGCAAATATGAAATTTGTGATGGACAACAGATTATCAAGATGGACCTATTGTCGTATATGTTATGCATTAGGTAGTCTAGAAAGGACCAACTTGTGTTTAATTGACTACATGATCGTTTCACTGCTTAGCTTCTATTTATTTACTTCAATTCAATTTTAAACATTTGGTAATACGTTTTTGTAGATAAATTATTACGAATCTGCTAGATAATTTTTAAAATGGAATTAAGTTATTTCGTGAAAAATCATCCAATAACTTGAAATACATTTTTCATATTTCCCAATAATAAATTTATATTTACAAAGACTTAACATTTCCATCTGATAAAATGTTGTTAAGAAATAAATTTTACATTTAAAGACGACTGAGATAATTGAATGATTTCTCAAAAACATTTTTGTTGTCTATTTACACATTACAATACGTACAATCTACGTATTAAAAAATTACGAAATTTAATTCTAAATCAATATTTAAAATTCAAATTTTTTTTTATCTCTTGTTGGATGAGAATCATATTATCATATTGTCTAATTTTAGATAGGAATTAAAAAAAAAATCCCTTTAGTGTCATTTTAATAAACGAAAATTTTCCACTACTACAAACAACGAAATCCCTTGATTTAAATATGAAATCATTTTGATTGTGTACGGAATTTATAGGACTTTAGGGAATCCTTGTGTGAAATATAACATTTAGCTAAGATAACCAAGAATTGTGGAATCAGTACTAAGATTTGGTCAATGTTTTAGATGTTATCATAAGAGAATATATTTGTAGGGAAAATTGGTCTATAGGATATAGTTCGCATGTAAATTATTTTTAGGATTTGGGTTTATGAATATTATTAAAAAAGTTTATCAATAATTTGTTTTGCACTTAAATGCACATGGAAAATAAATATTTATATTGCCACAACATTATTTATAAATTGTTACAATTACAAATATTCAGCATGTTGTTTTTATAAGTGTTTTTAAAAATGTTTACCAAAAAAATCTTGGACTCATAAATTTTTGTAATATATTTAACTATCAAAGTATAATATTTTTCCTGGACAACAAATATTTGAATAAAAATAAATTATTTTTTTGTTAAGCTTTGAATTTTTGAGTTTATTTAGCATAAAGTTATGTAATTTATTTTACAAAAAAAAATTACGAATATACAATTTAATATATTTTCATATGCTCGAAATACACTATAAAGACCACAAGCGATACTTTTAGCATTTATTAGTGTAAGATTTGACATTATATTAAAAACACATCTTTTCTTTTGTGTTTATAAACTAATCCGATACTATGATCAATTTCGTTATAACTATTATTTGTAATTATTTTGTATCCAAAATTTAGGTATCCTTTCTTCTGAATGCTAAGTGCGCCATTGTTGCGTTTTGTCTTATTAATGCCAAATATTATCTTATACTATTTAAGCTTTAAGCTTTTAAGTCTTCGCAATACGTTCCTGTTGCCTGGGAGCATGGTAGCATCGACGTTCACATGATTTAAGAGTCTTTCTTCGTGATTTCATGCAAATAATTTTATTTCGCAGTTGACAAATTCTATTTACAGATCCTTCCTATGTTCCTTAAGAGTTAAGACTTTGTTTTGAAATCGTTGTAATTTTTCTATGTTGCTTTGTTAATCATACCTTCGAAAATAAATACCATATGTCCATATAGATCTAATCACTTGGTTATTATATGTTATTATTTTATAGTACTTTAATATATAAATTATTATTAAGTCTTGCCAAATTTATTAATATATTTGCAATGTAAGGGCTCAAACGTAATGTGAGCTCAAACCGCGAAAGCTTTGAAAAATGTTCACATATGTAAACTTTAGTGTAAAGTTTAATTAATTTTTATTAAGTTTTACCAATTTTTGATGCCCTTGTAAACTATATAAATATGACAGGTTGACAGGTCTACAATTTTCTTCCGCCAGCATAAATGCCAACATTATGTTTGGTTTGGTTATGTTTTGGTGAGGAAAAATAAATCTACAGCTATCGATTTGCGCTCGCATCAAAATTAGGTCTTAAATCGAAAAAATTTCTGTAGTCAAAAATCTTAAGAATCACAAAATCATAAAATCAAAATTAATTTATATTTATTCAAATTTTTATAGTCCTTTAATATTTATTCCAATTTTTTCTTTTCATTTTATTTGTCGTTTTTGAAATAACAGAATTTGTAATTTTATAATTTCATGGAAGAGTATCGTACTAAATTAGTTCATTTATATCCGGATTAAAATTCATTCTTTATCATTAAAAATTCACAATTTTCGTATTTATCCCAAGAATTATTTATATAATGTACATACTTGTAAAAAATCATTTTAATGAACTGTCTAAAAAATAATATAAAATTTTCGGTATTACAAAATAGGCTGGCTAATCTGGAATTATAATTTATGATAATGATCCTATTTTAATAAAGAACGACCTTGAATTAAAAAAATCAAATGTTTGTTCGTTTCATATTATATTATGAATAGTGTCGATTTATAAAAAAAGGGATTAATAGCTAAAAACAAGAATCCTTTTTGGTACCACAACAATTTAAGTGCCGAACGACATTAAAATATATATATATTTTTTTTACAATTATTATATTTATGTTATACTTTATTATTCGAATAGTTTAATTTTATGCTTCACATTTCTTTTTATTAAATTTTTTAATATTTTTATGAGAATTTCAAAATTATTCAAATTTTCAGTAACAATCTTTTTTTATCACAATTTTCACATAGAAAAAACTGATTTTATTGGCAGTTATATATCAAAATAATTGCACAATTTTCAAATTTATGATTTAATGTTCCAGTCATGTAATACACACTTTATGACAATTTTAAATCATTTTATTAAAATTAAAAATATATATTAAAGAAATATATTTTCCTACATATTATAATATATGAATCAGCATTTTCTTTTCTACATAAATTACATTTATTCCCAGCAGAATTGAATATATTGTTCAGACATTTTTCTCGCCGTCACATTTTCATAAATTTATGACTTTTTATAGCTTTACGTAACGCATTTCCGTAATTTATAACAGCTCTGACGTAGAAATTTAATAACATTTTTAGGGATATAACTTATAACATTACGAACTGAAAGTGTAATTTTGTATAACAATTATTTAAAGTGTGAATTTATATAAATTTCGATAAATTTATTTTGCCATTTTAATCATCATAATTTTCAAACACCTGAAGCCACATATAAATTTTGTGAACGTTCAACATCGCAGTTGCAGCTTTAAATTGAATTATATTTGAAAAGTTTATGAGCTTTTTATATAGTAATTTAAATTATGTTCTTAATTATCCAATATATTTACAAATTTTCAAAAATTATTACAATATATTTACTATGGATAAAATCAATTTTGGCCATAAGTTGTCAAAAATATTTCAAATTTAAGAGATATTTCAAATTTAAGAGGTCTAAAATCATCTTGGGACAAAATAAATTTACAAAATTTTTATCATACATTCTGGTTTTGAAATATTCAAATTTTACCAATTAATTAATGCAAATAACCTTAAATATGTATTGGAAAATTTAATTCTGATAAAATTATTCAAAATATATTTAATGAATTCACAATATAATGAAAAATCGGAATTTTCAAATAGCTTTTATTATAAGAAAATTTATCAATTAACATCCTTGAATTTAAGTAAAGAGTTTAATGGTTTTGTGTAATGACGTAATTTTAATTTATGTAAAAAAATTTATAATTATAAAGTTGATTACAAACTTTAACAAGAAATTTTTTAATAATATAGTTTCTAATTTACTTAATTTTTAATAAAATTCTTATCATTTATGTACTACATAAACGGATAGGCACGGAATTATTTAATAAAAAAATATTTCCAAATAATGAGAAGTTTGTGATAACTAAATTATTATAGTAACAATTACAATTCAGAGTATTGGTAGCGATTTTCTTTTGTTAAAAGGTTGAAAACCCCTGAATTATAAAAAATTTTAAATTTTTTGTCGGACTCATTATTATTTTATTTGCCACCTAAATTAATTTGCAACATTGCAACATCTTAATTATAAAAAAAATTAATAATAGTAAATTAATGATGGAACGATATAATCAACTATCGATATTTTCGGTAAATATCGATTTAAAAATTGAAACAATCGCGTTTTCTCTGATATTTCATTTCTAAAAACCACTTTCCTCTAAGATCAAATTGAAGACATTCTAAAACTGCATTATCGTAGCATCCAAATATTTATCACAACTTTCGATATATCTTTCTTTTTTTTGTTTCTTAGATAATATAATTTTTTTTTATTAAAGATTGTATAATCGATTACAAGATCAATATCGTATGTTGTTTTGGAATATCTAATATAATAAATTTAATGTGCCGATATAAAATCTTTTTCATTGGCCGTCGTTATATGGTCTGCTTATGAAAATCCCTTATTTTTTTACAATTATATATGTTTTTTCACTATAATGAAATTGAATGGTTCGGAATCGGAATTCATAAAATATTAGTAAGTCTAAATTGCAATGAAATGTCACGAAACCTTTTCGGTATCATTGACAGGTAACTAGCTACATCCCCAATCGATTTGGGATGTAGAATCATTTCAAATAATAGATATTAAATAAAGAACATGTACAAAATTATTTGAAATAAAAATTATGTGACAATAAAGTACAAGAGCCGTGTATCACTTCAAGTATATTTGCTATAAATTTATAAAATTTAACAATTTCACATTGTTAAGAATTTAATTCTCTGAAAAAAAATCATATTAATTATCCACATTTTATTAAAACTAATTTTTTATCACACAATTCCCAATCACGACAGTTTGGAAAAACCTTTTTATTTATTGACAATTTTTCCAATTTCTATACAAGTTTTCTATATAGTATGGACACAGCATGACTTTTGTTGAACTTAACAAAGAAAATTTCATCTGTTACTGATTTTTCTCATTAACCAGTCTACAAAAGTTATAATTTTTGTTGTTTTTATCGAAACTTTGATCTATTTTTGTAAGTTGATAAATTTAATTACCGAAAGGAATCGTATTAATTTCTGTATAATATTTAATAAATAATTTGTCTTTCAATAAAAATTAGCCATTCTTGGTCGTTGTCATATTTTATATAATTTGAATTGTATCACAAAGAATAATCAATTTTTAGTTGTAATTTAAAAAGCTTGATAATCAGCAATTTGGCAAATAAATTTTTGAATATATTATTTTTATGAATTAAAGTGAATAATATTTATAAAAAATTCATTAATAAAGCCATTCAATTAAATTAAATTAAATTCAATTTGATGCCGACATAACATCAGATTAAATTTGTCCACTTATCAGAAAATTTAAATAATTTTGTTCGTTCAATTATTTTTTTTTGGTAATTATCATCCATAAATCTGAATTCTTGAAAAATTGACTAATTTATTAAATGGTTATTAAATTTAATACAAAGTTGACTGGGTTTAATGAAATAAAAGATTATTATAATCCCATGAATATAAAATTTAATTTAATTTCCTGGTAATAATGAATTGAAAATGTTCTGCAGATTTACAATAAATTATAACAATTATTTTTTAATGATTTTGATAAAATTTAAATTAAATTTTTATTATTCAATAATTTATGGGCTAATTCATTAATAAATCATTGATAAAAAATAGTTATTTATAAATTTTGATAAAAAGAGAACGCAAGGATTTAAAATACAGAATTTAGAAGCATCTAATTTGGTAATCTTATATTATATTGAATATAAATTGTAATTTTTTACCAAGATGTTATACCATTTCCAAGTCAAGTTGGTTCTTTTTCGAACTTAATATAATTTAATCACAATTTACTAAATATCACAACTAAAGTTATTAATTAAAATTCAGTAATGTATTTTCTATAGTTTTTAATAAAAAGAACAATATCAATTGGAAGGGACCAGCTTGACTTGGAAATGCTATATATTGTCATATAAAACTACTAAACATGTCATCTAGAATATAATAATCATGAGAAACAAATTATATATGTGAATTTAAATTATCAAAGCTTATTTGATTAAATCAGCAAACATAAATTTCCATGAGAAAAACTTATATTCCTAATTCCCATTTTTACTTAATTCTTTACTTTATTCTAAGCTTATATTACATCGTATTACAAATAATATTATAAATAAGAAAACTAAAGAGTAATGTTTAAGTAAAGAACATAAAATAATTTAGTCTAAGTTACGCTTTCATAAAATAATAAACTTAAATCTTACTTAATTTTGGTGTTTCATTATTATATAATATCGTTATTGACAAAACTGTTTTAATGCCAGCTACTAGCGTATATAAATTTTTATTCGATATCATTTTTACCAATATATAAATATATATTGCCGCATTTGTACTTTTTACACCTTTTTGCAATGCATATTAAAACGCCTCCAATATATAAAAACCAAAAGTATTTCATAATCACGAGCTCTTTCGCCGCTAATAGAATCTAACATCACCACATTTGATTACTATGATTGTATATTATGAGTGCAACTATTTTAGGTACATCACAAAGTCTAATATTATATCTTATTCCAGATTGGTATTGCACTCTTCCAGAGATTTCATTTTGAATTTCATTCAGGACTCAGGTTTTAAAAACTAAAACCAAAATTAAAATTAAAATGTATATCGTTAAACGATAATCGTTGATGTAATGTGTGGATCTATTAATAATTGCTTATAACGCGGCATTCAGAGAAGATTTCTGCTTATATAATCTTAGGACAATAAATTTCAGAAATAAATACAGATAACATAATCTTATGCATTCTCTCACGTTCGTGATGACACTTTGAAAATATAATTACTTGTATATTGGCACCCCTAAAGCCATTTACCTAGTTTTGCCTATTATTAAATGCTCCCATATGTAAAGTTCATGACCATCTATTATTAGTGAATTTGAATATAATTGATATTTACTTCCTATCTTTAATGTCCTCAGCCAGTACCAACAAAATAAAACTCTGAAACTTTAGTAATATTATAAAAATATTACACGTTATTACTAAAGTTAATAAATATTTTTTCTTCCTTTGTCGAACACCTTGGCATTCAGATTAATGCAAATAAAGATTGTGTAGGAATTTTCTTTTTTACATTGATATTTTAATTATTCATTATTCATTTCAGATCAAATTATATAATTATCATTTGAAAATTTATAATCCTGAATAAAAGATGACAAGAGATTATAGAATAATTTCACTTTGAATGTAGTTTAATAAATTACGATTTCCTAGTAATTCAAATTTAAATCTTAATAAATTATTAAGTATAATATGAATAACATTATTTCGTTCAATTATTATATATTTCTTTAATATAATTATTTAATTAAATACAGATTTAATAACATGAAAATATTCCAAAAATAATTAATCTTATATTCTTGTTATTATAAAATTTAATGTGGTAGATAAGGAAACACGGAATTATATTCATTACAAAGCAGTTTCATCATATTAAATTTATGACACGTTTTCATTTTGATTAAATATAATTTTTAATTAAAGTTGAATCTTATTAAAATGAAAGTCTAATATTAAAAATATTAAGAATTTCTAGGATTAATAAAGGTAGTGAAATTCGTCAAGGAAACGAATTGTAAATTTAGAATATAGGAGACAAATTTGGTAAAAGCAATCAACATAAACTAATAAATTACATACAAATTATTAATTATAGCATTTTAAATATTTTTGAAATTTCAAGTTATTTTATCATAAATTATATTAAGTTCTTTGAATTTGCCAATAAAAGGGATTCAGAAAATTCGATTGAAAATTGACATTCCATTTAAGCTAAGCTTCAATTCAACAGCAAAAGCAATTAAAATACAAATGTTCTAATTTATGTTGTCGGTGATTTAAAAGATTTTTATTTGAGCTAAATTTGTAAACCTTTAATTAACTGCCCTATGTCCTTATGAAGAAGAAAATATAAAATATTTATAATTTTATGCCCAGCAATAAGTTTCAAAAACGAATGAGCCAATACCATTTGCACTATAATATAAATTGTAGTATCAAGCAATGAAATTAAAATTATGGCGCTGACACCTTACCTGAGAAAAACTTTATGCTTTTAATAGCGTTATATTTGATATTATAGAATTTGCTTTAAATATGAACTTTTTTTAAAAAATGTAATGAAGAAAAATTCTCAATTCTTCACAATTTTACTTTGAAAATTTTTATTCAGATAGGTCACGACTTTGCCTAACAAAGAAATGTGTGTCTTAGTTAAATATAGATACTTAAATCATCATCATTACTTCGTGTTAAATGTCCAAATAATTTTTATCTACATAAATTTTCTATACTGACCATTTAATTAATTGTGTTTTTCAATTTGTTGATAAGGATGAAAAGAATTTATTAATTTAACATTGTTTTTCAGGACTGACACATAAAAAGAAAAGGACTAATGAATATTTAATATATATTAGATGATTATTTGTTATTGTGGTCGGTGTAATTTATGTTTTTTTTTTTAATTAAGAGATAGGAAAAAATGCAATTTAAGTGTTCAGTGATTAGCTCGAAAATTAATTAGTTATTTTAATAGGTTTGGTTGGTTTAAATTACCTTGAAAACCATTCTAGTTAATATGTTTACATTTATATAGTTCTAGGGATATTAAATTATCAAGTTTTATTAATTATAATTTGTTTTATTATGTTGAAGTATGTTGGTTATATTATCGAAACACATTTTCTGAATAATGTGCTGATATCTTTAATTATTTCTGTATCTGTATAACTATCGATTCTTACTATACCACTTTTAGTAATTTACCTTAAGTGACCAAATTTTGGTCGTTAAGTAAATAGTTTTTCAAGTTTCCTTTAAGAACGATTAAGCATCTACGAATGTTGTCAATCAATATTCCGACAGATTTTTAGTGTTTGATTAAAATTTACACTAAATGCTACTCTGGAATGTACGCCTTGATGTTCACATTTTAAATCATTTTCATCACTCGTCCCTCACCATAAAAACTGTTTTATATTACCGAAACAATTTATTCTAATTATTTTATACAATTCCATATTTTAATAATTTAACAAAAACTTTCTATATAATAATTTATTTTTCAATCATCCTCTGCAAATATTTTGACATATTATTTAAATAGATCAAAGGTAAATAAATTTAATTAGGTTGGTTACCAGTATCAATTTATTATTTATTGAAAACAATTATATTCAATTAAAAAAAATATATTAAATTAAATAATTTTTCATAATTAAATGAATATAAAAAAATCCTTATTAAATACAAATTTAATTTTCTTTAAATTTTGGTTCAGATGGTAAGGTAATTATGGTATCATTAATCATAAAACTTTGGTATCATAAAATTATATTAACTGAACATTTTCTAAAAAAAAATCGGAACTTAAAATTTGAATTCGGAACGTAAAAGTTGTTATTAGATAATCAAGAAAAATTTGTTAAATTAATCGATAAATAATGTAATTTTAATGTTTAATTCTAATGTAAGCTAGAATCACAGAGTCACCGTCTCATTGGCGTTGGCAACAGTGTAAAAAACACAGCTTTATAATAAAATAAATTACAAACGTCATGATTGGAATGACTGGAATGAAGTTGGTGAAAATATTGGTATGAGTGACATTGACACAAATAAGTAGTATTTTCTACGTTGCTTAAAATGTAGTAGAATTAAAAAAGAGCAATTGATCGCTTTCGGTGAACTCAATAAAAAACATATGTTTTTATACCAAGAGTTATCGCCTAAATAATTCAAATCATGATTCAAGCAATCAATTTCATAAAAAAGTAAAGGAACGGCAACATTGAAAAGTTCCTATCAACGTGTACAATGTAATTTAAATTTTAAGGTCGATGGTGTCTGGTTAAATTGTATTTCCAGCTTTAGAAAACGTATATAAAAATAACTGAAATTTAAATTTTCAATTTGATTTTACGAGTATGTAATTTTCAAAATGGTTTTATCTAAGTGCAAACGTTTGTAAAGTTTTTTTTATCAGTTTTATTTAGTGGAATATTTTGAAACGTATATAAAATTTTTGGGTTTAACATAATATTTGCTGAATATATAGACATTTACTAAACATTAAAATATATAAATCAAAATTTATTGCTTGGAATGAAATGTTTTGTACCAGAACATATTTTTTTTTCAATGTTATTTTTAACAATTTGGTTCTCTGAACACAATTGAGTTAAAATTTTCTTTTAAAGTATTAAAAAAGTTTGGCTTGCAACAAGTGCTCATAATGTCATAGTAGAAAGATTTTTTTAATCCTTTAATTAAAATATTTTAGTACACCTGGGACGTTACCTTTGCCCATATTTTTGGTACTTTATTAGAACAGGTCAAATGGGTTTTAATAATTTAGTAAATATGACTTTTAGTTATTAAAGGATACACAATTTATGTTGTTTTACCTTTTACATTTACGGTTCCTTTTTATATGAGATTTATGAAATTAGATTTTTATGTAATTGAAACTTTGTTTATGTAGTTTTCATGTTTTTCAATATTTTCTAGGTTTTAATCAGTTTTGATATTTAACTATTACAACTCTTTTTAAAAGTCATTCAATTATTACAATTTGTACAATATTTTCCATATTCTGATATGTGGTTAACAATTATTACTAAATAGCTATAGCATAAGATGATATAATTTGACTCAAATTGAAGTATCAGAGTCGAAGAGCTCACCATTTTCAGTAATTCATTATGTGGATAATGAATGTACCTTTTGCTATATTCATTTTTTTTTTTGTAAACATGTTTTATGTTAAAGTTTTTTATAATTTTTAGTTCGTCATTTTTTTAGATATTTGAGTTCATCCTTTTTCAGCTTAGAGTTAAATAATAGTCGTACATTTTCTTCAATATCTATAAAATATCAATTGGAACATTACTGAAAAATATATGAAGTCAAAAATGAATAATATTATATTATGTTTCACCTAGTTCAGACTGTATTTTCAAACTGAATTGTAAATGTATGGTCGATATTAAAAATCTGAATTAATTCCATTTTTTATATTGTAAAGAATTTTTAATTAAATTTAGGTTTTTCAATTTAATTTTGTCACAGAGAATTTAAAATTGGTTTCCAATAGTTTTTTTGATTATTGTTGTAAAATTTTATAATTGAAATTTTGTTATGAATTTTCCTAGTGAAATACTTACTAGTCGTTAATAAAAAGGTTCAAGAATAACGATAGTTCATCTTCATCAGAAGTTTAAAACAAAACAAAATTAAGAAATCATGTGAAAAATTTTGTAAATATTTTCAAGAATTTGTTATTAATAAAAATATTTGTAGAAGAAAAATAGAAAACTGGATAAAATATAATCAATAAATAAGTAATAATAATGTCTAACAATTTATGAAACTTTTTTTATTTAAATTTAGATGTGATGCTAAATTAAATTATAAATAGGAATTGTTAGGTACGTGTCCGAAACCTCAGATATCTGTTTCAGCTAAACCCATTTTATTGAGGTGTTATTTCAAAGGACTGTGTTCTGTCATGAGACTTATTAAGATCTGTTGCTGAGTTTTCCTTTTACTTCTATTTTTCTGTGGTTGTGAGAAACCTGTTTGTCTGTTCAGTTGAAATAATGGCTTTACTCCAAGGAGTTTTATACTTGAGGCAGTTTTTGCATGGTGGTCTACCTCTTCATTTCGTTCAATTTTAATATTGTTTTGATTTTGACCCCACACTAAAATGGCGCTGATATGACATAAAAATTCATTGTTACTATATTTTTTATATATTTTCTTATTTATATTATAAAGTCAATTTTTCATTTACATTTTCCTTAACGAAGGGTTCAAGTTTATAAATTTTCACGAAGGTATTTCATCTTAATGGCATCATCTTAAAATGATAAATTAAGTTTGTTTGTTGTAAAATTTTCGTTTTCGTGATAAGAAGAATTTTCTTTAATAAAATAATTTTGATTTTATTTATTGTTTGTATTACGTGAATATTTGGTTTCTATCGAAATATTAATTTATTGTTGAAACACGAGGGAGAAATACATTGTTCATATAGGTTCATAAGTGTTTATAAAAAAAATATTCTGTCTACAGTCTATTTTATAGGATTACAAATAAACCAAAGTAAAGTAAATAATATTTTATGGCTTTTGCTGTTTCTCCTGTTTTAATAAATTGATTATTAATGACATTTACGTGATTATTGTTATAATGTTGCCATAAAGAAAAACACCACCTGTTCAGGATTTCATAAATTTTACGTAATTTAAATATTTTAAATTTTCATCAAAACCTTTAAAAATTAAATTTATTTAAAAATGTGTTTTTTTTTGTTAATGGTATAGTAATAATTCGTATTTGATGAATTTAATAAATATTTTAATTTTGACTTCCAAAATTATTTGTAATAATAAATATTACAAATTTTGTTTATAAATAATTCTCATTAAAATAATTACTTCCATGGCGGTACACGCCTCTAGGACCTTTATACCATTCCAAGACAACTTTCAATTGGTTACTACTTAGTGCTCACCAGTTGTTAAGCTGCAGTCTATTGAGGTCACCGATTCAATTTTTATGGAATCCAATTTTTATGGAACGTATCAACTGTGTATACAAAGAATTGGCTATGTTTTAAATTGTATCCTCATTTCGTTATTGAAAATAAGTTAAACTAAAAGAATTGGGTTTCAGAAATTATAATTTTTTATTTCATATTTCTCTATTCATTTGTTATAAATTCATTTAAAGTGAAGTTTGTTTTGCGTAATTGACAAATATAAAAATTGTTCAGAAACGAAATTTCTGAATTAATTCATTTTATACACCCACATTGAATTAAACCAACAACCAATTTTAAAAAGGACCTTGTTAATGAAAATTAAATTATGACAAAATAAAGATCAAAAATGGATTAAAAAAAATAAAGAGTAGCAAAATATTTTAAAAGTGGTTTTAATTTAAGGAAAATTTACCTACACTTTCTGTGTATTATCAATATTTTTTTATTGTAAATTAAAATCCTCCGATCCTTGATTTAACGATAAAATAATTTTTTTTAAAATTATAATAATGGAAGTTAAATATTACTTTTAAAAGTCGTTTTGATAATAAATGAATTGAAAAACGTGAGAGGTATTGGCTTTTCATATTCTGATAATGAAATTAAATAAATTCTTAGAAAATTTGGTTTTATTTTAAGTCGTTGTGAAATTACAAAGTTTTCTTACAAAATTGCTGTGAGCAATATCTGGAAAAGAAACCAAAATTTTGTAACCAACAAATTAATTTATATTTTTTTTCGGTTAAATTATGTAAACCGAAATACCAAATTAAATAAATTATATAAAAAAGTTTATTTTAGATTTTTAATTTTATTAGGGACATTAGGAGTTTGTAAAGATAATGTTTAAACTAATATATCAGCTCATAAATAAGAGCCTTAGATTAACTTGCAACATAAGAAGTGTTTGGAAATTATTAGAACTATTGATACAATTTACTAATACAAATATATCCTAGCTCTTATCAGAATATTACCAATAACATTTAATGACCTAATTTAAACTAATTTTAATACCAGGAAACATTTGAATATTTTCCTAATCCTTCATCTTTTCTCCATCTCATTTTATTTTTATATGAACATTTTATTAGGTTCAATATGTAAATCCTTATAAATATACTTAGATGACGAATTAAATTTATGATCTATGAATGATATTACAAAAAAGATTTTCGTATAACTTTTCAACTTGTTAATTAAAATATTTCCCATCAAACGATCTCAATATTAAATTCAAATGCGTGTTTCACAAAAGTAATTTCCTATATGTTATTATCTTTATAAGAACCACTTACAAATGGCTCTGGTTAAATTGGTTTGCTAAATCGTGTTCCTTATTAATAAAAATGTTACATTCTCACAAAAACTTTAATAATATAAATTAAATACATACTAAAATAAAGGACATTCACGTCTTCATGGAACTTGAAATAGAAAAAAAATGTTTTCTATAAATAATTGTCTTTGAAGTTTGTTTTGTAAAGTTTAAAAACTCATTTATATTGATATGAGGATTTAATTGAGGGGATAAAAGTGATTAATCATTTGAAAGAATTTACAGCATGATGAAATTTAGACTTCAACAAATCATGAAACTATCAGAAACAAATTAATATGAAAACTATTTCTAACTACTTCTAGGTAGGAAGAAAATAAAGGGCTATTAAATATCGAAATTTGATATTTCGTTTAATTTACTAATAAATTTACCTCCAATTATTGAATCATGAATAAAAACAAGAATTGTATTTAAATTTTATTAATATCCTTAATAATTTGGTATAATTAATAATCGTAAATCTGCAAACCATTTTCAATTTATTACTATCTAAAAGGAAATGGCAATTAAATTAAATTAAATTTTATATTCTTGGGTTTGTATTTGTTTTAATTTATTGTATAATAAATATATAATTTTCCAATAATCAAGATTTATGTGATGATTAATTACCAAAATATAATCATAAAATAAATGAAATTGATTTGTTAATACAAATTTATCTTTATTATCTGTCTTGTCGTCGGGCTTTATAAATTTAATTTAATGACTTGTCAATGAATTTTTATATTAAATATATAATTAAAAAATAAGATAATTTTTTTTATAAATTGAATAGATTGAATTTATAATTTTATCAAATTTAGTTGAAAACAAAAATACAATTAAGAATAAATTAAAAATATAAAGATTTTTTTTCCTTAGTAATATTTTTATAGGCTCTAAATCAGAATTTTTCTATTTTTTTCTTTAAATTTTGGTATATTATTATACCAAAATTTTTAGAATTCTGTTCACTCTGGTAAAGTTAAACAATGTAAATGACAACGACAAGAATTGCTTATTTTAATTTCAAGATCAATTATTTATAGTTTATACTATTGATCTTGTTTCCTAGTAGTTATCAAATTAAAACTAATTCAATTTATAAAGTTAGAAAAATTCATTAATTTCATTAACAAAATTCATTAATTTTATTAATAATTTTTTCAAAGATTAGATTTAACAATAAAAACTACACATGAGCCAATTCTGAAAAACAACAATTTGTCATATGAATTACTAATATAGGTAAAATGTCTAGTCCTCATAAAATCCATTATATTTTATATGAGCTGAAACTCAAATAAAATATATTTTTCCTTCCTATGTTTTCCAGCAACAATTCGAAAACAACATAAATTATATCAATAATATATTTCCATTTTTGGCTGGAGAAATGAAAAATATCAGTAACAGAAGATATTTGCTAAATAGCAACAAAAGGCATGCTGTGTCATATATAGAAATCTTGTCAATGTTAGCTATTCTTATTGGCCATCAGGCATCAATAACAAAAATCAAATAATAGAATTTTCCAGGCTGTCGTAAAATTGATTGTAAGTTAAAAAAAAAAATCATTACTAAAATGTGGAAAATTAATTTGATTTATTAGGAAATTGATTTTTTTGAAATGTGCTATTTATGTTATAGTTTTTCAACAAGAAAATATTAAATATTTTACAAGTAATTGAAAATAATCGGAGTAAGACTAGACAAATTTAATGTCAACTATTTCGGAAATAATTTATATTATTTGATTGAAAATTAATTCATTTGTAATGAATATTCCGACAAAAATGGAATATGTTGTCAAATATACATAAATAAATAGAAGATGTGGTCATTTATGTTAGAAATGAAAAAAGATAACCTACTAAAACTGTCCCGAACTGACATAGCCAGATCAACAACTGTTGCACTGGCCATTTGATGAATAACCTGTGTTCAGGCTGTATATCCTATTCAATAAATCATTCAACTGAATGAGAACGAAACTATAATAAATTGATAAATTTAAAAATAAATTACGATTTTCTGGTAGTTTCAATTGAATTCTAAATAAATTATTATTGTATTACTATAATTAAATAATTTAAATTTAATTCGTTTAATTAATATTTCATTAACATAAAAATTTAATTAAATACAAATTCAGTGACGTGCAATGTTCAAAAAGTAATTAATTTTATATTTAAAATGAAATTTAATGACGGAATTATATTCATTACAAAAACGTTTTATCACATAAAATTTATGACACGTTTTCACTTTGATTACATATATTTTTAAATTAAACTTGAGTCTATTAAAATGAAAATATTATTTTAAGAATTTATTTAATTAGAAACGAAATTCTAAGGAAATAAATTAAATTTTAATATAAAAAAATTATAAAACACAATCAAATAAAAGAAGTGTTAAATAAGAATTATTTCAATCTATACATTTCTGAGTGAATCGAGCACGTGAAACACATGCTCGTGGAAACACCAAAATATGTATATGCGAACTTTGGAGTTCAAGGACGGATGATATTGTTCACAAAAGTACTCCACACGGCGGCATATTTTTACCTCTCCTCTGGGTACTTGTATTAGTAAACGACATCCTTACGGAACTCACCACGCAGGCACATTTCATTGTCTGTTATGCAGATGACATGTTAATCCTCGTTATAGATATATGAATCGGAACTCCCCAGAATAATATTATCTGCACTGCACTGTTCGCCAATGGTCAAACGAATGTGGTGACCGACACACTAACGTGGATTTTATTTTGAATATTAATTGATCAGGCTATTTGCTAATAAGTAGTTAGAACTAATTAGCTTATAACAATCAGAAACTAATTAGCTTATAACAATCAGAAAATTCCAATATAATGTCAGCAAAAGGAAGAAAGAGTTTTAGGTAACATTGAAAGGTTTAGGTACCATTTTAATATATTTTTTTGGATATTAAAAATTAATTTATTTATATTTTTATATTTGTAAATAATTCACTTTTTAAATAGCTCTAAATATTAATGTATATTTGAAGTTGCGATAAATTGTATTTTATTAGCTAATAAAATATTCGGGCAGCGTTATTCATTGTATTTTATATTTTAAATGCTTATAAAAAGTGATATTTTTTCAAATTATATAAATAATTTAACTTTAATTCAATATGTTAATACAAATTTACAAATTTCCTTAAAGCTTAAAATATAGAATTATTATCATAATTTTGATTAGTGTCATTAAGACACTGATAACGTCTGGATTATAAAATAGAATCAGTAATAAGAAAAATTTCTCTGTTTATTTCACAAATTTACTTTATTAAATTTTATTCAGATACACCTCACAAACTGTGAGGATTTAGCTAATCGATTTTTGTATTATTATATCATCTTAAATTCGTACTTAAGTTATTAACGATTCGTGTTAAATTCTCACTTAATTTTTATGTTTAAGATTTTCCTATTACTGAACATTTAATTAATTAGTTCTTCAAACTTTTGACAGGGATAATATAATAGTAATTTATTAATTTTACATTTTTTTTTTCTTATGCAAAGGACTGACCAGACAAGAACTAATGATTTAGAGATGAAATTTGTTATTGTAGTAATTTAAATAGAAATACGATTCCGTATCATTTATGGTTTCTTAATTAATTTTATATTTATAGAAATATATAAAATGCAATTTAAGTTTTCAGTTAGATTGGAAATTAATTAGTTATAAGTGGGTTTGCTTTGAACTAAACAATTTTCTTGAAAACTATTGTATACTTAATTTATTTGATAATAAATTATCAACTTTTATTTTATTTTATTAGGTTGAAATGAGTTAGTTTGGTCAGATTAGTGTGGAAGATGTACTGACACTCTGGCTAATATGCTATTATAGTTGATATAGACAGACCTTAGAAATTAATAGTTTTACCTAATAGGAGAAAAGTGTACTTTGTCTTATACCTTAAAATATAATATAAATTTGATTTCCAGAATTGTTTGATTTTCCGGTATTTCAAAATTCGAAGTTGATGTGTTCGTTTGTATGTTAATGATTCCCGAAATGAAAATGTATTTTTTAAAAGCAACAGTTGCAAAACATTTTTCTTTTTTATTTAGAAAATTATCGTATTTTATCCACTTCAATGCATTTTAGTATAATATGTAAATACCACCATTTGTAATTAAATACAAATTAAGTTCAAAAGGTTTAAAAATATAAATTTTGCTAAGTTCAAAAGGTTTCTTTAAAATATTAACATAGAACATAAACTAATTAAAAAAGGACTTGTAAATCGTAAATGAAATTAAATATAAAAAAGGCATACTTTCAAAATTGTTTGTGATTTTGTTTATCAATTTAGTGGTAATTTGCCTACACTTCTGTATAACCTAAATATTATCAACATTTATTAATTATAAATGAATATCCTTCGATTCTTAACGCTAAAACACAATCTTTTTAAAATCACAATTTTGAAACCAATTACTTTTAAAAGTCGTTCTGGTAATGAAAGAGTTGCAGAACGTGGGATGTATCCACATTCTTATATTTCTTGAAAAATTTCGTTTAGTGCTATTAAAATAATTTTTTAATTTTCAAAAGTTACAAAATTATCGAATAAATTTTCTAACTAAATTCTTTCGGCCAATTTAACATCAGGTGTTTTTAAAGATTTTTAGACTCCATCAAATATTGTGACAATTTTTTTCAATTATCATTTATAAATATATTGGAATATTATTTAAATATATTTTAGGTGAATAAAATTAATTATGATTTATGGTTCTTCAGTCTTTTACTTATTATTATTATTTATTCAAAATAATGCCTCTTGATCAATTTATTGGAAAATAATAATTTATCCTTCTTTATTATTAAATAATAATTTAATAATAAAAATAAAAATATAAAATTTATAATCAAAATAAAATATAAAAATTCAAAAAATAAAATCATACATTAAATATTATATTTATGACCGGGTCTATCATATTTTTGAGTTAAAAAAAATCTACATTACGTGAAATATGATACCAA
The DNA here is from genome assembly GCA_963920725.1 of Rhamphomyia laevipes. Classification (NCBI taxonomy): domain Eukaryota; kingdom Metazoa; phylum Arthropoda; class Insecta; order Diptera; family Empididae; genus Rhamphomyia; species Rhamphomyia laevipes. The sequence goes on from OY987257.1 coordinate 53,559,069, forward strand.
AGCAAATAAAAAACAGTAGGTATACAAATTTTGTTACTAAAACATTAAGAAAAATTATGGTTTTAAGTAATAGTTCCAGTTAAAAATATATCTAGAAATAAATCGAACTGATTTAATTATTAATAATAAAAATAATATTAATTTTAATTCAAAATATGCAAATATTCAACATTTTTTCCATACAATGTAAAATGATAGGTCGCCATTCTATATTGTAAGAAGGCAATAAAAACCATACCAATACATTACTATGATAATTGTATAGGAATGGAAACCGATGTGTTTGTTCTAATTATACTGCAAGCCAACAGATTTATACACAAAATAGGTAAAACTTTCAATTATTGACCACATAAAAATCAAAATTAAATTTGAATATTAATTTTTTTTTAAACATTTGTATAAAATGTTTCTCGGAAATTTCTATTTCAGTGTAACTTTCAGTGAAGTTGAACTCAATAATTAATATATTCTTTTTACACTTTAACGTTTAAATTAAAATATTATTAATAATTTTATATATTTGTAATACAAAAATTTAAGTTTAATACCGCGCCATATTTTAAAGGTCACAATTTTTATTTTTATTTTTATCGGTTCACCACCAAAAATATAATTTATTTTATAATAATATTATGAATAGCTTTGGTAATACACAAATTTACCATTAAACACGAATTATTTGAAATTAAATATTATAGACACTAATTAGTTAATTTTTTTTTTCCAATCTAATTATCCGCTTGAGGTTATATTAATTTGAAATGTGCTAAAATTGATTTGATTAATTTCTATAAATGCGTTATATCAAAAAGTATGTATAAAAAGAGATCAAAACTCGTGTATTTTTAATAATGTGAACTGTTTTCATAGAATATGTTTTACCATGAGGACAAATGTTTATCTGAGGAGCTGCAATAATTACTAACTTATTATCTGCTGTTTTATTTCGAATTTTTTTGTAAAATAATGATTTTGATTGTGGAATAGATTTCAAGATTAAATCCCACAATCCACAAGCATAAATTTTTTTCAAATGTACATACATGAATAAAACCAAAATCTATTTTTATATTAGTTTTATGGAAGTATGTCTATTTGAAGAAAAGTGTTCATGCTAGTTTTGTATTATTCGATTAATCTCCAAATTGTGTTCATACAAAAACTTTTATATAAGTTTTGATCTCTTTCTATAGAAACTTTTTATATAAAACAAACTTTTTGGTTATAATTATTTTTTTTTGCTTGAAATTTGAACTGGCATTCAAAGACTTAGAAATAAAAAAAAAAAATCTGAATCGATTCTTGATATTGAACAATCAACAACAAAAATAACTGATGTGCTGGACTTCTTCTTGCCGATATTAATTCCGTTTATTATTAATTTTTTTATTGCATTTTTTGTATCTAATTTTTTTTTTTATATTTGATAAGAGAAATTCCAATTTTTCCAGTCCCTAGAGCTCATTATGCTTAGCTTGTGAATAATAGAGAAAACAAACACTAAAACATTATATGAAAATTTACTTCTAATATTTATTATTTAATAATTATTTCATATTTTTCATTAATGTTCAAAGTATTTCGAAATATGCATTTTTCTAATATGTATTTATAAATAAAAAATTTTGAGAATATTTTTCCGAATTTAATAAAAAATATATTACTGAAAACTTACTACTTAGATCAGTGAACAAGTCTATATTTATTATATTAAGAATCACTACAATAATTGAATAACAAAATTTTATATAACTTTTTAAAACGATATTTGTAATGTAATTGTGGACGCCACAGAAAATTCTCTGCCACGAAAGAACAGAAACAACGAAAGTACCTAAATAGTTTTAACAAAATACAGTAAAATTATAATTAAGTAATGAGACATCTTTCGACAATAATTTATAAGAAAATCGATTCTTCTTTTAATTGAAGACTTAAATGATTGCAAATGATTGCAATAAAAAAGATTATATGAATGCAGATTTTTGTATACTGTTTAATATGAGAATCTGAATCATACAAGCTTTAATTTTGAATTAAAAGATACCATTAGAAGAAGTAAATTTAGATGGAGAGGTTAGTTAAAAAAATTTAAATGATTCTAATCAAGTTTTATTTGTAAGATTTTAATGAAATTGTAGAATTTTAATGAAATTTTAGGTAAAAATGTTAGTTTCATGCTCTAACCTAACCCATAAAATTTCGATTAGTTCAGGAATTTTATAAAATCGATTCTTGATGTCCTCTATATACTATATCTATAATGATCCTATAATGACCTTGGTTAAGCTGGTTTTTCCGAATTACCTATTACTGGATTTCTTTCTTGGATTTTCATATAATTATTTAAATATGTAAACCAATAAATTTAAGAAGATTTTATTTATAGAGATAAATATATTTAAAAAAAATAATTATGTATTAATTTATGTTACTTTCATTTTCGTTATTCTAAATCTCTCTTCTTTTCGTGTAATAAATTTTGTGAATTTATAAAAATATTTTACCATTAAAGAAAAGAATCCTAAAAAATATTTGGACATTTTTGTTTTTTGTTAAAGGTTTTGGTGGTCCTTTTGATGAAAACGATTTATGTATAATGTCATATGTAAAATATTTAGGTTATAATTTAAAAATTTCTTTTTCGTACAACTTTATTAACCATGACAATATAAATTACTGTTTTAAAAAAAATATTGTGTCCTTTGTAAATTAAATTTTTGATATTGGTCATTTTTAGCCTCAAGGAAATATTCAAAATTTGGTTTTCTTTTCAAAATATTGGTTATAATAAAATTATAATTAAAAAAATCGTTTAAAACGGATATTAGGATTCGTCCATAATATTTGAATGTATACATTTTTTAATATTTAATTAAAAAGGTTAATAAAAATTAATTTCTAATATTTTAAAATTAGTTATTTAAACTTATAACCTTAAATTTTTGTTGGCCTGTCGATTTACAAATTTAATTTAAATTTGAAATTTCTTAGCTATTTTTTTAAGAAATACATAAAATCCAGCATAATTTTCAATAAAAAAAAGATTGAATTAAAACAGAATTTTGAAATCATTTGGAAAATTCAATAAATATTTTGTGGTGTTTTTTCTATTTAAATTATTTAGAATTTTTGTCATAGAAAAATGTCGGTTTGATTTAACAAACGTAGGCCACATAATAGTAAACCCTTTGTACATTCCACTTCCAGTCGACATTACTTACTACTTAATCCTTTATGAAAGCATCCACTTCGCTACAAATTCAAAACTTGTATGCATATTTTTTCTTGATCCTTATGAAGTATGTGGGCTAATCCAAACCCGTTTTCTACACTTTATTTCTGCAGCAATTAGTTGTTGGTTGCAGTTCTGATAAATTCGAATGATGTATCATTATTACAAAGTACCGACTCATCCTCATTCTTTAATGAATGAAATCATTTTGGGCTGATTCTGTTTAACTGTGTCTTCAAGGTTTTCTAGAAAGGAACTACCAAATTCCAATCGCATAATAAATGTATCATTGTGTCCACACTAAATACATATGGAAAATGAAGTAAGTCCAAATTTAAAAGCATAATTCTTAAGAATCGCATGTACGGTAATAATTTCTGTTTGATAGCCACATTCTTAGTTAAACAGAAATTATAATAAATTATTATTTTAAATTTACTTTTCTACTCTAAATGTGATCCGATTTACAATCAAAATTATTTCATAAATATTTTTTTTAACTCGCCAGTGATGGAACTAATATTTTATATCATTATAGATAGAATTAACAACACATAAAAAACTATAAAACCAAATTATTAAGAGTCCGTTAAATAAGGATATAAAAATTACATTAAAACTTTTTACCTTAAAATATTTTTTAGTTTTCAAAAATTTAAATGTCAATTAAAATATTTTATGATTTATCACCAGGTTTATAATTTCAATTATTCAATCCATTTTAGTGAAGTTTTAATAACGCAATAACATAGGAAACACTTAAAATTTAATTTTGTGTCTGGATGAAATCATTAAAAAAATGTTCATATATAAAATAATTTTCTTTTAATTGGTTAAAATTTTCAAATTGTATTGCTTTATGAAATATTGAATTTTATATTTTACTGGGAAATTAAATTGTATGGCATATTATTGTCTATGCAAACCAATAACATTTTTCTATTTTATTCGTTTTGAGGCATCAAAAATTTTGACTAAGGATGTTGCCGAGTATGTCATGAAAGCAATAACATTACTTACTACTTAATCATTTATGAAAGCATCATTTCTACTGCTTTCGATCGGTTCCAATTCAAAATTTATCTGCATAATTCTTCTTGATCCTTATGAAGTATGTGGGCTAATCCAATCCCATTTTCTACTCTTGATCTCTGTAGCAATTAGTCGTTGGTTGCAGTTCTAATGGATTCGAATGCTGCATCATTATTACAAAGTATCGACTCATCCTCATTCTTTAATGAATGAAATAATTTTGGGTTGCTTCTGTTTATAAATGTATGATTGTTATAATAAATGTATGAATGTTTCCTCCTGGTCCATATACAGACACTAAAGACATATGGAATTAGATAAATAATTTGAAGTTTATTTTAAACTGTTGATGTATTGGTTCAAGTGGCGAGCACCAAATCAACTGATGGACAGTCATGGGACTTCAAATAGCACTTTAACATCGTTTTGCTTTCACACAGTCTCGTGATCCCTATAGCATTGATAAGGTCATTTTAAGTCCATTTCGTGGCGTTAAGGAAATATATGTATTCTGTAGGACATTTACTGGCTAGATCGTTTAATTCATTAATATTGTAGTTATTAAAAGACTAATACCTGGTCTTGGCTAGTACTCGGTACTTGTATATGAACTGCTCAACTGTATTTTTTTCGTTGTGATCCATACAGCTAAGAAACGATTGTGCAAAATGTGTGCATATGAAGCGTGCTTGTTGATCAGCCAGTATATACAGCATTATCCCATGTCCCTACGTGATCATTTTAGATGATTTTTTATTTAGTTTTTCGTGTACAGTTGTAAATTTGTAAAAAAATATTATTATAAAAAATTAACATTTTTATTTATTAAAGTCGTATCTATTTTTAACTATCTCAATTTAGTATTTTTTTTTTTTTTTTGTTAACATGTAAAATCAATTTTTCATTTATTTTTCCCTTAAGAAATTTTCAACTATATAAATTTTCACTAAGTTTTATATCAAAAACAATATCTTAATGGCACCATCTTAAAATGATAAATTGAGTTTTTTCGATAAAAAGTATCATTTTTAGTAGTAATCCAATGTATTTTCATTTTGAAGAGTGTTTTTTTTTGGTAAAATCAAAAATTTATATTTATTTATTCTTAGTATTTTTTTGGGGTTTTGGTAAAAATAGTAATTTATTGTAAATAAAGTCAGGCTGAATATATTTTTTTATGTAGTTCGCAACATTAACTGAAACATATTCTGGCCAATATTATATAAAAAAGAAAGTAATGTAATATTTTTTTTTTTATTTTAATAAATTGATTACTAATCACATTTACGTGATTATTATTATAATGTTGTTACCTGTTCAGGATTTCACTATTTTTTTCATATTATTTTACCCTTGATAATTTTATTTATGAATGAAAAAATAAATCTATAGTAAAATTATTCTAGTATTAAATTTATAGGTAAAGGTTATTAGTACTAACCGAATTTTGTATAATTAAACAATCAAATCATCTAATGATATTGGCTAAAATTATTCGTTAAAATATTATCACTTACTATTAAATTTTCGAAGAATTTACAGACCAGTTACATAAATGAAAAAGATAAGTAAAATTTGTAAAAGGATTGAGATTGCTAACAACTAGATTTCAATAGTTAGAAGTAATTCCGTACAAAATTGGATTCTATATTCACAACTAAATTTTAGTATTTACAATTTAATATATACTATTTAGAATCCATAGTATTTACACCGAAAAGGTAAACCATTTCAATTAATTAGGTTGCTTGTAATTAGAGGTAATTATAGAATCTATAAAATTTTATATCTTCCAAAAGTGAGCCTTTAAAAATGGTACAGAAAATTTGGTATATAAGTTTCGATACTAAATGTTTTTTCCATTTATGAAATTTACTAAAACCAAAAAGTGTTCCAACAAGTTTGAAATTTCTATTATATTTAAGTTTTTCTTTTGAAATTTTTGAAACAAAATGTAATTTAAAAGGTTAATGATTTTTTATACAATTTGTATATTACATAAAATTTTAAAAATATGTTACCATATTCTGTTAAATTTAAATAAATAATTAAATTTTAATAGACATTACATTTTGTTTAAATTTTCTAGCAAACCCTCATTTTCGTTTAAAGTTTTTTTTTATATATATTTCCACAAACTCACCACGTTTTCGACATTAAAAGTTTTCAAGTTATTTGAAAAACTAATTTTAAAAAAAGGTTTTTATTTGAAAAACTAATTTTAAAGGATAAATTTTAATTTATTTTGAGGTTAAAAAAAAAGAATTAAAAATAAAGTTTAAAAACAAAATGAAAGATCAAAAATTGTATTGTAAAAAAAAAATAAAGAATGTTAAAAATATTAAAAAAAAAAATGTTTTGTGGGTTTTTCATAAATTAGAAGAAAAAAAATTATTCAACCAAATTAAATTTTCCTTTAATGTGTTATCAAAATTTATTTATTGTCAATGAAAACCAATTTCGATCCTTGATTTGAAGATAAAACACGTTCTTTTGATGTAACAATAAAGAAAACGTTAAATGTTATTTATAAAAATCGTTCTAGTGATCAAATTAATGAAATGTGAGATTATGTTCATAAAAAAAATGAAATTAGTTCTTGGAAAATTTAGTTTTATTTGAAATGGTTGTAAATGAACATAAGATTTTAAATGTTTAAAAATGTCGGAAATGAATAAATATTCTAAAGTTAGTATACAGAATTCAACCTGGTTTATACAAACAAATTCAGCTTCAAAGAAAAATGCTGGCCAAAACGAAACATCAACCACAGTCGAGATGGCACTGCAATTTCTAAAGGCAGACCTTAAGATAGGGATTTATTATACTCATCTCGCAAACAAGGGGAAGGTACAAAACAATTTATGATGAGTCCCGAGCGAAGTAATTACAGAGAAATACACAAAAATAGCAAAAGCGCGATATATCTACTAACCGCTTTCTTTCCATGTTAAGATACGAATTAAAAATATGTAGAGGATGCGTAGACGAATGCTAGACGATTAAACACTTTTTGTGTCACTGATTATTTATCATGCACCTGTGACACAGATGTTTCGGTTTCTATTACATGAACGAACTGCATGAAACAGGGGTTCTGAGTTAGAACCAAATTCTATGTTTCGGTCGAAAGAGTTGCTGGCTTAGCTCAGCCTACAATGAGTTACAATAACTTTGATTCTAGCTTCAAACATCAAAGAATATTTTAAAAAATAAGATTATATTTTTCGACAAAACGAAATTCATTCTAACTACAAATTATGTGTTCAAATCCTTAGTCCTTAAATAATCAATTCATAAATTTAGGCAGCTCGTTTATTTTGCTTGTTTGATTATGTTCATTTTGACGCAATTTAATCTTGTGTATACAATAACCTTAATTCAATTCATTCGATATTTCTGTACATCATAACAAATGTAAATTATTTTGTCCTGATCTTCTTACGATTGAATCAATTAATTATTTTATTCAAATATTCATTTAAATTTCAAAATTTAGAAAATAAAATAAATTATAATCTCAACCTACATTATATTTATATGCTAAATTTGTGTCTAATTATCTTAATCAAGATTCCAACAGAAATACTCTTAAAACTATAACAATTAAATTCATGTTTTACTAAAGCATTATGGGAATGGTATTATACTAATAGTCATTAGGATTAAGGTTGTATAAATTAATTAACTAAGAATAATGGACGTGAAGTGAAATTGTTAATATGTTTTTGAAAAATAGAAAATAATTTTTGCTAACGCTTTGGTGACAGCTTATCAATGTTGATTCGCCTGTTTCTGTTTATCCATTGTAAACATTTTCAAATCGTCATTTAAACATAATAAATGTTTACGTAAATTATTGATAGATATCATGTTGCAAAACTTCAAGGAATCAAATGGTGCTGTCAATTAAAATAAGTTATATAATTGATCTAAATTGTTTTTTTTTGAGTTTATATTTTAAAATTGTGGAATATAAGTTTCAACAGAATAAATCTACTACCATAACTTATAAAATTGGAAACTCATAACTCATAATTTTTGGAACAAATGCTAGAATTTTTGTTACATGAAGATTGGGCTCGCACCAATAAAAATGTTTGCAAAGTTTCAATATAGTAGCAATTAATTTATTCATGCTATGGATTGCAAAGGAAGGGGCTATGGATGTTATTTTATAGAAACTCATTAAATAATAAGAAAGCGCCCATGACATATATCAAAGAATGAATAAGCGTTTGGCTAAATAATTTAACTTTCTAAGATGGGTATCGCAGAACGCTTGTTAATATACAAAACTGTTAGACAAAATAAACAAATCGACATCCAGATTATTTACTGGTGTTACTACGGGACACGCAATCCTCCGGAAGCATGTGTTAAGGCTAAGATTCATCACTACCTCAACACACAGAGGATGTGAGGATGAGAAGAAGCCAATGAAGCATCTACTGTACCCAACAGAAGAAGGTACAGGATTTTGGAAAATTTCTTCCTGGACAATTTAAAAGAATACAGCAGGATCCGGTCATAATGTTTAAGTTCATTAAAGAAGTAGGTTGGTTCAATATGTTATAATGAGAAAAAATGTGGTCGATTGAATACTACAACAGGTCTTTTAATAAGATTTCAGTGCGTGACGTGCGCTACCTTTTAAAACCAACCAAATTATTTTATATGAATAAATGTTTTTACTGTACAAAAAAATTTTATAATATGGCGCAACAAATATTATGCTTTTTAATAACTTTCTCACCCAATTTAATAAATGATTAAAAACTTTCCTCTTTCAAATTTTAATTTCAACTATTCATCCCACATAAATACCAAAAATTAAAAATAATATTCAACCAATTGGAAAAGTCCATTACGTTTTTCAAATAATATATTTTATAAAAATAATTTTCTTTTCATGGTATAATTGAATTTGAAGAAAAATATTAATCTAATTTAATCAAATATAATAAATAATAATATTTATATTTATATTCTTAAGAAGTAAAATTTCCTTTACCACATGCCGTCATCATTTTTAACACAATAATCTAATCAAATTATTATATAAACACAAATAATATTATAATAAAAATATTGAAATACATCCATTTTTTTTTTTGGTCATTCATTTCATTTGAAAACTAAAGATAACTAATTTGTATATTAGTATTTATTGAGGACTGTCCAGGATTCATGACCAAAAAGAAAATTTGTAAAAATAGACCTACTAACAAAAACAAAAATTATATAAATATTTTGTGTTGAAAGATATAAATGAGTAATTGGATTTTTGTTGTTGTTAGTATTGTTGTATTAGCTTTAAGCAAATACTTGATTGGTTATCAAATCTCATTTAATTTCCAAACGAATATTATTTGTCGTTTTCCTAAATCCACAAAATGAATGACCCAATGATTCAAAAAAATATTTGTATTTTATTTGTATATGTTTAGTTTCTTAAGTGGTTTATTAGGAAATTTACTTTAAGTAAAATCCTATTCAGGGAAAATGTTTTCAGTATTTCCTGAATAGATTTTACCAAATTGCTTATTTTATTTTTGTTTGAAGAGATAATTCATGTGATCAAGGTTAAGTTAGATTAGATCGGCGAGCTGGGATTGTGTATAAACCATCGAGATCCTTAGCATTACCGCATTAGGAGAGTTATGAATTCATTTGTAAAGATGCGTAATGAGTATTTGACTCATTAATCGAGTATTTGGTAGTAACATAGAACTTGCTCAATGATTTCTTCTTGTCCAAGTTCGATGCAATGATTTATAAGATTACTAATTATAAATTCCAGTCTCATCGCATGCTTGCCGATTAAACAGTATCCGGTCATGATACCTACTGTTTTGCTGCATTGCGTGCGGAATAGTGACAGAATATAATTGGATTTTTTTTAGGTCTTTATATCATTCATTTAATCAAATATTGTAAAATTATACAAATAAATTTCTACAAAAATCGGAATAATTTGGTATTGCATATCTTTAGGCGTATGCAAAAATGTTATTGTAAGAATTATTGAACTTATTTCAAATGATATTTTAGTATAAATATTTAATATTTTGTTATTATTGCCTTAATCGAAAGATTGTAATTTATATTTTTTTTAAATTGACTTTTAATACAATCTCTAATTTAACATCAAACTTTACCAATAACCCAAATCTAATGTCACCCGTAATATTAACAAATACCCATAATATTTTTTTCAATTTTTTTTTTCCGGTTATATTTAAGGTTGTCTCTTAAAGTTATACGTGACTAATTCTTTTTAGTTCTTGGCGAACTTTCAGTTCAAAGGACATGATTGATGTACGTGTTTCGGTATGTATATTTAATTTTTTTTTTGTATTCAGTGAATAATAAATTCTACTTAAATTATTGATTTATTTTTTTTATATATCAAATGAAATCTGTATGAAAACAAAAAGTTTATAGGTTTCGAATTTATAACCTAACACAAATAAAAAAAAAAATATTTATTTGGATGTGATTCAGTAAAATTTTATGGTGTCCATTATTGAAAATTTAAAGTATAAAATCAATTTTTTTAAATCAATCTTTATATATTTACTTGAATTAAGAATATTATTTTTAATGCTTCTCAACTTTCTAAACTTTCTAATTTCTAATATGAATTGATATTGAAATTAGATTTGAATTTTACTTTCAATTTATTTGTATCATTCTCTACTTGCCCACGATCTAATCCATTACAAACAAAAGAGTTGACTTTGACAGGCAACTGCAAAAACATTATATAATTATATCATATTGAAACCTTGGAATTCTATATAAGTTTTACATTCAGTGATTTTTCAGCTGTTGCAAAATTATATCCTAAAAGAAAATTAAGTTTCATGAAAAACTTTTTACAAGAAATTTCACGTATTAATTAATTCTTGATAACATTCAATATCATATTAGAAATTTACTTTTGAAGAACCCACTCAACTAAAGTTTGTTTCAAAAGAAATGTTCATAGGCTGGTCCAAATAGTCAAAACAATTATTAAGGTCTATAATATTTTTTATTTTCTTAATAAACTTTTATTTAAGGTAAAAAAAGTTTTACTTTAATATTATTAGTATTGTATATACGTAGTGATTTCTGAATGTTCGGTTATAATGGTCACTGTAATACTTATAATTTTTTTTTAATATAAGATATATTTAATAAAAAGGAGAAAAAGAAGCTTAAATGTTTGTATATTTAATGATTTTAGAAGAAGTCTGATGTGTTCATACCATAAAAAATAATCTTTTACCATAATTGGAATTAACCAAATTTAAACCGCAAATAATAATAATAATAATAATAATAATAATTATCTTTATTTCAACCCAAAAAAAAAAAAAAAAAAAAGCATTACATTTTACATTAGAATTGGTGGACTTTTTGAATATACAAAATCACAAATTAATAATAGTTACGTTAAAAAAGTTTTTAAATAAAAATACAAATTGAATAATTGAAAATAAAAATAAAAGTAGTTATATCAAAAATTACAAAAAAAAAATAAAGCAAAAAAATATTAAATAATAACTAAAGAAATAATTATCAAAAAAATCAAAAAGTATACAATAAAAAAACTCAAATATATTTCAAATGTAAATTTTTTATTAAGAGTTGAGATAGTTAAGATACATTCAGTTGACGTGAAAGTCAAGTGGTGAATGCACTGTATGAAAAATAAATTTTTAATAATAGTGCGTGGAAGCGTGTTTTAAATTGTAGGTCGATTGAAAAGAGACAAAACACAGAATTAAGGAAATTAAAAATTAAGTAATATATTAAACATAAAATATTAAATCAATGGATGCAGCAAATGATCAATAGCTTGATGTTCAAATGAAAAAAGCCATAACTTGACATGTTTCAAAAACATTGTTGGCGAAACCTCACTTCTTAGATCTATCGGTAATTTATTAAATTCAAATGCTGACAGAAACAACAGATTATTTTTATTTAACTTTCATTCTTGATAATTTGATATTAGATTAAACTAAGTAGTAATAATTTTTTTTATATTTTTTGAATATGTGGTCATTTTTATTTTATTAAATTTTACTGAATGAAATATTTAGAACTCTTAGCTCTCATTTTATTTACTACAACAATAAACAAAAAAAACTGGTCCAAAACTCGGTGTTTGTTGCTTGTTGGAGGTTGGAGCAGTATAGAAAATTTCATATTTCTAGAACATAATTTCTAGATCATTTTGTATAAATCGGAAGTTTTGATAAACGATGTACCCACTAAATTTACCTATCTCAATATTAAGGGCACCAAGTGATTATGAAACTAACTTGTGTTAAATTGGATAACAACTAATTATTATGCGATATTGCTGCGTTTCCATTGCAAATCGGAGGGGCGTAAGTGAAATATTTCGAAAATTTAAAGACAATTGTATTTTTACTTTGGATCCATTTTTTAAACATATATTTACTTAATAGTTTTTTATATCTCTTCGTAAATTTACATTAATTGTAGTTTTTGACGATATTATCGCATAAAGTTTAATATCAACCAGTTTCAATTAACTTAATTTGCTATATTAAATTTTATTTAAATTATGTTTTAATAAAAAATTATGTTTGACAATTTGATAAAAAACCAAATGCTAATTTGTGATTAGAATCTCGAATCCTTAACAATTATTGTCCAATCATAAAATTATTTCAATGATAATTCCAACTTTAACTTAATTTTAAATATCTAAATTAACATTTAATCATTTAATTGTTGTTATACAAGATAAAATATTTACAGAAAATTTATAATTCTTACAATCATTTCAAAATCCTAGATTAAGGATCCTTACAATACAATATTTTTCTAACGAATTATATTTCTTTTTTCCATTTTCAGAATAATTAACACTCCCTTAATTGATAACAAAACGAAATACAAAAATATTCAACATAAAATTATGTTAAATGAATTTTAAAATCCTGAATAATCTATCTTTTCATCTGCCTACAAAATACAACAGAAAAGATTTAATTGATTTCCTCTCAAAAGGACATGTTAAAATAATATCTTTTGGATACAAAACATAGTGAACAAAGAAGATACGATAATAATTTACATAATAAAAAAGATTATTCTTTATTATTGTAAAATCTAAACCCAAAGAATAAAATGAAGATGAAAATAACAAGAACTATAATGACCAATGAAAGAAAATCATTATTGCTATCTAATAGAAAAGCAATTTTCTATTTGATATTTTACATATTACTAATATCACATCCGATTAACGTTCATTGTAGATGTCGTGAATTATCAAGTTCAACATGTGAACAAATTTGTACAATTGATCCGATAAATAATTCTCATAAAAATTGTACTATACGAGCATTAGTATTAATACCAGCTAATGAATATTATGATTTTGCTATATCAAAAGTTATGCCAGTTTTAAAAATAGCAGAAGAAAGAGCAAAAAAAATTGGTATATTATCAAAAGATATTAATTTCTCATGGAATGCACAAGATGATAAATGTGAAGCAGCTCTAGCATTAATTAATGCAATGGATGGTATTACAAAAAATTGTTCACATGTTATATTTGGTCCAGTTTGTGATTATCCATTGGGTAAATATTTAAAAAAATATAAATTATTATTATAATTTTTAGCAGTTAATTTGTAAAAGTTAATTATGTAGAAAAAGGTTTAAAAGTTCTTTAGAAATTTAATGTTAAAAAAAAAGTTTTTATCTATTTAATATTTTTGTTTCAATTTATGTTGGGTCTATTGAATATGTAAATAGATTGAATTTCTTTTCAATTAAGCAAATTAATTTATATTTAAATATTTCGGTTTAAATAAAACCAGCTGTGAATTAAATAGTTATGTTTGTGAAACAGAAATTTTGTAAATTATATTATAAAACATAAACAATTTTCCATATTTCGAAAATTATGGATAAGATTTTATGTCTATATAATTTTCATATATACAATTCAAAATTTTCAATTTAATTTTCTGCCTAATTTATAATCATTTATATATATTATTCGAATGACACTTTAAACCTTTTATTTAAATAACATATGTTGACCTTATTGAGATTAATTTATCCATTTATGATAAGAAATATTTATATATAGTCACTTAGTGAAACCTCATTCAATCTACATTTATTCAATTCAAAAATTTTACATAATATTTCCTTATGGTTGGTTAGATATTAAAATAATTTTAAGGTTTTTCTGGTATTTATGATTTCAATATTGCAAATACAATTTATGAATTTACCAGATTTCTTGGTTAATCTTTACATATAAAAAAATTCTTTAAAAATTTGTAAATTTTTTATAATAAATAAAATGGGTCCTTTTATGCTGACTTAAGTAGACAATTTCCATAAAAAATAAATTATGTTTTTTCTTGTAAATTTCTTTTGATACCTTCTTTTTTTTATATATAGGAAAATATTATTATCCTTTTTGTTCAATATTTCTTTTATATTATGTTTCAGCTTCCGTTGGTCGTATAGCAAAATATTTTCATTCTGAAGGTACACCAATAATGTCTGTAGGTGGATTTACTCATGATTTTCAAAAACCAAAAACAACTTGTTCTAATGAATTTTACATGCTGATACGTACAGGAATTGTTAGTTTTCAATCTTTATCAAATCTTGTACTTTCTATTATGAAAATGTGAGTATAAATCAAATTTTTTTTATATTTATCATGGTTGGATGTTGAAAATAAATAAGAATCAAATCAAATTTAGTAACTTAAGTATTTACATAAGAGTACACTTAATATAATTTATTATACAAACGAATATTTATATAAAATTTAACACTGAATTTCTTTAGTTTAGATTTCTTCTTTTTTTACATAGAAAATATTGATTTTTTTGATTTTTAAGATGACACAGATTTTTAGAGTATTATATACTAAAAATAAATTATAGCATAAATTTTTAATATTAGATAAACTATTATATAAATAATAGATGAGTTTTTTATTCGAATTTATTTAATAATGTTCATTTTATTATTATAAATATGAAAGTTTTGCCAGTCAATAAAATGACATAAAAATATTTTTAAATCAATAATTATACTTTATTGTGATTAGCTGGTAGCATAAGGTTTTTTAACAACCGGTACGTTCTTTCAAAGTTTTACTATCCAGCAGTGATTATTGAAATTTTTATTATTAATCACAACCTAATTTATTTTAAGTTTGTCGCTATAATATAAATACAGCATTTCTTATTAAAATTTAACGTTTAATTTTCCATATTATATTTCATTATATTTTAATTATTTACAAAAATGGTTTTAATTAGTGTAATCGATACAATTATTGACACCCTTAAGAAAAATTTGAGTTAACATAGCTAATATCTAATTTTAATTCGTTCTTGAATTGATATGAATAGATGATATTAACATAGTAATCAAGCAAGCATAAAAAATTACTTAAAAATTCAAATACATTTATTTATTGACATCCCTAATACATGCGAACAATTTATTCTGATGGACAACAATTATTGATATTGACATCATTGTGTCAATAATTTAATATGTGTCAAAATTACACATTTTATTGACACTACTATTAATAACTTATTTATAATTTATACAATATAATTGTAATTTATAAAATATAAAATTGCTGGATTTGTTCAAAAAATCGGTAAGTAGATCTAATTTACCTGCAGCAATTTCTTAAGTATCCAACAAAATTTTTCACGAAAAATTTAACAAAATTAGTTCAACATTTGGAAGAGAGATATTACTACAGAATACGCAGAAAATCTCAATAGTTCTTATACGATGATTTATTATGGTAAAATCTGATTAGAATGTAATTATAAAACCTTATGCAAAATGTAGGTGTCAATATCTGTGTCGGTTACTCCAATTCTAAAAAATTTCATTTATAATTATTAATTTTGTAGTTTATCCGTAGATCGATTGATGATCTCATGTCATTGATTTGATGTATCTACTTAGGATTTTTTACTATTAATTTGTTTAGACTGTTGAATATTGTTGCATGCAACAAAACTTATTGGATAATAAAGTGGACAAGTGATCATGTTTTGTGAATATGATTTACTTTATTACCGGCTCGGAAATTCATATAATAATTAACTTAACAACCAAGTGAGCTTCAGCTCATCACTGTTTACATGAAAACATAATAATTTTTTTTTGTATTTTTGTAATTGTGTAAAAATTTTATAAAATTGATAAATTACTGATGACAGTTTCATTGAAATTCTGTACAAATGACAAGATTTTGTACATCTTTTTTATATTTTATATTGAGATGTTAGATAATAATTCGATTATGAATACATCAAATCAAATAATATTGAGTTTTTGTTAGTTTTTTTTTGGAAGCTAATTCAAAAAATACGAAATAAAATTGGAAAAAAAATATTGTAGAAATTGGAAAGAGTATTTAATGAAATTCTTTTAAAAGTTATCAAATTTCAATATTTTTTTTTTATTTTATATAATAAAATTCGAATTAGAAGAACTTTATAACAAAAATAAACTTACAAATATTATTTTAAAATAAATAAATATTACACTGATTTTATTGGAAAAGTTTTTAATCAGTTCTGTTCAAACTTTGCAGTACAATAAAAATAATATCTTTAAAGTTTAAACAATTCTTTTTCGAATATCTTTTTACAAGTTTTATTCAAAAAGTATGGAAAACGTTAAAGAAATTTTATTGTTTAATTTGTATATTTTTAAATTTGTTTGAAGATTTTTAAAAATAAATATATTTTTGTACAATTTTCATTTCCATTTTCAGCATTTTTCAAAAAGACTATAATTTTTTTTTTCATAATTTAAATATATTTTGATTCTAATGTCTGTATCAATTTTATTAGGTATAAATGGGAGCATGTTCTATTTCTGTATGATCGTGAAGGTCAAAATTTTGTTGCTGGTGAAAGTACATGTTCATTAATGATGCAAACATTAGCAGGAACATTAAATAAAGATTCTAGTTTAACATTCTCGCCATTTGATTTGAATTCCGGAACAAAAAATTTGACAGATGATATGACCAGAGAAATTGGCAATAGACATTCAAGTAAGTAGTTTTAAAATTTGATTTTATTTCTTTGTAATAATTGTCTAAAGTTTAGACAATGTAAAGTGTATCCTTAATTGAATATTAAGGATACCAACTAAAAAAAACTTAATTTACTATAAATTGAATTTTTAAAATAAACTTTTCAGTTTTTGAAAAACCGTTTAACGAAAAATTGATTTCGATATCGAAATTATGGTTTGTGTCTTTAATAAAGCACGAAAAAAGTTTTTAGATTCTTTGCTAAACTTAAAAAAAATTATGATAGAAAATTCGTAAATACTTTCGTTGAGTTATTATAAAATATGAATTCGGAATAAAGTTGAAAAATATTTTAATTCGTTAATTATGAATTAAATTTTGATATGAATAAGTAAGTGATTATGATTTTACGAAATTTAATTATAACATTATAAAATTTATTTTGTAAATTCGTAATTTTATTCGACTTTAAAATTGTTGTTATCATCGTCTAGAAAAATGTAAATTGTTTGAAACTTAAAATCTTTCTAATGTGCGATATCAATCTGAATAAAAGTATACGTAATTTGTGGAAATTACGAGGTTTGTTAAAAACCCTATATTTATTCCATTAAGCTATGTTAACAGTTAACTATATAAGATATGTGGCAGGTATGGTAAGGCGATATGTAAAGTATAAGCGCTTCTATAAATCTGTTAAAAATTGTGATATCTGAAGATACAAAATAGAAATCAATTTTGTTTCCATAATTTATATTTAAAAAGTATTAAGTTTTCTATCGTTGTTTATAAAATGTTTCAAAATTTAATATCTTACGAAGAATTATCAATCAAATGCGGAAATATAATTACATTTGTTATTTTAATGTTAACGTTTAGTTTATAAATATTGTGAAAAACACAAATTTAGAATTGATTTTTAAATAGTTTTTAATTAGCGAAAGTAATTTAACCAAAATAATATTTGTTAATTTTTTATATAAACATAATTTAATATATTTTTTTTATTGTGTCAATAATGGTTGGTTAATTTGTTTTAAACGATAGTGGGATACTTTCCCCTAACGTACTGAACCCTTATTGAAAAGCCCGTTGTATTCTTCGGCCGACCATACCTTTTTTTATCATTGTAGTGTTTCAAACCACATTACTTCTCGCTTCTCCAATGAACTTAATCACTTTTGCGGAATTTATCACACCTGTTTCCAGGAAGTTGTCGAGGAAGAAATTTCTTCTTTGTTGGACCGAGCGACAGTAGTGTAATAGTCACTCCACTGACTTCTCCTCAATCTTAACCTTACCACATGTTCTCTGAGGATTGCATGTCACGTAGCAATTCCAGTGAATAATCTTAAACTCGCTTTGTTCTTAAGAATTTCTTTGTCTTTCTATGATTTCGATTCCCTCAGAACAGTTTCGTATGTTGGCAGCCATTCTGTAATATCCAACTTAGTAGGATACATTGTTTAGCACAAACGCTTATTGATTCTTTAAAAAATGTCACAGAGTATCCTACTTGATGAGTTTCTGTCAATCATAAAACCATTTTAAATTTAATTCAACAAAAAATATTTAAAGTAAATTATCCATCAATAATTCTTCATTAAATCATTTTACGTTAAATCTGTAAAGCTATAATGATAAACGAAAAGTAAAAGATCGTTTTAATATTCTATGGTTCAACTTATCCGCATAATATCCTTTTAATATTCTATTCATAAATATATATATATAATTTCCTTCAAATATTCACAAAAGAAAAAAATAAAAGAAGAAAATCTTGTTCATTATTATATCCTTTAAACTTATATCCAACTTAGATTATTATATTAATGGAAATTTATGGTTTTTTTGAGAATTGATCTGTTTTTTTTTTTTTCATCATAAAAAAATATCAAATAAATAAAAAAGAAAACCATCAAAAATATATAATTTATATTCTAACCAAAATTTTTATTGGCCCCAAAAGAACAACTGTGACTTTCGGAAAAAACCAAATGTTTTTTTACCAATTTTTATACAAGCCAATTTCAACATTTCATCATTTATTCAATTCTATACAAAGAGACATAAAGATGAAAAAAAAAATGGTTTAACACACCTGAGAGTATTATTGAAATATGTCCTTAAGGACGAGAATTTAATACAAAATGTCATTTTGGTATTAACTTATAAACGTAGTAAATTTTCCAAGCAAATAAACACGTAAATATTACATATTTCATCATGGCTGTTATTTATACAATGAATATAGGAAACCTTGTAAAAACTTATTTACTTTGTATAAAGATTTTATGAGCGAATTTAAATTTCATGGTTCATTGGGTATTTTCAACATATTTTATATAGTTAAGTATTGAAGAGATTTAAATTGAATAAACTGATTTGATTTTTTATACGATTATAAAAATGTTGATTTTCATATAATAATATCACCTTACAAATATTGTATGTAAGGTGATTTCCTCTAAGAACTTAGAAACAATTTAAGGTTATTCAATCAAGTTTTCAGTTCATTTTTTATTCCTAATTAGGAAACGCAAAAGAATATGTACTACGATTTCATCGATATATTAAGCGTTTATAACCCCTTTCGCAACCACAACTTAATAGCCTTAAAGTAGTCCAGGATGTTTGAGGGAGCCATATTGGCCAGTTCGTTGGTGGTGAGGAAACCTTTTCTCAGAAGATATATTCTGCTACAATCCATTTGAAGTTGGAGTGTCCTCTTGGTTAACCAAAGAACGGTTCTGTTCCAAAAAGTTTTGCAGACCGCATTGCAAAAACTGGCTCAAACTTCATTGGACCAGAATCGTTTTGTGGTAAACCAGAACGATACCAAGAAAAATGTTTTTCAGTATTATAATTGATAATTCAATTAGTTATTAATGTTTTAGAAAAGGTGGAACTCTATATCTATAATTCACTATTTACAATATATGACTTATAAATTTCCTTAACGTAACCAGAAAAATATTATTAGGTCTAAACTTAAAAAAATAAATTAGTTTTAGAAGTTATTTAAAAACCAAAGTTTTTCTTTTCTTGCGGATAAATTTACAATTTTGGTGGATGTAGGTCATATGAAGTATTTTATCAAAATCAAAAGTTAGGAAATATTTGATATTCTTGGATATTATTACCTCTAAATTAAATGTGATATTTTAAACTTTCGTATTTTAATTTCAACGAACTTTTTGCTAGTCACGTTTATCTTATACCACAAAATATGTTTTTGTTAATATTATTATGTTAAATTTAACATAATTTATGTTACTTAAACAGGTAAATATTTAATACCAAACACGAATTTGAAATTCAAAAAAAAGTTATTGCCTTTTTTAAATATTTTTTTATAAGTTTATTCCAGGGCGTTATTGTTGTACTGCCAGCATAATTAATTTAAAATGGAAAAATAACCGCCATTTAATTCATACTTCCCACACTACTTCTCATTGTCAGCTATTAATTAATTTTAATTAATTGTGCGACCTAGCCCTAGCCATAAATGAATTATTTTAATTCATTCAGTGATTTTGTAATTGTGGTGCTGCTCGGATGTTTAATTTTATAGTGTTAAAAATTAATAATTTTTGTGAAAATTTTTCTGCATTAAAAAATTGAAAGATTTTAGTGCCAAAATATAACCTCATTAAAGAGTTAAATTTAATTAGTTTTTTTTTCGTACTCTGTCACTTCTTCTTGTTCTTGACACATAAAATTTATACCAAAAGAAGGGAATAAATAAAGATTTAAAAGATAATATTCATAATTTTTTTTTTTACAAAAATTCCGTTGTAACCTAATTTCGCCAATGAAACCTTTAAATAATGATAAAATAATAAATTTTATACAAAGTTTTTTCCCCTTGTTTTCTAATAATTTATTTTTTATGCTTCCTTGAAGTTAGATATTATTATCATAAAACTTTTTTTACGCCTTTTAGTCTTCATTGTTTTAATATTATTTATTAATAGGTGAAATATAAAATTCTAAGATATTCACATTAGGATTGGATACGTGATAATAATAATGAATAGTAATTTCATTATTGATTGGAATGGAAAATTTATAATATTAATTTTATTAACAAAGTATTTTTAATTGTGTTTTTATGATTGAAATAAACTATAAACGATTTGCGTCTTCGTTTATTTGTATATTCATTCATAATAAAGTCAATTTAATTCAAATATCTGATAAACTCGTAGAATCAAGCAATTCAGAACGAAATCTAAAATTTTTAAATGGGTTTGAAAATATAATCAAAATTTAAATAAAATGTTGATGGAAGTAGGTGTCGCCGGTAGTAATACATTTGAAATATTAGGAGCTTTATGGTATAATGTTGCCACTGAAAAAGATTATGCTAAGCTAATGAAACTACAGACATAGATATAGATATAAGCTGCACCTGCACGGACTCTTTACGGTTTTTATGAGACTTGGCTTTTATGAGACACGTTAAAAAGGTAATGATGAGTAGATTACTGATCTAGCTGGAATGTATTTTACCTATCATAAAAACAAATTAATTTTACATTTCATCCGCTAGATTTTTCTAAGTTGAACATAATACTCAACTGTTGGTGCTCAAAAAAACCTCATTAATATTAAACTACTACAAGTTGTTATGTGCTGAGGCATATTTGACTTTAAAAGTAGTCTACTTTACGAAAAAAAGAACTTTCCTTATAAAGTTTATACTTAATGTCAATCTCATACCAGTTGAATGGATAAACTAAACAAAAAGTCTAAAAAGTTTTCTTTAACTTATTTCTTATTTTTCTTTTAGATTTTAAGATATTTAAGTTGTTAAGATATTTTCAACACTTAAATTTACTTGAACTGAATAATTTAAGGTATGCAGAAATTAAAATGTAATCCTTAATTCAATTACTTAATGATTCAACAAAAAGTAGCAACAATTTCTATAAGAAATTGATATAAAAATCAAATTAGTTAAGATCTTTTTCACGTGATAATTAAGAAAAATCTAAATCCTTTTTCATTTTTTCAATCATCCCATCAGTTTTCTAATTGACTTAAATCATAAAAACTTTCAACATTATGAAATATGAATACATAAAAAGTGTCGTAAATAAAATAATTTCTTTTTGTCAAGGATATTATTATGCTTCAAAAATAAACTAACAAAAAACAATTCAGCCAATTATTTATATGGATCACATTTAATTATCATCAAAAAACTAACAAACTGCGAATTGCCGACAGCAGAAAATCTTATTTTATTTATTAGTTTCCTTTTGCTTTCGAATTCTAGATTTAACACTGATAAAAGTTTATTTATTCAAAATCGATTTATCATTTTCTATAAGAATTTTAATAATATCCAATAAGTAAATATAAATTGTGGCCAGTATATTAATTTAGCAGACCATATTTAATTTTACTCTTAAATAATATTGAATGCAAGTGTTAACGAAAATGGAAAGTTTTTCAATAAAACTACCGAAATATAAAACCTAAATGCAAATCTGAATTTTCAAGGACATACCATTGACAGAGGAAGCCTAGAGGCTCCTTTAATATGTCGCGACATTTAAAAAATAAAGAAACTTAAAATATAGATTCTATTAGACTTCCATAAAATTATATTTTATAGTTTATTGTGCATTGTTTAAAAGCCAATTTTTATTGCACATATTCAGGTCGTACAAAATTCAGAAAATTATATAGCAATAATATGAGCAGGATAACTAAAAAAGTGTTGTGATAGCATAATATCGTTGACAAAAAAATTTCGAATCAATTTTTCTTTAGGTTTCCAATCGTGGAAATTCATAATTTACGGATTACAGATTCACTTTCGTATTACGTAATTTTCATTAGATTTCTAGATCTGAAATTACAACTTTGTTTAGCCAACATTTCTGATTTTTTTACAAAACGATCTCTATTTTAACAATCCCCAAGTTTTAGGCTACCCACAGAGGCTACCACTAAGTAAAAAAAATAATGTATAAAAATTACATATAAAATATAAAATTATATGTGATAAAAATATGAAATTGTGCCAATAAATAATATACATAAAAGTATGAAGAAAAATTTATGTTGAATTTTTATGTTTTTTATGTTATAATCGATTTCAAATTTAGTTGAACTAATGCAGAATTTCATTTAACTATTTAACAATTTTTCAAATTATTATTTTACAACTTTTTTTATTATTATATCAGAATTTTATGATTTTAATCATTATTGGGATAATTTTTATAGATAAAATCAGTTTTATCCATTAGATGATAAATTCTTTTAAATCTTTTAAATTTTATTATATATTAACGTTTTCATTATCTAAACATTAATATTCCAAAATTGTAGTAAACATAAATTTAGAACTCAACAACCAAAAAAATCGTAACTTTAGGTTTATTTCGAGTGGGAATAAAAGTTAATCAAAAACAAAAATCATTTATTTATTCAAATTAAATTAAAAAAGATAATTTTTTTGTTTACAATCCTTTAGGAAATATTTTACAGGACAACAAAATTGGGTAAGGTTTTTTTTTTTGTATCAAGATAATAACTTTATAATTTTCCATAGAGAATTGAAAGTCTAATGAAATGATCTAAAGGTAAATTGGATAAATTATTAATGAAAGATGTTTTCAAGATTTTAATATATAGAACACAGAAATATCGAAATTAGTCACTATCAGTTATACGTAAAAAGTATAACAATTCGTTTAGATTAATGAAACTATTTTAAGTTTTCCTTGTTTTTTAATGTTTTTATCATACCAAATCTTCCAAAGTTATTATACAAAATAATTTACAATTTACCCAAAAATTTAAATACTATTAAAATTAAATGAATTTAATTTAAAACCGACAATTCATACCCAAATAATTCAATTTTAAAACCCAAAATGATGGTATTAAAATTAAATTGAATCCGGTAGAGGTAAGGTCATGTCGGTTTAATTACGTCACTTATGTAAATAAACAAATCAAAATTTCCGGCATAATTTGTACTGAATTACGATAGAAAATCATCTAAAGAAATAAGCTTTTATAGGAAATTGTAAAATGTTCTCATTGAAAATATTTCAATTAACTGATAATATTTTACGATAATAATTTTTACGATAATGTTTTTTAAAAGCTTTCATTTACAACAATACAATTTCTGTAAACTTTATAAAGATTAGCAAACAAATTAAAATAATTAATTTATTATAACTTCTGGTCGAATGGTTATTTGAATTTCAACAGACAGCACTCATACTGAATTAATTCGTATTGTAACGAAAATGGTTCATTTCGGCAAGTTAGTTGGTAACATTATTGTCGTAATAAAAGAACAAATTAATTGAAAATATTTAATTAAAAGGACAAGAAAATGTTGTCATCCTTTTTGTATATTTATAATATCCGAAAATTTAACATATTTTTATATCTTATAATATTTTATAATTCAATATTGTCTATAAAATTATGTGTTTCACTTTCACTTTAATGTATAATAAAAAATATAATTTATTATCACTTTATGTTAATTTTTATGGTTAAAATTATAATGAAAATCTAAAGTACCATTTATGTGTAAATTTAGATTATTTTCATGCAATTAATTTTCCGGAAAGTCAAAGTCATAAAATCGAAAATATATTAAGGTCACATAATAATGTGTGATATTTTTTAAGAAATATTATTTAATATATTTAATTTATAATATTTGAATGAGGCATTAAGAGAATTACTTGAGTATATTAAAATAATAAATTAAGGATACAATATAAAAATTATTACTTTAATATATATCTTAATAATTTGTTGTGGTTCATCATTCAATAGAGTTGGAGACGTTGTTGATATAATAGAAATATTCTTCTACTTATAAATATACTAAACGGAAAAGAATCATATCAGAATGATTATCTTAATATGCAAATTAAAATCTAATTAACTAATTAGTATTTAAAATGTTTACTAATGAACTACTTGTTGAATATTGTTAATAATTTACTACTTGTTGAATGTCAATTAAATTTTGATATAAGAAAATTTGAATTGAACAATTTCTGTGGAGTGATTAAAAGTGTAATATATTTTAGTAGGTACCACTATAAAATTACTTACGGTTTCAATGCTTTCCCTCCAGATCAAAAGAATTTAAATCAATGTTAATTCGAAAATAAAAAGTCTTAAGTTTTAATCACTTAGTACGTTACACGCTTTTCATTTACAGACTAAATGCTTTAATTAACATTAAGAAATACAAAATATCAAAGATTAATCTAATTTCAAATTTTTCACTTAATAAATTCTTGAAGTCACTTAATTTTACAATTGTCATAAAAATTATCAACAAATTTTAAGAAGAATATTGCAAAACAAAGTTTTCGGGCATTTTCAACTTCCTTAAATCGTAATTTGTACAATTTAGGATCATAAAATGTGTAAAAAATTTAATTAAATTGAATTAAAAAACATAAATAATTGTCTTATGAAATAATAATTCTATGAAGCAAATAAAAATAATGATTGTAATTATAATTAAAATTTACTTTGACTTATTTACATTTGTTTTAAGGCAGCTTTTTGTGAATTATATAAAAGAATTTGTGAAATTATGTCATTAATTTATTTTGAAAATAACATAAATTTTTTATAAAATAAAGAAAATAAATATTTTCAATATTAATTTGAAGCATATTGTTCAGTGTTGAAAAACCATTTGTAGCAATAATTTGTTAAAATATTTAAAATCTTCAAAGTTATAATCTAATTTTTGAGAGCATTAATTATTAACTATTGAATTCTTATAGTTCGATTTTAATCGATTATTTCAAAGATCAATCGTTTTTTCTGACAAATTGTTGTATTTATTATTGAATTTCCATGAAAATCAATTAAAATATCTTTGTCAGATAAGAAAATTGGACCTTTAATATATAACACTTCATAATAGTTTTCATATACCACCTTAAGCGATTGTATTTAGTCACATATTTCTTTAATTATAATTCTTTAATTATAATTTGATGAGGTTGTTTCAGAAATATTTAATTAATATTTATACTTACAATCATTTAGCCTTATTTTACCGTCTTAATGGCTATGAAAATTGTTAGTAATTATATAAAATATTGGAATACCTAAATCTTCTCATTTAAAAATAAGTCCTTCTTTCTACAACTTATTTTAAATTGGAATCTTAATCTTAATAAGATACTTTTGTATTATTGAATGAGTTTCTCACTTCATCAATTTATCCAAAGACAATATTAACAAAATGATAAAATCATTTTAATGAAAATTCGATTGCAATATAAAAATATGTGCCTACCATTTTTATGGAAATTAGATATTTCCATTTATTTTATTAAAATAATGTTTATTTCATTCTGAATTTCCATTTTACCGAATTTAATTTAGAAACAAAAATTTCTTAAATGAACCGTAGAAAATAGACTAAAACACAATTTCAATCTAATATATTAATGAAAAGTTTATACGGTAATATAATTATTTTTAGAGAAAAGATGTTTCATGAAATTATTCAATTGATAATTTGTATTTATCTTCAGATTCTTTAAAAAGAGGATTATTTGAGAAATAGAAAATATTATATTAAACAAAATTATGTTGATTAAGTTTTTATATTATTGAAAATAAATATGGTTTTCGTGATTCGGGAAAACACGTGCCATATTACAAAACGCCAGGTAATTTATGGATAAATTATAAATTTCCAATTCCATATGAAAACTAATAATTTTTCTTATTTCTTTACAATGGTGCTACATCCCAAATCGAGCCTTGGTATCCTCAGAAGAGGTAAGCAACAAGTTAATGGCTTTTAATATGAAGACATTTCTTGTCATTTTCCTAGTCTTAAAACCATAATTACATAATTTTATTACTGGTACTCATTTAAAAGCTGAGTCAACTTAGAGGGATGTCGATGACTTGGTTGTGAAGATTTTGTATATGTTAGTAATATTTATAGCAAGGCCATCTAATTCTAATTTGAATAAATTATTTGTTCATTTAAAATTTTTTGTTTAAAATTTTTTGTTTTAATTTATTAGTTTATTTTATTTTAATATTTTATGTATTTCATTTACATTTCTAATATATATAAATGTAAAATTCTATGGTCTTTTCAACAACATTTTTGCTCCAAAATTATGGAATTTTATATTGTAATATAATTTTGCATCCGTAAATGTAAATATTTTTCATATTCATAATTTTGTAATTTAGATATATATTAAGAATCAATAAATTTTTTAGTTTAATTGTTAATTATTAGGTAATTTACATTCATATTATTAATTTGTATTAATTGAATTTAAATATTTAAAACTTCAAGTTGTTAATTATATTTGGGTGAAATAAATATTTTCCACAATTTTGAATCATTGTATATACAGTGAAAACTCATTATAGGAAACTTTGTTATAAGAAACTTTCGTTATAAGCAACACTTGATATAGTCGACAATTTTTAAATCTATAAATTTAATATAAGAAACTTTAAAGTTGAACCCTAAAACATGTATAAAAAACGAAATGCGATTATAATTCAACAAAGAGGCCTTACAACAAATGACTCTAAAAATTTTGGTGACTAATCATATGATTCAAATGAAAACTTTAGAAATTAATAAAATAGTTTCCAACTTTTCAAATTTTGTAATATGTACAATAATTTGTATACAATAATTATGCAATATGTTAAGAAAAATCATTTCTAATCAATTTTACCACGAAAAGCTTTAATAAATTTTATATATCGCAATCAAAAAATAAAAGTAATTTTCTTTGGTACCGCTAAATAAATTGAATTTTTTTTTTGGTATACCAAATTCAATATAGGAAGTCTAATTTCATTTAGGCAACTTTTAAAAAATAACGTTTTCAAAAAATTTCTTATAACGAATTTTCACTATAGTTAGCATACATTCATTTCAAGGGGTATGTCATCTCCCAAAATTATTTGTTTAATATATTAAAATATTGTGACTTATAGAGTTTTAAACCTGCTAATAGCAAAGTTATGAATTATCTCAAATAAAGTTATAAAAATACTTTCCTTAGAAAATTTGTAGATTCAATATTTAGATAAATTGTGTTAACTGGACTCTGACTAAAAAATTCTTCCAATATTTATTATAAGTAATAATTAATGGATGCATTGTATAAATAATAATAGCATTTTTACTTTGCTTTTTAATAAATTGCATCTCACAGATATAATAAATAATAAAATTGACAAGATATTTTGAAATTTGGAAAGTTTTCATTATAATATAAAAATTTGTATAGGAATTTTCTGTACATATAAAAGAGTAATAAATTAAACATAAATTCAAACAGAATTTTTTTATCATTTTTATTTGAATTTATGATGATTATAGAACACAAAAAATGTTATTTTTGAATATATAATATTTTCTGTAATAAATCTGATTTTCATTTGTTATTATATCTTGTCATTTTCCGTATGTTTTTCAAATTTCTATAAACATTTTTTTATTTTGTACGATAACAATATTTAACCTTGACATTTCCATAAATATGATAAAAATAATTTGAACAATTTTCCAAATGGAATATAAAAAACTTAGCTACTAAAATTTTTAAATTAATAAAAGAATTTTATTTTTTTCACGTAATTTAATTCTGAAGATGAAGTTTATTAGTTCATATTTGTTATTAAGATTTACTTAGTTCAAAACACGATGTAACTTTTAATAGGTTGAATTTGAACTTAACAATATAATATGCTACAGATACAGATAAAAATCGAGGCATAAATATGTAAAACAATCTTAAATCATATTTTTATGTCACATCTATTATGATCTACCAACATGTCATTAATTACGAATATAATAGAAAGAAATCATAAGAAATAATAAATTTTATTGAAATTATTTATTTCGTAAAAAAAGGGTGAATTTTATTTGTCAATGGTTTAAGAATATGATTTTTCATTAGCTGGTGAATGCTGAAGTTATAATTCTACTTTTGTTGTGCGGATTTTATCAGCTAATTTAATGAGAACAAACATTATTGGTGAAAAATACTTTTCAATAAATCGATTTCAATAGACCCAAAGAATAGAAATCGATTAAATCGCTTCCTGTTATAGCTCTATTTTATTCAAAGTTTTAGGTGTACAAAATGTAATTGATATGAAAAAATGTAATTGATATAGAAGATCTACACAGCACATTATGGGCGATTTCATGTTGTTTCAAATACGAATTAATAAATAAACAAATTTAAAGTAAAAACGATTTTTAAAAAAGGTAACAAAATAAATAAATTAAAAAAATTTCTCAATGCAAATGCTTCCATAATGAATAATAGTTCTTTTTTGTAAACAAAAATTACTGAAATAAATTGAAAATAGCATAAAAAAAATATTAAATGAAAATTTCTTGCACAATTTTTAATAAAAAATAAATAAAAGCATAATTTTCTAAGGCACTTTTCCTGGTTTGCATGTACAAATAAAAGTAACCTAATAAAATGGTTAAGTGCTTAAGTGAAAAGGTAACTTTGCATAGAAAAAATCTACAATTTTACATAGTATCTAAAGTTGTTGATGAAAATGCACCGAAATTGTATGAATTTGAAATTATGCTGAAGTAGAATAATAAATATTTTTTATTCATTGTTTAATTTAAAATATTACATTTATAGTTTAGTTTTTTTTTTTGAACGTGTTAGTACCATAGTTTTTGTTTTTATAAAATTTTCCCTTTAGAAAGTTTCCTAAAAATTTCTCTACTTAAAAGTTAAAAGTGAAAACTATGCTGATAAATTGTATAAACATACAAATCTGATTGTAAACACAATGTGGACTGTTAGTACAATTTTCCTTAAAAAAAACATTTTGTATGATTTTAATTATTTCTGTGAGTTTATGCTAATATCCTTTCAGTTTTGAGGAAAATAAAAATAAATTTTAATAGTGGACATATGGCAATTAGTGTCCTGTTTTCAGGAACAGACAAATAGAACACAATTATTGTTTATAAAATAAAAACTGATATTTTAATTACGTTTGCAAAAATTAATTATTATTATTAGATATTTATAAAAGGATATTCTATATAAATCCTTTAATATATAACAAACCAAATTTCGAATAAAAATCGATGGATTATAAAGTTTAACGTTTAATTTTATTATTCAGGCTATTTCCATCAATTAAATGGAAATTTTCGTACAATTAATTTTAACATAAACTAAAATTTATATTTCATAGAACTGTTTTTAACATTCCCCAGATTATTTTGAAAATATCCTGACATTTCAAACTTCCAAATATTTCTATGGTAGGTAATAATGTGAAGTTAATTTCAAAAATTGATTAGTGAATTTAATAAAATCAATTTGATTTTTTTAATTTGATACTGACTATTATAATTTCTGGAATTAAAGAAGAATTTAGAAAAAATATGATTTCTTTATAAAAAATTTTATTCTATGATTTTTATTTAATTGATATATATATAAAAGAAAATCGATTCCATCTAGAAAATCAGTGAAAAAGTGAAGATTTTCTTAAGTTTTAATACACATTTTTTTTTGGGAATTATTCTTTTAAATGAAAATAAAACAAATTTGTAAGGAATTTTGTTTTTCTGATGTTCAGAATTTAAATATAGATTAATTTATTTTCATTTTAGATAAGTATTTTTTTTTTTGGGGAAATCAATTACATTTAGAGTATCAAATTAAAAATATTCAGTTAAGTAAAAATTATTATCTGGAGACGAATTTTTCCAATTGTTCAACAAAAATAATTTCGATGTAAAAGTCTTTCTGAAACGATTTCTTGTTAAAAAAAGACAGCACAAGTGAGTTTCTTAAAACAGAGCTTTTTAAAAAAATTCGGAATTTCATTCGAAATTTTTGATATACTTACTGACCTAAATTTATTCGTTCTAAATTTATTATAAAAGATATTGTACAAAAGCATTTTGTTATCTCCATCTTTACAAACATTAACAAAATTTGTTTAACCATTTGTTTTAACTTTTTTATTCCATCACAACACATAATTATTTTAAAACTCCTCGGAATATAGTTGTAAATTGTAGACAATTTAAAAAGTTTCAAAACATTTAAAAAAAAGTTGAAAACAAAATATAACTTTTTTAGTATGGCGTTTTGGTCGCTTCGATTGGTGAAAAACTGTCTGGTAGTTGGAAATGAATGGAAATTTTAGTTTGTAAATATTTCAATTAAAATAGTATAGTTAGAATTTTGTTATTTTCATTGAAAATTAGTGGTTTTTATGTAGAAAATATTTATCTTTATACAATATTCATATACAATTATTTATCGTTGGAAGATTAAATTATATTGCTTTAATTATTTTAAATCTACCACAAAAATTTTTTGAATTCCTTGAATAAATTAAGAAATAATTAGACATAATTTTATTAAGACATAAATTCTATTTGAGATTTTAATATCAAAGATATTTTTTATATTGTAGACAGTTTTAATTAAATATATTAAATATGTTTATGGATGTAAATTGTGAATACCTAAAAATACTTTTTCTTAATACTTCTTTAAGATTGTATTCACAAACAATCTGCTATATTTTACACAATAACAAATTTTATAGTGAACTGACAAAGAAATTTCAAAGAAATTGGAAATAGGATATGAATAAATCCTTTCAAAACGTTTGTGGTTCTTCTTTAACTTTAAATTAGTTGGAAAACTATAACAAATTCAATGGAAAATCAAAAATAAAATTATGTAATAGGATTACAGTTTTGAAATCAGAACTTTATATTTTGCTTTGCAACTTGTAAACAAAATAAGTCAAACGATAAAAAAAATCTTTAGTCTTAAAAGTGATATAGTATTAAGTCGTTGCAAGGACATTTTACTTATATTATTTTGCTTTTATTAAATTGACATGTGCTCTAAAATTACATGTAAAATTACAGAATTATATTAATAATCACTTAAAGTTGAAAAGTTTGATTATTTCCTAAAGAAAAAAATGAAGGTTTAATATAAAATTTTAATATTTAAGCTAGAAATGGCTCAAAACTATTTTAAAGCCGAAAAAGGAAAAACAAAAGACTTTAAAGGATTTTAGAAGCAACCAGCGTCAACAGAATTGAAGAAAATATAAAATCTCTTTTGAATGATGATTAAATGCTAAATAATTATAAAATAGTAGTTAATCGATAGGACGCTGATAGGTTGGAGGAGACGTAGTTGCAGTTTGCTATGATATGATGCATTAGGTCTCGGTTTTAAATCCAGACAGAGAAATCAATATTGCTCTAATTTTTCGCTCAGCTTTAAATTATTACCAGTAATAAAAATGATAACGTTGCTGACAACAAATGTCTCCCTATTAAAAAGCATAAGCTTCTTGCAATTAAATATTCCTTCATTAGAAAGAAAATTATGGTTCGGAATCCATATAAAATTAATAGGTTCAAATTGTTATAAAACTTGATTTTCACTGTAGGGCCTTAAAATAAATTGATTTTGGCTCGAATTAAAAAATTATTCTAAATTAAGAGTTAATATTATTTATATTTACTTTATTATACTTTATTATAAAGGAATTTCAATAATAAAATCATTTTTTTGTACGTATAATTTAAACCGATATTTATTAATAATTTATGAAATAATACCAACGAAATGTATAAACACGAAAAGTTTAATATATCAATTCATGTTAACACTTTTCAATTTCTATCAATATATAAATCCGATTAAATCGTAAATAAATTTCTCAAATTCAGACAAGGATATTTTCCTTTGAGTATACAAGATTTTCATTGAAAATAAGTTATTTAACTTTTATAATAGAAAATGTTTTTCTACATAAAATAGAAAAATTATCCTGCAATAAAAACTTTTCTTTTATGATTGATCATTTTTCTCTAGAAAGTATTTTAAATATAATAAATTATTAATATTTATTTAATTTAATTAAATAATTGATACTATTTTAAAGCTTGATTGAATTTATGTAGTAAATTATATTAAATATTTACTATTTCAGTAATATTAGACCCTATTTAATTTTTAAGGATAATACTACTTTAATCTAAGGAATTTCTAAGGAACATTTTTAGTATTTATAAGGAAATTATTAAAATCCTAAAATATTTATAGAGTTTCTTTATAAAATTTATAAAATAATTTGATAATTGGTTATTGAAATTTATGATTTATTTATGATCGAATTGATTTTACATATTTAATCACTATTTCTATAATCAATTTTTGATTAATAATATTTCTATATATTATTTATAGCTTTTAATTCAAAGGATATAACCAAAATTACTCCATATTTAATTCTACGAAATTTATACAATACAGATTAGTAAAGAATTGCATTACATTTATAATTTTCATAAATAATTAAATGAAATATTTCATATAATCTTAAAGGATGAAGCTCTGTGGTTACAAGTCTTAGTAATCAATTCGTCATTTATTATTAATTATCCGTTTTATGTATAGTAAATTTAAGGAAGCCAAATAATATTTCAAAATTAGTAATTTCATTTAAATTCTAATTTATTATTAATTTATTAATTCCTTTTTCATTGAAATCATAAATTCGATTTCTAAAAGATGAAAAATTCATAGTTACATTAAACCTACAATTAAAAATTTAAAAGAAAACTGCTAAATAGAATAGAGGGAGCAGATATTTCGTAGTTAATGTCCAACAGAGAAAAAAATATGAATTCTACCATAAGTATCCACTAAAAGCATCGATTCTGTCTTGTACTGGCATCATGCAGTTTAAATGAACCTTCAAGATTCAATATGTTTCCACTGTTAAAATTATAATGCGTAACAGGAAAATTTCTTCAACATAAATTTTTAAACTGTGTACGCATTTTGATTAAATTTATCGCCTCTTGAAATTTAATTAAGAAAATAATAATAAATATTTTATACTTTTTGGAATTAAGTAGATAAATATTTATAAATTTATTATGAACTGTTCAATTGGAATAATAAATTTTCATCTGGATGGGAAATCCAAAAAGAAAGAAAAAATAATTCATTGGGGAGAAAATTCATATTTCCTATTAAAAATCTAATTAAAATTTATATTACAAAAAAAGTTTTCATTATTATTTGTTTCATAATAATTTAAAGGTGACATAATTATAGCTTTAAATTTGATTTATTATTAATATTATTTAGAATTTATTATTTGATTGTCTTTAAGAGTATTTAGATTTTGATTAGAAACGGACGTGGAAATTATTGTATATTTTAGATTATCTAGTCATGTTGATTAAAATATTATTATGACATCAATTTTTTTGTACATCCAAATTTTGTGTGGAATGAAATTGGATGTTCGCCCGGAAGGTTTACTACTTTATTTTTGTATAACTTTATGTAAACTAAATGATTTAATGCTGATAAATGGTTTATTAAATGTTGGGAATTACGTATAGAAGATAATATCATATAAATGTCTGCTTTTGTTAGTATCACGAATGCAGGATCTTCATATAATATTTTTCATCACATTTTCACACATTTCAACTGGTATTTCATTAATTTCGTAACAAAGGTTCTGTTTAAGTTGCTCAAGTGTTTCTGATACGTAAATCTTGTTGTTTCGATATTCGCATAAAAAGAAATCCAGGGTTTTTAAATCTGCCAATTGTAGAGGCCAATTTACATCACAATAAATAATTTGTTGTGTAAACAGATTGTATATTCAATATATATTACCTGTATGTAAAGTTACACAGTTTTGTTGGAACCATCACGTATTAATCAAGCCCAAAGCATCTAATTCTGAACAATCATGTTACGATAACGTTCTTTAGTAACCATAATACAAGTGACAATAATTCCTCCAGACCACATAACGCTCTATACTGTCACTTCTAATGAATACAAAGGTGAATAATGAATAATAGCATACTTTCCCGAATAACTCCCGCTATTAGCGCAGATTTTCCATAAATACTTCAACATTTCTGTAGAATTTATACAATTAGAACTAAATCAAAATTTTGGCAAACTTGGCAAATTCAAATTGTATATTGATTTTTGCATTATGTAAGTAAACTAACTAATCACCAAATACATTCATTCAATTATATTAAATTATGTTAAACAATTGCGATTCACTTAAAAAAATTTGAGATATAGATCGTATTAAGTCCAATATTTGCCATTCCAATAAATTATCTTAGTTTTAATAATAATATCTTAAACATTTTATAAAACAATAAAATCCTTTACCAAAATTTATAAAGAAAAAGTTTTTCATCTTGAAACTTTGTGAAATTTCTAACTCAAATATCTTCACAAATAAACCACACACCAAGCAACGAAACTTTTTATGGTATCCTTTTGGAAAATTTTGTTTTAAACTTCCATCATTATTTAATTTATGAAAGTATTGGAATATTACTAAGGATGTCAATGAAATTATTATATTAAAATTATTATATACAAATTTTAATTTAAACTATTTACCACATTTTAAGATTATTATAAATTTGCGAATCTTTAATAATTGATAACTATTAAATTATTATTCTAATATTAAAAATTGCGTATTAGTTTGAAAGTTTCATATTATCAGTTTAAAGATATTATAATGTCATACAGAAATAGATACAAAGTTTTGAATTATAAATCGATATTAAATATTAAGTAATGTATTACTGTCAAACTTTAAATCATAAAAACGTTAATAATTAATCTATTTATATGAATAGATACACTAAGATTTATTGAAATAATCCAGAAAGTTTAAATAATACTAAATAATATTAACGCTAATGAATATTTATTTAATTCTTTAATATTATAAGCTTCTTTAATGTGTTGTACCTCAAACCTTTTTTGTAAAACTTTATATTTATCTTAATTAAATATAATAAGAACTGTCCAGTAAATTATAATTTAATATAATAAGTCCTTAAATACGAGGACCATTTGAAAAAAAAAATGAAAAACAAAAAAAGAAAGAACTAATTTTGTGAATTAAAAATTACTTTATTTTTCAATATAGTCTCCTTCAAGCTCTACACACTTAGTTCAACGTTTTTCTAATTCTTATTTAACATGTTTATTTGTATCAAGGCTTGTAAAATAATCGTGTACATGATGGATTGGATATCGACTTGTTGAAAAAAGCTTTCGATTTATCAGCTTTGGGTAGAAATGTCGAAAATAGTCAAATGTGGTGAATCAAGAAATTCATACTTCAGTAGACAAGAAATTTATACTTCAAATCTGTTGATGGATCCGTCTTTTTCCTACTTTGGTGCACTTGAACTTGCTTATAACTATTTCTTTGATTGTTATTTTTTCTCTGGTATGTAGTGGTAAATCAAATTTTTATCCATACTTATAAATCGATGTACACAATCGATTTAATTCTTGTTAAAGAATTGCTGAAACAGCTTTATTAACAGTACAGATTTATTCGTTGGAAATTTATTGTAAGGCATATTACATTAAACAGAATTTCTACAGTGATACGAACAGTTTACACTTCCTTAATAAGATATACATATATTACCTAATAAATATTATCTGTTATACTATTCGTTGATTTTAGTTATTTAATTTAAGAAATATTAGTAATTTCAAATATTTGTTCACCAAACTTTTCAAATATATAAAAATATGTCAAATTTATTTAAAAAAATTGATTGATTTTTTCAAATTTTTAAATATTTCAGTCGATAAAAACATAAATACAATTTTTTTATATTTAAAAATTCGGTTCAATAAAAATTCCGAAGGAAATTTACCCTAATATAAAAAAATGTAGCCATACATCAACATCACGTACAAATTGTTGGTAATTCTCTTTTCAAAAAAGTTTTTCTGATTTGATTTTTCCTTATTTTCCTTTTTCAATACTAAAGATATGATTTTAAGATATGAAAAACCAAATAATTTTTTTGTTAAAATAAAGATTGAAAAATAATGAAGATTTCTTATAAACAAAATACTTTAATTCAGGGTTTGTTGGAAGGATATTTTGAGTAAATTTTATATTTATCTTTTTGCAAATAAATTTATTGATAATTTGAGTCTAGAGTGGCTGAAGGATACCACCCAGTCAAAGACTGTGGTGTTATACCACCCAGTCAAAGACTTCTTATTATGTCTACAGGACATCGAGCCATCATATGTCTCTTATGAATGAAATCAAACTGCATTTTTCTTGACCCGCACGGATTTGTCATAAAATAACATTCCAAGTGTTTCAGTCTTCTACAATGCACGGAGGGTCCTTGAATATTCAAGGATGCGTTCTGCTCTTCGCAAAATCTACATATTGATGTCTGTGGAACACTAATCTCCCCGCTTATTTTGTGAGTAAAATGTTGATAGTTTATTGATACTTAAATTCATTATAAATAATTAGTTTTAATAATGATAAATGAGTGAATTGTAATATTTGTTATGCCATAATTTCAGAAATATTTTCCATTTTCTTTGACCAGTAGAGATTCTTTAAACTTCAAACAACAATTGATCAAAATTAATTCATCCACTATTTGGAGTTCATCCACTCCCTACCTTTATTATTGTCGGCTTACTTTTCTATTTTTATTCAATCTAAAATCCACTCTTTAAGAGTCTTACTTAGCGAATAGACAAACATATTTTAAACTCAATATATAAGTGTAATTATGTAACTGCAAACTGCAAACATATTTTAATGTTTTTTATCAAAATTAGTATTTCAAAGTATTCTGAAGAATAAAAATTGAAAGTTTTTAATATCAAATTATTTTAACAGATCGAACAAATGGACAGATATAATTAAATTTAATTAAAATTCCAAAATATTTTATTTATAAGAAAAATATATTTTGGTATTTTGAATATTTGCTCTAAAATAACTTTAAATTTTAAATTTAAATTTTGAAGTATTCAATGATTTTACGTATTCAATGTAAAATATTCTGGTATTGCTGACATAAGAAACCATATAAAATAAAAAATCTGAAATTCCAAAATATAATTTAGTTTGGACAAATGTGCCTTAGGCTAACGTACATATTTGGTTAATGTAATAAATATTTTCTTCAAGGAGAAATTATAGTTGAAGAATGTATCCTTTTTTCAACATTCTCAACTAATATTAATACTTTGGGACGAATTTTTCATAATTTTGTGATATTTAATGTTAAAATACATTCGAAAGTTTTGAAATTTCCAAATTATTGTTAATAACATTGAAAGAATACTATAAAGAAACATAAAATTGCCTCCGATGTAAGAAACTTTTTTTAGTATCATAGATTTTTTATTTATGGTGGATTTTCATAGCAAATATTTTAAATTAAGATCCATAAGAACGACATTTGCGAAATGATAAATTAAATTTTTTTAAAGAAAATTCTCAATAACAAATGGAATTTTAGCTAACATCAGAGTATATTTATGATGACTGTTACTAGATGATCTTAACCATGTCCATTAATCTTCGATTTTAAGTATTTACTATTGTTTATTATCAGTTTTGCGTCATATACAGTCAATTAATCACCAACAATTCTATGCAATATTTTAATAACAATAAAAATAGCATATTTCCTTTAATACAAATACATAATTCCATTTTAAAATTTTAATTTAAAATTTGCCTTTGTAAAAAGTAATTTTTCCAATATGTAACTACCAATTTTTTAATATTTATATGAATTTACATAATTTTTTGATGGCAGACTATGCAAAAGGAACAAAAAAACGTGATAGAATTTCGTAAAGTTTTCCATTTCTTCCCACTTAGGAAATAAAGAACACAAGTGTTAAAAAAATATTTTGGTACTTAATTAGATTTCTGTACCATTTTTTCAACATATTTTTCTATATTTTTTATTAATTTTTCTTTCTTTTAGATATTAAATTTTTAATGTAAGTAGCTAGCAAAGTTTTTAATTTAGAAATTTTTATATATATTTAGTAAAATTGTACACCCAATAAAACTGAAAGTTTAATAATTTTGAATAAATTTCAAATATACAAAGTTATTTAGAAATGTTAAAGAAATTATTTTTAGTCACAAAATTATGAAATGAAAATCAATAATAATAGTAAAAATTATTATAGGAATAAAGTTTCCAACCAAATTATATTAAATTCATTGATTTTGTAAATCAATAAATTTTGGTGTGAATTACTCAGACTATCAAAAATTGTTTAAGAAAAATTATTTGAAATTTTTATATTAATTTTTCAATTACTCAGTTAAACAAACTTTAAAGTATTTCCAGATCCAAATCAAGCTAAAGATTTCTTTATAACTTTACATTATTATATCTATAAAATTCTTTTTTAAATTCAATAATCTTTAAATAAATTACATGACACAAAAATTTAATATTTTAATACTTTCATGGATTATTAATTTCGAATACTTTGAATTGAATAATATGTAAATAATTTTCATTACATCTTGTAACTACTTTAAGGCGACTTTATTATATTAAGTAATGAATTAAGATGATATGCAAATTTATAGTTTATTTAATTACTATATTATATACTAGAAATTTACAAAATTTACATTTACCTATGACATAGTTAACATATAAATTCATTAATTGTATTTTATTATTAAGAAAATCTTTATGTAATTTATTCAGATAGCGATTTGCAATATCACATATAAATATAAAGTTATTTTATAATAAAGAGTTTTGTTGCGCAATATAAATAAATAAATTTAATATTCTAACTTATCAAAAAACTTAGACTTCCATAAATAATGAATTTTAAACATTTTAATGGTATTTTTTATTGATTTTGTATTTATAAGTTGCAAGAAATTGTAATATTTATATCGAACAAAATCGAATTTGATGTGAAATCTCTTAAGGAAGTGAAGTTTTAAAATCACTATGTAAACCAAGAACCCTTACATTACAAATTATCATTATTCAAAATAATAAAAATGTTTCTCATAAACATAAGATACTTTTCCTGTTTACTTTAGATCTTTCTTTTCAAATTCAAATTCTACTAAAACTTTTAAGGTTTACAATAAAGGTATTTTTTTAAAAAAGGAAAATAAAAATATTTTTGCATAAAATTTATATTATAATATCGGAAATTCAAATTATATTAACTTTAATATAAAACATAAAATAAATTGTGGAATTTTAAGAAATATTTTACTCTGAAATTTACTTTTGTTAGAAATAGGTCAAAGTTATAGACTTTTACGTTATAGAATATTTTTGTGGAACATTCACAAAAACATCATTTCAAATAAAATTATTATTATGTTTTGTCATTTTATTTATTTACTTGTTCATTTCTTGAGATCTATCAAAAATCAATTCAAAAAATATTTTTCAACAAAATTTCAATAAATTCAATACAATTTTATTTAAAAAATAATAAGCAGTTTTGGTCTTGGTCCAGATCACATCTCAATGATGCTTAGCAAATAAAATAGAAAAATATATTGATGGAATCTCTGGTCGATTAAATCTAGATAATATAACGATACAGACAGACAAAGTGAAATTTGAAGCCATTTTGTATTATAAT
Organism: Rhamphomyia laevipes; assembly: GCA_963920725.1. Classification (NCBI taxonomy): domain Eukaryota; kingdom Metazoa; phylum Arthropoda; class Insecta; order Diptera; family Empididae; genus Rhamphomyia; species Rhamphomyia laevipes. The sequence goes on from OY987257.1 coordinate 53,599,984, forward strand.
ATAAAATTGACTAAAAAGAATTAAATTTAATGTAAAATTTCGGTGACGTAAGAAAAAAAACTAAAATACTATGGTAACCAACTCTTAAAAATATTGAAACCTTTAAAATTAATATTTAATTATCTTCTATAATTTAAGTAGATCTTATGTTACCAATAACTTTTTCAAAAATTGATGTTTTCGAGCACTAAAGAGCATGAAATTGTTTAAATTAATAAAAATAAATATAAAACTTATTTAAGTAAATAAATATAGAAAATATTCAATTTAATTTAAAAACTTGAATGTTTTCATTCTAGAACTTTAATTAATTGTAAAGTTATATCTTTATACAAGTTTTATTATAAAATATTATATCTTAAGAATTTTTAAAAACTGTTATTACTCATCTTATAAAGATTTTTATATATAAAGTTTAAGTACGGTAACAAATCATAAGATTTAATTTAGGGTATCCGCATAATTTAGGTTATATAAAGCATAAGTTTTGCAAAATTTGCAGCTCTTTCTGATGCTTTTCTTTATCAAATTGTAATTGATTCGTAAATGTATTCCTACAAGTAAGTATATTTCTATTTCTTAGTAGAGTAAAGCAACATTAATTGATTGATTGATTTCTATTCACCTCAACCACCTCAACATATTAAATATCTTTAGGTAATATTTACAGAAGAGATCAGAAAAATTATGAAATGTGTTATCAAAATACTGTTTACCTCGAGCTGTCTGAAAATAAAAAAAAATCAAATATTAAGCTATATGGTTGATGGTACGGCCAGTATTATTCTACGGGTGTGAAACATGGACACTGAGAGAGCTTAAGAAGACTTCTAGATGGTATAAGAAGAGTAAACGTTGAATAAAGACGCCGCACTAATGAATAATGTCAGCACGGTTATGGGAATATTAACGATGTGCAATTCATCCAAGCTTAACATTTGCAATGGGCTGGGAATGTTGCCATCATATGTAATGATACAAGAACACTCAGAAAAATATTCTCCACAACCGTAACAGAGAAAGCCCAAAAGCAAGATGGAGCCAGGAGGATCTCAAAACTGGTTGTCAAGAACTGAAAATCTTTTGCTAAAGATCGAAACGAACGGAAGAGAGTAATAATGGTGGCGAAGGCCACGGAGGAGAAGAATTAACAATTTGTTTTGTATATAGCTAAATATTTTTAAAAAAATATTTGTGTTGTGTAGAGCGTATGTTAAGCATAAATCATTGAATATAAAAACATAATATTATAATAAATTTCCTTATTAAATATTTCCATAAAAATAATAATAATATTTTGTGTACGGTATTAAATTCCTTCTTTATTTATTTATATTTACAAAACGTATCCGTGAGATGATTATTTATGATGTCTTATATTTAATTTAAACATTTTTAATATAAATCGTAACGAATTTGTACGTGCAGTATAGCAAAACATTAACGAATTATAAGTCTTATCATTAGACCACAATTTAATTTTATAAATCCAAATTTTTAAGTTATTTAGATATTATATTAACATCAAATTATTTCACAAATTACACAAAATTCCATACTAATGAAATAGCTATAAATTATTTATTTTTAAACTTTTATATATAAATTGTTCATACAAATTTAAACTTAAAGTGGTTTAAAATGAATAAAAATTGTAAACTTACATAAATTAATATTAAATTTCATGTTTCCTTTAGTAAGATTAAGAAAATTCTAATTTCCTGTTGGTCTTTTATAAAATATTTTTTCAACTATTTGAGCTTTTGACCTAAATTTTAACATTTTTCCATTTATCCTATTCCATTTATACTTTCTGGTCAATTTCATTTTCTAATTTTTTTTTTTAATAATTTGTCACAACTTACACTTAACGTATAACTTTTTTAAGAAATGTTTTATAGAAAATTACTATAAAATTATCATGTGTATAAATTTTGCATCATGTTTTCTTAATTATAACATTTCCATAAAATATAAATTTTAAATAAATTTCAAAGAAAGTTATTAAATGAAAAATCAATATTCAAGTTATTTATTTTAATATAAAATAGACGAATAGAATAAGTAATAACAAATTTTTGTATGCAAATGACATATTTCCAAAAGTTCCCAAATTTCTATATAAAAATCTTCACAACACTTTTTTTGTTGCCATACTTCACTATATTTTACATAATATTTAGTGAACATTCTTATGACAATATATCTTTTATTCACGTTCTTGAAGTTACAATAAATTTATTAAGATTTTTTTCTTTTGGGATGGATTTTCTATATTTCCTTCCGTTTATTTGTTCATTAAGGAAATTCAAAATAAGATAACTATCTACAAGTAAAATTTATATTGAATTATATTACATATTTAAAATTTTTAGACTGTAATAAATATTTTGTAAATATATGGACCATTAGTCCATTTTACATTTTCAAAATCAAAAACTTATGTAGATCCTTTATTTCTTTATACCACATAACAATAAATTCAATTAATTTATACCATTTCCAAATCTCGTAATTTCTGTTTCTGGTCTAAAAATCTGTTTACCCATTTCCTCACAAATTTTATATTAATCTTCTTGATTAATGAGTTTTCCTCAGACATAATCATTTACACTTTCAATTGAAAATTGTCAATGAAAATTGTCTTGAATTTAATTTTCAAATTGCTTCATCAGCAGTTAAATATTTAATATTAGTTTCCAGGAAACTTTACAAAATTTTAATTAATAAAATTTCGTCACTGAACTGTCAAGTTTTCAAAAATTATATTAAATTAAATAGTAATAAATAATTCATGAATTCATTATTTTTGTACCAGAATTGCACCAAACAATTTTTGATATTTCAACTAATGTTTGAAAATCGGCATTTGTATTGTTATCCACTAATTGAATTGATTCCTTCAAGCAAATCAGCTGGAATTTATAACTCACAATTCAACAATTTGTACATGAAAATATGGAATTGATGCAGATTGAATATTTTTATGTTTCTTTTCAGTCGATTTTAGTTAGTTTACCTAAAAACATATATCAAATTTAAAAGGATTTCGAATACATTTCATACGTTGCCAATTTTACGATATTGATTTAACTAATTATTTCGATGTATAGACAATGAGTTTTCCTCGTTGAATATAACTAATAAGACAAATGCAATCAAGATATTTATTCTTGAAATTTGCTTTATCCACTATCTCAATTTAAGTTTCATTCTATTTTGTAAAAAATCGTTATTAAACATTACGTAGTAAATGTAAAAAAATCACTGATTTCATTATTAACAATCAAGATTAAAAATCATTTTGAGGTAATCATTCAAGCATAACCTACAATAATCATGCACGAAAATTGAAGATTGATTTATAATTCCATGTTAACTTATCCTTGTAATATTATAAAAAATATAAAATGTAAAAAAATATCGTAAATATGACAAAACATGATTTGATTATATAATTTATATTCTAACCCGAATTTTTATTGGCCTCAAAAGAACATATGTATATCTATCTATTGAATGTTCAAAAATGTTGATCAATAAATGAACCGATTTCATCACAGACACGAAAAATTTTACACACCTGTGAGTATTGTTGAAATATGTCCTTAAGGACCAGAATTTAATAAAAAATGTCATTTTGGTATTAAATTATAAATGTTGTAAATTTTCCAAGCAAATGAACACGTAAATATTACATTTCACCATAAAAATGCTATTTACAACTGAATCGGATATAAATTATGTTACTTTGAAAGATTCCTAAGAGGTAATTTAACTTTCACGGTTCATTGGTAAATTCAAAGTTTTATGGTTATGTTAAGTAGAATTAAATTGTATAAACTTATTTTATGATATTGTAATAGTTTTTGGAATTCTCTATGTTGATTATGTTGCGTAGTATTTAATGGCATTAATAATAATGACTTTTATTTTGAGTGCAATAGTATTCAAATATAACAATAGAGTAGATCACATTTTAATTCCTCAGAAGTAGTTAAAGTATATTTATAAAAAAATTCATGTACTTTTAGAAATTTAAAAATCTTAATTATTATACAATCCTCGAATATTTCACCATAAAATTTTATACTTTTTGGTAAATTTAAAATTAATTAAGTTAATTAATTCTTTCCGTGAAATGATTTATTTAATCAAAATATATTTATTCTTATTTTGCGTTGTACATCCTTAATATTATCGTTAATCCTATATAATTAAATGAAAATTACCAGTTCGTTTAAAATAATTACAGGTAACAGAAATGTCGAAAAAAAAATCCTGAAAAAAATATTTTGTTTGACAATTAATTATATATAAAAAATAATTCTTATAAATTATGTAAATTTAATTACATAAATTATGTTAAATAATTATATCTAATCAAATTATATAAATTGTAAATTATTGTGAAAGAAAGGGCCAAAATTTGATTTTACTTAGTCATGTCTTTTAAAAACTTTTAAAATAACATACCTAATTATAGCAAAACTTCTTTAAAATGAACACATTCATATAATATAAGGATGCATGTTGAGTATTAAGTAACATAAAGCTTATTACTTGACTGGTTCATTTAAAAAAAGGTGGAGGAGCATTAAATTTCATAAATATAATTTAAAAATTATGTTTTTCACAAACGCCTACACACATTAAATAAATTTTGTAAATCTTAATTGTAAATTGTTTCTATCACTGTGAACATAATTGGTATGTAGGATAATAAGATAATCAAAATTAAAAATTATTCTTATTGAGCTACTAAATAAAATTCTTGAAATTAAATTAACACCTTAGACACACGACTATGTAATATTCTCTTAAATTTTCTTTTAAATTTTAAAAGGATATATTTTTATGGAAATCTCTAGCAATTAGTAATTTCTCGTTCATTGTTAAAAAAGGACCTTTTCCTTATTTTAAAAATTTACAATTATCTTCAAATTAAATTAACAAGTTATTAAAATTAGATACAAAAGTGCGTATTTTCTGAGTGAATATGTAATTATTAACTCACTCTAACACTATACTAAATTTTACAATTTAACTTATTCATATATTTAGCAAAATATTTTTAAGGAACAACATTTTTATATAAACGGATTTAATGTATTCAAAAATAATATCCCTTTTATTAGTCACGTTCGCAAATATGTAATATCTATACTTATTTATGCTTAACATATCTTTTTTCGATTCTTATTAATGGTACATGTAAATAAGTGTAAATACCACAAACGTTTTTCATTATTTTTTCATGAATTTATTGTTTTTAAAATATTTATCCAAAAATATTATAAATTTGTTGAGGATGTAAGATAAAAACTTAATAATTTCTAACAAATTATAATTTTTAAATTATTTACTACATTAATTTCGAAATAGAAAAGTTATTTTTAAATATAAAATAGTAAATTTTATAAAATAGTAAATTTTAATATTCTGAACACTTTTTGGCAATCTAAATTTATATTTTTTTATTATATACTGTCTGTCAGATCCCTTTAATTACGCTTTAACATAACCATTCCAAAAGTATAGCATATAATAAAAGATTTAAAAGAAAATTTTGATGAAATTTACATAATTTGTTACTTTTTTAAAAGGTGATAAAATAATAAATTTTCCATGAACTTTTTTTTATCTCTGTTATTGTAATAATTTAATTTTTATGCGGGCCTCTAGATAGAAATAAATTATCTTAAAAATACATTTTTAATATATAGATTTTATTAAGAATATTTTGTTGATAAGATATTACAAATTTACAATTTACATCTTCATCGTTTTAATCGAATATTGTAAAAGAAGGCAAAATAAATAAGATGGTAAACGTTTAACTATGAATTATTACGTGTTTCGTATTAATAAATAGTTGTTTTTTAATAATACAAAATTTACGTACTTTATGAATATATAATTTCAATAATCAATTGTAAAATATTATAGAGAAATATTTTATTAGATTGTGTTTTTTAAAACACAATTCTTAGTTATACGATCTTCCATGGTAAAAAATTTTAAATTTTGTATAATGCATTTTCATTATTGATATAGACATCAACATTCACCACAATTTCAGAAGCTTGAAGAATTTCAAAAGGAAACCTTGCAATTTAACAATATAGTAATTATTAATTAACCCAATTCTGGGTGGGTATAATGAAAACTAAAATAAAATAGATGTCACTAAATCTCAAGTAGTTGCCAATAGGATTCGATAATTTGCAAAATATATTTCTATTCAACTTTAAAATGTAATTTAATGTTAAATTTTTAACTAAATTCTTGAATTAATTAACAAAATATTTTTCAAAGATAATTAATTCATTCCAACGAATCCAACAGGCAGTTAAGCTGTAATAAAACCAAGGCGAATGACGAAAACAAATAATCAATTTTGCCTTATGGACAGAAACATGACGAAAAATTAGGGTAAATCAGGATATTTTAAATTATAAATTAAAATTATTATTTTACTCGCTTTCTATAAACACAAAGTTTAAAAACGTCTAATTGTAAATATTAAATTTGAATTCCAAATGACATTTATCATATTCAGAATTGCTGTCTTTTCGTTAAGAAAAAAATCGAAAATAACATTAATTCGACAACGAAATTAGTGTTCACACTAATTTAAATATATATGATGACGAAATTTGATTTGAATTTTCAGGTTCGCCATTGGCCTTGGTTCGCTTTACACTTTTATACACAAAATTTGCCCAATTTCTGTGAACTTTTCCAATTAAATTAAATTGGAATTAAATAGTCATTAATTTATGTTAATATGTATATACATATAAAACAATAAATCATATTTATAAAAATTAAAATTACAACCGAAACAATGACGTCACTTAGGTAAATAAACAAATCGAAAATTCCGTCATCAAAAAGAAATTTTCTAAAGTAAAAAAGCTTTTAGAAAATTGTAAATTTCTCCTTTAAAACGTTTCATTCAGTCAAAAATTATTAATAAAATAAAAATTAGTGCGCAAACAAAATTTTACGATAAAAGAAGCTTTGCTTTCCGACATTAAATAGCAGCTTGTAAGGTCAGTAAATATTACGATAAAATATATAGAATAATTTTATTATGCTTTTTTTTATGCTACATTACTTCTAAACATGAAATTCTTTCATCACTTCATTATCATCCTAGTCGAAAGGCAACAGTTGGATTTCAGCACTCATACTGAATGAACGGCCTAAACGGAACTAAAATCCTTTCGAAACATAAAAATTGGTTATTTTTAGTGATTATAATTTCATTCGAAGTTTTCAGATAATTCGGCAGTTTTGTGATATCTTAAAATATTAAATTATTGTATAAAAATTAATATTTTACCAGTTGCTTAACAAATTCAATAAATAATCGTCTAAAATTTTGTGATTATCTTAATATTTAATAATAAATATAAAATTTTTATGATAACATTAAAATATGTTGTAAAAATTTAAATAATTTTCATGTAATTTATTTTTCCGTAAAAACTAAAACCATAAAATAAATAAATTATAAAATTGTTGAAGACATAATTTTATGAAATATATTATTTAATTTATAAAATCTTAGAATGAGGTATTAAGAATATAAAAATAAAGTTATGTAAAAATTGTGTAATAATAATTTTATTAATAATGTGGAAAATAATTCTTTAAATCTGAGATAAAAAAAAAATTATTATAAAAATACAAATTCTTTTGATTTTCTTCTTTTTTTTTCATTTAAGAGCTGGAAAACCTTCTGGTAATTGAATGCTAATGGCAAAATTCTACTTAAATATATAAAAGAATTAAATCAAAATAAATATATACACATTTTTTAGATTCTAAATATATTAATATATTTTTCTTATTTTTTAATATTAATTTATATAATTGCAAAATAATAATACAAAATTTCAAATTTCAAAAATAAATATTTTTTTATAAGAACAACACTTTCCACTGTTCGGTATTTGGAAAGTCCTTAAATATTTTAAAAATACTTATATATATTAAATATAAAAAATATCATAAAATATCTTTATGTTCATATCCAGTCATAGTTATTAAATATAAATAGGCAGTGAAGGAAGTAGAAGTTTTACGGTCCTAGGAGAAAATTGTAGTTGCGACCACTTTCCAAAAATTGTTGTTTTATTAATAATTATATATTAGTGAAGAAATGCATTAAATTCATTTAAAGTTTCTTCTTGAATTGCACTTGCAGCACGATAATGTCATTATTGTCAGTATCAAGTGTCGTTTCGGCCTTGTATCAATAACTACTATTCCGTCAGTAACCAAATATTGATACGTGATACCCTTGTAAACTTTTTTTGATTTTCGTAGTTTAAACTAATTCGTAGTTTGATTTTCACACGGAATTTGTTTCATTAATGGATTTATGCTAAAATAAAATCAGAATTCCCAAATTTCAGAAATAAAATACTAAATACTTCGCAAAATACTTGCCACAGTAAAACGCCATTAATAATATTTGTTTAAAATAATTTTCGCTATCATCTAACCACCTACACGCTACACCGTTCCATATAACTTTCAATATATGATTTAATTTTTAATAAATATACAATTAAAAATTGATGTCAAAAACACTTACAAAAGTTATGCTTCGAATGCATCAATTTATTTTAATTTTTTTTCTTAACAAAATCTCGTTAGACTTTTAAAGATTGTAAATATTAAGACGGAATATTTTTTAAACATAAGAAAAGCTATAATAAACTTGTTAAGAAAAACATGAAAAATCATATAAAATTATTCATCCATCATCTTCAATTGATATTTTGTTGAATAAATTATTTGGAAATATTTATTTAAAAAAAACATAAAATATATTAACAATTAAATCTAAAGAAATTGATTGAGGTTAAATTTCACCTGTCATAATATTTAATATTTTAATGGATTAATAAAATTCTCAAACATTTTGACAAATTTCTATATAAATTGGCACCCTCGATGGATTGATTATTCATTATTTATGATATAGTTTCGAAAATATGATATTCAAAACTAAATTTGAATGTAAATAAATATATTTTTTTTTATTAAAAGATAATAGATATTAAAAATATATGGGTTTAAGGCATAGGCACAAAAATTTGGACTGGAGGTATTACCTAGATTCCTTTTTAAATGCTTTATGTTAATGATATTCAAATATTTACCTAAAGATTTTTTATGATTTCACACATTAAATAAAATAATTCTTAGTACCACAAATGCTAAATAAAAATATTTTTCAAATAAACAAAAATATAATAATTAAATAAAAACATAAAAACATAAAAAAAACTGGCCGCAGTACGTGAAACCTCATAAAATTATCGTTCTGGGGCAGATCTAGGGCTGTATCTGTGTATACAGGCCACTGACCTATCGGTAAGCACACCGAATGACTAGGTATCCCTTCCAATCAATCATGTCAAAGCGCGGTATGAATCAAAAACGAAAACGAAACAATGGAGCACTTCAGTTGCATGTACCCCTACCCGGCACTAACCAGGTCCATGAATTTCTCTAGGCAGTGGTAACTACTTCCTTAACCTACTAAACGATATAGCCGGTAAATGATATAATGAAACCGTACATTTCCTTAACGTCACAAGATGGGCCTAAAATAATCTCATCCATGCTAGTGATCACGAAAATGTTTTGTAGATAAACGGTGCTTGATGTTCTGGATATTCTGTTTGGTGCTTGTTACTTGAACCAACCAATTAAATAAATACAAAAATGTTATAAAAAAAAATTAAATTACTAAATGCTTACAATTTTACTACTGTTTGTTGGAAAATATGAAATTTTACATAATTTAAAATTCTTATTATTGTTATATAAACTTTTCATATTTTCACATTAGGGATTTTTTTTTAATATATATTTTGTCCTTAAAGGTGAAAATTCTAAAAAAAATAATTATAATTCTACTTTTCACTTTCATTTTGTTTGAATAATATTATTTGTTATTTATGTAATTAGTAAAACTTTATGATCACAAATTCTACTTCCATAGTAAAATTTAAAATAATAAAAGTTTTACACATTTAAGCAAACAAACTAAAAGTAAACACAAATTGATTTTAGAGGTAAAAAATACTTACTTTATACCTGTGCATTACCTGAATCACAGGTAGTCCACGTAATTATCAATCAGCCCTCGTAAATATTTTAATAACAAAATGTTGGCTAAAATTTGTATTTAAAAATATGTATTATAAATTAGGACGATACTCCAGAGTTACTTTATAAGATCAGTAAATTTTATTTAATATGAACCATAAAAATGTTGAAAATTCTTACGCCACATAATTAATACAAAATTTATTACACAAATTAATAAGAATTACTGAAACTCTGTCCCAGCAAAAACTGCACCACCACATCAGCCACCAGAAGTCAGTAAGGGTTGGCTGATGTTAGTAGATGTCAGTAGATGTCTCTGTGTCAGGTGGACAGGCTTGTTCCCTACGGAAACAGTCAACTCCATACAACCTAGACGTCTGGTGGCTGGTGTGGTGGTACAGGTTGATGGAATAAATTTTCAGTGCCTTCAATTTGTCCGATGGTGTTGTTGTTTTTATTTGATAGGATCCCTCATAGTGGGGGGTAATTTAACTGTGTGGTATAGCTAATACTGGAAATAAATGAAATTTGTTTTAATATTTGTAAATTTTTGCTGAAAATGCTATACATTTAAATTCCAGACTATACTAAAATAACTGACTATATTTTAACTTTCGACTTCTTGGGTTTTTACCAGGAATTACTTAAAATGTTACTACATTTTAAAACAATTTCCTGCATTTAATAAATATTTTAAAAAAGATGATTATAACTATAAATATTTAAAACTATTCACTACAATCTCTTATAAATTAACATGTACATATGAGTACACCGAATTCTATTTTTATACGATAGCTACGTAGAATGATACGTAATATTAAAAAAGATTCCTTTAAAAATAGTTGATTGATTCTATATTTTAGAAAAGTCGTGAAAAATGTGAAAATAAAATTATATTTAGTACGCTTATAGAAAATCAAATTAAATTAAAATATTTAGTGTGAAAACTAAATTGATTATTCTTTCTAAACAGCGTAATATTCAAATCTTAAATTTTAATTAATTTCAACAAATCTCAATGGTTATAAATTGCAGGATTCAAATAAAAATATAAATAAAATTTAAAATTATATAAGAATTATATTTTAAATCTAATAATGCATTATTCTGAATTATTAATAACTTAAATAATTCCAACAAAATGTAATTTAAAATTATATTTACATAAAATTCAAATTTTCCACGAATTTTCTAATGAAAATGTTTATTTAAGTTAATTTATAACATCTCATAAAATTAAGTAGTGATTTTCCAGAGTGAATTTTGATGTTCGCTTCTTGTTATCTATATTATTATCACGTTTCATTTAATTATCGTAATTTACAATCAATTTAACAACAATTTTCTGAAACTTTTACTAAATCTTGTTTAATTTTCCATTTGTTTAATAATTTTAGTTTTAAAAGAAAAATTTATATAATTTTATGAAAATGAACTACAAAAAATAAATGAATACTAAATTTTAATTCTGAATTTGATTTATTTAAATAGTAAATATTATTCACTTTCCAAAAAAGTCTGAATGCCAGAGTTTCCCCCATCAAACTCATCGGCAACGTGCAACGACTCCACATTTGCAACGGCGTTATAGGACAATCCCATACATTTTATGTAGATTGAACTTGACATTGAGTTGTATAGCGTGTTCCCTATAAAAATTTAAATCGTTACGATATTTTTCATTTTTAAAAACTAATCATTTCAAATTAAAATTACTAAATCTTGTTTAATTTTCCATTTGTTTAATAATTTTAGTTTTAAAAGAAAAATTTATATAATTTTATGAAAATGAACTACAAAAAATAAATGAATACTAAATTTTAATTCTGAATTTGATTTATTTAAATATTCAATAATTAAAGGAGGACATTTTGATATTTCAAATCTCTAAATTCATCATTTTAAATGGGATTATTACAATTTAATTGATATTGAATATAGTTTTTATATAAATGAATTTCACACAGTTTCCATTACAATTAAAATACTCAAGTTTACTGACAATTGCTACCTACTGACAATTTGCATCAAAACAATTTAATTTCTTTTTTAATTGCAGATTGCAAAAGTTGAAAATTGATAAAAATAACAATTTAATTGATTAGTTTTTGAAGTTTACCTTTATTATATTTAATTTCAAACGTAATATTTCATTTCATTGGAAATAATAATAAAAAAGAATTAATTAAATTTACAATACAGATTTATTTGTCATCATCATCATGTATAACTTTATCCTCCTACGTTGAAATTTCATGAATTATTATATTTCAATTTTAACCTATTAATTTTATATGGATTCCGATCTATAAGTTTCATATAGTGTAGAACCTACACTATAATCGTTAACATTTTTCCAAGTATTAAATATTTATTACTGGTGTAAAGCTTCAGTCAATATAAAACGATATTGATCCATTGATCTGGAATTGAGCACCGGATGTAATGTAACACACCACTACCAAGTCACCGCCGTTCTGTCATAAATATAGTGAATTGTTACTATTGAAATTTGTGTTACAAAAATCGGGATATTTATTACAGACCTCTTAGATCTGTTACTTTAGGAAACGAATAATTCCTATATCATTTTGAATATTAATAAACCTAATACTCCAGAGTTTCGTATTATATTATTGATAGCCTAGAAATATATAATTAATTTATTCCATTATGAAAAAAATATTTAATACCATAAAAATCATCAATAAATTTGATTTCTATTTTTAGTATAATTCTATTTAGTAACGCACTTCTTTAATTCTATTTACGTTAAAAGGTTGAATACCTGATGAGTTTGTTAAATAAAAACCTCTTAGCTATAAAAAAAACCAAATAAAAATGTTGGATAGGTTCTACAATTTTTTATAATTAGATATGTTCTCATCGAAAAATAATTTAAAATTTTCCATTTTCTAATAAATTACCTTTGTATAAAATATTTGAATATTTTTCATTATAGAAAAAATTCAGATTAATTTTACATCAATTTATGCAAATTTCCAAAATAAACAAAAAATGACAATATTTACAGAATGATAAAAACGTTTTAATTGAAATTCGATTGATATAAAAATAATGCCTACAATTTTCATGGAAATTAGATATTTTCATTTATTTTATTAAAAAAAAAATCTTTATAAAATTTGAATTTTCCTTTTAACATATTGAAAAACAAAAATCCCTTAAATGAGGCGTAGAAAATAAACAATTTCAATCTATACATTAATGAAAAATCTATAAGATATTTATGTTTCACATAAAATAAATGGTTTTAAAAATTACGATTAATATTGAATTGTTGTAATCCTTTTATTAAAATAACAGATAGTAAAATAATAATTTTACATAAAGAAATTTACCTTGATAAATTAAAAACCCAAAAGGAAAAATCTATAAATTTTTTATTTTATTTTATTTTTTGTCCTAACATTGTTAAAAAAGGATCAATTTAACAATAGAATATTGTTACCTTTTTTTATGTTACAAATTTAATTTGTCCAAATCCATTCATTCCTTTACAAACCAAAACACCTAAATTAACTGATAGTCTTGTCCCTATATAAATTTTTGTGGGTTTTCTTATATTAAACAACATAAAACCACAAATAAAATAGAAAGAATTATTTTATTATGAATTTTTTATAATTCAACTAAAAAAAATTTAATTATAAAAATGTTGAATAGAAATCTGATAAAATGATTACAATTATTGATCATAATTCGAAACGATATAAAAATATTGTTCCGAGATATTTGGCAGTATTCTCTGTGTCTAAATTATAGATTTCGACAAACCTGTCAAAAATCATTCAAAATGAAATTGTCGCAACGCAAGCCATAGCTGAAGCAAGTCCATATAAAGTTATTATAATAACATTTTAGCTAATGCAAATTTAAAATTAAAATTGGATAAATGAACAGAAGAAAAAGTGTCACCGTATTTTTGTTTCATTTTTAAAACGCATTAACACAGGAAAAAATCCTTTGCTTTCGTTGACTGGACTGGTATCAATGAAACTGCTATTTCATACAGTCCAACTTTCAATTTTATTTTACGCTTACTATAAATCCAGCATTAAAAGTGTGAATAAATTTTATTTTCAATTTATTAGTAAAATTTCTCACACTTTTCAATAGTATCCATAGATTATCGAAATTCATAAATTTCTAGAATCCGGCAGATTATCATGCTAAAGAAAAGGGACGTATCATTACCACCCAATTGGAATTAGTGTTAATATACAAAATAGACAATTGAGTGAAGACTTTAGTAATTTATTTAAAAATATTTCCAATTTATTGGAATGGATTCTTTGAATGCTTCAAATGTAAAGGAAATAATTAAACAAAATTGGAAATTATCAAAAAAATATTATAGATTTTTCTTTAATGTATTGATTGAAATTGTTTTGTTTGTGTATTGTTTACCATCTTTATTTTATGGATAAGAAAATTATTTCACGATTCAGCTATAGCTGCAACAATACATTACATTAATAGTGGGGATAATTATATCCCAAAAGGCAGCAATATTAAAAACACTTTTTTGTTAACTTTGAAATAATCAATATAGGTATTTAAAAAAATAGCGATCGGATCATATGATTCATATTTTTGGTGGATTAGTTAGTTAAAAGGAGGTAAGAGTAACTGGTAATTATGTTTCTAAGCTTTTGAGTGTTTACGCCCCACGAAAGGTTTTCGTTCCATAACAATTATTATGGTTTGTCCAAAAGACGAAGTGTTCGTCTTTTCAAAGATTTTTTAGCTAGTATTATATAATTCATATATGTATTTATTTCCAACCTGTCACCGACTTGAAAAAGACTAATTTCTGGAATATAAAATTATGTCTATCAAATATAATTTTGTTCGAAGCTATAGTTTAAAGTCGAATTAATCAAGATAAATCCAATTGATCAAGACTTAGACTATACTTAAATGTTATTTATTAACATTTATATTGTAATATATTTAACAATAATGCAGATAAATAAATTGTTATAATTATTCAAATGTCAAATTATTAAAGCCATAGCGTGTTGTGTTAATAACTGAAATTATATTTCAAATATATTCAGCTTTTAGCTTTCAGTATTATATTTTCTTGTATATACTTCGAAATTTATGCATCCTGCAAAACTAAATTTTCCTTTTAGACTATATGCAAGGAACAACAATAAATTTTCTTTTTCTAATGTAATTTGTGGTTATAAAATTACAAAAAAAAAAATTTAATTTCAAAATTTATGATTTTATTACTGAGCATAAAATATCATATTTTGGAATAATGTATATATTTTTTTGACTAATGTAAATTTCAGTATCAATGGTTATGCTGTTACGTGTGTTTCTATCAATGGTTTTTAAAAAATTTCTATTTTTGAACATCGATACAACATGAATTTGTACTATATCAAGACGGTAATGAAAATATTTTCAAAAGCACTAAAACCAAAGGCTCTTAAAATTTAAATTTTAATGTCAGTTTTGTGCCATGAAATAATGTTATTAAAGTTTTCATAACCAATATGGTAAAATATAATTTTAGTAAAAGAATGGAAAATCTCTGTCAGAATTTATAACATATCATTTTTTCATATTTCGCAAACTATATTCAAAAATATGAAACGAATGTAGCATAATGTTAAAAAATTGGTACAAAGGCGTAAATTTATTGGCTAGTATAAAAGCTGATAAGAATAATTGACAGTAAAATTAAAATTTCTAATATAAAAATATGAAATTTTCCTAGAATAAAATTATTATGCTAATAAAGATTTAAAATTTCGAAATAAAATCCTACATAACAATTTATTCTTTGGCAAAATTTAAACTTTTTTGGCAAACTAAAGTTAAAAACTACCAGTAACAAATCATTAGTAAATTTTTGAATATTTCGAATTTCTAATAGTATATACAAAATTTTTTTTCTAAAATCCGATGTATTACAATTTGCACTATAGCATAAGAATAGATTCAATTTATAATAATGTATACATTAAATATTATCACTATAGTTTCATATTATTTCATTCAAACTTCTTATAGGAAAATTGAATTTGAAATCAACATTAATCATGCTTGAAGTAACATTTCTATAATATTCAATCAACATTTCTACACAATTCCCATTAAATTAATTCTTTTCCAAGTAATTAATGATTTCTATATTTACCAAAGTTAATAATCCATTCCGCAAAATTGTATTGTAACATTAATTACGAATATATTAGAAACCTTTTATGCTTTTAGCTATATTTTACCGAATTTTATTCTACATTGGTAAATCATACAAAATAGTATTTGATTCGTTTCAAAGAAGATGTGATGGATTTGTTCTCGTTATAATTGAAATAGTTGATTATCGGTTAATCAAATATTTCATAGATACATATTATTGGAGCAGATAATCAACTACATATAACCCTAGGATCAATTAGTTAACCATCCATAGAGCAAATCCATAAACAAATAAAACTGTTGTAACACACTGAATGCTGACGATATCCTTTCTTTTATTATGTTATCTCTGATGGACTCATTTTTATTAGAACAAGCATTATTGGAGTAAAACAAATTTTCTATATAAATTCATTTCAATAGACACAAAGAAGATAAATATCGATTTATGTTGTTATGTATTTATGTATCTTTTATAAATTATCATTATTTTTCCAAATTATTTTCATATATAAAAATCCTTCTTAGTATATTATCCAAAATAATTAATGATAAAGAAAATCTTCTAAATCTGAATTAGAAACCTAAAAAAATATAGAAATATGAAACTGACAAGGAATTGATATGAAAACAATAAGAAATTATTGAAATTTGAATTATAGTATTAAATATTTATATATAATCAATAAATTATTTCCAAAAATCTTCATAATATTTGATAAAAAAATCCGATATTGAATATATATTTTTGATATATAAATTTTGTAATTACATTTTTAGTGACAATAAATACTAAAATTACTAATGTTAATTGTAAATTTAAGGAAGTTGATTTTCATTTGGCTAATGCAAACCGATTATTTTTTATATAGTCTTTCATCTACAGAAGTTGTCTTTAATGTTTTCATACTAAAAGGTAGGCTAAAAGTCACGCAATTTGGCTAATAGAACTTTTCTACACCAAAATACTAATTGTAAAAGTTACTTTCAATTACAAAATTGAAGCTAATTGCCAAAAAAAAATAGTGATCAAATGTGTGATCAATATTGCTAATTTAAATATCGTATACCGAAATTATGAGTTACAGAATACGCAATTTTAAGAAATTCAGAATATAACCATGCCTGTCCTGTAGGGTTTTCTTAAAGTGTATATGTAATCAAGCTTCGGAATATAAAGCGTGACTTTTGGCCCACCCGTACATAAAGCGCGTACATAAAACTTAAGGTCTTTATTAAATGCTTTCTGCTTTGTAGTCATTAAATCGTTCTTAACAAACAAAATGTTATACAAAAAATGGTTACAATAAAAACTTACCGAAGAATTTGTGTAACAAATTTTTATTAAAATATAGTATGTAAAATAATTAATACTCTGCGTTAAGGAAAACATTATCCTTTTCAAAAAAACTAGAATAAATTATTTATAAAAACTTTTTCTAGATTTAAGTAAATGAAGATTATTTCTTGCATAAAACTTTATAAAAAAAAGTATACAAAAAATACATAAACAAAATTAATTCCTTAAAAACCACTGTAAATGCTGTGCACAAATATATGAATACTAACTGAAGGATTTGAGTGCTTATGCTTAAGTGATAAGGTAATAATTCTTTCCGTACAAAACCATTTATTTACTTACTAATATATGTTAGTTACCATTTTTAAAATTATATTTTGAAATTCAGTGCACTTTAAACATAAAGAACAAATATTTTATTCCCTTTGAAAAATCCTTTGAAATAAATGAAAAATTGTTTACATAAAATTTTTTGGTGTGTAAAAAAAAAATATACTAAATATTTTTTATTCATTCCATTGCCAGCCACCAGAATATTTACTGAAAATTATTGTTCTATTGAAACCATTAAATTACTTTATTTATATAGAAATTTTATGTAGAGCCAGTAAATTCCAAAAAAAATTGTGATTGTGGACTGTTAATTATTCACCAAAAACCAAATTTTAAGGATATTTACATATGCCGCCATTAATGTAGACAATTTTACAGCAATTTATTATATATACATTGTTTTTTTGACATTACTATATTACTTTTTATGTCCTTTTACAGTTGGCGTGAAAATATTATAGAAATCACTAACAAAATGTTCGCATTTTTTGCATATTAAGTTATGCAAGTTATTCATTTAGCTATGCATTAATATTTTCCAAACGGATTTGTTATTTTACATGAACGCATCAATAAACAAAATACATGTAAAAGGGAAAATGAATGTGGCATTATACAAACCTCTAACAACATTATTTATAATTCATGGTTACAGATTTTACATTGAGTTGTAGTGGAAATATTTTGATATGATGCGAGAATTTTATTAATGAATCATGCATACAGAATCCATTCATAGTAAATCAAATTGAATATTTGGGTTCACTTTAGTCAGAAATTTCCAATTTTTTCATATTCTTTTAATAATAATTCTGTTTTAATCAATTTTTTAATCAATAAATTCTAGTAAATCAATATTGAATTTCAATACAAATTTTTTCGGGGGAAATTATTTTAATGGAAAATTAATCAATTTTTAAGGATACTTATTTAATTATTAGTTTTTATTTTCAAGATAATTTGAAATCAATAATAAAGAAATTTGAAAGGTTTTTTTGTGACAATCCAAATTATGTGACAATCCATTTTATGTAATATTATTCCCATTTCCTATGTAAAATACTCAATATATTAAAATGTATCCTTAATTTACAAAAATAAATCCTGTAAGTTCTTTTTTTATAAATTACCAATTCTATCGAATTTTTTCTAATTTATAAACATTAGTGGATATAGAAAATGTAATATTGATACTTATAATATTAATATGTATTGATAGTTTTCTAAAAATCATAAAAAACCTAGTAGGATATTAAAATTATCTTCATTTCCACAAATCAAATTTTATTGGAAATGATTATTTTTATTGTTTTTATATATTATTGCCAATTATTTCAAATTATTTCTAGATAATAAGATATTATATAAATTTTCCTTATATAAGATGAAGTTTTTGTGATTTTTGATTTAACTTTTCCAATAAATACATAATATACTAATATAAAAGAAAACTATGAAAATTTGCAACATTACATTTTAATTTACTACAAATTCTAAAATTCTGTATTCAAATAATTAACTGGCCAAAATGGATTAAAATTGTGACATTTTTTTTGGAAATTATTGAAGATTTTAAAAATAAATAAAAATGTCCTTAAAATATCCAGACAATGTTAGTTTTTAAAAATGGATTTGGTAATGGGATACTAATTTTTTTTAAAAAAAACCATTTGTGATTTCTTTAATATATTTTCATTCTACCAATTTTCTGTTACAAAACTGCATGTAGTGTACTCCACCTCTCCATGATGCAGACCGATTAATATTAAATATATACTCTACGTATAATCTATTGGGAAATGCATTACGATTAATTGTATACAGTGAATTATCCTCAAACCAAAAAAGGAACATATTTTTCTAAAAAAAAAATATATTTAAAATTAATTCCATATTAATTTAATGAACTCTATTTGGAAATTACAAATATATTATAATTTAAAATATAATTGAAAATAATAGTAATAAATTTTAAAACGAAAATTGTATTTTTGCATAATTTTATAATTGTTTTAGTTTTTAGATTGTCTGGATTTTATCGCAGCCAAATTATAAAACCATTAAAATTAATATTATTTTGAAAATGTATTTAAATAATTTGTTTAAATTAAATTATATTTTAATAAACTATTACAGCTTTAAATTGATTTTTAGAGTTACTATAAATGAATGTTTAATCACTTTAAAAATCACGAAATTATTCATGAATATAATTTTTAGATAAATTAATGTTTTGTAATTTAATTAACTAAAATTAAAATGTACATAATATTATATTAGATAAATAAGAGGTCGTTAAGGCAGAAGTGTGTTGCCTACACTGTGATCTAAAGAGATCGCAGAGTAGCTCCGCTTCTCTACATTAACCTCCTAAAGAGATCTGTTGTACCTATCCTGCTAATATCTGGTCAGTTGATACCGAGTCGGCTGAAGAGTTTTTTTTACTGCGAGACTCCTGATTTCGTGAGGCCTCCAAATTCTTTACCAAAATGTGTTAACCTTCTCGGGACACAGTCTCATAATTCGGATGTGTTCCTCAGATTATTCATCATTGGAACAGAACCGACAGTTTCAGGCGTTCCGATTTTATCCAAATGATACCTGAACATACCAGCGACCATTTATTATACGTTATACGTAGCTCGGTTTTGTTAAGTGGGAGGACCTCTAGCGCCCATTTTAACGAAAAATCTTAGAATCACTTCTCATGACGTATGATTGGGATGTTGTTCCAATTATAGTGAAATGTATATAACAAAATTAAATTTAAAATAATTTAATTAAAAATATAATATTTTAGATTTATTCAAAGTTTGTTACGACAATTTAATAGATAAAAAAAGGCAATTTAATAATTTACATAAAATTAAATGTTTTGGAAAGGATGAACCAAATTTTTTTATTTTGAATTTAAATTACAATTTATTTATTATTTTTAACAATCTTCACGCTTGGAAATATACAACCACAACGTAATTTATAATATTCATTACAAACATTAATTTTCCACAACTTATAAATAATTGTAAAATATAATTTATTCTAAGAACGCAAAATTTTCATCTACTATTTTATGAAATTTATATTGATTATAAAAATTATTTAGTTATGACCTTTTTATGGGAAAATTGGAGCCTTTCTATAATAAATACTTAAATGTCTTATCACACGTAATTTTCAAATAAAGTGTGAAATATTTCATATTTAAAATTCTTTACAGGGTTTCAAAATATAAAATTTTCTGAAAATAACTATTATCCTGGTATTATTCATTTCATACTTTATACATTTTACATTATTAACGCTTATTTTGTACAGTGATAGATAATTTACATAAACATAATACATTAATTACATAATGTAGTAAATCGTTGAAGATTTTATATTGATGTAGTAAATTATGTATTTACTAAAAATGTTTATTAGAAAGAAAAAAACTGTAAAATTTTCTTATTTTGCTCTCTATTCTTCACTAATACCAATTCAAAATGTCTGATATATGATAAAAACAATCATTTAAATTTACTACATTTAATACATTAGTTACATTTATTATCAAATGTAACATTTGTAACAAATTGTTTCAAATATATTTTCTATATTTGATTTAAAATATTTTTGTATTTAATACAATTTAAGTGAAAAAGGTCAGTGTTTGGAATTGTATAAAAGGCCAGATATTTTGGTTTGATCGTTTGATATGGAAATTCTTTTATATGTTTTGCAAATTTTCCTTTTTTTATATAGCTTTGATGATCCATAAAAAGATATAGTAAAAAGATTTTCCTTCTTTAACAAAAAAAAAAAATCGATTATTGAAAAATTTCACATAATAGAAGACCATGGCATTCCAAAATAATCATGAAGAAAATATTTCATTATAATATATTAAATACTATGATGGATTTTAGATGGTTCATAAAAGTTTTGTATGATAATATTGAGAAAATTACCATTTTTTCAGCTTTATGGTTAAAATTATTATAATGAAAATTGATGGGATAAAGATAATTTTGAATTAAATATTAAAGGATATATTTCAATTGGAAAATTATTCAATAGATTTTCACCATTATCTTAATGAACTTTTTATACTCTTTTAACTATTAATTATAAATTTAAGTTTTAAGATCCTAATATTGTCAATAAAAGTATGAATTTAAATAAATATGTTAAATATTATTTATCACTTTTAAAAGTACATAATTAAAAGAATTTTCAATACTAGTAAATATAGGATTTCTATGGTTAGTTGACTCGTAAGCCAGCAAATAGCCAGAAAAATTATTAGTAGGCATTTTGTCGAGTACTAAAATATTTTGCTCACATTTCGAGTGAACCAACATTATTCCGTCTATGTCAAAATTTATATCCGCAGTTTTTTTCCAATTTATCACAAGAAATCTATTATTTCTTCAACTGAATTGATTATTACCTAAAAACCCTAAAAACCTAAAGAAATGGATTAATGTACCATTAACTATTTGTAACCTTGTAACAAGTGGAAGGTTGCAAATAGTTTACTGGTAGTCCCAAGCAAAGTACAAACAAAGAAATACCTACAAAGTAGCAAAAGCTCAGTGTAAAAAGTTAACCTTCTATGTTAATGGATCATGCCTTTCAGACACGGCGATCGGAATTAAATATATGTAGATGATGCTGAAAGGACCGCGAGACGATTGAATACTTTTTATCTCACTGTCCCTGTCTCATGCACCTGCGACGCAGATGTTTTAGTTTCTCCTACATGAAGCAGTGATTCTGGGTTGAAAATCAATTCTATGTTTCGGTCGAAAGAGCGCGGCAGGTGTAACATGAATAGTTCAAAGGGAAAAATAGTCGTAGTTATGATTATGTTAGCATCAGCAAATAGGCAGGATATAAAATGCTATCACAATTCAACCGTAAGAATGAAAAGTCTTTATAAAAGAAAATATTTAATTTATTTTCATTATTTATAGATATCTTCGGGCAAATTTAATTTTTTCTTTTACTTGAATAAAAATGACAAAGTGAACTTGTGTAGTCGTTACAAACAAAAACTTCCTTTATTTATAATGAAGACATTTGCATAGCATCTTTTGCAATTAAACTCTATAACAGAATGGAATTTGTTAACTTTTCTGCAGGATGGTAAAGCGAATCACATTGCCATGTCGTATCGGAATGTATAAGTGAAGGAAATTTATGTGGTGTGAAAATTTCAAATGAAATATAATAAATAATTTTAATTTTATTCGACAATTTTACTTTTAAAGATAATATTTTGACAAAATCTTTGTTTTTATATTTCTAATAATTAGCATTTTATATTCAAAATTAATATAATCACCAAAATGAAAATATTCATGACTAATTAATTTTCTTTCTATTGTAGATTAATAGTACAGATAATTTTTATTTATGTTTTGGTTAATGGTTGAAGAAACATTAATTACCATTGCATTAAATACTTCAAATGTTTACAACAAAAAAATCCTTGAATAAATGAGCAAATAATTAGAAATCATTTATCAAGGGATAAATTATATTTGAGATATAAATATCAAGGATCTTTTTTTTATATTTCTGATAGTCTTAATTGAAAATGTAATAAATATGTTTACTTTGATGCCATAAGGTCACAGAACATAATTAACAAATACAAAATTACAGATAAATGTTAATTATATTAAATTTTTATATATTTTTTTATAAAATTAGTTTTTTCTGTTTTAAGTAAATTCGTTAGTAATAATAGTAACAAAAATTTATTAAAATTCAAAGTTCAGGTTTATTAAAATTCAGAGATTTTCCAAAAACTTTTGAAACTTTATAAAATTTAGTAGTTAACAACAATCTTAAGCCTGATTTATAACCAGTGTTGAAGAAATCCAATATTTTATTCCACTGTAGAATATTTTTTCGAATAAATTTATTCCACTTTTTTAATGGAATATTTTTATTATTTTTCAGAACAAATGGAAATATTGTTTAACTTACAAAATCTTTTAAAAATAATGGTAATTCCTAAAATTATTTTAAATTTTGATATTTTCACCATGCATTTCCATGCGTTTGTCATTCTCTACAGTTAGCAGTTTGTGCAACCTAAAAAAACTTTACTATCAAATATAGAATTTTTAATTGCTGAAACTTTTAATTGGTTTAGCCAATCAGCTGTAATACAAATCAATTTTTAAAAAATATTCTATGTAATGAAATTGTACGAGATTTTACACAAATATTAAATGACATGGAAAATTTAATAAAAATTTTGATATTTACTGTATATCCTTCTGATATTCGTAATTTTGATCCTTTTGAAAGTTATTTAAAGGATTCATTACCTGAAAATATCAGAAACTTTAAAATAAAATGTAAACAATTTATATCTGAGGTGGTAAAAGAATTACAAAATCGTTTTTCCAATAATATTAAAATTAAAACAAATAGAAATTTTTTCATCTGAAATTTTGTTTTAAAAACGACACCATATTTAAATTAAAAATTCTCGTTAAAAACTTTGGTAATGAAAAAAAAACGTTGAAATACTGGATGAATATAATAATTTAAAATTAATTAATTGAAAAACAAAACAAATAGTTATGATTTTGGAGATGAAGTACTCCACTAAAGAATGGTCAAGATCAAAATTATTTTTATAATATTGATAATTTTGCAATTTCATATTTAATATTACTACTATTCAGTAATGCTGAAGTTGAAAAAGTCTTCAGTTATATGAATTTAATTAAAATAAAAATAAAAAACAAAATGAAATCTAACCTTCTGAACAGCTTAATTTTAATTGGTACTTGCTGTAAAGTTAGCCAAAAATGTTGTAATAATTATCCAATATTTATAGACTTAATTCAAAAATGAAATCTATGATAAAGTTGGCAATCATTGGCATTAATATAGTTAATGATGATGATTATGACGATTTATATGAAATATTGTAATATTTGAATTAATTCAGTTGATATTATAAAAGTTTGTGCTCTTACTATCTTGTAATTTATGTTTTGTGATTAAATTATATATTCAACAAGAATATATAATTCCCCTAGAATGTTAGGGTACGAAAGTTAGGAATTCCGTAATAATATTTAAGGCTATATATTAACTTTAGATTTTTGTTAACTTTACGTGTAGGCCAAATTTCGTATTTTTTTTTTTCAAAATGAAGTGTTTGATTCCCAAAAAGTAGTATTTAAATCAACGTGCAATATGAATCCATATATTATATTGAAATGTAGTGTAAATGGAACTTTTCCTTATTTCTTCATTCGTGTTACACCGAAAACTTGTAAATCGAGGGTTAGCTATACTTGGTTTTTATTAGTTATAATTAAACATAAACATTGTCATTTGACAGATCATTTTGTTCCAATTTCTACGTCTGTTATATAATCCTATGAACAATTCTTACCTACATTTCTTAACTTTCTTTTACTTCTGAGTGTCTTGCTTGCTTGCGTGTGTTATAAATCAGGTATAAATTAACGAACATTATTAAAGCTAAACGCTAGTTTCTTCTCCAACATTTTCATTAAATCAACAAAACAAAAATTATTAAATATTTATTGAAAGGTGTAAGGATAAACTTTTAGCATTTTCGATTTTATAATAAAAAAAATCCTTTTAAAAGTTTTATATTGCTAATTTGAAAGCTTATAAAGTAATAATTTATATTTAAAAATATTAATTTATCTTATTTCTAAAAATTTTAAGAGAATAAATCAAAAAGAAATGTAAATTTCCACCAATAAAATAAAATGATTTTGCTTATGAAAATTGAATGTAATACACAAAACCAAAAATATTTATTAATAATTCCAGGAATGATTCCAATAAAATGTAAAATATACTTACAAAAATTTAATAAATCAATTCTTATTAGCATTATTCATCTTTATAGCTTCCAATCTGATAAAAATCGAAAATAATTTCCAAAAAGTTCAGGCGAAAAGGTTCCTTTATTTTTGATGGGTATTTTTTTTTTGGATAATTAACATTTTTTCACAAAAATATTACGAAACTCAAACAAAAGATTATCTAAAAACATAAAGTTTTCTTTTACCATTAATCAATTTTATGTTTTATAAATTATTTATATTTAGATTTTAGATATTTATTAAAGATACGTTTTGACCTTAACAAATTTTTAATGGTATAAAATTTACAAGTTTACATGAAAAAAAAAAAAGATTTAATATTAAAAATTAAATTTGAATCTTTAGATAGATACAACTGAGAAGTTGACACGCGTATTGCCGAATCTTAGTAACAGCCTAAATTGGAGACTTCAACAAAAAAAAAACATTAGATATATTTATATTATAAATTATATCGCGTAACTTCTATAGCGACATCATTTCTATTTTTGTAACTCTAATTTTACCAAAAATGATTGACATCTACTAATAAACCTACTAAATGATCCAAAACAAATGATTTACTATAAAAAACGGCGTCCAATATTTACATTACAACCGATTCCTTATAAAATATTAATATGTAAAAATATTTGTAAATAATTTATATTTTTCATATTGAAGATTTACATGTCATGCCATTTTTGTTTTTATAATGAGGTCATTTTGACACTATAAGGTGCGTGCAAAAATATATGAAGGTCTACCGAAAAATGGTTTGTTATCTTTCGTTGAAGCATTATTTTTTTCATATTTTCCATTAAGTTATTGATTTTCTAATTTTACACACATTTAATTTTGGTTAACCAAAGCTTTTAATAAAATTGTTTACATAGGAACTTATGCTAGGCTGGTTATTTATGGAACTGTTACAATACTCAAATTATATTATAAAAGATATTCAAAATTACTGTATGTAATCAATAGTATACTTATAGAAAAATCCACATATAAATTTAGAAATTATGCTACTATATTTATGGGTTTCAATTCAAACCAAAACAGGATTAATCACAATGAATCCTTAAACTAAATACAAAATTTGCATTAGCTAAAATATAGTTCAGGTGGCGGATTTGAGGATTACATAAAATAATAAATAGAATAAGAAATAATACAAAAAAAAATTAATGTTCATGAATAAATACAATTCAATTTCAAATAAATAAATGAAAATTTGCAATTAATTTAAAATGTTTATAATAAATTAAAACCACAGATAAATAGAAGATAAATTTAAAAATTGTAAGGATATTTTGATAATTTCTGTATAATTGAATTACACAGTGTCATCTGAGAAATTAATCCATTTAATTTGTAATATGGGCTAGGAATAGAGTGAGATGGCGGTGTATTGTGGAACCCCTGTGTTCCCTAGAGGAGTAAAGGACAAAAAAAATTTGTAATATCCAATTAATGAAAGTAACAAGAATTTTATGGGGATACTCAATACTGAGGGATCATGCCTTTAAGATACGAAGATCCGCAGTAACCATATTAAGATATACTCGAGACGAGACGAAGACGAGACGATTGAACACTTTTTGTGTCAATGTCGTTGTCTCTGCACTAAGTGAACGAACTATATGAAGCAGGAATTTTGGGTTGTAAACCAAAATTTTCTATTTTGATGGAACCACTATGTATCGTGAAGAGTACGAGGGCTACATTGGGCTTACTTCGGGCGAAAGTACATGAAGCTCAGCGGTTTTACTCTATATAAATCAATCAATCAATACCCAGTGAGCTTTAGTTCTTTTCATCATATGTGTGATGAGATATCTAGTGCCACATCTATTTTAAGGAGTACCACATATCAAGTAACGCTTAAATCATTATGTGAGTTGATTATTCCAATTCGAATGAGTTTCGGTCAAAAAAATCAATAGAAATGGTAAAAAAAAATAAGAAAACTAATAAAAAAAAATTTTTAATTTGTTTCCAGCTAGCTACAAGTTATTATTGTATTCCATAAATGAACTTATAATTTGGCAACATTTATTTGTACATTTTCATATTTTCCATTCTACTGACCTAATAATTCAATGTTTACCCTAATTTACAAATTTTTATTTTAAAGAAAAAACGATTATTATAATAATTATTTAGTGGACATTTTATTTGCAGAGTTTATTCAAAAGTCATAATCAGTTTAACTCAATTATTAATTTAAACCACAAAAAAATCCATTTTACATTTTTACATATTTTGTAAAGCCACTTTTTAACACTAAAGAATTCTTAAATTTATATCTTAATTTTCAAATGGAGATTTAATTTTTCTTCTTAGAAAACATCTTGAACAATAATTTCTTTAAATAAAATAAATTTATTTCAAGATTTTGATTATATTATTGCCGGGAAAATATAAAATCTACCGAAAAAAGAACTGAACTTGAATTATTAGATTTATCTTTTGTAGAAATTTAATTAAGAAAATATTAATAATTTTTATTTTGTACTATACATATTTATGGATATAAGATAAAAATTATAAAAATTAAATATGAATTTTCATTTTCTGGAAATTAAATACGTACGTAAATAATATTTAAGGGAAGAAAATTCAAAATTTTATATTAACATTTCATTTAAAATTTAAATTACAAAAGTTTTCATTTGATATTTGTTTCATAATTACATTATATTAGCGAGTAACTTATAGGGTGACAGTAAAATAGATTTAAAATATAATTATTTATTAATAACAGAATTTATAATTTAAATATTTTATTACATTAATAAAATCATTTAAGTTAAGATATTTTAGTGTAAAAAATGGAAAATACGATTATATAAAATGTCCTTATGGCAGCATTTTTACATATCTTGAACAAGACTAGCCATACAACACAAGTTTCGATAATTTTGTACATATCATTTTATGTTTGCACAGTCCAGAGTTTGTTAAAATAGACCGAAATTTTACGGGCACCAACTAAATCGGTAATCTTAATGCTGGAGTTATACTCTCACTACGGCCCAATGTGTCAAAAATTATTCAAACTGGATAATAAATACGTAAACTTATAAAATATTAATCTATTTTTCAACCTTAACACTTCATCTTGCTATGCCATCCCAGAATTGTTTAATTAGTTTAATTAGTTTTATTTTAGTTTATTTTAAATCGATACAAAATTAATACAACTTTCATTATTTACGCTTTACTTTTCGAAACTTTTAGTATATAAAAGGCTTTAAAAAAGACTTTTTATAGATTGAAATAAATAAAAGGATCATTTAGGTAAATAAGGAAGTTTTACTAAAATAATCCGGAAAATTTAAATATATAATGAAAATTCAATAAGTCTTTTTTTACGTCATTTTCTATCAACATAATGGGATAATTTTTGTAAAACTTTTATAATTAAAAATTAGTCTTGTCGAGGAAGTTATTATTTACTTAAATTATTTTAAAAATTAATATTTAAAACAAATAATTAATTACTATTATCCATTTACGATTTAATAAAAATGATAATTTTGAAATTTTATTAATAATTCCTATAAATTGATGAAAATTATAAGTTATGTTTTCGGATAATTCAAAAATTTCAAGAATAAAACTTTTCCGATTTTAATATTACGAAAAACCAACTATAAATTATTGCTTGACAAAATCATATTTCAATATATGAAATTATCAAGATAAAATTTATGTAAAACTTCAATATTATATATTAAAATTTAGATAAATTTTCTGATTTTTTTTAAACAACAATCTTATGAAATCTTAAATATGTTGATATTGAAATGTTTGTCGATATCATCAAAAGACAAATATACAAATTTTCCTTATTTATAAAATTTTCTTCAATAAATTCAAAAGAAAATTTATCTTAATAAAAAATGATATAGCGATACATCACGTACAAATTTTTGGTTATTCTGGTTTTTAAGTAAAAAAAATTTCTCATTTGAGTTTTTCTTTATTTTCAATTTTCTTTCAATACGAAAGAAATAATTTTGAAAGAAAAGAAAATCGATTGAATATTTCTTGATATATCATAAAAAAATTGGTAATTTTTAAATTATTATATATAAATAAATGGGATTGTTGAAAGATTGATTTTTTAATTCTCTTATATTTATTTCACAATCTAATGATGGTTCATAGAAAATTGGTAGCACATAAATTTATTTAGAATCTAATTATGCTAAATATCAAACTTCTTCGATATCAGCAAATATGAAACTTTTTAATTTACTTCATATTATTCATCTTTCCAATGGCGCTACTTTTTATATTATTCTTTTTTCCACCCCAAATCGAGCCTTGATTCGTGGTATCGAGGATTGGTTTCATGACATTTATAATTTATAATGAAGAAATATTTAAATAGCAACAAGTTAATGGCGATTAATAGTTAAGACATTTGTTGCCATCAATTGATCTCAACCATTTTTTTCCAGTCTTAATATCACAATTACATATTCCAAATTTTATTACTGGTACTTATTTGAGTCAAAACTTAGAGTCAGAAGTTAAAACCAGGTCCGAATACATCACAGCATTGAAAAACTACTACTACACCAACGCCACTCTAATTTCATATTATCGTTTATAAAACTTCTGGTGTTACGGACATGAAAGATACATATTATAAATTATTTAATCCCAAATCATAAAATACAATTTGGACAATCCTTTAGGCTACCACATATACTTGATTAATTTCATAAAAAAAAATCAATTCAGATTTGGCCCTCGAGGATCAAAGAAAATTGAAGAAATTATATTTATTTATTTTTTATTTTCACATAACAACTGAACGGAATTCTGTTCCATTATTTTGAGAGTTAAGATTTAGTTAGCTTGTCATATCTTTGCTGTTAACTCAAAAATTCCATGTAATAAATATTTTTTTTTTAATGTAAATGATTTTTGATGTAGGAAACCTTTTATTGACATGTAGTACAATAGAATTATTTACGGTGGATATCAATCTCATCATAAATGGTCAGAAAATATTTCAAATTAAGATTCATTTCATGCAGAATGACATCTTCAAAATGTTTAAATTAAATTTATTATTTTGAGTATCTTTTAATAATTTTTTGTATAAAATTTATAGAATAGAAATTATACAAAAAAAGTTTAATAATTACTTATGATAATGTGAAATCATTTTACCATTTTATTTAAAAAAAAAGAATTAAATAAATAAAATAGAACCTAAACTCCTAAATCGAAGAGTGTTTGAAATTGCTTCTTAATAACATTGTATAAAAAAAAAATTGTTATATTAATTTAAAAACTAATTATGCACATTTTGAACAACAAGTGTTCCCTAATTTGAATTTTTTCTTCCCTATTTTTAAATCGATTTTGATTATTCAAAATTTATAAAAATTGAAATATATATTTCAATTCGTCACTACGTTTGTCAGGCTATTATTTAAAATACTCAACGACGAACGATCATTCATTTTTGAAGAAAAAATTTGGAATTTGTTGAATGTTATTAAGCAAATCATTTTAATCAGATTTACAAAAACTAAAATTTCGAAAAATTTAATGGCACCTAACTGTTAGGTAACTCTAAGATATTTACTAGCAAAACATTGTAGTCCCTTTTATTCTTCTCACAATTGTCAAACCAAAAATTCTTTAAAAGATTTTAATAACATTAAAAATATCCTATTTCTTTTTTTGTATTATAGAAAAAACAAATTTTTCACTTTTAATGGACAATTTACATTTACCTTTATAAAACAAACGTTACCTACAATTTTTTTTTTAATACTATATACATGAAATTTACATAATTTTCCGACGGCATGTTCTGGAAAATGTAAAAAAAATACGTGATAGAAATTTTAAAAATTAAATTTTTTCATAAACAACTTAATAAACATTGTGAAAAACAAAGAATTGTAAAAAAAGAAAAACAATTTTGCCACTTAATTACTTTTCTAATACTTGTTCAAATTATTTATCTAAATTTTTTGTTATTGTAATCCTATCAAGGATTCTTATATTAATATTCTAAAGATAATGTAGATAATATTTGAAAATATCTTAAGATGATATTTCATTAAATGAAGCAACTATCAAAATTTTATAACACCAACAAAACAAATCCTATTTTTGAAAAGTAAAAGTTTAATTCGTCCAGTAAAAAAAATAATTATCAGTAATAAAGTTTTGATGCAGTAATTCATTTTCCATCAAATTAAATTTTGTATTATAAAATTAATCGTTTTTATTTGTCCTGACAAAACCAAAATTTATTACACATTTATTACAAAATCAATTCAATTTTGGTGTAACTTTTATTTTATTACTTTCCCACACCATAAATTACTTAAATAAATATATAAATATATTACCAAAAAAAAGTTTTTATTTAATTTTACATAATAAATTATTTTAAATTAAATTTTAGAAAGTTTTTTATTTAAGTTCGTAAGTAAAACTACCAAAAACGTATCCTTGAATGAATAATGTTATCACTTCCTTTGAAAATAAAGTGTTAACATAAATATAAAATATATTTTTTAGTAATAAATTTTCATGGATTATTAATTTTGGAATAAATTGAATATAAAATAATATAATTAATTTCAATTTTTAAAAAAAACCACATTCTGAATATAATTTGAAAAACAATTTTGGAGGCTCTGTTATATAATTAACGTGGAAATAAATTCAGATTATGCAAACAAACAAATTTACTTAATTCTAGCCCCGGGTAATATAATAATACAAAAATTATTTTAAATATTTTCTGTAAATACTAACCACAATAAAAAAACTGCTAACAGTTGGAAGCCTATAATTCGTAGTTAGGTAGGTTTAACAGTGATTTATGTCCAATAGTGTTTTGTTAATTAAAAGTTCTTTTGTAACAAACAGTGCTTTGTTCAAAATTTCACATCATTACATAAATATAATGCATTTATTACCCACTGAAACTTCCAACCCTTCTGTCAAATTGTAGGCATAAATCAGTTTACAAAACTAATATATATACCAAATTTCATTGAATAATAATTACATTCCAGTACATATAAAATTTTATTCAGGATCCCCTAACCTAAAACTACTGACTTCTACCTTGGTGGATACATGCGTAATCATTCATTTATTTATCCAACCTGTGTACCAAATTTAATTGAAATCGGATAATAATTGAATACTATAAAATATATACTCATAAATTATTCGGAAACTAAAACTTTCTAACCAAGAACTATCTAAACATACAGAGTCCAGCACCAAATATTTCAAAATTAAACTGTGTGTTAAATATCATTGAAATCGGGTAATAATTATATGCTGTATAACATAAATGAAATATTCTTCGGAAACTAAACTGAACACATATTAGTTTCCCTTGAACCCACTAAAGCTACCGGCTACAAATTTCGGGAAGCACCGGAAAATCCAAGTGGCAAAATCTCATCCAAATCTGAGATATGTGTAACATTTTTTTTATATTTTCCGTAGAGTGAGAAAACTCGACTCTCAACATAAATGGGAAATTCTAACATGGACCCAATGAAAATACCATTACGATGAACAGAATGAACTGTGTATGAAAAATCATTAAATTCTTGGAAATGTTGCTGCTCACATGAAACGTACACATTCGTACAAGTTTTGTGTTAATGCAGAAAAATGACCAGAAATAAAGTTTCAGCCAAATCCATTTTTTTACCATCAAGTCCAAGGCAACATTCTAACTACTTGTAACAAGTCCTGAAAATTTTTATATTACTATAATATTACAAAAAAAGGAAAAAAAATATGTTAATTCTACTTTCCATTTATTTCTCCTAAATAAGTATAGCAGCAAATTGAAATATTTAATATTGAATAAAATCATTTTTATTCATTTTAAGCACGTCAACCTAAAGGAAGAGAACATTTTAAATCACTATCCATTCCATAAGCTGAAGAAACTTTGTAAACAAATTCATCATTATTCACAATCATAAAAATGTTTATTCTTATATGAAAATATACTATTATACATTGTAGTAAATTCTGTATCTATTTACTTTAGTATCTTCTATAAAAGTTTTACTCAAAGATTTACATAAAAGTCAGAAATAAAATATTTGAATAGAATTTATAATATAAATATACTGGAAATGATATCAACTTAAATCGAAAATGAAAATTATGTTTCTACACATAAATTTTTCTATAGCACTAAATTAAATTTGAAAAATAGGTCAACATTATATATTGTTACGATACATAATAATTCTATTATTGATACCGTATAGAAAAATATATTTTTTTGGAACTCTAAGTAGACCAAAAATACAATTTAAAATTATTGTCTTTTGTCGTTATATTTATTTTTACTTGTTCATTTCTTCAGCTATAAATCAAAAATCAATTTAAAAAATCAATTTCAAATAAATTTCATTAAATTTCTATACAATTTAATTTTAAAAAAATAAAAATAATAATACGCACTTTCTTTTACGGATTACATCTTAATAATGTTTAGCAAATAACATAAAAAAAAGCATAACATTTTTTGTTTTATTTTTTGGTAAAAGTCGGTTACAAGAGATTAAAGAGTACTAAGGTAGCAGGGACTATGGTAACCAGACTTTTAATAATATTTAACCATCTAATGTAATATTTAAAAATAATCCTTTGCATAAATATTCTAAATTTAATCATTTTTATATAGACTGAATTTTATCAACATTTTTTGTGGTTTACATGATATGGTAACCAAACCACTTTGATATCTTCTTTAATATTTAAATCAATGAACCACCAAAATGTCAGGGGTAAAAATAATTAAATTTATATAAAAATTATATGAGACTACAAAATTGAAAATTTAATTTTAAAATTTGACTATTTTCATTATAATTTATTAATTAATTGTTGAGTGTCTCTTTAAAATTATATTAAATATGCAGAAATCTTGAAAAATTTATAAAATTAATATTAATATTACTAACATAACTAATTGTTATAGTTAGTAATGAATAATTTGGGAACTATTGGCATAGCTAGATGACAAGCTATTAGTTCATATGAAGGGAGGGATTCATATGTTCAATACATTAACTATCCATTCACTATTCATGTTATTTATAGGAAACCTCAATATGTAGAGATAATGTCTGGAAGAGGAGAAAGCCAGAACACCTCCTCTGTTATTGCGGTAGTGTACGATATAAAAGACTTAAACACCCGAAATGTCACTTTTTAACTTGCGGAAGGCGTGTTGATTGAGACTGTCTACCTATAGTGTAACTGCATTCATGAGAGAAGTGAATTGGAATTGGGAAGAATAAGCTATCATGTACAAAGTACAACATATCATCGAAGTCTAGGTGCTTGAAAGGTGTTGTAGGCTATTAATTATTAATTTCAATGTTACTCTATCGGCTACAAAAGAGTTCTAAAGTTTCTATTTGACTTTAGTTCTAAAAAAATTATGTGTAATATGAGTAATGTCACTAATTTTGACATTGCTTCAATATAAAATTATTATTTTTACTATATACTTATGAAATTTATATGTAAATCTGACAAAATATGTAGTCAATGATTGCCAATCAGTAAAACTTATGCTGAAAATTGTAAAATTTAAAATTTCTGCTATTACTATACCACAATCTTCCAAATCGTTACATTGCAGATGATTTTATATTTAATAAATATATATTTCTATAAAATATTTTCATTATATACAAAATATTCTGAAAATTAAATAAAACAAACTTTAACTTATCATAAGATCAAATATTTACATAAAAAAAGTAAATATCTTACCAAAAATAAAAAAAAAATCTTAAAGTTTAATATACAATAATTTCCTTATGTTCTTATAATCATGTTAATAATATGCAGACAAAGTAAATTTTCCAATAATTTTTTTTTAACATTTCAATGTATTTTGTGAAAATATCTTTAGCAGCAAAATTTTTGATTTATTTTGTAATATATATTCCTATGATATAAGGTAATAAATACTTTTATTTAAATATACATCAAGATTTTATTTACATAATCCAATGAAAATTTGTATCTATAAATATTTCAAAAAACGATTTCACATAAAATTTAGTCAAAACATTATTTTTTATAATGTATATAGAATTGATAAGATTTGATATATTAAACATATAGAAATTTATTTTCAATAGCTTTAATCTTTTATGATCCTTTTCAGATCATATTTTAACATTTTATATAATAATTTCTTATGTACAGGAATATTTATAATATCATAGAAAATATTGAATATATTTTATTATAACATGGATATATTAAATACAACGCACCGAATGATTTGAACCGGAATTATGAACACATAAATCTAAAAATATATGTGAAAAAAAAATGAAATATTTCATTTGTCACCGAAATATTTATTTACTTAACATTTTTTTATTAAAGTTAAAGTTTTTTATTTCATGATTCTGGAAATTTACAAAAAAATTAAGTTGGTTATTTAAGATATGTATATTTATAATTATCATTTTATGTGTAAGAAAATTATTTTTGGGCATTTTTTAGCACTAATTCACGGAGCTATAAAGTAGATATATTTATTATACCCATTCAATTAAAACTTACATCGCGTTTAAACTGGCAGTTATGTCGTTTTGTATAATGTAATAAGGCAATTTTTTTTAATAATTTAGTTTTTATTATTAAGAGCACAATATTTCATAACCAAATATAAGAAAAAATGGGTAGCTAGGGCAACAATTAACTCGTAGTTAATGTATAACAGTGATTTTTGCGAAACAGTGCTTAGTTAAAAATTTGGTATCATTTACGATACATATTACATAGATTTTGTATAATTCGAAATTTTAATAAGGACCCACTGAAACTTCCAAAGTGCCAACCAAAATTTTATAGGCAAAAGCTAGCTTACAAAACTAATATTTATATGAAATTTAATTGAAATCAGATAATAATTACTATATGCTCTAAAACATAATGAAATATTAAAGCTACTACCCTCTACCTTAGTTGAGACGTGTGTAACCACAAACCCAAGCTGTGTAGCAATTTAATAAAATTAATTGCATGCTTAAGCTAGCTAGATATGATAACGGAGATTGATACTTAAATTTGACTGTTGAATTTGTTAATCATTAAATCTTGATATTAAATCTAGTGGCTTGAATATTTTAATCTTCGAACTTTTGCGTTATTCAGAATTTACCAATTTGTTTGGCTGGCCGTACAATATTTTAAATTAATTGCTACTTTTTACTGATATTGTCTATTTTATAAAAGAAGTCATTTCTTAATAGATTATTCCGCACTAACGAAGGCTTATTTATAATTAAACGTAATAATTTGGCAGGAACCTCTCAAGATGAACATCGCAAAACAGAATATAATTAATAGAATTTTCATCTCAGCTGGTAACTTTTTAAAGATTTACCCACTCTCCTACTTTTAAAGTTCTCCTGTTCATCTATTTTTGAAATGTCTGACGAGGGTTTTTGTGTTATGGTAGCAACTAGCACTACTGTATCCTTGGCGAAAGTTACATTAGTAGCATTTATAATTATAATTACAGATATTTTGATAACAAAATTTGATAACAAATTTCCCAAATTTCCAAATCTGAAAGACTAAGTTAAATTTATTGAACTATATAAATAAGCCTTCATATCCATAAAAAGTAGTACTTTAAAATCTTCTTTCTTTACATCTTCTGTCACAGAATTTCATTTTAATTTTCATAATTTAACCATTTGCATCACATCATTTTATTCTATTTTGTAATCTATAATATTCACTTCACATCCAAAAAAAAATATGTAAAATTTTCACATTATATTATCATAACTTTTCAAAGAATTATTCTTTTAAAGGATCATAATTTTTCAAAAATGTTATCTCAATTTCGTTTGTGGCCACACAGGCAACCACCGAATTTGTATAAAATTAGAGTAAAATCAAGCAAATTTTTTAGTGAATATTTTTTTTGTTAGTAAAACATTTGGAAACGATAAAAATAACTTATCAGTTACCTTTTTTAATGAAAAATTTGTTGGCATATTTGCATTTCAAATACGTAAATTATTCATCAGGAACATGGAAAACATATTTGAAATGATTTTTATTTTCTCTGAATTTTTATTTTATTTATGGAAAGCTATCTCTTTATATAAATGTTACAAGAAAAAAGATAAATTAATCTTGCGAATTTAAATGAAAAATTGCTATATTTTATTTTTACTTTTAAAAGATAAAGGAAATTCTAATTTCCTGGCTTGTCCATTTTAAAAATACATAATTTATCATTTCCATATCAGTTCTGGTCAGTTTCATTTTCTAAATTTTTCACAAAATCAAAATAAATTGGATAATATACTTTTTATAGTTATACTTAACACTTTAATTTAATAAGAAATATTACGTAGATTATGGTACAAATTTAAGTTTTGTGTGAAACTATTGGCTACTGAATGTTACTACTTTTTAAATATAGCCACAAAATGTCTTTAAAATTTAAATATACAATATTTTAAAAGACTTTAAGCTATTAAAACTTCACTTTTAAATGAATACTTTTCCTGAGGAAATATATTTAAATTGAAATGGACAAATAAATTAATGAATCAATTATTTTATTTAGTCTGTAATGCATATTTTTTCACATTACTTCAATCCATTTTTCATATCAAATTTCATTATACTTTTACGTATAATTACTTCTACAAATACTAAATGTCAAGTATGAATTTTAAATTATGATAAATTATCTTTCATATATAGTGCAAATAGTTTTTCAATGGCATCAATTACATGAATTTATCTAGCATCAGTAAAAGTTGTATTGATTTCTAATTCTACAGCGTCGTTACTAATAAAATCTCATATCGGTGCTTCCACAATTTCATTAAATGTCGCGGAATTTTGTTGAATTGCCTTCATTTATGAATTAATTTTATCCCTTTGACATAATTATCATCAGATCAATTGTAATTAATTTTAAATAATGAAAATTTCTTAGATTATTTATATATTTTAATGATATTATAAGCAATTCCATATCAAATTATGTGCTTAAATATTTCTCAATAAATCTTATTACCATTTTGATTTAAATTCTGTTCTAATATACCAAAATACAGCCTTAAGAATTTCTCCAGTTATAATGAATAGTTTTCTATTTTCTTTGTATTATAATAAATTATGGAGCTATTAATATATATGCTGCCTAACAAAACTTGGAAATTTAAGTAATGAAATCAGTATCATCATAAATTATGTAGTTAATCTAAAAAGGATTTTGTTTTTTTATGGAAATGGCACAATACTTTTTTAACATATTATTTAAAAATCTAAATTATTTCTTAAATAAATATATTTCGCAAAACTTTTAAATTTATTCAAAAATTATTTAAAATAAATTATTCATCAATAATTCTTCATTAATTCAGTTTTTTTGAAAGCTATTATTATAATAATAAACGAAAATCAAAGATTGACTTATTATTCCATATCAACTTATCCGTATAATATCCTTTAAATATTGTATACATAAAAATATGTAATTTCCTTTAAATATATTAACAAAAAATAAAATTGATAAATTTTATATCCTTCATCTTCAAACTTATATGATAAATGTAAATTTATAGCCTATTTTATAAAGTTATTTCTGTTTTTTTTTTTCGATTCGTTAAAATATTATAACGAAATTTTCGAATATGTTTTTTTATATAATTTGTATTCAGACCAGAATTTTTATTGGCCCCAAAAGGACATGTGTGACTTTTGAATGTTAAAATATTTTCATCAATGTTTAGAATATTTGAAACATAATTTCAATATTTTAACATTTATTCAGTTAAACCAAAAGAGACACTGGAAAAAATAATAATGCTTTTATTTATACACACCTGAGAGAATTACCGAAATATGTCCTTAAGGATAACAATTTAATACACAATATTATTTTGGTATTAAATTATAAACGTTGTAAATTTTCCAACCAAATAAACACGTACGTTACGTATAAACCTTACATTTCACTATGTCATTATTTACAATGAATTTTGTGAACTTTGTGAATGGTTTTTATCACTGAATTTAAATTTCAATGTTCATTGAGTATTTTCAATTTGTTCCAAATGTGTTAAATTAAATTGAATAAAGTTTTTTGATTTTAAATTAAATCAAAATTTATCATAAAAATTAAATAATTTAATATAATTCTAAAATTTTTGTATTTTATTATATTTTATCTTATTATATCCCACGTTAATCTTGTATAATTAAATATAATTACCTGGAAATTTTCATAAAATTACCAGAGAAAATATACATGGAATTTATGAGCTCTTACATAAAAAATATATTGTTATAATTCGGGTATATCAGTTAATTAAGTCTATTAATTGTACGTGATCAAGATGAACATAAATTATTTTATGTATCTTCATGTATTTTAAAAACTTTTAACATATTGTCACAATTAATTGCACAACTTCTCAAGAGAATTCGCTGTAAGATATATGTAAGAATATTAAACATACAAATAAAACATAAACCTAAATAATATTTGAACATATATTATACATTTTTTTTTTAACATAAAACTCCTTAAACACGTTGGAATTTAATAAATTATTCCCAGAACCAACATTAAGTAAATTATGATATAAAAATATTTTATCTAAACATATTTTCTTAAGTATAAAGTGAAAAAATATGTTTTGTAAATCTTAATTGTTACATTGTTTCTATCTCTGTGAACATAATTGTTATGTAGGATAATAAGATAATCAAAATTTTATTCGTGTTAAGCTACTAAATAGAATCCTTCAAATTAGACTAACACTGTATTCAAAAAAAAGTTGGCATAACCTGTAATTATTTGTATATTCTAAATGAGTGAAAATATTTAATATTATTAACATAATTATATTGACAATAATTATAATTTCAAATTATTTCATATTAACGAATTTTAAATGTTCATAGTTGGTTGGTTGACTAGAACTACAAATATCTGCGCTTTAACACCATTTTGCTACCATACATTCTCGTGAACCATAGAATAGATTACGTTATTTTAGATCCAACTTGTATCGTTAAGGAAATGCAAAGCCTCCGTAGGCCATTTACTGACTAAATCGTTCAGTTCGAAAGTGTAATAGCTTTGCCTGTCCCTGGTTGGTTATATTAAATATAAGAAGAAAATTATATTAAAGTGTTCAACAGCACAGGTGAACATTTTATATTTCTTCGGTATCATTTTTCAATAAATTTTGATAATAATTATTGATTTATTTCGATTAATTACATGTTAATTACTGAATTGATAAATGGTCGGCAACGATTACCAAATTTCTGAACAGAATTTTGTAGGGAATTAGATCACAGATATACTTCAAAATATTTTTTATTACAGACTTTTATGGACCATTTTTTTATTTTAAATATTTGTTATTATATTTTTATTTATTTCCATAAACCTTTGACATCTACACCTTAACAAACAATATCAACAGGAAAACATAATAAAGATTTAATAGATAAATTTTATGAAATTTACATAAATTACATAAAAGGTGATAAAATAATAAATCTTCCCATTAACTTTATTCTCTCAATTATTATTATTATTATGATTTAATTTAATTCTTATATGCCGAATCTAGATAAGAATGATTTTTTGAATTTTCTATTTTTATATTATAGATTTTCTTAATGATATCTCAAATTTTCGTCGTTTATCTTAATGATTTCAATATAATATTTTATTTATAAGCAAAATATAAGATTCTAAACGTTTCACTGGGGATTACAGAACGTGTTACTAACAATTTCATTTTTAATAACACAAAATTTACGTTCATGATGAATAATAATTTCAATAATCTATTACAGAATTAATAATAGAATTTATTTAAAAAAAATATATTTTTAAGAATATGCTTAGGGCTTCGTTTATCGGCCCTGTGAATTTTTGTGATATAAATATTTTTTCAGTCCAGTTTTATAAATTCAAGAAAATATATTTAAACAGAAATTGTTAATAGACATCGTGTAAAATAAAAGATTAGGAATATTTAATTCTGACACTTCACACTTGACATTTTAATTGGATCATTTTATGTAGAGTGAAATTTCTTTATGTATTTTATTTTATTCTAGCTATTATGTGATCGTAAATTCAGATCTTTCAAATTATGCAGATGATATCAGGATTTTTATTGAAATTTCTATCTCCAGTGATGCTTTTGCAGAAATTTAACATCAATAAATGTCAAACATTAATGTATTCTCGAATTTCTTCTATGACCTCACCTCATGATTATAGTTTCAATGGCGTTTTAATCTATAGCGCTATGAGCATTCAAAATTTACGTGTCACCTGCGATTAGTAAACTCAATTTAGATTTAATTTTGATTTAGATCTCAGTTTTTACATTATAAATATAACTGATTCAGCATTTGGTTTCGTGCTAGTTTACAGAGTTTTCAGTTCCTTAACGTTACCACATTTCTGTATATTTAACATTCGCTTGTCAAGTATGAGCTCCTTATCATGAAATCTATATCAAGAGAATAGAAGCAGTTCAACATAGATTTGTGCATTTTACTTTACAAGGCAGATCCATATCAACATCGGTTGAAGATCATTGACCTACAATCTCTTGAATCGTGTACCAGATTCTTTCAAGAGTAATTGAGATATAGTCTCCTGAGCCACTCGATAAAATCGAGATCGATTCTTACCGATTTCAAAATTTTACTCGCACAAATTAGATTCCGATTCAAAAACGTGTGTGCCAATGATTCGAACGTTTTATCCATCACAATTCTTAATAACTCTTTTTAATATGCTTCTAAATAAAATATATTCATGCCACCATATGAATTTCTAATATTGCCAATCATAAACCAATAGAATTTCCAATTCCAACACATATAGCAACAAGAAATAGTCTCAAGTAAGCATTAGTTTATTTAGATCTCATCTAATATTTTCCCTGAACTAACAAACTGATACCCTACAAAAAAAACACTGAATTTTTTTAT
Source organism: Rhamphomyia laevipes (assembly GCA_963920725.1). NCBI lineage: Eukaryota > Metazoa > Arthropoda > Insecta > Diptera > Empididae > Rhamphomyia > Rhamphomyia laevipes. The sequence goes on from OY987257.1 coordinate 53,642,878, forward strand.
AAATTGTTAGGTTTATGCCATTGAATTTCAACCTTTTAATATAATATTCAACAATTTACTATTCCATTTAATCTTTATAAAAACTTTACTAATTCCAAATCGATTTATCATTTTTGTATAAGAATTTTATGTTGTTATATCATTTTCCATGTAAATATAAAAATATACCATTTTTTCGCACAGGATATTAATAAACTCAAGGAAATTTGTTTACTTTGAAACTATATAATATTATATATGTACATACATATAAAGATTTTTAAGTAATCGGAAAGTTTTTATATGAAAACTTCCGAAATATAATATAAAATGGAAATCTCAATTCTCAAGGATGACATAAAAAAGTTGATATATTTTTTTTTGTAAAAAAAAGTAATAGCTTGCGATAAATTATTTTAAAAATTTCTTCATTTTTTTATTTTTTTAATATAAAAAAAGTTAATTATTTTCAACCAAAATATTTAAAATTTTTATATAAAAACAAAATAGATACAAAAAGTATTTTTTTTTTTTATGTTTACCATCCCTTTTTGAAAATCTACTTAAAAAGCGATTTAATCGAGATTGACTTTTTACGAAATTGCTTAAGGCTTTTAATTATGATTCAAATTTATTGCTTTTTATTAAACGCTCTTTATCTGTAACATAAAATTAAAAACAATAGTGAATGCTGATAATGACAGGTTCTGAGTAACATTCAGAACATTATACTTCTAGAAAACGATTGGGTTTAGACTACTCTAAGATATTATGCATATAAATTACATATTTTGTATGTTATAATCAATTTTTTATTATTAATTAATTGTTATAAAAATCATTAAATTCAGTTTAGTTCATTAAGTATTTTATTTAGTAAATTTTTATTTAAATATTTTAATTTGAAAAATTAAATTTTATTATTTTAACAATATCTCCTTTATATAAACATACTAAAATTTCAGCAATAAATTTTAAATATTTCAACAATTTATCAAATCTTTGTATGAAAATTTATTATGATTTATTAAGAAAAGATTTATTTCGTCTGGGAATTAGAATTTATCAAAATACAGAAAATTATTTATTTATTCAAATTATATATTGAAAGAAATAAATAATTTTTGTATCCAATCCTTTAGGAAACATTTACAGAACAATAAAATTGAGTACAACAGATTTTTTGTTTACAAAACAACATAATAAAAACTTTATAATTTTCTTTTAATTTTTCCATGGAGAATTATTTATATACGTTCAAGGATAAATTTAATATTTCCTTTGATTTGACTGCAAAGAAACTTATTTGTATTTCTATAATATTCCAGATGCTAACAAGTTGAACTGAATAAATGTATTGATAAAATTGTTTTAAAATGTTTAATAGATTCAAGGATAATAATTAAATCCTGTATTTGGATATCAACAATTTATAGAGAAAATTTTACCAAAATTCTTGGGTTCAAAGTTAATTAATTACAAATAAAATTGTGTCCACAGGTTTTATAATGTTAAATATAGGTAAAGTAAAAGGCTCCTCCATTTGGTTCCATTGATTTTTATTGTGTGCAATTGTTATTTATTCATTTGGCATACATGTCTAATCCTCTATACATCTTTTCCCCTATCTATCCACTCTTTTAGTACCATTTGCTACCCAATTTGTTATTTTTGTTGTCCATCAATTATCGTTCATTAATTCTTTAGCTTTCTATATTATATCGGTTATTTTTCTTGTTACTCTATTTAACATTTTTGTCCACCTACTAATGGTCAATTAATCCTTGTCCTTGTCACATTTGAATTTTTGTATATTTTTTGATGTAAGAGTCCCAGTTTGAGCATCATATGTTAATACCAGTTTGATGACAATATCAAAAATATATTTTATAATATTCAGGTTCTATTTTATTTTGTAGCAATTATTTCATATTCCAGAACTGTCTCCAGGCATTTGTAATACTTCTATTAACTTCTTTATCTTGATGTTTATTAAATGATATTATTTCATCTTGTATATTAATTTAAATAGATTAATTTAAATAACAAATAAAAATTTCCTTTACGAGACCCTTTACGATATATTCAAAAGTAATTTTGTGTATCCAACATTGAAATTATATATTGTAGGAAATTGTTTATGCCGGTATAATGACGTCATATAGATAAATAAAGCATAATTTTTAATGTAATAGTACATAAGCTACAAATTACATAAAATTTCTCTAGATTTTTCATTACATGTGAATGAAAACTTTCACTTTTCGGACTTAATCCATTTTATTTTTATTAAATTATTTTACGATATTGTACCGAAAAAGCTTTTGTTAAGAACATTATGGCATCGTTATATCGTAAAATACTCCACAAATATTACGATAAAAATATAATTTTACTATGCTTTTTTTTTTGGTACATTTCTATTTAATACAAAAATTTCTTTCATCACTTTATTATCACCTAGCCGAATGGCAACAGTTGGATTTCAGCACTCATACTGAACTGAATGCTAACACGACTATCGTAACTATAAAATACATTTTTTGTTTGAAACGAATTTGTTTATTTCGGTGGATGTGTTCGACAATTCTAATTGACAGTGTTTGGTAATTTCGGTGATTCAATTTTTTTATTCGTGATTTGTGATATCTAGAAAAAAGTAATAATTTTAATTAAATAATAATTCTTATAATGAAATGTCATTAAATCAAAAATTATGTAATTCATATATTTAATATTTATTGGCAATAAAAATTATAAATTACAATTTTATGTTAATATTTATGGTTAAAAGTTAAAATACAAGTTAAGTGTAAATTTATATTATTTTCATGTAATTAATTTTCAGGAAAGTCAAATCATAAAATCTATAAAATTTATATATAATAAATTAAGAAATTTTGTGATGTGATATTTTATGTGACATATTTTTTTATGTTTATGTAATTTATAATATTAAAATGAATCATAAAATATTATAAATTACTGAATGCCAAATTGTGTTTTAAATAATAATTTCATAAATTTATGGTCTATAAAAAGGTCAAAAATGAAAGTTCCTTTGAATTTATTTGTGGTGTTTAATGGAAAACTGAAGGTACTGCTTGTATTTGGGTACCAGTGGTAAAATTCTGTGCTATCGTTATAAAAAATACAAATTAAAAAATATTAATTTCAAAATAATTACAGAAATAATTAAGAAATCATTATTAAAAATCGGTTAAATTCTTTTAAATTTATAATTAAATTAACTGATAATTTTATTATTTATTTTAGCTTTTCGAAATGGGTCAATTTTCTTCATATAACTGCTAAAATTACCAATTAGGTGCTAAACTCTTGCATATTATAAGAAAACTCTTGTCGATTTCATTAATATTTATATATAAAAATATCCAAACCTTTAAAAATCCTAATTGAATTTGATTGATAATACATATTTATATTTGTTCAACGATTTTCTTTATCATAATAACTTTTATTATATTTAAAAATTGATTTTGCTTTATTGGTACTGGTATTACAACATTCATTGGTACTCGGTAAAAATCATAATCAAAAAGCTAATCAAAATAGTTGTGTGCCTTCAAATTTAAATATAAAAAATGCTAAACTTATGGTATGCTAAAATTTCAATGAACACTTCTTGATCATATATATATAGTTATCAAAAATTAGACTTTGAATAGTTTACTAAAGTAAATAGTAAGTATACTTACTTACATAAAATCTATTTACACGTTTTGTGTCAAATGTCAATACATATTTGACAAATTATTTATGCTTCTGAAATACATCAAATTGATTATATATTTTTTTAACAAAACCTCGTTACAATCTTTGTGACATTCAATGTACTCGTATGAATCAATATTTGTGATTTTTATAAAGGATATTTTTCGATATACAAAAGAAAAATCATGAAAAATTCTTTAGAAAAATATGAAAAATCATATAAAATATTTAATCCATCATCAATCTATACATAAATTGAATTATTGATGAAAAGTTATTTATAACAATTAAATGTAAAGAAATTTCTTATGGAAAGACTTTTCAGTCATAAATGTTACAGATTTTTAATGGATTAAATAATATTGAATTCATCTTGAAATTTTCGAAAAAAAAAAATTGTCACCTTTTGAGTGAATTATATTAGATTTAATGGATATAAATGTATAATATAATAATTTATGGGATTTTTTTCAAAGATATCTTTTCACAGAATTAAATTTACGAAAGATTAGTAAAAAGTATATTGAGAAAATATTTGATTTAGAAAAGTATATTTGAAAAATTTCTCCAACTATAGAAAATACTACAAAATTTTCCATTTTATAAATCAATTCAATTATCTACTCAGTCGAAATCAATTCAATTTATATGTTTTTCACCTCAGTACATAATTTAAAATGCATAAACAAAAATCGTTGTTTGATTATATGATTCAAAAGTTTTACAATTTTACATAAAAATAACCAATATTTATTTTCTTTTGTTAATTTCGTGGTAAAATTTCGTGGAAAATTTTATTATTTATATTGAAAATAACCAATACTAAAATTTCTAAATTAAATAAATGTTGCAATGATATTTTTTTATGCTGGCGGTTTATGTAACTAATTTTATTTGTTTTATTCTATAATAATAAAACTAAATGTCAACGTATGACATTTTGAGTTTCAGTTTCATGGAAAACTTAATAGTGACTAGCAATATCAATCCTGAAAAATGTATCTTGTTTATTAGAAAAATACAATATTGGTCAATATATTGCAGTAATAGTGCAGAAAATCGATTACAATGGCATTTCTTGTAATTTAATTTAATTATACCAGTAAACTTTTACAGGGAGGCAAGGACAAACTTTTTAAATATAATTAAATATTAATTATTAATTTACCAGTAATTTTGTTTGTAAAGGAAATTAAAACTGCATTTTTATTAAAAAAAAAATCAGTAAAGTCACATGAAAACCAAAAATATGAAAATATTTCGCTTTTCCCTGAGAAGAGAGTATAATGAATTTCTCATATATTTTATAAATTATACTTCCTATTTGCTATAAAATGTTGTTCCTTTTTCATCATTTAGGTCAAATTTATAATCCCTACAGAATTTACAAGGGTTTTCTACTGTAAAACATACTGTAAATTTAACATGAAAAATTAAGTTAACTTGAAATTTATATACTGGTGTAACTATAATTTTTTTTTTAAGTTTGTTTTTATAAATCAAATTCTTTGGGTTTAATAAGATTATAAAAAAAAAGTTATAAAAAAAAAGTTGAACTATTTAATTAAATAGAGATAGTACCAATTAAAATCTTTACAACTTTTATAACACTTTAAACATCAACATTTTAATTTCTTTACTTGAGAATTAATTTCTTTACTTCTTCCAGCATAAAACATTATTTAAATTATAAAAATAAAAATATATTGAATCCTCTTATCAAACAATCATTTTTTTAAATAATAAATAAAGTTTTTAGTTTCATTAGATTCACAAGGATTATCTTATAAAATTTTGTAAAATGATACCATTTACAAAAACGATTCATTTGAAATTTATAATAATTTTGAACAAAATTTACACTTTTAATCATTTCATTTACTATAAAATTATTATAAGTAATTTACATTACAAATAAATAATCACAATTTAAAAAATACATTTTCACGCTAAAAGAAGTCACAAAGTTTAATAGATAATAGAATTTTAAATTGATATTGACTATGATTATTATTAAATAGTTTTCATTATAAAATATTTTTTTTAAGAATTTTCACAGCTAAAACTTACCGTCTATGTAATTGCTGTCTACACAAATTTCAAATAAATGAAATTATTTTCTTTTGTATGACGGTATTATGGTGAAATGAAAGAATCTCTGAAACAATTTCTATGTAATTTTTATTCTGCCCGAGACAGAAGATTACGTAAATTTAAATGTTATCTTCTAAATGATTTTATAGTGGCAGAAGTATTTGTGTCGGCCATAATTTTATCGTTAACGTATAACCGAGAACCGACGTATGATTGACATTTATGTAAGTTAATGAAAATTATGATATTTGCGAACCTATATAAAAATGATACTTTCAATATTCCCATACGCTTCTAATCCTTCTAACGCTTCTAAGCTTTGTCCAATATTGCATTTTTTACAATTTAGGTTTTTTCTACAAAATTTTAATTCTATCTTTCTTAAACTCAATTGTTAAGGAAGATTTTCTGATTCCCATCGAAAACGAGTTCAACGAATTACAATTTCATCGAAAAAATAATATTTTATTAATATTAAGATGAACTATGACAATGAAATTACCTAGTGATACATTTTAATATAATAGTAGTTGATAATAGAAAATCAATTTACATAATTCCAATCTTGCTTTACCAAATTTCATTGAGTGTTATGATTAATTCTTTTAGGATTTATAGAGACTTTAGTTTCCATCATTTTGAGGATAATAATAAATAAACTTATTTTGTAAGTTATTTTAATTAGAAATGTTGTCCTCAAAAAAACAAAAATTAAAACCATATTGTAAATTAATGTGATACCTTTGTTTCAAAATTGAAATATTTCATTATAAAAATTCGTAAACCGATCAATTTATGCAAATTTATAAAAATAAAAAAAATTATAATATTTACAAAATGATAAAAGCATTTTTAATTGAAATTCGATTGATATAAAACCAGTGCCTACCATTTTCATGAAAATTAAGTATATTTCCATTTTTAAAAAATAATTCTGAATTTGCATTTTAACGTAAATCATTCAAAAATAAAAATCACTTTAAATTAGGCGTAGAAAATACAAAAAAAAAATTACATAATTTACATAAATGAAAAATCTATAATATTTATGTTGTACCTAGGCGATTCTTCTAAAAAAATTATTATTAATATTGAATTGATAATCTATTAATTATAATAACATTTCTTCATAAAATAATAATTTTCATAAAACAAAATCGTCTTAGGACCTAAAAACTAATTTTTAATTTAATTTCAATTTGGTTTTTCCATAATATTGTTAAAAAAAAGGATCAATTTAAGAATTGAGAGAATAATGGCGTTGTACCTTTTTTTGTTACAAATTAAATTTGTCCAAATCCAATTCCTTTTCAAAGCAAATTAACTGATATTCGTTGTATATTTCATCAGTATTATTTTATTAGTATTGTTGTGAAAACCTTTGTTAAAAGGAACCTTTTTCACCCACAAAATTTAACTGCCATGAAAATAAATTGCTATTTTTTCCATATTTTTATTTATGGTATCATCAACTACAATTCAATTATATAAGGAAAATAATGTCTAAGATGATTACATTATTATTCATCATATTATTTGAAAATTTTGTTTTATTTATTTTTTTTAACCAGAAAAGTCCATTACAATTAATAAAATTGGTTTTGTTATTTTCTTTATATAGAAAATGTTACTTGATTCTTAAATGTGGTATTGAAAAAGGATGAAAAAAATTTTGTAAAAAAATTTTTATTATTATAAATAGAAAGTATTATTAGGAAATATCAATTATAAATAATAATAGATCTCCTCTAGATATGGAAACGAAATATTAGTTAGCTAAACCAATTAAATAAAAATTAACTGGAAATTTAAAAGTGGGTTTTGTGTGTGGGAGAATTGAAAAAAAGGTGATTAGAACCGAAAAACGTTGTGAACAATGGTGCAAATTATTTCATACATTTAGCATTATTTATTCTTATTGGCAACTCATTTTAATGTGAACTTTATATCACTTTTAATTATTATTATTATATAATTTAAGTATGTCTATAAATTATATGTACTTAATATTTAATTGATCTAGCCTTATTTAGCTTCATTGGCAACTGACTTTTATTGCAATTTATTAAAAATATTTAAATTATTATTGATTTATAAATGCAACATTTTTAAATATATAATTAATTAGAATCACGTCTTTTTGCATTAAAATAATTATAAATATATTGATATTAATTAGTTTTTAACACGTTGAATGCCAGTGATGATACATAATCATCAAGAATGGGAACATTTTATCTCCCACGACGATAATGTATCGTCAAATTTTTTTTAAGTATTATTACCAGTTTGTGAAAAGTGTGGCAATAGCAAAGAAATATCTTGAAAGTTATTAAAAATAAAAATGAACAAAATTTAATATATAAATTTTATAGTATAAAGAAAGTAAGTTCTTATTTATTTTTTTTTAGAAACTTTAATACTTTAATTAGTTAAAATATGTAAAAAAATTATAAAAATAGCCACCAAATATAAGTGAAAAATGAACATTTTGTAGAATGTTTGAAGGAGTTCAAAAAGACTATTTTTAGGACATCCTTTACTTAAATTTGTTAAAACTCGTAAGAAATACTTTTTGCCAATGGCTAGTTACGACGAAATGTTTTTCAACGATTAATTATCCCTGAAATCAAAGGAGGAAGCCCATAACTCGAATTTGCAATGATACTGAACTTGAATAATGGGTTCCGACAGTTAATGTGTTTTTGTAAAAAATTAAATAAATTCTATATTACATTTGTACACTTTATTAGTTTAATAAATATATTATAATTTTATTGTTATTCTAATAAAATAAAAATAATTATGTTCTTGCTATAATAATTTGTAATTGTTAATTTAATTATTAGAATGTTAAATTTTCGATTTTCGCATTTTCTAAGCTATTTTAATTTGCATATATAATTTCTATTTGATTCCGAGAATTAATTAAATTTTTAGTTTAATGTTTTAGTTAGCTATTAACATTCACTTTATTATTAATAGTAATAATTGAATATTAATATTTAAGTGTTTAAGCTGTCAATTTTATTTTAATGATAATAACATATAAATGTTTTTAGCAATCTGAATATTAATTATTAATTAAGTTTAATATTTTATTTACATAAATAAACATGTTATGAATAAAATAATGTTAAGGAAGGAGAATGACAGTTTACAAAATTATCAATACAAATTTTAAAAAATTATATTGTGAAAAAACAACCCAATTTTTATCAAATAACTGAAGCCCTGAGGCCTATCTATTTTTTGACTATCTAATTTAAATATTTAAAGGAATGTAAATGCTAATTTACAATATTCTTGTTTCTTGACAGCTTGAAAATTTTATGAACATATAAATACAATTATGGTAATTTATAAAAGTTGTAATCAATTACATGCTTTTTTATATGTCATTCAAATATTTTATTTAATTCTGTCATGTCAATTGAATTCTATAAATAGTAATTTTGAGCATACAGAATTATTTGTAAGGCTATCTAATATAGTTTTTCTTTGAATTTTATTAGACAAGTCCATAGAGAGTATCTATATTGTAATGAACTTTTCATGAATATACTTAACAATTGCATAACACATAAAATGGCACTGAAAATTTACTGAATTATTCAAATTTCAATTCGTTACAGCCACAGAGTGTGAAGGAGTGAAATTACAATGTAAATATTGTCTTTTGGTATCCAAAATATATAAATTATATATCATTTACATCGAAATTTGGACAATTCATTTGAAATACAAAGACAATTCAAATATTATTGAAAATTTTTAAATTTTGGGTCCACAAATTACAAGTGTTCGTAATTAAGGGTAGATAAATTAACCCATAAATATCACAAAATATATTATTTTATTATTGTATTGTGGATATAAAATATCATACTTAGGAATATGTAAATTTTGTTATTTTACTGTTTTATTATCAGTTGTTATGTTGCCATTGGAAATTTTCCTATTTTAAAACATTTATTTTGTACGATAACAACACTAACCTTGAAATTGTTATTTTGTGTATGACAATTTTTTTTATAGAGATATTGCGAAATATCATTAAGCTAAATATAGAAATCCGTCATAAACATTGTGTAGTGTAATCTCCTACAACAAATTTCCATTTTTCATTTTACAGACTTACTAAATAATTAAGAAAATTATGTAATAAATTGAAAATTCATAATAAATAGTTTTAGTCTATAGCCGTTGTAGCAATGTCAAATGATGCTGGTAACATTGATGACAACTTTGTCTAGTCAGACTCACCGCATTGAAGTACCATAACTCATAAAATTGAAAAGTCATTATGAAATTAATTCTTCGACCAATTATATTTCAAAAAACTATTATATTTGTAAATAAGACCGTTTTGGAAACGGTAACGACTTCAAACGTTGCAATCGATTTAACTTTACAGCGTTATGAGCAGAACTTTGATTGAAATTTGTCAGCTTTCGTATATTTCTATATATTTGTACTTTTGTTTGAGATTCCAAACCTTCAACGGCAATGGTACAGACTTTCTCAACGACGAGACTGTCTACAAGGTAATAGTTACCAAACATAATCATGAAAATGACTAGCCCAACTCTTATGAATTCATTAAATAACTAAAGTTTAAATTTGTTGATAGCTCCCCAGTAATTTTTAAAATCTGTAGATGAAAATTCAATTCTTGTTTTAAAAACAAATATAATAAAAATGTAATTATCAATATATAATCCTTAAAGTAAAGAATAAAAAAAAATATTTTAAATTTATTAATATTGATTTAATGATAAATAATTCTAAAATTGAAAATGTTTATTTATGTTAAAACGAGATATTTCTGAAAATATTCTTCAATATCTTACAAGCATGACAACCGAATTATATTCCAGAAATAATATGAATTCAGAAATCACGTAATCAGTTCTGAAGTATAAAAACTATTAGATTCTACTTAATAGCTCAATATCAATATTATAAGACTACTTGCACATACAAATTAAATTTTTGAAAGGTTGTATTAACATTTTCGATTACTTTTAGAAAATATTACGTATTTCTTTTATACGTGAGTGATAAATATGCACAGAAAATTCATTTTAAATCTTATTGGTAATGTTTCTGCAAGAAATTCACAATAAATTTTAGATGTCAAACTGAAGACTGATTTTTTGACAATTTTATATATTTATTTATTTCAAGCTTTATTTAGAAAAAAATGGTCCTAAATATTTTCAACGTAATGCTATCAATAAATCAAATTTCATAGTTCATATTACTTTTCTTAGAAAAGTTGAATTTCAAATTACAACATAAATCATCCTTGAAATAACATTTCTATCTATAAATATTTAATCAACATTTCTGACACATAATTCATTAACTTAATTCTTTTCAAAGTAATAAAATTGATTAAAGATTTCTGTATACTTACCAAAATTTAATAAACGCAATTTCGAAAATCGTAACGTATCTTTAATTACGAATATTATAAAAACCTTTTATGCTTTTAGCTAAAATTAACATATTAAATAATTTTATTCCATATTGGTAGATTTAATTGAACTGAACGGGAGGCCACAAAATACGCAATACTTGATTCATAGATTTCTTGCTTATTATTGAAATATACAAGTTGACAATATTGATTTCATTGTTGATTTTTCAAAATAATCAATCCAAATGATATAAGATAATTGACCACGTATAAACCTGGATCCAATTAGTAAAATATCCGAAGAATTTCTAATAAATACTTTTCTTTTAATCGAATGCTGACGTAACATTTCCAATTATTATACAATCTTCTCTGTTGGATTGATTTTAATAAAAATAAAAAAATCTTGGTAAAACAGAATTTACTATAAATTAATTAGAATAGATAGACACAAAGAAGAATTATTGATTATATCAGTATCCATTACACATTAAGTCTATTTTTTCCAAATTAATTTCATATAAAAATCTTTTTTAGAATAATTGAAATAAAAATTATCTAATTCACATTGGGTGCCATGTCAAATGACAATGCTTTAAGCTTTAACATTGGAGACCACCGGAAAATTTTAGGAAATGACTTAATACCATTATAATTTATATGTTTATAAGTAAGTAATTTCTAATTCTATTTTAGTTGGTTGTGGTAAGACCTTTTGGCATCGGATAATGAATTTCAAAAATTATATTCTTCATTTTATCCTGTAGTCAGTCAATCATGCCTGACAAGTGATATTTTAATTTGCAAATAAATTAGAAAGAAATTGAAAACTATTTAAATGAATTGTTAAGTTCTGAAGATTGACGATAATTTCTATTTAGATGAATCTGTAGCTGATCCAGGTGATAATACAGATTCTGAAGAGGATACATTGAATTATGTATACTCGGCCAGTTTCTCTTATAATACCATTATTTTTATCAGAAACATTAATAAGTAACCAATGTATGACTAAATGTATTGAAAAATGATCAAAGTTTTATAAAATGTGTGAGACAAACCAATTCTTATAACTACATCGGAGAAAGACATTTTCATATAAATTATTATTAGACGTTTTTGGCTGACAATTCCAAATTCAAAACAATTATTTTTGGCTCGGCACCCAATGTTTTAATCTAAATTTAGTAGAATGAATATATTTCAAAAAAACTACATTGGTGTATAAAATGTAAATGATAGAGAATTGATGTGTGGAAACAATTTGAAATTATAAATATTTATATAATAAATTACTAAATTAATTACTAGAATGTTAATAATTACCTAATTACATTTCTAATTAGTATTTCCACATTAACTGAAATTAGTAATGTAAATTAATTATAATAAATTATTATCATTTTTTTTATATACGTTATTTACTAGTTTTTCTAACAGATTGCCTAAAGTTATGCAAAAAGAATTTATTTACTTTATAAACCTTCCATTATTAAAACTATTGTAGCATTTATATTCTAAATATACAAAAATATTGATATAAATATGTTTCATTAATTTCATTTCCTGGTCTGGTAAACAAAGTTACGCTCTACTGGTAACATATGGTCTAGTACTAGTGGACCATATCAATGACAATGACTTTTAAAAGTTGTCCCATGTGTAACTATGTAATAGTAAAATTTGAATTCAATTATACTGAAATCTGTGAACACAAATTCAGGACTAAAACCATTTTTTTTTGTTATTCAAGTTTATGTAACTAAATAAATTTAATAGACTCTCTTTATAAAAACAAAATCCTCTGCAAAAGAAAATTTTTATAAAGGCATTTTATGATTTTATCCTTTAATAAAACAAACTGGGGTAAATAAAATTAAAAAGTTTTCTAGGTTAAACTATTAAAACTTATATATAAATATTATTTTCTTTAAAAAATATTTTCAACATAATTCTAAACAAAAGAAATATATCTACGAATTACGAATTAATAAAAACATAATTTTCTAAAGGACACTTTAAAATCCTGTGTGCAAAAATATGAATTCTAATTTTTCCATTTTCCGAGCAAAAAGGTAATAATTCTTGGCGTACAAAATTTGGTAAATGAAAATAATGGAATGAAATTGTGTGCACATTAATTTTATGATGACATTTTATAAGTCATTGCTATAAATCGGCACAAAACAAACCCCCTTTTTTTTTTAATCTACAGAAAAATCTATGCAAATAAACCGAAATTTTCTATAATTGCAAAAATTAAAAAAAAATTGTTGAAAAAATAAACCAGAGAATTGCAAAATAATAATTTAAATTTCAACATATTTATGTGAACAATTTTCAATGTATCTGATAGATATTTATATTAATCATAAATTATTTTCATATTTTCTCTTGAAATATTTAATATTTTGAATATTTCGAGAAAATACAAAATACAGAAATATCTATTGACAAAACTTAGTTTGATTGTAACTAATTATGATGAGTGATGATGATGACTATGTAATAAATTCACTGAAGCACGTTTTTATGATTATTTACATGTGCCATTAATGTAGCAACATTAATGATATGATAATTTACCATCAGTTTTGTTATATACATTCTCTGTGATATTAGTTTGTTTATATGGTTATGTCCTTATAGAGGAAAAATATAAAAATAAATTTTTAGTGGCAATGGGAATAGTGTCTATAAAAATTGCTTACACGATCTAACAAAAAGTCTATAACTTTTGCATACAATTTTGTTGAGTTTTTGTTTAAGTATGCAAAAACAATTGACATCAATTTTATTTTAATATTTACAAATTATTGTGTTATTTTATAGGAACGTACGGATCCATAAATAGTAGTCCTTGCTAAATCTTCAGAATAAATTTTCATATATTAATTAGTACTGACTGACAACTCATATTACCGCATTAATTCATATTACAAATTGAGTTTGACTTTTGTATATCATAAAATTAAAACATGATTTTAAGATTTAGCTCCATTTTTTCAATACGAATTTAAAATTAAATTCATATTAAACTTGGAAAGATAGGAATTCGTTTTTTCAATCACCTAAACTTAGTTAATATCTCCTTAAACCTACATAAATTTAAATTTTCATGGTTTAAACTGAATTTAATTTAAAATTAATAGGCGCCCTAAAGTAGGGGCAAGAAGATGGATCACCTTGCCTCCCCCGCTGGATCTAAAGAAAAAATATATAAATTATTTAAATTTCATTACTAAAAGTAATAATTCCTGTAATTTTGCGATGGAATATATAATAATTTCTCAATCAAATCCGAACTACATATACAAAGAACTAAATCTAACCAAAAATCATAAACCAAAACTAAATTTATGTATTAAATAGATGTCAATGGTTGATTAATGAATTTAATTTGTTTAATCATGTTCTTTTTATAAATCAATTTGATAATTTATTTATTTTCACTCTTAAATCATAATTATCCCAATAAAAATTATTTACCCAAATAACTTTTGATTCCTTTTTCAATTTCCTATATATGGAAAATCTTAATTTGATTGATTTTTCAGATTTATAAATTATATCTATCAAAATGAACCTAAACAAATTTTCTCTTGTATATTTTAATATATGTATATAAATATTTTTTGGGGGAAATTCTTTCAAATGAAAATAAATCAATTTGTGAAAATTTTTCTGATTACATTAAATTCATATTAAATTTGTGCTTATTGAATAGATTATTAAATTCAAATATCAAATTTAAAAGTTAATCAGTTGAAAATAATAGTTAAAATTAAAATGTCTAATAATAAATCTAATTTTTAAACAAAAACTTAAGAATGACATTATTATAAAGATTAAATGCTTAGAAGTAAGAGATAATTTTTATCTTTTAGACCTACTACATTCGGCCTCGGTTTGAATATAACTCTCATATTTGGACAAGGGCATCACAAACCTGTCTCCAATAATTTGATTTAATACAAAGGCTACGTTTCGAAATATTAAACGACTTAATATCTCTAAGACACCGCCGTAATATACGAGCTATGAATCTGCAAGGAATTATCTTTTAAAGGAAAGAAGCGAAACAATTTCATTTCATTGTATTTTGATAGGGATTTGTTGCAAGCGTATTTGCGGAACCGAAAATACATTTTAATGGAACATAATAATATTAATTTTTTTTAAATAATTTGTAATTCTTACCACAATTTAAGTTTTTACTGATTCATCTCCTAAATATAAAAAAAAAATTACTGAACGTACTTTAAACTAAAATGTTTTGTAACCAGGAGAAACTCTCGCAGTGCTACTGAGCCCCGGAACCGCTTTGGAATGCCAGAATAAGTTCAAATGTAAAGATATATGTATATGAGAATAGCTAAAGCGGTGCCACTTTTTTCTGCGGAAAACTTCGTTTGCTTTCAATTTTTCCACACTGTCATAGTAACTCTAGTATATTTATAAATATTATTTAAGCTTTACATTTTTAAGGAACAATGCTTTTCTCATCTTTAAACCTTGATTAAGACATGATATTTCAATCAAGTATGAAACTATTTTATTTAAAGATAAATATAAAGTCATTTGAAGTTTACATAAAAATTATTAACTAACATTTATTACATTAACTACATTTGTTACATAATACAAACAGATTTTTGATTTCTCATTAAATAATTTTTAGCATATTTAAATTTATTTTTTTTCAGGCTGGATAAATTTTAAATATTTAAATTAAGAGATAAGTGAATCTTTTTATATGGAAATTTTTACCATTCAATTTTATATATATTTTTTTTATTTAATAAAAAAATACATAAAATTTAATGGTAAGAATTTCCATATAAGTTTCTGATTAGCCATAAAAATCTAGCTAGTAAAAATATTTACCCTTTTTTTATAATAAAAATCGATTATTACACAATTTATTTTAATTTAAAGATAATCTAAAAGAATCTGAAATTTCTATTTAAACTATCATTTTTAACTATAAAAATTATGCCATTGTACGATAATTGAAAACTGATAAAATTCTGAATATAATTACAATGTAATTATTTTAATTTTGTAAATTTTCCATTAGATTTCCAATAAGATTGTTATACGTTATTGTAAATGTGATGTTACCACTCAATTAACACAATTAAATATTTTTCTTTCGTGTTCTAATTAACAATTTAAAAATGTGGAAAATTTAAATTTTCAAAATATTGTGTATTATATTAGCAAAACTTAGGGTTTGAAGCGAAAAGTTTACACAGTTCCAAAATTACAAAAAAAAGTTAATCCTATTGAATCCCTTGAGGTATTCGAGTAAATTTTACATTCGAGTAAATTTTACATTAATCAAAAATATTGATTTTTTTAAGAACAAATTTAGTTTTCTAAAATATCTTGAAGAAAATTGAATTTCATTTCGAATCTAAAATAGAATTTTAAATTAAAGTTACAAAGTTTTCAATAATTTGACAAACAAAAACTACTTTTGGTTAGAATATGAAACTTACTTATAGTTTTTATGTTTTTCAATCAAAACTTTATAAGAGATTGGATTGAATTTATATGATTTTATATGCATTAATAATATGGTATCTAATCCTAATCAATCTTAGACACAAGCACCACTTTAGGCTTCGCAGTTCTGAAAAACAACGCTATAACTACTATCCGCTGTCAACTGGTAATTTAAAGAAAATTTAAACTTATAATAAGAAACAAAATTTTCCTCGTGATTGTCAGAAGCCAGACACCAACTGACCAACACCAACTGTAATTAGATCAACTTAATTTTTCTACTAATTTGATTCTAATAAATTAATCAATTAATAGCATTTAGTTAAATTTCTCTTAAATGTCATTCAAAATTAATGCTATCACAAATGGAAATATTTGTGCCTAATTAATTTTCTTACTCTAATACTCTAGATTAATGGATCAGAATAATTTTACTAATAGTTTGGTTGATGGTTGAAACATTATACAAATTGTTTTAATTACTTCAAATCTGCAAAAAAAATCCTTGAATAAATGTACAAATAATTACACTTCATTTATCAAGGGATTAAATTATATTTAAGATATAAAAACAATATCAAGGATATTTTGTTATATTGCTGACAGTATTTTATTGCATGAAATAAATGTGTTTTATTGATGTCATAAGGTCAGAAAAAAAAATTACACATAAATCTTAATTAATAAACTTTTATGTATATTAATGAAAATGTTTCTTATAATTTTTTTTTTTCCAAATGTTGAACAGAATTTTCCAATCGGATATGAATAGGTGTACTTTCAAAAATGTTGTAATTTTTTATATAATTTTATTTGAATTGGAAAACTATGATTAATTCTAAACAAAAATCAACATAAAATGTTGGATTGATAATATTGATGATCGAAAACTTTACATAACTTGAAAAACATTTTATTTTTATTTGTTGGAAATGAAAATAAAATATGAAAATGCAATTTTTGAAAGAAATAATCCAAACCGGAAAAAACAACTCTAGAGAAATGGTTGACTTTTATTAATCTGGAGTCATAGTGCCACCGTCAACAAGCATTGACGGTGACCTTAAATTTTAAATTACAATGTTTGTTTTAGAAGGCACTTTTCAAAATTATCGTTTCCTTACTTTTTGTGACATTGATGCTACTAATGCTACTTTTTAATTTAAAATAAGTTTTCTACTATACATTTTTAGAAACGCTGATAGTAGAAATCGTTCTACTACACCGACATCGTCAACGTTGAACATTATAATAATTGCTTAATTATACAGCTGTCAACGCGACAGTGTCGGTGGCATTGATTCCAGCTTAAATATTGATCCAGAATGCAAGAAAGATTAAACATTTAAATAAAGTTTGACTTTTAAAAATAAATATAATATAATAAAAACATATTTTTTCCATTTTACGTTCTTTACGAGTTGTTCTCACATGTTTGTTAATTTAATTATAATTCCCAAAATATTTAAAAGGGTTTAATTCAGTTTACAAAATATATTTTAATATAGTTTGACACGATTTTGATATTCAGACGTAATTTATAACATTTATAACTTTTTCCTGCTTCTTGTTGTTAGGTGCGTGAAAAATAAAACTTATATATTTAAAACAAAAAAATCCTTCCTAAAAACTCTTAAAAGTTTCCATACTTTATTGATTTTCTAATTTAACACATAAAATTTTTTCTAAAGCCAATATTTTCATAAAATTGTTTACATGACAACTAAATATACTTAAATATTATTAGTGTTATATAATTAAAATAAGTTAGAATTATCCATTATATAAAAAATCTATAAATAATGTTACCATGTTTTAGTTCAATGTAGATTAAACTGATAACCAGAAACAACTAATAACATGAATACTTAAATATCAAAATTTATATGTAATTTAATTCATGATGGAATTTGAAAATGTAAAATGAAATTTATGCAAATTATATATTAGAAGAAAATAACATCGACCACCAAAACATAAAAAATAACTTATAATATTTATAAATAATTTAATTAAAATATAGATTTTATGTTAGGTTGAATAACGTTCGTTCAGTAATGATTTGTGTTTAAAATATGAACGAATTAGAACTAAATTCTCACTTAAGTATTATGAATATTTATGTATTAGAAAAGCAAGATAAAAAAATAATAAATCTGAATAAATAATAATATTCCTAGAAGTACTAAACATTATTAAACATTATTTATTCAATCACATTTCTAAAATTATTCAGTACGTAGTTTCATTACGCGGTTTCTACACTTTAATTCACGGTAGCACGTGTTGTTGTTCATATTTTGTTAAGGAACCAGTGACCTCAAATTTTTACACTAAATTTCTGATTTCAGGTTTCGATGGTAGATCTTTACTATCAAAAATATCGCATATTTTATGTAATTTTGATTTTATAGATCGATTTTCAAGCAAAATTGAATTATTATAAGATTATCATAAATGGACAACATTTTACTGTGAATCAGAACTTTTAGCATTATCTAATGTTAACCCTAAAAGTGTATACCCTTTACATTGGTCACTTATTTTAACACCACTTCGTCTTATACAATTCTTTTCGCTATAAGAAAATCTATCATCGTAAAAGTATAAAACGAAATTATTTAAATAGCTAATTCAAAAAGTTGGAATTAATAAGTTTTTGACTTATTCAATAATTAATTTTTCTTAAAATATATTTGATGAGGCTTGAGTTGACACTGCAGAATTTTTAATTAAATTTCTTAATTTTCAATTGAAGATTAATACAAATACCTTTGAAAATATGTAAGAAATGAATTAGAAAATCAAAAAGATTTATTAGAAAAATATGAATATGAATCCTTTAGAATAATTTTGTTGCCCACTAGAAAAGTTCCTTCAACTAAATTTAAAATATTTAATATTTTTGTGTAATTTTAAATATATTTATCACTTGTGGAAATTTAATTAAGGAAATAATGATAATTTTCTCAATTTTCTATTACCGTATAAATAAAATGAAAATTATTAAATTTATTATGAATTGTTTAATTTAAATTTTGTTGAAAAAAGTATAAATATTCTTTTTTGGGGGAAAGCAAAATTTAAATTTGGTATTAAAAACGTAATTTAAATTTATATTACAAATATTTTCATTAATATTTCTTTCATAATTATATATATAGATTTTTATAGGCGACATTTATATATAGCTTTAAATTTGATTAATTATTAATAACAGAATTTATACTTTATAAATTATAATTAAATATCTAATTAGATTTTATTATATATTTATACTTAGAGTAAAAGCGAAAACGGAAGTGAAAGCGTAGAGTAATAACAATAATGATAATTATTGTAATACTCGAATCAATTTTGTAATTTTATATCAATTAATTTATTTTACTATGTTTTTTAATATTTTTTGAATTATTTATCCCATATTTTATGATATTTTTAAATTCTTTAAGATTGCAATTTTTTTTAATAAGTTTTCAAAAATGTTCCTGACATTATTCCTAGGCCATTAAAAAAGCGAGCAACAAAGCTTCTTAAAATGGTTAAGAAGAAAACCAAAACAATGATAGACTTCATATCACTATACTATACAATCTGTTAAAACACTTAAACACAATCGTACTGTCACCGGAGCAAGTGTATAGGTTCTGCTAAAATGAGGATGAAAATACGAAACAAATTTCGAAGGCTAGGATGTTGCATGAAGCAGCTATACTGTTTCATTAACAGTTCAAGTGACGAATATTTAGAAAGTATAACCCAATAATCCAAATGGCTGCAGTGATGAGGACTGCATGTAACCCAATCTTAATCTAAACTAAAACCTAACCTAAATCTAATAACAAGAAATAGTCAAAATTTATCATATTTATTTCGCAACTTATATAAACGAATAATTTTTGAAAATAAATTTAATTATTAATAGTTTAAGAAGATTTTAGCTTAACAAGTCTAGACTGTTAATTATTCAAATTATCATTTACGTATAGTTTATGTATTGATAAATATTGAAAACTACTAAAAAAAATTAGAATTATGCATTTATAAATTATTATCTCACTTTTCAAAAAATGATTAATAAATCAAATAATGTCGATTTATGACAGCCACGATAAACGGTTTCAAATATTAAAAATGATAATAAAATTAAATGAAAATTCTTTACCAAATTTATTGCCAAAAAAGTTTTCACATATAATTGCATAAGAAAATTTAGTATCTTATCAACAACAATGAAACTTTTTATAATTTATGTTTTACAACAAAAAGAAACTGTCATAAATGTTTTAAGTATTTTTTAATTTTTATGATATTGTTACCGAAAAGTAAAATTGTCTAATAAAATTTGAAATTGCTATCATGTCAACATGTATAAATATTTAATTTTGGGTACAAATCCAACAAAAAAAAATCGAAATTCCAAAGTTAAATTATTTTATGAAAATTATTTTTACATTTCTATATAATTTTTATTTTTTATTTTTTTTATATTTTAAACTTAATCTTTAATAAATCTTCTTTGTATTATGAAACTTAAACTAAATGGCTTAAAACATAAAAACTTTATATAAATTTACATAAATAAGGGATAATTAAGGATTATAATAATGAAAATTTACTTAAATAATCCAAAAAATAAAATTATGTAAAATACAATATTTTTCAGGACATTTTTATGATAATTTTCTTCCCAGTAACAATAAATAAATATACTTTATTAAAACTTTGTAAATATTACAAGGATATTTTTTATAAAACTTTTTAATTATTTTAATTAAAATAGCACCTGTCTAGTAAGTAAGTTATAATTTTGCATAGACAAGTGTTACCTGGACACTTAATCTAAAAAACATTTATTTTTAAAGAAGGTTAAACTTACCAAATTGTTACATTATCCATTTATCCTAGTAATCATAAATTCCTTAATTTATTAATAATAACTGATTTTGACATTTTCTTATTTGATTCTTGACCAATTCTTATAAATATTTACTCAATTTTCCGGTCTGATCATTTATGGTTTTCAGTATTTTGTTTTTAAGAACTTATTTCGAAGAAAATAAAAAATTTCCAATCTGGAAAATATTAAAAACCAACATAAATATCATGGCACTTCAATTATTTTTCACAAACTTGTCTACAAAATTTTTATTTTTAATATATAATATTAAAATAAACAAATTTCCATGTTAGAAAATTTTTTTATTTTGATATTTAGATAATTTTCTTACGGATAAATTATTATATAAATTATTAAATCTTTAATGGTGAAGATTTTTCTTTTAGCAATTTTCAATGTCATGAAAAACACAAAAACAAAAATACAAATTTTCTATATTTATAAATTCTTTAAAAGAAAAACCAAAAACAACAAAAAGAAAATTTACCTAATATAAAAATCTAGTCATAAACATTTCGCCAGAATCACGTACAAAATTTTTGGTTATTTTCTTTTTAAATAAAATTTTTCTTATGTGGAGTTCAATTTCAATTTTCAATACCAAAAAGAAAAATCGATTGTAAAATTTCTTATTTTATATCTTTATAATATAAATATTAAAGCTAATATTTATTTGAAAAATATTTCAAATAATTGAAGTGTAATTTATTGAGAGAACACTTTAATAACATGAAAACTTTTGCAGCAATAGTTCAATAGTTTATGGATGCTGAGTTTAATAGTAATCCCAATGATTCGTGTTAATATTGTTGTCCTTCATGCTTCATTTAAAATTTTCTGGTATTATTCAGATGAAAGAATACCTAAAAAAAGTCTAATATTTACAATACAATTTGAACAAAACCTTAGGCTACCCAGACATACTTAATTAAATTTATAAAAAAATGAATTTGAATTTCCCCTTCAATATTATTTTCTTTCATATTACCAATTGTAATCTTTTACCATTATTTATGGTCATATCTGCCTGTCAATAATTATTCCTGGGAATGACTATTAAGAGTGAAATTCGTTTGAATGTTTAAATAATCTTTGAAGTACGAAATATTTACAAATAATCCAGTGGATATTCAAAAACGACATTTTGTGGATAAATAATAAACAAATTTTTAAATTTTTAAAGAATTATTATAAAAAAAAAAAATTAATTATTTGAATTAAAGAAAACTAATTTTTAAAGTTAATCTCCGAAATTCCTTGATTAGTAAATTAGTATATTTGCCAGGCAACCGGAAAGTTGTATACGTAATTTATAATTCCTTTTTCATAATTTTTCAAATTATTTTTCTTATTATTAAAACAAACAAAAAATTAAGGGTGGAAATCCTAGTTAAATTAATATGTTTAAAGTGAACTGAATTATCTAAAATAAAGTAATTATGATAATTTTAAAGGGGCTTATTAGCTTTGTACAATATTCTGCAGAACAAATTTTCTTTAGCTTCGTTCACTTTGTTTTAAACCGCTCTTAATAACGACAATTTATTTTACTTCCAAAATAGTTAATTTCAATTTGTTACTGCGATGATCTCGCTTTTATATATTGTGAATTCCTAAGGATAACCTCAGTTTTGTCCTTTTGATGAAGAACATTTAGATATATATTTTATGTCTCTTTATTGTTAATAAATTAACTAATAAACAATTCCTTGCTAACATCGAATTGATAGGTTTACCTGCCCCTATCAATATTTCAAATCGAATTTTTTTCTAGTCAGATTCTACAAAACTTTTAAATGTTGTTAAAAAAAATTAAAATTACAAGTGTCCTCACCTAAATTCTGAGTGTTGGTAATTGGTGTCCTTTTTAGTTAGACATCATCTATAAATTTGTATTTTAGTACAATTAATTAAAAAGCTTCTAAACAAAATTTGAATAACAATAAAATTAGGCTATTTATTTTAAGTCTCATTTTTATTATTCAAATTTTTATGGACAATTTTTCTTTGTAAAAATTAATGTTCTTTTTTAAATACGATATATGTATTTAAATTTTAGATGAATTTACAGAATATTCTGAAAGCATATTAAATTTTAAAGGTAAAATACTGAACGTGAAAGAAATTTAAAGAATTTTCACATTTTTCCTTAACTTTATAATAATAAATAACCATTGGGTAAATAAAGAACACCAAGTGGTAGAAAAATATTTTACCACTTAATTTCTTTTTCTACCGCACTTGTTTAACTTATTTTTCTATATTTTTAAAAAAAAATATATTTAAATGGAATTTTGTCAAATGAATTGCTTTCAGAATTGTCATTTTTTAAAAATTATTTTAACATTTTGTCAGAGCATCACATTATAAATATTGAAAAACTTACAAATAATTATTAAAAAAAACCAATTTTGTCATGTCCCTAAAGTACAGTAGTGTCCAGAAAAGTAGAAATTTGAGCAAATTGAGGGAAATGTAAGCAGATTCAATTCAAATTTATTCATTGTAGAAACCACCCATTTACGATTTATTAAAAAACTTCAGTTGGAAGAGTATTTCAATAAGTAAAAAAAAATGGTTAATAAAAATCTTTTAAGACAGCAAAATTGAAAATTTAATTTAAAATTTGAATATTTTACTTCAAGAATTTCAATTAATTTCGATTTTGTTTTACTGTTCTCCAATTGGAAATTTGTTGTTTTGTAAACATAATTATCAACATTTTTTCAACATGGTCCATCCATCGTGCTCTATGTTTTCACTAATCCTAATTTTCCGGCACCTACTTAAACGCGCTGATGTAGGTAGAATGAAAATTAAGAATTTTTTTTTGGTAAAATGATTTTCATTTACGAATAATTATTCTATTTTGATATTAAAATCTTGACAAAATTAATTGATTTATTTATTTTATTAAGTATTTTTAGTTGTGTAACTATTAAATACCAGCTTCTATGTCGTATGTCGAGGAATGATTAGATGAAAATATGACTCTGTCTACGCGGGAGTCAAGAACGAACGATTTATGAACAAAATTATAAACCGCGATGTTATGAACTTAATTAAAACAAATTTGAATATATGAAATTAAATTGAATTTATTAAAATAATTAATTATTTATTTTATATTTCACATTTATAAAATTTATTGGTTCTAAAATAAATTTTTCCACTCAATTAATGTGCAGATTTACACAAAATTACTTTATTTTTAACTTTTTCGGCGTCTAATAAATTACAAATTTTATTGTAAATTTGTGTAATTGTTGTGTAATTTATTGAATTTTATATTTTTTTTAATAAAATTAGCAAAATATTTTTAAATGTTGGGATAAAATGTTCATACCAAGGCAAAATAATTTATCCTGTCCCAAAAAAAAAAGAAATTGAAATAATAAAATTGTTCTGAAAACTAAAATGAAAATATATTCACTAAATCTATTTTAGCCAATATTAAACTAAAAAAAAATTAATTTCCAACTATTTAATTCAAAAAGGAAAGCAATTTTTTCCATGTTTTGGCAATGAAAAATTCTAGTAATACCAAAAGTTTTATTTATTACACTATAAAAAGCAGAAAGTTACAGCATAAATTTACTACTATGAATTTATTCTTTTTCATAGCATAAATTACTTAAACAAATTTGGCTTTAAAAAGTTTTTCTGCATTTTACATTTTACATAATTTTACATTTTTGATGTGGCTGAATTTAATGGAAACATACCGAAGCTTTCAAATGATACATCAATGGAATTATTTGCAAAGCGCTGTTGTTAACCATATGAAACGGAAATTTGGACCTACTAATTTTATATGGATTCCGAGTCAAAAAGTTGCTTTATAGTGAAGAAATATTTAATGGCAACAAGCTTAGATATTTGTTATAAACAAATGTTAGCTTTTTTCAAATAAATATTGCAAATTTTATTTGCTGGTACTCATTTAAAGCTGGTTTTATATTAAATTTCGAAAATATTGTTTTAAATTGTAAAACGTATGCCCCTGGTGATAATTTAACAATTGCTGATTTAGCATTATTGGCAACTATATCAAAATATGATGTTGCTAAATTAGGAAATATATAAATGTTGCCAAATGGTATAAATATATTAAATCTGTTGCACTAGGACCAGGTAATGATCTTAATGAATCTGGTTTGGAACAATTTCAAAAATATTTTGATTAGAAAGCAGGATAAATTGTGACATTAAGAAATTAATATTTTTCTTATTTAATTTAACAAATGCAACACAACGTAGGACAAGATCATCGTTGTAAATTTAGTGCCATTAATGCACAAAAAAAAATATGTAATATTGTAAATTTTGTAATTAATGTAAATTTATGTGTAATAAAAACAAAATAATGGATTTTTCGTAGATTATTTTAATGTTTTTGGAAGCAAAAAAAATTTAAAATAAATTATAATTTACATAGCAAATACTTAATAACACTAAATACTTACATTTTGTATAATTTTACAACAACTAACCTTCGCAATTTCGAATAAAATGTTATTGTTATTTTTTACAGAATTCAAGTATATGTCGAAATTTCGTAACATCACTCGCAATTCAAACATTACGACACCTAGAAAATCCGGACTTCTAAACTTCTTATATTTCACCTTCTTTTGTTTCTGCTCAATATTAGCCACTATAATTTTATATCCAATTTGTTTTTAATCACTGATGCTTAAAATGTATATTACAATTTTCACATCGTATCGTACGACTTATTACTTTACTATCAGAATAGCTCCATTTAATTTAGCATTAAAAATAATATTTTTATTGAAAATTACTTTATACAACTTTACTAAGAAATGTTCATGGATTATTAATTTTTGGACAAATTGAATGATATAATCAATTTCAAATTCAATATGTGAATTATTTTATTATTAAATTTTATAACCAATTATAAATGAGGAATGGCGACTTAAATTATACCCAAGTAATTTGTAGAAATGAATTGAGACGTAGTTTTAAATATATTTTTAATTATTTACTTGAAATTTTCAAAATAATATTTTCCATTTAATCTCATCTACCACAGTTAAAGTCACATTTAATTATATTTGATAAGTGAATAAAATTGTTTTATAATATGAATTTATTCATTCATCAGAATAAATTAGGTCAAAGTCAACGAAATAAATTGAAAAATTTAAATTATTATGATATGAAAACAACTATCACAACAAAAAAAATGAATTTTCCGTAAATATGAATTTAAAAAAATCAATTTTCTAAATTTTTGAAAAATTAACCAATTAAATATTTCAAGAAAATTTAGTCTTTATAAAAAGTCTAAATAAATTAATAATTTCCCTTTAAAAAAGGGAAATTACAAATTTATTTTGAAAATAATAATTGTTAAAAAATCAGATCCGAGTCCTCGACGAAATGACTACAAAAGATACATTAAAACCTAATTGTTAACCTATATAAATAAATTGTAATACAGAATGAAATATTTATACATTGAATATAATCTAATTTGTCAGACTAAGGTATAGAAACTTCTAACTTCATTATCCATTCTATGCTAGCCATTCATACAAAAGAGTCTTTATAAACAAATTCATCATTATTCAAATTCATAAAAATATCTTCGTGTACAACATAAAATTTTCTGTTTACGTTAGTCTTTTCTCTAAAAGTTTTATACTCAAAGATTTACATAAAAATCAAATTTTTTTTATATGTAATATAAATACAGGAAATTATATCAACTAAAATCTAAAAGGAATAAAGAAAAATTTAAATTGAATTTTCTGAAAATAAATTGATATAAAATCAAATTTTTGAAAGTTTTCAAATAAGGTCAATATTATGTATTTTTACTGTACACATTTTATAAGATACATCACATAAAAACATAATTTAAAATAATATTATTTTCTTTTGTCGTTTATTTATTTAATTTTCCATTTCATGAGCTATCAAAAATCAATTCAAAAAAAAAAATTTCACAATTTCCATATACAATTTTAACAAAAAAATAACCAATTCTGTTTCGGATTACATCTTAATAATGCTTAACAAATAACATAAAAAGCATAAACTTTTATATTATTGGTAGAAACATAAAATTTTTGGTTTTAACATAAATTAATGATTAATAATATTCTATGGTAACCGACTCTTAAATATTATTTAACTTTCTAAATAAATATTTAGAAAGAAACCTTTGTATATAAAAATTCTGAAATTTAATCATCTTTATATTCAATGTATAGATTTAATCAATAACTTGATGGAAGTCACCTACCCATCTTCGATTTGTTAAAAAAAGACTTGAGTTGGAGGAGTACTCCATGAAGTACAAAATTGCTTATTTAATCAAATTTATATGAAAATCATTTAAGACAACAAAATTGAAAGTTTATTTTTAAAATTTGAATATTTTACTTCAGGAATTTCAATTAATTGTGTAAAGTGTTTTTTTAGATGTTATGTTTTAAATAATTATTAAATCTCAAGTATTTTTGAACAAGAATTAATTTTAACTAACATATCTAAAAACACTGTCCACCGACAATTTGTGAAAATTACTTTCAAAGAATTTGCTACAATAAAATTACTTAATTTATTCTGTAATATGTTTCTATGTAATATAATAATGTAAGGTAATACATTTATCTGATTATGAGTATCTTATTAAATAAATCTCAAGATTTAATTTACATAATATATCAACAAAACAATACAATAAAATTTGTATTTAAATAATATTTAATTTATAATAAAAAAATACGATTTTACATAAATTTCAGTCAAATATTACACGTTAATGTGTAGATTTAATAAGCTAAAAAATTCAGAAATTTATTTTGAAAAGCTAAATCTTATGATCCTTTTCGCATCATAATTTAACATTCATTACAGAAATATTTAAACATTAATTTATCATAAATTTATTATAAATATTTTATGAAATTATTAAATAAAGCCGAATCATTAACACATTAATCTATGAATATAAAAAACATGTATTTATTTGTCACCGAAATATGTATTTGCATAAGTGTAGAATTATAATATTTTTTATTGGAATTTTTTTAAAACTTTATTAAAGTAGATTTCATTTCCGATCTATAAGGATTAAAAAAATTTAACATGAAAAGTGTTCAATAACAATACTACACTTCTTAAAAACTTACCTCTACCTAATGTCGATTTCTGTTAGCACAAAAAAAAAATGACTTTTATCTAGATCAAATTTTCTTTTCGATTGGAATAAAAAATCAATTTGTTTTCACAATTCCAAAAAAATAGGATGAATTTTATCAGATCTTTATTATTTCTCAAATGCACGAATTTACCCCTCAATTCAATTATTACCAAAACAATTTGAAATGAGAATTATATCAATATTTTTTATTTCCACATTCACTTTGACTAGGGTTTTTCAAAAATTATACTTCAAACTAACCACTCAAAAAATAATGACGTGACGGACACAACGGAGACGGGCACAAATGTCATATTGAAATATATGAAAGTGAGCAAAGTAATGACAGGAGCAATGTAGACGACAGACACAACATGAATAAATTCAATTAATTTTAACTTAGACCGACATGAAATAAAATGAATAAATAAAAGAGTTTAACTGAAATTAATATAAACGTAATTTGAAAAATCATAAGTTTATGTTAAATGTCATTTGCAAAATAAAACTGTCATCGACATCCACTTTGCTGGATCAAAAATTCTTCATCGTTTCTTTTCCGACCTTCACAACGAGCGTTTTAGTCAGCGAGGGTTTTTGTACTGTATAACAAAAAAAAATTGATCAATAGTTTCCATATTCGATTGGCGAAGAAAAAACTGATACTTACGATGAAAATTTGGTAAAAAACCAATGAAAAACTACATAAGTTTTCCAGTTAATATTTTATCACTTGATCATCTCTCTATAAAAACATAATTTCAGTTATAAAATGAATTTCCGAATATTCAAAATTATGAATTTCTATATGGTCTATTAAATAATTCATCATAATTTTATTATATAATTCAATAGTTATAAATAAATCTATCAAATATTAAATTATTATATATAAAATCATAAATTCCACAACAATTAAAATATTTTATAATCCGGAAAAAAAAATATACATATACAAAAAAAAGATATTAATAATCCGCAACATAAAAATTCAGATATTTATATATCTACAATTCAATTATTCATGAATTTATCTGATTTTTATATATAATTTAAAGAATTATTGTAAAAATGAAATTCTTAAATATTTATATATTCCAAATTCAATTTTATTATAAAATGTCCTCAACCTTGTTTTTAATATAACGAATAAATTACATTCAATTAATAAAAATAATCATCTTTTATATAGTTTTACTTGTAATGTTTAAAATAGAATTAAAAACGTTTTAAAATAGAATTTCAAGATTAGAATTTGTTCTCATGACATATAAAATTTGTAAACATAATAATTAATTTAATAAGAACTTTGCTTTTTGTACTAAATAAAGTACAACGATGTAACTTTTCAGCTTTATTACATACCAAGTGACTAAGAAAATTATAAAATTGATTACAGAATTTTTCAAAAATAGATTATTTTTTAATTGTAATTTAATTCAAAATAACAAAGATTTGTTTTACATGGAAATTCCTTGTAGATTCTTAAAATATTTTAAGAAAATTACTATACAAATACTTTCTGGAGTCAGTATACGAATAAAAATTACTGGTACGAATTATGAACAATATCAATATTGATAATTTATTTGTTTTTGGTAACATAAATTATAATCTTTAATAAGTTTTCTCGATTTTTACCAGTCGTTATCTTTAAATTATGATTTCCAAAATTCAAATATTTCACATTTTTATCATGAATTGTGAAATTTTGCATAATGAAAATTTTTACGTTTATTTTAAATTTACTAAAATTAAATTTAAAATATGCACATCGGTGAAATCTGGCAAAATATTTTACAGAATTTAGAATTTTTTATAAAACCGATCAGTATTTTCGAAAAATGTTATCTAAATTACATTTGTGGAATTACATTGTATATTTATCATTGTACTTTCTAAAATTATCACGAAAGGACTTGAACTACAGCTATTTACCACGTCGCATGGCTAGCCATCCTGTCGTAGATGTATGAAGCCCAACGAAAAAAGAACAACTTACAACTGCCCAGCGCTGGTGAAGAACAGAAATTGCCTATAAACGACTTACGGAAACCGGTACATAGCTTTAAGTCCATCGAGTCGGATCTAAAATGACCTCACCCATGCAAGAGTTCATGACAATGTGTGGTAGCAAAACAATACTAAAGCACTACATGGAGTCTGTGTGGGGCTCGTCACTCGAACCGGTTAACCAACCACTCTTATAGTTAATCAGCACAACTACAAATATTTCCTTCAGTGTGATCTTGTCTAACAGCTTGAAAATCCATGAACAAAAGTTGAATCAATCTCTCGCCAATATATTTATTTTATAGTAATCTTTAATATAACGTTAATAACTTATGCTATTAGCTAATTCTGACAATTTTTAAATTGAAGTTAACTTTAAGATAAATTAAACTTCCTGAATTTAGATAAATTATGTATTGTTACTTTTAAAAGATAATGAAAATTCTAATTTCCTGTTTGTCATTTATCAAATTATTTTTTGTTATCCATTTTAAAATACATCATTTATCAAATCCATATATCCGTTTTGGTCAGTTTTAATATCTTACCAAGAAACTCACCATGACCTCGACAGCATTTTTTTTTTGTATTTATTGTTCTGGTCAGAAATATCCGAAATATTGCTTAGACTACAAATTAATTTTTGGAAATTATTATGTCATAATCTTAAATTTTTTAGATGTTTTTTTAAATTTCCATAAAGGTTCATGAAATTAAATTAAAGTTCGGAAATTACAAAATCTAATATTGAAATGGACAACAAATAAAAAGCAAACTTAATTGTTTCGTCTGCAGAGGACATGTCACAAACAACTTCTTCAATTTTCTTAAAGTGTCATATCCTATCAAATTTCCTTATAAAAACTTTTCCATCAATTTTTTGTTTTGTCGTATCAACATTTTCTGTTTCCTATATTATGATAAATTATCTCATGGTTGGTAACGTTACTAGAATTTGGTAAGATTATTTTTGGTATAAAGGAATTGTATATTACGTTACTTCCGTTCATTTGTTCACTGAGTTTATCCTAAAATAATAATTATTTTATTTTATCCCTTCGGTTATTTGAGAAGTTTTAATATGAAATATCGATTGTCAATGAATGAAAAGAGACCACCGATTATTGTTATTTAATTACAAATATTTTAGGCTAATTACTATTTTAATAATGATATTGTTATTTATGAAAATTAAATATTCTGTTATTAAATTATTAAGTTTTGATATATTTAAAAAATCCTTTTCATTGTTGGGACTTCATTTTCTGAAATATCGCTGTAATATCGAAAAATACCTTAAGTAATTTTATAGTAAAATGTGTTCGGTGTACTTTCTAAAATTATCACGAAAGAACATGAACTAAAGCTATGTACATGCCGCACGATTACCCATCCTGTCGTAGATGTATGAAGCCCAACGAAAAAAGACAATTTACAACTGCCCAACGCCGGTGAAGCACAGAAATTGCATATAAACGACTTACGGAAACCGGTACATATATTTAAGTCCATCGAGTCGGATCTAAAATGACCTCACCCATGCTAGAGTTCATGGGAATGTGTGGTAGCAAAACAATACTAAACCACTACTTGGAGTCTGTCTGGGGCTCGTCACTCGAACCGGTTAACAAACCACTCTTATAGTTAATCAGCACAACTACAAGTATTTCCTTCAGTGTGATAGATTTATTCTTGTCTAACAGCTTGAAAATCCATGAACAAAAGTTGAATCAATCTCTCGCCAATATATTTATTTTATAATAATCTAAGTGGTGTAGATACGCGGTGGGCTTTAACCACCCACGGTACAAACCAATCCATCCAAACCTAATAAATAATTTTAATATAAATATAAGAAGTTTTGAAAATAAAATAATTTTTTCTAAAATATTTTTATAAGGTATTTTGATAAATCGAGAAAATAAAAATTCTAAAATTTTTTACCTGAAATCTAATTTATTTATCTTTTTTCATCCAACGAATATTTTTTATTTGTTTACATATTTTAGTTGTTGATCTCTCGAAATTTGCTACCGTATTTATATTTAATCTACAAAATACAAATATATATAAACAAATATGCTTTCAAAATTATATTACATATATACATACAAAACTAATAAATATTCTTGCATGTGGTTTTTTAACATATATACATACATCAATTTAAAAATACTACAAAAGATTTTTATGGCCCATTTCATAGCGAGGCCTTAAGCTTAAGCTTAACACCGTAGATATTCTTGCCGTTTTTAATGTTAAACAATAGTTCAAATATATAGAAATATATAAAAGCTGGCAAACTCGTCGCCGTCATATAGGCAGTGATACTCGTGTCGTTATAAAGTTCAATCGATTTCAACTTTTGAAGTCGTTGTCAATGTCAAATGTCGATTTGACAAATATAATATATTATTTTGCATTTTAATTTGCAACAGCACGAGCGGCAAGACTGTCTGAGGCATAACTAAACCGATTCTGTGGCTTAAGCCTGCAATATTCTGAAATAAAATTTACCCTAAGCTTAGTTAAACCAATTATGTGAATATGTGAATTATGGTGAATGATAATTAAAAAATTATATCATTCTAATTGAAAATGAACTGAAGTTTAAGTTGTGGCAAATAATGCTTAAGTTCTCACTGTGAAATCGGGCATTATATTCCAAAATATACAATGAAAAGCTCAACTTATTTTGTCACAATCAAATGAATGCTATTCATTGCTCACTTTGATCATTGATCGTATAAAATTCGTCATCATGACTAGTTGTAGAGGTTGTAGAATGACGAAATTTGTATATTTTCATAGCTAACTACAAAACAACAAATTCCATTTACTACACTTCCGTGTTTTTGCTCTTTACTTGTACAATTTGGTTCCCTTAGTTTCTTCCGTTCTCTCTCACACATGCACAAAGCTCTTCTAGATACAATAAAGAGTAAAATAGGGCATGTAATCAGATTCAGATAGAGCGAAAGATTTCATATCAATATCAGTGGGACATTATTGAAGTTTCTATATTGTACAACCAGCTTGAGACCTTCATTAAAATTATTTTTGGAGCTAAGTTTTTATATTTTTAGATATATAATATAATTCTTAAATTCATTCAAAAGCTATTTGAAATATCAGTCAATTAAAATCTTAACGATTAAAACTAAAAGAAATATTTCATGAAATTTTGAAATTATTTATTTTTAATTTGAATTTAATTTATTAGCTTTATTAACCACTACCTCAATTTGCAAAAGATGTGAGGAAGAGGAGTAGGAGTCAGTGGAGAATTGTGCGTACCACTGTAGCTCGGTCTAACAAACAAGGTTCAAGAATTTGGTAAATTTCTTCATGGTTAACTTGGAAGAAACTGGCGGGATAAGTTCGGTTAAAATGATTAATTTCAGTAGAGAAGTTCGTCACGCTACAATAAAAGGGGGTCCGTGGTCGTCGCATGCTACAATGAAAACTGTGTAAGGGAAAATAGCTCCTTGTCCTTTTTAAACCAACCAATTAACCAACTTTATATATAGTTATTTTTTCCTATATTATGTTATATACAAATTAGCGAAAATATTTATTGAATTTTGAAATATATTCGAATTACTTAATTTACAAAAGTACCTGATAATTATCACATAAAATGTATGCAAACTTAAGAAACTAAATGCAAAAGCTTTCAAAATCATTAAAAAAATTTAAAAAAAAAATATGTCTGTCTACTGTCTCTAACATGGCATAACAATTTTTTTTAATAGTTCTTAATGTTACCAAAAATTTACCTTCACTAAAATCTTCCTAAATTATCTACATTTGAATTTTATTCATGGTATGATCAACACCGGCACAAATCAATTCTTTTATTATGTATTTATGTATACATATTTTACAATTTTAGAATATTATTCACGCTGACGCTACTCCAGCTTTGCAAGTCATGAAAACTTTAAAAATCCAAAAAAAAAAACTTGTTCTTTTGATAGTTTGATTCGTTCGAAAGATTCTTATTTTCTAATACAAAATTCTCTAAAAGTTTTGTGTTTAGTTCACTTTGAGTTGTTTTGAGCGACAGATCGCGTATTCGTCATTGTTGTTCTCGACTTTTTGTGCACGCCGTTCGGCTCTTAGAATTTTTATAAACTATTAATTACAAAATTTTCCGCTTGCTTACCCCTCATAAATAGTGGGTTATACCAAAAAAAACTATAATATACTAAAATTGCAAATATTTATTTTTTGATAGATAAAGTTTGGTTGACGTACGTTAAAATTATTATATTATCATTTTTCAAATATTTATTTATAAAGTTTTTTTTTTTTTGAATTTTCTAATAAATACATTATTTTTATGTAATTAATTTTCACTGTCAAATAAAAAATAAAATTGAAAAATATTTTTTGTAGTAACATTATTAAAATAAAAAACATTTCTCTATCAACAAATTTATGTTATTAAAAGAAATCAACAGCAAAGAGCAAAAAAAAAAAAATATTATACAAAGAATTCTTTTCAATGTTTCAAGGTTACCGAATTCTACCTACTAAAGTTGTAGTTAGAAATTTTAGATTGTGGCTTTAAGAATTTTTAGTGTTCTATCAAAATTTATAAATTATTTTTCAAAAAAATTATTGAACAAAATTTATTAAAAATGATTTATTAACTAAACTTTAAACATGAAAGTTTTCTGATTCAGTTTTTTTCGAAAAAATTATTATAAATAATTTTTGAAAATATTATAATAAAAATTTGTTTCAGTGAAACGAAAATAGAATAAAAGCTAAAATAAAAGTGTTTTTTTTTTTTTGTAAATTTCATATTATAATTATTATTAAACACTGAAAAAAAAAATATATTTAATAACAAATTTTATAAATAGTGTAATTATCAATTTTGAAAGTATAATTTTGCTTTTGCCATAAAAAAAACTAAAATCATAAAAATGTAACCATAAAATTTACGATTTATTTTGATAATATTTTCAAATCCTTGTTAAATTTATGACATTTTCAATTCCATATTAATTATCTCAAATTCATTTTCTATGAAGTTAGTATATTCAAAATAAATATGTATTGGTATCACTGATTTTAACATATTTCACTGTGTTCGTACTACAAAATGTTGTCTTAAAAATATGTTTATAAAAATTGTATAATCATTATTAATTTTATAATGTTAAAGAAACTAAATTGATTGATTTGATAACAAATGCTAAATACTTGAATAATTACATTTTTATTACATATTTTTACTTATGTAAAATTTTAGTGATGTCAATATTAATTAAATTATGAAAGCAATTTCAATATATTAATCGTTTTGTCACATTTTGGTCAAATTTTACAAATTAATCGAGTCATTAATTAATAAAAATTAATGAAATTTTTTTTTCTCACAGTGTAAAATACAATTTTTTTTTTTAATTTAAATAAAAAAATCAGTCAATTTTTTATTTCTTTTTGCGTAGGAGTTAAAAAAACATATTTTTTTTATAAAAAAAAAACGAACTAATAATTTATTTATAACTAATCTATATTAAAATTATGAAAAGTTTTATGAAAATTTTGACAAAAAACATTAATTTTTATTCAAATCGTAATTAAAATTCAATTCAGATTGAAGTTAGGCAACATTTAAAAAAAAAATTTTTAATAGTTTAGTGTTTTTGTGACAAATTTCTACTTCTAAGCTATAATTTTTACAATTTCATTAAATATTTCTCATTATTATTATTATTATTTTTAAATATTTATTTATTTATTTAGTTATAGTTTCCGAATCAATTGTTAATATTTTTAGTCTTATATTTTGATAATTAATTAACACACTTAAAAATTAAGTGTAAAATCAAATATTTTATGTAAATAATAATAAATTACAAAATCAAAAAGAAATATAATATTTCCGAAAGTTAAAAAAAATTTTTAATTTTTTCTATATAGTGAATTGAAATTCCAAAATATTTAATAATTTTTATGTTGACGTTTGTTAAATAAATTTCTTTTAATTTTGTATATATGAAAAGTGTTAATTTAGTGAAATATTATATAGTAGGAAAAATGTTATAATTTGAAAAAAAAATCATTTAAAACAGCGTGAAAATCTATTAATAGTTTTATGATTTGTTTACAGTGAAATTTTTTGTTTTAAACGTGATTTGTTTAATAAAAATTTCCTGTTTGAAAAGTAAATAAAATTCCATAAAATTTTTGAATTTAATAATATAAATTATTGGATTTATTAGAAATGATAAATAAAGTGTAATATTGATGATAATCTCGAGACCTTTTATTTGGTTATTTTTGATTAATGTAATTTGATTGATTAATGTAATTAATAAAAAATTATCAGTTCAGTAATCAATTATATAAATTTAAAATTTTATAAGCAATAATTTTATTAATTTTATAAATCAATTGAAAAAATAATTCTAATTCGCTAAAATTAAATATTAAAAACACATTAATCAGTAATATTTTAATATATAAACTTTTAACTAGTAATTTGAGGAGCTAGCATTTTATAAATAGTAAAATCAAATCGTATATTTCATACTATTTGCAAAGATGCCAACCGGTTCTTGAACAGAACCAAAGAACCATTTAATAATTTATATTTTGACGAACCCAACCAAAACCAAACCAATTTTAAAATGAATTGGACAAATCAAACCATTTACATACCATTTCCAATAAAACTGATCCATAAACAAATATATTGTTGTTGGTTTATGGTTCGGTTCTTGTTCATATCCTAGTTTTTATTTTAATGAAATATAAATTAAATTAAATTTCCGTTGTGGGTTCAATGAAAAATTAAATTTAGGTTTTTGTTGTGGCCGGAATTATCTAATACTAATAAAAACAGATACCTCCAAATTATAGCATTTCTAGTATCCTAAATACTAATATACTAAATTGTTGAACCAAAACTGCACCAAAAACAATAAATAAAAATATTTCTTGAATGAAAATATGATAGAATTCTGTTAATTATTAATGTACTCTAAACTCTAAACCATTATAACAATTTTAAAATATTATATAAATTTATATTTATTATCTACATATTAACAGATGTTTATTTGTTGAGCTGTGAAACATTAATTTGAATTGTAAACGCAGTAGATTTTTTATTGTAATTTTTATTTGAACTATAGAATTTTTCGAAATAAATTTACAATTTATGAAACCGAACATTTACCATCCAGTAACTCTCACCATACGCAACAGCAATGCGCTACAACGCAAAGTAAAAAAGACCTCAACCCATATCAAATGAGAGTGAATATATTAACTCAACGCAAACATTCAAAAAAGAAATTGAAGGCAAAACGTTTACAAAACATAAATTTTATAATTATATCATGTTTATGTTTGAAATTTGACAAATAAAATTCATTCTAATAACAAATAATTATGAAAATAATTAAAATCAGCTGTTTATTGACATTAACGCATTAACACAAGTTTGAGAGTGCCTATAACTATAACACCGCCACCGGTGTAAATATTGTGATTTCGCGCGTTGCAAATTGTTTATGTTGATAGTAACTCCAGAATTAAATTTTGGTCAACTAAAATATACATATATTAATTATAATTTATTATTATAACATATTACATATAGATATAATTAATTAACTAAAACATTTTTCAATAAATTTGTTCACATTAATTATTTTCACACTATCACAAATCTTTATTTATTTATTTAATTTTAAAATTTATTGACTATTAAAAGTTCTATTCAAAAATTGACAGCTTTTTATTAATTAGAAATGATAACATGACAATTTTATTTAACACATTCATATTACACCTAATTTTATTAATGCTCCATTTTACAGTGAGAGCTTAAGCTGAAGCTTAACTAAACCAATTGAAATTAGTGAACGTGTATATTTTATTTTATGTGTCCTCCACAGTAGTTTTAGAATAAGTAGTTTTAACTTTTTTCTAATAACTTTTTACTAATAACTTTTAACATTTATATGATTTTTTCCTATTAATTTATTTACTCGAAAAAACTAACCATCTGCGGCTTAAGTTAAACTACACTTTATCTTTAAGTTTGCACTGAAAACCCAGAAAATAAATTAAATCAAAGTTTAAGATCTGGTAAAGACTTAAGCTCTTAATGTGAAATCGGGCATAATAGAATTACATTTAAAATAAAATATAAAACGATTTTTTTTTTCTTATTGATAATTTTCTAGTTATTGAAGTTTTCGGATATTAAAGAAATGTCAATCAATTCAATAAGAATTAAAAACTTTTCAGTAACATTTTTAGTATGATTGATAGATACAGTTCAATAATTTTTAACTGATATCACAAAATTGATTCTAAATGATGCAAGAGGTAATCCTAAATATTAATTTACTTTCAAGTTAAAAGTGTGTAGCAATTAAAACATAAAAACAACATAAATAATTTTATTAGTTTAATTAAAAGCAAAAGTGTTTGTAACTGAATTCATTTTCTTTTGCGTTATTTTTTATAAAATTAATTGTTATGGTTCAGAAATTACGCACAGCTGAATATCATCACATTCATTTAAATTTAAATTTAATTAATCTTTAAGTTGGACCAATTGTTAGCTGGATTTAAACGTCAACGAGTCAGGAATGTCTGGCAATAGCGCTGTCTTCGTTGAAGAGAATGGGGGTTTGTTTACATTGAACAATAAGTAGATAGTGATAACGATAGTGCCAGAATATAAACACGTCAAACGAAATTTGATCTAATCGCTGATTAAAAATATACGTAATTAAAAATTTGTTATTTCTCGAAAATATTTAATTCAAAATTATCAAAATTGGAACATAATTAGTAATTAAATAATATTTAGAAAGTGCGTTCTATCAAACTTCATTATATACGACGTTATATGACAAATATAACTAAATAAGCTATCAATATTTGGCTGTCTCTCAATAGTCTGAATTATTTTATGTGTTAACATCAGTGATTCCCAAACTATGCATCGCGACACATCACTGTGTCGGCAAGTATTTGTAGATGTGTCGTCAAATTTTACAGAACATTTTATAAAGGTGTTACAAACAAACGAGATCAATAATTATTTTCATACATTGTTTTTTACACCAATCATTTTCTTAGTTTTCTAAGAAAATTGTTGGTAATTTTTTTTATTCTAGAACGTGTGAAATTTTTTTATAAAGAATGGTCGTGTGAAGATTTGTGTTACAAATCCATTTATCATATCTTCATGAATGTATTAGGTTTTATTTTCCCTCACTCATCGTTAATGAATTTGATAGGGTTCGTAATCCTTTCGGTAATATATACAATAAATTCAAGTGTTAAATTGGTAGAACAAGAACAACTGATTACAATTCAGACCAACCAATGAAATTCATTTACAAAATTTCTGGATTAAATTTCGTAGAACTTGTCCAGAGATTGGTAACAAAGCTATTGATCTTCTTTTGGCGTTTTCCACGACATATTTGTGTAAAGTTGGATTTTCAACACTTACGAATATCAAAAATAAGCATTTTAATTTTAAGTGTTGAACAGGAAATGCAAGTATGTTTGTCAGCAATTCGACACAGAGTTGAAAAATTGTGTGCAAAAAAACAAGCACATTATTCTCATTAACTAATTTTTATATTATATTACCTATGTTATTTACAAATAAATTAAATAGTTTTACCGTGCAATTGTTGAATAATATTTGAAACTTACTTGAATTTTATGCATTTAAGATATTTTAAAAAAAAATAAATTAACTGAGTGTCGCGATAGTAAATGAACAAAAAAGGTGTGTCGCCAATAAAAAAAGTTTG
The DNA here is from genome assembly GCA_963920725.1 of Rhamphomyia laevipes. Classification (NCBI taxonomy): domain Eukaryota; kingdom Metazoa; phylum Arthropoda; class Insecta; order Diptera; family Empididae; genus Rhamphomyia; species Rhamphomyia laevipes. The sequence continues at coordinate 53,683,527 of OY987257.1, forward strand.
GGAATCACTGTGTTAACTGATATCAAATTTAAGTTTTTATATAAATTATTTATTGATTACATTATTTTATAAAAATATTTTTGTGACGGAATGCTAAAAATAGAATCACACACAAAAAAATATAAAATAAATTTTTCCAATTTTTATTTAAATTCCTTATTCAATTTCTGTTTAAAAGCATATTTTTTAAACAATGAATCATTATTAATTTATCTAATATAAACTTTTAATTTTTTGCACAAAAATGAATATAAATCACTGCAATGATCAATTACATATTTTGATAGTCCATTTATTTTTAGTTTAATTATGCATTAAATATTAAAATTTCTATTCAAATGCCAGAATTATTCATAAATTTTTATTACCTCATTTCCCCCAATTTATTTTCCAAAAAAAATTCAATTATTGAATAAATAAATCTAAATTAAAATATTATTCAAATTTTTAATTTTTGTTATTAGAAAACAATATAAAATAATTAATTTAATTACTATATAAAATTTAATTAAAGGATTTATATAAAAATATATAAATAATATATTTATTTCGTTCATATAACTTGGTAACTAAAAGAATTTATAAATTTTAATAAAAAATGTATTTCTAATCAATAACATTTTACACTTTAGTGAGTCTATAAAAACATGTCAATCAAAATGAGTTTAAAATTAGAATAATATTTTCTTTACAGAAATTAAAAAATAAATAAAATATAATTTAATAAATGTAATTTAAATATTTAGTTTGTTTTAAATCGATCCACTGCAGTTTAATCTAATAAAATAATTACTATATAAACTATTACATATAAAATATTAATATTTTTCAAAATTGATTAAATCCTTCAAATTTCCTTTAAATACAAATACTGTTATACAAATTATTTGTGTAAAAGGATTCAAAAATTTTTTATTGAATTACAGTATGTAAAAACCTTATTCGTACACCTCACTTTTTTCTTTAAAATAATAAATTTATATATTACCTAAAAACTGTATGCTTTTCATTAATTAATTCAAACTACTTTAGAATATACCTTACACATGATGTTAATGTAAAAAGTGAGGTGTACGAATACGGTTTCCACATACTAGTTACATATGAAATCAGCTTGTATGCTGTATAGTATAGGCTCCATCTATCACCTAGATAATTAATTTCTTGTATCTACAGCTAGATTCAAGATTATATAAATGTATATATATATATATATTTACAAAAAAATATTCAATCTCTTAGAAAATGAATAAACTGATGACATCCAGCATTGAAATTAAATATATATACATTATATAAAATATTTAAACCTTCTCCTGCTGGAGTGCGGGAAACTGACCATATAACTAACCGCTTCAATGTCCTTATAACAACTGTCGTAAAATCCAGTCTTCATATCTATTTTATTCAACAAGCAGATGAATGATGACTGATGTGCACCACTCATGTATCAAATATTATCAGTAAACAAGTTATTTCTCCTTACTGATATTAAAACCCGCGCGTAGTTAATATTTAAAAAAGAAAACCGCGCATAATTATTTTTTTAAACCAAAAAAAACATGATCAGCGTTTTAATTACAATTACCCGCCAAATCAACTTCAATGCTGGACGGAATCAGTTTATCATCTACGATACATTTATTTTATATTTCTGTCTGGTATCGAAACTTGTTATGTCCTATATATTCATACGGCGGAGTGTAACCAAGCAAATTTTACCAATTGAAGAGTGTAACTAAGTAATCAAGCATATTTTTGAAAATTTTGAAAAAAAAAAATTGGACTGAAATTGATTTTCTATTGAATATAATTTTTAGTACATATATGTAGTATACCTATATATATTTACAAAAAATTATTCAATCTCTTAGAAAATCAATTTCAGTCCAATTTTTTTTCCCAAAATCAACCAGTTTTCAATTCTGTAGATTAGTAGAAATTTTACACACCCTTCATTCTAATATTAATTCCACACTGTGATGACTTCCAGGCTAACCATGGTCTGATATAAGTAATTCTTGATATATTTAGTTTCTCTTCGCGACTCTGTTAATTTGATACCATGGTTTTTGCTACTTCTTCTATTGACATACCACTGATTACTAACTGGCTCTGGGAGTTTGTATTTATCTTCATTATCTTTGTTTTCTTTATTTATGTGAAGACTAATTTCTTGTGCGATATCGGCTAATCCTCTAATAAATTTTGGCTTTGTGTATGACGAGCGTTTTGTTTATTTGTTAGATTCATATTTGTATTCAAGATACTTCTTCTAAAACCTTTGCTTGTTATATTAATTATATTTAATTAATCTCTTATTTTAAATAGCTACTCTTTTCTATGTAATTAATTAAATATTACGCGTAGGTATCGCTGACATAGACAATTATATTGTTCTAGTAATACTTATTACGTGATTAAAATTTATTAAAATAATAAAAGTTATAGAATATTCAGAAATTATATTTATAGTTAATATAATGTGACTAAAATATCATAATATGTAATAATAATAGCTTGTGTAAAGTAATTTGCATGATTATATTTTAATCACTTTACTTTGACTCATAGAATAGAATATTTTTATAGAAATAAAATTGTTTCTTAGAATTGTAGTAAAAACAAGTCCACCGAAATTACATAACATTATGACAACTTTAAATAGCAACACTTTTATGAGATATAAGATTTATGTAGGCGTAGGCTTTAAACTTCATCACGAAACTTTAACTTAATATTTTAATTAATGTAATAATTTCCAATGTAACGTCGGCTAGAAACATTTCATTTGCATTATGTTCAATTTGAATTGAAGCATTGTTGAAAGTTGTTCAATGTTAAATTTGAAGTTAAACAATTTTATTTCAAATCGGTGGCTAAGCATTGGAGATAGACCATTAAAGCTATTTATTTGAAGTTCGAAATTATTATATTTTGTTCCAATTATTGATAAATATCAAAATTATGTTTAGTTGTCATATCACTAATTTTAATATTTTCAATTATTTTCCATAAATTTTTATGATTTAACCGGATATCCAATATATTATAGCAAAATTATTAAAAAATCAATTTAAAACATAAAGTTTTTATGGAATTTATAATTATATATTCGTTTTCTTGAAATTGTCTATTAATTTATTGAAATTTATTATTAATTTTTCATATTTATCACTTTAGAATTCATAAACAATTTTACAACATTTGTCATAACAAAATATTAATTAAATGTGTAATATAGAAAGCATCAAAAATGTGATAAAAAAATTCATGTAAATAAAAAACATAAAAATTAATAAAAGTGAACAAAATGTAAATAAAATAAAAAATTATATAAAAAATAATTGTCAATTAAATTTTTTGTTGAAATAAGACAAAAATTATAGTGTAAAAGAAATTAAAAAAATGTAAAAATTCGAAATTAATTAAATTTATATATACTAAAATATATATAAAAAAATAATAATTTAAAAGTGTAAAATAATTGAAATTAAAATCGACAATGGATGTCGGTTTATGGTTACATTTACTATTTTCTTCAATATATTTATCAAAATCAGTTCTTGTTACATCAGAATTAAGTCAAAAATCACGTAGTGAATTAACTGAAGTTGTTTTAACATATAATTCAACTCGTACAACATCATTTCATAAATATAGTAATCGTATTAATTTAACATTTGTTGTATTATTAACACATAATGTTAGTGAAAATGAAAATGATTGTATTATGGCTAAAGTTATGCCAGCAATTGAATTAGCAATAAATAAAATTCAAAAATCAAATTATTTATCTGTACCAGTTGATGTAACATTAGTATCACGTGATACATTTTGTTCATCAATATTTGGTGGAATTGGTTTATATGAAATTTATTCACAATGGAAAGTTATAAATGCAATATTTGGTTTATCATGTGATTATGTATTAGCACCAATTAGTCGATATTCTGGTGTATGGGAAATACCAGTATTTTCATCAAGTGGTAGACCAATATCATTTGATGTTAAAACAAATCAATATGATACATTAACTAGATTATCTGGTAGTATACCAATGATAAAACAAGCACTTCGTTTATTAATGAATCATTTTAATTGGACAACATCAGCAATGCTATTACAAAATGTACCAAAACATAAAGGAAATTCAGTTTGTTATTTTTGTATGGCTGGTTTACAATTTCATGTTGATAATACGGAATTTATTGAAATTGATCGAACTAATGCTACCAAACATTTGATATCTATATCGAAAAAGGCAAGAGGTAAGTTTATGTTTTTTGATAATCAATTTAAACAAAATTATTACAAAAAAAAAAATTTAATAATCTAAAATACTTTCAATTAAAATATACATCAAAAATACCACAAAAATTCAATTATTTTTGAATATATAACAAATATATAGAAAATAAATCAAAAGATATTTGAAGAAATATAAATTTAATAATAAAATTGTTTAATCGTATGAAAATATAACAAAAATTAATAAAATATATGTATTAGATTTATAATTATAAATAGGTTATGAAAATTCTTATATAATTGAAAATTATCCAGATATAATCAAAGTACTTTAGATTCTAGAGAAATATCCACACATAAAATTTAATTACTATGGTAATAAATTTAATTATTTCAATGATAAATTTTTTAAAAGTAAATCTAATAATTATTACTCTAATAAAACGTCAATATAAATGAGAAGTAACTAAATAGCCAAGACATTAGTTTACAAACTATTAGCGAATTATAAAATTTGTAAGTTGTTTCTAAATATATTTTAGAAACAAATTAAAGCCCACAGTAATGTCAATATTTAGAAATTTTGCAAGTATTCCGTTTGAGATTTTTGTAATGTTTGTGCTATTAAAGATACAAAATCTTATCTAAATGGCTAAAGCCCCTTTTACGTTATCAGACTTTTCATAAAAGTTCTTTGACATATATCAATCGGTTGTACAAATTTTTATTCAATATGTCAAAATGTTGTATAAAAAATCAAATTTATTTTTAATATGTATTATAAAAATAAAGAAATTTAATTCCGTATGCATAACGAAAATGGCGGTACATAAACGTACCAGTTTTTGCGTTACATTTTTACACCGGTTTTAGCTTTAGCTCTAGGCGTAGTACCAATATATACAAATCTCTTCTTATTCTAACATTTACGTTTACAATTCGTTTAGAGGCGTAACGAAAAATAAGTTTTGTATGAAGAAAAACGTAGGCGGTTCGAAAACAAACCGATTTTCTTAAACAAAACAATCGCATTTAAAGCTTTATAAGATTCGGATAATGTAAACGGCTTTTTAACAAAATATTTCTAAAATTAATTAAACAAATTAGTGAAATTTTCAAAATTTTACAGAGAAATAAATTTGTTGAAAGAAAATTATTATTTATTTTTATTAATTTCATTAATGTTTACAACAATTTCTTAAAGCTGCTACCGGTACCACTCCAAATATTTATAAAATTCTGTACTTGTTCATTTACCTAAATAAATCTTTTTATATTTGTCAACAAATATATTTGTTGATCTAATTACAGACATGCAGAAAATTTGTTTATCTAACTTTAAGTAATATATTTATATATAATACACTATCTTCATACTAATTATGTAAATATTATTTAAAGAAAAATTTGTTTATAGTTGAATTATTATGTAAATAAACATTACCTTCTCAGTCATTTATAATAGAATTTTTATAAATAATAAAACTGGACATACCAGCGAATAGAATTAATTAAATCATAAATTTACATACAAGTAAAAATTCTTTCAATTATTATTTTATATATTTTTAGAACATTTATCTAATCTTTTATAATTTATAATTAAATAATAAAAAAAATAATTATATGTATATAAAATTCTGTAATTATTTAAATATTATACTATAAAAAAATTATGTAGTTTATCTGAACATTCACTATAAATTTTATAAAGTTGAAACATTTGAAATTATTTATTTAGTTATTTTGTGGTTAGTGACTAAGTATATTTATCAGACTGTCCAATTCTTTTTCAGTAAAATTTAAAAAAAAAACAATCTATGAAGTTATATCATATTGATAATAGAGATGCTAACTGGTTCTTCAACTAAACCAAAAAATTATTGAAACTGTCATATTTTGATGAAGCAAAACGAACCAAAAACAAAACACAAAAATATTAAATTTTATTATGGACATTATTCGTTTCTCAATAACTACTCTAATTAAATCAGTTACTATTAAGTAAGTTATAATTGAAAACTTATTCAAAGTTCAAAGTTAATTATTTAAACCAAAACGGATCCAAAAACTATAAATAGAACCGAACTAAAACCAAAATTAAGAGACTTTGAAACGAAAACCTAAATGAAATTGACCATTTAAGCAACAGTGAACCAATCCGTATATATTCTTTTGGTTTGCATCTCTGATCTGCAGTGAAATTAATCGCTGTCAGCTTTCCAGTCTAAAAATACCAGAAATATAATTTTCTTGGAAAAAATTTAAATAAAAAAAACTATACTGAAAAGTCAATTAAAAATTATTTCACTGCGAATTTTCTTAACAAGCTTCCACATTGCAATGGGATATTTATTATGAAACTAATAATGAAAATTCATTAAAAAGTTTCAGATTTGTTAATTTACTTTTGACCTTATATTTTTTTAAGAAATTCACTTTTATAATCAATATGTAAATTGAAATGTAGAACTTGTTGAATAAAATGTTCATAATTATAAAAATTCAGGATGAACGAATAATGAAATTTAAATTTTTTGCTATGACATTTCTAGCAATTTAATTTTTTCATGATCTGAAAATTTATAAATTACGAAATTATTTTGATTACATTAATAATTAATAAATAAATTTCATCTTAACGTTTTAAAAAATATATAATTCGAGCTAAATAAAATTCTGAAAACGTAAAAAGAAATTATTCTAATATTAGTTATCATGGAAAATTTATTATAATTCAACAATATTGCTAATAATAATAATCAATTTACAAAATAAAAATTGATAAGAAATTATTAAAATTAAAAATATAAATAAATTCCAAGTATAATTTTAATATATAATATTATTACATATATAATTTGATATTATTTTATACACAAGATTAAAATATGATTTAAAATATATTAAAATTGCTTGGGTACCAATATAAAAACTAAATATCTTTTGTTACTCGCCTAGTTAATTAAAATCATTATAGCTTCCAGTTTATTAAATAATTATTAAATCATAAATATGTAAATTCAATTAACAAAGTTAGAAAAAAATAATTATATGTTCTGATACAAACTAGCAATCTTTTATAGAAAAGAATAACGAAACGTCAAAACTAGTGTTACCAATACAAAAACTTTCAGAAGCCATCCTTCTATTATACCAATCTCAAATAAATGTTACTGACCCTCATAAGAAGAAAATGTTAATGCAACTAAAAGACAATAATTTTCAGTCGAATTTTCTACTAATAACAATCAATTTCGATTACTTGTCTATGTCGTAGGATAAATTTTATCGGGAAGTCAAAATTCAGGATACCACAAAATTTTCTTTAAAAAAACATAAAATCGAAGAAAAACATTTCCCGGCAATAAATACTTTTTTTCACAAATTCTTAGTCTCATGTCCATAATAATTAGAATATTTCTAAAATTTATAATTATGCTAAAACATGTTTGTCAAAGAACATCTTATAGTTTTAAAATATTTAAATAATAATTTATAAATTCGTAAAATATACTGGTTTCAATAAAAATTGCATGAAAAACCCGTGCGGTTTTGATCACAAATAAACTTATAAAAAAAGCATTAGAAAATAAAAATTCCCCAAATCCCGAAAACATGTTATTATTATTATTTATAAAATGCAGTTTTTTCTGATAACCAAAACTATACTAAAAATAGCTAAAACTCTTATAAATGACCTCATCTTTCAGCATATTCTGTTATTAACTTAAAATTGATCTTTGGTTTTTGTTTTTTTGGTATGGTATGAAACAAAAAATGTCTGGAAGATATACAGACATTAATTATATTTTTTTTTTTTAAATTGTTTTACGAAATAAATAAAGATAAATTCCCAATCAAAAGAATTATTAAAACCGAGGTCTGTGGACGGAATTTTCACTTCTTGATTCAAATAATGATAAATTTAAATTTTAGATATTTAAAAAATAAAAAAAAATTTGACTAAACAACTTGGTAACATTCTTAAAGAAGTATTACAAGCTAAATATTCGAGAAACGTTTTACATCTTAAATTATTTACACATATTAAAAACAGCTTCAATCATTTTAGTTTCATTTAAATGAAAGAATTTACAAAATTTTCAAAGATAAATTCAGAATTTTAAATTTTTTGGTAAACAGATTTTGTTTGGAAAACTGTTCATGATTGGTTATAAAGTAACAAAAGTTCGGGGATCAAAATCTTGAGGATTAATTAGTGACGACAGATTGATCGCAAGGCAACGAACAAAGTACAAAATGAAACTTTAACTCATTTTGTCAAATATGAAATATGATCTAATTCTGTAGTTATATCAGTTACTTATAGCTTAAATTCAATCCTCAAAATAATTATTTAACACTTCATAAATAACTCTCAAATAACTAATGAAAATGGTCCAATTATTATTTTCAAATGTTAGTTATTAATTTAAAAACATAGAAATTAAATATTTTTTAATTTAAATTTGTTATGTAACTAATTACAACTAATTATTTTCAAATTTGATAACAATTAATTTGTAACTTATTATGCAGATATTTAATATCTACTTATAATTAATGTAATTTTTGAACTAAAGTAATTTTTTTGCTAAGTAATTGTACTAGCATAAAATACCATAAGGTTTCACTTTTTCAGTCTGTATATTTTTCCGTCTATTTTCGATTATTCTCCGGATCTAGAAAAGTCAGGAATTGCAAAACAACGCCAGTAGAAAACTAAAAATCGGTAGTTAAGTTAATACCTTATACAGCAATCCTTGGTACATTAAAAAAACAGCCTCTTTCAAAATTAATAATTAAAGCATTTTCTATCCGTTTTCGTTAAAATAAATACTTGCGTGTTTGGGAGGAGACATGTAATCGACATTTATCTTCTTCACGTGGTGCGAAGTGTAGGAGTGTAGCGTATTTCAAAAAACGACGTGAAAAAACGTATTATGTACTCCACTCAAAATGTTTAGAGTTAGTAGTGTGTATTTCGAACTACGATCCACGAAAGTTCGTTGCGTAGTGCAGCAAGTTTTGACAGATAATAGCCATTTTTTAAGTTTGTTTGTTTTTCTCTAAAATTCAGTTACTCTGTAGAAATTACTTTTATTCAAATTTCAAGCGTCCACTAAACCTTATGATAAATATACACAACTGTCAATTGTAGAGTTTTAAATTTCGACTTACAACGTTATATTTTCTAGCTCAACATTGAAACGAGAGTCGTATTTACAATACCATGGAATCAAGATAATTGAATTTGATTTACCAGGCTCCGATTATCTTAATAGTAACAGAGGGCTTCATTTTCGAATTAAAAGCTTCTGAAAGAAATACAAAAGTGCCCGGATTACAGATTAATTTCGACCAATCTTATTTGTAATATTTATATTTATTATTTTAGATTTAGATGATCTATAGTAAAATTAACAATTAATTAATCATAAAGTTTTAAATTATAAGCAACTAAATAAAAATATGACTACATCAAAATTTTGCATTAGGTGCACGATGCACCACTGTTTACTTCTCAAATTTAAAATTAATTTTGTTTTCCTTAGGTAAACAGAAATTTTTTTGCCAGATAATTTATTTATATTAATCAGCAAAATATTATTTTTATCGGGTTTCTCCATTCAAATATTTTAAAACCAGATTTTTTAAAATAATTAGTTAATTAATTAATTTAGTGAAATTAGTTAAAAATCATCATTCATTTAATTCAATTGTTAACATTAAAAATGTTAAATAAATAATCAAAATTTTGTCTATATTTAGAATGAAAATAATTTTGTTTATCGTTAATTAAATTTTATTATTTGTATAGTAAATTTTGATAGCTTGGCAAATTTTATATATTATTTATTTATTTTTTGAATAATTTACATTTGTTTTCAATCTCGAAATGAAATTGACTATTGAAAAATATATCAATTTTTGGCAGAATGTATTTTACGATTGAATGGAAAATTATAATTGAAAATATTTTCTAAATGGAAATGATGCGGTTAATTCTAAAAAAACAACAACTGCTCAATAGCAAATATATATCGAAAATATATGAAAAATCTAATTATTTTTCCAAATTTTGAAAAATTTATTCTTTCTATTCTTTCTTTTAAAACATTATTTAAAAGTTCAAGGCAAAAATTATAAGTTCTTTCTAAAAGTATGTTTACTATAGAGTTTTACAAATTGACTACTTAAAGTCATCTTAAGCATTGAAAAATTGATATAATCTTCTTATTGCTGCAATTAGTTTCGAAAAACATGTTAAAACAAAATAGATTATTTTAGTGAACTTTTTTTTGTTAACATAAGCAGATTTCCACTATAAGGTCAACAAACATTATATAATTATCGTCCAAATCAGTGGTACGGAAAACTACAGACTCGTTGCCACATAACATCTAAGCATTTTTAGCCGGAATTTTATTATTAGATCCATTGCACATTTTCATAAAATTAAATAAAATAAAATTTGTGCATTAAAAACAAATAGAAATAACCTAAATAAAATGAACACCTTCAAAATTTATTGGAAATAGCATCTATTGAAATACTTCCGGATTATTAAAAAACATATACTCTGAACAACCAATGAACCATTCACATTAATATAATATCCAATTTAAATTTTTCTGTAAACTGGAAAGAATAATTTTATACTTTTTGGTCCGCAGACAATTTGATATGTTTTTTGAAATGGCCCCTGATTATAAAAGATTGAGCATCACTGGTCTAAATGATACAATTTTTCTTCGGATTTAATATGGTATACAATTAAAATTGTATATTTTTTTATGTTTTTATCGCAAAACTATTTTAAGGAAAATACATTTATAAAATTACATAACTAGGACAATAATTACACGTTCAAGGACTATTTACTTTATATCCTTATAATACGCAATTAATAATTTGCACATTTGATAAACATTAAAATTTATATATTTTAATTCAATTTAAAAGTTGGCTAATTGCATTTTTTTAAATCTCATTGAATTAAATAAATGTATTTTAATTAAATTTCAATTTTAAAGGAAATGATTATATAATTGATTAAAAATCCAATAATGAAATTCCAGACATGTACTAATTTTGTAATTATCTGATTTTATTGGAAAAAAGTTTTACACATGTCTTTCTAGTGGACACATAAGGCATAAATAATGCTCGGTATTTTATTATATCTCAAATAATCAGATAATTATAGAAGATTTTAGTATTTAGCTATCGTTTTTGTATATGGAACTTGAAACATTCACAAATTATCATATCTAACTTTAATAACACAGCATTTATCAAATTTTAAAAATAAGGTCTAATAAATAATATTAATGCTAACAATATCAATAATAAATATTAGATGTCTGTTTTCTAATCAATTTTGGTTTCATTATAAAATATGCTGGGTTATATATTTGCTAAAACTTTTGACTTAATTTTAAATTAACTATTTCAAATAGACAATAAATACTTTCCCGTATCGGAACTTAATTTATTTAACAATTTCCAAAATACTACGGCAATTTTTTTCGCGATATTGTAATGAGATTAGGTCTTACATTTGTTGTGGCATTCCACCTTAACCACTATACTTAATAGAATCTTTTTTAACCTTAACCACTACTTAATTGATAGAATCTTTTTTAATTGAAGCCGGCCAAGATGATTTCGTTCGATAAAAACGCTTTGTAATAATGATACAGTGTTTGACTGGATGGTACAACGAACGGGCTTACTTATTTGTAGTCTATTGTCTATGTCAGTTGGTGTAACGTAATTCCCATTTTTTTTTAAACGAACTAACCTATAAGCTATGACGAATATTATTATTAACATAAACTATTCAATCACATGATTAATATTTTTTATTACACCATAATTACCATATAAAAAACTCCAAAAAATTATTATAAAAAAAAAATGCTTACGAAACCAAAATCGAAAATCATCTAATGATAATAACCTCTAAAAATTTATTTATTTATATTTTTGGCGGATTATAATACAAAAATAAGAACTATAACTCTCATAAAACTCTAAATAAACACTTAAATGATCAATAACCTTTAAGGTCATAGCCCAAATTAATAACGATTAAAACATAAAAAAAAATTATTATCAAAACAGAGTCAAAATTTTGAAAAAAATAAATATTAATTAATTTATATTGAAAAACAGTAGCTGGAATGTCATTTTATGTAGTACGCAAAATTTTCATCGTCGATAATAACTCAAATTTCAATTATATAACCATCAAAATAAATCTAAAAATAGAACTTTTCCGGTCTCACTCCTCACCAAATTTGAAATTAAAAATATTAATTTTTTTTTTTAACACAATTACAATTGTTTTCAGTTTATTATTTTGCGATATTTTACTTGTCATAAAATTGGAAACAAAATAGTCATAAACTTAAAATAGCTGCTTAATTTTGCCGCCACACATTATAATCAGCGTTGTCGAAATTGGCAGTTTAGTGCCAAACTGGCACTTTTGAATATTTTGATTTTATAATTATTCGATAAAAATAATGGTATTTTAAAATAAAGTACTAAAATACTTTTAGTTTATTTCAATTATAATAAATTTTATATCTATAATATTTAGAAGATCTTAAGAAATTAAATTTTAACGCTCAATTTTACAAAACAAGAAATTTCTTATTAAGTAATTTATAATTAGCGATTCGTACAAATTTTTATATCACGTACATTTCATTAGTGATTAAATTAATCAGAGAAATTTGCAAATATAATAGAATTTTAAGTAGTGGTTAATGAAATAAATAATCGTGATCGTGAAGTCTAGCGTTCACATAATTTTTCGTAAAATTACAAATTCCTATTTTTTTTTTGTGCAGATTTGAATTTGGTATTTATAATTTAACTTTTGTCATAAATTTACTATTTATTTACTAAATCATTTACTTGCTATACACTTCTATTATCCGCTAATCCTCACCAATGAGTCACCAATCTGGTGGAAGAAAACGGATCAAAAAACTGTTCATTTAAAACTGCTAAAACTCCACTAAGAAACACTCCTTCTGCTGCACTAAAGGTACACTTAAACCTCCCACCGCTACATTCACAAATATTAAAGAAAGTTATTTGGATAGCAACTTATAGACTCTATACGGATAATGACAAGGGGTTCAATCAGGAATTCTTAGAACACAGGATACCACATCCAAATCCAACTTTCAGGTTTATACATAACTTGGACTTAGTAAAAGGAGCTATACTACAATAGATCAGAATTGATCACAGTCATTTATGGGACTACTATATGCCAAATTCTTCATCTAGTAATCTGCCTATTTTAATTTTCTTTTTTATTATTAATCTTATATTGAATCATCTCGTATTTTTGGTAGTATATATTAAATTGATTATAAGTTGGCTTGGCACTTAGTTGGCAACCCAATAATTCTAGCCCTAATATTCTTTTTATTGCGACAACGCTGATTATAAAACCAACCAAAACAAGCTTTTCAAATTTTTGTATATTTTTAGTTATTTAAGTAATTTTTGTTTGTATTTTATTAATGTTTTATATAAAAATTTATATTAATTTTTTTTTTAATATTTATGGTTTCCCTGTGATGGTAATTAATCAAAGAACTTTTTAACTATACACCCATAAAGTTTTAAAACGCTAATTTATTGTAAATAAAAGTTTTTATATGCAATTTTTTATTTTTTTTGGTTTTTTGCAAAGAAAACTTTTAATAACTTTGATAATTTTGGACTAATGAAATTTGAATGAAACCAACAGAAAATTATCTGATGTGTCATTGTAACTGATGCTGGTGACTGACCAAACTTTACTATATAGAAATTTCTTAATTACAATTGTATTTCAAATTTTCGGTTTTATTTCAATAAAAGTTCATTAGTCCAAACTTGAAAGTAAATAAATTGCTTATATTAAAATACTTATTATTAGTTTATTTACTAAATTCCAAAGTTTTTCTTACAAGTAAAGTTAAAACACGATCGTTCATTACAACCGTTTAGTGTGGTGAAAATTGGAAAAACGATTAAAAGTTTAAGATAAAAACTAAAGTGAAAGTAATATAAATTAAATTTCGTAATGCAATTGCAATATATTTTATAAATATGAAATTAGTTAGCATTAGTGACCAAACACGAGTTTATATTTGAAATAGCGCATTTATTTATAATTTACTGGTAACAAACAATGACAACGCACGTTAATCGATATTAATAGCCGACCAATCTAGTAATCAGTTTACACTACATTGTAATTAAGTTTTGAACAGTGTTATACGACGTGTATGCAATGATGTAGTCTACATCAAATAGTCTACTTCTCACAACACTGTTTTTGTCATTTAGTATCAAAATATAAATATATACACTTTCTTATGTAATCCAAACACATTTCTTTGCAGTTTCGGTGATTTTCTGGAGTAATTACCCATTAAACTACAATTTCTACTGTATATTAATACGAAATATGCTAAAAAAATTTACTTAATTTCATGGTTTGTCATAAATTTTACATAAATTCTGGCACAAAAGCAAATAAATACAAAATATTTATTAAAAATTATATTTTCAATTAACAAATTTTACTGAAATGGAAAATTTTTTGTTAATTTTAAATTTTTCCATAATTTTGTATGGCTAGCAGCTTAATAGAAATTAATTCACTGGTGCGTCCGTTCTTAATTAATTAGTTTTAATATGATTTGTGATAATATGCAATAAAATAAAAAGTTTAAATAAATTTCTGGTGTGTGTCATTATTTCATTTATTTGGATTAAAAATAAAATTGTATGATCCAAATTTTTTTTATACTGTAGTTGGTTTGTTAGTTCCATGCAACATGACCGTGTCCTCTAGTTATTTTGCTACCACTCAAATGACCACCTGGTTTTGATAATCATTTTGCATTCAAAAACTGTACCATGCTAGGCACTTGCAGGTGAAGTAGGTTATAGTTTATTTCTTATTCAGTTTTCCACAACTACGGCATGTTTGGTGAAATGGGTTACCCAGTCGGGCTGCGTGTTCAAGAATTGGCCAATATCCTATGAACATAGCTAATTATATTTAGATACTAAAAAAAAAAAATCATTCATAACTTTAAGATATTTCGTTAGTAAGGAAATATAAAAACTGAAATTGAAATGTTATTTATATCTAATTAAATTCTTACTAAATGAATACGAAGTATAAATTATTAAAAACGCTCCGGAATGTTTAACTCACCTACGTTTCCTTAACAGATTTCAAGGCCGATTTTTCCTACCGGATTACGTGCCGAAGATCTATTATTTAAATATTAATTATGAAAAAATCTAGAAAATCGTGGAGATGATCCAGACTAGATAAGATTCTGTACCGAGGAGTTCTATACTATAAGTGAGCTTCATATATAAATACGAGTCATTTTGATGTCGATTGAAGTGACAAAACATAATATATTAGGAAATTATTATAACATTATCTTAGCTTTCAGAATTTATTATCTTAGCTTCTTGTATGTTATTTCTGTTGTTTACTGAAGCTATATTGAAATTGTTGTTCACTTATCTGATAATATTCAATCAGATTTTATATGATATATTCAAAAAGATATGAGTTTTCAAAAAAATGGGTAGTAGAAGCATATGAAAGTTATATTTAAAAGCAATTTTATGTAATTTTATCTGGCACTTTTTTTAACTCTATAAAATTTTAAAAAATTAATATTTTTGTTTGAAATATTTAGCAATATTTCAACTGAATTTATTTGTATATTAATAATCTTTATTACAATTATAATTTTTATATTGCAATTTAACATATAATTATTAAATCACAATATTAAATTAGGTCAAAAATAATATTTTATTATGATTTTTTTATCATATTTAATTATCTAAATAGAATAAAACAGATTTCTTCAACCTGTGTTGCGTAGAAACCTTTGGTTCCATAAAAAGTTTAAAAGGTTCCGCTTGCAAGAATGTGTTAGGGAAATCAATATTTAAAAAATCCTGTCAGAATTTTCTCCATATATAAAATATAAATCACTCTAAATCCATTTTTTGAAAATTGTTCCTCCACAAAGAAAAAAACATGTTTTAAAAGTGTCATTCTTAATTTTTGGCTTTAAATTAGATCCCAATATCCCACGGATACAAAACAGCCAAACAACGTTTAGGAATTACATCTGGTATCATTTGTTACAAGGTTACAACATACATGTATGACATATGATTCCTCGAATAATACCATCGAGGTGCTCATTATATGTATGCCATATGATTTACAAAGATAGATCGCGAAAGGTGGAATACCACTGGAATAGAATGTTAAATTTAACGATTAATTATAATTTATAAATTAAACTAATTATAAATATAATAATAATTTTATCAGTTATCGGAATATCAAATATAATTCAAATTTATGAATATCTAAAAATATAAAAAATTTCAATTAAATATTAAACAAATTGCCAATAATATTAATTCCGACATAAGGTCTAAAATAAATATTAAATAAATATTAATTTATTTTTAAATCGACAAAATACATAAATAAATATTTATATATGAAAAAATTGTAGATTAATAAATTTAATAAATGTTGACACAGTAAATAAGTTTTTAATTGATGGTAGATTTTAACACAAATTTATTTTAATTACTAATTAATTGAAATTTTGAGAAAAAAAAATAATTTAAAATTTTTTTTTTTTTATTACTTATAATAAATTAAAAATAATATTAATTTTTTAATTTTATTACAAACTTAATTATCGTATTGATTATAATTGATATTTTGTAAGAGTTTCAGAATTATCTCTAAATTATAAACCACTAATTAAATTTGACGTCATATTAAAGTGTTATTTCCAAAATCAATAAGAAATTAACATCAATTAATTAAAATACATTTAAAATTTAATAAAATATAATAAATATCATGTTTTTTTAAAAAATAATTGTTTGTATAAATCAAATAATTAATTTCATATTGTGATTATTAAATAAATCTTTTAAATAAGTTTTTGACAACAATTAATATAAAACTTAAAATAAAATTATTATTAATAAATCAAAATTTGAAATTATTAATATTATTTTTCCATATTTAAAAAATTATTAATTTAAGATTTATATTGATTAATATTAAACACAAAATTTGGAAATATTTCAAAGTAGCGTCAAGGAAATTACAAATAATAAAATCTGTAAAAACAAAAACTCGTATCCCCACATTTTCTGAATATCCCACCGATAAAGGATTTTGATATGCGATATTTTGAACAGGGGTTTTTGGAAAATTAAATTTGGAAATATGCAGTTTTATTGTAGGGACAAAGTGCAGACCGAATCATTTTACAAACTTTACAAACTGTCTGTGACTTAGTCGTACAGTTTTCACATTGTTTCGTAATTAGATGGTTTAAATTTTTCATTTTACATTAAATTTTTTCTTTACATAAATAATTATTATATACAATTTTGGTTCTTAATGTTAGTCACTAATTTTGAAAATGATTTAAATAATTTTTCCCAAGCCATTTACGATCACTCTTTTATTTTGCTCGATTTATATCCGATTTTGCTACCGAAATTAATGTATCATCCTATGAACACAGAAATTGGCTATAGAGAGAGGTAGGAGTTCATGATTTAGTATTGAAAAAGAATTAGATTAAGGACTGCAATTATTAGGGAACAGTTCACATTCATATTAGGGAACGGTTCACAATTATTTTCATTATTTTGTGGTTCGAGGATTCTTCGAACAAGAAACAAGTTTCTAAATTTCATTGTGCAATGAAAGTTGGACTCAACTGAATATTTGTGAGCCTGAGTTGTTCTTCCTGTATTTGTCGAAATACACTAAATCTCCTCAGAGCAGTTTCCCAGTAGATATTTGTAGAACAGACTATAAGCGCTCTTATATTTCGGCGGTGGGTTTAGAGATGTTAAGTCGTCATGATTTATAATTTCGATTGCCAGCATTTCAACTCTATCATTGGAAACAGGTTTGCTCAAATATGAGAGTTATATTCAAGCCGAAGATGAATCTAGGTTATAAATAACGAGAAGGTCTGAAGCTAAAAAATATCTATTATTTCTTCTCAAAAATCTTAGGTGTTTAGTAGCGTTTTTTGCAATTCCATAATTAGAATGTTGATTGTTACAGAGTTTTCGATATTTACACTTTCAAAGAGGATAGAAGATTCTAAAAATGAATTTCTTGATAGGAGGGAATTTTGAGGTTTTATATAACAGTAAAATCTGTCCTATTAATGCTACCCCAATTACAAATTTGTTTTAGATCACGATTTGGGAAATTAGAAATATTAATAAGTACATTTTGAACAGAAGCTTAGTTTGCTTTGAATATTCGTCATGGTCATGAAATAATATAAAGAATCCAAGGTACTATCGTCAGCATAACTGAATTTCATTTCTAACCTAAATCCTAACTTAAATTGATTTGAATTGTAAAATTACTATCCGATTATAATAATATAATAAATAATTATATTTACAAATTTAAAATATCATTTTTCACTATTTTTTTATAGATAATAATAAATAATGTTTAATAGTTTGATTACTTTTAATTGCTGCATAAATTATTTAAATATATATTTTTTTTAATTTCGTTAAAAAATATTTAAAATTTTCTTCTTTTATTTTGCAGTTATTATTATGTGTGCAGATCCACAATCAATTCGGAAAATTATGTTAGTTGCCGAAGAATTAAAAATGATCGACAGTGGAGAATATGTTTTCATAAATATTGAATTATTTTCGAGGTAAGAATAATTTAATTTACATTTTTATTTTTTTAAATTGTCTACCTAGAATATAATTTAATTAAAATTTATTTATATATAATAATATGTAGAGTACCACAAGGAACTGCCCAACCTTGGTACAATAAAAATGACACTGACAGTAATAATGAACGAGCTAAAAAAGCTTATACAGCTTTATTAACAGTATCACCGAAACAGCCAGACGATCATGAATATTTAAAATTTTCCGAAGAGGTATACTATTATATAAAAAACGATCAAATTGCAGGGTTGTCATTTGTCAATAAAGCAATTAAAAGATTATTATGTCAGAATATTAATGCTGGAGATTCCCTCGCCACAGCCCTGCAAAATTGATTAGCCACAGAACAATTTCTTTTATTAAAAATTCACATTAATAATATTTTTTAGATTAAACAAATTGCTGCTGAAAAATATAATTATACATTTGATCCAGATGAATCATTATCAACATTTGTTACATCATTTTATGATGCTGTTCTACTCTATGCAACAGCATTAAATGACAGTATTACCGAAGATCCAACAATGTTAACACGACCAATTAATGGTACAGATATTGTACGTCGAATGTGGAATCGTCAATTTCAAGGTATCACCGGAAATATTACAATTGATGCAAATGGTGATCGTGTTACGACATATTCTCTATTGGATATGAATCCAACAACAGGACGTTTTGAAATTGTTGCAAATTTTTTACAGAATCGTTTAGAATATATTGAAGGAAAATCAATTCATTGGGCTGGTGGACGAACAGATGCTCCACCAGATAAACCACTTTGTGGATTTGATGGATCATTATGTCCTTGTATGTAGAAAATTTTCTATTTTAATTTTTAAAATTTTTAAATGTTTTCTTTTATTCTATTTTATTTTTCTGGAAGCTTTGCCCGGTTATGCTATTCTATCATTAATACTTGGTTTTATTGTTGTTGCAATGACAATTGGATCATTTTTTGGTTATCGTCATTTTAAATCTGAAGCGGAAATTAATTCAATGACATGGCGTGTTTATTATCATGAAGTAATACCATGTGATATTAATGAGCGACATCGTGGTGCTGGTGGTGGTTCAATGCATTCATTAGGTGGTAAACGTAGTGGTAGTCAATTAACAATATATTCTGAAGATATTGTATCATTAGCTGGTGATCGGCAATTATTTATACCATTAGGATTATATAAAGGTTCAAAAGTAGCTATAAAAAATATAAATGAATCAAATATAACATTAAATCGTCCATTAATGTTGGAATTGAAACGTATGAAAGATATACAAAATGATCATTTAGTTAAATTTTTTGGTGCTTGTGTTGATCCACCAAAATGTTTTTTATTAACTGATTATTGTCCAAAAGGTTCATTACAAGATATATTAGAAAATGAACAAATTACATTAGATTGGATGTTTAAATTATCATTAATGCATGATATTGTTAAAGGAATGCATTTTTTACATTGTTCGGAAATTAAATCACATGGAAATTTAAAATCATCAAATTGTGTTGTTGATTCAAGATTTGTATTAAAAATAACAGATTTTGGATTGCATCAATTAAGAAAACTAGATATTAATGATGATGAAGAGAATTGTAATAGTTATGCATATTGGAAAAGTAAGTATTATAAAAGTAATCTTTAATTGTTTATAGTACATAGCCAAAAAGAATTACAAATTGTATATATTACTCATAAAAGTTAGTTTTATTACTTGTAAAATAAACTATACCGAAGAATAGTATTTATTATCAAGTCTTAAAGGGTTAATTTTGAAGGATGTAGTCAAGAATTCAGACGCTTCGCATTTTTCGCAGTCAGTCGGTCATTATTTAAAATTTTCAGAAAAAAACCGGATTAAAATTTAGAATACGAACGCAACCTTTTGGTGCAGTCAAGATTTCCACCGTTGCGCAGTTTATGAAGATTCAACAAATTAAAAAGTAGCCAGTATCCGTAAATTTTGACTGCTATACGACCGGGTACAAATATTTGACACTTAAAAAATTTATAAACAATTTAATGACTTACTCTTCATCAACATTACCAGTCATCTAGAAGGAAATATACTCGAAATCTTAACAAAATAAAAAAATACAGAATTAAAATACGTTCCGACGTTCCGACTGCAAAGGCTAGGTAAAGGTTATGTTCCTCAACATATTCAATCAAGATGGCTAGTAATAATGTTGCAGAATGTAAATTAAATTGTTTATAGAAAATGTTGAATTTTAAACATACTTGCTGCTTTTACATTTGTTTATGTTCCATAACTGCACCGTAGCTAACTTCTTGACCTCACCCATAATAAATATCACGTCAAAGGACATACATAATTGTTTCATTAAATATAAATCCCAATTATTTCAATTATGTAATAGATTTTTATTATATAATTTTTATTTTAAAGAATTGTTATGGACTGCACCAGAATTATTACGAATGGAGAATCGTCTACCAGAAGGTACAACTAAAGGTGATGTTTATTCGTTTGGTATTATTGTACATGAAATAATTACAAGACAAGGACCATTCTATTTGGGACCTGATGAGAAATCACCACAAGGTATTTTTATTATACAATTTTTTATTTATTTTTTTAAATTTTTTATATTTATAATTTTAAATTACGAAAATATAAATTGGTAAAAAATTTTTTTGGTTTAAATAATATTATGTTATAAAATTTATGGTTGATTCGTTTTAAGATATGCAATAATATCTTTTCGTTCTTGTTCCTTTTTCAAACCAGCAAAAACCATTTTTGTACCGGGAATATATTTTTTTGGATCAATTAAATATTCATTAAGTGTTGAATCATTCCATGTAACACCTTTACTTTTATTGGCATCTGTGTATGCATAACCAGAAACAGAACCAGATTTTCGACCAATTATACCATTTAATGTTGGACCAACTTTATTCTTTCCAGCTTCCATTGAATGGCATTGTGCACATTTTTGTACAAAAATCTTCTTTCCATTTGCAACATCACCCATTATATTTTAATTATTTGTTTATTTATTTATTTTTATTTTTTTGTTAGTTCTTCTAAATGTTTTAAACAAGAATTTTTTTGTCACTAATAAGAGTGTTTCATTCGCAACCAAACTAATTTTTGAGCAAAATTTACATTTTTGACAAATCAAAATTTTAATTTTAATATACAAAAAATTCTGTTGTTACTGGGATCAAGAAAAAAACTGAAATATTTTAATACACTTTTCTGTAAGCAAGTGACTATTATTTCAAGTAATGCCTGAGTAGAGTAATGACTTCAAAGAAATCGTTAAACTGCGAAGATTAAAACGATTTTTCAAAAAAAAAATACTTTGGTATTTAAGCTATTCCCGGAACAAGAATTCCAAAGAGTTAATATATTACATCATACAATGTTAAATTGCCAGCAGATGTTACATAGAGACAATTCAAAATTTCCAAAACAAAGTAATCCGAAACATGATTAATCAATCCTCCATGGTTAGCGACAAATTCTGACCTTATAAAGTTGATAAGTAAATAACACGATTCGCTACAAAGCATGACAATAGATTGACCGATCATGAAAACGTAGAGGCAGCAAATCCCCTTATGAAAATTTGATTAGAAGGTTAAAGAGAAGGAGACTACTAGACTGGACATGAGTAAAACATCACTCAACATAAAATTTTGATAATTTAAGTTTAAGTTTTTTCAAAATAAAATTAATGATTGGTCCACAGAAACCAGTTTTAATCCTAGCATTGACGAAATAGTATGAAAAATAAAGATCCTGCACAATTCCTTAAATGCACCCGAATAAATCTGAATATATTTAATAAATTTCTGGCAAAAATAACGCCATTAATTCACACATCTGTAATTCGTTCAGTACTGTAAGAGCATTGCAATGAAAAGTAAAGTTGAATTTAACTTTTATGGTTTGCGTTTTTCTATCTTACATACAATGTTTCTAATCCATACATTTTAAATTTTACGATTAGAATTCTTGCGCTTTCATAGCGGCCTTGTGATATTTATAAATCAGACATTTACCAGTTTGCTATGCGCTTTACATTAATTCAATTTACATAATGCTTTTCAATTTCTAGAAATATAATAATTATAAATAATACAATTTTGTAGTTTAATTTATAATCATTTTATTTTTGTTTGTAATGATAATTTTTTATATTACAAACGTTTTAACATAATATTTTACTTCAAATTTAATTAAAGAATTTTCTCATTTATTTAAATTTTCTATTCTGATTATATCTTAAAATCCATATATTATTAATTGAAATAATTTATTTATTTAAATAATTATATATTTAATTTATTTAAATAATTTAAAATTAAATTTATATCATATTTGCATTCTATATTTTTTTCTTCTTTCTTTTTTTGTTAATTTAGTATTATTATTATTAAGTTAATTTAAAATTACATAAAATTATTTAAGAAAATAAATTTTTTAAACTAAAATTTTTAAAAAATTATTTTTATACAAAAAAAATTTTAATTTAAAAATAAATATTTAAAAAACAAAAAATATTCAAATTGATATTAACATAAATACTAAATATTAAAAAAAAAAAAAAAAAAAAATAACATATTTCAAAAAATTTATTTAATTATTATCCGATTAATTTTTAATGTTTTCTACCAATTTTCTTTTATATAATATAAGAAGAAAACTATATAATTACGAAAAATATAATTTTGTTATATATTATTTAATACTAAATTCACCGAATATGGAAAACAACAAAAAATACTACATTGTTTATCTTTTCTACCAAATTTCTTAATAAAATAATTTTCACGTTTTTCTAATTCTAAAAGCCACTCAATTCGATTTCCTTTATCCCATGCAGGTCGTTTTTTACGAAATAATTGTGCATTACCAAATATTATCTCAGCATCAGTTGGTTTCCTTAAAATCTCTTTGATAATTATAATTAAAATTTTGAAAAAAATAAAAAAAATGTATATATAAATAATTAAATTTTTATTTAATTATAACTAAAACGGTGATCGAACAGTTGTGATGGAAGTTATTTTCCATATTATGTCAAATAAAAGAATTAGTATTTTATTCATGGATTCGTTTAAAACAGAACTGGGTTCTGTAAAAATGAAATTTCATTAAATTCGCGATTATTTTGGGTAACTTGAAGCTCAGAGAAACTATGGATTGGTACCAGTTCATAGAAATTATTAACATCATTATCCAAACGAAAAAAATACATGCAATCGAACCGTACCGTAACATATTTTAATGGGATGTTTATGTACTAAATGAAATGAAATGGATATGAATCAGATGATGCCACATACAATATACAAGCTGTGACAAAATCGCTTTATTGCGATCAAAATTCAATTATCGCATCATTTCCAGAAACGGCGAAGTTAATTAGCCTACAAGACTTAACATCTTCGGATTACTTTATTTGAAATTATATGCAAAATTGAAGGACAACATTCAAGCTGTCAGATCCATCCCAATAATCAAATTTTATTGTGAAAATTTGTTGAAAATTTGTACTTCGTCTATAACGAAACCGTCATGTGTACGATATTATGTTCCACGTAAAGATTGATCAATAAATCAAAACTTTCAGATACAATAAATATATCCGATGTTGACACATAAAAGTCCTTTCACATAATCAATCGGTTGCACAACTTTTCATTCGATGTGTTGCTATTTTGATTTGATTTGCAATACAACATTTTGTACAGGATAGCGTAACTCAAGTTTTTTTATTCCCAGAGAACCCGAAAATAAAAATTAATTTTCCAGATTTTCCCGGGTTTACCGGAAAATTAAAAAATATTAAATTAAAATAGCCAAAATTATAAAAATATATTTTGATTTTTCGGCGCCCTTTCTTCAGTTAAATATTTCCGAATGGAATCTGTCAAGAAGACTTGTAATATAAAAAATAATAACAAAATATTAAATTTGATAGAAATAACAACAAAACTAAATACTACAGTATCGCCAAAGAAGCTATAATAAAATTAAGATTTTTTACTGAAGTTTTACAACCGTATTAAATGAGAAATGAAACGGAATGCATCTGAATGAATACGATATTTAATTACCCGAATTTTAGTTAAATTTTCAAAAAATGGAAATTCTCGCGGTGTTATTTCCTCTGGGGAACTTTTGGAAAGAACCCTGTAATTTTGACACATCCATTGATGAAAATATACAACCGATTCATTATATGTAAAAGGACTTTAAAATGAAAACCATCAAAGAGAAACTGTTGGATCACCGTTTATTACAACAACAATATATTTATACTTTTTTTTAAATAACGAAAATATCCTGTTTGTTTTTTTACAAATGATGATTTCTCTTCAAAAGGACTTCTTAAAATACAATTTAAATCATTGATTGAATTTAAATCATTTATACAAAAATCCTTTTTTATAATTGAATTTGTTATTTGTTTATGACGATGATGTTGATGAGCTGGTTTCATAGTTCGATAATAATTAAAGATTTTTTCAAAGTTTTTCGTCATAATTTTTATTTAAAAAATAATTATTGAGTTGAAAATTTTATTAACTATTTCTTCTTTTTGGGAAATATTCGAAGAATTAAACTTTTATTTTTTTTTTTTTTTTTTTTTTTTTAATTTATTATTTTATTTTTATTTTTTTTAAATTTAATGCACTTTAAAAAACTTCAGCTAAAATTATAATATTTATATATATACGGTTAACAAAAAAGTTTGTTATAATAACAAATGTTTTATTCCCGAAATCATTTTAAATTATATGAAATTTGTTTGATTATAATTTTATGGTGAATAATATATAAAAAAAAAACATTTAGTGAAAATTAAATTTTTTTTTTATTTTTTTTTTTAATTAAAACCCGTGTTCTGTAAAAAATATAAAATGTTATAAAAAATTTTTTGAAATTATTTAATTATTTATTTAAAAATTTATTTTGCAATGAATTTGACATTTGAAAAAAAAAAAAAAAAAATATAAAATTATTGAGATATTGAACTTATAATTTCTTGAAACTAATGTAATTTTAATAGTAGAAAATTATATTGATTTTCAAACAACATTTTTTTTTAAATTATAATAAAAATTAAAATTGTATTTTTCATCAAACTGAAGTTTATAAATATCAGAGAGTGTAGGATATTTAAAAATAATTTTGATTTATATATTTTTAAAATTTCTGATATAGGACCTACTTCAGATTTGTATGGCTTTACAGGGCTTTACATATAATATTCAAAATTGCTTCATTTCATTATTGTCTTCGATTTTATTTTTGAACCATAATTTATTTGAGACACACTTAATCAGAATCATAGACTGTTCACTTCTTTTACTATAATTTACATAGAAGAGATACATTTCCTTATGTGTTCTAAATGTGGCCGAGCGATCAAAACAATATACTCAATAATTCACTTCCTTTACTCCAGCCCACCTCGCACTTCGCACTACGTCTGAAAAATTACTATACAATATATTTTTTTCATAATTTATCGTAAATTGAATTATAGAGTATATTAACAGTGTAATCGTATTAAGAATATTTTCTAGGAAACGGCGAAATATCGATTGCCGAAGCCGAAGTACAAGTAAACAAGCTTGAAAGCTCAAGAAACAGTTCTAGTTATTATTGGCGTTTTTGATTTACTGGTATAACTATTCATATTACTGCAATTAGTCATAGGCTGTTTTATTTTTAATATTCAGTTAGTTGAGAGCTGACAGCGGATAGAAGTACTAGCATTCATTTCAGAACTGTGGAGTCTAAAGCTAGTGGCAACCTGTTATTTTAATTTTCTTTTTATGAAACTGTCCTACTGTCTTTACAATTATTTTATTTCTATAATTTTTTTGTTTTCAATTTCTAATGAGTTAAATAACCAGCTGACGACGGAAGCAAATTAAGGAGTAGCTTTTATATAGAATAGTAGCGTTCATTTCAGAACTGTGAACCCCTTTATAAGTCGGTAGCCTGGGTAATTCAAGATTTTATGTTTTTCTTTTACGGTTTTTTCGGCGCACCCATGGGATTATTGAAGTATAGACAGTTTTCAAGTTGTTTACGCACTTACTGATTTCTACTTCCATTATAATTTATATATTAATTAATTTCTCAAATTTTAAATATTAATTACAAATTTTATTTGAATCAAATTTTCTTTTCAGAAATAATTGAACTAGTCAAAGGCTATTCAAATCGTCCACAATCAATACCATTTCGGCCACATATCGATGAAGATTCAGAAAATTTTTGTGATATAAATGAAATAATGATTAAATGTTGGTCGGAGGAAGCATTTGATCGTCCCGATTTTAGTTATTTAAAATCAACAATCCGGAAAATAAACAAGTAGTTAAATAAATTTATTTAATAATTAATTCAATAATTTTTAATTGAATAATATTTTCTTTTAATTTCTTTAATTAATTTATTTTTTTACTTTTTCGTTTTTTTTTTTTTATTTGTTTAATTTCATAATTATGCCGAAACAAAAATTAAAAATATTTATAGAGACAACGAGACTGGTAATATTGTTGATAATTTATTAAAACGTATGGAACAATATGCAAATAATTTAGAAGGTTTAGTTGATGAACGTACACAAAAATATTTAGAAGAAAAACGTAAATATGAAGAATTATTATATAAATTATTACCACAATCTGTAGCAGGACAATTAATATTAAAACAAGTTGTTATGGCTGAATCATTTGATCAGGTAACAATATATTTTAGTGATATTGTTGGTTTTACAGCAATATCAGCTGAATCAACACCAATGGAAGTTGTTGAATTTTTAAATGATCTCTATACTGAATTTGATAAAATTGTTGAAAATTATGATGTATATAAAGTTGAAACAATTGGTGATGCATATATGGTTGTATCTGGTTTACCAATACGTAATGGTAATTTACATTCACAAGAAATAGCACGTTTAGCATTATCATTATTAAATGCTGTTTATCGTTTTAAAATTCGACATCGTCCAAATGATCAATTAAAATTACGTATTGGTTTACATTCGGGACCGTGTGTTGCTGGTGTTGTTGGTAAAAAAATGCCACGATATTGTTTATTTGGTGATACAGTTAATACAGCATCACGTATGGAATCAAATGGTGAAGCATTAAAAATCCATATTAGTCAAACAACAAAAACATATTTAGATCAATTTGGTACATTTATAATGAAAGAACGTGGTTTAGTTGCAATGAAAGGTAAAGGTGATATGAGAACATATTGGTTAGAAGGTGAAATTAAATTACCACCAACAATGATTACAAATAATTTATTAAATGGTAATAGTGGTGGTGATAGATCTAGAACAAATTCATTACGTCGCAATAATTATAATAAAGATTTATCTAAATCACAATTATCAATATCAAAAAAACAAACAAATCCACAACAACAACAACAACAACAACAAAATAATAATATTTTACCAAAATCACCATTAGCTAATCAACAACAAATCTTATTATCATCATCAACAGCTGGACAACATTCACGATCCCAATCCCCAACATTACTAACACATTATAATGATAATAATAGTAATAATGATCATAAAATGAATATTGGTGATAATAATGATGATAGTAATCAGAAGAAGACTGAACAACAAAATTCATCAATATATAATCAAAATTCTACTCCAAAAATGGTTGTCAGTAATAATAGTAGTATTACAAATAATAGTAATAATGATACAAATAGTCAAAATTTAATACAAAATATTAATAATGATAATAATGATGATATTGATGTTATTATTGATGATAATAAATTACCAAATAAATTATTATATAATAATATTAATAATAGTGATTTAATTAGTGATAATTTAATGATAAATAATGATATTGATGTTGATGATGATGATAATTTAAAATTAAATATTAATAATGATAATTTCACAGATGATGATAACGAAATTCATCATAATTTAATTAATAAACATAATAATAGTAATAATATTGTTGTTGTTAATAATTTTAATAATATTATTAAATCAAATAATTTAAAAAATTTAAAATGTAATTCCACAAATAATAGTAATAATAGTAGTAGTAGTAGTAGTAAAAATTTAATGACAACAATGTCAACAAATAGTAGTAATAATAGTGATGATAATTTAAATAATAAAAGTGTTACACAACCATTATTAACTAAAATTAATTCATAATTTTTTTTTTTTTTTTGATGAATAAAATTTTTAAATTTTAAATAAATTTATTAAAAAAAAAAGCATTGAAATTTCTTTTAATTTGCATTTAAAAAAAATTTAAACTTAAAATGTTCAATTTCATTTAATTAAATCAAAAAGCATAATATAAGAAGAGATCAAAACTTATATAAAAATTTTTGGGTTTATTCAAGTATGTGTATTTGAAAAACTTCTGTATTTTAGGATTGTGGAATTTAATCTTAAAATATTAAGGTTAAGTCATGCAGTAAAAACTTTTATATGAGTTTTAGTCTCTTTCTATATATACTTTTTGATTAAACCTAAAAAATCTTAATAGTAGGAATTCTGTATACTACTTAAAAATCATGTCAGTTAATGAAATAGTTTTGGAAATTAGATATAAAAATTGGAACCATTTTACTTACATTATCTCAGCACCAACCAGCAACCACCAAGTTTATAATATTTTAGCAAAAACATAAATAGACAGCAATAACACATTAGCAAAACATTTTATTTCTTAACATATAAAATAAGTTAAGAAACTGCAAACTGAAACCATTATAGTAAAGCAATTAAAAATTATGATATATAGCTAATATATTTTAGCAAAAACATTCTATTACTTGCGGAATTAAGGACAACATAAAAAGTTGCTGAAGTTATTTTCGAAACAGAAATAATAAAATATATTCGAAATTAAATTTTTGCTTATCTTTATGTATTTTTATGGCTTTGATCTAAACCATATTTGAACCTTACTGATGAAAGGTTTGATAATCATATGCGTTGCTAATAAGAAAACTTACTATCAGCCTTACCAAATAACAAAGAGTTGTAAGTATAATTATATACTTATATATAGTAAGAAATCAAAACTAATATAAAAAAAATTATATGGACACATAACTACTTTTTGATTCTATTCAAGAATGTGTATTAGAAAAAGCTTTATGCTGTGGGTTCATTTAATATTGAAATCTTAAGATTAAAAATCACAATAAAAACTTTTTTATGATTTTTCTTCTCTTTGCTTAACTAAGCATACTTTTTTATAGTACTTACCTGCTGAAATGACATGTAAGTTAACCGTTGTCCTCTTTATACTTTATCTAATATACCTTAATTTTTATGTTGAATATTGATGATATAACTAATTTTTTAATCAAATTCTGATTCTTTAATTATTTTACACTAATTATTTTTGGATACAAAAAGCTATAAATAACAAAAACTCTAGTTCCACACTTAATTTAAATCTATGACTAAATTCATTAAATTTTCATTCTATTTTTTTAAACTGACTGAAGTAATATGAAAAATAAATTATTTAATATATTGTAGAAAACAAAATATAAAAAAAAATAATTAAAGCAATTCTAAAATAAAAATTTGATAAAGGATAAAATTTAAAAAAAAAAAAATGGAATTTTAAATATCATTATTGGAATATTTCATTTTACTAAATTAAAATGTAAACGATTTTTATGTTTCAAAATTTTATTATATATTATATATTTTGTACTTAAATTATAATTTCCATATAAGATAAATTTATTAATATAATTTACTGAATGTTAATATTAAAGAAAAACAAAAATTATTTAAATCGAAAATTGTTAATTTAAATTTGTAAGACTAAAAATATACATATATATATGTACATTTAATTTTGGAAGACAAAACTATAACAAATCAAAAAAAAAATCATATATTAATGAAAAAATATATTAAAAACAAAATAATAATTTAGTTTTAATTATTTCCTTGGCCCCAATCATAGCCCATTCGTGTAGAACCTCTTGATATAGTTTGTAGAGATAATACTATTTGACCATAAGACTCTGTTTGTAAGCCTTCTTGTATAAAAATTGAAATAAATTAAATAAAATAAGAAAATTTTGTAAGTATACATTATTATTTAAAAAATAATTTATTAAAATTACACTTATTTTTAGTTGCTTCAACTAATATTTGAGGATTTTTTAATTCTGGATTTTTACCAGTTACCCAACTAGTAAATTCAGCTAATATATTTGAACAACGTGGTATTAAAATTGGTGCATAAATTTTATTTTGTAATCTACTATTGTTAGTTCCAAATATTGGAGCATGAGCTCGAGCATATCTAAAAATAAAAAATATATAGATAATTTTTTTATATATTTGAATTGAAATTTCCTAATTATTTACCCTAAAGCTGTTTCAGTACCCCAAAAATTTTTACCATAAACACTAATAACAATTTGTGGCCCTAAAATTTATTTAACAATAAATTCGAATTATGTCATTTCCAAAAATTCTATTAAAATTCTAAATTTTTATACTAACATCCAAAAGGATTTGTTGATTTATAAGCGAATTCTATAGGCATATTAAAAACAATTTCTTGACCACCATTTTTTCCAATAGAAGTTTGTGTTATACCTGTTTTTAAACCAGAAAGCAGTTCCCAATCAGGACCAGCAATAACATCATATCTACAAAAAATAAAATGTTTTGTTAAAGAAACACTATTTACTATGTTGAAGTTATATGTTTACCTGCAGAAAACTTGTGATCCATCTGGTCCCATTGGAAATAATGCTGATTCTATTTGTCCTGTTACAAAAATATGAAAACATGTTGCTGCAGTTTCTTCCATTTTATAATTCTGTTTTTATTAAAACAAAAAAGTAAAATAAATTTATTTGGCTTGTTGATACATACAAATTTTAAAGGTAACCATAACGACAAATAAAAAAAATCACTTTAGTTTACATTCTAAACCACAGATGGCATTATTTTATTTACACTAATTTTACAAATTATTACATATGTATATATAGATAGATAAGATTGGTATTCAATATTTATTTTTCATTATATTCTAAAAACAAAATAAAATATTTACACTCAAAGTTCGAAAATTGTAAATATTGAAAACAAAAAACTAATTACAAAATATGTAAAATAAAGAAAAATTTGTATATTTTATTCTGGCTTCCATTGCACTACTCCTATTTTTCTATTAATTTCTGCTAAAATTAAGGAAGCAAGTAATTTTTTTTCTTCTGTTAATCTAAAAAAAATATATTTTATTTTAATAAAGAAAAAAACAACAAATTTAATATACACAAAATCAATTATTTACTTTGATAATGGATCATTTCCACTTTCTTCTTTCTTTTTTAATCGACGTTTAGCTCTAGCAACAATTGATTCTTTTTTATCAACAACTTTTTCTTCTTCCTCTTCAACTAATTGACGTGCTCTCTAGAAAATAGAAATTTTATTTTAATTACATTTTATAATTAACAATTTTATTAAACTGATAACTTTTATTTATAATTTTTTTTAAATTTATTTTACCCTCTGGCGTTTTTTCTTTTTTTCAAATTGTTGTGAATCATAAAAATTTGGTTTTTCACGTCGAATACGACCAGTTCGTCGACGTTCATCAATTTTAACTTTAGCTGATGTTGTTGATCGAAGTTTACCACTAAAAAATTCATAACCACATTTACAAACTTTTGATGCCACTGCAACTTGTTGTTCACATTTTGGACAACTTTTTGCTATTATTCGAGTTTTAGCCATTTATGTTGTGATTTGTGGAGAACAAAAAATTTCCTTTATTACAAATCCTTTTAGAAATATTTTTTTATCTGATAAGAATTTCCAATACAAGTAAATACAAGAAGTATTATAAATATTAACATTTGATTCGATTTTATTATTCATCAAAGAATTGATTTTATAAAATTATGGCATTTAAATATCTGCAAAATTAAATAAATCAATATAATTCGAGTTTATTAATTTAAGATTGTAAAACATTAACAAATAAGATTCTTATTATAGTTAGCTTACATTCGTTTTAGAGCATTCGCTCATTTTTGCCAATCATTTTCAAATTTATTTACGAAAATACTTTCACTTTTTTTTAAGTTACAAATATCCAATTTAATTTCAATTTTTTAGAAAACATAAAACAAGTTCTAATTATAATTTCATTTATTTACTTTTTTTTGTTCTTTTTGTCATTGTCAATATGATATATTCTCAAAATGTCAAATCAAATGTCATTATTTCATTGTTGTTTTTATTTATGGATTTTTTCTTTTTTATTTTTGGTATTTATGTTTATATCGCCCTCTGTTGGTGAAATATAATAAATACGCAATTCCCGATAGTAAAAATTAAATTTCCGGTTCGGGTATGTTCAGAAAACCACTATTTTTTACACCCAAACCCAACTAAAATTTTGTATGGTTTTCTCTTTCTGGTGTATATGATTTATTTAACAGTTGATTAACAATCAACTTCTGTAAATCTGGTAATACTAAATAGTTTTTTCATTGGGGGGGATGATGTATGTAGCGCGTGAAGTGAAAAAGTTATTTTATTTTTTAATTTTTAAATAATTAAAAACACTCGCGAATATACAAATTCCTTTAGAAATCAATTAATTAATAGTTAATAATTATTATTTTAAAGTAAGTGTAATGGAAAATTATATAAAATTCATAAAAAAAAAATCTTCATTTCAATAATTGCATATATAGAAAATTTTCATGTCTACCACTAAAAGAAGAAATTTTGTGTTTGTGTAGTTGTGTGTGCAATGACATGATGAGTTCTATAATAATAAATAGTTTTCTTTTTCAACAAATAATATCATGTAATAAATAATATTATTCTAAAGTAAATTTCCTATTACAGTGTTTATTTAAAAAAAAAATATATATTTTTACAAGTGTTTTATCTATATATAAATAGATATAAAAAATACCTTGAAAAAATTAAACTTAATTTTTCATAAGAAAAGTGTTTAATTAATGAATGTTTGTAAGAATTTATTTAGCAACTATATTTACATATATATATGTATATATATTAATCGGTTTCGCCCTAAAAGTTCACCACATTTTTAACTTGTACACACATTTTGTATTTATCCATCTTCAACAAAAATAATAAAAAATCATCTTTATTTTATATTCAAATTGATTAAATTTTAAAAAAAAAGGTAAAATCTACTTAAAAGAAATTTAAATGTGTAACTAACTTTCATATGTCACATTTTTTTTTTAAGATAATTCAAAGATAATTTAATTTCTAATTTACTAACCAACGTGCTAAAAAGTTTTTATTTATTTTCAAAATTATAAAAAAAAAAGAAGTCAGCCATTTGTAAATATTTTCAAAGTGTGGTGAAGACGAGACAGTAAAAATAAAAAATAAAATAACAGAACTGTTAAAAAACTGATAACATATTAACAGGTCCCGGCTCTAACACATAGAGAAAATAAACAATATGTATATATATATATGAATATGTATGAAGTGATTAAAATTTCGCTGCATATTTTAATTCGCCGCAATTCGCATGAATGAGATGGTATTATTCAAAAACAGTGTTTCTCAAAAAAAAAATGATATTTTTTTTATTGACATTGTTTTTAAAAATGGGATTATCTTTTATTAATAACCCCAATTAAAATAAATATATAAATTTATACTATTATTTTGAATTTAATATTTTGTTAATTCTATTGTTTGGGAAATAACTTGGCAGACAAAATACGGAAAACACAAATAAAAATATCAAAAACAATAATATATATAAAAAAAATAATCATTATTAAAGTTCCTATTAATGAAAAATGTGCGTTTATATATAAATTTTCTTTTAAAATTTAAATATATTTAGATAAATTTTCTTATTTTGCATGTCCTTAAATAATTTACATTGTAGAAATGAAAATATTTTACATTTTTATAATAAATTATTTTTAGAAAAACAATAATAATTATTAGTCATGTGTTTAAAAAAAAAAAATATTAATATATACTATAATAATTAAATTAAAATTTAATTATATTCTTCTTCACAATGTTTTTGTGTGTGCTCACATAAATTCATATAATATAAATAACTAGGTATATATAAATAATAAAGAAATTATAGAAATGCTTTTAAATTTTATATGAAAATTTTAATGTTTTTTTTTTTTTTATTGAATTTCTTAAATTAATATTTAACAATTTTTATTCGTTTTTCAAAAATATTTTATTTATATTTATTTATTTTTTCATTGCCATTTCATCATTTCATTCGTGAATTATGTTCTTGTCAATTATATTATAGGAAAAAATGTAAAAAAATAAATATATATACAAAGTTGTGTGGAGTAGTGTCTTCTATAAATAATCATTATTATGTACATGTGTACAACCAGAGCCAAATATATATTATACATATATGTATGTATATATATTACTGCCATTTAAATATGTGGTAGTGTAATTTTTATGAAGAGTTCATTCAACTAAAAATTGAAATTTTTATAAATATATATTTCATTTTTTTTTTTTTTTATTATTATTATTATATATTTTAGTTTTTTGTTTATTTTTAGGAGATTTTTTATTCTTTCTTCACCTTTTTGGTTGTTACTTTACTTTATTATTTATATCTGATATAGAGTCATGTTTTATGAGAGGGCATTGCAATTTCCTTGTTTGTTGAATTTTTTTTTTTTTATTATTGGATCGGTGAGGAAGGCGGGAAAAGAAATTATATATAAAAAGAAAATTATTGTTAATTTATTTTTATTATAAATTATTCATCATATTAATTGTGATGTATTGGTAACTAATAGTTAATTATTACTTGAATTAATTTATATATATCGATGAATTTTGGAAATATAATTTTATATGGGTTTTAAATTATTGTAAATAATATTGTTTTTAAAATAATATTTTTTGATGAGATAAGAAGGTCAGGGACAATTTCAAGATTTTATATCGGTAATTTAAAACTTAATCATTTATTATCATTAATATGGTAGAAGTTTTGGTTTATGTTGAATATTTAAATAATAAAGATAATTTTTATAAGCATATACATATGTATATGTTAAAAAAAAATTTAACAAGTATAAAATCTATTTTTATAAATATATAGGTACACAGAATATAAAAATAGATATTACTTGCTAATTTTCTTTCACAGATCACAGTATATGCTCGACAATATGAACTAATTAATGATAGACTAATGAGTTATCTTTACAATCTATCTTTAATATAAATGATATTAATATTAATTAATAAGATATAAGAATTAAGTTTATCCATTGATCCATCTCTTCCAACAGCCAGGTTAAATTTGACTGTTGAATTGGTTAATCATTAAATCTTAATGTTAGATTTGGTGGCTTCGATATTTTAATCTTCGAACTTCTGCTTTATTCATAATTTGCAACACCAATCTGTTAAAATAATTGCTAATTCTTTTCTATTTTACAGAAGAAAGATTGATATCCTTAATAGGTCATTTCGAACCACAAATTTGTAATTGAACGTAACATTTTTGACTGGAAACTCTATTTCTACGTTAGAATTACTCGTAAAGATTTTTTAAAGGTTCTCCTGAAGTTTTTCTGATGCTACACGACGATTTTTGCATAATGGGACACTGCTGCATCATCGCCGAAAGTTATAGTGGTAGATCGACTGTGTAAATAAGATACATAATAATACTTAAGATTCTATCCTGCAAAACACCGGATTTAATTTTATATTCTTCTTTGTATTTCACAGTGAAGTGACGGCTACATAAATTTTTTGAGGAAATGGGTGTTAGAAAGAAAATTGTTTTTTATAACTACTGGTGTCAATCTTTTTGCCACTGTTTTTAATACAAAAGTTAGTTGTATTATGATTATTTGTACCTTTTTCTAAGACTCCGGGAACTGAGAATATAGTGATGTATTTCATTCATGTTGATGATAGTTTTTTCATATTGTTCCATATTTTAAACTGCACTTACTAGAAAATTTCAAAAACAGTTGATATATTGTTACCAGATTTGCAGGTTTAAACCACTTATATTCTATACAATTTTGATACTCCGTCTAATCATATTTTAACTCCTCCATGGTTTAACTGTTTATCTAGCACTAATGTTTAGAGTTCATTATTCAAATAATTCGGGGTTCATATGATCGAGATGTTACTGTATTTAAATATTTTAAATTTGTTGAATTATACTTTTCATATGTAATTTGGTACCGGTAAAGATAAATTTATGCTTATTAATCACGACCATTTTTCGTTATTCTATCGTCTTACAAAGACTTCTCAATAAATTTTTAGAAGCTTTTTATAATATAAATTCAGAATAATTGGTCTAAAATTAAATTTAACAAAGAAAAAACCAAATTCATTTGTCATGGGTAATCTTGAATACAATCTTGTATTCAATAAGTTAAGTTTATGCAATTTTATTATAAACCAAGAGTACGGTCGAAAGAATAAAAACGAGGATAAAACAATATGTAATATTATGCAACTAATAGTAGTTGATATAATAACATAAACTCTGCATAGTAATATGTAATCAATGCCATTTAATTGATAGAAAATAACCAATAAACCAATTTACTTGCAGTGAACAAACAACAGATTGTAATAGTCTGGTTCTCTAGTAGTTTTCTTCTTGGGTTCTTCTCCATAACGGAGTTAGGTCGTCAGTGTTTTCGTTTGCACTCTGTTCTTCACTCTTCGGAAAACTTCGACTGCTGTCAGGTTACAGCAATCTTCCATATTCTTCATACATCAAATTCTTCTTCTATATCTATGCCATGTCCCTTACAGTCTGGTAATAATTTTGTATAAAACCTATAAGGAACTGATACAGTAAAACGCTCTTTATAAAAAACGTATTCAATTAATTTTTCAAGCAAATTTAATTATGTATTAAAGTTTATGAACAATTAAAGCTATCGAAGAATTAATTTTATTGTTCTTTAACTGTTTTGCAAAGATATATTAATTATCCTTTGTAAATCTGACTTAGTTAACTTAACCATTAAATTGTCGTGAGTCTAGGAGCAAGAGAACGCCTGTTTTGATCCAATATAAGTGTGTTTAGATTGGTAATGTACTTTTTTGAAATAAGTACATTAATTTTATACAAAATTTAATTTTATTTAAATAAATTCAATCTATGTTTTTGATATTTATTATCATAAATATTTAGTTTACCAAAAACAACACAAATTAAATTTTTTTATAATATATAAGTACCTACTCCAAATAAAAATATGTAAATTTAATTTAACTTTTAACAAATTTATTCAATTCCATTTCGATACGCAATTAATCATTGAATATATATTTAATTTCAATGTTAAGGAAAAGAAAAGACACCCTCAATAATATTAAATATTAAATAATATACTAAATAAAACAAATAGATTTTGGGTGTGTTGTACTATGACATAGATTTAAAAATCTTTCAAGTATATAAATATCCTGTCTGTCCTTGATTTTATTGATTTCCTTTATAATAATAATAAAAAGCATTTACGTTGCAAAATTTTACGAAATAGATATGTAAGTAGTATATAAGATATAAATTGAAATTTAAAAATATATTTGTGAATATTTTTTAAACATATATTCATAAAATTATGAAAAATTTCAAAATTATTTCTGCATACTCAGCACAATTTTTTGACATTGAATATTCGTTATGTATAATTTAATTTTTTTTTTTTTTTCGATTTTAAACAAAAATTTATATTGTATATAAATATAATTTTGTTTTATCAATGAATCTAAATATTTATTTATTTTTTTTGGAATTTAGCTAATGTAGTTTTGTCAAATAATATATTTATATAAATATTTTGCGCGCGTAAAATAAAATGTATATTATTTTAATCGTTATTTTTTTTTGTCGACAGCACAAATTTTAAAGATTAAATTTAAAATATTCTAATATAATCTATAAAAAAAATTAGTATTATTTTAACAAGTTTCAAAGCTAGTTTAACAATTGATTTTAAGTATGTGTATATATTTTTTAAATAATATTTTGTACTATATATATTTTATAAAACATAATTAAATAGTGCTGTTTAGAAGGAAAATTTGATATTTTGTTCAACAAATACTTAAAAAATTTGAGAAAAGTTAATATTTGCGGTATGATTATAAATTATTATTATTGTTGTCGTGTCTTAAGTTACATATATATAAGAAAAGCTCAGTATACCTGGCGACCGCACTAATTACAGCACGCTCAATGCTGAGGTATCATGCTTTTAAAATACAGCGATCCGAAACAAACATTTGTAGAGGTTGCGGAGATGAACGTGCGATAACTAAACATTTTTTGTATTATGGTTCTGAAATTCGGTCGAATGGATGGCTGGCTCACTCAGTCACCGCGACATGTGTAACGTGAAGGATACGAGGAGTACAGTGGGGCTAATTCTGGCCAACGTGCAATTCATCTATCTATCCAATCCAAGTGATATAATCGAATTTTTATACTAAATAGTTGATCGAAGGTATACTACGCTATTTGTGATAATATTGGAAGCAAAAATATGTATATGTATATTTTCCCGGATTCTGTCCCCATTTCGAGTGACAGTCCATTTTCGGGTTCGGTCTTAAAAAAGGTAGCTTTATATTTAGGTCCATATCTTCAGAATGGGTCAATGGAGAAGTATGGTTTATATGTTATTTGATTGGTAATTAAATGACATTCAAAACTAGCTATAAAATACTTCACATTTTTACTTTGTTTTGAAGCCAAAAATTAATTCGGATTAAAAAATTTCAATTGTTGGAGTCGCAGTTGCAATGCTAATTTTAAATGATTCC
Organism: Rhamphomyia laevipes; assembly: GCA_963920725.1. Taxonomy (NCBI): domain Eukaryota; kingdom Metazoa; phylum Arthropoda; class Insecta; order Diptera; family Empididae; genus Rhamphomyia; species Rhamphomyia laevipes. Next base: position 53,723,497 of record OY987257.1, read on the forward strand.
ATTACAGCTCTATAGTTTTAACATATTTTATGTTATTATTGTTATATATATATCATATTTGTATAATAATACCTATATCTTCTTTAAAAAAAAATTATATTTTTTAAACACCTCGCCAATAATTAAAGTTTAAATTCTCTAATATTTTACAAAGTTTATTTCTTTGATTTAAATTTAAATACATATATACCTACCTATTTAAAAATGTATCTATGTCAACCCTACTTCAATTATTATTATAATAAAAAAAGAAAACATGTTTGTCTTTAAAATATATATACGCAAAAACAATCTGAATATTATTAAGCCCAGAGGGTTGAAAAAATCAGGTCAAACTATATTTTTTTAGAATAGGCAGAAATGTTTAAAATGTATTTCTTTTTCTTCTTTTTTTTTGTATACATTTTCTTTAGCAGTACACACCCTCAATCTAAAAACTACCCTCTTGTACAATTTTTGCTACCCCTTGCCTTAATCTACGGATTCTCTATTACATTATATTTTCTGTGTCAAAGAAAAAAACATATTTTGTGATCAATTTATTTTTGTTTGCTTAAAGAAACCCTTTAAAAAAAATGTAAATAAGAAAATGTATTATTTACCAACACGGTTAGTTGGTCCTGCGCCTATTTTACGCAATTTTTGTTTCAACACTTTAAACTTTACTACCAAATAAAATTTCCTTTTTATATATAGTGTTTTTTAACATTTCCAAAACAAGAAAGAAAAAATTCATTACATATTACTAAAATTCAAAATTTAAATAATATTATACAAAAAATATCAAAGATTTTCACTTTAAATGTTTTAGCATAAATCCATAAATTAAAATTATCAATATAGTTCCATGAACACAAGAGGCAATCCAATATCAAAAGAATTCATCTAAAATGTTAAAAATTGATTTTTCTATTTCGTCGCGCTTCATTCCCTTTAGGCAGGGGGATTAACACTAATACAATCTCAAATATAAAGGAGTAAAGGGAAAAATCATATTATTATAATAAGAAGTATAAACAAGGGTTGGTAAATATCCTCTTTTGCCACAAAATTCATTGTCATCATTTTTTATTTTTATCATATACCGTCCGTCACATACTTTTCTGGATCGAGCTATATAAAAATTGTATTATATTATGAACAGTAAAAGAGAGATTGAAGATTTGGTTGGTGTTGGTTTCGTAGTTTGATGGTTTTTTTGCAGTCATGTGGGATTGTTACTTTTTTATTGATTTTCTTTTTTGTGGTTGTATGTTTTGTTGAGATCTGTGCTTAAAAAGTTGGGGTGGAAAAGAATTTATATATACTTAAATACGAATAGATTTTTACATTTTAGATTTTACTTATTCGCTTTTGGTTGTATTGTTATTTTTTTAAATTTAATATGAATTACTAAATTCAAATAAAGATATTGAATAATTTCAAATATAATCTTCGTAATTATATGTTAACCTAAAATAAAATTGTATCTATAATTTTGTCAACATACAATTTTGATAAACATTATTTATATTATATATACATATATAATTTACAATTTTAAAGCTGATATTCAATAATTATAAAGTAGTCTAAGTAGACTCTGAAAAAGCTACAATATCGATTTAGTTTTTCTGGAATAAAATACACTTTTATTTAGCCAACATCGTAATTATATTTTTTATTGTATTTAAAAGTAATATGTACATGGAATACAATATTCTTCATATGACCACCACATCTTCCTCGATATATTTGGAAAGTTACAATTATGAATAACTTTTCGCAATAAAAATTGCAACATTGTCTTTCAAAAGTTGAAGTGTTTGTAGATTATTGATACACTTAACTTTTCAAATGTATGATTTTGGAGATTTTGGAAAGTGTATGATTTTGGAGACCTATACAGAACAACAAGTTTAGATAACTATTACGACATTGTTGGATTGTTAACGACTCTATGAATAAAATTTCTATAGTTTATACTTGACATAATATGTATTAGTAAAAATATTTCTATATTATATGGCATATTTATTAATTATGTGTTTTAATTAAGAATAACTTGCACGCTATCCTTTAGGAAAAAAAATTATTTAAAAAAATTCCTTTCTATGAACATTTGTTTTATGATTTATTTAATTGTACATATAATTTCATTAAGTATTCAATTCATCTGTGTCTGTTCGCAAAACTTAATATAACAATTTTATAATAATCCTATTTTTAACAACCAAAATAAAAATTGTATTTAATTATGTACTTATAAATATTTAATATCTATTAAAAATTAAATATTTTTTTGGTTGTATATTTTCTACAAATTTAAATATATATTTTCTTTATGCGTTTTGTTTAATAAAATAAATTGTCAAATGCTTCGACATTTGCAATAAAATTTACAAATGCACTATAACTAAAATATACATATATTTTTAACACTTTTCAAATTATGTCTAAGCAATTTAAAATTGGTATATTAATAAAAAAATAAATAAAATTTTTAGCAATAATTTCAAAATTCAAATTAAAAGTTTTAATTTAATCTGAATTATATAAAAATTTTCGTTATTCCCAATTTGCGATGATTGGCAGTTTCTAATGAATAATTTATAATTTTTGTATTTTATTTTTGTAGCATTAGAACTATAACATTCAAAATTAATGATGATAATAATTCAATATATTTAGGGGACCAATTTATTTTATTTATAATTAGTTCTTCACGGTTTGATAAGTTAGATTGAAAAGGGTTTACGTTATTATTAATTTCAGTTAAAATATAATAAATATTATTTAATAGATAAACTGAAATTTTGCAAAGTATTAAACGTATGATTGATAAGCTTATTAGCATTTTGTTCATAATTCTCTTCCACGAAAAGCATAAAATAATAAATTGTTATCGTTATCGGTAAAATTATTATTTTGAGGCGAGCAATTTTGTTTTTGCCTATATCCGGTTAAATTGACCGAATATAAATTTACCAATATTATATAATTTACACAATTAACGAAATGAAAAAATTTAATTTATGTATTATTTTATTCCTGGAAAATTTACCCTTAATCAAATGTTTTTATTGTAGACTCGATTATTTAGCCACAAATCAATTTTAAAACATAGTTGTTAAATAATGCAATATTTTAGTACTGCATTAGGGAAGCATTACATCAGTATCAAATAACTCAAACTGCTACTGCATTATGTAATTACTCATTCATTACTATATCAGTAATGAAGTAATGCATTACACTAAATTTAATCAATTTTTTGAATTACTTTACTGCATTACAAATATTTCACATTACTTTGAAGTACTTAGTTTTTATTTAAAAAATTACTTAGAAATTACTTAGATTACTTATATTTTGATAAGTACCGTGAATTATTTTGAAGTATGTACTGTGAAATTATTTGAAGTATATAACGTGATAAAATGAATTATATTATGGTATTTATATTATTTATAATATTTATTTTACCGAACAAAATTGATTAATTTTAATATCAAATATATAAAATATATTTTTTTTTACATTGTGATACTAAAATTAATAAATTTTATGATACTAAAATTAATAAATTTTATTCGTTAAAATAAATATTATAAATGCAAATATACTTTAATTTTATTCATGGTAATTTAAAGAATTTCCCGGAACTTTTAGTATTTCTTATTATTTGTTTGAATTAAAAAGTACTTCAAAATACTTTAAAGTAGGTACTTCACCATAAAAATATGAAATAATTGTAATGTAGTAAAATAATTCAAAAATTTCATTATATTTGTTATAATGAATTACTCCATTTGCAGTATATAGTAATGAATAATTCAAAAATTAAGTAACATACATCATTACTTTTTCGAAAGTATTGCAGTATATTTATTATTTAACAACTGTAATGCATTATTTAACAACTTTTCACTTATATACTTATTGTAAGAAATCAAAAAAATTGAAAATGATTTTTTTTTTATTTTAATTTTTTCCATTTATATAATTTATTTTATTATATTTTACAATTCAATTTTATTTTTAACAATTTATTTCCTTCTAATTACAGAGTATAATAAAAGATAGAGCAAAAAAAAAATATTATTTAAGATTAAGCATAAAGCAAAATAAAAAAATAACTAAAAAATCAAAACATTTTATATACATATATGTAGAAATTAAAACAAATTAAAAAAAAATGCCTTACATTAGGGCCGTCGTGGTTGTTGTTTCGTTGTCGTCATCATGTTTTTTACATTTATAAATAAAATAAAAAAACAAAATATATTTGTACAATATACATACATGCATCATTTCAAAAAAATATAAAAAATTATTTATATATAATTTTACAATAAAATGTATTTTTAAATATATACAAATTAATTAAAAAATAAGTAAATAAGGAAAATCGACATCATCCATCGTCATCATAATTTAAATAATAAGAAAATATTATATAGAAACAATGGCAACACCACAAGTTAAAGACTTAATAATAAGATCACCAGCTGGTGCCGATGTAATGATATATTCATGGCCACTACAAACTGGTTCCGGTTCTGATAAACATGATAATGGTGTTGATATTATTGAAACCATACGTTTTGTATGTGAAGATATACCAGAAATTCGTTCAGCATTTGAAGAAATTAATTTTAATGAACTTGACACTGCCTGCTATAAGACTATGACACAATTTGTAGAAAGATTTAATAAAGCAATTGATAGTATTTTAAGTTTGGTAAGTATTTTGAACTATATATGTATATATAAATTTATATACCATTTTTAAATTAAATAACCAAAAATAACTTGTTAAATTAATTCTGTATCGCTGAATAAAATTAACTTTTAAATTTAATAGAATTATTTAAATTCATACATTTCTTTTAAATAAAGTAATTTTTAAAGGTATTTTAATTTCTAAAAAAAATGGTATTTAAAATTTAATATTTCGTTTCTAATTTATAATATTTTAATAAAAAAAAATTTTTTTTTTAGGAAAAAGGAACATCACTGCCAGCCCAAAGGCTTAATAAATTTGCTACTCCAAGTCTATTACGACATATTTTACAATTAGTTTATAATGCTGCCGTTATTGATCCAGATAAATTGAATCAATATGAACCTTTCTCTCCGGAGGTATACGGAGAAACATCTTATGAACTTATACAACAAATGGTTAAACAAGTAAATGTTTCATTAGATGATACATTTATTGATTTAGGTTCTGGTGTTGGTCAAGTTGTATTACAAATGGCCGGTTTATTTCCATTAAAATCATGTATTGGTATTGAAAAAGCTGAAGTACCATCTAAATATGCCGAACTAATGGATACAAATTTTCGTATATGGATGAAATGGTTTGGTAAACGACATGGTGATTATCATTTAATAAAAGGTGATTTTTTGGCGGATGAACATCGTGAAAAAATCAATCAATCTAGTTTAGTATTTGTTAATAATTTTGCATTTGGACCAAATGTTGATCATCAATTAAAAGAAAGATTTGCTGATTTACGTGATGGTGCTAGAATTGTATCATCAAAAAGTTTTTGCCCATTAAATTTTCGTATTACAGATAGGTAAGCTAAAAATGATTATTAAATTACAATGTTTTAGCAATTAATCGTCCTTTTTTTTTAGAAATCTTAGTGACATTGGTACAATAATGCATGTAAGTGAAATGACTCCATTAAAAGGATCTGTATCGTGGACGGGTAAACCAGTATCATATTATTTACATTCAATTGATCGTACAAAATTAGAAAGGTATTTTCAACGATTAAAAAATCAAAAAGGAACCGAAAACGAAACAAATGGTGGTAAGTCAATACTCTAAAAATATCAAGACAATAAAACAACAACCAAATTCAAAAAAATAAATATTGCGCAATCAAATTATGAAAAAATAAGGCATATTAAAAAAAATATATTAAAATTAAATCTAGATAATAAGAATCATTCATAATCATTGCTTCTTTATCTATTTTTAATTTCTATTCTACTTTTTTAACCTTATTTATTTTTTTCTTAATTTTTTTTTATTTTTGATGTTGTGTAAAAATGTTGATGGCTGTAATAATTAGAAAAAAAAAACAGAATTAAAAAAAAAAATTACATAGGTTTATGTACAAATCCAAAATTTAATTGTAGTAATAAAAATGATAAAGAAAATAGTGCACACAAAAATAAATTAATATGATTTTTAAATTTTTTACTATGATAAGTTTATTGTTTGTACATAATTGATTTCTTGTAATAATTTATAAAATTTCTTGAAATTTTTAGGTCCAACAACACGTACAACTCGAGAACGTGCTAAACGTGGTTTAGCTGCAGCACTTAACAACAACAACAATAATAATAATAATAATACAGTATCAATAACACCTAGTGTTGTTGTTACTGATTCAAGAAATAAACAAGAAATGGATATAGATACATCATCACCAGAAAGTGATGGTGAAGTACATGGTCCGACAACACGACGAGCCTGGTCAGATTGGTGTAGTTCAAAAGGTAAAAGTAGTCAATCGGATGATGAAGATAACAATAATTTTAGTACAAATTCGGGTCGAATAAATGGTCAACGAATTGTTAATCAAAAGAAACGTAAAAAATTAGTTAGAAAAGCAGCAATTTCAGTTGCTAACAATAACAACAACAACACTAATATTAACAATAATATCAATAATAATAATAATTTGACTCAATTAAAACCATCAAATATTAGTGGTGGTAATTCTGGTATAACTATTAGTACTGCTGCAACAACTACTGATAAAGTAATCACAAAAGGTAAACGTGGCCGAATGAAAAAGGGTCGTGGTAAACGTAGTTTAAAAATTGTTGGACTTGATATATTACATACACAAACATTACTCAGTACTAGTGCTGAAATGATGAGTAAGAAATTACCAGCAGCACCTGGTTGTGTTGATCAACAATTAACATCATTAAGTGGTAATATGTATCATCAGGAATTAGATATACCATCAGCACCGTCAGACACACCATATGCTTTACAAATATTATTGGATAATTTCCGTACACAATATATGCAAGCAATAGAACAAATGAAAAATCGTAGCTATAAAGAAAATATCAATCGTGATATTAAAATTGAAAAAGATCGTAAAGAATTATTACGAAATCGTATTAGTCAATTAGAAAAACAAATAAAAGTTTTAATTGATGATAGTGTCAATTTATTAAAATCACGTATGAATGAATTGGGTATAAGTATGACATCACAGAATGATTTACTTGCAAAGGCAAAAGAAATTGTTGGCCGGCATAAAGAATTACAAGTGATGGCATCAAAATTACAAAATCAAGTTAGTCTCATTGAACAGGAACAAAAACTATTAGTGGCAAATCATATGCAAACAATTGTTGCTGCTAAAACAAAATTAAAATCGAATTTAATTGGTGGTGGAAATATATTGGATTTTTCTGAATTAACAGCTGCTGCATCACATGAATTGGTATTAAAAGAAATTGCAAATACATTGGCACAACGGAAAAAGTTACACAGTCAAGTGACAAATTTAGAAACTGAATTGATTATAATTGAAAAATCAGCAGACGAAAAGAAAACTGCACTAATATTGGCACAACAAAGTCCACATTTAACTGTTACAAATGTTACAGCCACCATTAATCAACAAACTGGCGGTGGTAACAGCATTAATAATAGTAGCAGTGGAGGAAATGGAATTGATCGATCAAAATCAATTTCAACATCATCTTCATCGGCGGCTTCTGTTGGTATCAGTAGTAGTGGTGGTGGTCAATTAAAATCTTCGCGACGTAATCGTGAACATCGTACACGTTCACAAGAATGGCCAGATGTACCGGATGTTGGAAAAATTGAGGAAAATAATCCAGAAATATTGGCTCAAAAAATATTAGAAACAGGAAGGAAAATTGAAGCCGGTAAATTTGTTGGCAATAACAGTGGGGCTGTTGGTCTTAATATACAATCATCATCGAATACATCTACCGGTGGCTATAAACATAAAGATGAAAGGAAACATCATGATGGACGTAATAAAGATGTACATACACATCATCATGGTCAAGATAGTGCATTAATGCCAGCTCCACCAGGTGTTAAACAATTAGCACCTGTTGGTCCAACACAGAATCATGTACCAACAAATTTCAATCCAAATCAACGTAATTCGACAAAAAATATTATTACAACAACAGTTAATATACCAATTACACAAACACCTCCACCATCATCGACAACAGGCGTTGGTAATTCATCATCGAAATTATTACAGGAATCACCAAAAGTTGTTAATTTCGAAGATCGTTTAAAGAGTATAATTACATCGGTTTTAAATGAAGATCAAGAACAACGTAAAGCTGCTCAAGACATAAGAAAACCGACACAATCATCTGCAATTGCAACATCTACATCGTCATATAATACAGCATCAACTAAATCAATACAACAACAGCATAATACATCATCAATTGGACAACAGCATTTACAACAACCGAATGCAATAAATAATATACTAAATGTTGCCACACAAGGTTTGACACATTTAAATGCAACAACAACAATTTCACCAGTTAATACACCAGCATTTGCAAATAACAATTCAGCAACAGCAGCACAACATCAACAACCACCTCCATCTCATCATAACCATCCACAACAACAACAACAACAACATCATCATCATCTTTCACATCAAACATCAAATCATCATCATCATCATTCACGTGAAATTCCATCGTACAAACAACAACAATCATCATCGTCTGCTGTTACTTCTACCCATTATCAAAACAAACAATCATCTGCTGCACTGGCTGCAGCAGCAATGCAACAACAGCAACAATCAAATTCGTCTGCACATCATCAACATAATAATATGACAAATAATTTACAAAAATATTATTCAAAAGGTTTAACTATAAATATATCACCAAATGGTGGCGGACAACAAAATAATAATGGTAGTAATAGTGGACATCATTCGCAAGCATCATTGCAGCAGCAGCAACAACAACATTCATCTTTACATCATCATAGTCCATCAACTGCTGCATTTTTGTATGCTCAACAACAAGTAGCTACTGATTTAGCATACCGAAGAAATTTTGATCAACAACTTGGTGAACGAATGGAATTTAAAACACCTGAACAAATGAGGTAATTAAATTTGATATCGAACTTTTGGTATCGAATAGATTAAATCTTAGTTGTGATGTTAATTAATTTCTGTTCCTGGGTAAAAATAAGTAAAAAGTATGTAACAATGGTTTAGTTGACAAAAATAGAATCCACGAAATTAAATTATGCTAGGGTTCCGAATTAGGGTGCAAAAAATTTAAATGGTGATTCCCTGGTTTATTTTTTTAGAAAAAAAGAGATTGTATATGTGGCGGGTATCTATATTCGACAACTTCGGAAGTACAGAGTGTTTGTTACCGTCAGGGTTTTAATTTCAATCAATTATTAAATTATAATTTCTAATATATTGATCTTAAAACATCCTCTTAAATATAGAAAATATATTTTTACGATTATACCAAATAGTTCTTACGGTGTTGCATAGTAAGGGTAAATGAGAATATAATACAATTTTTCTTAAAATTCACCTTGGAATCATCTTTTAAAATATTTGCACCTTAACTTGGACCACCCTGTGTAATATATATTTTGATTTATTTCCAATTTAATTAAAGTTGCATATTATATTTATGAATATTGTATTTTTAGGTATGAAAAGCATGGTCAATCAATGTTACCCGAAGAAAATATTCGTAGTAATTCAGCATCATCTGATTCAGCTATGTATTATCCACCAACACGGGATCGTTTATTATCAGCCGGCAGTAGTAGTAGCTTAGGTAATAATCCTACACAACTTATGCAACAGCCAAGTCGACCAAGTTCAAGTTCATCACAACCAGATTACACTCAAGTATCACCAGCTAAAATGGCATTACGTCGTCATTTATCGCAAGAGAAATTAGCTCAACAACAACCATCAATACCACCATCATCAACGTCCCACCCGACTTCCGGTGGCAGTGTTGGTATATCAAAAACAATTGGTGATTTAGTTAATGGTGAAATAGAAAGAACTCTTGAAATATCACATCAAAGTATAATAAATGTTGCTATAAATATGAGTTCAGTGGCATCTGAACGTATGCTAATTAATCCGAATGTACCCAGACCAGAACGTGTAAATGTACGTGTTTTGGAAGAAGCAGCGGCACAAATTCATGCTGGTAACAACACAACCCCATATGTAACAAATAATTCACATTCGCAACAGCAGCGTTCGAACAGTAATGATCTTATTTTGGAAAGGAAATCACCGGCAGGCACAACACAACATTTACATCATCATACACAACAACAACAAAGTGGTGGAATATCAAATATAAATCATAATAGTGCTGGTAGTACTGCTTATAATTCAAAAACTGCATCACAAAATCAACAGCAAAGTCATGCTCATAGTCACCATCATGGTGGTAGTAATTCGACAAATGCAAGAAATTTGGTACAATCAAATCGTACTGAATCAAATCGTTATGGTACCTATGGAACTTGTAGCAGCAGAAGCGGTAGTAGTGGTGCCACAATGGAAAGAAATTATCCAACACTGCCGCGTGGTGAAATGAAAACATATTTAGAAGCATATTTCAATGAAGATCAAAAACCATCAATTGAAGATAACAGGTCATCTAGAATGATGAATGGAAATCCACCATTAGAAGGTATATTTTTCTTATTGATTGTAGTCTCAAATTCAACATTAATAATAATTAAAATTTATTAGGTTTAGCAGCTTCTTTACAAGCTCGTGTCATAGCTTCGCTTAAAATCAAAGAAGAAACAGAAGAACGTCAGAGACGATCTGAAATGAATTATCCTAATGTAAATGCAGTTAATATGCCTATGATTCAACCATCGCAAATTAAAACTGAAGGTAACTAAATAGGATAAATTCACTTTTTTTTTCTTTTTAGTTGGTAAATTATTTAAAATTAATTAAATTAAATCGAAATTTCTATCGAAGTTTGAACCATATAAAATAGGAAACTCAGCACAAAATATTTTAGGTTAGCTTATAAGAAAACCTAAACAAATTGGAGTTAATTTGAGTTTGTTGGTAAGAATGTGGATTAATAATTAGTGAATTTATTAGTCACATAATTATGGTAGATATATCATCGGCCAATCAGTTAATAACACAAGTAAAATTTAATATTTTTATTTCAGTTATTCTTCATAATATTGTAAAGTTTACTGCACTAATCAATTCTTTATTTTACTGGCGTGACAGATTAGATGTGAGGAATGTTTCCTGCTATGCTATTACATATTAGCCAATTAAAATGACTAAAATAATTTAGTTTTATCAATTTATTTATCCACTTAAGATAATCTTTCGGATCCTTACCAGCAAATAAAAACCTTTTTCAATTAGGCAATTATATTTTTAAGACAAAAATAAAAATAAAAAGATTTTAGTTAAGTACAGATAAAATGTGATATTAAACACTCAAAAATATAATTCAACTGTATATCAAAAATTAATTTTTTATATTATATAGTTTTATATTTTATAAATTTTCTTTAAATCAAATATGAAAATGTTATTTGAAATATTTAAATTAATTTCTTATTTTTAAACTTTTGATCTCTTCGCCACGAATTTATTGGTTTGGGAAAGTTCATGTTCATGGGTTAGAAATGGACGATTATTACACAAATGGAACAATTGACTCGGAAATAGTTTCACCTAAAAATCGTATGAGTATTATTAATCTTTATTTCTAATTAAATTATTACTTCTTTGTTCTCAAAATTTAAGAAAGAATAGAATTGGATAAATAATTGAAATTTATAATTTTTTTTTTTTTATCATAAAATAAAATTCACACAAATTATTTTATTTTACATAATTTAGTTGGTATTAAAAGGACTTCACCAATTGTACAACATCATCCAAGACCACCGAAAATACCACATTATTCAGCTGATATTATTAATCACGATAATCATATAAGTGGTGAATTAACATCTAAACAACACCACCAACAACATCATAATCATATTCGATCATCTTCTACATCTTTGCCAACAATTAATGCTGGTAATCGCCGTCAATCACATTCGATATCATCAGCTTCAGAGCCACCGTTAATGAGTCCTGAAATAAATTCAATAACATCTGAGGAACGTATTATTGGGCCACCATCAACAAATGAAAGAATTTGTAATGCTGGTATTCATCATCCGATAAGAGGACGAAATGATGACGGTAAGTTTATATTTTTAAATTGAATATTTATTTGTTAATATTTTTATTATTTGGTTTTACTAACTGTGTAGAGTAAAAATTACAAAATTTATTTGTAGAAAATAGATTATATAATTTGTATTTGTTTTTTTTTTATTATTATTTTCTTTTCTTATTATTATTATTTAAATTGAATATTTAATGTTTTTTCGGGTTAAAGTAATATAAAAGATTTATATTTTGCCAGAGTTTTGTAATGAAATTTGAATTTTATTTTCATTAAATTTTACTGTTACTGATTGTGTAGGTCGATGAAATAAAGAAACAAAATTAAAATATAAGTAAATGAATTTTTAATTAAATTTTCCAGATTATAAATATGTATCATTATTAATTTATTTTCTTATAATAAAGTGGTTTTATATGAATATTTTCTTGAATCATTTACTGTCGGTTTAACAATTTCTATATAAAAATTTATATCAATATTAGCTAATCATTTTATATGTAATCATTTATAAATTAATAATATTTTCAAAACAATGGAATAAAAATAGATTTTACCATTCAAAATACTGTTGAGTATTTTTAGTTAAATTTTTATTTTATTTATATTCATTTTCAAGTATATTTAATTTAAGGAAATAACCGCATTTGTTACAAAAATCATCGTTTAAAATTAAAAAATTAAATTTTGTTACATTAAGAATAAAATTTCAAAATTACATTTAATAAATTTATATTAGATATTCAATTTTTATTTTATTTTTTGCATGTTTATTTTAATTTTTCGTAGAATTTTATTTCACAAATATGATTTTTATAGCACATAAATAAATAATTTCATAGCAGAATTTACAATATTTTTAAATTGTAATTAAAAGCCAAAAACTATATAATTTCTTTTTTAACTAGTAAATAATTTTGTTAAATCTATTATTTTTTTTAATGCCAAGAAAAACAGAAATCATACTATAAATTTATCTATAATAATCTTCGTTAAAAAGCAACATTTACTGAACGTTAATTTTTTTTGGTTGGTAACACAAAATTTGATTAAATTTTATAACTGAAATATTTTTAAAACTTATTTCTTTTTGGGATTTAATTTATAATTAAAAAATATTATTTGAAATTATATTTTGATTTGATACTGTTTTTTTTTTTTCATTATTTCTCTATGTTTAAAAACTATGCAAAATTTTTGAGCAATGATTAATTTTCATAAATATATTATTTTAAACAAACCGCTTTTAATATTTTTATTTTAAAAACTTGCTACTGTAGGGAAATTCTTAACTTAGTATGTATTAGGTTTATAAATCTACTTGGACATAAAACTCACACCGCGAACTCGAAAAATCTATTGTGTATTAGTAGTAAATTTCATATAAAATTAAATGATCACATACTAATGCATTAATGAAATTTGAATAGATGAAACTAATAATAGCAGTGTAATAAAAATATAAACTTATTAAATTTGTAATTTAACAAAAATATTTTAATTACTGGGTTAAATTTAGATTATATTAAATAGAATGCAGATTTAGAATTAAATATTTTTACTCCTTATAAATTTTTATGATTAACTATCAATAGTTAGTTTGTTCTACATATATTCTTTTTATATTAAAAGTATCTTAATTTTGTCGGAATTTTTAAAACATTGTGTCAGAGTGTGCATTGTAATCCTCTTTATATTTCCAATCTAACGATGTGATCATAGATTTTTTCGTTGTAATAATTTATACAATATTGTACACAATTCTATTCACCACGATACTTAGTTTTAACTACAAGTGTTCGTTCTTAAAATCATTATTTTCCACAAACCAATCTACACAACTAAATAATGTAATTAGTACATAACCTGTAAAGTTAATTTTAATCGTTATTATATAAAATAACAAGTTTAAATATTATTCTTAAGAATTTAATTATAGGGAAAAAGCCATTATTTTAAAGTAATTATTTATATTTTAGATTTGAATTATAAATTTTATTTACTAACAATTTCATTAAAAATCCATTTTTTAATAACTAAAATTTTTGTATAAAAATTAAAACGCAAAAATTATGTAAATCTTTTAAACAAAAATTACATTTCGACATTAAAAATTTCATCTTTACTTTTAACTAACACATTTTAATAAAATCGATTTAATATTAATTCTTTTAATCGTAATAAAATATTTAAATTAAAAACCAAAAAATAATAATTTTTAACAGTTGACGCGTCAACAACGGCGGCGGCGGCGGTCTTTATATAATAAAATCATTATTTGCCGCCATAACCACAATAATTTTATATTGGATTACCCGATACTGTATAGCACCATCCAAAAAAACAATATCAGCATTTCTCCCAACTTACTAAAAAAAAAAAAAAAAAAACAATACCAGCCAAAGATTTTGATAAAATTTAAATTTATAGTCAAAAACACAAAATAATTAATTGATATTAAAAAAAAAATAAAAAAAAAATTATTGTAAATTAATTTGGGATGTTTTAAAAAAAGTTATTAAAAATTTTCATTATTTTATTAAAATTTAAAAATATTTTTTAAAGGTAAGTGTCTCTGAAAAATTAGTTTAATTCGTAAAAAAAAAAATTATATATAAAAACAAAAAATTTTGTTTTTTGTACTTTTATCTTATTTGTAATTTTGTTTTGCCATTTAATTCCTTTAAGTTTATTTGTTAATTTTTTTTATATATACTTATTATTAATATACATATATTAGTTTTAATAATGAAAAGAATACAAAGTTACCACCACGACTATTAAAAATAAGTTTTGAAAATATTTACAAAAAAAAAAAACATAATCTAATAAAAAATCATTTTGTTTACGTTCATTTGTGATATAATTCAATTATTCATTATTAATTATTCATTTATTAAACATTGATTATATAATATATTTATTATCATAATAAATTTTAGACGAAATGTTTTGATATAATTATATATAATACCAAAATCAGTTATGGGTTATGTTAATTAGAGTAGAAATCTAAAGAAATAGTTTATGTAAAAACACTTATCAAAAACATATAAGCTCTAAAGTGTTAAAAATTAGTTGTAGTAAAATGAATTCTACGTGAACTGAGTAATTTATTATAATTAGTATATTAAAATTTGTGTGACACTACAAAAACAGAATCAAAGTAAATTTAATTACCTTCGCTTATCGCAAAAAATCGAAATGATAAATAAGAAAATTGTAAAATTCGTTCTATTCTATTCTAAATGTCATTAAACTCAACTAAATTTCAAGTTTACCATCAAAAAATTATATTAAATATCAACTTTAAAACAAATTAATTTGATTTTAAATATTTTACATTTAAATTAAACATTTATCTTTATATCTGACACTATAATTTTAGTTTTCCACATTTTATATCCAAAAATTTAGATATGTATTTGCCACTTTTAAAAAGTATAGTGGAGGAGGCCGTAAAAACAACTCATCTATATTTGAGGGAGCCCTGTATAAAATAAAAACTCACTACCTAAGAATGATTTTAATAAAATATTGCCCAGCTTTTTATTACAAATTAACATTTCTTAATTTCTTACTCTTTTAAAAAAATGTGTTAAAATCTAATCAAATCTTTTCGTCTAAAATTGCTTGTTACTAAATTTATCAACATTTAAAATGTGCATTTTAATTAATTTTTTTTATTTGATTTCTGTTTGTTTGTCATCATAAAAAATTAAATAATCATATTCTAATATTACAAATAGTTACAGATTTTTTTATAATATATTTAGCTCCATTTAGCTTCACATTTATTTCAGCAATTATTATAATAAATGTTATTTTAATAAAAGTTTAAAAAAACTACCAGTCGAAACATCTTTCAAAATAGTAGAAAAGTCTACAAAAGTAGAAAAGTATCCTCTTCTTTTTAAATAATATATATGTAAATAAAAATATGGCCCTTATGATTGAACTCGACTCGCCATTCATCTTTCAACTCGACGAGCGAAAAATTTGGTATGATTGAAAACGACTCAACACGTGGCCAGAGTAAATCGGTTACTGTAGTCGACAGAAATCGAGTCGAAAGTTAGTTTAATCATACCGAATACAGTCGGTAAGAGTTCGCTAAAACTCTTGCCGACGAGTGTTTTGGTGACTTTAATCATACCGCACTGTAAAAGTCGAAGCGCGAATCGAATTGACTTCAATCATAAGGATCTCTATTTTATATTTTTTATAATGCTTTGAAATTATACGCTTTAGTTCTTATTTTTCATAAATTTTTTATTTTTTAAACTTTAGTTATCTTATTTTAATTAATTCTTCTATTTTTTCATTTACACAAAAAACTTGTATCGTTTTCAAAAATGCAAAATTTTTAAAATTGAAAAAATAAATAAATTAAACATTGATAATAAAAAAAAAAACCAGCCCAGAAAAATATTTTCAAAGGAATTTTCATCTATGAAATGTATGATTTTATTAACGATATTCATGAAATAAGAAGCCCAGAAAATTTTATATTACGAAAAAAGATGTCATAAATGATTTATTTTTATTTTTATTAAATTAATAATAAATTTTTCTAATTTTTATTTTTAATTATTTAAATGTGGAGAGATTATAAAACTAAATTTTAATATTATAATTTATATAAGAAATAGTAAAGTTTTATTTTTATATTATGAAGTTAAAATTTGGTTAAGTTTTACTGTTGAAATGATGAAATTAATAATTAATAAAATATTCTTACAAAATAGTTTATTGTGTTTATTCCTTAAATATAAAAACCTAAATAAAAAACATAAAACTGATTTTATTTAATGAGATGGTTTTGTCACTAAATACTATGCACGATACTTTAAGGAATACATGTTTACAGAAAATGTGATAGTGAGTGCAAATTAATTAATTTTCTGGAAATTATGATTGTATTTTCTTTTTTTTTTCTAATTTTCCTCAGTCAATTATGATACAACTCACTCTATATCTATAGACCCTGCTGAATGATTGTATCTAAAACTGAAAAGAATATTATTGAATATTAGGATCTAATGATAGTTTACGTAGAGTTATTTCACATGTTTTTGAATAAGGATAAAATATTTTATATAGAATTGTTGTCTATCTTTTAAGTATCTAGTTCTTGGTTAATTTTTTCGGGTATATGTAAAATATTGTGTAAGAATAACTAGATTTTCCAAAATTCATTTCATACACAAACATATATCAAAATTATTTAGGCTAATAAATAAAAATGCATTAAAGATTACCGAGTATTTAAACTCAATAGATATAAATTATCAGAATTCTTCTAAATAGTTCTTTAAAATTTATTATTATTTTTTTATTTTGTTGTTTTAAATTATATTTGAAATCATTTAAAATTGTCATTTGTATAATTCGTCATATATTTTTATTTATTTACTTTGATATTTGAATGTTTTATATCATTTCGACACTTTGTAGTTAACTTGGTGATTTGTCCATGCATATTAATATTATATATATTTTTTTTAATATTGCACTTTTCATTTTAACACTTAAATTACTAAAGCTTTTTGTATGGTGTTGTTTTTCTCAAATCAAAGTTTTTTGAATGTTATTTTTTTTTTTTTTTTGATTTAACAATAACTTTTTTAAATAATTTTCGAATTAAAATATATATATAAAAAAGAAATTCTGTATAATACAAAAAATAAATCATTCCCTCCTTACAAAACAAAACAAAAAAACATATTATAAATTATCATCATCATTCACCAACATCAAAAAAAAAAAAAAATATTACAAAATAAAAATAAAATACTAAAAAAGATGATGTACTACCAGATGATGAAACTGGCTGGCAACATACTGTTAGTTCTGGATTTGATCGATTAGTGGCATTTGCATCTACTGAACTTGATAAAACTAGACGTTCAATTGATAAGGATACAGCACCATCAGTTAGTTGTAATACATCACCAGATTCAGGTATTGCACATAGTAGTAACAGTGATGCTAGAACATTTCTATCAACATCATCATCATCATCCCAACTTGATATACCAATTGGCAGTGCTAACAACAATGATACACAACAATTAGGTAATAATGGTTCATCATCATCATCGTCATCATCATCATCGACATCATCAACAACCTCAAATATTAATAATATTAATAATAATGATGAACAGCAGCAACATAATACAATTGGTAATAAATTAGTACTTGAATCTATACCAATTATAAAAACATCATCAGTTGAACCAGAAATTGAAAGTCCACCATTATCTGAAGGTGGTTTACCACGTACACCAAGTCCATCAGTAACACCACCACCACCGTTATCACTACAATTAAATAATTCATCATTACATTCATTACCAATATCATCAATATATTCATCGAATGTTGTTCCAACAGTAAATGGACCAGCTACATTAAAAATACCACTTAAATATCAACGACAATCCAGAGTTTCATCGGAAAAACATTATAAAAAGAAATTTCGTGAACGTACATGGGAATATGATTATGATGATTTATTTGATGCATCATCAACACCATCTGGTGGTGGTAATAATAATCAAAGTGATTGTGGTTCAAATAGTCAAAGTGGCGGAAGTATTGATACTGGTAGTTGTAATACAAGTAACAATAATAATATAAATAAAGATTTAATTACAACAACATCAACAACTAGAGAAGTATCAACAATGCAACATAAAGCATCAAAATTTCGGCCGAAAGGTAAAGATTGGTCAATTATTAATAGTAAATTGAATCAAGAAGATTCAACGGTGGCGTAAAATTATTGAAAATAAATTTCCAAAAAAAAAAAAATAATTATATGTATATATATATTTTTAATTTATTAGTTTTTTTTTATCAATAATTATGTTGAAGAGTGAAAAACAGAAAACAGAAAAAAAAAAATATAACCAAAATTTAAATTTTTAGTTGAATTTTTATTATTTTATTAATTAATTCATTAAATTTTTTGTTTCAAATTAATTATATTATATAATATTTTTTTTTTTTTAATTTTGTTATTGGAAAATTCTAATTTTGTTTATTTTCTTTTTTATAAAAAAAAATGGAAAAATCTTGTTTAATATGTTTATTAAAAAAAAATACTAATTATATTATTATTAAAACATTTTTAATTTAAGATGAAATATATAAATTTTAAAAAAATTATACATATATATAGAAATTTTATATATATAATAGGGACCACTAAAAGTACAAAAATAATAAAACATTTTTTAAATTTTTATTTAAATCTTAAGAGAAATTGAACAAGTTTTCCATTTCAAGAATTATGTTTTTCTTTTAATTTTTTACAATTTTACAAAATAAATTCAAATCGTATCATATTTTTTTTTATTATTTAGAAGATTTAATTGAAACATTATTAATTTTGGGCTACAATGTATCGATCAGTTCAGTCTTGTATCGATTCGTACATTAGTCAATCGACTGGTTAAGTATACCTGAACACATAGTTATCGATTGCATTCGATTAAATTTTGTCAGTTTGTTACATTTATTATATAATTCCGGATAATTTATAATATCCTCTAGAAAATGTTCATCATCTATGTTTCATTTCTCAAATTTTATTTCTCTTGACATTTACTTCAGTTTGGATTCATAAAAGTTCAATCATTTCAAATTCTTCGATTTCAATCTCATCAATGTGTCCACTCATTTGATTTTTCATACAAAATATATGAAGACGTCATATTTGAAGTTTGCTGAACTGATCGATATATTGTAGTTCAAGCTTTAGCTCAAATAAAAAATGAAGGTATGTTTAAAAGAAATTCGTTTTCTTCAAAATTTTGCTTTAAAATTTTTTATAATTTTTTCCAATTTTTATTTGTGAAAAAACTTATTATGTTGAAATTTATTTATTTTTTAATTTCTTTATTCCTTTTTTTTATTATTTTGTAATTTTTAAAAAACAACTTATTATTAATTCCTAAAACTCCTGCCTCCACACTTTTCAAAGATTAAAAACAAATATTAGGAAAAATATTTTTTAAAACTAGTTTAATAATTAATTATAAACATGAATAAAATAATGTAAATAAATATTGGTAATTCTTATTATAATTACAGAAAACTTACTTATCAAAAATAACTTTTAAAGAAATATTAATTAATCGAATTAATTATTAAATTTTTGAAAATATAAATTTATTATGTACAAAATCAACAATTAGATTGAAAATTTTATATATAAAAAAAAAACCATATTGTTATTCTTATAAAAAATACGTAATTATAATTGTATTTATTTTAATAATTTTAATCAGAGAAGATGATTTTTATTTATACAATTTCAGAGTAAAAATTCTAATATATTTCATATTAAATATACAAATTTTGAATTAATTTGTACATTTATTTTAAATTTAATGAATAATTTCTTCATTCTTAATAAAAAAATTAAATTGAATTTAATGATTGTTTCAATTATAAGTAAAATTATTCACACATGGCAACGATATGTTGCCGGCAGGTTTATATGAATACAGTACTAAAAATTAACCTTAATAAGGATATTATAAATTCTTGGAATATAATATCTAGAGAATTTGCTCAACAACAAATGAATTAAATTTAGTAGTTCTACATGAATATATAATTTTTGTCTTTAAAAGACTCAGAACCTAAACAAAATTATTGATTAAAATTATTGAAATAATACAAAAGTAATAATTTTAAATATCTAATCTCTACTGGACTATTATTGTAACTCTATGATTAATAAAACACAATTTATATAAATAAATAAATAATTTTCATTTATTAACCAAATATTAAAATGATTTTCAAACAAAAATTACATTATATATAAATGAAAAAACTTCATTTTGTCTGAGTAGATATTTATTTTAAGCAATTTAAAAATATTAGATATAAATTATAATTATTTTAAAACAACAAAAATTAATATGTAATTAAAAATAATATTCATAAACTAACTGTATTAAAAAATTTTAGTAAAGAAAATATATTACATATTAATTATTTAAAATATTTTTAAATTACTAATTTACATTAGTAATTAGTATGTAAAAAAAAAAGATAGAAATTAGCTTATATATAAATAAGTTCTCAAATTAAGTTCTGTTCAAAAATAAAAAATAAAAAAAAAAAAAAACGAATTATTAAAACTTTTACAATTTCATTTATGAAATTTCAAATTATTATTATTAAATATATTACAAATATTTATTCAAAATATAAAAAACTTATTAAATTTACGTAAAAAATTGGTAAAAATGTAAAAATAAAAATTAACTAAATTTATAATGATAAGTTTATAAAATTTTAAATAATCGAAATTTAGAAATGATTATGTATTAATGTAAAAATTATGAAAATGATTTCCATTTTTATTAATTATTTTATAATACATAATTAAAAATTCATACTCTAAATCTATTTTTTTTTTAACAACATTAACAATTTAATGTGAATTTTATTATACTGAAAATGTGAAAACGAAAGATAATTATATAAAATAAATATAATTTATTTAATATAAATTTAATGCATATAAAAAGGAAATATATATTAGAAATTATTAAACTGTGTAAAACTTGTAATTATAGTTAAATTAATTGGAGAAAATAATAATTCAAAATCATATTATTAAAAATATCTTTATATGTTTCATTTATTTACTAATTAATACAAAAATTCATACATCATTTGGAAATCAATTTTTTTATATAAATTCAATGTCTTCGAAAATTAATGCAAATTTGCATTTGGTCAAATACATTTTTCATTGCATCAGTTACTAATTGTGTATGACTTGTTCTTGCACGCTACATTATTTTCACAAGTTAAATGAAAATGAAAATAATAAAAGATTACGTGGTTACAATTGAAGAAAATATTATTACAACGTTCGTATCAGATCATTTATAAACACTAATAAGATTTTTTTTTATATATTATTAAAGAAATAGATTTATTTTGTAATAAATAAAGTCCTGGTCAACAATTCATAATATGACAAATTATACGTTGTCTGTAGACCCCCATAAAAAATAGAAAAAATTAATTCATTTTATTTCGAAAATGAAAATTTAAGTTGTCAACGTACACCAAATGATTTAACATGTGTAAGTATTATATTTATATGTATATATTATTTATTTATTTAACATAACTTTAATTAATCATAAATATCTAAAATCAAAGAAATATTTAAGTTATACCAATTGTTAGCGGTATGGTCAAATTTGTATGCCCCACGTATTGCTGTTGTCAGTTTGAAAAATTCCGGATATTTCGTTGTTGGACATTATACTGAAGATATTAAATACAAATTTTTTCTTTGAAATCAATTAATATATTGTTTAAATCTGCTTTCAATCATTTGTGGCAATTTATGAGTTTTAACCGAAAAAGTATTACAGAATTTACTATACATAATACATAATTTATACATAATTTGGAGATTATGTATACAAAGAGATTAACTCATAAAAAAGATTTTATTGTTTTACTACTGCGCTACTGCACATACAGCGAATCGAATCGAAAAAATTTGTAATGATTGAATTTTTACAAATATCACGAGAAATAAAATTAAAATAACCAGTCGATTTGATACTGTACGAATCGAATCGAAACTGAACTGATCGATAAAGTCGATTAGTTCAGTGGCTCAAGTTTAAACCAACAATCATACAGATTTTTCAAATACACATGCTTAAATAAATATATACTAACTACTCTTATTGGTTTTATTTTATGGAAGTATGAGTACCTATTTAAATTAAAAAGCTTTCAGCTTGTGGTATTTAATGATTTAATCTCCAAAATTGCGTCCATACAGAAACTGTTATATTAGTTTTGATGTCTTACTATACATTTTTTTTATAATACACCGCCAAATACATAAATATTGAGTAATATTATATTCAATTTAATGAAATAGTCTGTATATTATCTAGCGACAACGCTGTCTTCGTTGAAGGCAGTATGGGTTAACATTAAACAATAACCAAATAGCGACAGTACCAGTATGTAAACACAATCAGTATCACTTGTATTACAATTGGTTTATATTTAAAGCGCCTGTAAGTATGCTATGATTTGAAATATTAAAAAAATAGGTGAGTGTATTGTATATATTATTTATGTTGATTCATTCATCCATCCAACACCAATCATTCCATAAAATATTTTATTTAATATTGTATAAATAATTATTGTACTTTTAAAATTCCATAATTTTTAAATTTTTCATAACAGTTCCGATTCAAACTGATGACGATTATAAAACGTTTAAATTAATGATTAAAACGTTTATAATCTAATTAATTGTAATAAAAAAATTTAGAATATAAATCATATTCCATAAATAGATATATAATATTAAAAAAATATGAACAGATAAAAGTTGATTGAACAATTAATCAGATTTTTGATTGAGTTTTTAAGTGTATTTTAAAGTATATTTATTGAATTTTAATTTGTTTTGGCAGTATTTATATACTTGATTTTTTATTTTTAATTAAAATTAATAATAATAATTATTTTAATCTAATACAATTGGTTTAAGAATACCATAATAAAATATAAAATAAATAATTAAAAGTGTACCATAAGCAAGTATCATTCTGTAGATAAGGAATATTTTTGAATTTATATACTTTTACTTAATATTTTTTATACACAAACGACAAACCTCTAAATTACAAAATTATAATAGGAAATCAAGTATAAAACCTAATTTTTATTTCTACAACTATTAAATTTTTAAGGAAAACTAAATTTAATTAATCTATTATAATCAATATTTTTTTATTAAAATTCAGATAATAAGTCGCTATCCATTACGTATATAAAGCCAGCGTTTTTAAAGATCTGCCAAAATATACGTTTTCATTACAATTTATAAACATGGTGAAATTATTTTTAATTTTATTTGGATTAGTAGCTGTTATTTCAGCAGAAAATTATAATCTAACTGGTCGAATAGTTGGTGGCGAAGAATGTGATATTGCTGATTTTCCATATCAAGTGATTAAACTTTAAAACTTTCATATTTCTAAAATAAAATATTTCATTCAATTCAGCTTTCTTTAAGAGTTGGAGGTCGTCATAATTGTGGTGCTTCAGTAATTGCACCAAGATATGCTTTAACTGCAGCTCATTGTTTGGAAAAATTACAATATGATGTAATTAGTCTTTTAGGTGGTTCTACAAAATATGGTAAAGGTGGTAAAGTTTTTGAAGCTGCTGCAATTTATATGCATCCAAATTATAATTCACGTAACAGTGATTATGATATTGGATTGATTAAAACAAAAACTGATATGATTGGTGAAAATATTGAAAGAATTAGAATACCAGATGCATCAGATGGTTTTATAGCAATTGGTGAGACAGCAACAATTTCTGGTTGGGGATATATGGCTGAAGGTGAAAAAATCTTATCAGAAAATTTACGATATGTAAATGTGCCAACTGTTAATCAAGAAGTTTGTAATAAAGCTTTAACTGAAGTCGGCGGAGTTAGAGGAATGTAAGAAAATATCAAATTTCTATATTTTATCGGTTATTTTTTTTTTTTTTTTTTTGAAATATTAAATTTTAGGATGTTTTGTGCTGGTAAACCAGGACATGATGCATGTCAAGGTGATAGTGGTGGACCATTAATTATGAAAGGAGTTCAAGTTGGTATTGTATGCGGTGGTTTGTCATGTGGCAGTGAAAAATATTATGGTGTTTATACTAGATTGTCACATGCAACTGTACGAGCTTTTATTAGAAATGTTGCTAAAGTTTAATTAATTATATATTCAAGTTTAATGTTGTAAAATAATTTTTGTTGAATTAAATATAATAAAAAAATCATAAAAATGAGTTAATAATTGAGATTTACTTATCTTTATTTAGTACTGATAGGTTCTAGTTCTACTCAAATCTGATAGGGATGAGGTCATAACATTAAGAAATGTTAATTTTTTATAATTAGTTAATAATTTAATAACAAAATTCAATATAAATGTGTAAAGTAACCATAAATGACTTTGAGACAAATACTTCAAATAATTGATATTCAATCGTTAATATTATTATTTCGATATTTGAAATTGTTTACAAATATATTGTAATTTTTTGTGGTATTTGACGTATTCGTAAGTTTGAGCCTCAGTTAGTTTCCAATGTATGATTTTGATCTTTTTACCAACAGATTCCATATTTCATGGTTTAAATGTTACAATAGACTGTTTTAGATATGGTTTCGTATAAAAACTACATTTTCATATTTTAATATTAATGATATCCAAACTTAATACGTTTCAACAACGATTTAATTGAAAAAAAAAACAACAACTTATAAAACACGTATGTACTTAAGAATTATGTGATCAGGAAGTTGCATATAGGATTTTTAGTTATTGTATTTGGCTTAGATTAAATATGCTGAGAGTTTATCAGAAATTAATTGTGTTATTAAATATTATATTATATTTAAATAATTTATTATTAATTCCGTAATTTTTCAGCGTAGTATATTTAGAAATACATATATTATAAAATCAAAAGAAAACTAATTTTTATAACGATCAGAATCTATAATCCACGTAACCGAATTTCGTGAGCAAAAACTATTTAAAATGATACAAAATTTTCAAAATAAAATTATTCACATTTAATTACGAAAATAAATATATATATTATTTATATAAAACAGTTCTATCAAAATTTACTTCCATTTAAACCAATGCAATACTCATAACCCAATCACGAACAACTGGATTAGCTAAACGAGTATAAACTCCTGGATATTTTGGATTTGCACAACCAATACCCCATGATACAACACCCACTAAGGTATCATTAATAACAATTGGACCACCAGAATCTCCTTGGCAAGAATCTTTACCTTTACTAGCAGCACAGAACATTCTATAAAAAAATATAAATATTCATAATAACAAAAAATTTCGAATAAATGAAATGTGAAATCATATTAACTTACGTTTCATCAATACCACCAAATATTGACAAAGCTTTGTGACAAATATCCTGATCAATAACATTAACTGCAATATATTGTAAATTAGATGGACTTTCATATCCACCTTCTTCTAAATCTCCCCAACCAGAAACTAAAGCAGTTTTACCAGTTTTAATATTTGCATTAACACGTGGTAATTTAACAGCATTAACATTATCGCCAATTAAGTCTTCGTTTGTCATGACCAAAGCAACATCATTTTTCATTGTTCTATCATTGAATCTTGGATGATTATAAATTTGAGATGCTGTAATAATTTGACCACCTTTATTGTGTATGGAACTACCAATACGGAATGTAATCATTGATGGTTTCAAATATCCTTGAAGACAATGAGCAGCTGTGATAATCCAATTCTTTGCAATAACAGAGGCACCACAAATATGGTAACCATTTTTCTGCATGGATACCTATATTTTTCAAAAATATTTTAGAATCAATATTTGTCAATTAATATCAATTTGTTTTTCATTTACTTGATATGGAAAATCAGCAATATCAGCGTCTTTTCCACCTACAATCCTGCCATCTGGATATGGTTTTCCAACATAATCTGGAAAAACATCTGCACTAGCACAGGCAACAACAAGTAAAGCTGACAGAACTACGAATGCTTTCATTTTCGTAAGTAACTATAAATGAATATACATTGCTCAAATACTGTCGTTATTTATATACTTCCAAAACAAAAATATATTTTAGTTTTCTCGTACAAATCCATTTAATCTATTGCTTAACAAGCTTATAAATATTATTTTTTCCCTGGTATTTCCTATTTTAAGACTATGATTTAAATATTCAATCAATTTTATCGTAATTAAGAATCGTTTTAAAGACTTTTGATAATATACATTAAATGTGTTTTAATAGTTTTGTTTTTTAATCAAAATCTATATCTTATCATTTGAAAGATTTGTAATTTTATGACTTATCTATTTAATTTAAAGAAACAAAAAAAAAATATTAAATTATTTATTCTATACTAATTATAATCCATTTAATTTTAAAATAGAAAAACCTAATTGATAAGAAAATATTAAATGGAAAAATTATTAATTAGTAATTTTAATGGAATTTTAAATTTTTTTTCTACCAAAAGTCGACAACGTAAATTCAATACCTTTTAAGTAACGATGTTGCATAATTTGCTGTCAGATATTATATTATTGCCTTCCTATTTTACCAAAACTTCGTCCAATAGTTGGTCTTCTGATAGATGCTACTCTTTGAGATATCATTTGAACCAAATTAGAAATTGGCACTTACTGTCAATTTCGTTTGGATGAGAATGAAATTTCAGAGCATATTCTGAATCTTTCGGGAGTTTATTTACACCAGTAATTAGAAAAGTTCTAAATATTTACAGAGTTATGCAATCGAATAACTATTTCATCAAATCAGAAGTTGAAAACGTTATAAAGAATGAAGTAGTTCCGTCATTTAGTTGGTGACCATCTCTTCGGATTTGTAACTTTAGTGGGTCAATTATTATTTAATTAAATTTGTCAATCTGTTAGTTTTGTGATCTAGTTGAATCTAGCTGGTACAACTCCTGGATTTTTTTATGAAATCTTGTTTTAATAACATCCAAGTTTTGGACGACTATTTTGTTAGCAGTTTTTGTTATTAATTATAAATTTGTATATTTTATTTGGGTATATAAAAAACGATATTCCTAATAAATAAAATGTAGGTCTTTTTTTATACCGTTGATAAAACAATCATCTCATTAACTTCTAGTTGCAATTTAAAAACTTAACTACAAAATTAAATATCAATAATATGCTTTTACTGATCTAGAATTCCTTCCATTGCATTGAGTAGCTTTGTTTTTCCAAAATAAAAATGAATAAATAAGAGACAAAACTTATGGTGAAATACAAACAATTGAAAAACTATAGATTGAAAAACTAGAATATGTTGACCTATAAACTTTTTGAGGCCAATTAATACCCAAAAAATTAAGAAAATGACAGAAGTATTACAAATATGTAGTTGGAAACACTATTGGAACTTGAAAACAATCATCGACCCAAAATTTTCTCAAGAATCAAAGAAATATCTATTTGATGCTTCAATATTAACATGGAACTTGTATTTGAAAACGAGCAAAAAAATTATAATATCCCAAAGAGCAATGGAAGGAGCAACACTAATAATGTCAAAAATTGAAAAAATAAGAACCACTCTCAAATATTATAACATTAATTTAAAAAAGGTGGACATTTTAAATGGAATTAAGCGGTTCATGTCATGAGATTAAACGACAACAAATAGACAATACGAAGGACATAGAAGAGTAACAAAGCCATACAAGGTGCGAGTTAACATTGTATATTTATATAAAAACATATACTTAAATTTAATAGGGTATTAAAAAGATTGAAATAATATTTCAGAAAAATAAAGAAAAAATTCAATTTGTTAAAGTTATAATGTATTTGTTTATAAATTAAATCTGTGAAAATTAAACCTTTTATAATTAATACAATACAGTGATATTAAGGATTACCTGAATTCAATTTTTAATTTCCTTTTAAGTCTAGTTCTTTAAACTACTTAAGAAAATTATAAAATCTTTTCTATATTTATCTGAATAAAAATGCTTACTAACTAAAATATGTCACGGTACATGCGATTCTTAGGAAGTATGTAATAAGCATAGGACACTCTCTCTACTTGTCGTACGTTTCTTTATGAAGAAGAAGGAGACTAACATATTCCTTAAGTGCGTGGGAGTTTCAATATTGCGACTCCTTTGAAACTAATCAACTAAAATATAACAAAATGCTGAGTTGAAAGTTTTCCATTACAAACAAGGTCACACAAATCTTCAAAATCTTTAATCATGATCAATGAAAACATGGAAAAAATTAAATTTAAAACATTCAATTTACTTCATATAATTATTTTATTTAATCTTCTTTAACAAGTTCACATTAAATGAACCTATAAAACTAAATATTTAACAATATGTTATTTTTATTTAAAGTTGTGAAGTCCTCTTAACCCAATCACGAATAGATGGGTGAGCCAAACGAGAGTATACTCCTGGGAAGCTTGGGTTAGCACATCCAATACCCCATGATACAACACCAACTAAGGTTCCATCAATTACAATTGGACCGCCAGAATCTCCTTGACAAGCGTCTTTACCTTTATCAGCAGCACAGAACATTCTATAAAGAAATTGTTTCATATATAGAAATCTATATAACATAATTTATTATGATCCACTTACGTTTCATGAACTCCACCATATATTGCCAAAGCTTTTTTACATAATTGTTGATCAACAACATTAACAGCAACATATTGTAAATTAGATGGAGTTACATAGTCACCATCTTGTAAATATCCCCAGCCTGATACAATAGCAGTTTTACCATTTTTAACTACATCATTAGCCTTGGTCAATTCAATTATTTCAACATTATCACCAACTAAAGGTTCTACAGTTTTGACCAAAGCAACATCATTATACATTGTTTTCATACTGAATTGTGGATGATTGTAAAGTTGAGCTGCTTTAACAATTTTGCCACCTTTATTGTGAATTGAACTGCCAATACGGAATGTAATCATTGATGGGCTGACATATCCTTGAAGACAATGAGCAGCAGTTATAACCCAGTTCTTTGCAATAACAGCGCCACCACAAATATGACGACCATTTTTCTGCATGGAAACCTAAATTTTTTTTTTATATTTTATATATTATAAAAAAAGTTAATAATTATTTAATTGTGAGAAATATTTTATTTATATATTTTTTTTTCAAATTATACTTGATATGTAAAATCAGCAATATCAGCGTCTCGTCCACCTACAATTCTGCCATCTGGAAATGGTTTTTGAACAAAATCTGGATGGAAATCAAGTCCAGCGTAAGCAACAGCTAATAAAGTTGATAGAACTATGAATGCTTTCATTTTATTTGAGGAAATAACTAAAAATGATAAATATTATAAATTTCGTGCCACTATTTATACTACTAAATATCTTAAAATTTCTATATATTGTGGAATTTAATCAATGTCGTCATAAATTTGTGAATTATATTTAATAATATAAATATATACTTTAGATATTTGCTTAAGACTTTAGGTTTAAAAGAAAATCTTAGTTAATTAAGCAGGGTTTAAAGAGACTTGTAATAAATGATATGAGTTTTATTAGTAATTATTTTATATATTTCTTATCATTAAAAATATTTTTAAATTTATGACTTAATTCAAACAATATCAATAGAATTAAATGAAAATCAAAATCAATTTTTTTTAAATTTAATGGTAACATAATTATTTGATTTATAACTTCAGTCTATTCAATTTCTAATTAATTAACGAAATATATTAAATCAATTCAGAATTCTATAGTTAAAAGAAATATATATATTATTTAGAGAGAGTTTATAATCATCATCATATCATAGCTTTATAGTCAGTCCAGTGGTGAACTTTAGCTTCCTAATTAATGATACAGGTTTCATGAGAGATAATATACGGTATGAAATAAGAAAATGGTTTTGGACTGTGATTTTAGTAGTGACTTATAACTTGTAATGGATGAAAACAATGATACAAGTTTTACAAAACGCTTAATGAAAATTAGGTGATATTTTCACCGAATTTAGCTTGATCAGCAAGTTTACAATATTAAGTGGTAAAATAATATCTGCAGAAATAGTAGAGAAACAGATTAGACCACTTTTTAAGTCATATTTTTTGGCACACGACGAAGGTAACTTCAAATCGTAAGGAAATCTTTGTTAAGATTGCAAAGTTCTTCGACCTTGATAAATACGTTACGATGATCAAAACCTTCGACATGGAAAAATACTCTTTAGACGTAATTCAGTAATAAACTAATGTGACATATTTAAATCGCTTAAACCTTACTTAACGTAACGTAGATCTTCTAAACCCAATAATCTTATAACAATTGTAACACTTGTAAAATGAGGATTTCGAAGGGTACAATGGACCTAATTAAATGCGTGAACCATTTGCAGTTTCCCTTAATGAATTAATAAATCAAAAATTATGTACTACTAAGAAATGTTACCAAAAATAAAATTAAATTAGAAAATTGCATAAATTTCTTTGTAATACATTCCTAAGATTAGAAAGACTAATTTATATTTAGAAAAAACTAATTTAATAAAAAAATGTTATAGTATACATACAGTTCCATAATATAATGAAATGAAATATACATAAGTACAAAGTACCATCATTTAGAAGTACGGTTTAAGATTTATATTATCATTAACTCTTGAAAAAAAATTAATTTTGAATAGAAATCAAAACTATGAAATCAGTACATATTGTGAAACAATAAAAAACTTCTTGAAAATTTCCAAAGATAAGAATTTATACTGACGGGCTTATTATGTATAAATAGACCTGAACTTGTCCCTGAAATTTAATCGCGTTCAAACAATTGTAATTAAAATGACAACATTTATGATTGCGCTGTTAGCTATTGTAGCTACTACAACAGCAGGTAAAATACATGATGGCCGGATTGTAGGTGGTCATGATGTCGATATTGCTGATTTTCCATATCAAGTAACCTTACAATTGTCCACATTACATCAATGTGGTGGTGCTATAATTGGTAAACAATGGATTATAACAGCTGCTCATTGTTTTCCGGATTATACTCCGGTAAGTATAGTAGTAGCTAGAGCTGGCAGCACAATTTATTCTAGTGGTGGATATGTTGTTAAAGCTGAAAAAATTTACAATCATCCCGAATTTAAAAAAACAACAATGAAATATGATGTTGCATTGATTAAAATGAAAACAGATTTAATTGGTGATAATGTAGAAATTATTGGTTTACCAGAACCAAATAGTGACATTGAAACTGGAAAAACGGCAACTATTTCAGGATGGGGATATTTAGTTCATAAAGGTCATTATTATCCAAACAATTTACAAGCTGTTAATTTAAAAATTGTCGATCATGAGGAATGCAAAACAAAATTAGCTAGTTACTTGGATGTTGGTGAAACGTATGTACACAATTTTTTTTTATAAGGTGTAATTTTAAATGATTTGTTTATTTCCTAGAATGTTTTGTGCAGCTGATAATGGAAAAGATGCTTGTCAAGGAGATTCTGGTGGTCCGATTGTCGTAGACAAAACACTTGTTGGAGTTGTATCATTCGGTCTTGGTTGTGCTGATCCAGCTGCACCTGGTGTTTATACACGTTTAGCCAATCCAGAAATTCGTAAATGGATTAAAGATTTATCGCAAATTTAAACCAAAATGTTAGTTCTAATTTTATCAATGTAATAAAAAAAATTGAAACATAAAAGTATGTCTCTTTATGAAATATCTTTCATTTAATTGTCTTCCAGATTATTAAAAAAATGCAAAAATACAGAAAATGGTGTGTTTTTTTTAAAAAAAACACGGTATTTCTGTTATTTTTTATAAAAATAACGCGTAATTTTTTACCGATTCTTTATTTTTGAAAGTAAATTGATAAAAGTATGTCTCTTTATGAAATATCATTCATTTAAAAATATTATTGTCTTCCAGATTATTAAAAAAGGCGAAAATGCAGAAAGTGGTGTGTTTTTTTTAAAAAAAAACACGGTATTTCTGTTATTTTTCATAGAAATAAACCGTAATATTTTACCGATTCATTATTTTTGAAAGTAAATTGATAAAAGTATGTCTCTTTATGAAATATCATTCATTTAAAAATATTATTGTCTTCCAGATTATTAAAAAAGGCGAAAATGCAGAAAGTGGTGTGTTTTTTTTTTTTAAAAAAACACGGTATTTCTGTTATTTTTTATAGAAATAACCCGTAATTTTTTACCGATTCATTATTTTTGAAAGTAAATTGATAAAAGTATGTCTCTTTATGAAATATCATTCATTTAAAAATATTATTGTCTTCCAGATTATTAAAAAAGGCGAAAATGCAGAAAGTGGTGTGTTTTTTTTTAAAAAAAAACACGGTATTTCTGTTATTTTTTATAGAAATAACCCGTAATTTTTTACCGATTCATTATTTTTGAAAGTAAATTGATAAAAGTATGTCTCTTTATGAAATATCATTCATTTAAAAATATTATTGTCTTCCAGATTATTAAAAAAGGCGAAAATGCAGAAAGTGGTGTGTTTTTTTTTAAAAAAAAACACGGTATTTCTGTTATTTTTTATAGAAATAACCCGTAATTTTTTACCGATTCATTATTTTTGAAAGTAAATTGATAAAAGTATGTCTCTTTATGAAATATCATTCATTTAAAAATATTATTGTCTTCCAGATTATTAAAAAAGGCGAAAATGCAGAAAGTGGTGTGTTTTTTTTTAAAAAAAAACACGGTATTTCTGTTATTTTTTATAGAAATAACCCGTAATTTTTTACCGATTCATTATTTTTGAAAGTAAATTGATAAAAGTATGTCTCTTTATGAAATATCATTCATTTAAAAATATTATTGTCTTCCAGATTATTAAAAAAGGCGAAAATGCAGAAAGTGGTGTGTTTTTTTTTAAAAAAAAACACGGTATTTCTGTTATTTTTCATAGAAATAACCCGCAATTTTTTACCGATTCTTTATTTTTGAAAGTAAATTGATAAAAGTATGTCTCTTTATGAAATATCATTCATTTAATAATATTATTGTCTTCCACATTATTAAAAAAGGCAAAAATACAGAAAATGGTGTGTTTTTTTTAAAAAAAACACGGTATTTCTGTTATTTTTCATAGAAATAACCCGCAATTTTTTACCGATTCTTTATTTTTGAAAGTAAATTGATAAAAGTATGTCTCTTTATGAAATATCATTCATTTAATAATATTATTGTCTTCCACATTATTAAAAAAGGCAAAAATACAGAAAATGGTGTGTTTTTTTTAAAAAAAACACGGTATTTCTGTTATTTTTCATAGAAATAACCCGCAATTTTTTACCGATTCTTTATTTTTGAAAGTAAATTGATAAAAGTATGTCTCTTTATGAAATATCATTCATTTAAAAATATTATTGTCTTCCAGATTATTAAAAAAGGCGAAAATGCAGAAAGTGGTGTGTTTTTTTTAAAAAAAAACACGGTATTTCTGTTATTTTTCATAGAAATAAACCGTAATATTTTACCGATTCATTATTTTTGAAAGTAAATTGATAAAAGTATGTCTCTTTATGAAATATCATTCATTTAAAAATATTATTGTCTTCCAGATTATTAAAAAAGGCGAAAATGCAGAAAGTGGTGTGTTTTTTTTTAAAAAAAAACACGGTATTTCTGTTATTTTTTATAGAAATAACCCGTAATTTTTTACCGATTCATTATTTTTGAAAGTAAATTGATAAAAGTATGTCTCTTTATGAAATATCATTCATTTAAAAATATTATTGTCTTCCAGATTATTAAAAAAGGCGAAAATGCAGAAAGTGGTGTGTTTTTTTTTAAAAAAAAACACGGTATTTCTGTTATTTTTCATAGAAATAACCCGCAATTTTTTACCGATTCTTTATTTTTGAAAGTAAATTGATAAAAGTATGTCTCTTTATGAAATATCATTCATTTAAAAATATTATTGTCTTCCAGATTATTAAAAAAGGCGAAAATGCAGAAAGTGGTGTGTTTTTTTTAAAAAAAAACACGGTATTTCTGTTATTTTTCATAGAAATAAACCGTAATATTTTACCGATTCATTATTTTTGAAAGTAAATTGATAAAAGTATGTCTCTTTATGAAATATCATTCATTTAAAAATATTATTGTCTTCCAGATTATTAAAAAAGGCGAAAATGCAGAAAGTGGTGTGTTTTTTTTTAAAAAAAAACACGGTATTTCTGTTATTTTTTATAGAAATAACCCGTAATTTTTTACCGATTCATTATTTTTGAAAGTAAATTGATAAAAGTATGTCTCTTTATGATATATCATTCATTTAAAAATATTATTGTCTTCCAGATTAGTAAAAAAGGCGAAAATGCAGAAAGTGGTGTGTTTTTTTAAAAAAAAAACACGGTATTTCTGTTATTTTTCATAGAAATAAACCGTAATATTTTACCGATTCATTATTTTTGAAAGTAAATTGATAAAAGTATGTCTCTTTATGAAATATCATTCATTTAAAAATATTATTGTCTTCCAGATTATTAAAAAAGGCGAAAATGCAGAAAGTGGTGTGTTTTTTTTTAAAAAAAAACACGGTATTTCTGTTATTTTTTATAGAAATAACCCGTAATTTTTTACCGATTCATTATTTTTGAAAGTAAATTGATAAAAGTATGTCTCTTTATGAAATATCATTCATTTAAAAATATTATTGTCTTCCAGATTATTAAAAAAGGCGAAAATGCAGAAAGTGGTGTGTTTTTTTTTAAAAAAAAACACGGTATTTCTGTTATTTTTCATAGAAATAACCCGCAATTTTTTACCGATTCTTTATTTTTGAAAGTAAATTGATAAAAGTATGTCTCTTTATGAAATATCATTCATTTAATAATATTATTGTCTTCCACATTATTAAAAAAGGCAAAAATACAGAAAATGGTGTGTTTTTTTAAAAAAAAACACGGTATTTCTGTTATTTTTCATAGAAATAACCCGCAATTTTTTACCGATTCTTTATTTTTGAAAGTAAATTGATAAAAGTATGTCTCTTTATGAAATATCATTCATTTAAAAATATTATTGTCTTCCAGATTATTAAAAAAGGCGAAAATGCAGAAAGTGGTGTGTTTTTTTTTAAAAAAAAACACGGTATTTCTGTTATTTTTTATAGAAATAACCCGTAATTTTTTACCGATTCATTATTTTTGAAAGTAAATTGATAAAAGTATGTCTCTTTATGAAATATCATTCATTTAAAAATATTATTGTCTTCCAGATTATTAAAAAAGGCGAAAATGCAGAAAGTGGTGTGTTTTTTTAAAAAAAAAACACGGTATTTCTGTTATTTTTCATAGAAATAAACCGTAATATTTTACCGATTCATTATTTTTGAAAGTAAATTGATAAAAGTATGTCTCTTTATGAAATATCATTCATTTAAAAATATTATTGTCTTCCAGATTATTAAAAAAGGCGAAAATGCAGAAAGTGGTGTGTTTTTTTTTAAAAAAAAACACGGTATTTCTGTTATTTTTTATAGAAATAACCCGTAATTTTTTACCGATTCATTATTTTTGAAAGTAAATTGATAAAAGTATGTCTCTTTATGAAATATCATTCATTTAAAAATATTATTGTCTTCCAGATTATTAAAAAAGGCGAAAATGCAGAAAGTGGTGTGTTTTTTTTTAAAAAAAAACACGGTATTTCTGTTATTTTTCATAGAAATAACCCGCAATTTTTTACCGATTCTTTATTTTTGAAAGTAAATTGATAAAAGTATGTCTCTTTATGAAATATCATTCATTTAATAATATTATTGTCTTCCACATTATTAAAAAAGGCAAAAATACAGAAAATGGTGTGTTTTTTTAAAAAAAAACACGGTATTTCTGTTATTTTTCATAGAAATAACCCGCAATTTTTTACCGATTCTTTATTTTTGAAAGTAAATTGATAAAAGTATGTCTCTT
Source organism: Rhamphomyia laevipes (assembly GCA_963920725.1). Lineage (NCBI taxonomy): Eukaryota > Metazoa > Arthropoda > Insecta > Diptera > Empididae > Rhamphomyia > Rhamphomyia laevipes. The sequence goes on from OY987257.1 coordinate 53,760,390, forward strand.
TATGAAATATCATTCATTTAAAAATATTATTGTCTTCCAGATTATTAAAAAAGGCGAAAATGCAGAAAGTGGTGTGTTTTTTTTTAAAAAAAAACACGGTATTTCTGTTATTTTTTATAGAAATAACCCGTAATTTTTTACCGATTCATTATTTTTGAAAGTAAATTGATAAAAGTATGTCTCTTTATGAAATATCATTCATTTAAAAATATTATTGTCTTCCAGATTATTAAAAAAGGCGAAAATGCAGAAAGTGGTGTGTTTTTTTAAAAAAAAAACACGGTATTTCTGTTATTTTTCATAGAAATAAACCGTAATATTTTACCGATTCATTATTTTTGAAAGTAAATTGATAAAAGTATGTCTCTTTATGAAATATCATTCATTTAAAAATATTATTGTCTTCCAGATTATTAAAAAAGGCGAAAATGCAGAAAGTGGTGTGTTTTTTTTTAAAAAAAAACACGGTATTTCTGTTATTTTTTATAGAAATAACCCGTAATTTTTTACCGATTCATTATTTTTGAAAGTAAATTGATAAAAGTATGTCTCTTTATGAAATATCATTCATTTAAAAATATTATTGTCTTCCAGATTATTAAAAAAGGCGAAAATGCAGAAAGTGGTGTGTTTTTTTTTAAAAAAAAACACGGTATTTCTGTTATTTTTCATAGAAATAACCCGCAATTTTTTACCGATTCTTTATTTTTGAAAGTAAATTGATAAAAGTATGTCTCTTTATGAAATATCATTCATTTAATAATATTATTGTCTTCCACATTATTAAAAAAGGCAAAAATACAGAAAATGGTGTGTTTTTTTAAAAAAAAACACGGTATTTCTGTTATTTTTCATAGAAATAACCCGCAATTTTTTACCGATTCTTTATTTTTGAAAGTAAATTGATAAAAGTATGTCTCTTTATGAAATATCATTCATTTAATAATATTATTGTCTTCCACATTATTAAAAAAGGCAAAAATACAGAAAATGGTGTGTTTTTTTAAAAAAAAACACGGTATTTCTGTTATTTTTCATAGAAATAACCCGCAATTTTTTACCGATTCTTTATTTTTGAAAGTAAATTGATAAAAGTATGTCTCTTTATGAAATATCATTCATTTAAAAATATTATTGTCTTCCAGATTATTAAAAAAGGCGAAAATGCAGAAAGTGGTGTGTTTTTTTTAAAAAAAAACACGGTATTTCTGTTATTTTTCATAGAAATAAACCGTAATATTTTACCGATTCATTATTTTTGAAAGTAAATTGATAAAAGTATGTCTCTTTATGAAATATCATTCATTTAAAAATATTATTGTCTTCCAGATTATTAAAAAAGGCGAAAATGCAGAAAGTGGTGTGTTTTTTTTTTTAAAAAAAACACGGTATTTCTGTTATATTTTATAGAAATAACCCGTAATTTTTTACCGATTCATTATTTTTGAAAGTAAATTGATAAAAGTATGTCTGTTGTGTCTTGTGCAATGAATTAGCAAATTAAGAAATAGTAGCTAATTTTTAAACAGTTGTCTGGAATATTTATCTCAAAGGATGATACAATTTAAAGAAAATCGTCAAATTGTTTAACAGCATTTGCGCCGAGTATTTTTTCATTAATTAACATTATCAGAACTTAGTTGATGGTTTCAATATTAAAAACAATAATTGTAACGAAATGGAGTATTGAAAACGACTTGCCTAGATTTTATCAGGTTTTTGAAAAAGTATAGCAGATTGTTTTAAATCAACAATGTAAAATTAACTTAATAATTATATATAAATTTGTTTTATATTGTATTTCAATGTATTCCGGTTTGTGCTGGTAAATAAAATGGTTACCTTAAATAAACACCATTCAATTAGCTTAAAAATTAATTTTTAATAAAATAAAGATTTCATATTTAAATATTTAGAGCTCCTAAAACAGTTTGAAAATGAGAAATTATATTCCTTAACATTCCGGTAAGCTAAAACAGTTCTTACAATCGCCACAAAACTTTTATGCTATATTTAAATCATATATTAACTCGACAACTAATAAAAATATAGAACATTTTTAAAGGTTATCGAAAAGCCCTCAAAGACAAGAATCATCTTCAAATTTTCAATAGATAACATTAACTTAGAACTTAGAGATACACTTTTTAGTATAAATAGATCTGAATTTTTGCAATTAATTTAATCGTGTTTAGTTGATTTGATTAATATTGTATTCATAATGAAATTATTCATAGGTCTTCTAATTGTTCTTATATCGAATACAAAAGCAGAAAAATTACTTGATGGACGAATTGTGGGTGGGCAGGACGCAGACATTGCGGATTTCTCATATCAAGTATCCCTACAAATGGTAGGACATCATATTTGTGGTGGTGCTATTATTGGTAAAAACTGGATTGTTACTGCTGCTCATTGCTTCCGGAAAGACTATAATCCAACGAAAATATTATCTGCACGTGCTGGTACTTCAATTCATAATAATGGTGGAAATGTTTTTAAATTTGCAGAAATTTACATGCATCCGGAATTTAATAAATCATCAATGATTTATGATGTTGCATTGATTCGAACGGAAACGGAAATAATCGGAAACAATGTAAAAGCTATTGGTTTACCAGAATCTAACATGATAATTGAAGCTGGTAAAACCGCAATTGTTTCAGGATGGGGATATCTACAATATAAAGGGAAATATTTTCCAGAAAATTTACAATATATTAAAATAAATATTGTTAATCAAGAAGAATGTAAAAAAACATTGTCTGCTTACATAAATATTGGAAAAACGTAAACAATATAATAATTATTTAATTAATTATAATTACAAATTATAAAATTTAATAATAAAATAAATATTTTATAGAATGCTATGCGCAGCTGCTGATGGAAAAGATGCTTGTAAAGGTGATTCTGGTGGTCCAATTGTGGTAGATGGAACTCTTGTTGGAGTTGTCTCATTCGGTATTGGTTGTGCTGATCCAGATTCACCTGGTGTTTATACACATTTAGCTAATCCAGATATACGTAAATGGATAAAAGAGTTATCTGAAATATAAATTAATATTTATATTAGGTTTAAATAAATATAAATTCACATAAATTGGTATAAATTTAACATTTTATTTACAATAATAATACTTAAGGGTTCTTTCTTTTGAATATTTGATTTATAGGTTCTTTTGATTATCCAAAGAACGCTGTTAAAATTGTCATTTAGGTTATTATGTTCTTTATATATCAATAGATAGAAATTCAAATTGCTCAATGAAATGAAAGAAAATAATTTAAATTTTGAAAATTTGCGCCAAAACTCTATCATTTATTCTAGTTCACGTTATATAAATTTTACTACAGCTATGCCATTGAAACTGAATAAACTTGAATAATTTCGATGTTGATGACATTTAAAAATTATAATTTATTATATAAAATATTCTTGCGTTACGTTACGACATATTGTTTTTTTTTTTTAAATTGAGTTAGCTTTAGACGGAAAGCACATACCGCTACCAAACAACTGCGCGTATTATTCAAATTTTTCTTAAGTTGGTACTAATCAATTGATTTGCTGTCATCAAATTTGACAATCAAACAAAAAAAAAGTTGTGTTGAATTTTTTTTTATATGACTAATAAATAAAAGCAACGAAAATCGGAAAAAACTTATTCGTAATCAATAATTTTTTGAGTTACACAAATTGTTAAATTAATTTCCAAAAGTAAGCAAAATTCTAATAATAATAATAATGGAAATTTTAAAAGAAAATAAATTGAGAGATTTTTTTCCTGTAGTATATTTCTGGTTGTTGTTGTGTTGTATTGGGTGGAAAAACTTGCTTTTGCGTTCTATTTCCATGTCCCTCATCCCTTATTTTCCTAAAAACTCGGATTTTTTTATGTCTCCATTCAAAAAAGAAGCTAACTTTTAAAATTGAAAGAATAAAAAATATAGAATTTTCACATTTTAAATAATTTTTTCTTTAAATATAACTCCTTTCAAGGTTGGTTATTTGAAAAAAAAAAAAAAACCAAAACTACAAAGTGGATGCTCGTGGTAACCTGGGAGTTGTTTCCCAGGATTATTCTGGAATGGTTGGCCTGTCGGCTGGTGGTCATATTTATGCTACAAATGTACCACCCCAAGAAAGTAAGTTAATTTTTATTATTTATTAATATAATTTTACCGGTTTTAATATTTTCTGTATAGTAATAATTTTTATAAATACGAATAGCTAATTAAATAAATTTATATATTTTATTTATTAGCATTAATTGTTCGCGAAATGAATTCAATGCCACCACCACCAACAGCGGCGCCTACATCAGCGGACGCATGCCTTAGTATTGTACATTCATTGATGTGTCATCGTCAGGGGGGTGAAAGTGAAGGATTTGCTAAACGTGCAATTGAATCATTAGTAAAAAAATTAAAAGAAAAACGAGATGAATTAGATTCATTGATAACAGCAATTACTACAAATGGTGCACATCCTAGTAAATGTGTTACAATACAGAGAACCTTAGATGGACGTTTACAAGTAAATATTTTGAAATATATTTTTTGTATTTTTTTTAGATTATATTAAATTATATTTTGAAAAAAAAAAAAAAAAATAAGGTTGCCGGTCGTAAAGGATTTCCCCATGTTATATATGCACGTATTTGGCGTTGGCCAGATTTACATAAAAATGAATTGAAACATGTTAAATATTGTCAGTTTGCATTTGATTTAAAATGTGATTCAGTTTGTGTTAATCCTTATCATTATGAACGTGTTGTATCACCTGGTATTGATTTATCTGGTTTAAGCTTACAATCTGGACCAAGTCGTATTGTTAAAGATGAATATTCAGCTGGACCAGTTGTAACTGGTGGTATGGATATTGATGGTAATGATATTGGTACAATACAACATCATCCTTCAGCATTGGGTCCACAAGGTTATGCATATCCGCAAGGGCCAGGTAAGTTAACAAAAAAAAACAATGGTTTTTATTTTTATTCGATTTTATTTTATATTTTATTATATATTTGCTTATTTATATATTTAAACTTTAACTTTGTACTCCACTGTTATCAAAATTTATACAAGTTAAGTGAAATTAATATTTTTTTAATATATGTACTTATAATTTTTAAAATATTAATACCACCGATTAAGAGACGACATACGCTTACCAAGTTTGGTATGAAAAAGAAGTATCAGAATTTAATTTCTAAAAAATAGCTATGTTTTTTATTGAAGGGTCTTATGGTACCAAACTAAAATCCGACCAATATAAAAAACAGGGATATTTGACTGTAAAAAGTATCAACATATATATGTAATATGTTTTAAAAAAATTAAATAAAAAAAAACTTGGAAATATTTAAAAGTTTATCGGAATAAATTCGGAATTCTAAAAATAAGTTTCTAGATACGAAATGGATAGATATAATGTCACTTTAAAATTACTAAAAATACTGTGAGGCATTGAAGTCTTTATTGATTTAATAATTACCAAACAAAAATCATTACTCTTTCATCGACGTTATAAATATTTGGTACATATGATTTTTGAGTAAATTCCATCGAATTTTTTGGAGAATTCAGTAATATTAAATCAAGAGAGTCATATCGATATCAATTATAAAGAGCAGGTTTCCTTGTTATACAAAAATTCCGAATTAATAAATCCCATTAATGTTATCCAAAAATTTGTAATATTTCGGGTCATTAAATTTATTAATATAATTTTATTTTTTCTGTTATTATAATTTTCATTATGTTATTTTTATTTTACGATGTGGTGAATTATTTCAAAAAAGGTGATCCTAACCAAATGAACACAATGTATTCAGGACGAACAATACCAAAAATAGAACCAACTGAACCAGCACCCCGAGGTCAGTGGATGGCTCCGCCACCACGATTACCACCAACACTTCCACCGCATCGTAAGAATTATAATTTTTTATTATTGATTATATATTTTATTTTGTAAAATTTCGTAATTAATAATAATATAATCAAAAATAACAATAATAATTTAATATTTTTGATTTTCCTGTAAAATTCAGCAATACCTCATGCTATGCCAATACCATCACAGGCAAATTTAAGTTCTTCAGTAATGACACCTCAACAACAATCTGTACAATCACAACAATCGTCAAATAATTCAAGCCAGGTACCTGGTGGATCATTACAAACTACAGTTTCACAAACATCACCAAATGAACAGCAGTTATCATCTTCACAACAACAACAGCAACAACAATCCCAACAATTAACACAAAATAGTGCTGGTTATTATGGTGGTCAGACAACAGATCAACAATTACCACCTGAATCACAACAATTAGTTGGAACATTAAATGTAGTTACATCACCAGTATCACCACATTTACAACAAAATGGTTATGTTAATGTACAACAAAATAATCAGCAATCAAATCAAGTACAACAAACATATACACAACCACCAGTACCAACACAAGGTCCACCTGGTAGTGCTGTTCAAGGTACATGGACTGGTTCAAATACCCTTACATATACTCAATCAATGCAACCCCCACCTAGATCTCATCATACAGGATATTGTAAGATTTTGTTTTGTGTGTGTGTGTGTGTGGGCGAAATATTTGATAATAAAAATTAATTGTTCAATTTATTTTTATTTTTAAATTCAGGGAACCAACCAATGACAGGTGAAATACCAGGTCAACCAAGATTATTATCTAGACAACCAGCACCAGAATATTGGTGTTCAATTGCATATTTTGAATTAGATACACAAGTTGGTGAAACATTTAAAGTACCATCATCAAAACCAAATGTTATTATTGATGGTTATGTTGATCCATCTGGTGGTAATCGTTTTTGTTTAGGTGCATTAAGTAATGTTCATCGTACAGAACAGAGCGAAAGAGCAAGGTAAATAGAAAAATTTAATATTCATATATTAAACAAATAACATTTTATTTCTGTTACAAGTACATTTATAATAATGAAATGTTATTTAATTTCGTTACGTTATAACGTTGTTATTTGACATTTCATATTAAATGTTTTTTTTATTTTCTGATTTTTGTTCATTTACTAAATAACACAAAACTCAATTACGAAAATAATATATTAAAAATTAATTTTTATTCATTATCGAAATTTTGAATGCATTTAAGTTTTACATAATAAATTGACGGGTCTTCTCAATTTCACACTGTGAAGTTAGTATTTCGCCTTACTATTTTACCCTGTTCTACTAACATAATATTTATTTTGGTTATATTTATGATATAACAATAAACTTTATTTAAGTTGAAACGGAAATCTGGATTTTTAGGGATGATACTTACATTCAAAATTCGGGTTTGAGTTCAAGTAGCGTTACTCGGGATAATTGTGGTAATTTCGATATGTTGTAGCGTACAGCACTGGTTAAAATTCAATAATTGATTTTGACGCAGCTTTTGCAATAAATTAATTATTAAAATTTTTGTATGCAATATCAACGCCATTATAATAACGAAATAAATATTTTTGTTTCAGACTTCATATTGGAAAAGGAGTACAACTAGATCTTCGAGGTGAAGGTGATGTTTGGCTTAGATGTTTAAGCGATAATTCGGTGTTTGTACAAAGTTATTATTTAGATCGTGAAGCTGGACGTACACCTGGTGATGCAGTACATAAAATTTATCCAGCGGCATGTATTAAGGTAAATACTTGCTGTTCTTGTTATAATATTGCCGATTATTTCATTTATATTTTAGGTATTTGATTTAAGACAATGTCATCGGCAAATGCAATCATTAGCAGCTAATGCTCAGGCAGCAGCAGCAGCTCAAGCAGCTGCTGTAGCTGGTTTACCAAATTCACAAATTGGTGCACCATCAAGAAGTAATTTTAATATAAATATTTCTTTTTATATTTACTTGTTAAATATATATATTTTTTAAGATTTAACAGCAGCAGCTGGTATTGGCGTTGATGACTTACGACGGTTGTGTATTTTACGTTTGAGTTTTGTTAAAGGATGGGGTCCTGATTATCCACGTACATCTATAAAAGAAACACCATGTTGGATAGAAGTACATTTACATCGTGCATTACAATTACTTGATGAAGTGTTACATACAATGCCAATAGATGGCCCAAGAGCTATTGAATAATAAAATTGTAACAAATTAAAAGAAAATGTGAAAACAAAACGTAATTTTAAAGTTTTATATTTTTTTTAAACAAAAAAATACAACAAAAAAAAAAAAAGAGAAGAAATTAAAAATAGAGATTATTATAAAATAATATTAAATATATTTGTAAAGTCGATGCTGATAAGAACTCTCGCTTTTTTATATATAAATATATATAAAAGAGTATAATTAAATTATTATTATAAACTACATTATAAAGTATATTATCATATAGAAAATATTAAGTTTTAAAATTCATTTTATTTTAAATTTTGCTTACCATTTTACACACGGATATTAAAAAAAAATAATTATCATTTGTTTGTGCCATTCATTCAGTCCTTAAAAGTATATAGTTATTTTTAATACATAGATCACTACAAATTAAATCAATGAATAATTAATTTATCTTTAGATTCATTATCGAAAAACTAATAAATAAACGATTGTAAATAGAAATTATTTCAAAACTTAAGAAATATACTTTAATATTGAAAATGTATACTTTTACTACTGATTCCAAGGCAGATAATAGCGCACATTTCATCGATCACTTTTTAGCGATATTTCATCGTATTTTATTTCAAGTTTATCTAAAATAAAAAATAAGATATTTCATGAGCGTTGAAATATCTAATGTTTAAAAGTGAACGATAAATGTACGTAATAATGCCTTGTTACCATTGAAATACATACTTTTAAATTTTTCACTAAAATAATTTGCAATTTTCTAACAATTATTATTGTTTCTCTCTGTCATTGTACTAAGTTTATATATATGTACTGCTAGTAATTAACTTTTACAATTAACTTTTACATTATTAAAATATTGATTTTAAATTAATTTACATAAATTAAAACGAAACTATTTTTTAAATATTTAATTACGAAGTTTTATCATTATTTGCATGTTAACTGAATTATTTTTCTTTTATTCAGTGTTTTTTTTTTTTTTTTTAAATAAAATAATGGAAAATATTATAAAAAAAAAATTATAAACAATATAAAATTACAATACCCAAAAAATAGAAAATAATTATTTTATACTTATAGTAGCATTTCAATAATAAAACAAACAAAAAATTAATTTCAATAATTAAGTAGTGATTTTTCTTAAAAAATCATTTTTAAGTAAAACTTTAATAAAATTTAAAATCTGTTAGATTTAAATAAATAAAAATACAGTTTTTAGAATTAAGATAACTATAAAATAAGAATAAATCACAAAACAAAATTATTAAACAAGACAGAAAGAAAGAAAAAAAAAAAACTTTCGGGTTTCATTTATTTTTGGAATAATTATATATTTAGAAAAAAAGTGCAAAAAAAAAAAAAATAAAGTGTTTATAAAATATTTAATGAATTACTACAAAATATCTACCAATATTTATCTCAAAACGAAGATATAAAAAAAATATATTTAAAATAAAAGTTTTTATATAAAAATTTTACGTTTTTTATCCAAAATCAAATATAAATTTAGGGGGACAGAACTTGTGTGTTGTATGTAAAACATTTTAATTTTAAATTACTATTTTATTTTTGTTAATTAGATTGAAGGAACGAATTTATAATCATTGCTACTAAAAAATAATGTCAGTGAAGAATTACTATTTTATTAAGCTTAGATAGATAAGATTTTGTAAAGTTCTTGGTACGTCACACGAAATTACAAAGTTTGTTAAGAAGTACTGCATTATTATATTGTATTAACTAGAACCTTAACACAATCAATGCAGAGTTTCAAAAAAATAAAAACAATAGATAGCATTGGAAATATTTGACTAATTAATTAACGTATTAATTTATTAATTATTTTAAAATAACTGATTATCTAACTTTTATTCATACCAAATTAATTAATTCAAATTTTAAGAAAGTACATTATCGTAATAACTTACACTACATAAATTTTGTAAAAGCATTTTTGTTTATGACCTTATTTATTAAATATGAATTTATTTAACTTTGGATTTTTTTTTATTAATTTGAATTTCAAGAAAAATTCATTTCTACAAACCCCAAATACAATTAAATTAAAAATAAAACCGACAGTTAACATACAACATAATAATAAGTGCAATGATAAACTGTTACAATTTTTGTATTTTTTTATTTATCATACGTTTTTATGTAATATAATTTTTAAATTAATGTTTTCTATTTTCTCTATTCAAAATTTTATATAATATTTACATGTATTTTTATTTTTCGGCTGTGAGTCAAAATTTAGAATTTTATTCAAAAAATATATAAATAACATAAATATATAAAGAAAAAATACATTAATTGTAAATTTACAAGAAATTTTATTTTGAGTTTTATATTTTGTTTTCAATATTTTTATAATAAAAATTTAATTGCAGAAAAATTTCTCCACTTAAGAACTTAATTTAATAATTATAATTTGGAAATTGATTAATAAAAATTCCTAAATGACATTTTTTTTTTGTGGACTTTTAATTTAAGTAAATAGGCTATCAATTTTATTAAATAAAAATAGAATTTTCAATTTTTAAAATAATTTTTAAAATTTTTTTTTTGTTTTAATTAAAAATTGATAAGAATAAAATATATAAATTTAATATTTTTGCACAATATTAAAATATATATATTTTTTTTTTTGAATTCATTTATTATATAAATAATACTATAAAATATTAATTAAACTAAAGAAAATAATTATAATTCGTATATATTTGATATAATTTAAGTTAATCAGCAAAAACAAAGTAAAATAAAAAATTTATCAAATTTGTTAGATTTATAAATTGTTTTAGTAAGATTTTTTTTACAGTCTCGACGGAATATTTTAAAGGACATTTTAAATACTCCAAAGATTTAAGTTTCCGATTGTAAAACAAAAGGAAAAGTATACGTTAAAAGAAATACAACACTATTGTAATATTTATTTATTTCATTTAAAAGTAAATAATATTTATATAAATATGGGTTTGTAGTATAAACAAGAAATTTGCTTGGTTGCTAAAAATAAGAATTTCAATCGGTATTATATAATAATAGTAAACTGATCCACCTTAAGATTATTGATATATTTTGCGTTAGACAAAATTAGAAATTTTCGATAATAAGTACTTTTTGGCATAATTTTACTAAACTGTAAAAATTTTAAATGAAAAAGTAATTCAGAACAGAGAACTTAATCTAGTTTTAGTAATTCTTTTCGTATGATCAAAATTGGCAATTTTAACAACCTCTTATATAAGTTGGGGTGGAATAATCTGAAATAGGCCCTTCCAAATATTATCAAAATCCAAAAATACGTACTAATATTTCTAAACAGTTTAAAATATATTTTTTGGTTTACGTACAGAGGACACCGGACAAAAAACTCTTGTGGATTTTAATTCGCTGATATTTGCGATTATAATGAAACAAAAAATAATCGTTCTTGGCAAAATAATAAAATTTTGTTAGCAATAAATTACTTATTTAAGACTCAATCAATATTCAATAGGAAATTTCTATAGGACACTTTAGGTCTTTAGGATATTAACAATTTTTTGTGGTAGGAAGTTAGCTTTCAAAATTTTGCTACCTAATAAAATCAAAAAAAAAAAAATATTTTAATTAAACTAAAGTAAATTTGAAAATTAACAAATTCCTGCTATACACTTAGTTATATTCTCGCATTAATAAGATCGGATTTCAGCCTTTCGTCACCACTTTACCGGTACCTTAAGAAGTGAAAAGTAATAACAAAAAAAAAAAAAGAAAATCCAAATATAATTTTAAATTTTATTTTATTTATATATATATATATATTTTATATAATAAAATGTTAAAAAATTTCAAATGATTTTAAAAAATAAAGTTTTAATATTATGAGACAAAAAAAAAATTATATGTTGTTAGAAAACCACAATTTCGTAATTATATTTATTTTATTTATGTTTTTAGTTTTTAGTTTTTTTTTTTTATATATATCAAGAATTCAGAACTATATTATTAAATTTTTATTTTACAAGGGAATTAACAAAAATAAAAATAAAAAAAAAAATATTTATATTTAATTTCTAAAATTATGCTACCCATAAAATTTATACATAATATTTATGTAATATAAATGTCTTACCTTCTACTGAAAATCAAATTAAATCTAAAAAAATCAATTATTTATTTTCTTTAACTTTTTTTTTGTTGTTGTGTTGTAAGTTTTTTTTTTTTATTATTCTTTTTATTTTAAAAATCTAAAATCAAAAAGATTACAAGCTTAAACAAATTAATATTGGGGGTTAAATATTTATTTTTACAAATTACAATGTTTTATTTTTCTCAATATTTTTTAACTTTTCGTTTTATTTTCTAAAAAAAAATTATTTTTATTTGTAGTTACAAAAAAAAATAATAAAAATTTTTAACAGTTATTTAATTACGTTATTCTTTAAAATATATATAATTTTTTTTTGTAGTAATAAAACAACAAAAAAAAACACTAGTTTTTGCTGGGATAATTAATAAAAACAAAAAAAAAAAATACTTGAAACTATTCACAATTAAGTTTTTTTTTTTGTTTTTTATGTGATTTATTAGTTATTTATCAGTTTTTTTTATTCTTCACACATCTTTGTACGATATATATTTATATTTCATGTTTTAGTTTTAATTCTGAATTCCTTATGGCAAAAATTTTATTTATTGCATTTGATTTTTTGCCTTTAATGTATATTTTTTTTAGATGGTTAATAATGCAACATTGATTTCCTTAACCATTTTAACACGATGTAACATTTTTTGTAGATTTTCTTGACTCAAAGCTTGTGTTGAATACCATACTGGTGAATCTGGTACACAAGAACGTTCTGGTTGTAAATAAAATACATCATTGCGGGTTTTTACACTTTCAGGGCTGAAAAATAAATGATTTTTTGTTTTTAAATAATATTCTATTTTTATGGGACCTCACCACTTATTATATTTTTAAAAAGTGGTAATGATTTTTTAAAAAAAAAATTAATCCAAGATATTTAAAAATTGTATGCGAAAGGGAGGGTAGAATTTCGGAATACTTTTCTTTAAAAATGTGAAAGTTTATTTCAATTCAAATATAAAAGTTTATTTTCAATTCTAATCATTTCTGCTCGCTACATTAAATAAAGACTTAAAAAGACCAACGGACGGACAAATATACATAAAATGTTAACAAACGTTAAAAATTTCAAAAAATATAATTCTTACCATTTTGATAAATAAAACTCATATAGTCTAACTGGACATCTTAAAGGATTTGCTTCGTTCTCTTGCTGTTCATATACTTTCTTTTTTCTAGAGTCTGAAAATAAAAAAAAAATATTTTATTATATTATATTTAAATAAATTTGTTTAATTTCAAATAGGATTTATTAGCTACACTCTTCAATAATCTACAAAAATCATTAATAAAATTATATTTAATTACCTCCGCCTGCCTGTGGTGGATAGAATCTAAGTAAAACATTTCTTGAACCTGGTGCTTTTGCACCTTGTGCATTACGTTTCCAATGTTTCATTATATGCGAAAATGATAATTGCATATGTTCTTCAACAGTCTAAAAAAAATTAATAAATTTTGTTAAATTTTTTTTGAAAAATTCAATTTTATTAAATTCGTACCGTTAAATTGAAATGTTTTGTATTAAAAAACATTAATGTACTAAGCAAAACATGTGGTGAATGTGCTCCCAATTGTTTACATTCCCATAAATGTTCTTCTTCAACACGTGTTACAATATATTCTAAATGAAAGAAATTTGTTTGTTTAATTTTAATTAATTTAATAAAAAAATATTTAATTTCATTTTAACTTACGTGAATCATTATACAAAATCGAAAATTTTTTAGCTACTTCATCTAAACAATCTGTAAATCTTTCATAATATGGATCCGTAAAAATATTATCTATTCTACCATTTTCATATAAATATTGTTGGATTCCTATTATTAATAATATTATTTTAATTTTATTTTATTTTAAATTATAAACTTTATTTATATTTACCTAAAACTAAATAATAAATAGTATCAGGAGCATATTCAGTTCCATTTGGTTTACGAACTTCTTTAACAAACAAACATAATGAATAATTTAATTCGTCAGCTGTCATTTGTAATAATTCTGATTTAAATGGTTTCCTTCTAATCGAACTCTTTTCTAAATCAGCATTTTTTGTCATAACCCATTGTTTCCATGCATTTACACCAAATGTATATTTTAGGCACATATTAGCATCTGGTTTTTCAGTTGTTATTATCTGACTAGGTGGTGTTGGCGATGGTGCTATTGACATTACTGGATCTGGTTGATGTATAACACTAACATCATTACGACGTTGTCTTTTATTCGGTGTAGTTTGCATACGATTATTACGACCAGGTGTAGCAACATTTGCTGCCATACGTTTTCTGCCACGACCAGGCCTAGGAATATTTTATAAAAAAAATATATAAAAAGATTTTAATATATTAGATGTGAATTTTAACCTTTGAAATTTTAAAACAAAAAAATCGTAGAATATAATTAAAGTTAAATTCACCAAGAGTAATAACGCGGCCGTACAAACCGAAAGAATAAAGTAAAAAAATATATTATTTACCTTGGTGTATCATGTAATTGCATTTGATGGTATATCAGTGGTGTATCATCATCTTCAGTTTCCAATTGACTACCTGGTGGCGGTTGCGTAATTGTACTTGCTGTCATTGCTGATTCTAAATCAACAGCTGGTTCGTCATATTCTGTAGCCATTTTCAATGCCATTTGAAGTACATCTTCACCGTATGAATGATTGGCATCAGCAATAACCACATCGCTATTTGTATAAGAAACATCTTGCACAATATCATCTTCATCTTCTGAATCTGATTCTTCTGCTTTTTTATCACCAGCAACCATTTCAGCCATCATTAATAATTCAGCTTCGAACGGATCAGCTGGCATTTTATCTTGAATCTTTTTAATTTCCTTCATAATTCCATTAGATGAATTACGTGTTGTTGGAATGAATATCGGTATTGGAATCGGTAATGGAATAGGGACAGGCACTGGAAACGGTGCTGAATACATATACATGGGTTGAGGAATATAAATTGGAACTGGTATAGGTATTAAAATTTTGGCGCTCATATCTTCATCAGTTTGACAACCAGTATTAAATGAAAGTGGTTTGCAAGTCACTCCTTTAGTTTGTGTTAAAGGTTTGCACATAGTTTGTTTATTAGATATTTTTGTTGGTAACGGTGGAACTGTTATAAATGCTGTCTTCGGTCCCGCTTCCAATGTCATTGTTCCAGTTGACCTTTTCGGCACCGTTTTTAATTTTTGTAATGCAACAGTTGGTTGCATAATTTGTGTTGTATAAACACGTCCAGGTGCTTGTCTTAATTGTGTTAATGGTGGTGGCGGTGGTGGTGGTGATGGTGTACTAAAACTATCTTCGTAATGTGTTTTTTTACGATTTCGCCGACCAGTTCGTCGTACTTCACCAGCTAATGACGTAATATTTGCAATAACTGGAATCGTAGTTTGTTGCACTTGTGTTTGGGTATTCATTAATGGTACTTGTACAGTTTTAACAACAGATTGATTTGGTTTAACACGTTTTGGTAAACCAGTTGGAAATGGTATACCAGTATCATTACCATAATTACTACTTCCAGCAGCATCTTTTTCACCATCTAATGTTAATGGTGCTCTAGAGAATTGACTCTGAAATTGCATAACACATTGATATGTGCAAAAATTTCGTATTGATGAATCGGACATTGTTAAATGATATTGTGGTGTTTTTTCCATTAAACAATTATCACATTTCATTTTTTGTTTTGATATTGCATTTAATGATACACCAAATAATACAAGACAATTTAATGAACACATTGTTACAATATCATTATTTGTTGTATGTTTTTCAATCATATCAAAATTATATTTTTTAACTTTACACCATTGACAAAATACAATTTTACGTTTTTGTGTTATAAACATATTCATACAAATTTGACCACAAAATACTTGCGGTCCACCTTTATCATTATAAATTGTATAACTTTCAAGTGCTTTACGTTCAAAATATTTTGAGCACATTTGACATTGATCTGGTACAATATTATTAACAAATTTAAATGCTGAAAAACATGGATTTGAACAAAAATTATGTTCTCGATTATCTAATTGAATTTCAACTCTTATTAATTTTTTATTATTACATACAGAACATTGATCTGTTTTATGTTTACGTTTTGGATTTAATAATACATCATAACTGCGCATACATATTTGACTACAGAAATCTTTAAATTGTTCATTATCACCAACTGGTGCTAAAAATCCTTCATTACCATTTGCAATATCCTTCTGACAATATGAACAATTTTTCAAACCCTTTTTATATTTTTCCAAACAGCCAGCACAACAAAATTGACATATTTCAAAACCAAATCGTACACAATATTTACCCAAACTTTGATGCGATACATTACCATTACATGTACGACATTTTTCACCAATTTGATTTTGATATTTACCCAAACATAATTGATTACAAAAATCTAATGTTTGCCATTGTAAATTTTCTGTGTTAAAATTTAATGTTATTGAACAGGCAACACAACGCCGTATAAAACTATTTTCACGATCTAATTTAGCTAATTCAGCTTCTTGTGCTGTACGTGCAACAATTTTTTGTTCTGGTTCTGGTTGCATTGAACTAGTTAAATCTTTAACACGTATTGAATTACGTTTTAAACGTAATTTATCAGGTTCCTCGGCTGTTAATAAATTGAAGCAATCATCATTGCAAATATATAAAACATCATCATCTTGTTTAAAATTATATTTGCAAATTTTTAATTCTTTGCACAGAATACATGTTTCTGTAATTTCGCCAATAATATCTTCAACCATATATTTTTTCCGTCTTATAAAGTATTTTTCTTTTTGTCCTTCAGTTAATGCTTCAATACATTGGGTTTCACACAAATAAACATATTTACCAGTTTCCATATCTTTAAAACGAAATTCACAACTTTTCTGAACACCACATTTATGACATGTTTCATCACAATGTACAATTGCTGTTATAATAATTTTTTGTGGTTCTTCTTCGGTGCCTTTATTAGCTGAATCAAGATCAATAACTTCAGGATCTTCAGTAGTTGTATCTTCTGCAGGAGTTGATTGAGTTTCTACAAATTAATGTTATATTTAATTAGTATAATAAAACAATAATGTATTTTTTTTTTTTTTTTTTGGAAATATTTTAAATACCATCAATCTTCTTTTCCTTTTCAACTTGTGCTTTTTCAGCATCCTCTTTTTCAGCATTTTGTCTGGCCAATATAGCTTGTTCTTTTTCAGCACCAGTCAATTCTTCATCATTATCAGGTATAAGACAAATATCAGCTGATTCACCAGGTTCTTCAGCTTCAACATTATCTAAAAAAAAAAAAATACAAATTGTGAATGAAATTAAAAAAAAAAAAAAAAAAAAATTCAATTTACCTTCAACTTCTTTCTCTTTTTCAGTTAGTTCTTCTGTAGCTAAATCAGTATCTACAACATCAAGCCCAGCATCATGTGTTATATTTTCTCCTTCTTCAATGTCATCCATTTGTTCCTCTGTATCTTTTTCTATATTATCAGTATGATCATCGCAACCAGCACTGACAGTTTCGCGTACTTCATTATCTTTACTACTATCATCCTTACCATCATTATGATCATCATCTTTACCATCATTATTATCATCTTTACCATCATTATGATCATCATCTCGTTCAACGGATCTCATTTCAACATCATCAATTTCACTAGCTTTCGATAAACTAGCATCTTCTAAATTATCAATATTTTTACTTTTCGTTGTTGCGGAATCATCTTCATCATCAACATCCATTGGTGATTGTATTGCAGATTCATTTTTATCTTTATTATCATCATCATCACCACCACCTAAACCTGAATTAGGTCTTTCTTTATTTTTATGTGATATATATTGGGTTCGATCATCACACAATGCATCAAAATCATCAGCAGCATTTGATTTATTTAATGTTACATTTGAGTCGACTTCTTCAAATCCGGTTTCAGCAAAATTATCACCAGTTATATTTGAATCTTTTTCACTAGTAGTAGCTGTTTTATCAGTAACTTCTTGACTTGTTGCATCAGTAACTTCTTGACTAGTTGTGTCAGTAACTTCTTGGCTTGTTGTGTCATAATCATTTTTATTTTCAATATTTTCGTCTTGACTTTCCTCTATATTATCATTTTTGTCACCAGTATCTTGATCATCATGTTGTTGTTCTTCTTGATGTTGCTGTTCTTCCTCATCAATTTCATTACCATCATCATCACCATCAAGTTTTTCACCCGTATCTTGACTAGCTTCTTCATCAACATCATCAATATCTTCAGGAGGTTGATGACTCTCTTCATCATCAATTTGTTGTTGTTTTTCTGAAGTTTTAGATGAATTTGTTCCTTCATCATGAATTTTTGTCGAATCCTCACCAGTATCTCCACAACCGTCATCCCTTGTAACTGCAACACCATCCCCTGTATCGCCATCACCTGTTTCTCCACCTCCGCCACTATCTTCATTTTCGCGTTCATCTTTTATTTCTTCATTTTCTTGATGTTCTTTTGATTCACTCTCTTGTGATTTTGGATTTGTTGTTGCAGTTGTTTCAGATTCATTATCAGCTTGATCATCATTTTTGCTAACTTCAACTGATGACGGTTCTGTTGTTGTTTTACTATTAGTTGGTTCCTCTTCCTCCTCCTCTTCTTCAAGATTATTAGAAAGTTCTGTTTGTTTTTGTGATGTTTCGTCTACATTTTCATCTTGTTTATTTTCGGTTGTAGTATTTATTGTTTTATCAGATGGATCGTCCATAGTTTAAATTTTAGTCATTTAATAAGGACAAACACATTTAAGAAATTCCTAAAAAAAAGAGAAAATATTTAAAATTAATAAATAAATTAAATATTTTAATGTTTTTATTTACAGAAAAATAAATATTTTAATGACCTTGTCGGAGTTCAAATAAATTCTTTTTCATCACTTAAAACCCGATTTAAAATTTATGATAATTTCTTTTTTTTCAAATGTAATTAAAATTAATCTCATATTTTAAAACTTAGCTTAGAAAATGTTTCAAGTTTAATGTTTACAAACCGTAAAAAATTCATTTTACCAATAAGCGTAAAATCGTTGACTTATAAACGTGGTATATATGTTGTAAAGAATCAAAAAAAAAACGACGCGCTCTAACCCAAACATAATATATTAAGAATTAAATAATGCTTTCCAATGAATACACATAAAATGATGATATAAAAATATTATATTGACAATAAAATAAGCGCCATTTAAGAAGCAATGGAAAATTCAACTTAAAAATTTACGATTTCATTAATTTTAATTATTAATTATTTCTTGATAATTATATAAAATAAAATAAATAAATAAATTATAATATTTTACCTAAAAATTTATTACAAAACTTACTTTTTGTTATATGATTTTTTCTTTATTTTATTAGAGTAGCGTAGCGGCGATTTTATAATACAAAAAAAATATATATAAAATATAAATTATTTTATGTTGCCAGCATTGAATAATGAAAAAAAGCAGCACCCGCTAATTTTATACAGTCGGGGTAAAAAATGCAACTTCTACTTTGCTGTCCGTCAAACAAAAATTTTCAAATACAATTTTCACTAAATAAAACTTTATTAAACACTAGAATAACACTTTTCATCAATTATTTATGTATTTAATTTCACTTTTTTGATAATTTTATATTTCTCAATTCACTTAAAGTTTTTATATTTTTGATAAAATATCAATCGGCTAAAATAAATACATGAAAATTTACTTCGAGATTACAAATAATAAATTTTATATGCGCGACACCTTATGTTAAAATATGAATAAAGAAAATTTGAACGCACCCTTTTTACAGTGACATCTTTTAGACATTTCTGGAAAGTAAATAAAATAATTCAAAATTTATAGGTTTTTAGTGTTAACATACACTCTTAATAAAATAAAATATAGTTAACAGGGCGTGTGCAAAATTATGGTTAAAAGGGGCGCGTGGCTTGATTAAATTATAAATTCTTTAATTAATCGTTAGAATTTATTTTTAGTAGATTTTTAAAATCTTTTTTTTTTCGCCCCCATGGTATTATATGTTAATGTATGCAGCATACAAGTATAATATACTTATTTTATTCATAATTATTCTTGTACCGTGCCCGGGCCTTTATTATATTAAATAAGTTTTAATTTCAGTATCCACTGATTGAGGTACATAACGTTTAATATATTGATCATAGTCATGGAGAATGTCACTCTTATTTTGAGTTTTTTAATCACTTGTTATTTGTTAATACTTTCTTTTTGCTGAAAATTTTCGTTTTAGATTGTTTATTATATAATTACGTTGGTATGCCAATGCCATGCCATAATGATAAATATAAGTTCACCATCACCATACAAAATTTTTACATAGGGGCTACGTTTACGGTTTGCCTACATAACATAAAGTATACAGCTTACAAATTACTTTTTCCTTTACTTCCACCACTAAAATATTAGCTTATCGATTACATATCAAAATTTAGCTCAGTCTCATAATTTTTTGTTACTAATGTAGTTTAAAATTTCGACTCTAGGTTTAACATTGTATTTTGTATTAAAAATTAAAGCATTTAAGTTAAGCGAATATGGATATATATACATATATATATTAAGTAACAGAGCAGTCTGGACTCGGTATCGATTACAGGACAGCAGAGGATATTAATTTAATCGCGATCTGTAAACAATTGATGAGGATGTTAGATTATTAAGAAAAACTAAACACCTATTTAATAGAATTTAAAAACATATATTTCATAAATGTATACGAATACAAATGCAAAATTATTTAAGAATTATCTTTTTCTTTAAATACTACATACAATATACAAAAAGCATTTATATAAAATAATAAATATCCTTCCTTGATTATATATATTTAAAAAAAAATTAATATAAATTATTTTAAACTAAACTTTTTTAACTATATTTTAATATAATATAAATGTTATTCATTAACAATTTTAAACATTTAAATCTCAAGCTTCATATATAAATAAAATGTGAAAATTACATTCTTCATAAAGCATTATGAAGAAAAAAGTGAATAAATCCAGAGTTGCAGATGTGATTAAAAAATAATAAATGGAAATTTTGTTTTTCCTTTATTTCGTAAAAAAAGAAAATTATTTTTTCTTAGCACTTGGACTTGTTGACTGAAAAACCGATGAAGCTGACATTAAATTCTCAATATACTGTCCTAGTACTTGATTTTCTGATTTTAATTTTAGGTTTTCTTCTTTAACACTATCAACTCTTTGTGATAAATCATCCAATGTATTTTGCAGCTCTAATACTTGTGATATTAAACGAGCCTTTTCTTCTTTTTCGTCTAAAGTGTTTTGTAATTCTCGCACTATATAATAGAAAAATCATGTATTAGCAAGTATATATATTAAATTTGGTAATCATTAAATTTTTAAACATTTTTGAAAATTTCAGTAATAAAATTTATAAAAAATTTCACCTTATTACTTATACGTAAATAACAAAAAAAAAACCTATAATAAAATAGTTAACTTACAATTTTCCATTGATTGGTTAGAATCTGGTGAGGAGTATGATGACTGTAAAGAATCCATTGAACGACCATTTGGTATACTTTGTTGATCTGGTTCATCATTTATTATTACTATTATACATTTTTTGTTAAAACAATTTGTAATTAAATAATAACAAAAATATATATGTACCTTGAGGATCGTCATCAGCCAAAGGAATGTTATCATCTTGTAATTGACCAATTAGAGACATTTTGTAAAAATATATATATTTGACAATAAGTTGGGCTGAAATAGGGAAGTTTTAAATTACTATACTTATTTTAAATTAAATTTAAAATCTCTAAAATTACAAAAAAAAACAATTATTTTATTTGTAAAACAAAGGTGTTCTGTGTGTCAATAAAATAAAATTATTGATATTTATTGTGTCATTTCATTCATTATCTCATTTGTCATTGTCAAACGGTGAAACTCCACATAATTACCGAATGTAGCGTTGCGTACTGCGTAGCATCTGTTACAGAATTGCCATTTGTGTAGAATAGTAGTAAAATGATCATTTCTACCGCCGTACTTTTCTCGTGGTATGTAGTTTATACGTTTCATATGAAATACGTTAATTGTATATACATTATAAATTTCAAAAATAAATTCAAACAGAAATATATGAGTAGATAGATGGTGTCACTTTGTTTTGTGAAAAATACCCTCGATTTCAACTTTTGTTCTGTAGCATGGTTCCACTATCGTCTGTTCAGCGTCAGCGACTAGAGTATCTTCAGCATTAAACTTCAAAAATTGTTTTAAACTCGAATATTATATTTTTTGAAACCGTAAACTTGTTAACCCTAATTTAATCCATGATTCGTGGACTGCAAAAACTCGATTCGTTTAATAATCGTTATCATACTCATTACATGAACTTATTTTGTAAGACCAGTCAATTATGATGAAAACTAAACGATTACGCATTTACTTCATTTACTGTGTTATACATCTTTTGTCTTACTTCCTCATTTACCTTCTTGCTGTTTATAGTAATCTTCTTCCAAATGCAAATCCCAAGTCTCTGATGTTATGAAGAGGATCTTATAGGCAGTATAACAAGCATAATGTAGTTGTTGTTCTTACAACCCTTTTCATTAAACGAATTAATTTATATTCGTCAAATCTATCGAGTACGGGCTCGTATTTGGCAATTTCGTTAGGTGTTTGCCATACAATTTTATCGATTTAACACAATTCTCATTTATTTGTGTTATTTAAATAATACAAAGTAAACTAAAAGCATCTTTAAAAAAAAGAACATTTTATTTTCAACAGAAATTAGAGGTACAATAGTGTATAATAATAATAATAAAGAGATTCTAAAAGTAATTTATACTTATCTAACGCGTTCGTTATACGACAAAAATGTCGTATATTAATTTTTTTTTTAAAAAGCACATTCATCTCAGATAATTTTTTGTGTAGAAAAAGCACATATTTAAGCTTTACGCTTTAAAAATAGAAAAAAAAAGTTAAAATAAAATTTTAATTAGATTATAAAGTTTTTTTTTTTTTAATAAATCCAATTAACTGGTACCCATTGATGTTCATGGCTTAATTGATCTAAGGCTTCAACAACTTTTCGGAACGTCTCATCAAAATCTTCATTAACAATAACCATATCGAAATATTTTTCATATTTTCTTTGTAAAAATTTACTCTCCTCAACGGTTGAAACTAAATCATCATCTTCATATAACGATGCCAATGATTCCAATGTACGTGCACGTCTTGAACTATACCTAATAGAGCTTTGACGATCAAAACTTAAATTACCTTTAGAACCACCAGTCGCACGACGTTCTGCATAAATTTGTTTTAATTGTTCCATACCAGGAGCAGCAATATATATAACAAATGGCATTAAATCGGTACTATTGTGTAATGCTTTTAATGCATTTGGTGCACAATCCAAAATACACATTTTACCCATTTTAATCACATCTTTTATTGATTCAAAATGTGTTCCATATAAATTACCGTTATGTTCTCCATATTCTAAAAATTGATTACATCGTATACCCTCTTCCATTTCGTCACGTTCAGCAAACCAATAACTTTTACCACTTTCTTCGAGGGCACGTTTTGGACGTGTTGTATGTGGTATTACGGCTCCAAATTTATCTGGATCACTATTAATTAAACGATTTTTCAATGTACGTCGACCAACCCCTTGCACACCAATTAATACAAGAGTTTTCCTACGGAATGGTGGCATACGTGTAACTTCTTCATATAACATTAAATCAGCTTTATCAAATTCACAATTTGCTACAGATTTATACATTGTTTTACGTTTTTTCTTTGATATTCTTGTACCACAAATACCAACTTTATGAACATAATCAGATTCTGGCGGTACAAATGCTTTACGTCTTTCCTCTAATTCTTGGGACGGAATCAAACCAGTTTTTTCAGTATTACGTGTTAAATTTTTAGCTTGCCACCAATTTGGATCTTTAACATCAATTATTTGTAAAATATCACCTTGTTTAAATGATAAACCTATTTCTGGGCATGGTAATAAAGAATCATTTTCTGGTATATAGTCAAATAATGCTCTCATATAACATGTTAATTTTTTCTCAAGTTTATCAATACCACTGGATAATGTTAATTTACCAGATTTCATTTCTTCGTCAACAGTAGGTCCAATTTTTAAAGTTAAATGTTCTTTAGAACGCGACACTTCGGTTTGTAATTCTTCAGCTGTATGAACTGGCACACCATTTACTTCTAATATAACATCACCAGGATTCAAAAGACCTTGTTTTTCTATCATACCACCAGATAGTATACGTGCAATAACAACTTGTTTATAGTCATCAACTTCAACAGTAAAACCTAATGGTTGATTTGGACTACGACGTAGTCCAACCATTTTAATTGCTTCAATTGGCATATTACCTTTTAATAATTCAGCTGGAAATAAATGACCAAATTGATTATCTTTAGTAACTTTCTCACCAATTTCGTCGTGTGCTTTAATTAGGCCTTTAAAATGTGACTGATCTAATAAATCAGCTAATTCTTGAGCTTCTGGATTTTTTAATTGTGAACAACCACTTATAATTTCATCCAAATATGACTTATTATTTAATTGCACTGGTTCTTTATTACCTATTAGAGACGTCTTCGATGTTAATAAATCACTTGTACTATTATAATTTTTCTTAATTGCTGATGGTGATGAATTTTTCAAAATTTCACCAAAAAATATATCATTCGTATCGTCTTTTAACAGTGTATATTTATTTGCAGTACCTTTATTATAGGCAATATTTTCAGTTGCTGGTGATGAATTATTTACATCAACTTGATTTGAGCTTTTTAATAGTTCTACTTTGTCGTGTTCCTCTTTCTTATTCAAACGTACCATAATTATTATTGATTCTTTGATTAGAAACAAATACTATTGTATTTGATTTATGTTTATATTTACATTTACTTGATATTATTTATAAGTTCCTTATTTTTTCCAAATATAAAGGGCACACCTTAGTTACAAACAAATCTAACTTAACCAACGCCCTAAGTGAAATATAATTTTTAATTTTTGTGCACACAGACACAAACTGTAACCACAAACAAAAGCTACGAATAACAAAAATATGTATGACGTTTTAACTTTCACCTAAAAAATAAAATATTTGATTTGACGTATGCTAAAAAATATGTAGTACTTTTTTGGTACTTTTAACCCTGGATTTTGAATGAAAATAAAAACATTGAACGCACGCAAAGAAGTTGAAGCAAGTCAACGTAAAGTTATTATTTCCAAAATATATATATTATATATTTTTTTGACAAATTGAAAAAGTTGAAAGTTGGGCAACTTTGCTTTGCTTTGCAATGATTTGTGCAATTTCATTAGTTCAACTTTGCTTTGTGCAGATTTTGCTATACGTATTTTTTTTTATTGTGAATCCAGCATAAAGAACGCCTATGTGTGCTATTGCAAAACTTTAAATTTAAATTAAGTTTTATGAGAATAAAAATAAACTTCGCCGCAAAAGCTTACATTCAACATATGTAATTACATGGAAATCAATGTATCAAGGATGTGTACATTGAATATTATTAGAGTTAAGGAAATTTCTGTAGCTTCCTTACAGTTACTTACTACAGCAACCCATAAAAACTGCATATCACCAATCTTGTCCTGCAGGTACTGGAAATCGCACAGTTTCTGGAAAATTTCGAACTCTAATATTGGCGAAACAATTAAAATCTTCATAGCCAACAAAATTAAATGGTCTGTGAATTTTTACAAACCTATAAACCTCCGGGAGAAGACGAAATATTCTCTCCTCTGGCTCAGAAAGGACTAGACATATATATATACCTTAGTCGCGGCGTTAACCACCGTAATCAACCAAAATCATTCCGACTTATTAGTTTAATCTCGTTTCTACAAGAAACGATGTAAAATATCCTTGACAAACAGAGATGGAACCACTTAATAATAACAAAAATTAATTCGGTTATTAACCAAGTAAATTTGGCTACCAATATTGAAAAATTTATAAAGGATATAGAAGGAGCTCAATAGCATTCATTTTCAAAAAAATATATGAATACATCAAATTGGAACTTTACTAAAGGAAGCGGTACTGACTGGGCGATTAAATTTGTTCTTATTTCAGATTTAACTAGGTACGTATTAGGAGTAAGGATAAAGCCCAACATCTTCTTGATGCCTTGTAATTATAATTTAATTTCTTTCTCCTTATCATTAATTAATTGAAAAAGATTTTAGGCGTACGGATAAAAAGAATTAAAAACTTGAAATAAATTGTTCTAAACTAAACAATAAAATATGTACAGTATTATTTTAGATTCGAATTTAGTGTTTTTAAGCAATACACGAAAAAAATCTAAGAGGAAAAAGGCTTGTTTTTTACAAACGAGAAAGAAATATTACGTGCTTTAATTGACGCATTTAATTTGAATTCATAACGATGTATGTTATACGACATTTGGGTGCTTTTGCAGCGATTTTTCTTAACGCGGCTTTTAAAACAATGAGATCTTAAAGTATTAAAAAAAACAGTAGTTCCCAACAGTACAAAAACGACCGCACTTGTTCAAGTACAATTTAATAAATAAGGTACTATACCAACATTTTACCAGCGACAATTCATATTTTGAAATTTTTTATGGATGTGAAATTTATTTTATTGAGTTGGTATCATGAAAATTATTTATAACCAATATTGCAGAATAAAAAGTTCTGAATTTGCGACGATTCCGACTTTGACAGAATGACATAAAAAAACAATATAAAACAAAGACTGTATGACATCTCATATTAATTTTTTAATTTTGCAATGTGTCATTTATTTTGGTGTAAATTATAGTTAAATAAATATATATAAGAGATAATTATTTTATTAATTATTAAATTCACAATGAAACATTCAACTTCTCCAACACCTTCATTAGCTGGTTCATTTACTAGTGGTAATGGTGGTTATTCACGAAGTACATCACCACTTCCACCACCAGTTAATTATCGAACTGATTGTCTATCAGCAACAACAAAAAGTTATAAATATTTACGACGGCTATTAAAATTTAATCAAATGGATTTCGAATTTGCATTATGGCAAATGATTTATTTATTCATATCACCACAAAAAGTTTACAGAAATTTCAATTATAGAAAACGTAATAAAATTATTACTGGTTTTTATATCTTGTTAAAAACTTGATTTTCTTACTTTATTTTTTCCAGAAACAAAATCGCAATTCGCTAGAGATGATCCGGCCTTCTTAGTACTATTAATTATATGTTTATGTGGTAATATATTTACTTCATATTATACGTTTTTAAAAGTAATTTTAAATTAATTTTATAATTTTTAGTAACATCAATTGGATTTGCTTGGGTATTAGATTTAACATTCTGGCAAAGTATATCATTTATATTTTATGTGGTTATTGTTGATTGTATATTTGCTGGTATTGTTGTGGCAACATTTTTTTGGATAATAACAAATCGCTATTTAAGAAGCAGTCAAATCGAAGCTGATATTGAATGGGGTTATGCATTTGATGTACATTTAAATGCATTCTTTCCTCCGTTAATGTTATTACACTTTATTCAATTATTATTTTATAATTGGCTTATTAGTCAGACATGGTTTATATCAAGATTTCTTGGTAATACATTTTGGTTATTAGCCTTAGGATATTATGTTTATATTACGTTTTTAGGTTATAATTGTAAGTATATATTACATATATAAATTTTGTATAAATATATTTAATATTTTCATGTTTCAGGTATACCACATTTAAAAAATACCCGATTAATATTATTTCCATTATCGATAATATTTCTTGTATATTTAGTATCAATAATAATTGGATGGAATATGACTGTATCGTTTATTATGTTTTATAAATATAGAGTTTACTAATTAATAAAAATGCTATATATAATAATATTTAATTTATAAGGAAATTAATTACCTACTACTAAAAAATATAATACTGTGTAAAATATTTTGAAAAAAAATAAATAAAATTCTTTTTATTTATAAATTTATTTGTAAGGAATTTATAACAAAAATCTACATTGAAAACATGTGTTGTTTATTCCTCATACTTAAGCTAATTTAGTTGGTTTGACAAAAGTTCTCTTACGTTTCATTTTCTTTCTAGCCAATTCTAATTGATGTAATTGTGAATAAACTTCAGCATAAATTTCTTTTTGTTCCTCATCCGGTATTGTACTACGATATTGTTTCATTAAATCATATTTTTCCCATGGTTTTGTTATACGTTCAGCACTCAAAATATGTTTTTCTTTTAAATAATCATAAATATTTGATACTCCTTTTAAATTTTGACGTTCCCAACGTTCTAACCATGGGCGGGGTTTTAATTTTACTTGAATTTGATTAATTGGTACTGATGTACCTTCTGGTAAAATTTCTGGTTCCATATTTATATCAAATGTACTATATTCTGGTAATGCATCTCTTAGATAAAATAATTTATCATCTAAACGTTTTTCTAATCGTAATATTTCTATTTTTTGTATTGTTGGATCATACATTTCATACAGTATTTCCATTCCTTGATGATCAATAACATTACGTATAATGAACCGTGCTCTTAAACCACAACGATCACGATCAATACAAATTCCTGCATTAATAGATAATAATATTGAAATACAAATTGTTAAAATTATTGATTTAATTTTACCAACAAAACGGCTAGTTTTACCAGCTGCATGCGGATCTGAACTAGTAACCGCTAATATTGAGCCAACATAAAATTCTGGTATATCAATATGTGATCTACGATTAAGCATATCCATCCGTTCCAATTTCTCTCGAACAGTATTACGCCATTCTATTTTTGGGTCTGGTAAAAATTCTGGATATAGAAATCTATATTCACTGGGAACTATTGGTGTTCGGGTAGTATCTGATGATTGTACATTTTGTTTTGTAGCTGATATTGGTGAATCTTCTTTTTTAGGTATTGGTTTTGTTGAAAAAAAAATACTTGCTAAAAAATTTTCAATTTAATGAAATATAATATAAATTATTAAATATTTTTACTAATATTGCACAAATGATTTCTCTTTAAAAAGTTTTTTGTTATTAATCTTCTGGAAATATTCATTTTTTTTTTTGCGGATTAATGTTATTTCGTTATTTCTCTTCCTAACCATTCAATTCATCATTCCTTCCTCAACACTAGTACCTTAACAAAAAAGTAGCTATGTAGTTATTTATAATAGATAATAAAATATAGTATTGTTGTAGCACTAGTAGGGTTTTTTGCTAACTGCACGTAACTTTAAAGAAACGTCAAACTATATGAAATTTGAATTGTCAAACACACAACCCATATTCATTTTGATGTTGGTACTACCGCATTTAATATCTCAAGATAAAGCGAAAAATATTTTAATAAAAAAAAAATTACTATCATAAGTCGAAGCTATAATCAAATAATATTTTCATAAGTGAATTTGCGGAAGAATAGTAATAAAAATATATTAACTAAATAAAAATGGCTTTATGTCAAACATCCGTGGTGAGCTCTATTTAAAAAAAATAATTTTCAATAAATGGAATGTTTTTTATATGAATTAATTAAGTGAATATGGTTACAAAAAAAATATGGGAAATTATAGTTTTGTTTTACGAAACTAGTAGCTTGTCAAAAATCTAAAAATAAAAAATGTTGCCTCTAGCCATAATAGAAAGAATGAAAAAAAAATATGCCGACTTCTTAAAATTCAATATAATACATATTATTCTCTACCATATGGAAAATTAACTAACCACCCGCACTGTTCGATTTTATAAATAATATAAATTTCTTTTTGATATACGTATAATATCACCGATTTGATTAATTGTGTATAGCTTTTTGTTAGAAAATTTTCCATAGCTAAATTTCGAAATTTTAGATAGTATACTAGTTGTATTTTATTTTATTCAAATTAAATAAGTTTTTTAGTTGACATAAATTAATACCTATATATGCATTTAAAAAAAAATCAAAATAAATTTTAATTTAAAACGTGGCATATATTATCAAAATACAGAATAGGTTATACAATTTTACCTTTTTTTCAGAAAATTAAATATAGTGTTTAAATTTTATTGACAAGATATAAAACAATAGAAAATAAAGATAACTATTTATGTCAATATTTACAAAAAGACAAAACAAAAATCGCTTCGAAGTTCATTAGAAGCGATTTCTTTTGGGAAATAAAAATATAACTTTGCTTTCTCAGTAGATAATTTAATTGCTTTTTTTAAGAATTTTGTGATTTAATAAAATTTTAATTATCATTTACTTCGCAAGTAATCAAATATATTTATTTAGTAAACTGATCAGTTTAGAAATATAAAAGACGAATAATAACTTGTTAAATTATCTGACTTAGCTATCTCAACATTTTGGCGGGATATTCCCTATATATTTATATATATAAATAAATCATTAAGTAATTTTGATTGATAAATTCGCGTACGATTGAAATTTATTTATTTTGAAAAATATAGGTTTATATATATTAATTGATATATAATTTTTGGGGTAGTATTACATTATTTTTTATTTATAACTTTTTGCATTGTAAATGTAAATCGGTAGGTATATAATATACAAACAATTATTCGTGGCTAAGAATCAAAATTATTTGTATTTTGTTTCGATGAATATTTGTGTTAATATATAGTTTTTATAATCATACACAGATAGGAATATTGTTTAAAATATTAACCAGCAATACGAAACGAAAGTTCTTTAAACTCTTTCGAACAGGGATTATATATTATATAAACCAATTATCATGAGCCGATTATTTCAGCTATAGCTGCATCACATGAACAAATTTTAGGTTCCAAAAGGGAATTTTTAAAATAGTTTTGCTTTATCATTAGATTTTGAATTATTTTTATTTTCAAAATTTCGTAAAAAGAACTTATTAAAAATATATTTTTAAATAGTATTTATATTATTTCATGATATATTTTTGGCCGGTCAAGCAATCTACACTACACAAAACAATTTACAGAAAATATGTTTGATTGTTTTTTTTTTTTCAAATTGAAGCAAGTTATTTCTTAAAATTCCTTTTACATAATTTACATTAAGCATCTATTAATTTGAGTGTATTTTATCGTGGAATAGAGTTTATTGTTTATCGAATGGAAAATATTAGATTTGAAATCGATCGATGACCGATAAAATATTTCATGATAAACTGTGTTTTATAATAGTAGTTCGTAAATACGATAAACTACTTGATCAACTCTACATTTCTCAAATATTTTATTTTCCTAATTTTTTAAGATTATATGGAGCTGATTAATTTAAATTTAAATTTTCAATAACAATAAAATATTTATTTATTACTTTATTTATATTTTTAATGTCTTTTTGTAAACATATTTTAATCTTTAAGTGTTTATTATTTATAAAAATCAAAGTGGTTTCTTTTCAAATTAAAAAATATTGTAGAAAACATAATTTTGTATCGACGTATAAAATATTTATTTAAATTATTTTGAATTTAATTTACATTCCCAATATATATGTATAATATTTTTTATTATAAAACAATTTTGAAAGAAAATATAAATTAATATAAGTATTTATAACTGAAAATAACAAAAGTTTCCAAAAATACCAAATATATTTAATATAATTTGAAATTAATATTTAAAAATTAATTTCCAATTTCATTTTATAAAAGATTTGACTTTTTTTAAATAATATTAATTTTCTTTTAGTCAATAATTATTTAAAATTGTTACTATAATTTGTTATTTAAAACTACATTAATTTATCAAGGGCTAATAAAATAATGTTATTATTAAGTTATTAATTATTCGTATATTTTATTCGTTGTAATTCATGATCATGACAATAAATTTTGTATTTAAAGCAATTTTTGTTTAATATTAAGGAATTATAAAAACTATTATTTTAACGCTGCTTTTCTGTCTGTCTGTCGTGCGTTGTAGATTTTTTTTTGTTCTATACCATAAAATTGGTATTTATCATAATAAAGCCGGTTAGTAATTCCGACGTTTTTAATCATGAACTATTAAGGAATTTAGAAAAAAGCAATATGTTAGAATGATGTTTATTTTGACCCGGAAATGCTATTATATACCTAAAATTAACAGATCATTCGCCGAAAGGTTTTAATTTTTAAAGTTTATTCCTACAGTATTTAACAAAAAGAGCCAATACTGCAGGAAAAGACTGAATAATAATTCTGCCGCGCAGGCTTTTGTAGTACATATTATTAAATAAAAATGTGTAGAAAAAAAAAAATTTTTTTTATAGTAAATTAAAACAAAAATTATTTCATTAAATCAGCATTTTTACGTTCATTAAATTGTGTCAAAATAAAATGTATATTGTATATTATATATAAATAACAAAAAAATTTATCACTGTGAAAATGTTTTTGTTTTATTAACAATATTGCTGATTACATTTTGTTAGGTAATTACTATAAAAAATGATTAATAACTTTTTAGGTTTTTTTTTTAAATCACAAAAATTAAGGTCGGTTGTTATACTTATTAATTTTTGTAATTTAAATTAATTATATACTAAAAATTTCCAACATGCAATAAAATTTTATTATTTATCACCATTTGCTATATATTAATTCAAGGGCTCTTTATTGAATATAATTAAATTTAAAATGTACGATAATAATTTAATACAAAACAGAAATTTCTTTTACGTTACGTAATATAATTGAAAATTATTTATTTATACCTTAATGTAAATTAGGTCATTGCAGTCAATGTTAATAATTTAAAGTTATGATAAATTAAATTTCTTTTATCAAGGAAGTAATATTATTTCGTAATTGATTTTTCATACTTAAAATTAATCCTTACGAAATTTTTCAATTTATTCTAAAACGGTTTTTTAATTTTATAGTAGAATTATGGTTTCCAGGCCAGATTTTAATCCAGTAATTTCATTTAAATTTAATCTCGGTAACAAACATTTTTCTAAAATTCAAAATTTGAATTTGTAAAGTGAGTGATAATCTGCCCTGTTCGAGTTATGAAAATAACGCATATCAGAAAAAATAAATAAAATTATACAAAAATTGGTGTTCCAATCGGTTTACAAGTTATCGTGCTACATAAAACCTTTTTTCTGCAAATTTTCAATTCAAAATTTAATAAAATATAAATCTTCGTAGCTTAAATTATATCATACAGTAATTGAAGATGTTATATCAAGTGTCCGAGATGCATTTTTGGACGAAGGTGTCGATGAACAAGTTTTACAAGAAATGAAACAAATATGGACAAATAAATTATTAGCGAGTAAAGCTGTTGAAATTACACCAGATCCACCAGAGCCAGTACCACCACCAATAATTGCTAATAATCCAAAGGTAAAATTAAAATTTATTTAAAAAGATTTAAAATATAGATTTATTATAATTTTTGTTTCTTTTTGTTTACAATTAATTTGTTTTTAATTTATTTTTATTTTTTTTTACATATAAAAATCGTTGCTTTTTTTTATACATCCCACAATATTATATATTCCACCAAAAATATGTACAAATTCAACCAAAATATCTCGTAAAATAACAAAAACATATAAAATAACAAATATATTGCAATTTTTATAATTATTGCTTTTTCGATATTTTCCAAATAATCCCAACTGCTTGATCGTCCAGCCTAAGGTATGATAATTTTCATTAATTATTTTTTTATAATAGTTTGTTTTTTATTTTGATTTTTTTTTGCTAAAATTCAAATATTTCTTATACAAAATTGTAATATAATATTTTTAATAATAATTAATTTTATACTTTAGAGTGGTGGTAGTAAAGCGAAAGCACGTATTGCAGCTAACAAAGCTGCTGCTGCAATAGCATCAAATAATGATGGAAAAGATACAAATAATATTGGAGGAATTGGTGTTCCACAAACAAATTCAATGAATACTGTTAATGGAAATACCAAGAATATTGTAATACAGAAAAATATAACGAATCCATCAACAATTGGTAATGGTCCACCACCATTGCAACAACAACAGCAACCACCACCAGCACATCAATTACAACAACAGCAACAATCACAACAACAACAACAACAACAGCAACAGCAGCAACAACATCAACAACAAACACCAGCATCAGCTATTCCAGCTGTTGCAGCATTAGATCCAAACAAAATTATGCCAGTAAATGTAGGTTGATTTTTTATTTAATTTTTAAATATCAATTATAAAATTGGTATATTTAATTTTTTTTCGAAGATAACATTACCCGCTCAACCAGGAACGATTAATTCTGAATCTCGTGTCCTTACTATACATGTACCTGCATCTGCATTACAAGAAAATCAATTAACACAAATTTTAACAGCTCATTTGATATCGTCGATTATGTCATTACCAACATCATTGGCATCAACGGTACTTCAACAGCATGTTAATGCTGCCTTACAAAATTCAGCTATGCACAGTAAGTGAAAATTTGTTTTGTTTTGTTCTATACTGAATATGTAATTTTTTTTTTTTATTAGAAACTTTTAATTCATCAAAACAATTGGATGGTGCTCATGATACTTCTGATGAAGAGGGTAGTGAAGAAAGTGATGAAAATTTAGATAACGATGATGATGATGATATTGATCGTGATGAAGATGAAGACGCTGATGCTGAAGGTGGTGCAGAAGAAGAACCATTAAATAGTGAAGATGATGTTACAGATGAAGATGCAAGCGATTTATTTGATACAGACAATGTAGTTGTATGTCAATATGATAAGGTTTGTAAATTAAAATTAGATTTTTTTTAGGTTACTTTTACCTATTCACAGTGTAATTTAATTACATTTTGTAGTGTTTTATATTTTGCTGCAAGGTTTTATTCTTTTGTTGTCGACACATACTCTTGAACAAAATAAATAAATGATATTAGACTGCAGAGTAATTTTTATTTACAAATACTGTAGATTAAATTTCCGCGGACCAAGTAATGTTTTTTGCAAATCCTATTTTCCCAATGGTAAATTTCGAATTAAATTTGTAAGTGCACAATTAGTCGAAACATATTTTACCAAATTTACAATTGATCGCATTCAGAATTAATAACATTAAATTTAAAAATAAAACAAAATGTATTAATATAATAATATAATTTATGGGTTTTCCGGTATATTTAAGTTCGGTGAATGTGATTATATTCAGTAAATTCACTTTTGGTTGAATGTCAAGTAAATTTACTTTAGGTTAATTGTGCATTCGATTCTTTTTATATGTATTCGGTCAATTTACATTAAATTTGTGAATTAAGTCACTTGTGAAATAGGTCGCAAATCATTTTTAATATATTTTTTTCCATTTTGACTTGATTTTCGTATACACTTATTTAAATTACATTTTTAGGATTTAATTGAAGTCCAAAATTACAATTTACTAATTTTGAACGGATTTCCAATAACTCATTTGTCAAATTGTTCTGCTACGCATCCTTTTTAAAATAAATATTCATGCATTTTCCCTTTTTTAATTCTATTTTAATTTTATTTTCATTTTTAGATAACACGGTCTAGAAATAAATGGAAATTTTATTTAAAAGATGGTATTATGAATATAGGTGGTAAAGATTATGTATTTCAAAAATCAAATGGTGATGCTGAATGGTAAAAATCAGTATTTTTTATGTTTTTTTGCAGTTTAAATTATGTTTCTTTTTATATATATAAAAAAAATATGAATAAATATCTAAATAAGATAATTTAAAATAAAATACAACATGATGAAACAAATACCAATAGAAAAATTAGATATTAGTGTCAAATATTTTGTTAATTAAAAAAAAAAAAAAAATTAGAACAATCAAAGCTCAATAATATAATTACATTATTAAAAATATATGTTGTCAATCCCCGTTAAGCTAAAACGTAAAAAAAAAAAAATTATTATAAATTTAACACAAATATGTTAAAATGAATATTTCTTTTTTTATCAAAAAAGAAATGTTCTTTTAAATTCGAAAATATTTATTATATTTGGAAATATGTATGTATCAACATTTTTTTCATTACTCGGAATATTAACACAAATACACCAGCTTTGTTAGTTAAAAGTTTTGCTTTTCATAATAATTATTTTTTTCTTATTTGCAATTGCTCAATAAAATTTGTGTTTAAAATAATCAATACAAGAAAAATACTTTAATTTACTTAAATATTTTGAATTAAATAAAATCTTAAATTAATTAATAAATATATTATATATATATAAAATGACATTTATTTCAAAAAGAAATCAATAATTTTATTTATAATTTGTTTTAAAAAATAATAATAATACAATTATAAAAACATAAGTACGTTTGGATAGTCGATATTTTTTTGTTGTTTATTAAATAAATATTTGTTATATGAACAAAAGTAAATTTTTGGTTTTAATATAATTTAGATATTTAGATATTTTTACTGTAGTAATGGGAAAGTTGACTTCATTTAGTAATATAATTGTTTTTACATTTTTTTTTTTAATATATTTTTAGGCAATAATTATTTAATTTAACTGTAGGATTATGTTTATAAATGCTATAAATTAATTTATGTAGCTACATATTTTGTCATTTCTCCACTATCATAATGCGAACTTATGTTCAAGCTTAATTAATCTAATTGTATACTTAAAACCCACAACATAAGCTCATTTGGATACTCACTGAAAACTTGAGGTAAACCGAAAAATTTGAATTACAGGAAAATATAATTATTATGCATGATAATAAGCTTAAGCTTTACTCTTTCTGGATCTACCACATAACGATTAAACCAACAATACATTAAAGCTTGGACCTTTTTTTTTTTTAAAAAAAACTTTATAGTTCAAACTCTGAAATTTATCATAAAAACTAAAATATAAATTTTTACCGATAAAGAAATTTAATTTTAATAAATAATTAAGTTTATAATTATTGATAATTTTTGAATAAGAATATTTCAAAGCATCAATTATTTTTTATATTGCGTGTATTACAAAATACATTATCAGAAGTTTTTGACATAAATACTTGCCTGGTAAAAGCTTATATAGTTGGAAAATAAATTGCACATGATACAATTGCACATGTGAAATAATGTTTGTCCTTTATCTACTAAACTATTAAATATTTATACTTATGAAAAGTTTATTGCAAAATTTACAATACTTGAAATCGTCTTATTTCAAGTGGGAAACCATTTTTGTAATACATATTAGAAATAATTTTCTTATATATTATTATATTTAGCAAATTAATAAAAAGTATGTAAAAACTTCACTTTAATAAATTTTATTTAATTTAATAATTTATAAATATTTAAACATTGGAGAGAAGCATATTTTTATTTAAATTTTAGAAATATGTACTTATATATATAAAACTTATATAAGTGTAAAATATAATAAATATCTATTTAAAATTAATTATATTATTATCGATTCCAAAATATGAAAATGACTAGATTCAATTAGTTTGCATTTTTTTATAATACAAAAAAAAAAATCGAAAAAATCACAATTAAATTTTTGTATTCATTTTTTCTTGATCCGATATGAAAATATATTCTACTTTCTACTTATTATAATGTTGGCTCTAATATTTTTTTTTAATTTAAATCGATTATTTAATTAAATGCAGTATTTGTTTAATATGTATTATATAAATATGTATAATATTTTATTAAATATTTGGTTGAGACAAAACTTTGTTTTGTATATTAATAAATTTTAGATTATTCTTATTGTGCCGTTATATTCATAGCGATAATTCTTCTGTAGATGAATGTGTATTAGGATGATCTTCTGGTAATTGTAATTCTGTCAAAATAACAACTTCATATGGACTGCAATCAGATAAATGTAATATTCCGCATAACCAACCATAAAACCCTTTTTCAATATCACCAATTTCATTTAACCAGCTGGAAAATTGTAAACTCAACTGAATAGTTCCTACAAAAAAAACAACAACATATTTTTTGCGCATTTGATTAAAAAAGATTCAAGAATTATCTATTTAAGATTATACTTTACCTGCATATATACCTAACCCAATAGTACAGAACACAATACCAATTGGATAAGCTAATATTAAAATTGGTGACATTAATAATTTATATAAATATGATTTTTCTTCATTGAAATATGTAAACATATTGTACCATGTCAATGTACCAATATAAAATGAATAAACACTTGTACATAAAGTAACAAATGGTAAGCATAAAATTGATAATAGTAAAATATGAAATCCTGTTGATAAATTACAAACACAACATAAATTTTCTTTTTTCTTTGTTTCAATAGACAGAGCAATAGCATTGATTTTTTCTAGTTCTTCACGGCTAATATTCACTTGTAAATCTACACATTGTCCTTTTTTACGGCCACGTTTTATTGTTCCTGATAATAAAAAAAATCAAAATGAATAGTAAATTTTAATATATGTAGTTTTTTTTAAAAAAAAAAATAAATAATATTAGTTTACCTGTCATTGTTAAATAACTATCCATTGATCGTCCTGTATTATATCGATCCAAACTATGGTCTTCCGTATTAAGAACACTAGTTTCACCAGATTCTAAATCTTCATAATTTGTCAAAGCTGGTGAATTACGGTTTGTGATAGATTTTTTGTCTAAAACATCAGTTTGTATGTTAACACGTTTTTTAATTGATCGCTGCACATGATTATTATTAGCTAAGCTATCAATAGATTTACTTAATTTTGTATCTAAACTACTTTCTGAATAGCAACTACTTGGTGTAATTGTTGAACTGATATTTGATTGTGATGTTAATGGTTGTAAATTTTGTAATTCATTATCTTCAGATTCATAAATATTATCTTGACTACTATTATTGGCAGTTATTATTGTTGAAGGTGCTTCTTTTGGCAATTGTGGTAATGGTTGTTTATTTTTTAATAAAAGAGATGTATTTACTAAATCATCTTCTAGCCCTGGTGATGATGGTGATAATTTTTGACGTGCCTTTAAAATTTTTATTTTTATTTAATTTAAATTTCTTTTTTAATTATTTATCATTCATTAATTGGTTTTATTTATTAATTACCTGACCAGTTACAATATGATCTACATAATTTTGTGCATTATTTGTTTTTTTAGAACTTTGTCTTTTTCGTGGTGGTATAAATACTGGACGACCATCCTTAGTAGTACTATCTTTTCCAACCATTTTTCATATACAAAATGAATATTGTTTATCACAACTACTTTCAATGATCACAACTTTTAATGGTTCTTTTTTTCTATTTAAATATTAAAGGCATAATTATTCTGTCTAGCAAATAAAAAAAAATATAAACAAAGACAATCAGTCGTCAGTCTAATGCTTTTATTGATTTTTTGCTATAAATAATTCGTCAGCTGAATGGGTTTATGTTCAATTAGCAGGTAATTTGGACCAGTGATGCCAGTTTGTTTTCCTTAGTCGGAACCGGAACTTAAAAAAGTCATATTTTTAGTCATACTCTTAATTTATTGAAAATAATGGATTTAATATCAGTGACTGTTTTTAGTCCGAGTTGTGATGTGAAACATTTTTTTTGTTTTAGTAAAATAAAATGATATTCTAAACCGATGCCCTGGAAAACCCGGGAGAAATGTTTTATAACCTAGCACTACAGTTTGGGGTTTTGTACTTAAATTATGTCACAGGCCATGGTCCAGTCATTAAGGGGGAGGTGGATGTTGAAA
The DNA here is from genome assembly GCA_963920725.1 of Rhamphomyia laevipes. Taxonomy (NCBI): domain Eukaryota; kingdom Metazoa; phylum Arthropoda; class Insecta; order Diptera; family Empididae; genus Rhamphomyia; species Rhamphomyia laevipes. Next base: position 53,800,537 of record OY987257.1, read on the forward strand.
GATGTGATAACTGTAGAAAATATGCAACAAAAAAACCAAGAGAAATTGTTACAATGAGGTTGGAGTGGGAAGTGGGTTCAAAAAATTAAGAAAACCTCTGTGCCATCCATCATTTAAATAAAACGTAAAACCAACTTTGACAGTCTTTTATTAACGCGATAACTACATATGTGCATTTATTATTCTGTTAACATTAAAAAATCAATCTCTTGCGCCTTGAAACATTAATTCAGGCTAGTGGTAACCCGTTCTTCAGTTTAGAAATTTTTGACGATAAAATTGGAATTGGCGCCTATCCTCAACAAAATTTATAGATAAGATATAATAATAATATAAATAAATATACATTAAAGATTATAGAGTAAAATATATAAAATTAAAGTTAAGCTAAATTTATATTTTATCATTACATGCTTTTAAAATGGAAAAGGATATCAGATCAATAATTCAAATGGAACAAATCAAATTGTTAAAAACGGAAAAAATATTAACAGATTTATTAACTAAGATAAATGAAAATATAAATTCACTTAAAGTATGTTATACGAAATTAATAATTCAATTAATATTCATTTGTATATTTTCTATTTGGTTTAGGTTGAAGAACTGCAGTTGAAAGCCAATGCAATAGCATCTGATATTAAACCAAAATTAGAAAAACCTAACACAGTTTCTATTGACGACCTTAAATCAGAATATAGTTTAACGGAAACACCTGAAGAAATTAATAAACAAAATCTGTTTTTAGATGTTTTTGGTTGTCCCATGATAGATCAAGAAGAATATGATTCTTCGTAATTTATTGTTAAAGTTCTCAAAAAGTTTAATATATAACCACTAATATCATTATAGATTTGTTTTATTTATGACTTATAGTAAATTATTTGCAATTTTATAAAAAAATATAATTAAAATGTCAATTCATTATAATTTGACCATTTAATCGGTATCAGAGCCAGAACTAGAAGAACTTGACGATGATGATGATTCTGAATCAGATGAACTTGAATCTGTCGAAGAACTTGAATCACTAGAGCTATCACTTGATGAACTGCTCTTATTATCGTTTTTTCGTAATTTCTTTGATTTCGGTTCCCTTTTTGAATCACGGTTTTCATTTAAAATATCTGAATTAATTTTGTTATCAATATTTTGATTAAGTCGCTTGGTGCTGGATGTTCGATGAAGATATTTTCTTTTTGCTTTACATTCATAGCTCCAATGTCCATATTCAAGGCATTTTTGACATCTAACGCCATTTGGAAATGCTTTTGCAAGTTGTGCATTCCTGTAAGTTAATTTTATTCTGTTATCAAATCAGTTAATAAAAAATTTCAATTTCAATTTAATTACCTTTTATTGAGAGCTAATCGTTGGTTACCGAATCCATTTAAAGTCATTTTAATTCTATTTTTCAAACAAATAATAAATAATAATAAAACAACATCTAAATTCTAGAAACGTCAAAGTTTGTTTGTTTTTCTGTTTTTCTGACTAGGTAGACAATTTACCCAATAAACGGAAGTTAATATAATTGTTTTATCATTCAGAGTTATATTGAAAGTCGAAAGTGCAGAATTCTATGCGCCGCTTCATCAATAAAATTGAAATAATATTTCTTAGAAAATTAAAAAATATTATGATTGTTTGCTAAATTTGACTAAAATTTTAATTTTGGCTATTCTAAATATTTAATTTTCTTTCTTGTTACTACAATATCGCGGAACAGTATACAACCATTGGTCTTGAAAAAATCTTAAGGGGGATGTTCTTAGATTAGAATGATAAAAGAAATCTCACAAAATGTGTATACATTACAAAATGAAGAAAAATCGAAAAAGGCGTTTACGAAATACATACGATAAAAAAATTATGCATTTTGTTTCTATTTCTAGTAGGCAAATCACGAAATATTTCGATATTTGTTTAAGAATGCGATATCACATTATCACATTTGCGTCCATAGAAAACTATTTGTAAGATCTTGAATGAATGAAACTTTGTGGTTGTAGTGTCAAAACACTTCATTATGCCAAAAAATCTATTCTTAAAATCAAATCATTATTATATCATTCATATTATTTTAATAATATTTTATTTATTCATATAAAAAAAATTGTATTATACATATTCTATGTAAGTACGGAATTCCCACTGAAAATAGGAAATAATAGTTTCTTGGGAAGAAATGAGCGAAATATTTTGGAATGTATTCCATTCCTATGGACTCCCATGGATTATGGATATATTATTTTAGAGCTGGCAATTTTGGATATTTTTAGTTATCTTTTTTGACAACCTGAAATTGAAACTACACAAATTTCATTTACAATTTTTCATTTTCAGTAAGTTGAAGAAAATTCGTCGAGATAAGTTGTTGGATGGTCTCTAAAACTTAACAAATATAATAAAAATAATTAATTAATATTAATTGTGTTAAAAATTAGATTATTTAATACTAATTTATAATATTGTTAATATTAAATATTAAAAATCAAGTGAATTGTTTTTTTTTCTTTTTCATATTTTAGTGTTTATTTTGCATAGTTTGCTAAAACAGAATTTTTTTTTTATCACAAAAATTTAATAATCTTAATTTTAAATCAAAAATCCAATAAGCAATAATTTCTAAGATATTTTACTAGTGAATTGAAAATAGAATTACAATAAAAAAATAATTTTTTTTTTTAATTGAGATTTTGATTTTGTGAAAAATCGAATTTTCTAACAATATGTTTTCGGGTCTTACAAATCAAGTGACCTCTTGGATGGGCGCTGTTAAAGGCGAACCACAAGATGAAGAGGTACCACCACCACCACCTGGTTCACAAACAGAATCTGCTCCTCCTGTTCCTGCTGCTGCTCCTGTTGCAACAGAACAAGCAGCACAGGATTTAACAGTATCAGCAGAAGGAGAACAGCCTATCGCTGAAGGTGATGAAGCTGGACAAAGAAGGTAAATTTAACAAAATAATAAAAACATTTAATAATATAATTGGTAATATTTGAAAAATTGACAAAGGAAAAAGGATAAAATTCATAATAAATTTAAATAAAAAAAAAATCATCTTTCTCTATGTATCCATAGTATGCGAAAAATCGATTTTCGAAGTAAAAAATTTTTTTTTTTAGTGTTGTTGGTTGGTGAAATTTATAATTGATTTTTTGCGCATCCTCTTTCGTCCCCATTTATTATATATACATACATATGTATTAAATTTTGTAGTGTGCTTTAGTAAGCTTTTGCAATAATGGTTTATACACACTTTTTTTTTTCAAAAAAAAAAAAAACGAAAGAAAAAAAGTGGCTTTGGTTAGGCTTTTTTTCTGTATATAATTCATTTTTTTCACTCAAATATTTAATACCTTCCACCTGATCCATTCCAACAAGACAATTATGAAGAAAGATAGAAGAGCAGGAGACACAATGTTATGTATATAGAATGAAAATTTTCTTATGACCATCATTGATGGTAGTTTTCTTTTTGATAACGGTATGATGATGAAAATAGATGAAAATTTTATACATATTATATAGATGTACATATATACAATCTGAACACTGAAAACTTTACAGAAATCGTATAACGAATAAAATTGAATTTTTTCTTTAATATTTATTTAGTTAATATATTAAAGCTTTTTAATGACATATCTGATTTTCTTTCTTAATTTGTTCTTTTTAAATAAATATGTCTCGCAAATTTTTCATATTTTCTATAATTTTCTTCTTATATATATATGTATATATATCGCGAAAAATATGTATTAAAATGAATATATAAGTATATATATAAATGGTAAAAAACACACAAGGAAAAATTTTATGTGTAAAGTGTAAACTTTTGGGGAGGACTCACTGACATATCTTTTTGTTGTTCTCCAACACTAGAGAGGTGGATCGATAGTAAAACGTCATTTTTGTCCTAAATTGAAATTCTTATATTGTATGTACATATATCTATACTCAATTTTATATAAAATATATCTACATACATATATATGAATTTTTCAATATAAGAAGTATACATTTTTGGTCCTAGAAAAATAATTAAATTTAAAATATCTATTTATTTTCTCATTACAAAAAAAATTGTTCTCTATTTTGATATATATAATTTATTGAAGTATCTTATATCTTTTATCTAATATAATAATTTTAAAGATTATATACATTTATGTTGTATATATACATTTTTATATGAAATAAAATTGTCCTAATTTTAGATTATATATATATATATATATGAATTTATAATGCATTTGAACAAAATCTGTTTATGTAATGTTGTATAGCTACTAAAAAAACGTAAAAAAAGATATATAGTTAAGTATAATACAAGTACCTATAGCTATAATCCTTATGGTATCATCATATTGTATAAATTTATAAATATAAATGTAATGGTTTAATGAATGTCATTATTATTTTTATTATTATTACAATTATTATTATTATTATTATTAATACTTATACTTAATTTTGATTTATAAGTAGGTATTGCAGATGTGTATATATAAAAACCATGAAACATTAAAAATATCAAATTTTTTTTGGATAAAAAGTGTTCCATTTCAAAAAGAAATATAAAATAATTTTCTTCTAAAAATATATTATATTGTATATAAAAATATAAGAAACTTAAACACGAAACTCACATTTATATAAATCATATTCTTTACAAAAATATAAATTTAATTCTTATGAATTTACTATAGTCCATATAGAATTCAATAAGTTATAAACTATATTTTCTATATTTTGAGTTATATGAATTATATTGTAATAATCCAGATTATAGAAAATAAATTAATTAATGATTTGTTCATAAATTAAGTATATATAATATCAAGTATATATACTTATATAATTTATTATTTTACTTACTAAAACTATTGCTTAGTATTATTAATTAATGACAATTTTAAATTTCATTTTTCTAGGTATTTTTTATTATTAAATCAAATATTTGATTTAAATTTATAAGTATAAGATATTAAATTTCCATTAAAAGAATTTAAAATAATATTTTTGTACTTAAATAAATTCTTTTAATTAAAATTTGTATTATTTCTTAATTTAGATAACTAAATGTAAAATTCGTAAAAGTGAGATTAAAAGAAAAATTTATATATACATATATTTCTTAGAAATTGGTAATCACTTTTGTATTAAATCCTGCCTCGGAAAATTTAAGAAAATTGAACAAAGTATATTCGTTAAATAGAATGAAATAATCTATTTATTCTACCTCAGAAATATATATTAAAAGTATATACTTAATATAAATAATTTTAAAACTTTTTTTTTGTCAATTATATATTAAAATTTATATAGAAAAATTTGCTGAATTAGAAACTTTTTGATTAAAAGAGATTAAAAATGCATATTAAAGAAATTATTATTAATCATAATAAAATATTTATATTTTTGTTGTTGTTGTATAAATGTATACGCCCAAAAAAAAAATGTTGTCTTTCAAGGACATATATCAATGTCAAAATATTATTACATTTTAGTCCTTCTTCTAAATTGTAAAGAGCTTTTAAAAGTAAACAAAATATGTATACACGTGATTTTAATATTGTATACGTATATAACACAAAACTCATCTTCAGTTTAAATTTAACGTAATGATTGATGATTTCAAACTCTTTGAGTAGGCCAAGGTTTGATTTGGGCTGTAGCGTCATTAGATGAAAGTATTTGATTGATTAGATGAAAGAATTTATCAAAAAAAAAAAATTCAATAATTTTATTGGAATCTGTAAATCGCGTTTCTAAAATATCGAAATTCAGATTTATAATTTGATTTACATTGTTTCTTTTTTTTAATTATGAAGATATTTCTGAAATTTTTTTTTTCAATAACAAACTAGTCATGACAATAAAATTATTACAAAAATGTTATCAGCTATTTTTCACATGTACGGAAACTAAATAAACATCTTGTTCATTAGTAGATTAAATTTTCTTTTTAATATAATGTAATAAAAAATAAAAACTCAATTTATTTTTATCTATCCAAAATTAAAGTTTATGCAATTTAATTATAAACTAGAATAATAAAAAAGTGATAAATTATGTAGGCTGCGACTCTCTAAGAAGATACTCTGTAGAACAATCTGTAGAAAACTGAGCGGCCTCCTTACTGGTCACTGCTAGATCTACAGTACATATCTTAGGTTTAACATGGATAACTTATGCAACTATATAACTCACACTGGAACATCCAGTGAACGATTTTTATTCGGTTACGGTCATACAACCGATTATACAATTATTTAAAATCGAACTACATCATAATTGTGGTATGTAAACGTCTTTCCCAAAATGGTTTCAGGGATCTTTTAACATTTATAACTGGAGGAGTGAGTGAGTGTCAACCAGTTTTTATAATAAACAACACTTTCGATTCAGTTTGAAAAATAAGAATTTGATATTCAGATATTCATAAATGCATATTCACAATACGAAGGAAATAATTATGACCAATTAAAGAATAATTATCAAGAAGTCGCATTACATAACAATTTCATGCCTGGTCACCATTACCTGCTCTAGCAAAAGGTTTTCATTTAAAGATAGTTTCTTTTAAAGAAGAATTATTTTTTTTTTTTTTGGTATACAAATTTTATTAAGTATGTTATGAAATGGATTTAGAAAACAAAAATTTATTTTAGGTTCGGATAGAAAGAACAAATTCAGATAAAACTTGTTTAGTATAATATAATTTTTGGTATTATCTAATTAATCTAGAATATTTTTTAGATACTCATATTAAGTATATATTCAGCCAAAAATTTCTCACCTCAATCTTCTAAGTGTATATATATATATTTAATATATAATATTCAAAATTACAAAATTCTCATATCACTTCAATATAAATAAATTCCTTGACTTGTTTTTCATAATTGTATCATGACATTATTTTATTTTAATATATAATATTCTTGAATTCAATTTATATTTCCTTGTAATCACTGCAGTTCCTAGTATACTAGAATGCATTTATATATAGTTTTCCTTTATTTTGGTATATATGCCCTAAATAAAATTTCAAAAAGGATAATAAAATCAAACAATTATTATTTTTATATTTTTTTTTTTTATATAAAATATACATTTTATATATACCGGGTGCTCGCCAGAAAGATTTAATCCTTTATTTTTGTATAATTTTATGGAAAATTAAAACAAAATGGTTTAATGCTGATAAATGTTTTATGTTGGGTAATACGTATGGAAGATAATGTCAGCTAAATGACTGCATCTGTTAGTCTCCAAATGCTGTTTTTTTTAATAACATTTTCATTACATTTTCACATATTTTTTAAATGTTTCTGGTGCGTTAACATAAACCGTAGATATCCCTAATGATCCAAACCACATAGGGCACCATATACTATCACTGATGAATAATTTGTATTCAAAAATAACATATTGGAAACCACGATGACTGACTGAATAATTTGCGGATTTTCTATTATTTATATAATGTAATCCATTTAAATGGACATTTACTAAAAATTTCGCATAATTTTCTAGTAGAGCCAATAATTGATTATTGATTTTGATTAAATTTTTACGATTAAAACACGTTGGTTTATCGGTTTATCGAATTATAATTAAATTTCACGACTGTCTTACTTCACGTTTGCCAAATATGAACTGACAAGATTAATATTTACCGAATTGCAATCAAACAAAGTAGTTAAATTTTTCGGGTTGACTGTGGCGTAGTGGTAGTGTGCTGTGATGGATTAGGTCCTGGATTCAACATCAATATCACTCTAAGTAGAGTCAGATTTAAATGCTTTGAATGGGGAAATGTAAAAGCCATTAGATTGTTGTAATTAAATGTTCCTTGACTATAAAGAAACTTATGTTTTGCATCCCATATGAAATTAGTAGGCCTAAATTTCAATAAAATGTAACGAAACCGCTTTGAGAAGGGTGTAGGCTCGATTTGTGCTGTTGCACCATTTCAAAGAAAGAAACCTTTACGGCGAACACCCTGTACATACTTAAATGTAGACGATGACGACGGTTTCGATTATGATTTTAATAACAAAATAAAAATCTTTCTTTTTGTATATAAAAGTATAATAAAATTTCTTTTATTTTAAAAAATTTATAAAAAAAAAATATTCATAGGTCTCAGGTGGAAAAGAACAATGCTGTCATTTCATTTTAAGATTATTTTTTGTTACCTCAATATTATTGTATATGTATGTATATTTGTAATTTTTTTTTTAATGGAATAGAAAATGGCCATACTAATATAATCAGTATTAGTTTGAAAAGTCGGAAAAATGCCAAGTGTGAGAGTCAAGAGAATAAAATTTTATTTTCTTGTTTTTTTTTTTTTTTTTTACTAAATGGACAAAATATCGTGAAACAGTTTTATGTATTTATGACACAATTTGGCACTAAATGCAATACTCCAGAGCTTTTTCGCATATTATTATGTTTATTTGCAAGTATATATTTCTATGCTGTGACACAATTCAACCCTTATTATAAAAACTGAATTTTAAATAAAAAAATACATGGTTTTATTAGGGTAAATTAACGATAAATTTGTTGTTGGATACTATAAATCACTTTTTTTTTTTTTTTGAAAAATGGAAATATATTTTTCCATTTCCAACTATATGTATATATTATATATTTTTCAAGCCTATATAATTGGCGCACAATTAAGTAATATACTTAAAAGTCTTAATATGGTTATTATTACACTAGGGATTTTACATTTTGTAAATTTTTGCGCAATCATTGTCAATTTAAATATTTTGTTGAGATTTATATATAAATAGATTAGATTTGTTTTAAATTACAATATAATTAGGAATTTATAATAATAAAAATATATAAAATAATGTTTTTTAAATAACAATTCTTGGCTTGAGAATATTTTCTTAACCAGCTGAAATTATTAAATTAACATATTTTAACTTTTTTATATTTGATATTTAAACTGTTCCCAAAATTCTTGATTCCAATATTTTCTTTTTGTTATTTATAACTTGCATGATACAATATTCTTAACATTGAATCATAGATTACAAAATAAAATTTATACTTGATTTTAATACAATTTTGTATTGAATACATTACCAAGTCAAATGCCAACTTGATTTGAAAATGCTCAGATCCGAGCGAGATCCGATTTGGTTTCGAAATATTTTAAGGGATAATTTCTTGATCCAATAATAGAAAATTATCTTTATTTTCTATCGACTTTTGAAAAATATGTGACGTTCGCCAAAACAGAAAGTAGTGATAGATATCTCTTTATACGCTTATTAAAGCCCTTTTATCTTGTTCTTATGCATGTCCATTCCCAGGGATGCTCCTATATGTATTGGAAACGGAAACCACAGTAACGTGACTCAGTACTGGTTTCCAAAGAACACAAGCTTGTCGAAACCGGAACAATTTCTTGCTAGCTTGGATGATATTATGATGCAGTTTAAATCTAGAATCGCTGCTGGGCTATCTATCAATGTACTAGATATACGTGTATTTTTATTTTTCGTTTTTGTTGTATGTACATATAGAAAAATAAGTAAGAGTAAGGATTTACTGCTTACGTGCAAAATGATTTTTACGTTTACGGGGAAATTAAATATATATATCGAGTTTTATTTTTTTTAATGTACTCAATTAGCAAATAAGAAATTCGTCCTTTGACTATTAATATAGAATAATTATATTGTTGTTGAGAAATATGCAAATGTTTGTGTCATTTACAATCTTATAAAATTTGATTTCTAACTGCGTGTATAATTTGAATAAATTATTTATGAAAACAAAAATTTTATGAAAAGTTATAATTATAAATTTTCTTTAAAAAATTATACTTAAATATTAATAATTTCTTATATTATTTTTTATATTGAATTTGAATATTTAATGAATTAACTAAACGAATAAACTTAATAAGAATTTATAATCATAAGCCATAAAATATTCTAAAAAAAAAGACGACGACATTTACGAATAACAACATAAAAAATTTGTATAAATTCATTATCGACCATCGATAAGAGTACAGCAGGAAGGACGATAATAATAATATATATAGGTTTTATAAAAGAAAAATGATTGGAGAGTTGAAGAATGACAAAGCCTTAAAAGGATGAAAAATGTCAGTTTATTTTATCCTGTAAACAAGTTTATTGTAATACGTTGTACTACGTCTTTTAATTATAATTTTTCTTATTGAATTTTGCAATTATATTAGTTTATAAAATATATAGAGAAGTAATTTTTAGATACCAAATTTCATGTTATATTTAATTTCAAAATTTTGATTAAATCCTTTTTTGAGGGCTTTAAAATTTTATTATATACTAATTTTAAATTCGAAGTAGGACCTTTCAATTTCTGTGCGCAATCCCAAAATTTTGTGGTATAAAAACGATTTTTCTTTCGGTCCACTATTGCAGGATAATTCTGATTAACATGATTTGTTTTTATAATATTGTATAATAACTCCTTTATTAGCAAAATAAAGTTTTCTTTAATATTTTGACAGTTGAGAAACCACTTAAGATTATGGTTTATTAAGTTTTTGAAAAAGAATATAAATTTTTAATAATTGAAGGAATACGAAACGTTTTATTTTCTTGAAATTTGTACTATAAAAAATAGTATATATAAATAAAGTAATAAAAACTTCTTCTAGGACCACATTTATATCTGGTTCATTTGTATTTTTTTTTCTTCTATATTATAATACGAATGCGCAAAGAAGGTAAAAAGGATGATATAATTGAACAAAAAAAAAATATGTATAAATAAAAATTCATGGAATTTACAAAACAGAGTATAAGTCAGATAAGATGACATTGCCAGTTATCCGATTTTTGTATTTATTATATCTTTACCTAACACCATATAAAACACTAAAAATTCATCCTTGAATTATTGCTATTATATATATATATATATATATATACATATATATAATATATATATGTACATGCTTTACAATATATACATATAATAATAAGCATCAAAAGATTCAGATATACATGATGTTTGGTATAGCTATACGTTAAGGAATGATTCCCTGACTCAATTTAAACAACACGAATGGAAATATGGACAATACTCAATTAATTATATAATAAATAAGTCGAATTTTTGATTGCTCCAAGTTTAATAGTTAAGAAGTTGTAATTGAATATTTATTTCTAAGGGATTTTTGAAAACAGTCTGTATATAGTACAATATAATGTTAACTATGGATCCTTCTCCCATACAAAATGAGCCAGGAAATCATCACCCTTAAAAGTATTACTGTTTAACTACGCAAACACCCTGTATAAATTAACATTATATTGTATAATGTACGATATATAACAACGTAAAATTTCATTTTTCTGTATATAATATAGTTAGAGATTTTTGTACATAAATGTACTTACATAATTTATGTAAAAAGTAAAATGGTGTTAGATATATTTATGTAAAGTAAGCTTTTTTTTTTTTAAACGAATTATTTTATTTATTTTTCAGATTTTTTCATGTATTTTTCATGTATTTTTATTTTTCGTTTTTGTTGTATGTATATAGAAAAATAAGTAAGAGTAAGGATTTACTGCTTACGTGGAAAATGATTTTTACGTTTAGGGGGAAATTAAATATATATATCGAATTTTTTTTTTTTATGATATTAATCTCGCATATGGTAAAAAGATAAAAAGTTTTTTTTTATATATATATTTCGTTGATTTACATGAAAAGGTATATCTAAATGCCACATTCAACCAGTGTGTTTTTCATTTTTTTTTTAAATTTTGTATAACATAGACTGACATATAATTTATTAAAAAATTTTTTCGGGAAATTTTCATGAAATTTTAAAATGATTTTGTTATTTTAAAGAAATATATTTAAATTTAAAAACTTTTCCAATATTGTATGTAATTTATGTTTCTTAGACGCATAGAAAGTTCAATTATTATTGTATATAACTTTAAATCAACATTGTTAAGTTTGCAACATTGTAAATTTTTTAATCTAATTTATTGATTCTTGTATATATTTTTTTTAAAGATATCTAATTAATATAAAGAAGAAATTATTTAAAAAGTTTAATATAATAAGCTTGTCTAGCACATATAATGTGCAATATATTCGTAATTATACGAGTATTTTTTGAACTAAAATGGATGGAATATGAAATATTTCATCCATTTTAGTATATTTTTCAGTATGGTACACTGAAATATTTCTTCAATAAAGTTCAATAGTATAAATAAGGTCATTAAAATGTTCAAGTAAATTTTGAATAAAATATTTTTTTATTTTATTTTTCAAGTTTATAAATATATGAAAATTTGGTATAAACATAAAATGTACTACATCTTTATTAATGCTATGTCGTTGCATCTGTGTAAATTTTCAGGTCAATATCATAATAGAGATCGTATATTATAAATATTCTTAAAAAATTTGATATTCAGTAAAATATAAACGAATTTAAAATTTTATTTTGCTTGCTTCTAAACAAAATATGAATTCTTTGGACCATTTTACTGGTTTTACTTGTCGAATTGTATTATATAAGTATTCTTTTTAATGTTTTCTGAGTAATATAGGAAGCACTTCTGTACAAAGATTCTATCTTACGAGACGAGTTCTAATTTGGTCTATGTATTTACGGATTGATTGTTATTTCTTTAATTACTGCCATTTAAGCATTCAGAAAATGTTATAAGTTAAGGACTTCATCCAGTGTTATGTTTCTCAATTGAACTATATGATAGTGTTCGCACCATGTAAATTAAATTATGGATTGATAAATACTAAACATAATATAATATGTTAAATTTTTGCAATAAATTGTCCTTGCTCAGGGCACTGTTCATTTACATATTATACTGTTGGAAAAAAATCAGAAAATTATTACTGATCGATTCTGTTCAGATATATAGAAGATTGGTAGAATATTGTGCAGACAAGCCTTTAAGAGATTACGTATACAATTGTCCAGGAAGGTCCAGGAAGGTTTACAATATATTAACCTAATAATATGCAAAATATTTGTTCTCATAAGAGTATTCAACATCATAATTTCATATATGTAGAATATTCTGTTTTGTAATTGACCATTTCGACCTTATTTAAGGATTGTTTAACATATTTATGAACCTAAATCAACATTTAATAAAAACAATTAATATTTTAAATTATCTTATAAAAACCACAATTGCCTTTTTTTATATTGTTTTTAAATTACTTTAAAAAAAACAATTGGATTTTTTTTAAGTAATACCTGTACATAATTAATAGGATCTGATCAGACATTGAAAAAAAATTAAATTAGTTAAAGGTGGTATCCTTAATAATATATAATATTGAAATATATCCATTGAAAAATTTATTAACACGCACATTCCATGAGGGAAATTACAAAGTAAATATATATGTTATATTTGTTGAACTGGTGTAAACGCTGAAGGTTTGTTTGAATTGTTAACATTGAAAATGTGTTATCCCTTGAGCATGTATACATATCCATGAAAAAAAGATGAACAATTTTCAAGGGTAAAATATAACCTAAATATCAAGGGTACTTTTTATAGATATGTACCTATATATAAAATAACCAAAAATTATATTTGAATTTTGTGATATAGAGAGTTATTGGTTGATGAAACTTTAATTTCTGCAATATATTTATGTTGCGTGCAAGAAAAACATTTTTATGTTTTTCACAAATTCAAATTCGGAGAGTTTTTTTTTAAAAAAAAGTTCTTAGATTTTTTTAATTTTTAAATTTTTATCATTGAATTTTGTATGTAAATTTACAACCATATTTTATTTAGATAATACCAATAAATTGGTGAACAATAATTTAGATTAGGTTAGATTAAGAAGGTTGTAAATCTGTGACCAACACCGTGAGATCTTGATGGATCCATTGTGGTTCCTATGTAAGGTTCAAAAATTAAGCACTAATCCTACAAAAAATTCTTCACAAACATATAATGTTGAAAGAGTCAACCACCGTGCAATACGCCACGTCCGAAGTATTGGTAACTGACGCTAGCACTCTATCGCAGTCACACACCAGATTTTCCAGTGTGGGATCTATAATTTCATACCCACAGCAGCAGTATATGTAACGTGTTTACAGATCCAACACTTGATCGTTCAGTTTCATTCAGATTGTTCTATTCATGGAATAGATAATCTTCGATTTCTTTTGAGAAAATCTCGGCCAACTGAAAACTAAATGATAATTTAGTTTCCAAATAGATCGATAGCGTCAATTTGTGAGAAAAGTTACTCAAACTTTTTAACTAGTATCAACTTTTTTAAAAATTGGGAAGTTTTTGATTTCAACTATTAAACACTTTATCGTTTGTATATGTACGTCCATTAGTTGTTTAAATAGTGTTCTTAAATAATTATAGTAAAATGGCGGATCATATATAAATTATTGGTAAACCTTGTTTTGGAAATCTTGATCTTGAAGGATATAAATTTGAATGCTAGTTTAATAACCAATAAATTTGAATGCTAGGTTTAAAAAATGTTTAAAATATTTATATTGTAGAATATTTCGCTGGTGCACTATGCCCTATTTTTCATTACTTTTTTCATTATTTGACTTTTAAGATTTAACCAAATACAATAAGAAGTTAGTTGCTTAATTTGATTGCTAAATTAATTGAGTCAAATTGATAAGACGAATTCATGAATCATTGTCAACAGTTTCATAATTTATAACCTTTTTTCAATACCGACAGTAGAATATAAAATTGATATTGTAGTGTTTAACTATACAACAATTTATTATAAATTATAGAAAGCAATGCAGGTCAACTGATTAAAATTAAATCAATCAAGAGAAAAGTTAAATTTTTTAATCGCATATTCTATGCTTGACTGTCCATACATTATAAATAAAAAGTGGAAATATTTTCTAACCCCCCGCAATGAAGTATACATTTACATTAGTATAATTTTTTTTCGTCAAAAATTTTCCATATTATTTTAGTTGTCGTGTCATAGTGTTTTCCTGTGGACATTATTTTTGTTCTAGAAAAGCTGTTATAAATTCAACAATGAGAAAATTGTCAGCTTTAAGAATATAGTAAGAGCATCCATAGGACACCAAACAGTAGGATAAAAAAAACAACAAAGAATATAATAGGATTAACGCTAGGACCTTTATTTAATTTAAAAACAATTAAAAAAAGAACAATTTAATTTTGCTTCTAGGGTTTTTCTATAGAATTTTATGTTGGAGGATTATATTTACTGTGGAAAAACCTCCATAGGACCATAGGCAGAATTATTTATTAAAGATTATAACACAAAAAAGGAATACATAATTTTTGTTGAAACTGGAAAAAGGCAAAGAAAATTTATAAATATTCATTTATAATAAAAATAAAATAAATTAAATTTTGTATTTACAAAGAAAATATTCAAGTTTATATTTTGAAGTCAAATTAAAATGAAACATTATTAATATTATGTGATTACTTAAAGAATACTATTTTTATTTCTTCGGTACACGTAATATTATATTAAATATATTTATTATTCAATTAATTACTTACCCGACGGTACAGCTATAGTTAGTCCGGGTCAAGGAAAGAGATTTGCGCCAATTCTCCAACTTCCGGTTATGTTAAGAATTTCAACATCATCCTTCCCCTCTCGAGACCTGTTTTCTGCGCCTACTTTCATAGATTTGAAACCAAAGCTAGCTTGAACTAGTTCAGTCGCACGACGTGACCTGGCCAGTGAAGTGTCTAGATTCGAAACTGTTTCACTAGATCCAGCCTCAGCTCATTTAGCTCATGATTATATTATTTACGAATCATAAAAAAGAAAGGAATAATATTAAATTAAATATTATTAAAAATGGTTTTTATATATTTTATATAATATTTATTTTAAAGTAATTTTGTAGAGTCCTTCTTAGAAACATCAAGTTTTTTTTTTCAGAACTGCGAAGCCTAAAGCTTAACATGTAATTTTTTTTTTTTTTTCTTTTCTTACTTTTTTTTCGCTGGGAATTACTATATTTGAGTTTTTCTTTAACGAATATTGTTATAATTGTTAACTGGTTGTACCTGTCATATTTTTAAAAATTTGTATATACATAGTTATATTTTTCAATTGCTAACGGCTTGAATTACCAGCTGACGACAGAGTGAAGCATTATATAATCTATTAACATTTGTTTATTTCGATGATGAAAATTTCAAAACTTATCCATTGTGGAAGGTACAAGAAATCAAGCTTAAGGATAAAAGATACATGTATAAAGGTTTCCTTTTTTAACATAGTGATACCAACAACACATCTCCTTATGCTTGTTTTTGCTGATCCAAACAAATAATTCATTTTCTTTCTTAGGTCCTCATTTTATTGGTAACGGGAATATGGATTTTGTGTCCAAGGTCCATCAAAATTAGATACTCGATTACTAGAAATAATCTTTACATGGAAATACCAACAGGAAAAATTTCATTTATATTATTAATTAGTTGAAAAGGAAATAAATTTGGTAAATTTGAGTTAACGATATAAGAAAAGGATATTTAAATTTAACTTATTTTGATGGTAACTTGTAACCATAAATTAAAATTAAAACCATTTTATAATCAAATTTATAGTATTGATTTATCTAAAGCTAATCTAATGGTACAATAAATTTTAATTTTTGTTATAAAATTCGTAGTTGTCGTTTTGATACAAATTGCACTTATATAAAAACTTTGGCTAGGACTGATTTTTTTTCTTAGATGATTAGATTTAATTACTGAATCCATTCATTCAGTATCTTTTTTCGAACAGAGACAAGACCTTAAACTAAGATAATTGCAGACGGTATAGAAAAAATAAAATAAAAATACGAAAATAATAGCTTAAGATGGTATACAAAAATCAAAATAAATTAATTTAATTTTTTAAATTAAATATTAATCCTTATTAAATATTTTTTTATATTAAAAATTAATTAAAATTTTTTTTATATTAGATAAAATGTAGACTTAAATATAAAAATTTCTGAAATAAATCCTTGGAATTAAATTCTATAATTTTTTCTTAAATATTTAAGGTTCTCTTTTCTTAACCATTATTTTCAGATAGCTTTAATTTTTATATACCTACTTATAGCAGAAGATCACCTAGGGGACAATCAAATAAAAAATTAATTAAAGAAATATAATTATGACAGTGAAATAGTAACAAAAATATATTTTTTATTATATTTAATTAAAGTAAAATTGTGTTGAAATTGAAAATCGATTTTAAACACATTATAGCAAAAACATCTCCAGAGGAGTAGTCGGATTTTTAGGGAAATTCTGGTTGATTTCTGGTTTAATTTCTGACTGTGAAATATAACATTAACCAAAATATAAAAGTATCCATAAATTTTCAATAACTTGCTAATTAAATGTTTTACAAAAATAATATTTTTCTATACATATTTAATTACCCGATCTTTAGGGTGGGTTTCTACGGGTGGGTAGGTGTCAATTGCTCTTTATACACAAAAATTGTTCTATGTATTTTTCTTAAATTTTTAACAATTTACATAATAATTTTTGAAAATTTATTTTTAGATTTAAGATTTTCACAAATTTTGTACTTAAGAACAATATAAATATCCTTGTTGTTTGTCGGTATATTTTCTTAACTATATAAAATGAAAAATTGCAATAACAAAAACCATGAAATTTCCACATTTATTGGGATAGGAAAAAACACGCAGTTATATTGCCAAAAGCAATCGTAAATTGGTAAATTAAGCTTTCAACGAAAAACTCCTTTTTTTTGTATATTATAATTATTATATAGTTTTACCTCGAGTTTTTCCTTTTCTTTAATATATACAAAAGAGTTTTTCCTTTCTTGTGTATGCTTTAGTTTGCAATTTACAATAGAAAATCAAATAGAAAACTTTCAAAAGCTTAACCGCATTTGCGTTTTCCTTTTGTGTATGTATACAATATGGAAAAAAATTAAGGAGGAAAAATACGATTTTTTTTTTGAATTATGAAAATTAATTATATACGATATATTATTAATATTTACAAAAATAGTATTTAGTAATGCAGGGTGGGCTAAAAGTAACGCAGGGTGGGCCTAAAAGTAGATATGACCACTAGTTTCCTCAATGCAGTATTGGGCCCTTACAAAGCCGGTTTGTAAAACTTCATTTCATTTTGAAAATCGTAGGCACACTTTATCAATTGACGCTGGTGAGCAATTCTGGTTTTTGAAGTACCCCAAAACCCGATATTTTGTTTATTCACATAGTCCTTAAGAACGTAATGTGATTTATTAATCATAGTTTCGGTATGATCTTTGAGTCAGCAATATTGACTGACCATTTGGTAAAGTATAATGTCCGCTGTTCCATTTTGGTGCATGCCGTAAAATAAAATAAAATTAATTAATAAACAAAAAAGTTATTCAATTTTTACACACATGCGTGACCTTTGGCCCACCCTGAGAGTTAGTAAAAAAAAAAAAAAAATTTAGAATAAAAGTAGATTTAAAAATGTTTGATCAATTTTACATAGGTTATCGTATAGGCGAGCTTTCTGGAAATAATCAATGAATTTCGAAAATATTTAATTAGAATTTAGTTAAGTTAATAAATAATTTTAGGATTTATTTTTTTTGTTGATAACTATAAATAATTGAAATTAATGTTCTATTTATTTAATTAATTTATCTTGTTTATAAATATATATTTAAAAATATTATTTAGATTAACTCAACAAACAATTTCGTAATTAATGAATTTATTTAGCTTTAATTATTAGCAAAGTTATTTAGATATACAATTTTTTTTTTTAACTTTAAAATTTAAAGAACTGACGTTTTAGAAAGCTTTCTACAAAATTAGGTTAGTTTAGAGTGGCGGCAATATGTCACATATAGGCCACCGAGGGTGCTTAGTGAAACCGTGAACTAGAGATTTTTTAACCCTGGCTAAAAATTCGACTTGGGCTGAGTATTCGTCCAGGTGATAATCAATTTTAGTGATTGTCTTAAAAACAAAACATAAGTATTTAAAATTGTATAAAATATTAAAATGTAAAGTAAGCCACCGATTTCACTTCCGTCCTTAGATAATGCTTCCGTCAAACAAAAATTCCACTGGGCGCAAAATTCCTCTAGGGAAATTCCATTCGATACAATTCTACTGAGTAGCAATTCAGCTTGCACAGTTTTATGATCTGCATTTAAGTATTTACGAACCATAAAAAATTAAATTGTACATGTGAATTGTTACCAAGAGGAATTGTGTCCAGTAGAATAGCCATATAAAATCAAAAATAACAAAGTTCAAAATATTTAAATATAACAAATTCATGAAGCCATTAAATTTATTGCAAATAAATATCATATCCGTTAAAGTTTTTGCAAATTATATAAATTATCGCTTCAAAATAATCTAATTAGTATTTTTAAATAGTTATATTGTTTTTTTCGTATGGTTTTTATTATTAGATTAGATTCGATTTAACAGGGAGGACCACTACTAGCCCCAATCACTGCAGCCATACGGGTTATTGTAATGTACCTTTTCTAATTATGCGTCACTATACAGACCAATACTATTGATAAAACAGTACAGCTGGTTGAGTGACATGGACTGCAATTATGTGACTACCGAGATGTCGTATGCGTTTTCTCTCTACAATTTATGTTCTGCCGTCTCTAATAACAAAATCTGCACAGTTAGTCTTCTAATAGTCCAAGTCTGGTGTAGATGTTTCTTGACTTTCCAGTGCCCTGAAGGAAGCCTACCGGAATCCTGACTTTCTTCCTATTCATTCCAAGCATTTTCGTTGCTCGTTTTTAGATATGAACATTTTTGAATGTTCCATACCCATTCGCCTATTCCAAATGGTTTTATTGGCCTCGCTTTATTTGGTACTTTTCAAGTGACTTGGAGTTACCCTGTTTTCCCTCCCTTACGCAATTAAGGCGTGAAGGTAATCCCATACGAGTTTTGATGTGATTTAGTTATAATTGACGAAATAAATTAAAGATTTTTAAATTAAGAAAAGTAACATTTTTCGAACTTAAAATTGATTTTCTAATACACTGCGATGAGTAATGACTTAAAGTCAGCAATGCCTGAGTTATCAAAAAATGTGAATATCCCAAAAGGACAACAACTGTTCAATAAAGTATTGTTACCAGAATTTATTTAAAAATTTATTTATTTTATCTAATTTTTTCAAAATGAATCAATCCTTTTGAGATAGGTTTCAATGTCAATCTATCTCAAAAGTATTAATTCATTGAATTTTTTTGTAATGATTCAAATCTTAAGTTATGAATGTATATTTTGTGCAATATAATTTTTAAATAATTATATTTAGTTAATATTTTCACTCAATTTGAACTTTTATAATAATTTATCAGAAAACACATTTTTATCAAGTTTTTGCAACTTAAAACGAATTTTGTGTAAAATATATTTAAATATTTGCGATAAGAATTTAAAATTATATAAATTACAATTGTTTAAATGTCATTGGCACTATAAATTTTGATTTAAATTTTAAATAAAACTTATATAAATGTACTTTTATGTTCCATTCTAGTAAAACTTTGATAAATGAGCTATGCAGATAAAAAAGTTTTGGTTTTTTTTCCATTAAAATTCTATATA
This sequence comes from Rhamphomyia laevipes, assembly GCA_963920725.1. Classification (NCBI taxonomy): domain Eukaryota; kingdom Metazoa; phylum Arthropoda; class Insecta; order Diptera; family Empididae; genus Rhamphomyia; species Rhamphomyia laevipes. Next base: position 53,821,230 of record OY987257.1, read on the forward strand.
TAAAATAAATATATTTTTTAGTTTTGATATTCGTATGAATATTAATAGCAAGGCATTTATAAAATGTAGAAAATATGTTTTAAGAATATGTTTTATAACGACGTATTTTACCAATATTTATTTTATATGTATGAGAAAGGAACATATATAAGAATATAAAAAATAAAAAAATATGGAAAGCATAATGAATAGAACATGATTTTCATAAAATAAAAGAAATTATCATAACATTTTTATGTTGTTCAATTCTTTTGTGTGTAGGTTTAACAAAAATATAAAAATCTAAGCCCAGCTCTTTACTAAATGTTTAAATGAAAATATAATTAATTTCCATGAATTTCAAACTTAATTCCATCGAGGGATCAAAATAAAAATGATTTTTATATTTTTATAGTTACAAAAAAAGAAAATGAAACGAAAAATCGATTTATGTTAAATGATATTTTCCGGTATCAAATATTTTATTACAACTTGTCATTCAGAATTATATTTAAATGTTTTATATAATATACCGAAGAAAAACAATTTACGAGTCAATTCAAATATAAACTTTTTTTTTGTATGATAATAATAGGGAATTTTTTGAGGGATATTACATTTAACTCATGCTAATAATTGAAAATGGTTTCATTTAACTATCCTACGTCAATATGGTTTTTAGTGAAAATTGACCGGATACCAAAAATCATATAATAGCTTATAATTATAAGTTAAATTTAGCATGTCAAGTTTTTTATCTTTTTTATGAAGTAAAAACAGACAAAAGCTAATTTTTTTATAGATAAAATATAGTATATTTAATCAATATAAATTCTGATGTAGCCAACACTGAACTTTCCGAACTAATAATATCAATATAATTTATAATTCCCATATTGAATTGAATTCAAATTGAATTGAATTTTCATATATGGTATATAAATATTGAACTCCAATGCAACTTTAAAATTTCAAAGTACAGCATCTACGTCTTGAAATTGTAAAATTGAGACTTTAAAATTAAATTAGAAAAATATACGAAGTTCAGAATTAAATTAATTTAAAAAATGTAGGAAATTTCATTGCAATAATTTTTGGTTATTAAATATTTAGAACTATTTTATCTACTTTCGAAGATATCATAAATTGTAGGGACCAATATCGATCCAAATTTTCAGCGATGACAGATATATTCTTGAAATTCATAGTTTGTACTAATTTGATTGCTTCCTTTTTGTGGGTATCGTGTTTATTAAAAATGTGTTGATAAGTACACACATCCAATCAAACCATGTAAATCTGTCAAGAAAAATGGAAGTTTCAAATTTTGTTTACTATTCGAATGTCGCAATTTGTAAAATTATCTTTATCAGCAAAACCAAAGAAAAATCTAAATTATAAAATGTGTCATATATTTGTGATAAAAAAGATTCTTAAACATAATTTTGAAATTTAGGGCATTTGAAAATTAATTGAAATTATTTGAGTTTGAATTAGATTTTTATCTGCATTATTTACCTAATATACTCAGTACTCCAGGTATAATTAAATTATTGACGTATATTGCTAATTAATTATATAAGTCCAATAATTTGTCTGTCCATAAAATTAATAATAAATAAGTTGAAAGTAAATGTTTGTACTATGACGTGTAGTGGAATGGAAGGTAATATGTTGTTCGCGTACTCGCCTATTTTAGTAACTTCTAATTGTAGAGCAGCTCATCTGGTGATAATTTTTTTCTTCTAAGTTCATATTATGCTGATCATATTCAATTCCCGCTCTATCATTAATATAATCCTTATTACTTTTTTTTTTAAATTATGATTGAAAAATTAAAGTGATATAAAAATAATATTAAAATAAATGAAACTAATAAAATTCTGCTCTCCATTTTGGTAATTTTATTTAATCAATAAAAACGAAAAAAAAAAAATTGATTGCTACAATTTTCAATTAGTATAAGAAAACGATATGTGCAAATAAAACATTTTCACATAATTTAGTATATTTTAGTAAATAATGAGAAACATTAAAACTACGACAACATAAAAAAAAATCAATTTATTAATTATGGAAAATACGGAAAAATAGATAAATTCATTTTAGATTTTTCTTTAGAGTCCTTGTTTTTGATCAAATATAATTAAATAATAATTATATACGATAAAAATTAATTAATTTATTGTTTATTTTGAATTGTTATATGAAAATTGTGGAAACTAAGTTTGGTTGGATGGATGGTTGGTTTTAAAAGAGTCGGACCAACCTTAGTCTTCAATTTCTGTGAGCCCGTAGTTCACTCCAGTCGAGTCTGCATGATTATCACAGCTTGGCGATCCATCCCACTTATTTAATGAATGATATCACTTTAATAGGTTTTAACCTACGTTTTCAAGATTTTTCTATAGAAACAACCAAATTTATTAAATTTCTTATGTTGGATAAGATATAAGATATATTCTTATTCTTATGTTATATTTCCTTTTCTGCCATACAACCACGACAAGTTCGAGATGCAGTAAGCCCTAATTTAATTCTATACTTCTTAAGAATCGAATGTCACGTGAGAATTCCTTCCCGAGTATAATGTGACTGTTGATTTATTCATTTTCAGAATAATTTTGGACTTTTTATTTATGATTAGGGATACCATTTTGCTCATTCCATTTCATAGTGATAGATCTATTGGCCCAGTTATTTATTAAGCTATTTTTACTATTTAATTACACATAATTTACAATTTTATTAGATTTTCTTTGTATAATGAAAATTAAAAATCCTTGGAAAACAATTAACTTAAATAATTAACATGATATCTTAAAATCTGAGAAAACTTTTATAAAATATTTATATTCCAAATGCACTTACAGAACATTATAAAATACTTATTTAAATTAAAAATCAATGAAATACTGAAGAAGGATATCAAATTATATATAATTAAAAAATAATTAACATTTTCTTCTTGTATATAAATTTAATTTTATATTGGTTTGTTTAAAAAAAAGAAGAAAAATTTGCAAAATATTTTAGCATAGAAAATCTAATTTTATATTATTACGAAAGATAAACTTGTAATTAGCAGGAAATTAACTACAGTAATTATATTATTTATTCAAGGTTTGTAATATCAAAGAGAATTCAGGGATAATATTGATTTATTCAAGGCTACAGTATATTAATATTAATAAGAAAATTTTGTAATGCCATCGAACTTCAAAAATAATCTAATAAATAGTAAATATTTTATGAATTTAATTAGTGTATCAACAGCAAGGAACATTAGGAAAATGCAAGGATCATTGTGAAATTTACAGGGAAGGTTGTGGACTACCAAGGACAAATATACAATTTTTATCAAAAATTATAATTTTTTTTATAACTTTTTGTAACACGTGTAAAAGAATTTTATTAAACGACACGGATCATTAACGTGACATGAAATTTGAGTCGTACTGCAGAAAATTCATATTTCTCAGTATTAACTAAATTACGACAGATTATTACCGATTGTTCCCTAGGATTTGATTGGTAACTTTAAGCAGACCAAGTTATATAAAAGTGGACCTTTTATAATAGATTATGAATTTAAAAATGGCTTTAGTAAAATAATTATTTAAATATTATATAATTTTCATTAACCAACAAACTCCGATTTGTCTGTCGTTGATATTAAATTAGTTTTTTTTTTTTCATATTAAACCTGTATGAAATACATTTAAAATGTCCTTTAAATTTTCTACGCTATAAAAAGGAATCTATTTTTTACTTGATTTAAATTATATAACAAAAATAAAAATAATTTGAAAAAATTCTATTTTATTAGTCAACCTTTTACAATTTTATAATATTCTTTAGTAAATTATTTTTGTCAAAAAATCCCCAAAAGGTTTTCTAAATTAATATCAAGAATTTGACCACAAATTTTTACGTAATAAAAATATAAAGAATTAACAAAAATACTTTTTACATAATTAATTGAAGATAATTTATAAATACCAACGAAATAAATAATAATTAAAATATTATATAATTTATATTAATTTTTATTAACACTTAATTATATATTAATCTAATTTAATTTAATTTCTCTATTTACAGCGGTGGTATGTTCTCTAATGTAAAATCTCAAATGTCAGGGTGGTTAGGTAGTGCCTCTGCTTCTATTCCTGCAATGCCAGCAATGCCATCAATGCCGGCAATGCCATCTATGCCAGCAATGCCATCAATACCATCAATTCCTGGTTTAAGGAAAGGTGCTGGCGGTGATGATGGTACAGCTGGTGATGGTGAACCAAATAATGGTGATTTAACTGGTATTGGTGGTGGTGAGGATGATGACAAATCGAGGTATATTAGGTATGGGCCAAGCATTTAATGACGGAATTAATGGTATTCTCAGGAAATTGTTTTATTTATTTTTTTAAAATTTTTCTTGTTATATTTTATAAATAAATAAATAAATAAATAATAAAATTTATATTACCAAAAAAATATATTAAACATAAAAACATTTAAATACACAAAAAAATATATTTAAACAAATTTTTAAATAATTTTATAATTTGTTTAGTTTAATCAGTTTTGGCTTTAACAATTTTTATTTATTTAATTTACTTATTTAATATTATAATAAATATTCAATAAAATTCTCTCATTAAATGCACTTTTTAAAAATTTCCATTTAGTTTTAATTACTGCTTAAATTTTATATATTTTTTTTTAAAAAAATATTTTTATTTATATTCTGTAGATTTAAATAAAACTTAAATTTTTTCAGTTTTTAATACGAGGATTTTCAGTTTTTAATACGAGGATAGGTTAAAATACAAAAGAATTAAAAATAATCATTAAATTATTTAATAAAAAATGGAAATTTTGTAAATAATATTTTGAATGCATTGATTAACATCTGAATAAATCAATAGTGCAGGGAACAACGACATAATTCCCTCGAATTTCATTCGAGATCAATTCCGGAGTGGGTAATATTGCCCACAAATAAGTAGAATAATTAATTAAATATTTATCTATAAAATTTGAATTTATTTGGTATTTGTGTTTTCTGGAAAAAGAGAAACCACGTCCACTCCGATCGAGGGTTTTAATGTTGTTAAAGGTTAAAAGTTGTTTGTAAAAGGGTCCATTTAATTAGTATATGGATATTACGGATTGAATGATTTCGTATTAAAGGCTTAAGTGAAACTATAGAGAATTATATATCTCTAAGGTGAACTTATTGCTAAGGATTAAAAATATTTTAATTTTTTTATAATGATAATCTATCCTCAATTCAAAATTTATCGTATTTATTTTCTAGGATTATTTTATTAATTTTTCTAAATCTTCATTTTTTGTTTTTATAAAAATAGAAAATTAATTATCCATTCATAATAAAAATATAAATTCAATAAAATGATTTAATGAAAATTAGTTTTCCATAAACAGAATTATTATTTTTTTTATATATCATTAATTTTTTATATATACAATTAGATTTTGTTTATATTTCAATAAATATATCAGATTCCATCATTATGTACGGCCCATTAAAACCATAAATGTTAATTTAATAAAAAGAACACAAATAAAATTTGGTATTTTATAGTACAAAATTTTTTATTTGTAGTAGATTTTAAAATATAATTAAAAATCATTTAGAATTTAATTTTGATTTGTAGATTTTATATTATAATTTATTTATTTCATCTATATAATAATTTTGTATTCTTTTTTTAAAAATATTAATTTGCAATTTGCTAATATTTTCAAATCTCTTCCACGCACATTTACATATTAAATAAGGATTTATATACTAAAAATTATGTTAATTACTAATTAAATACTTTACTTTATTTTATAAATAAGTCTTTTAAATATTTATAGCATGCTATTTTTTCTTTCATATATATATTTAATTGCTAGACATATAATTATAAAAGTTTTATAAAGTTATCAACTAATATTTCATCAAACATTACAAAAACACAGATGGCGCTAAATCTAAACGTATTTTAATTTGTTCGAACAATGATTAAAATAGAATTTGTAACCAATCCAATTTTTTACATTTTTGCGAAACTTTGATTCATTTTTCCAGTATATTATTAATTTTTGAAGGTCTAATTTAATTTTTTTTTGTATAAATTAAATATCGTTTGCCCACTTCGGTTCTTAAGTGTTCAATGTTGAATTTTTGCATATTTAGCATCATTTCTTTGAAGGTCTATTATTATTTATCAATAAATGATATTGTAACCAAATTCTTGAAAACTAATTCTTAAATAGATATTGATAATTTATCTAATTATGTTGGCAGCGACTCTCCAAAAAAGAAATCGGTGATAGTTCTGTACATGAATAGAACAATCTGTACTGTGGACTGTGGGATCAGTAAATACGATATCTGTGGGATCAGTAAATGTGATTCCCATGGATAGCTTATGCTGATGTGAGGATGAAACTGTAGAGCCCATAGTTTCCGATATATTTGTGATAGACTTGGGACATGAAGTACAGCACGGTGTGTTGGTCCATTCAACACTACCTTTGTGGAGTATTGTTCTCTTAATAAAGAAAAGTAGAATTTTTGATAGGATTAGTGGTTAGTCGAGAATTCTCGTATTGTGTGTTGATCACCGATCTTCAAGAACTCTTCTTAACCTAACCTAACCTATAAAATTTGAATAAAATTTACTTTTAATAAATGTTAAATAAAAGTTGATGAAATATTGAACAAAATTGAACTATTTAAAAGTTATTGGGTAAATAAATATACACTGAATATAACTGTTAAAAAAAGTAGTATTGGTTCAGTAATATTTTGTATATGAATATTGCATAAATGCTCAAATACAATTTAAATTCCTAATTAATCTGAAGTATATACAATTTGATTAAGAATACAACTTTATCGCACCAATCATAAATTTAATTAATTTCATATTATTAGTTAATTTATTAAAAAAATTAGTCTATTGAACACTTAAGAACTGGGATGACGATATATTGTGTATACGTATATTTAAAATATCCTTTTTTCATCCAAAATTATAATTACTTTTTAAAGTATTTTACCGCCTTGAAAATATAAATAAATTTTTATTTATCCTTAAAATAAACCTTATTTTTTTTTATATAATTAATTATATAATAATAATTTGGTTAACTTTGTTACGCTTGTTTATTTTAACCATTTTCCAAAATTTAATACAAAAATATTATTTTTAAATTTACAATTTTGTCAAATTAATGACTTTAATTATTCAAATTGATGATTAAAATTTTTTTGTTAAATAAAATTTCAAGAATCTTTCGCATAAGATCCAATTAGAAAAATTGAAAAAGAGAAATGTTTTCGTACTAGTATGTAATTATTTAGTTAGATATATTTTTATGCTATGGAATAGAAAATTTTAATTATATAATTTTTTTTTTTTTATTTATAATCCTTTTTTTTTTCTAATAATAAAAATTGATTATATTTTATTGTTCAGAAAAGTCAACATCAAAGAAGTAATTTGGTAAATTAAACTTTTATATAATATTGTATAAAAGGATCATTATTTTTATTTTTTTGGTATAAAATCGATTTGGGAAAATGAATATAAAATTCATTTTAACCTAAAGAGCAATCATTGTACTTACTTGTGGTTGAATACGTGAACGATAAATGTTGTTATTATTGTGGAAATCTACATAAAAATCTACTTACCATATACTGACATTTCAAAAAAAGAAATAAAGGATAAATTCGAATAATAGAAAAGTTTAATTTTTCTAGAATAATTTTCGGTTTTTCTTTTTTTTTTTTATAATATATTTTTGAATGTTGAAATTTTTTAAGATAGACGTATAAAAATATGTAAATGTTTTCGAATTGGAATTTATTTGAATAAACACATAAATGGAAATAAATTTTTATTTTTGTGAATTAAGAATAAGTGTTATGTACTATTAATAATTGAAAAGCATTTATGCCCAGTACAGTGTTACAGTACTGGCAGATAAATAGAGCAAGCTTATGAAAAAAATGATGTCTGCAAAAGATAAAAAACTAAATATTTTATTATTGAAACGCCGAATAAACATAAAAAAAACTATACTTAGATATACATTTTTATAAAAGCTTTATTCATTTTCATTCATAATTCATTATATTCATTCACAATAATTCACATTTAAGTTAAGCTCACACTGTGAAACTGGGCATATGTCGTGGATTATATTTAAACCAACAACGAATGTAAATAACGCCAGAAAATTATGAAAAGTATTAGTTTTATCATTACTGATTATCATTGCTGATATAATCAAAACAGTGGTTAAATATGTAATAAATATTATAAAATTGTAGGTTAAAACTAATTTTTCCCAACATTAATTATCTCCTTTGATTATTCAAAAATTTTGTGAAAATGTCATTTAAATGAAAAAGTATAACAAAATATTGTGGGTTAAATTTTACTTTATATTTGTATTTGTAAAGTAAAAAAGATATAATCTCCATAAAAATTTTGAAAAGAATAATCATCTTTTAAATTTATGTTTTTTTCTGTTTCGTAGTTGAGTTAAGAAAAATGAGCTTTGATGAAAATTTCTTACTATGCCATATTTCACTGATAGATTATATAAAGTCATTGTCAACGATATTATTTCAGAAAGTTTTAATGTATTACAGTGATGTTCCCCAAGATCACCTCCACTGTTATTCATACTTTTTGTGAATGATCTATCAACTATGATTAAAATATCTAAACTTTTTCTCATTTTACTGAATTACAATCTGATTTGCATAACTTTCATAATTTTGTGCCACAATAATCGTTTATTCTTAACTGCTTTGCGAACAATCTTACGCCAAGGGAAAATATGATAATGATTTTACAAATATCAAAAAGAAGACGTTTGATCTGGACTTGGACTTATGTCTTGATACGAAACTTTTATTTTATAGAACATATTAACATCATAACTAAAAAATCCATTTCTTTGTTGGACTTTGTTAAACGTCAGTCTCGTATATTGTATGATCCAAAATTTATTAAACTTCTTTCTATAATCTTTGCCCATTCTATACTAGAGTATGCTTGACAAGTTTGATGTCAGTATTATAATATTCATAAAAATCAGTTTGAAAGTGTACAAAAAAGATTTCTTCGTTTCGCTCAAAGGAACATGAATTGGCTTGAACCACATAGATTTACCTTCATTGCAGAAAATACGTAACTATCTGACCATTAGTTTTATGATTCACGGTTTAATTTACAATATCATCAGTCATCACGTGCTGTCCGTGTTTTTTAATTGATTAAAAATCATCTGTCTAACTATGGAGTTTGTTGTCCTATGTCACTTATGATCAAAATTCAAAATGCATATCAAAAAATGTTGAATTGTTTAAAGATAATTTCTATTATTCAATTTGGTTATATTTATAACTATTACTTAGTTTATTCAATAATATTTCTATTTACATTATTCTTATAATTGCTTATCCAGAGTCGATTAATATTTATAAAATAAAACTATTTTATTTAATTACTCAATCGTAAAACTTCACTTCTAAATTACACTTTAATATTTATTCTAATTTATATTCTTATTAATTTCATTTTTATAAAATTTATATCTGTTTTGCATGTTTAATAATAATAAATATTTAAATTTTTCTTTAAATTTTCCTTTAAAGCATGAAAAAATATTTTGATTTTTTCTTTTTATTATAAAGAATATTTTTGATTTATAATTTAGTTTAAAGAACATTAATTAATAATTTATTTATTTATTTTTCTTTAAAAATCATATTGAAAAAATAAAAAAACAACAACAGTGCAACAGAAGGTGCTGATTCTCATCCAGCGTCAGGTGGTGGATCTCCAACAGCTGAAGGTGAAGCCGGACATATTGGACAAGGTAAAAAAATAAATAATTAAATTATTATATTTTTGTTTAATGTTATTAAATTATTAATTTATTTATATTTACAAATTCTATATTTATATAGTTACAACTAAAGTAACACAAGGTGCCAAAACATTTGGATCATTTTTGTATTCAGCGGTTAATAAAGCTGGAACTAAAATAAAAGAAACTGCTAAAGCAAATGTAAGTACAATATATAAATGAATAATTTGTTCATATATAAAATAATTTATTATGGAAATGTTAAATTATGAATTGCGTAAAAATGAAATTGAAAGGAAATTTAATCACATTTTTTTTTTTATTATTATTCATTTATGAACATTTATTTAAGTGGTAATTCGTGTTTCCACCTAAGGAAATATTATCTTTTAACAAATAAAAAAAAAACACATAAGCTTTTTATTTTATATTAAATTATTTTTTATTGCATCCTTAAATAAATAATGAGTTAATTAATTATTTAAAAGTACACATTTAACATTATACATCATTAATATGTGTCACATTTTGTCATTTTGAAATCTAATAGATTAATTTTATATGTATACAATAATGGAAAATCATTTATATAAAAATATTTACTAAAAGGTATTCAATTAGTAAATATTAATATTTTAGTGTACCATTAATACAAATCAGTAAACTATTTAAAAATGGATGTAGTTCCATTTCTTATTGATATTAAAAATTGTGATTTATTAAGGATATTTATGAAAATCAGGAAGTTTTGTTAGGATTTTGATTTTAATAAGGATATCCTTTTGTATAAAAGCTCTATTCAGTGAAAGTATAAAATGTGTTAATGTTTCACTTTGTCGGAAGGGCTACATAGAAAGTTGAATCCAAAAACATTCGAAAGGTAAATAATTCCCCTTTAACTGCAAATGAATTTGTCTCATTTTAAAATATAATATATTTACTTCTCTTAGTTTGTCCCCTAACGTTCAGGAATCCAAGCTAATTATAGCTAATATTAGATTTTGTCGGAGGAAGTTGTTTTCAAAACCTTACTTCGCCGAAAATATTTAATACTTTCAATTATAATGTTAATATTAAGAAATTATATATTCTTGAATAACTCACTTTTGAACTACTCGTCAGACTATTGAAAATTTTTACTAGATATGGCCCAGATTTATATAGTTCATAAAAATATAGCTTTTGAAGTTATTAAGATCCTTTTTCAAGGTATAGAAAGGCAATTATTAAATATCTCTTTTAAAATAGTAAAATTATCTTCAAGTATTTTTTTTGTTGAAGTTCTTTTTTAATTCAGAATTTAAACATTTATTTTATTTAAACATTTTTAAATAAATATCTTAATATAAAATATAGAAAATATTACAGTTTTAAAGCTTATTTTCGCCCTAAAAAATATTTTCCTTAACAAAAATTATATTATTTTTCATCTTAAAGAACAAATCCCTAATGAGATTAATGTTAACCTGTCATAGTTAATAGGATTTGTATATACATATATTCAAAAATTTAATATATTAACATTGTTACATATATAAAATAAGTAAATTTTATCAAAAAAGGCGTACAAAAATAAACATATTCGTTTATGGTTAACACTTCAAAAAAAAAAATTTTACATACCATAACGTGGTACCAAGCAAACGTATAATTTTAGCTTGTAAATTAATATACTTTAAATTCTTTTTGTACAATTATTATCCTTAAGGAAAATTACAACAACGACGACACACCATTATCTACGATGTTCTTTTTAATATTTCTGAGCACGTGATTGGTTGATCCTTGTATAATTTTCACAGCCACCGAAAATATTTTTACCATTATTATATACATATATATTTTTTGTATAAATATAATTATGCTATTTATATATATATGTATGTATACTGTCATCGTTATATCGGTATTTTCCGGCATCAATAAATATAAAATGTAAGAAAAATATTTGGAATTCTTTTGAACATAGCGTATTCAAATATTTGCTATATACATAAATATATTTTCCATAAAGTGTGGATGTGGCTTTAACATATTAAAAAAATATGTAAATATGTTTCATAGGGGATGTAAAAAAATCAAAATTTTAATTTAAAGCTATGTAAATATTTAGCTTTGTAAGGATTAAACATGAAACAATCTTGATAAAAAGGATTGACATTAGTCCAAATTCCAAATATTCCAAATTAGTCTTAAGCGTTTCATAATTCCACTGTACGAAGCTTATTGGACCATAACCGTTTTGCGGAAAACCAAGAGGACACTATAACCTCGCTTTATGTAGATGGATTGAACAAGAGCATACAACCTACTGGTACAAACTCCCAGGACTCTACATAAAAAAAATCATCAAACCAAACAAAATAAAAGTGGAAGATTTAATAACATTCAGCAAAAGGGATATAAGAACCCTGACAGGCCTCTTGGCAGGACACAGTCCTTTGAACTACCACCTCAGTAAAATGGTCCTGGCTGACACATACATCTGTCGCCTCTGCCTTAACGACAAAGAGACGACGGAACATATCCTCTGCCACTGCGAGGCACTCACAAGAGGCAGACTTAATATCTTAGGCAAAGGTTTCCTTACTTCTGAAGAACTGGGCAATATTGCTCCCTCAAATATACTAGGTTTCTTTAAATCTATTAAATGGTAGAAGGAAGAGGAGCTTTAAACGCACAATAGATCGTTAAGGTCGTAGTGCTCTCTCGCATTCCCCTTCTTATTTCAACATCTATTAAAACTTTAAAGAAATCAGTAAGCAGATATTTTAGCTCTTACAACAGTGCCTGCTATTATTTTATGTATACATATTTTATGATCAATAAATTTACATATTGTCTGTAAAAGAAACGACTCGTATATGACAATATAGTAAATGTATCAAATCTAACAAACCCCTTGAATATTACAAAAATATTTTTATGTCTTAATATTATTCGAAATAATTTTTGATTATGAAAATGTATTTATTATAATAAATTTTTATATTATAAGGTGGTATACAAAGTGAATTTCCATGATCACAGGATTAAATATGGTTTAAATATTTAGGATTTTTTGTTCTTATTATAAGTATATATACTTAATGGTATATATTCAACCCATATTTCTGCTCAGTTTAAAATAATAATAATAATAATAATAATCTTCTTTAATATACAAAATTATAATCTTTTGATTTCTTTCGGTTTTTCAGTTTTTTTCATATCAAAAAATTCATATAAAAAATATATAAATAAATAATTTACAATATTTTTGTATTAACCTCAATTTTGTTTTGTCTCATATATTTTCTAATATTTCTAATATTTTTGTTTTGTTTCGTATTTTTTTTATATATAGCCAATACTCGATTCATTTAATAAAGAACAAGATGCATTTATAAAAGGTCAAACAAGAGCAGATGCTGGTATAGTACCATGGACTGGACATGCTAATGAAGATAAAGTTAAAGAAGAAATTCTTGCATTATCACAAGATCGTCGTAATTTTGTTAGGGCACCACCAGCTGGTGTTGATTTTGAATTTAATTATGATGTATCATATCCAATTGCTATTGCAATGATGACAGAAGATTCAGCTCTAGAAAAAATGAGATTTGAACTTGTACCTAAAATGTATGTAACAAAAAAAAAAATATTCATATTTAAATTACTTAATTATATTAAGTTTACAAATTTTACGTATACAGAAATACGTTTAAGTCGTAAACCATCCGAAATCTATTTTCAATTTAAATTCATTCACTTTAAGAACATTCAAATTATTATTTATTTGTATGAATTTATTTATATGGTTTTGGTTTTCCAAATAATAGAAATATTTTTTTTTCCCTTATTTAAATATGTGAAAATAAAATTATATTAATAAGAAACAATTTACCAAGAAAAAATATAAATAAAATAAATACGAAAATTTAATATGTTACACTGTTTGAAATTGATTTAAATTTTGTAGAAGATTTGCAAACATTTTGTATATACAATCTGTAATATTCAATATTTAGTTATTTGTTTGTCTCTTTCGCACAATATCAATTTATTCAATGAATGTTTCGTTTATTTTCAATGAATATGTAAATTTTAACTAAAAATATGAAAAAAAAACCATCAGTAAACTATCATCTGGTTTAAATATGAAATTTAATTAATAATTGATAATATTTACTATTTGTTACAGTTAAATATCTTTAAAACAATATTTAATTGCCGGTTTAAATTTAATGTTTAACATTTAACCATATTTAACCCATTCATTTTAATGGGACTTACCCATTTACTCTTACTAAATAATGTTAAAATTTAAATTTATATAATATTTAAAACAATTTTAATAATAATTTAATAATAATAAAATTAATAATAATATTATTTTATTTTATTACATAAAATTTCAGTATTACTGAAGAAAATTTCTGGAGAAATTATTTTTACCGTGTATCACTTATTTGCCAGGCTGGTGATTTAGGTACATTGGGAACGGATGGTACATTGGGACAGGCATCAAGTGAAGACGGTAAGTAAAAATAAATAAATAATAATATTGATTTTATTTAAATACTAAAAATGGAAAAAAAATAAAATTATATTCTTTTTATATATAAACAAATTATATATATATATATTTTATTTCTCTCTAACCCCACATTTACTTTATTTCAACTATATTTTTATATATTAAAAATTTAATATTCAAACCTAAAGTTTGAAAACAAATATAAATAATATATAAATTTTATATTTAATAATATCTTTTATTCTTCTTCTATACTATTAAAATACGTACATAGATTTTCCTTTTTCTATTTTGCTTATTTCATTTATTTTCTTTCTTTAATATTATTTGTATTTTTTTTATATCAACAATTTTCTTTGATATAATTCAGTATGAAAAACGTTTTTGATTTACATTTCTTCAATATTTAATTTAATTTCATTTTTTTTATTAAAATTATTTATAATTTTTTTTTGATTTTTATTAATAAAGTAAAATTTTAATTTCATTTTGTAATAATACAACAATTTATTATTTAATTTATTAAAGCATATTGTTTTTACTTTCTTTGTTTTTTTGCAAGTAATAATGTTTTTAATTTAATAATTTTCCAAAACATAGAAATTTTTTAGGGGGGTCTATCCATTTTTTAAATTTATATACATAGTTTTATATTATAACAATATTTAGAAAATTGTTAAAATTAATTACCAGTTGAAATTGAAAGTTATTTTTGTGATCATTATTATATGGAAATTTTGTTAGAAATATGCAAATTTCAGTTTATTTAAAAATTCATTAAAAATGTTATACAAGATTATTATTTTTTAATACTAATGTATGTCATTTCTTCCAAATCATTAAATTTCATTGCTCAGATTTACATGTTTACATAAAAATATTATATTAAATTTTATAAATAGATGAATTTAAAAAGATAAAATTGTTCATTATCGTCCTGTAAAGTCCTCTATTTAATTTGTATAAATATATAATTTAAATTATTAATGTGTTTATATTTATTTTTGTAACCATTTGGGTTAACCTTCACTAACATCTTATAAATTATGTTAAATATATTATTTTTGAATAAAACTCACAGTTGTTACCAAAGTAACTAATCCCATCTAATATATAGATATAATTTTGAAAATAATTTCGAAAGAAAATAGTTAAACATTATATATATATAGTAGCGCCATCTAATTTCAATGCATGTTAATTATTTAAAATTTTATATTAAAAAGAAATGGTGTAAATACAGTAAATTTTCGATATAAGGAACTTTTTTGATATATTTTTCCCTATGTGGAGAAAGTTCCTTATATGAAGAAAAAGAATTAATTAAAAAAAAAACCATTATAAATTCGTTTTTAAATTTAATTTAATGGAGATGGTAAAACGTAAAATTGGTGATATTAAGTCAAAATAAAATTCAATTTAATTAAAAATAAAATTATTAGACAAAAAAAAAATAATTATAAATCATAATTCTTAATTTAATTATTTATATTTTTGATGAACAGCTTTTTCACGAAGTCTTCTGCTTCTGAGTAACAAAACCTCATGGTATTCTAAATTGATCTCTTCGGCCCACTCCAAATACATATTAAATGAATTAATAACTTGGTCAATATCAGTATACCTAGGTATTTCTTCATTTTCATTTTGACCAAAATCAATAATATATAATAATAATATTCATGATATCTTCGTCTGTCACCAACCATAGAAAATTGTGCTTCTTCACCAACACCTACTGCCCAATCCATTATTTCTGAGTTGAAAAATAATATTTATTGTAAGTGAAATCCTTTTAGTTTTCATTATTCGAACGGCTATTCAAATTGAAAAATAAAACCTTATAGCGAAAATGCAGGAATTAATTTTTGAACCTTATATCAATGGTTCATATCGTAGGTACCTTACATCGAAAATTTACTGTATAAAGTTAAAATATGAAATTCATCAATTACAATCTAAAAATATTTATAATCATTAAATCCGAAATTTTCGGATTTCGATAAACCTCTGTCAAAAAATCATTAAAAGTATAAGTAAATCTTATTCGGTGATTACGAGCAAATAAAAATTTCTATTTTAAATAGTTATTGAAAATCTGTAAATTTGGATTCATAGAATAATCTAGTTAGATATTAAGTTGTTCAATAATTTTAGTAGATTTTATTTTTTGTAGGAATTTTAAAGTTAATTATGGATTGTGCCCCTTAAATTATAATATTTTTTAATATTTTTATATTATATTTTTTTTCTAAATATTTTTTTAAATTTTATAGTAAATAATTTTATATTTAATTATTGTAGTTTTTTTCTTTTATATTATAATATTTTTTATAAAAATCAAATTAAAAATTTTACATTAAATTATTGATCTACTACTTAACTTACTATAGGTGTTTTTTGATATATTTCACAAAGAAAATATATAAATAGTAAAAATCTTAATTTATTTAATTTCAAATAATATTTTATTTATATATTTTTTTGTCGTCTGTATTTTTGGATCTATTAAAAAGTTAATTTAATTATAGGAGAAGCAAAATACTTTTACAAAGAAGGTTTCCTTAAAAAAAATAAAATAATATATTTTAATATTTATGGGAAGTTTTATTATTTCGAAAATCATTTTATACATAAAATTAAATATTATTAAGATATTAATGAATTTTTTTTTTCTTATTTTTTTCTTTAATAATCATTATTCACTGTATATTACAAAATATATAAACAAAGAAGAATTCATATTAATTAACATAAATTAAACATAAATTCTAAAGAATACAAGGAGAAATTTTAAATTAAATGACAACGAGTAACTTATAAATTAATTAGTTTTTTGTTTCTCTATTTTAGTACATAAATTTAAATAAGAATTTCTAATTTTTTATTTTTATAAATTTATTTATGTTAAATAGAAAATGGACAAATATGACCCATACAAAAATTTAAATAATTTAAATTATATTTCGAAAGTATTTAATTATGTTTAGTATTTTTGAAGAAGTTCTGAAAAATAATATTGAAATTTCACATAAATAAGAGTTTCCTGAAATATAGTAACAATATTAAAATCTAACTATAGTATTACTTTACAGGCTAATCCAATTTCCTTATTCCTCATCGATTAATATAATAAATTTCCATCGATAATTTCTATATATTTGAACGGAATTGATCTCAAAGCTAATATAATGACAGCAACTGCCTTCGAATAAATGGCCGGTGGAAAAGCCCACACCATAGTTATTAAGGATTACTTTTTGTGTATTAATACAATGATTATAAAGGAAAATCCGTAAATATTCTTATTAATTAAATATTGAATTATAAGAATTATTAATATTAAATTGGCCTCATTGGCCGCCAAATTTCGTAGTACACGCTTCTGTCAATAATTACTAGATTGTCGTTGGTGTGAAATTTTGGATCCAATATATTTTTTTTTTCCAGATTCAGGAAATTTACAAAATTATAAATTTTAACAATGGAACTTCATTATTATTGCACTATATAAGTTAGTTTTAGAATAAGAGTGGGTCACATACAGTCCTAATCACTGCAGCCATTTGGCTTATTGTGATGTCCCTTATAATTATTCGTTCATGAGCAAGCTGTACAGTTGCAACAGTACAGTTGATTTTGTGACAGCCGCCACGTTACGGAAGCAGCGACAATATATAGCCTTCGAGGTGTCAACATAGCCTTCGACTATTTAAGTTTTGTTAATATTCTTTTATATTGTTTTTTTTTTTTTAAATAACCCACAATTTCAATTTAAAAAAATTATTAGAGTTTACTCGAGTCTAATTTAAAATTTCTTTATTGTATACATCATTTGCCAAACTGACCTTCATGAAAATGTATTAACAAAATTTCCATTAAAAAGGAAACATTTTCCATTTAAAAATCGTAAATTAAAAATACAAAAAAAAAAAAAAATTAAAAAAAAAAATATAAATTATAAATTTACCATTATAAAAATCAAAAACATTAAGAATTCATACTGTGCGCAAAAATTACATTTATAGCAAAAGCAAAAATCTTTTCAATTTTTTCATTATAAAATATTCAATAGTTACATTTATAATTTTAATTATTAATTATTATATTTTTATTTTATATTTTATTTTATTTAATTTCTTTTTTATATAATTTTTGTATTAAAATTTTCTTAACACTTGAATTTGAAATATTCTGGAAAATGATATATGAAAAAAAAAATTAAAAAATTAAAATATTACAAAAATGAATTTTAAAATAAATAAAAAAAAAGTAAAAGAAAAAACAACAAAAGTAAAAACTATAAATGCCGAAACAAATTCAAATTCTATTAAAAATAAATTGGAGAAGGAAAACTCAAATAATGAAAATTTAAAATTAGATACAAATAATGTAAATCAAGAATTAATTATAACAAATATTGAAAATTTAATAAATTCTAATAAGAATGAAAATTTATCCGAATCGGAATTTGTTTCGGAAACTTTTCAAACTACAGAAAACGATTTATTAGATGATGTTAAAGATGGATTACGTAAACTTGGTGTCGATACAATGACTCAGGAGAATATTGAAAATGGTAAGAAAACTTAGTTTATTTTTATTTATTTTGTCAAACTTTCAATTTTAATTTTTATTTATTTGTTTATTTTTATTTATGTTTGTTTTTATATTTAGTAAAATACACACATTATTCATATAATTTAAATATCTTATAAATATAATTTTCTGGGAATGTTTTTTTTTTTTTTTGATAATATAATTAATAATTTTGTTTCTTTATTTTTTAAATTTAATTTTTCATCCATTTAAATAAATTCATTTTTCATTACATAATTTTTATAGAATTGAAAATATACTGAATTTTAAAAAAAGAAATAAAAAATGTTTAAATCTAAATGTTAACAAAAATATTTTTTTTTAATATGGATAAATCATAATTTGACAACAGTATAACAGTTACAAAATAACATTAACAGTAAACAGTAAAAAACTAACAGTATAACAGTTACCGTACAACAATAGCAGTATAACAATTACAATACAACAGTGACAGTATAATAGTTTTATTATAACAGTGACAGTATAACAGTACAACAGGTATAACAATTAGATTACAATGAAAGCATAATAGATCCAGTATAACATTATAACAGTTTCATCATGTATTTTAATAAAATACATAAATTTATTATTTTGAAAAGTTATTAAGTTAACTTTTTAAAATTTTAGTAATCTCAAATCATTTTGATAGAGAAACAGAAAATATAGCTAAAAAATATTGTATGATTTGAAAACATAATTTAAATTTCAATTCAATTATAACCATATGACATATTACTTAATAATCACACCTATTCTGAGTTCCTATATCAAAGCAATTTTCGTAAACGTTCGAACTTCAATCTCAGTTGATTAATTCCAAATTTATTTATTCCATATTTATTAATTTTATTTTTATTTATTCTCCGGTGAAAATTTGTATGAATATGACATTCCGATCAAAAATCGGAATGAACATGACATTCCGATATTCTAAATTGATTCATTTTCCAAAAAGAATTTGAAATATGAAACTGTCCGTCGGATTTATTATACATAAATCCAATATTTTTCTGTTCGGATCAAAATTCATAGTAGATGTGATTATTGAAAATCGAATTGAAATAAATTGTTATATTTTTGTATTATTTCAATTTATTTTATAATTAATTCAAATAAACTATAAAATTATTTTTTATTTTGAAATCGCAAAAGGATATTTTCTAACACAAACAAAAATAATCGTTTGTTTCAAAAAAATATATTTATGTAAAAAAAATACTAATTAAATAAATTATAATAAAATTTGATGGAATTGAATTGATTGCAAAATATTTAAATTTCCAATTAATGTAAAAATTAATTGCTAATTATGTAATTATTTTTTCATTTCATATTTTTATTTTCATTTAATTGTTTAATTTTGGCTATATTTAAATTGGCAGAAATGTTTATAAATTTAATCCTAAATATTGTTAACAATTAGATTTTCTATAATAAAAATGCAATTTAAATTATAATATCAAAAATTCAATTTATATAAAAACTATAAGTATCATATCGTCATAAATTTCATTTAATATTTATTATCAAGAGTAGTTTTTTTTTAATTATGAAAATGTAAATTATTCAAACAAATTTTCAGTAATTTTCTTCAATTAACTAAATTTTCTAAGAATCCATGTGACAGGACATCAATTTTCAAAATGAGTACGAAATATTTTCATAATCTTATATATTTATATGCAAACAAGAACGTTGACGAAACGTTGTTATTATGTATAATGTTCAAAACGCTAAATGTCAAATGCTTTAAGCATTATTAGCTTTCTTTTGACACAGATGGCAATTTATATATATTTTATATTTCTTACCCAAAATTTAATTTATACATTTTATTATTAAATTCAAAATAAATTATTAATTTTTAACATTATTTTTATTTTTGTTTGGATATAATAATATGGATTTTTAAATAAGACTGTACTAATGATTGGTCAACAATAATTGAATCTGATTATATACCAATTCCACAAAAAAATAACACAAATAGAAGAAAACCAATACATTTTAATTTAAAAAATAATAATATAAAACGTCCACATACGTAAGTAATTAATTATTACTATAATCCTTGGAAATCCTTATTAATTATATATTTAAATTTTTCATACAAACAACACAGCAATAATTACAATTTTTAGTTTCTTATAAAATTCTGCTCTTGATAATAAAATAATTTTAATTTTTCATTAACAAAAACCGAAAATATCACATAATAAAAAATAAATAAATAAAAAATTAAAAAATAAATAAATTAAAAAAATTCATTCATCCTTTTTTTTTTAAAAAAAAAAAACCATACGTGATAGACATTTCACAAAATATCAAAATTCATATAAAAATTAATTTGTTTTTGTTAAATTTTACAAAAAGGAAACATCAGAATGAATATAATCTAAAATATCCTTTTTTTAATGCCGTTTTATCTACGTCACTGCGTAATATAAAATCACTTCTTTTACATATACTCTAGCACAATATACTCCAACAAAAAAAATAATAATAATAAAGGCAAGCAAATACACAAAAATAAATAATCTAAAAATATCAATTTTGCGGAATAACCTTTATAAATCCTTCTCCTTTTTGATTTACGTCTCATTCCCATAACTTTATATTTATATCAAATTTGTATATTAAACTTACCATAATAATATCCTTAAAAAAATATATTCTTTTTCGCTATTTGACAGTCCAATTCTCTTAACGTTAATAATATATAATTTTTGTTGGAATTTCCCAAATTTTTTAAGTATTTAGGCAGATTTTTTTTTTGATTTTTATTTTTTTATTTTTATTTTAATTTTCTTTTGCTTTTTCTTTTAGCAATTTTCTTTTTTATTTCACTTTTTTGTGTCTAACAATTTGCTTTATATCCTTTTTGTTTGTTAGAAGTTTTTCTGTTCTTGACAATATTAATTTTATTTATTTTTGTTTTGTTGTGTTGTTTGTTATATTTGCTTGGTTGTTTTTTTTATTTTTGGCGTGATGAAAACATAGCTTAACGTGCACAAAACTTTAAAACGATTTGTTTTTTTTTTCATTTTACCTTAAAGCGATATATTTTATTTTACATATATTTTTTTTATTTATTTAAATTTACTTCTTTATAAAATTATTTTTTATAATTTTCACTATACAAATTTTTCTACTTGTTTCAAAGCAAATGTTAAACTTTAATGTTCTTCTCTATACTAAAAGAAATTTTTGATTTATTATCGCTTTTTTTGTGTTTCTTATTATTGTTTAAGTTTTTATTATAAACTTTATTAACTAAAACTGAAAACTATTAATGAGGACCTTATGAAAAAGACAAGAATTTCTATTAATTTGGTGTATTAAAAATGATTGTAGATAGTAAATTGATTGCTTTGTATCAGTTAGTCAAGTTATAACTTATCAATATTTACATTTTAATTTGTTATATCATTTTAATTGAAATGATAAAATTATTTCCAAATTTCAATTATTTACGTTAGTTTCACGAAAATGAAAAATTGAGATATTTTTAAATTAAAAGTATTTGTCTATCTAATTGATCTGATACTCTACATCTGATTTAGATAATGGTGGATTTTCAGTCAAATTCCTGCTTTATTTCAAAAACAAAATCAAGTAATCAACACTCTTTATTTTGGACATAGACACGAATTATTACTATAAATAGAAGACACTTCATATAACGAGAGTTTGATATCAATTTTTAGTCAACAGTTCTACTTTATGTAATTTGAACATTATTCAATTTGACATTGTTTTCCTCCTTCCAGCGATAGACAGTTTCAGACACACTTCAATAATATAATAGCTTATTTATAGTCCATAATGATATCATATTTCATTATAATTTTGAAACGTGTATAAAATCAATATCCCAGATTCAGAAATTATATTTTTTTTTATCGTAATTCAAATTCGAATTTATTGAAATTCTTGTCTTTTTGTTTCTTGTGAAAAATATAAACTTAATACATTTTAAAAACAAAGCATTCTTTTTTATTATTATTATTAATAAAACATTTTATTACATTAACAAAATAATTTCAAATAATCAACATTTTAAATTTGTATATTTTTCTTTATTTGTTTTCTTCTTCTCTTCCCTATTTTTTTTTTCTTTACATTTATTTAACAGCTTATCTTCAGTAAATGAAAATGATGAAACCTAATAAAAAAAAATATCATATTATAAAGTAATTAATAAAAAAAAATAAAAAAAAATTATATGTAATAATTATTGTTAAAAATATATTATATACTTACTAAAAATGTATTTATATTTTATTGTTAATATGAATTTCGATATGAATTTAAATAAAACTAATTATAACAAAATTTATGTAGGTAAATATTTTTAAAAGAAAAAAATAGTAATAAATGTAAAAATATATATACATAAATAATAATGAAATAATAATACATATATTAATGAAAAATTACAAAATTATTTTGAATATTTTTAGATTAAAAGCTTAAATTCGCACCACAAAATATGCAAAATATTTAATTTGTAGTAGATTTTCGGTAAAATTTTAAAAAATAAAATTGAATATTTAAGAAATCATTAGTTAAAATTAATTGATTATTTTTTCTTTAGGTATTTTATTAAATTTTAAATAATGATTTATTATTAGAAATTTACAAATAAATAATTATGAAATATTAATAATGAATATATATGAAAAATTTAAACAAATTTTAAATTTACACATTTTTCTTTCTTGTTTTTCCAAATTTAATTTATTTTCTTTCTCTTTTTTCTATTTTAATTAAATATTCTTCGATGCAAATTTGAATTTTTAAAAAGATTTTACAATAATAAAAATTCAGATATTGAAAATCATTAATTTTCTAAAAAAAAAAAATTATTTGCACTTTTTATAAACGGTACTAAATAATTAATATTTTACTATACCAATCATAAATATCGTGAAAAACAATGTATGTATGTAAAAATTATATGTGTTTATTAAAAATTGTCACTTAGTGATAATTTTTTTGTAAAATAGGTCAGGTTAATATATTACACAAGTGATTCCATCTAAAAATATTTAAAAAATGTTAGTGTTTGTATTTGAAATTGTAATTATTCCATAAACAATTCTGCAAATTTGTAAAAATATTCTGTAGGTTATTGTTTTTTTGTTTTCTTAGTTGGATATTTTAACATAATAATGGAGGAGGAATCACTAATATCAAAAAGTATATATAAGAAGAGATCAAAACTTATATAAAATTATTTCTATAGACGAAAATTTGGAAATTAAATCCCACAAGCATGTAAGCTTTCTTTTAAATACACATGCTTCAATCAAATCAAATAGTGTATACATTATATATTTATTGGATTATATGTGTATTTAAAAAGCTTTATGCTTGTGGGTTTGTGGAATTTAATCTTGAAATTTCGAAATTAAATTCCACAAAATTTTTATATGAAATTTCATCTCTCTATATATACTTTTTGCTAATATCTAAAATGGCAATTTGTTGTTAACTATATTTTTGTCTTTTTTGGAAATTATATAAATATTTGTACTACATAATATTCTTGTATATTTGTAATATTAATCAGCATTTTAAATGTATTCTTCTGTTATACATGTGAATAAGATATTTTTATTTTTAATTTATTTTTGAGGATTTTTAATGAATAATATTTTTCAATAATGATTTTATTTTTATTAATTTTAAATTATGTATATTTGGTGATCTCAAAATCTTAAAACATTTTTTATAATTGTATACTAAAGTTCAATTTTAGTTAATTAGGGTTTTCGTATCTGTCAAATAACATATTATTTTTAATTAAATTTTTCTTTCGGATAAATATATATGTAATTCACAAACCCCGATAAAATTATTAAGGTATAATTTACCATTAAATTCTACTGTACGATTAGTTTTTTTTTTTAGGATTTCGTTAATTTATTTTTGAAATTTTATTTTACCTTATAAAAGTTCTATTACTATTTTACAACACTGTTTCCCACTGTAAGTTTTTAGAAATTTTCTACAGGTTAGTTTTGATTTTAATTATTAAAACGTATATAATTTAAATATACGAAATGAACATTTTACAACCAGTGATTTTTTTTTTTATTTTAAGACTATGGTAATTATATATACTGTCATTCAATTTTTTTGTTTGCATGACAGTAAAATAATTTATTGTGGCTATTAATTTTAAAAAGTATGAAATATTTATATTATTTATTTACAATTTTTATTTTTTACTTTAGCTTCAAAATTTTCCTATCTTCGTTTTATTATTTTAATTTCTTTTCATTTCTATATTGTTTTTTTTTTCTTTTAATTTAAATATTTTCATTTTCTAAATTTTCTTAAACCAAAATTACAAAAAAAAAAAAAGAAATAAAATCGAAAATTTTAAAATAAATTATTATATATTAGAAAAATTTAGTTTGTAAAATCAAAAGAAAAACAAAATTAATTGAAAATTTAATTGAAAATTAACTAAAAAAATGCTTTCATTTTTTTTTTCTTTTTTTTTCCAACTTGTTCTTTTTAATTTAAATATTTTTCAGAAGATTGAATGGGTTTACGATAATTTTGTGTGGTAAGTTTTTTAATGAATTTATTTTTGTTGATATTAAAAAACAAAATAAAATTTATAAAAATTAAAAACCAACAAATTATATAAATTTTAAAATTAAATAAAACAAAATTTTAATGGTTTTATATTTGTAGTAGTGGTGTTTATTTATATTTTTGATTTTTAATTATACAAAAAAAAAAAAAACAGAAAATTAAAATTTAAATATTTTTGTTATATGGTTTCATTTAAATTATATAATATAGCTAAGTTAGTACAGTACCCTTGAGTATATATAATTATATAGAGACCTTACTGTTGGTATTGATATATTCTTCGATTCAATTTTTACACCACTCAATTATATGAGCGCTGTTATCATTTATGTTTTATGAAAATATTGCATATATAAAATTCAAATTCAATAATTACAAATCAAATAAATTATAAAATTACAATAAATTATAAATTTTTTAAGTTATATTTTGTAATAAAATTCTTTCAAATTTAAAAACAAATATTAACTATTAATTTTAATAAATATCGCGCGCGCCATCTACAATTTGCATATTGTATGATTCGTAAGGTCTCGACATTTATACAATACTCAAGGATAATTATGTTAAAAAATGGGTTATTTCAATGGATTTTTGAGCTTTTGTAAAGTAAAATTATTATGAAAAAATATTTGGCTTTAATATCAAAACAATTTTTTTTTATGTTTAATTTTGTTATATTTCTGTGCTAGTTATTTAAATTGAACATAATTCGTAATCTTGAAAATAATATTCTTAATAATGTTAGTGAAAAAAAAAAAAAATATTTTAATTAAAAATTAAATCTTTTTTATTTTTTTGTATAAATATCAATTGGCTTAAATTTAAATAATTAATGCAATTTCTGTATTTTTATATTAATTTTAGAACACCTTTTACAAATAAATATAATTTTTACTGAAGAAATATAATAATATTTAGTTCAATCTTACAACCAAAGCCATCGCTCGGATATAAATTAAACTTTTAGTTTATCTTACAACCACAATTGTTATGTGATAATTAAAGTGTGGGTTGAGTTTAAATTTTCTTTTAAATATATATCTCGTTGGCTGAGTTCTTTCAATTTCATTTTTTAGTTAGCATTAGTTTATTCGGTTTCAGTTAGCATTACATTCTTCGGTTTCAAAGTATTCTTTCTATAGAATTGTTATTTATTTATAGCTATCACTTATCATTTCTCAGCCACATCAGACTGTTCCATATCGACTTTTATTATAAATTTGTTAATTGAGTAAATAACAATTTCACAATTCTTTGGATACAAAACAAAATTATTTTATTCACGATTAAAAATAATCAAATTTTGTAATTAAAATCTGAAATCTTTGCAAAAAGTTGGCAAAACTTAGCCGCAAATATAATATTGGCGTATAATGATTTTCAGAAATCAGTCGACGATATAATATTTTGTATAATTAAAACGTTCAGAGTCTTAACAGCTAAATTATTAGGCGAGAAGCAGAATGTTGCAATAAACGTGTGCGTGCGTACGTAAAACGTTTACAAGTTGAGTAGAACGGTGGAACATATGGAAATATAGAACAACTTTAAATATAATTTTTTAAAACGACACCTTCGCATGAATTAGATCTAGTATCAACTTTTTTAAAGCGCTGATGCGTTTGCCGCCTGATTTTGACATTGAAAATATGGAAAATAATAATTGTTGGTACAAAGATTCAATACTAAGTGAAGAATGTTGACTTAAAATTCAATAGAACTAAGAGAATGTGGTAAATAAAATATAGAGTACAATTTAATGATCACAGATAAACTTCAAATCAATAATTTATTGTCAAACAATTTTAAAACCTGGCGTTAAATTTCAAAACTTACACATTTCATGCGCGTACGTACGAAACGTTCTGTTTCTCGCGTTATTTATTATAATATTACACATTTAAGTAATGTATAAAGAAATTAGGTCTAAGTGTTTTCACTACTGTAGAAACTCACCACACAAAATATATATATTATAATTTTAAAAACAAATCAAAACTGATTTTAAATATTTTCAATAAGAATTATTACAAATTTTTATTTTAATATTATCATATTTTTATAAATCAATTGAATTTGAAGGCTTTTTTTTAAAATATTTTAAATGGAATATTTAATTATTTTTTTTATTATATTTAATTTTTATTATTTTTGTTTTTAATTAGTTAATTAAATTATAATAAAAATGTTCTGATATGTTTAATGGTTAAATAATTCTCAATTTTTTTTTTACATATTTTTCTCGTTATATTTCAGCATAATAAAATATAGAAATAAAATCCAGTTAATAATAATAAAAAAAAAAGATATATTTATTCAAAAGTAAAATTCCTAAAATAAAATATATAATTAAAAATAAATTTATTTGTCAAATGTAAGTTAAAAAATGAAAAACATTACCGAGTTCATTAAAAATTCTCAATTTTCAATCTTCCTTTCATATTTTAAACTATCTTTGTGTACGTTATTTTGGAAAAATTAATTATCCTGTTGACATAAATAATTGTAAATTTTTAGATTGTATTAAAAACATTAATTTTTAATGTTTTTTTTTTTGTTTTTTTTTTAAATAAATAATTTTTTTTTATGGATTCTTTAGTTAATTAATTGTTTTCTGTATATAATTTTTTTTTTTTGTATGCATTTTCATTTTATCATAATTATATGCATTTAAAATATTGTTGATAATTGCATTATTAATAAAATTAATAAATTATTTTTTTGATTTATTCATTTAAATTATTTATGTAAAATATGTAAATAAGTTATCATATAATTTAGCCCTGCAACGATTTTTAAAATTGAAATTAATTTCAAT
Source organism: Rhamphomyia laevipes (assembly GCA_963920725.1). Lineage (NCBI taxonomy): Eukaryota > Metazoa > Arthropoda > Insecta > Diptera > Empididae > Rhamphomyia > Rhamphomyia laevipes. Next base: position 53,849,675 of record OY987257.1, read on the forward strand.
TAACATAATGACAAAATAAAATTATGAAATATTTTCTGATATATGACACAAATTATTCTTTTTAAAAATTTCCATCTTTATATATTTGAACTATGGACCTATTTTACAAGCACAAAATAAAAGATCATCGACAACAGAAAGTATTGAAATTCACTGGCCCTGGCGAATAATATTCAACATTGTTCAATCTCTGCGGTAGATTTTTTATTACTTGATGGTTATCGAGAGTATTGCGTTTGTTTTCATTAATTTCCATATGTTGAATATTGGGCCTAATTACTAAATGCTTCTCTCCAGATTCTATATAAAGGGAAATAAAATTTAAAATTATCCAGGGTCATGAATGTTAAATGATTTGATTTTTGAGTATATTTATATTATAATCTATTGTGTCTTTCGTAGACTAGAACAAAGCACACTATTTTAACATTCAATGGTTCATATGGAAAAGATTTCCACCAAGACATCTTTCAGCAATTTTCCCTAATATTCTAAATCTTTTCTGTTATTAATTTCCAAATTTTTAGACATACCTACTAATTAATTTACAGGACTTGATGATTACTTACTTTTATCGTTTGAAATTTATAAACTAAATACTATTTAATATCTAATGTTGTGTTCACAATTATTTAAACTTATAAAAAAATCATTTATGGCTGAAAATAATTTTTGCTTTACATCTATTTTAATTTTTATTTAATTGCATCCTTTTGCTTTTTTTAATTTATTCATATTTCTTATTCATATATATATATTGCTATTTATCATAAAAAATGATAAATGAATAATAATAACTAAAATATTTAGTAAATTATATATCAATAAAAAAAAATACCTTTAAACTAAATATTTAATATAAAACATTTAATATAAATAATATAATAAATAATTAAATAAATTATTATATAAAATAATAAAACTGACTCCTCTTAAAAATTACAAAAAAAAAAAAAAAAAAATTAGAAGAACAATGGGAAAAGGATCTGGAAGCTGAATTACAAGAATATGAAGTTGTTAATGATAGAGGCGGCGGTTCTGGTGGGAGTCGTAATAATGATATAACATCAATAGCATCAACAGCAACATCAACTGCTGAAACAACTATTACAAATATTAGAAACCGATCGAATCCATCAAATGATTGGGAAGAATATGCCGACCTAATTGATGAAACTGATGATTTAAAGTAATTAAGAGTTTATATCGTAGTTTTTTCTAAATTTTTTTTAAATATTATTTTCTGACATTTTGCTCAGTTTAAAAATGAACACATATAAACTAAATAAATAACAACAACAACAAATATACTTATAAGATTTTTTATGTTAATCAATATTTTTTTTTTGTTTATAAAATATAAAATATTATGTTAAATATTAAATTTTAAAATTTTTTTTTTATATTTAAATATATACTATATATTTTTAATTAAAATCTGTTTTTGTATTAATTTTTTATTTTAAAGTAATCGATTAATAAACTCAATTTTTAATTTAATTATTTTCGTTTTTTCTTTTAAAATTATTTATAATTTTTTTCATAATAATGTAATAAATTTGATGAGGTTCCAAATACTTTTCCACATGTTCAAACATAAAAAAAAAATCGATAACAACAAAAATTTTACACAAAATAATTAAAATAAAGAATAAAATATAAATAAAATTAAATATATAATTAATTTGAAAATTTAGCTAAAAATTATCTAAAATAAACAAAAAATAAAAAAAGAAAATACAAAAAAAAAAGGGAAATATTGTAAAAAAAATAAGATAAATAAATTATTATTGTATTATAAAAATATATATATACATTTATATATATATATATATATATCGGAAAAAAATAACAACAAAAAATTATAAAAATTAATTTAAAAAATAAATTATTTATTATACATATAAAAAAAAAAAAAAAAAACAAATTAGAAGAAAATATATAAATAAAATATTTATTATTATTAACTATATCATTAAAGAAAATTACTTTTAAAAGAAAAACATTTACTATTGCAAAATATAAATAAATAATTATAAAATAAAATAAAACTTAAATCACAAAAAAAAAAAGAAAAAGAAAAATGTATTTGTAAATAAATATTATAATTAATTTAAAAAAAAAAAAAAAGAAATCTAAAAATTTCAAATCTAATTAACTAATTTATTTATTTGCCAAATTCTTTTTACTTTTATTTTCTTTCGAAATAAATAAATTTGATTACAATAAATTTAATTTTATATATAAACTAATTTGATATATTATTTTTGAAAAAGATATTTATATAGTTTAATGTAATAATTTTAAAAACAAAACTTCACAATAAAAAGAAACAATAAAAATAAATGTGTTTATAAATTAAATAATTAAAATATATTACAAAAAGTTAAAAATAGATGAAGAATTACAATTTATATATCAATGTTTTCGCTTTTAATATTATTTATATAATAATAATAATAATTTTTATTTTTATTTTTATTATTATTATTAATTATAATATTAACATGTTATTTAAAATATTTAACTACTAAATTAATTAAAAAAATATATATTAATATAAGGTTAAGAGAATGTAAATTCTTCATATCGATAACCGGTTAAATAAAATTATATATGTTATTAACTTTAAATTATAATTATATAATAAATTTTTGATTAATTTTACGCATAACTTAATAATTAGCAAAATTAAAAAAAAAAAAATGATAAAAAAAGCTAAATTATATTATCTGTATTTTAAATATTATGAAATTACAAAATTTAAAAATACAATTTTTAAAAAGGCCTCTTTTATGTAAACAAAAATAAAAATAAAATGTTTTAAATTAAAAATCCAAATTTATTTTTAGGATGAAATTCTTTTAAGTAGTAAAAAGATAATTTTACTTTTAAAAACAAAAAAACAACAACAAAAATATAAAAACACAAAACTGCTAAAATAAATTTTATTATCAATTACTGTCATTTAGCATTAAAAAATAAAACATAAAAATTAAATATATTCTTAAAAAATATTTAAATTAAATAAAAAGAAAAGACACACCACAACACATTAAAGCATTAATTATATATCAAAAAGGAAAAGAATTAAAAAAAAAAAATTATATAATAAAAACATTAATTACAAAAAATATAAAAAAAAATAAAAATTATATATAGTTAAATATTTTCATTCTGTGAATTTTTCCGTGTTTCATCTTATACTTCCCATAATTAAATTTAATTATTATGATTATAATTATATAAAAAGTAAATCTATGTATCTATCTGTATGTATTGTACACTATTTAAAAAGACAAATAACCCAGGAAAAATGATATATATATTTAAATAAAAATTAATTGAAAATAATAATAAAAAAGAAATGACAACTTTTAAGTATTTAAATTTACTAAATAAAGTAAATATATACATTATTTATTTGAAATAATAATAAAATATATATAAAATAAAAGAAGAAAAATAAAATAAAAATGTATTGTTATTAAAAAAAAAAAAAAAAAAAAAACCAAAGTGGCAAGCAAGTAAATGAAATTATCTAAGTAATTAAATATTTAAAGAAAAACATTAATAAAGGACAAAAAATGTATGAATTACTATTCAAAAAATATGTTTTACTGTTTTTAAATTATTTAATTACAAATTAAAATATTAAAATTGAAACCCTGCAGGTACTTGTCATTTGACAGACAACGCATTTAAACAAAATGAAATCGTGTCCGTTACAAAAAACTAATAGGTTATTAGTTAAGAATATGTGCAAATTACTGGCTATATTCCAATGAGAAAATCGACGTGCTTTTCACGTAATATATTTAATTTAATATTTGTTTTCATTTCCTGTCAATATGTCAAAATCTTCATTTCCTGTCAATCTGTCAAAATCGATTATTATTTATTTAGAAGGAAATAGATCTCGCCACACCTCCATTTATCGTCCGATAATTTTGACTTACTATATTTCCTATCCTTTTCATTCATATTTGAAAGAGAAAATAATTATTTGGTTGAAAATTAGAACATTTTCAACGGATTTTTATATTCCAGCACTAATTTGTAAAGTAAAATAACTGAACTGACAACTACAGTCTCTAAAATATAAGCCTGAAATATATCTTGGCTGGATGTGGCGAAATTCCAGTTTTGGTTGAACACTTTTGTATGATAAATATATTTTAACGCTGCCAGTCCCTTCTTTTATATGGATTTTATACTTTAAACAAGTTCTATTGATGAAAGATATGACTGAAGCCACCAACGGAGTTTGTATGAACAAATATTTAGTGCCAGAGTACATTTTATTCTATATGGTTGTTATTAGGCTTCAATACAATTCGACTTATGAACTAGTGGTGGAGTGGAAAAGCCACATAACCTAAATAGAGAGCCTATAATTAATAAATAGTAATTAACTACAATATATGAAGTAGAAAATTCTAATATAAGTCAGATTTAATATATTTTCTTTTCAATTCCTAAATAATCTGTTCATCAAATTTTCCGATACACAGAAATTTCACATATAGATGGCAGACGATAATCTATTTAATCCCAATCCCATACAAAATTCATTCATTTTTCACTAACTGGGATGACAGTTCTTACTTTGACAGTTCTATATGACAGTGACAGCTGAATAAAAAAAAAACAAACATCATGATTGAAGAATACAAATGAAAATTGTTGGTATTGTATTATACACTGAACACTGCTTTGTTTCTTTCGTGGGGAATGGAGGAAATCATCACCACATTCAATGTTATTATAGTGAAAACTTGAATTTATTGTGCAATCATAATCTAAATAAAACTATTTTTTTAATTGATTAATTAGTGAAGTGCATTTAAATTATTACTCCATTATAATTTTTTCTTTTTTCATTTTTTTTTTCATTTTTTCTCTGTGTTAAACTTTTAAATTATTTAAAAACTATAATAAAGAAATAAATTTAACAAATTAAGAAAATTTAATATCCCACTTTAAAGTCAAATATCTTACATAAAAAAAAACTGTCAAATTTCTCAAGAAAAGAAAAATTTATCTTCAAAACAAATCTTTTTTTTTAAATTTATTTGTTTTGATTTCATTTTGCTGTTTCCATATGATGGCTGATTTTGATGCAATTTATGAAGATGAACCACTTGAAGAACAACCACCAGATATTCGATTAGTACCAGAACCAATTGTTATTCGTGGTGCTGGAAATATGACAGTGTAAGAGTGATAATTATTTTCAATTAAATTCTAAATTAATAAATTTTATGTTGTTGTTTCACCCTTTTAACTTTTTAGAAATTGAAAGTTTGGTTTTGATAATAAATAAATTGATTATAGTGTGTTTTTTTTTATTACGAAATAATTATTTTTTAATGTAGATTTGCTTTTGTTTTGAATTTCTTTATTAAGTGTAATGTTTAGTTACAGTCAATTGAAATTGTTGAAACTGACTGCGTAAAAAATTAATGGATTCAGTAAAATTGATAATGAATTATTGAAATATAATAATATAAATATGATTGGGAATTTATTAAAATATAGTTCTATAAAAATGACTTAACATTCCGTTATCAAATTTAACAAATGATTTGAACGTTTATGAATTTAGACGTAATTTAGTATTATTACTAATATAGTAAATTTATGATTACTGCAAATTTATTGGAAATTATTTTTAACATAAAATTTAATACAAAATTTCCTTCATTACACTAAGTAAAATAATTACTGTCCTTATAGTTAGCTTTTTTTTATAATCAATTATGTTATTTCTACATTTCTACATTTGAACGAAAAACTTAATTTATCAAAAATAAATATATATTTAAATTATATTTTAATGTTTTCAATTATTTTATTATTATTTTCTTTAGATTTGGCCTAAGTAATCGGTTTAATATTGAATTTCCATCTGGTTTAGTATCTCGAGTAGCACCAGAAGAATTTAAAGCAACAATTGGTCGTATAAATGGTATATTAAAGAAAACATTACCAGTTAATGTTAAATGGTTATTTTGTGGATGCGTTTGTTGTTGCTGTACACTTGGTTGCTCATTATGGCCAGTAATTTGTCTTAGTAAAAGGGTAATTATTAATAATTTTACATATTGCATACAATATCATTTTCAACACATCAAATTGAATGAAATTTTGAAATGAAATGAACTTAGTATTTAATAAAAATATTTTTATATATTCTTTATTTTTTTTAGACACAAATAACATTAGATAAACTACTTGAATGGGAAAATAGTCATTTATATCATAAATTGGGTTTACATTGGCGATTAAATAAACAACAATGTGATTCAAGTTCAATGATGGAATATGTGGTATTAATTGAATTTATACCGAAAACACCAATATATCGTCCTGATTAAATTATTAAAATAATATAAATTAATTTACATTCATACATTAAAAATACACATCCGTATACACCACACACGCATATTAATTATAATTAAAATTTTGCATATTTAGTGTGACTAGTTAATGAGTTTAGTTTAATTATTTAACATGATTATTTTATTTAAATATTGAAAATATATTTTATCACATTGTTTAGTAAGTCTATACATGTGAAAACAAATTGTACATAATTAAAATTAACTAAACTCTTATAAATAGGCCACAAAACTAAAAAAAAGAAAGTACATTATTAAATTAATAATTGAAAATTTATTTTTATAAACATGGCTACAAAAAAAACAAAAATCTATTTATGCAAGAACAAACAAAAATCACACACTGAAAAACCATTTTGAATTTAATTTTCATAATTTTTTTTTTTTTAATTAGATTTAAATAATTATATATATTAATATTTAATTAATTATTATGATTTATATTTAAAAAGTTTATAATTATAAATATAGTATAATTGAAAAATAATTAAAATATTTTAAAATCACTTGCATTTTTTATTTTGGAAAATATATTAAAACGCAAATATATATATAAAAAAAAATATTTATCGTATTAATGAAGATGCAAAAAAAATAAAATAAAATAAAAAATTAATAAATATTTTCGCTAAAGAAAAAATTAATATAAGAGAATTTATTTTGTTTAGGTTTTTTGATTTAGGATAAATAAGGAAATAAAAAATATAAAATAAGATTTTTAATTGACAATATATACAAAAAAACAAGAAAATAAAAATAAATATAAAATATATATTTTATTATTTATATACTATAAAAAAGAAAAAAAAAATGTAATAATATGAAATTATTACAGAAAAAAGGAAATGTAAAATGATACTATATTTTGAAAATTATTGAAAATATATAACTGAAAAAATTACATAATTGTAAAAAAATATACATGAAAATCAGATATAATTTTTTAAAGGGGATAATCAATCAATAAAGAATTATGTAATTAAAATGTTGCAACTACAAAACAGGAATTTAAAAAATTATAAAAAGGTACAGTATTATATAATTTTTTCCGGAAAATATATATTTTAATAATTAATTTTGAATAAAATTAAAGAAAATGTTTTATTTTTGTTTTGTTTTGTGAAGATACACAAACAAACATATACTAAAAATGCTTTTAAATTTTAGATTTAATGAAAAAAACACCAAAATTTTATACCATTTTTTTTTAAATAACTATTTTAAATTTTAATTAATGTTTATTAGTTTTGGTCACAGTTAGAAATTGCAAAAATATTATGTATAAATAAATAACAAATTTAATTAATAGAAACATCCAGATAATTATTAAAAAAACACCCAATCGCACTCTGTTAATTAATTATTCACATAAAAAATTGTTAAATGGGTTTTAAATTCCAAAATAATTAAATAAAAATATTTTACAATAATATATTATTTTTTAGAAATTTTCATAGCAAATGATTTTAAAAAAAGAATTAAATAATTTTAAAAATGATTAAAATTTTAAAAGAAAAATTCCAAGTTTTTCCATTTTGTACGAATGAAATTATAAAGACATAAATTATGCATAAAATATGATTTCTCTTTATATGGTAAAAAGTATAAATTTATAACTTATAAACTTTCAATAATTGAACTTACTACGAAAATAAGATGTTAAATTATATTTTACAAATTGAACTCAAATTTTCACGAAAACAATACTTACTCTATTTACTAAAATTTATTAAATGCAATTCACAGAAGAGTTTTTTAAAAAAATATTAAATAAATTTAAATATTAATTTATTTTTTAACTATTACTAAATTTTAAAAATTGCAATAATGTTACATGAATAGGTCAAAGAAGGATTTGTAAAATATTATTAATAAAATTAACTGTACACATTTTATATATAGTGCATAGTTTTTGAATTCAGAACTGTTTTAATTTATTTAAGAATTAATTTAAATTAACGTTTCTTAAATATGTTAAATTTTAAATATATAATCTTAATAATGTTGAAAAATATAGTTATTTATCAGTTTTGAAATTTAACTGCCAGCTTACAGTTCTGCATTTAAAAGTTTTCCTAAAAATAATAAAATAATGAGAAATTCAAAATATTCAAATATTTTTCAGTTATTTGTAGAAATTAATTATTTCTTTTTACACTAATTATAATTATCTCACTAATTTTTTAAATAAAATCAATTATATATTTTATTAATTTTACGCTTTTTTACGTTTATGCTGTTAGAGCCTAGATAGCTTTTTAATATAATAAAAATAAATTTTACATATTAATTTAAATTCAATATAGAAATATATTCTTCCAATAATTTCAATTATTATATAAATTTGCATAAACTTTTAGTCGATTTATTAAAATTAAATTTATTTTATCATAAATTTCATGTATCACAATTTGATAATATTAAATAAACCAAAATATTGATTTTTAATAATCTTGCAGGCCGAGAAATTATCAAAAATATTAATTATAACAAAAAATAGAAATGCATATATTTTTTTTGAAATCAATAAATTTATAATTTTTTTCACATAAAACATGTTGTAGAGATTAACATATATAATACTAAGCTTTCCGAATGTCCTGTATAATAAAATTAATTGTAGTTTAGATTAAAAAAAATCTTAAAATTATAATCAAACACTAATCAAAAGAATAATATAAATTAAAATCAAAAATTAATATCATCTGTAAATAAAATTATAATAAAAATGAATAAAATAAAAAAAAAAAACATTTTGAGAAAAACAATTTAATAGGAAACTAAAATTATGAATCATTATATAGATATATATTTACAAAAAATAAAAATATATTTAGAAATTATGGGAATATATATTTTATTAAAATAATATAATTTTTCAAAAAACATAATTTTTTATTAGATAATTATGGCTTCTAAGTTTGAGTTAAATTGAAATTATAAATATTAATATAATTAGTAATTAATATTTAAATTTTATTACAAATTTTATTAATTATATCATTTAAATGTTTCATATATATATTTAATAAAAATATTTTTATAGTTTGTTTTAAATGCTATTTAAAGATTGCAAAAAAAAAATAAAAAAATTATATTAAAAAATTAGGACTGCTACTAATAAATAAAATGAACTGAAAACAATTAAAAAAGTGATTTTATTAATGTTTCATTCTAATTTTTGGAAATTAAATGCTATTAGACCGAACTTCGGCTTACTGGCATGTTACCAGACCAGATACGCTGTCGTATTACATTTCTTTTAAACAGATTTGTCGAAATACATAATTTCAACGATTTAGAGAATCCAAGCAATGATTTACTTACTCTCATGACTGATGAAATGATTACTTAAATTCTTAATCCGAACTGGGCCAACAAAGTGTATTGCACTTAAACAGGCAGGTGACAAATTGTGAAGTTAATTTAATTAAATGAATCAAATGTAATTGAATCAATACTGGGTTTTAAGATTTTAGAGCAAATTAATAAAAACATATTTATTACAAATTGTCATAACTATTTATTTACGATACGAGCTTCACTTCTTAAATTATTCATTCTTATTTATGATAATAAGAATATATAAGAAAAATTCACATAATTATAATTCTAAAATTAAATATAAATGTAAAAGTAATTAAAAATCATCAGTTGTTGATGTTGTTGTTACAGATGGAGACGGTGTACACTTCTTTTCAAATATCATATTAATATTATTTAAAATTCGATTTGTTTGTGTTTCAAACTTTTTAATAATATTTTCATTTTGATTTCTTTGAAATTCATGTTCTTCTTGTATTAATTTTTGTTGTTTATTAAAAAAATCATTAAATAATTCTTTTTGTACTGCACAAAAATTTTCAATAAAACTTAGAATATTTTCAGTCTTTTTTTCTGTAAAATTTTCACTTGGATTTATTACTATTTTTTGTCTTTTTTGTTCATCGTCACAACCACAGGCAATAGAATTGCTATCAGATTTACGTTTTCGTGGTAAAGATAATTGTGAATGTTGAGAACAATTTTCATTTGATTGTTGTTTATTAATATCATCTAAAATCGAAAATTTAATTTCTAATTTGAATTTATATTGTTTATATTTATTTAATTACCAAAATTAAAATAACGATGCGGTTGGTTATCTAACATTTCATATTGTTCTAATTTTATTTGACTTGGTATGACAACATCATTAGTCATTTTTATATCTGATGATATTTTTGATTGATTTTGCGTATCATTTTGTTGGGTATCCAAAGATTTATAATTAATACTTTTTATGTAATTATAAGCATCAACAAGTAAACCTGAACCACTGTTACTAGTTGAATTAAATTGATAATAATAAAATTCAGATTTCTCAGTTGGAAATATTTGGGCAATAAATTTTGATGTATTTTCAAAATGTTTAGTTGATAATCTGAAAAAAATTCAATTAAATAAAATTTAATTATTTTTATAAAATATTTTATATTTTAAATTTTATATTTACATTCTTTGTGAATCTTGAATTAGATAGTATTTAATAATTTCTTTGCTCATTTCAATTTTATCAGTATATTCTAAATCTTTCTTTTTATAATATTTCCTTATAATTTCTTTAGTTATATTATTATTATCTAAGATTTTTTTTAGATCCTTTTGAAAAAATATTAAACTTTATTAATTCTATAAATAAGAGAATTTATAATTTTTTTTACCTTCATTGATTCAATATCATTTAAATGTGTGTCTTCATTATCCTGAGTTAAAATTTCCGTTTCATTTAAATGTTTTTCCGTATTATTATTAATATTCTTTGTGCCAGAATTATTTGGATTAGCTAATAGTTCATTCACAATGAATATACTATTAACACCATTCATAGTTGTATCATCAGTTTGAAAATTTTCATTGATTGATTTATTATCAACAGGTTGTTGTTTCGGTCGTCTTTTAATAATACCCTGTTTAGCTAAAATACCACGATAATTATTGTAGGCATCATGTAATTTACCTGTCATTGCTCTGGATGTTTTATTTAAATAAGTTTCACGCTTCTCATTCGGGAATAGTTCAATAATAAGTGTAATAATATTGTTGAGATCATTTCGGCTTAATCTAAAAAGATAATAAATATATTTTAACAGATATTTTAAAACTATTTTTTTTTTGCAAATTCATTTAAGATTTGAATGTGAATAACACTTACATTCTATTTGGATGGTTGAATAAAAGATGTTGTACAATTGATTTACACATTTTTGTACGATCCGAACCTGATAAATCATTAGTTTTCTGATATGATGCTAAAATTATACAGCATATTGGGTTACTTTTTAAAAAATTCAACAGTTCCTAAAACAAAATTCAATCAAAAATAATTTTTTAGTTTGCAAAAATCAATTTAACATTATTTATATACTTCTTTTGAATGGAAATCATTTTGTGGTGAAGTTTCTTCTGGTATATAATTTATATTTGGTGGTACTGGTTGAATTATTGGTGATGTTTGATGATGATGGTTTCTTTGAATTTGAAATGAATTAACAATAATTGGACTCGCAACTTGTTCATCATTAGTAATAGAATTTTCTAAGAAATTAAAAATAAATTATTGAATTATCAAAAAATATTTTTATTTATAATATAAATTTATAATTTTACCAGTAACAAATAGCACAAAATTTGAATCTTGTGCAAAATTTTGTACATAATCCGATAAAAAAATATTTTTTATTGGTAAACCATTTGATGTATGAAAGATTGGATCACGTAAATTACATTCTCTTGATACCGTATAATGAATATCTTGAAATGTTAATTTATCAAAATATTTTATTTCAATTAATTTACATATATTTTTGTAAGAAATAGTAATAAATAAGAAATTCATAGTTTTTCCTTATTTAATGAACAGTATTTTTAATGTTTATATCAATTTGTTTCGTTAATGTAATTAAAATAATTGTTATTTTCACTATTTTAATTGTTTATAATAAACTATATATAAAGTACAGAGAAATGAAATATAATGTCAAAATTTATGACAACTAAAATATTTGGTAGTTGCAAATTGTTGAAATATTTCAATACAGTAGTAATAAAAATTTAATTGATGTGGTTTGAGTCAAAACTATTTACAGTTTGGACAATTAATTAAAGCGTCATCTGTTAGATTTTTTTACAATTATAATAAGTATTAAATAAATAATTTATTTTGAAAAATATGAGTACGCATATATAAATAATACCAAAGAAAATAATGTAAAATAAATAATAAAAATTCATAATTACATTTGTAATATACACCTAAAATTTAGTTTGTTTAAATATTTTAATATTGTATTTTTGTGTCCTTATCCTTGACCTTAAAAGTCAAGAAAAGCCAAAAAATACAAATAATACAAACAACTTAATGGAATACTTCTTTCCCTCCCAGATAGAGTAACTATATATGTAGATTCAAATTTGAATTCTTTCAGTGTTCTTAATTTTACAGCCAAATTGAATGCTGCGACAGTGCAACGTGCAACCTTATCAGAATACTAAGCAGATTATCAGCACCAGCAGACCAAGCAGTGCAGGTTTCTGTGAATATGAAGACGAAACGGCTGTAAAGTATTAATATGTAAACGGCTTCGAAACCTCCAAAGCGACATTATCGTCCCTTCTGACACATGTCGACTGTCACTGGATCATCATCTGTATGGGTAGGTTCAATGACGTAAAATTAGAAAGGATTTCATTTCACATTAACCTATTTGACTTCAATTCTCAGCGCTGTAAGTGGACCACCCCACTCTAAACTTAAACCTATAAACCTAACTTAAAGCATTTTTCGAGTCAGAACCAAGAGAGTATATGTAAAAACACTTTGTTATATTACTTTAGTCTAGATTTAGAATGTACAATATAAAATCTTTAATTTTAAATATTCTGGAATTCGTTTCGCAGTGAATCAGTTAGTTAGAAATTTGAGTTAGATTAATATTTTTATATATTTAATTTCTAATTTCCTGTCAAATATAAAAGATTTTAAAATTAAGGACTGTTATTTCTATTTGATTAAATTTAATAATTCATTTGTATATAAAACATTCATATTTTTTTTGAAAATATTTTAGTCCATATTTTGATATTGCTTCGGTTTGTTTATTATATAGCATTCAGTTCAGAAACGGTTATATATTTGGTTATGTAATTAAAATTCGAAATTTAACCACTATTTAAAATCAAATACTATTCTTAATAATGTTTAGTTTTAAAATTTTATAAGTTAAAATAAAAAAAACATTATTAAATATTCTCTTGACTATTTTGTCGAAATTGTAAAATGATTAACAAAAATATTGTATTTATTATTAATGAATAGAATTTAAATTTGAATATTATGGTTTTAAAGGAAAATATTATTATAAAGATCAAAATGCTCAGAACTCATAAAAATAAAATAAAATTTATTTAAAATCATTTTTGTGAATAATTTCATTTTAGATCTTTTAGTCTTCACTAAAATTCTTTAGTAAATATAAAATTTTCATATTTATATGAACCAAATGTATTCAAAAAAAAAAAAAAAATGAAATACCCGCACAGTAGTTCCCATTAACCAATTAAATTCAATTGAAATCAATTAAGGAAAAATATACTGAGATACTTCAGAAGACCACAAAACATAAAAATATTATATGAAAAATATGTACAATAAAATATTTTTTTTTATGGTTGTCGAATTTTTTTCTTCTTTTGACTTGACGGATAAAAAGATAAAAAAAAAAAATATGCCAGTAAATATCGTGATAGCAAGTAGGGTCGTTTTTCTATTCTAAAATTCCACAACATAAAATTATTTTAATGACTTTGATAGTTTTTGAATGTCTGCGAAATAGCCCCCGCATTTTAAAATCGGTTTTTGTTTTTTTTGGAAAAAAAAAATCATAAGTCGCAATGAAGCGAAATATTTTTTTTTATTGTTGTTTCGAAGTTTTATGTTTTATGCTTTGAATATTTTTTGAAACTATGAAAAACAAAACAAAAAATACATTATAATAATAATATTTTCTGTAAATGTGGATGATAACGATGACTTAGCATGTGACAATATAAAATGGAAATAATTTCAAGAAGATAAATTACTTATTAAATAACGAAAAAAAAAATTTTTATATGTAATATTTAAAAGATATTGTGTTGTACTTTGAATATCTAGAAAAAATCTGTATATAATTTTTTTTTAAATTCAAAATAAACAAAACTTCTATAACGAATTTTTTAAAGTTTTTATTTATCCGACGGTTTGTGTTATTTGCGTGAACTTTTGCCCTGTAATACTTGAAGTAAATACGCTTTTTGTACATAAAGATTATACGCTGAATATACCAACAATTTGATATAATCAACTAATTGAATGAACAACATTTAAAATTGCAACTTTTTTAGAGTTATTAAAAATTTCTGCACTCCATATAACATCAAAAACAAAAAAAGTTGTGTAACTTTTATATAGTTTTCCGTTGTACGTTAAAATGCAAGTAACTCGTTTAAAATATTTCACTTTGTCGGTTGCTTACAGAGCTGGTGTCGCATTGTTAAACCAAAAGGAAGCAATACTTTTTAAATTGGTACATTTAAATATGAAGAAAATAGCATTTTAAACAATTTTCATGATCCTATGCTTAAAATCTAATAAAGTAATTGAACCTCTTGAACATTTTGAATGGTTACATTACATTGAATATGTGGAGTTAATATTACTTTATTAATTTATTGTTTATTGAATGGTTACCTACTTTATTAAATAACATAATTTTACTGAAAATGTGAATCTATTCATTGGTTTTATTTGAATTTTTGAAATCCTATTTAGAACATATTTTAAATTATATCTTGAATTTTTTAATAATTTATAGATAATAATTTTATTTTTATTGATCAGTTCAATTTCTATATATCGATTATAAGCAAAAAATAGGTCATATTTAGATAAATATTTAATATATTCGTTCAGGTTATATCAATAATATCAATTTCATAAATTTAACATAATATTTTACAAAAATATTTTTAATTAGTTTTGATAACTAATTAATTTTTAGTAAATTTCAAAGAGAATCACAAATTATTTGAAATTTCTGTTAATTAAATATAACATCAATAAATATTATATATATAGTAATAAAATTGATATATATTTTACAATGTATAAAATTGATGACAAAATTCATCAATCTACAAAATGAACAAAACTATTACATGAAAATATTTGATAATTTTCTAATAAAATCATTATTAGATGAAATTATTTATATATATTAATATCTACCTAATATTACTACGTAATTTTAATTATTTTATCTCTTATTTGGAGCTATATTAAAATTTGGAAATTGTTGTCTACGTAATAAATATATTCATCTAAGGTATATATGTAAATTATTATAAAATCCTTATATATAGTACTAACAAATCAACCAAAATTGACATATAATATTATATATTAGAACACTTTTACATATAATTTCAATTATGTACAATAAAAGCTATTAAAATTATAATTCATTATATATAGATCATATCCCATCTAGATAAAGGATTACGGATACCATATATAAATAATATTAACTCCACATATTCAATGTAACCATTCAAAAACAGACGACTGAATACAATACAAAAAGGATACAATTTTTTTTTCTTTTTTGGTATAGTAATACAAAATCATTTTTGTATACTCTGAATATTCCATATCAGTCGACAAGGCCATCGTCGCCACTAACATTTACTAAACGTAATTTTAATTATTTAAATTTTTCGGAATATTTTCAATAAATTACGCGAAATCCTTGAAATTGATTTAGTATATTTATGTATATAAGCGTATTTTTTGTTTCCTATAAACTTTCAATATATAAATTTGAAATTCCAAAATATTTTGTTAATTTTACTGGGGGTGTACAAATGTATATAGAACCACATCAAATTGATGAAATAGTTTAACAAAAATTTATAATAGTTTGTATAAAACAGAAAAGTCATTTTTGAAAAGTTAAAAATATTTCATATTTTAGATTAAATGCCCATATTTCGATTCCCGTGTACATTTTTGATTTTTCGGAATTATGAACTTATGGAAATGTTAAATTAACAAAGTTAACAATGTCATATAATAAATTTATGAACAAAAAGCAGCTCATAAGTTTATTATTATGATCACCAATTTTATGTTTTATTAAGTTATGGAATACTTATGAAAACTTTAGATTTTTACGACATTTAAAAATTATTTTTTTGAAATATGAAGACAGGTGATGATTACGGATAACGTATACGTATCACATTAACATCATAGTATTACTGTTGATTACACTTAACCCTTGTGATTCACAAGGTACTTAATTTGCGCGGTTTCTGTTTACCACGAATGAAGAAATAAGGTTTCGATTTACATGGTACTTCTGGGGTACTAACCTATACCGTGTAAATCGGATCTGATGTGTAATTACTTTTTCTTATTGCAATAATACAAATGTTAACGACTATGTTCATGACAGTAACCAGTAACTATAAAATTTATGGAAACTAAATAAAATTTCTAGGATAATTTATACGTAAATATAAAATATTTGCAATTGAAATTGTAAATTCTGTTTTCGATTTTTCTGTAAACATTATAATCAAGTTTAATTGCAATATCTGTGTATATATACCAAAAATATAATTTAGGTCCTTATTTGAAATATTTAATTTCCCAAATAGTAATGTTATATAGTAAATTATAAATTATTATACAAAGTTTATAATCAAAAAACAGTTTCATTAGTATCTGGTATTTATTTCAAATTCAATACAATTTAAAAATGATATTAATTTTGAAAATATATAGTGCAACAAAAATTACTAAAAATGAAAATATTATCAAAATTCAAATATCCTAATATATTTTTAACAAACGTAATACATATACGAATGATTTATATTTATTTCAATATTCCTTATAGACTGCGTACATTAGAGTAGTGATTGACAACCCTCTACCGGCGGATAATGCAGTTTTTAGAATTAATATTATGTGATTCTTATAAATATATACTAA
This sequence comes from Rhamphomyia laevipes, assembly GCA_963920725.1. Taxonomy (NCBI): domain Eukaryota; kingdom Metazoa; phylum Arthropoda; class Insecta; order Diptera; family Empididae; genus Rhamphomyia; species Rhamphomyia laevipes. The sequence goes on from OY987257.1 coordinate 53,867,159, forward strand.
ACATTTTTTTTAATATGGATAATTTATAAATAAATGTATTATTCAAAAATTTAAGTTACTATTATGATGTAATTCTGATGTAGGCTTGAAACGTAGTCTAGATATTTCAATATTGAAGACATAAATCAATGTAATAATCACATTAAAATATTGATTTACCCCAATAGAGAATGAGAATGGAAAGTTAATGAATGTAACCGATTTAAAAAAGTTTGCCTACACCATTTGAATTAGATAGACTATTAGAGTACACACCGAAATCCATAGCAACATAAAAGTACATCTTATATAAAGGTTTTCAAATTCTATGTTTTTCAAGAATAATTAATTACGATATTTACAAATTATTTATAGGTACTCGTATATATAGAGACTTTCAGAATTTGTATACAAAAATTTTAGTTGGTATTAGGTAAAATTTGTAATCTTTAGCCTATATCATTTTGTAAAATCGAAAAGAACCGACATTGAAAGGTTTATTTCTATTCTATACTGATTTTATAATTTGTATGTATATAATATATAATTTTGTAAATTTTCATCGTAGTTTTCATATTAATGTAAAGTGTAAAACCAAAGTGTATTAATTTAAACTTAATAACACGACTATCACCTAATAGATTTATTCGATCAAAAATAAAAATGATAAAAAAGGATACCAATAAATTCATTGATTGTAATTTTAAAATATTTACAAAAAATCGAATCCAAAATATTTATATTTAGGAATAGGATAAAATGATTTACTTAATATTTTTTTGTTTGAAAATTATGTATGGATGACAATGTACAAACAGATTAAAATTGTATGGCAACTGTAACTGGTGGAATATTTAAAAAAAAATATATAATATGACCAATGATATAAAGGAATTTTTAGACTCACTGTCTCATCACCATATAAAATCCAATTAATAAAATTTATTATTTTTAGAATATTGAACCGCATTGATAATGCCATAATGTAAAAGCCATTATTATATTTAATTTTAATTAAATTTACGAATAATTAATATAGAATTATAATTATATATTTAATAATATTTTTAGTTTTTGCCTATATGTATCACAAAATTGAAATTATTAATAAAAAATTGATTTAATTTTGGTAATAATATGGTTTTATAAATTGTGAAATAAATTTGCGGATTTGTATTATATTTAAATAGAAAATAAATATTAAAATTTAAATGAGAATTTTTATAGTTAATTTAAAATTAATTGGAAACTAATCGCAATATAAATGAAAAATTTTAAACTATATTTGAAATGAAGTATTTATAATTAAACATTTTATTTTGCATAACGCATAAGGAAAGGTTCGAGACCGATTAAACAATTATGAATTATTATAACATTGATTAGATAATGAAAAGTATAGTGAATAAGATATGGGATGAAACTAGCGCTTGTTAAGTAACTAGGAAGACACTTTTGACAAAAGTAGATATGAAGATATTGAAAAACAGCAATGGTGAGTTAGTGGTGAGTAAGTTAGTGGATGCATTAGAACCCTGTTTCAACTCCAGATAGAAGTATCGATGTCCCTCTAAGTTGATTCAGATTTAAATAAGTATGAGTAATAACAATTTGCAAAACATAATTGTGATTTTCAGACTGAAAAAATGGTAGCGGTTGAGATTCTTTGCTGACAAAAATATGTTTCACTAATAATGCTAATAAAGAAAATAATGCTTCAGAATCCATATTAGTAGGTCCAACGTTGAAATTACAATAAAATGTCATGAGTCCTAAACATAAATGGTATACTGCCTATTGAACGAAGTCCAAAATGCTGCATCCCTGTCGTTTTCCTAACAAATCTGAATCTGAGAATCCTCAATATGGGAAAAAATGAAACCTCTTACAAACTATCAAATGTTATTAAGAAGCATTAAGATTGTTAAGTTTGATATTTCGGAGGAAGTTTAGAAAATTAAATTTGAATTAGGAAAGTAAAATCGATTCAGTACCAAGAAGTTTAGTGATATGTTTCAAGAAAAAAATTTCTGTTAGTTAAATGGTGGTCTAGTATTTGGTGTCTGTCACCTGGATAACGTAGGTGCCACCCCCTTTCTAACTATCTAAAATTATAACTATCAAAAATTTGTTCATATATCTTTCAAAAATCAAATTAAATTCCGGTATAATTCATTTTTGTACTTTGAAAAACGTCTCTGTAAATTTGTTCATTTTCTTTTTTGTAAATAAAAAAATACTGCAAAATATGCAATTTACCTCTAGAGACGATAATAAAATTAATTTAAATTTTACACGTGCAATATAATTTACAATATTTTTTTTTTTATTTTACCTTCATGATTCTACACTTCTGGTTATTCCAATGCTTAAGTATGATATATAAATGTACGTTTTCATATATTATTATATAAATTGAACGAAGAATTTATTTGGACAAAATCTGCATGAAATTTATCAAAAAAAAGGACTGCAAGAATGCAAATAACATACAAAATGAAAATAAAAAAAAATACCAGAGCACTTTTATCTGAATGTGTTTATATTTCATATATTATGTTTAACACTTGAAAAGCACGTATACCAATTTAAAAATTTATTATAAATTGGTATTATAACCAAAAAAAAAGAAGAAAAAACAGAAGATATTTTGAATGTAGATGACAGAAAATATTTAAGATGAATTTGATATTATAACTTTGGATTTTATAACTCTATTTACTGTCAGTAAATTTCCGAATTTGATTTTTAAATATATTTTTAGTCATTTTTTGGATAAGTAATGATTAAGTAGAATTGTAATTTTGTTACCTGAAATAATGAAAATAATAGAGAAATGTATAAATTATTTAGTTTAAAGTTGGTAACATTTTAATAAAATGAAATAATATAGAAAAAGTTTGAAATTTAAAATAAGGAAATTATTAAAGTTTTACGATTTCTCATATAAATTTAATGAAATTTTAATGTTTATAAGAATATGGGACATTTAATGAAAGTTATTTTAGTTTATGGAAAATTTATATTTTCTTTATTAAGTTAAATAACCAACTACTCATTAAAGTTTTAAAGTGTTATTTTATGATCTGTTTTATTTCTTTCTGAAAGTCCTATTCTGATGAAATGGTATGAAAACTTGATCAATTAATTATAATTTCTAAAAAAAATTGTGCTAAATTTGAATAGTCAAAACAATTTTGTAGCAACATTTTTGAGGTACCAATAACATACTGCGAATAAATAAAACTAACTATACATTATACTAAATTTCATTAAAATTAGATAATAATTACTATATATACTCTAGAATAATTGGAAATTTGACCCTGGACTCATTGAAGCTAACGAAAATTTAAATATTTTTAATTTTTTCAGGTTTCAATTATGAAATTAAATGTCGTAAAATGTTTTAATACTATTCAAAATGAAATTAAAACTTTTTATTACTAATACTTATCTAGAGTAGTTTCATATCTTTATTAAATTTTATATTTGAAAATTATTTTTTGTTATTAAAACTTCTTTTTTTTATTATATTATAATTAACAGATTATGAAAAATCAATATTTTTTGTCTTTTTTATTACCCCAAAAGCAAAGTTAAGAAATTCGAATATTTTAATATTGATATTCAATTTATTTTACATTTATCAATTTCTAACATCCGTTTTTAAATAAAAGTGAAATATAAAAGTTCTATATAAAAATATTCTGTATTAAATACAATTTTGTCAATTCAACGTATAAGATATAAAACGATTAAGGATTTGAAATCCAAACATTTTAAATAGAAAATATATTCATATACAAAAAAAAAATCACAAATGTTTTTCTTATTTAAATCCTTAAATTCTATTTAATATAAGAAAATTATTATATAATTTGAATATAATTTGAATTGAATATGGATGGATAAAAAAGAATCTAATAGTTTAGAGATTTAGCAGAGTCTATAATGTCTTAATTCATTTTACAATGATACTTTCAAAATCATTTAATTTGATTAATTTGATTGGACATATTAACTATGACCGAACCGCAAGATTATGGTTATCATTTCTCATCCCTGAATTTGTGTTTCATTTAGCTCGAACCAAATGTAAAAAAATTCAAGTTCATGTGAAAGAATATACGTAAATACGATATAGAAAATTTAATATCACAATCTTCGTCGCAGTCGAAATGGAAAAGATATTATGAGTCCGCAAGGACGAATCGTTAATAAATAAAATATGGATTTTTACATAGAATTTACTTTATTTTGAATGTGTTTTTTGGAATTAATAGAAACTTGTTCCTAGTAGCAGAGTTGAATTAATTTTATATTGCCGAAAGTGTCTACGCATAAAAGTCGACGTGTAATAACGTAGCATACGTCGCACAATACTGAAATGAAGTTAGGAACACATAAGAAAATCGCAATTCACTAGTGAAATAGTAAATTCGGCGATAAGAATTAAAATAGCCTAATTTCTTTTACGAGATTAAAGAGCAGTGTGATTTGTATAATAATTTAAAATCAATAATTTATCATTTAAAAAAGAATAATTGTAAAATAATTAATTTCACTGGGATGTCAATTCTTTTTGTATCATATATTTTCTACTCATTCTTTTTTTATTTAATTATAACCATTAAAATTGGTATAAAAATGTTAATTTTATAATCCTTGTGTATCGTACGTATAAAAAGAATATTTAATTAAAACAAATTTCCATTACCAAAAAAAAAAAAAAAACCCAGGTGTAAAAATTATATTAACGGTGGCAAAAATATTTTTTTTTGGATATGTTTTGCTAGGTAATCACGTTAATGAATTTGATGTCATATTTAATAAAATATTAAAATTTCAGATTGGCTTACAGTCTGGAATATATAATAATTTATTTTATTATTATTTATGTTTTATGTACATGATTTTTTTCAAAGGTTTCAATTTTATTATGCTGCATACCATTATAAATATTTAAATGAATATAGAATTAAAAAAAAAAATTGGTTAAAAAAAATGATATGTTGTAAAATTTTTGACATTGAAAAGCAAAAAAAATGGAAGTAAATATAAAAAGATTAATTGAATTATTATACATTAAAAATTACAAAATTATTAATAAATAAATATGGTTATTTCCTTCCTGAGAAATTTTTCGCTACTGTCAATCTTTAACATGTAAACAATTACAATTTGGAAGCAGAATCTCAGTGAACTACAAAATGTGTAGAAAATATAGAGTTTTTGAATATGACATTTCTTACAATTGGATTGAAATGCATTGGTGATGTGAACTGCTAGAGTTTCATGGACTTAGACCAGAATTGGGCCCATTATACATTTCGTATCCTTCATATTATACATATGCTACGGCGACTGACTGAGACTGCAATTCATTCGACCGAACTTTAGAATTAGTTTCACACCCAGAACTTCTGCAGATCGTTCATTAACAACCAAATGATTTTTGTCGCTGGTGTATGAGATATATTGAGCTATTGCATTTTTTGTTCAATACTTCGCACGTGACTCATTATAAGCTTTTCATTACTTTCTCCTTTGTTGACAGTTTTCAAGCGATGGAGCTGATTATCATCAGTCATTTTTTTGTTCTTGTGAACTTGTCTGATTTGCAATTTCTGGTGTGATTAGTATATGGGCCGGTGACCAATTATAGGGTGACTTTATATTCATTCCTGTTTATATCTTACTATAAAAAGTCATATTAATATTTAAAATAAAATGAAGTCTTCAATAAAATAGAATCACGATTACATCAATACCTAAGTCAGTTTTGTTATCACCATTTTAGATTTATTAAATATTATAAATTTGGACGCTATAATTAATTATTCCGAATAAGAATATAAATTTAGAATTAACATTTACTTATATATTAGTCAAAATATTAAATATTAATTAAATTATCAAAATTATCACAAACAACTTTAATTTCAGACAAAATAATGTTTAGAAAATTTATAAATTTGAGGCAACTTTATGACTAGTACATTAAAATTAAAAATATATAGGGTAATTAAAAAAGTTTTAAATGGTAATTCAAAGATTTCAATATTAATTAATATTACATATAAAATTTACATATAGTAATTTACATATAAATATCATTACACATTCATCAATCTGATTATAAAATTGTGTCCTCTTTGAGAAAACACATCAAATTTCGTCCTCTATGACTAAAAATAACAATTCCCAGACATCTTATCAAATGTTAGAACATAATTGTGATTACATTGAATTCCTAAGTAAATATCATGAAAAGTATATGAAAATATTTGCTTTTAACAATGTTGACATGCAATTTTCTATCCAAATAAATATAATTGAAAATTGTAAATGAAACCATATGAAAAATTCAAGTCAAAATGGACAACCAGTTAGTACAACATGTAAAATTTAAAATTTCATACATGAATATTATTTTTCTTGTAGTGCTACATTTTGTATAAAATTTTTCAAATAATTAATCGTCCAACCATTAAAGGTTATACCTTCAATATGTAAAATCATCAATGATTAATAATTTTAAAAGGATTCATTTTCATTTTTATTATTGATTTTAATATAACATGCATGAATTTACAAAAAAACATTACTTTTATATTTATATTTTATGGATTCAATGTATAAAAATAAAATTTAACAATTTCATAATTTATATTGAAAATATGTAAATATTATATTTAATATTATGTTCCTGTATAAATATTTCAATAAATAATGATAATGAGAAAATATCACAAAATATATTGTTACAAAAAAAAATGAATTTCTGCAATCCGATTGGAATATTTATGAACTAATAATTAACTATGTATAAATATAGCCAAAAGGAATAATAAAATTAATTGTTGGGACATAATACCAAAAATGTAAACCAACATTTTTTAATTAAAAATAATTAAATATAATTTTTATTCCAGAGAATTTGCAAAATTGCTAAAAAATAAAATAAATTATAAAAATTATATTTAATAAATTATATTTTGGGTCTATCCGGTGGGTCTCTATTCGGGAGCTAATACGAAAACTAAACTACCGTTTTTTCTAAGAGATAGAAGCCTGGTATATCAGCTAATATCATCATCTCAAGGACCCAAGTGTTTATTCACCATCTTTTGAAGGTATGAGTAATTATAAAATTACAAAAATCCAGGGCATAATTTTGAGAAAATCAACTGCAGAGTTGTTTAGCTTTCGAATGTAGACGATTTGAATTTCCTAGCTTTTTTAGCTTCGGATAATAAGTAATAACAGATATGGACAGATAAACAAATAGTGGGTGATCTTTATAAGTATTTCAGTTAAAATAATGATAAAATTATCATTATTTTCAAATCAAACCCAAGAATTGATAATAAATAGAATATTTTAGTTATAGTAACTAATTTCAACCAAAAACAGATTGTGTGAGGCAATTATTTTTGGATAATCTCGTAATACTCAAAAACCAAAAATATAGTAATAAGATGTCCTTATTTTTGAGCTTTATATTCAAGTTTTCTAATATTCTCCTTATAAAAATATTAAAGAACATAATGAAATATGAATTTAACTTCACCAAAAATGTAATATAATTTTAGTGTTGATAAAATCAATTTAGATAAAAATCAGTTTTTTTTTTCCTCAAGTAAAATATTAATGATAGTTTCTTACCTTAAAAATAAAATTTCATATGGACACAAAAATTGTTGATTAGATTACCATAAAAAAGAATTAAGTTAATAGTTTTTCCTATGCATACAAAATAACTTATAATAAACCAATCTAAACATAATTTTATACTTTATGAAAGTGTCTTTTTTTTGGTTAACAATATATAAATAAATACAAAAAGGACACTTTTGATGGTCAAAAATATTCTATATAAACATTATAGTCCTCTTATATCTTTCTAATTTAATATAAACAATTTCTATGCAAATTATATTAATATTATAAGATTTTCGTATATATAATGTATAACCAAAATTGGGTTTGTCCGATAGTCCATCAAATCTAAATTTGTAAATAAATTTTGTACAACCCAAAAATAAATTATAATAATAAAGAATTTAATATTATGTTTATACAAGTTATCCAATTTTGAATATTATATGTTTACGTTAAGACTTGACAGATAAAGTATATTTTTATTAATATGTTAACTGACTAGAATAGTTATGCTAATAATCTTGTAAATTCGTGGACGACATTTATATGATATTGTAAAGTTTTCAGTTTAATGTAACCATACAAATATTTTACTATTAGATGGAATCTTAAAGGGAATTCTGGATTATACTTTTTTACCCAATATGGTTTTTATTCACCAATATTCGGAAATTGTATCATGATAAAATTATTAAGGAAATATAGCCAGAAAAATTTATAAGATTTTTGATATTCTGAATAATCCTTACTTACATAACCTGCATTTCCTCTGGCGAAGAATAAAAAAACAGATTATTTGGAATGTGTCCTTTAAACTGGTGGTTATCAATTAGTAACTAAATCAATATCTTTTCAATCAATCAATGACAGATATCAGGTATAGATAAAAATCATACTCATAAATTTAATTTGATTTTAAGATGAACTTAATTAATATAAATGGATCTATGTAAAAAATTTGCATTATTAAGTATATAGCATTTTCAGTTCAAGTTAACGATTTTACAATTCAAATTAACGATTTTAAAATTTTAATAATAGATTTTGCAAATTAACACGCAATTATTAATAATAATTACATACATATATAATTTATTAATAATGATTACTGTATTAACTTGAATTGTAAAATCGTTTTTTACAATTGTAAAATCGTTAACTTTAATTGTAAAATCGTTTTTTAAAATTTGTAAAATCGTTAATTTGACCTGAAAATGATATATTAGCGCCATCTTTACCACTGCACCTAAACTATATAATTTGAATATTGTTCAACTTTTGGGACATCTTATAATTTCTACCTAGATACTAAATTTCTATTTCTATTTTATAAATTTTTAGTATCTATAATTCTTTATACAATATTTATGAATATTATATTTATATAGAAAATTTAATATAACGCCCGATAATAATAAATTTAGCAACTTGTTTAGCAAGGATATTTATGTTTACAAATATTTTTTTATTTTTATTTTTTTCTACCAATTTATGAAACATTGTATATTAAAATGTGAAACTATCCTTTAGCTTTTAAATACAATATAAATTTCATTTTAACCCTCTTCTATATTGTCAGCGTATTTATCTCATAAAAAATCAAAACTCTTTCAAAAAATATGGTCTGTTAAAAACTATATATACATAATACATATAATACTAAATATATATACATCCTTTTTTTTCTAACCAAAAAAAAAGGATATTGTGTAAGCAAAATATTTATTCATATTAAAGTTATGATGCTAGCCAAAGCAATTTTGTTGCTGGTTATGAAATGTTTAGTTGTTTTATAATAAGTAAATGAAATAAAAATTTCATTTGTGGAAAAATTTAATATAAAATTTAATATAATATTGTTTCTGGCAGTTGCAGCTATTAAAAGTAAAAAAAAAAAAATAATCAAACAATTTAAAATGACTGAATATTTATATAGTTTTGTAAAATTGAAATTACTTTTTTTTTATATAATTTACTTTAAGTTCATGGTTTTCTGGGTTAATATAGTTTTATAAGAAGATTATTATGAAATTATGTTGTGGACAATTTCATATTTTATTTTTACTAAACATAAGAATTTGATTTAAAATATAATTTTTGTTATTGTTTTGAAGAAAATTCATATTTTTGCATTTATATTTGCCAAGATAAAGTTTTGTTTAATTTTAAAATAGGACAATTTCATTTCGAGTAGTTTCAAAAAAAAAAAACAATATTAATAATATTAATTTGATGCTTTGTAATATGTATATTTTTTTTGATAGATTTACATATATATACCCTTCATGCAATCTGATTCCTAATTGAGATTAAAATGAAGTGCCATATATATGGCGAACTTCGTTTCTGAACCGCCTTTTTGTTTCAAAAGCGAAACAGTTTTGACTCATTCGACATATGGAAAGTGAACTGGGGAGTTTGTTTATGAGTCCATAAATTTGAGTCGTTTATGTATCAGTTTTGTGGTTTCAGAAACGTATCAGAAAAAGCTAAACGATTCTGAGCTGGAATTTGTGTAATATAAACGAATCAATTATTCGTTTCGAATTTTGCGATGTGAAAATAACAAAATTAAAAATGTATTATTTACGGAATAGAAGTTAAATGGAGATGTTAACGAAATATAATTCTGATTCGTTTTTTTTCGAACTTAAAATGAGATAGTTACGAAACGAAAATCTAATTCGTTCCTATATGAATTTGGTCTCAGAAATATTGAGACGATATCTTGCATGAAGGGTATTTATTTTGAACTGACAAAAATATTTATAAATTTATGAAAATAACACGTTATGAAAATAAAATATATTTATATATAAGTTAAACACTTTTCGACAGTCCAGATTATCCGATTTACCTCAAAATGAATGTCGATTTCAAGGAATTTTATATTTAATAAAAAATAAAACAGTTCAAAGTCTAATCATTCCACACCAGATACATTATTTTCACTCTAAGTTGATTTAGCTTTTAAATGAATTTAGCTCTAAATGATGCTATGACACAAATCGAGCTTTGGCCTCTTCAAAGAGATTTTGTGATATTTTATTGCAATTTGGACCTACTAATTTTATATTGATTCCGAACCATAAGTTTCTTTAAATTGAAACAATATTTAATTGGAACTACTGTAATATTAATTTAAAGCTGAGACACCATAAAGTGACATCGATATCTCGGTCTGGAACTGAATCCGGAACCTACTACATCATATAATAGCACACTACCACTACGACATCGGCAGCCTTTATGTTATATATTTGAAAACTGCCAATTTACTAACCATATTGACACCGAATTACTCCAAACAAGTGTTTCACTATTAAAAGCCATTATATCTATTTAATTTTGAAAATTTTGACATGTTTGACATGATTTTTCATTAAAATAATTTTAACATTTAACATACATTTTAATTTAAATATATAATATTTTATATAAAATATAAATAATAATTCTGTCGAAATGTTATTTCTTCATTATTTTACCGTGATATAAAACTATTAAAATAGAATTTTGTTAAATCTCTTCATTATTTGTATATCAAATATATTTTAAATAAGTATCTACATAATTTTAATTTGTGTCGCCCTCAATTAATTCTTTCATGTATATTTTAATATGAAAGAAAATAAAACACCTTTTTTATAAGTACCATAAAGATTTATACCTTTTTAAATAAATTTATGTAGTACTATATATTTTTTGTGTACTCTTACATTAATATATACGGTATTTTACAAATAAACATATATTTAATGATATTACACTTTATTTATGGGTTAAAAATGTTAGGAAATATGATACGTCGACGAGACTCAACATATAAATTTTGTTTTCTCCATCAACTTGAACTTTTCATGTGTATTCCACCTTTTATGTACAGAAAATAATTATTTCCTAGTTACGAACTAAAAAAAAAAAAAAATACATTTCTTTTTTCATTTATTTCATTTTAAATTTTCTTCATATTTTCATATTTTCCACAAGTAAATTGTGAGAATGCATATTAAATAAATTATGTTATGGACATACATATTACATTTTATCAGTGTTGGTAACCCGGAGATTTTTCAGAAACGTTATTCATTTTGTTTCATCATCATCATAATCATCTGTCACATTAGAAATTAGTTAAAAGTGGAAGTTCAGAATAGATATGTTCATCAGGTTTGATATTTTGGTATCATTCAATAGCAGAATTCAATCGAATTGCATAAATTACTTGACGTTGAGTAACTAACTATACTTTCGCAAATAATAAAGAAGAAAAATAAAATCCCTAATATAGAAATAGTAGAACCAATTGTTGATATTAAATTTTATGTAGTAGGCATCTGGGTAATTAGAGTATCGTCTTGGTATTCCTGCTAATCATAAGGAATGTTGAGGGAAAAATATGATATTTACTCCAATGAATATAATAGTAAATTGGCTTGTTAGTCAAGTAGGATTTAAGTATCAATAAATAAACCCAGCTATAATTACAAATACTGCTCCTATAGATAATACATAATGAAAATGGGAATAAAAATAATAAGTATCATGAAGAATATAGTCCTGGTGAACTTTAACTTCCTCAATGATATATTTCTGAACATTTGTTTTCAATAGTTGATTCCTAACTTTGTTAAGTAATTTTCCATTTCGTCATTCATCGTTTTTTTTTTGTCGTCCCCTGTATGTAGTGTTTACATACATACAGTGGACTTTGCGATGACATTCTAGCAACATATGCTGCCCATCTTAATCTTACTGCTTTAATATATTTGACTATATTTCATCTGGTTTCTTATCTGGACATACAAAACTATTTCGTTTTGTTTATTGATGCCAAATTAATTTCGTTACAGAATATGGTTCGGGAATGTAACAAAATAATCTTTTTTTTTCGTTACGGTATACATTATAAATTCAAAATTACGGTATAAATTACAAATACTTCTCATTTTTATGATGAAGTACTTCAAAGTATATTGAATTACTTTTTACTTCAAAGAGTTACTTAGAAATACTGTATTACTTCAATGAAGTACCGAAAGTTATACTTGTTTAATGCATTATTTAACAACTCTGGTTATTTGGTTACGTTACAGTAATGTTTCCTAACACTGCATTAGATGTATATAGTTTTTTAATCAAAGGTTATCTTTTCTGCATAGAAACTATATAGAATTTGATATTCTTTAGGTATATAAATAAAATATCCCATCGGTATCCTAGTAACATGTCATTAAAAGTTAAACCAAAGTTATTCATTACATAAACTTAGGATTTTGTTAAATGAAATATTTTAATCGAGTCATTATTATAAGGACGAAAAATTATAATTAAAATTTTGGAAGAATTTTTGTCGATAATTTTATATTCCATAAAATCTAAACCGCAATTTTTTTATATAACTAATATCGTAAATATTAGTACGCTAAATGAATATTTTCCAAAAAATTAATGAAAATATAATACATAAAGTAAAGAAAATAGTTTTTCATAAAATTAAATAGTTAACATACAATTTTCCTGTAGTAAAATTCCATTTCAACAAACAGACAAACAAATTGGAAATTACAAATATGTTTTTCACAGAATTTTTATATATTTTTTCGATATGTGCTTAAAAAATATTTATAAAGAGATAATGAAGGATAAGCTATTGATGATTTTATAGTAGGATATAGTAGAAATATAAACTTTATATAGACAATCTATTCACTTAATAGACACTTAATGGAGATATCAAACAGCATAGACATCCTTTAATCTCTATATACCATTTATTTTATATAGTATATATTTAATTTCAATTTGAATTTATTTTTAGTCCATTTAAATATAATCGAATATGGAATTTATTTTCGAATTATATATTAAAAGTTGATATTGTAAATTGAAGAAATTTATTATAGTAATCGATAAGCTAATAATATATTGGAAATAAAATATATTTTGTGAATTTGTATATTTCAAAGTACGGATACAATTATCAAGTATTATATAAAAACTAATTTAACAATTGTTAAATATAAATTACTACATATCACATTTTACTATATATATTTTAAATATTTTAATAAAATTCGTAATCATTTAATATACACAATTTTATATTGTGAAAATGGCAGTTATCAGGGAACGGGCAATAAGAAACTGGAAAATTTTAATGTCATTTAGTTTAAAATAATTATAACTTAAAATTTAGTTTAAAATAATTAAAACAACACTGAACAATTAAAACGACACTGTCGATTTCTGTGAAAACATTTAATTAAATTTATTTCGTTCAAAATCGCGGATTTTGCACTTCCTTTTCACCATTAAAGCTATATTATGAGGTCGCAGACGAACCGTGTTTCGTATTGAAATGACCTGAAATATTGTATTCTATCAACACAGAAATATTTTCATTAAAGAGCAAGGACATAGGTTTGTCATTATATTTATTGTAAAACAATAATTCCAACTCCACACTTCATTTAAGCTTCTATATACTCAGAATCATGCAATCATATAATTATTTAATTTAAACTTGACCAAAATATGTAATTTAATATTAGGATTTTAGTTATCTACAAATTTGTCTATTACAATAATTAAAAAAAATTGTTAGGAATCGCGGGCCTTACTGGGCAAGTTTCGCCCGCGAGTCACAGTTTCCCTCCACTTATTTAATATATTAAGTAAAACGATTAACAATTATTTAATTTTGTAATTGGTTATTTCTATATAGTTTAATATGAAATGGAATTATTACTAATCGTTTGAAAAGTTATATATATAGGAATAATTTCAGTGTTACATATTGGTTGGTTTGTAAGGATGAGGATCCGAAAACCTCACTCACTGAAGCCACAAATTTGGCCCGTTGTGCACCCCAGTCATTGGAGAAATTTTGCTACAGCGCATCAACCCAATCAGGTGAAAAGATGCTAAAGAAATTGAAAATATTGCTTTTTTTGTCTATGCAGCTACTAAAGTTTTTAAAGAAAACTTATTTTACGTCATACTTGCGTGCATTTGAAAAACTACATTTAAAATTGTTTCATATATTTCCATATGTTCTATACCGTTCTACTCAACTTGTCAACGATTTACCGGCACACGCAAGCTTCATTAGTGGCACTCTGTTTCTCACTTTAATTTAATCGATCTTCTAAACTAATATTAATTAAATGAATAATAATGTCAGGATAAATTCCAAAAAGTGTCTATCATTACATTATACCCTTTAATTTTTGTAAAATTGTTTTTTAATTATTATATTTATATATTTTTTTCTACCAGTCATTAAAGGAACATAAAATTCAATATTTCATTTTTTAGGGCAAATAAATATCAATATTCCTTCAAGACCTAATAAATTATCCTGGTGGAAAATTCGCGTTAAAATCAAAATATAAAGTTTTTTTTATATATATATATTAGAATGGTTGGGTTTTTAAACGGACCTTTATTTAATTGCTTTTAAACTGCTAAAACAAATCAAAATATATTGATTATATGTATTGATATAGGTATAGCTATTTGGATGTATATTATTTATGAAAGGATTTTCACTCAAAACAGCAACCTCTAAACAACAACAACAACAACAAAAATGTATTTTTTGAAAAAAAAAAGGAAATGAATTGTAAATTTTAATCTACAATAATTTACGATATACAAAAATGATGTATTTAAATCCTTAGCGAATAGTATTTTTAGCCAAATAATAATATAATTTTAAGAACTAGTAAGGGCTTAGTATTCAGAATTTTCAGTCATTAATATTATATAAAAATTAATAAATTCTTCCAGCTATGTTTCATCATTGATTAGAGCAACTTTGTTATTGATTACATTATAGATTAGATTTGATTTTACAGGGAGTTTCATTACTACTCCTAACACTGCAGCCATACGTAACGTTCCTGACCCGTATCGATAAAACAATACAACCGCTTGAGTGATATGAACCAATATTCTGAGTGTGCAATTATGTAACTAACGACGTGTCGTAAGAGTTTTCTCGGTCGTGATTTGCATTCACATAATATGCCTCATCTTCGCCTTTACAGACTCTGCACAATTGGTCTTCTGATATTCCAAGATTGTGAAGTTGAGTCTTAACTTTCCAGTGTCCTGTAATGAATCCTATCAGTATCCTGACTTTGTTCTAATTCATTAAATCACTGTGGTCCGAATAAAATTTGGATTTTGAATAAATATCAGAAACTGAGAAAATATTTAGGTATTTAAAATATAAAATGAAATTCTTTGGAATATGCTCGACCTGGGTCGAAGATAAGCTGTTAACAATGCTATCAGGCTATAGTTTTATGCATAAAGATTATAATTAAAATTGAAAGCATAAATTTCGAATATTGATTTTAGTCCCAGATAAAATTTATATTATAATGTTTTTGTTTAATCGGTTCACTAAATAATTTTAAGCTCATCAATCTTTTCGTAATTAATTTACAAAAAAAAAAAAATATAAAAAACAATTTTTAGAAAAAATAAATAATTTTTTTCTTTTTCGCATTAATTGTTTAGTTAATTGATTTCAACACGAAAAATAATTGCGATAAATTAATTAAATTAATTATTGCATAAAGTGTAAGAATAATGTTTGCTAGTAACATGGAAATTACACTTATTTGCTAGTTTTAGAATAATTATAAAGTGATATAAATATTTTTTTTTAATTTATTAAGTAAATTTAATAATTTCATATTGAGTATTGATTGATTTCAATTTAAAAAAATAAGTTCTAATTCGAGAAATCTCTTACCGAAATATTAATCATTAAAATTATAATTATTAGATCGCTAATTATCTTTGCCACCATTAGACAGAACAAAAATCGCATCGAAGTGAATTGAAATGTTTTTTCCAATTTTGATTTAGGAATTCCAAATATGATGTTCCAAGTGCTTATGTTTCCTTTCAGGTTATGTTTTTTTAGTTATCATTAGTAGTATATTAAAGCATATTTCCCAATGTTTCCGATTTTTCCACATATCCGATTTCTTTAATTTCTTCATACTGTGATCCAATTGAAGCCAGTAAAATTTAGTGGGTCCCTAACAATATTTTCGAATTATAACATATTTCTTTAAATATTTAAATACATATTTCTGAAATGATGCATTCTATAAAATTTTAATATACATACTCTGAATTTTGGTTAGTTTGTTTTTCATATGATTTTCTTTACAGATTAAAAACTTGTGCACCATTAAAAGCTTACGTTAGTTGTAACAAAATTCTGCATTTTCAGTCAAAACTTTTTTCCAAGAATAAAAAATTGTAGAACTACTAAAACATGGAGAATTCTGTCAGCATTTTTTTCTAGAATAGTAATCATTATTACTTTTTTATTTATAGTAATATAATTTCCACGATTTCCATCAACGAATATACAACCATAAATAAGATATAATTCTAGGAAAAAAAATAAAAATTCAGAACCGCAAAATTCCTGCAAAATGTTGAAAAATAATTTTCTTCGTTTTCCATTAAAAAGGTAAAATGAAAAAAAAAATATTGTTAGGAAATGCACCGGTATCGGATAAAAATACTACATGAGTTATCCTCCTATATATAAAATTACGACGGAACAGGATATACTCATGCAGAGAAAATACTATTAGCAAACGATTCTGTTTTGTTTTATTAACATAGATAATAAGTAGGTTATACGTTATATACGTATATCTTTTGTGGCCTTTAGTACGACGCCTGGCGACAAATCATTAACTAAAATAAAATTCAATTTTCATATGCAGAAAGAATTGAATTTGTTTTTTTTTTTTAGAAATATAAAAAATATTGTTTGTAGGTAGAATTGGAAAAAGGAAATTGAAAATATAAATATCACGTATGGGCCAGGATGAAGAGGAAACATATTATTGGTGGTAAAAATATTGTTTTTGTTATTGTGAAAAATAATGTTGTTTTGAATTAACCAGAGAACAGATGTCGCTAA
Organism: Rhamphomyia laevipes; assembly: GCA_963920725.1. Taxonomy (NCBI): domain Eukaryota; kingdom Metazoa; phylum Arthropoda; class Insecta; order Diptera; family Empididae; genus Rhamphomyia; species Rhamphomyia laevipes. Next base: position 53,884,773 of record OY987257.1, read on the forward strand.
AATATTATCTTTGTAACAGAAATTTCTATATCCAGCAATTGTGGAAAAAAAATTTACAATCTATAAATCTGTTAGAGCAGGATAGGATTTCATGGAAAAGTATGAATTAAGTGAGAAGTGGTCTATAATAATCTTATGTTAAATAATTTCTTGAATTATGCTGTTGTAGACATAACCTCGATTTAATTAGCAATCGAATATCTAATCTTCATCAATCCGGACATAAGCAACATCTTCTAGTTACCAAGAAAGATTGATAATTTGTTTGTGTAATAATAGGAGAATATTGTTAGTATGGCTATGTTAAAAGGAAAGCTTGATTTCTTGTACTTTCTTACATGCTGAGAAATAATTTTACTATCAGCAATGGATTAAGCTCTGATATCTCCAACACCGAAAACAAAGAAAAGTTAATAGACTAGACACTAGTCGCTTAATACAAGAGTGTTTAAAGAAAAATAAACACATACTTAATTATTAGAAAAACAAAACATTAAAACTTGAATTAACCAGGCTATCATTTACATAAGGGTCACAGTTCTGAAAAGAATGCTATGCAACTATACACGTCGTCACCTAGTATAGTAATTCAAACCATTATAAACTGAATAAAAATTTAGTTTTAGAACTAAAGTATAGTTCTAAAGGTATGACAGACACTACCAGTTGTCTACAAATAAAATATTCCCTAAGGAAAAACTGAAATTGAAGTTACAGCGTTAGAACACAAGCTTTAATTACAACTATTACTTAATTAACAGGTTTATAAGTTCTGAAAATAATGCTATTACTCTCCTCGGCTGTTACCTATTAATTCGAGGCTTAAAACTTTAAAAATTGAATAAAAAGAAGAAAAGAAATTATATAAAAACTGAAATTATAGTGCCAGCGTTATGACAGGTTTGAAACAATACATTGCTTAGGAATTTGATATGGAATCAAAATAATTTATTAAGGCTTTTAATATATTATCATGTCCACCTTGTTACGATTACGTAAATAATATTTTTCTATATTCTGTCTTTAATAGCATTTATTTTATGGTTATATTTCAATTTATATTACAGTATTTTTTTTTTTTTCGTAAAAAGTATTTATCATATTTTACTGTATTCCACTCTGTTGTTAAAATAATCCCTTAAAAAATTTTCTTTTATCTAGTACCATTTTTTCTGTCATACTGGAACATTCACCATTATCATGTTCGCAAACAAACCATTTTACATGTTCTAATACTCTCCTATATGTTTACACATATATATACAAAATTTGTGTATATTCAGGATTCAAATAAAATAAAATTTTGGTTAACATTATCATATATGTATATCAATTTTTTTTTATATATACATGCACACATAACTAGGAATATTTATGTAAAAAAAAGACAGTTTGTTTAACGCTCATGTAGAACATATTTCAAATTTAATCTTTTCCAAACCACCTTCCAGTATCTTTCCCTGAAGATTATGTTACCAACCACTCTGGCAAAAAAAAAAAAGACAAATTCTAATGTTTATTTTTTGTTAAAGCTCAAATGTTTTATGAAAAATCTGATGAATTCAAAAGTGTTTTAGTATCAAATTTAATTGGCTTGAGTATTTTGTTTTTTCAAAAATTATATTTTCATTTAAGACTTTGATGGATTTAGGAGAAAAATTTTCAATAATATTTTTTTCGTGTGAAAAATTAAGTGAAATTTTTTTTTAGAAAATAAATTTTATAACAAAAAATAATCATATTTTTTAATAACATTTGAAAATAGCTGATACTTAGAAGTACCTGTGCAGATAGCTCGTTGCTCGTAGTTATGTTCAAATGTGATTTATGTGAAACAGTATTTTGTAAAAGTTTCACATATGCAACTATAAGGCAACTATAATGTGTTTTATAGAAATCGAAATTTTATTGGGACCCACTGAAACTGTCGATACTAAATTTTTTAAGCACCAACTAGATTGCAATACTAATATGCGTTCTAAATTACATGAACTCCTTTAAGCTACTGATCTTTACCTTAGTCGACACTTGCCTAATCCAACCTGTTTACCAAATTTAATTGAAATTAAATTAAATATTCTTCGGAAATTGATATGCAATGAAACCCATTAAACCTACCGAATACAAATTTCAAGAACGTCAACATAACCTTCGACAGATTGTACACACCTGGTCCATTTTTATATTTGAAATAATAATTAAAAATATATTTTAAATTGAGTACCTCAAGTTGATGATAATTCTTTAAATTGTTATATAAAATTATAAAGTGGTTAACATGATGAATTTAAATATATAATTAAAAATTAACATGTTAACCAAAAGCAAATTAGTATTTAATATATTAATTATGAGTTTGTTTATTTCGAGTTACATACCACAATCTCTATAAATCAACTTTTTGCGCTTTACGATTATCGTCCTAGTTTTATTTTTCTGTTCCGGTTTAGCTCTAGTTTTTATCTTAATACAAAATCCAATTTTCTTACTAATAAATAAAATTAAAAAGTCATTGATATTGACACTGTTCAACTCTGTTCTGCCAAACCATCACATTTCCTTACGAGCAATTTTGTATTACAGTAAATTAATAGGGTGGGCTGTTGGATGTTCTGGTTTTCGAAGGGAATTCTGTCTTAGTGGATTTTTTTTTTAAACCAGAATACAAAAAAAAATCTACTCGCAGTGAAAAGGAGTTACCGAAAACAATTATTTATTAAATTTAAAATACGTAAACCGAAATGAAAAATCACTTATCAAAATATAGCTCCGATTAAGGTTACAGCTTATATTTTATTATTTCCTGGGTTGATCAAAAATGGCGGCTATTTTCGGGTTTTGGATTCCGGTTTTCGGTTTCCGGTTCCGTCCCGTTTAGACTATCTTGCTATAAATATATTTATAATATTTGATAAATTAAATTTCCAATGCCATTTTATTATGTAAATAATATTTAAGGTTTTTTTTCCCAAATTTAAAATAAACTATTTATTTAAACAATCTAATATTTAAATGATATACGTCATTTTGAACCTTACTCAAATATATTCGAAATGTTCTTCCATTTTTTTTGTTATCACAATGTATACCTACAACATTTTTATTTACACGTACAAATTTGAAAAACCCCTTTTTTTACCACTTCTTTTAATAACTTTTTAGTGTTTAAAAATTTATCATTTTCTTTCTGGGCCTAACGTGTATAATATGTTTTAAACGGATAAGGAAATTTTGTTATTCAACGGAAGGAAATATATTTTTTTTTTATATTTTTGTAATTCTCTACAGTTTCCTTATTTTTTTTTTATTTTATTATTCGTAAATGTTGGTTGAAATTTTTAGCAAATAATATCCGCTAAAGTATTTGAAAAATTCTTATATAAGCTAGTAATATTAATGTATATGTATCTATAGATACTTAAAAAAATATGTAAAGGTAAAAACTGACATTTTGTGTGTTGAAAATAATGTTTTTTTATGTTCTTCAACACCAACTTGATTTATGGTTGGAAATGTAAAAATTATATCAATTTCTTCGTTTGTATTTAAAAAAAAAACATCCTGCATATTGTTAGATTCCCACCAAAGGGGTATTTAATGTTGTGGAAAAATATTGGATTTAATAAAATCTAGTTTTCCAGGAAATATAATATTTAAAACTTTCATGTTATTAGAATTTTTGATTTACAATTTTATTTGGAAATTTAGCTATTTTTATCAGAATTGAAATAATTGAAGTAACTTGAAAATTAATTGAGTTTAAACCAATTTACTAATTAATATATAATATTAATAAGTTCATTACTCCTTTGGTAAATTTAACTTACTAATAATGATTCAATTTTTGAATTCTAAAGAAGCAAAGTTCTCTAAACTCTTGATCATAAATTTCGATATATATTTTCAAAAGAACAATTTTTAATCATATCATTGATGTGAGTCTATGAAATGAGTTGACTCAGTATAAAATGTTACCATGTTGCCAGCCTTGGAATTCCATTCAATTAATCATGTGGCAATTGTGGAAACGGAAGGCCAGAAATGTTTCACTTGGCTGGTATCAACTCAAGAACCTTAACGATACACGAGCAAGCCAACCTACATATTTGGTATGGTTTTTGAATGCCACGACATGGGTCTAAAATCAAGTCAGGTGGTCATATTAGTGGAAGAAAAACGAGACTAACAAGCTAATTGGCGTCGCTATTATATTGCATGGGACTTAAACAAACCAATCAATCTAGTACATCCAAAATTGCAAAATCAAGTGAGGAAAACTCTTACATTCAAGAGGACTATGTTCTCTGCTGTGTGAAGAAGAATAAGAATTAATCATATCCAAAAACAGTGGTATACCATAAATTTAGGTAATAATCAGCATTTTATACAAAATGCATTTTAGCATATTTTTGCATTCAATAAAATTGGTAATTTATGTATTAATTTTACATTCGATCAAGCACACTAAATTATGTGCAAGTAAAAAGAAAATTACCAATTTCGGAAAATCTATGGCTTTTTTTTTATTCTATAGTCCGGATACCATACTTACAAATTCTTTAATATTTTTCTTGTTTTTCACTTAACTCAATTTAAAGATGGGAAACCTTTTCTTTTCTCCATTTCTGTTTTTTTTTTTTTTGAAATATTTATTTAAAAGGTAAATATATTACCATCATTTAAATGTTTCTGAAACTTTTAGTCATATAAATTTATATATAACCAATTTCTCCCATACTTTCGCGATTTATTTTAATCTTCTTAACAAAGGAACGACAGTTCAAGATCTCTAACATTAAATATTATAATAAAAGAAAAAAACCAACAAATAGAAATAAAATCAATTTGTATCCAAGGATTATAAATCTTAAAGGACTGTAAATGTACTTCTTTTTTGGTTATACGTAAAAAAAATAAATAGATTTAATATTATAAGTATGTACACATATCTGGGGGGTTGTAAAAATATAAATATAAATTGAATTTTTAATTAATAAGAGGAAATATGAATTTATCTAATAATGTTTTTTGCAGGTTGTGTTGAATTTATAGATGAGTTAGTTGGACAAAATATGATATTAGTGCTATAATGTATAAAATGAACAGTCAATGAGTCAATTTTATTGAAACCAATTAATTTTCTTCTCGAATTTCATTATTGATAAGAAACGAGTTAAGGTTAATTTACATCCCTACACAACCAACTACCCTAACGATCAATTGCGTATATTATGTTAATTTAAAACCATTCGGTTTTCAAGATTCTATAAAAGCTTTGAATCTTTCTTTCAGATGTGTCAGTAATTTCTTGAACGATTAGAAAACTACATTTTTATCCGATAGATTTTGCAATCAAAAGATGGTCCAGTGTGTTACTATTGATTCTTCATCAATAGTACCCAGAATTTAAATTTTGTTCAAAGTAATACAACTTACCATTAGCTGCTGCGAAAATACCAGTGAGTTTTTCTAAACTACGAATATTAAAAAAGTTCAGTTTGGCTAAATGGGATTACATTTTTGGCCTTCTTCTTTACGAAATCTATAAAATGCTCACCTTGACGTTATATTTGGTGTGTTTTTTCAGTATATTAATTTCAACAAAATTTTCCATTACATGATTTCTGCTATTGCGAGCAATTAATTCAAATTATATTGATTCTGTTGTTTTTAACCTGCTTCTTGACTGAGGTTAGGTTAGACAATTATCAAGCAAGTTTAATTTTTATAAAAACAATTTTGTATAAAATGATTTCTATAATTTATTATTGATTGTTAGCTGTAGCTCAGTATTTTATAATAAATATTTAGTAAAACCTCCAAAGTAAAATAAATCAGCACATTATGTTTAAAAAATATGTGTATACAGAATAAAAAAGGATACAATGAATATAATATTGTTTCCTCATATATCCTTATACAACTAATAATATATTTGGTGGAAATGAAACATGTCATTTACAAGATGATATGGTGATAAAATATGAATTTATCATTGTATGAGAAAAATATTACATATTTTTTTTCCTTGGTACTATATATTATGATAAAATAATAATATTTATAGTAGGAGGAAGAGTGTCGTATTTTGGATGAAACGGATGGATTTAATAGTAGTATATATAACGTCACCATATTTTGTAATTTATATTTCAATAAAAAAAAATAAAATATAATAATATAAATATAATTTTTTTTCTTGTTAGATCTTGAGCAATCTTCGTCTTCTTGAGCAAGAACTGGTTAATTTATATTAAGTTTAGATGATGAGAGATAGATGGAAATGGATAAATTTATATATAAAGGTCACATCTAATGGTACTCTATGTGTAAATGATATATAAACATGTTCATTATATATATATATATTTATTGTAAGGTTTTACCCTTATATATAATATGATTTTGACTTTTATAAAATATATCTGATAAAAATGTATCCAGTAAATAAATGTTATGTGATTTGTTTAATGGAAAATAATATACAGACAAAAGGTGGATAAAAATGAGTTAAATTTTTTTTGTGAATATTATGTACATAGAGCAAAAAAAGAAAAAGGGAATCACTTTGATATCTTTATGTGATATTTGTGGTTGTTGTAGGTGATATTTTTTTTTTTGGTTTTGTCTTGAGGTCTATAAAGAAGACACGAAAACAAAAGAAATTCAAAATAATAGCAGCTATTAGTATATATCTTGTGATATATAGAGTTTAGGATATAGGAGGAACATACACATCAGTTTTATCAGGTACATAAATCGACATTATATTAGAGTATTAAAATAAATGATTGAAAGATTTTTCTTTAGTAATTGAATTCAGTACAAAATGATTATAGTATTGAGATAATTTTTTTTTTTTTGGTTGACAGTAATTAAATTCAATTTAGAGGATACAATAAAAATTATTAAAGTTATTTTAGTAATATATTTAAAGACATTATTATTAATATAATTACTATAAATAAATCGGTTTTAATAGAAAAATTTAGTTTAAATTAAATTAATAAATTACTACAATACTTTATAGATCGTATACCTTAAAAAATGTAATTATTAGTTGGTAAACTATAAACTGATTATAATATAGATAATAAGAATTACTATAATATTAAAAATTACAACTCAGACTTCAAATATTTCGTAAATCCTGAAAAATATACACGATCTAATTTTTTTTATTTTTTTATTTGTAAGAAAAACTTTAGATGTGATCTGAAAATTACTAACTTTTCACAAGAGTTGGTTGGTTGGTTCGTTTACAAGGGGTGACGGAATCAAAGTCCCTCGCGCACTTGAGCTTATTGGCCTGTTATACCCCCCCGTCGGCGGCCGATGATGTTTCTAGCACGTTGAGCATGTTGAGAAGCCGGCTTAACGGTACCTGCTTCCATCAAGTCTGTCAAGAAATAATGATCTAGATGTTTTAACCGTTTATTATGTACCGCAGGGTATCCTCATAGGAGATGCTCTACTACAATTTCATCAATCTCACCACACCCTCTGCAGCAGGATAACCGAGAGGCATGTTTTCTCAACAGAATATATCCTGTTGCAATGCCCGTGAAGAGTCTAATCGATGGTTTGCTCATGGAAAGAATTTTATTCGTTTTCTTAGAATTAAGGATTCCCCAGAAAAGTTTGGTGTGTACACCCTACCGAGTTCTGTCATCTAAGAAAATGTGTTTCTTGTGCCCAGGTCGCAATTAAATATTTTGGAAGTTTTAGAGTGCAGCCAATTATTATAGTATCTTCACAAGAGTAGTCGTTCTTAAATATTGTATACATTTTCTTCAATTATTTGAAAATATTGGTTGGTACTTATTTAAAAACATTTTAAAGTAAAACACTTATTTATCTTATTACATATTTCATGGTAACCATTTCAACACGTCATACAATGTCACTTTAATTCTGTCACTGCCATATAGAAACACAAAATTAGCATGCAACCCATCTTTTTTATTCCATTTTATGAATAGTATTTGATATTTATATAATTATGATCGATTTATTTATTATTTTCTAACTTATGAGTTTTTTAATAACTACGATAATCCTTTCAGCTGGTTTTCACGTTTCAAGGTCTAAAATTTGTCAGGTTGGGATAAAAATTTCTTTATATGAGAATTGTTTTGTTCACAATTGATTTAAAATTAAATATAATATAATTAGAACTAAGTTATAATAGTAAATAACCAATATGTTAATAAAATCGTACTTAGGACATGTAAAACCTCTTATATGTTCAAAGGCTACATAGATAATTTATAGAAAAAATGTCCTTTTTAATTGAATTGGTCAAACTCTTTAAATTTTTCAATGATTCAGAGAAAAACCATTAAAAAAATTAAGTTATATGTAAACTGAAGATATCCTTAAATATTAAAAAAAAAAAAATCTTGAATATTTTACAAAACATTTGTAATCCTCTTAGTTTATAATTTAACTTGAAATGAACAAATTTCAATATTTTTTCTCTGACATTTTCTATTTATAAATTGAGTAATTTATATTGAAATCAAATTTATCGAAATCTTTACCTTTAATATATTAATATATAAAATGAATTTATCCAAAATCATTTTGTATAAAATTTCCAAAAAATTTCAAAATAAAATTTACACAAGGATTAAATAATTTCTAATAATCATCATCCTTTTTTTTATGTTTTTCTCATTTTTTTTACTATATATTGTCCAAAGATAAAGTTGAATATAATTTTGTAGATATTATGGTACGTGGATATAACCATGATAAGTAGAAAATAATATTATATCAAGTTTATGTTGTTGTTATTGTTAGTGAGTTCAGTAGCCTAAATTTTATATATATATATTTAGTTCGTATCCAAGTTCAAGAGATGAATGAAGAATATTTTTTTTTTAAGAAAATGCTATTTCATTCCTCAATTACCTTGAGGGGGTCAAGTCCAATATGTTACCAATTGGGTGCTTATTAACCGTAACCGATCGACAATAAAACCTTCATCAATCTAAAAACATCTTTATTTTATTTTAAATTTTTTTTTATAAAATTACATTTTGATAGAATATTTTGCTGATGCGTATAAACAAGGATTCTTTTTGTGAATCATCATCATTCACAAAAATTATTCATTAATCTATCTAGTATTATAATATGAAAAGTATGATACATGAAAATATATAAAAAAGTAAATTAATAGATGCAACCAACTAAAAAATGATATTAAAATTATTAATTTTGGTAAAGACAGTAAATAATTTTAATAAGTGGGACTATTTAAAAATTTTTTTTAAATAATCCAATGATAATCAGAAATTCTAGAGACACAATTTTACATAATCAAAATTTGTGTAAGCAAAGAAGACAGAAGTTAATTTAATTGGAAAATTCATAATTTCTTTTCCAATTAAAAACTAATTTACCGTGAAAACTTTGAGTATTGTGTAGGGACATATTTTAATATCAATATTTAAAATCCTTCAAATTTTCTATAATCAATATCATCAATTTTATATTTTCAATATCATTTTAGCTAAAGTGATAAATGTTAAATTAATGATGCTTCTATAATATTTTATTTATATACAGAGACGTTGAAAATTTCTTATATTTGTTTTTTGAATTAACACTAGGACAGCCAACTGGATAAAAAAATTTCAAACTTTCATTTATCCTGCATTTTAATCATTTTTAGGAATGTAGTCAACTTAAATTTGTAATTTTGATGGTTTTTAAATTAACTATTTCGAATCTTGAGCAGCTCTAGTGTAAAAATATTTATTTTGCAGTAAAAAATTAGATATTAAATTTATTTTTGGATTTAGATTATTAAATGTTCATCTATTTGAGACAAAGTGTTTTGTAGTTTTTGTGAGAATTGTAGATTTGGTAATATTCAGAGCATTATTTATCTAATTTACTGAAAAGATGTTAATATTTATTCTAATCTATCATTAATCATATTTTGATCGATCTATACTTATACTATGATGATTATCATATAATGTAATTTAAAGCTACGAAAAGCATGTTAAATTTGTATCCTATACTTTAATTGAATTGTTGATGGTTCGTAATATCAAATTCACTGAAGCCTGTTAAATACTACCTACCTACCGATACTTCTGTATTTGGAGATACTTCTGTATTTATAGTGAGTTCGACAACAATTATTCCAGACGATATTTGATGACAAATCCGAGCTAGTGAATTTTATAAAGGTGTTTTCTAAGGTATATAACCCTGTTAATGTTACGACATTATTAGAAGCTCGATTAACTGAATTTTTTGAAACGTCAGTTTCCAAATACTGAGCTCCTGTAAGCGTGGCAATTATGCATTTATCCATTATTTTATAGCCATTTATGCAGGATTGATAATTTGATTCTTTTCTGTTTGCTGTAGTGTGTCCATTAAAATATCCTTTATATTGAAGAGCTTATCAATAAATCCATGATAATAGAAAATGACAATTTAATTTAAACAAATTTTTGAGACAATTGATAGCACATTTTAAAGATGATCCATATAGCATCCATAAATGTTCGAGTTGTTTTTGTGTATTTAAGATAATATCGTTCTATCGTTCAATGTTAAACTATACAAAATCATTTTATATGAAAATTTCAAGATAATGTCTAGCTAAAGTTTTATAATATTTAAGACTCTTAAGACTTTTTCTATACAATTCTTTTTTTAACACTATAAATATACTAACAATATAAAATTTGTCTATAATCTTACTGTTACAAAGGAGAGTCCATCTCCATCTGGATAGTTTTCTAATAATATTCCAGGATTATTTTAAATATAGTAATCGTGAAAGTTATGTAAAATGATGGAAAATTTATTTTAAAGCTTTAAGATTTTTTTTTATTTATTTTCGTAATCTTTTAAAACTTTTTTAAGGCCATTTTGTTATTATTATAAATATAATTTTTCTTTCAAATATGAAAATAAAAATTCAAATGATATGGGTTTACTTTGAGTTCAATTAAAAGGATACAAACAATATAAAATGAAATACAAATATAAATAATTTTGTATTTAATATTTATTTTTTATTAAAAAGTTTTTTTTATTTAATTAATTAAAAATTATAAGGAATAAAGTTGAAAACTTTATTATCATATATATGAGTAAAATTCATGCTACAGACATACATTTTTAACAGATCTGTAACATAACTTAAAATGGTACTTTATTTTTTTCCATTTTCTTTTTATCCTATATGGTAAATTGTGTTTTATATGTATTTAAAAATTCAGAAAATTCAGGCAAAATTTAAATATATTATCAAGTAAAATTGAAAATTTTAATAATTCTTTTAAAAATGTTTAAAATAAATTGTATTCTACTGTAAAATGAGCACACAATAAGGAAATTGAAAATTAATGGAAATTTATTTGAAAAATCTATTTTTAGGAACTTTCGAAACTTTCATATTTTCATAGTATAAATATATTGCTTTGTAAGTGGACGAATAAAAGCAAAATGTACAAATTTACAAATTACATAATAATATTCTATATTACTATATTAAAAAAGAACTTTTTAAGATGATATGAGGGTGTCAACTGCAAAATTTTTGATAAGGATATTTTCCTTAAAAGTTTTTGTTTTACTTTTTAATGTTGACATTTCATTATTTTAAATTTTTCATGTGGATACGTTATAATTTCACAAATTTTCAATATCCTGGTATACTACATATAAAAATGATATTATTCCAAATTGTTAGTATAAAACATGATTAATTTTATATAATATTTATTTTCTTATTTCTTAAATTTTATATATAGATTGTTTATAGTTTTAATTTTAATTTAAATTCAAGGAAAAAAATTAAAATTTGAAAGCATAGACAATTCAATCGATAATATAAATTTTTGGATAAGTTATAAGTGAACCATGAATTTCAGAAATAATGTAAGAATTAAATTTGTTCAAAGATTCAACCTGATATTATATACAATAAAATTATAAATTTACCGAATAGGTTCAAACTTCAAATAAATTTAATATAATGTTGAAAAATGATTAACTTTCTGTCCGTTCAAGATGTTTGTAACTTTGTCCATGAATAGGGGTTAATTTTACACCAAAAATATCTATAAATGATCAAATAATAACCAAGGTATACATATAATAAAGGAAAAATATCAGGTAGTTACCTATAAAACCCCTTTTATAGGATAATTTTATATATACCACGTCAGTTTTTCATATACCACAGTTTGTCACACAGCTAAAAAATGAAAAACTTCGAGATTTGGCCTTCTCAGTTATCCATTTTTGTAATTAATTAAATTTGAAATCAGAAACTAAAAAGTCAATTCCAATATTTTGTTATATTGAAGTGTAAATTGTAATGCATAATCTTTTGGTATACCATAAATAAAGCGATGCAGTCACAGGACTAAATTAATATTTATGATAGTTTAGCGTTGGTATTAAATATAAATATTATGATAATACGAAAGCAAATATTTCTGAAATTTAAATATATATATGGAAATAAATAATTAAAATTGTTCAGTAAATATAATTTGAAATCATATTAAAATAATTGTGAAAGCACTACCGAATTCATTTAAAAATACAAAACATTAAAAAATTTATATTTACTTTAAAGTTTATTAAAATTTGCTTTATCGATTTTATAAATTCTTTTTTATTTTATTAAAATATAGTGTATAAATATTTACATAATTGTGGTATAAATAATTTCAAATGCCCATATAAACTTCAAAAATTTGTTAGTTATTATAATTAAATAGGTTTTAGTGATTATCTATAATATTAAAATTGTTTTGTAGGATTATTATCACCATCGATTACATTTACTAAATAATTGTAATTATTATTTATTTTTGTGGTCAATATTGTTTCATTTTATTTGATAAATAATATAAAATTAAAATATTATATTAAAATTGTTGTTAAACAAAATTTTAATTATAAATATTTTAAAATATCAAAGTCGTAGGTAATTTTATAAAATTAAATTTAAATGGAATTTTTTTTAAAAAGATCGATGTCCATACTATTCAAAGTTAAGTTCTTTGAGTGATCCATACCAAGGCGAACCTTTCGGTAAAATTTTGAAGTTCTCAGGTTTATAGGAGAAAATTTGTAGCTCTTTAATTTCTATTATAACTCATAGCTGAAAAACTTCCAAATATTTTATCTTTACTTCTTAATATCTAAAGTTTATCATTTTATTACACGTCAAGTTACAACATTTAGGCATTATTTGACTTTATGTTTAAGTATTTTAACTCAAAATTATCATATTCCATCTTAAAATTTATTGCAAAACAATACGACATTTTTATCGTAATTTGAGATGCATCAATCTATTGCAACTCAATATCATTTATATTGTATGTAAGTCAGTCAATCAGATGAAAATTACCAATATTAATGTAACTAAATTTATTTATTCTAACTTAATTATTTAATTATAACTAATTAATAATTAATATTGTAATATTTTTATTTGAAACAATGCAGAAATAAATTATGTTTCTAATAAATACAAATTTTTCATCGACTTTTAACTAGGACTGAAATAAAACAATATTTCTGTAATCTATAATTCTTAGGATTAGGACTATTTGTATAAGCTCTCCTACATTGTGGTATCATGAACAAAACGTTATATTTTTTACTAGCAACAATTTCGATATGAATAATGAGATTCCGCGGTTTGATAAAAAAGAATTCTGAAAACACGAAAATGATTTCCGGAATGGGCTAGTAATAAATTGTAGAAAAAGAGCTGATAACAGAGTTAGGTTCTCTCAAAAATTTGAATGTTGCAATGAAAATTTAAACAATATAAATTATAATTATAAAAATGGCACCAATAAACCTCAAAACTGCAAGAATTTTTAGAAATAAATATTTCTCTTGACGTATATTTCTTTAGTTTATATATTAAATATAAAAGAAATATATTTTCTTGAATTGGAAGTTGGAAGATGTAATTTGTGAGCAATAAAAAATTTCACTTTAAAATTCACATTAACATTTATATTATTTTTAAAATTATATTTTACATTTTCAGTGGTCATTTTCGCTATAAAAAAAAAGACTTTTAATAGATTTACAATAAATTATTTGAAAATTATTTTCGAAGTTTTACAAGAGTCCTGGAAGAAAATATTTAACTTCATTATTTATAGAACGACTACAATATATAAAAAAAAACCAATAAAATTTGTAGTACAAAACTTTTTATTTTATATCAAAAAATGAAATATTTATTTCAACAAAATTGACCTCTTCTTTTAGTTGTAGAAATGACAATATTTTTTACAGAGGTGGTCGTAACTCTTATACAGAGGACCTTCTTTTTGTACTATGACATAATTTCAAGACTGTTTAGTACACAAAACTTTATTTTATTATAAGTACGTAATAATTCTATCATAAACGACAATTGGCTCCTGTTATCTTATCGTCAATGCAGAATATTTATAGTAAGAAATATTTTTTTTTAAAGTTATTTTATTCATTTTTTATCAGCGAAATGTGAGGTGGTTTGTATCTTTACACATTTGTAAAAAATGAAATTGTTCTAGACTATGAGAAAGTTTAAAAAAGTTGCGCTAATCTAGGGTGAGCAGATAACTCTTAGTTGTGTTTTGTAATTAACAGTGCTGTATGAAAATCTATGCTTTGTTAAAAAATTTACATCTTTTAAAACACCAATATTGTATTTTAAATAATTCAAAATTTTGATATGGGTTCACTGAAACTGCCATAGGCATAAAATATATTAAAAAACCAAATTTAGTTGAAATCGGATAAAAATTACATTGTTGTTAGAACATAAATCAAATATTTTTCGGAAACTTATTAGTTTCCATTTCTCATGAACCACTTAAAGCTACCAGCTACAAATATGACAACATGTGTAGAAAATATCATTGAAATCGGTTAAGAATCACTGTATAGCAGAGTAGATCATTGAATTTAAGAAATGTAATTGAATTATCGAGTTCAAATTTTACAGGTACCAACTAGATTAGGAAACTAAACTATGATCTGGACCAAATTTAATTTAAAATAATGACTATACACTTTAGAACATATGAAATATTAATTGGAAATTATAATGAACTCCATGAAGCTACTAACCTCACAATTACTATGTACCTATAATTTAATTGAAATCGTATAACCAAATTCGGAAACTGAAGCTGCCTATCTAAGGACCTACAGAAGGTACAGTATCTAAAGATTAAAGTAGATCACAAAACTAAGATGTATTCTAAATGTTATTGAAACCACGTAATAATTACTTATTCTAGATCTCTAGAGCATTGTACTAACTAATGAGATACAATTTTTAAATTAAATTCTTTATTTCAAACATTTCCTCTCTTAGTGAAATTATTTCTTGTATATGGAAGAACTTTGACAGTTAATATATATTGATAATAAAATCTTTACCCAAATATCACATCACAAAATGACCGTATATTAATACAAATGTATATGACATTTATGCTTCATACAATACATTTGTTACATACGACAATTTATTCTAATAATAGGTAAAATGCTCGAATGTTGTAAGATAAAAAATCTCATCAACAGTGAAATTTTGAGATGATGGCAAAATTCAACATTATTAAAACTGGACATTAACATTTAAGTTTTTATATTATAATTAATTACATATTTCAATACAAAAACGATATTAAATTTTTGAATTATGAACAATTATGTATTCATTAACACCAATCAGTAAATGATTTTGTCTGTCAGTTCATCTAAGTCTACATTAAAATTTCATGATTATTTTCATTGTTAAGAAATTGGTTTCCAATTCATAATATTTCATAAATAAAATGTATAATTAATGAATGATTTTAACGTCATTATGTTAACCATTTACAAAACATACAAAAATAATGACATTTAAATTTAAATTTTCGAAAATAATTTAGTTAAATAATTTTTTTAAATTTGAATTATATTTTTCAGTTTGAAGTAATAATCTCAAAATTTATTATTACAAAAAATATTACATCCATCATTAAATCGATTTTTTTTTATCATTTCATCTACTCAACCGAAAATACTAAAAAGGATTTTTGTATCCTATAATTTTTTTTGAAATTTATTATAAAAAAAAATATTATAAATATAATCGTAAAGCCATAAAATTTTATATGATATTACATAAAAATATACCTTGCATTAAATTTTTCACTTTGTAAATATATAAATATGAAAAAAATAAAAATAAAATTAAAAATGAAAACCAATAAAAATATAAAAGTTAAAATAAGTTAATATGAATGAACAACGAATGTTAAAATGAAATTTATCATTATTTTCCTGTGGAAAATATGCAAAAAAAAAATCATTTTTTATCACTTTTTTTGGTTGTTATATTGTCGGAAAGTTGTGTGTAAAATTTTAAAGATTCGTTAAATATATAAAAAATTATAAAAAAAATTTTTAGTTAAAGTATTTAAAAAATATAATTTGAAATGTAAAATATTTAAAATTAAATAAATTTTTTATTTATAAAATTAATTAAATGGAAACCGTATAAAAGTTTAAATTTTGATGGTAAATTAATTATAATTTATTTCAGATTCCTTTAAAATATTGATTTAAATTTTAAAATTTTTATTTTTATGGGTTCATGGAAATTTTCTTGATTGGGTATGGATAAAATAGCATTCACATAGAGTACTATATAATTTTAGGTACTATTACTATAAGTATTAAAGTTAATCGAATATATTTATCTGTTTGCATAATTATTAATTATAGTTCCTTATGTTAAAGTAGGTCCAGTTGTCCCAACCTCCCTCCAAAACCAGTAATTTCAAAGAAGTACATTAAGTTTTTGAACTGGTTCGACAGCAGTTTTATTGTATCCATAAATCCGTGACCAAGGAAGGCGATGAAGTGTGAATTGAGGCAGTTTTTCACATGAAAATATGTTCAGGCAATTCCTCTTCGTATTCGTACATTTTGTATACATTGTTAGGAGCTATAGTCCTGAATATAAGTAAATGCTTCTTCAGGTTACAGGTCCGGTAATTAACCCAGTAATTATTCGTACAGTGTAGTGTGCTCATATAAAGTAGCTCACGAATAAATTGGTTAGCATTGTTTTGCCTTGTGCAGAGTTCCAGTGTTTTTGTATTTGTAAATTCATCCATATTTTAATTTCCAATTCTTCAGTGGCAATAGAAATAAGTTTTCAGTTAAATAATTTAATTGAGAATCTAAAAAAAATACTTTTTATTATATATTTGTCCTTTCAACATGATTACAATTCTGGTTAATAATGTACAGATTCCAAAAAGCATAAAGGAATTATAAAAAAAATATCCTTGTCACACATAAAATCAAAGACGAACAATACAAAAAATTTCAAACTTTATTATATTGTATATCCACCGACAATTCCCAGTTGAACTGGTTGGTTATACTGCTGGCCTGCTGGTCAACATTATGATTTTATCAACTACTAAAGAAAACAAAAGTAAAACACTTTTTCACCCCAATAACAAAAAAACAACCCACATAATAACATTAACCAAAATAAAATAACAAAAGAACAAAATAAAAATTATTAAAATTGAAAAAAATAAATTTTATTTCCAGCAAGTACGACGAATTTTCATATAAAAAAAAGGTTCATTTTAAAAAACATGGGCGAGTATTTTTTGGTGTCATTAACCGTCTCAACAGTTGAAAAAGTTATGTACCTAGAACAGTTGTAGGTGGAATATAAAAAAAAGCATAAAATTCATAATTTAATATCTGATATTGTGGGACAATCACTTGGGAAAAGATTTACTAATGTATAAAAATTGTTTTTTCTTTCTTTCATTTGTTGTATAAATAAATATAAAATTTTATTAATTTTACAGGTTAAGTTTTAAATTTACTAGATTTTATAATTTTACTGATAAAACTTTGTTAGTCTTTTTCACAATTTTTAGAACAAAGGTGGTACAAAAGTCATGGTACCATTTTGAAAGCTAATAGAATTAATAACTTTTTTTTCCTCCACAATATGTTTATTTAATCTTTTAGAAGATTATATCAGCTAAATCTGTGCACAGCCAGATACTTTGCAATGTTATGGTCTTTTTACAAGATTCCATTTAACTTTTATAGAAATATTGATGTGATTTTTTGACGAATCTTATTCTTCATAAGTATTTATTTTGTTCCACTGTTTAGCTTTAAAATATTAAACGAGATTAAAAACAGAGACCGAAATTTATAGCCTAAGAATTGAATATTTATAATTAAATTAAATTTAATTGAATTAATTGAAAGTTATATTTGTACTTTATTATAATTTGGAACTTTTCATTTTAGTGTTCTGCAAACTAATTAACTTTAAATTTGGAGTCTAATTGGATTTGATCTAAATTAAACATCTGCGTAGTTGATCTAGCTAGAGGAACCGGAGATGAACGTGAAACAACTGAATACTTTTTATGTTATTATCTCTGTCACTTGCGACGGATATGCTTTGGTTCTTACTACATTAAAGAACTGCATAAAAAATGTGTTCTGTTTTGGAAACTAATTCTGAAATTCGGTCGAATAATATTCAGTCGATAAGTGTAATGTGAAGGATACGATGGATACGACACAATGTTCGTAATTCTGACATAAATGCATAAACCGACAGCGAGTTTAGATTTTTAAATTTACAGAACTCAGAAACATTCAAAAAAGTGTTATGTCTTAAAATTTGATTTTAGTTGAAAACTTTTTAAAAGTTTTTTTGATATGTAATAAAGCCGGATAAATAAATTGTCATTTGACTCAATAAACAACAATTTTCATATAAAAATTTACACAAAAACACTTTAGTACAGAATTTGAATTTGATTATAGAAATTTTTTTTTGCGGACTTTTCCTTTCCTAAATTCATATGAAATTTATCGTAATGATTTTATCAAATATATTTTTCAAAATGACTTAAATATTATAATTTATTTTATTCTACTTTTTATATATTTCATTTTTCATATAAATAAATATTAAATTAAATTAAATTAATTCATAACATAATTTTATCAACATTGTAGATACATTTTATAATATTCTTTAAAATTTAATTCTTTTATGTCATCATCAGTCATAAATTATTATAAAAAAAAAAATTTCTGAAAAAATAAAAAATAAATAAATAGCATTTATACATAAATGTTACTAAATAATTCTCTGCGTATAATATATTTTAATTTAACGACGTAACAATCTCTAAAGTATACATAAAATGAATCTATACGATACGAGTATATTGAATACACTATATTTGAACTGATGATCTTCATATATCTAAGTACCTATTCAGTTGTCCTCCAATATATGGAAACTATAATAAACTATATATTTATATAAATGTATAGAATATCTGTTGTTAAATATATAACTATCTCTGGATTTCAAAATCGCGGACGTTCTACAGTGTACACTTAAGTATTTATTTTTTATTATGTGATATGGAAAAATATAAATTTTTCAAAAAAAAAAAAAATACAAATATTATAGTAGAAAAATATGAATAATAAAAAATAAATAATCTAGAATTGTTTTAAAAACTTAATGTCATTTTATGTGTCTACAATTTAAAATATAAACATATTTTTTTTTACACAAATTACACTGAATTACAAAAAATTTCAATCGAAAATAATGAAATTTCACATCACCGAAAACATTTTGAGTCAATTTTTGTATTTATGGTTCATATTATTTTGTAAATTTGGAAAATTTCAAGGTACATTCAGTTTTTCATAATTTTTCTTTAGTTTTAATGACATAAATTATACCGATTCCCTGAGTTTTTTTTAGTGTTTTTTTTTTCATATCATTTCTACTTTTATATTTACGACTGATACACTAGTAATTCCAGAAAAATTCATCGTATCATGGGTGCAATTATCGATGGTAAATGATGGTAATGTTAACATTGCTATAACAGCCATTAAAGTTGTTATGATATGCTAATATTGTTTTGAAAAAAGCTGATGTCGATCTTACTAAAAGTACTGGTGAATGTAGAGATGAAGAGGTTTGAAAAAATTATAACCATTATTTTTAATAATAATACAAAATCCCAAATAGGGAAAATGATATTACAGATTGTAAATATACAGACTTCATCTAATTTGGATTGAAAATATCGTGAAGATTTGTAACGTTTAAATGAAATTCATTCCCATCGTGGTATATATCATTACTGTGGTCTTCGGGTCCGTGGTAAATATACAAAAGCTATTGGTCGTCGTTGGTTGTATACTATTGGTGTTGTAAATCATTTATTATTTTTGCTTAATACTTTTATATCTACAATTAAAATAATATGGAAATAATAAAAGTAAATGAAAATAAATTCTTTATATAAAATTAAAATAAAAAACACTGTAAATTGACAGGAAAATTGGGTTAGGTTGAACTATTGTTATCATGGATCAATATATTTACGAATAAGTCTATCTCTGTCAGTAGGATAATCTAATTCATTTGTTTGGCAATGATTGAACAATTTAGTACTACAAAATGAAGATAGTTTCATATATTTGGTTAATTGGTTTGAGAAGGGGGGAATCGAAGCGCCCAAACCTTGTACCTAGACCATATGGTCCGTTGTACCGCCTTACGAAACGTTATGCATTTTCACTACGAATCGTACCATCCGACTTTTTTAATAAAGTTTATCAATTAGAAGGCTTTTTCTTGCTTACTTCTATAAAATTATCTTGCAAAATCAAAACCGAATTTTTTTTATATTTTATTACACAGAGAAGGACAGTGACATAAAAGTTGTTGAATTGTCTCGTCATCTTCAACACAGTTTCTACAAGTGGTTTCTATTGTCAGTCTTAGTCGCACGTCATGTTTACGTAATAGTAACGTATTACATATTTACTATTTCTTCAATTCGTGGTGACATATGAAATTTGTGAGCATTTTATATTTAGCTATAGCTAAAATCGTGTAATTATAAACCTTACATGTAGCTAAGCTACAGTACAGAACAAGGTATAATAAATTGACAACTCAAAATTGAAGAAAACTTTTTAAAAGTTAAAATTTTGCAAATAATCGAAATAATGAAAATTCGGATAAAAATCTATTCAATTTGTAGATTGTTAGATGAAAAAAAAATGAAACCTCGAATCATGATGTATGACATTTTGAAGTCAACTCCAAACATATAAATTTATGCTATATAGATATTTATACAAAAACCAGAATGAATGATATTTATAAAAGTTTTTTATTTTTTTTTATGTTTTTAATATCAAGAGGGAATTTTGTTTTTTTTTATATGCGGGATTCTAAATTGATCTTAACAAGGCTTAATTGATTACCATTGTATGTGTGCATAAATATGAATATAAGACTAACAAATACCATTTTTTTTTGTTGTTGGTAATCATAATATTTATTATGTATTTGTAAAATATGTTTTGCAGTTTCACACGATAGCATCAAAAATGTTGAATAAAGATAGTTTTTTGTTGTTGTATTTTGCTGTCATATTTAGATTGTATGACTATATAATTTTGTTTTGGTTATTTTCTAGATTCTCTAATGGAATACAAAAATTTTTAGTTCATTGTTTATGGTATATAGAAATTTCAGTATAAACTTTAACTAAAAGAAAAAATATCGAAAATATTTTAAGATTAATTATAATTTTAATTATTAAAGTTAAAATATTTTTTTTTCTAAGGATTGTTTTGCAGGATATTTTCATTGCTCCAGCTCCAGGTATATCATAAATTGTATTATGAGAAATAAATTTAGAACTGTGAGTTAATTAGATTAATTAGAAAAACATGCGACATATGAAAAGACTAAATGGAAAATATTAATTTCCATATTCCTTGAAAATGTTTTCTTTGTCGAATTGGCCGTTCTCTTAAAATATTAACGTATGAAAAAATAAAAAAAAATATTATAATTTTTACTCCAAACTGGCTTTTACTCCAAACGCTCATGGTGATTATCCTTCGACTACGAAATTATACTTAACCATCAAAGTGACTAATAAAATTCAATTCTGACTTGCCATTTTAACTAAAATAATTATGAGGATTTAATTACGCGCTTAAGTTAAGCCATTTTTTCATACAAATTTCTGATAAAAGTTTTATGTAGAGAGCTATGTCTGGTAAAATTTGGTGTTACTTTAATATTTCTGATTTAATTTTCATAATTTTTCGTTTATTCGTTTTGCGGACTACGCGTGATATCTGCTATACTTTTTGAAATTTATATAGTTGCCAAAACTGTCATTCCTTTTTCTAGTAACTCTAGTATTTAATATTCAATATATTGAAACAATTTTTTTGTATTATATAATTTTGTTCTATAAAGTAAAACCATGGAAATGATTTTGAATAATTGGATATATTTGGTAGGCCATAAAATTTGGTTTTAATGTAGAGTAAAAGTTTGTAAAATGTAAAATAGTATACAAATAATGTATGAAAATTTTATGCATTTTGGCCCAATTCAAATAATCTTTAAGGAAATTTAATTAACTTGGTTTTTTATTTGGAAACTTTTCGACTATTTAATTGATTAAATATTTATGGTTATATGAATTCTTTAATTTGAATTGTTTAAACTACTTTTAACTAGTATGTTAAAACAAATTATAAATTTTTAAATGGTATATTAAAAATATGTAAATTTACTACTATTATTTTCATTATTATAAATGAACAAAAAGTAGAAAAATTTGATTTTCAAAATCCTTGAAAACAGCATAACACTTTAAACAAATTTCATTTAAGAAATTGTAATAGATGGGAAATACAAAATTTAAAATATTAAGCAATGTTAAAATGTTCGTTTGTTAGGTACTTGATTTTCGGAAGCATTTTGAAAAGGAAACTGAAAACGAAAATGTTATTGGTTCTATAATAAAGACCTGAATAGAATCAGAAATATAATTACGAGCAACAAACCCTGGCAAATGTCTTGACATCAAATTCAGAAACATTTGGATATAAAATTTCGGTTGATAACAACAAATTCATTTATATCAAAAATTACATTATATTTTGAATTTTATCAATAAATATATTTAAAATTTATTTTGTTTGACCTGTAAATATTTTGCTTGCGGCCTTTAATGTACTGACTACGTTTCAGTAACGTCAGAAATTGACAAGTTGATTTGGTGTTCAATTTCTGGATTTTATGATTTATGTAATAATTAATTGTTGATATTTTACAATTTTATTACTGAAATACATTTGTACATAACTTAAAATTGTATTATACAAATTAATCATGAAATTTATTAAAGTGCATATCAAATATATACTAATAATTACAATTTAAATATAATATAACTTAAATAAATAATATACTTTGTCATTTATGTTATTAAATTTGCAATTCTAAAAAAATATTTATTGTAAAATAATTAATTAAATTTGTTTTTATTATTTTTTTATAAATTGTTCCAACAAATTTTAAAATAAACTTTATTATTTTATATGCAAACAAAAAGTACATTTGAATTATTATAGTGAATAAAAAAAAAAAAAAATGAAATTTGCATTTTACAGATTGTTAAATAAATACTATAAAAATAGTTAATTTTCCACTCGATAAATTTGAAATTATATTTTTGTAAAATTGTATATATAAAAAATGTATATTTAAAATTATATATTAGTTTTATTGATTAAAACAATTCACATTATTATATTAAATTAAAATGTAAATTTAATAAATTTTATTTATTTTAGGTATAATTGGTATGTGTTTAACAATATAAAAATGAGTTTAAAGTTAAAAAACTAACATTTATGGCCAGATATTTATCCAATAGTTGGAAAGATTTAAGATAAAAATTATAACTTAACATTAACAAATAATTTACTCACTCAAAATTTACATATTTCAATTAGCTAATTTCGATATTACACAAAAAATTATAAAATAAGTAAATATTTAAAGAACAAATTTGTAAGTTTAAATTTTAATTAACATACCAGAAATGAAATTTATTTATTGATACCATTTTCAAAATAGTAGTTCGCTACAGTTTATAATAAAATATAAATTCAAATCTTTTACTTGGAACAAAATATAATTATGTATTTAAAATGAAATTAATATTAAAAATTTTGAAATTTTTTCTATAAAAATACAAAGTTTTTATTAAAATTATGTTAAACCAAATTATTTACTGGCAAAATTAAATGCAAGTCTTGAAATGCTTGACTATTAAGCTTAAGAAACAAAATATTAATTATTTCGATTTTAGGTTTCATAGATTTTAATAAAACTTCATTTTTAATAGTTAATTTATATTTTTTCCATTCTAATGTAAGATTACACCTTGCTAAGTTCTTGGAGTATCGTGCTTCTTCAGGTGTTCTTTGCACGACCACGACTTCTTGATCCTTGAAGAATATAATGCTATTGATATACATTCTTATAATGCTATTGGGTTTTTTTCTGATGGTATGATCGATCCAGCTCCATTTTAATTATAATAGAATTTAAAGATTATAAATAATTTAATACTGTTTTCAATTGACCGATCATTATATACTATGTAATTATTACTATTATTTATTTACCTTAGGGTCCACTCAATCCTTAAAGGCTTTTCAACCATAAAATTACATGATTTCTTACTATAGCTATATAAAGATGGATTAGTTAGTGGTCTTTTTGATAAGAAACTGGTGTATCAGAATTGAGTGTCCAATTTGTAATCTGGTTATAATTATAGATTCTTTTCTGTTAAAATTATCAATATTTTTCTTATTGGGTTGATTTTGCCAGTAATTCTTAAAATTATCCAATAATTACTAAAGTTTATTTTAAAAATTGTTGGAAAAATTAATCTTTATAAAAGAATTTGTAATTATTATCAATTGGCTCGATTGTCGATTCCTTTGCTTAATATGTAATTTATTTTGAAACTAAATAAATCTTTTTTTATTTTTCGAATATAAATAATTAAATAAACTTATCAGATAATAAATTATTTTTCATTATAATAAATGTCGATTTTTTTTAAAAATAATATTTTTCAATATTACTAATATTACAATATTCTAAATTATTTATTTCTTTGCCAAATTTTAACATTATTCCTTTTTTAATATTCAATTTAAAGTCCTTAATTTATGCTCTGAAAATATGCTAAATTTAAATTTCATACTTTAAATGAACTAAACTATTTTTGTATCAAATTATATAAAACTAAATATATTAATTTTATAAATATTTCATTTTCTCAATGGCATGATAAGTCATTAAAATGTTCATTTAATATAAAATATAATTATAATCAGTTTTTAAAAGTCTTTAAGGAATTCTATCTACATTAATAATCCTTCAATTAATATTAAAATCCTCAATATATAATTAAATATATATTTTCAAAAATTGAATTCAATTAAAATATTTTTATTATAATTATACGATTGTTAAAATTAATGTTTAATTAATTTTCTATCTTCAATCATGTTTCATTTAACATTTTATTTTGATTTTTAACAAAAAAGACAAAATAATTTTTATATTCCAAAAAAAAATAAAAATAAAATGAATCAATTCAATTAAAAATAAATTGTAATTTAAGTTTGTCTACATGAAAGTCAATTAATTTCGATTTAATTAATTAATAAAAAAAAAATAAAATAAATCCATTTATAAATTCAAAGTGATTTGTAATTTAATGTTTGGTTTATTGTAAAAACATCAGTTTTTTAAATTTTAAAGTTTATGAATTAAATTCACCAATTAATTTTCTTCATTTTTTTTTGACTATACGAAAATACGAAATTGTGAAAAGATAAATTTTTAAAGTACTATTACAATGTACAATCATAATTTCATCTCAATTATTCTAATTAATATGATTAGTGATCAATTACGAATTTTAATTTCCATTATAATCTTTAATTGATCCTTAATATTTGCAAAATCATCAATAATCCAAAATTATATAAACAATTAAATTATTGAGTGCTGAAAGTCAATCAGATAAATTGACAAAATTCAAATAATAATAAAAAAAATCTGAATATCTTTATTTCTTAATAATGCATAAAACGATTTTGACAGACAGAATCATATATTAACATTTATATAACCAAAGCAATTATAAAGATATGTTGCAATTCAATAAGGAAAATCCTTGATTGTTGCCGCAAACAATTTTATAAAATTATATGATTGACTTGGCCGAGCTAGAAAATCAATTCTAATAAAATGTGATACCAAAAAAATAATAATAATTTATTTATTTCACTTATTTGTGACTTAATGGTCATTTAATTTTTGGACTGCATAATGTTAAACCACACATATACATAAATAACAGTTTATATATATGTTTGTATCTATATACCTAGTAACCTAATAAGATACGAATATTATGTCGTATAAACATTAAATTGAAACATTATTAAAGAGTTCAATTAATGTGATTTGGACAAATTGCATCACACAATTTTATTTTACACTTTAACCCTCATACGTTCCATATTCTCATTGGCACTTAAGGTTTTAATGGTAATTTCGACCAATGTGCAGTTTAGTTATTAAAAATTCAAATTATGTAAGTTTTCTATATTTCAGTATCGTAAAATTACAAAATAAAAACGAAATATGAAATGTATATAAAAATGTAATTCAATTTCAATGTCACCAGTAGATGGAAATAGGAATTACTGGAAATAAGGAAAAAGTTTAACCTTTTTTGGCTCGTGTAGTCATCAGTTTTAATCTGCTTCTTCGAATTTCAAAAAATAAAATGAAAATTGATTAAAATTTTTATACCAATAAATCTGATATATTTTTTTAAATTTTATTTTTTGAGGCAAGTGCATTTGATTGTATTAAAGAAATACACTAAAAAATTATATAATTTCAGACATTATGTTTGTAGTAAAATTTGACCACAAACCCTGCAAAGGTTAAATGTTCTGGATATATAGTTAAGAAAAATACACTGCTTGAAAATTTTATTTTATTATAGAAAATGGGTAAATAATATCGGAAACATGAATGTAAACTAAAAAGTAGAAAATGTAATTTTTGTATAGTAGTAAAATTGTTGTAGTCGAGGTTTCATCTATAAATTTGACATAAATTTTTATTAAATTTTATTAAAATAATGAAAATTTTTACATTTAGATTAGATTAAATGAAAACTATTTTATAAGACTGTCGAAATCTTGGATCATATCATTAAGGCAATCACAATAAGCAAATTCAAATTTACAGAGTATTTGGATTTGGATGAAACAGACCCGATACTCATCATTATGGAAATATGAATGAATTTAATTAATAATTAATTACTTAAAAATAAATTTGTTTCATTTTGACAAAATCTACTATTTTTTTGAACTGTGTAAATTTAATTTTAATTTCAGGTTCACAATTTTTATATTTTTATTATTATTTCTTTCAATTATTTTTGATTTCATAAATTAATTTTGAGTCTCTCAACTTGATTAAATGACCAAATGAATTTTTTTTATTGCGGGTGGTGGATCATTTATAAATTTTTGGTACTGTAGTTAAATGGCAGTTCGTTAAGCTTATTGAAAAACTAAATTAGTAGTTTGTTAGGACTTTGTTAAAATGTAATTTAATACTCGGTTATTATTAAATTACAAAAAATAAAAATAAAAAAATATAACAAAATACAAAATTGATTCTTTAAAAATCTCTCTTGGATTTTTTTGTTTTTATTAATCCAATTATGAAAAGTATAATATTGAAAATCAAATTTGATAGGAGATTATAAAAATTTCTATTAATTACAATTATAAAATTATTTAATTGATTTGATTAATTTAATTAATTGAATTTATTTATAGATGTAAGATTTTTGTAAATAATATTCTTCTTCAATTTCTAGATTCTCTTGTGGTGTCTACTACTCCTGTCTACCATTGCGTTGTATATCTGGTTATTGTCTTGAACTCCAGTCAGCTTTTACCCAAAGTTTCAGATTTCTTTTTAAATATTTTTCTTCCTTTTTCCGGGGCAAGTGGATTCCATTCCATATCCATTGTATACCGTGCAATATTACTTTCATCTTTTCAGAGTGTGTGACCAATCCGTTTCCATTTTCGCCTGTCTATTCTTTTCTTTCTTGGCCAGTTCTGTGAAGGAAAACTTCAGATTATAAATTGAGCCAATAAATAACATTAAGAATATATTTTGACAAGGATTTAAAGTAATCCAGTGAAAACAATTTACAGAAAAATTATTTATAGAAAACATAGCTAATTACTAGCTTTTTATGCTGAGCTGAATTCGGAACGCTGTTTCAACACAACACAAAGCAATGAAGATAAAGTTAAAATATAGGAATATAAAATTTTGGAAAATATATTTGAAAAGTATGGTAACTTTTGCTTTCCATTCAAACAGCATTCTCTTCAGCCTAAAATTATTATATTTCACATTTTTTGTAATCAACCAAATTTTATCCTTGCTACTTTACATTTTTCTTTGATATTTTTTAACATTAATTTATTTTTCTGAAAATCGTTTATATGTGAATTGACCAGTCAACAATTTCCAAATAAAAAATTGAATAAAAAATTTATTTGAAATCAATTTATACATAAATTTTTTCATTTTACAAAATTTGAAATTTTTTTTTTGTATATTTATTAAATTATAAAATACAAAATATATTTCCGCATCAATAACTAATAAGTCAATTATTATAAAAAAAAATATTTAAAAATAAAAATACATTTTTTTATGGAACAATCAATATTGTAAAATACCGAAAAGGAAATTAATAAATATATAAAAAAAATATTGAAAAATTATTATACCGGAAAAACCATGAAAAATATCACTTTATTATGAAAATGGATTTTTTTTTTTAAATAAAAAATAAATAAAATGTTTTATAAACCTAAAGTGGCAGAATAATCATTAATGTGGTTAAAATATTTAATGAATTTACAATTTAAATTTGACATTTTGCTTGGTTTTTGTATTTTTTTGTATTTTGGTAATATCAAAATAATTGAAATGCCAAAATTGATATTCATAATTGAAAAAAATAAAATTTATTTTTAACTTTATAAAATATATTTGGTTTCATCTCTAAAGGTATGTTATTTGATGCGAATACTTCCAGCTACAAATTCAAATCAATATAAAGATTCATTTAATGACGGAAATTATAAGAATTAATTTACCAGGTTTCTTATAAATAATTATTCAAATCAAAATCATTGACTTTCCCACGATTTTTCCCATTATGAAATTATTTTTATTCTCAATCAAATAAAATAAAATTTGATATTTTTTCTTTATTCACAGATCCCAGCAGAGTAGAAAGTGATCATGTATATAGTAATGATCCTTTTACGCTGTTTTTTTTATAGGTTAGAAAATAATGCGGGTCAATAGTATGAAAACTAACCTCCTGCAATGATTGTAATGCGCACACTTTCTCATTGATAGAATATATAATAAAAGGTCGATAATACACAAGAAATATATTGAGTTTATTGAATGGTGCAGTCCCTTTTTCTGCTAATCGATACTTCGTATGATCGAGAGAGATCGTTTTTAGAGATATTATTTAGGTTACATTCGATATATTTGATTTTTATCTAAGAATCTATACTAGTTAATCATCAGAGGTCAGTATGGAATTAGAATTTTGAAGATTGTAATCTTCAATTGTGTAGATAAGGTAAGTGAATTTTAAATTGTAAGAAATTCTTTTGAATAAAGAAAATATTTATTGTAAGAAAACCTAAATTGTTTCAGTTAAGTAGTTTTCAACTAAATTTTTATATATTGAATAATTGATATATAGAATCGTCATAAATTTCAAGTTCTTTTCAGTAAAAATAGGGTAAAACTATGTATATTAAAAAAGTATTTCATTTTTTGGGTCAACGTAATTTAAATGTAAATATTTGATTGCTTCAAATATTATCATACTAGTTACATGCATCAATAAATAAGTTAAATGCATTTTTTCATTAAATTTTTGTTAGCTATATAAAGAGTAATCCAATTTTGGTTTCCGAATTTTTTTTCTTTTTTTGTATATCGACTATAACTTGGCAGATTGTTTCGGGTGTGTTGGTGTAGATACGATTCATATCGTAACTTGGCGGCCAGTGAACGTCATCAAAACATGAAATAAAGCGTAAAACATTAGAGAACCTACAAACCAACATTTGCCATGTTATAGCCGAGATATCACTCGAAATTTATGGAAAATTCATTGAAAGTTACCTCGAAAAAATTATATTCACGAAGTTGCACTCGTCTTATTATTATTAAATTTAAATTTTGTAACGAATTATTCTAAGTCAAAAAAGTATATTTTTATAAAAACAATCCAAATTCATTTATGTGACAGTTAAAATGATTTATTGAAAATTACCTAAATTTATAAATACCAAAAAAAAAAAAAGGAATTGAAAATATTTTAATCGTTTTATTCCACTCGACATAATCGAACTTTTTTATGTATAAAAATATTTATGACTAACGTATATATGGCGTTTATTGAATAACATAGTTTAAATAAAATTTTTTAGTAAACATTTTAATATTAAATAATGATACAAACTTGATCGCTCAAAACTCTATTCTACTGTCACATAAATGAATTAAAATTATTTTTCTTCGTTTCTATTAACTCTCATGAAGCTTAGAGTATCAGTAAATAATTCAAATTTGTTTGATTCTCATTCAGAAACTTGATTTTCTTTACAGCTTGTCGGATTCAACGACTCTTTCCAGGTATTTTTTCCTGTTTTCCACATTCAATTCAATGCTTTACAGGTTTCAAGTTTATGTACTATTTAAAACGTATGACTAACTCCACTTGCATTGATTTTTGCTAACTGAATTTAACAATTCAATATTTGAGATGCTGTTGGGTAAAAGTGGTTAGTTGAATAAAGATGACTTCGTATAAAGTTTTAACATTTCCAAGATAATTGAAGGGTTTTCAATGATTTTTCATCACGAATTTTATTTATTTTTTAATTCTTTCTTTATAAGGTTGTACAATCAAATAATTTTTCTATATATTTTCTTAGAGTTGAATACTATAAAAATTTAATTACCATTAAACTTACAGAATGCACAAACTCCTTTATGTGACTCTAAAGTAAAATATATAATTTTTTTATGTACTAAAATTAGCATAAATTCAAGTAAAATCATCGGAATCTGGTTTTAAATATTTTTTTCTTCATATATCCTTCTAAAGTATCAATAAATTTTCTTCATTCCTTTAACATGAACAAGGAACAAGATGTGCTCTGTTCTCGTCTGTCTGTATGACTTCATATACGATTTTCTTCCAACAAAAAACATGAAAATATTTTGAGAAATTAATCTTTCAGTTTTTATTATAACAAAAAAATTTTTTATATCGCAATTTCTTATTTTATTCATAAATCCTTTTTTTCATCCTTAGTTAATGCTAACATGTTTGCAGGCATGTTAAATTTTTTTTTGCTTGCTTTCGAATTGCATTTTTCTATATCCTTAACTGAAAAAAAAAATTCTATTTTTTTATGATTGTATACGTGGATAAAAAAGATATATGATTGCAAATTAATCCTTGAGAACAAAATTATATATTTTTTTTATCATATTTTTGAGTACTTTTTCCATCTTAAAGATTTTTGATAACTGGCTTGTGTTTTTATCTATTTGTTCAGTATAATATGAACGAAAATGAAGGAAATTCCTCAATTTTCCTTACAAAAAAAAAAAAAAACTGAAGAAAAATAATAAAGACGAAGGATTTACTTAAGAAAAAAAAAATACCAATAAAGACGAAGAGTTTTTATAAAATATTATATAATTGTATATGATGAATGTGCACACAGGATATAAATGTAGTAGTAATAAGAAAATTCTCAAGGACATGAAATATATTTTTTATATTTTTGTTGAAGAATATTATTAAGAGCAATTTTCCGTTTTGTTGTCCTGATTTTTTGAAGACAAAAATAAAAAAAAATTGTCTGTTTTATTGCATTTTTTTTTTATGGTTGGTTAAAAGAAGGTGTTGAGAATTTCCTGTAAGGATGCATTTTTAAGTGTATAGAACTATATAGAAAAATCTCTAGAATACTTGATATTGATAAAAGTTATATTTTTTGTTTTGAATTTGATATTGTTTGGGAATCTTTTGAGAAATCAAAAATTTTCTGTATTAACAATTTAATATTTAAATTTTACTTTTCTTATTGTAAATTAAAGTTAATCCAATTATTTTTTAGGTTTAATGATGAATTAGAGCTAATTCTAGCTAATTGAAATTGCTTTAATGGGAAATTGTGCCATTTACTGGCAACTTTGAGGCATCACTACCATATTAATTAAATATTATTAATTATCATATTAATTAAATAAATTTCAATTTAATATTACAAGTTGTTTGCCAACATTCTATAATATAATCATACGTAAATTGCTAGCCGTATCGCATAGAATTCTTAAATATTGTCATTCTCACTAGTAAAATTTTGATTTTACATTTTCTCAAATCTTACCGCAGCATTAATGAGAATATTAAATCGCATTATTTGCGTTTACCTTCTATAGTAAGAACTAAAAACTATTTATCTTCACCGGGTAATATTTAAAAAAAACTTGTGTTACAAATGATTGATTAATTGATTGATTGCTAAAATGGGGTACAACTCCCGCCTCTATACACCTCGATCTAAAGAGATCTATTCTGACTACCCTACTAATGTTTCGTCAGTTGATATCCACACCATTTCTTTCGATAGGACTTGGAAATCAATTACCCAGATGTGTTAGCCTTTTCCGGGCTTCAGCCTCGCAGTCGCAGAATATGTGCTCCATAGTCATGCGAAGAGAACAGACAGTTTTTGTTGTCAAGTTTTCCGATCTTCTTTAGATGGTAACTTAGAGAGCAGTGACCAATAAACAGGCCAGTTATTACAGTGAATATGGTCGGTTTTGCAAGAATATTATAATACTTTGTATAATTAAATATTTTTGTATTTCTACATTATAAATATATTTTTATTGATAACATAATTTTATTGAATGGAGAAAATTTTGAAAAGCAAATATGATTACAAAAAACTTGAAGATTATAAATAAGATTGATCACAGATGATTTATATTAATAATTCTATAATTCTATATTTTTATTATAACACTCAAATGTACTGACAATTATTGTATTTATTTATATAATTTTTTATTTGGAAAAATATAAAAATAATTTTGTAGAAAAAGAATCTTCATTTAATTTAACAACATAATATTAATATTTTTTTTTTTTTGCTAGCTACATAGAAAACATAATTTATTATATGACATAATAATGATAATTGTAAACATTAAAATTATTATGGTAGTAAAAAAAAAACATAAGAATTTATGTTATTACATTGTGATTTAAATTATTATGTTTAAGAGGAGTTTTTCTTGGTTATTTTTTGGCTTCAATTCAAATTCTTTAAAATAATATTAAAAGATAAAATTTTTAGTTCATCCTTTCTGTTCAATATTAACGAAGTTGTGAAATGAAATTCGAAATTCGAGATTTATTGGAAATTTTTTAATTTTATTTGGATGATATAATTTTCGATATAATCTTTTAAATATTATAATTAGATATTTTATTTATTTTTAATTGTATTTCTAATAGAACTGACCAGTTTTCATCTATGAAAAATTTTAATTGCCTTATGCTGAATTCATACTACAATACAAAGTTAACGCAACTAAATTCAAAAGTTATAAAGATAAACTATTAGAAAATAGTACTTCCATTCACAATACAAAGTCAGCAAGTGAACTCTAAAAACTAAGTTATCCAACTTTCAACTTTTACGATTATAAAAGCTGTGAAATGTTTTCAAAAATTTAAAGTGAGCTGATTTTATTATTTTATACTTTTATACTATAACTTAAAAATTTATATCTTTAAAAAAAAAATTAAATTTTTTTTTAAATTTTGAAATTATATTTGATGTCAGCTTGAGCTGATTTAGAACTCACTGTAAGTAAACACGATAAATTTCGTTGTAAATAAAACAACTGCATTGTAAATTCTAAAGTGTCAAAATTGTGGTGTAAGTGTGCTTCGGCTTTGATTTCAGTTACATTGATATCATTATGAATTCTAGTATTAATAATTTCAATTTATCATAAAGCCTCTTGTCCATTACACTTGAAAAAAGAAAAAAGTCGTAATGACTTTTTCATCTTTTTTTCTAGAAAAAAGATAAAAGAGACGGAATTAAAAATTTGATAGGAGTGATAGAGAACAAAATAGAAAATTCTCCCTACCACTTTAGTGAAATTCTGACAACTTTCACGCATACATACAATAAGTTTATACTTACACGCATACATACAATAAAAAAAGATGAAAAAGGCAAACTTTTCGTTGTCTTTTTCGACTTGTTTCGTTGTCTTTTTTTCAAAAAGTCAACGAAAAATTGGAAAAAAGAGAACGAAGAAATGAAAAAAAGACGATGTTCCCCCTCTATCATGTACAAGGCATTTCTGTATTTTACATCTCTATTTGCTTTATCTTCCTAATTTCAAGTGTAATGTACAAGAGGCTTAATTGTTTAACATATAAAAATTATTTTCACTAATTATATAATGATTAACTACATACCTACAATGATTGAATATAATTTAAATATTCAGGAAGCAGAGGCCAAAAATACCATCCAGAATTGATTTTAAATTAATATAATCTTTAATTCATAGAACAATTATACAATTTAAATAATTATTTATTATGAAAGGAGTTATCTATAAATGATAGTTATCTTCCGTCTACATTTATTAACAAAGATTTTATGGCATTTTTAATATAGTAATATTTTTATACCTCTTGTAATTTATAGATATAATTACATATTGTCAACACATTTTTCCAGACAAGTTCTTCTTAAGTTATATTCCTAATTTCTTTAATTGTACCTGCATTAGGTAACCATCCATCTCTGATACCAAAAATATTATGTTAATGTTTCTTAGTCATATAATTCAGCCAATTTTCTTTGAATTTAAATTTAACTCGATTAATAGTTTCTCAACTTCTAAGAAATAAAATTTGGGATATTATGCAAAGAAATATAAAAGAAAGATAATTATAAAGTTAGAAAATATTCAGTGGCATTAACTCTTTCAGAAGTTCCGGTAATACCAGTAAAAAAATTAAAGAAATTTCAATCACAAAATTGTCTATACAAATTTATGATTGAAATTCCTTTTTTATATGAAATTAGGGAGCAAGGGAATTGATGGTTGTGGGCCGGGAAGGAGTTGTATGTAGTATGATAACGAGAAATTACAGTTTTATGAAGTATTCATTTCATTATTTACAATATTTATGTGTGGAAGTTCATTTAAGTTGTTTAATTGAACCTTTGGAAATGAATTTCACACCATAATATCAGTCAAAATTTTTTTGATCCAATACGTTTTTAATTTTGTGCTTGAAGTAGGAAAGTTTATTAATTTTAGACTATACTTCCGTTCTTTTTTGACTACGTTCTTGAATGTGTTTGCAGGAATGCTCCCATTTTAGCTAAAATCATTAAAATTTTAACCATTGATGGAAAATATAAGATGAAAAACAAGAAAATACCAAAAATTTAATTAATAAATATTTTATTAAATTGTCAAAAATTGTTAACAAACCCCTGAATTAGTCTCTATCATATTTTACTATTAAATAATTTTTAGGTTCTAAGGTTCTAAGTAATCCAAAAAAATGTATATACAAAAAAATTAATTTTCTTAATAAAAAATACTAAAATATCCTTTTACAGACCAAGCACGTATTTAAAGTTTCATCTATTTAGTACCAAATTAAAACTATATACTTTTTTTTAACTTAATTCTAGAGTTCATTAAATTGAATAATATTATTTTTTTTATCAAATAAATTTTCATTTCCTTCTAAAAGTTTTAATAAAGTTTTGTTAGGTAGAAATGGTAAAATACAAAAAAGAAAAAACTTTACCGAAATTCTGTTAGGAAGTCATAATTTTATTTTGTTGTTGTTGGTTCAATTTAAATACGTGGACGATTGGAAGTTTTTCTATTAGCCAGTTTCAGAATTTTCTTTGCTAAATTTATTATAGACTACCTTAATTTCAAAAGGAATAAGTTTTGCTATTCAGAAGTTCAAAGAAAAATGATATTTAGTTCATTAAAATTAACATATTTTTATAATTAACAAGTTTTAAAGAAATTTTGTGAATTTTTCTTTTAAATTATTTATTAGTTGAATATTCTTTTGATAATTATAAATGAATAATATTTTTTCAATTTTATTTTGGAGTCTAAACTCTAAAAGAAAACTCTAGAAATGTTTTGTTTTTGTTGGATAAATAAACTATCAAAAGTTTAAAATTTAATAAGATTAGGCCAATTTTACACCGCGTATCATCCACGTTACGCATGCCAGCAACTCATTAAATAGAATTTCAGAATTGATTTTCAACACAGAATTCCTGATTCATGTAGTTTGTTCGTGTAGTAAGAACCAAAGCATTTCCGTCATAAATGCTTAATCACTAATTAACTAGACTATGATTAATAAAAGAATGTAATCGATTGTTTTTGCTTATTTATTTATAATAATTTTATGAGCAAGTTTACGAATTTGATAATCTACTGAACATGCATGGTTTAAACTAAATCTGTGTCCGCTATCGATTTCCTAACCAAAAATTTATAATAAAGTTTACTATAATAAAGACATGCATAATAAACCAAATTTGTGAAACTATTTGCATATTGTCATAACATATTAAATTGTTACATCCAAATTGAATTTGAATTAGTAAGCTTTGAAGACAAATATTGGTACATTTATAATGAATTGCGCCTATAACTAACTAGAAAATATGGATTTATAAGCCAATTATTTTTATTGGTAATCTGTGATGATGGAGTTCCAAATCTTCCATCAATTACACATTTATTCGAATTATCAATTAAATTATTTATCGCAGTTTTTAAAAACATATAAAAACATGTGTTTTTGTCATGAAACGTCAAGAAACGTCACTTTGGTTGTACAACTTCCCCATACACTATACAACTTACAACCAACGCCTAATAAACTAAAATATTTTAATATTTTTCTTCAACTGATTTGACAATCACTTCTAAATAGTTGTTAACTTGTTGTAAACTTGCCCGCAAACGATACAACTTAATTAATTCGTGAACACGTTGATAAACTAGTTGTATAATGTATGGGATGCATAATGTTGAGTAGTGTATGGGTAGCATATTTTCAAATTAACATTATTATTTTCATATTGATTGCGTAAATAAAATTATATTTTTGTTATGAATTTCATTATATGTATTAGAAAAATTCTATTAAAAACTTTTCCGGAAAATGTTAATGAAAATAAATTTTATTTTGTTGCAATATAATTTATTTTTATTTACTATCGAAAGTTTTTTATTTTTCAATTTATAAAATTGATTTCATAAAAATATGTTACATAAATTTTCTGATAATTTGTTTTA
The DNA here is from genome assembly GCA_963920725.1 of Rhamphomyia laevipes. Taxonomy (NCBI): domain Eukaryota; kingdom Metazoa; phylum Arthropoda; class Insecta; order Diptera; family Empididae; genus Rhamphomyia; species Rhamphomyia laevipes. The sequence goes on from OY987257.1 coordinate 53,922,340, forward strand.
TTTTTCATATGTTATTATTTTATATAATAAATAAAAAAGAAAATTCAATTATTCAATTTACTAGGCGCTAGCGTAGAAGGAAAACTTAATGACTCAGTATTTTATTTTTTTTAATAAATAATTCATAAATTTTTGTATTTTGTTCTATGTTGTAATTTTTTATTTTGAAAATATGGACAAAAAAAAACGAATAATTTTTCATAATTTTTGTATAGTCATCATAATTTTTTGAAAATTAATAATAATAATGACAGAAATTGTATATTATATTTATTTATAATATATGAAAATTACAATTTCCTATTTATGTCATGTAGATAAGTTTGAGTTTTTTGCTTTTTTTGTTATATATTTACAAATTAATTTGATTTTATTTTGTTTTGGACAATCAAATATGAACAAATAATTACAAAATTCTCCAAAAATATTTAAAAAATAATAAATGAAATCAGTTTATATAATAATAAAATTAATTATTTTTAATATAAATTAAATAAAATCTTTCACAATTTATTTGTACATGTCATAAATGAAGTGTAATTATTACAATTAATTAACTTTATAAAACAAGGATTCAATATAAAATTATTTTATAACGTTATGGAAATTATGATTTCGTTAAATAATGGTTATAAAAAACGCTTAATTAAAACTGTATGCTATTTAAAGTGTTACGTAGTGAAATGTATTATACTATTTAATTTCTATTTAATATTATTTATATATTTATAATATTAAATATGAAAAAAAAAAATAGAATTTCATATTCTTGTGAAGTTATAATGAAATATAAATAAACTCTTTCCATTTGAGCTATTTTATTTTCAATAGGATTCTTGTGATTGCAGATATAATCTTAAATTCAAAGTTTGGATTGCTTCGCTTTAACGCTATCGAACTAACATACATTATATAAATACATCAAAAATGGACAACAATCCAAACAGGTTCAAATCATTCAATACAGAACATAAAAACAAGTATTTATTCAGTTTTGACTTTGGTATGATTCATAATTAAACCGGTGTACATTTGAACACCATATTGGTTCAGTAATGGCTGCCTAGGATGCTTACTTCTCGATACGTAACTGGTTTTTAGTATATTCAGGAGCTGTAGAAAAGAACAATGCGACTCTCCTTATTATTCTAACTACTCGTAAAATAACCTTTAACTGAAATGCACGAACTTACTAATTTCTGAAAATTAAATTAAAATAAAATATTTTATGTAATCTGTGGCGGTGTAATTATAACTAATTTTTCAGTTAATTTTATGTAATTTTACTTTAATAATTTTATCATTTTCGTAAAATTAAAGAAATTTCTATACGGTCTACTGAATTTTCAATATTTCCTTGTTTGGACAAAATATTTATAAAATTTTATTTAATAAAATAAATCAACATATTTTTTTTAAATAGATTTTATATATTTTCATTATAATACACGCATGTGAAAGAATAAATATTTTATATTAACTACAAAAATACTTAATCCTTTTTTTTATTATTATTTTGTGTAAAATTATATTTGATGTTTTAACTTTTTCAACCACAATATAATATCTATTACAAGTAGCTACACAGTTCAGAGCCAGCATCAAAAGGATTATAAAAGAATAAACCATTCATTTAATTTATATTACCATATTTATGAAAATGAATAAAAGCCGACATGACACTAATGATGTCATATACGTAACGTATGTATATCATACAAAATATTTACTTTTTTTTCTTTTTTTATTATAGATGAACTATAAATTATGTTCAGAGTTGGAGGTTTGACTGTGTTTATGTATATAGTACAGAAAAAATAATAATGCTCATCGTCGTGTGTATATGGATTTTAAACAAAAATAGTGGAAAAAAAGTTTAAATAAAAAGGATAAGCTATGTGATTATAAAAATATTGTGTTCTATATGCTACTATACTTGTAATAAAATTGCTGTCATATCAAATAAATTATGTTATTTTCCATAAAAAATTCATAAATACTCGAGCAATATAAATAATATACGTTTATGAAAAAGATTGTTTTATCATGGATAGATTTATGCTCGTAATATGTAAAAAAAGTTTTTCTTTTTGATGTTATGATTTCTGTGATATTATGGTGAAATATATAGAATTGATAATAGTTTTACAGAATTATTTATGAATAAATGACATAAATATATACGGGTTCATCTAAAATGGAAAATTTTATATATTTGTATACAGTACCAGATGTGAAATAGTTTGAATTGACAATTGTTTTACTTTCAATTGCATCACTGCATCCTTAACGTAGATTAGAAATTTAATTGGTTTCTATCCAGTTAATGAAGAGTGCACACTACTGTAGTCCTTAATTTGAGAATGTATTTAAATTTTGTATAATATATGTAATTAATCTGAAATAAAACTGTCTGTCAATATTATCATTAATGATTGTGAAAAGCAAATAGTGTTACAACAGGTCATACTGTCTGGGAAAGGCAGAAATAATATTTTATTTGGAAATTGTATAAAATTATCCTGAATTCAAGGTCTACCTTTTCATTACCTTTAATATCTACATTTAGATATTAAATCTGAATGTTTTGAATCTGAAGTAGTTGACCTTTTAGCAAAAAAAGCGAAGTAATAGTCTGTAATCTTTAATAGCCATTTAAGATTTTTAAAAATAGGAAAACTCACCCAATCTGAACAGGTAAATTGGAACATATTTAAATGTTAAGATAATTTAAACCAATCAATGAAGAATCATTTATAATTATGGTAATAAAACAAGAACACTAAATACGATACTGTAACCTGTAATGATAAAACTCTTTACATACTTTGACTTACTTTTAATACGTATCCGAAACAGGCGGATTATATATAATTATGTTACTACAAGGCACTTTGACAACTGTAATACCATAACTAAAATATTATTTCGTATTTTCAGATAGTCACATAATTAGTGACTTATAATTAGAAGAGAGGACGCAGTAATAATTATTCTTGGTTTTAAACTTAACCATAACCGTGAAAATATTGATCTAATTTATGAAATTAATATGAATATATATGAAAATTAAAACTTGGAATCGACTTTACCAACCATATTACTAACATTCTTTCTACTTTTGAATTTAACAAATTAAATCAACTAAAAAAAAATTAAAACCAAAAGAAAATTCAAATAATTACAACCCTGACATATTAAAAATCACAATAATAAGGACTCTCTGGAAATACTAAAAATCAGGTTAAAAAGGATTTAAAATGAAAAATAATTATTCATTTGGTATACAAGAAAAAAAAGGACTCTTAAATTTTCCTGAATACAATTTTCAGAGGTCCTTAATTTTCTCTTGGCCTTTTTTTTTAAATATAATATTTTATACTTGTTATATTTTATATTTTTCTAACATTTTTCATGTAAACTTATGTTTGCCTCATTTCTCTTATTCTTTAAAAGTTTTCCCCCATGAAAATTCTATAAGAAAAATAGTTGGACAAATATAAAATAAATCTTGTATAATATTAATTATTTTTTTTAAAAGAAAATTCTATATTTTGTTTTTCCTCTAAAAGTACTCAATTTGGGAATGAAGGACACTTGAACAAAAAAACAGGAAATTCTGTATAGAAAAAATTGTATTATTGAAATATATGTATAGTATTATTTTTATATAAGTTCATTTTAATTTTTACATTTTCATTTTGCCAGCAGAGTGAAACTAAACTAGTATTTAGTTTAGATTTTTTTTTTATGTTTACTATATAGTTGAAGTGTAATTAAAAACCACAAAACCGGGAAAACAATTTTTATGTATTTTCCTTATAAAGAAAATCTAATAATGTATACAAAAAAATTTTTTTTTGTATATTTTATATAGAATTATATTTAACAGAATGTAATTTAAAAAATAAGGATATTTTATGTAATTATTTTATGTAATATAAAAAGAAAATTAGAATATTAATTGTGATCGATTTATTCGTCTGGGAAATTTCCTGTTTTATTAAAATTTATTTAAATTTAGAGTTAGAGAAGGTAGAAAAAGTTAATTTCGTTAGAAAACTCTTTGATATATAAGTTGTATGTTAACGTTGTACTGCGTCTGATGTAAGTGATCAGATTATGTTAGCCTGTAAAATAATAAAAATTGTTTTCAAGAACTAAATTGAATAAAAAGTTATAATAATTTTACCTGAAAGGTTTACTATAAATGAAATATTAATAATATCACTTACTATGGCTACAACGTTGCCAAATTTTTTAATTTTTGATCAAAAAATCTTCAAAATTAAAAATTAGACTAGTAATACCTAAAATTGTGATTAATGACACCAATTTAATTTTAGTTTCTGTCGCCTTAAAACATTAGTGCAGGCATATAAATGTGATATCTGTAACGTGACTCAACATAATTTTTTTGTAATAAACTAAAAAAAATTCTATACTTTAAGACTGCAAAAACAATCTGTCAATATAATCCTTAACAAATAGCAAACAATTAACTTTCGTACAATTTTCCAAATTATAAAAATAACAAAAATAGAACAAAAAAAAAAAAATCTTTTTAAGATTTATGTTTTACAAATTGAACATGCCAAACTTTTGAATCTAAAGTTTTTCATTAGTTCTTGTAATTTTGTTGCTTGTTCTATGGAGTAATTTGTATTTTTAAAAGTCTTGATTTTCTTGTTCTGTTAATTAAATAAGTATATAAGTAGAAAGTTTATATAAAAAAAAAGAAATTATATTTAAAAAATAAAAATGCTTTTAAAATCTTATTCCAAATAATTATAATTATTTTATATTAAAGTTTTCGATTTGCTGCATTGAATTTGATTGAATCGATTTGAAGAAATTTTTATGTTTTGTTTAAATGTAAAGTAAATTATTAAATAATTTACGATATTATTTTACGAGGAGTTATCGAATAAATATAAAAATGTTGTAATGGAATGAAAAATATAATAGAAAAAATGAAAATTACTGAAATCAAGTTTTCTTTACATTTTTTAACACGGATACCAACTGTAATTGCAGTGAGCTGAGCATGTGATCTATTGAACAAAATTGTGTCCGTCAAAGCGTTAAGGTTAAGATTCAAAAAATAGAGGAAAGGGCTACAACAAAATTCCATATTTTAAATTATAATGGTTATCCGTTTTCATTAGGAAAATATAATTATTAGGTCACGAAATGCAGACAAAACTGTATGTAAAATATAATTCAAATTGAATTACTAACCAATATTGCTGTCCATAGGATCAAGAAAGGATTGTTTTTAATATGCACCTCCGGAAATGTAAAGAAAAGTAAATTTGAGTAATTTCAATTTATCCAAACTATCTTTCCATTACATTTAAAACTTTCCATTACATCAATTTTTATTTACAACTTTGTTAGAAATTCTTTTTAATATTAGCATATTTTATATAAATATACCTGTAACTGTGATAATAAATGATCGATACCTATAAAATATAAATGATTTATATGACCTGCGTACTCTACCTATGATCATACATTAAAGGAGCTTAATAATTTATATTTATTTATTTATTTATTATATTAGCTATAACTGAATGTTTCTAATGATTAAGGAGGTATATTTAAATATTTATTCTTGATTTAGTTTTAATTTTTTAATAAAAAGGAAGCCTCGCTTTCAGTCTTTATCTGTCCATCGTCAGTTCAAGTATTCAAGTATTTATATAAAAAATAAATGTAAATTATAGTACTTTAAATTAATTATTTTATTTGAAATTGTTGTGAAAAATCTTTAAATAAGTGAAATGGGAATAATTAAATTTTTTAATAATCCCTCATTATCTACACATCGAAATAATCAGTTGAACAAATATCGGAAAATTAACAAGGTTTGAGATATAAAAATATTATATTGAATGTCTTTATAAATAACTTAAATCAATTTAGTTCACCGACTTAAGTTTAAGATCAACAGATGGAAAAACTGTAGCAGTACATAAAAATATTTTGTCAGCATCGTGTTCATATTTCGAAGGATTATTCAATTGTAAGTGTAATAAGTTTTTAAACATTTACAATTTGCTATATAAAATTTCATTTAATTTCAGCTGGTTTAGTCGAAACACATCAAGCAATAATTCAATTAGTGGACGATGTTACAATTGCTGATTTGGAAATCATAATTGAATATATTTATACTGGAACGGCTACAGTATGCTTAGAAAATGCGGAAAATCTTTTAATTAAAACACAATATTTTCAATTGTTGGAATTGACGGAATTTTGCTCAGAAATGTTAATTGAAAATATCAATATTGATAATTGTTTCAATTATTGGCGACTTTCTGGTAAAACTAATTAATTTACATATTATTTTTACAAATTAATTAAATTTTAATTTTTTTTTTTGATAGTCAAATATATTAAAGACAACTTAACAGTTGAGTGTCTGAAATTTATAAGATTAAATTTGAAAAGTTTTCTGGATATTAACGTAATGAACTTAACTGCTGAAGAGGTAATTTATTTATTTTCCACTAGTTATAAATTATTATAATTAATAAATTTTACAATTTTCAGTACAAATTGATTATGGCCGAGGAAATGTTTGAAATCGATCAAGAAGAATTGTATAAATTTGTCGTGAAATGGGTAAAAGAAGATTTCGAAACAAGAACTTTACATTTAATGGAATTAATTAAAAACATCGATTTCACAAAAATGTCTGATGATTTTATTGAATCTCAAATAATTTCTGATGCAAGTTTACAAAGTAATAGAGAATTTTTAACAAAATTACTTACCATTACATTTCAAAAACTGAGAGTTATTCAAAAACAATTCAATATCAAGGCGGCTTATGACTTGAATCAGCGTACGCCACTGGAGCAGGACGAAAAATTGAATTTTATAAATTATAAGCATTTAAAAAATCTGTACTTAATAAGAAATAGTGGCATTTACAAATTAAACTTAAATGAATTGGAGTGGACGAAAACGGAACAATTTAATTTTGATAACAGAAAAGTTAAATACTTTGCAACTGCTGCTTTTAAGGATGATATTTTTATATCGGGCGGTTGGCATGATAAATCCCTAAAACAAGGTTCAAATTTCAAATGTTGGAATATTCGATCACAGAATATTATAGAATTACCAGAAATGCTGGAAAGTAGATATCATCATAATTTAATTAATTTTAAAGATAAAATTTATTCTTGTGGTGGTATAAAAAATAATGGATCTACAGAAGTATTTGATTTGGAATATATAAAATGGTTTAAAAGTCCATCTATGAATGAAAATAAGAATTCCTTTGGACTAATATCTTCAGGTAAATTTACTATATTTTTAATATGTGCTAATATTATTTAACCATTAACATTCTTGTTCAGATAATTCGCTTTATGCTTTTGGAGGATGGAAGGCAAATTCACTACGTTCTAATATAGTTGAACAATACGATCCGAGAGAGGGGAAATGGTATATAATTTCAACAGATACACCAGAACATTCACAAACAGCAGTTCTATCAAACAAATGCACTTATTGCTTTGAAAATACTTCTGGTGGTAAAATTTTTGATCTAAGAACAAATACATGGACTGATTCTTTAGCAGCTCCTTTGGAAGAGAATAAACGATTACAATATTAGTAAGCATTAAAAAGATAACTAGTTTTTGTGAATTTAGATATAATATTTCTTTTAATTACAGTGTTCATAGTAATGCTGTTGTCGAATTCAACGATATAGTATTTGGAATATTTCAAACTGACGAAAGCCAAACTTGGGGCACCTATAAATATGATCATAACGCAAACAAATGGACAAACTTAAATATTTCAATGAAATTAAATAAATACGATGATATAAGATTGTGTACAGCTTCCGATTTATAACATTTAATTATTCTTGTATATTAATACAATAATTATTATTATGACTACAAATTTTTATATTTTAAATATATAATAATTTCAAAATAAAATAATTAAAAGTCAAAAAGTTTTCGTATTTTATAAACAAAAGAAAATTTTATGTAAAATTTTTAATGTTATCCAGGTTATATTAACCTAAAAATGAATATAATATAGATGTAATTTTGAATTTCGAAATAGAAGTCTGAAAAATTCTCATTAATATTATTATTATATTCTATAGGGAAAACAAAATTTTAACGAAAACTTTCTTGTATATTTTAATTTTTTGAATAAAAATTGTGTTATTATTTTAGGTATAGTCTAGTAATTTACTAAAATACACTAATTACGTATCACTATATAAATGTATAGTATAAATACGAGTATAATACAGTTGGAATAACAAAAACTAACTTTTAACCCCGATAACAAATTTTTAAAATTTTAAATATTTCGATACCCTATCATAAAATATTGAAATTAAACGAATAATATTTCAGGCACTGTCGTAAAAATATTTTTCAAAATTGTGACAGGACAGTAATATATCAGGATAGTCAAGAATTAAATTATATTTAAATGATTGGTGACTATTTCAAGTAACATTATTATAACATTACGTGTCCTCATTCCGGCAATGATTGTCACTTTTTGTTCAGGTAATTTAGTGCCACAATTTTTGATTATATGTATTTTTTTATGATGACATTACACATAAGATATTCGTGATTAAATTTGAATATCACATACGTTATAGTCATACGAATCGCTTTACATAATAAAAATTGTCTTTATAATAAAATTTTAATAATTATTTTATTTCTGCATTTTAATAAATTTTAGATCAGTTCAATGTATCGATCAGTTCACTTTGAATCGATTCGTAGAGTAGCGAATCGACTGGTTAAATAGACTGAACACATAGATATTGATTGGAATCGATTAAATTTTTCAGTTTGAAATTTTATTTTTATATGTTTTTATTTTATAATTCCAGATAATTTTAAATAACCTCATAAAATGAACATCAGCCATGTATTTTCATTTATAATTTTTCATTTTTCTTGACTTTTGCTTCAGTTTGATTAGTAAAAGTTCAATCATTCCAATTTTTTTTGGGATTTAATTCGTTCTGAATCGCCAGAGCCATCGATTTTCCATAAAAAATATATGAAGACGTCAAATTAGAACTTTACTGATTGAAACTATACTGAACAGATCGGAACATTGTAGCCCAAGTTTTAGAAATATTTTGAATAAATACAAAATCATTGACACACTTAGAATTTATATATTAGTAATTTAATTCTTGAGAAATTTAATAATTAATTAGTTTCTTTAATTAAAAAAAAAGAAAAATTAATTATTAAAAAATTTGATAGAAATTTAAAATTTTGTTACTAGGGCGAACACCATAAAAAATGATTTAGGCTGAAGAACAATTTGAACATATTTAAATAAGTCCTTTTAAAAGTGCTTTAAATTATTAAAACTTAAAACAAAAGAAACGCGAAGTTTTACATAATATTTTAGTATATATTTAACAGGGTACACTATTTTTATTGGACAAACAATTAGTACAAGATTCTTTTTTCGATCCTTAAAAATTTTCTTTAATAAACTTTTAAAAGTTTCTTTTTCAATGATTGTTTTTATGGTTCAAGATCATTTCTTAATTTATTAAGATATTACAATTACATGAACTTTATTATTTAGTATCAATTAATTATGTTTACCTGAAATTAATAGAAACAATGTTTTGTATATTAATTACGAAATTGACCCTGTATCTGTTTTTATATGGATATAAATATTATGAAAATCTATATTCCTTTTTCTATAATGCGGATGTATTTGCCGAAGGATACAAAATTTATTACAATACAATATAAATTGTTTGCATTTATACTGCATAAAATATAGACATTTTCTAGTTAAACAAAAAAAAAAAATATTTTTAGTGTTTTGGATTTTTATCTATATATCTAGTTTATTAAGATAACTCCCTACAGAAATGTTGAAACAATTTTTACAATTTTTTTTTTATCAATGGTATAATATATAAAATTCCGACAAATAAATTGACGACATACAAAATCCAAAAATTGAAATTAACTTCAGGATTCGGAATATGTTTATTTTTTTATAATTTATGAATTAGTTTTTTTACTTAATGAGGAACACTAAATAAACCTATGTTTAAAGAGGACATATTGGCAAGGCTCACAGGAGACATGTTTGAGAAAGCATTTTCCTAAAAGATGTTTTCTTCTATTTGCTACTGCCTCGCAGTTGAAGAGCATGTTTTCTGTCGCTTCTTTGTCATTCAGATGTATATTTCAGCTAGATCCACTTGAGGTAGTAATTTAAGGGACAATGTCCTATTAGGTTTCTGAGTTTTAGTATATACATAGTCTTTTTTTAATTTTTTTTTTAAGATTGGAAGTCGCCTGGTAGTCTGTTCCTGATCATTTTCTGCTCTTGTTCAATCCATCTGCGTAAAATGAAGTTGAAGTTCCTCTTAGTTTACTGCAGAACGCTTTTGGTAATTAAGTTTGTTATGAATTAGTGGTCATTTTTTCAATTAACAACAAATTTTAATTATCAATTATAATAATTTAATTTCAAGGAATTCTACTTACTTATGATAACAGTGTAAATTTATGATAGCAGTGATAATAATTATTATTATCAAGATAAAGAATTTTCAATTGTAGATTTTTCAGAATGATTAAAAAATTAAAGTTTTGTAAAACTTTAAAAGATTTTTGAATTATACTAGAATTTAAACAATGATTAGTAGACATAATTGTAAGGATTTGAAAATTCCAGAAATAATAATATCACTAATAAAATGTCACGAAACCTCTGCCATTGAGACCATAACGCTCCCAAACGAAGTGAACATGGAAAAAATATTAAAATTTAATTGAATTTTTCTTTCGAAATTCCATTAAATCTGAGATTTTGAAATTTTGCATCAAAACCAAACCAATGCAAATTTAAAATCCAACAAAAAAAAAATCATAGAAATAGCGCAGCATAAATATGTATAGAACATAAATAGTTATACATAGAACTTGACTGTTTTGTTTAAAAAAAAAATGTTTTTTCTATTCTTTCGCTATTTGTAGTACTCTATCGCTATACATATGAGTTCTCATATGAGCTGTGTCTGTATATTGGCATTGTATATTTTATGAATGGTGGAAATTGTTAATATTTTTGTTCTGTTTGGAATTTTTTTTGTACATTTTATTGTATGTAATATGAAATTTCATATATTTATATACATAGTTTTATAAAATTTTCCAGAAATTTTACATTTTAATAGCTCGCACACATTATTAAATATAAAAGGACCTAAAAATTTTAATAATTAAACGCAAATATATATAACTAAATTATTATAATATAAAATCATATATTTTTTTTATGTATTTAAAAGGATATTTTATATATATAGATCCTTGAAAATTATGAAATATTTCATGAAATATATGCAATTATTTTTTTTTTTTTTCATTGTTTATTTTTAATCGAAAAAGTTCGTAGTTATAATGAGGTAGATTGCCCAGAGGTATAATTTTTTATGGGTACGTAACATGTTTCAAGCATTTTCATATTTATTATTAAAAAAAATTCTATTAATTCATTTGTGGTAAAAATTTTTTTGTTGTTATTGTTACAAATTAAGGATCATTAGATATTTGTTAAAAAAAAAAAGTAATTAAATATTTTCAATGAAATATTTTATGTTGAAGAAAGATTTTTTTAGATAAATTATTTGAAACATTATATATTATGTATATGCATTATAACAAATAATTGAGAACAGGGATTTAATTAGTAGAGCATGCGTATTTTTGAATTAAATATTGAAGACTAGTTGAAATATAAGAATGTATTTTTTAAGATAAAGCTATTGAAAACCTTCTCTTATTAACCTATATTTCTTACGTCTAGAAAATTTATATCAATTTTCTTTTTATGAATCAAGTGTCTGAAGAAATGAAGATCAAAAAACAGAAATTGAAATGAAAATGTTAAAAGTTTCGAAACAAATGAAATTTTTTTTAGTTTAATAAAATTTTTTTATGTAATTATAAATGTTCGGATTTTAAATATACTAAAGTTAAATGTCAAAGTAAATAAAGTATAATTTAGATGAAATTGAGATATTGATGAAATCATAATCTACAGAAAATTACAAATTAATTTTCAAAAATAACGATTTTTGCTACGTTGTTCTTTCTATTGATATGATAATTTGAAAATAGCTAACGTTGGGAAAAAACCTTATGTAGATAATTATTTAACGAATAATTTAAGTTAGCATGAGTTGTTTTGATAAGTTTGCATTATTTATTAACCTTAAATTATTTTTATTTCATTCAATATTATAAATATAAATCAAAATAATTCCTGTTAAATTGAATTTGGAAAAGATAATTACAATACGATTAGAAGTTTTTCGAAAAGATTTTATGTAATAAATATTTCAATTCAGTGTTAAATATTATAATTTTTATCTGTTTTTTAAATTCAATTTAAATTTTGAAAATAATCTGTTGAAAAATATGATTTACTTATAAGTAACTTTGCCTTGTGACTTATACTTTTAATTTCTACCTTATTCTCAGCGCTAGTTTTTCGAGCGATATTGCAACAGTCATAAATCATTTGTTCATGTGGTGCGTAGTGTAGTGTAGCGTATTTCAAAAGATTAAAAGGGAAAAACTACAACGTAACGTATTATGTATTACCTCTCAATATCTATTGCAGCTAGTTTTGACAGATAAACTGCTTTTAATGCAACTGGTCATTAATATTGAATTAATTTTGGCCATATTCTGTTAGGACTTAAGAATACTCTGTATAAATTAAAGTTATTATTGCGTCACTAAACCTTATGATAAAATATACAACAAATAGCTGCTATTGTCCATTTACTATGTTGTATGTCCCCAGTTGAACACTAATATTATATTATCGTATTTACAAAACCACGTGTACAAAAAAATATAGAGACCTAAGAAAGTTAATAAAAGTTGAAGTAAATAAAGACTGGAGTAACAAAATGGAATAATAGTTTGGAATGTTCAGACCATTTTTTTACAAGGCTACTGAAATAACTTTGATATAATTTAATATTAATATTTCATATTTTCTGTGAATAATTTATTACGCACTCTTTTAGTAATAATTAGTGAAAATATTAAAGTGATCAATAAACTAAACGTCCAAAACGTATTTAAGATATAATTATTATATGTATATATGTATGTATATTATTTTTCATAGACATTTAAATTTTAATAAATTATTACTACTTATAAATTCTCTACTTGTTTTCAAATATTTTTTTTTGTTTTCGTTAAGTTGATATGAAAATCTGAAAAATCCGAAAGAACTTATTGCAAAATTTCCTATTCTACACCATGATGTTTTTATGGTGAAAAAATATTCTTACACGTACTTGTAAATCCTTTTTATTTCGTTTCCTTTTTTTTTGTGCAGATCTTCTTTTAGATATAAAATATTTTTATTTCATTTTTTATTTTTTCAAATTCATTTTTTTTTATATACATATATGAACTGAGGAATAAGAAGGATTGCAGACAACCATTTAATTTTGTTAAATTCTCTAAGATTAATATTCGTTATATATGTAGATATAGAGTTGTATATATACATAAATTTTTGTCATAGTTTTCTTTAAGGATTATAAATAAAATGGAAAATTGTGCATTATGTCGATTAGTAAATAAGTCAGGTTCCTCACTGTTGCTATTTCATGTCTGTACGGGTTGATGTGGTGTTGCAGAAGTTATTAGTATTCCAGTTAATTATTCAAGTAAACATTTTAATTAAATTATGTATTAAAAGATGGAAAATATTATAGTTTTTTTATATAAATTAAAGGTAAATTTATTTCATGATATCACATTAATGTAATTGAATTATTAATTTAATGCAGAAATATTATAACATATTTTGTAATAGATGGAATGACTTTTTGGTATCATAGAAATGTATGTTCTTTAAATGAGAGTTCTCAAGATTATAAATAATTGTAATTAAATATGGATTTCTGAAAAATTGTCAGTAATTTAATTCCATTTTATATTATAACTATAATATTAAAAAAAAAATCTCCTAGAAAATTGAGTTTCCCATAAAATTATACAAAAATCTGTTTTTTTATAATTTTTCTAATGTTTATCCACTTTAATGGAAATTCTGTATTTGAACGTAAATGAGAGAAAATTTATATTAAATTTAATTAATATTTAAAAAATTCACTTCATTAATTAATTATATTTTTCTTTTACATTTTCATTAATCCATACCATATTTTTTTATTAAAATGATAGTTTCCTTGAAAACGTAAACAAAAGCTTCACAGGATGAACAAAAAATTTTATCTTCATTTTACAATGGTATGAAAAAAATGATGCTCAATGGAAACTATTGTCATGTTTGCATTTACCCATCAAGAAAAATTGACTTAGACAGTATAAAATGATAACTTCCTGCATTCTATTTTTCATATTTTTGCATTTATATTAGAGGAGAATTTAGTTTTTGTATTAGTAAAGGTTATTACTTTTCTGTATTTAATTAAATATTTAAATTTGGTATATTATATAATTTTGTAAAAAAGGATTTTGTAAGGACAAAAAAATGTAATTTAGAAAATGGAGAAATTGTATTGAATTTAACTAAGAAATATGTAAAAAAACTGTATATAAAAGCTAGAATCACAATGACACTGTAACCATTGCCTTGACAGTTGTATAAAATGCACAGTTTTATAACTAAGCAATTGTTTTGGTTGGTTAGTTTAAGTGTCGAGTGGCATACAGCATGAAAATGACCTCAAGGAGCACAGTAGCACCGTTTTGCAACCACTCACGTGGCTACTAGTTATAACTAAGATAGTGATTTTATATGCACCTCGTAGCATTCAGAAATTGTGAAATTTCTGTATGTTTTTTAGTTGGCAGATCATTAAGATTAGATTGTTGAGTTCGTACTCGCCACGTGTGTCCTCCTTGCTCTGGACAGGGCTGGACACTTGCAAGGAAGTGTGTTATTGTTTGGTTAATTGGTTGATTGGGATTCCTAATGGCATACTAGAAAAATTTCTACTATCAGCGATGAAACATAACTTTGACACAAATACGGTGCTAAAAATGTAGTAGAACAGTTCTTTTAAAATAAGAAGTAGCATCAGGTCTCAGGTCATTTATATGTGATGAATTTTATTTTTGTTTAGAAACATAAAGTAAATTAGTTAAATGTAAGTGGTGGTCATGACGATGGCACTGAAATTTCAACTTAAATATATTTTTTTACCGAAATCTAGAACCTATTTTTTTAAAATTACTTTTTCAAGAGTTAAAATTCTCACACCCTACGACATCTCTGAGAAAATTACCCAAATATGTGAAAGTAACAAATATTTCGCAAACAAATCCTATTTCCATAGGACCCGTATTCTTAACAACATTTGATTTGCAAAATATTTTCCCATAAAATACGATTCTAATTTATTACTTATTTACTACAAAATTTACAAATATACATTTTTTTTTTAAAAAAAAATGAATCTTCAATCTCCCCTCAATAAATATAAATATTATTATCAAAACGATTTTTGTTTTTTTTTTGGGTTTTAAAATATTCCGAAATATAATTTCTTTGTGAAATTTATGACACTTTACACAATCATATAATAAATAAAATTTATATAATGAAAATTCACTTTGAACCCGTATCCCACCAAATTTCACACTAGAAAGAAAAATTTCCTCTACAAAATACAGTCTGACACATAAAACTTATTTGGTACCAGCATTTCATTTCATTTTTTTTTGTGGATTGGATGTTACAAACAAAATCAACATTAAAAATCAACATTTTTTCTGTTAATATATACCAAAAAATTTGGTACTACACATAATATCCTTATTGAAAATAAGAATTAAGTTTTCGAAGCAATTTTCTTTAAGAAAATTAATATAAAAAAGAAATGTTCAATACAAAATGTGATCGTCATAATTACGATCGATTCGCATTATCGATTCATTATTTTGGTATAAAGGTTAAAAATTAAAATTATATACGTAATATACTTACGAACTTCATGAATATAAAGGATATTAAAAGAGGGTATAAATTGTGAACCCTATAAATAAAGCACGTGACCCCTATATGAACTTATGACTCTGTGTAAAAGAGCTCTCAGTAAAGTCATAATATTCCCTTTAAATAATATTATTTTGATGCGCAACAAGCTTATTTTTTTAACAGTTTTGAAAATTATAATATTGGATACGTCATTGTAGTTTCATTTTAGTTTCCCTTACATTGTTGATAATTTAAAGTGCTGTTAGATGATAACACAAATTTCATGTAATTACACAGCAAGCGACAATGTCACATGCTACTTCATTGTACACTCAGTACTTCATTGCCAATAAGTGTATAATCATGTCTAAAACATGAAACATGTCTTTCCAAAAATTATGTGAAATGTATTTTTTTCTGCAAATGTCATTAGTGTGACACACTTCAAATGTCAAATGTCATTAGTTTGACACCCACTATGTTTCCTAATATAGTTTTGGAGGATTAGTTTTTGACAGAAAAAGTTCTACAACTTGTTGGCTTGAATAAGCAGTAATTGTTTTTTGTTTCTTAAACAATGAATGATTTAATATAAATTGTAAAATTAATGGAATTTGTTTAACGTTTCTTTATAAGTGGAGTGTTCATGAAACATTAGAGACAGCTCATTTAAAAACAACGTTAACAAGAAAGTCAAATTACACTCTCAACAGATAAGTAATCTCACCAAAAACTCTTATTCATTTAAATACACGTGAATTAAAATTTAATATCTCATCGCACATTTCGCTGTCTCATGAAATAAAAATCTCATGCCGTCTAAACGTTTTGTCTCATGTCGCATGAGATTTGTCTTAACGTCTAACAACACATTTAGTATTTTATTTCGTAGCATATAGTCGTAGATCGCACGTAGATTAGATGACATAAAATAATAATTTATCGATTAAATTAATAATTAGACATTTTAGACGTTGTGAATGAAAACTATATTTATCAATCATTCACGTACATTTTCCATTTTATACTTTTTACATGTTTCATCTTTGTTAATAATTTCAATAATTATAAAATGGACACCTAAACAAGGTCCCTGTATTAACTCAGCAACAAGAATAATAATTGTACATCAAAATAATAATATTTTGCCTGCCGACATAATTTCAGATCTTCATAAAAGTGATGACCGATCTTGTCAACATAACATAACAAAAAAAAAAAACAAATATACATAAAAAAATCTTATTCGATTGGAGGGGATAAAATATTAACATTTCTAAAGTTACGCCTTTTCATGCACCCATGATCTTTTTTGTTTTTCAGAATTCTCTCTTTGTCGTCCCTTTTAGTTAGATTTATTTATAGTATCTTTCATATTACATACATTCAGTATAGATTCATTTTTATGATCGCACGCTGCTTAAGATCACATTGAAAACATAAAATTTTTTTTTTTTTATATATTTGTCTCACATTTTTTATATTTACAATAACAAAATAATTTCAAAATGACTTAACATCCATTGGACCAATATTTTGATTCGCTACAAAATGTATTCCATTTAAAAACACTATGTGGCCGACCATTTTTACATTTTCATTGGTTATTTGACTTTATAAACTAATTGACTACTAAATTGACTATAAAAAGGCAATCATCATCGTTTGTGACTTCAATTAATCGTTTGCTTTTCAATCAATAAAATGTATATATAAATTTTTCCTTAATTTTCAATTAATCAACAAAAATAAATAAAGTATAGAGTAAAAAAATTAAATTTTTGGTACCGTGCGCGTTATTCCTTGTGACTATTGATAAACTGGGGAATTTAATCCTAAAATTTTGTTTAAATTACAAGACTTTTTATATATTATTATAATATTAAAATTAAATCATTTAAAATTTCAAATATTTTGGATTTAAAGATTGTGTCCACTTGTCTATATATAAAAAAAATTGTATTAATTGGATAAATTGAAAGCATACCAAAAACGAGATAATAATTTTTAATTGAAATCTCAGATGTGATTTCCAATTTTTTATTTGGGTTTTTGTTTTTTAATTAAAACTAATTAAAAAATAAAATATTTTTTTTTTAATGTTTTGAAGAAGTGATCTATAATTTGTTGTGTAAAATTAATTAATAAACGAAATTGTATTGTTAAATATCAATTTAATTTTATTTTAACTCAATTTATTAATTGCAGTGATATACAATATTCATTGAGAAATCGAAAGTGATTTTTTGTTAAGTGTTTAATTGAATTTTAATTGAATAATTATATAAATATAAATAAATTAAAAATTTATATCATTAAACAAAAGTAAATTAATTTCAAAAAAAAATTTAATTTATAAAAACATTTTTTAATTTATAAAAATCTATTCGAAAAAATCTACTACTTTTTTTTTAACAAAAAAAATACTACAATTTACTCCATGTTCAGTTGAAAAAAAAATATTTTTTTAAAAAATAAAACTACAATTAATAAAAAAAACATGGAACAAGGATTTGAAGATCAAATATTTAGTGATTTTCCTGGACCAATGAGTCCATTAGGACCAAAACAATTACATCATCATCATCATTCCCATCATCATCATCAATCTGGTATACAATTAATGTTAGGTATGTCAGCATTACATCCACCACCAACATCATCATCATCAAATGATTTATGTCATATGCAACAACGTTTACCAGAAGTAAATAGTCTTTTACCAACTGGTTCACCAAAATTAAGTGGTGATCCATATAAATCTGATTATATTATTGGACAGCATCAACAAAAAAATTTAGAATATGTTACAAAAATGGGTTGTTATTCACCAAATCAAAAATATGATTATATAACAAAAATTGATCAATATTCACCAACTGGTCCAGATGTTAATACAACAAATAATAATAATAATATTATTATTGGTAGTACAAATAATAATAATAATAATAGTAATAATAATATACAACATAAAATTTTACATCACGATTATGTTACCGGTATTGGTAAATTTGAATATCAAAATTCAAATAATATTAATGGTAATAAATTAGATTATTCACCAAATTCAAATAAATGTAATGTTGATTATGAACATATGCAAATATTTGGTGGTCAACAGCAACAAACATCAACAGGACAACAATTAACAACAACTGGTATTGTTATTGTTGAACAGCAACAGCAACAGCATCAACCACAACAACAGCATCAGCAAGGACAATTAGATAGTAATGGTATATTGAATGGTAATATTACAAGTAGTTCTGGTGTTGGTGATAGTAAAAAGAAAAATGATAATAATTCAATTGGTAATAATGTTAGTAGTGGTAGTGGTGGTGGTAATAATAATTCATCAGTTGTTACAACAACAGATTCAACATCAAGTATTGGTAGTACTGGTAGTGGTGGTAATGGTGGTACAAAAAAAACTGAAAAGAAAAAAGGTGATCCAAATGGAATTAAAAAGAAAAAAACAAGGTTAGTTAGTTCATATTTTTTTTTTAGTTCTTGTTTTTATAGATGATTTATTTGGTTTTAAATTGAATTAGATGATGCATTCGTTTTATACAATGCATAATAATTTTTCCAATTACTATTTAAATTGGATTTTAATTGAAATTTATATTAAAGGGGAAGATTTTCAGAGGAGTAGAATCTTTCTTTAAGGATTTATTGTTCAGACATTTTTATATTTATGGAAACAATTTTTATATTCTTGAAAAATCTTTATGATTATTTTTTTTGTATATACTTCTATTAAAATACATTGAGATTTTATTGTGATGTTTTTATTTAACATTATTTTGATCTAAATTATTGAATTTTAGTTTATATCGATTTATTCGAAAACCGCTTTTATCGAAATCTTCTACTCTAGATAAAAGTAGTTTTCGGAAAAATCTGTGTAAAAAATCTGCAAAAAAAATACAGACAAATTTAATGTATGATATAATAAATTGGATATACAGTAAATTCGCTTTTTGTAATTTCGCACATTCACGATAGAACAAACCACAAACTCTTTATTGAAACAATATATTTTAAATAATTTCATTATAGAAAAAAGTGTTGAATTATCTGAAATCAAGTGAATTGTTTTAATAAATTTAATAATTTTTTAAGTTCCACTTATGTATAAATTATTGATGTCATTTAACTTGGGAAATATGATTAACTTTTCCAATTATTTAGTTAAATAGCTAATAGCCGAGACATAAATATTTAGAAAAAATATGAAATAAAATTAAAATTTATGGAGGAACATTACAGAAAATATATTAATATTATTAAATTTTTAATCTTGGTTTAATAAGACGCATATTTTAACAATTAATTGGAACCTTAACCGCCGGAAGAACGTCTTCAGTTTAAATTACATTTCAATTTAAATCAATATTTAACGTTCGGTTAACTTTCCCTGAATATTGAAAAACAAAATTTGGCTATAAAGAACCAAAAAGCTGACATCCAGCTTGAATGAAACTGAAGTTTGTAAAAATGGCATTAAATTTGGTTTATAGCTGAATTATTATTTTTAAAATAATCACAATTTCTGTATGTACATTATTGATTTCTGGTTAATTTATAAGTGCTCTAGTTAGGTTACACCTTATAGAACAAGTTAACGTCAAAATAAATAATGACAGATCTTTTCAATATTGGAGTTACGAATGTTATCAGAAAAACAATTATCCTGGAAAACAATTACATTTTCTAAACAACATTTTTATAATTAATGAATATTAATTTAAATATTATTTTAATTTAATAATTAAATAACAAATGAAAATCTTCACTTACATCAAAAAGATTCTTGATTCAATTTCAAATAATTAGATTTCTAATTAATACACCAGTAACAATTGAACTATATAAACATTAATTAATTATATCAATTCACAAAAACAAAAATATATAAAATTTTTTATCCTTAAGTCCTTAAATTATATATTATACTAACTTAATTCAATTAAATAATACAAATTGTTATATCTAATTTGTTACAAAATTGAAATCTTTTATTTGTATTCTTTTATTTTAAAATAATATCCTTTATTTTTTCTATGGCAAAATTACTAAAGGTATGTTGTATATATATATAGAAAATTTGACAAATTTATATATACATACATATAAATAAATATAAACATAATATAACTAATGATCATCGATTTATTTCAATAATACTTTAACAAATATTTACGCAATATAAAAAATAACCCCCGAAACAAATACGAAAAACCCTCAATTTCAATTTGACCTTTTTAAATAATTTTTTTTTAAAAAAATAAAATAAAATCATATGTACCGATATATATATATATATATATATATATATATTTAACCCCCATAAAAAAGTCACCCCAATTAACACACCAGAAAAAAAATATCCCTTTAAGCTATTCGCCCCACAAAAATAATTTTTTTTTTTCTTCAAAAGTGTGAGAATAAAAAGAATACAAAAAAAGGATCATTTAGACTAAATTATCATCACTCCTTTCTTGTCTCGATTTTTTTTGTATAGTTTTGGTTTGTTCATTGTTTACATTTTCACCCTGTACAATATTAGAAAATTATTGTATTTTTTTTTTTCTATATTGTTTGTGTGATATTTTTCACCCCCATTTTATTACCCCCATAAAGCAAATAACCAAAAATTGGTGGAAAAAAAAAATTGAAAAAGGATATTCAGAGTTAGTTGTAAAATATGGACTGATATGGCCGTGAGAAATTTTTTTTTAAAGAATAAATCTAGAAACAATTTGCAAAAAGTAAATTTCATTTTTTTTTTTTTTTTTACAAAAAAGGATGAAAAAATTTCAAAGAATTTAGAAAATGGGTAGATTTTTTTTGTTATGGTATTTTATTATTAGAGTATTTTTAACCCCTATCGTCCAATATGTCTTTCTAGGATACTCTAAAAAAAAATATCCAATTTTCTGTAAAATATATTATCTTTAGTCTGGGTACGAAATTTAAATGCGGGTATCCTAAATGAAAAAGTTGATAAATAAAATTTGGTCAGGGGTTACATTAAAAAAAAAAATCATATAAAAGAGAAAAATATTGGAATTTGACTGAATATCCTTTTTCTTTATATGAAAGACAACAAAAATACAAAAATACTGAAAAATGATGAAGAGTTTTTTTTGACCATCTTCTATCCTGATGACGGACAATGCCAGACAATCTGTTTTCTGTTATTTGTTATCCTGTGCGTTAAATGATTAAAATTCCCCAAATTTTTATTTTTATTATTTTTTTTTTCAAAGTCCTTTCATTATGTTGAACTTTAGTTCGGCAATTTATGTTATATGTACATAAAAAGGAAAAAAATTGTATGTTCTTGTGGGGTTCAGTAACCCTCAGGTTTGATTGATATTTATTAACATTCACACCTTAAAAACTTTTTAAGGGTATTATCTTTAATATCAATAAAGTAAACCACAAAAAAATATAATTCTATTTTCTTGTTGTATCCTTCAGAATCAATATATCATTCTGTTATGGTATATTGTCCGTTTTTATCCTTGTACAAAATAAATATTGAAACAGAATAAAAATAAAAACAAATGAATAGAGCCACTAAGAACAAATTGTTTGTGATTTTTATTGAAAGTGTCCACCTACTATGTGTGCTCCAACAATGTATACAAGTTTAATATATATTTATATATCCTTTTTCATCCATATTAAAAATTAAAGGAAAATATTTCCACAAATTTTTATTTTAGTATATAAACAGGACCTACAAAAATGTTGCTATCGTGATAATAGCAATTCAATAGCAAATATTTTAGCTCCTGTAGATTTTTCCTATTTTTAGTATAAATATTTTTTTGGTTGATTAAAATTTATCCTGTTGGTAAATCTACTTCAATTTATTTTACTTACGATTAAAAACATTAAATTTTGTGTTTTTTAGCAAATTTTCTGATCAAATGAGTGAGTATTCAAATGAGTGAATTTACATAAAAAAATATATAAAGAGTTAACATTTTTACATGTTTTTTTTCTTTTCTATAAATTGGTGATTGGCAGGATAATTTTTAGTTAACATAAAATATTTTAATTGAATTATGAAAACCGTACAATTAAAACGCTAAAGGCTTTAAATATTATTTAAAAATTATATGCAGAAAAATGGGAATTTAGTATTAAAAATGTTTTTTATTTCTAAAATTTTTATTGTTTCGTCACATAATAATCTGTAGTTAATTTACTACCATAATTTTTAATAAATTTTTAAATGCATTATAATGAAAATATATAAATTAAATATTAGTTTTTAAAATTTTAATTGTTATTGCGGCGCTAATGAATATATTAGACAATTACATCAAATCGAAAAACAGAAGATAATTTATAATATAGAAATTCTTATTAATAAAATCTTTTAATTATACAAGATCCTTAAAAATTCCTTAATATTTTTGTTACTTTTTAATTTGAAATGATTAGTAAAGGAATATGATGTTGACGAATATTTGGTAAATCAAATTAATGCTTTTCGAATTTAATCATAGTAGAATCATTAGTTTACGCTTTTTGAATTTAAACTTTTAATATCCAACTATAGTAACTTTCCAGGACCAAGTAGGATACGTAAAAGGTTTACCGAAGATATAGTGAATTTATAATAGATTAGTTAATTTTGTATTACTTCATTGTTATTCCAAGAAATATAAATGAATGATGAAATTCGTACAAAGTTTGGCTTTTGACCAATTATAATTTTTGGAAAGTTTGAATTAATTATTATTATTTTTGAGAAACATAAATCAATAGCAAATAATTTTACATACGTTAAATGTTAACCATATTACAAATATTTTAAATTATATTTTTATTAATGAAACTTTCCTGATGTACTGGCTAAATATGAATTATTTCTAAATTTTAATTTATATCACAATAAATTTTTCCTGATGGTATATTTTATGAATAATGATTTAATGTTAACATATTTCACAAGCAATTAATTTCCACTTAATAACAAAATATACCAAACCAAAATCCTTAATTTTAATTTAATTATTTTTACTTTTTTAACTTATACAAAAACAAAATTTCAGTTTTTTTTATATGTTTAACGATTACACATAAAAAAAACATATTTCATAATAAATTATGTGTTGAAACGGAAGAGCTATTTATAAAATTTATCATTATATACGATATCAA
Organism: Rhamphomyia laevipes; assembly: GCA_963920725.1. Classification (NCBI taxonomy): domain Eukaryota; kingdom Metazoa; phylum Arthropoda; class Insecta; order Diptera; family Empididae; genus Rhamphomyia; species Rhamphomyia laevipes. The sequence goes on from OY987257.1 coordinate 53,946,571, forward strand.
TAACAATAAGCATTGGACCTGTTGACAAGTTGTAATATGTTTATAATACCATACTAAAAAAGGATAACTGATATAGTAGAATTCCATTGATAATTTATATTAAATAAAAATAAAAATTCCCCTAAAAATTATTTATTTTTCCCTCCTGTATATAAAAAGGATATTTTTTTATTGCAGGTAATTTAATTATCAAAGGATCTTCACTATACAAAAAAAATATGCAGGCTATTAAAAACCAATTCAAACGATTATTTTTTTTCAATATGTGATAATTTATATTTTGGGGTGCCTTTTTCATTTCATAGAAAATTTGACTTAAAAAAATTTTTAGGTCATTGGACTTGTAATGCTGGACTCGCCCTCAATATAAAGTTATTTTTAAATTAAAAACCAGTGACCTTAAAAAATTAGTTATAAATGTGGGAGACGATAATAGTAAATCTAAAATTAACTTCTGAAAGTGAAATTATTATATAAAAAGGAACAATTTTTATAAGGGAATATAATTTTATTTTTGGTAATTCTAAAATGGAGAGATTTTTGCAATTTGCAATTGGGTCAAATCTTCAAAAAGAATTCAATTAAGTTGATTATATATTTTATTAAGGTTCACAGTCAACAGTGCGGTTAAAATATAAATTGCTTAGTTAATCAAAATACTTAAATTTGCGAAAATTTCAACACTTTGGAGTTAAAATTTCCTGGTATAATTTGTAAGTAATAAAACAAATTGCAGTGATGTGCATTGACAAAGCATTAAAATTGTGTAGCATATAAAAGGAAAAAAAACTCTAACAGATTTAAGGTCTATAATCTTATGAATAGCATCAGCGAAGTTGAGTAGGAGCTAAATATGATCCTTAAGAATTCAAATATAATAGAGACAATTGGTGATTTCTAGATCAAAACTCTTTCCTAAATTTTGGATCATGATATTTTATGTATATCTTCAGAGTTGAAGTTGTTTTTAGTGTGCTGTAATGTGATTCATTGGGTCATAGGTTTAATTAGAATCAAAATTGATCTAAAGTAGCTCAGTTTTAAAGTGAACATCAAAATATCAGTAATTCTGAATTTAAGACTCAGAAAAAATGCTATTGCCAGTTGAGACTATTTTCTGACAACAAAATGTCAAACTATTAAAAGCCAATAGCTTGTTTCAATTAAAGTTTCTTTACTATAAAGAAACTAATAGTTCGGGTATTTATAAAAAAATAGTAAGTTCGAAATTGTAATAGTTCTATGAGTTCTAGCATAGTGAACATGTTTTCTTCATTTAATTTCGTAAACATATTTTAATTAATTAATTGAATTAAATTAAATTTAATCAATATTTTATTTGAAAACTAAACTTGATTTGTCTCACAAACTTGTAATAAACTTTTGAAATTACTTCTAAATAAAGTTTTGTATATTAAAGAGCTATAGTTAAAAAATAATCAAGAGATTTTTTTAATTATACTTGATAGTTTGTACATATCCCAAAACTATAATGATAAAAAAGTATGATTTTTTTGCCAGGAAACTATTAAAATTATATTAATAATCTCTCTAGTTTCTATAAAATAAAATCCTATAAACCTTAATTGTCTCGGTCTTTTAATATGTTAGTAAAACAACACGCAAAGTAATTTAATATAAATTCTTAGTAAACAAAATCTTCTTATTTAAATCACAATATTCTTTAAAAACTTTAAAAATATTTATAATTTTTTTTATTTTGTATAAGTTTATGGCTTTTTAAATTAAGTTTGATAGTAATTTTCTATTTTTTGATTGGGGTAAAAGAATAACTATTTTTAAGGATAACAAGGATTAAATGTTGGCCTGTCTTGTGCAATATACAAAATAAAAAGTTTCAATACACAATATGAAACGAAAGAAAATATGTAAGTTTCTAAACATAAAATTGAACTATTTATCCAATTAAAGGTTAATTAGTTGTACCAGCAAATTTTGAGATATATTTTATATTTTTAATAAATAAAATTAATTAATAATCTTTTTATAATCTTAAATAATTAAATTCAAATTCAGAGCGACATTTTCTATTTGTTTGTGGCTTCAAAGATTTATTTGAAATTATGTTTACTTTCTAGTTCTTTAATCTCAATTGGTCCAACTATTCGAAGAAGACATTTTCTTTCCAATTCCAATATATCCAAATTTTTTATGTTCATTCTATTTTAGAGTCCATGCTTCGAGGCCACAATTTCAGGTTTATGTAAACTGAATGTAAAAACTATAGAATCTTGAGAAATGCGTTTTTCTTCAGAGTTGTAGATGGTGCTTATAATATAGTCAATATATTTTTTTTGAGTTAGATGGTCTTAATTAGAGCGATACCATCAGCATGGCTAATTTGTGTGAAAATTGATTGTATTTTAATTATTTCAAAATTGATTTTCGTCAGCAATGATATTTTATTTTAAAGGTGAAATTATGGTATATTAAAATGCCGTTCACCATCAAAATCCGCACTCAAAAACTGCAGAAAGTTCAAATTCAATATAAACTCAATTTTTACTATTAGTATTGTCAGGATAACAATTTTTTTTATGATATTTCAAAGTTATATAACGAAAATTTATTTATTATTAGTTTGAATTTTCGTTTTAAAGATAAAAATCACCGTCGGTGTTAAAAACGTTGTCCACAAAATATTTTTTTAGTGTAATTTAACTTTTATTGGCAAGAGTCTACACATACCATCAATAAAAACTTTATTTTTTGTTGCTGAAAATTACAAATAAATTGTTCTACAACTTCTATAGGTAGTCAAAAATAAATTAGTGTCCGAGATAAACTTTTTCTATACAAAAATTCATCATTAATCATAAAGTCTTACATAATATTTTACCATTAACTGGCGAATGGATTCAACCAAAACATAATGTTTTTTTTTTTTTTGGTAATAGTTAAAAGAAATCCGTTTTCTCTGGAACACATAAATATTATATGTCCGTAATAATTTTCTTTTTAATATCTTATAATATTTTTATGTATAATCATAAAAATACCTTTGATTTTCTTTTTCATATTTAGTTTTTTGTGTGGCCATCGAACTGGACATTTTTTGTACATTGTGCAGAGCACAGACAATTTAAGTCATCACGGAGGGAATTAAAGGATACAATATTTTTTTTTTGATTATTATATTATTTGTGCAAGACTGATGAATAAAAAAAGTACATTTAGAAATCGTTTCACGTTCTTTTTGATTCGGAGAAAAGAAGAAAATTACTTGTTATGTAGGCGGGAAATATCTCTAAGGATTTCAGAAAGTTATAGGAAAATTTGTTTACAAAATTATGCTTTATATAAATTTGTTAAGTTTGATTTTGTCAGTTGAGATATTTTTTTATTTTATTCCGATGTTTTAAGATTGAAGACTGTTTAAAGACGTTAAAGTTTAAGGAAATTGTATTTTTGCCTGTAAAACTGCAATTAATACCGAATTTTTTAACTATTGACCAATTCAAATATTGTCGTAAATCGTAACTTGTATTTCAGCCATTCCATTTATTCATAAAGTTTGAATATATTTTTATTCATTGGACCATTGCCTGAGTGATTATCTAGGTTAACTTAAAAAAAACATCATATTTCTTCTAAAATTACTTTCAGATTCGGACTAAAGCAACTTAAGGCAATAAAAATTTTCTAAATTTGTGGTGTGTTTATTTGATATTCCTTGGAATTGTACTGAACTGATCCACAACCAACAAACTATACAATTCATTTATATTTATTTTAGTTTCACGCGTAGCCTCAATTTGTATTATTAGGAAGTAGATTTTTATTTATTTTTCTGATGGTAATAAACATTTAATTTTTTTCATTTTGGGTATTGAAAGAGTCCTTTTTTTTTTTTTTGATAGTGTGGTATCCTTCGAAAAGAAGAAGTTTATTAGTAAAGATATTTTTTTATTTATATATATTTTAAGCAATTTAAGTTTTATTTGTTATATAAATAAAAATTTTTGCGGTTTTTTTTTGTTGTTTATGCTATCTCCCATAAGGAAAAGCGTTTTATTTTTCGTGTGAAAAGTTGGTGTTTTTTTTTCTTTTGATGATGAAGAAGAAGAAAAATGAAAAAAGAAATTCCAACCTAAGTGCCCTTAAATGATGTCATTAATCTTACTTATATAGGATTGTATGGAAGAGTTTATTCAAGTCCAAAAAAAATAATGTACGAAAAAATATTTATTTATGTACGTTTTGAAGAAAAATTTATTTACAGGGGATTTTTATGGTGTATCGTCAGCAAACCATAAAATTTGTTCATTTTTTTTATATATAAAAAAATTGAACTATAAAGTATTTAGAGCAAACAAGAAAATATTTTTTTTTATTATAGTTTTATTGGAAATTTCAATTTTTCAACTTGTTATAGAGTGAAATTTTATTTTTGTGACCGAAAAATATATAAAACTATAATTTTAAATAAAATATCAATGGAAACAATATAAAATATAATAAATAAATAGGAAATCGAAAATATATTAAACAAAAATATTCTGTAATACACAATTTAGTAAAGACTTCAAAAAATTGTCTGATTTATATTAATTTATTGTCATTAAATTTTAATTTGAAATTTGTTAAAAGTAGAAATAGCTAAAGTTCTGATGTATACTGATTATATAAGGCTCATTACAAGACACTATAGAAATTATATGAATGTTTTTTAAAGTATGACTAGCTGATGTTCTTTAACAATTAATACTGACTGATACTGAGGCTATTTTCTATGTTATAATCATGTACATTTCAAATGTTTTGAATAGCACGAATTTTCATATTTTAATAATCATCTATATTTCAACTATTTTGAACGTCACGAATCTGATGCACGATAAGAAGTGACCTATCAATTTTTGGTAAATAAACTTTAGGATGTTAAATTTGGTTGGTTGTGTTTAAAGGATTAGGTATTATCAGACCCCCATGTATATTTACGCTCCTGTGAAACGCTGTATCATTTTTACAGTGTCCCAATCCATTCCACTTCTTTAATGAATGACATAATTTTGACCGGTTTCAGTTAACCCGCGCATTCATTTTTTTTTTTTAAAACTACCAAATGTCGTAAATCTTTTATATTGGACAAAGGCTCAACGGAACAACAAATGTTTTATTGTCTCCTCCAGATGATAGAGTAAGACTTAATCCCATTTGATGATTCCTAAGAATAGCATGTACCGTGATAATAATTGCCAGATATAATCTGGCTATTGCCTAGATAATTTTCAAAATTATAATTAATAGACTTACTAATGGCCGAAGTGCTTAAATTTTCCCTAGATTCCTAATGAAATTATTCAAATATATAAGTTCAAAGGTGATGAAAACTTTTTTTTTTGGAAAAATTAAAGATCAAACAAATTCATCATTACACAAAAACCATCCAAATTAACTTAATTTATTCTTTTTGTACAATTTTGTCTTCAATCTAACAATAAAGATTTATTCAAGTTTGTAAAATTAATATTTTTTTGGTACTCACATTATAGAGAAAATCGATTTTTCTATCAGATTTTAATCATAACTCATTAACGAAAACAATTTTCATTAAAAAAAATTCCTTTTGTCATATCCTTTGTGATTTATTTACATAAAGGAGCAACAAAAATATGATGGTTAACAGCAAATTAATATACCTTCAATAGATATTTTAGTATCTGTAACAATTATAATAACTAAAAACTAAAGTGAATTTTAGGATAGATAATAAAATTTGTGTTATACATAAAATTTATATTGCCATTGACATTTATAAACTATTTTTATGTATACAGTTCCCCATTACTCAGCATAAGGATACAAATTTGGCACATAAAATCTCTTATTGTAACAACATATTTTCTTATCTCTGGGTACCGAGAGTTACTATTTTTTTTTATTTCTATATAAGTCTAAATGTCCTTGGAGACTAAAATGTATAAAAGACCATTAAAATGTTATAAAAATAAGTTTATTTTTCAGTTTTTCTCGTCCTTCTTTACTATAGCCTCAATTTCCACTCCCCCTCATATTTATTATTACTATTTTCGTCTTTGCGGAAATAAAAAAAATATATTTTTATTTATTCTTAGTATAATTTAAATATGTATATATAAAAAAAATGTCCTTTTTTTTTCATTCACAATACACTACTCAGTGTAGTAGATATACACATTAATATTTTGTGTGAATAAGAAGTGTGTTGTTAATGGTCCAAATTGTAGGAGTTTAAGTATAGTTTCTCGAAGGATAAAATACATCCTTTTGTTATTGTTGTTGTCAATATAATTTTTAAGGATATTTCGTCGGTCTGTGAAGTAAATAAAAGCAATCATAAATTGCAGTTTTACGAAATGAAAAAAAAAATATAAATAAAATATTTTGAATATTTTCGTATTGTCGTTTCGGAAATGGATACGATTTTAATGTCAATTTAATGTCAAGCTTTTGAAAAGTAATAAAATATAATTTAAGAATTAATTGTAAAGAAAATTGTAAAGTATTTTTAACAGGTAATTAAAATTTCATACATTGTTTTAAAAAAGTGTTTTTTTTTTGCACCTAATTAAATATAACCTCAATTGTTATTGTTACATTAAATGGTTTTTGTTGGAATTAATTTCTTAAATTGTAAAAGTTACTTAGATTACAAATAAATGAAATAAAAAACTTCTCACTTTGATTGTCAGGGTCATTATATTATCTATAATACTCTTTAGTCATGAGTTTTAAGAATTATAGCATATTATTTTCAGGTTCATTGCGGATATTAATAGGTTTATTTACCAAGGTTTAGATACTAAAATTGTGAATTCATCTGCTGTGGATTTCTTCGTGCTGATATACCCTTTAATTTAATCAATTCTTCACTATTATATTCGTCACTGAATCAAGAAGTTACATTTTTCAGAAGCATTTTTAAGGAAACAAAATATTTTGATTTGTGTCAGTGATATTGAGTTTATAGTTACACTTATTATATCATCCGAACAATCATAAAATTATAATTTTAAATTGCGTTAATCATAGATTAGTTAATTATCGATTAAGATTTATTTATTTAACCAAAGATTTAATTTAGCAAACAATATGAAAATCATAGAATTTATTAATATTTTTGATAAATTTTTGTGAATTTCTGATTTATTTTAATCAAAATATTATAAATATTTAATTATAAATTTTTGCATTTTAAAATTATGTCAAATTGATCTACTTTGAAGATTTACTATTTAATTTCTTATTTTAAGATTTAAGTTTCCATATCCAAAAATAAACTACTTAAATTTCAAATTTTACATACATTTTCCTGTAAAATTCATAAAAAATTTAAACAATTTCTTAAAGTAATAAAACATTTAATTTATAATTATATTTTTTGTTAAGTATCACTTAACTTTTAACTTCATTTTATTTTGTATCCTCAATAAATCACTATTAAGACCTTCTTATACTTAATAACATTTCTAATTTGATTAAATCTATTTCCTCACTTTTTTCTAATGTTCATTTTTCTATCTTAAAATTATTATTAATTAACTGACGGTCCCTCTAAGACAATAATTAAAGATATAAAGATATTTTTTTTTTGAATTCTACTTCTTGAAAATTAGATTGTATAAAATGGAAGTGAAAAAAATATCTTTTTTTTATCATTTTTAATTATAATAGCATCGTATCTAGGATTTATGATTATGCAAAAAAAAAAAATATTTATACATAATATTATTATTATTATATTTATCTATCCAACAAGGATATTTATTTCTATCTATTTTATATAGTAATTCATAAATGAATATTTCATTTTTTTTTAATGAATTATTTCCGGAGATTATAATCATGAACGTTGCTCCCTCAATAAAATTATATTACATAAAAAAAAAACACATAAAATTATTATAGATAACATAAAAACATAAAAGTAAATTTTCATACAACTTTTCATATATAGTAAAATATAAATATTATTATTATTTAATAGAGTGAAAATTATATCAGTGGTTAAAGTTGATTTATGAGTTCTATTTTTTTTTATATAGTTTTATTGGACACAAAATTCTTTTACGTGTAGGATAATTAAAGAATTCTCTAAAGGATTGTTATAATCAAGGATTTAGCAATTAATAAAAAATTAAAATAAAACTAGATTATTATTATTATTAAGGAAAATAAAAGGATTTTCAAATATATTGTATTAAAAATAAATTTTCCTAATTAAATTTACCATATCCGTAATAAATTTTAAATTTGCATGACCCTATAATGATAATATTAAACCCTGTAACATTAAGATTATTAATAACCTAGAGATTAGTAAAAATTGCATATTTTAGTTCATCTGATAATGTAAAACGTGAAAAGATTTATATTGCTAGCAGAATTCAATTCTGATTTATGAAAAGATGACAGTACTCGTAATTAATTCGATAATTCATCAAAAAATTTTTTTTTGGCTTAGGACTATTATGATTGTAGGGTTTCAGTATATAAAAAATATATGAAGTTATGTTTGTAATAACGGAGTTGCTTTTAACATAATAGAATCGAGGTTTGAAACGTTTTCAATAGAACGAAGTTGGAAACGTGCGTGTATGGCGTGGAGGAGTAGCTTCATTATTGAACAACAACATAATTTAGGTATAATTTTGATCAAATAAAATTATTTGTCAATTTAACAGGGTTGAAAACATTCCACACAGCTTTAAATCAGTGTTGGCATGAGCATATTTGAAAATGTACCACAACCTGATAAAAATTCGTACCAAAATCTCAAAAATAGTACCAAAAAATAAATAATAACAGTAAACCAAATTAACTTGTATTACAAAACTTATTTATTAAAATTGTAATATGTATTAATAACTTTAAATAAAATATAAAACATAGAAATATTAAATTAAACCTTAACATTAAAAAATAGAATATAGTAAATTTATTTTACAGGAATTTTATGTTAAAATTTCTTTGACCAAATCAAAAAAATTGAGATTTTATGTATTCAAAGAAAATTGCGACGAGATTGATTTTTTTTTTGTTTGTATGTGTAGTTGGACAGCTCAATTTAAAGTTGAAGTTTGACAGTTGAATTTAAGTTAAAGAAGATGCAAATATTTAAGTTACTGCATATTCCATAACTTTATTAGTTAATTTATAATTTAATATTCAATACTTTTCTGGACAAAAACTAATTTCAAAATGAATTTAGTTTTTTTTTTTACTTTACCAGCTGACAATTGAAATTTCTAATTACCTGTCAATTGAAAAAGTATATTGGTATTGGTAAATGGGCGGAAAATCTTGCTAAAATTGATCTAGATAAAAAAAAAATGATTTTTCTGGTCAAAGAAATTTAAAAATTTATCTAGATAAAAAAAAAAAAAAAATTGATTTTTTTGAAAAAAGATTGATTTTTTTTGGTCAAAGAAATTCAACATTAGAAATAAAAATAATATTTAAAGGAACTTTTAATCAGTATCACTTTGGGTGAATTAAATCCCAGTAAGCGTAATGATTGCATAGTCTGCCTGCCCCTGCATAAACGATTAAATAGTACTTACGGAAATCTTAGTACAACTAATTTCTGAATAAATTTGAACTTTTGATATATGTAATTAGAAAAATAAATCTTTATTCTATAAATAGTATCAAAAAATTAGATTTTTTGCAAAACCGTACCATGGTACGGAACCTAATTGAATAGTATCAAATTTGGTACTAAAGTACCAGCCGTGCCAACCCTGCTTTAAATGCCCGAATCGATTTTATTTTTAACTTTTGGGGTTGCCAGTTCACAAACATTGAATGATTTAAATTTTTGAGTAATTGCATAAATTATTGAGTTTAATTATTGAATAGTTGCCCAGTTCACACATGTCGAATCGCGTTAACTTTGCGTTTGACGTATGTTTTGACAGTTAATTTTGTTGCGAACCTGTCTTGTTATGGGCCACTGATTCGAGGTAAAGAATAAAATTTAAATATCATTTCATTACAAATATTGATCATTTCTTCAATAATGTTTATTGGGATATTACCACTAGCTGCAATTTATTTACGATTAATTGATTTTTATTAAAATTAAATCATAATTTATTTAAAAATAAAAATATACAATTAATTTTTCGTTTACTTTGTGCATATACGTAATTAATTATTATTGTTTTTCTGTATTAATAATTAAAAATGTTTTTTATTTATTTTTTATATTTATTTTAATTAGCTTATTAAATTGTATAGTAAATTTTCATGGTAATTTTAAATAATTAAAATCCCATCAATTTTTAATATTATTTTTCATAAATTATTAAAGAAATTACATTATTTTATGTTTTGCTGCAACAATTTGTTGAGTTTATTAATTATATTTATATAAATAATTTTATAAAAAAAATTATTTTTATTTGACTCTAAATCAATCTTTATAAATTTATGTTCTTAGGGTTTATGGTCATAATGAAACTATAAATTTTTGATGATGTAAATATTATTAATTAAAACGAAAAATGTCAATTTTATTTACTCATTTATTTATTTATAATTGTAATACAAAATTCTGTTTAATAAATAAAATCTGAATAAATTATAATTAGTGTTACCAGATTTTAAATATGTATTTAGGTCAGATTTCGATTTTTTTTTTTGGGTTTTTTTGCCGAACATAATTTGGTAATAAATTTCTTTTTTGATGTGAATATGAAGCGAATAAATGAAATTTTGTTTATTACTCCAATTAACATTAAATTCTAAAATCAATTTTCATAGTACTGGGAATATCCTTTTAATGTTTACTTTGTTTATAGGTTGATTTAATATAAGAATCTACAAAATGAACTAAATAATGTTCTAGTAAATTGGTCAGAATTTAACTATGTATATTAAGTAATATTTTTATTTATATGCAATTTATTATAAATTTACCATAAAATAATATTTAATGAAAATTATTTTAATTACTGCATCCAAAAATTTGTCAACTTATTGATTGATTATATTAAAATGCCTTTAGCTACTATTCATTTTTAGTTAATTATAAATTCTGTGTAAACAGAAATTTAATTAATTTTATTTTATTTAATCTCAAATGAACATTTTGTAAATTTTGTATATAAACAGAGTCCAAATTTAAATTACAACTCAATAAAATTATTAAATATTCAAATTCAATTAACCATAATTACAATTTTTTATAGGACAACTTTTACAGCATATCAACTTGAAGAATTAGAACGGGCATTTGAACGTGCACCATATCCAGATGTATTTGCTCGTGAAGAATTAGCACTTAAATTAAATTTAAGTGAATCACGTGTACAAGTATGGTTTCAAAATCGTCGTGCTAAATGGCGTAAACGTGAACCACCACGTAAAACTGGTTATCTTAATACAAATAGTCCATCCGCTGGTTCATTGGGTAATACATTAGGTCCACCATTTGCAACATTTCCACAAACAGCAACTGTAACACCACCTGGTAGTGTTGATAGTTGGACTAGTTATCAGCCGCCATATGAATTAAGTCCACATTTTAATTTATTATCACCGGCAGCTAGCCCATATGGTACATTTACAACCGGACAATATGGTACTTATGTACATGAAAGTCAATTATTTCCAGTACGACAACATTTTACAGATTATGGTAGTCCGCCTAGAATAGATATGACCGGTGAAGTTGTTGATGCTGGTGGTGGTGGTAATGATGGTGTTAGTGGTCCTAGTCATCATCATAAAACTGTTGGTGAACATGGTTATGGTACAATGGATGATAAATTTAATAGTCATTTGAATGAGAGGTATGTAAAAAAGGTACATATACTTTAAAAATGTTATGAAATGATAGAAGATTTTTTTGAAATAGACGTTTTTTTACGTTAAAACCATTTTTTTTATTCACTACTAATTATAATGATAATACTATAAAATATTTTTATTTTCTATTGAAATATTCCAAAAATATCCAACAGTTTTTAATAGAAACTAAATATTTATATTTAATTTTTATTAGCTTTTACGAGTATTAGATATCCAACAATTAGTCACGATTAAGTTACAATAAAATGAACCACAAAAATTACATAATAGTAAAATGGTTTTACACACAGCTTGAATTAATCTTTAATCAATATTTACAAATATAATCAATTAACATGCATTATTTATATTACACATTAACGTATAGTATTATATTATTTTGTGTCGTGCTACAAAAAATATCCTTTAATTATTTGTATCCCCTGGACAAAATAATAATATCATTTTATTTTAGTTTAACTAATTTTATGATTCTGTTAATTTTATTTTTATGGAAATATTGTATACGATAATAAAATCTCTAAAATAATTACAAGAATATTGTGCTATTTACTTTATTAACAATTTACATTAACATAAAATCCTTTTTTTTATATATATATTAATTATATATATGTATATGTTATTTTTTATAGTATTGTGAATGGCCAAAATGGAAAATATATTGATGAACCAAAATATGTACATACAACTGTAGTTAGTAGTATTGATGATACTGGTAAATATTCAAATAATAATTGTCATGTTGAGCAAGAATCTGTTGGTGGTGGTGGTGGTAATAGTGGTGGTATTACACTTAAACATCAACATGAACAACATCAACAATTGCCATCAATTCAACCAACAATTTTAATAAAATCAACATCTCAACATCATCAACAAGGACAATATTCAACAACATCAAATATTACAATTGGTAGTGGCAATAGTAGTGATAATAATAATGCTGGTGGTGGTGGTGTTGTTAATGGTGGTGTTGTTAATAATAATGACGATCCATCAGATACAATGTCAACAGTAATTAAAAGTGAAGATACAGTTACACATAGTTATGTATTGCCGCCTTTTTTGCATTAAAAGAAATGCTCTTTCATAGAAAACAACAAAGAAAGCAGCATTTACAAATAGCACAACATAATCAAATAATTAGAAGAAAATTTGAATTAGAATATCATTATAAAAATTTTGGTCAATTTCGTAAATTTTAATTATAATTTAAATTTTTTTTTTTTTATTTTGTACATAAATAATTGTTTGTACATAATATTTTGTATATGAAAGATAAAAATGTATTTTTTTTATGGTTTTTATGTTTTTAAGGATTTTTTAATTTAAATACTTTATTTCTGAAATGTTATAAAGCGTTATGTAAATAAATATTGAAAGATATATTTGTTCATTAATATTTGTAAAAAGTTCTAGTACTGAATATGAGACAATATCAAATTAGTGTACCCTGTCGATTACATGTAGAAACAGTGACAAATAAAAAATATATTTAACACGTTCACCACGTTGGTTATATTCCATATTATGTGACCTGAGTCTTTAAAATATTTTTTTATGTGACTTATATGTTTTATGTTATACTCCAAACTCCAACCTTTGCGTTGAAGAACTGTCACATAAAAAAGTTTGATTTCTTCAAATAAAGTTGAAATATTAAAATTTAATTATTGTAATTCATTTATAAATTTATAATTATTTTGCTTTATAAGCAGTACTCAGTTATTTTTTATTATTTATATAATTACTTGGTTTTTCTACAGACCATACTACATAAATATGTGTCATATTCTACCAGAAAATAAAAAGTACAACAAAATTACTTATCATAATCTACCTACATTTCTGGTAAAATGTCACTCATATGTATGAAGTGAGTTCTAGCGAAAAATATAATGTAGTCACATATTCGTGACGTTGAGTGGCGAACGTGTTAATGTGAAAATTATGTATTCACATTTTTAAATATTCCAGATTTTTTCGATACAGTTTTCCACATCGACACATTTTCAACTCTACTTTTTACTACACTTTCTGGCCACTCTGTGCATTATTAATTTTATTTTTTATAATTAATTTCATATTTAAAATAAAACCGATTTCTCTAACATGAGTAATAATACAAGAAAAATGTAAAATTTTATATTAAAATTCTATAATTAAATTAATTTAAATCCGAATCTATTTTTATTATATAGAAATTTAAAATTCGACTAAAATCTCATTGTCGAGAAAATACTTGAAATGTACCACAATATTCTGAAATTTAAATAAATTATTTTAATTTGTATAATTACATGTACTAAGTTTGAAATTGAAAAACTTCGAATATGATTTTAATTTGAATGAAATTGATTTGTAAAATATGAATTTCAATTTCTAGTTTTTTTGCATCAACAAAATTTTTCAATTAAATTTTATTAAAAGGAAAATAATAGATTTATTTTATAACGAATATTTTCTTTAAATTGATTACATAATTAAAAAAAATTGAAGTTTTATGATTAGTTTTCAAAAAAAAAAAAAAAACCATATTTTCTGCATTAATTTTTTTTTGTTGAACCCCTCTGGAAAAATATTTTAAATGAGAATTTTTTTTTTTTAATTTTCATAATATAAATTATAAAAATCTGATGAAGCAAGTACTTTAATTTCCGAACGTATATACAAATTGTTGAAATTATTATATTAGTTTTAAAACTAACTTGCTATGAAGCCATTTAGAACGATAAAAACAAATTTTAGAGTAATTTTAATACTGAGTTTAGGATTAATTCACGGATATTTGTATTCATCCAATTCATACAGACATAAGTAGAGCAAATTATATTAGAGTATGCGGATTTCAAAATATGATAAATTAATGTTCACAATTTTCCTTCATTCTTATTGAGTTCGTAAAGTAAAAAAAACTGATGATTCAGTTTTACGAAGTTTAACGTAAGTAGCACAGATGTTACAAGAGACTACTTCAAAAAGTGCGTTTATTTTTAAATATAAAAAATAAAGCTTCAAATTATATTATTTAATGCTGTGTACAAATAGTAATTTTGGAAAAATTTAGCTATTTACGAGGTTTCACATCTTCACCGACTAATAAAATGTAAATAAAATAAAAAGTTGTTAGTTAAATATAGTTTTCTAACAGTAATTACAATTTTCATATAAGATTGATACAGTTTGAATTATGTTTTATTGCCACAAACACAATTTCCCGAAATATGTCATTATATTAATTTATGGCTTCATAGTTGGTTTCACAACTAGCTTATTCCGATATAAAGTTTGAAAATTTAAAAACACACTAAAATTATTTTCGCCTAATTAGTCAGTTATTACTACGATGACCAATTTTGTGACAGGAAAATACAAGGCATTAAATAAACTAAAAAGTTGTGTTTTTAGTCAGTGCAGTTTAATATCACCACTTTAATTTTTCGATATTGGAAAATGTACTAAACATTTTTAATTCAAAATTGGAAATGCATTTTATTTATGGACTCATCTCTACAATAAAATATTTTATGTTAAATTTATTTCTAACCAAAATCGAGAGTTCACACATTTTCTTATTTTTATAAATTAACCAATTCACAAAAGTTTCCATAGATCTGAAGAAATTGCTCATTTTCACAAAATTTTCACTATTGGAAATCGAGAAAGAGTAAACTAGGGACAGTAATAATTTTATATTTATGTCCCTGAAATGTTTATGCAAAAAAAAAGAAATAAGGGACATTAGACAGTATTAGTACTGACTACTGTCTTGTAAATTTGCAACAAATTCCATGGTAAATTCAAAACGGATGGTAACCGTAGTTATAACCCAATTCTATATTTTATAAATTTTTAAAATATAGCTACATTTGAACAAAACTAATTTTCCTGGACTAAATAAAATACTTTTCAGCATTAATTTTTCTATCTCGTTTTGTTGATTTCTTTTGCTTCTTTGGAACTTTTTTCAAAATTCTCATTCCCAATACAATTCTACAGTTTTGTTCCACAAAAAACAATTAAAAACAGTGAAATATATATATAAAAAAAAGCATAACTTTTACATTACAAATTTTTTCCTAAAATACCTGTAAGGCATCAAAAACTAACTAACCATTGCACAATTATTATCCGGTGTTGTATATACTTTTAAAAAAATACTGAAACGGACGGTGAAAGTAAAACAAAAAAAAATAATAAATACAAAAATTATATTTATTAAAATAATTTTGAATCCGTTGCGGACTAGATTTATATTTTATTCATTAATTTTCTAGCAGACGATTTTGTAGAATTAAAATAGAAAAAAAAATGAATGAAAACTGAAAGAATTAAAATAGAAAATACAGAATTATAAAATATAAATATTAATTGGAAGAAACTTGCTAATAATTTACCTTTATTTACATAATAATTTTAATGTTTTGTACAAAATGTAAAGAAACTAGTACAGCATAAAAATATGTTAATTATTTAAATTAACTGGTAAATTTCAAAAATTCTTAAAATTTTGTATCATTAAAATTGTCATTTTTTTATTTTTAGAATCATTTTTTTCATATTAAAACTTTTGTATTTACAATGTTCACTTAAATATATGTATTTACATATATTTAAACATTTCAGAAATAAAATTTAATTTAATTTATAATTTAACTCTTTCAGGGCAAATGGTTAAGGAATAATACTACTAAAAATTTCTAGAATTTCATGCTATTTGTGATCGAAAGTATGCATTTAAATTAATATTTGGCTATAAACAATTTTGAGAAAATGATTAATGTAATTCATTCAAAAATACTATCTAGAGAACCAGGTGTAATTATACCTGTATTAATTATTATATTATAATAACTTTCTCCTTCGAAATTTTACATTTCTGAATATTAATGAATTCTATTTTAACTTTTTATTTAAAAAAAGACTAAATTCAGTCTGATAATTTTATGAGTGAATTATCTGGAACATATAATTACATATTTATTAATTTAAAATTTGAACAAGCTTTAATGATGGGCTAGTTAGAAGCGTACAAAAAAGCGATCCGTAAAAAAACACACAAACTTGAAAAGAGTTAAAAATAATTTTCTATTTATTTATTATTATTAATTTTTTGTATTAAGTTCATTTATTAGTTTTTAAAAATTGAAACAACAAAATCCAAAACGTCTTACCAAAATATGTATTAAAAAAATTAAAATAATTATATACAGGATGTCCAAATATATAGTATATAATTTTTAATTTTTACAGATTATTTTAATTTTACAATATATTTTAAAAATATTTTCTAATAATTTCTCAATTATTTTTTTATATAAAAAAAATTATTGTGATTTGTTAATTAAAATTTATCATACATTTTCTATTTTATTTGGTAATTTAACTTTAATTTTTATATAATGTTTTAGCTATAATTGTTAGATAATAGAAATTTTGTAATTTTTTTAGGATTTTATGTCATTTTTTGTATAAAACTAGACATAAACTCTTACGAGCATTCCAAATGTGCCTTAATTTATGTAATATGTAAAATAAAATAATAAATTTTTTAGTTAAATTTAATTATTTTATATTTAATTAATTAAGATAATAAAATACTGTTGTGTTTCCACAATAATATTTAATACAAAATTTATGTAATTTTAATGTAGAAATTATAAATTTATAAATTTTTATATTTTCATTGTAATTATAATATTGATGATGATGACTAATAATTTAAGTTTTTTTTTAATTAATAGAATTATTATGTAATTATTAATTTTTTTTATATATGTAATTAATTTTGAATAATTTTTATGTTAAACTTTAAAAAAAAGTGTCCTTATATTAAAGTAAATAATATATAAATATAATTAATTATTAAAGAAAATATATTATATTAAATTTATTCCAAATTATAGAGTGATATGAAAAATATATATTACATTCTCTTAAGATACCCTTACATTGTACAACTTGGTTGTCAACGTGTAACCAGTTTTTAAATTTTAACTATACACATTTCAACTTGGTTTACAACTGATATTACAACAGTGAAAAACATTTTTTTTTTATTTTGTTCCGGATATTGTCAAATGTAAAAACAAAATCTGTAATTATATATGTAGTGTGAAAAATAATTGATAACATAAACTTATAAAAATATGTGTTTTATAATATTAAATCGTCAGGAAACGTAACTTGGGTTGTACAACATACATTATACAAATTTATACAAATTTAATATACAAATTTACAATTATCAACCAACGTAAATTAAAATATTTTAATATTTATTCAATCTTTTGGTATGATTGTAAAATTGCCCGCAAACGATAGAACTTCACCAAGTTGTCAACACGTTAATGGATATGTTGTATAATGCATGGACAGCTTTAGAGACAACAATGCAATTACTTGCTAGTGAATCACTCGGTTGCGGACACCATTATTAACCTAAGCTATCTAGATAATTTTTCATATATTTTATTCGGGTATAAGAAAGTTTCAAAAGTAATTGAAAATAATTTATGAATTCATGGCATTCATAAATACTATTTATTTCTTTTAAATATACAACAGTTTTTGAAAAATAAATTTTTAAAAATATTTTGTTTTTTCATATAGTATGTAATTTTTGAAAATTACATAAAAATGAATATATTTTATATAAAATTTACATCCACTATTAATTATACATACTGTCACTATTATGCAAAAATTAATAAAATTGTAAAACTGCGGAATTATCGTTTGATAAACTTTAAAAAAGATTTTAAATATATCAGTATTCAGAATATTTACAGCAACATTTAAAATTTTTGGTACTGATTAATAATCATTGAATGTTTTCGAAATAATCAACTGATTTATATGATGAATATAATTGGGTTAATAGGACGATATTTATCTATTGAATTTACGATACAGAGAAGGCAAAATAGCGCAATATAATTTTACATAAATCGTTTTCCATTTAAGTATAAATTAGTTTAGTAATTGCGTAATTGTTTAAATAATTTTTTTTTAAATATACAAATACAAATATATCCTTTATGATAAAATCTGACTTTTAGATAGAAATATGAAATTCCAGAATTAAATTTAAAATAAATTTAATATAAATTGGTATTTACTACCAAAATTCTTGTAACAAAATTCATTGATAAATACCAATTTATACTAAATTTAATTTAAAAATTAATAAATTTCCTACAAATTCATAAAAATTACATAAAATTCAATTTTTTTTATGTCAATTATCTTTGCATTTTTTTACACTATGATAAATTCTTTCATTTGTAATTACGGATATCCTTTAACCTAATTATACTTCCTTTCTTACTAAAATAACAATAAATCCTTAATTAACCAAAATATTATCCATTTTTAACTCCAATTTACATAACAAGAAAATTATATTCTTTATTATAAGTATCATTTTTAATATGATTACTATAAATATTAGTTCACTTATTATAATTTTATCAAATTTGATCTCAATTTCAATTATTTTGTCAGGGTAAATATTTTGTAAAACTATGAAATTTTATACTTTCTTAAAAACTGCATTTTTTTTTGCTCATCCTTCTGAAAGGAAATTTATCCTTAGAATGAATAATGTAGTTTTATTTATTTTAACATTTTTTTTTTTTTGCTAAGCGAAAGGATAAATTAAATTTCCACTTCAATTCATTTTCATTACATTGAACATCCTTTTTTTTTACACGAAACTGGTTTAAAGATTTACCGGTATAAGGGAAAAACGTTGAGTACGTACTATTAGTAGTAGATTTTTTTTTATAAAGTTTCACTTAACGATGAAGGATTTAAAAAGGATATTCCAATTTTTCATTTTCTTAAAATTTTATAATAAAATTCTAATTTTATCCGTTTTTGAAAATTTATGCATCCGCGCTTTCGATTAACTGAATTTAATTTAATGTTTTTACTTAAAATACAAAGATAAAGAAAAATGTAGTAAACATTTTTAAGAAAACTAAAAAAAAAAAAAAACAGATTTTATTGAAGTTTAAATCTTGAAAAGGAAATCATATTAATTTTAAAAGGAGTATTAAGTAGAATGTAATAAATAATATATATTTTAAGGAGTTGGAACAGCTTATTTCTTTTACATAGATTTAACTATTTCCTCTTTACATTTTACAAGTATCTATCATTCCATCTTACGATCAAGTAATTTGATAAAAAAAAAATGGCGGGTGTTAATTTAAAAGCTGGATTGCATCAGAAAGGAAGTTTCGTGTTTATAACTGCTTACGCTCAAGAATTAATATATTGTTGGCTCAGAATTACGCAAAATTGGTAATTTTTATCTAATATGTGATCTATCGGTTTTCTTATATTTGCTATACTATTACGGAGATAATGGATATCATTTTCAGAAATTACCATGCATTTTCATATTTAATTTTCCATTCATCCAACTTTGTGGCAGCTACGATAACTGTGTTTAATATTCGTTTATCTTACGTATATAACCACGTATAAGAATTTTATTATACTTCGATTGTATTTTCAGAACTGTTGGAAACATTTTTGTAAACCGCATACAAATTTCTAATTTTAGGTTGTAATTGCATGTCATGTAATTACTATTGACCGGTTCGTAATGAAATATTTCAATGCATCGCGTAATATTGAAATTATTTATATTTTTATTATTATTTATTTAAGTGAATTTAAATTACTAAGCCGCTATACACATACGTCTATATACAGATGAGAATTCCATTTAAAAAAGTATTGTAATTCCACCACTAATGTCGAATATAATTAATTTCTACATTAAAAATTATTATTGTTAGTGAACTTATTACTAAATATTACTAAATCATTAAGAGTAAAATTTTCTATATGAACTTATTTTTTTATGGAATTATTAACCCAGTAATTAAACTATATTACTAAATTAGAATTAAATTGTATTATTATTCAGGATTTCATATTTTTATTACACCAGCATAATAACATTAAAATATGTAATAAATACCACAATTTTCGATTCCGCATATCCTTTTTTTATAATATGATACGAAATATTAAACAAATTTTAATATACACTCATTTTCAAAAACCACAAAGCATTAACCTTTCAGTAAAATAAAGAAACAACAACAACATCATATACGTAATTGCAACCCCAATGTGTAATACTAATTTGTATACAAATGAAACGATATATAATTAAAAGTTGTTGACTTCAAGGGTCCCATCTAAAAAGATTACATCTTTTATAATTCATATGTATATATTTATATATCTATGTATTAGAAATACTCTTTTTAGTCCTTAAATTATCACATACATACACTGAAAACGGAAGAACAAAAAAAAAATTTTCATCTAAATATATTTTAATTTTTCTGTATATATTGTTGAGAAAAGTCCTTCATGAGATATTATATTTTATATATATGAATACAATAATAATTGATATGTAAATACATATTTCCTTCAGAAAACATAAAAAATCTTGTCTAGAAAATTTGATTCTTACTACGCTAACGATGTCTGGCATATTTGCTAGTTTTGAAAATATTTTCTTAAATATCAGATTATTAGGTAATAGAAAATCGAATAGCGGAATGCTCATAGTGGATAATGAATACCAGGAAGGATTACTGGATGGATGAGTCAAAACTATTGAGAACAGGGCATGAATTCGAATGAAAATTATTCACAAAAAATGAAGAAATTACTTTGTTTTTTGAAAAAAAGGAATAAATTTTTACCAGTATCAATATAACTTCTACTTAATTGGACTAACAGCGAATCAAGTGTTTAAATTCTTTCAAACACGAATATAAACGACGGAATATAATAATATGCATCTGTTAGGCATTTATTTTTATTCGACTTCAACACCTCAAAATGTAACACTACCGGTCCTCAGGACTTGTCGAAATTGAATCAGCTATACTATTTTTTTTGCAGTATATGTTAAATTTTAGTTATGTGTGGTTGAGCGATAGGTCGATAGGGATAACACAATACACCATTATGAATGCAGTCATTAGGAGTGAGTATAACCCTAAAGATATAAAAAATTCATGATATTTTTAAATTTATGAAAATTGTCGTGGTGTTTTTGGAATTCTGTAAAAAAACAAATCACAGAAAGAATTCTGTCAATAATAAAATCATTAATATAATCCAATATTTAAATTTCAATAATTTCCCAATATTTTCAAAAAAATATGCTTTTATGGTATGAAAAGTGATTAGTAAGTGATAAATGTTTTGAGAGTTCTCATATTCAGTGAAATATTTGAACCAATTTAAAAGAAAAATTTAAAATTTTTGGTAATTAGGTCATATGAAACTTAATATATATGGAAAAGTGTTAATATTGAGTAAACAAAAATGTGGTAGTCAAAAAAAGTGATATTCCATTTTAGAAAATTAACATAAACTACTAAACTATGTTGAAATTCAGAATGAATTTACGTATATTTTTAAACAAACTCTTATCTTTGTATATACAAAATTTATTTAGTTTCTAGAAAATAAAATATTAAGGTATAAAATTCATTAATTCCACTTCCTTTTAAATATTACTCCTGAGTTTATATACTAAAGATTTCAAAAAAAAAAAAAATTATAATTTCATTTTTCTTTTTGCTGTAATATTATAATAGAGAATATTAAAGAATTCCTCGACAAATATGAATTTATGTATTAAGTATTATGTTGATTATATTTGAGTTGGTTAATATAATAAATTATTTATGTTTAAAAATGTATACATATATTACATATATATCTAGTAAATTTTTATTTAGTTCTCTTGAGTATATTTGTTTTTTTTTTCCTTACATATCGTGTCAAAATTTATATCTGGTGTTAACATAAAATTTTGAAAGAAAATTTTCATATATTTATTTGTTCTAAAATTTTGTTAAGTTTCATTAACATTTTCTTTTGTATATATACACAAAAATAAAATATATTATATAAATAAATTATACGAAACTTAAGTACGTACATATTAGTAAAATTTGTTATGCAAAAATATTTATATAATTTTTTTTATTCATCAAAATAGACAGTGTTACCAAGTAAGATTTAGTACACCTCAGTGGCGGTTGTGAAATAAAAATAGAAATATGTACATATTAATTAATTTGACGATTGGTGAAAAAAAAAATTTTCACCACAATATCAAAATTTAACGAATCATTTTTAATTCTCAAAATATAATTCTCAAAATATTCACCACACTTAAAATTTAAATTTTTATTTCCTATCTGAATTTCGTTATTTTTTTGATAATTTATCACATTTCACTATTTATAATTCGTATTTTTCATACATATGAGTTTTAATAGGATCGATGCTATTTCTAGTACACAGGCTCACCTTTTAGTTAAAAAATTACACTTTTCATATGATAAGAAATTTAATATAAAATGGTAACACTAAATTATAATATTTTTAAAATTATTCATGTATAATTTCTTTATATTTTATGTTAAATTATGCTTCCTTGGAGAAGAAATTATTATTAATTATACAAGATAGATAGGAGTTTGTTTGATATAAATTAGAATTTTAAAAATTATAATTTAATTAAATTTTATGTTTTCAAATTGCATATTGTTTTGTAACATATAACAAATTTCAAAATTCACTAACTAAAATATAAGAATTTCAAATTCAATCCTGAAATTAACTTTTTACATTTATTAGTTATTAAGTAAAATTTCTGATAATAAAAAATTTATGACATTCACTACAAAATATTTTATTTAGCAAAATTTATTTACAATTTCATAATTTATACACTAATAAAACTTTTATTTTCATAAAATATATATGTATATATATATAGTAAAATTCGTGGATTATTAAATTTCACGTATTTATAGTCACATAATATAAGAGCTAAAGTGAAACGTTTTTGTTATCGTTAAACCATAATAAAGCCATGTCACATTTATATACCTAAAAAGTCTTAAAAGTAATCATTTTCAATGCTTCTTTTTTAAGGTTTTTAATATACGGTGGTTTACAAAATTTTATACCATAATAAGATTTATAGACCAAATCATGTTTAAATAGTTTTAAAACATTAAATCTCACCTGTTAACAGCATTATTATTATTTTTTATATATATAAAATTAAATTAGATATGAGATTTGAGTTTTGGTGTAAATCGCTAATTTAATTTAATTCATGTGTGAAATGTTAAGAAGTAATTTAATTAAAATTTTATACTATATAATAAGAAAATTATATATAAAAATTAAATTTATAATAAATTTAAAAATAATTAATATTGTATGATATCAAAATGTAATTTAAATAAATTTAATTATACAATCTTAACACAAATTGAATTATGGAATTTATTTATGGTGAAAAATTTATGAAATTTTAAAGATATAGATATAATTTTAAATGAAATTATGGTTAAATTTGTTATTTGGAACTAATATTTAATATTATACAATTTCATTGCGTTCAAGTAAATTTATTATTACAGGTATAAATTATATTTTCGAAAATTACTTTAATGATTTTAAGAAATAAGTTTTAATATAATTAATAATGAAATATTTTGTTAATTTAAATTATTTTATTTGAGAGGCATTTATGCCAAATTTATTGTAATGACGATATTTTGTATTCACGGGAAGAAATTTTCAAATAACACAGTACAGCGTAAATATTTTGTAGACATATATTAACAAATTCTCTAAAGAATCACTCCGACATTTACGACAACAAAATTGTCGTAATGGCTTAATGTCACAAGTATTGAAAAGTTTAATTATTGTAATACACATTTGAATGTGATATTACAATATTTGTTGAAATTTTCAATTTAACTTACTATTATAATTTTGAAATTTATTAACTACTCCTAACAGTTTTACGACATCATTATAATTTGTTGCAATGTTGCCAAATTTGTTAATTCTATTTTTTCAGTTAATATTAATAATGGCGACAGTTTCGCCGTTCGCACTATTGAAATTTTTAAAAATAAAATAAATATATTAAAATATACTGAAATATATGAAATTAAATAAACACTTCCCCTACACTAGATGACACTGGTTACAGTCGTGCCTCAAGAAAGTATAATCGATTTTAACTTTTTGCAGTTTGAATTTTGATATAAGTTGATTCTGTAATATAATTTCATTAACTGATAAATTTGAATGCTATTTTCTATTTGTTTGTATCATAATTTTAGAATTCGACGATACGACGTTTTCAGATTATCTACTCGCTAACAGCACGCGAGTCACTGGCATAATTTGACTTTTAAAAGCTTCAACATCAAGCGCGTCAATGGTGAGATTGTCTCCACTATAAAATTATATTTAATTAAGGACACTTTAAATCATTTTGTGACATAATATTAACTCTTAAAAATCATTTAAAAAAACATTTAATAAAATTTCCAAAATTCAATTAAATTTATATAAAATTCTGATTGATTCACTTAAAGAAAATTAACTTTATTCAATGAAATTTTCTTAGAAATGTAACTATATTTAC
This sequence comes from Rhamphomyia laevipes, assembly GCA_963920725.1. NCBI lineage: Eukaryota > Metazoa > Arthropoda > Insecta > Diptera > Empididae > Rhamphomyia > Rhamphomyia laevipes. The sequence goes on from OY987257.1 coordinate 53,971,913, forward strand.
AAATAAATAAATAAATAAAATATTTAAAAATAATATTGAACTAAAAGAATTTTTTTTCTTCAAAAAATCGATTTTTTTATTTCTTTTAAATGTATAATATTTAAGTGATCCTAATCCTTCAAAAAAATTTTTTTTTACTTTTACTTATGCCAAGTACATTTTGCGGAAATACCGATATATATAATCATCAAATAGTTCAGCTCATAACACGTTCGATGAACCTATACAAACCAATAAGAAATAAAAAATTTCTCGATACTTTGATTATTTCCTACTTATTTCTATTTACGATTTTGCATTCTTCGTAAAGGGAAAATTCGGAAAAATATAACATATTTTTTATATAATTCACTCGTCAATGTGCATAAATAAAAAAAAAGAAGATTTTTTTTTTATAAAACTCATAGTTTAATCTAAGATAATACAAAGCATAAAATTATTCATATATCCTTTCAAAAGATAATTTGGTTAATAATACACCACACAAAGTGAGAGTTTAGTAGACTTTAAATCTACTTGTGGTGAAATTTTCTTTTTTTTATATATAAATGAAAATTCTTCATATTATTAATTCAAAAGTCTACTTTTACTTCTACAAGTTTTCTTTTATGTGGAAAATATCAAAGACAAAACTTTTTTTTTTTTATTTTATTTGGTATCATGTTAAACTGATTTTCAATTCTTTTTGGCATCATTTTTTTTAGTCTGAATAAAGAGCGTTTTTTATTTGAAAAAAAAGAAGAAAAATGAAGGAAAAACAGAATTTACAACTTTGGGTTATATGAATTTTTCTTACATTTTTTTTTTATTTTGTTAGTATAAAGTACATTTTGAGGTTGTCTTGATCTACTTTGAAGTAATATTTATATATCCAAACTGTATTTTTGTTTTGCCTGTGATATTAGACATAACTATTGACAGACTTACAGAAGCATAAGCGCTATCAACTATTAGCATAAATTTGAATATCATTATAGTCTATACTTCGTTTCTGATGGTGAAATCTATGACGACTATTTGGTTATAAATATTGTAGTAGGTTTTATGGAAATAGGTAAAAGTTATAATAAAGAATCGGTTTTTATATTACTATAAGGTAAAAAAAACAAAGACTATGATTAGATTTACTTTGAATTTACGATTTTGATATCACAAAATTTCAAGTATTATCATAATGTTTTTCGTATTATGACATTAAAAGTGCATTTGAAAAATAGTTTATAATTTTTTACTTTTTATAGATTAGGGAATATTTAAATTATGGGAAAAAATTATATTGAAAATTAATATGTTGTCATTTTGGTATTTATTATGTGATTTTTTAAATTATATTTCCATTCATTGATGTTATAGGGATTTGCTAAGGATAGAAGGATTCTTGATATGATTTTGAAATTACGTTATTATATAATTTTAAAAAGATGTCTAAGCATAGATTTTCTAATGAAGAAATTTGAGAATTGTAAATTGAGATTGAGACCTGCAAAATATACAATAAGTCAGCTCAGACCGTGACTTAAATTCATCATTTATGCGAAAATCATCAAATAGATTAGTTCATATCACGTTCGATGAACCTATACAAACCAATAAGGAATATATGTTAAAATAAAGAATTACAAATTTTCGGTAAGTAAAAATATTTTTTTTGAAAATAAGGCTTGACGTAAAATACCTACAAGTTATAACTTTCATATTTCGTGATAAGAGCGTTTACTTAAATAAAAATTATACTATAAGATTTGAAATCTGTTGTTATTTTTGTTATAATTAAAATTATTCATAACTGATCAGGAAATCTTGTAATTATATATACTAAGAGCTAGTAATTGATTTACTTTTAACCAATCATGATAATGTTTAGCTATATTCTTACGAACTTAGAATTGAAGGCCTGGAAAACCTAAAGTCTTGTATTACAATCACTGTTAAATGATTTTAGTTACATCAACTAATCTTTAATTTTAGTACGATATTAAATATGAATGTAAAGGATGCACAAAAGGATATGAAAAAGTGTATATTTGGAATTTTGATCTTCATATCACAAATGGTAACTTTTTAATTTTAAATCTTTCGGCGTTAGTTTTCCAATCATTCCATTCCTTATTTTAGTGAGTTTATTAATAAACTGTCTAATCATTTTCGTATGACTATGCTGACATGAATCCCAGCTAGTTGTTAGCTTTCCTGCTAATAATGATAAACGATTTTATGGAAATAATATATAAATGACATTAAGAACCAGTAAATGTCATATAAAATTAAAATTTTCCAACCTTTTATTATATACTTTTAATATCTGTCATAAATTTTGATATTCTCTAATTAGGTTTTTTCCCATTTTAAAATAATATAACATATATATTTACTTAATTAAATCATTTATACAACAGAATATCATTAAAAACAAAAAAAATCTATTTTGTTTTTTATTACTTTAATTGAAATATTTCCCGCAAAAAAATCCCCGGAAAATTTTAACTGTTAATGATCTTTATTATTATACATACAACTTGGGTTTTATATATATTTACGAGCCTATAAAAAGGATGCGCCCATGAGCCATGACAAAACCAATTTTATATAAATATACTCATGTACATTTTATTTCGTCCTTTATAATTTAATGGTATTTTTTTTTTGTTATTGTTTTATTTTCAAATGTTCATTGGATATATAAGTAATACGTAAATTTTAACCATTCAAGGAAATATTCATAAAATTTTATAGTATAATTTACAATTCAGTGTCTCTTCTTTATTGCATATGTGCGATAATTTCCCTAAAGTCCTTTATATATGTATGCATTGTTCTTTCTGTATTTTTTTGTTGTTTTGATGAATAAAAATGGATTTTCGGTTTTTGCATTTAACATTATTAATACCAAAAAAATAAAAAAAATAAAACGAAATATAAAAATAATAAAAATTATTTTAATTCACTTTTGTAACAAAAAATGTCCTTCATGGCATAAAAGGTAAAGTTTTTTTTAAGTAAATACAGAAAATAAAAGTGTTGACAATCGAATTTAAGTAAAACCAAAAACATCCCAAAAAAAAAAAAAAATTATATTCCCTAATTTATGTCGGAAAATGTTTTGTTTTTATTTTATAGATACACGTTAAAAATAAAAATATCTTCTTTTTTTTTCTGTGGAACTTGAAGAATATTTTAAGTTTAGTTACAATTTTTATCCACCAAAAAAAAAAAAGATAATAAATATTTACTCGTAATTTTTATTTATTTTGTTATTTAGTAGATAAATAAAAATTTATATCACCGAATATAAATTTGAATTGTTCTGGATGGTTTGGGTAAAAAATTTAGTATTTTTGGATTTTTATTTACTTAAAAACCATTTCAGATAGATCGTTAAATGAATTTATTAACATATTATATTGTGAAGTATTATTATTATTATTATTATTATAAGGTGAATTTTCTTTATTGTACCTAATTTTATTGATTTTGGAAATTTGAAAAAGGAAAATATTTAAAATAAAATATGATTATATTTTATTTACAGGACGATATTTATTTAATTTGTAATTTCTAAGAATTTAATATTATCGAATAGAATTTGGTATTATATTAAATATGTTCGTTTTCGAGAGCTATCTTTCGAGTGAACTAAATTTTGGATATTTCTTTCACATTAAAAACTAACTCAGTTTTTACTGATTGATCTGTTCCTTCTTTTTTTTATGTAACATACAAAAGACAATCAATGAATATCCCATCATCAAACTAAAATGACATTAGAGAATTTTGAAACGAATTTATGGAATTTTGAAGCAACTAGAACTTGTGCCTTTCGTAAGGTTAAAACTTTTGGTGATTATATATTTTGTCATAAATAATTAATGATGTTTCGTGATACAAATTCAATGAGTCTTTGTAGTCTGTAGACCATTTTGAAATTTGAATGTAAAAGAACTTTGAACTTCACTTACCAAAACTCATTAATCTACAAAATATATCGGAGTTTGATACGAAATAATCTGTATAGGAAAATTACAATTATAAATAAATGTAAGTCATTATTATATCGGAAAATTGGATATCACCCACTTTAATTTTCACTTGCACAATTAGTGCACGAACAGAGTGACGCTATGAGCAGTGTGGGTTGTTATTGCTTTTTATATGAAAATATACTACAGCACAGCTTCCAGCATCGCTCATAGCGTCACTCTGTTCGTGCACTTAGCAAAAATAATTGAAATCGTATAACAATCCTGAAATTTTGAATAAACTTAACTGAAATGATAAATTTGCTGATATTTTTTGAAAATAGGTGTTTTGACAAACTCCGACTTTTGAGTTATCTCTAGATTACCAGCATTTTAAAATAAGAATTTCCATAACACTAATAACCATATGATGTTATTATACTTGCTCAATGTCTCATAGCGTCATGGGACAAAAATGGACGACAAGGGACATTTAAATATTTCTCCTGGAAATTTTCTTAATGTCCTATACGAAAAAGTTGATAAATTAATAAATTTTTCATTTGGCAGCATATCACAACGATTAAATGTTGACGGTTTTCGATTTTTTTAGTGTCCTTTATCCTTACAATATTTCATTTTTAAAGTCCCATAATTCCATATTTCTAAATGTCCTGTGACGATTTGTCCCAGGTTAAAGCCATAGAAACTGACACAAGTTTAATTTTATTTAATTTTAAAAAGTTTATGATATTATAGAAAATAGAAAAATTCTGTAATAGAAAGAAAAATATCATTTAATAAACTTACAAAATAATTTTTAAATAAAAGTTTTTTTTTTATTTTAATAGAATTAAGTTGATCTAAAAATCAGTGTTTTGTCAACACAAAGTAATAATTTTATTTTGTTATTTTCAACTTTGTTTTTCAAGTTTAATTGCAATTAAACTGAAACTTTATATTTTTCTAAAAATGAATTTTACTTTTCCTTTTCTTTTTTTTTTTTTGGATAAATACTTCAAGCACAAAAAGAAAATTTTTTACAAAAGAAAATTATATTTTTATAGCTTCACATATTTTCTATCATCAAAATGCATTTTTAAATAATATTTTTTTATGTAGTAATACAGAATGAATACAAAAACCTTTTTAAAATAGAAAACCGTGAAAACTTTTTTTAAAAAAAAAAAAACTATAATTTCCACAAAAAAAAATTCTACTTTTCAGACTAAGTAAGGTAAATTAAAAATCTTTTTATTATTTTGAACTAAACTCATATAGGGGAGATCCGGAAAAGTTTATATAAAGTTTTTCTTTTATAAAAATTGTACGTCTCTTTATGTATATTAAATATTCCAATGACAAAGAGGCAACCGGGATTACATAAATAATCCGTTTATTGAGGGTTTATAGGGAAGAAATTTTAACTTATATCAAAAATATATAATGCAAATATTTTAAATTTCTATATAATTTGCTAATTTGCAGGTTAGTAAAAACTTTAGTAAAGACATTCAAAATTGCTTACTATCAAAAAATAATAATAAATTAGATAGAATATATTAAAATGAATGGATGAATTGTGTAAACAAATTCGGAATATTAAAAAAAAAGTGACAAGAAATGTGGAATGATGTTTTACGATAGATGGCAGACCTAGTGATACCAAAATAGCTAAACGAAAAGTGATAATTGGCATTTATTAGTTATGTGATTGATGAGATGATAAAATGAGCAGTATAAAGCTTATTAGTAAGTAAACTTCAGGTAGGTGGACATTTCAAATGATTGTCATTTATTGTCCATATCAATATTAATTATTATCTCTTAAATATATCCAAAATATCCGAATCTTTACTATTTGAAAATTTTTTTATTAGTGATGAATAACAAAATTCATTTTAACAATTTAACTTAAAAAAATTTAATTTGATTTAATTTGCAGTTTAAAAAGATCTAAATTTTGTTGTATTTTAACATACCCCTAAAATTGTATTAATTTTATATAAAAAATATATAATAAATTTCTTTGACTTAAAATGTTTTTTAAAACTTATATCGTTTCTTAAGAACACATAAAATTATGCGTTTTTTTTTCTATGTATTATAAAGTACTCGTATGGAGAAAAAGATCCTTAGGAAATTATCCTTCTGTAAATTTCTTTTCATAAATATTATGACCCAATTTTTATTATATTATTTTATATAATATTTATATTTATATATAGTAATTATTGTTAGAAATATAATTTGACTGTTATATAAGATAAGTATTAGTAAAAGAGTTTTGATATCATAAAGGATTATTTCCTGATGTTAAATGCATTTATTTAATATTGTAAAATTTTGAATTTATAAAGATAAATAAATTACAAATAAATTTAAATGACATAATTTTATTTAATAAATAATTGGAGAAAATATAATTGAAATTTTAATAAGAAATTATATTCTTTTGTATTAAAATACTAACCGATAAACCGGGCTTCACACAAGCCGGGAAAGGTTGAAGGGCTACATACATACAGCAAACATTCATTTTTATATAACCTATAACAATAATAACTTATAAACCTAAATTGATTCGGATCAAACTTTGTGTGTAAAATCGAGCTCATGTAAGGATGGAAAGTAAAAGTAGTTTCAGAGTTTATCGGCTACACTCACAACTTAGATTTAGTTTTATACAATCGATATGTTGGTAACATTTTGAATAACATATAGTTTGGATAATGCCAAAAAACAGTTTACATAGAAACTGTAATATCTATTAAACATTATTTGTCGATAGCGGTCATAGTAAACTTATCAATTTATATATATGACTAATTGAAGATAGTGGCGATAACTATATATGACCCTAAGACATATTTACTATAATCATTAAGTTCTCGGACAAAACAGATTTCAAATATTTGATCAGGGTTCTTATCATGCTTTGAGGAAATTTTTGGTTTTATTAAAGTTCGTAAATAAGTTCTAAAACTAAAACAACAGGCAACTACAATGACCAAAACCTTTATATCTAAGAATTAAGAATGTATCAGAAGCTTATTAATTTATCCAAATTAAATTTTGGACAATTCATTTTTCTTGTCCACGCACACAACAATCCTAGTTTTAATGTTAATAGATTAAGATTAATATTTAATATGTCAAAATTATTATACGAAATAATAAAAAAAAAGGTTTTCGATAAAATTATTATCATTTGTATAATCCTGATATTTTCTTCTTTACGAAGCTTACGAATTCTTATGTTAACCTGCGCCATTACGTTTTGAAAACTAACGCTGTCAAAAAATGTTAAAAGGAGTTCAAAATTTTTTAGTAACATCTACTGAGCTGATAAATACATGTTATAGTTGGAATCATAGTGCCCCTGTCACCCTTGCTGAGGCATTGAAAGCTGTGTAAAATACACAGTTTCATGCCTACTCAATTACAATGGTCAACGTTCAGCGGTGAAACAGAACTTTGACACAAATACATATTGTTTTTTTTTACAGTTCTTTTATATTAAGAAGTAGCATTTTAGATGATAATGAATTTTTTTAAAAATAGTTTTTATTTATTTCTTTTAATTTACTTATTTGTATATCAATCAAATTCAATAAAAAACATACGCAATGTAATTTAAAATTTAAGGTTATCGCCAAGGCTCGTGACAATGTGATTCCAGTTTAAAGGATACATAATATTAAAAAATATATGAAAATAGCGATACTAAAATATTCCAGATTATAAATAAGACTACTAGTACCAAACTCCATTCGGCACTTAGTAAGTTTATAACAGTCTACATCTACATAGTCATTTTCATAATTTTATGATATTAATTACTCTATAAGTTGTTCTACAAACTACAAATTTAAAATACAACTAAAACTTTTTTATATTTTATTATAAATAACAATATTTTGCTTACATAATTAAACTTACATATTTTATAAATAAATTTAAATAATTTTCATTAACATATTTATATCCTTTTTATATGTATAGTTTTTGTCCCAGGTAATATTTTCCTAATTTCCTGCTTTTTTGCTGGTAAAATTTCGGTTTTACACAGTCAAATAATTTTATATGACAACGTAATCCAGAAATTTCGTTTTACTTTTCTATAAATAGTTTAAAACTTTTTTTTGGTCGTTCCAGATGATTATATAATAACAACAACAATATAACGTAAACTTTCATAATATTGTAAACCAAAGTCATGTGTAACGACGACCACGATGGTGAAAGCAAAAAATTATCTTTAACTTTATTAACTTGCCAACAAAAATCATTTGAAGTATGGCACCACAGTTCTAAATAAAAACAAAAAGGCAAAACCAAAATTTAGTAACTTTTAGATTTTCAGTAAAAACAATTTTCTAAAGTAAAATAATTTTAATAAAATTATGAATGGATACACGACAGAGAAAAATCTTACACACTTACGACTAAATTTTGCTGATAGCTATTCCTGCAATATGAATTAGAGCCTAGCTCATAGCATTATAGAACGATTGACAAATCTTCATGACTGGATGGTTTAGAAAGTACTTAATCGTCCTGACATTTATTACTGCACCAGATTGTACTCAATAAAATCATTATCCCATTACTTTAAGGGTCCTACGATGAGTGTCATAGTTTCTTTCCTTTGTTTACTTGAATTGGAAGCACAAGGTCTAAATGATAGAGGTACATTTTTATTGAAATTTGAACCTACTAATTTTATATGGATTCCGAACTATTAGATTCTTTATAATAGTGAAAAAACTTTGAATTGCAACGATCTTAAGCTGTTTTTTTGGCTAATAGTCCCAAAATTTGAAACTGGGACTGGGACCTCATGAATGTCATACTGCTTACTAGGCTACAACCACTGAAGGCTATGTAAACAGTACTTTTACTTTCGCCCAGGTACATAACAGTCGAAATATTACAAAATTCTGATAGAAGTTTTATATTTACCACTGGCTACGCCAAGCTAAATCTGGCGATTAAAATCTTTAGATCAATATTTCAGGTACGCTTTTGGGAAATATAAAGTCACACTTTTGGTTGTGGTTTTGTAATCCCTAAAAGCGATCCTGACAAGTAGTGAAAACTATAAAATTGTTTTTTATTTGGATATTGTGTAGTTAATAGTTATATAAAACTGTTGGGTAATGTTTTTATTCAGTAATGTTATTAAGATATTTTGAACTGAGACCTAGTAAAAATTAATATAAATTAAAATTTTTTTTTTTAAATATTACTTTTTATCAAGCAATAAAGTTCGAATCCATTACTAACAAAATGGAAATGTAAAGATTTTATTATTATTTATATTTAAATTTCATAATTCAAATTATTATAATTTTAAATGAAGAGTTTTGCGAATTAAATAATTTTAAGATAAATTGTTTGGATAATTACTTCACAGTAAAAAGTGTCTCTATTGATATAATAACTAAGAAAATTAGATATAATTAAAACATATTTTTAATAAAATATTTATTTATGTTATGTTATATAATTCCATCTAGAAACTGAAATAATTTTATTTTGTTGAGGCAAAGGAAATATGAAAGCAACTAGAATTTAAGTTCTATTAAAGTTCATTAAAATAGCAACATTTTATATAGTTGTAGAGGTAATAATTTTTACTATAATATATTCGTATATTTTATATAAAAAATTACATTTTTTAACTTTTCAAGAAAAATCATTTTTCATTACTTTAATATTTAATTATAAATTTCAAAATTTAATGTTCAAATTGTACTAAATATGGTACATAATGAAATTATAACTTTGGTTTCTAATTGACCAATAAATTGGTAAAGTAGGTATCATTAATAGGAAATTATTAACAAATCTAGAGAAATTATAAATTTAATTGGTCCATTTGTGTACCTTGATTATATTAACCACATAACAATTACTGTGCTCTATTACTAAATTCAAACAAATCTCTGATGAATTTATATAATGGTGACTCCTGAAAACTAATTAAATTGAATCTGTTTATAATTAAACTTGAATAATTATAGAATTTATGTCACTAATATTTTTTTAATATATTTCATTATTTTAGGAACTTGGACAAAATCTACTAATTATATTAAAAGTTTGTCCATTAATATCATCATAGCTATATAGTCCTGAGTGAACTTTAGTTTCTTCATCAATGATAGAAGCTATGTAATATTTTATTGTAATTTGGATCTACTAATTTTATATGGATTCCGAACCATAATTTTCTTTATAGCAAACAGGCTAATGGTTTTTAATAGTGATGCATTTGTTGTCTGCAAATGGTCTTAAAATCAACATCACATATTGCAAATTTATATTACTTAGTACTGATTTAAAGCTGAGTCAACTTCAGCGAAATCGATGCTTCTGGAGTTGAAATCGAGACAAAATACATTACAGCCTAGTACACTACCACTACGCAAGTGCTACTAATTACGATTTTACCTAATAAACTGTGTCCCCAGTGTGCCCTATAATATTTATGTAATTAAAGTGTCATAATTTATAAATTTTAATTTACTATTTTTAATCATAAGAAATTAATGTCAAATTTAAATTTAAAGTACTTTTTATATTAAATTTTATATTTTTAATAATTACAACATATTGTACAGTAACTTTAAAAAAAAATCTTTAAGATTAATTTACAAAAATTTCATATACTTTAATAATCTTTTTTTTATACATAATTTGTTAAAAAAGTTTGTATTATTAAGTAAACTAAATATTAAAAAAAACTCAAATAATTTTCTAACCAAAAGTTTCAAACCACAAGAACTTTTAAAGTATCTTTCTTAATTATTCTTTGAACGATCATCTTAGTAACAATATTTTATAATAGATGCCGAATAAAATTTTAGTTATAGAAGTCTGATAAATAGATTTTGTGTGAATAGTTTTCGAGTTATGTCTTAATCAAGTTAAATTATATACAAATTGACAAACTTTTAACCAAATTTTATAAAACATTATGTTGCAACATAATAAAATTTTTGATATTCATAATATACTTTCTAACAACAAAATATTATATTTACTAGAAATTCCTTTGTATACTAATTTACTTACAAAAAGTTTGAAATATTTTGTAGTTTAAGAAATTTTATATAATATTTTTTGTGTAAGTTGTTGCAAGTTTGTAGTTTTATTCCCTATTAAATTGTTTTTTAATCAGGGACCGGATAAAGTTTACGATTCGTAAAGTTATTCGATTCCATAACGTTATGAAAAAAACACTTTCGGTTAAAAGTAATGATTTATAACCTTCTATTTAAACGTTTTTAATTGAAATCAATATTTTTTTTCAATTATTTCTCCACTTTTGTGATGAAACATTTTCCAACAAGCTATTAAAAATTAAGTGAAGAGATATAAACTAATTTCTATGGTCATCTGAGTAGTTGGTAAACTAGTTGTTATATAAAATATAAAAATACTTTAAAAACATGTTAAACAGATTTCTAATGATTTATTGCTAGATACAGTATTGAATCCTTCCAATAACGTAGAAATATTTACATTTTTCTAAATATATATTTACTCCTGTATCTCTAATAACAATTTTTTTTTTAACATTTACTGAAATTTATCCCTATCGTAAAAAGGGAAATAACGAAATATTGAATTGGTTATAATTATTAATTATATTGCACAGAACTACAAAAATATCCTTAAAGGTATTTAAAAAAACAAATTTGAATAGTTATTCTAGCATTATCGGGTATGGTTACAGTCCCTGAATTCAATTTGAAAATTACTTTCAAAATTACCCATTCAATTGAACAAATAAATAACTTTATTAAAGTGGATTTATATATTTAACGAGTTTTCATACAAAAGTTGTTCTAGAAATATGATTTTTTTTGATACCTTAAACAAGTATTATAGAAATCATTTGCAAAATAAAATTACCTTATTTTTATTTTATATTATTTACATATATTTGCAAAAGTTTATTTAAATATCATTGCACCGATCATCAAAATAAACAAAATAAAAATATTTTAATGATTTGGAAAATTATATTATATAATATTAACCATGCCTCGTACTTCCCTGAAAATTATGTTACAATCAACAATTCTATTTAACTGGAAGACAAACTTTTCAAAAAAATTTAATTTTTATAAAGTTGACCAACTAAAAATATGTATACTGTCTTACTTCATAAAGTATCACGTTTACCTGGATTTTTTTTTTTATAAAAAGTTTAGTCCGACAATAATTTCGTTTAGCTTAATAACAATCAAATAAAAATCAAACTTTTTAAATGTTTACTTTTCATCTTAGGATAAAAGTTTTTTTTTTTTTTAGATATTTACAATTTCGTATGCTTATCTTGTTTTCAACATACTTATGTAATGTTTATATAGTATCTTTACCCATGTTTTAACATATAGATAAATAATATCTTGTAGTTTGGTTAAATTGTATGGGAGTCTGTTTAGTTTTTTTTATATATTTTTTTTTTATGTTTATTTTTACACCATTCACAATACCGAAAACTTTAATTTATCACTAACATTACAAACTGTACTCAGTGAAATAAACTAAAAAATAAAAGAATTTGTACTGTAGACAATAAAGTTTTTCTTAAACTAAATAAAAACTTAAGTCAAATTTTGCTTACATATAAATATTTTATATCAGATATGGTTGAACTTTAAAAACGGGCCGGAATCATTTTTTGTATCTGCCAATTTCTATACAAATTCGTACAAATGTTGATATTATTATTTCTGAAGGTTATTGTTTTGTTGTTAATTATTACTCGACCTAAATGAGGAAGCGGATCTTTTGGCGAAACAAGGAGCAGCTGAGAACTCTTCTGTGGAGTATCACCTAACCTCAATTCACTTCAAAAACACCAAATAAAGCGGGACCAAGAAAACCTTATCCAGCCAAAAAACGAGCAACGGAAATGCTTGGAATGAATAGGAAGAAATTCAAGACTCTGGCAGGCTTACAGGGCACTGGAAAGTCAAAAAACATCTACACAGCCTTGTACTATCAGAAAAGCAACTATGCAGACGGCAGAACATATATTGTGTGAATGCGAGGCGCTATCGAAAAAACGTATACGACACCACGGTAGGTAGTCACATAATTACAGCCTCAGAATCGAAGTCCATGTAACTCAAACAGCTGTACTCTTTTATCAATAGTACGGGTCTTAGTAGTAACAGGTAGTGGGTATAGTGAAAGGGAAATCACAATAAGTTGTATAGTTGCAGTGATTGGGGCTAGTAGTAGTCCTCCCTGTAAAATATAAAGTGAAATAAAAAGTGATCATTAATGACACAGAATTTAGGTTTCATATGCCTGGTGATATAATAATACAAAATCTTCATATTTTTTTTTTCTGACTAAGACTTGTTTAACAGTTGTTTATATACTTTTCATTTGTACATTTCTTGGTCTGTTCTGTTTTAGTTACAGTATAATATATCCTAGTTGAATTACATAAAGGACAATATTATTCCTTAAAGATGAAATTTTTCATCTTATTCCCTTAAGATATGTATAGACTTTTTGTGAAATGAGTTACAATGAACTTAATTTGATTGTGTAAATAATATAAAACATACATTGGTAGTTAAAAAAAAATATCGGATTGAAGAACTTAAATAGGCAAACTGTATATGAGTAAAAGACTATCGTAAATATTTCTTATTTTAGGTATAGTTTAGACGTGCTAAAGTATAGAAAATATTTTTGTAATAAACAGAAAAACAAATGTTATACTATAAGAATATCATGACGAGTGTTTATGTATACGATCTACAAAAAAAAATATTTTATATATTACCCAAAAAAAAAGGACATTCTGTGAATTATAAAATCTCTGACCTAAAAGCTTTATTTTATATTTGTTTAACAGGAAGATGAGGAGATGTAATCAGACAGTTTTTCTCAGATACACAAATTGAACGTGAAATGTGTTCAAATAAATATGTAGTTAAATAAATCAGTAATAGAAAATAGTTTAAATGAAAACCGTATTATAGTAAGACATTAGAAAAATTGATGGTTTCAGATTTCCGGAAATGCGTTTCTTAAGAAAAATTGCAATTAAGATTATTTATGATTAACTGAATTTTGCAGTTGCCGTGGGTGTTGGGTTGAGGGATTTTGGATTGAGGAATAATGTTATGTCATTGTTCCTCAGTCCAACATAAAATATTTATGAAATTTGACTGTCGATTTCTAGAAAACCTTGAAGATGCTGGTAAAGGATTAGATACTCGATTACTAATTAAACTGAAAGCAGTTAAAGTGATTAAAGATGAATCGACTACACTGTGATATAGATGCAGCGTTCGATTACAGGGTTCAATGGGTTAACTAATATGTGGCCTTACCTTGGCAATTTCCACTCCTTTAAAAACAATGAACTACACCATCCTTCATTGATGTTATAATCTCAAATTATAGAAAATTTTTAATTCCTATGAAAATTATATTTCATTTTTTTATTAAATCTATTTTTAGTTAATCTTCAAATTATTTTAATGAGATACAAAATATTGAAATCGATTTTTATTTCATTCAATTTGCATTATAAAACATTCTGATAATTTTTAAAAGAATTCTCATATAAAATATACATAAATCTGTACCAAAAATTGATCAATAGTGTTTACTATGGTAGGTTTTTTCTAAGCAATTGGCACGTCCTGTAATTCATATATATAATATAGTCATTCTCTCGCCAGAACTAAAATCTCTTGTGCATATCAAATAGACTATATGTCCTGTACGAGTAACAATTTTCCTGGATAATGTGTGAAGAATTTAATAAAAAAAAAATCAGCATAATGATTTTATATTTATGTTTTGCTATTACAGTCTGAATAAGAACTTTGAGATAAATATTTTGTTGAAATGAAATATTGTAACTAGAAATATATCTTTTACAGTTTTTGAATTATGTTAATTTTTCCATAATTTGATTATTATTAAAAGATTATTCGTTTTTTTTTCTCGTAAATTTATGTAACTATGTTTTTTGATTTAAAATTTGATTTATGAAATGTTTGTATTTGCTTCGTAGAAATGAATCTCACAATATTTTTACTATCTTTCAGAGATTTATATTTTTATTTTCTTTCGTAATAAATATCATTACAAAAAGAATAGAAAATCATTAAATTTTTGAGCATCGAATTTAATCTGTACTTAATTTGTAAAAAAGACTTAGAAGCAAAAATCAATCTAAAAAAAAACATCACTAATTAAAAATAATTTTGAATTTTTTAATTACTAAAAACATTGAATTTTTTTTTCAAATTAAGTAAATACAAAAGATTTTTTTAAAAAAAAAATAAATAAAAAATTAAAAGATTTTCCTCATGTTTCGAACTATTTCAGTGTTGCTGATATTTTACGTAGACTACAATAAAAAAGAAACATTAAATTTAGTAAGAACATAACTATGTATATATACAATATTTATACAGAATCCTTTTTCTTTTATCTATTTCGCAAATAATCTTTTTTCCAAACATAAATTTTAATTTGCTTAACAATTCAGTTGAGTGGCTATAGTAGAACACTTAAAAAATGTAGTAGCAATGAAAATTTTCACAAATAAAAAATTTAAAAAAAACTTGAATATATTGTTTAAAAAAAAAACTAGCATTATCTACATTGCAATAACATAAAATAGTAAATGGTAAAGATAAACATAGAAAACTTCTGGAAATTGAATTTTAATATGTATTATTTTTTCATTTAAATAACTAAAAAACGATACAATTTTGTAAATAAAAATTTAAGAAAATGTTGTAAATAATTAAACATATTGGAATTAAAATAAATAAACATTTTTTTTAGTAAATGGTTTGGAAATAATTATTTTCATAAAAAATGATTTTAATAGAAATATTGTTTTAACGAATTTATTTATTATGGTTAGAAATTTGTTTACTTTATAAAAATGTGGTCTTAATTAAATCAGAAAATGTTATATAAAAGTATCATAAAAGAGATAGCGGTTCTAATAAACAGAAATAAATTAGTATATATTCAACAGTAAGCGTAATTTTCACGACTTTTTGCGGTTTGCGAACATTCTACATCTACAACATTCTAAATCTAAATCTTTTTCACTTTCTTTGAGATTTGCTTTCTTCTTTTTGCACATCAACCTTTTGCTTTGTACAATAAGTTGTAACAACAGTTCATACTTAAGATTTCTCATTAAATAGTCGAGATAAGCAGTTTTTCACTGTTTTATGTAGAAAAGCAGTTTTAGTTCTGTCCATGGTATCCAAGTAAATGACGATATGGAAGTATTTTTAACACTCATGTTTCCATATTTAAATAATGACATTTAAATAATGACATTGCTTCAATAATTAGTATAAATAAATATAAGAAATATATAAATATTACAATCCTCATTCAATATTATAATTGAAATATCTTCTAGCGTTTGTGATGAAATATTTTCCTGAACGCCACTCAAATTGAAATCAAGATATATAAAATTATTTCTACAGTCATCTGAGTAAATCGATCAACTAAAACAACTCGATTTGATAATTAGTATGAAAATGATTTCTCATAATTCATTGCGAGATGCAGCATTCAACCCTTCCAATAACGTTGAAATATTTACTCCTGTTTCTGTGTCTCTAATAATATAACTTTTTCATAGTAGTTCTCAAATTTATAACTATCGCAAAAAGCAAAATAACGAAATAATGAATAGTTAGTAACGAAATAATCAATGGTATTCAACTCATTATAGTTCTTAATAGCGTTATATAGCTCTACACAAATTTTGTTAAAGTTATTTGGAAAAAAAAATTGAATCCTTATTATAACTTATCGGATAGTATTCAAAATTTAACAGCGTTATTATTGGGTATTGTAATATTATGTTTACGATCTCTGCAATCATTCTTAAACTAAATTGTGTTACTCTTTGTTAATCTAAATAAGAAAAGCTTTATAACATTCCTATTTGCATTAAAATCCATTTTTGACACCTCAATACTAATAGTTAAATAATCTTAAAACGTATGGAATTTTAATGAATAAAGTCCCACTAAATATTATCTTCTAAAATTCTAATAAATCCTGGCTAAAAAAAATATTCTTCAAATTTAACTTATCTTCATTTTGAATCAAATCCTATATAATTTTTTTTATATTACAAAATGTTTATATTTTTATGAAATTTATTTTTAATCCAATAAGATTTAAAGTAAATTATATTTAAACAAAAAATTCCTTTCACTTCCTTCTTGACTTTGTTTATAATTTTATAGTATTTAATATTCATTTATAAATACTTACTTTAATTTTGTATTCCCGATACGTAAATAAATCTTTAGTTTATGGTATTAACTTTTCTGTGTTTAGGTCCTAAGAACAAGAAAAATAATGGAACATCTTATAAAAAAAAAGAAGAACAACACCAAAATTACCATTATCCAAATAGGTCCTGGAAATTATTCAAAAAAAATATTATTAAAAGCAAAAGACTTTTATATAACCTTGTAAGATATAAACATAAAAATATATATAATAATTTACCATTCATACATATATATATGTATTTAGCTATGTAATAAACACCAATGAAAAACATCCCCCCCAAAAAATATTTACGATAATAAATAAATCCCATTTTGTATAGCCAAAACGGCGTATAATTTCCCGCACATCACAATAATCGGACTTAATACCATCAGGGAGGCTGTTGTTTTTGTGTGTTGTTTTTGGTATTAAGAATACACTCTATTTATAGATATACATACTACGCTACGAGGAGTTAGAATAACTATGAGTGTTGCATTGGACTTGACCATAAAAAGAATGGATTTCGATGAAATATTTTTCTGTACGTTATCGAGATCGGATAGTATGAAAAATTTAACATGTAATTAATAACATTTCTTAGAACTGCTAGTCATATTTTAATGAAATTTAGCAGACTGAAGTTCATCGCGACTTCATACTGCTACAAGATAGGATGAGTATTATCAATGGGTTCATTCTAAAATTTACAGTTTTTGGAAACTATAATATAAAAGCGCCTCAGTTTTCATATAATGTTATGATTTGTGATCTCTAGAGAGCATGTAATTTCAATTGGAACACAGGTTGAGTCCGTAATAATGCATGTGCCTACCCAGATAGATGTCAGTAGCTTTAGGGAGTCCATTCTAAAGTTTCCGAATAATATTTCATATATTCTAGAGCATATAGTAATTATATAAAGTCAATTATACAAAACATTGTTGGACGTCCTAAATTACTGTTAAAGCTAACTCCTAATTATCTGCTCCCCTATCACTTTTTTTGTGATATTTGAACAATATAGAAAAAAAATAACTAGCCATGATCCCAATGTACATGTACGCACAATATAATATCCTTTTAGCATCATTAATGAGATATTTCATTAACTAGCTATATAGAAAATAAATTCTTGTTCTGAATAAATTTCTAATATTAAAATTAGTTATTTTTGAATTATTATTATATGCTCGTAATTAGCATATTTTGGAATATGTTTTTTTCATTTTAAATCGATTATATCTAGTTCATTTTGAATAGAAATCGTAAACTAGTCTGTTTGTAATAACATATTTGTTTAAAAATTAGTTAAAAGTATGACCAACTATTAGTTCAAATCTTAATTTATTTATTTGTATATTACATTTAATTTTGGTAGTAGTTTTAATTATCTAAAATTATAAAAAACTAGTTTAACTAGTTTTTATTTATTAGTTTTTTATTTACTAGTTTAACTAGTTTTTATTTATTACAATTGGAAAATTGTAAATTGAATGTTTTCATCATTCTCGATCGCCTTAAAGGAATATGGCAAAGTTGATGGGTTTGATTTATCTATTAATATAGATTTTTACAAAAATTATATGTAACTCTCATATAACTATAAACTTAATAGCAACTTTTATAATATTTTGAAGGATATATATTTCATAAGTTATTTTTGATATAATATTTTATATTAAACTTGTTAATTACACTCTAAAAATAATTTCATATTATAATAATGATGTATACAAAATTGAGTATTAAGCTTAACTTTTAGTATAATTTGTGCTATTTAAGATAAAAGTCACCATCCTTATTTAGAGAACTATGTTTTTTTTAACGAAATTTTGGAAAAACACTAAGAGAACATGTACGATGCTCTTAGAAGTGTGTAATTTTCACCCATAAGAAACACCTCCCAATTGTCAGTAATATTACGATCCAGTTTCAGACTAATGAGCAATTTTGTTATAACTTCTTCATAACTTTTCGTTATGTAGAACGCCAAGTTCCTTAAAACTCTGTTTTTAAATTGTTAAATTATTTCTATGTTGCCTCGTTTAGTGCAGTCCCAACGTTGAATACTATAAATCCATACAGACTTGTTTATATGAGGCTTAAAATATATTGATTCATATAAACTTTAACTTGTATTTTTATCAAATTACAAAATTTCCAATATGGAAATATAAATTTTGTTCATAAACTTATTCCATACTTTCTGAAATTTAATTCAAAACAATTCCAAAAAAGACCACAAGTCAAAATATATTTTTGAATATAAAATATTCCAATTTATTTTTCACATTTCCATTTTCCTTCTAAGAAAAAGGTTATTATAGTTAAAGGCGATTCATACCTTATTAAATATTCAAATATTATTTCTTTTTCCCCAATAATATAAATCTAGGGTAAGGAATTATTTGATAGTTAATTTATTGAAAATTGATGAAATTTATATTTGGTTCAATTTCGTAAAATCTATTTTATATACAGAATTTAAATTGTAGATTCTTAAAAATTGACTTAAACGATATCTGAGAATTTTTTTTTAGTAAAAGTTTATCTGAAATAAATAAAATTGTGGAAAATGTTTAAGAGTGCATTTAGTAATTTATCAAAATTACCAATAATATCCGAAAACTGTCAAATCTAGTGATATGTTAAAGCTATGCGTATTAACACCAAATAAATATTTATGTATAAAAGAATATTTTTCTCTTGAAGGAATTTTAATATTATTCTGTCTGCATAATCTAAAAAAAAAATTGGTATAATAATTTTTCATTTTATCTTTGATTCATGGTAAGGTCATGTCTTTAATATAATTGATTTGCTTTTGCTATATCTATTTTTTTTCTGATAATAATTTCTGCAGGAAAACTTTTATAGAAAAATAATTTTCAATGTTTTATTTTGCTCATGTATTTTTTATTATGGCATTTGGGGGATAAAGTAAAATTACTGATTGAAGATATTGAGCATAGTTTGAAGACTTTTTATAGTTTTCGGTTTTTTTTATAAATAATATAGTTTAATTTCTAAATAAAATTACTTTACTAATAATTTTAGTTCTAAGTTATTATAGTAAAAAGATCAACCGAAATTTAAAAACTATTGATTTCTTGACAGCCACCAATTGTCAAAATGTAATTTAAAATTTGAACGGTTTCACTTATATTTTAATGATTTTATGTTTTTGCCAATTTTGTTTGACGTAGTTCTGTTGGAGATGAATATAATACCAAAGCATAGAAATTTTTTTTTTTTTATGTATTACTTTCTACACCTTTTCCAACTGTAATTCAGAACGCATCAGTTATAATTCAGATTAATCAATTTTAATTCAGAAAGCGTCAATTGTAATTGAGAATATTTATTTGGTTCAATACTTTGCAGTTACTGGCATGATGGAACAAAGATTGGTCTACTTGGAGTATTATAGATGATGCTAAAACCACTATTACTGAGGGTGATTCTGCTGGTGCTGTGCAACACTGTAAAGTACATCAAACTACAGCTTCTACAACGAATGACATGCCTGTCGGTAGTTAACTACAATTTAACGTCTGCTGAAAGTCTGAATGCTTTAATTTAATAATTTATTTAGAATAATATTAGCCATAAGTTTCTTATTTTCTATGTAAATTTTTAATATTGTTTATTCCATTCTTAAACGTTAATAAAATTATATATGTAGTTAATAAATATTGTCGTTTTTTAAATACCATTAAGGCTTTCTGAATTACAATTGACGCTTTCTGAATTAAAATTGACTAATCTGAATTACAATTGACGCTTTCTGAATTAAAATTTATACTTTCTGAATTACACTTGGAAAAGGTGTAGTTACAATTTCATTCCTACATAGTACTGAATGAATTGATTTATATTCGATCGGTACTGCTAATTTCAATAATACGTATTGGATTCCTTACAATTTGCTGTTGGTTGAAATTACATTTTGTAATTACACAATAAAAAAACCATTCAAAATTAAAATTGGACTTTGTGGAGCTTGTTGTGGCTGAATTTATTTAAGATTTGTTTATCTTTTCCATGCAAATCATCCCTTAAAAAACTTTATATTTAATCAATTATAATATTAATAATTATTATGATTATCCTGGAAAAGCCAGTTAGATTATATTTCATCAATAATAAACAATTCTAGATAGTATTTATAATATTATTATCCTTGTACTGTTTTTCTTTTTCTTTTCTTTTGTTAATTTCTTTTCTATACATTTTCTTTTGTATTATCCGTTTTTGTAAATCCACAAATCGAAATCTTAAATATTGCATTAAAAGACGTATATAAAAAAAAATCTTTTTACTGTCGTATTTTAATGAAAATAATAACAAAAAAAAAATTTATAACATAAAAATCCTTTTTGATCTGTATAACACTAAAAATTCATTGGAATCAAGACATAAAACATTTTACTAAAAACCAAACAAAAATACTAAAAATAAAAATATAGAAAAACAACAAAATTGGAAATAAAAAGAAAATTGTAAATATATATGTAATAATAATTATATGTATATAAAGATGTAGGATATCATTATATTTCTAGTTAAGCATTTAAGGCTTTAGATAGATAGAAAATCCTTAAAACCTAGTAGACAATATGGTTTTAAAGCCTATACTTGTCTATATATAAATATAATTATTTTGGTATCTACAATATAAATAAAAAGTCCTTCAATAAAAATTGTTATTCATTCGCTTGTAACTATTTAATATGTATATAGAAAATATCTTTAAATATATTTTTATTTTTCTAACTACGTATAAGGATATGCTGCTTTTATATATCTTTATTCAACTACTCCTTTAGGATTTAATTGATGAAACAAAACAAAAATTCCAATGAAGATATGTAAAAAAAAAAATCTAATATAGCAAATGGCTAACAATCTGATATAAAATCTTGTAATATATTTAATACTGTGGTAACCACTAATAAAATTAATATTATTTATATCAATGATAAATTATCTATGTAGCCAAGATATAGGATATATAAATATGTATTTAGGATATATAAGGATATTCATGTAAGTTCTTTAATTTTCAAGTTTATTTCTTGTTTGGTTTGTGAACAAATAAATTCTAATTTGTTATATGGTTTGGAATGATCTCTTACATAACTAAAATTTAGATAACATTAAGAAGTTGAATAATTTGTCTTTTGTATATATATATATATGCTAAATCTATTACATAAAATTATAATTAAATTTATGTATTATATCGTCGGCAGAATTCTTACTTGTTCCACAGACCATTTTTTAACAGTTTTATTATTTTATTGATTTTACTTAACATTTTCGGATGTAAGGATTTCAAATATACAATTACAAATTTCGATTAATATTTCATATTATTCTAGAGCCTATAAATTTAAAGGTTGGCAGTTTCAGTGGGTCATCATAAAAATTTCGAATTATATAAAATACATTTATTTTTAGTGTTTTAAAAGATGTGAAATTATTAATAAATCACTGTTTGTTACAAAGGTTCTGTTAATTACAAAACGCTGTTGGACATAAATCATATGTAAACCTTACTACGAGTTAACTGACTTTCATTTAGCATTTCTTTTTATCAATCTCCATTAATTTTGTTCCTTTTTTTAATAAACAATGTTTTATAATTTCAGAATTTTTAAAATGGTAATTTTTTTAACATTAACTGACCAAAAAAATTTTGCTACTTTGATGTAATGCCAATTTTTGTTGAATGTGTGTTTATGACAATATTAATTGACGTGAAAGTTACAAAATTGTTTCTTGAAATATTTTACTTTTGGTTAATTTAACGCATAGTAATGCAGCCGACGATTTGTAGAAAGGAAAATTTAAATTTAATTAATAAGGAAAACAATTTTCCTTATTGATTTTCTTAGATATTTATTTATTAAATGAAATTTAATATATGTTACACAATTTTCACAAATCAGCGAATTGGTCAAATTCAATAATTCAAACCATATGCTTGCTCTCTTGGTTAATAAATTACTAATCGACAGCATTCATTTGATTATACATTTGATTATTCATTTGATTATTTTAATACAATTGTATGCATTTCTGTGAGGTGGTTGGAAAATTGCCAATCTAGTTTTTTTTTTTTCATTTTTATAATAGTCATGGGCTAAGTTCATATTAGGAGACATTCTCAAATTACTAGATAAATAATGTAGTTTCTAACAAATTTGATGATTAAAATCATTATTTTTCAGAGTTTTTTCAGTCATTTTAAATATAAATAACACGCTAACAAGCCAGAGATCGTTTTTCTTCATGAAAGGAGTTAAAGGCCATTGGGGTTGATAAATATATATTAAAGTTAAGATGCCAATTGCTGTAAGTTTACTATTTTATAGTTCAAAAACTATAACAAAATCAAATAAGTAAGTAACTGTTGGCTCACCATCAATTAAAAATCAATGTAAATTAAATTTGTACTTAGGTTACTAACTAGTCTTATAAAAATTTAATTTTTTACTAAATACAATCAAAAAATTAATGCATTTTGTATGAAAATTTAATTTTAGGATCGTTAATTTCATATTTTTGACAAATTCTATAATAAAGAAAAATATCATAAAAAAAATTTCATTAATATTTTATGCACCTATAAAACAAATTCTCATAATATTATTAAAAAAAAACAAAAATTATGTAATATGTAATAATAATAAAAACGTAAACAAAAATGTAAAATCTCGTAAATTAAATTTTCTTCATTTTTCTTTATCAAAAGTTTAATTTTTTTTTGTTTAACAAAATCCCAATTTGAAAATTATTTATAAATATTTGAAAAGTCTTTTTTAGAAAATTTTATAATATATTATGTCCCATTTCAATTTGTATGCAAATTATTCCCATAATTTCTTTGTTTTATGTGGTTTACACATAAAATTTATATAACAAAAATAAACATACACAAATACACACACAGAAAAATATAAAAATAAATAATAAGAAAAAGTTTTCATAAGTTTATAAAAGGATATGATACACACATACAAACACATCAATATACACCAAAAATATATAAAAAAGGAGTGATAAAAATTCATAAATTATAAACACCATTTATTTACCCTTTAACAGTAAACTATATATACTAAAAAAAAAAGGATATATTTTGCGACATCATTTTCCTGCCGCCCACATTCATTAAAAAGGATATTTCTGTAGTAGAATTTACAATAAAAATTATATATACCAGAACAAAAAAAAAAAGGGTTACATGTTAAATGATGGTAAAAAATTCATTTTTCAGGATATCACCGGAAAAGTTTTTTTTTTGTTAGGAAAATTTAAAACAGCAGGAAAATATTGTTTATTTAATTTTTTTTTAAATAATGAAACGAAACCGAAAACCGAAATAAATAAAATTAAGAAAAATCCCTAATCAAATTTTCCGGTACAAAGATAATTTTTATATGTTTGTTTCTTCGTCCATTTATCACGTAATGAAGTCACTTTTTATTTTAATATAAATTTTTTTTTTTTTTGGGGGTTTTTGGTTTTGTTTGGCAAAAATATGGAAAATTTTCACTCTGACACTTTAACATAAATAATAAATTTTTGGTAAATACAAAAAATTATGGATGCCAATTAAGTGGGTTGGCAAGAATTACATTTTCTATACATTTTTGAGCCAACAAAACAGGAGACTATCTTTTAAAAATATCTGTACAAAAAACATGATTTTTTTTCTATTTAGCTGAATTAGCATTTATAATACTAATACAACTTTGCAGTGAGTAATAGAAAGTTAGAAAATACAATAATTATAACCTGTAAAGTAATGCAAACAAAATTCTATCAAAGTTATGATTTTTTACCAATTTCCAGGATCAATACAATCACGGAAAGCATAAAAATAGACACATCAAATGAAATTATTCTTTCCTACAATGAAATTATAAAGCATTCAATTTGAAAGCTCTCGTTTTTAACATTTACTAGGTCAATTTTAGATTTACTTTATTTTTTCTAATTTATTTCTTCTTTGCAATAGCACTACAACAGAATTTGAGCTTTGGCCTCCTCATTGTTAACCATGGAACCGAATTGTAATCAACTTCATTAAATTATAAAGTTTCTAACTAAAAGCCATTTTGGACAGCAGAAACAACAAAAAATTTAATATTAATTCGGTTATTTAATTTCAAATTAATTTTGATAATGTCCTCAATAGTCTGTGGTCTTTTACTTAGTTATCCTCAACTTAGGGACATACTTAATAATAATAATAATAATAATAATCGCATAATTTTTCTGGTAATTTTTATTTTTCCTTTATCTGTTTGTTATGGGGAAAAGTCAGGAAAATTATGGTTTAGGATAAAAAAAAAAGTTTTACATTAAAATATATCCTACTGAGCGTACACAAAAAAAAAAAATATAATTATAAACACGCTGGAAAATATATAAAAAAATAAAATTCTTGTTGTGTATTTTTAATGAAAAATTTAATTATAATTTTTTTTTTTTTGATTTTCCTATATATTTATATATATATTTTTCATTGCAAATAAAATATGTAAAAGGTCCTTGTAATAAAGTTTTTACTTTCCTTTTGTTCGTGAAGTAATGAATATGAGAAGGAATCGAAAATTATAAACGCGAATTTTCCTTAATTTGAAAATCAAGATAAAATAAATTCTTTGTTGGGTATATAACTTCAAAGGAATATGAAATTTTCATAAAGTGAGAATTTTTAAATAATAAAGTCCTTTTTCTGTGTATTTATACCAAAAAATAGTCTTTCCGCTTTATTAAAAATAGAAAATTATATTTAGTCCTATATAGTGTTGACTATTTTATATTATAATGCAAATCATTGCCCCCAAAAGAAAAAGGAATGTTTTATTAATGAAAATAGGATATCCGAAGGATAATAGAAATTATTAAACTGGAGTATTAGTTAATTTTTGGTTGAATAGAATAATAAAATTTTTGATTTATCGTTTCGGTATCAACTCATTTTATATAATTTTTAACATTCCTGTAATTTACTAATTTTATGATTAAAGATATTTTAAGGATAACTATTACTTTTATAAAGGATATGATTATGTTGTTTATTTTGTTGTATTAAATATAATTTTTGAAACTTAATTTAGAATTCTTTTGAGAATAACCCAAAATATTTTATAAGTGTATACTTACCTTTACGTCATGTCATAAAATTGTTTCCTTTATTAAATTAACTTGTGTAAATTTAAATTTTTTTTTATAGAATTTAAAAGGACGGTCCAAAAGAACAATCTACAATTTAGTAATGTAAAATTTTATGGTTAATTTAATTATTATTAAATAAATTTTTGAAATTATATTAATTCTTAGTGCTGTAGTTATAATAGTACATTAAAAAATAGTTTATTCAACAGAATCGAACATCGATTGACTTTAAATATCGATTTATTGTAGTCGTCATTATTTTTCCAACTTATGGTCTATTATCAATTTTGGTACACATTTGCTATGTTAATTTTTGATTAAAAAAACATGTTCAAAATCGAATAGTTTCTCCAATCTGTACTGAAACTTACAATCGTTCCATAGTAAGTGACCATTTAAATAACACGATTTGATTTTTTTTACAGACACATGAATGAAACACAAAAAAGCTTCTCAAAATAATATTACCTGGTTGCCTTATTATCCTATATGGTGACCCACATGATATTTTCCAGTTTTAGAATAGTATTTCTGCCAATTTAAAAACTCCTCTGAATTCTATGTTGGATTCCTGGAAATTCTGTCTATTTCTACATTTATGTGTTATGGAGAAAGAGTTCAAATAGTTTGATGAATTGATAACAAATTTTGGAGAGGTATTTTTTATATATTAGTTCGGAAATTATGATAACAAATTACCATAAACCTTTTGAATAAATATAATAATCTTACAAATATCAAAGATATGCTGATTTTTGGAACACTTATCTTTTTAAAGAATTCATATTTCATGTTCATATTGAGTATGCTATTTTGATGTAATAAAATTGATATAAATATTCCCAAATTCAATTTTATCATTAATTCCTAACTAATTACTTTTTATCATATGAAATTAGATGAAAATCCTTAAAATGAAAAGATAACAAAAGGATTTTTGGATATATTAAAATGTATTTTTTTTTAAACAAACTTTAATTATCCTCTCTGGTAATTTAGGTGTAAAATTTATTACATTTAAATAATTAGTTTTCAAAAAAAAAAAAAAAACTTTTACTTTTACATAGAAATTTTCATAATTTTGGGAATACTAATATACTTTATTTACATAATAATTTTTAGTTCACATAATATCACAATTTAAATCCTTGTTGTTCTTTTTTTATGATAACAAAATAAAAACAAACATTAAAACTTTATGGATATAAAATTAAAACCCTTAAATAAAATAACAAAGTTTTTTTTTATTTTAATTATTTGAAATTTTAATTATTTTAGTTACATATTTTAAATTAACAATTTTATTATATTATAACTATATAATTTAATTTAAGTAAATATGGTAATTTACAAATATCACTAACTTTTTAACCTTACAAAAAAAAACTAAATATTTTTTTATTAATAAAATTTTTTACATGAATATTTTTTTTATATAAATTAAGTTGCTGTCATTAAACAAAATATAAAATATCCAGAGGATTTGTGAAATAATTATGGTAAAGAAATCATAAAAGCATAATTTTTATATTAAATTATTTAAATTATAAATTAAAATAAATAAAATTTATATATAATGCTGTAAAAATTAGGAATCAAGAAGGTATAGGCATTAACGTTTACTGATCTTTTTTTATATACAAGGTAAGCGCGCGGAATATTATTCAAAAATACTCCGAATATTCGTCCATCGCATGTGTTTCGCAAACCTTATGGTATACTTTTATCCTGCTGTATGGTAAAACTCATTTATATTAAAATTAGTTATACTTCAGGTTGTCATGATCATGAGCTAATCTGGCAATTATTTAAAGAGTTACACAATTAGTCTTTTTTTAAGTCTGGCTGTTTCTAGCTTAAAAAAGTTTGAAGTTATTAAACAAAAATCGAGATAAAATTTATAGGAATTTTGGCATCCTAATTACATAACACAAATTTGGTCGATAACCATAAAAATTATGATATCATTATTTTAAAAATAATCCAGCGAAATATATTAACGTCTTATTCTCGCATTTAACGCCTATTAGTATCATTTCGACTGCAAAAAAAGTCATTACAAATTTTGAAAAAAACTTAATGAAGAGTCGACTACAATCTCTGAAGTTGAGAAAAAACTCATACTATGGTGTTACTAAAACCATGATTAGTCAACTGCACCCATTTGATATTAAAGTATTATACATTGAAATTGTAGCCAATATTCATCATTACTGAGCGTATGCTATTAAATATATTTGAGTAAAAAACGCACTCGATTTAATGTACAAAAATCGTTCCTTAGAATATTGACAAGTCGAAATTTTAAAAATAACTTCATTTAACAAAGCGTTTCAATATTGACTTATGCGTTCATTTTAATTTCACCGAGATTAACTTAATTGCGCTAAAAATTCATTTTCTGGATTTATGTTGATGCTTTTTTGTACACACAAATTTATATTTAATAGACATACGTACTACCAAAAATAGTCAAAATTTATTCAGGTGTCATCAAAATTTTCAAATCTTTCAAAAAGGTTATACAAATAAATTTTTTTCCCAATAACAATATTTTCATTTTCATGGAGTTCGGAAAGTAATAACCCTCCTCAAATAATGTCTATCCAAAAATTTTCTTTTATGTTCTATAAAATTCAGATTTAAAAATTCTCATTTTCCTGTGAACAATAACGTTTTGTGTATAATTACCATTATATATCCTTAATGACTTGTTATTTAGCCTTTATTTATTTTTAAATCTATGTCATCGGAAACGGATCAATGAATCCTTATAATCCAATGAGTTTTATTTTTATCCTTAACTACTATGTGGTTAAATAACCACGACGACTAAACAACATGTAAAAAATAAAAAAAATATAAACAACTACAAATTTAATATTCATTTTTTATTCTACCTGCAAGGTAAACGACCTTTTTTCATGACCATTTTTAAGGGTTTTTTTTTCACCAGGATAAGGATAAGAGCCTTGCAAAAACAGCAAATAAAAAATAAACTTAAATTTTAATATTATATGTATGTATGTATATATATAATTTTATGTATATACCTGTTTACGGCTAACAAAAACCACTCATGCAAGAGTGTTGCTTAATGGCATCTGAAATTGGTACACGTTTTAGGTAAGCTATAATATCTCATAAAAAAAAACGACATTCAACTAAAAATAATAATTTTTTTTTTCATCATCATCATCATCATCATCAGGAGTAACTATAAGTAAATTCAAATGGTGAACGACCAGCGGAAAAGAAACGATAGCATCACAGTAAAATGACAGAAGGAGGAGATTTTTCACATTTTTTTTTTTTTCGTCTTGGAGATTTTTTTTTTTTGCTGGGGCGTAGAAAAACATGAGGCGGATTGTTTTCCAGAGATGAATAATGAAAAGTGGAAGGATATAGATTTTTATTTTTTTACAACAAATAACAAAAAACAAAAAGGACAACTAGAAAAAAATATGCCAAATTTGCTCTTTTGTTGTTTCTGTACATAAATTATTTTCAAACTTTGAAATGTTAAAGAATTGCTTACTTTTCTGTATACCTTTTATGAGCACGTAGAAATGTTATGTGTTTATTTGAAAATAAGAATGAAAAAAAAAATATGCGAAATTTAGTTTTAGTATTTTAGTGTTCATTGGGGAGTCACTAAGGGTTTGAATGTTTTAATCTTTTTTTTTTTGTAGAGGTTTGATCTCTTTTTTGGTTCAATGTTTATCATGAAATTATTTAAAGATATCGTTGATGTTATGTGCGGTTACCAAATGAATATTTTAAAGTTTTTTATTATGGATATAGATAAGCGTTTAATTCAAAATTGTCTGGCAATTTAGTGAATGGTACAAAATGAATTCGTATATAAATAGTGAAGCTTCGTGTACATTATTGAAGGCAAATTAGAATTAAAGTATTTATATTTAATATTTCTATACATCAATTTCTTTTACCCTAATATAATACCGAAAGATAATATTTAAAACTTATTAAGTAATAAATTATTATTTATTTATATATATTCCTGACCACATCAATAAAAACTTGTCGAAAGGAAAAAAAGGATTAAACATATGTTTGTGTATATAAAAGGATTCCTTAAAATCATTTTTCATAAATTCATTTTGGATTTTCTAGAAATTATTTATTAAAAACATATTCATAAGCATATAAAACGATGAATCCAAAAAAAAGGTTTTTTCTTAGCTTCAAGATTTAGACTTTTTCAAATAGGATTTAAATAAAGTCAATTGTACTGTAAAAAGTCATAGGTTGACGTGAATATTGATAAATAATACAATCGACAAAGTGAAAAATAACTTTTTGTTATGTGAAATTAATCACAGCGTTTTGGTAAGGTAATAAACAATTGAAATTACAAATTCTGCAGGGAGCACAACTTGACTTTTTATTAATTTATTATTGATATTTGTGATTTACTAAACTGACAAACATGCCATATCTAATTGACATTATTACAAAATGAAAATATTCAGGCAAGTCGTCCCTTTTTTTGGTTTTATTCACTTTAAGGAGTCAATAATTTATTTGAATAGGACCAAATTTACTATTGTATATTAGAATTTATATTTTAATAATTGGTATTTCATTGAAATTAATTTAAATTTATATTATTGTATATGGCATGGCATTTGTGTTGAAGTATAACACCGCAGGATATTTAGTATTATTAAAAAAAAATTACAATACAAATAAAAAATATGCATTGCAGCGTGCCGGTCATCGCGATCATTATCACTGCATATATAAATAAATTTAAATGCGGGTATTCAAATGCAATTAGTTGATATCCATGGGGGACATGAATCAATATTGAATTAAGTTTTATGAAATTAATTATAAATTCTTTATTAAAAATGTTTACCTTGTTTTTTTAGATATAGAAAATATTTCATCAGTTTTCGTTGTTAGTGAAAATTATAGAACAGAAAAATTCTACATTTTCTTTAGTCTTAGTAGCTTTTAATTTTTCCGTAATATTCGTTAGTATATGAAAAGTGACTATAATTCTGTAAAGCATAATTCAACTTTTGTTTACCTCTACTCTCAATTATCCGAAGGAATTCTAAATAATAATTTAATATGAAAAACTGGAGAACTTAATAAGCGTTCCTGTAAATTATAATCTTAGAGGGAAATCGAAGTGTCATAAAACTGCTTAAGGAGACAAATGTATTCAAAAATATATTAAGATCTATACAAATTTTACGACAAGATGTAAAAAATAAAAATAAATTTATAAATATTATTTAGTTTCTAAGTAAAGAAATAAAAAAAATTATATGAAATTTCGGATAAAAATACTAAATAATTGTTTTTGCAGTATGTCACAAATAAAAGTAAGCTTAAAGCATAGATTCCATTAGATTAAAATTGATTACCTTTTCAATATAACAATCTCTTACAGGGACCCCTATAAATATTATATTAACATATGTTGTTTAAGCGAACAATTTAAAGAATTAAAGTATCAATAAAAATTCCTATATGATCCTTTTTACTTGTCAACCTGTGGATATTTTCTATTGAATAGCTTACGGGGGACTATAAGATTTATAATCAGTAAGGATTTTTCAATATTATTTAGTATTAACTAGTATATAATAAAAAAAATCTTTATTAAATATATAAATATTATATTTATAGCA
Source organism: Rhamphomyia laevipes (assembly GCA_963920725.1). NCBI lineage: Eukaryota > Metazoa > Arthropoda > Insecta > Diptera > Empididae > Rhamphomyia > Rhamphomyia laevipes. The sequence goes on from OY987257.1 coordinate 54,004,059, forward strand.
ATTTAGATAACATTGGTTAAATATCACCTCAAAAGGATTAGATAATTCGATCAAATTATATTAAATTGACGGTATATAAAGGTAAAGTTTATTACGAAAATATTTACTCAACTTATTCTCGGGATTATCTACGATATATCGTGTAACGTATACAAGTATTAATAATTCAGATGTAATAATTATATTGATTACAAAGAAAATAGCAGAAAAGAAAGAAAATTTTAGCAGAAAAGAAAGGGTTGATAACAAAATTCTTCTAATTAAAAGTTTCAAATTAAATTTAGGTATTTTTAAACGAATTTTTATTATATCAAAAATTAAATAATATTAACTTTTAAATAATTAAATTATATATTTTTTTTATTTTATAGTTAAAGTATTTTCAGAAAACGTATCTGTCATAATTTTAAGGATAATATTGGAAAATTTGTTTAATGATTGTAACATAATTGACAAACCAATTTTGAACAAACTTACTTAAGATAAATGTTAGAAAATGCATCATAACAGTTCGTATCCTAATAGTTGAATGTAAAATTCAGCAAGTTTGTAATTCGGCTGGGTTTGATCTCAAACAATTACAATGCAGGACATTCAGGGAACCAAAACTAGTAATCCATGAATCATTTTCTGTGGCATTGAAGCTGCTTAAGGAGGCAAATGTATTCAAAAATATGTAAATCAAAAATCTATATAAATTTTACGATAAAATGTCAAATATAAAAATAAGTTTATATAATTTTTGCTGATTTTGTACCAAATCCTTTGGCAAATTCAATTTCTACCAAGAACTTTCCAATACTTTCCTTATAATAATATATTTAGTTTATACATCATAAATACTAATAAATTTAAAAATATTTTTAAAATCGCAAATCAACATAAAATTTCGAAAATAATTGAAATTATTAAAACAATTATAATAAGTTTTACTAATAGTTTTACATAAATTTACATAAATTTTTATATTCATAAATTTTCTTGACATTTCTTATTAATATTATAAATTCTTTATTATTTGAGCATATTTTTTATACAAAATTATATTAATTATCACTTTATTTCATCTAAAACAACAAATTTCATTACAGAATTATTAATATAATAGTTAAGAGTTTAGTTCAATTAATTTATTTCCTTACACAATTTTAATAAATTAATCGAAATATTTAAAATTTGACTATCTAATATTTTATAAAAGTGTTAAAATTGTAATTTTTTTTATAATTATTTAAAGTGATAATGATTATTAGCAACAGAAATGTTCCTTTTTATATCTTTATATACTGGGTGTTCCAAAATTAATCATTTCAAATGTCTTTATTATATTTTTTTAAATAATTAATAAAGAAGATATTTGTAAATGTCAATTAATTTTAAAAAATAATTATAAATGTCAAATTGTAGTTAAATTCGTATAAATGTTATATTTCCATGTCGCAAAAATGATGTTAAAAAAGTTATCCAGCGTTAGAGTTCTGACAAAATAATAGTTGTAAACACAACATTTTCTATGAATCTCTTCTTTTGATATTGCTTCTATATTTTAGCTCGAATATTATCCCTCAGGGGTTGTAGAATAGCTGATTTATGTGAACATTAGATTCAAATAATGACATAGATAAAAGCTTAAGCCAGTTAAATCCTGTGAACGTCCCAATTAAAATCACTATATTTGCTTAATAAGTCGTTTGACCTGCTAATTGTTAACAGTGCTGTGTTTAGTGTAAATGACATCATTTGTCGAACTTGAAATATAAAATGGAATACCTGCAAAATTATGTGTGCAATATGCCTAATTCATAAAAAGCTTGTATTTAAGGATATTTATGCCCGAATTTGTGAAATCCTGTATTGACGTAATCCTGGAATTTGGAAAAGCCTGTATTTACAAAAGTGTACAGTAAAAAACGTTCTCTAATTATCTAATTTTTTTATGTTTTTTTTTTTAAACTTTTATAATTTTTGTTCAGTACGTTTCTAAGAAGCCTACTTATACGTTTCTTTCTTAGTTTTTCTATCAAAATGATAAAGCTAACCATCCACATGTACCATGTTTTTATCTTTGTTCGTTTTCACAATTGAAATATTCATAATAACTTCGTCCTTATCCAAAACTCTACAATCAAATCATAAAGTATGTATATACTGTATGTATGTATGTACTGTAAAAGCCTGACAAAATATTTAATTGTGTATTTATAGATACGAATGCGCTCATAACAAATGCAGTGATTAATTTTGGAGCACCCAGTATACTATTGACAACAGAGATCCTCGTAATAATTTTAATACCTTATAACATAAAGAGAAATTTTAGTTTAAATATAATTTTATTCCTTAATATCGTAAATTTTTATATTATATATAAAAAAAAAATATTAATCTTTTTTTATACTGATTACTATCTTAAAAACACTGTAAGATATTCACTTAACACAATATAATTCGCATGAGAAAATATCACCACCAGAGGGTAAATAAGGATGTATTCAGCTATAGGAAACAAAAATGTAAAAAAATTAAGTCAATTTTATGGTATCACCCTTCTATTTGGAACTGTTCTACCTAATAAATTGCACAGTACTGTGTACTGTGTAAGGACGAAAAAAAGAAACTCTCTATAGAAATTTGTATTTTATGTATATTTAGATATTAAACAAAGATATAGGTAAATTAGTGGTGTTAATAGGGGTTGAAATACACGCGACTATGTTGTCTATGGTACCAGCATGAGAACATCTTTCATGTAAATTGTATTTTTTTTAAATATCCCTTAAGTTACTACTATTAACAGCTTTAAGTATATAGGTAGACTAAAGTATATTATTTATCTATTAAATTTATTTAGTTTCTAAGTAATTATATATAATTGATTTTGCAGTATAAATTCAACATATAACAAAAAAGGTAAGCTTAAAGCATAGATTTCAGTATATTAAAATTGATTACCTTTTTAATATAACAATCTCTTGTAGGGACCCCTATAAATATTATATTCGCATATGTTATTTAAGCGAACAATTTAAAGAATTAAAGTATCAATAAAAATTCCTATATGATCCTTTTCAGTTGTCAACCTGTGGATATTTTCTATTGAATAGCTTACGGGGAACTAGAAGATTTATAATCAGTAAGGATTTTTCAATATTATTTAGTATTAACTAGTATATAATAAAAAAAATCATTATTAAATATATAAATATTATATTTATAGCAATTTAGATAACATTGGTTAAATATCACCTCAAAAGGATTAGATAATTCGATCAAATTATATTAAATTGACGGTATATAAAGGTAAAGTTTATTATGAAAATATTTACTCAACTTATTCTTAGGGATTATCTGAGATATATGTAATTATATTGATTACAAACAAAATAGCTGGGTATTAATTTTAGCTGAAAATAAAGAATTGATAAGAAAGTTTTTCTAATTAAAGATTTCAAATTAAATTTTAATATTTTTAAACGAATTATTATTATAGCAAAAATTAAATAATATTAATTTTTAAATAATTAAATTAATTTATAATTAAATAATTTCCAGAACGCGCATCTGTCATAATTTTAAAGATAATACTGGAAATGTTGCCTAATGATTATAACATAATTGACAAACCAATTTCAAACAAACTTACTAGAAGATAAATGTTAGAAACAGTTCGTATCTTAATAGATGAATGTTAAATCGGTTAGTTTGTAATTCGGTTGGGTTTGATCTCAAACAATTACAATGCAGGAGATTCAGGGAACCAAAACTAGTAATTCATGAATCATTTTCTCTGGCATTGTCACTTGCTCTCTTTATGAAGAAGTGAATCCGGTTGTTTCTATAGTTGCAAGCATGTTTTTGGATTGAGAGAAACTAACAATTCTAGAGAAAATGATTCATGGATTACTGGTTATTTGTTCCCTGAATGTCCTGCATTATAGTTGTATGAGATCAACTGAATTATAAACTTGCGGATACATCATGAGATCATAAATTATATTGTGAGTCTTCTATATTTACAAAAAAAAAAACAATTTTATTTTAGAAATTTAAATTTTTTAAATAAATATTTTCTTTATTTTCAATTTCAGTATCTTTTATGTTGATAATTTTATTTTTAATACGCCTAGAGATAAATATTTTTCTCTAATTATTAATTTATATTTTAAAAATTAGTCCTCAAAAATATATAATTTTATTTTTATCATATATTATATAAATCTTCTTATATCTTTATTTAAAAAACAAAAAAATTATTTCATCTTTTTGAAAATATAAAAATTATCATAAACATCAGAAAGTTAAATATTTGAAAACATATTTTATTATTATTTTTATGTATATTATTTCAAATTGGAAAGCAAATAAATTTTTTTTTATCAATTTTCATCGGAAAATATCCACAAAAAAGAAAATTTTTAATAAAAAAAAAAAAAAAAATCTTATTATTTATGTACTATCAAATTTCAAAGACTTTTTCTAATATTCAAAAAGTTATTCATTGGTGGTACGCTCAATTAAACATAAAACCCCTAAAGCACTTTGTATTAATTTATTATAAATTTATTTCGGTAAGCTATTTAATATATATTTGTGTATATATATTTATAAGAAGTTTTGTAAATTATTTGAGATTATTTCAAAATTGATTAAGATTTAATATTTTAGATTTTCATGAATTTCAATTGATGTTTCTACCCCCATACAAAAATTCAAAGGAACAATTATTATAAACAAATATTTTTTAGGAGTTAAATTAAAATAACAACAACAACAAAATTTTAAATTTTCAAAATAATAATAATAATAATCCTCCTTTTTTTATGGGGTAGTCGAAAGATTCAAATTTGAAAGATAATTGATATGTAAACCATAAAATTAAATCTTTAAATTTGTATTTAAAAGTTAAATCAAGATTTTCTAGCATATTTTTAAATATAATGTGACCAAAAAGAATCAATAATTGTATAAGGTTTGTCTGTGTTTTATTAATAGACAATTTATGAATATAAAGCTGGTGTTAGAATACATCGCTGATGGTGTCGCTGTTGTTATCACCCCTTAACTAAATATAATTCAACGCCATGAAACACAGTACCATCTGTCATATAACATTATAATTTTGTACTCAAGCTATTTTAAATAATAAATTAAATTTCTTTTTTTTAACAGCTTCTATTAATTATTCTTCCATTTCTGCCATTTTTTTGAAATAAATAAAAAAAATAATTGGCAAAACACCTCGACAAATGTAAATATGAAATAGTAATTTGAAACTTAGCGAGAACTATAATGACAGACTACAATATTATGATTGAATTATACGCAATACGAAATATGTAATTTTTGATTTTTCTTTTGACTTTTCATGACGACAGACGACTCGCCAACGACGTATTCTGGCACTAGCTTAAAATATTTTTTTTTGCAATTCATATCAAAATGAATTACATGTCTGAGCCAGCTTTATTGGAACCTTGTTAATATACGACTTATCACTAAATAGCTATTTTTAAGATTATGATATTTAGTATTACAGAATTACTGTAGAGACGTGAACATCAAATGAAGAAAGGATATTTTTTATAAATCTTTTAAATTGATATATTTCAGTTTTGAAGATAAAAAATTTTAGACGTGCATGCGTGGTTGTATAAATTAACCCGAATAATAAAAGAGCTAAAAACTAATAGACTATCTACATATAATTAGACTTCCATTTATCTGATATAATTAAAGTATTAATTTAAAATTGTATATAGATAAATTTCATATTATAAATGAATAAAATCAAATAAAATCAAATTGAAAAAGAAAATTCAATTATTCAATTTCCCTATGAGTAATCATTATGAAATAAAATATTACCACCATTTAATCAAAGTTAATATAGCTCTAATTAACATTTTTAAAATTGTAAAAATATATTGCAAATGTGATGGGAAACAAATTTATTATTGTCTTATTGACCATTAGATTTCAAAAAATTAAACTTCAAAATTTAGATAAAATATTGTGAACCCCCAGATTTGCTTTTTGATTATAGAAATATATTGAATTTTTTAATATAATGTTCAACAACGTATCTAAAAACATAATTTTCTTTGAATATTATGAAATACGTAATATTTAAGAAGTTATCAAACAAACGGAAAAGTTGAAAGGCGATAGAATAAATTTAACAAAATAATAAATAAAAAAAAACTTTAAGAATTTAAAATTTATGAAGGCAATAAAGGAAGAAAATCTGTTTAAACAAAAATTAGATTTATACTTTAATCTGTGAAAATTAAAATATTTAGCTACCACAAAAAAACAAAAAAATTATGGAAAAGTTTTATAAATTTGATGAAGAATATTTTAATGGTGAACATCAGCTATAACAAGAACAAGTGTCATTAAATTGGAATTATTTGGTTTTATAAAAATGTATTAATTTTTAATTTGAATTAAAGATTTTACAGAGAATGAATTAAAGATTTTACAGTGTCTGATGTACATCAGAAAAAGATTTTCATTCTTACACACCTATTAAATTAAATTCAGTCTAGACACTGAATTTATAATTTTTTATTTGCGGATAATTTAGATGGCATGAGGTGATACAAAAATGAAAGAAAATATAATAATTAAATTATATTTGAAATAGATTTCAATTAAAATGTTTAATGCACAATAACTTGGCTACAAGATTTAAAATAAAAAATAATAATATAGTTTATAATTTAGAAACTTTAAAGTTGATTGAATAAGAAAATATTTATTGTAAAAAAGTTATTTATAAGGATTACAAAACTGGAGTTTAGAGACATTTATATTAAAAGGAACGGAATTTATTAAAAGTTTTAATTATAGATTAATAGCTTGAAATCAACCACTTGCCTGTTTGTTTAAATATTTGTTGACTTACCTAATCAATTATAGAACTATCAGTAGAAAAACTTTGTATTATTTTTATTTAAATATCGTACTTTAAATATCGTGTCATCATCGCTGCTATATGTTATATTCATCCATACGACATTATTGACCATTTTCAGATAAGGATGCATTTTAATAAATTCGGATTTGATATTTCAATTTATCTCTTACCGTTCTTTAGATAGACAGTGCGATTTATATTCCTTATCAACCACTAGTTCGTGAGTTAGAATAAATTCTTTTTTTTATTAATATAATAAATAATCCATTTGAAAAATAATTTAGTTCAACTCCTATATAGTAAAATATTTTTAATGTATGAAAAGTTCTAAAGTCAATATTCTGAATTACAAAAAAAAAAAAAAAAAGTTCTATAACTTCTTTGAAATCGTTAAAGATTTTACAATATTTTAAAATAATATAAATCAATGTTCAAATTTTATTTTTGTAATTGTGGTTACTACTCATTAAAATATTTCACATGAAATCATAAAAATAGTTTATCTCTGTTTCCAAAAATGGCATATGAACTAAATTAACATTAGTAACGACGATCCTTTTCAATACAACATGGACACAAAAACTGATTTTATAAATTTCAATTAAAAACTATATAAATGTATAATGTAATCTGCAATTATTTTGCTATCAATTCATTGATACGTTCACTGTCGTCATCAATGAATGTCATTTTCAATTGGAACATTATCAAATAAATTTTCCAAAAATTGCAGTTAAATAATAAATGTTGTCTTTATGTGTAAAATTAGAAATTCTTTTTATATTACAAAGACTTTTGTAATAAACTTTAGTAAAATATTTAAGTTTATTTTATAGTTCACATATGTTAACATAATGTCATACATAAAATACAAAAGAATATATCTTCCTTATGGCCATTTTTGTTAAAAGGATATTGAAAATGTATTTATGTGTATTAAAAAATCATTAAATGAACAAGATAGATTTTTCACAGAAAGATATTTAAAATATTATAGTAGTAAGTTTTCAGTTTATTTGTTGGGTTTTAGAATTTATATTACATACATTGAGATTAGTCAATGTTCAGATAGATCCACATAATAGTGTAGATGTAGAATGTATAAATCATTTATTGATTTGAAAATAAATAAAACTGAAAAATGACATAGTTTGTAAATTATTTATATATAAGAAAAGAAAATGTGAAATGAATTGGATGGAAAATTGAATATATAAAATATTTTATTGAAATAATTCATGTAACATTTATTACAAGTATTAGAATAATTTACTGACAATTTGGATTTTTATGATTATTTTAATAAAGATAATTTTAAAATATTTTTGATTAATAATTTTTGAAGTTAAATTTTAGTTTTTCCCTATTTTTTATTAATTTATTTATCATATATTTATTTTTTTATTTGTTAATACAGAATATGAGGCTTTGCGGTGAAGTGTTATATTTTCTATCCTTGAGAACACAAAAGATTACAAATCCTGATAACAACATTTCGTTGTTCGGTGTTCTATGTGAACTTTTATAAATTATAGTAATTTCTTTTTCCGATTTAAAGATCATATTTGGAGAGTATAGGTTCAAGTAAGCAGCAAGAAACTATATTTATTTAGTGTAATTTTTTGTTAAATATTCAATTGTAATTGATTTCTAAAAGTTATCTAAAAGTTATCTACCGGCTGCGCTAATGTTATACTTACGGTTATAACATAAACCATATATCTCTGAAAATCTTTATAATAAATAAAAACACCTCAAATACTAATTTTAACAGTTTTATTTTACAATATTTATTAACTTATTTTAATTTTAATTTTACTAATTTAATTACCAGACCGACTTTACTTCAGCGCGACTACGAATCAACTCAACTCTATTAATCAAATTTTAAAATCCAAGTCAACCCTTTTTGGCAAAACGTGACCTTGATTTTTATTCTCACGAATAATAATCAAGGTCGCATTACCCTCGTTCAACTACCTGAGAATTCAACTTTCCTTAATTAGCAAAAGTGCTAATTAAGCAAGCCGATTTTTGTTGCAGTTATTAATTGCTAATATTAATTTTGGGAATTAATATTAGCGCGTGTATTGCTCAAGTAATTGAAAGACAGGGTGACTTCTATTTTATACAACAACTTTCAAATATTTGTATTACATACGGTATATAAATTAAATTTACAATTTCCATATTATTAAAAATTGATCGTGATTATATATTCCAAAATTAAAAAATCCAAAATTTTGAGAGAAATATTTATAGAAAATTGAAGTTGAATATATCACCAAAAAATATAAGTATGACAATTTTTTATAATTTTTTGTGATGGCGGTATCACAAAAAGTTTTCTTAATTACTTTACTTAAAAAGGCGTACTAGACTGCATTTTGTTATATAACAAGTATTTAATATTGTACCAAACTGTATGATATTATATATTTTTATATATACCTATATTGACGTTTTATAATACAGTATGTGACTTCTAGTGATGACCAAAACCTCACCTTGGATCGTGGGTTTCGATCAGGAATACCTATTGAAAAAAAAAACCAGTTACTACTAGTTTTAATACAAACTTGATTTAACTTAAGCTTTTACTATAATATTAGTTAATCAGCGACTGTCGAATTCACCATTCCAGTAATCCAATTTATATAATTTTTGGATAACTGTGGACCGGACTCGTATCTCAAATTATATTTAGTATTTCCAACATACAAAATTACCTTTACCTATATGAATCTATTATAAAAAAATATGCTTAATTAAAAAAAATTCTAATTAAGAAAAAATTATTTTGGTTTTTACTACTTTTTTAAAAAACATAAATTTTTTTAATTTTTTTTGTTTAAAAATAAATTAAATTTCACATCAAAAGTATTAAGACTTGGTTTCTACCCTAATTTATATTCAAAATTTAAGCAGTTTAAATAAATATAATATTTTAAAAAAATTATATAAAATAAAAAGTAATTACATAAAAATATAATTTCTATTTTTAATAAATACGATTACGCAAAAGGAATTACATTTTAAGCTTTTGAATAATATTAAACGTTGGAAATTTAAAATATTTTATTAATTCTAAAAGAAAATTATATATTTATAAAATTCGGAGAAAATTATTATTTTCATAAATCAAAAAATTTTCTATTGAAATATGAAAATTAATTTTATTGTAAAATTTAAAATAATGAAATTTATATTTATCAAATTTATTTTGAATTCAATTGTTTATATATTTATATTTATTAAAGTGGGGCATTATTTATTATGTAATTGCTATATAAAGTATCTTTTGACTTCCTATTTATATACAGGGTGCGCACTACAAATTTAACCTTTTGCCAATCAAATTTACGCTTTACATATCAAATTCAACTAATATTGAAGAAGCTTTGATTAGTTTTTGAGAACGTACGCATCCAGAAGTTGAATAATGATGTGTGTGATTTAGTTGGATATAGAAGGTAATCTTATTCTCTAAATTCTGTAAAAGTTTTTTTTTTTCCAAAATTAGGTGATCCTATGTACCTTATTGAGAGATGTAATTGAACAATCAGTTGCAACTGTTACCTCGATAAATTGTAAAAATTATTACACTTATAATTCAATTGCCATTCGCTGCTGCAGGAAAACCATGATAAATAAATATGGAGTTTAGTTATTTTAATTTGAAGTTTTGTTAAAATAATTAATTATTTTGAATTTGTAAACTATTTTTATTATAATGTATTTATTAAATTATTAAAAAATTAAATTTGATTTAAACAAGGTTGAACGTGGAATGATCCGTGCGCACCCTGTATATAAATTGAATATTTAAAACAATTCAAATATACTCTTAAAATGTCAGAAGTGACAAACAATATTGAATTCTTAAATTATATATAATTTATATATAAAATATGGCAAGCATAAATATTGATTTAGTTAATTTTCAATAATAATTTTATCTTCAGGACACTGACCATTATCTTTTATGTTGGTACTTATTTTATCAATATTTTAAATGACCTAAATGAAAAATCAATATCCTAAGAAAATAATTTTGTAATTGAAATCTCTTAAAAGCAGATTTAAATTTGGATTTTTCTTTTTTTTCTTTCTGGTTGTTTCTCTAAAAGTCAATTTGTTGTAAACTTAATAAAATTTTGTATATCTTTTTAAGTAAAAATTTTATCTTGAAAAACCATAAATGACCATAAATTTATTCCAAAAATCTTAAATATTTAAGGTTATGCTGTTAAGATTTTATAAAAAATTTAGTTATTTTGGTTGCTTAAGAAATTAAAAAAATAGTTTTTTATATACTTTTACTATTTCAATGTTATATTAATAAATGTAGAGCTGCAAATGATTTTATTTACATAATTCATGACAACCGAGTTTTCAGATTTCAATAAAATGAAAGGTCTAGAATCATATCATTCTAGTAGTAGAAAGTATATATAATTCTGCTTTGTTGGTTAGTTTGGTTAGTTTATATCGTAATTAAAATAATATCAATAAAAATATAAATACAAACTTTGTAGTACTAAGTACATCAATATTTATATATACACTGTCATGCCAAACACTGTGAAAAATAGGTCATTGATTCCATATCGAAGAAATGCCATTAAAAATCATGCTAAAGGTTGTGTTTACTAAAAACTATCTTATAAGTCTTTATTATTGAATAGACCTAATAAATTTGTTTGACTATGTTAAATCAAAATAAATCATGGTATACTATAAATGGAAGCCTTCTTATTTCAAAATCATATAAGACGTTATAAAATTAGTATTGATTATACCAAAAGTTTCCTTTAGTAAAAATAAAAAATATTTTTATTTTTTAAAATTTTTATTTACAAAATATTTATTTAAATATAAAATTTTTGTTCATTCGTTATTTTGTCTTGTTATACTTGATAATATTTGTGACATAAACTTTTTAATACCTAATTGATCTTTTCGACTAAATTCAGCAATTATTTCACTTAATTGATGTTTCATATCATCTGTTATACCAGCTGTTATTCGATCACGGAATAAATTTGTTATTGGTGTTAAAATAATTCCACTTAATTCTTGTACAATTCGATTATGATTTAATTGAACAATTATGTTTCTGCAAAATTACATAATAATCAATATGATAAATTTATTATAATTAATTGATTATTTTATGTTTGTATTATATATAAAATTTGAATAAATTCATATTTCATAAATTTATTGAATATTTTATATATTAGATTTGTTCTGAATAAATAATGATTTTAAATTCAATTTCTCAAAATATTATTATAAATTATGCAATACAAAATATTTATAAATTTTATATGAATCAAAGTAAAATATTTAACATGAAAAAAGATGTTTTATGTTTATTCAAATTATGCATGCAAAAATTAAATTTATCTTTTTAAATATTCTACTAGAATTGCAATAAATGTGTTTAAATTGATTTTGATATGAAGACTAATTTATATAATTATTACTATTCAGTTCACTGTAGACTGCCATATTGAAAAATTTAACATTTTAATTAAATGTTGATCTTATACCATATGAAAAATTTAGCTGATGCACACAATTTAATAATAGTTATTTAGAGTTAATCAGAGATGAAAACCTGTCATTAAACCGAACCGAAAAACATGTGAACCTCTTGTATTTTGGTGAACCAAACGCATCCGCAAACCCGAACCAAAACCAAACCACTTTTAAAATTAATTGGGTAAACCAAACTAGTTCGAAATAATTTCCAATAGTGTGGTTGGTTTACCTTCAATTGTAGTCTGTCTTTTTAGTAGCCTAGCAATTGTTAGACCAAAACCGAACCAAAAAACATATATAAAAAAAAATTCTTCAACCAGAACTGAACAATAACCAAATTTAAGAAATTTTGAAACGTAAACCTAAACCTAAATGAAAATTATCACTGAGTCCAAAACTGAATCATTCCGAATATCCTTTTTTTATATATAATTTGATAATAATTTTATTAGTTGACTGGTGATAATATTTTTATAATTAACCATTTTATAATGTAAATTTATAAATTCAGTTTAATTCTAAATAATTTAATTTCCAAATAGCTTCTTATTATTAGCCGGAAATAAGTCCTTGATTTTACACTTAAATATACTCATTAAATAAACTTCTTGAAAATTTACTTTATAACTTTTACATGCACATAATTTTCATAAGGATCCATTAATATCACATATTTTTACATATATAAATGAAAACTTTTATGTTCAAATTATATCAAAACTTTTGCCTATACAATCCCAAACTGTATCTATAAAATACGAATTCATTTAACTAACAAATATAATTTAATTTGTAATAAATCAAAAATGTGATTTTAAAACTGATGGTGTGAAATTTAAGTGTATGTAAAATGTGATGATTATGAAATGTAATGTTTTTTATGAATATGATTTTCAATTTTAATGAAGTTGAATGAGATTGAAAAACATTTCTAAAAATACATTAAAATGATAAATATTATAGTGAAATTTGATTATGATGAAATTTTTTAAGTAATTCTTATTATAAAATGATTATAATTTCATAATTATTTAATATTTAAATAAAATTTACCCAAATTTGACAATTTGAAAATCATTTAATTGTATTATTGGATCACGAATATCAACTGAAAAATCACCAGTTATTAAGAGATCTTCTAATGTACCAACTACTGTACCAGTAGCAGATAAATGCATTATTTTAACAGTAAAATCATAATCAAACTGAAAATAAATATTTAAAAAAAAAATTTAGATTTTGTCTTTAATTTTAAAATAAATTTACAAATTAAATAATATTTAAATTTATTAGTTTATCATAGAAGTTTAGAACTATCTCGTGACGTCCCCGTACATTTCCTTAACGGAACGAGATGAATTTAAAAACACTTCATCCATTCTAGAGTACACGAGAATTTGTAGTAGAAAAATTATGTTAAAGCGTTATTTCCAGTCCTGGATAGTCTGACTGAGGCTCGCCAATCAAACTAACCACCCAAACATAAAATATAAGAAATAAGAGAAGTTTGAAAATTCAATTTTTGAAATTCATATCTGACAGGTGGAGATGCTTTGTAGGTGAAGAAATCATTATTAAAGCATGTGAGAGTCAACGATATAATTCATTTCTTGGGTGACATTTTCTTAAATTGTTATAATTTAAGTGCTTGTATCTCTAATGGTTAATCAGAACTCAATCGATGATTAAAACCAGCACCGATGCGCAACTGAGACTTTATATAGTTTGAAACTTCTCAGATAAATCACTCTTACAGTGATTAAAGTACCAGACTTTGTAGTAAACTATGTTATTTAACTGAAACGTATCATCAGAAATATTAGATTCAGTATAAAATGAGTTTGTCAAATATTAAACTTTTTGTATTGATCAGCAGTTAAAGTATTTATATAAAATAAAAAATATTTCATTAAATTTAAATTATTTTTAAAATTTTATCATGAACTTTAAAATATCTTTATTTTTAAACTGCATTTATAAAATTATATATAAAAACCAACTATACATATATAAATTTTATATTAAATGATTCATTTGAATCAATATCTAATTAATTCGTATAGGAAAAGTAATAATCCTTTTGGCAATTTCCAAACAAAGTATAATTTATATAAATTCCGATTTTCTATTTTCATGTTCATTGAAGGGGTTTAGGGTTTTATGTTTTCGCTATGTGAAATCTTTTAATGATGTAAAAATATTTGAAAAAAAAAACATAAAAAAATGCATTTATCAGAATTTTCTAGATATATTCAGGATATAAAATGGATTAAGGAAATATTCTCTGAATTGGTTAGTTAGAGGTTTTCCAAAAAGGACATTATAATATAGAACAAGAATGAGATTGGATTAATAAGGTTGGAAAATGAATAAAACTTTATAATAATTTTCTATATAAATTCTGATGATGAAAAAAGTTTTGTTTTGTAGGGTACGTGACTCATTTGTCTGTTAGGAGAGTAATGCACAGTAAAAACAAAAAATTGGACTGAAAAGGATTGAAATTAAGTAATTTCAATTTCGGTTTTGATCTGGCAAAAACAGATCAATTCATAGATTTGAAGTCGTCAACCTTTGTAAATATTGTAAGGACTATGGTGAAAATGTTTGGTATGGTAAAATGGTAGAATTGCGTTCGATATTTTTCATAAATTGGAAATATTTATTTGCACAAAATATCTTAGTGAAATTTTTTGTACACTATAATTAAAAAACCAATGAGAACTTAAAAAAAAAAATTCAATTTCAATTTTTTCCATTGATACTAAAGTCTGAATAGATTTTGATTAAAATTGGTCCACGTTAACTTTCAGTTTTCTTAAAGTAATCCCAAATGAAATTATGTAGATGACCACATATCTTTTTTACAGTGTATATTTAGCTTTTATATTAATCTTTTCAGTATTGTTGATAAAAGATAAACATATATAAACGTATAAAACCATATTCTATCAAAGGCTAACCAAGGATAACATTTATTTCTTTGTAAAAGTGTTGGATCCTTGTTAAAATCATATTACATCGTATAAAAAATATATGTATATGTACATTATATTTATGTACAATGCGATATGGTTGCATGAGCATATTATAAAATACCTGAACTTTTTGAAATAAATTATATCTTAAAGTTTTAAGGTGATGCAAGGGATGAATCTGCAAGTGCAAGGGATGAATCTGCAAATGCAAGGGAAAGGAAGACAACAACAAAAAGTTGTACAATTTTACTGCAATATATTTTTATTATTTTTATTATCTGCTAAACGAGTTAAAGGTTAAAATTGCAAAACTTCATTTTATTTGGATTTACTTTATAATAATATTTATAAATAAATTATTCATTTAGATTGAAAGTTAGGCTAATTCATAATTTAAATTTAATTTTTCGATGTATATTTATTTTGTAATTGTTTTATATTTTATACTTATGCAGAATTTTAATATTTAAATTATAAACTTTAAGTAGAATTTATGAGTTTTTGACGAACTTTGAGATTTCAGTCTAAAATACCAAATTCAAAAGAATGCTCAAATTGGTCTTTGATTTTTGTATATTTCGACCAAAATTTTAATATAATCGCTGTTACTTATTAGGATTAGGTAAAGTCATGCATAGGTTTTTAGTTTTGTGTGGCCTTTATCCTCATTCGTAGAGGTTTCATGACATTTTTATTCATTTACAATTTGGAACTACTAATTTTTATATGACTTCGAAACTATAAAATAATATATTTATATGATTAATCAGAATAAAATTATTGGGTATAGGTCAATTTTCAGATTAAGTACGATTACAATATAAAATTTATATGTAAAATATTAACAATTTATTTGATATGTCAAACTGTCTCTGAATATTACTAAAAGTAATGTTATCGACGAATTTTCCTCCATAATAAATTTGAATTAAAATAATTTTCTGAACATTTAATGGGTGAAATTTTTAAATTTGATGCCAATTTTTCTTTCATTGGTTGCATTACTTTTGACAATATCAACTTTAATCTCTACATACATTGTCATTTTTATACGCGATTACAATGGAGTATTTTCGAGATCCTGATAAGCTAAACTAAGACAGTTTACTGATACTTTACTTAATGATTCTTTTCGAATTCATTAGCATTAAATGTGGTAATTTCTTTTACAAATTACAGCATAGAAATTATAGTCTGTTCCGGTAGTAGTAACATATTTATACGATTATCAATTTTTCCATTAAAAAAAAGAACAGAAAAGGAATTGGTGAAATATTTCCACACTTATATTCCCCAGTGGCACTGGGAATATGAAAATAATATGTAAAATTTGGGTTTACAAAAAGACATTCAATTTTAATATTCTGATATTTTAGAAAATTGTATTATGGTAAAATCAATTTTGATTTGAGCAAATTGAAAACGTGAATCGTAAAAAAAAATTATGTTAAATAAAATATTTGATTTTATTATTTTTTTAATTTAAAATTTAAAAAAAAATTATATTAAATTTTAAAAAAATATTATTTTTTTTCTTCTTATTTATTTCGTTCTATTAATAAATTTTTTTTTTTTGATTTGGTTCAATAAACTGGAACAATAATTTCTATTTTTGCTATATGATTACATATTTATTATTGTTTTTACAATTATACATATTCATCAAAATATAAATTTATATTCAAAAAATAATAAAAATATGAAAAAAAAAAGAAATTTTTTAATGGAAAATATAGAAAACCATTAAATTGATCGGTTCTTTTTTTTCATTTCCTGATTTGTTCTTTGTTTTTCATCTTTTTTTTTTTTGCCAAATCGATTGTATTTATATATAAATTTCCTACAGTTTTTCATTTCATAATTTTTTTTTTTTCTGTTCATAATTTTACTTACTCATATTATACCTTTTGTGTATTGAATTTTCTATTTTTTTTTTTTTTGCTCCAGATATGCTCAAAAAATGAAAAAACGACCCCTAATTTTAAAATAGAAAAAATACTCAAAATTAAATTAAATTTGTATTTGAAAGTGAAATTTTCTTTGTCGTAATGATTTTTATAACAAATTCTGTTCACAAAAACATTTTAGAATAAACCATAATTTTTGTCAGATAAAAATTAGTTCTGTTGATATTGATAATACAGATGCATTACACAATACATTCTACGATATGGAGCTGTCTATATAAAACCTTGAATAAAATTATGTAAAGTTAATCGTGACTTGCAAATATCACAAATAAAATAGTTGCATCAGGTGATTTGGCACACTTTGTAATAAATTTAGTGTCATTGTTAAATATTCTGATTTTTTTTTTTTTTTTTTGTAATCATTACATAGCTAAAATGTGTGATTGTCACGAATGACGACTACATTACATAGCTAAAATGTGTGATTGTCACGAATCAGTTTACATAATTTCACTTATGATTTATGTTTTTTAGTATATTATGTTTTTTGGTTGTTTTAGGTGGCTAGTCACAAAAAGCATGACCCTTTAGCGCGTTAACACCGTTTTGTAGCCACTAACGTGACTACTATAGGCTGATTTTAGATTCAACTCATTTCATTCAGAAAGCGTAGAATATCTGTAGGTTTCTTAGCTGCTAGATCGATAAAGTTCTAGTGTTCATATCCGCTAAGTGTGTCCTTGCTTGATCGGGTGAAGGCTGGGTACTTGCAGGTGAAGTGGGTTATTATTTATATTTTATTTAGTTGTCATGATTGGTTGAATTGAATGGGATGTCTAGTCTAGCCAGATTTTTGACAACTGGTCGGTGCGCCAATGTTAATAGTTGGTCTATTTTATTTCTGTAATACGGCGATATTATTTCTTGGTCGTACGGCTAGTGTTTATGTTTTTCCACCTGGCGTTTGTCAAGTACAGAAAGCAGAGATATATATATATCTCTCTTTACGCTGTTTAACCAATTGGAGTTATACTGAAGAAATTTTTAAATATTCATACATATATGCTGATAACTAAGTAGTTGTTATGCTTTCAAATTTATTTTTCCACTAAGTATACTTTTTAAATACACTTTCGCTATGCTTCTCATTACTGATAATTTATTCAAGATTTTGTATTGGATGGGCATACTTTGTGAAAAGAATTTGACATTATGAACATTAGTTTAAACAATTTTTTTTTAAAGAAATATAAAATACAAGAGGCAAAAAAAAAAAAACCAACTGAAAAAAAATCGTGATATCAGCAGAAATTGAGAAAAGATATGATTTTAAATAGTATTTTTTTATTGCTTATATATATTATTTTAAATTGGAAACGAGTCTACCGATATAATAATGTTTGATTTTTTACACTCTGAATAGAAAGAAGTAATTTAATTTTTGCTAGCTACAATTTGCATAAAAATACCATAACACGAAAAACAGAAATTCTTTAAATACCACCATCACAAATATATTAAATAAAAAATTGTACAAAATTTTTAACTAGTTTACAACTCTAAAATAAATACTTTTCTTAATAATTTTGAGTTTTTTTTTTTGTTTCTAGTCGATGAAAGTAAAATTGTTTTTCTATTTCCATTCATTTTCTTTGATACATTTTTCATACGTGAAAAGCTTTTATTTGGTAAACAAAAAAAATAAAAATATTTTTCAATAAATAAAAAGGAAGTAAAAAGTTTTGATTTGATTTAAGTAATTTAATCAAAAATGATTGTTTCATAGTAACAAAATATAATAAAAATAAAAAAATTGTAGAAAAAGAAAAGAAAACATTAATTCATTTCCATTTATTGATACCAAACTCAATTTTCTAGTCATGGTGAATATATTATCCTAGAATTTATTTGCACAGGGTCACAGGGTATAAATTTGCCCAACAACCAATTTATCATAATAATTCGAATGTAAATAATTTTTTTGTTTGTTTTATATTTTTGATATTCATAGACGATTATTGATAAATGATTAGATCGAAACATCAGGTTCAGGTGAAATGATGAAATCATGATTAATTTTTTTTGGGTTATACATTTTTGTTTAATTTTGTAGAAGTAAAAAATTTGATGTAGTCAATTATAAATCAACTGAGAATTTGTAAAATTAAATTAAATTAATCAATTTGTGAATCATGAGAATCAATATTATTGGTAACCAAAACCGTTTGTGGTAAGTGGCATAAAAAAGTAATTCTAGTAGCAAGTTGTGGTGCAATTTCTAAATATTTTGAGCGACTTTTAAATAAATTTTAAAATTATTATTTTCGATATTGTAAAATTTTGAGATTTGAAACTAAATATTTGTTACGCTGCCAATACACTGTCCAATTTGGTTGTACAACTGCAACTGGTTGCCAAACACACTATACAACTTTTATACAACCAGTTAGTTATACAACAAAAAAATTGTTTTCTTTGATTTTATTTTTTTACTGTCAAAAAATTATTTTCATGAAAGTTTCTTGCGAAAATAAATTTAATTTAATATATTAAAATAGTGAGAAAAATACGAACTAAAAATGATTTTATAGAATAATGACATTTTTCATAACTAAACTATACGTTTTTCACATAAAACATCACAGAAACGTAATTTTGTTACAATTTTGATATTTTTCCAACCGATTGTCAATTATCAATTGTACAACTACCCCACAAACAATACAATTTTCCAAATTTACAACCATTTTGATTGTTGAAAAATAAGTTGTTCAATCAAATTGGATTGTGTATGGGCAGCATAATATGTATATATTTAATTTTCGCAAGTATTTTTGTTCCCGCAGGAATATTCCCGAATTAAGTATATCCCCGAAGTAGACAATTATAATGTCAATTTGAAAATAAAATAATATTCAATTAAAAGAAATTAATTTAATTTAATAATGTTTTATTAATCGAAATTAAATCAAACTGACAAATTGCCAAACTGAAATCATTAATCAAATTATATGAAATATGAATTTACATAACCAAATATTTTTATAAAAATATTATATTAAAATTATTGAACTAAATTGTTCATGTTTTAAGATCAATAAAGAATATTTTTTCTTGAAAATATCTAATTTGTTTGATTGATAAACTTTTGATATTTTTGACAGTTTTTAGATTTTATATAAATCATAAATGAATATAAATTTAATTCATTTTTGTCATATTAAAAAGTAAAATTTAATATTCATTATATCGAAAATGTAATAAATTATGGTATAAAAAAAAAATATAATTTCCTAAAAAACAAATCAAAGTAATTGATTGAAATTTTATTTACTTTTTTATTACAAATTTTTTATTAAACTTTTTTCTCATTATTTACTTTTCATTTACAAAAGTTTAATATCATCATAATAAAATAAATGATATTTTCCATCTTTTTTATATATTATGATAATTTCTCAAAGTATACGCGATCTTTTGGTAATATCGATTACCATCATATTTACCAACAAAATCAAATAAAAATAGAATAAACAAATAAAAAACCATAAAGATGAAAAAAATTTAATTCAAAGTGAACCAAAAAAAAAAAATTGTTCCCTAAAGATTAAAAATCGATTTGTCTTAATCAATTCAATATGCTTTTAGAATGAAGAAATATGTTCAAATTATTTCCATATAAAAAGATATTCATTTTCCATTTTTCTTGTTGTTGTTGTGCTTTTTCGTCTATTTTCGTATTATAATTTTGTTGGTGTTCTTGTTTACCCTCTTCAACAAAAATCAACAACAATAAAATAACCATAAAAATAATTCAAAAATTTATAAATGTTTATAAAAAAAATAAAAATTATTTCAAAAAATATCTTAAATGTATATATAAATGTAACACGTATCACAAAAAAATGTATTTCAAAAATATATTTTGCTACAGGATACAATTTTCCATACACACACACCTGCACACACACTTATGCACAATACATAAATTTTTACTTTAGTTTTACCATAAACATTTGAGGTTATAAACATAAATTTGTAGTATTTTCACGCACATTGAGGTTAAAGAATTTATCACAATCACACCTGACTTTATCAATTTTTTTGTATACCAAAGAAGCAGGAAACCTAAATTTGATGAATATTAAGATTTTCTGCCAACAAAAGATGGGCATGATACGTAAGTCGTATTAGGTAAGGGAATGAAATTTTGGTCCTTAAAATGCAGAAAACTAAAAGATAAAGTTTTTCATTATGACATGGAGCAACATTTTCTATTAAAATATATTTTTAAAAATTATGAAAAATATTTGCCTTTGGAAAAGTGAAAGGTTAAAAATGTGGTTTAGGTTTTTCTGTGATGTTGCCATTTAATTAAAGTTACCAACAATAGGACTATATGAAAAATATTTGTTTGCTAATTACTATCCGAATTTCATAGATATAAAAACAATATTTTTGCTACCATGATTTTCACGTTTTTAGTTCACATCTATAAACCTTTTTTTTGGACCAGTTTTTGGAAGGATTGATAATAATGTCTGAAAATACGATACGTAATCAAATCATTTTAATCATTGAATTTTAAATAATATATTTGGCCTTTAATTAATTTTCAAGAGCTGCTATATATTTGTCAACATTTATATAGTCTTAGGTTATGCCGAACATTTAAAAATTAATAATAAACATTTTTTTTCATACAGTCACGATCTAGAACTTCACATAGATCACACTGGGTCTATGGTAGAACCACTTTAATTTATAACTGAATCTGAGTTGGTATTGAGGTGTTTTCTAGTAATTCCAAGGATTTAGAAATTACAGCATTCAGCTTAGTCTGGATCGCTGCAGGTTCAAGCATACAAGCGTTCTAGCCGATCAATCAGTGCAAATACTAAGGTATATTAAATAGTAGAAAAGGTTTTAATTTTAAAATTAATATTTATTAATTATATGAAGATTGAACTGGAAAAACTATTTTTTTTGTTAAATATAATTCTTAATAGATATTGAAGAAATTTCTGATAATATAACCACAATTTCAGACGGATTAGAGGCTTTTGAGTGAAATTATTAATAAGAGACCCACTGCTAAAAATAAATTATATTTCCATAATAAAATTGTGTGTTATAGATTGCATTGATGATAAAATAAGTCAAATAGTTTCATTATTATCATTTCTAATACTAATTTTATGGTCAACGCCATTCTACTGGTTAACATAAAAATTATAATTATGGTCATGTTACTCGATGACATAATTTAGTATGTTGCATTCATTTATCAGGCCGGCTATAAGGTTTCATCATTATTAATAATTTGATATGACTACAGAATATTAAGATTAATTTCTATTAAAAATTTGCATTACAAGAAGATTCTGTATTGCATTGATGATTCATTAAAATTGAACATGCCTCATTGAAGAACTATTAAAAATATTTCAATTTTAAAATATATTTATATAAATATTTAGACATAGACATAGAGAATGGATACAAATGATGTTTTTAATACTGTTACAAATTATGGAATGAATCGTTAATCCCATTGTAAGCCATGATTACATGCTCATGGTATAGAATTTCGTCCTTTTCGTAATATTAGAATGCATAAAAGATTCTAATATTAATTTATGATAATTTATGAATTTCAAAAAATTTATATAAGGATTGGTTATTGGAGCCAGATTTAACTTTCAGATGTATAGTAATGAAAACCTTGTCCTGGGACATTCAAAAATGATATTAAAATGAATTAATTTTTGAAACACTAATGCCTAAAGATAACATAACCTGCAATTAATGAAAATAGGAAAATTTTCATTATTTTTATATTTTTAAACTATCATTGAATTCATTTTGTTACTTGGTATAACAAATATTTATTTATTAATCATTTTTGATTAAATATAATTGTTTGGAAGGAATTTGTTTAATGAAGGACTAAAAGATTTTGAATAATTCGACAATTCTGTTTAGCTAACTTTGTATTAAACGATCGCACTGTGAATGGTCTAGGGTGGAATACATTAGAAATAATTATAATGGGATATTTCTTTTCACTGAGGAATTTGTTAAAACATCCTGTATCTCAGTATATATATCAACAAAAGTTTTTGTTAAAACGAAGCAAGGAAACATATTTTAAAAACGTAATTTTCTGTTAAAGAAAAATGAAATTATTATATACATTATCCTAAACTACAGGCTAACAAAATAGTCGTAATTATATCACGTAAAAATTGATTTTTTTGTATTTGCTTCATTTAATATTTTATTTTATTGGATTTCACTTCACTATACAAAATATTAATAGTGCATCAAAAATATTAGACTTTGGTATAACTACCAAATATCTAAATTTTATTAAATTACTTTGTTCGCACGTTTTCCATCAAATGTAATGTCAAATTATCATTAGGTTCTATATATACACATATTTTATTACATAATTTATATGTGTGCATAAAACATATACATAAATTTTATT
Source organism: Rhamphomyia laevipes (assembly GCA_963920725.1). NCBI lineage: Eukaryota > Metazoa > Arthropoda > Insecta > Diptera > Empididae > Rhamphomyia > Rhamphomyia laevipes. The sequence continues at coordinate 54,027,912 of OY987257.1, forward strand.
TTTTTATATAAATATAATACATACATATATGTACAATAAGAAAAATATAATATAAAATACATATATATAAATAATGAAGAAAATCTTTTAAAAGACTTACCTCAAGTTTTCTAATAATCAGATTCAATCTAAACTGAAATGCTTTATCGTGATATGTCATCATAGCATCACCATTTCTAGAAATTCCTTCAATATTATAGAAAGATCCATTATGTAATAAAAGACCAGCTGAATACGTGATGAACAATGGTTTCTAAATATTTATTTTCCATCAAAAACAACGAAAAATATATATAAAAAATAAAAAGAAGGAAAATTTAGAAAATGATATAAAAATAAAGAAAAGAAAACAAGTAAAATAAAGAAATAAAAAAAAATAGAAAAGTACAACACAAAATCATATATAAAACATAAAGAAGGAGACAATGTTGAACGTAAAAGTGAATTAAGTTGTTATGAAAATGAAAGAACAAAAGGAACAAAAATATCTATGTGTATAATTTAGTAGAGAATATAGAAAAACTATTAAGGATTCAGGATGTTTCTTAAAATAAATGATCATCAATTTAACGAAAAAAAAAAAAAAAAATCGCATTCACTGCTAAGAAATTCAATAATAAAAAGTAATATCTTTTTATATATGTATAAGAGTAATATGAAATTAATACAGGATGCTATCAACTAACTAGCTTTTTGCATAAACTCATTAATAAGAATTAAAGCTGATTAACAGTTTCCTTCTCATAATACATAATTTTTAAATTCTAAAGTTTTTATCTGATTTGACCTACGACATTTCTAATTGCGGCTTATCATTTTCAGTTATTGTTTATTCACGAATTGCAGCATAGTAGATGACATCTGGCGACTAAAATTGAAACATCGAGAAAGGGGGATGAGAATTGTCATTATATATTTTTATAAAAGTAATAATATTATGATAAAGTTTACAGTATGGTAAATAATTGTTTATGTAATGAAGTATTATTATTGACCTAAACTGAAAAACCATATGCGCTGCATAGTTTTAGGCGTTTAATTCTATTTTTGACCAAATATTTTACAATTTTCATATTAATTATAAAAATTAAAAATAATACCTAACCAATAAATTACTAATTGTATTAAAACAATTCAAAATACTTTCACGCTTTTACTTTGTAATATAATTTTAGTATGAAAAAAAAAAATTGACCAGTTCTCATTCACCTTTTTAAAGTGATCGACGCGACAAGTGAAATTTCTGCAACTTACGAATATGTAATAAAGAAAACTATTGTGGCTGGTGACTTAAAAAGTCATATATTATCTAATAATAGATTAAATGAGCTGCAGATAAACTTACAAGTTTTGTGATTGGTTTAAAATCTGTGGTTTAATGACTGAAAATCAGTTTAAATTCGCTAAACTGCAGAATATTTATTTTACTCAAAAAATTGCAAGAAATTTTCAGAATATTTATTTTACTCTTTTCAAAGCAATCAATAATTATTTTTTCTTATTAAACATTGATAAGAAGTAAAGTCATGTAATGAGTATTTTGAAAGAGATTGTCTGACTACTACAGTTTGTTTGTTTTTATTATTTTCTTAATGAAAATTTTCAAATAATATTTAACTATCTCTAAATTACAAATTATATATATTTTCCTGCTCAAAATAATAATGACAGTGACATGAAATAATTATATAGCACCCTGTCAATTAACAAATACACCACAAAAAAAAAAGATGTTTTATGACAAAAATAATGATGAGATATAACATAGAAACCACAAAATCTAATGTACACACAAAAAAAAACATCATATATTTACCAAGGATATAGTCTCTTCCATGTCTGGTAATTTGAAATCTGTCATACCTAGCTCCTGTAAATGAGAAAATACTAAAGGTATTGTTAAATCGACTTCCTCATTTATGTTTGTCCATCCAATTTCATCCATATCAGAATTAGTGACATCTCTTGTACCACGTATTATAATATTACTATCACTGCCACCACCACCATTACCATCACCAAATTCATCATTACCACGATTATCATAAATTTTTCTCTTGGCATCATTATTATTATAGTCTTTTATTAAAACCTTATTGGTAGTACCATTCGTTATACTAATACCACGACCAGAACTACCGGTAACAATAGAAATAATCTTTATTATTTTTTGTGGCATTGACATAATTGTAATTCTTTTATTACTACTGTCACTACTACTATTAATTTTACTATTGGTATTGCTGTTGTTATTATTGTTAATACTAAAATTGTTTTTCGTACTGATGATGTTATCGTATCTATTGATAATATTTTTTTTATATGAATTTCGATTCGTCAGCAAATTTTCATTTAAAATTGTTTCAGATGATTCAATTGTTGCGGTTTTTAGTCCTTTTTGTTGTTGTTGTTGATATTTTCGATTATTATGTCGCACAGTCATGATTACACTATTAAAGATAGATAGTATTATTTTTTTATTTTATTATAAAATATTTTACCGGAAAATTATATAGAAAACTAATAAAATCAGTTAACCGAAAAAATAAAATATATAAAATTATAGAGGAAAATAAATAGAAAAGTTATTGTTCAATTTTCTGGATTTATAGAAGAAATATAACCAGAAAATAGTAATAATAGCAATAGCATAAAATATTGTAAAAATAAATTTAATTTTGTATAATTTATAATCATAAAAAAAAAGTAGATTGGAAGGAAATTTTAGATGATTTGGTAACAGTTTAATATAAAAAAATGCGATTTCCTTCAACTATTAAGAATTTAAAAGAAAATTATATTTCTGGGAATATAAGAAAATCTAAAATATAATATTAACTGATCTGCTGTAAAAGTTGGACGCTCATGATTCGAATTTATATAATCCATTTGGATGAACAAAACTCAACAAAAGACTACGATCACTACAGTTTCAAGATTGTTAGTTGGTTTGATAGTTTGGAAGCAGTAGTAAATTAGAAGAAGTAGAAAATGATGTAATAAAGATTACTCTTAATAATGCGATACTTATCATAGGCCAAGGAGTAGCTTAGTATTATTGGTGTTTCAGATGGAAATAAACGATTTTTTTATATCCTTTCCAACTAATTAAATAAAATAATATAATAAATGATTAGAATCGATTATTTTAAAATACAAATTTTGATAAATTTTTACATTTTTCAAATTCCCTTAAATTTTCCTTGATTTATAAGCAATATTACTAAGGAGTAGTATTATTTGTGTTCCCACAGTCTTTATAATATATTGTCAATTGTCGTGGCTAGTATTTTTTATAAAGACTATAGGTAAACTTCAGCAATATTATACTCCATCGTAGTAGCAGTTCGTAATATTATATAACCACACCAAAAAAGAATCGTCGCAATATTTTAAATACGATTTGAACTTATTTACTATTTACATTCCTTGCTTTAAAGCTGGGAATTATAGTGCCGCTGCCACTGTGTCGTTGACGGCTGTATAAAATACATAGCTTTATATCTAAGCAATTACAATTAGTGACGGTGTACTAGGAGAATTTCTACTATTAGCCCTGACACACGACTTTGACACAAATATATATTTACAGCGTTGCTAAAAATGTGGTAAAGACACATTTCTTTTAGCACGTTCGCGGAACCATCTGCAATTGCAGTGAACTGATCATGTGATCTATTGTTTCAGCTATAGCTGAATCACGTGAACTATAGCTGAATCACGTGAATCACGTGTCCGTCAAAGCGTTAAGTAGCATCAACGCGTACAATGTAATATGTAGTTTAAAATTTTAGATGACAGCGATACTGTCTTTCAAACTTAAAATGTGATCTGTTGAATACATAAATATTCCATGACAGAGCGAGTAAAAAGGCCATGTTACTTATTTATTTATTTCTTAGCTATAATAAAAAAAATTACTTAACAATTTTATTGCTCCCCAGAGCTAACAATAATATTTCTGTTAACCTGATAATAATTTTCTTATTCTTTCACTGAGTGATTATCACTTTCATTTAATTTTTTGACATTTACCTGTAAAACAATAATGTAAATAAAGAAATTGTTAAAAATTTTACATCGTTCTTTCTTAATAAAAATTATGTTTCAATTTTTTTGCTTATAAATTATTGATAATTTTTATTTTAATCGATTTTTTTTATCCAACTTAATTTTCAAGGTAACATGAATTTTAATATTCTAATAAACATTTTTGAATAGGTTAATTTTAATATTTTTGTTTTTGGTATCAAAAATAAAAATATTATTAATATTATAAAACTTATTGGGATCATTATTTGTTGTTCAATTAAAAAACTAAATACAAAATATGTTTCAGCTATGCTTAAATGTTGGTATGATCGTGATATGAATTTAAAATATTACTTAAAGTAATATAAAAATATTAAGTTTATTTTATGTAATATTTTAAAAATGTAAAATGTTCTTATTAATATTGAAAACTGATTGTTGCGGATAGTATTTTTAATATTTATAAAAATGTGGTTTACATTATTTATGCAAATTATTTAACCTTTCTATGCTATATGAAATGTATTTTTTTATAAAGTTATATATTAATAATTATTTTAAATAACGCCATCTGCTGTCAGTTCTGTAAGACTAATCCATAAAGCTAAGCATTAATTAAACATTAATTACGAATTTCGTTTGTTCATTTTGTAGATTTTGGGTTGTTGATGTTTGTAACGTTATAACCTTATGACACCTTGATGCCTTTTACTTTAAACTAAAGCAGGTTACTTGGGATTCGTTTTTATTTCTTTTGTACACTTGACTTGGCAGGAATATTTTTTATTGTAATTTAAATCTATTAATTTTATATGAATTCCGAATCACACAATTCTTTAATTAATTGTAATTTAATTGTAATAAGCTAATGAATTTGAATAATGAGACGTTAGTGTTAGTTGTGTAAGCAAATGGTTTAACATAGTTAACATTTTTCCATTCAACACAATTACATATTGTAAATTTATTTATGGTGCTCATTTAAACCTTAGATCAATTCCTAAAATATAATCGTCATTTTGTAGGCATCATAATGAGTTTCTTGAATTATGTCAGAGATCCAATTTATAAAAATATAAATTTACCTTACAACTTTATTGCTCCCCATAGCTAATAATTGTTAGAATTTTGATTGTCCAATATTTCAGCATCAATATCAATGGTAGTAATATATAACTTTAATTGATAGTTACATCACAGAACCAACTAATTCATAAATCGCGCTGTTTTAATGAAACTTTTTATTTCATTTTTGAAATATTATGCCTTAAATGTTGCTACAATTTGAATGCATGAAAAATGAACTACGTCTGCTATAAGAGAAAACAGGTAACAAGAATATAGTATTAAAAACATTAACATTTTAATACTTGTGGATAATAGCATATATATCAAATAAATTTTTAATATCTATCAAACTATAATAATATTAAATGTGCTTTTCTAACAAACCTTTAGCTTAGCTTTATAAAATTTACAACAATAACAACAAAAACTTCCGAAAACAGATTTACTAACTAATGCTTACAGAATACAATAAAAAATATTTAATAAATCAGTTTGTCTCTTTTATCAGCAAATCAAAAGTTTGTTAATTTCATATTATTCATTCATTCAGTATGCAAAAAGCAAACGTTCCGTTGATATTGTAGGCAATACGTAAATATTTACAAAATAAAAAAAAAAATATTATATATTTATAAATAAATATTATATAAATTAACTTTAGTAAATGTTTATACAATGATTATATGTTAATTTATTATTATTACCTCCAGGTAGATTTAGTTATTAAAACTTTTTGTACAATTTTCTAAAACAAAATTTCTTTTATATATTAAAACTAAAAATTTAATTCAAATTCAAAATATTATTTTATATGTACTATAATATGTAAAAGTTTTATTTGAAATTGTGCGTAATTTGCTAAGAATATTTATTAATTTTTGTATATATATGTATAGTTGTTTATAGAAAATTAAACTTAATTAGCATAATATCTAGAAATTCTGTAGATTGTAAAGTTTTATTTTGAATTAAAATGATGGAATATTTTTTATATATACAAAGAACTTCAAAGAAATTGTATATAAAGATTTTCCGTAATTTTCTTATTATATATTGAAAAGATTATTTTGGGGGAAAATAAAAAAAAAACGATTTTTTGTAAATATTACGTATAGTTCAAGGTCGTTAAAGGTCAATTTTATGTTTTATGCTAATTATTTTAAATATAAATTAAAAGATTATTAAGATTAATTTTGATATTAATTTACTTACTAATTAATTTAAATTCAAATCATATTATTATTACAGAAAAATTGGAGTGTTTTTCATAATATATATATTATCAAAATTACGTGAATTCTTATAGTTTTATGATAATGGACACCACAATTAACATAAAGGTAATGCCATAATTGGTAATGTCAAAAATGTTACACAACAATTATAAACTGTTTGTAGACATATTACAAAATATTGTAAATAAGATTTTTAAAATATGCTTAAAAAAATATATATAAAAATATTGGGTTTGTCATACAGTAAACAAAATTGTTTACAATAAATTATTAAATTGTCAAAAAGATTGTAGAGATGCCATTGTTACACAGTTAAAAAATAATTTCTAATTCTGTTTACCGAACCAATTATAGTGGATATAGTATGAACGCAGTCAGTTCTGGGAACTGTCAAAAAAATGCTAAAATATATATGAAATTTCAAAATGTCAAAAACCTTAAACTATATAAATAGTTTAAGGTTTTGATTTAAGACTATTTATAATATAGAGAATGTGATTATTTATTTTTTACAATAGTTAATCATTTTCTTTTTGGTTCAGCCATACGATTGAACTATCTATATGTCGATGATTTTTGCTTATATTGAATTCCATGGGATTAATTTATTGTACGGTGTAAAATATTATTTCGACGCTTAGACTACCTTCGCTACAAATGTTAGATGTTGTTAAAGTGTCATGTTAAATTGATTAATTACGTGATACATTAATAGTTAATAGAAAAACAAAAACTTTTATTATATGATTGATATATCAATATAGTTTTATTTAATAATACGAGTAGGTGCATTATTAAATTTAATTATATATTAACCTATGAATCAAACTATAAACTATTAAATTATATTTATACGAAAAATTATAAGAAAAATAACAAATTAGCGCCTAATTTACAATTAACTGCTAATTATTGATCATTCATACTCACTTATTAAACATATAATGTTAAATAAAAAGTAAATGAATAATAATGTTAACATATCAACAGTTTCACTTTCACTGGTTTGAAATATTACCACAGGTAAATGAATTGAAAATTGATGGAAAATTTATTATTCTGATAGATTGGTTTACAGTGGAATGCAGAATATTTTCTTTCATTATATGAAGGATGTTTAAAAAAAAGTTGTAAATTCATAACCTCGTAAATCAATAAAATTAATTAGTTTTTAAAGCAATAACCTTTAAAGATATACAGCGGATCATCTCGTTTATTCTGTTTAGGATTCAATTATTACAAAGTTAATTTAAAGAGTCGCGGAAATAAAACTTTTAGTTTTAATAACAAAAAAATCGTTATTAGTACCTCATGACTACATATTGTAAATGCAGTACCACGGAACGTTTTAAATTCATAAAGCAGGACCTTGTATGCCTTCAGAAAAAAGTATTAAATAAAATGTAGTTACAGTTTAATTTTCATTTTTAATATTTTAAATTATGTAGGCCAAAATATTTTAACCTAAATACAAAATTTTGTGTCAATACAATTTAATTGAATAAGAATAAAGTTTTTTATATCTCATGTAAAGCTTGTAAAAACTGAAAATCACATTCAGGGGGTTATGAATTGTTTCCATCGGAAGCAGTTATACGGTATTAGTTTTTCTCTATAAATTGACTAATGAAAAAGGACTATAACCTACATTTTTTTCAATTAAATTAGATGAATATATCCTCGTGATTCCAATTTCATAATATATATGGTAAAAACAATTATTTACAATATAGTATTCAAAAATGTTTTTTGCAGAACAAAACTTTTGACATTTAGTATTTTGCTTCTTTTGTAAAATATTTGCAACATTTTTTTGGTTTTGGATAGTTTTATTTCAAATTTTACTATAAGCCCACTATCAAATTTTGTTGTTAATTTCTCGGAAAATTGTTAATTGTTTACTTTAGCTATTATGAAATTGTTGATATTATATAGTCAGTACAGCATATAGACTCAAGTCAAGAATAATTCTCATAAAAGTAATTATAAGTTCAACTATTAATAATAATATAACAAGCATTATAAGAATTTTTCAGATTTCAATTAGCTTTAAGAAGTGTAAATATTGATTTACAGGTATAATTTTTTAAACCTACACTTTTACTAATGATTAACTAGTTATGGATAATATTTTGTGTTAACAAATAATCTTTTCAATACTAATTGATTCTTAGTCATACTTCAGTAAACTTGTTTTAAGTTTTAAAGTTTTGGGTTTTATATAAAATGTAAATGATAACTTAAGAAAATTTAATTATTATATTAATATTAATGAATTTGTCTGTATAAAATCTATTAAGATAAGAATAACATTTTAACCTTGACCAAAGTACTTTAGATTGATAATTATATTAAAATTGCGATATTAATTCATAATTGTTGATTAACTTATAATAATCACTTAAATATGAGCAGGAAAAGTGACACATAAATAGGTAATTGTAATATTAATTTTGGAAATTTAAGGTAATTATTTTTATATTTTTGTTAATATAAAAACATTTAAAATATGTAAAAATAATGTAATTATTAAGTAAATTCTTACTAGAATTATAAAAATATATTGGAAAATTATTAGAATTTTAATTTTTTTTTAAATTTTCGTTTTATTGTTCAAGTATGTTCACTCATCATGACGCATGTTGTGATTTGGGTGTTCTTGTAATAATGATGAATGGCATTAGTGCATGTAATAATAGTAGGTAGGATTAATGTTAAAATTTAGTATAAGTAGCAAAAGTCATATTACAACAAATACTTAAATATTTATTTCCCCTGTACATACTATTCTAACCCAAAATGACAACTCTTCAGGCGAATATAAATACTGTTTTATTTCACTCCTAGTTGGAAGTTAACAAAAAAATTGTATTTATTAGAAACATAATTTATTTCTGCATCATTTCAAATTAAAATATTACATATTAATTAACAAATTAATTAGTTATATATTAAAAACTTAAGTTAGAATAAATAAATTTTGTTAGATTAGTTTTGTAACTCAACTTAACATATTTCAAACTGAAATCATTGCGTTTTAACTTAACTTGGTGATTTTCATCAGATTGACTTACAGTATAAAGATATCGTGCATCATTTCTAACTCAAGATAGAATACGTTTCACATATCATACTCTAACTCAAGATATCTACGTTGTGAAAATTAAGTTTTAAAGAGATTGATCTATTGCAACTTACGATAATAATATCATATTATTTTTCAACTTGTAACTTGACTTGTAATATAATTATAAACTTTAGAAATTAATAAGTAAAGATAGAATATTGCAAACATTTTAAAATAAAAATCAAAGAGCTATATCTTTTCTCCTATAATCCTCAGAGTTTCAAAATTTTGCTGAAATGCGCTCCTTGGTATGAAACGCTCAAAAGCCATCACATAGACAAGTATTCTAACTTGACTTTGGAATATTATAGATCGAGGGCATCGATATATTTTATTTGTTTTGCTTTAATGGTCAAGAAATATTACGTTCCAAACATAAATAGCATTGTGTAACATTCATGGTACACAGTGAAATGGTGGTAAAACTAATGTGGGGTTATCACCAAAAATATATATATTTTAAATAAAAACATCATGTATACCAAACGTGACACACAAACTCAGAAAACAATTCGTCCGTGTGACACGTTTTTGGTACATGAACCAAATAAACTTAATAACAATTATTTATTTTTTAAATTACTATATTACCTAGAATCGTAATCCATTGACGTAATTGCTGTTCCCAAAAATCCACAGTAAATTATCACATTTAATAAATTTTCTAGTAACATGATTTTTTATAATTTAAAGCCAAAAACTTAATAAAATTCAAAATTTATATTAAAAACAGTCCACAATTATCACAAATGTATTAGAATTAAATTAATATTTAACAATTATCACTTTATTTTTTGTTTCATAAATAATCTTATAAATTCTCAATTCGTTTATTAATTTCTAATTATAAAATTACATAAATTTTTGTTAACAAGATCAACATATTATTATGAACAATTCTAAAAAAATTTCACCAATTTTTAGTACGGAAATTATTTATGCTAGAACATAATATTTAATGCTATAATTTAAAATGACTTTTTTTTTTATTGTCATCATCAAAATAAAATGCTGTGCACCTTGAGCTTGCGTACATTTAACAAAAAAAAAAATGTTTTTAAATCAATTTTATTGTGCACACAATTTACGCAAAAAAAAATACTGAAAACTTAAGAACGCTGTGCACGCAAATACAATCGTTCAGTAACTAAAAATTTTTAATTTTTTTATATCTGTAATTACTATATTTACCTGTACAATTACTGAAGCATTTTGTTAAAATTGTATAGTTATTGTACAATACGTCAAGCCATGTTATTGTAAGAATGAACCAGTACAGCAAAATTATATTGGAATTAAATTATATTTATATTTTATATAATTTTAATTAAAGTAATTTATTTTAATAATTAATTGTGGTTATTTTAAATGGTGGATTGTGATTTAAATAAATTAATTTGATATCCGGAAAATTTATTAACAAAAAATTGTATAAATATATGTAAATATTAATGAATTAGTAATTTACAGAATGAACTTGAACTTCACTATGACAGTATTATATAATTTAAATATGTAAAACGTAATTTGACTTAATTTGAATTTTGATTAAGGGTTAAATTGTTATGTATACATTTTATTAAAAATTACATGTAATATTTAATTATAATTTGTTTGATTTATGTTATTTTACAAATTAAATAAATTATTTTTAATAATTTCAGTTTGCATTTAATTATCACTTGTAATTTAATAAAATTATAATTTTAAATTATTTAAACCTATATAGGTAAAATATTCATCATTACATGTCCCTACAGAAATCTACTGATATAGTCCTCAAGAGAAAAATAATAGGTTATAAAAACTAATAAAAATTTCTTAAGAAGTTAATATCTTTTCATTTCTGTACACTTTTTGCATTCCAGTTAGATAATATAATAAGTTTATGTTTTAATTACAATTCTTCTAGTATCTTAGTAATTATAAATTACTTATACATAATTCTAATGAAGATAAATTTCGCTATAATAAACTCACTAACTTTGTATAATTAAATTTGATATTATGGTTTGCTGCCCATACATTATACGACCTGTCTGGCAACGTGTTGATACATTGGTCAAGTGGTATCGTTTGCGGGTGACAGTTAACAAATCAGTTGAAGAAATATTAAAATATTTTAATTTTCTGTGAGTTGCTGGTTGTAATGGAACAAGTGTATGGGGAAGTTGTACAACGAAAATGATGTTTCTAATACAAATAGTACATACTTTATTATTTAAATCAATTATTTTAGTATTTTTCTAATATTAATTTAACTTCAACAAATTATTTTCAGTAATTTTTTTTCAGTTTGACATATAAATATTAAATAGAAAAAAAAACTGATTTATGACGGTTGTAATATCGGTTCTGAACTAAGTTGAAAACTAAGTTCCGTAATGTATAGGCAATATTACATTCCAAAGATTGTCATCAAAATATTTCAACATTTTGTTAAATTTCTTTTCAATTTTTGCTCTGTGTGACAGATTGATTTATTGTCAATTATTTCGACAGAAATGGTTTTGAATTATATGTAAGTAAATTGTAAATTGGAATGGTTGTTATCAAAGTAATACTTTTGATTTTGAAATTAGTTATCTAAATTGTTACATAGAGCATTCTTCAAATTTTTGACTAATAACATTTAAATATAAATCAAATTTAATGTCCAAAAAATTATTACTATTTCATTTGAATTAATTTTTGTTATTCAAATTAAATGGTTTAGTAATTAAAAATGTGACTTCATTTCATTTTAATCATTATGCTAAATTCTATTTCGAACTTTTTATCGTAAATTTGTAATTTTATTCAAAGTTATTCCCCAACTGCCATAAAAAAGCCAGAAAAAAGTATTATTTTCTTATAAGTATTTTTATATACTTATCATAATTTCTGAGCTCCTGGTTATTTTATTGTTATATATTTAATGTTTTTCTTTTATTATTTATATTTATTTCCCTATTGTACATAAAATTAAACGAATGGAATGAAAAAAAAAACATAACAAAAATAATAACAATAATAATTAAATATGCAAATAATTAATTATGTCTAGTCTTGTAAAAGCACAACGCTCTCAATTCTTTGCATTATTATGTTTATGCTTCAGAACATATAAAATGCACATTAATTGTAATTAAAACATAAACTTATGTTATCCAACTGGGCATGAAAAAAAAAACAATATACAAAAAGCTACATCACAAAAAGTCACATAACTAAAATAAAAATTTGTGTATTGAAGAAAATAAAAATTTTATTTGCAAAAAACCAAATGTTTTTTTTTTTTATTATTAGATATTTATGCTGAATATTAATTTAGCTAAGTAAAATTTATGTTTTATCGTATTTGTTAGATGTAATTTAACCTTTGAAATTTGCAAAGTTATAATAAAAATATTTATTACTTAACGTGTTCTTATGAAAACAATTAGCAAACGTTTTTTTTATTTTATCTAAAGCTTTGTAAAAATTATAATTTACAAGTTTGGAAAAAGTATGGAATTCTCTAATGAATTTATATACATTCCGAATATATACAATTTCTGCATAATTTTAATATAATACGATCCAGAAAAATTACAAAAATTAATTCCACAAATTTAAATGTTTTTTAGTCACCAGATAATTTTAAATGCAATAATTTACATAAATCTTTTAGTTTAGTTTATTAAAATTAATAATTTGAATTTTTTATTTAATTTTTATAGTGAACTACCAACCATTTTTGATTATATTGATATAATTGTATCATGTAAAGGTGATAACTGATAAAGTGTTAATGTGTAACATATCATTATAAGTGTTTACATCGGGAATTGAACCCACAACTTCATTGTTTGTGCATTACACTGCTTTGCCAAAGGTCCTTCAAAAAAATGGTAAGACCAAATTTTGATTGAGAACAATAATTTCCGTATTTCGGAATTCCTTAAGTAATAAATTATATATATATAAAAAAATAATGAAAAAATCGTAAATCTAAAATCTTAAGAAATCAAATTTTAATAAAGATAATAAATATCATAATTATAAAATAAAAATTTCAAGTATTTTGTTTACTAATATTACAACAAATTATTTATTTATATTTAAAAACAATTATAATAATTTAATATAGAATTTACCAAAACAAAAATCTTTACATACTTTTTATGAAAATAAGAAAAGTTTTTACTTTATATCCACATACCGGAATTTTAATGAACGCTTTTCAGACCAACTCTAGAAAGTAAGTTATCAAAATAAAGTATAAATCTACAGAGTTGTATGAAAATAGTTACAATAGTTACTACGGAGCTTTGGTAAAAGTTAGTTAAACTTTTAACTTCTTCCCTTTCATAAAAAAAATGTTTTACAAAGAAAAATTAATGGAAGAAGCAAAAAACGTAATATTTTATATAAAAAAAGCGACTTCTATCATACCAAACTAAAAGTCGAGAGTAGAGTCGATTCAATCAGAAGGCCCAATGATTTACAATTAAATTCAATAGCTCATTTACAAATTTAATTTAATGTTTTTGTAGACTGCTTCGAAAGCGAAAGCGACAATGTAACTCAAGCATTAATATTATGTAAATTATTATTTTACTTATCATAATTTTATATTAATTATTACATGTGAAATTTTAATGAACCTTGACTTATTTAATTAAAATATTATACTCAAATTTAAGTTTTAGAATATCTTTATCAGAATCCCAATTTGAAGTCTGTAATTTTGCCTCTCAAATTCAATGAAAATTGTCTAATTATTTTATGAGTTTTCTTTAAAATTCAATTTAGGATTTACCATTAAAATGATGAAATATTGAAATTAATAATATGTTTTGAAATATTGCTTGTCAATTAATTTTGATATTTAGATAATGTTATAATAAATATAACTAGAAGGTACAAATTAATTGTATAATAGAAATTTATAATTGAAATTAAATTATTCTCTCATGCTTCATTAAAAAGTTTAAGTAAATATTTCTGAAACATTTTCTACAGAATTATTTACAAAGTTGTCATTAACAGTGTTGCAAGTTGCATAACAAAATAACTAAATAAATATGATTAATATTGTTTTTTGCAAAATATTAATTTGGTTGTATCAGTTTCGAATTCCCCAACCATAAATTATGCAAATTTTATACAAATACAATCTATATAAATTAAAAGCAGCACCAAAAACTATGCAATTTGTATTTTTATATGATTATTATTTTTATTTATTCAATTCGTAGTTTTGGAAGTTTATAAATTTTACATAAATGTATCACATTTTAAGTAGCATATTTAATTTAAATATTTTTATCATGGAATTATTTTGAATGATGCCTTTATAATTATGTCCGAATTTCAGTAGGTTTTAATTATTTCAATTTCAAATTTACTCTGCTTTAAATTTGCAATGTATCAGTTCAGTATCGATTCGTTCAATAAATTTCAAATTTAAAGTTTTCATATATTTTGTATGAAAAATCCATTCAGTAGACAATAAAGAATTGGAATCGATTCGGAATGTAAAGAGTTTGACGAACGTTTTACAGAGGATATTGAAAATTATCATGAGTTATTATAATAAATAAAATAAAAATTACATAAACACCAGAAAAAAGACTTAAACAAAACTTCTCAAACTGACAAATTTAATTGATTTCAATCGATAGCTAAGTGTTCAGTGTACTTTACTAGTCGATTAGCTTGCTAATTCAATTTGTTAAGGTCGGAATTTAGGAGTAAAATAAAGTTTTCAAAACTCAAAACTTTAAAAAAAAATTGAATTTTGTTTATTTAAATTTTGGTCTACTGAAAATTGTGCCTTATAAAAATAGAAAGAAAATAATTAAATATTTCACAAATAAATTCGAAAATGTTTGCCAAATGAAAAGCTCTTTTTTTAATTGGTTTTCCTCTTAGCGGTAACGTTTACTCCTTGTATTTGTCCCAAGGCTTTGCAAAAAAAAAAAACAATTAATAATTTAATTTCATATAGACAAAGTTTATAAATTGCAGGACTACTTACTAATCGTAATCAATAATTTTTAGTAATGTTCAAGAATTAATTATTTCTACATGTTACATGGTCCAATCAATCAATTTATTTCAAATAATTCATAAAAACTCTGTCATACTAAACAAAAATTTTTAAAAATTACCAAATAAAATAAAATTTTAATTAATAAAATTAGAAATCTCGTAAAAAAAATTTAATTCTGTCTTAATATTTATAAAAAAATAAAAATTACATAAAATTTAGATATTAAATTCTTTTTTAAGTTTCTAAATAAAATTTATGTCTTTTCAATAAATTGAATGGCAATAATTTAAATTATTATTGAATTGAAGATTCCGAATTTTCTTAAGACCTTACATTTTATAATTTCAAAATATAAAATTCAAATTTACAAATTTATGAGAAGAATTTCATTTCAGAGATTTTCCAAAAAATTAATATTTAATAACATTTAAATAATCAATTTTATATTAAATATTATATTTCAAATACGTTTTACATTAAATAGTCCATGCTTTGACTGTCTTGACTAAATATCTAGTTTTAAATAATGAAATTGTTAAATTAAATGATAAAGTATCATTTATAACAAAATTTAAATTATTTCTTAAGAACGGTTGAATTAAATTTTCCACAATTTATTTGAAATATTTTCGAAATTTGTAAAGACTTTGTATTTCAAACTGGAAAGAAATCATATTTTTTTTTTGCGTATTTTATATTATTAATAATGGTTCAATTGAATTGATACAAATTATAAAATAATACATAAATATGTATCAAAGAGATTCCTTTACAATAAATTACCTTTCAGATTCTTTTAAAAACATCTAACTTGGAAATATTTAAATACCTAGAATAAATCAATTTTTCTTTATAAAAAAAACCTTGCCAAGGTCTAATTACATTAATTGAAATAATATTTTATGTATTTATAAAAAAATAATAAAAAAAGTATTGATCCTTAGAAAAATATATTGGACTTTTAGTGAAAATGAAAAAGTCCTACATTATTTAAAAATTTTCGGTAAATTTTGTACTGATGAGCTTAGAAATGAAAATGAAAATTATATAAAAGAAAATTGAAATTCCAAGTCATATTTTTGTAATTCTGGGGACTAACAATATGGTTCAAAAAATCAATATTCCTTTATGTTTCAATATGTTGATGAGGTAGTATAGTAGTATATATGACTTCCAATCATAAGGTTTATTAATCTTAATAATATAAATAATTTTCTTAATTTTAACTATAGGTTTTATTATTATAATTATTTCAATGGTAGTAATACTATTAGCTTCTATTCTTTCTAAAAAAGCATTAATTGATCGAGAAAAAAGATCTCCTTTTGAATGCGGGTTTGATCCAAAATCTTCTTGTCGCCTTCCTTTTTCATTATGCCTTCCTTTTTCATTATGCCTTCCTTTTTCATATGCCTTCCTTTTTCATACGCCTTCCTTTTTCATATGAAGACATAATTTAAAATATAAAATTCTTTTTTTTTTTTTTTCAATCAATTCAATGCCATTGCTATCATATCTAATTTTTCGATCAAATATTATAAGCTCATACATTTTTTTTTAAATTTATTCTGTATTTCGACCTATCATTCGACAATCTACTTCAATTCTACTTTGTTTGTATGTTTTGATAAAAAAAAATAAACCATTTAAGTAAATATTTTCCAGGTCGATAAATAAATTATGCTCATATTTATTATATTACATATTACATCAATTTTTTTTTTCCTCATTTGATCAATTTTCAATATATTCTATTATAAATTTGTATAGTTTAAAGTTACACTGAAATCTTTATATAACTTTCATCACAATGGCAACACAAAAAAAACCTTCTTTGATATTATAATTTTGTCACTAAGATACCAAAAAGAAAGAAGAAAAAAATATGTAAAAATTTTATTAAAATCCTGAACTACATAAATATGTGTTCAATCTTTTGTAAATGAGCATCATATAATAATGCCGTGATTCACTAAATTCAACTTTCAAGCATTATATACAAAGTAAATAATGTAATTTAACCATCAAAATTGTGGTTTTTTACACTTTCAATGTTCTTCCCTCATAAAATATTCAACCAAAAAAAAATCTATTTATGGTTGCGTTGGTTAAAAAGCATCAATTTTAAAATATAAAATTTAATATAAATATGTATATTATGTAATATATAAATGGTTTTATAATATTTTCTAGGCTACATAAGCAAATCATATATCTATATCTATAGAATATATCAATATAATAAAGCTGTTGAAAAGCCTTACGCTTCAATTGATATTTAATGGTCTGAATTATTCTTGGTTAAAAAATATACATATTATTATTATTATTATGTAATATATTAAAGTAGAGTGGATGAAAAATATATATAGAGAAAAAATATTTATTTTGAAGAGCCCAGAAGAAGTATTTATCCAAAATGAGATGTAATTTTGTAAAAATGACACTTCATGATGCTTTAATACCGATGTGACAATATATTAATATTATTTTGAAGATGTGTCATTGAACTTCGGTTATGTCTGGTAGAAAATATAATTGAATTAGTAAGGGAAGATGTATTTAGAAGTTTATTAAAAAAAACTTAATATAGTATAAGCAAATTATGATTATTAGTAAAAAAAATATATTTAATTTAATACTAGAATATTAGAAACCAATTTTTTTTCGAATTAAAAACTAATGGCGGCGATGGCTATTCTGCTATGAATTAAAAAAATTGCTGGTTTGTTCCGAATTCATATAAGTTTATTAGATCTATATATGTAGCTAATTAGTTATGGAATGTTAGTTAAAAATGTATTATTAGAAATTAGAAAGTGAATGTGAATGCCTAGGTTTCATATCTGTACTATTAGTGCAAAAAAAAGAGAAAATTAACAATTCCGAGAAGTTCGGGTCGAATTAAATATGAATTTCGTTAAAAACAAGAAAAGGAAATTCATTCCAAAAGTTTTTAGATGAAACTCTTTTTTTTTTTGTTATTTCAGCATAGGAAAGTTATTCCAAACTAAAAGAAAATTGATTCAAAACACAATACGACTCTGTAATATTTAAACTAAGTAACTCGATTTTGATCGTTTTGACGAATATACACAGATAATAAATATCAAAATTTGATTCTATCACTTAAAACCTTTTTTTTTGTAAAAGGATCAAAATCGAGTTATCTTGTTCCAGTATTAGAAGGGCGATTATACTTAGATCTTGTTCGGATTTACAAGTAGGAATCTTTATGTACGTTTTGTCGCCGATTATCACTTGATCAATTTTCCATTTCATATGTCCATATAATATTTGTCTAAATTTTCTTCATTAAGTAACTTTCATTTTGTAATTTTCTATAAAAGGACGGACCATTTACCAAATGATATGATTATGATCTAAAAATGGATTAAAACAAGCATAATGTTTTTCATTTATATTAAAACATTTTGAATTTAATGTGTGAATTTTGAATTGTGCTGAATTTTCCTTGTATAATTTTTGAATCCCGAAATTATCCTTGGAGTAGAAAATTCAACATTGTATTTAATTTGTATTTGCTTGAACAAAATTTCTTTAAAGTCAGCTGATAAAAATAGTAGAATATTTCATAATTTATCTTTAAAGTAATTTAGTAAATTTCGATTAGTTTATTCAAAAACTTTAAATAATTGATTTTCTAGATGTAGTTTTTTAAAATGATTAGAGAAAATAATAATTACTGATTTTTTACCTGTCTACCAAAGACCATAATTTCAAATTCCTTAAATAATTCAGAAAATAATCACATAAAAACTTTAACAAAATTCTTAAAAATATGGTCTACCAATTTATTTGAACTGCAAATTATTTATATTAAATAAATTTCTTGTTGGTGTTTAACAAAAGTATGTTGTCCTGTTTGACCTGTCCTGTCTGTGTCTGGAATTTTATTGTAGTTAGATCGATTTCATTCAACATTGACAAAAAAGGCGTTATATACATAAATACACAAACCTTTTTATATTTTGATTTTTCATACAATTAAGTGGAAAAATGGAAATTTTATTGAATTAAGGATTTCATTTATATATATAATTAGAATTGGAATTCTGAAATAAGGCAATATCATTTATAATTTATGTAATTCTATTTAAAATATGTAAAATATGTTCAATTATTTTTAACAATAGATTTATATTTTTTGAATATATTTTAACTGAAAACAGTTCAAGGATAAATTAAATATAATTTATATAGATGAAAATAAAACAAAAGTGAACCCACAAATAATATTTTTATAAAATGCTTTTAAGAATTGTGAGAATTCCCTTAATATTTATGTATTTGTAATCAAAGATAATTATAGAAGTACAAGGACACATTATTATTTGAAAAAATAAAGTGGAAAAATTGTTGATATATAAATTTTAAGGATCATATACAAAGTTTCATATTATTAATTGAGATTTAACGAAACAAAACTCTTAGTTAAATTCAAAAGGATCAATTTCTTTTCAGACGTCTAGAAAAGGTTTCGTAGTATTGGCAGATTTTTAAAGTATAATTTGATGAAATTATCAAATCTTACAATTTAAATAAAATTGTAAATTGGCTCGGTTAATAAAATACTCAGATTGACCTAATTCTCCTACAAATAATCATACTCTTTAGTGGTATATCGCTAAGGATCGGTGGTGGCCATGTGTTTCAGTATCTGCTACTATCACCAAATTGTAAATTCAATTATTGAATATAACGTTCATCTTTTTAAATGAATTTTCGTATTAGGGTTTGTATTAATTGTATGATTTTATGTTAACAACAACTACCTAGTCGAAAATGGAAATTAATTTTTTTTAAATACGAATTTTCACAGGATAATTTTATGATGAAATATCAAAAACAACAATAAAGTATGTCATTATATTGTAAGGACAAAGTGATAATGATCAAGTTACATTATTGATTTAGGTATAATATTACATAAATTAACAATTAACGCTTAAAACAAAACAAAAAATGAAATTATCTTTATGCCTTCCATAATTAACGTCTTAAAAATCTAAATATTTACATTAAAAATTTGTTTTTTTTAAAAAAGTTTTTATATTTTTTATCACCTTCATAAAAATTGTATAAAAGAAAAATTCGTTGTTTAATTTTTAAAATATATTTTCGTTTTCTTCTTTGATATTTAGCCATTTTATGATGGACTCTAGTCAATGGAAAAATTAAATTTTGTTTAATAATGAAAATATTAAAATTAAGAATATTTGAAAAAAATTAACCCAATAGGTAATCTATCGGTTTTTAGGTATCCTCTTTCTATTTATTCTATCCGTTTCTAATATTTGCAACGATGACGGAGATAACGGATATCATTTTTTGTACATCTCCAAAAAAAAAGCATGTATTTTAATATTGGTTTGTGGTAACATCCGAATTTGGCGCTCGTACGACAAGAATTGCATACTATTTTTAAAAAAAGATGTTCAATATTCGTTCGTACTCACGTTCGTATGAACAATATTCGTTCGTATTCGTGTCGTACGTAACCAGTTTTTTTTAACGTAAGTTCAATTATTCAATTAAAATTCTGCAATATTTTTTAGGTGATTATCTCAAATAGATTGCATTACGCTGTGGAGTTGCATTACCAGATTCTATATCTATAGCATCATTTTTTCTGTGATTGTTTTAATATTAAAATGCATTTTCCACAGTTCGACCAAACTGATATGCGAATTAGATCTAAATTAGCTTATATGTTTCAAAGCAACTACCAATAGTTATTGAATAAAAACAATGTTTTTAATTATCAATTATTATTATTTTTATTAAAAATTAATTTCTTTAAAAATTTAATTTTCAATTATTATTTTTGTAATAAAATTAAGTTCACAATTTTACGAAATTAATGAAAACATATTCATCTTATTCAGTCCCAGTTATTAAACCAAAGAGAATATAAACTTTTTTTTCTTCCTTTTAATTTGGGACATGATGTCCTTTAAAATGACATAATTGTGCTCAGGTGTCTATAAAAATATAAAAGTAATTTTTTTTTTATATACTATGGTAAATTTCTATTACATATTTTGTAAATTTTAGGAAATTGTCTTTTCTTTTATATGAAAAATAATAATAACAAGAAATTTAAATAAAATTATATTTTGTAAAAAAAAATTATACACTTTTTTGTAAGGTTAATTTGGAAATGGTAAATTTTCCAAGAAAATATTGAAAGAAAATTTTTTCTTATATTTTAATTAAAGAAACTTGATAACATTTTTGTTAATAATGTTCTTCTTATTTTTTTTTTTTTTTTTGTAATACAGATAATATAAAATAAATAGAAAAAGTCCTTAATTTAAATATTGATTTTAAATTACTAAAAATCGTTTAAACTTAAGTATATTCCCAAATGTATTAGAAAACTGAAATGTGTAAAGTGTGTTTGGATTAAATATAAATTTAATATAGAAAAATTAAAGTTTTCGATTGGGAAAAAGTTTTTATATTAAATAATAATATAGAATCTTATTACAGATATTAAATTTACTACATTAAGAACGATTGAGATCAAATACAGAGGGCATAATTATTTTTAGAATTAGAATTTGTCTATAAGTACAAAGTAAATTAATTTAATTTAATGAGAATATTTATAAAATAAAATAATCGATATTAATACAGGCAATCAAATTTTATGTTACACAACTCTTGGAAGCATGTGGCTTCCAATTGACTACTCTGTTAGATGCTTCTGTTTTGCCTCTTTGCCATGTAAAGATTACATTTGTGTAGTTCTTCAAGTATTATGAGTTTCTAGGTGTTCTTTGGCCAAACGCAAGTTCTTTATTCTTACAGATTTCACTATAGTGACATTCTTGTAATGCTATCGCAATTCTTTCTGATGTTATGGCCGATTTACTTCCATTTCCTTGATTTCATTTGTTTCAGTATGCATTCCACTTTTGGAGGTTTTTCATACTGGCTGTAATCATTCGAAAATCGCAAATAACTTAAATAATAAATATCACAATTATTAATAGAATTTAAATATTTAATCGCCGGGATTAAATGATTGAAGCCAATCAATTTGTAGAAATTATTTTATTCAAATAAAAACAAATTTTAAAAGTGACCACTGTCCATAATTAGTACGAGTATAGTTAATGAAAAAAAAAATTGTAAATCGAAGTTTGACCTGGGGACCATGAAACAGTAAAAGATGTGGAGCATCAATTTTAATTTGGCAGCAGTACGTATGGATACTATTACTATTACATATCAATAAATTTTAATCTGTCCTTGTATCTCGGCAAGTTAAGAGTAACATGCTCCGAATCATAAAAATCGTTTAATAATTTCAATATAGGACATACTATTCGAATAAAAAAGAGGACCAGAAAGGAAACGCATACTCAACACAGACCGCACAAACGTCACAAATATGCATGAATGAAGTCACTAGAAAAATGTTTAATTATACATCATCTTCAATTAGCTATATTTATCATACAATCTATATGATTATTAAAAGTTTAGAATCTATTAAAACTTACTTTTCACAAATTTAACACGCTGCAGAAGCTTGTTACCAATTTCATAATTGCCAATATAAATGAAGCATTTGTCAATGTTTAAACAAAGTCTAATAATTTAGGAATCTTCAGTTTTATGAAAAGATCAAAAATAAACTAAATGAAATTTATATACTTCCATATTTAAAGCAACAAATATTTATGGATCCTTATAAAGGATTAACAAAATTGAAATATTTAATATCAAAACCAAAATTATTTATATAAATATTTCAATAATTCTTTTTTAAATTATAAAATATTGAATTATTTTATAATTTCATTAATTTTTATATTATTAATATATCAATAAATAATTATGGATATTCCATAAATTCTTTAAAATAATTTAAGTGTAAATTCAATTATATTAGAATTGAATAATAAATAATATATTTTTGAATATTTTATATAATTTGTATCTAAAAGATGAATTAAATTTATTATTAAAGAAATATTAAATGATGATATGAAAATTCTTTTGATATATTAGAAAATAATATTAATTTAATTATTATATGTTTATATTATAATTAAAATTAATATTTATATAATTAGAACCAGAAAAGTCAGTCTGGATGTTTAACAAAATAATATTTCAAAAATTATTTATGAATATGAATAATAATATAACTATAATATCTAATTTAGATTTATTTAGAATTTCATCTATATATTCTGTACATAGGATTCAGTATTAGGGATTAGAGTGGTTTTTACACATAACCAATAAGTAAATAATTATATTTTCTTAATATTTATAGGGTAAAAAGGTTCATACATAAATTAATCTTGATTTAATTAGTTGTAAAAGTTTCATCTAATCAAAATTTCTTATTAATATTATTAATTTATTTTTTCATATCAATAATAAAACGTTAAAATGTTCTTGATTATCTTTATGTACAGATTAATTTCATTATTTAAAATTTAGTCTATCCAATTTAATGGAATATTAAATTTTGTTATCCACTAGACGTATATCATGATAATTTTCGGTATTAATGGCCGATTTAACAGTGGAAGCTTAATTTTAAGCTTAATCGATTGTTTAGCTAAGCCAGCAATTTAAACTAACTGAATTTCTCAAACAAAATTATTCGAAATTTTGGCTAAACTAACAAATGTGAATTATTGTGAATGAAATTTAAACTTCCACTGGGAAATTAAAAGAAATATGTTGTCGACCTTATGGCTGTACGTTGATTCGTTAATTATTAAATTCAAGGTTTTTTCACTACGGTTTCTTATTAATATTTAAATAAACTTTGTAGGTAAACCGAATTTTTTGTTGAAACTTTAATACTTCGAAACATTTGAAACATTTGAAGCATTTTTATGTAATTTTTTTTTTATCTTAAAGAATCTAACAAGCTCTTTATTCGTAAACAATCAAAAATAATTTTTCAGACAACATATCATAACCAAAAAAAAAGATAGTTCAATTGTATGGGGAACTGCCAGTTGAGGATTTCCTATAGAAAAGAAAATGCCGAACTACTGAATAAAAAATAAATTCTCATCCTTTTAAAAAAATCATTTATTTTATTCAGTATTTGAGCATTTGCTTTTCTATAAGTAAATCCTCAACTTTCTTTTCTTAATATATTGTTTCACAAACATTTCGCCATTCGATTTAACTATATCTATATTTAGATGATTTTTGATAGTACTAAAGATAAAGAAGTTTTATCTGATTTTTTTCTGTTCGCATCTAAATAACATATTTTTTTCCCAATTTCTATATTATAGAACACCACAAAGATAATGAAAGAGAAATAGAAACAAAGAAATATCTGAAATAGTAATTGGATATTTTGAAAACAAGTCGTCATCGCATAATTTTTAAAATCAAATATTTCGCAAAAATAGGGTCATGATAATGTTTATCCCGAATCAAATTAATATGAGATATGACTTCTTTTTCTCTATTATATTCATTTAGTGTTACCATAACTCATTTAAATACAGATGGGAGCTGACAGTATGCTGCAAGGTGTTGCAACTGCGATTTTTGAAACTAAATCGCTTGTAGAATCTTTGTTATCAACAGTTTCTTTTGTATGGAGACTCATCATACATAAGCCAGACAATAATTATTGGCACATAGTTCATCTTCTCGAAGACCTTCTCAATTTACTAAATAAGCCTTCCTCCGTACATGTTGTGTAGGAAGTGCGAGGTCACTTTTAATAGCTTTGATAACTGATGGTTACCTTTGACTTTTTTTAATAAATTAGTGTATGAAATTTTCTATTTGGGAACCATTTTTATATACTTTTGCTTTATTAACAATCTCATTTCGAAGAGGGGAGGTTAAGGTGCAGTATCGCGAAGGGAATATAATGATTTTCAGAAAAACGTTCATTCAATGATGTATTAATATAATCTATATAAGGAATTAATAATGATCTCCTATAATATTCTTGACTTGGGTGTCATTCGCTTCACTAACAGGGGCAATATCAGGTCAATAAGTCGCAACAAATTGAATTTCCTCAAAAATTACGACCAATTCTTCTTCTGACTTTTCTGTATGATGATTTGAAATGATTTTAATAAAGTTCTGATTTTAGTAAATGAGTTTTATAATGATAAATAAAGGTGGCTGGAACTTTTGTAAACCGTGACGAATCCGCAATATGTTGCACATTTGGTGAAATCATTAATTATTTCCACATTCACCATCTTACACAAAATTCTGGGGGCAACCATACAAATACATTTGAATGCAACTTAGCAAGAAATTTATTATTTCAGAATTCATTGATTAATGTAATAAATAATTATTTTGCAAATTTAAATAAATAAAACAAATTATTTTAATTTTGTGATTCTTTAATCAAAATTTCGACAATATTAAATTATTAAGAACATTTTTCTTCCAAAATTTTTATGTAGTGTATTTTAGGTGTAACAAAGAAAAGGTAAAAAAATTCCAACAAACAATAACAAAAGAATCATAGAAAATCTGCAATGAAAAATCTTTATATATTTATACACATTCAGTAAGTATCGCCATGGTTCAAAAGAAATTTTGTGTATTTTTGATTACATTGTACCTACAGGGTTATTCTTTGTAATACTATATAATATTATATAAAATTTTTCGAATAGTTTGTTGGCACCTTTTACATTTTATTTGTAATAAAATTCACCGACACTAAAATATTTATACGTTTTTTTGTTCCGTTTTTCTTCTTTTTTTTGTTTGCTTACAATATAAAAAGTCAAAATGAAGTCAAGTTTGTAAAAAAAAATTTTGAATATTATAAAAAGGAAAAAATGAAATTGAGAAAATTTAGGGGTAAAAAGAAAACTATGACGGAAAAATGAAATTGTAATTTTCCTTTCGTAATTTTTTGCAGCTACACATTACAATGAAATGTATTTTAACAATGTTTGGTATGGTATGCAAATAAATGTCGACAGTAATGGCTTTGCCAAAAATCCATATTATTAAAAGATTCAAAATTTTATTGAAATTATGAAATTGAGAAACATTTTTTTTTATGATTAGTTTTTAGTAGATTCTTTTTTATCTTGTTTTTAGCGTTGATTAATTATATTTTTTAGATTACGGACGGAAATGGAAATTTATTAATAATATTTTGTCTTATTAATAATGTTATCGTAAACGTTAAATTTCGGGTCCAACTTTATTACAAATGTAAAAATAAGAATTAAAATGGAATTGGTTAAATTTTTCGGTATAGTTTTTTCATTAAGAATTATCGTAAAATCCAAATTTCTTCATCATTTAAAAATGTTTAGAAGTTTATTTAGGACATTCAGAGTAAGCCAGCCGTTTTCTAGATCTAGACCATATATGAGAATTGGTCTAGAAATCTTATATTGCCATGAATATCTCGACAAGAAAATGGGAATAACTAAAATAAACATAACTTAAAGAGTAATTGCATAAAATATAAAAATTTGAAATTAATTTGAATGTAATATTGGGTCTCTTGAATATAACTTTTACAAAGCTGAACATTTGGTATCATAGGCCATTTTATTTTGTCTTTATTGGTTAGATATTTATATAAATTTCCAATTACATAAAAGTTTTTTCTATCATTTTTCCAGATAAATATTCAATTCTCAAGAAATTTACTTTAAAAATTAAAATTGCGACTTTCAATTATTTCTTAAGTGAGAGTTTTTTACAAAATTTTATCCATAAATTTAAATGTCAAGTTATAAATTATATACAGACAAGCAAAATAAAAGGTATCAAAAATTTAATTTATATCTTAAAAATTTTGTTATATACAAAAATATTTTCAGTTTTGATAAATTTACACCATTTTTAAATTATTTAAAAGGTAGAAAGTTATTTTTTATTTTTTGTATTGAAAGTGATATATAATAAATAAGTTAAAAACTAGAAATTCCCCTTAGTTTTTCCATATTTCGAAATAAATAAAAAAAAAATTATATATAATAATATTATATATTATTAGTTGTTTTTGTCGAATTTCTATGTTTTCACATCTTTTGAATACAAATTATTTTTGCCTAAAAACTTTTTCCATAAATAAAATATAAATATAACCACGTGAAAACGAGAAATATCTGCAAAATTTTGATTCTGTATGAAATTTGTTTTTATTTTTTTTATTTTTTACACTTTTTCTTAGAAAAACCTTTGACTAAAAATATGGAAAACCCCAGAAACCCAAAAAACAAAATACAAAAAAAAAAATTATAAAAGTTTTTCGCTTTAGGAAAAAACAATAATAATTCGTGCATGATTTTCTATTTTTTACACATTTATATATAAATATATATATAGAAAAATTATTTATCGAGGAGTTATAACTATTAAGTTGTGATGGATGGAATGAAAAATTGAATAAAATCGAAAATATTCGAATCCAATATTAATTTGCGCAGCATTATCTTATAGAATAATTGTTATCCGAATTTGGCTTACAGCTTTGTTTCGTGAATGGTAGGGTGCAAAAAAAAAAAGACGACTTTATATACCCATCCGATAGGTTAGTAGTTAGTTATTTTGGTTACAAACCAACCAACCAAAGAAATGATTGGATTTACTGAACCAACAACCAACATTTTGGGCATTCGGTTTTATTTCTCATTGGGATTCGGCTTTATTTTATTGCCCTGCACCTTCGTGATCTAAGTGATACCATCATAAAATGTTGGTTCAGTGCTCAGTAAAACAAATCATTACTTTGGTTGGTTGGTTTGTAAGAAGGAGGATCCAAAAACTTATAGGTCTGTTTTATACCCTAGTCGATGTCTGAATTTGTTTACCCTATATCCTATCCATCCACCTCACTTTCTTATTGATAATTATTAGGTTGACAGGTTTCTTCGCATGCACTTCTAAAAGATTAACATTTATAGTATCTTAACCTTGGTTATTGCACTGCAGAGCAATAACATATAAGATGTCCCAGAGATTATTCTTCCTCTTCTCAACCTCTACAGGTAGAGGCCGCAGTCAATCTCAACAATGCAACATCGCAACATGTTTTGTAGAAGTATGTGTCCCATGACAGTATGATCTAGTTATTAATTTATTCATTTTACTCTTGTTTTCAATATTACTCTTGTTTTATGTTAACCCAATAGTTTAAATCTGTCCATCTCTTTTGTATATTCCAAGTCTAGTGAGTTTATATGAAATATTCCGAATTCTTTTCTGATATTTTATATACATTTTATAATACATTCATGATTTTTTTTTCAAACTGGTGTTTTTTTTAACAATCTCCGGGTTTTCGGTTATCCATTGGTTTATATACTATTGATAGCCGAAATACAGTAGCATAGGTATATTATTTTTCTTAACAAAAATACAGTAGTATAACGAATATAAAGTTAAATGTTATTTATGTTTTCTGGCATGTTACGTGAAAATCAAATTTATCCTTCGAGCGATCTGCTACTTAATTTTAACTTTTATTTCGAAATAGTTGAATTCATTATTTTGTACAAATTTTTGGAAGTGTTAATAAAATGAAATTTATACAAATTATTTTAGTACAATTATAAAATTATGATTTAAAGTACAATTATGTTAAAAATAACATAAAATTACAACAAAAAGAAACTATCTTTCTAATTATTTGAAATTAATATTTTTTAGTTAACAGAAAACTTTGACATCAGATTTTTTCTTATGGAATTGAAAATAAATTTTAAATAATCAGAATTTCTTTGCGAATATTGTTATTTCTTATTGCCTTTATTTAAAAATCTTATATATAATCCTTTACATACAATCTGAAACTACGTATAGAGTACCCCTATGATCAGTGCTGTAGCTTTGCTATCCTTGGTAGCATGAAAATGTCTTCAGCACCGCCTATAGCTTGACTTTTTTCGTGCACGAAGTTCTGAAGCAAAAAAATTTCATCGATAAATGTTTGCTGCTTCAGTGACAATTTCAAATAAAGCTTTCATTATAGAATTTTGAAGTTTCTAATCGATGGTAGTCAAAAAATCATCATAATATTTTTCCGAAACTTTTATTTTTTATGTTCCAGCCCTGTAAAAGCTATTGACTTTTTTCACTATCTCTTTTTGTACCATTAATTATTCTTTTCTAATTCTTACAAAAATAAATTACACAATACTTAAATAAAATGAATTTTCACCTTTTATCTCTTAAATTGATGTCCATTAAATTAAAGACAAATTACCTATCCTCTTTTCGCGCAAAATATCATTTCTACCTTGGCTAATTACAAAAAAAAGAAGAAGAATAATATATCCTTAATATTATAGAATAGGACCAACAAAATTTTACAAAAACTTTTTCGCTTTTATTACCACAAAAACTTTAATTACTTGTAATTTACAGCAAAACTTATTTCTCAAAAAAAAACCTTTCTAAATATCGCAATTCGAAACGATCGCTTTACAAAAAAGAAGAGGAATTTATATTTTAAATTATACCTTAAGCAAAAATATTGAAATATAAAATATGGATTTTTTTTTTTGTTATTAAAAAGATTTATTTTTATATAATAAAATATTATCATAAATAATTTTTGAATTTATTATTTTTGTTCATTTTGGTTTTGTC
The DNA here is from genome assembly GCA_963920725.1 of Rhamphomyia laevipes. Classification (NCBI taxonomy): domain Eukaryota; kingdom Metazoa; phylum Arthropoda; class Insecta; order Diptera; family Empididae; genus Rhamphomyia; species Rhamphomyia laevipes. The sequence continues at coordinate 54,058,009 of OY987257.1, forward strand.
GGTATGCCTAATTAATAATTTTCCTCAAGACATTGTTTTTTTTTTGGTGTATCTATATGTATCTAAAGATATGAAAACCAAAAGATAAAGCATATTTTTTTTTATGTCCTTTTGAAAAATTCTTACCCACTCATCATAATTAAAACAAAAATGAAAAAAAAAAAAGAAAAATATTTTTACAATTTATTTTCTTATTATATCAGATTTCTATTTTATCCTTACGCTGATAAAAGTCCTTGCGCTGATATCAAAAGTTTTTTTTTCTGTATTTATTTAGAAAAATTAATTATGTATAACGATCAAGGAAATTATTTAATTCGAGCATAATATTTATGATATTTACGTACACAATTTAGGTTTATACGCGAATTTGAATAAGTCAAAGGTATAAATAATTTGTAATAGAATAAAAACAGAATTTAAAAATAATTCCTGATTTCACAGTGAGAGCTTAAGGTTAACTAACCGATATTGGGCAACGTTTAGTTTTTTGTAATAACTTTTATAATGAATATGAATTTATTTTCTATTTGTGTGTATAAAAAGTGTTAAAAGTGAACAAGAAAATGAAATAAACTAATAATAAAGTGTCAAAAAAGAAGCTTAAGCTTTACTCATGTAGAGCTTAAGTTAAACCTCACTTTAAGGAAGGCTTATCTTTAAACTTGCATAGAGAAACAGGAAAATAAAATAAACTAATAATAAAAAGTGCCAAAAGTGAAGCTTAAGCTCTAGCCATCTACAGCTTAAGTTCAAACTCGCATTGAGAAACAATAAAATGAAATAAACAAATAATAAGAAGTGCCAAAAGTGAAGCTTAAGATTAAGTTAAACCTCACTTTAAGGAAAACTTAGATTTAAGCTTGCACTGAGAAATAACAAAATAAGTTAAACCGAAATTTAAGCAGGAGGAAAGGCATAAACTATCACTGTGAAATTGGGCATAAAAAATATTAAATTATTTGATTTTATATTTTTACACAAGAAAAATGCTATAATTTAAGTTATTTACAATGAACGCCAAGTTTAGGGAAGATATCAATTGATCTTTAAAGCTAATGGCATTTCATTATTGTTAGTTTTATAATTTACTGTTCATAAATATTATATTTTTTGGAAGATTGTTGTCTATTACGAAAGAATTTATAAAATAAAAGTTACTTGTCAAATGTCAAATATAATTAATGTATTACGAACGATTCGTTATTGATATTTAACATTCGTTATTGTAACTTAAAATTTTCGGAGTTAGTGATATATGGTTCGATCATAATTTCCATTTACATTAGCGAAATTGCATTCCTTTCTTTCTGGCAATTAATGATATTAATTATTTATGTATTTGAAATTTGTCTATATTTATGACAAACTTACGTATATTTAAGGCTGTATTTAAGAATATTCCATGAAATACTTTAATCGTTTTTAATTTAATTGAAATACTGATAATAAGATTTTACTTATTATTGTTTATATCAAAAGATTGTAAATATTAAAGGGAGCTCTAGTGTTCGGAAAAGAATGAAAAAAATATTGTGAGATAAAATTTATAGTTATTTTGACATTCCGAATAATTTTATATAACATGAAAATTAAATTATTAAATTACTTTTCACTTTAAAATATGTAAAAAGTTTTAACTTTCACCAAAAAAAGATGATAATTATTATACAGCGACTATCTTGAACTTCTCTTTCTCTGAGTCGATCAGTGTTTTTTTCGGATTAAACGAGTTTGCTATATTAAAGTTTATCTAAATTCTAAAAATCTTTTATATCCATTTCAATCGAACATAACGATTTTTAATATCTTTCATTTCATCTAGTGGCTAAAAATTCATTACGACTTTTAAAAATGAAATGGAGATGACCCTTAAATTTTTGGTATTTATTAATAATTAACATTTGAAATAACTTTATATAATTTTATTATTTAATTAAATATCAATATCATATAAAGTTATTTGAAATGTTAATAATTAGCTTTGCAATCAATATCTTATGTTAATTATATATTAAAAATATCTTTTACAATGATAAAAATTCGCAATCAAATATTAATCTTTATTAATTTATCTTTAACACTAAGAGTACTTTAGTAACGATATAATATTACCAAGTATGGTCTAGGTTCTAGGACAAAATCTTATAACAAAATATTGACTTATGAATTCTACTTGAAATAAGGAACATTTTATCTTTTCGTACCATTTGTGATATGGTATTAAATTAAGTAAAATTGAATTATAAAATTTTATTATTAATTTCGGTTTTTATTTGATTTTATTAGATTTTGTCCTTTTAATATATAAAAGGAAAATTTTACTTATATAAATTTTTTTTTTTTTGGTGTAAATTAAATTTAAGAAAATTATTTTCATACTTTTAAATCTATAAAATAGAAAGTATCAAATTTTTTTGGGTTGTTTCAATTTTCAAATTTCTGAGAATTTGTTGAATTGATTGACACAGTAGAAGATGAAAAATACTTCACATAACGAATATATCGTTACTAATACCATGTTCACACTTACATTCTATACCCTGGTTATTGGCTTCTATACCCCTGGTATATAAAATGGTGTTCACACTGAAAATACTTAATATATTTTAACATTAAGTTTGAAAATCAGCTGGTATTGAAAATAAATAATTGCAAAAAAAAAAATTAAAATTAAAATTAATGAATCTAATAATACTTTGCCAAAATTGAAAATAAAACAATAATATCATAGGTGCTTTGATTGACAAGATTGACAATTGTTATGTAGGGGTTTTAAAATTCATTGAAATATGATCAATAATATCGAAATATTGCAAATGAATCGATATTTTCTTATACCTACCTTGTTCAGTTAATCCCTCATTTCGAAGTGGATATACGGATAGAATGACACATTTTTTGTATTGAAAAATAAATCAATATCATGTTTATAATGATATAGCTCTATAACCAGGGTATAGGTTCAAGTGTGAACATGCTATGAACATGCTATAAAGTACTCTATTATACAAATTTAATTATGTTAAATGAATTTTTTTTTTGAACATTTGAAAATATATTATATAATAATGAAATTTAATATTTAAGAATTTACTTAATAATTTTCATCAAAAAAATTATTTTATATTACTTTTTAAGGCCATTTAAAAACAAAATATCTTCAATAAAGATACATTTTTATTAAGAATTTCTTATAAATTTAATTTTAATGAATTCAAGGTAATCCAACTTTCTTAGGAATAATTATTGTCTATGACCATAGGCATATATCGTCTTGGCTGTTCTGCATGAGAAATGTATTCAATTACTAATTATTGTTTAAACCAGATATGACCAACCGAAATAGTTCTTCGGGTCACCTATAGTTCTGCGGGCCACCACATATATAATAATATTTGTTCAGTTAAAATCAAGTAACAAATATTTTTTTTAAATCTCATTTTAATCTAGATTAAAAAATATGTAAAGGACCTGATAAAAATATGTAATGGGAGGTATGCTGCCCGTGGGGTTTATGTTTGCCATGCTGGGTTTGAAATCATATTATAATGTTAATTAAAATTAGATTCGGTAATATTTCCAACTATTTTATTTAATATAAAAACTGCAGTATACAAAATTTTTCTTAGTAATCGTAAATCTCTCTTAAATTTATGTATTTATGTACCATTACTGTAAGAAATTGTGACACACACTTAAATAAGACAAATTCTACAATCTAAAACAATTCGAAAATTTTGGCTATTATGTTACATTTTATGTAATAATTATATTATACATACTTGTGCTATCCATTATTAAATTATGACCTGCGGTACAATATTTCTATACAAAATTACCAGACATAAATCAAAAATATATTTACAAATACTATTTTATTTGCAACTAAGTTATTAATTCTAAGTACATACTTCAAAATTTCAAATAACTCTTTAAAGAAAAATGTTTTTAATAATCTATTTCCGCTTTACATTTTCTATTAATGTTTTCGAAAAGTTCTAATTTTAAGTGACAATATTATTAACTGCAATAATTGCAAAAATCACATTTTTTCATTCACCTTTGCAAATAAGCATAAACGAAAAAAAATCCGATTTTGCACTTTTCAGATAAAATGGAATTTTCATTTTTCAAGTAACTTCCTGCCATTGTTGGAAGCAGTATATTAAATTTGAATTGTCTCGGCCTATATAACAACTTCTTTAATACCAATGATTGGTAATAAGTATAATAAAAAGTATAGCATAAATGATTGGATACCGTACATAAATCCAATAAACTAAATAATGTTAATAATAAATGATTGAAAAGGTGAAACTGACAAAATCTTCGATTGACCTGTTTTTTTTTTTGTTTGTTAGTAAATTAAAAATGGTCCAAAATTCGAAAAGTTTATAATATTTTTGTTGACCAAATAATTCCATATTTATTGATAATATTATAAAATATTAAAATAATTTAATTAAATTTAACATTTTACCTCGAAAACTAGGATATTAAATGATTGATGATTGGCCATAACTTCATAGATTCTAATTGATTGATAGTTTCTGCTTTTCTAGTCATATTATTTGTATATCTATTAAATCGGTCTATACGGATAATCATAAATTGCCTTTTACGTACCATCAAATTGAATATTTTTATTACATTTGTTACTCAAAGTAATTAAACACATTTTCCAAGTTTTTGTATTTAATTTGAAATTGAAACTCTAAATCTACTTGAAAGGATTGATAACAATAAATATCGAAAGATAATTAATTCTTCTATTAATTTGATGGCATTAATATAAATGGAACTTCTACTCTTTGGTATTTCGGTATTTAACTTTAGATGAATTATACCAAAATACCTTTTTCATTTTTTGTCTGGTGTATACTATGGAAAATTGAAATTGGTTTTTCAATAATACAGAAAAAATGAGGAAAATAAAAAGAAAAATTGAAATTTTATATTTTATTTGATTCATAAATAGCTTTTTCTCTATATATTAAAGAATAATAATGTACACTTGTATTAATTTCAAAATTAAAAGTGTTATTGGTTGGCACTTTATGAAATATGTTCATTTCAAATGTGAATTATATTTCAGAAAATATATAAAAAAATTAATTGCTGATGCATAATTACATTTTCAAGTATCGGAAAAGGTGAAAATTAGATGAACACAATACAGTTTCATATTTTATGAATAAATAGTGTTTCATTTTATGTGAAATGATTTTTTTTTTATTTACAAATTGTATTACATACTTGTAGTATTTCCATTTCTAGGATCAAATAGTCCATTGATAATTTAGTTAATGTAATATAACAAGAAGCGACAATGCTAATTCAATTTTCAGTAAATATATTTAAATTTCATGCCTAAAGGTTTTAAATTAGACTAATTTCAAATGAAAAAATTACCAACTTTACTTGAAATTGATATATATTTTAGATTAGATAAATAAGGGGTCGTTAATTATTGTTCTTAACCTACTAATATTTGGCCAATTGATATCCAGGTAGAAACAAATAGTTTTTTTGTCTCCTAGATGCCTAATTTCGTAAGAACTCAATATTCCCTTAACCAGATGTGTTAACCTTTTTCCAACTACAGTCTCGTAGTCGCAGAGGATGTGTTTCGCAATTTCTTCATCATCCTAACAGAACACACATGCACTATTTCCAGATTTTTCGAATTTGTTCAAGTGATACCTAAGCGTGCAGTAACCTGCAAAGAGAACAATTATTGTACATAACTCTTATTTTGTTAAGTGTAAGGACTTCTAAAAGGACTTTTAAAACAAAATTAAAGAATCGCTTTCGTTTGACGATGCCTGGGATGTTGTACCTGTAGGTGGATGCTATATATAATTTTTCTTTAATGACAAATTAAATCGGACAAACGTTCTCATTTCATTTACCTTAGATTAGTGTATCCAAAACAATTTATAAGTAAAACTATGAAAAATAAATGATATTTGATTTAAGTTAATTTAGATACAATTTTTTTTTCTTCAAATTATACATTTCTTAAAAATTTAAGTAAACTATTCATCATTTATTTTTTTCTCATATAGTCCTGATCAATATCTTCAGCACTACATCACATTATATAAATAGATATAACAATAGAATAATATAGAAGTAGAGCCAAAAGCAATCAATTTCGATTTTCTCTAAATATTTTTGTTATAAAAAGAATTTTTTATCTAATCAACGAATTATATTTATATGTAAAGGCATACAAATAAAAAAAAAAAAAAACACAGAAACAGAAGCTAAATTGTCGAACTATTGACTCCGGAAAAATCTTCAAAAAAAAAAAGACAAATGGTATTTAATAATGAAAGCAAAAATATAAAAATAAAATAAAATTTTCTATTTTTTCCAATTTTTTTTTTTAATATTATATTAAAATCGATATTGACCGCACGTAAAAGGCGATTTATCATTTTCGATATGCTCGACATCAAGAAGACACAAATATAAAACTTGAATGTGAATATTTCGTATTAGATACAAAGATAAATTATATTAAATTATTCTTTTTTATTTTTATAGTAGTTCCTTCATTTTACAAGAGCCGATATTGTAAACAAATTATAAAAGGAAATTTTAAGATAATATATGTCTATGTTGAATCCTGTTTTTGGCCTTCAAAAATAATGAAGGTAATTTTTGTTGTTGAGAACTGACTACAAAAATATAATTTCCATAAGAAAATTTTTTTTTTATCTTATCGGGTTTTGAAATTGAATTTTTTTAGAAATAAAATATTAAAGATCCTTTGGTGAAGATTACAAAATATTTATTAGGAAAGCGGTAAGAAAATTTAATAAGAAATTGATGAAATCTTGGGTATGTAAATATAATAAAGCTGGGACGGTATAAAGTTACGATTCGTTATAGTTATGTTATTCGATAATGTAATGAAAAATAACAATTCGTAAAGTAATGATTATTATAGTTTTGTTAAACTTAGAGGCTACGTAATTTAGCGATACGTATTTTTCCGATTATTTAAAATAATTTCTGAACACAATAAATATAGCAATTTTTTATTAAATCTTAACTGTTAACATTAAAATGTTACTATTCATTAATTCTAACAATTCGACATATTTTAACGATTCCTTCAAATAACATCGCTATCGTAAAAAACGAATTAATGGAAAAGTGAATCATTATAAAAATTGTATTGAAATCGTTATTGTAATTAATAGAGTAATCGAGTATCTAATCCTAATTAATCTTTGTCTCAACCACCAATTTTTCATTGCCAATCAAATGGGGCCTTAAGAATGGAACTGATTATTTGTTTCGATCAGCGAAAAAACCTTAAATACAGATATAATTAGTAGGTCTATTAACCAAAACGATTTACCCAGTTAAAAGAAGATAATTTCTTTAAGCTTTAAGCTTGGATTTATATACTTTCTCCATCAAATGAGAAAAAATTTACTATCCACAGTGGATTAAGCTTTGATGTTTCCATCACCGAAAAACAAACAAATCTTAATAATTAAAAAAAAAACTGCTTCATAAAATCAATTTAATAAAAATAATATTAGTTATAGGGGTTCACACTTCTGAATAGAACAGTACTACTTCCCTCCGCCGTCAACAAATAATTCAAACTATTAGAAATTTAAAATAAATAAACAATTAAATTAAAACGTTATCACTAGCTAATAACAGTAACGTTGCTAATAGCAGTAACGTTTATGTAGTGCTACAAAAATATAATTTAAAATTATTTGCGAAAATCAAATTTTGTAATAACCGGGTATATATTTTTTATATTACGGTTCCGGTTCCAGTTACGGTTCCGGTTCCAATATAATAAATTATTATATTTAATGTTTTTCATGAATTTATACAAATTACAATTTTTTGAGCTTACCATCATCAATCAAATTCGTTTATGTAATTAACCGAAAATTGTATAATTAATAAGTTTATCAAAATTATGCTAGAATATTGAAGTTAATTCAAAAATTTATTAGATCCATCAATTTTATAAATATCTTTTTAACTCGAAAAACCTTACAAGAATAAAATATTTACCAAGGTACAATAAATACAAAAAATTTTCGTGTTTCATAAAATGTTTGAAATATATAATTTTTATTTTCCTATCGTACATAATTCATTTTGAGTTAACGAAAATTTTCATGTTTTTAGAGACTCTTTTTTTTTGCATTTGAAGACTTCAAAAAAAAAAATGAACGAATATTTTATTTATAATAAATTGTGTAGACATATAATTTTAAGAAATTTTCAAATATATTTTTATGTTTTATGTATATTTAGATTATGTTTTGGGCCTTTTTAATATTCAAATCATGTTAACGAAATAATTTCGATTATACTTATATACAATTTTGTTGTTATCTCTTATGTAGAATGTGTTTTTTGTCAATGTTAACACGAATGTAAAATCAATATAAATTTTTGGAAGATTTTATTTAAAATGTAATATAATAAATTTAATAATACATAAAAAAAAACATTGTTTATGCAAAATATTTTGTTATAATATTTATGCCAGAAAAGATATTTATAAAATAAATATTTTAATTCCATCTTTTCCTGGTAGGTTAAAACCAGACATGACATTAAAAAAATATAAATTAAATAATGCAGACAAAAATAAAATATAAAATTAAGGATTTAAGGATATATTTTCATAATTTCTTATTTTGATTGGATTAAATTAAAGTAATATTTTATGTGAATTTACGATTAGCCTTTCTGTAGCTAAGAAATAAGATTCGAATTTGTAGAGATTTGTCAGAAATGTTGAATAAATATTTTATTTTTATGGTAAAATTTTTATATATAAAATCAAATTAATAATAAAATTTAATCTTTTAATTTTAAATTTGATTACATCATGTAAATAAAGCTTGTGTACATGCATAGACCCAGAATGGATCGAATTGATTAAGACTAACGTCAAAAGTTTATACTCTTAATTATCATAGTTAATTTGGTCGACTAAGTGACAACTTATGGGAAACTCATAGGCGGTTAAAGTTTGTAATCAAATTTAAGAATGTCGCGATATAGGGTGCGGTCAAGAATTCAGCCGCTGCTCAGTTTTTGCAGTTAAGCGGTCATTAATTAAGATTTGCAGCAAAAGCAGCGCAATCTGTCGGATTAAAATTCATAAAACAACCGCAGCAGCTGCAAAAAATTTTAACCTCAAAATGGTTGATAAATATTCTGAAGAGTAAGTTGGTTGGTTTGAGAAGGGGGGAATTGAAGAGGCCAAACCACATACATAGACCGTACGGTTCCTTGTACCCCCTTACGAAACGTTGACAATTTTTCACCACGAATCGTGCCATCCCACTTCCTTTATAAAGTTTGACAACTAAGCAGGTTTTCCACTGCTTAATTCTGTAAAATTTTGCATATTGGCTGCTTTTCAATATTTTGAGGCTGAATTCTTGAGCACAAGAATATAAGCTGCGCAGCGGCTGAATTCTTGAGCACACCCATAGATATATCAGAAATGTGTCTATCATTCACAATTATTTATATGTACGTATTTAGTTTACCGAATTTCATTGCTATAATATGACAAATTATTCTTTTTGTACTTGGTATATACGTTCCAGAAAAACTCAACGGAATTGATTTTTTTGTAGAGGATTTTAAAAAATTTAAGTTTTTTCCAAAATTCTACGTAAATATTATATATTTAAAAAACTTAAAAATTGATTAAAAATTATCTGTTAATATATTATTTTTTATTCAAATTCAATTCATTGAATCAATATTTATTGAATAAATTTAATTTAAATCAAAAACTATATTTTAAATTAATAACATTTTTTATTCAAACTGTCAGCCAAAATACATAATAATATTAATATTAAAAATTTATAATAAACATTTATGCTAAATTGATAAAATTCTGTTCTAATTTATTTGAATATTTTTTTTATTTTAATTAATTTTAACATTTGTAGAATAATTTAATACATAACTCTCACTCTCCAATAATATGTTATAATTCCCCATTAAAATTTCATATTGAAAAGTTTGACAGATAACATGACAGGACAACAAAAAATGATTTTTATTTATTGGATTATTATTTTTTATATTCGGAATATTATTTAACTTTTCTATACTTTTTATGTCTAATAAAATTTAAATTTTCAAATAAGTTTTTACGGGTTTATATGAATTGGCATTAATGGAGGTAAAAACTCTTAAGCATTTTCTATATATCCACTAAAAATATAGTATTACCAAAAAATGAAAAAAGAAATCCTTTTAACAGCGATCTATTTTGCCTAGTCAGCTAGATAAATTTGACTATGATTTTTATATTTTATTTCCGAAATAATTGACGGTACCTTTTTTTTATGGTAAGTAATTAGATTTGACGTTTCGAAACAGAATATTAAATTTCTTGATAATATTAAATTAAAAAAAAAATTGAATTTTTTTTTTTGTATAATATTTTTGTTGATAAAAGTTTTTGAAAAAGTTAATTTTCATTCTTGAAACTTTGTTATTTTGAAAATTATGTTTTATGTAAAAATATGTCTTGTCAAATTTAAGGATAATATTAAATTTTAATTAATTTAATTATAATTTGATGAAGTTTTTTTTTTCATTTTTCTACTAAAATTATTATATTGATTAATTGAGGTGAGTATAAAAGTAAAACGTTGGAAAGATTGTTCTTATTAAAATTTATTGGTTTTAACTTTAATTTTACATTGTAATTAAATTATATTTTCCAGTGTTTCAGTTTTATTTATTTTATTCGTCTAATAAATTTTAATTTAATTATTTTTAAGAATATAATATTATTGATAAACAAGAAATCTTAATTGAGCATACAATTAAGCGCAGCTTATGTAGCCTCAATTTCAGGGCTAATATTACTTCAACCATTCTTTAAGACATATCACAAACTTACCTCTTGGTTGTACGTCATCAATATTTTTAAAAAATAAATTGAATATTATACTGGAATTCGTAAAAAACTCGTTCATGTTGTAATTTGTGTGATGGTGGGAAATATGAAGGAATTCATGTAAACGCAACATTTTAACTGGTTCATTAATATTTAAAATATTCAACTGTGCAGGACAATTAATTTTCATGTAAATAATATCGCTAAGGAATATCATACGAAATACTTTTCTTCGAATTCCAAGAGGGTGTAAACGAAAAAGTAAGTATCTAACTTCATAAGGTGGCATATAATCATCGCATTGCATTTTTCTTATTAAATATTTAGTAAATATTTTCGGTAGATTTGTAACCGATTAATATGAGTTTTATAACTAGGGCTCCATACTACTGCAACATATTCCAATGTGGATCCAATAAGTGCACAATATAATAATTTTAATGTTTAAGGATCAGTGAAATCCCTAGAATTATGTTTAATAGTTTATAATACTTAGCAAGTATGTAGTCAAAGTGACTATTGAAATAAACGTGTGTAATTGATGCAACAGATTCAAGAAATACATTATTTTTCATTTACGGTACCAGGATTTAAAAACAGAAAATTTAGTAATAACATTTCAAACTTTTAGTAATAACATTCAAAGTTTTTATATTTCTTGAATTACCAATTTTATTCAAGTAAATATTTTAATATGTCAATTTTTTTTTAAAAAAACGTCACTAATTATGCAATTATTGGATAATTAGTTTTGAGTTTTAAATTGTGGCAAATCAAAATAGAAATATTAATAATTTTATGAACCCTCGACTTCATATATATTTAAATAAAAATATTGTAGTAGATAAACTTTTGTTTTATTAACACGCTGAATGCCAGTAACTATATATTGTCGTCAAAAATGGGTACAAAATAATTGTGGCAATAGAAATGAATTTTCCAAAAAAAAAGTTGGCATATTTTAATCTAGGTTCTGCAAATCGTTGCCTTGTCAAATGACTGTATTTTGAATTCGTGAAACAATGCACAAAACAATATCGAAGTTTCAATAAACGAGATTATTGTTATGGATTTTAAATGGAAATTTGTATTAGCGAGAAAAAGACAAACATTGGTTAAATATGACAATAAAGCTTCTAGGTTTATAAAAATATAATTAAAATTTGATAATAAGCAAATCCACAATAATTATTTGTTAAATCTAGAAAGTCAGGAAACTGGTCACTGGTAGTGACGCATAATTAGAAAAGGGAAATCACAATAAGCCGTATGGCTGCAGTGATTGGGGCTACTAGTGGTCCTTCCTGTAAAATCGAATCTAATCTAAAATCGAATCGAATCTAGAGAGTACATATATCAAATTAAAAATGACAATGTTTATTCGTTATATTAATCAAATTAAGCAATGCACCATCAACATTAACTTATTAATACTGAATATAAATAATTTATTTTAAATATTTTTTATTTTATCATTACCATAATCATTAAACATGTCCTTTTAGTAACTAGACAAGTGATAATTTTATCCTTTTTTAGAAGTTATTGACCTCTGTGAACAATAAAAATTGTATCATCAAAACTGAATTAGGTTAAAATACAATATAAATAAATAAAATTTTATTTTCTGTGATTAATACCAAGGAAATGACCTCTTTAACTATACTCTATAACCCAACCAATTATATTTTTTATATTATAAATACGAAATATAAAAAAATATAATAAAAAGGAAATCGTTGCAATTTCATCGTGTATTATCCTAAAAGAATTTTAATATCGCATACCATATAAATAAATATCTCAATTTTTCCTTCACTATTTTCAGGATAATAAACATACATATATACATATGTATATATAGAAGTATATAAGTATAAATATATATAAAAAATATCTAAAAGAATTTTATGAGCTTCTTGGACATAATAATAATAATTGCTAACAATGTAATATGAATGCGAAAACTAACATACATCAATCTAACTATAGTATATATAAATAGTGCTTCCTTATATATTTTATAGTCCTTTAAGGATAATAAAACATTTCCTTAAATTCTAGATTATGGTTGGTATTTCATAACAATACGATCAAAATAAATGGCATGGTCATAGAATTTTAGTTAACATGATGCTATCAATGATAGATGTAAGTAAAATTTTTTGTTATTGTTGTATGATGCCATGAGTAAATTATGAATTATTTTTTTACTATCTTTTCGGATTCTTTCTGTGGTATATAATAATGAAATATGCATTACCAGACTTGTAATTATTTAGTTTTTCATTATAGAATGTGTTAAAAAGGGTGAAGAAAGTTGTTTTTTATAGTAATACGTAAAACGTTTCTACATAAATTTGATCATCAAATCTTATTTTAGTATGGAAAATAAGGAAAATTACTTCTAAAGAAAAACTAAATGAAATTCTTTTATCTTTATAATTAATTATAATTTTAAAATATTAAATTTTCAATTGTCAAAAAGACTTTATTTGAAATTTATTTTGTAAATGATTTTTGGGTAAATATGAAAATTACAAATAAATTAGAATATTTTAGAAAATCGATTAATTTTGTGTTTATCCAAAAATCTTAGGAAGATTAACCCTTCATTGCTACGTTAATTTCTGTTGTAATCCATATTTTTAAATAAATTAATACATATATGGAAAAAATCAAAAACAGTCCATCGAGAGAATGCATATTATAGAAGCGCATTTTTTGAAATACTGAGTTATTCAGTAAAGCTGAAACTATAAGATAATAATAAATATGTTAATGTAATATAAAGACATAAGCAATTTTTGACGTCAGGGTCGACGCAATGACCGCAACGAATACGGATTCAAATGTCAAACAAAAGTTGAAAATGTATAAGAATAGATAAGAATATATTAAAATGAATAAAATCACCATGGACACGATAAAGTCGACGGATTCATCACGTAATTGAACTTTTGACTAACGACGAAAATGAAATAGAAATGATTTCCATAAATAAAACAGTTTAACTGAAATTGACATAAATGTGATTTGAAATATAAAAAAAGTTATCTATTTATATTAAACTGTCATCGACAGATAATTTGTATATACGTTGATTTTATCCGACCGAAAATTCTAATGCATTTCATGTCCGTTCGTCGAATTCGTCACGTCCGTTGTCACCCGAGCTTGTTTCATCTTTAAAAATGACTAGAAAAAATTGTTTGTTGCCATTCCGGCTGCCAAAACTCTACTGTAAATTATTTGATAATAATGGAAGATATGCAGAATGATTAGTCTGTTGATTCTTGATTTACCTTTATATTTGGGACCATTTTTTTTTTTTTTTTTAAATTATATTTCACTCAAAACAAGAATGGAGTAATAAAATCAAACTAATTTTTAAAGTTTTATATAAATATACAAAATTAAAGTGTTTCTAAAATTCAAATTTACTTACTTCAAATTAAATACCTTTAATTCTGAAAATTTTGTAGCAAAGAATCATCAAAACTATCTTATAGAGTTGACCCATTAAAATAACCATTTACTTATCATACACGGACCCATGTGAAAAGTATTTCTTAAAATAATAGAAATATAAATTCAATTTTCTGTATTTATACATGAGGAAAAGTTTGGAATGAAAAACAAAAACAAAAAAAAAACTTTAATCCTAATGGGAAAAAAATCCTTTTATTTAATATTTTATGTATTTTATTTTTGTCTGCATTAATTTTATTATTTTCGTCCTCATCATATATTCATAGAACTATATAGTTTTTATATTAGGTAATGCTATTTTTTATATTTAACCAAAAAAAAAAAAAAGATTCTTTTGTTTTTAACAATTTACCAACCACACACACCATCATACAAAACGAAACATAATTTTTGGTTCATGTATTTTACCCTTGAACTTTTTCATTAATACTTACTTACATTTAACCATATAATTTTTGTATAGGCTATTTATTTTCGTATATACTATGTCGAATAAAAAAAAAAGATAGTGTTTTTAATTTTATTTCAGAATCCTTTAAGGAATATATTTCCAAGGAAAATTCAGAATAGATTCATAAGTAACATGGGTCAACATTAATTTATATGTACTATTTAAATTATATATTTCTCTAGAGTTTTTTATTAATTTTAGGCATTTTTGATGTTTTGAAGTGGAAAATTATCAGGTACGGTAGTCAAAAATGACGCAGAGTAATACGCATGAATCATGATATAATAGTAATTGAAATGTCGCTAATTGACCCATGCGAAACACAAAATGTAAAATTTGATTAGTCACGTTTGTTGTCGTAGTATGAACTAGTCAATTGACCACTAACAATTACGAATTGTTACGAATTAGCCATGAAACAGTAATTGCAAGCAATATAAAAATTATAAATTCTAGAGTACATTTAGGACGAACACAGTAGGTTCAGACCTAGTGTTGCAACTAGACGATTCCATGACAAATATTATAACTACCGGAAATTTCATATTCAAAACTCGTTGGTTATGAAGGCGAAAATAGTGAGGGCTGATCTCCTACTACTCGGCGGTGCGCAAAAACTTGATAAGTTGTTTCTACCATAAGCAATTGAGATATTTATTGTCAAGAACCTACAACGAATGTCTCGGAACGATCAATGCAATCAGAAAAGAAAGATCAATCTCTAAGGAAGTAATTGCAGAAGCATTCATTCAACGCGAACTGTAAAAATGACAAGAAGAAGAAGAATGAGTAATGCTATCAATAGTTTGTTTCGGTAAGCTTGCAGTTCTTTATATGTACAATTGTCAGTGATTTTGAATGTTGACCATCTTTATTAGATGTAGAGCTAATAATATACTTGAATGATTCCAAATGACTGGTAATATTTGCAATGCCAAAGCTTCCATTTGCTATTAAATCTATTAAATTATTATTCCAATGTCACTGGTATAATAATCTTAAATTGTGATCAATTTTAATCATTAAAATTATGATTGAATTTTTGATATGTATGATAGCCGGATGCTTACTACATCAATCTCAAATGCCACTATAATGATATTTTATTGCAGATACAAATTTTCGTTTGTTACATAAAAATATTTATTTTACAAAAAAATTAAATATTTCATTTTTTTTTTATTTTTCGTAGGCTCTTGCAATTCTTATTTTTTAACATTTTGAATAATTTAAAAGCGTAAATTTATTTCCTCTTTTGTTGATTACAAGCGAAACTTTTTTTTTTGGTTATTTTCTGTTGGTTTTTTTTATTATTATTTCATCATTTTTTACGTAAACGAGCTGAGCATTAGAGTAAAATCAGCAGACATCTCAGATTCCATGGTAAAACACTGAATATTAAAATTATGAATAATAAAAACAAAAAAAGAAAAAACATTTTTAGCTTCCATATTTTGTTTCGTATTTTGGATTGTTCAAAAAGGATCAAGAACTTTAGACTAAAAAAAAATATGGTACGTAATTTTAGTAAGTAATTTTATTTTTGTTTTATAATGTGAATAAAAAAAACAAAATTAAAAAATTTGATAAAATTTCGGGCTTAAGGATTTCGTTATTTGAAGTGTAAAATTGTGAAGGATATTTAAATGTATAGTTTGAAAAAAAAAAATTCCATTTTGGGATTCATATTTTTTGTTTTTCTTTTATTATGTAATGCAAATTTTATGCAGACATACCTATTTTTTTTTTGATGTTGTTGATGCTGTTCTTATTTTGTTTTAATTTTGAATATATCTGGTTAGAATTTATGGTTCATTTACAGATGAGAAGAAACAACAAAAAAATTTTTTTTTTTATATAAAGGAATTATGTTGATTATATTTTGATTATGGTATAGAGGAGGGAAATGGAAAATATTATGAAAATAAAATAGTGATGAAAAGAAGTTTGTTATTTTTTAATCATTCTTTTTGATGATTTTCTTGAAGTTCTTTTTTTTGTTTTTTGATTATCATAAATTTTTGTATAGAAAAACACAAACTTCAATTGTTTTGAGGTATATACATAAATAATTAATTGGAAATAAGAAAACAAAATTAGAAAATTGAAAAGTTTTGTATTAATATTTGAATTGAAATGAAAGTTATGTGAAATTTGTATATTAATACGTACAGCTCTCGTATAGTGCTTTCAAGGTAATTCTTCATATATATAGTCCATTAATAATCAAGCTTTTGAAGTTTGTAGAATTAATAATTTTTTTTTGAAGAAATATTGATAAATTTTAGTTGTAACATAAAAACCTTATGAACCATAAATGTAATCAAATATTTACAGTACGTCAATCGCTATACGACCTGCAAAATTTGTAAGGATGTGGATGAAAATATATTAAACAACTGCAACGTCCTTTTAAATAATATATACATTGTAGCTAGGCCTAGCCAAGAATTTCTCTATTTAATTTAATAGTAACGTTAAGTTGGATATGGTAAGGTCAAATCTGGAGTACCAATAATTAAAAAAAAAAGTTGTTATCGTTTACTTCCGGTCGGTTTTGTATATAATATTTGATTTGGTAACGATACTTTTCTAAATCTACGATATTTTACTCAAATTTACTTGATTAAAATCAAGGATTTATAAAAATAGCTCTGAAATTATTGATATAATATTGAATTTATTTATTTAATTAAAATTAATATTAATTATTTCTGGTTAAAACAATTTAAATATGAAATATTATTTATAACATTTTCCTTGCATCACTCGTAAATATTGTCTACATTACATCAGTTTTGAACAATTCAAAAAATAAACTTAATTATTTATGAAGTTGTAAATTTCTTTATAATGAATTAATAATTTCATTTCATTTTATGGAAAATATTTTTAAAATTTAATCATAATTATAAATAAATTTATTATAAATTACAATTTTTTTTTTCTACATATAAAATTTCCATGAACTTTATAAATTTAATTTCGGCAAATTCATATTATAAATTTTCTGAATCTCAGTCATCATAACTTTAATTATTTATAATTTTACACAATCTGTATTTATAGTCCATTTTTTTTTAAGGCTACTGAATAATGATTTATCAATCTTCATTATTGTCAATACGATGAATAAATTTGAAATTATTGTTCATATTAAAATATAATATTATGAAGGGAAATTACGTTTTTCATGGAAATTTATGTAAATTTTAAATTCATATTTTCTGAGTTCTATTAGTAACATAAAATATATGCTCTTTTTTTATATATATATATATATATGACCTATTAAAATATGGCCTCTGGTAATTGGATTTAATAAATTATTTTTTAATATATATAATTATATGTAATATTCAGAGAAAATGATGAAAATGATGAATATTTTAAAAAAGTATTACCAAAGATAATATAATACAGGAAGATTTCTCATCACATACAAATTTAATGATCAAAATATTTTGTATGGGGGGTTGTAATATTACGACCCGTCATAATATTACGCTCTCACAAAAGCTTTTTTAAAATGACGAAGTGCTCATCAGATTACTACCCGCTCTCAAAATATATTTTCATACTCATACTCATATTCAAGTAAATTGATTACTAACGCGAAACAAAACAAAAGGAAATAAAAAAAAAATCTCTCTGCTTGTGATATATTTTCTCTTTGTTTGAGAAACCTTTTCTTCCCTTTTCAAGTTGCCCGAACGCACCATAGTTGAAATAAATAAAAATAATTCAGATAATACTTCTTGGGTTTATATATTCTTTGGTAATACTTAATAAATATTATTAATTATTATATAATACAAATTTTTATACATTTTCTAAATTAATAATATTTTAATTTAAATCACTGATTCTATTTTCTTGTTCTAAATAAAACAATTTATTTATAATTTTTTTACAATTTCATATATTTATAATTTTCAGTAAAATTTATTTATATCCTTGCTAAATGTATCCCATTATAAATTTATATTATTTTCATATGCCACAATTTCAATTACGTTTGACTGATTCAGAAACACTCATGTCACTACCAAATCATATTATAATTATAATGATATAATTATAATTAATTTATTACCAATCCTATATTAAATATTTATATACTTAATATATTATTTAAATTTTTAATTATACGCAAAATTATAAGGAAATTAATATTTAAAATTATATTATTGCAAAAATAATAAAAAAATACAAAAAGTTTATGCGGTTGTAACTTTTACTTATTCAACCAAATTAATTTAAAATTTCATTCTATTTAAACGCTGTCTCTGTAATGAAACGATAATTTTATCTATATTTTTTTTTTTTTAAATAAAAGAAATAATATAAAATTTAAATTTTGGAAAATATATTTAATAATTAAAATTTCTTCTATTATGGGCAAGTATGCAGAAAAATTAAATTATAATGAACTTTTCATGAACGCCATGAAAAACTTTATTATGAAAATTATTTGCATTTTTTAAAATGATAATTAAAATGTTTATAAAATCTGAATAAAATTGAATACATATTTATAATTATTGAAACAAGCTCGACTGGCAATGGAAGTGGCGAGAGTTTTCGATCGGGCAAAGTTTACGTATATAATCGTCCGTCGAAAGTTGAAATCCATTGAATTTCTTCGTGTTACGTTCGTTGTGTCTTTGGTTGCTTTACTATATTTCTATACATTTCAACTTTTATTATGACATTTGAATCCGTATACATTGCGCCCATCGCTTCGAGATTATTTGAGGAGTAATAGTTCCGCAAAATATTGATTACATATAAATTAAAAGGGCATTTGGCAATGATGTTTTAATGTATATTTTTTACATTGTAGAATACTCAGTGATTTTGTAACGAATGAAATTTGTGTCTAGCAGAATTTGTCCCTAGTAGAATTGTTATAATGTAATAGGCTGCAATGCAGTAACTGAATACGAAATAGCCTGAGTAGCAACAAATTATTCATTTTTTGGGTAACAGAGCAGATAATTACCCACACTTCATGTAATGTAGTTAATTTTATCTTGTAAATTTCATTGTGGCAAATTTCATCCTGCATAAATTTTATTTTATTTTATTTTCGAAAAACTTTTCTTTTGCGGCTTTTCCAAAAAAAGTAAACAAGATTATTCCAATTATCCTAATTTTTTTGAAAAAACACGTAATTTCTTTGATAAAATATATAAAAAATATTCCACTTCTTTCACGCCTAATTCATAATTAATAATGGTAAATTCTTTATTATACTAACAATATTTCTCCTTATTCTTGTTTTCGCTGATCCGAACAAATTATTGATCTCTTTCTCAAGTCCCTATTGGAAAATGAATGGAGCTTGTGTCAGATATTGATGAGGATTAGATAGTCGATTATAATTACTAATTATTATTTATTACCATTTTTCATAACAAGAACGTCCATCTTTATATTGAAAAATGTTAAAAACAAACAAAATCAATAATTTTTATATTAAAATTTGTTCATTAGAATAAATCTTATAATATGAATTTTAAAAAAAAAATCTAATAAAATTATACTAATTCCATGTAATTTAATTTAATATTTAAAACTTTTTGAATAAATTATTTTTTTTGAAAAAAAAAAAAATTTAATCTATAAAACTTTGAGCTATAAATCGCTATATTTATAAGATTTTTAATTATAGGATTAAAATTAATTATATAAAATCATAATAAAAACTTTGTATGAATTTAGAGCTATTTAAAATTAGAATACAGAATTAATGGTTACATAAATAAATTAATATAGGTTAATTAGGAATTAATGATTTCTTCGAAAACATATTTTTACTATACCTACGCAACTTCATTTTTTTTTTATGTTTATCTATGATAGTTAACATTATTTCGTAAACCAAAAAATAAGTTAAATGCATATAAATGTCAAAACCTAAATCCATTAATATTGAATTAACACTATAAATATAAAACGATCAAATTTATATTATAAATTTTCTGAAAAATAAAAGTAATTCAAACAAAATCATTTCATCATTGCGGTTCCTACTTACATTATATATGAACAATTTTTGAAAATTTTATATGAATAAGGATAATAAGGATTTTTTTTTTTTAAATAATGAAACCATTATCATTTATACAATTTCTATTATATTAAACCAACAATTTACAACTTCAATCATTTAAATAATTTTATAGTTTCCCTACCAAAATAATAAATATTTGCCTAAATTACCAATAATAATTATTAATATATAATTTAATTTCTATATAACTTTTTACCATATTTTCAAATTTAAAAACATATAAAATGACTAGAAAATTAAAATCAAATAAACCAAAAATTCCAAATAATTTTATTTATAATATTAATTTTTTATTTTTTACAAAACTATAATATAAACATTGCCATAAAATGCAGATAAATAAATATCTCAAAAATTTAAAATCATTTCAGATTAAACATGACATACTTTTGGTTTAAATTCGTTGCCTCTGTCGATACCATTGCTAATAAACAATCTATACCACCCACAGATTTTTTTTTTATAGTTAAATGCCATAATTCCATTCCAGTTTATGTACAGATCCTCCATTAAATTAAATAAAATCGAAATTAATTTTATTTTCCATTTTATGTAGTTTTGTGAGGTTTGACCTATACACCGATATTATAAGTTGTCTATCCAAAACTCGTAATTTGACTAAAAAAAACAAAAATTTCGTAATATACTAGAATAATTTCTTGTTCCTTTTTCTGACAGCATCCTTTTTCTTATATTTCAGGTTGTTATTTTTGAAGGAATTTAATAGAATTGAAACATTTTTGATTACGAAATCGTAATATTTTCGAAATTATTGTATGAAAAGTAAATGATTTTGACGAATAAAAAACCTAACGAAATCAGGAGATTTTGGATATTCATCCTTATTTTTTGATACTACTAGGTTTATATCCAGAATTATATAAAGTTTAGGGCTTGCTGAAATGAAATATAAATGAATAGTCCAAAGATTTCCAATATAGTTCGACAAGTCATTTTAAATTTTTATAGCACTTTTTAAAACTGAATGTAAAGTAACAAAGTTTAAATAGTGAATTGTAAACCTCGAAATTGGCAATAAATTGGATTAATTATATTTACATAATTTTGATCATGTAATAGAATTTATATCGAAAAATAGTTTTGACATTTCTTAACAATTTATATTTATCTTTCCTCAAGGAAGACGAGTAGATCAATCAGTTCAAGAGGAACTCCAACAACATGTAAAAGCTGGTGGGAATTGAACCACATTACGATAAGTCGAGAACGGTGATTCTTTGATAGGCTCCAGCAACTAAGCAATTAAGTTCTTTAAGCGTAATATAAAAATTAATTTTTGTAATATTAGAACGACAACGAAACAAATTCAAATTATCAAGAACATTTTTCAATTATAAATTATAAATTTATTGATGGTAGAGGAGAAATCCTTTATGGATAAAATTAAAACATGCGCAGAAAATACAATTTTCTTTTCGGTTTTCCTTATTTTTGTTATTTGAAATTGAATTAAAAAGTTTATATATTAATAATTGATTGTATAAATTGTAGATTTTTTGTATTAAAAATTAATTTAAATATGCATTAAATAAAAAAGGCAATATTTTAATAAAAATTTATATTTAATGGAAAAAATTCCATTTGGAAATATATTTAAATAATTATTTAAACTCTTTAAATGATACAAAAATATTAGGATAAAATGTGAATGAAAGGAAAACCAAAATTATTACAATTCCAAACGAAGCTATAAGGTGAAACCAACAAATTTGCAATTGCCGATGATAATATAATCAAGTAAAAATCATTGATTATATAGACAGAGTCACAAACAAGAACAACGATAGAAAAGCCTGTATACAAAGACGTACACAAGCTGGTAATCGCAGTGCATATACAAATTTGAATATTTTTAAATCGAAAATAACATCAAAGATGATAAGAATACTGGACATTGACAGCACCAGACGAAAATCATCATCGAATTTTTGAAAGAAAAATATTGAGGAAAATATATGTCGCACTTAAAGGTGGCTTAAATGAATGGAGAGCAAGCACGTGCAAGCTATGAATTAAATGACCTAATTAAAGGTGACGAAATTAACCAAATGTATTAAAATAGGTTGCCAAAGATATTAATAAATGCGAAAGCAAAGGGAAGAAGATTAATAAGATGGACAAGAGTATTTAATTTGAAGGATGTTGTAAAAATGCCGAGTATTTATTTTAAAGCCGGTTGTAAAAGAGAAAATTAAATGAAGGCAAATTATGAACGAAATCAAATTCTATAAAGGATTCTAGAGTTAAGGGGAAGATTTATTTAAATTTGATTTCTACTGAAAACAAGATTTCTTTATAAATTCATCCTAAGAATTACAATCTTAAAAGATTATTTAAATTTAATATTTAAATTAATTTGGGAGTAAATTTTTAAAATTTAATAGCTCATTATTTATGAAATAACTTGAAATTTTTTGTTTAAATTTGTATTTATAGTTTTTGCCAATTTCATATAAAAGAGATGCCATTTATATATAAAAACAGTACTAAATCAAAAATCCTTTTACCGAATCATATTTATTTTCTGTAGTTAAAATGTGCAATATGCCATTAAACATTATTTTTTAAATTTTATCGTTTTTTTATAATATTTTCTTCAAATTTTGTATATTTTTTTAATGTCTGTAAAGGACGAAAAAATAGTTTATATTATAAATACAAATTGTAAATAGCAAACATAAACTTATACATATTTTAATGATTTGTTTCCGTTTGTAATACTTTTCCCTTTTTCATTTTATATAGAATAATATTAAAAAAAAAATTATTTCCTCTTAGACGATGCCGGAGATTCACTTATCGTTACACTTTAAATATAAAAATAACATAAAATCTTTTATACTTTTATATAGAACATAATTTTTTCTACAAGTGTTTTATATTAAATTTAAATTGTCTATTTACATATTTTTATATATTTATATTCAAAGGATTTTTTTATATATTCATTGAAAATTAAATTTGTATTTTTGAAAAAAAAAAGGACATTTTCAATTTGTCAAAAGAATTTATATTGGCAAGATCCATACTACCATAAAATTTGCAATATAAAATTTCAGTACTAAGATCACAAAAATGCAATAATGAAAAACAGAGTTTCCACACAGATCAGACATTACAGAGCAGTTGGCAGCAATAATACAACTCTGCATTAAATTAGCGAAAATTTTAATTAAGTACAAATCTTTTAATACAGAAGTAATAAAGGCAAATTGAATTAATAATAATTTTAATTAAATAGCGTATAAATTTAAAATTAATACTGAATTTAAATAGAATCAAAATATTATGAAATTTGTTTTAGATAATTTCTTAGTATTTATAATTTTATCAATTTCATTTCATTTAGAAATTTGTGGTGAATCTTTTTTGTTAGTGCTGCAAGTAAGATTTAAGCTATTGTCAAGAAGCTTAATTCTTTTCGTTCTTTTGCTTAGACCCTGATCAAAATGCGCTTTAAGATATCTTTCCAAAAGTAAAATATTCTTTTTTCCGACATAACTCGCTCAAGACAAACATATTTTAATCAATTTTGATCAAAATGACTTTTTAAAATATAAAAAATTACGAAATTTCCTTAAAAAGATTTGTATCAAAAATTTATCTGACATTATTAGTTACTGGTGGGGTTGCAAACATAATTATTATGTCTGATAGTCAAGCAGCCCTCAAAGCTTTGGATTCATATTGCTTTGAATCCAAACTCGTATGGGAATGTTTATCCTCGCTCCAGCAACTGGCTACTAACAACATAGTCACTCTTATGTGGGTGCCGAGGCATGAGGGAATAAGTGGTAACGAGATTGCCGATAAACTCGCTAGAACAGGGGCCGACCGGCCCTTCATCGGACCCGAACTCTTTTGCGGCATCTCAAAAAGCCACTTAATAGAGGAAATTAGGGAATGGGAAAGAAAAGTGAAATCTACTATACTGGACAACTTACTGGACAACAGAAGTAATAAAGGCAAATTGAATTAATAATAATTTTAATTAAATAGCGTATAAATTTAAAATTAATACTGAATTTAAATAGAATCAAAATATTATGAAATTTGTTTTAGATAATTTCTTAGTATTTATAATTTTATCAATTTCATTTCATTTAGAAATTTGTGGTGAATCTTTTTTGTTAGTGCTGCAAGTAAAATTTAAGATATTGTCAAGAAGCTTAATTCTTTTCGTTCTTTTGCTTAGACCCTGATCAAAATGCGCTTTAAGATATCTTTCCAAAAGTAAAATATTCTTTTTTCCGACATAACTCGCTCAAGACAAACATATTTTAATCAATTTTGATCAAAATGACTTTTTAAAATATAAAAAATTACGAAATTTCCTTAAAAAGATTTGTATCAAAAATTTATCTGACATTATTAGTTACTGGTGGGGTTGCAAACATAATTATTATGTCTGATAGTCAAGCAGCCCTCAAAGCTTTGGATTCATATTGCTTTGAATCCAAACTCGTATGGGAATGTTTATCCTCGCTCCAGCAACTGGCTACTAACAACATAGTCACTCTTATGTGGGTGCCGAGGCATGAGGGAATAAGTGGTAACGAGATTGCCGATAAACTCGCTAGAACAGGGGCCGACCGGCCCTTCATCGGACCCGAACTCTTTTGCGGCATCTCAAAAAGCCACTTAATAGAGGAAATTAGGGAATGGGAAAGAAAAGTGAAATCTACTTACTGGACAACATTCCAGGCATACGCCAAGGGAAGCGATTCCTAGATTTCTCAAACAAAAGGGCTAAAGAATGCCTCACACTCAACAAAACCGAGCTACGTACAATAACTGGCCTGTTTACAGGCCACTGCGCGCTCAGGTATCATCTGAACAAAATCGGAAAGTCTGATGATAGCGACTGTCGGTTCTGTTCGGTTGATGACGAATCTGCGGAATACATTCTCTGCGATTGCGAGGCTGTAGCCCGAAAAAGGCTGACACACCTAGGTAAGGGATTTCTGAGCCCTCTCTAATTCAGGGGTCTGGCCGTCAGAAAAACCCTCCGCTTCTACAGAAGCCTGGGTATTAACTGGCCAAACATCAGTAGGGTATGCACAATAGATCTCTTTAGCTCGCAGTGTAGGGAGGCGGTAGTTCGTACTTCTCTACTGGAGGGGTTCGTAAAATAAAATAAAATGATGGGTTCGTAAAATAAAATAAAATGATGAAATTATTTAATTTTTTAATATATAAAATTTTAAAAGTAATAATTTAAAAATTGTTCTCATAAATTCTGATTACAAATATTTATTATATTTTATTAATAAATTGTGGTTAATTATTCAAAATAAATTTAATAAAATCAATTTTATTAAATCAATTTTTTTTTTTTTATCAATTTTATCCACATTTTTTTTAATTTTTTTACTTGTAATTTGTTACTTAATTTTTATTTGCCATTTAAATTGTGACAAATGATTAACAACACTTAAAATTTTCCACGAATAAAATGTAAATTTAAAAACAATATCAATTTCATATTAAAGAAAATGTAATTCGAAGAATAATTTGATTTGATTTTCATTTGATTTTTCAATTTATAGATAAATGAATTATATATAATAAATTAATTACATTTTTTTTCTATATATTTTTTTCATTTTTAAATTTTTATTAAAGCAAATAGAAATGATAACTAAAAAAAAATCAGAAAACTTAAATTGATCATAATCTAAATAAATTATTTATTAATTCAAGTGTTAAATTAATAATTACTACAGAGATTAATTAAAAAAAAAATTATTGATATAATTTTAACGAATTTATAAAATATATAATAAAGTTATTATTTTTAATCATAAATTAATAATAATTGGTTTCGTTTAATCTGAAATATCATCACACCAAATAATTCATATTTTAATCGAGTGCAATTAATTAACAAAATATTTTGGAAAATTTAATATAACAAAATTTTTGTTGCTGATATAAATTTTATATATTTTATGTTTGAAATTTTTAAAATAAACATTGAATTTTTATTATAAAACAATTGTTTTTAAATAACAATAATTCCCAATTTCATAATGCGTCCAAAAGCCTTAGCCAAAGTTTAAGGTTCACATTCAATTAATTTGGCTGATATTTCGTTTCGATATTAAAAAAATATATTTACAAATAAATTATCAATAATTGTCTATATTTATATATTAGTTCATGTGTGGAGACTTTTTGAGTCTTATTATCAGTATTGTAACAAGGGGTGAGTTTTACTGTCCAATAACTCCACCATTTTTGTTATTAATTGTATTAACCTTTCTCAATATAGCATAAACCTTAATACTAGAATTCAAGTTTGTTTAATAATATTTTATCTAGTTCATTGTAAAAGCTTCCTCAAAATACTTCAATTCATCTTTATTTTGTGCAATATTTATCGCATTCATGTGAGATGGCGTTTAATTAATCAATTTATCTTTTACTACGTTGTCTTCCTAATTTTGTTATATTTGGTGTACAGTTGTTTAATAATTTTGACTATACTTATTGCCTTTAAGTCTAACTATGTGCCAACCGATCGCCATATTAATTCTCTACACCTTTGAACTACAAATACTATTTTTATGTTCACTTACTCTAGAATATTTACTAATTTGTACGTTAGAGCGTTCCATACATCTTTCACATACTCGAAGTTTTTGCATATTTTTTGACGTTAATGATAATGATTAGTACCAGTAAAATAGCTATGTAAAAAATGTATTTTATTTGTTCTGTTTTGATGTTGTTTAGTACGAAGTTTTTTAATATTCCCAATTTGTCTCCAAGCATTTTGTTATTCTTCTAGGTCACTTTCTTTATCTTGTGTTTTCATCAATACTTACCAAGGTAAGTTCACTTTTTGAATTACATCACTTTCTATTCGTATACTATAAATTTATTTAACTTATTAAAAGAGTAAGTCTATGCAAACAATATTATTACGATAAGTTGTTGAGCCCAGAGTCCAGTGCTCTTATAAATGTCGCTTAGGTGTCTAAAGATAAAATATTAATAGATTTATTAATATTACTTTCATATAACCAGTTGAAAAAATGTAATAAAATTCTACTTTAAAATCATACCTTAAATTGGTATCTGCCCTTCACATCTAAAATAAAATATTGACTTAAAATATACTCTTCATTTTTACTGATTACTATCTTCCGGCAATTATAATTATTAATAATTCATCTTTCAAATTAGTAAGTTTTATATAATATTTTTCTATTTCAATATATATAAGTATATAAATGTTTTTAATTTCCTTTCATTAATCTGCAGTCCTTAAATAAAACTTCAGTTTTTCCTTTTTATTTCTTTAAAATTTTTATCTTGTTATCGCGTAAAATAACGATTAAATAATTTTTTTTATTTGAAATTAAAAAAAAAAAGAAAATTGTCATTCTAGAAATTTATTAACCATCCTAAAAAGGAATTTCTCATTTAATGCAAAATTATTCCCTGTAAATTGTCCTCAATTTAACTGAACAAAAAAATAACACCAAATCCTCAACCATAAAGTAAGATTGTTAAGGGTTTGTTTTTTGTCGCCCACTACTATATACACTAGAACATTGGGGTGGGGTTAATAAAAAGTGGATGGGGAAGTGAGATTATTATGGTGTGGAATGTGATTAAAAACGGATCTCGTTTAAATTAGGACGTACCATTTTTTTTTGTGAGTATATTTTATTTTACCATAATCATCTTCATCGCCTCAAGGATTCCAAGGATATTTTTTTTATCATTTTCATAGATAAATTGTATATATATATTTTATGGTGTATTATTATTTCTTTATATAAATAAAAAAGGTAAAATGAAAAAGAAAAAAAATTGAATAAGGAAAAGTTGCAATTATAAAATTAATTTTCATATTCATTTTAATAAAGAAAATTGTAATATTTTTACTCATAATATTACAATTATCAAAGTCTAAAGCGATTTTTTTTTTTTGAAAAATTGTTGGTTTTTTGAATAAATTGTGGTAATTTCAAAATAGTATGGAAAATTATGCAATAATTTTATGTGACTATTATGTAATATGAAATTCAAAATTAGCTTCACAAGTAGATAAGTATATTGAGATTATTAGCAATATGCATAAGAGTCAGTTTATATATTGTTCAATTGATAGATATTTTGAATGATAGATATTTTAAATTTTTGAAGAAATTTAATATAATTATGTTGCCATAGTTAAATTCATTGTCATATTTTATTTTTATTTTTAATAATTTTTAATTTTATATTGTTATTTTACCAAATATATTAGTAATTAAATTTAGTAATTAAATTAATTAATATACTTTAATTATGAAAAAATAAGCGTTATCTTATCACTAAAACTTTTTATTATATATGTTTTATTGTAAAGTGAGTTCCATGAAAAACTGACACGAAAATTAAATCAAATAAAAATTATTTCGGTTGTGCATTAGGATTCGAATAAACTGGTATGAGTTGTACAAGATTTAATTAACAATATTTTGTAAAATAAAATCCGAATATAAAATTTTTTACTTATTTATTATTACATTGACATTACACGAGAAATAAAATTGACCCTTTTCGTCAGTTAGTTGTCAGTATATCAGCTTTACATGAGAACGCCCAGCTCTGCAATGACTTTGTAGGGTAACGAAGTAAATAATCGAATTAAGAATATTATATTATCGAATAGGCTCTAACTATGAGCGTTAGCGTTTGTTGATAGGGTAGTCAAAATTTGTAATTTAATAATATTTTTTGATATTTTATTTGATAAACTTTATTTTCCTTCTTGACTTACAAATTGCATTATTTATAAAACATAAAAAAAATTCAAATTTTCGAACCCAAGTTTCATTAATTCGGTTTTCAATAAAACATATTTAAATTCAGTTCCAGTCAGATTAAGATATATATTTCAAGTAAGAAAGAATTAGCTACTCCAGTCCAAATATCAAATTCTATGTAATTCTATGTAAATTTAACAGAGATATCAATTTCCCTTCATCAAAATAAAACTTATACAGAAAAATGGCGTAAAGCTTCATACCATAACATTCAAAATAATCTAATTCATTTCTAAGATGGTATAATTATCAAAATTATATGACCAGCGATGACATAATGAAAGGGAGTTTTGCTGTGATACCAGTAATAAAAACTTGTAATTTATAATTGTGATTTTAAGATTGGGAAAATGCTAATAGTTGTGACCATTTCCTAATAACAAAATGTTTCCACTATTTAAAGTCATTAAATTGTTGCAAATAAAATTATATTTAATCTTATTTTAGATAGCGTCAGACATTAAAATGGACGTCACCATGATAACCAAACCATAAAATGATCTCAAAAAATATAAATTTTAATAAAAATTTTTTTAGATCATTGGACTTTTAATACAAAATATTTTACAAATAAATAATAAAATATCTGAATATGAAAAAGTTTTCCAAAAATTGACAATTTTCTATTTTTTTTTTTATTCATCTGTTAACTTTCATTTTAGATGATTTATTTTTTATATCTTTGTTGGATAATATTAAATATGTTTATGTATTTATTATGATAAAGTTTTCGGAAAGAAGTTTTGACATTATTGAAAATTACGAATTGTATTTATATATTATAGAAAATTCTCATTTTCTTTTTTATATGTATTTTAATACTATATTGGAAAATTGAGAACAGTTCTGGTAGTAGTGTTTATCAGGGACAACAGTTTTTATTTTTATTTCCTGTCATTCAATTTGAACGTGACAGTTTAATTCTATAGATTTCCAAACTCGCCATTTTTGCTAAATTATTTAAAATCAATAAACTAAATAACATCATTCCCCAAACAAATAAAATTGAAAAACTATTTTATAACATTTTCACAAATTTTTCCTCTAAAATGAATTTTCATTTTTTTTGGTTTTCATTTTTTTTTTTGTTATTATAAATAATGAAGGTTTCCTTTTTTTATGTTGTTGCTATTGGATTCGAATAAATTTTTTTTTTTCTGCAATTTTTTGGTTTAGGATTTTGTCATTCAAGAAATGTTTAGTTGATTTTTGGACTATACCAGCAAAAAAAAAAATGTTAATAAATTTATTTTATGTTAGATATTTAGCTGATCAAATAATAGAAATTTCCCAGAATTCAAAATTGATTAGGATGGTTTTTTTTTGGTATCACATATGAACAGGCGCGACGTAGTGATAGGCTTATTGTATCTAATAATAAACGTTTTCCTGACATTCAATTCCAATTTGATATTTCTATTATTTTGTAGGAATTAATGTTAACAAAAAACTTGTAATTGAAACCAAAATTTTAATGAAACATTTGTTAGTAAATGGCTTCAATCTTCGAATTATATACTATTTCAAAGTTCATCTACCATACTATTATTACTGCAATACTGATCTTGATGTTGAGTAAACTTATCAAGAAAATTTGTGTATAATCTTTAAATCAAACCTGTGACTAAAATGATCAGTGTATAGTTTGTGACACAACCGAAGTACGTTATATAATAGGTCTAAAATATATATATTTTTTTTGGATTATTTATATCAATTTCGTTAAACTGGTTTGATTGATATATGATTTTTGGATAAAATATTTTAAATGGAATTACGGACAAATTGATTGTTATAAAATAGAAATCAATATTTTTTTTTTTTTTTTTCCAAATCATTTAAATTGATTTAGTCAGTTCAGAAAAGGACAACGAAAATTTAATAAATTTTTGTTGTTATTATCAAATTGAAGTTTATATAATTGAAAATGATTTTAAGAACTGTGATTTGGTTAAATAAATTTTCAAAGTTTTCTATAAATAATATTATATTAAAGAAAATCAATATTAGATGAACCATTTTCTACATTAATAAACTATATAAGAAGTATAGTTAAAACCAGTGCTAACTACTTCAATATTTTCCGAAAATGTTACCAAAAACAAATTTTTTATCAAATCTATAAATAATCTTTCGTTATTGTCCATTCTAATACATAAGTTTTACGTTATGTATTTATTTATTTAATTTACCAAAAAGGACATTAATCGGTAGATCATTTTTTTTTTTATGTTAATCAACATTTACATTTTATTACAAACTTTTACATTCTGTTAACATTTTATAGCTATTTACTATATTTTATGTATTGCCAAGTAACAAACTAAATTTTTTTTGATATTTCTATGGAATAATTTTAGTTATTATATGAAAATACTGAAATAGTTTTGTGTTAGATTAAATTTAATTAACCAAAAGACACTTTATTACCCACCATTCCAAGTAGCTAGAGCTATACATCTATTCTGGTATGAACTAAAATTATATGGAATTAATTTTAACTGGTTGTGTAATGATGAAAATTATTCTCGTACGTAAATTTTTTTTTAGATTTTATTTCAATAAAATTAGTAACACGTCATATTTTGTTGTTGTTGTATTGAAGGATATTGAAGGATGACGGTATTGTTGGTAGTGTAGTGATCTTTAAAATATTTTACCTTAAACTAGACATAGTAAATTTTATGATACTATCTTTAAGGATTAATATTAAGCATAGTTGTAATAAATGTGACTTTGTTTTTAAGGGTGTGTAAAAATGATGTAAATAATTTTCTAGAGATGATAAAAATTCTTTTTAATGGTTATGATGTTGTTTACATAAAAGTCACCAAATTATTCAGGTCATAAAGTTTTCTATGGATTTTTTCATTTCTATATAAATGTTAGTTGTTAGATTGTTCTATGTTTTTATGATTTTGTATCTTTTTGTTTTTATTTTTTGGAGTTTATGTAAATATATATTTATTTTTTTAGGGGAAAATTTTTTGGTTATTGTTGGATTTTGGTATTTTTAAGTTAATTAAAGAAATTTTCGAATATATCTTTAAATTTAGTTTAATAAATCAATGTAAAGATAATTAAATTCGGTAAAACTATACATATACATTCAAATAAATTTGTAGTTTTTGGTTTTACTAGTTGAATTGTACGTCGTCAAGTAATGGAAATTGTAATAGTTTTAGTTGTTCGAATAAGTAATGGATTTAAGGTCAAGCTCCATTAGTCTTTTAAAAGTCGTGATGACTTTTTTTTAGTAAAAATGGAAAGAGATAGCATGTAAAATTATGCAGTACAGACAGAGATGAAATTTCCCACTACTGTAAGAAATTTAGGAAACATTTTGACATTTTAATTTATTTTTAATTTAATTTTAATTTATTTTCTCAGCATTCAAATAAAAAAAATTTCCAAAAAAAAACGTCAACTATAATTTGAGAAAATTTTAATAAAAGAGACAAATTTCAAGTTTTAGTAAAAAAAAGTTGTTCACAGTCAACTTTTTTTCGGATACAACATCTTCTTTGTTGGATTTGTCGACTTTTTTTCTGAAAAAAGTCGTTGTTTCGTCTCTACCGCACTCATGCTTTTTTGTATCTTGCATAACTTCTTCTTGAAAAAAATGGTGACGATTTTTTAAAAAAAAACATATGGAGCTTGACCTTTATATTTACTTTAATTTAATTAGACATCGATTGTGCTAGAACTATTCTACATCATTTATTACAATATTTCGCAATAGATTATCAATTCTGACATTTATCGACATTTTGTAAATATTATTCATTTTAACTATATGTCAATCTCTTTTACTTATGTTCATAGATTTCATGTCAATAATCACTCTTAAAATTTAACTTATTTTTATCAATTAAAAATAAATAATTTTAGATATAAGTAAAAAAAAGGACCTTCACATCCATTTAAATTTCAAAAATTTAATTCAATTAATTGTATCCATACCTTAAAATAATGATAATGCATTAATCAGTAATATTTTTTACCACCCTTATTTTAAATAGATTTTCTATAAAATTTATATAAAGGTCAATGTAAAAAAAAAAATATGTGATCTAATCCTTTATCAAAGATTCAATTTGTATTTGGGAAATGGACACAAAAAACAATTAACTTAATGAAAAATTTATCTTCTGGGATTTCAAAGATTATGTTTTTTGTGTGCTGAATGTTAATGGATATAAATGGATAAGGGTTTCTTCTATATTGATATTTATTTTAAAAATTCTGTCCATTCAAGTCGAATTAAAGGAAATTGTAAATTACAAAATAAAGTAAGGTTAAAAAAAAATATTTCAAATTAACAAAACAATTAAGATTTTCATATAAAATATTAATAATTTAATTATTCCTGATTTATAATATCAATAATCAATTCACACTTAAATTTATACAAATTTATGTAATTTCTAAAATTACCCATTCCAACATATTTATTTATGTGTAAGGTTCTGGTTGGACAATATTTAAACATTGAGTTGTGATGATTTTTACAATAGATATGATAGATAAATTCAAAATGGAATATTGTTAAGAGACTTTAAGATCAATTTTATATATTAAAATAAAGATTTCATCAAGAAAATTTATATTTATTGATATAATTTTAATAATTCTTAATTGGTAGATAAAAAGATGGCTGCAATTTAACAGGTTATATAGGTCAGTTCAATGTTGCTCACCTAATAAGCTATTTTAAATTTAAAAATATGGAAAGTATTGTAATTTACATTGAATAAACAAAAATTAAAGATGGTTTTTCCGATTAATTATTAAATTATTAAGAGTTTTGTTATTGACTTATCGATGTATTTTTCTTTACGTTTTTAAAATACAAAAATTTCTAATATAAAAATGTAACCAGTACTCGTGTAATTGCATATTTTGTCCATTTTCAATGAAACTCAAAAATACACAGGAGTTCAGCTTGACTTTCTATTTAATGCCTGCCAAATATATTATTTACAAACAATTGTTACACTACGATTTATCTGCCACCTAAGTTAGCTTTTTTTGTTAGCCAGTTTGAAAATAAGAGATTCTGTACTAAACTACACACTGTTCAATAAGAAATTTGAAACCTACAGAAATCAGTAAAACGATTGCCAGCTCTTAGTCTTTAACATAAATTTAGTTATTAATTTAAATTCAATATAATATTCATTATCCCAAACAATTAAAAACGTGACATTAATATTGTTTGGTAATAATAATTATTAAAGATCAATTAAATTTAATTTGCATTCGAAAAGCATATAAAATTACATATACAATTATTATTTCCCATATGACACAATAATGATGTGAACCTATTTATTATTATAACCTACATTTCAACATAATATATTATGTATTTATGTACTTACTATACATAAATTCAGTATTTATATAAGATTAATATAATATACAATTTTTTTTTATAAAAAGAAAAAATTTTAATAAAAATATTTATTGTATATATAAAGCCATTAAGGATAATATTGAATTCAACATGTGTGAGCCTATTACTAAGAAACACATTGTAAAAATTGCTTTTTACTCTCTTAAAATTGTCTAAAAAGTTTTTGTATAATTTTTTTTTTTTACCAAATCTTTAACTTTTTGTCTTGCCTGCCTCAAAAATTAACCACAAAAGAACTTTCTTATAATAGCATTAAAATGAACCTATAGAAAATTTTGGTTATAACAAATTATACAGAAAGATTTTAGAAGAAAAAAAAAAGAATGAACAAATAAAAATTCTGTATGCAAATATAAATTTAAGTATTTATATAAAACTTTGAATACACTTTAAAATAAGTGAGCTATATCTAACCAAAAATAAAGCTTAAGATACACTAATAAGTTTGTTTTTGTCAGAAAGTTCATTTTGTTTGAAGATTATGCATATGAGAAATAAGTTAGATTCAAACCAAAATTGTAGATTTATTTTATCAAAATGTAGATTTAATTTAATGAAATTAGAAAAATAGATTCAGTTACAGGGCTAAAATGGGAACCTAAAAAAGAGACTAGTTATTTGTTAGAGATCAGCGAAATCAAGCATAAGGACTAAGGGCAGATATTGTTAGCATGTGTAAATGTAAAAAGAAAATATTTTATATCTTTAAAAAATTGTTCGTGTCCGCAAAAGATTGAGCTCCGCTGTTCCGGCATCACTGAAAACAAAAATAAATATTAATAGCAAAGGTTATTATCCATCATTTTTAATAGCTTAGATACTAACTGCTTAATAGAAGCAGTTAAATAAAAATAAATATATAATTATATTAGAAAAACCAAAAATTAAAACTTAAACTAATAGGCTTCCCCATACATAAGGCTTCACCAATTCGGAAAATAATATTACTACCCTTCGTCAGTTGTTAATTCAAGCTTTAAGGAACTGAAAAAAGGAAAAAAAAATGACAAAAGTGGTTTCAGAATTATTACAAGTTCTACCGCCTGTTTAGAAGTAAACATATTCGCCAAGGAAAAACTAAAATAATATTTACAATATCACACAAAAAAAATTTACAGGTTACCATTAGCTTAAACTACGTAAGTCTCAAAAACGCTACTACTTCTTCCTTCTGTCATTATCACTTGGTAATTCAAACAATTAGAAACTGTCAAAAATAAGAAAATTAGAACTAAAGTAGTTTCGAAAGTATGTCAGGTTTTGAAAAGAACTACAGTTTTGAAAAAAAAGTTACTACTTCCTTCCTCTGTTACTTGTTAAGATTATTTCCCTCCGCCTAGAAAAAGCTACATCAAAATTATAAAAGTACAAATTTAACAATTCTCTATTTAATTAATGTCTCAATTCCTATCCAATTTTTTATTCGTTTACATAATAATCCATTGGAGGCCGTTGTAATAATAAATAATAATTTACTATTTAGTATCATAACTAAATAGTAATTTATAAAATTATATAATTTTAATGTTCTTCATTTTGTGTTTCAATATAAAAATATTTATAGTCTGAGCCATCAATACCTTTAATTATTTTATACTCAAGATATTCGGAAGTTAAACTGTTACAACATTGTTTTTTTTTATTAATTCTTTCAAAATTAAGCAATTTGAAGGATAAATTTAATCGAAAGTATTTTTATTCCTAAACGTGTAATTAGTACCTAATATCAAAGTCATATCTTAAAGTTATATAAAATAGAAAAAAGTAATTTCAATCGGTAATAAGAAATTTTTTATAAAATATTATGTAAGTAATCCTTAAGAAAATATAGTTATTTAAAAAGATATAAATTAAAATTGATTGATTCTAATATAGAAAAGAAGGATTTACATAATATTTTCAGTTTTTAAATGTTAATTGGGAAAAATCTAATAAATAAAAAATCATTTAGTATGAAAATTTTTTATTTTTTATTATTACTAACCATTTTCTGATAGGATTTTTCTTTGTATAATTTGAATAATTAGTTTTCCATATTTAAATTCGGGAAAATTTCCAAATTTACGGACTGTAAGGTTTGGGTTTAATATTTTTAAATGTTTAAATTGAAACAAATTTCGATGCAGCTTTTTTTAAGAGGACACTTTAAAGCAGAAATTTGTCTAAAAACAAATCAATTTTTCATGAAAATACATTTTTCTAATGAATTGTAAAATTTTTATGTTTATTTTAAGTTTAATTTGTTTACTTTTAATATTTTTTACGTTTAATTTGAAGGAAATATTCATTGAATAATTTAGCACTGAAATTTAAACACAAATAATTTATTTGAAAATTAGTTTTAATACCGGTATCCCGGTATTATTATTTTATATTACCGAAATACCGGTATTGAGATATTCTCCGGTATTGTATTCCCTTTACCAATATTAAAAAACAAATTTACCTTCAACGATTTGAAGGGAAAAAACTGAAATTTCAGATCAAAATTTGTAAAAACCAATTGAAAACCATATAAAATTATGTTCTCAAGGATGACGACAGTGTTGGAAAATCTTTGATATGCGTACAATATTGAATTGAACAATATTTTGGCTGTCACACCTGAATCTGTTCTCAAATATATTACTATACAGTATAGTGGTAGTCCATATAGAAGATTTTGATGAATTTCCACATTTTGAGATCACATTGTTAGAACATTGGTTAACTATAAATAGAATTTATACCTGGATAATGAAAATAATATTACTAAATGAAATAAATTTGAAAAAATTTCCTCCTTTTATTATTATGATAAAATTATGTGACCAGACATCAGATTTTTTCATAAAAATATTAATTTTGAGGCTTACACTAAACTAATAATCAATATTACGATAATGTTAACTACTGAGTTTATGTATCTTGATAACAGATTTATTTATATATAGATTTAGAATTTAGATTAATAGAATCTTAAGATTATAATATAATTTTTTTGATTTTTTTGTTTTTGGAAAAATAAACTTTAAAATAGCCGTCAATATTCAGAACGAATACAGTTTTTGGTATGTTATAGCTAAACTAAGCCAATAAAGAATTAAATGGATATATTTAATTGCTCAAAGGACCAATAATATTATCCATAGAAAGATAAAGAATTTTCTTTAAATAAATTAATTCTGGTCATGTCATGGCATTAAGTTTTTAGTATATAATTTTACATTGTATATTATATTTATTTTATATAAATACAAGGATTTATTGAGTCTGATTGTCCTTATGGATTCTAAATTTTCTAAAGAATTTTAAGTTGATTTTAAATTAGCTTTAAATGTGTTTTAATGTATAAAAGTTAATTTTTTTTTATTTTCTGTTTTCCGAATATAAAATTAGCCCACACTGACTAATTCATTGAATTTTTATTAACTTACGAATTCCTATTTTTTATTAAATAAAATTCTTCGTTTTGAAAAATACTAACACAAATTAAGAAAATTTTTATATTTTTATTATTTTTAAATTATTTTATTATAAATTTTGGTTAAAAATTTTTCAACCTGATTAATATTTATGATGTTTATTTCCTGGTAACTTTAAACGGAGTTCATTATCCAAATTAATTTGAGTAATTTCATTATCCTCTTGAAATGAACTTAGATAATTTCATATTCAATATTAAATTGTTGATGTATATAAATTTTGGCAAGAGCTCAATAACTTTAAAGGCTAACCATGTAATAAAAGAAATTTATTTAATGTTAAATATCTAAATGGTTTTACCATTAAAAATAATATGATTAATATAAATCAAATTGACCAAAATCCAATAAATTAAAATGCTCAAATGGTTAGTAATATCAAATTTGTTTATATATTTATATAAAAACTTAATTAATTTTCAAAATTAATTAAATCATTTTAAATTATTCCATTTTTAAAAACCCACAAATGAAATAAAATATACCCAAAAATATTTCATTTTTTTTTTTCTGGTAATTCTTTATTAAGATTGAATTGAAATTTAATTAAATAAATAATTATAGAATTTTATTAGTATTTTAATTTAAATATATTTTCATTAAATTAATATTAAAAACATTAAATTTGAAATTAAAAATTTGTGTTCAGTAAATTCATAGGCGCAAATAATTTCTAGAAAAACTGATCACAAAAAAGTTTAAATGATTATCTAGATCTAGAAATTGGTTTTCAGTAAAATCTTGATATTCTTAATCATACACCATTTTTTGATAACGTTTTCCTATTAATTGTTTTTCCTTTATTTACTGGGAATTCAGTAAAATATTATAATTTGTAAACAATATATTCACACTTGCATGAATACAGTGGCGGACCGTAATGCCAAACAATAAATAGGCTAGTTATTATAATTGTATATAAAATATTTAAAACATTGCTTTTGGAAAACCTACGCTACTATTATGCATTATACATGTACTACCCTTAAAATGACTTTTACTTTTATTTAATATATCGATGCCCCATGCCCTTACTATCCTAACTCAAAATGACAACTTTTTAGGTAAGCAAAAAACAGTATTTATTTTTTATATATTTATAGAAAAGGCGACAATCTTTTTTTAAACTTACACAAGAAATTTAAGGTGGGCTGAACTTACTAGCCCTCTGTAACCAGCCGCCACTGCATATAGAGATGGATCAATTTATTAATTGATAACTAAAATATTTTAATATAATTATTGTAATAATTTAGTATATAAATAAATATATATTTATTATTTTAAAATAATCCCATTTTGCGAAAGTATTTTATAATTAGTTTCTATATTTACCATAATAATCCCATAATTATAATATTAAATTCTAGTCGAAATATTTAAATAAATTGCATAATTTTAGGATGCTCTAAAATATAAATTAATTCAGTTGGAAAATGAGTAAGTACATTATAAAAAAAACTGGTGGTAATTTAAATCATAATTAATTGTATATTTAATTATATTAGAATTATGAATTTAGCGGAATTTTATGGAATTCATTTATAATCAGTTTGATAATCTGTTAATAAATGAGTTAATTCTAAGAAAATTGCTACGGTTTGTTCAATAATCAGCCGTCCTTGGAGTACAATTATTATTATTTAAATTATTCTAATTATCTGACCATTAGCGAGTGCCAAATATTCATCGAATTATGTAGGTGGAAATGTGTTATTTCCATACAAATTTTATTTTGAAATATATATGAGACCTGTGCAATATAAGTTTAATACAAATTAACTGCCCCAAAATAATTAACATATATAAATTAATAAACTTTAATTAAATAATACAATTTATCATAATAAAGTCTTCTTTTTGTAGATTACTAGATTTTCGTACATCATACTAAAATTTTACATACATAGATCATGTGTGGTGCAAGGAAATTATCAAATTAAGGAAAGTGCTCTAGAAATTTTCCATTGTATTATAAAAAAATCGAACAACAGCACCAAATCTACTGGAACAGACTATCAGGACTTTCAATATAAAAAAAACTAATAAAACTACAAAAAAACCAAAAATGGAAGATATACTAAAACTCAGTAAAATAGACATCAGAACTCTAACAAGACACAGTTCTTTAATTTACCACTTCAACAAAATTGGTCTACCTGAAACAGACATCTGCCATCTTGGTCTAAATGACAAAGAAACACACTTTGTCACTGCTTGAAACAGCATCTCTTCAAGGCTTTATCACCTCCGAAGAACTGGGAAATATGTCCCTCTCAAATATCATAGGCTTTTTTATATCTATTAAACTGTAGGGAAAGCTGCTATAATAGATCAACAAAGTTATAGTGCTCTCTTGCGTTCCACATCAAGAAAAAAAAATCTATGTAATATAATAGTAATTATATTTAAGTTTTATATTTTGATTTAATTAATGTAAATTATATTTTGAAATGCATTAAAGTAGGTTCAATAAATCTATACCCAAAATTACTTCATTGAAAAATACATCACTAACTAGATACAACTTCGGTGCAAACATGAATTTTGAATAAACATGGAAAAACAACGTGGAAAACCAATTAACATTATTTATCTAGCATATACTAACATTAAGAAAATCGCTGCATAATATTTAAATAACTAAATAAAATTCATTTGCAAGTCAAATTGTGTAATAATAAAACTGACACTGTTTTGTTTTTAAAAAAAAAAAATTAAATATTTTACTTATTTAAATATTAATAATAATAATGCAAGAAAAAAAAAACTTTATTATCATTTTTAAATTATTCTATAGAACTTTACTAAATAGAGATAACAATTCATGTAACTAACTTTTCTAGATTCATTTATTCTATGCTATTTTCTGCTTAAAACATATAAATTTGAAACAACAGATGCTCTTCTTGAACATATAGAAAGAAAAAAAATAGTGAAAATATCAGAGTAAAAATTTATTCCAATTTCCATATATCCTTACAGAAAAATTTGTGTTGTATGCAATTTTCTATTATTTGTTAATGTTTCCTTTTTTAAAAAAAATATTTATTCTTCTGTAGTTAGGAGAAGACACCAGAAAACACAGTGACATCTTTGACACAATCACGATAAAAGTATTTTTTTTTTTGTTATTTTGCTGTACAGTTAGAATTACAAGGAAGAATATATTATTTATCCTTTTCAAAAACTTGTTTAAAGTTTTTTATCGTAAAATAAGAAATGGAAAGAGGTACAACAAAAAAAGAAAAAAATTATATATAAATAGTAAAAAAATAATTTTTGTAAACAATCTTGAGGGTTTAATGAAAATATATCAAATAATAATAGAAACAATTTTAAATGAAAAACCCTTCAAATTATATCCTATAACGAGAACGAGTGATTTAATTTAAAAGAATTAAAACAACACTGAATAACTTGTGACCCATAAACGTCTGTTTATTAAAAATGTATTACATTGTGCCGATAATGACTTTAATAGCTGCGCAACTCGTGTTTTCTTTTCACCTTTAGTTAAAATCGCATCTGAGGGAAAGGTTGAACTGTGCTTAGCATTTAAATGTTTTCATTCTTTTCTTAACTTCTGTCATATCATAGATTGAGTAAATTGTCTTACACAAACTTTTCACAACTACTTAAATCAAACTTACTCAGTTATTCCACGAAATATATAATTTAAAGTTAGGATTAGCTATAAAAAAAAATTTCATAGCGATTGAAATTTGGAGTGGGCCATAGTTATTACTGAAGGCTTTATCCGTCATTCAGACAGTTAACTTAATTTATATAGCATATTAATATTTAAAATATTTTTTTTATTATTTTAATCATTTGGAGTATGGAAACTTGTAGTCATTTATATGGGCCGGGCAGAGCTATGATTGAATTATTGATTGTCAATTGTCATACACATAAGAATGACAATTACAGAAAACATAACTTATTGTCAAATT
Source organism: Rhamphomyia laevipes (assembly GCA_963920725.1). Classification (NCBI taxonomy): domain Eukaryota; kingdom Metazoa; phylum Arthropoda; class Insecta; order Diptera; family Empididae; genus Rhamphomyia; species Rhamphomyia laevipes. The sequence goes on from OY987257.1 coordinate 54,100,652, forward strand.
GTGGATTAAAATATAATAAAAAAATATTTATTTAAAGATACATTAGCATAGATTAACAAATCGATACCTTCCCGGAAGAATGTATTAAGTGACAATATTTGCAAAGATCATTTTTTATCATATCTGTAAAATTTGTATTTTACATTTTGATTTACTCTATAATCTATCCAAATTACAAAAAAAAGTTATGCGCAAAACTTATCTGCTAAAGTATTTTATTCCCCGTGATTTTGTATCAACCGACAAAAAAATATTAAACGCTATCATGCTGTAAAATAAATGTATTAAGCAGTAATAAAGTCACATGACGCTAAAAATCCATATTGAAATCATAATTTATTATTAACATTCGTTTCCTGAACAAATCTTCATCATAAACAAATCTTTTATTGTTGATATAGTGTGAAATACTGTCAAAAATTGAATTACTTTGTTATCAATAATCGATCCAGGATCCAGCAAATACACAAATTAGAAAAGCTAGAGAAATAACAGTTCAGACATTCATGCCAATTTAAATTTTAATTAAAATATATAACATTATTTATTATTCTTACATTTGTACTTTAGGAAAGAAAACTGAAAATTGAAGCTGGGAAAATAATATTAACTTCAAAATTCATATTCTCGTATATTAACATAACGTCCCCATTTAAAGTAAATTTACATAAATAATAATTATAATTTAAAATTAATTTATGTATGTAATAAAAAATCTTTCACCTTAGTATAATTTCTACAACTTACAACACTACTAAAATATTTTTAAACGTATTCAAAGTTAACAAAGTTTTGTTAACTTTAACAGAAAATTCGAAAAATTATTCAGGTCAATTGCATATTTGAGATTTTATTTACAGATTTACATTTTACTTGTTTTTCAATTATTTATAATATTTATTTACAATTTAAATTTTCTATTTCATGTAATTTCTCTTAATTTTATATATTTTTCCTTTTTATATTTATAAAAATATCTTTCTTCTATATTATAATTTAACCTTATATACGATTTTTCTTTTATATATCAAAAGGCAATTCTGTATGGGGAAAAACCTTTTATCATTATTATATTATTTTACTTCTTGATTTCATATGGGATTGTTATAAAACGTATCAGAAAAGTTTTCTTTCGGTTTACTACAACTCTTAAAAGTCAAAAACTTGTGAAAACAATACAACAAAAAAAAAATTTCGATTGAACTAATAAACCATAGATCCATATTTTGCCACAAGTTCAATTCCCCAAAGAAATGAAATAGAAATATATAAGGTGATCTGTAGAAATTGAATGAATGAGATTTGTTCTCGAACGTTTGGTATTGGTGGGTTTATCTGTTTTTGGTTTTTAAAGTTTAAATTGATGAAATAGTTTGTTTTTTTCTGATATATAAAGAGAGTTAGATCTACTAGCTAGTATTACATAGTTGTATATATAAAATATATCCTTGTAGGACAATGTAAAGTCAATTTAACTATTGAAAATTTTAGATTTTTCATTTTTGGTGTGTGTTGTAAAAGTTCAGGTGGTTAGGAAATTGGTTAAGAGTTTTGTTATCAAAAATTCTACAATGTTACCGAAACCATCAATCATTACGATAGCAAAAAAAAAAAAAAATATTCAAGGATTTCTATTTGTTATATGCCAATATATAAATTTTAAAAATGAAAAACTTTATTTAACTTCTTATGGGATACCAGAGTTTTTCGATTAGTTATTTAATTAGGAATTTTAATTAATTTGAAAGAGATTAGTTTTGATTGGTAACTTGGAAATTGGTTAACATTATAATTTGTAATGATTAACATAAATTATTTGTAGATTTCTATTAGAATTATTAATATATAAAGTAAATTTATAAGTATTTTAATTACATTTAAATTATATTGTACAAAATTTATTTAATTTAATTTGCCAGATTTTATTATATGAAATTTTAAATATTAAATTGAAATTTTATTAAAAATTAAATATTTAAAATTTAATCATAATTTATTTATGTGAAATTCTATAAAATAAATGTTAAAATTAGGGGAAATGTTACGGTGTAGTGAGATAATTAACAATCTAAAATGTTTTAGTTTTAAATAGTTTATTAAAAACGATTGTTGAAATTAAAGTTTGTTCACTATAAAGGAATTCATTATAAATTTTATATCTGAATTATAAATTTTAAGTTAAAGAAAAAGAAAATTATGAAATTATATTCCAATAAATCTGATAATGAAGGTATGACTTAATGAAGCTATGACTTTTACAAAAGAATTAGATTAAATCATAATTTTATGATTTACAATTTTTGAATAAAATTGTAGTTTTATTGTTAATAATAATGATAATTATATGGAATTATTAATAAGAAATATTAAGGCTAGAAGTTAAATAAATTATAATAAAATTATTTCGTAATAATTTCACTTAACTGATATTACTGACATTAAACTGTCTATAAAATTTCCTTTCGATATGTTTCAGATGAAAAATGCAACAATTTTCATTTAAATTTCCACGATTATCAAAACTAATTTTTAATTTTCAATTATTTCGTATATTATTTTAATGAAATTATATTTACAAAAAAAAAAAAGAAAATCAAGTTAGTGTTAATACCAATCTTGTTAACTATATAAGAACAAAAATGCAGTAATGAAAAACCATCCTTAAAATAAAATTTAATTTCCATTATTTATTTTTTTTATATATAGTGAAAAAAAGGATCCTAGAATAACTAAAAAAAAAAATGAAAACAAATAAAAATTAAATGGTTTTGAAGAAAAAAAAAAACAATGAAAAAAAAAAAATCTTTAAACTATAAAATCCCTTCTATTATCGAGAATTGTTTTTCACTTTAATCCTTATGTTTACCACATCAGGCACAACAAAAAAAAACATAGAAAATCATTTTTCCAAAAAAAAAAAAAAAAATAGAAAAGAAAAACTTAATAATAAGAGAAAGGAAAATAAAAATCGTACTAGAAAATCACTTTGCGCTACTTATAGTTTTTATTTAATTAAATGTGCACCAGAAAATACCACCACAAATTTAACTTAAAAGAATTTGATGTTAAGAAGAATAAAAAATGAATAGAAAAATACACCGTTAACGTGGTTCCTTTTAACAGTATAACTTGAACAAACAAAAGAATTTTAATCGTTCCCCTTTTATATAACATTATTCATTCAATATTTAATAGTGCAATCAGCCTTAAAAATGGCTCAGAAACTATTATATTTATATAGCTATTAACAATGGGGAGCAGATAACTTGTAGTTAGCTTCAAAAATGATTTATGTTCAAGAGTGTTATGAAAACAGTGTTTTTTTTTTAAAAAAAAAATCACATTTTTTAAAACACCTGTAATATATTTTCTTCAAAATTTTGATAGGGACCCACTGAAATTATGGACCCTAATTTTTATAAGAACACACTAATATGTGAATCGGATAACACTCATTATATGAGTTAGATTTAGAAAATATGAAATATTAATTGGCAATTTTAGCATGGACTTCCTAAAGTTAGTGACCTCAGACACTTGCGCAATTATGAGCGTAACCTCTATACCATATTTCAGTGAAGTCGGATAAAAATTACATGGTTTAGAGCTAAAACATAAATAAAATATTCTTCAGAAACGAAACTGCTCGAATATTAGTTATATTAGTTTTCCATGAATCTATATAAGCTACCGAGCTACCAATTCCAAAAGCACCCCATTAAGCGTCCGCAGACTTTTTTTATTATTGCATTTTCGAACTTCCCGACCTCTAAAACGCGCAAAAAAAAAGTTTCATGCTAATTCATTTTTTTTTTTACAATCAAGTCCAATGCAACACTCATAGTTATAATAATATAATAATAATATTATAAAAAGTTTCAATTATTATTGTGTTAGCTTTGTAATTGTGTTTTTTTTTTTGTTATAAAACAAAGAAAATATTTTATTATTATCATCAGCGTTTTTATTCTGAGATTTTTTTTTAAAACTGTAGTAAGAGCAATTTGTATAACTGGTATAACAATGATAAAAGTAGCTGACATTGTTTAAGGTGTTTATAATAGAATTGAGGTGATAATATTTTGGTTGGATAATTGAAGTGATTTTTCAATTATCTATTATAGAGCATTTAATTAATATTCTTAAAATTGATTTCGGTATATCGTATATAGCTTCAACGAAATATGACCGAAACGAAGCTCGAACTAGAAAAATTTTTAATCAGGTCGTCATAATGGCTAATGGACTTTGCACATGATACGCGAACTGCCAATTGCGAATATTCGCAATTCTTGATATTTCTTTCACATTTGAGGTTAAAAACGAGCGAATTTTTTATTCGCAAAAATGTGGATTGCGAGTGGATCGCTAATAATGATTGACAGTTCGCGACTAGATATTTCAATTCGTAGAAGAAAAAAAATAGTTTATTTTCATAAATTAATTAATTTTAAGCATTTTATTTAAGAAAATTATTTTAAAAAAATTAATAAAACATGGAATAATTGATTTGTTCGCAATTCGAAGTTCGCAGTTCGCGTATCATGTGCAAAGTCTTTTATATTAATTTTTATTTTGTTTTATTTTATTTAGTAAATTTAAATATTGTTTTTTTTTTTTTTTAATTATATTCACTGATCAGATCAGGCTTTACAAAATTTTAACTTTCTTTGTGATAAAATCTGAAACATCAAATATTTTAGATTGGAGTTAATGTCACGATAAATCTGCGCTTAATCTTATGAAGACTTTATGCAAGTCCCATTTTGTGAACAATACTTCTTGGTTATGATGTTTTCTTTCAAAGTATCGTAACTGCTAAATTTAAAACTAAATATTTCACTTTGGATTTCGTAAGCTAAATATTATATGGAAAATTTACATTTATTAGTGCGTATTGGGCTAAAAAAAATAATTTTGACCCTGTAAACAAAACTTATAGTTTATTTTCCGTAAAACATGAAAAAACATACAAAACATCGCGTTAACGTAACGTTTTGAAGTATCGTTTTTACATCACTTAAGATCCGTTTAAAACAATAGAAGTTTAAGTATCTAGAATGAACATTATTTCTAGGTTATTGAAGCAAACATCTCAATAAATAAATAATATCTTGGTAGGCTTAATACGTTTTTGTTTTTTTATTTTTCATTGAACATTTTACCGGTAAGTAAGTAATAATGTTTAATTTTTGCGTGTGAATTTATCATTTATTAGTTAATAGAATCAGTTATTAAATTATTTCGCTAGTTTTATATTATTTTAAAATAAATAATAATGGTGCGTAGGTGCTGCATTGAAGGAAATTTGGTAATATGGAAGACCACATATATTGGAGACTGATATTCTAGAAAATCATGGATATTTCTTAATTAGATATAAAGCTATTTGATACTGCAAAAAAAGGAAATTATAAATGAGAATATTTTTGGGGTTATATACATAAACATATTATAGAACATTAATTAGAAATATACACAAAATATATTTCATTTATTGTACCTACCAATAAAAAATATAAATTTCATTAATTAAACATATAATATAAATAAAATATAATTGTTTTTCTTATTTCTTTTATTTTTGAAATTGTTATAAAGATAATTATCCATAAGAAAGTCGAGTTCAGAATAATATTTTATTTTGCTAATGCTTATTGGATTTTTAATTCCAATCCAAATGACAGTTTTGACGTCTACAAATGTTTGTTGGGAGATCTTTGCCTCAAAAAGAACAGGAAGCCTTTCTATTTCTATCTATTATTGATAGTTACAGTACAGTTACAGTTCAACGTTCGTTTATAGCACACGTCAATTTTTTTTGTTGAGTACTTATACATATTTCTTCTTAAAACGATAATTTTTAATGTTTTCGGGGAATCACATTTCAGTTACAGTTAAAAAACTTCAATCACAAAATTCACAATTAATTTATTAATTTACTACATTTAATACGCTCTAAAGCTTGAATTACATATTAGTCCAAAAAATCAATCAAAGATACCTATAAATCCGTTATAATAATATAAAATATTTAAGGTTTTAAAATATTTAAGGTTGAAGAAACAATTTCATTTTCAGATCAATAATTTTTGTGAAATTTTTAAAAAACGGAATGGAAACAATAAAATACTTTGAAAATATCTCATTATCTGCACACCGAAATAAGCTTTTCAATGACTATCGTAATATTAGCAAAGTTTGATATATATAAATACATATAAAACAATTGTTCTTAAATAACCTAAATCATTTTAGTTCACCGACTTAAGTTTAAGATCGACGGATGGCAAAACGATACCAGTACATAAAATTATTTTGTCTGCATCGTGTCCATATTTCGAGGGATTGTTCAATTGTAAGTGCAAAAGATTTCCTTAAATATTATTTATTTAACTGGATTTCAATATTTTATTTTATTAATTTTAGCTGATTTGGCTGAAACTCGTCAAGAAATAATACAATTAATAGACGATGTTACAGTTGCTGATTTGGAAATCTTAATTGAATATATTTATACTGGAAAAGCAATGATAGATATAGAAAATGCGGAAAATCTGTATATAAAAGCACAATATTTTCAATTGTCGGAACTAGCAGCATTTTGCTCGGAAATTTTAATTGATAATATCAAAATTGATAATTGTTTAAATTATTGGAGAAATTCAGGTAAATTTATAAATTATTTCTATTTTAATTTTATTTAAATTCGTTTCGATAGTGAAATATTTTAATGCGAACTTAACAGTTGAATGTATAAAATTTATTAAATTAAATTGTAAAAAGTTCCTAGAAAGTAACCTCATGAATTTAACTGCTGACGAGGTAATTATATTGTTTAAATGAATTATAATTAAATTATTAATCAAATTAACGATTTACAGTTCAAACTAATAACTGCTGAAGAAAAATTAGTCATCGACCAAGAAGAATTATATAAATTTGTCGCAGAATGGGTGAAAGAAGATTTCGAATCAAGAAGTTTACATCTAATGGAATTAATGAAGAATTTGAATTTTTCAAAAATTTCTTATAATTTTATAGAAAGTGAAATGATTTCGGATGAAATCTTACAAAATAATAAGGAATTTTCAACAAAAATGTTGAGCATTACATTTGAAAAATTGCGTGATGATAAACTGCTTCCAAAATCAGATGAAATATTAAACTGTTCAAATGAAAAGAAGTGTTTACAAAGTATTAATTTAATTACAAATGACACTATTTTCAAATTAAATTGGGATGAATGGAAGTGGGATGAACAATTTAGTTTTGAAAGTACAATACTTGGAAGATTTGCAACAACTGGTTTTAAAGATAACATTTTCATCTCGGGAGGTTGGTATACATATTCGAAAAAATCATGTTCAAACTTCAAATCTTGGAATACATTATCCCATAAAATTAATGAATTACCAAAAATGTTAGAAAGTAGATATTATCATAAATTAATAGATTTTAAAGGTAAGATTTATTGTTGCGGAGGACTAGAAAATAAAGGATCAATGGAAATATTTGATTTTGAAAATTTAATATGGACTAAAGGTTCATCTATGAATGAACAAAAATATTGTTTTGGTCTAATAACTTCAGGTAATTTTATTTTATATTAACTAACATTCTCTTTAACTAATGATTTTTATATTGTTTAGAAGATTCGCTTTACGCTATAGGAGGCCGGAAATTAAATGATTCAACTTCTAATGTAGTCGAACAATTCGATCCGAGAGAGGGAAAATGGAATATAATTTCAAAAGATATACCAAAAATATCACATGCAGTAATTTTATCAAACAATTACGTGTATTGCTATGATTGTATTTTTGGTAGACAAATTTTTGAACTAAGAACTAACAAATGGACTGTTAATTTAGCTGATGTTGTTGAAAAAAAAGCAGGATTTTCATATTAGTAAGAATTTAAAAATTATTTGTTACATTTGTTTTTTCCAATTAATAAATAAATATATCTTTATTCCAGTCTTCCCGAATCTGATATGGTTGGATTCAAAGATGAAATATTCGGAATCTTTCCAATTGATACCCACAAAACCTGGGGCACTTTTAAATATGACCATAACGCAAACAAATGGGCTAACTTAAATATTCCCTTAAATTTAGATAAAGAAACTGATGTAAGATTATGTATAGTTTCTGAACCTTAAAACTTTGTATTTTAATATTAAGTGTTTTTTTAAGTGTAAATTATTTTTATATTAAGTGTAGGTTTTTATTCATTATAAATAACTTAATTATATTGTGACATAATAATTTGGATACTTATCACATAATTGAAGAAAATCAGATTATTTTAATTTAGTAATTACTAAAAATAATATCACAATATTTAAAACATATTAAGGAAGATGAATTTTTAATATAATTAAAAAAATGTAAAATCGTAATTGATTATTAATAATGTTTGAAGAAATCTATATCTAACACAGTTTTCATTTAGTTTTTCTAAATTTTTATTCTTATTGACCTAGACTTTCGTACTATTGACGTGGCCGTCAAAAACACAAAAAAATTGTAAATTTAATAAGACAATAAAAAAAGCTGCTAACTAGGGGGAGCAGATAACTCATAGTATGTTGTTTAACAGCGATTTATGTCCAAAAGTTTTTTATAATTAACATTATCTTTGTAACAAACAGTGGTTTCTTCAAAAATTGCTCATCTTTATTATTTATTGATTTAATTTTATATTTTTATTTGTTTAATAATAAATAATATTATTAAAATAACTATAATAAGTATAAATATGCGTAATCACGAATCCAACCTGTGTACAAAATTTCATTGAAATTGAATAATATTTACCATATGTTCTAGAACATATGAAATATTAATCGGAAATTTAAGCATGGACCCCCTCAGGCTACTAACTTCTACCTTAGTCTACACATGCGTAATCACGAATCCAACCTGTGTACAAAATTTCATTGAAATTGAATAATATTTACCATATGTTCTAGAACATATGAAATATTAATCGGAAATTTTAGCATGGACCCCCTCAGGCTACTAACTTCTACCTTAGTCTACACATGCGTAATCACGAATCCAACCTGTGTACAAAATTTCATTGAAATTGAATAATATTTACCATATGTTCTAGAACATATGAAATATTAATCGGAAATTTAACCATGGACCCCCTCAGGCTACTAACTTCTACCTTAGTCTACACATGCGTAATCACGAATCCAACCTGTGTACAAAATTTCATTGAAATTGAATAATATTTACCATATGTTCTAGAACATATGAAATATTAATCGGAAATTTTAGCATGGACCCCCTCAGGCTACTAACTTCTACCTTAGTCTACACATGCGTGATCACGAATCCAACCTGTGTACAAAATTTCATTGAAATTGAATAATATTTACCATATGTTCTAGAACATATGAAATATTAATCGGAAATTTTAGCATGGACCCCCTGAAGGTATTAACTTCTAACATGGCCAAAACATGCATAATCAGAAGGTCTACCTTTGTACCAAATTTCATTAAAATCAGATAATAATTACATGCTATAAAACACGTAATTATATAAAATTCGGAAACTAAAACTGTTTTCTAGGAACCCCCTGAAGGTCTCCAAATTTCAGGAGAGCCAACTAGATCCCAAAATTAGCCTATATATAAAATATCTTTGAAATCGGTTAACAATTACTATATGCTGTAGAACATATGAAAAAAAAAAAATTAAAAATTAAATCGGAAATTTAACATGGACCCCCTAATCCTACTAACCTGTAATTTGGTCAACCAATGTAGAATCATGAACTCAACCTGTGTACCAAATTTCATTGAAATCGGATAATAATTACAAGCTGTAGAGCATAAAGAAAATATTCTTCGGAAACTAAGTTGCTCATATATTAGTTTCCCATGAACGTACTGTACCTACCAACTACAAATTTGTGGAGTATCAAATAGATAACTAAATGAAACTGTGTGTTCAATATCATTGAAATTGGGTGAAAGGTACGGTAGATATAGATAGTTGAACTTATGAAAAGTAATTACGGATTTTTACATGGACCCACTGAAGTATTGACTTCAAATTTTACAGACACCAAGTACATACGGAAACTATCATATGTACCAAAATTTATGCTAATTAGATAAAAATTACTATATGCTCTAGAGTATACGAAATTTTAATCGGAAATTTTACCAGGGACCCCCTGAAGTTACAGACCTGTATCTTGGTAGGCTTGTGGACAATCATGATACCAACCTATGTTTTAAATTTCATCCAAATCTGAGACATGAAATTTTTTTTTACATTTTCCCGTAGAACAAAAACACGTAGGTTGCCACATAAATGGGGAAATCTAACATGGACCCACTGAAAGGATCGATCTCATCTTGTACCGGCACCTGCGCGAGGTATGTTAGAGCCTGTGTGCCAAATTTCATTAAAATCGGACAAGCGGTTCTAGGAGATGTTGCTGCGCACATAAAAAGCGTACGCGTACGCGTACGCGTCCCCCGGACACTTTTTTTTTTTTGCATTTTCGGACTCCCCGACCTCGGAAACGCCTAGAAAAAAATTTTGAGCGAACTTTTTTTTTTGACCATCCAACCCATCACCAGACTTCATAGTATTTCATACTATTCGTAAAATGAAGAAATTATATAAATAATCTATTAGATTTGCGACAACTGGTTTTAAAGATAACATTTTCATTTCGGGAGGTTGGAATACCTTATCCCATAAAATTACAGAATTACCACAAATGTTAGAAAGTAGAGATGATCATAGATTAATAGATTTTAATAGATTTATTGTTGTGGAGGATTATATAATAATGGATCTACAGAAGTGTTTGATTTGGAATCTTTAAAATGGACTAAGGGTCCATTTATGAATGACAGTAAGAATTCCTTTGCAATCATATCTGCAGGTAAATTTATTTTTTTATTTAATATTCTATAACTTATTGATTCTTTTTTAGATGATGCTATTTATTCTTTTGGTGGGTGGAAGGATGATTATATGTTTTCTAATACAGAGGAGCGATTTGACCCGCGAGAAGGAAAATGGAATATAATTACAACAGATTCGCCACAATTAACACATGCAGTAATATTATCAAACAATTTGGTTTACTTGCTATAAATATATTGTGGGAACGAAAATATTGGACCTAAGAACCCAACACATGGATTAACTGTTTGGTTGACGTTTTTTATAAGAAAATAGTATTGAGAAAATAGTAAGAATTAAAAAGTACAATTTTCGTTCAAATACAAAAAATATATTAATTTTTATTCCAACTGTAACAACTCCAATATCGTTGAATTTAATAACATACTATATATGGCGTTTTTCAAACTAAAGACATGCAACCTGGTGCACCTTTAGATATGATCATAACGCCGACAAATGGTCTGACTTAAATATTTCTCTAAGCTTAAATGATTACGGCAATGTAAATTTTTGTGTTATTTCTGAACCATAACATTTAATTATTACAATGTTAATAAAAAATTTAAAATTCATATTTTATTTTATTTTTTTATTACTAAAAATTAGAAAGTTTTATTTCTTTAAAAATATTTGGATTATCTCTTGAAACTGTATAAACATATTTTAATTAGTTTTGAAATACAAATTGAACTTCTGTAAGTCACTTCAATATTAATTGTTAATTCATAATTAAACTGTATGAACGGTACGGTATAGATGTAACCCCTAAATATATACTATATTATTTAGTGTAAATTTCTATCAATTTAGTAAGTCAGAATCCACACATTTTCCGGTTCAAAATTTTCATAATTTTGAATTTATTCCAAAATAATATAATTTATTTTATTCTTCTATAATATTATGTTACCAAAAAAAAAAGAAGTTAATTTTGAAATATCTTTAATAATTCTTACATAAAATATTATTCTATCTTAATTTTATTGTTTATTTTAATATGTTGGAAATACATAAAACCAAACATGCATAAATAATTAGATTGTTTTCATAATAACACCGTTTTTAAATAGACAAAGGAAATGTATATTTAATTAAATTTTATTGAAATGTTGGAATCAGTCAAATGTAAATTAAAAAATAAATATACATTTTCTATTTATATATAATATTTACATTATGTTCAAATAATTAGCATCAACAATATTATATAAATGCAATTTAAGTAAAATTTCACTTTATTAAAATTATATTGCCAAGAGAGACTTTTTAATAATTGATTATATAATTTTCAAAGTAACTGAAACTTGACTTGCTGCATGCTGCATACTATAAAATGGAACCTTACCTCAAATTTTCTAACAGATAATTTGACTTATTCAAATCTTGGAATATGCAAACATCTTTATATGATCTTAACGTGTATATAAAAGCATTATTGTAAGCTATGTAAAATATTTGAAAATATCAGGACTTTAAACTCTTCCGACATAACTAAATTAATCCGTGGGTGTTTGAGAGTAAGTATTTAAGGCGAATTAATTATAAATTCGAAATAAATAAGAAAACTCTACTCTATGGACTCAGTATGGTTTATTCGAGGCTCTGTCGCGACTATAACCTAACCTAGCCATACTCTAAACATTCAATTTTTGATTTATGGCTGATTAATCTCCCACACAATTAATCGCTGTACAGCGCAAGTCAGTGGCGTACGGAAGTGTGGAAATAATATATAAATATAATTGAAATATTTTTTTATAGTATTTTTTTATTTTTGTTTTTAAGTAATACTACTTAAAAAATTGATTCATTTAGAATTGTTCAAAAGATAAAGATAGTGACAACGATAGATATAACTCACTCAGACAAAAACATTATTAATGTTACTGAAAAAAACAACTCCCACCATTAATGACTTCATTTAGCGTATGCCATTATTTGACACAACAAATTATCAAAATTCGTCATTCCGATAAATGTTCTTGTAATTTTCTGTAAGTGTAATTTGTTTCCTGGATTTATTCTGTTGATCGACCAATTCTTTGATGATCAATCAGTCAAAATTTTTGTCATAATCTTTTACTTTTCTTCAACCTCCAAATTGAAATTATTCAAGATATTTTTTTTTTTTTGATTATTAATTTGTATCGATTCTTTCTATTTTGGTATTCATACTCAATAAATCATGAAAATAATTATAAATTTACTAAATTAATTCTGGACTATGCACCATTGGACTATAAATACTTGGATTCATTTTATTTGACCAAAACAAAGATTAATTTTATGTTGTTTTCCTTCTAAAAATTATAATTATTGTAATTTTATGTAATTTTTTTATTTTTCTAAAGGTGATTTTCATAAATTATTCAATTTCATAAATCCAAAGGTTGTTCTTTTAAATTATTAAATTATACGTAATAAAAAAAATGTAAATTAAAAAGCAAAATAACAAGTAAAAATAATTTAATAAATAAAATTGACTTTTTATGTTAACTTTTTTAGCTTTTAAATTAAACATATTTACAAACTTAAAGTAACAAATTTATAAATGAAATAAAAACTATATAATATTCTGTAATAATAATGAATGAAAATCCCAAAGTTTGAATTTTTACGAGTATGATTTTAGTTTTAAATATATTTATGAGAATTTCCATTTACTATACGAAAGATATTATAAATATCTTGTAAAGTTGGTTGATCTTCCAGCTCATTAAAATCGTATTACACTTGGGAATATTTTTGTTCTTTTTTTAAATCATATTACAAATTTTTTTTTTTTTTCTTATGTCGTATTATAAAAAATTTAAAAGAATTTTTCATAGTTTGTACAATTTTTTCATCCTTTATTCCTTGCTCTTCATTTTTGATTCAGTGTAAGTGTAGTTTTTCTAATCGAAGGATAATATTATATAAATTGTATATAAGACTTATTTGTCCCAGAGAAAGTTATAAAAATCTTTTGGGTAGACATGATATCCATAATTTTGTGATAATTTTTGACAGAATCATAATATTTTATAAATAAAAATATTGTTGTCTGGGGTATAACGTTCGTAATATTATTTACATATAGCTATAAAAAATAAAAATAGATTTTTATTAATATAATATTTTATTATATAAATTTCATTAAATTTTCAATATATATAATAAGTTATTTATGTGGATATTATTCGAAATCTTATAGAACTTTTTAACCATAGTCAAGAATCATTGATATTGTAGACATCACAATTGATATATCAATTTACATAAATTCATTTCCCTTACCTATAATCATTTTTGAAACCAATTTAAATATATTTATTATATAATATCCTTTTCATTAAAAATTAGGAAGATCATTTTCACTTCGTCAATTTTCCAATATTTTATAATAATTATTACATATACATAAAAATTTATTGGTCTTTGATTGGAAAATATGTCACTAAAATACCAAAATTCTAATTTATATCATAAAGAATTCGATGAAATATATCGTCGTATTTTTCATTTCGTAAAATTATTAGTAACAAAAATTTTATTAGGGATTGAGTTTCATATTAAATTATTATAAATTTCCATTTGAAGAAAAATGTTAATGGTATAATTTTGTTTAGTTTATGTACAGAGGGACCAATTTAAGCGTAAAAATGAATCTAAATATCATAAAAAAAATAATAATGTTTCGTTCAATTTAGATTAAGTGTAAGTAATTTTTAATAAAAACAAAATTATTGGAAATTAGGTGGTATATAATTATGTCATTTGATAGAAAGAAATAAAAATTTTGAAACAAATTAGAACATAAATCATCTATAAAAAATAATAAAAAAAATAGATGACATTTAACAGACTTTGATGGATGTTAAGTTTGGTAGCAAAAATTAAAGTATATTTTTTTTTATGCTGCATAATTTATAATTAAAAGATATAAAAATATACAAAAATAAAAATATGTTTAATTCTAATTTTGTCTAGCTTTTAATTTGTATAAGTTTTTATAAGCATTCAATTAATTAGTTAATTTTTATTTAAAGAGATGACACCATTATTCAGAAATCTTAATTACTGATTATATCAGTAAGTAAAGTGTTTATGTAGAAAGTTGTATAGCTGAATTTTTATTCTAAGTATATTCGATTGTATAATAAATTTGTGTCATTACTGATATTAGATCGTGTAAACATTCTTGTGATCCAAATAATCCTTCAGCATTCTAGATTCTTCTTATTGAATTATAGAACTTTCATAATTTTCTTATTCGTTTAATAAAGTGTTTAAACATTATCAACTTTTCTTACTTTTTATAAAAATCAGTTTTTTTTGCAGTAGCTGCGATATGACACGAATTCCTTGCAGAGTACTTGAAATCTGACTCTTTCTTAACATGAATTGAAATATATATAATAAAACTATCCTGGTCATAGCAATAGAAATTGATTTCTTGAGAATAAGATATTCTTCAACATAACAGCTACAAATGAAACGATATAACAATTTGTTTTATAAATTTTCAAGACCTTCATATTAAAAACGACAAACAATAAATCAGTCTTGATTTTAATTTAGATTTATTAAAGATATAAAAAAAAAAACAGATAAATTAAATTATGTCAAGTTAAAAAACATAGAAATGATGAAAAATAATAAATATAAATATAATTGCATTGTGGTTGCGTTTATAAGAAAATTTATTTATATTTTATTATAATTTTGTATGGAATTTTCTTTATAACTATGTTAAATTTTAACATACAATTTTATTTAACAAGAAAAACTTTACTTGTTAAAATAATTTCATCATTGGATGTTGTTATATATACCAACATTTAAAGTTTTAACACAAAACCAAAAAAAAAAAAAAAATTTGTATAATAATTTTAAGATAATACCAAAACTAGTTAAATTATATTTGTACTTGAATATCTTTAGACAAAACATTTTTAGTTCAAAGAAGTCAGTCCAATTTGGAGTAACAAATTTTTAGTAATTTTATGATGTATTTCAGTCAAGATCTTATCACTTTATGTTGGGAAATTGGGGTTTTTTTTTTTTTTTGAAATTGGAATAAATATGAATTCCACTCCACCTGACTTCAGAAAATAAGATACATTTATATTTACAGTATTCGTTTTCAAAAAATTTAAGGTTCTATAAATGAATTTACGATTTAATGGAGGTCTTTATAACATAAAGAAATTTTAATTCTAATTTTTAACCAATTACGGTCGCTTGAGCCATTTCTATAATTTTTTATTTTCATTATCCTTACATCCAAGACCTGTAATACTTTTCATACCAGGTTGGCCGTTTTAATAATATTTTAGGCATAATTTTTTCATTCATATTTTGTTATTTTTTGTATATTATAAATCTTACTATATCCGAACCTTCTATCTGGCTATTAATTTCATCATTTTGTTCTGTATTTTTTAATATTTTCATTTATCCTTATTGGATAATTTATTTTTCTTAATATATTCTAAATATCCTTTCAAAAATTCGAAATATTTTCTTATCATTGAATGTTATATTCCAATATTCTGATCCATACGTTACTATCGGTTTAATCATTGTTTATTAAAGTATTAATTTTGAGCTTCTAGCTTGATAATATAGTTGCTATTACGAAAATTTTGAAATGCTATACGTACTTTTTTACCCTATTCGCTCTTGAATACATGCGATACGAAAATCGAAATGGTTTACTTTTGACAATTATTTATATGCGATTACAATTATGAATATAATGGAGAGTTTATACATATTTTCAATTCCATTTAGGAACTGTGCTGTTTGATTGACCAATATATTTTCGAGACTTCCGTAATAAATTTTAATTCAAGTTTTTAAATACATCTGTAAAAATTAGAGTTTTATTACATTATATTTCTAAAATTAATGATTTTAAAATTATATTTTATTTATATAGCAAGTTAAAATGTTTACCAAAAATCTAATATATTTTAAATTTGACAAATATCTGATAATATTTTTATGTAAAAACACTACAAATAATTTTCCATTTATTTTATTAATATAATTTGTAAATATATATACAATTTATCAATATTATACTTCCACTTGTTTCCATTAATAAAATACTCTTCTGATTTTATATGAACCCAAATAATATTACTTTATATTTATAGTATATTTTTTATTGAAATTTTTTAAATGTTTTTGTTATTTTCATAAATAAAATAATTTTTATTTGATTATAAAAATAAATTAGAAAAAAATATAAAATTTTCTTATCAAAATAATCTTACAAATTTAATACAAATAAGACCATTGAGAATTTTCATTTTGGTTTTATATATTTTGTATAGTATTACCGTATAAATGAAAAAAACAAAAAGAAAATTATTAAAAATTTTCCTGATATCCAAATATAAATGCTTAAACTCACCTATAGATAGCAAGCAAGAACACAAGTTGCCCTCTAGCTATAGTACAAAATGACAAAAATGACAACAACAAAAACAAAATAACCCAAAAGAAGAGAAACGAAAATTATTTTATTTATGAGGTAGTACAGAACAAAAATGTTTAAAAAACAAAAAAAAAATAAAAAAAAATTATAAAAAATTATAATAAAAAAATATCACCCACAAAACAAACCGATAAGAATAAGCAAAGAGTAATTATTAATACGTTTTTTTGTTACGTTTTGAAAAATAAAAATGTATAAAAAATAAATTGATACCAAAAAAAAAATGAAAGAATTCAAAAAATATTTTTTTAAAAATATTTTCGTACTCGTGTAGATAAGAGCTTCTGTATTCCTTTGGGTAGCATTAAACCAATACTATTTATATTTATTATATTTTCTTACATGGCCCCCAAAAAATATACAATTTCCGTTCGCAATTTGTCACTTTAGAGGCGCAACTGCAACAGGCGTTAACAACAAAAACAAATATTCTGTGTTAACAGGGGATAATTACATATTGTCAGCAGAAATAAAACAAACATTATCTACAATAATTAACACTTTCTATAAAGTTTTTACTTAGCAGCCGTAAACTGTTCAAATACAAATATGTAATGGTTAAATAAAATTAAAGTATCTAATCATTTTTACAATAATTTTCAAAAGAAGCGATCGATGGTGGCCAGAACAAGTAATATAAACTTTTAATGTGTTTCGCATAGTTGAAGTGTGAACCATGTATTTACTTTCTCCAAGTAGTTCTGCTAGTATGGGAATAGTTAAAGCAGTTTATACCAATTTGTTATGCGGAAAAGTTCGTTGTATTTCGGCTATAGTATCTCCAGCATTATCATGGAAATCAGAAAAAAAATATTTACACTGAACTGGTTTTTTTTTATATGTTACAATAATTAAGTAATTGCTCCTAAAATTATACATTGCTCAATCCTTATCAATCATAGTAATGTGTTATCTGTTATTTTAACAACATTCGGAAATTTGAAATAAAATCTATAATTACAGTGTGTTTTAAAAAATTTAATTCTATCAGAACAATATTATCTTACATCAATTAATGATCAAAATTTGAATAATCAATTTAAAATTTATTGATAATTTGTACCTGAATATTTAAAAGATTTATTGATTTAAAAAAAAAATTGTAAAGGATTACAAGAATTGTTTAACCCCTTAAATTTTCTATATTAACATCATATATCAAAATTTGTATTCCAAATATTATGATGTTTAAAATTTGAATTTGAAATTATAACGTGATGATGTTACTTTATATACATTATATTTATTATAATGTTTATAAATCCAATCCAACATGAATTTTCACATAAAATTTTAGGCTTATATTTTCAATTTTACCTAGCTATATACACAAAAATATATCCAGGTGCTAAAAATAAAGATTTTTCTGTAAAAAGTTATAAATCAATGTCAAAATATCATACCAAAAAACAGGAATTATAGTTAAAAAATTAAATATTATATTTGTAAAATATTTTGTTAAATTATTTAAAAGTTTAATGCTTTCTCATTTAACACACAACAATCTTGTTCATTTCATGACGACAGTTTAGGTATTATTTTAAAATTATGATTGTCCGTACTAAGTATACACTACGATATCTAAAGGATAATAAATGTTATATCGCGTGCGTGTTCTGTCGGAAAGATTTTTATCATTTTATAGAAGAATTTATTTCTGAATTTGTAGAGATTTTAAAGTACAATTTGAATTTACCACAAAAATGTTTATTATAGAAGAGTTTTAAATCACTTTTTAGTATTTTTAAGGTTGTTTTTGTCGGTTTTATGGTTTCCAATATTATTTATATGGCCTAACACTATATTTTTAAAATATTGTACAATGATATTTTAAAATATGATATTAATGAAATGTTTGTATTTTTCGTTGGTTTTGAAATTTTTTGATGATAACTAAACCATGGGCAAAATATATACAACCAATATTAGTGGGTAATATTGGTAGATGGTATTGCAATATTTAAAATAAACTTTAATACAAATCACTATTTTTGTATGTTTACAATTGACTAAGATTTTTTAAAATAATTTTAAAAGGATAATTCAAGAATTATAGAATTTTATTAAGAACTGGTAAGTGATAAACTTAAATAATTACTTTAAAACTATGCTCAAACTGTCAGAATAAATATTTATATTTGGAAATTTTGAGTATATAGTTAAATATTTCTTATTTATTTTTTGGTTTATTAGTTTTTATCTTATACATGGTATCATATTATTATTCTGCACATTATACCCCAAAAAAAAAACTTCGATATTATCCAGTAGGGAAGCATTTATTTATACGTGACGATCCTTTTAGGGGTCTTTAAAGTCAATGACATATGTATATATATTTTACTCTATATAATATTTATAGTGAATCCTTCTGTACATAATATTATTTATAAAAGAGGTTAAAAAATATAGAAGACGAGTCCTTGGAAACTAATTACATAAAAAGCATTTTCTGTTTTAACAAGATTTATATACTAATATAATAATATTATTTTTGTTATAAAACAAATACATTTGTCATATAATTATCATAAAATAATATGTGAATAATAAAAGATTGTAAAATATATTTTAGTGAATATAAAATATTTTGTTATAATTTTATGTTAAGGAAAATTTAATATAGAAAATTTATTAAGAATGTTACCATTATAACAATTACTATATATTTATTTTAATTGTATTTTATTAACATATTTTTCGAATTTAAAATTATTATTTCAAATATCTTTGTCAATTAAATAGAATTATGTGTTTGTAAAGTAGAAACGTAAAATTTAAGTTTATATTAATTATATATAATAAATAATTTTTTTTTTTGTATCAGCAATATAAATTTTAATGATCTTCGTGTTTCGGTTGAAATGAAAAAGAAATAAAGTTCTATGAAGAAAAATATAATATAGAATTTTATCGTGATTGGTTTAATATTTTTTGATGGTTCACATCACAAAATTATGTCATTTATTTTCACTCATAAAATATCGTAGCCCAACAACATCAAAGATTTCAAGAACACATCAATATTGAAGCAACCAAATAAGTAGACAACCAAAGGTTAAAATGTAAAAAACCATTTGATTTGGTTATTTGGTACACAGTGAATAAAATACACTCTTATAAATAAATATGTAAAAGAAACAGAAATAATTCTGGCAAACCAGTGCGCGACCCAGATATTCGTACAATCTAGTTTTAAGAAATATCAAAAAAAAAACTGATGGTTGGTCGGTCCATTTGGACCAATTTTAGTCCATGTTAAGCTTAGCTATATTTAAAATAATAATCGATCGGATAAATAAGATTAATTTGATTATAATAATTCATTAAAAGTGGAATTGTAACTGGCGTGACTATGGCGAAAGACAGATGGATCATAAATTTAGTATATACGTCGAATTTTGCAATAAACAAAAATAAAATTCACCGACAATAATTTAAGATCAGTCGACAGTAATTTCAGATAATATGACCATGAAAAATATTGGATTATGTCGTGAGTACAATATAATAATTTTTTTTGTACACATTTGAATCTGTCGATAGTATAAGTCAGCATCAGTAATAGGATAAATAAAAGTATTTCATTTATGATAAAAACAAATTAAGGCGGAAATATTCAGCCTGGTAACTCGGAACGAATTTCTAGGCCTGTAGTAAACCCATTCTGTAAAGTTGCCGCTGGGAATTCAGGATATTTCGATATTTCGGGCTTCGGCCAACGATATGATCTATCCACAACTATACACCAAATATTATTTTACTTCTTAGTTAACAGATTTCAGAGCATAAATGTATAATTGAGTAGCGTAGCGCACCACGATTTATTAATAAAAAACTAACTAGCTGTCACGTTAATTTTATTCGAGATTAGAAAATTTTATTCATTTTTGAAAATACATAATTGGAAATATATTTTGGGTTTATAGTTAAATTTTAAACAACATTCGCAGCGCAGTGTTTAGTATATTAACTATAACTTTAAATTATGATGTTTATTTATATGATGATTTTTCAGAATCAAACATTCAGGAATGTCTTGTCATAGAATTTATTTAATATTTTTATGAATTATTATTAATTTACTCACTGACAATGTTAATATTTTCGCTCCAAATTTGATTAATTTTTTAATTTAAATAACTCCAAATCAGTTTTAATTTATTTTCTTTCAATATTTCGCCACAAATACTATTAATTTACACATGAAATTCTATAGAAAATCAAAAAAATCAAATTCTATAGAAAATTGTATAGAAAAATACATCCAACATTTTGATGATCAGAAATTAAATGTCCCTGTCCCACCACATAAGGAGATCACAGCTCACAATTTTCATTAAATTAATGAACGATCAAAAATATTCATATTTCCAAAACTCTTACAATTTTGAATTTCGAATTCCAGAAATAGATAATATCGATAATATGCACTTCTGATCACTAGTCTACCGCGTATAGGTTTTTCAATTGGAATTATTGGAATTATATTTTTTTTCTAGGTTGTCAGCACTTCTGTACATTTTGATATTTTGACATTTTAATTTGTTTATATGTTTAATTGTTAACTGTTATTTTTGTTATTTTGTTTTGATCGTGTAGCTTGATTTCATTGCTAGAATCCTGAAATTTTAGTATTTTAATTGTATTTTAAATATATTCCAGAAATAAAATGTAATTTTTCAAATTATGTTTATTTCAATTGATATTATTTTATATATTTTAAGTTTATCTCTGAAAAATTGAATGAAATGAAGTGACAGAAAACATGGACTTTAAAATTTTGGGTTTGGGTTTATGTCTCTTAAGAATTTGTACTGAAGCTAGCATATTAGTATATTTTATTATTTGTCAAATTATTATAATAGTAGATTTTATTAGAATTATTTATGATTGATCATTTTAACATTTATTTAATATACTCGACAGTAAATGATCAGATAAATGCGATCATAAAATAGTTGCGATCACTTACTACCTATCTGCTAACAATTAAGAATATTTTACAATTTTTCCAACAAAATAAGAGGTAAGTTGGTAGTACATATATCAATTTAGTATCAATGTGCCGTTATTATTAAACATTCAATATCCATCCATCCATCCATACATAAAGAGTTCACATTCACGCTATTAGTCTTTATATTTCTTCGTAATTTGCAAGTTCAAGTCATTTAATAACAAAACCTTTAATTTCTATTTATATTATAAATTTATTGTTTAATATTAAAATTAAGGTGAATTTTTATTAATAATCAATAAATTTCATTATCTTCAAATTTTTAATATATTATTTAGTTTAAAGTTTTAATTAAAAATTTATTATATATTTCTGTATTTAATTTTTATTTTTGTTTAAAAAGCTTAAAAATGAATACAAATAAATTTTATGAAAATTCTTCATTATCTATCCGCCGAAATAATCAGTTGAACGAATATCGGAAAATTAACAAGGTTTTATATAAAAAAATATTAAAAATCTTTATATATCCTAAATCATTTTAGTTCACCGACTTAACCTTAAGATCAACGGATGAGAAAACGATAGCAGTACATAAAAATATTTTGTCAGCATCGTGTCCATATTTCGAGGGATTGTTCAATTGTAAGTTCAAAAAATTTCGTTAAATATTTATTTTTCCATACATATTATTTTATTAATTTTAGCTGATTTGGCTGAAACTCGTCAAGATATAATACAATTAATGGACGATGTTACAATTGCTGATTTGGAAATCTTAATTGAATATATTTATACTGGAAAAGCAGAGGTAGAAATAGAAAATGCGGAAAATCTGTATATAAAAGCACAATATTTTCAACTGTCGGAACTAGCAGCATTTTGCTCGGTAGTTTTAATTGAAAATATCAAAATTGATAATTGTTTAAATTATTGGAGAAATTCAGGTAAATTTATAAATTATTTCTATTTTAATTTTATTTAAATTCGTTTCGATAGTGAAATATTTTAATACGAACTTAACAGTTGAATGTATAAAATTTATTAAATTAAATTGTAAAAAGTTCCTAGAAAGTAACCTCATGAATTTAACTGCTGAAGAGGTAATTATCTTGTTAAAGGAATTATAATTAAATTATTAATCAAATTATTAATCAGTTCAAACTAATAACTGCTGAAGAAAAATTAGTCATCGACCAAGAAGATTTATATAAATTTGTCGCAGGATGGGTGAAAGAAGATTTCGAATCAAGAAGTTTATATCTAATGGAATTAATGAAGAATTTGAATTTTTCAAAAATTTCTTATAATTTTATAGAAAGTGAAATGATTTCGGATGAAATCTTACAAAATAATAAGGAATTTTCAACAAAAATGTTGAGCATTATATTTGAAAAATTGCGTGATGATAAATTTATTCCAAAATCGGATGAAATAGTAAACTGTTCAAATGAAAAGAAGTGTTTACAGAGTATTAATTTAATAACAAATGACAATATTTTCAAATTAAATTGGGATGAATGGAAGTGGGATGAACAATTTAGTTTTGAAAGTAAAATACTTGAAAGATTTGCGACAACTGGTTTTAAAGATAACATTTTCATTTCGGGAGGTTGGGACGACGGGGACGACACAGGTTCAAACTTCAAATCTTGGAATATCTTATCCCAGAAAATTAATGAATTACCAAAAATGTTAGAAAGTAGATATTATCATAAATTAATAGATTTCAAAGATAAGATTTATTGTTGTGGAGGCAAAAAAAATAATGGATCAATGGAAATATTTGATTTTGAAAATTTAATATGGACTAAAGGTTCATCTATGAATGAAGATAAAAATTGTTTTGGTCTAATAACTTCAGGTAATTTTATTTTATATTAACTTACATTCTCTTTAGCTAATAATCTTAATATTGTTTAGAAGATTCGCTTTACGCTATAGGGGGTTGGAAATTAAATCCATTACCTTCTAATGTAGTCGAACAATTCGATCCGAGAGAGGGGAAATGGAGTATAATTTCAAAAGATGCACCATTTATATCAAAAGCAATAGTTCTATCAAACAATTATGTGTATTGCTATAATAATATTTATGGTAAACAAATCTTTGAACTAAGAACTAACAAATGGACTGTTAATTTAGCTGATGTCGTTGAAAAAAAAGTAGGATTTTCATATTAGTAAGAATTTAAAAATGATAAATTACATTTATTTTTTCCAATTAATAAATAAATATATCTTTATTCCAGTTTTCACCAATCTGATATGGTTGGATTCAAAGATGAAATATTCGGAATCTTTCCAATTGATAATCAGAAAACTTATAGCACTTTTAAATATGACCATAACGCAAATAAATGGGCTAACTTAAATATTCCCTTAAATTTAGATAAAGAAACTAATGTAAGATTATGTATAGTTTCTGAACCTTAACAGTATTTTAATAAATTCTTTTAATATTACGTGTTTTTTTATAAATATTTCTATTGAAATTAATCTGTAGGTTTTTATTCATTATAAATAACCTAATTATATTGTGACATAATAATTTGGATACTTATCACATAATTGATGAAAATCAGATTATTAATTTAATAATTACTAAAAATAATATCACAATATTTAAAACATATTTATAAGAAAGATGAATTTTTAATATAATTAAGAAAATGTTAAATCGCAATTTAATAAGACAATAAAAAATGAAGAAATTATATAAACAATATATTAAAATATTCTGCTGTCATTTAAAAATTAATTTTATAAATTTCCGTTTATTTATAATAATCACATTAAATTTTTTTATAAATTAGGTTATCAGATTTGGAAACTATATTTACAATATTTGTAATTTAAAACCATAATTCAATATTGTTTGCTATTTTTGTACCATCAAATATAGGGAAATAACCTAAAAACAGTTAAATAAATAAATAAATAAATAAATAATTATTTTATTTGACATTATGTTAATTTCCTTTAGCCATTATGAAGACGTTTTAAATATTCCTTCAGATAATTTAATGTTGCACATTCTATAATAATGAATTCCTTGAAATATTTCAAAATAAATTTTATTTTTGATTAATAGACAACATGATCAAAAAAAAGGAAATAAAGAGTTTTGTTCTTCTAATCAAGGGAACACTATATATAAAAATAATTAATTGTAGAAGTCGTATTTATCACTTTCAGGACAAAATAATATATCTAAATTTATTAGCATATTTTTTATTTTAAAAATTCATATAAAATGTAACTATTAATAATATATTAGATTTCAAATTAAGTTGACATTTCAAAGTGCCAGAGAGTGGAAAAGTTAAACTCGAACGTACTTTTCCCCCGAGCATCACGTCACGGCACATCAAGTGGTAAGGTTAACAACTCTCATATATTTATATTATGTTTCAACTTTTACGAGCGGCACAGGGGGCACAGGCACAGTGGCTGGGTGAGATTTTTATCTATAGTTAAGTGTAATGCCAAAAAAATTTAAATTATTTCTAGTGCGTATTAGCAAAAATGATCTATATACATATAGATAGTTCGTATGGCGGACTGCAAATCCTTTATGATCAGTAGTAAAGAAGAAAATGCTCAACTTCTATGTATATATAAAGTAAATTAATGTTTTGATTTTTTTTAAGTTGTTTGTCTGAAGCGATTATACAAATAAGAAAATTTCAGAATTTATTTTATCCAGTTGAATTTGACGATTTTCTTGCCTTTAGTAAAACCCTCAATTTTCACATAACGATTGAACTATGTATTATGTAGATGAATTTTGACATTACATTACTTAATTAAAAAATCTATGAACAAACCCATATTTTTATATATACAATCATTTGTTTTTATATACAGTTATTTTTCATTTGAAGAACCCAATGACGATCGAAACAATAGAATCAAAAATTTTTTGGTTTGTGTGTGTTTTTTTTTGAATATTTAACAGCGAGGATATAAAAAATGTCCTTATCACAAACAAAAAAAAATATAAAAATTTATGCATATTTTTTATGTTGGGGTTTGATGATGTCCAATGTTTCTTTTGTTCTTTTCAATTTCGACAAAACAAACTTTGTAACATAAAAAGAAAATAGATTTAATGGACATTAAAATAGAATATTATTTGCAGATTTTTCAATAACATTTTATAAGGACATAATTTCTGAAATAATATTTTTTTTTTTGTATTTTGAAAATTGAATAATATTTATAAAAATTAAATTATTTTTTATTAAATTGTAAATACTTTAAAAATATATAAATATAATTTTCTATTCATTATTAAAAAAAATGGCATGCGATAATTTATGAAATATTTCCTGAATAATTTTATCCAATTCAAATTTAAATATATTTTTAAGTTGCACAATCCTTTAAAACTATAAAAAAAATAAAGAAAGTTAAATGTTATGTTAATAATTTAAAGAATTAAATGATTTTAAAGTTTATTTTAGAAATATTTTACATTCATGTTCATAGTTTCTTCATATTTTATTACTTTAATTAAAATAATTCTGTTTAATCCTTAGAAAGTTTAATAAAAAAAAGTTAAATTTCAGAAATTTTTGAGTGTGAACAGCTAAATAATATATTGCTAGTGCTAGGTAATATTTGAAGAGATTTGTATAATACAGGGTGTCATATGACGAACTCGAACTGAATCAGTAATTTGAAGCCGTAAAAAGTACAGTAAAAAGTTCAGGAATCTTCTGAACAGGTTCTACTCGCATTTTAGTATTCAATAAGGAAAACTACAATGATAATTATTTACAAACTATAACGCTAATTATCCCATGGCATTCGCAATACAAGACAGTAGTCGAGATTCTCACTGACCACTGCTTTAGAATGCGCGTAGGCTTGGACTTATCGAAAATGATAAAAGCAGAAACTGCAGCGATCCAAAAGGCAATTTAAAGCTCTGGTATATCAGTTCCCAGCACTCGCTAGTCGTAAATATTTTATTCTAGGAGGATCTTACTAACAAGCTCGGATAGTCGTCTCGCAACCTAACAGAAAACTCTTCCAAGTTTGCTGCAAACTTACGAAATCCTTCTACTTGCTAGATAACGTCTCAATACATAACCAGAGTTAGTTATGCATTAAAGTAGTACCGCTATGAACTCAGTGTGGTCTATGTGAGGCTCTGTGACTATAATAAAAATCCGTTTATTATTGACTGATGATTATTCGCGTAATTTTAGTTAATCACGCATATAAAATTAAACGGACTTAATAAAATTTAATATGATATTTGTTTAACGTAAATAAAATGATTATTATGTGTTTTTTTTTAATAAATATTATTTTAAATTAATGAATTTAATTTTAAAATTTATTCTGTAATTGACTTTAATCAAATCTCAAATCAATCATAAATTATACAATTTTCAATTACATTTTTTTTCTAAATAAATCAATTGCTTTTAAAGGAATAGATTTCAATTTCAATTCTATCTTTTATTTTTATCCTTTAAGCATCCTTTCTAGTTTAAAATTATAACAAAAAAAAAAAAAAAACCATAATAATTTTTTTTTCTATCTTTTTCTTTTATTTAAAAATGTTAAATTGAACTTTATCCTTGAGAAATTTTTTCTATTGTAATTTTGCACTTAACAAGTGATAAGTAAATTTCTATCTCAGCTGGAAATATTTATATATATAGATATATAATTTTTTATCATTTGATTTTTTTTTTCATTTAAAACTTCTCTAATAGAATCTGGTATTATATAAAGACCACAGCGGGTGCATTTAATATATCATTGAAGAGATATATAGATTTATAGATAAATTATGCTTTTCTTTGATAATAAACTATTATTCCATTTATACAAATCCTTTTTTTTCTACTCTATTTAACTAAAATTCTTTACATAATATAGATTTTTTTTTATCATTTTCCGTGGCAAGTAAATTTAATTGGATATGGTTAGATAGCAAAATGGTTTAGTTTAAAAATATTTAAATGCTTAATGGTGGTATTTGATCATTTGAAACAAAAAAAGAATGTTTAACTTTAATAAATTAATAATTAAAAAGTTCCAAAAGTTCTTTTGAAGAATTCATAAATTTATTTTGGTCACAAAATCAATAACACAAAAATTGGCAATTAAATGTCAAAATACAAAATTGCATGCATTCGCATATTTAATCGCGCACTTTTAAGTCATTTCATATCGTGTTAATTTTTTTTATTATGCTAGAGATACTCTCGCCGCTGGTGCCGCGCTGACGCTTTGTCGCGCTGTCAAATAAAAGTTCAGATATATAGAAATATATGAAAACAGATAAACTCGCCGCCGGGCTGCCGCTATTGCCGCCCGTGCCGCAACAATGTTGGTTGAATTTCAACATTTTGCGGCGGTGATGGTTTGGAATGTCAGTTTTTTATATTGTTAATCTCATAAAAAAAAATTTTTGTTAAAGAAGTAAGATGAGTTTTACAGAAAAATTAATTAGTAAAAATTAATGAAATTTAATATAACAATTTTATAAAACATAAAATTTTATATAAAAAAAAATAAAAATGTTTGGTTATGTTTTTGTGACGTTCTACCGCTTTGAGAGTATCTACTCAAAAATTCTACAACCATCACGGCCATCATTTGAAATTTCAAATCGGCTGATCGTCGAGTGCGGCGCGGCGAGAGTATCTCTAGCATTAACATGATAAACTACAAGTAAAAGACAAGTTTTTAAAAAAATTCGTGATGAATATCCGCTATGACAGCATAATCGATAAACTGTTACCAAATCGATGATCTTTATCATTTAGTTGGCTCTATTTTTATAATTAATCCTTGGAATCTTCCTTAGTACTTATTGTATTTAGAAATTGAAATAGCTTTTGCTTTGGACTAATGAAAATTAAAGTCTTTATGCTAAATGAAGCGAAGACCGAGAAATTGTTGTCGATTACTGAAACGACTATTTGGTTGGCATAGTCAATTAAATAGCGTCGATAAATCATATTGTTAAAAATTTATGTACTTAAAAATATAGTAATATAAACTTACCAATTTTATCTTGTTATTTCCAAATTTTCAGGCACACTTTTTTAATGTTGCTATGCTATACACCGCACATCACAAAAGATAAAACTAAATATTTAAATAATATTAATAAACTTAATTCTTATTTAGTTATTGAATCATTGATCAGCTAGATTCAAGTTTTGTCATTAATCCAATCGTTCCTTAAGAATAATATTAAAAATTTGGTTACCAAATATGAACGGTCCAGATTTCTATGTAAAAACATATTTCTATTCACTGCATTTTGTCGAGTAAAGTTGCGTGACAAATCCTGTTCATGAAATTCAGAGTCATTTGGTAATTATATGTTTGTGAATATAAATGGATATTTTCAATACTTATCTATATAAATATCTTATGCGAATGCAAAGTGCTTGTTCGATCCAGACTTTGTCTCCTTTTTTTAAAATGCATGCGTCGGTGCATAGTGTCGAATTTCATTACTTGTTTTACTAGAAAATTTAAATTTTGAAATTGAACTTGTTGTAATTTAAAAAATAATTGGTAACCACTTGTTATAAAAAAAATAACTACCATTGATTTTATACAAGTTTACATGAATGCGAAAAGTACGGGAAACCACCACATAAAAATCCAGGCTCTAATGATAACAAATTCCAAAAAATATGTAAAATCAGATCGAAGCATTTAAATGGGAATGAATAAGACCACAGGACCCTTAGAAAACATTGTGTAGAAAATTACTGGACTGGAATTCACAAGACAGTAGAAAACTAAATTAAAAACTTAACATCAAAATTGCCAAGACCGGAAAAACGTTGAATGAGTTAAAGAATATCGCAACAAACAGCCGTACAGATTGGAAACGTTTCACTGAAGTTTTTCTGACAGGAAATAATAGTTGTAACTTGGAAAATAGCAAATACTAGTGACCACCAAAAAAATACTGCAGAGCTGGTGATTATAATACAATTTTTTTTTAAGTTTAATTTACTACCAAGTCCTTCATTTCATGTGTGGAATGAAACTTAAATCATTGGCCAAAAATAATTTAAAATTACAAAAAAAAAAAACTTTAGCATATTTTTTTTAACTGAAACAATTTTATTTATGGGAATTTTATTGTGTACCCTGTCGTGTTGTTAATTTTTTTTTTCATTCCACTTTTTTCTTTTTTAATATAATTTTTTATAATTTTTATTATTTATTTTACAATTTTTCTAAGTTGGAATATATTTTTTTTATTTATTTTTATTATTTTGTATTCTATTAATTATATAAATTATTTGATTTTGTTCATTTTAATTAATAATATTTTTTTCTGTATTTTGTGAGATTTTTTTTTTTATATAATTTTTTTATTTTAATTTTATATAAATATTTGTTTTTCTATTTGTCGGATTTTTAATTATGTGATAATAAAGTTTGTCTTTTTTTTTTTTAATTTTTAATTAATTAATTATGTAATAATAATAATAATCAATTAAATTTTGTTTTTATTTTACAATTTTTTTTTATATTCATTATTGCAAATTCATATTGATACTAATCAGTTCAAAGTTATGAATAATCACATTAATATTAGCAAAAAATATGTATAGAAAGAGAACAAAACTCATATAAAAGTTTTTACTGTGGGATTTAATCTTAAGATTTGAAGATTAAATCTCACAAGCATAAAAGTTTTTCAAATACACATACTTACTTGAATAAAACCAAAAAGTACTGTAGATATATTTAATCTCCAAATTTGCGTCCATACAAAAATTTTTATATAAGTTTTGATCTCTTCTTATATATGCTTTTTCATACTTATCATAAATAATCGCTCCAATTTTCATATTAATCATAGATAATACTTTATAATTATTAAATTATGATTCGTGTTTGTTCGGTCAACCTTTAGAACAATGAAACATTGATATAATTTAAGCTAGCAAAGGTTGATTGTGAAAAAGTCAATTCATTTCTACAACAACTAAATTATACTCCAAATATGTTGTTCATGTTTATTGATTCATAGCTGATATATTGAATTTTATTAATATACAAAATGGCGTTTTCGTTTTGTTTTTTTAATTATTTTCACGTATATAATTAAATATGTATAATACCAAAAAGTATAATATACAAGAAGAGATCAAAACTCTAATAAATTAATGATTTTTTCTATTGACGCAAATTTGAATATTAAATCCCATAAGCAAGAAGGCTTTTTTTAAATACACATATTTTATTCATTCATGTTTGTCTATATAGAAATTTTTTTATTAGCATTTTGATCTCTTCTTGTTTATATTCTTTTTGATAATACATAAATAAGTAATTATTTACAATTTCAATATTATGATTAGTTACAATTTGAATTTGACAAAATAAATTTTATGTTTTTTTTTTTTTAGATTTAATAGAAAAAAAATTTACAATTTTCCTTAATTATATTTACTAAAAATTACTAAATTAATTTTTATATAAACTTGTTTTCTTTTTTTTTTTTTAAATATTATTATTTTAATAATTATAATATTAAATTAATAATAATAATAAATTCTTTTATCTAATTAATAAATATATAATGTTTATATATATTTAATATCTTTTTAATTATCTTTTCCATTTTACTATTAACAATTTCAATTCACTCATCAAAGCTTTTAACAATTTTACTAAAATTTGCTTTATTTTTTAATTAAATAACCAAAATTAAATAATATAATTAATAATAATTTTTTTGGTATTACAATTTTTATTTTTTATCAAATTTTCACTTTCAATATTTAAGAATGTTTTTTTGTTTTTTATATATTTTTCACTCAAAATCTGTTTTTAGTTTTTAGTTTTTTTAAATAATTTTGTTTGGTTTTTTCATAGAAAAATTTTAATATTATATTTATTTATTTATTATATAATTTTAAATTAATTTTTTTATATAAATATTAAATTGTCACAAATAAACAAGATCATCATCACTAGATATTTTTAATTTATTATCTTTGTACAAAATTTTATTCTAGAAACAGTAAGTTCTACCCGGCGGACAATTTTGCACTGCACTGTTAAATTGTTGTTGGCCATTATTATTATTATTATTATTATTAGTATTATTAATATTATTAGTTCCATTTATTTGTCCACTAGATCCCTGTTGTTGTTGTTGTTTTGAAATTATCTTAACTGAATGTTGTTGATTAACTAATGCTAAAGGACCACCACCACCACCACTAATACCAACGCCACCACTTAATAAACCACCACCAACATTTGTTTGACTAGATGAGCTAGCTGTAACTGTTGGTATCATTTGATGATGTGCTGATGTTGTTGTAGTTGCTGTTATTGAAGATGTTGATGTTATTGCTGTTGTTAATGTTGTCGATGCTATTGATTGTTGTGGCAGTAAATTATGTTGTTGCTGTTGTTGATGTAATTGTTGTTGTTGGTGTTGTTGCTGTTGTTGTGCTAGACATGATACTGATTGTAATTGTCTTTGTTGTAATGGCTGATGATGTAATTGTTGAATTTGTTGATGTTGTTGTAATGATGCTGGATGAAATGGTGGCAAACCAGTTGATGTTGGTGTTCCACAATTATTATTATTATTATTAACACTAATACCACAATTTGTATTACCACTTGGCGATGATAATGGTAAACAAC
Source organism: Rhamphomyia laevipes (assembly GCA_963920725.1). Taxonomy (NCBI): domain Eukaryota; kingdom Metazoa; phylum Arthropoda; class Insecta; order Diptera; family Empididae; genus Rhamphomyia; species Rhamphomyia laevipes. The sequence goes on from OY987257.1 coordinate 54,133,718, forward strand.
TACCAACTATTGCCATTGGTAATGATGGTTTACGATTAATTGTATGTCATCCATAAAAATATTGTGAATTATTATCACCACCACCACAACTGTTTGCTGTACCAGAACTATTTGTACGTAAACTACGTGGTATTGTACCATCAAAATATATTGTACCTGGACCAACTGTATGCGTTGATAAACCACCAATACCTAATGGATTTATATTTTGTGTTGTACCAGGTGGTGGTGATGGTGCAGTCATATAACCCATACTAGTTGGTATCATTGTACGACGTAATGTACCGTGATGACCCATCATTAAGTATGATGGTAATGGTGCAGCTGTATGATGTGATACTGAACTAATTGCAGATGGTGGTGGCATTAAAGCACCTATATTAATAATAAAATAAAATTAATTATATAAAATGTATTATTAAATTCATTTGAATATATATAAAATATATAAACTCATTTAATCAGGTGTAAAGTCGATATAAAATCAATAAGAAATTATTACTAATGGAAAGTCTAAATACACGAGTCAATCAACTAATGCAAAAAACACTATTGAAAATAGAAATTATTTAGACGAGAGTATTGAATTTGAAAGCAAGTAAAAATTAGTTATTGACATTAAATTTGTAAATTATTGAAGAATAAATTCAATAATATTAGACCACTTTTATTTAGTTTTGCGACTAGGACGAAATATTAAAATAGAATGATTTTGCTGAACAAATATTTCTTACAAATTATGATTGGCTTCAGTATCTATTCTCAATACATGTCCAAAGACATTATTTAAAAGTGGCTGCCAGTGATATTGCCTAACCGATGAATAAAATAACTCATTTTCTAAGTGCTGTTGTATTGTATTGAAGTTCATATCCCGGGTTTTATTATATAAAACAATATTTGATCTTCTGTAAAAATTATTTTACAAGTTTGTCAGCATTAAATTCAACATTGTTACTAGGACTCTGACACAATTATTTAAATTCTGTGATATTTATGAAATTATGAAGGATAATGATATGAAAATTATATAAAATAATATTAAATAAGTAAATAAAAAGTTAAATTAAATTGTTGAATTATTAGATAGACAAAACTTTTGCAGGAACCTTTTCCATTTCAAAATAAACCTTTGCCATTTCATTCCACTAAAATTTTAATATTCAAATGGCCGCAGTATTTTGACTGTGCAAAGATAACCTAATCATTAGTCTATTAATTTAAGGTTTGTATGAATGAAAGGACGAAATATTAACTGTTTCATAAAAATTTGTTTAAAAGCTGATAAGATCCTAAATTTGATAATTTAAAAAAATTTAATTAAAAAGATAATTTCAATTACAAATAATTAAAAATTTATGTTTCTTTAGCGATTACAGCGTATTTTTTTTGTAGAGTTCATACCGATAAAAAATATTGCGACCTATTTAAAGAATAGCATAAATATAACTTGACGTTGAGTAACTTTACTTTCTCAGATAATAAATAAGACAAATAAAATTTCTGGTATTGAAATAATTCAACCAATTGTTAATACATACTATATTTTTCATGTAGTATAAGCATCTGGGTAATCAGAATCTTGTACGTTGTATTCCTACTAATCCTAAGAAGTGTTCCGGAAACAAAAATTATATTTACTTCAATAAATATTATAGAAAATTAAATTTTTAGTCAAGTGGGGTTTAAATAAAGTTAATAATAATTCTTAGACGTCAATCGTGATCATTCTAAAATAATGCACTTTTCTATATTCCTTAATTAATTCATTATAATAATCATTCATAAATTTTACTACAGAATTACTATAGAAATTAAAAGGTTTATGGTGTCCCGGAAAATCTATATATCAAAATAGAAAAGTATAAATGATCTTGAGGCATTGATTATGTGAATGAAAATATTCAGTATGAGAGTTTCCTTCCTATCCAAATAATACTATCTATATCTAGATTTAGTATTACCGTATTTACAAATAAATAATGATTCCATTATAAAGAATATTGTTTTATTATTCCCGACCATAGACAATTTGTTGTTTCTTAATTTCTTGGGAATTTCCTTTAATAAAAAGGACAATATTTTATTTTTTATTTTTTTTATTTTTGAAAAGATATAATTTAATGTTGCCTAATTCATTTTTATGAGCTGCAAAATGGGCCAGCAAATAAACAAAACCACAAATACAAATAAAACAATTTCCATTTTTTGTTTTTTTGTTTTGTTTTTTAACATCTAGATATAAAATCTTCATCTTCGTGATAATAACTTTGTTTTCGTAATTGTCCTTTTCATATGAAAAATATAATACATTTACTTTAACAAAAACTTATACAACAAGATTTTATCTATATACATATTTATATATAAATCTACTACTACCAATAAAAATACAAATACTAAAACAAATAAATTTCAAGGTACATTTAATCGCCCACAATATTTCTTGTATTACACAAACAAGGATAACAACCAAAAAACTCCAATAATAAAAAAAAACGACTCCTTGAAAAATTATAAGTTTCCTGTGGGGAGTTTGTTTTCTATGTTTTTTTCTCGGTTATAATAATTTAATGTATTCTAATATTTTATGCTTTAAAAGAAAAAAAGACAACATTTCATAGATTATAATAATCTTGAAAAATTCCTTTAGCTTTAAATCATTTCTCAGAATTATTTATATTTAAAAATAAAAATTTTTTATTTAGCTTTTTGCTGAAAATTAATATACAAATTTTTTGAATTGTTTTTTTGGTTTGTTTTATTATTTGAGTTTTTAGAATTAAAATTTTTTTTTGAATATATTTTTTACAGAGAACGTTTTATTATTAAAAGGAATAGAAATTAAAAGGCACCAGTCACTAAGGAGTCATTATTGTGTTACTGATGTTGACAGATTTCATGGATATAATTTCTTCATATTGCCATTTATTCGCATTAAGAATTATATTTATTTTTGATAATAATTATAAAAAAAAAAAATTCAGTTGAATAAAAATACTAGAATTTTTAAAAATATTTGGCGAAAAAAAAAAACAACAATATTTTATGTCGTCGAGTGGAAAAATCCGTAAAGGAAATGTAATACGCTAATTATTATTAAAGATTAAAAAAAAAAAAAAAAAATGGAAAATTAATTTTTACACAATTTTCAGATTTCAATTCAAAAAAGATGGTTTTTATTTTTTTTTGGTTAATCTAAATTTAATGGCAAAGGCGTTTTAATTCTACCAGAATTGCTTTTATATTTCCGCTCTGCTGAAGATATTTTTGTATAAATTATTTTTTTTTATATAGAAAAAAGCTTACCAAAAAAGTATAGAAACCACAGGACATTTAATAATTGTTAAGTAGCCGAAACAGGTCCTTTTATTCGTTGATTAAAATATTATTTAGTGTACAGGAAAAACTTGAGAAATATGATAATTTTTGTAATTCAACAATTTTATAATCAATTTTTTCATTAAAATTGGTTTATTTTCAACTCTTTTTGTTTGACAGTTAATTTTAAATAATTCAGAAAAATTACTTATAATACTTAGCATGAAAATACAAATCTTTAAGTATGAATTAATGCATCGAATATGATAAAAAGACGGAGTCAAAGAAGATATCGAAAATACAAAATAGGTAGTTATTTAAACTGTCTTATTTCCATGTATATTCTCGAAACTTCCATTTTAATATTCGGCAGCTGTCGATGCCAGAAATATTAATTTGAAATTATTCATTAAAATATTTATTTAAAATAATTGAATTTTACAAGTCACTTGTAAAAGTCACTCGTCGCTTGTAAAATTCAACATTGAATTTTACAAGTGAAGAACACTTGTATTGGGAGCATGATTATAGTTTAACTATATTGTAACGAAAAACAAAAAAGTCACTATTGAATGAGTTTTGTTATACACCAGGTGCCGCTGGTTGATAAATAACAAATCAATTATGAATGAATGTTTCTTTAGAATTTACATGGTATAGTTAAATTATTTCATTCGGACTAGAAAGCCTGAAATCATATAAATTCGACGAAATTCTAATGCTTTTCGACAATATTTTCAAAATTTTGATATTTTAATTAATATTCAATTTCGAAAATCAATTAGAACAGAGAAAAAAAAAAACAATATACAAAAAAAAAAATCACATTACAAAGAATAATTATTTAATTTATTTCCACAAACCGGAAAATTTTAATTAATTAAATTAAAATGTCAAAAAACAGGATCAAATAATTATATATATATATTTGATATTTATATTAAAAGGATCAAAAAGATTTTACTTTTAAAAAAAAAAAAAAAAAATTAGATTTAAAATACCCTTAATTCACCCAAAAAACAACACACAAAAATAAAACCAATTTATTTAAACCATATAATTATCAAATAAAATGTCAACTTTTATATAATTTTTTTTTTTCATTTCAAATATCAAGTTAACCATAATTTTTTGACAAATCCTTTTTTAACTTTTCAACTACACAAATATACAAAACATTCATGACCATTTTTATATATACCCTAATCCTGTTTAAAGGCCACAAAAAAATAAAAATATTAAATAATATGTTATAGTTTTTGAGTTTTTGGTATAAGGTCCTATATTTATATTTGTGACATTTTCCATGAAATTGTGAATGGTAAAAAGGGTTTAATATTTTGTACATGATAAAAAACAAAGATTAAATGTCAAGACAAAAAATTAACCTTAATACTAAAATTTGACAGCAAATGAAATTATATAAAATATACAAAAATAATATATAAAACTATATTTTAATATTTCATTTTAAAAAAAAAAAATAACTATGGCCATTTTGTATAAAATTAACGAAAAAAAACAAATGTCACTTTTCTATTTAACTTGAAATGAACAAAAATAAGGAAATATTAAAATATCCTTGAAAAATAAAATCATTTTATTATGTATAATAAATATTTTGTATACCATTTATATGAAGTTAATAATAAAGTTAACCCAAAATAATGTAGTCAACTTGATTGTTCACTTCAAATAATATAATAGAGGTCATATTATAAGATGTATACATAGCCTATATTATTTTAAGTAAACACAAAATGACCACAAACCGGCAAATAAATTTGCAATATCCTCTGTTTATCTACAAACACCAAAATTCCATAAAATCACAAAAGTAAAAATAAATATGTATACAAATAAATCCGAAAGTCATACAAAATCTGAGCGTTTTGTTGAAAAGGTTGTTTTCCTTGTTATTTTAACACTTTAGTTACAACTAATATGAAAATTGAAATACTGTTAGAAACTAATAGAAGGACAATGATAGAGTTTCTTATAATGTAATACACTGGGTTATATTTTACTTTGGAATCATTCAAGAAGATTAGGTTTAACGAACGGAAACATCAATACGTTGAGAATGTGGGTAAGATGTGGGAACCCTGGAATACTTTCTCTTTGTCACAAACTATAAAAAATTTAAATATTTAAAGCGTAATTTTTTGACCGACATGGAGAAGGCAGGGAAATTGAGACCGTCCAGACTAATTGCATTCATGTGCGAGATGAATTCGAATTATGTGCTAGGTTAGAATAGGTCAGAGTGCAGAGTGTACAACGGACTTTCGAGCTCTAGATGCCCATCAATTCCTTCAAGCCAACCAATCAAGGTAATGCAATAATTGATTGGGCCAGACATCCAAATAAAGCTTTTATGTATTCTAAAAAGCTGTTCTGTATTTTTGTACTCTCGAGCGAATGTTATGCATTAAGTTATTTGGTTACAAATATATTCAGAATTATTATACTTTATACTAGAGTAAGTCGGTTACAGTTCTGTGAACTGTCAATAAAAAAGTTGAAATTATAAGAATTCAGTTTATGTACAATAAAAGTTGAATTGATTGCTATATTGGTGAAATGGCCTAATCACGATTAAATTATTTTCTACTGTTTTCCAAAGAAAAGATTATAAGCTGTGTAAAACGAGCCTAATCAAAGCCTGTCTGCGTGATTTAGTTCTCATTTCTTCTATATAAGTATATCATGCTGCCAAGAAAAAATGAATTTTTACTTAGTGAATAATACTGGCTAAATAATCGTGTATGCCACCAGTACCGTGAAATTAAATGCTTAAATGTGGTTCCGTATTATGAGCTAGGTAATTATTTATAATTTTATGGTGATAGTCCCCAATTTTTATACATTAAAATTTCTTCCAATTGGAAATTAGTTTAAATTATTTTCTTCATTAAATCACAAATGTATGTACATTAAATGCTTATAGATAAGGAAAAAGTGGACATGCTGAATAAAGATAATTAACTTAAATGGTATTGTAATGATGCATGTTTGGGAATTAGGTTAATTTGATAACATAAACCAATTTTATCACTTCATTGGAGAAGATGATTTGTGACGAGTTATTATACTTTTTATACACTGAGAAAAATGTATATTATGTTTTAATACTGAATAGTTCGTCATTTATAGTCAAGGTTGATGAATATATTATGTTTAGTACCTTAATATTCAGGACTTTCATATTGTAACGATTACAATAAAATTAGGAATATGTTATGTAATTTATTTATTCCCATGTCAACTATTTAATAATAATTATTATGAAAATCAAAAATGTTAAATAGCCAACTCTTATTTATTTTTAATAATATATATTACTGCCCAAAGTTCAGATTCGTAACACAATCCGTTTAAAAAGTAAGTGTTCTAACGTTTCAAAACTTAAATAGTATACCTCAAATTTCTATGTACTTTAGAAGCAATATTAAAATTTAAATTTTTAATAACTTATTTTCTAACCCGATTGAGATACGACATTAAATGGAACCTTCTTTGCGGTTTCTTCCTTGCTTGTGAGTTGCAGCTGCAAGGAGTGATATATTTTCTTAGTGTGTGGTAACAATTTATTGGTGGCTTTGAAAATCATTTTGTATATGAATATAATTTGTTAAATATTTACTAACCTCCACCCATTGTTGTATTGATTGGCATACCACCAATTAAATTTGGTGGTGGTGTTGGTTGTCGACTTCCTCCACCACCGCCACACGTAACAACCAATCCAGTTTGTGGCATTAGCATTGTTGTTACAGATGAAGTATGACCAGCCATACTAGATGGTGGTGGTATTCCACCATATGTACAATTTGCTGATGGTGCATAAGTCATATAACTCTGCGGGAAATGACAAAAAAAAAAAAGAAGATAGAAACAAAATTAATTTAAAATGATTATAAAATAGATTTTTTTTGCTTACCTCATTTCTTGATGATAAACTTGGTACTGGTACTGGTGTTGTTAAATCAATATCAGCATCAATTTCTGATATATCATCACTAAAACCATTTGGTATTTGTGTTTCACCTGTTGTTGATTTTTGAAATTTACCATCAATACTGCCACTACTTTTATTATTACTACTGGCACTGCTATTTTTACGTACTCGACGTTTTTGTAATACCATACGTCCAATTACTAATGTCAAACATAATAAAACACCAGCTGTTACAGATATTATTAAATATAAATAAAAACGTTCTTGATGTTCTGCAAAAAAAACAAAATTGATTTTTTTTTGTTAAATAATTCTTTAGAATATTACATTATTTTATGGTTGTAGTTGTCTATGGTGTCACAATAAGATCATGTAACATTAATTTTATAAATGTAAAAAAAAAATGGCTTAAAAAATAGATGCAATCTTATAGATTGTCGTAAAATCTATAATATCTCTGGAGAATTTTTGAGTAATAAATTATTCTTAGAATCATGGAATTATACATAGGAAAATTGTCTTTTTGGTTATCTTGAATAATTCAGAATCTTATTTTTTCTATGTGTCATACATAAAATGTCAATGTTTTTCTTATTCTACTTTTTGCTTTGTAATATAATTGATTTGGAAAAATAGTATGAAAATTGTATTAAATAATAAATTTTTAATAAGCGACATTAATATGAAAATTGTAAGTGGAGTGCTCAGTGCTGCTCCTAAAGAAGAATAGAAAATGTAAGGATTCCATAATTTTAATAAAATTAGGTATCTTTGAATTATATTTTTCAATTACATTTTTTGAGTTTAGTTTTTTATAAATGTTTAAGGGTTCATTTCACAGTGTAAGATTAACTAAACCGATTGTGTACTTAAGCATGAAACTTAACTTCACTGGGTTTCTCAATCAAAATTTTGCCTATTCTTAGCTGAACCGAAAAATGTGAATTCTAATTGGAAATAAAATTATTGTGAATGAAAATGTACCATAAAAATTAATGTGATATTGCAAACGTAGCGTTAATTTTAGATTGTTTTTAATAACTTTGTACTAATAACTTTTAAATGTAAATTTACTTTCTATTTATGTTTATAAAGTAATAATAAAAAATGTAAAAAGTGAAGATAACTCATCTGCCGGTTAAAATAAACCTCATTTTAATAAAGTCTTTAAGTTTGCACTGGAAGCCATAAAATAAAATAAACCGAAGGTTAAGCTCTGGGTAAAGTTTATGGTAAAGTTTAAGGATTGATTTGTTCCTTTAGGGCGGATTTCACAGTAGGACGAATATTATTGTTATAGCATCTGCCTTTAGGGCGGATAGGACGAATAATATTGTTATAGCATCCAAAATTTAACTGTCCATCCGTTTATCTTTTTTTTTTATTATAAAATCTGATGGAAGAGTCGCAATTACTCCAAAAATTTAATGGATAATCTATTTGAATTACTTATACTTATAGAGAAAGAGTAGAGTTAATGGTATCAGAAAAAGAAAGTTGATAAGTTCAGTAAAGATTAAAAATTATCGTAATAAAGAATTCGACAATTCTTAGAAAATATCGATGGACTACATCAACTAATCAATGCAAATTAATTTCATTAAATTTAAAATAAGCCGATTTAGGTTGCGAAATTTAAGTGGGCAGCTTGACGTAGAGTGGTCAACTTGATTTAGAAATGTCAAAATATATTAAAATTATTGTTGTGTTGAAATTATTAAGCTGGTGGCAGAATACGTCAAAATGAAAATCAAAATTCCGTACATATGTCGTATTATTCCACCACAAATGTTTTTTTTATTGATTTAAAAAAACTGTTAAAAAAAGGAATTCGTCTGAATACAAAAACATCAAATTATAATTACATATGACAGATGACGCTATTTTATGCGGTATTGTGTTTAGTTAAGGAAATAACGACAGCGACACCATCGTTGACGAAAAACACAGCGACGCATTCTGGGATCATGTTAAGTTTGTACTTTAAAAATTAATATTTGAAAAAATTGTTATATAGTTCAACGTTTGCTAATAATTTTGTTAACACAAAAACCAATTAAGAATATTATAAATATTAATTTATTAAATTTATAAATCATTCGTTGATTAGGAATATTTAATTAAATTTTAAATTAATTTAAAATTAAAATGTTGGAAATAGTGTAATATTAAAAATTTATTTTGATTCGTTATAATAAACTTCTCTTTTTTTTGTAAATTCTACATCAAATCAAAATCCTTGGTGTTTTTACTATGATCCTATCTAGATTGTTAAAATATTAATAAAAAATGAAAATATTATAAATACAAATATACAATTAAACCCACACGATTTTTCCGTTGACCTATTTATTAAAATTGCGCCAAAATAACATCGAAATTGTTTTGGTGATTTAATAAATTTGAATATTTATGAAGGGATGTTAAAATCAATTTATTTATGAAAAAAAGAGTTGTCGCCTGTTGTGCTTCACTTTGAGGAAAATTTCATAAAATATTAAATAATTTATTGTCACTTACAATGTTACCAAAATTTGATATTTGATATTATTATTTTTTTAATTCTTTTTGCAGCATTTTAGGATATAATGTCAAATTTTCAATTAAAATATAAATCCAAAAAAAAAAAAATATTTAATTAATAAAAAATTACTTAAAAACTAGTTAAATTAAATAATAATTTATCATTTTTATAGAAGGATAACTTTATAGTGAATGTAATATCCATACCGGAAATAAAAAGTAAATTAAAAATTTATCATATCCGGTGAATCGTTTAATTTTTATTTTATTGAACATTTTTCTACAAAATGTAATTTATTTATAAAATTGAAATTATTGTTATTAATAAATTAAACTATAGTCAAATTAAATAAAAAAAAAATAATTGTTAGTTATTTTTTTTTTGCATTTTATATGGTAATTTTACATCAATAATGATCACTCTATTAAAATTAAATGAAAATATAAATTTTGAATATAATTAATTACAATTACGAAAATTACAAAATTTTATTAAAAATAACTTGATGACGCCAATTTTCAATAGATTTATGGCGCCAAAATGAAAATGACAAGCATTAGATCATTTTCCAATAATGCGAAGTGAAAAAAGGATTTTTTTTTGTTAAATGTTTATTTATGTTTAAGTATTTTAAATATTTTTTGAAAGGATATTCGTATTTTGTAAATGGCTATTAATAATTTTTGTTAATATATAATTGAAACAACGATTTCATGCACGCATAATGTATTAAAGTTTCTGTTTCCGTTTGTGACAGAATTACCTATTGAAAATGAATTATAATCCACGAACGAAATTTACTTGAACCTACTATAGAATAATTTATACTATTCTTAGAGTGGAATTGACTCTCGATAAAGGCACTATAGAAAACTTTTAATTAGTATACAATTTAATTGCATGGATTTAACAATGTCGTTGTATTGCATATTGAATGCTTATTGAGTCTTGACGGTCACCTGTACAGAAACTTGATGATCAATTGTCAAAAATTCCAATTTGTAGTAAACTTTTTGATTTATAAATCCGTCTGCAATCTGGTGCAGATGCAGATAACTTGATTTTGTCGAAATAACGATACTGTGTATTTCAAACGACTTCTAATTAAATACGTTTTTAACAGAGTTGTCCATTTTTAACAGAGTTGTACACAGAGTTGTGTACAGAATAATTCTTTAGAATTTTATGTACAGAATTAGTAAACATTAATTTTTTACGTAAAGAATCTAAAGAATGTAAACTATCAGCTATTTATTAGCAAGCCTACATAAGTGTCATTGTTTTCGACAGATTTTTACAGTATTTTTGACAGATCGGTTATTCGATAAATTTAATTTATTATTACTTGTAGATGATTTTAGTGTGGTTGAATTTGTTGCATTAGAAATTTGTATTGTTGTTGTCTTACTATTCAATGAAGAAGAACCAACTAGCATTATCCGAAAATTTGACATTTCATTTTGAGACCTAATGTATTTGTTCTATATTATTTATAAAAACCAACATTTTTTACATTGTTTACCATGATTTAATGCCATTTGCTCTACTCTGATTTTCATTGAAGAATTTAATTGAATTAGGAATTTAATTAGTATTTTAATAAGTAGATTCTTATTTCGGGTTAAAAATAGACTAATACAAAAAGCATTTTTTAATATATATATTATTAAATTTTCGTATAAGTTTCCACACGATTTACGTTTTCAATTATAATTTCCAATGAAATTGATTTTGTAATAGTATATTGTATATTGAATCAGTAACAACTATGAAAAATCAATTAATTAAATAATATTTTCTTAGTGCATATTATAAAAAAAAAATTCCAAACACAATTTTTTTTTAGGTCAATAAAAATATTTCCATGCAATGAAAATCTGATGAAAATATTTAAGAAAAACAATTTTTGTTTTAACAAATAAATTCACTTTGGATTTTATTTTCTTATAGGATATTCACTCAAATAACTAAGAGGAATAAGGATCAATAATAACAAAAACACAAAAAAGGAATTGCATACAAATATACACAATCACTTACGTTTAATGAAAACATATGTTTCAATCCAGTTTGCAATAAATCCAATTACTTCAACTTTTTCTAGTGTTGATTCATTAGTGCAACCAACTGAATCATTATTTTTAATTAATTTCGTAACAGAATTTTGTATTAAAGTGATTTGATTTTGTTGTTTATGGCATTTTTTATAAAAATAATTTTTATTTTTTATAGTATTATTTTGTCTAATAATTGTTGTATTTGTATTAAAGAATATATTATTAAATTTTTGTAAAAGGATTGAATTATTATTTGTTGGATATATTGAAGACAGTTCTACAGACGATTCTAAGAGATAATATTGAAAAAAATAAATATAAATTTTAAATAAATAATAATAAAAAATAATTTAATTAAAATATAAATTAATTTGGATTAACAAATTTTAAAAAATGTAGTTAGTAATCTAAATTTAAATCATAATGGCAAAATTTCATATTTGGGATATTTTGTATGTGGGACATGCTTTTTGTAATCTCAATGATTCAATTTCTATATTCTTAAAAAAAAGTTAGTTTAAATGTTTTGGTTAGTTCTGTAGATAGTACAGATAGTACTTCCACCTAAGATTGATTAGGATGAGATATTTATTATTGCATAATATTATGTAGTAAAATTTGTAACATAAATAATAAACTACGCTTAAGAGTACGCACCTAATCTAAATTCAATATGTTTTTTCTATCACATGCTCACGGAGATAACTGATATTTTCACTAAATTTATAAAAATATCCTTTAAATTTAAATAATTTACGTCTGTTTTCCAGACACAAAACTTCACGCTATTGTCTACAAATAAAGTTCAATAATATTTGTTTTTCTTTTTTCGTTATCTGCTAAATGTTATCAGTTCTCGGGATCATGACTTTTTTTAAGGATATTTTATTCTGTACAGTTTTATAGATAAAATATTTTTTTTAAATTTATTTATGGCTGTCACTAAATGTCAATGTGTACACTAAAAACAGGGACTCAGAAATTGTATGTATTTTTTTAGGGATATGTCACAAGAACTTATTATCTTTCTAGCATTAAAAAAATATATATAAAAAAAGTTAATTTTGATCTATGAAAGTGTGCGTAATAAAATATCTTTGAAAAAAAATGGAACTAATGAAAACAAGACATTTCAATTTTTAACCCCTTGGCCATTACACGTTTTTATTGAAAGTTTTTAAATTTTTGGATACAAAAACTGTTTCACGAATTTTACAAATAATTTTAGTAGCTTTTATAATCTCAGGTAGTTGGTAGTGTCGACAGGTGATAAGCGAAATCGCCAGGTGAACACCGAAGAATCTACACCGTAACGTATTTTGTAATCCACTCAAAATATTTGAAGTGGATTGTTGTAGAATAGATTTTGAACTACGATCCACGTGAAAATTTTTCTTGTTTAGTGTAGTAAAATTTTGATAGATAATCGCCAGATTGATAGATTCACTGCTCATTATGCTACTTTCCATTAATATTCAATGTTGTTTTTGCCATATTAAATTCAGACGTAAATATTCCCTGTATAAATAAATTTTATTTTAATAAATCAAAATAATTTGGCGTCACTAAACGATAAAATACATCACAACAACTGTCAATTGTAGACTATTAAAATTTCTTCGAAATAGTCGCTTTGATTGACTTACAACGTTGTATGTGCATCGGTTAACAATCATACAAGAGTCGTATTTATAAAACCACGACTTTACAGACTACGTATGCACAATGTGAATAAGATAACATTATTATTACCGTATAATGAAATTAGGTAAAAAAGTGATTTCGCTTTGGATTTATGCAGTGTCATTTAAAACATAAAAAACTCATGAAATTTATACTTTTACGTAATTTGTTTTTATGTTTTCTATTGAAATTTAATTGAATAATTGAATTTTTAAATTTTCTAAATTAACTTTAATTATATAAATTAATTTTTTTTTGTGTAATCGACGAATTACGAAATAAAATTTTTAGTAATTAAATTTATTAAATAATAAAGAATATTAAATTATGAAATTATGTTTTACAATTTACCATATTGTAAGTAAATGTAGTAGAAAAAAAATATATTTTTAATAAGTTTTCATTGTTGATTTTATTTTTTAATTTTATGCTAAAAATAATTTTTATTCATTTTGACAACAAAATTTATGCTTTATATGTAAATAGTTCTATTTTTTTTAAAATCCCAGATAAAAATAACACACAAAAAATTCCCTATAAACACAGATTTTAAAACTATTTCTATTTTAAGACTATACAATTTTTATACATTTTTTTTTTTTGGATATATTCCAACCAGAAAATATGTAGAAACTTTCTATTTATGTTTACATATTTAATAAATTGTTTATGTAATTTCTAAAGTGTTTTGCATAAATTTGTTTGTTTAGAAAATTTATGAAATTTGTTTTTGTGTTTGTTGCTAAAACAATTTTCATTTTTTTGTCAGGTCATAACAATTTTTTTTTTTCAGTTGTTTTTTAGATGCTTGGGTGGTCTACAAAAATTTGTTAAATAATTATTAGTTCAAAATTTATGAAATGTTAACGATAAACAAGCGGTTGTCAAAACTTTTTATTTTTCTAGATTTTTTTAGTGAGGCCCTTTGTTTTTTTCTCGTTTAAGAGTATACCAAAAAGTATATCAAAAATGCTGCAATTATTTACAATTTACATGATTAATATAGAAGTTTACGATTTTAAACTCAGCTGATACTACTTTAGTCAGCATTATCTTTTGGTTTATAATATAAACTGAATAAATTAGAAATTTTGTTTGCTGTACTATACTTGATAGTATGTTTATGTAAAATATATCATGGCTTCAAAATATTTTAAATACTGGCCACCATTTCGTAGTGCCTTAGATTTTATTATTGGCAGAGAGAAATATATAATTACAGTTAATAGCTATCAGCCAATTTGAATTCGAAATTTTAATGATTTGAAATTATACATCAAAAATTGATATTGAATTTATAGCTATCGAATTTTTACTGCAATGAAAACAAATAGTCTAATTTTGGATAAGCATAAATCTTTCATTGCCCATTTTGAAATAAATTCATAAACACTAAAGTTTGTAGAACTTCAAATTTACTTGTGATTCTGACTTTATGGTCCAAAGATGTATATAAAAACTGTAGTACGATTTGGTTTTGTACCAATATTGTCACTAAAAACTTATAATTAGCAATTAATCCTTTATCATAAAATAATATATTTAACCTTTTAAACAAAGATTCAAATCAATTTTTTAAAATTTTCATTTCTACGTAGTTCCTAAACCACAAAAATAATCAAAACTTTAATTAAAATTGAAAATAAATCCATACAAGTCATCGCAAACTGCGATACTCTCTAACAATAAAGTTCATTTTTTTTACTATCCTATTCGTATATGTTCTATATGTCATCATAGTCCTAGAAATCATAACTTTTAAGGATATTATTTTGTTTTGCATAGTTCAATAATAAAAAAAATTGTTTTCTTTTCATACGTTAACACAAATAAATTTGACATTTTTACCATATAATAGCAAAAAAATATGGCAGAAAATTAATTTATTTAGAAATGTAAAATGAAACAAAAAATAAATGGTCATGTCAGAAGTCAATTCGTTTTTTTACCTAAAATTTTATTTTTAATTGAATTTACCTTCTAAACTATTGTCATTACGTTTTAGTAATGGTGGCATTGGTGTTGATGTTATTTCGGAAAATGAAAAATCTAATGGCCGACCAATATTTTGATTATTATTTGGTAAGCCACCTTGTAATTTTGGTGCTGGTGGTATTGCTTCTGATTCTTTATAAAATTGATCTTCATCATATAATTCATCTTGATCTAAATCTAATTCAGCTTGTTGTGGTTCATCTGGTTCAGCTGATATTTCATAACGATCTTTTAAAACTTTTCGTGGAACTAAGTAAAATAATGAAAAATGTAAAATTTTAATAATTATATTTTAAAAATTTCTATACATTATAATTATTAGTTACTTACTGCACGTATAAACAACTTTTAAATACATTTTAACTTCTGACCGACATGGATTACCAAATGTTGATGAATCTGCTGATAATGAACAACGTCTTCGACCATGACATGTTTGCATTACACTTTCTGTTGCCCATGATGCCAAACAAGCTTTTTTTTTTTTAAAAAAAAAATTTTAATAAGGAAAATTTAAAATTTTAAAATTTTTGAATAATTACTTTCATCCTTGACACCATGTGGTTGGGAACATTGTACACTTTCGTATTGTGTTCGACCAAAACTTGCACTATAAATTGCTATTCTTGAATATGGATTACAAACTAATTGCATATTATCATTTTCACAAGCAACTTTACTCCGAAATTCATCTAAAATAAAAAAATATCGAGTTTAATAAATGATTAAATTTAAATAAATTAAATTTTATAATAATATTATAAATAAGAATTTTTTAAATCTGTTGCGTACATTGAACTTTAAAGTTTATCCTTGTTGACTTTAATATTAAAATAAATTACACAAAAAAAAATGATTTATATATAAAACTTTTTTAATTGAAATTTATTGTCCCGATTGTACAATTTTAATTTGATTGAAAAATCAATAATGTAAACTACCCTTAATTGTATATAATTGAACAAATTCTGTGAAAAAGTTTAACTCTTCAAATGTTATAACAATATTCTTGCAGCAACTTAATAATACTTCCTAGATTTTGATTTTTTTTTTTGATTTCTTAAGGATTTCACTTTAAAATTTCAATTTTATTTCTTGTTGTTGTTACAATACCCTAAAGACATCTGCTACTGCTTTTTTTTGTTAACCATATTACAAAAAAAAAAATGGGAATTGGGGGAAATTGAAAATGAATATCAGCAATTTGCTAGTTCTTTTTTTGTATATAATAGTAAATTGTCTTTTGTAATATAGCAAAAATTATAAATAAGAAGATCCTAAAAAGAGTTTCCTAAAATAAAATAATTTATTTTAAATTCCAAAAGAAAAATGTAAATTAATTTGTACATTAAGAAGTTGGCATATGACAAACTACTGTCACAATGTGACAAAAATTGGCATGGATCACAATATATCTTTAATTTGATACATTTTACACATAACTATAAAGAAGCACCTGAAGAGTGTTCAGTAAGTAACATATTTATCAAAAATCATACATAACAAATTATTGACGATATTTTTCAATAAAATTTCAATTATTGGTACAGTATTGCTAGACAATTTATGATTTTTGTATTTACAATTCTTGTTTTAGTTAAAACAATAAAAATTGGACTATTTGTATATGGAAACGATCTTGACGGAAACAAATTACAACTCTCCCAAAAAAAATCAAAATAATTGGAAACTAAATTTTTTATTTTAAAGTAACATTCTATTCGCTATAAAATTAAATATCCTTAAGGAAAATACAACACAGAAAAAAAGCCTTCCAGTAAAATACCAGAAAAAATATAAAATAGGGAAATCGTTAAAAAGGCTAACAAACCTTGAAAAACTCTTGAAATTTTTGTTTTTGTATGTGTGTCATTTCATAATTTGATGTACTAAATTGTTCCATTTCTTAGTAGAAATTTTTATTTGAACAATTTAAACGGAACGGAAAAGCTAATTTTATAAATAAATTTTACATTAATTTTTTTTTCCTAGAAAAACCAATTTTTAGTATCAAAAAGAATTCATTTTGGCTAAACATTTTCTTTTTACCTATTCAGTTAATAAAGAACAGGAGAAAAATATCCTTTTTTTTAGGAAAAATAATATTTTTGTCTTTGTTGTTGTTGTTGTAACAAAAGTATATAAAAATCAGTTAGAATTTTTCCTTATTTGTGGTACTATATATAAAATTTTTATCACTTTATTCAATGTTCTAAGGAGGTTTACTTATAATAATAATGTCTAATAAAAGAGTACATATAAATTTTGCTCAGTTCAATGAATATGTTGAGTTGAAGGAAAATAAAATTGTATAAAAAAGTATTGATAAGGATGTTACTTAACTAAATAATATAAAGGTCCTGTAAGAAAAAAAAATAAACCATTATTTGCAGTACTAACATTACTAATACAAATACAATTTTGTAAGACTATCAACATCATATTTGATATGTGCTAAAAGCGAAAAAACACGAGCATGTCCTTTTCTATTATAATCATCACAGATTTTTCAAGGCAGAAAAAAAAGGATCTATAATAATATTTGGTTTCCTAATGATACGAGTATACGATAACGAATTTTATCTTTAAATTCATATAAAAATTTTGTTGTAAAAAAGGATATTTACTTAAATATTTGTTAAATTTTGAAGGTTTAAGATGGTTTTTCATTGGAATGTGTATGTGTGAATTGAGAAAAGTCATATTCTTATCGTTCCTTGTAATAAGGACTTTTATATATACATTTTTCTTTCCTATTTTCTTTTCGTTTGATTGATAATAATTTGTTTTGGACAAGTGCCATGTGCTATATTTTTTGGGCAACAATAAGGAAATTTTATGTGCAACAACAAGGATATTATAATATAATATATTTTTGAAAGCCATAAAAATTAGGATATTATATAACATTTTTTTTTCTTGTTATTGAAGATAATATTTGGTATAGTAAATTTTAGTACAGAGGGTATTTTTCAGACAGATTTTAAGTAAAATTTTGTCATGGAATCGGTTTATTATGTGGTTTTTTTTTTGTTGTTATGGCAAAACGTTAAATAGAGAATATGAAAACATTAAAATTGTTGTAGATATAGTGTTAACTATGAAGGATTTAGTCAATTCTTATGCAATATTAAACAATAAATAGAAATAATGAGAAACATTAAAGCTTAATAGAATTTTATAGACTCCAGTACGAGTAGTAATTTGAATTTAAGTTGAACATTTGTTTTTGAAAAAGGAAATGTATATAAAGATCATTATCAAAATTTTAATTCAATTGGTTTTAATGTTTTAATGATGTTTTCTTGATTTTCATAGAAACTTTAAAAAATGGAAGTAAAGGCTTCATAAAAATAGAACTCGCTATCAAATAATAAATACCGCATTTATTAATGTTTTAAGGATCAATTAAGTCAATTTGATTTTGATATGATTTACTGGGGGAGGGAAATATAAGTCAATGAAATATCGCAAAGAAAAATGGAAAATTTACCACAAGAATTGAAATTCAAAAAATATAATGAGAATAGACCCAAAAATATGAAAAATAGCCCAAAAATGTATCTTCAACTTTTGTTCTATACAGTAACGTCAATTTAAATAATTTAAAACCATTAGTTTTTGCTTATGATGGACATATCTGAAAAGGAAAATATTAATCTGAAAAAAATGAGTAACGCGTAGTCCGAGTAGTGCTGCGCCTGCTGTATCACAAACTGTTATATTGTGAGCGATATTTCGTTTATTAAAATTTGGGTCATTTTGTATTATGAAAAATTACCCAGCAACTTTAAATGAAAAATAACCCAACAAAAATTAAATATCACCCAAAATTTGGGCCTTTTTTCATTATGAAACTTAGCCCATATTTATATAGAGTTTTTTTGGGCAATTTTTAATATTTTTAGTTTTTCTGGGCGGTATTTCATTAAGGGCTATTTTCCTGCTCCTGATTTATGAATGAAATTGAATGAATTATTGTTTTTTTTTTTTTACAAAATAGGAAGTAAGGCATCAACAGAATTGTTTAACTGGCTTACTGTTTTTGACAAAATTCAATTTACTTTTCAATTTATAATATTTCCATTTAATTAGAAACTGTAATTTGCTAATCAGACCAAAAATCTTTACAGGAAGAATATTTATATTAAAATTTAATTAAATACTGCATTTAAATATCAAATTCCCAAAATCTGATTAAAAAATTCATTTATCTGCATACAGAAATATTTCTCATACATAATTATTTAAAGACTTTTAAACTTTATGGAAAATTAAAAAACATAATTTAAATTAAAACATTATAAATCGTCCTAAAATTTTCATAATTATATTGTAAAATTTTCATAATTATATATAAATGTATGTACAAATAATTTAAATTTGTATTGTAATAATGACTTTAATAGTTATATGACAGCCCATTAGGAGTCATGACAGTTTGCTGTTGTCAAGAGAAAAATTACTTGCAGTCTTTTATTACTAATAAAATTATATGCAAAAAGAGGACATGCTGTTGTAATATTTGCTTATTCAGCAGGATATCCGGAATATTTATTACATACAACAACACACCATAGAAAAAGTTCTATTTTAAAAGTATTTTTGAATTGTGCAAGTATGTGTTCATGTTCTGTACTGTTATAATGATCTAAATATACATATATAAAAAATTCAAAATGAAGAAATACTTAAAGAAATTTACCAAAGTACTTTTGGAAAAGCTGTTGAGTTGAGAAAAGAGCAGGACCTTTAGAAAATTTTGTTGCTATAGTATTTATTAGAAAATTTTCATTATTATGTATATATGTATAAATTCTAATAATATTGAAAATTAGGTTAAATTTTATGAATTTTAATAATGTGGTGCAAAGTTGTTGGATATTAAAAATAAAACTTATAATTTTTAGTTAAAATGAATTTTGGACAGTAAAATTTTTGCATATTGTAATTTAATTCTAAAATAAAATAAATGGATTTTTGAAATGAGTTGGAATTTTATAATTTTTGATTGTTAAAGAAATTTATATATATAAAATAATTGTTGTAAAAATTATGGTTTTATTTTCATAGAAAAGTTTTATAATAAAATTTTCAATATTTATGTTAATTTTATATCCTTGAAGAACTTTTTTTTTGGTAGTTGTTACTAAGGAAAATTTTGAAAATATATTTAATATTTTGTGATGGTTAAGGAAATGTCAAATTTAATAATTGTGGTTTCTTGTATTAGAATATAATTGTAATCAATAGAAGCAGAATTAATATCAAAAGAATTAGTATCTAAAACAATTAGTAGAATTTAAGGATTTAATTTTTCAAAACCCTTTTTCATAGTGCTAACAAAAATTAAGCGACTGCGAAGTTTTCACAAGTCGGTCGGTCAATAATTTAGATTTGCAGTAAAAACAAAACAATTTGTTGAATTAAAATTGAAAATATTAATATTGTGCAGTTATTTCATTCAGTAAAAAAAGACAGCAACATGATGTTTATGCTATGAATAATCATCGCACTTAAATTTCTAAATTAGCATAACACTAAATAAAACTCTTAGAAAGCTAATAACGATTCAGTTAATGTTCAGAGTGAAGCTAGGAGCTGTACTAAATCTGCTCACATATATTTAAATGAATCTGTAAAGAGTATTGCAAAGCTGTTAAGCTGAACGAAATGTGATTTTAAATCTCAATGGTATTAAACTCTCATGTACAAGTTTGTAGTGCTACGGATTTTCATATAAATGTATTTATTTTGGTTCTTGAAGCGTTTTATTGTTCAAATTACAACTTTACATTTTATAACTTTAGTTTTTATTAGAGTTCTTTTGTAAAACTAAATAAATAAAATTACTCTAATTATCTGCTATAAAAAGTGGAAGGAAATTTCTATAGAATTAAGACGAAAGTTATGTAAATTAAAATATACAACATAAAATAAACCTCTTCGCGTAGCTGAAAGCTCTAATATGCACACACTAAGTTGTACTCATAGCGCGTCAAAACACAGTTTCAGCATCGCTAATAGCTTTATTCTGAACATGCACTGAACTATAGACAAATTTACTGAACTATAGACACTATAATAAAAATGTAAATCAGCAAAAATAAATAATTCAGTAAAATTTAACTGCAACACATTATTTGAAATTATTGTGAAATGTTGCTGTAATTGTAATTTTATACGAACATGATACAGACCTGTTAAAAACCTCGTTCTTACTGTTTTGATAAATACACATAGTTACATAGTTAAACAGCCTTCAAATCTTTTTATAGTCCTGGTGATATGCTTTTATTTGATTAATATTTGTTATTTTAGCCAAATCCCTTGCAAATCACCAGTACGACTAATACTTTAGCTTATACTATGTATTCATAAAATTATGTTATAATTACTTATTAGAATTTATCATATTAGTCAAGATGGTAAAATAGTTGTAATATTTAATTCGAATATGCCCGAAAAAATACTTTAATAAAATTGTACTCAATCATAAAAACGTATACTAGCCTGAAATTTAATTTCGAAAGGATTCCTATACCATAAGTATTTATAAAATATTTAAAAAAAATAAAACTTCTTACATAATTATCGAAAACAGCTTGTCCTAATCTAAATTTCAAATTTCCTCAAATAATTTATTAAAATTACAAACTTTACATAATAATATCTTTCTTACAAAAAAAAAAATATTTTCAAGATAAATTTATTACTCATATAACATTTTCCATTATCCTTTCACCTATTTTTTTATTTATTTAAATCCTGGGATCATATAAATATTCTTCCTTAAATACACATACAA
Source organism: Rhamphomyia laevipes (assembly GCA_963920725.1). NCBI lineage: Eukaryota > Metazoa > Arthropoda > Insecta > Diptera > Empididae > Rhamphomyia > Rhamphomyia laevipes. The sequence goes on from OY987257.1 coordinate 54,156,067, forward strand.
AAAAAAAGAAAAGAAAGTAAAAACGATATGTAAATTATGAAGATAATCAAGGCAATAAAGATGTTAAAAGCATTTAATGTACAACAACCAAAAAAAAAGTATCTGGTATTAGAGGTTTCATATTAATATCCTTTTTTATTTTGGTTTTAAGTAAATTCATTTTTATTATGTCAAAAGTTTATGGATACATTCAAAGAAATATGTTCAGTTCACAATTTAATATTTCCCTCTAACCTAAGAACATTTTCATTTTTTTTTTTGGTTGTTGTCATTTTAGTATAATATAAAATGTTCCTTTTACAAGGATAATCATTATTATGCACAATGCAAGCCAAGAAATAATTTAAATGATTTTTTTTTTTTTAGTTTATATAAAAGAAATAAAGATATGCCAAAAACCATTAAAATCATTTTATGAGAAATTTTAATAATACATAATAATAATTCGCAAATCCTACTGTAACGACAACGCTCTCTATATAACATAAAGGATATAAAAATGTATATATCCTTTTTTTTCATTTTCTTTGTCTATATAAATGTAGCTGGAAAATCTCAACACATTAAATTTACAAGCGTATAAAAAAAAAATTATGTGTTCAACAATTTTTCATTTTTCATTTTTCATTTTTTTTGATTATTATTATCCTTGAAGATGAATTATAATTTATGAAAACAGAAATTTTGTATGATGCATACATATATGACACTCTAGTAAAAAAAAATGTGCAACGTATTTTAATATTTTTGTATGTTTTTAATAATATAGTTGCAAATTTTGTTATTATGGTTATCAAAAAAAGCATGAAAAATTTACATTTTATAGTAAGTACAAAATATGAAGATAAATAATAGAAATTTTTTTTAATAGAAATGTATACAGAAAATTATTTTATGTTTTTGATACAAAATTATCCTTTTTAAATGAACTATATTTTTGGAAAAGGAAAATAAGAATATTATGTATTTTTAATATCACATCTTTATGTTTTTATGATTCTTTTTTATGAAATCTTTGAATATTATTGACGTATAAATATTTATTTTCTGTACCAAGGAATCGTAAAATATTTGAATTTGTAACGTTTTATTTTTTACATGTTCATTCAATTTGGAACAATTTCATGTGACATTTCATTCTAATTTGGATCTACTAATTTTATATGGATTCTAATATTCAATTTCGTTATGGTAAAGAAAGTTTTAATTGGAACAATCTAATGGTTATTTAAATATAGTGGAAAATTTGTTGTCAGCAAATGTTCTCAACCGTTTGCGTTTTGCCAGTCTTTAAATCACAATTAAATATTACAAATTTTATTGTAGTGGTAATGACTTAATGCTGATTCAACTTAAAATTGAACATGCGATCTAGCACTAGTGTAAAAGTAAATTGAATATTCGCATTAAAGTGGAAATTATAAAATTGATGCAATTTATAAATTTCACTCGAAATATGTAACCGAAAATGGTAACTGACGAGTTCATCGAGTTCATAATTAAGATTATTCTTAATTTTTGTTCCTTGAAATTTCTTTTTCTTTTATTTCACAAGCTAAACATCGGTACCAATTTGATAATCGAACACATATTAATTTTTAAAATTGCGAAAACATTCAAAAAACGTTTTTTTTACTAGGAACAGGGAATACCCAGCATTAAAATCTTCTACTCAAAGTGAAGATATTGTTAAAACAATAAAAGTAAGTCAATTTCTTACATTTCTTATAAATTCACAATTATAATTCGTATACTTTTACATCCCCTTTTTAAATAATTCTCGAATTGGGATCATCGGTAGTGTGATGAAAATTCTTGGACTTATATATCATAAAATTAATCTCTTAACATAGTTTTTAATATAGTTTTACGATGAACTTGTATTTCGATGCTCACTTTCAATCAACTCATTTTCGATGAACTCGACGGGAATCATCAAAAAATACCAATTATTTTTATATAATCTTAAACACGAGTTTTCATAGAATTCTATATACAAAAATTTTTTTGCGTCAACAATCAATACTTAAATATCCTCAAGAACTAAAAATGAAAAACAAAAATCCTAATTGACTATTCACAAAATAACAGGCTATTATGCTTAGCATTCAATGAATATATAAGTAGATACTCCACAATAACAATACAATATCATACGCAATCCTTTTCTCCTTGACCTAGGGCTATTTTGAATATTCCAAATAATTCTGTCAACAATATCCTTTTTGATTATTATTATTATTATTTTTTTGGTATATATTTATTATCCCAGCTAATAAGGAATACATAAACTTGAGATTGTCTATATACATTATGTGCGTTTGTATATAACGATTTTTATAAATATATACTGTTAAAGCTTAAAATAATATCCTATATTCTTTGTAAGGCTTCAAAAAAAATATATAAATAAATTAAAGAATGATTTGCAGATTTAATAGAGGAATAGAACAACAGAAATAATGAAATTGTCAACATTTTGAGATAAAATTATATAAGATTTATAATTTTCATGTAACAATAATGGCCTATAATTATAATTTTGATAATATTCTTTACAATCCATAATTAGAGATTCCAGTTTCCCGGAAAATTTTGTTCGATCTTTTTTAATTTTTCGAAAATTTATCATTTTTGCTCTATATTTCTCAAGAATATCGAACATTATAAGTCTTAGAAGTAGAGACAATACTGAAGAATGGAATTATGAACAATTAAAATTTCAGTTTAATATATTATCTGGGAATCCTGGGGCTTGTTGTTGATTAACTTGAAGTTTTTTAGGGTAATGATTTTGAAATTTATTCAAAGATTGCTGCAGCAATAACGATTTCTCTTGATTTTTAACTAAATTTTTGTAATTGCAATTTTATTTAAATTGTAATAAATAGATTACTGCAAAAAATTTTGTGTTATATTAAAAATCTATGAGTGATTTGCCCCTGATTTTAAATTAATGAACAAATGTACAAAAATTAGGTTTGTTTGAAAATCATACTTCAATGAACACAAGCGCTTAAACTTAAAAAAAAAATATTATATAAAAAAATACAAATATCATCAAACCCTTTTTATGCAAATCAAATCAAACATTTATTTTCAAATAGTTATCCTTTTTTTTCCAAATTGTTGTATCATTTCACTCCATAATCAAAATTATTCATAGCCATTCTCAATAAACGACAAGTTAAGGGATGAATTTTTTGTCTGTGTCTGTACCACTAAAAACTGTACCAAAAAAACAAGAAATTTTATATTATATTATCGACAAAAACATATATTCTCCCCCCCCCCTCTTTTCCTTATATACAAATATTTTTATATATATTTTTTTGTCCTTTTTCAAGAAAATAAAAAAATAAAAAGGACAAATTTACTCTATCGAAACCTAAATCCGAAAAGCAAATTTAACCTAACAAAAAAAAAGCTAATTCCCATTAACTTGATGATATTTTTTCTAATCGTATATATGTTTTTAGGCAAAGAAAAAAATCCTTTTAAATATGTAAAAAAGAAATATCCTTTTAAATATTTTAGTATATATGCGATTTCTTTATTTTTCTATTTTTCTTTATTATCAAAATATCCCAATCAATTGAGGGAAATATAATTTTCATTTCATTATTTTATGATTTTCTATATTTTTTATGTTATTTTTATACAAAATATAATTTTTTGTTAAATTATTGAATTATTGTAAATAACCGCAATTTATTTATTATTTAAATAAAAAATGAATTGAAGAAATTAATGAGCAATTCCATAAATAGGAATTATATTCTGAATTAACAAATTCTGATACAAAGTTTAAAATTTCGTTCATTAATCTTTAAATTTTATTGAATTAAACCAAATATACTTACAATATTAACCAATGCAAACAGTTTTATTTACTTCATTTAAAAAGTATTTTAAGTAGACCCATTCTAACTACTGCAAAGTTATTAAAGGGCCTCATAACTATTTGTTCATCAGTATATAACGACAGTTTAGCTGTATGTAACTGGTTGTAATTTATACGAAAAGTGGTAAAATCGTAAAAGTTCTCAAATTGAAATAACAATGGCAGCGTCACCATCACCGTCAACGAGCTCTGATGGTGACCTTAAATTATAAATTACATTGTACGAATAATTACAATGTTATCGTTCCATTACTTTTTTGTAAAATTTATTGAATTGATTTTCTTACGCTGTAATCGTGGGTGTAAAAGCATATATGTTTTATTGAGCTTGAATCCTTGAATTGGTTAATAATTTATGCTTCGAAACTCAAATTGTTTTTTTTTTTCTTCACATAAGCAGCATGAGACTTAATGCTACTTCTTGATTTAAAAGAAGTGTTATACTATACGTTTTGTGCAACGCGGGAAATAAGTATTTGTTTCAAAGTTGTGTTTCAGCGCTTATAGTAGACATTTTTCTAGAACAGGGTTACCGTCGACGGTGAATACTGTAATTTCTTATAGATATTGAATTGTTCATGTCAATATCTTAATTAGTTTACGTGTACGAGTCTTCTGAACAAGTTAACTATTGATTTTTTTTAAAATGGATACATAATATTGAATTTCCGTAAAACATAACTTTTTGAGACAGAACATAGCAAAGGAAACTAAAGAAATGTTGAATACATATATCAATTATTTTGCAGAGAAAACTAAAGAAAAGTTGAATAGTTTCCTGACTTTTAAAGATAGCGTACCAACCAGTACAATTGATGAACCACATTCTGAATATTCAATTGAAATAGCTGATAAAATCAATTATATCGTACTAGAGATCGCAGAGTGAAATTGTGCGAAATAGTTGACATAGTAAACATCTCAAAAGAACGTGTCATCAACATATTACATCAATATTTGGAAATGTAAAAAGTTATCTGCAAGGTGAGTGTCGCGTTTGCTTACAATTGATCAAAAATGCATTCGTGTACAAATATCAAATCAAGTTTTGGAGTTATTTAAATGTAATCCAGTTGAATTTTTGCTTCGATTCATAACTATTTATGAAACATGGATATTTAGAAAATATTGGATCATTATTGGATCGTTTGAATTGCGATATTATGGTGAAACTTGTGTATGTATTTTTTGTCAGAAGCCTGGAAAACTACTGACCGAACTAGTTTTTACAGAAGTCCAAAACAATTCTCAAAAGTAAATTTTCTTATTACGAGAACTATAAATTATAATTAAAAAAAAAAATTCTTATTATTAGCTGGAAAATTATTATTTCTTAAGGTGGAAAATTATGTTTTAGAACAATGTTTACGATAAATAATATTATTAATGGATATTTTATATAAAATATATTTTTTTAAATTTCCGGCTTAATATTGCAACAGATTTATATTTTATAGAGTAAGCAATAGAACATTATTAAACATACTGCCAACTTTTTTTTAAAAATCATAAATAAAATCATAAATCTAATACAAACTTACATGGACGGCATTTGTAGGCGATTTCAACAAATTTTCTTGTACCAGGACATGGATCTCCGGCCATTGATTTTGGTGTTGCAGCAAATTTACAATGCCTTTTCTTTTGGCATGCTTCGACCACAGTCTGCAGTAAAGTATACTGTTAATAATAAAGATATATATATAAAAAAAATTAATAAATTTATTGGACCATAAAATAAATATAAAAATGAGTAAAATAAAATACAATTTTTTTATATCCTTTCGTTATATATATTGAAAAATAAAATGTTTGGTGGTGCGAAGGATGTTATTGCAAGTAGAAATATAGAAAAAATAGTTTAAAAATAATATAATTCACAATGTTCTAAATAATATTTCGACATGAATTTATATATCAGATAAGTAATTTATTTTGTATAGTTCGAGGTATGAGCAATATAAATTCTGTAAATTATTATTTATTAAATATTTTGTTATTTATGTAATGGAAATTAGAAAAAAAAGTTTTATCTTTCATTTCGGTTTAATTTGTTTTAATTATGTTGTATGAAATATTGTATACGTTTCAATAAGTTTTAATAATTTATTGAATGTAACAAAATATTTTATATAATTTTTTTGGTGTTTCTTGAGTTTCATTTTCATCCATAAATTTCAATTTAAGGAAAAATTTTAAATTAAATATATTTTATTAAAGTAAAGGAACTAAAACATTAATGATTGATCATAAAAAATTATGAAATTAAACTTTTACTATAAAATACTCAAATTACTAAATTTTTTGATAATTTTGGTTGAAATTTTCATTTTCAATAATTTATTAAATAGTTGTAATGCAATGTTTTCAGAAACTAACTGAATAAACCAAAATTCGGAACTAACTAAATTTATGAAAACATTATTTCAGTAATATTTTTAATTCCATATTTATTAATTATTACTATAAATATTTATTGCTTTTCATTAGAAAATGCTTGGTTCCAGGATAGCATGACATTGAAGAAAGTGAAAATGCGGGTTCATTTGCTCGAAAAGGCGAGGAAACATTTCTCGATATGCAAGTTGAATAGTCAATGACACATGGAACAATATCGTCAGTGCCATTAAACTAAACTATTTTGGTCGCGACTCTCTAAGAAGAAATTGGAGATCATTCTGTCTATGAATATAACAATCTGCAGAAAAAGAGCAACTCCCTTACTGGTCACTGTTGGAACATTCCCATGAATTGATTTTGTCACTGTGGAGATTAAATTTTTGTGCGACTTGCGGAGACTTGTGTGCATCAGTTACCAATATTTTGTGGATAATGTTGTATTATCATCAGTAGAATTTATGATAGGATTGAGGTATCTCGTGATTGAAATTACAATATTGTGAAATTACATTGGTCACAATGCTGCAAATTCAATGATAATATTTTCAATTTCTGTCGGCTATTTTTATTGTAATAATTTGTAGTACTTCTTTTTGTTTAATACAAAGTTGATACAAAATAAATAAAAATTTTCTTTTTTATAATTTATTACAGCACTTCTGAAGCTTCGTTATGATTTGTTTTATTATAAGAAGTTAAGGTCCATAAGTAAATATTTTACTTCTTATTCAACTTTTGGGCTTTCAATCATATTAATTTAATTAGTACAACCAATTTTGTTTTTACACGGTTGATACGTTCTAGAAAAAATCGTGTAAAAAGAACCGGTGGAAAAAAACTTCAATTGAAAAATAGCTGGATGGTTTTATATCGAAGTCGTGAAAAACCACGGGAAAACAAAACGTTGTATACTAAAAACCATATTAAAAAGTAGTGTTAAATCAAAGTAAAAACGGAATAGATTTTTTTATCAAAACCGTGTTATTTCAAAATCGTGTATAAACGTGGTATATCACTAAATCGAAGTGGTAATAAATAAATATCTTTATTCATATTTTCTATTAAATCAATTTCATAAAAAACTCGTATCCACAAAATTTCCTTATGTCTCACTTTATTCAACATTTTTTGAATTTATTTAATGTTGTAGAAATTTTTACCCTAACCTATCTTCAATAAAAAAATATAAATATACTTGCTACAATTCTGTCAGTTTGTTAATAACTTGAACAACAAGAAAAAACAATTGAAACTTTATTATTTTCGAGGCCAAAGTTACGATTTATATTCTGTAAATCAAAATAATAAAATTCTTTTAGTCGCAATTGAGTTCTGATAAGGAAAGGCGATTTCCTTTTAATATACAAAAAATATATAAAACAAAAACTTTATTCTTTTAATATAAAGGAAAATTTCAACAAAAAAAAAACCCCAAGAAAAGAAAAATCTATTTTTATTGGATGAAAATAAAAGGAAAATCCCTTTAACTTTGAATTATGATATATGTGAAGGAGAAAAGGTTGAATTTATAGGTTTTCATATCAAACAAACAAAAATAAATAAAATATAAAATATTTTCTAGTTTTTCATGTTTTCTTTATATTGTTGAAAAGAAAAGGAGTTTTCTTTTTATATTATTTGCTGAAAGTAAATAAAAAATTTCTTTTTTTTTTTTGCAAGAAAATCATAAAATGATATCTACAAAAAGAAAATTTTTTACTTCTAAAGTTAATCTAATGCTAAATGGTATTTTATATCTAGACAATAAGAATATTATGATAAGATTATTAGTTAAAAAATATGGATTTAATGTTTCACTAAATGTAAATGTGACATCTTTATAGATTTTATTATCAATTAGAATTTTTTCGTCGTAGTCCCCCCAAATTTAAAATTTTGAACTACATAATTAATTCTGACTGTGTGTTTTGAACAGATTAATATTACGATCTGCTTAATGATTAATTTAGAAGCTTATTAAGTTAAGTATTGAATAAGGATGTGCTACATTACATACAGTCTTGTGATATCTCTTACAAAGAAAAGTACACAGACTAAAATCAGAATACTATTGCACTTATTTTAGCTGAAAGGGATTATATGATAGTTTTCAGGGTACCGAACAACAGCAGACTATATTATCCACTGTTTCATACTTGTAGTGGCAGAATCTATAAAGCTGTTGCGTCATCAGTCACATTGTTTTTAAATTAACATTATTTTGTAGAAAACATTTAAAAATTCTGTTAGAATTGTAAATTTAAATTTCGTCCTATAGTCGATCCTTTGTTAACATTTAAACTATTTCCCACCTCTTGAATTAAAAATTAATATTTGTTTTCACCATTTTTCATCAAATTTTCTTTATCCAATTTTTGATCATTTAATTATTAACAATTTTTAAATGTTTCCTTTACGAAATCACAATAAAAATTTAATGATTTTAAGAAATTTTACATAATTTCACTAGAATTTTCAAAAATTTCATATTAAATTTCACTATATTATTATAATTCTGAAATTCTTGAAAAATTAAAAAAAAAAACCTTTTTATCTTCATTAAATTTTTAATAAATCTAACATAAAAATGGATTATGTTAAAACTTAGTTCACGTCCAATATTAAAAATATAAATAAATAAAAACCTTTTAATATTTTTCTTTTCTATGTTTTTTTAAATTTAATTTTCCAGCTAAAATAATTTTCAGCTTAAGCTTAAGTTTCAATTTTTCTTCTACCTTTTGCGGTACTAAAAAGATTTTTTTTTTTTTTTTTTTTAAATTACTTAGGAACACAGAACACAGAACTCTCCCTTTTAGGTTAAAATATTAAAGAAACAAAAAAAAAATTCTTCTTCTGGCACTTAAAAGTCTAAATCAAATTATTTCAGTGACCTTACAAATCTAAAAAAAAAAAATTGATGGAATTCTTTTTTTTTTGTCAGAAAAATATCTATAAAATTTAATTAAAATTTATATTTATTTCACGTAGCTATAAAATAATTGAATAGAATATCCTTAAATAAAAAGATGAAATTTCATACCTTTCGATATGCCTTTTAAAGAACCTTAAAATAAATATATAGTATATGAATTAGATCTAAAATTAACTATAGCCCACCCTTACGTCTAATATTAAAGTGTTTTGGGGAAAAAAAGTTGTTTTAAAATTAGTTCAAACTTGTCTGGGGTATTTATTTTAAGCTGACCAAACGAAAATGAAATTATCCTTTTAAAAAGGAAATATATTTAGTTTTTGAAAAAAAAACAACATAATTCTTAAGCGATATATGAAACATATATAAAAGCTGACTAAAGGCTTTTCATAACATAAATATATGTAAAGATTTTTGAATTTTTTTTATAAAAAATGTAGAAAAGAAAGAAACTTTTCAAATTCTTTTCGACATGATAAATTGGCAGTTTTCATTACGAAAAATGTTAAAGAAACTTTTTTGAGTTTTGGATTAATTTATTTTAGTTTTAAATAAATGACATTTGAGATATAAACTTTAAATTTCATTATTTTTTTTTTTGTATGATATGAATTATAATATCGTCTGGGATTACAATTAGATACATTTACAATTACATAAAGATACTTTCAATTTTTTTTATACAAAAAAAAATTTTTTTTTATAAATTTTGAATATAAAAAAAAAAAATAGTTTGAAAAAACTTTTAAAATTAATTATTCTAAATATTATTAATTTATGTTCTAGATAAAGTTTAAAATTTATTACTATTATTCATATAAATGCATTTTTTTCAAATATTTTTAAAGATAAAAGAAAATGGACAAAATTTTTTAACTTATTTTATTTCGGTAATCCTGCGATGTTCAGAATAGCCTGAAAGACTATGTTAAAAAAAGTTACTATCAATACAATAACAAAACTTTTAATGTGTTTCATTTTGTTGGACGCTTTTAATTATAAAAATTATTTTTTATTACGAATATAAATTTAATATTTCTGGAAGCATATTTAATTTTTTTTTTCTTGATAATTTTGTCTCTAATTCGTTATTCTGTAATGATCCAAAGATTTTACCAAATTTTATTGATCTAATATTAAACGTTTTACAATGTTAAGAGAAAGATTTTTAAATGTTGTGTGTAAATTTCATCGATTTATTTAGACATTTTATTATTCAATACTTTTTACTTATTCACTATTTTCTGTTGATTAGTTCCAGTGGTGTGTACCAGATAGACTGTACAAAGCTCCATAGTTTCGCTACCATACATTCTCGTGAACTCTTGCATGCATGCGTTCATTTTAGATCCAACTTGTTTACGCTGTAGGTTCCTGGCTATATAGTTTAATTCGTTAAAGTGGAAGTTATCAAGAGGAGGCAGATGAAATGGTAGATTATCTTTTTTTAGTTGGAATCATACAGCTACGACATGTTTGTCTATATGGTATACCCAGTGAATATAGGTGAAGCCCCGGTTATGTTTCTACGTAATAGTTTTAAGAGGTTTTCTGTTTTATTTTTCGCGTACATCGGTCACGTTTTCTTCATAGTTCTATATGATTTCTTCGTTTTTTAAGTTCTCTTAGCCTCAACTAAGGATATGAAGAAGTGAAGGTAGGGTAGATGTCCCGTTTGATCGTATTTTGAGAGGGGTCCATCCGGATTTATGTAATTTTTATAGAAACTTTTGAAAAATTAATTTTTTTAATTAAATTGGATTAAATTTGTTACTGAAATCAAAAGATTTTAATTCTTTTTATCAAAATTATTTTATTGTAAATACTAAAAAATATATCAAAATTAATATTAATTTAATTATTGTTAAATATTTTTAAATTTTTTAACAGAAATTAGTTCTAATTTCACCCAACAAAATCATTTAATCTTTTAATTTTATTTGTTTACTATGTCAAAATTCATCCTTACATTAGTATTTCAAAAATGATCAAATCCTTTTTTTTTTATTTTTTTTTAAATTTTTTTATAGCTTTATTATTAACCTATCTGATGATTACCAACAAAATAACCGCATCACTACCACAATTTAACTACCGAAACCAACAAAATAGTAATTTTTATTATGCTACAGATAAGATTAAGTTATATAAATTTTTTTTACTTGTTATTTGAATAGTCCTCGGCATTCAGTAATAAAATTTAATCGAAAAACATAAATCTTTTTTCAAAGTCAAAGACCAAATAACATAAATCGTAATCTGAACATAATTAAATTGAAATTATTATGTTTTGCTATTGTGTTGACATTTTGAATTGTGTTTTTCATTTTATTTATATTTTTTAAATTTATATTGTCAACATGATTTCTATTAAAGAATAAAAAGAAAATGTCGTAGTTAAATTGCATTAATGGCCGTCGTTTGTTTTCGAAAGATATAATTAGATAATTTTGAAATTCTTGTAAACAAATAATAATAGAAAATAATTTAATATGTCTGAAATTCTGAAAGCACCAAAAAAAGATACTTAAATAAAAATGTTTATTATTTTCATTCCCAGACATCGTAATTGAGTATAATTTTTTGGACTAAAGTTTAAGGGATGCTGGGTGATAAGAAAATGCAATTAAATTATAATGTTTTTTTGGTTGGTTATATAAAGTTTATGAAAATATTTATTAATAAAAAAAAAAAAATCGTTTTTTTTATGAAATCAGCCATTACAGAAATAATTTTATGATATTTAAATTATAGTTGTGATAAAATTATAAAAAGCATACCAATAACTGGATCGTTATGCCAAGACTATCTAATTTTTATAATTAAATTCCTACTTAACAAGAAATAAAATTATCTCTGATTGATAATTCATCTGTCAAGTAAAATAAGAACACTAATTTAAAAATACTGCTCTAATATAATTATGTAATTTATTACAGATGGTTTGCCAAAACACAAACTATAAGACTAGATCCTCCAATTACAATAGATACATTAAAATTAATTAACCTGAATTAATACTGAAGATGAATAGAGTACAAAATAGTGACGAATTTTCAAATTGAAAAACCTAAACAAAATACTAAACATTTCAAATTACATTAATTTTCATTGGTTTTATTTGACTCAATGCCCTGTTAACTACAAAATTTCCATCAATAACAAAATCCTACTTAGACCATACTATAGTAAAATTAAATTTTCGGTGATGTGAAAGACTAAATACATTTATTATTTCTTTAATAAATTAAAATCAAATTGTGTAAATGAATCATTGAATGGAAATAAGATATTTTCATTCAGATAACTCGTAGTTAGGTTCTACTGTCCAACAGTGTTTTGTAATTACTTCTAATAATGTATTTTATGTAATTCAAAATTTTGATAGGGACACACTAAAACTGTCGATTTATATCAAATTTCATAGAAATTGAATAACAATAATCAAATATAACCTACAAATTTCAGTATGATCAAATAAAATTTGTGTGTGAAATGTTAGGCAACAATTACTTAATGCTCTTCAACTGATTAAATGTAAATAGGAAATTTTAACATGTACCAATCACCAAGTAGATTACGAACCACTGTACCAAATTTCATTGATATGAAAACGTAATAAAATATTCTTCAGAAACTAAGCTAGCCATTCATAATTAGATTACCACGAAAACACTGAAGCTATCGGCTAAAAAATATCAGGAGCAATATGACAAATAAATTATTTGAAAAATGTTAATTTACTTTTTTAGATACGATTTTTTTATTTAATATCAGAATCTCATAAATGTTAACATAAAACATAATTTTCATGTCTAAACAAAAACTGGAAATAATTAATTAAAATATGATAAAAATAATTTTCATCGAAATCAATAATTAAATGATAAATAGTTCATCCAATCACTTGATAAATGGTTTACTAAGTTACTACATTGCCACCTTCAAAAATGAACGTTTTCTAATTTTTCATTACGTACAATATTTTCCGTATTTTTTCATATTTAATTTTAATTTTTTTTTTCATTACTATTATATAAGAAAATCTTGTGACCTCGAAAGTAAAATTAAATTTTTGTTTTATAAATAAAATACATATTTATATTTGTACGCATCTAAAATTATATTTTTTTAACAATAAATTTACCAATTTTCTGTCTTTATATAATATTCAAACGCTCTCTAATACCCCGCACTATAATTTTTATATATTAATGTTCTTCAATTTAATGCTGCCATGTAATGTAATCATAAGATGAAAAAAAAAAAAAATCTAATTTACAAAATAACTACTTACGCCTTAGCAATCTTGATAGAATTACGTACAGGATCTGGCCATATATAGAATTTATATACGAACGCGATTTTAATGGAAAATATATTTACAGAGTGACCGAATTTTAAATAACTAATAATAATTTTGTGTTAGAACAAAAATTAATTTGGCCGTACTTCAGTTAGTTGTTTCTTTGAGTCATACCCCATACGACACTCTTCATTGGCTGATAAAACAGTGTTCAGCTTCTTCAGTGGCAACTGTAACGAGTTTGAATAAGCTGATAGTTAAACCCGTCAAAGTAAGGCCCGTCATATAGTCCACAGTCAGACAAAACATGGAAATATAAACTCCAACTTTCTCACTGTAAATTTCAAAGGAATTCTATATAAATTACTTAATTTGGTAACAGGTTTATGATTAGTTAGCGCTGTAATATTCTTCAAGACATCCGGTATTTCTAAATTTTTCAATCTGGTGAAGGGATATAAGGATTTCTTTTTTTATATACATATATAACAAACAGAAGAAAATTATTACACATGTTTGTGTTTTGTATAAGACTAGTCGCTGCGTTGAGCAAATTGTTTACCATCAATTTAATGTTATATACGTACATGTACGTTATATATACATACTTATGTAATTTTTGCAATCTAATTCTCTTCATTCAACATATAAAAAGAATGTACATACATATATTCATATGAAACTGGAACATATATGAAATCATCCCCAACTCTTTTCATTTTATTGTTTGCAATTTGCTCGCCTTAAGGGTATACATAAAAAAAAAAACAATTTCATGAATTTGTAACCCCACACAAAATATATATGGAAAACTCATCATGAACAACAAGAAGAAAATTGAGATTTCTTTTTTGGTTAAAGAAATACAAAAAAAGTATAAGAAAACTTGAAAAATCAACCAAATTTTCTTCGATATATAAAGAAAAATATACGATGAAAATTATATATATACATTTTTTATATATATGTAATATGAAAACTTCATTTTCTCATTGCTTATACAAGTGTTTTTCCCATTGATTTATGAAAATATATTCTTTTCTCCCCAACAAAAAAAAAAAATTATAAGATTTGTGTTTTTTTTTTTTATTTTTCATCAATCCTGAATTCATTGTCGTTTAGCCCTCCCTTCATCTTGCGTTTAACAATTCTTGAAGATAAATCGTCCATTTAAACTAGCCAAATTCTGGAAACATATATACACATATTTTCTTTGTGGAAGAGATGGAAACTACATATATCTGTATAAGGATATTTTAATATTACATAAGATATGTGTATTAGTAAATAAAAAATTTTTTTTTTATATTATTTTCGTCCTTTTCGAAATATTTTTCGAACGTTAAAAAATTTAAAAAATAGAATAAAAAAAAAAATTTTTTAAGGACAACAGAAATATAAATTTTTTTTGTTTTTTGTATTTGGATTTTTAAATAGTTTTAGTTTGTTGTAATTTAGGTCAAGAGGAAAACTATATTTCCTTTTATAATAAAATAATAATCCACATTTAGGATTTCTTCTTGGTTGTTATAAAATTTATGTTTTTGGTTCGTTAAAATTATAGCTAGCCTCGGCCATAGCATAAGAAAAACAATAACTGAAAAAAAAAAACATAACCGGAAGGAATTAAAAAAAAGGGACGTTTTTATGTATTATTATATAATAATGAGATCATAAAAAAAATATGAAATATAATAAATATTTAAATCAATGTTGTTATATTATATATATATATATAAGTAAATTATTCTACATACATTTATACATATATATATGTATAAATATTATTGCCATTTTGGCAATGAAATGGTCTTCCTTTAAGATAAGTGTGACAAATCCTGTTGGCAACTTAAATAGATGATTCAGCTTTTGAATATGGTTAGAAAAAAAAAAATTATATTAAAAAAATAATAATAATTTGGAAAACGTAAATAAGTTTTAAATTTCAATCAAAATAAAAGCAGTGTCAATAAAATTATAAAAGATTTTTTATATTATTTATTGGTTAACGTTGAATTTTCCAAAAAACTTTATTTATATCCACCTACATTAAATTAAATGAAAAATTCAATTGCAAAATTCATTAAATTTTAATGAAATATCTTAAATTTAAAGTTTGGAGTGCATTTGTTGTCAAAAACATTTAAAGGTCCTTAAAAACGTGCAAATGTTAAAATTTTTACTAGATAACAATAATTCATTCTTTCGGAAATTGGAAAAAAATAATTAAGAATTACTATAGCTAATTACTAATTGGACTAGAGATGAATGGAATGTAAACGATTCTAATCATTCCAATCCATATTTCTTTTCAAATTATTCCCATCGAATTCATAATTATTTAATTAATTATAAACTATTATTTTATTAATATAATTATAATTATCCTTAATATTATATTGTAAACTAATTACTTTCGTAAATCTACTTTATTCTCAAATTAAATTATCCGAAAACTAAAAAAATTATTGATTGATATGTCAATCAATAACAATCAAATTCTTTCAATATTCTCGTACAAATAAATTCATTTTCAACAAGTCAAAAGTAATTTTACAGCATAAAAAAAACTTTTTTTTTGTATCCCTAATACTATTAATAGCTTGAAATAGGATTTTCCTCTTTTTTTTTTTTTTTTTGTCCTTAATAATTTCCATATTGTACATAAATTCAATTTGATAATGAAAAAGTACTCGTTTCTAGTTATTTTGTGTATGTGTACCATCCAGTTTGAATATGTATTATAAAAACACGAATATTTGTCAATGATTTTCTAAAAAAAAAAATGTCCTTGACATGATATTTTACAATGTTATACGTTAACATTTCTCTTGTACGAAAAGAGGCAGGGTAATTTTTTTTTTGTTTAAATTCAAATCCATCAACATTTTTACATATACGTTTGACAGTTGACAGTTATCTCGTTCTTCATTCCGGTAGTTTTCAATTTCGAACACAAGGTGACATTGGTACAACATATCAGAACAACAAAAAAAAAATTGAATTTTTTTTTCTTTTTTTTTTTTGAAAATGACTGATTGCCACCTTCAAAAATGAACGTGAAAAAGTTTGGCAAAAAAAAATTTCATGTTTTTCTTTATATTGTCAGACAGAAACTACCCGCCATTTCTTAACACTGTTTCAAAATTTACCACCCAACAATTTTATATGACAATATTTTGATCGTTTTATGTGAAACAACATTTCGACTATATATATGCACATACGTAAACGTATATAAGCCAAAATCCATTTTTATGTGAATTTATGATAGTCCTAAAATCATAAACGTGGTATACATAAAAATTCTACATCATATAATAAAATTGTACATATAACTTTGATAGGTGAATGTTCATTTTGTTCTCTGTTTTTTAAGCTATTAAATGACTAAAAAGAAAAAAAGTTATTTAAAAAAAAAAAAAAATATTCATCATCTCTAAACACACTAACAAAATGCTTGAGTAAATTTGCTTTTGATCTTATCCTTGTATTTGCATATTTTGTAAACATAATAATATATATATCCTTTTTGTGAACATACAGTTTAGAAAATGAACAACCAAACAGAAAAAAAACGAAGAATTTTTATGATTGGAGAATGGATAACAAACCATGGAAGGCTGTTTTTTGTTGTTGCGTATAATAAACACAGAAGCTGAGAAAAAAAAAAAGTTTATTTATAGGATTTTTTCGTAATTTGGAAAATTTATGCACTGAAAGAAAAGTTTTTGCCTTAGAAGTATACTATAAATTGGCGATACATAAGGAAAGCTTTAATATAGCAATTTAAGATGTAGGACTTTAACATAGTGTACGGTTGAATTCTAGCTACTTAATAAAAAGTCTGTAAAATACTCTCGATAATGAAGTAAAATATTATAATTATTTTTATATTAATACTTTATTAAATTGAAAAAATAGTCTAGGGGTCTAGGCTATAATTTCATTTATTCAGTATATTAAGGTCCTATTTAAAAAATGATTTATGTTCAAATATAAATTGTGCAAAAATTAATTATTTTTTTTGTGACGTTTTCTCAAAGTAAACTGTAATGCTAAGTTCAACGTATTAATTATAAAATTATTTTTTAGGTCATTCCATTTCTGTACATCCATTTTAAAGTTAATTATTGTTCTAACTTCTTTCATTAAATGTTAGTACAAAATTAATGTATAATATTACTTCCTAAGGTCACAATTAACGACAATTTGAATTTGAATTAATATTTTCGTTTTGATTTAAATAATGTAAAATAATTATCGTTATTGAAATGATTTTTTGGATGTCAGTCCATTTCGTATAAAGAAATCGTTAAGTTTCGTTAAAGACTCAATTTATATTTTTCCAATTGAAATTTGATAGAGTACTCTATAAAGGAAGTGAATAAATAGGACACGCTAGCAACTACAAATTATTAAAAGAGGCTGAAAATTATTTGATAGATTTAGAGAGAGAAAAAGACTGATATGGATTTTGTGGTAAGGAAACACAATTTTTAGATATTCTAACTTTAGTTCATGCAGTCACCAAACTAGAATAGTTTCATTAAATTGTAACAGAAATTGTAGAGAAAATATTTTGCATGCAATATTGGTCACTAATATCATTCGAATTGTATAATAAATAATACTAAATAGTATTTTCTACTTTTTATTGAAATTCTAAGCTAATCGCTTAGTAAATGCATTTATAGTTTTCTTTTAACGTTTTTGCTTTCTAAAGCATTGTCTACTAACAATTTAGTTAGATTTTTACATAGTTACCTAATATACTTTACAGGTGCTCAAAAATATAAAACGTTAAAAAAATTAGACCTAAAAATCTAGGACTAATTTATATAGCATTTTAATTTATTTTATAAATTTATTTATATTCTTATTCTTTCAGTGTATACTAATCCTTACGATATTGAGTAGCCTAGCACACATAAATATTTGTATTAAAAATCCTCTTTTATATCAGAAGTGTCAAAAAAAAAAACTCTTAAGGCATTGTTTTTAATTTTGTACTTTTTGCTGTCTTAAATTTTTAGCTGAATAAGCTTCAACCAGAAAATAAAAAAACGTAAAAGGATTTTATCTTGTTAATAAGTTTAATATTTTCTTTTTGTATATATTTTTTTTTATTGAATTTATTCCGGTAAAAAACAATAAACTTTTTTTAAAATAATAAAAATAAAATGATTTAAAATCCTTTTAAAAACAAAATCAACACATCAAAAAAAAGCCACACACATGAAATGTAAAGATATAAAATTTAAGGGATTATGTTTTTTTTCTTTTATTTTGTCACATCAAAGTCCTTGAATTCGTATTTTCAATTTGTGGACAAAACTAAAGAAAAACATAATTTTTTTTTTTTTATTTATTTCCTTTATTTTCACTTAAACTTCTTAAGTTAACGTGTCGAATATCATTTCTGGTTTGGCTTGTTTTGTCAAAATACCAATATCAACAAAATACAAAAAACGAAAATATCCTGAAACAGGGAAAATTTAATATATGTAGTTGTAAAAGATGGAAAGGATATAACATTTTTTTTTATATGTGACCATATAAATTGAAATGCAAATGTCTATTTTTTTGGTTTTGTAAAAATAAAACCTTCAAACATTTAATTAACTCTTTCGCGGTCACTTAAATGTATAATATCAAATAATAATAATACTAATTACATTCATAAAAAGGAATACAACGCGCATATTTATGATATTTTATATTCGAATAATTATGATGCCAAGCACTTGTCACATCTGTCGATTACTGAATGGTATTTTTCGTTGACGGAATAAATTTTGTAGCAAAATCCGTTTCAAATTGATGGCGGAAACTATAATTATAATATTTAATTTGCAATTAATAAAATAAATAAATGTTCTGATTAATAAATACAATAAATAGATTTAATTTTGAAAAATTTAAGTGAAAAGTGATAATTTCTAGTTAGATCTACTATAATTTTAAATGGATTCCGAACCATAAATTTCTTTATAGGTATAAACTTTTAATTTCACAATCTAATGGCTATTTTAATAGTTCAACATTTTTGATGTTAGCAAATTGTCTCAACCTTAGTTCCCAGTTTTAAAATCAGAATTATAAATTGTAAATTTGTATTACTGGTACTCCTTTAAAGCTCAATCAACTTACCGCGCCATTAATTCCTCGGTCTGGAGTCTTTTCGGTCATTATTCACTGTAGTACTCGAAAATTTTCTTGCATAGAACAGTATTTGTTAATGGAACTAAATATTACTAATTATTGAATTTCTGATTCTATTTTAATTGTCCTTCAGGTTCAATACAAATCTTTGTTCCCAAATATATCGCTACAGTCGCGAAACGGTTAAATAAAAACAAATTACATACATATTTAGATTTTCAAAGAAATTTAATCTTTTTAATATTTACACAGTAATATAAAACTGGTGATAAAAGATTGGTTTAATTTATTAAATTGATAATTTTTTTTTTTTTTTTTTATGTTATTCACTCGTTGGTGTTCTTTTCTCCTGTTTTACGCTTTTTTATTTTTGTTTTGTGAATAAATCCTTGAAATATTAAACCCACAAACAAAACAAAATTCAATAAATTTATGTGAAAAATGACTGACTGCAGATTACATGAATCATAAAAAAATATTTTTTATTTTTATTTTTGTGAAATTTATTTTATAAACTTAATATGATTTATATCCATAATTGAACTGAAATTTAAATCAAGATTTTATATTGATATTTATTAAAGAAAAGTTATAAAATTAAGAAAATCTTAAAATTGTAAAAAAAAATCGTAAAACAAAATTTTCTTTTGGGGTCACTGATTTTAATATCCTTAGAAGAATTTAAATTAATATATTATATTTACAAAATTTAGGTCAAATAACGAAACGTATTATATTTTTCTTGGGTTAGGACTGTAATATTCGAAATTTGACGACATAACAAAGTCAACATTTTAATAATAGTAAATTCATCATAAACCCAAAAATATTTTTACTGATTTTAACTACGAAACTAGAGAAAATTTTAAGATTATATCATTTGAAAAAATTATGTTTAAAAGGATGCCTATAGAGAATTTAGAAAATAAAAAATATAAAAAATATTAAATTCATAATAGCTGGGGAAGCTATCAACGACAGTTTGTGTAGTTATTTTGAACTAGCTTTAATATGAATTTAATATCGTCCTTCGCAGTACATTTGATGTAACTAAAAATACTTTTTTGATATTCTTTTAACGTTTTGTAAGAGTCTGTCTACTCATTTTCATGACTGGTAAAATAACCAAAGTAATTCCGTATTATCTATAAGATAATCATGAATATAATTACATATTACACATCAATGCCAGAATTTAATATAATACTTCAGAAAAACTGAATGACTGTGTACTAAAAACATCTTTTAGGTATTCTTTTTCTTAATGGACAGACAAACATTTTCTGGTTATCAATCTTAAAACTACATAAAAAATATCTTCAGAACATATAAATTGGCATTAGTTTAAAAAGAAAATCATATAATTCACCTTGTAGGTGTTATAAAATAATATAAATTGACTTATATACTTCAAAATAAATAATTTTCGTTAACAACAAAAACTAATTTTCATCTTATATATAATTTTCTGTCAATTTCAATAAAAAAGAAATTCTTATTAAATTTTGTATCCTCTGACTGGTATTGTCATCATAAAAATATAAATTATCCAATCGGAAACTGGAACAAGAATAAAAAAAATAATAAAAATCATAAATCAAAGCCATATAAATTTATACCAAGTCCTTATTCTAAACTCCCATTGGCATATTTGCCAATAAATTATTTCCTCTGATTTTACCAAAAAAAAAAAAAGAAAGAAAAATCAACTTTTTTTTCCAGATTTGGAAATTCTGAAGTGCGAAAAACAACATATAAATCATATTATTACTACTTTACAAAAACACAAACTTATAGATTATTACCATAGTAAAGTTATCTATTTGAAATTGCAGTAAAATCATTCAAAATTTTCCTCTATACATAACTAAAAAAAACCAGGAAAATTCTATTCTCTTGTATAAGCTTATCGTAAAAAATTATTTTCATTCGTATTTCATTCAATTCTACCTTGAGGATAAAAAAAAATGAACTCGTTTGTATTTTCCGACCGAATTGAAGAAGATATCCTTAAATGCAGAAGTAATCTATAAAAAATGATAATTTCATTTTTATTTTTTTTTATTTATAACTAAAGGCCCAATCGTAATGTGGGCGCAAATCTTTAGCGGTAGCTGTAGATTTTTTTCCTCGCCAAGACAAATCCAGTACAAACGCAATTCTGGCGGTGGCGTCGGTGAGAAAATTATATTTCATTATATTTATTATATTTTTTGCGTGAAATCTTTATTATTTATTTAAAATGTCACTATGAAAAATGTCAGTCAAATTTAAAATTCGCCTCCTTTATTAAAATTCTCTAGCGCTGGCGGTTAATATTCAACATTGTTCAATCTTGGCTGTAGCTTTTTTTCTTTTCTTAGCGGTGACCGCTAGCATTTTGTTTGCTTTCATTGATTTCCTTTTCCATATGTTGAACAATTTTCAAAGTTTGCGCTAAACGTTTGCGCCCACGTTACGATTGGGCCTTAATGCACAAGTTTTTTTTTGTTTTGTTTATATGTAAAATTAAATTTACAAAATATCCTTAATCACGCATATCCTGACAATCTTGGATTTCATATCCGATAAAACTTACAATTTTATGATTTTTTGCAGCAACGCTGCTTTTACTATCGAATCTATATTTAAAAATCAGTGAAGATTATGTTGTTTTGAAGGAACAGGATAATATATATAGAAAATATGAAAGAAAATTTGGAAATTTTACTATTCTTGACATAGAAAATAAAAAAAAACAATCTATCATTTTTAAAACATTTTTGTTTTTCATTGTGTAATAGTAAGTAGAGTGAGGTCTAAAGAAAAAAAAATAAAATAATCTGCATTTACTATGGTGTTGACGACTACACAATAGTGGAATTCGTAGTGTCCTGGTTTATGTATAGAGGGTGTTTTTTGTATATTTTTTTTTTTTTTTTTGCGAAGGGTCAAATATATGTCATGATGCTTACAAATGTGACAGTTAACGTAAAAATAAGATTAATGAAATACTTGAATCGAAAACGTTTTTCTATCAATTTTTCATTCAATTGTTTTTTTTTTTTGTTTTTGTCATTTTATATTCTATGTATATATACGTATAAGGAATAAATGACAGAATATTTTATTGTTGAAAATAGTGTGGCATATTTAATCGAATATAATTGGAAATTATTTAAATTGAAGATATTTTTGAAAATAGGATAATGAAGACATTGATTTGTGAATATCATTTTTTTTTGTTTTGTTTTGCGTATCCATTTTTATTAAATAAATCATTCAATTTTATGTTATATTATCGTATAATTTTGATATTAATGGAAATTTTGTTTTTTGTCATTGATCAAGAATGATTAGATTAATAATAAAAAATATAAAGATTGGAAATATTATCTATTATAAACTGATTGTTCTATGGATAAGATATGGACAATGTCAATTCCAATAAATAAATAATTATAATAAAATATATAGCTTGAAAATATAATTTTCAACATTATGTAGATATTCCAACTTTACGAATCTTTGTGATTAAAAGGAAGTGACGTAGATATTTTCAACATAAGAGTATAATGTAAATATAAATCGAAATTACCGTCACTGTTAAACATATTTTTTTAAATGCATATCAGAAATTTGATTATAAAATTGACTAATTTTTATTGTATATGTATTTGTATTAAATATATAATTCGTAATTTCAGAAATTATTACTACAACTTTTGCAATTCTAATTCAGTAATTCTTATTAGAATATAGCTCGCGCAGTTATTACAAATCCACTGTACATTAGATTAAATCTACATATATGTAGTAACCAGTGAATTTAGTGATTCCTATTATTACAATTATTACAGATAGTTCTAAGAACACAATATTCGGTAGTGATTGTGCTCGTGCTGTGCAATGCTGTATAGTACATCAAGCTACAGTTTCAGCATCCCTGTCGGTTGTTAATTATAATTTATTCTCGAGGTTTTAATTGATTTGAAATAGAATGGGATTAATAAACTATGTACATACCAGTAAATTCCATAGGATAATATTAAATATTATGTTTTTTATGTTCTATGTAAAATTTGTAATATTTTTTCTATAATCTTTTTTTTTTATTAAAATTAACATAAAACCATTTCTAAACATTAATAAAATTAAAATAAAGATTTCATAATATTGTCTTTTCTGAATTATGATTAACCCTCTTTGAATTACAATTTCGCTTTTTGAATTACAGTTGATTATTTCTGAAGTATACAGTTGGAAAAGGTTTAGTATACAAGGTTTATAAAGCACGATATCCTTTGGTCTAGGGAACAATTAGTATTGGTATTGGTGGAATTATTTGGAATCCACATTACTGAGATAATATCAAACTACCAGAGATGTTAAATAATACATTAAAAAGTAATTCAGTTTCATTACCGACTAATGCTAGCTAACATTATTTATACAACTGCAATACCTTACAAAAAGTAATTATGTACTTACATTTTTAATTATTTATTACTAAAATGCATTATACCAAATATAATGAAATTTTTTATTTAGTTTAATTTTATACAATGCTACATCAAATTAACTCAAATCATTGAAGTATCATTTTTTTAAGTAAAAAGTACTCCAAAATAATTTAAAGTACTTCACCACAAAAATGTGAAGAATTTATAATGCAGTCAAGTAATTGAAAGATTTAATTACATTTATTGTAATGTATTTCTTCATTTACAAGTATTGTAATAAGTAATAAGTAATTAAAACATTTAAGTATGACATTCGAAGTAATGCAGTGAAAGAATTAAATTTAAATTTTATTTGTTAATGAATCTTGTAATGCTTTGCTAATGCACCCACCAATTATGTGTCAATTATTTTAATTAAATTACAGCAGTAAAATTAAAATTTATGTAAAATCCTGAGTTTATGAAACCATCGATAAGTATTAGCTTAAAATGGTAATAAGAATATCTGATTGATGTTTTCTACTTCAAAAAGTTGAAAAAAATAATTTTAAATAAACATTAAATTAAATACGGAAATAAAATAATCATTTCCTATCAAAATTAATTGAGCTCATTGACTTTGTATCCAACAAGAAAATTAAAATGAATTCTAAATTTACTTTTTTTTTATGTAATGTATATTATAAATATTTTTCCAATTTCCCAATTTTATATTAACAATTTTATTTTATCTTTTTTTTTATTTTCATATTTTAAATAAATTTTGGTTAACAAAAAAAAATCACATTATTAACTTTCAAATGATAAAATTTACAAGTAAATTTACGAGAAAATTCATGAAAAACTGTCGTCAATATTAAACAAAAAAAAATTATATTTACATAGAAAAGTCATATTCAATTTCGTTTTGACACAAAAGTCTATTTATATAGATACAAAACGAAATTTTTGTGATGTTGACAACTTTTTGCTCTTGAAAATTTATAAACAAAAATATAAAATATTAATAATAAAAATATTAATATACAAAAAAAAAATATCAAATTAAAATTTTCCATATTATAAATATATTTATTTATATATTTTATTGACATTTTGTCTGTAGGGCATTCAAAATTTTAAATAATAAAAATATCTTTTTTTCATATTTATGTGTACAAGAGCATAAATGAAATTTTACCAATAATAAATTCAATTCAATTTTCAATTTCAATAAAATGATTTATGTTCTTTCATGATTCCTTTTTTTTTAAAAAAAAATGTTTTATATAAATTTAAGTCAATCAATTTTGTAGAAAAAATCAATTTTTAAAATAGTTTGGATAAACGTTTTGCAAAAATTCGTTTTTAATCGGAATCATTTTCAGTTTGTAATTGTTTTTCTGGAGGAGGAATCAATCAATTAACAAAACTAATTAAAGTTAAATTGGCGAAATGTCAATTCCATTTTATTGATCTATTGGAGCTTGAGTTGTAGTAAATAGATAATTTTAATTCAGGGTTGGTGATTTAATTCTGATAGCGATGTTTACGATCTTTATCAAATTTATGTTTTATCAGTAGGAGACATCAATCAACAGAACTAATTATAATATAAGTCCTTAGAGCATTTTAAGAGCTAATTTGATGAGCTATATACTTAATAACTCCATTTTTTGATGTATTGGAACTTGAGGTGGTAATTTAATTCTAATGTTTAGATGTACTGATGTTGGATTTAAATTACGGACTGTAAAGATATTGAAATTTTCGGGTTTGGAATGTTGAGATCACCTTCCATAACATTACGAATATCTAGACTAGACAGACATAACGTTCGAATTTCTTTACGAATATTATTTTATTATTTGTTTAGCGCAGGATGAATTGTTCCCGAAAACAATCAAGTGCAAATAAGTTTAATTACGAATTACGATTGAGAATAAATTCACTATTTCCGACTGCTTTTAGAAATAGCTCAACACTCTAAAGCCAAAAATGACAATTTAATTGCTGTTTTCATAAACTACTTTAATTGCTGTCGGAATAAAAATATAAATTTCCATTATAAAACTCATTTTTATTATACAATTACAATTAAATATAGAAAATTTTATTTGCTCACCTGTAAACCATGTTCCCAATGACATTGACTTTCTGGTGGTTTAACTTCAATTTCTGTTTTACTATGCACAACAATACCATCTGATACAGTTGCTGTTGTGTCTTCTTCTGACAATGGTGGACATAAGCTATTATCACTTAAATCTTTAATGATACAAAATTAAACCAAAAACATAATAAAATTTATATAAATTACAATCATTATAAATTTTATTTATAGTGAATTAAATTACCTCCTGCACGACCATATTGTGCTAAATCAATTGATATACTGGTCCCACGGGGGCAACTTAATGACAATTGTTCTGAATCACAACCAGCTCTTTGATACGTTCGTAATGTTCCAGCTAACAAAGCTGTTTATATTTATTTGGTTTTTGTGGTTTTGTTTAAATGTTTGTTGTTATATGCGGTCACAGATGGCCAAGCAATAAATGATGAAAAGATCCCCAAAAAATATGAAAATATAGAAAATATATTTATTTTTATTAGTAAGAAACAAGAAATTTTATCAAGTTTTTTTTATATATGATTTACAATAGCAAATAAAGTTGAAAAAAATTTATAATTAAATCTAGGAATTTACATAATTTTATGAAATTTTAACATATTTTGTTAAGTAACTTTTTACCATTAAAGTTAAGGTATATTAAAAGTTTTGAAGGTAAAGATTTGTTTTATAGATTTTATAATATCAAAAATGTTAGTTTAAATTATTTAAATTATTAAAACTTTAAGAATATTTTTTTTTTTCGTTTTGTTTGTAAAAAATTCAAATAACCTTAAAAAAAAAACTTTAATTTTAATTTCTAATTTATACAAAAAAAAAAAAAAAAAACGTTTTACTAATTTATCTTTGCGTATATCCTTTTTTTATCAGCAAACTAATCCTTAATTAGAATTTCTTTTTTTTTTTATATAAATAATCTGATATTTAAATTGAACTGATATTTAACTCGTTTCGAACGTGCTAAGTTTTAAATTTCGTCCTAAATTACAGGATTTTTTTTTAAAAAATAAAAATTATTTGTTATCCTTGCACTTTTCGGATTATTTCATTTGTACAAAAAAAAAAAATGAAAATTTCTGCTTGGTTGTTGTATTATTTAAAGTCACACTATAGGAGACAAGAAAAAAATAGCTCATAATTTAATTTAGTAGATGCTACTAAAAAAAAAATCTAGATGAAAGGAAAATAGAATTTTTAATGTAATAATTTTTCTATATTTTTTTTTTTAATGAACTATTATCTGACAAGAATTTTAACGACATTAAAAGTTTTATGTCCTTCTTGTTTTTTGTGTTATGTAGATTTTTTTTTTTTCATTTAATTTTCTTTGACTAAGCATGAAAGCGATAAAGGATACAAAATTAGAGTTAATTCATTTCCTATTTTCAAATTTTTTTGTTGTTGCTGATCCTATATATAAATTGACTAAAGAATTTTCACGATGAACTTTTGTATTTTCTTTTTTCGCTAAAAGAAAAGTTTAATGAAAATGACTGCAAAATAAAACAACAAAAATTAGGATATAATTGAAAAGAATTTTGAAAATTTCCGATTTGATGATAAAAAGGAAGAAGTTTTAAAAGACTTCATTTTTTTATTTTTTAATTATAATTTCCGAATATTTCTATAAAATAAAAATTAATCCATCCGCTTTTGGACTTAATTTATCCTTACTATGTTCCTTTTTGGTATTAGGGGTAACGAAGTCTATTTATGTATACGAAGTCTATTTATCTATGATGGTAACGATATCGTCTCTAATGAAAGTAAGAAAACCAGTTTAAAATTTAAATTGAAGAAAACCATGTAAAAAATCAAATGTAATCGAACAATTTTTACTATAGGGTCTACGATTAAGAACGTTTTTTCAATAGGGTTGAAATTAGCTATGTGAAGGATTCCAATTTAGTTACGTATTCATATTCAGTTATTATAATGAATTTAATTTTGCTCGAAAGTCATATTAAAATAATTGATCTTTGAAAACTTCAAAACAAATAATTTTGATGCAGCCTATAGCCATTAATTAGCAAACTTGTCACATTTGGACCAGGGGAAGGCAGTTTTAAGCGATAAT
This sequence comes from Rhamphomyia laevipes, assembly GCA_963920725.1. Lineage (NCBI taxonomy): Eukaryota > Metazoa > Arthropoda > Insecta > Diptera > Empididae > Rhamphomyia > Rhamphomyia laevipes. The sequence continues at coordinate 54,184,409 of OY987257.1, forward strand.
TACATTCATCTCATGTTACTGAATACTGTCATTTATAGACTGACTGGGATTCATCATTAGTATTATTTCAAAAATGAGGCTGTACTGCAGTTACTGTCACACGTTATTGCCAATATTTTAAGATACGGTTATTAACGCCTTTGGAAGGCACTACATGCTTCACAGCTATCAAAACAAATGAAAAACAAGAGATTTGTTGTATTATTGATTTCGCAAAGAGCTTGTATTAATTGACCGCCAGGAACATGGGATTTAACACAATTATATTATTTTTTTGTGGGTCTATATAATAAAATAATCCACAAACAATTCAAGACTTTAAAACCAATATCAAACGATTCATTCATGAGATAGAAACACAATTCTGTTTGAAAATTTCGTCAACAGGTTCAACGTCTGTAAATGTGGTCGTGATGGAATTAGCAAAGAGTTTCTAATCCAAAAAACAGAAGATTTCTGTATACTTACATATATACCTACATACAAATTAATTAATGATTAGCAACCACCTACTTAATATAATCATAAAGATTCGCCCAATATTTTTTTCATTCATAAATGGTCTAGTCTCTATACCAAATTTCAATAAAGAATGACAAATCTTTCGAACAAAATGTTGTATAGACCACTAATTGAAACCACAACAAATTTATGGGAAAGTTTACTATTAGGCACATCATCAAGAATAAATTGAACATAATAAAATGATAAAAACAATTATAAACTTTAAAATTAATAAACAAAATTATTTAAATTATAATGTCATATTTCATCCAAGTTTGTAGTAGAATTTAATTAGTAATTTGTATAAATATTTGAAAGAAAATACTGCAATGACTATTTCAAAAAAATTAAAGTATAATATTTATTTATGAATATCTTTAATAATTTAACTTTCAAAGTGCAAACTTTTTTCTTTCTTATTTTCATTTTTATTTTCATTTTTTTTTTACCAGAGATCATATTTATGAAATTTATTATTTTGCAGACTTTTTTTTTGAAGTTTTTTAATACGTTCGAGAAAAATTACGTTCGTTTTGTTTAATAATAAAATTTAATATTTTTCGTCAAAAAGTTCTGAATGATTAAAATTTTTTGTATATATGTATACAAAATGTTTGTATTTATATATTATTATGTTATATATATGTATAAAATTTAAGGAGCTTATGGTTGTTAGCTTAAAAGATAATAAAATTTTGTATTTATCTTAACAAAATTGAAAAAGGCTACAACGAAGATTAAATTTTTTGTAAGGATTAACTTTGAAATGTATTTTTAAGCTTTAGGTATTAATAATAATAATTGCCAAATCTGTAAAATTAATTTTTCCGAGAAATCAATTTTCAAATTTTCATTACAATTAGTATGATATATCTATCACCAACAGTAAACCTTTTAGTATTAGATGTTTTTAAGAGGTGGTAGAAAGAAATACTTTTTTTTATTGATAATTTGAATGGACACTATTGCAGATTAATAATTATCATTAAAATGATTTTGTATTTTTAATCATTTTGACAATTTGCAGAGTAAATTTTCCAAAGTTTTAAGTATATAGAAAAGATGGTTCTATAAATTACAGCCAGCAACAACAAAATTATATAGGAACTACGAAAATTTCTTTGTTTTGAAAAAAATTCTGTATAACAGATTAAAAATTATATTGTAATTACAGAAATTACATTTTTAGATATAATCAAATTTTAATTTACAAAATAAGAATTCAAAATTTTAAGAAAATTTATATTAGAAATTAATAATTGACATTCGTGATACAAATGGTCAACGTTTCGTAAGGTGGTACAACGGGTCGAACGGTCTAGGTACATGGTTTGGTTGCTTCCATCCCCCCCCTTCTCAAACCAGCCAACCAATCAACCAATAATTGACATAATAGAAAACTCCTCAAGTTTTCTCCAATTACGAAATCATTCGACTTGCTAGATAACACCTCAATACATGAAAGTATCATGAAAGTGCTACCGCTATGGATTCAGTTTGGTAAATTTGAGTCTCTGCGGCCACTATAATCTAATCATTGACCATTGACAACAGTATAATTTCTAATATACGATAGTCTTGGACATTCATAGTGCAATTTTATCTTGCTCTATCATTTAATAGCAATTTGCTTAAACATGATTCAATTGGTCGTGGTTTAGAAACGTTAAAATAACTAATATTTTTTAGATCTGTTCTAGAATTAACCATAGTAATAACTAAAGATCTAAATAGTAAATTCAAAATTTGAAAATTTTCGTTGTTACCATCCACCAAAAAATATCTAATAATATTATCTTATTTTCATTTTATCTTTTTTGGCTTAACAGCCAACTTTCTATCCTTACGGGCGCCCACTTTATTTGTTTAATTTTGTTATTATTATTTCTTTTTTTTTGTATATTATATACATATATATAATATATATATGTATGTATCTACAATTTTTTTTATATATATTTTATTATTACATTTTTCTTATTGTGCTTTTTATTTGTAAGGATAAGATATAATTTTTTTTTTCTTTTTATTTTTTGTAATTTTTGGCAAACTTAAAAGGAAAAATTATTGTACATATATTTATAAATATATTAATAGATACGAAAAACAAGACTGAGCATAATAATATAATTTAAAAGAAAATCCAAAAATAACGAATTAAGTAAGTCACTAGTACAAAAAACATTTTATTAGTGGAGGGTTAACACAGGGTTTCCCAATATATACAAATTACATAATACAAAAAATAAGAAAATATGCCGAAAATCTTGGGAACATTGACTTTACATAAATATATATGTATAAATATATTACGATACGATATTTTATTATTTGTTGTAAATTCAAGCAATAAAATTTGTAAATTTCTCTTTTACATATCACTACCAATAAATATACGAGGTATGCATAAACAGTTTATTGGTAAAATGTTGATAATAAATATAATTTAAAAATATGAAGTTAACAATTTGTATATATGTACTTATTTTACTTATTTCAACTCAACCTAGAAATTTCAACTTAACCTAGAAATGTCAGTAATAAAATATAGAGTTTGAGAAGTAAATTTAACGAAGATCATAATCGTGAAGTTAATTATATACGTAACATCAGAATCGATAAAACTATCAAAATCAATTTTTTTATTAAAAATTGTGTGTGTCCCTACATTATTTCAGTGCAATTTTCATTTTTCATACAATTTCGGTACCATTTTTCATACCATTTTAATTTCCGTACCATTTTTCATATCAGTTTAATTTCTGTTTGAATTAAGTATGTAAAGAGAAAATTCACATAGTAAACTTGGTTATGGTTTTCAATTAATTTGTACTTCAAATTTCTGTTTTTTATAAATCTTAAAAGGATTTTTAATTGTAGCACTTTTTCTGTAATACCAAAATCGCAAATCTCATATATGAAAATTGTTGAAATATCCCAACATAAGATTCTGCATTTCCACATTAGTGGAAATTTTTTATTTACATCTCGTCATTTTAAATTTATTATTAGTACAATTTATGATTGGTATAAAAGTATATAGAGAGAACTAGAGCCATTACAATTTTGAATAGATATAAGTATAATATTTATTTGTTAGTTTGAATTTCAAATACAAGACGCGAACAGAATTTAATTTTAGGCTTAAAAAAATATTTATGTATCGTGAATTTGAACCAGAAGTACAATAATAACAACAATTTTAGTTTCGAAATATTTTGAATAAATATAAATAAATATAATAATAATAATATATAACAAAGTGTCATGCATTAAGGAAAATTAATGGTGAAAACATAGAAAGATGTCTGCACTCTTTTGCAGTTTATGTATTTAATGTTAAAGTATCAGAAAAAAATAATAAAAAAAAACTATCTTATCGTCACAATTTTTTTTATTTGGCACGTGGGAGTAAAAACTATTTAAATATTTTCCAGGATATAAAAAATACGAAGGCATATACGAAACTTTGAATACATAAAATAGTACATTTTGGCATCACAGCCGTGTAGAAATTTTCTTGTTTGCACGAAAAATCTCTTTCATTAAAAAATAATTTGGAAAAGGTTTTTTTTTTTCGTTTTTTGGAACAGTCACGTTAAAAATTATGTTTTTTTTTTCGAAAAATGCAAAAAAAGAAAAAAATTATATCCTTATCAGAAAATTATAAATTAAAATTGTTTTTTATTTTTATTTAAAAGTATTTTTAAATTCCAATACATTCCGCACGGTCCTTTTTTAAAGAATTCAAAAAAAATATTTGAAATATTCAAATTTTATTACAAAAGAGAAGCTTGCATATAGTTTTAAGAAGAAAAAAATATTTTATTGGGACCTTTATAAAGTCCCAGTAAACATAAAAGTTTTAAACTTATAAATTATAACTTAAACAAATAAAAATTATTTACCAGATTCGTGTTTAATACTGAAAACACGATTGTTCTGTGTTCTATAACCCAGTGTAAATACATGATTTTATTTATTCAACTAAAACACTGAGTTTCAATGAAATTTTAAGGTAGGGAATTGTATAGATATTAGCACCGTCCCTAACAATAGAAAACTACTTTCAATACATTTGCATACTGGCATCCAAATGAGTGTACTTCACTTAACTCTTGATTTACACAGTATTTAATACGAATTAAGAAATGAAGAAAAATTCCATTTACACCACACTTTTTTGCAGTTTAACATGGTTTTAATTATGTGGATTTAAATCAAAATTTCAATTTGAATGATTTCGCTTTACACCAGTGCTTCTGGGTAACCAATATACCATGTAAATCGAAGGTTAGGTATTCGAATTCGTCAAAAATCTAAATAGAATTTCTATATTAATTTGGATTTCATTTAACAGATCTCATGTTCCCCAAAAATATCAATTTACACTATCATTTCTGAAATCCTAATCCTTCAACAAATCATTCATCATTTTAATATTATTTTTTAAAAAATATATTACATAATTTCCTTAAGTTAACAAGAACATTTATTTTAAATCACATTTTCTACAACAACAACGAAAAAAGACTAATTTAGAAGAGAGAGTGGAAAATAATTATTTAGTTAAAGCAAAATAAAAAATAAAAATCCGCAATCTAACTCATTATTTAGTTGGAAAAAAAGTCCTTTTTTTTACTTAAGTAACTTTTTCTCGTAACAAATTGAGCGGAAACAAAAACCATTTCAATAGATGAAACTTAAATCCCAAGAAAATCTTTTACGAAAATATTGTTACAATGCAAAAAATAAAAAATAAAAAAAAAAAACTTTTTAATACATTTTCATTTTATATTTTATATTCCTGAAAAATAAACTTTTCAAAGTTTACATCTGTGTTTCCACAAATACAAGTCCATAAAATTATATATCCTTAAAAATATAAAACTTTAAGATTTGAAAATTGTTTAAAGTTTTTAAATAAAACCGAACAGTAATGAATAGAAAAAATTCTATCCGTTCAATTTTTCATGGTTTTTGTCAAATTCATAAAGAATTTTGAAATAACTGTGAAGAATTTGTGATGGAATAGATGATTAAATTTTTCAAATAAACTTTTAATTTTGTTTCCGACGGTTTAGATTCCAAATTTTTTTTAAAAAAATACGCAATGCTGTTAATGTGACCGGAAATCGAGTAATCGCTCGTATCGGAACTCTTTAAATGTGTCAGAAATTTCAATAGTTATTGACAATTTTAAAGCGGATTTTTGTCAGGTTTGTTGAAATACGTAATTTCGGTACTATGATCCAATTATCTTAAACAGATTTCACTATGGCAACAAAATTTCAAGTCAGTAAATTTAGTGGATCCATATCAAAGATTCCGAATAAATCCGATTACTTATATTTTTTTCACAATCCTCTAGCACCAGTAACCCTTCTCCACCGGTTGCGATCCAGTAGCTATTCTTTCCAGTTGTTTGTTCGAAATTTTATGATGTTACTGGTTGGTAGCCCTGTCCGTTTCTTTTTCCTTCCGGAAGGACAGATTTCGTTGGACCATGCGATTTTTTTTTTAACTTTCTTGGAGTTTTACAAATACCAAAGCGATAATGTGAACTTTTTATGAAGTTTTCTGAAGAAGATATTAAAGATTTCCTAATCATGTATTAAAAAGAACATTTTGACAATTCATTAAAAAGAAAAATTTTCCATTTTCCCTTTACTAATTATAATTTACTAATTTGTTTGAAAATTACTAGTTTTTCTTTTAAGTTTTTTTTTTGAAATGATATTGTGGTTTAGTAGATTATTAAATTCATTAGATTTTGTAAAGATTTTTAACTTTTTTTGGGTTTTGGATGACTAATTTATTTTTGTTTCCTCTAATGAAAAATAGATTTTTATTTTTTTATTTTTTTTTTTAGTTTACTGGCGGAAATGTTTTCTTGTTTAAAAACCCAACCGGAAATTTCTCAATTTATTCATTCGAGTAGAAGATTTTTTCGATAAAATTTAGATTTTTATATATTTAAAAAAAATAATCTTACTGCTCAAAATTACGATAAAATATTTCGAATTGAATTATAATTTTTTTAAAGAGTTACGCGAGATAGCACTGAAGTCTTAACGAGCTATTGTTCGTTTACGTTCACTATTTTTCTTACCATTTAATAGATTTAAGGAAACGTAGGATGTTTGAGGGGTTCAAATATCCTGAATTATATGTTAATTATTGTTTTTTGACGCCGATACAAATTTGTAGAAACCTTGGTCCAGTAATGCACAAGTTAAGAGAGATTAGTAGTTAACGAAACAAAATTGTATGTAGCCAAAAATTTTTGTCTTAAAACACAAAATCTCTTAATACAAAATTCCATGCAATAATAATTAAATAAAGATTTGGAAAACAGCCCAACATAATTTCCATTAGTCCATTTTCATTATTATATATTAAAAATGTGCAAAACATTTTCATGAAAAATAAATTAAATATTAAAATGGTATAAAAAAAAGATCATTTGGCTGGAAAAAATTACTCTAACTCTTCGTTTATATTTAAGTCATTTCAAAAATGGTTAAGTAGATTTGAAAGGTGACATTTTTTTTCTGTTCTTGTAACCATTAAAAAATTATTAAATTTTTGCAATATTTCAAAATAATCCAAAACAATAAATTTTAACCTGTTTATTAATTAATATTAAAATTTCATAATTTTTACGAACCTTGTGTCAATAACAAAAAAATTTCGTTTAAATTATATTATCAACTTCAGGAAAAGTCCTTGTTAAATAAATCGATAATATTTTGTGGTCGAGAAAATTTAATTTTTGAAAAACAGAAAAGTTTTTTTTTGTGTTTTTTTTTTTTTTTTACGACAAAATGAATAAATTTTTGTTTTTCTTTTTTACTTTTCTTTCACTTTAGTGGAAAATTCATTATAAGAAAGAAAAAAAAAATAATAAAAAATTTCATTTCCCTTTCCCTGATTGAAAATTATTATGCAGCTGAGATCTAACACAGTTCATCCGGTTTTAATGTTGATATTTTCGTTGTGTTCTGGTGTTGAAAGTTTTTTTTTTATTTTTTTTTTTTGAAATATTAATTTTTTCCTGCCTTATATATCCTTTTTTTAAAGGATATTGTGTGGTTTGTATTGTGGGATTGTTACTTTTTTTTATGATGAAAATAGCATAAGGTCGAAAAAATAAAATTCATATATTTAGAAGTTTTCTTTACCATTTTTGTCCATCAAGTATTATTATACTATGAAAATTGAAAAACTTTATATTTTGATACAATCCCTTTAGAAGCTATATTTAAAAAAAGAAACCAAATTTCATTTATGTTAACACTTTTCTCTGTCAGCTTATAATTCTATGAATTTTTGTAAAATTTTACGAATTATTATTTGCTTCGAATTGTTAGACCTATACTTCAATGCAGTAAACCTATCGAATTTAAAATTAGACATTGTCGAGGAAAATTATATAATTTTTCATTTGCCAATGATGTTGAACCGAATATGTTTCAATGATTTTTTAGGTATAAAAGTAATAATTAATAGAACAAATATTTGTTAAAGCCTAATCGTACCTTTGATTCGCCCTTTGAGGCTGGAATGCTAGTATAATATTTATTTACATAAAAGACTCATAAATTATTTAGAAATAATTGATATAAAATTATTACTTCTATATTGTCAATCAAAATAGCTCTCAAATATGAAATTATTGGACGGTTGCGCTTCATTTTTTGTTTTTCATTCAGGGAAAATCTGAATTTTATATATACTTTCTTTTTGGAAAATTCTTATCGTTTTTTTTATGTTTAGATAAGACTGTGATTATGATAAGGTATAATATTTAAATATATTTTTTTTAAGAAGGAATTTTTATATTTGAAAAGTTTTTATTTTAGCTTTCCCTAAAACATGAAGAAAAAAAATTGTTTAAATATTTTAAATTTAAAAAAAGGATCATGAAAATTATTTTGGTTCTAATGAAATTACAACAACAAAAAAATGTTGAATTAAGGAAATATTTTAAAAATCAAAATTTATTCTTTTCATTTGGCTCAACATTTCTTTAAAATACACAATAATATTATGATATAAAATTAGTCCTTTTTTAGTTACACAAAAAAAGGACTAAAATAAAACTGTAAATAAAGCTTAAATATTCTCGCCCATATAAACAAATTAGTTTGAATTAAATTTTAATGGTTCACCAAATTTTATTGTAAATTAAATAAACTTTTCTTACTTGTTATATGAACCCCAAAAAAAGAAAATAGAAACTAATACAGATATACAAAGTATACAAATACATTGAAAATATTTTCTTAACCCTTTAGAATACATAAAAAATTATTTTTAGATAAACTTTGTAAACAAAACCATTAAAATAAAATTAAACTAAAAAAAAGTTATTTTCATACTGAATTTTCATTGAAAATTAACAAAACTCTACGCAAAAATTTTCTATTTTCATATAAATATTTTTCACTTAATTTTCCATAACTTGTTTTTGTTTTGTGGAAAATTTTGTTATTAAACAATAAATTCATCCACGTACATAAAATAATGTAACGTACCAGATAAATTTTATATGGTAACAATATAAAAGCTGTTGTTGGTTGGTATTGCAATTTTTATAAGTTGGTTAGACAAAGTTGTTTATAATAATTCATATATAGAAAATAAAAGGATTCTGAGGATTTACTATAAACAACTATAAGATAATATTATTAAAAGTAAATAAGTTTAAAATATTACATAAACCAACATTATTCGAAAATATTTAAAGAAATGAAAAATGATTTTTTTTTTACTAAATAAGTTTTGTGGTTACTTTAAAGTTTGGTTCTAACTACTTTTAATCAGAAATATAAACTTATTTTCTCCTAGAAAAATGGACTCTTAGTATGTATGGCATTTTTTTTGATCCTTTAACTATCGGATTTTGGTTATACAAAAGTTAAATACTCGTAATCTACTGTAGACTAGATATAAAATTTAACTGAATGAATTGTGGATGTAGTTTCATAATTGATGGAAAATTTATTTTTCAAATAATTGTTTTTTCTGGCGAATTCCATTTTAAATCAATTTTTAATCTGACTGGGAATCAATATAATCGATATTCGATATAATTGAAAATTCATATTGCTATCGATTTTTTATCGAGTCAATGAATCATTTATTTTTTTCGATGTTTTTCCATCGAAAATGTTATTACTTTCAAGAAATTTATTAACATTTACACAGTAAAAATAAATACCTGCAATTTATTAGAAAATTGAATTTTAAATAATTATTTAAAAAAATATTGATGACAACAAATTCTTTGGTCAGAGCTCAACACTACTTTTCGCGTTTCCCCGGATTCACGTAAATTCAATTCAAAATGTTTCCAAGACCAACATTACATACGAATTCAATGGTACACGTTCCATTTTTTTGTATGAAAGAAATGTTGGGTTTACCCTTTTACAATTGATACCCAAAGAAGAGCGTTAATATTCACACATATCTGCACTAAATCCTGAATATTTACTTAAACCAAATATAAAGAAATATTCAAAATTTATTGTTACTATGAATCAAAAATTATTAGTATCTCTTATATTTTTATTATTTATATAAACTTTATTTGTTTAGTATTATTACTTCGGAAAAAACCCCTTGATTTTGATTAATTACAAAAAAAAATATATCGTCAAGGAAATAATTTAGTTGCCTTCAGTATTAATTTTAATTGGGAATTAAAAGTCTTATTATCAGTAAATTAATATTTCCAATCTCTTTTGTAAAAGTGAAAATATTTTGAAAATATAAAATCAATATTATAATTAATAGATTTTAATTAGTTATATTAAAACAAATTGATTATCAAGAAATAACAAATTTGTTGTCAATCAAATATAATTGTTAAGATATCATCACAATCATCTATTAATATCTATTATAATACGTTTTAGGAGGCGTACAACGTATCATTTCATTTATTAATTAAATTTTAAATATTTTAGGTCTTTAGCATTTTGAAGGACTTTAGTTTTCAAATTAGACTTAAATAATATTCAGTAAATCTGGAATAACATTCAATTAATTTTAATTAATACAATATTAAAAAGCAATAAAATATCAGTAATTAATTTGAATGGGTGTAATGTACGCATTTATCTCTAATTTACCCAATTAGTATTTTTACTTCGCATAAAACACATTTAACTTTCAGTTGATTTTATTGCTGGAAATAATTTAAATAACATAATAGACCCAATATTGTTTTTTTTTTGTTGCAGTGGAAAGCCTGTTTTGTGGTTTGTCCAGCAGTGGAGAAAGCCACACCGGGATTCAGTTGTTCTCACAGTTTTTAGATTCTTCTCTCAGGGAAAATCTCGTTTGTCGGTTGTTGCCACCGTGGAAAGCAAATTTTCGATATATCCTACGTTCCTAGGCACGTTTTTCTGTTGTTCTGTTGGCGTTTCATTCTTCTCACAATAGCTATCCCATATTTCGTTCGTTTCCAAAATGGAAATCCGTTTTTATGTGGAATTTCGGCATATTATCGCGGCAGGAGGCATGCATCATTGTAATTGTTTTTAATCAGTTTTCCCTTGCAGAAATCTTATTAATTTGATGTTAAAATAAATATTTATACACTATATTTAATAATCACAAAATATGTAGCTCAATATTTCAATATTCGATATGACCTAAATTGAGCTTTAGTTATGTTATGTTGGTATTGATAATTCTTTTTACACTAAATTTTTATAGCATTCCCAATCAAAATCACTTCTTTGTTAATTTTAAGTATCCTTCATACAAGTATCGACCATTTTATACAGTAGACCTAACTATCACCAGAGTTCCTGAATTTCTACACAATTTAAATTAGAAAAAAATAATTATCTTTTTAACACATTATTCGAAATTCTTTCTATTCAATTTTCTCAAACCCATCTGACTCTATGTCCATAGATTTTTTTGGTTAATAACAAAAAAAAAAAATGTCTATAAAATAAAAACATTTTCTTAATAATATTTTATTACAAAATAAATGTTTTATGAAAAAATAAAAAAAAAATATATAAAATAAAATTGAATAATTTTCCGAATCTCTTTTCAATTATGAAAATTGAAACGTGCGTCTTCATCTTGTTGGAAAACGATAATTGTATTCTTTTGATTCTATTCTTCTGAAAATATTTTCATTAATTTAATCTTATTTCGAAAATCATTATTTATTCAAATTCTTAACAGTTTTTATGTTTTTAGATATTACTCTCTCTTCCATCATAATCATTATGTCTTCAATATAGTCCCAATATTATTAGGTTATCAAAATTGACTATTATAATTTTGTTTACCTTTACCTTCATCACAAAAATTACTTATACATTTTATTTTTCTATAAAAATTTAAGAAACATTTTTTTAAAGTTGTTTTGCTGTAATTTTTAGATAAGGAAATAGAGTTGTGAACCACCAAATTTACATGTAATAATTACGTAATATAAAGTGCGTTTATGTTATGTAAACCTAGTAACATATACAAAAAAACTTAATTACTACGTCAAAAGTACTAAAAAATTGCTACTTACAAGGTTTCACATTTTCACCGACATTAAAATATTTTTGATTACTACAGTAAAATTTGGAATCTATAATATTTGAATCTGTAATGATTACAGTAATAATATTATATTGATAAATTACAAGGTAAAGCTGGAATCATAATGATACCGTCACCGTCAGCATCAACGAGCGTTAACGGTGACCTACAAATATAAATTACATTGTACGCGTTGGAAGAGACTTTTCAAAGTTTCCTTATGTTACTTAATTCTACTTCTTAACTTAAAGTATGTGTTTTACTTAGCAATACGTATTTGTGTCAAAGTCTTGTTTCATCTTTGATAGTAGACATTACCGACACTATACCGACACGGTCACCGGTGACTATTGTATTTGTTTAGGTATAAAATTGTTTATTTTACACAGCTGTCAACGTGAAGGTGAAGTTGGCACTGTGTTTCCAGCTTAATAAATATACAGCAAAGAGTAATAATAATTTAAAACACTTTTCTTAATAATACTGTAACTATGACATTACAACAATATTGTTTACTGTAATCTTTCTATGATTTAACGACATTTTTTATAAGATAACCTTAACGACATAAATATTTCAATAAATTCTATTATATAACAAAATATTCTTAACAAATTTAAATGTAATTTATACCAACCAAAAATCTTCACTACTGAGTACCGGAAATCTTCTTGTATACATTTGAACTACCTGTCACTATATAAACAGTGTGTAAAGAATATAAAATATTATAAAATTTTCATAAAATTAATTATATAAAAAAAATTTTTTGTAAATGTTAAATTGATGTTTTCAATGAAATTTTTTTTTTCTTTAAACATTAAGTATAAAATTTTGTTGTTTTGTGAAATTAAAATTCGTGTTAAAATTTTCATCTATTACATGAAAATTGTATTTTCCAAAAAATATTTATATATTAAAAAAGTAACAACTCAAAGTCCAAATAAGTTTTCTATTCTCATTAATTTAAACAAAAGCGAAATATTTATATTTAACCCGATCCTTTAGTTTACATTAAATAAAAAAATTAAAGGATTTCTTGTTGGTTCCTTTTTGTAGTAAAAAACGAGTATTACAAAGTGTAGTCAATTAGGTTAAAAAAAATAATTATTGTATTACATTATACATCCATTTTTCATGATATAAAATGCGAAAACTCATTATAGCAAAATGTTATTATAAATAATATAATACTGTATATATATATTTATACACTTACTATCAACATTATACAAACACAGACATTTATTTACCGCCCCACATAAAAGGGCTAAATTACGATGGAGTATTTTATAAGGTTAACAAAATACACAGCATCAGCTCAGCATCCTACCAAAGTAACAATACTGCAGTATACAAAAAGAAAATGTATGTATATAGAAAAGGTATTTAAAATACAGGTTGATATTTATAGACGATAAGGTAAAAAAAAACAGTTAGAATATGTACATATTTATGAGGATACATATTAAAAAAAAAAAAGGTAAATTGGGTTATGGAAAATGAAGGGAAAATCAGTAAGGTTTTATTCCATTTATTTTAATGGAAAGGTGAGTAGTCTTTGCAAATGTAATTATCACAAAAAGTATTTTGTGGAATATCATAAGGCAAATTAAAATTAATATAAATATATATTCGTATAAGGATATAGGCATATAGCGCGCAGAATATCGTTGTTAATCGTATTTAAAATATAAAATCACCTTAATTGTTATTTGTGTTATACGCTAATTACAAAATTTTTAACATTTACAAAATTAAATTATTAAATATTATAGTTTTTAATAAAAATTTATTTATAATTATAATTGTTTTAGTTCATTATTTCCAACTACTTAGATATATATAATCAATAATTTCGTAAATTCAAAACATAAAACCAAATTGTTCAATAAGATTTCATTCATATTTTAATATGGCAATTATGAAACTTGAGTAACTATAACAATATTATATAAAGTATCAATCAATTTAGCCTAATTATATACGTAGATGTAGTTAAAGATGGATTCTATAACTATATGTAATGTTTATGATATTCAATTAATATACGCATTTATAGTATAATTTTATAATTAATAATAAATCATCAGAGAATTTACTTAATACAACTTTTAAGAACTTATGCTATCAATTTATTAATTTCATATTAACTAAACAATATAAAATCTTCCTTATTATAAATAATAATATTAAGTATATTTTATTAATAAATGAAAAAGGATGTATTCTTTACATTAAAACAAGTAATTACTTTCACAGAGGTTTCAGAGAGATAAACACTGATTTTGTTGTTCAGCTAAAAATTGAAGAGTTTTTTGAAGAAATTATGATTTGTTTGTAATATGTAATGCATCTACTGAAAAACCTTAGAATTCTACTGTTTGACACTTTCTAGTAATTTGTTATGTGAGATAATTGATTTTCAGAATACGATACTGTATCAAAATTCAATGTAAAAAGAAGAAATAACTCGGCCTGAACAAAATGAAGACTATATTTTCGACTATACTAGACTGTGTGATTCGGAATCTATATATAAAATTAGTACAAGTCAAAATTGTAATGAAATGTAACAAACATTATTTGAAGGAGACATGGCTCGATTTCGGCTGTAATATCTGTGAAAATAAATATACGAGACTATAGGAAATAATTGTAGAAACTATAATGATAAAAAATTAATCTTAAAAAAGTATATATCTCGTGACTTCACAAAACCCTTCAAAAAATGGTTTTAATGTAACCACATCAATTTGGAAATTTCTTTATTAAATATTATGTTAATAATTATATTAATGTAGGTTTATTTTACTATATTGAAGTAGAATTCATTCTTAATTCATTTATTTAATAATATTCCGTCAACAATTCCTCCTTCAACAACTTTTTTAAATATGCCATCATATTCAATGTCTGTCACATTTTCCTATCTACAAGTATCGTTCAAATTAAGTTAAAAAAAATATTAAATCAAAATAATATTTAATATATTAAAAAAATTTTTTTTTTTGTTTTTGACATTGTTCCTTCATTTTACTAAAAAAGGATTATTCACAAAATCACACATTATATAATTATGTATGAGCTGTGGTGTTAGTATACTATACTTTCAACAAAATTACATTAAAATATATTATAAAATGGGTAAAAGGATTCAGTTAGTAAAAAAAAGGAGTTAAATTAAATTTTTGTAGTAGAATTTTTAATTAAAATAATTTTCGGTTATAATACGATGATTTTTAATGGTAAATGGATTACAAAAAATACAAAAAAAAAAAATACAAAATGTCACATAAATTAATTTTTAATTAACGAACAAATAAATAATGATTTTTGTTTCAAAGTAAAAATATTAGTTTCATAAGGGTAGAATAAAGGGTGGGCTTACACGTGCGCCATATGTTTTGATTTGATTACACCTTTCTTTATTTCGTTACTCAAATTCAGATGTGAAAGTAATATTATAAATAAAAAAATTTATTACACGTGTGCTATATTCCAAAAAATATAAAAAAACTAAGAAGGAAAATGGTTTTGTTATTCACTAGAAAATAAATTAATTAATTTATCATAAAATGGCAAAATTATATTATTAAATAATTAAAATAAAAGTTTTTTTTTTCGGATACCTTTAAAAACTAAAATAGAAAATAGTGTAGGAAAATTCAAAATTTTATTTAGTAAAATTTAGGTATTTATAGAATTAGCTAATTTGAATTAGTGAATTTTTTAAAATATATTAATAAATATTCTTAAGAAATTTTTGGTTATTTAAGTTGAACAGAAATTAAAAGTTGAAAAATTAAAATTTTCAATTGAAAGAATGTTTTATTATTAATTAGTTTCTAATTTTTTTTTAATTGGGAATGTAAGACAGCGTTATTAATTTACTGTGTGTTTGCAGTCCCTTTAACTACCTACAAATTAATGATATCTTCTCTTTGCGACCGCCTAGCATAATGGCAGATAATGTGTTCTGATGTTTCGTTGTCATTAAGCCTCCAGGATCTTTGAATCAGCTAGACTCATTTTTATTAAGGTAATTCCAGTAGATTTCTGCTCTTATTCAATCCATCTTCATTAGAAAAAGTTGAAGTTTTCTCTTTTTTTCCCTTAGAACAGCTCTGGTCCAAAGAGTTTTGTACTTGAACCAGTTTTTGCAATATGGTATATCTCTCCATTTCCTTCAATTCCTATATGTCCTGGCATCCACAGTAACTTTTTTTTTATCCACAAATATTAGGTTTTGAAGACAGTCTCAGTTTATTATTGAATCCTGTATATAGGAAAATAGAACTTTAAGACCTTACTGATTATCTGATTTTTTATTGCGATGAGGTCCCCTAATGTTTTCTTTGATAAATAGCTTCTTCGCAACCATTTCAACTACCGTAAAGATGCCCTTTAGTTTGGTTCCAATACAAGACATTTGTACCTTCTTCTAGTTTAGGTTAAGTGGTCCTTATAATAATATATCTTTAAAAGGGTTTTTAGTAGATGGTTTACCACATATTACAAATCATAATAAATAAGATTATTATTATAAAAATTAAAATTAGCGGACTAAGCTTAAATGAGTAAATCATTAACCAGAATTACAATATGAAAATGTATGAGACAAATTCAAAATCATAAATTGCTTCTGGGTATAATTAAAGATTAAATTAAAAATTTAAAAAAATTGTATGTGATTTTTCATTTATAGAGCTAATTATTAACTCACAAATCTTATACAAAAACTTTTAATATTAACTACATAGAATTTATTAACAAAAGTTTCTATATGAAGAAAACAAACATTAGTTTTTGATATTTTATATTAGCTGTTGAGTAATTCTTATTACAGGTTATCTTTATCAAAATAGTTCTAGAATTTCAAATAACTCATCTAAATATTTGTATTTGATGTTCTTTTTTCAAAATCCTTTACATTTTGAATTAATTTAATTTTGTTAAAATAAATTTATTTCAATTTAATAACAAATTTAATGAAATTTCTAAAATAATTATATTTAAAATTTTGTAATTGAAAATCTCAAAAAAATATGTTCTATTTTCATTATTCATAATTTACTCGAAAAAAAAAGAAATTCCATCAATTTATATGGCATCCAGCTTTGGGGTTGCATTGCACAATATAACAGTGGTTCTAGAACAAATACTAAGAAATATCATTGATTCTCCTTGGTACATAAAAACATACAAACTTGCATATGAATCGAGAAATAGACACTGCAGATAAAGTAGTAAAAAATCGGGTACGAAATTCATTAACAAATCCTTTGACAACATTTGATTGTTTAGGCTATAAAGCTTCTAGACAACACCGACATAACACGAATACTTAAAAGAGTGAAACCTTTTGACTTAGCAGAGAATTTAAGATAAGTAAAAGAGACTAGAACAAATCACTGGATGAGTTCTTGGTGACTTACTGAATAACAAGCAAAAAAGATCTTAGTCTTAGTTTAAGACTAGGTTGCAATATAGATGGCAGCCATTGTTGAGATGCTCATGCTCAAAGTATGTGTTTTTAGTGTGTTAAATCACACAATACTATGATATGTACATACGGTGTATCATAGTGTCTCTCGAGACTTTCACTTACCCTCTCAACAATTAGTTTCTTTAATTTGGAAAACATTTTATTGAAATTTACTAAGTTTTTACAAAATTATAACAATTTAAGTAAGTGTAGATTTTAATGATGGCAAATATATATTTATATCATTTTGTAATTAAATTAAATTTTGTGGATAGAAGAACACAAAAGAAACAACAAAAACAAAAAAGTTTTGAAGTAGTTTTGAAGAGGACCTAAAAGTGGATAATTTGTGCAGAATTTGTTCATTGTTGGTATTTTTTAATTAAAGTTAATTGAGGTGATGATTTCAAATATATATATAGAAATTTTAATTTGTTTATATATTTATTTATAGAAAAAATTTATAAGATTACTTGAGAAATTTAAAGTTTGTTTTCTGAATTATTAATGGTTTTTGTTAGTATTATATTTAAATCTATATAGAATTGAATTTTGAATTCTCAAGTATTTTATTATGTGTTTCACTTTCATTTAATTTATTATTTATTTATAAAAAGTAAGAAATTAAATAAATCTTTTATGTCCACTTCCAATATTCAAGTTTTATATAAAGCAAAAAGTTCATTGGCATTTTCATTGATATGTTTGACAAAGCAAATAGAAAATCATAGGAAAAAGAAATTGTAAAATTTAAATATAAATTTTTGTATATTAGATTTAAAGTTCATAGATCCTTACCGAATTTGATATATCGGAATTGGATCATTATAATGTTTAATTTTGTAGTCTATTTAGATGGACAAGAGATTCCATTATTTCACTATTTCGTCAAATTACATGATAAATAAGTGGTTTATAGTTTCAGTGAGTTCCTATTAACATTTTAGAATTATAATGAATACATTCTTAATGTTTTAATGGTTATCTGATCCCCTTACATTACCAGCATTTGTGAAAATCACAGGTACAATAAAAAAGGTTATACAGTGCCAATAAATGTTGGTATATGAGAAGTTACGGCGCCATTACATCTAGTTATAAATAAAATTACATTTTAAAATTTCTATTTTTTAATATCTAAATCTGAACTTTTCGACTATATAGTTCCTTGCAGTAAGGACATTTTCTAATGTATTATACAAAAAAAATTTAAATTATATGATTTAAAAAACCAAAAATAATTTATTCAGATTTTTTATGTTAAAATTGTTTGTTAAAGAAACAACAAAACACTTTACATCACTTTAAAATCATAAATTATTATTATGATTCTAGATAAACACAATTTAGATAAAAAATTATAATTTTCTTGGATAGCTTAACTATAAAATATCTTCTTTTCTATAGCGATTTTTTTTTCTGAAATTAAAATTATGATATATTATTTTATGTTTTCATAAATTTATGTTTCATTGAAACGAACTCAACTCGCTGTAGATGTATGTATAAATATATATTCGTTTATATTATGATGAAATTTTTTCATAAAAATTCCTTTGAAATTTATGAGACCGTAAACTTAAACGGATAATTTAAACTTAAACTATGAACTTTTAGTATAGAGGACGAAATATTTATAACATTTATGTTTTTATTATGATTGTTTTTTTTTACCAAAGGATTGTGATCCTGATATATTTATTGTATTTTCCAGACAGAGGTACAAAACTATAAAGGTGCAAAATATATAAGAATAGTTGAAAGCGAGATTAAAGAATTTAAAGTTTGCAATTAAAATAATTATTGTTTGTAAGCGGTAATTTTTAAAATTCTATAATAAATATGTGAAGATTTTAAATTTTATATCACATGAGAATTTCATTATAAACTTATATTTAATATTGAAAAATTTAAACTATATTTGTTATAATATTAAGCTTGAATCACAATGCCACTGTCACCGTAGCTTCATTTGACAGCTGTGTAAAATACAAAGTTTTATATCTAACTAAATAAAATGGTCACCGTTGACGGTATCGATGATTGCGTATATTGAACAATTTCTACTATTAGCGTTGAAACACAATTTTGACGACTTTGGTATAAATATTTAATTTCACTTTTTGACTGTAACATGGCCAATTATTCAATAATAAAAGAAGTTTGCGTTTCGTTTTATGTAAATTTTTTAATAAAACTATTTTTCGTATCTATTCCTAATGAAATTTAAAAATTATTTTCCATAACATGAACATTTTTAAGATTTTTTAATGTTAATATAAAAGAAAACTTAAAAAATATTAAAGTGAGTATTAAATTTTTAACAAATTTTGACAAATAATTAAAAAGAAACATAAAAATGACATGATA
Organism: Rhamphomyia laevipes; assembly: GCA_963920725.1. NCBI lineage: Eukaryota > Metazoa > Arthropoda > Insecta > Diptera > Empididae > Rhamphomyia > Rhamphomyia laevipes. The sequence continues at coordinate 54,204,339 of OY987257.1, forward strand.
TAAATATTGCAGACATTTTACTTAGAATAAAGTAAAGAATTTTTGATGGCACAAATATATCAAATGTCACACAGAATTTATTGTAATTTTCAATATTAATGAACAATATAAAATAATATAAAGAATATAATAATTTTAAATAAAATCTGTGCTCTCCATCATGAAATATTATCTAAATTTTATAATAATTACACAATATAATATATTTATTTATAAAAAGAAAACAAAATCCTTTAATATAAAATACAAAAAATAGAACTTATGAATAAATATCCTTTAAATCCTTAACAATATTATACTTTAGATTTAGAGTGTACAGCATAAAAATGTACAATTCTTAAAATTAACAATATGATAAATATCAAAGAATAAACAAAATTCTAATATTTTATATACAATAAAGTTACAATAATAATTTTATTAAATAAGTTTCATGACATAAGATGAAAAAGCCATGAGTATTTTATGTTGTCAGATTAAATCGAAAAATTCACATAAATTTTGGATTTTTATTACATAGATATATTTCCTAGCTAGCTAGATAAAATTTATATATGTAACTATATATAAAAAATTGTATAGTTATATTTTTACATACATTTTTGTTTGATAATTTTTCGCACATAAATATACTACAGAAAAAAAAACCAAGCTTCCAGTCATGGTAGAGTGCTACACAACGCTTTTTGTAATGCACCAAGATTACCGACATATTTTTGTTGAGATAAATTTAGAAAATTATAGTTTTAGAAAAGGTTCATTAATAAAAATCTTTTCTCAATATTCATAAAAGTGTGGAAACGCTTATCACAACACCGGGCTGACATACTTATAAATGGGCGTTTAAATCAGATTTCATCTAGCCGTTTTATAGTACGGTCTAAATTTAACTCCCCACGCTACAAATGAAATTGGGTTGTAACAATTTAAAAGATGATACCATATAAATAAAATTCCTTTCTTATATTATGCTCAGAATCGTATCAAAAGTCAATTTTTTATAAATATCATTTTTGACCAACGCTCTCTTATTTAGCGTATTAATACTCCTCTGATGTCTGAAACGGACATCAAACAGAAATTCTCGAAACAACATAATTTCGATATAATTTCAGCTTCACCATAAAGTTTCCATATTCAAAAGAATAATAATTTGTACATAATTTATGTATAAAAATTTCGAGAGAATAAAAAACTTAGCTACAACATTGGAAAAAAGAAAAATCTGCCTTTTTTTCGGAGATTTGAATAAATTTACTATTAATAAATATATATATTTATTTTCTTATATGTATTATACTTATTTCCTTTTTTTGTTGTTGTTATAAAAATAGAAATATATATTATAAATGTTAACTGTAAAGGATTTCAAGGTTTTTGTTTTTTTGGTATATTAAATGCTGTGAAATTTAAGTTACAAATGATCCAACATTAAAGTCATAGAATAATAGATAAATTTAAGAAATATTAATATTAAACATAAATAAGACAAATATAAAGAATTATTTAAATATTTGTTAGTATATTATGATAATGCTAATTAAATACAATTGGTATTTATAAGAAGCTTAGTAAATAAGTAAAATCCCATATATATACAACGTATGCAATAATAATGAAATTAATGAAATTACTTTTATGTTGAAAGTTTGAAGATGAGGGTAAACTAAATCGGGCCAAGGTTTACCCGCATCTTCAAAGTTTCAATATTAATCTTCATTAAAGAAGTGGAATTGGTTGAAACGCTGTAACAATGATGCATCGTTCGAATCGTGGAATATTTGCGTTAGGTTCTTGTAATTCCAACTTCTTTAAAACCTGCCAACTCTTATGTTCTACAATCTTTTCGATACGACAAATATTACCAATACCATTGTTATAGTATTCATTATTATAGTTAAATAGCTATGCAAAACTGAATAATGGATTTGCCTTAAAATATTAATATCTATACTAATATTATCCCAAATCATATTCAGAAATAATATCCATTTATATTTTCTTCAGAATCCACGCGCACGAAGCCTCGGGCAAAAACTAATTTCATATATATAAAAAAAAAAAAAAATTCTATCATCAATACAAAATTACGCTATATAAATAATATCAATATGATTTTACGATATTGAAAAATTTATTTAGTATTGAACTCTTTCAAAGTTTTCTTATAACTTTCTCGTGTTGTCCATTTTAAGAATTAGATAAATTTTCTTATTTATTTCTTGTTTCGTTCAAACAATTTACATATAATTTATTTTATTAAATTGCCTAAAACTTTTCCAATATAATCTAAATTTTATAAGAAATAATTCCAACAATAATTATTAAGGGTTGATTTCACAGTGGAAGCTTAAGCCTTTGCTAGAGCTCAAGCTTCTGTTTATCTTATTTTATGGTTTGTCAGTACAAGCTTCCTTAAAGTAAGGTTTATCTTAAACGGCAGATGGGTACACCTTAAGCGTCACTTTGACAATTTTATATTAATGTATAGTTTGTATACAGAAATAGAAAATGAATTAATGTTACATTTAAAAGTTATTAGAAAAACCTAGAATTACCTACGTTTCCTACGTTTCCTACGTTTCTTTTCCCCCATATTAAGTTTAAGTCTCAAAAAATAAAATATACACGAACACTAATTCACAAACTGCAATGTCACTTTAATATTTATTATACATTTACATTCGCAATAATATTATTTCCAATTAGAATTCACATTTCTTAGTTTAGCTAAGGTGAGGGAAAATTTTGATTACGACATCACCCAGTGAGGTTAACTTTCAAGCTTAAGCTACACAATTGGTTTAGTTAAGCTTAAGCTTCCACTGTGAAATCCACCTTAAGAAATTAAATAATATAAATTGAAAATAAAAATTAAATTATATTACAGAAATTGTGACAAATTTTCTATAATGGTTAACCTAATTATTTATAATAAGAACATTATTATTTATTTCCTTTTATTTATTTAAATATTCCTTGATTTTATTCAATTTTAATATTATACATATATAAATATATTTAAAATAAATAATTTATAAAATTAAATAAGAAATTGTAAATGTATTTTTTTTTTAGAAAAGTCCTTTAGAAAAACCTTATAGAAAATGTAAAATTATTCATTGAACAACATTAAAAAATTTGGTTGTAATTTTACTTTGAGAAATATCATTTCGATTGAGAGAAATTTTCCAAGAAAGTTAATGGTTTTTCTTTTTTCTTTTTTTTGTGTTACTTTTTTCAGTTCTTTATGTTGTAACATATAATTTCGAAGTTCAGATACTTGTATGTATAAAAAAAAAACGTGACATACATTGGCAGAAGCCAAAATTTCTTTAATTAAATTATTGGTTCGACAAGGAAAAATTTAAATTAAATTTATTTATTATAATTTAGGTTTTGTGTAAGGTTAAGTAAATACGTATTGGAAATGACAATAATCAAAAACAGGATTAAATTATTAGATCTTTTTGATCAATTGAAGTAAAATACGATTAAGGATTCAAAAAGTTTAAGAGTTATTTAAATTAAATTTATATTGAAAATTTAATAATAAAGTTAAATATATTCTCGTGCACAATATAATGGTCAGAGTGAACTAACTAGGTTCTAACTGGTCCTTAATAGTAAAGTTTTCTTCGGTATATCCAAAGCCGACATAATTTAGAAAATAAGAGACTATGAAATTAATGTGAAATCCATCTATCTACTGGAACAACAAGAAAAAGCCTAAAGAGGTCACACTTATCAAAACCGAGCTACGCATAATAATTGACTTATTCACAGGTCAGTTCCCGGTTAGGTAACATTTAAAAGAGACTGGAAAAACAGAAAATAGTGACCGTCAGTTCTGTTGCGATGATGAATAAAATAGTGTCTGGCGAATGTAGCCCTAAGAGGCTAATATAACTGAGTAAATTATTTCTAAGTCCTCATGAAATCATGGATCTGGCCGTAAGGAATATTCTGGGTTGAAAATTAGTAGGATAGGAACAATAATTCTGTTTATGTTGCAGTGTAGGGAGGCAGAAGTTCACACTTCTACCTTATATATTAATTTAATCTAATCTATGACAATGAAAGTTAAAATTTAATTTATTGACAATTATTGTCAAAAGTTTGTCATAAATATTCATAAGTATTTTCTTAATATTTATAAACATGTGATTTGCACAGTAGTGCAGTCAAATTTTTAACTGTCAAAATATTATAATTACAATTTGAATAATTGTTGCCAATTTACTGTCAAAAAGTTGTCATAAATATATCGTAAGTAAATGTATGTTAATATTTTGCAAGCACTTACGAGTATTCTTATATAAATTGAAATTCGTAATATAATTTTGACAAATTATTGTTTTTCAAGCTTTTATATACTTTTAATTATTTTAATTGTTTACTTTTAACTTACAATTTTCTCAATTACACGTAATAGCTTCGAAAGTGCAAAACTATACTTTCAAAAATTTTAGTTCATATAAGAATTTGAAATTTGTTGAAATTACATCATCTAAAAACTTTCTAATAATTTGTTCTATTTTTTTTTTTTTTTATTCTGAAAGTAATTTTTCTTTTGAGTGCATGGATAATTAACTTTTTCTATATATAAAAGTTTTTAGTTTTAGAAGACTGAAAACTTCAAAGGTTTACTTTCAATAAAACTGAAATTTACTTATAATTTATTATAATCAAATTTGCATAATAAAATTTACTTTTTCTACCTTTAACGAAAGCAAAACATATAATTTTATATTAAAAAATATTAATAATTTAGAATAATATTTACACGGTGGAAAAAAAATGAAAATTTTATTGGAAAATATTATTATTATTTCTTATAAGTAGTTTTTTTTTGGAAAATATTTACATTAAAATATTAAATATAATCTTCAATAAAGTTTTCAATAAAATTTGTTTTCAAAAAATTTACATACATATAATCGGAATATTTACTTTTAAAGGAGTATGTTGGATGTTTAGATTGTCATATTTTCAAAATTTAAATATTGAATATTAGTAAGCGTTCCATTCAATTGTATAACATTCACTCTCCCTACTATGAAATGTAGTTTCTTATATAATTTAAGTTACCATCTGGTACGGCTTAAAAGCTCAATAAATAATTGGACCATACAATATAGCACTTTAAAATTGAATGATCAGAACTGTTGTACGTATATACAAAAACTTTCTGGGATTATTCCTAATCACAAGAAGTCCAAGATAATTTCAAATGAGAATAGGTCTAATGAAGAGGGATGAGTCAAAGGAATATTTGTTGTGACATTGCCCCTGGTCCTAACATAAAAGATTTAGGTAATTTGGTAGTTTATTTCTATAAAACCTTGAAGACGCCGCTAAACTGAAGCCGGTCAAGATGATATCGTTCATTTAAGAAATGGAATAAGTTGACATGGTTTAACAATGATGCAGCATTCGACTGGAGGTTATAAATGGGCTCACTTATTTGTGGCCTATGTATGGGTGTCTCGTAATTCCAATTTCTATAACCAACCAAATGTCAATAGAATTATGAATACTATAAGTAAAAGTCAAAATGCTTTATTAAAAGGAACAAACTTAAAATTATATTTTGGTTTTATAATTCATGAGATAATTTCTTCTCAAATAATAATATCGAATATTCTGTAAATTATTTGTTGTATTTTAACTATGTTCCTTATAGATTATCATATATCGTGCTATCATAATGTGGTTTTGAAAATTTAATTTTCATAAAAGTTAAGTTCTCTCAAATTAATAGAAAATTTGAGTGTACAATAAAAATATCTTTCATCTTAAACACGTATAGAAAGCATATATACATTGAATACTGAATTCGGTATTGATATTTGAAACTTTATTAAGATATCAAAATGTGCCCGGAGGAGATATACAAATAATAAAATAAAATTAGATTTTGTAGATAGAAGTTTATTATTATTGTTGTGGCATTATTTTGATCGTTTTTAATGCAAAAATTAAGTATGTTTTAAGTGAATTTTCTAAGCGTTCTAATTAAGGAATACATAAAATATAGTAAACTATGTAACTAAATCTATTTAAATTTTGTAAAAGCAAATATTTATTGTAAGCATATTACACTTAATAAATATTAGAATTTTACATCCCACAATCTAAACTTTAGATATAAATACTATACACTGTTAAAAATTGCGAAACATAGATTATGTAAAATAGCTAAATTTGTTGATTTCAATCAATGCTACGATCGAATATTTAAAATCAGTGTCTCTTAAAATCAGTAATTCACCGGCGGAATAAATAATAATTTTCGGTGGTTTGCGGGACGAATACTTTGGATAAAATTATTGGAATAAAATTATATGGTTCGACTGTTTATTTAGGAAAACTCTGTTAAAATACAAGGAAAATTTAGATAAAATTAAGTTTATTTTATTGCAAATGTGTACCAACTAATAATACTTTACTGTACGTTTTTTAGCTGTGTAACTAAGTTTTCACTTATATAATTAAAATACTCTAATGAATGCATAACTTTTCTATTTAATTTTTTTGATTTAAAGTCAAATTAATCAACTATAATGTATTATACATAAATATTTTAAATTTTATGCTGCCAGCTGCCAGCACTAAGAAAATTATCAAGAAAATATTTTATGATATAAATGTTTAAAGTAATTTACTCTAATATGAAAATATATGTATAACAAAATTTTCCTTGAGCTTATTCATGTGAAAATAGTAAATATAAATGTGTTTGTGGAAAAGTGCATTTGCTAATATTTTTCTTCCTTTTGGTAATTTCCGAGAGTCAAATACATTTTTTTCTAACATGTTTAGTTCATATCACACGTTTTGTTATTAACAAAATATATTAATATAAAATATAAATATTATTTTTAAAACATTTTAAATTAGAAATCTGTCAGGTTTATATAAATCAAAGTGAAAAACTAAAAGTGTTTGATATTAAAATTATTAGATTTAACGAAGCATATATTTTATGTTTAATTTCAGAATTTTAGAAACTTTAAATAATCATATTTTTATGTAAGGTTTTTAAAGCGTAAATGATTTCTTTAAAATTAGTTTTTTGTTTTTGTTTTAAGGATATTGAATATTTCTTTGAATTGACTTGTGAAGACTTCCGTACTTTATGTACTTCTTTATGATTCAAAACACCACAAGGAAAACTTATTGATATTTCTGTCAATTTCAAAATCAATTAAATAATTAAACAAAAAATAATGAAATATATACGAAGTTAATTATAATTATGAGTAACTATACTACCAAGTCGAGAATAAATACTTAATTTTTATATAAAAAGTGGAAACAACCTTACAATATTCTATATCAGTGTTGCCAATTACAGAATTACAGTATACCAAACTGACAAAATTGTAGTATTTCAATATTTAAATGGCACTTCGTCAGTCCGGTTCTTAAATGTTCAATATTGTTGGGAAAATAAAATATAAACTTCAGTAATAAAATAGTTTGTTAACTTTTTTATGTGAACAATCAATTTGAACCTAAGAAATAAATATTCAACAAAATTGAATTATTTATGGGATACTGAACAAATAAAAATTTAATGTTACCCTTAGAAATTGTATTTTAATGTATCAGTTTTGCAACATTATTAACAATTTCACTTTACGAACTCAATTAGTTAGTAATAAAATTAGTCTATTACTAATCGAGTGCTAAGATGTGTCTATAAAGTACCTACACATAGTATAATATTATATATATGTGGATTAAATCGTAGTTTGCAACACTAATATTACAGTCAGTATAATTGGCAATGTTGATTACACCATTTTATAGTCAGAAAAACATCTTTGTAATATTCTTTTGACTCTGGAAGGATCAAATATATATAAAAAAAATACTTTATTGGACATTTGATGACTCTTTTTAGATAAATTGTCAATTCAATTCTGAAGATTAAAATCTAATAGTAAAATTGTTGATTCCTATTCACCAAATAAAAATATATTTATATTTATATATTTAATCTGTATAGAAACATCCTTAAAATATTTTTAAAAATTGATAATTTGGCAGCAACAAACACTCAAATTTTCAGATGACGTATAAATAGTTTTAGATATTTTTTTCAAATACTCGGCACCGTCAATTATTACCATCATTAGATTATATTGAAATTCAATAGATTTTTAATATCTGCAACAAGCACTGCAACCTCTGTGGATATATTATGCAGTTGATCTAATAATCTGATAAATTAAGACTATCCAAATGAAAAAATCACTAAATTTGGGTGGGCTATTACTTGAACTAAACTTTTTTATAAGCTATGCTAAAGATATTTGAACGCTACAACTTGTAATGCAATTAATTTAATAGGCGAAATTTATTCTCTCTTCTAATTGCCGATCATTTTTCTTCCACCCTCTTCGGGAATAATACGAAGTAAAAGAAGCCGGCGATTGTGATAATGTTGGTTAATGAGTTGAATACTTGCATTTCACGGGGACCAGTGGCTGCTGGTTATTTAATAAAAATATTGGAAAGCAGTCGCTGGTAGTAAACAAAAAATTATTAATTTGAGTCTTTGATTCAGCAATATACAATATTAAAATTAATATTATCTTTTTCATGATATCAAAATTTCTTATAAATTTATTTATAAATGTACAGTGAACATTTTCTCATTTATTCAATAAATGTTTACAATTACCATTTAATGTAGCACTAAATTGATAATGTATGTAAAAGGACACCGGACACAAGTGACATGTAAATGTATACATTTACTTATGTTTACGTTTGAATAGTGACATTATAATAATATTAAAAATAAAATGTATAATGTAATTAAGTCAAAAATTATCTATTTAACTGCAAAACATTTAATTAAATTAAATCATATTTATATGTAATATTCAATAAAAATAAAATAATAATAAATTATCAAAAAATCCAAAAGTTTGTTTAATAATTACCTAATGGATCTACTCTGTGTATTGCTTCTGGTAAAACAGGATCAAATAAAAATGTTGTTAATAAAATTAAATATATTATCCATAAAAAAACTGAATAACGTAACCATATTTGGTAAATTGCCATAATTTTTTTTTATTTTCTTTTTAGTTATTTTATTTATATCCTTTTTCTATATATCAATTATTATATTGTTAGAATTGGTATTTTTGTATTTTTATTAAATTTCTTAAAAATTATATATCATGCCAAAAATTTTGCAAATTTTGCAATAAATTTTTTAGCAAACACTAACACAATTTTTCCTTTATGAAAAACCATTTAATATTTTTTATCCTAAAATTATGTATCCTTTTTTATCGTAATTTAATTTAATTAAATAATATTTTGTATCCTCTTAAATGGTTTAATTTAATGAAATCCAACATTTTGGTTGGTCTTTGATTTTTAAATACATGTTTAACAAACGTTTGTTAATCATGAACTCAACATTTTTTTTGATAATAATATAATTAAATGATGACAGGACACAGAATAAACTAAAAAATATAAAATTGTTACATTTTTATCAAATTTTTATTAATTTTATTAGTTTTACACTTTTGTATGTACAAGGACAATTATTTTTATGCACACTTACATAAAATTCGTACAAATTCATTATATTTTTGTTTTTGTATAAATTTTTTGTGTTATCCTTTCATGATCCTTCAAAAAAAAAGAAAATAATTTAATACAAAATATTTTTTTTATATATTGATTTTTCTGTACATAATTTTTTATTTAACTTTCAACTAATATAATTCACTAACAAATTATTGTAACTTTTTGTATTTTATTAAATTTTCATTTATTTTATTTTATTGAATTTATTTTCCATGGAATTTTATTTATTTCGTTCATGATAAAAATTTGCCTAAAAAGTAAATAAAATGATAAAAAAAAAATATTGAACATTTATTACCAAAAGAATGGATAAATTAATTTTATTGCTAATGAAAATAAAATATAAAAATTTTTATTAAATATTATTTTTATTTTGCAATTATTAAAATAGAGAATTTTTTAACGATTTTTATATTTTATTTTTATTCAAATTATTTGCAATGGCAATTAAATTTTTGTATTTATTTGTTAATTTTTATTTTTAAATTTATTGGAATTTTATAAATTTTTTAAAGTATTATAATTTTTTTTTGTAGTTTAAAGGCTAATACAATTTAGAAGATAGCCATAATTCAAACCTCACGAACTTAATAATTTTTTAAATTTAATTTACTTCATTTTCATAATTATATTAAAATCAGTTCATTAAAGAATTATGTATTAGAGTCTCACTGAAAGAAAGTTAACTGTCTCATGTTCAGTAGCAGAACTAAAGACATCGCAACAAGCTATATTAGATAAAAGCATTATGAAAAGTATAAGCTAACAAGCATCCAAAAAGTAACCCAGTTGATTTAATTAAATTTAACTGAAGAAAATGATAGATATATTGAAATATTTTTTTAAAAAAAATCCCACTCTTTAAAATGCTGATTGTATAGTGAGTCTATGAGTCGAATTTTTCGAATTTGACAGGTTTATCGAAATTCGTAACTTCAATGCTTAGTCTTTCGATGCTCCGATTCGACAATGTACTTCAAATCGGAGACAAACACTTTTTACTTGATTATTTTTGTAATTAAATCCGAAAATTTATCATAATTAGACCTTTTTTAAATTTTAGCTATTTCAAATTATAAATTATTATACAAATTTACCATTATGTCATTAAATTTGATATTAATCTACACCGTCTCATCCATTTATTTTTAATTTACCAAAGAATAATTTATGCCATTCCAAATTAATATCTTTGATTCTATATCTGCGGTATTCTATGACCTACGACAACATTATATCAATTTTAAATTTAATTCGGATTATATTAATCCTTAGAAAATTATATAAATACTCAGTTAATTAAAATTTCAATTAAACTTTAATCATAAACTTTAATTAATTTTATACTTTTTGTTATTCGCTGATTATGATAATTTTATACAATTTTCACAAAATAAAAAATAAAAAAACTCTAAAGATAATTATATCTCTGACATGACAATTTTCTTGTTGAACTTTAAAATTTTCTGCATTGTAGAATAAGTTTTTCTATGAATTTCACTAAATTTATATATTCAATCTGTTAAAATTTCTAATATCTACTAGAACTACAACACAAAAAAAATTGTATTTGCATTTAATACTTTTTAAAAATTCTATACATTTTTGTTTTTATCAAACTAGTAAAATAAAAGTTTCATTAGTTTTTTTTGTTTTTTTTTGATACTGCCTCCGAATGATTCTGAATATCCTTTTTCTGTTCCTAGCACCGTAAAAAAAACACATTTTTCCTCTGCAGAAAAACTAACAAAAATTATAAATAAACTAACAATAAAGCAAGAGTTTTATGCAAATTAATTTCTTTTACCTATATTACAACAGTTCTAAAAACCTTCAGTTTACCTACATTTTTTTTTCACTATACTATTTACAACATCAGCATAAAAACAAAAAAAAGTCAGTTTGTATTTAAGATCCTTTTTCCAGGATGTAATAAAGAAAATGTGATATTTTTTTGCTGCTCTGTATTGTTATTGAGAATTAAACTTTATTATCTTCACGGTATAATAATAGCGAGCCGTTATAATTTTTAATGTGACATATTCGTAAGCTAAGGGCGGTTAGGGGGTTAGTTTATATACACATTTATATGTTGTGCGTTGTCGGGGAAAAAAAATATAATTGTGCACAAGTAAACATAAAATTTATATTGTAAAAAATTTAAAAAAAAAAACATTATTTTTCACTTAGAACTATAGAATTTTATGCTCTTTACGAACTTTCTATAGCTCTAAGAATACAATAAGCTTATTGTGTACCGTATTTATGTTTCTTTTATTTAATTTTATAATAAATAAGTAGTTTTTTACTATTTTTATATTAAAGAGATCGTTTTTCATTTAGCTAGGTAAAAATATAGTTTTTTTTTCTTTTTGCTATTTTTAATGTTTTCAATGTTTATGTAGCGATGTTGAAAAAAATTCCACTACACACTTTGAAATTATAGAATAAAAGTTTTAAAATATTATTTTTATTTTTGCAAATTCATGACTGACATTTTAAAATATCACTTTATTTATATTTGAATACAGCTTGTTCAAAATATTTAGTCCAATTCAAATTCATACTTTGATAAAATTATTTTTTACTATATTGGTTTAGAAAATATGAAAATAATGAAAGTTGTCTACTTGATGGTAAACATTTGAAAATGAGGTTTATTGAATTGTAGTATGATAAAAATATTCAAGATTTCATGGAAGTTGGATAGTTTTAGAAATGTCAAAAAGGTTTGAATGACAGTACTGTAGATGTAGAGTGAGTCTTTGAAGTTTGAAATACTATTAACAAAATGTTATACAAATTTTAATTCTGTTTGATTAAGTCGTTTTTAATGTTTCTATGGTCAGAATCGATATAATTTTGAGAATGTACAATGGAATATAATTTTTAAATGATACAAAATCACTTAGATCATTCACTGGCTCATTGGGTAAAGTTTCTTAGATGGTCTTTTTTTAAACACGAAAAGTAAATTATGTCAATTTACTGATCAAAATATATTATATTAACCTTAATTATTGTCAATTTCATTTGCAATCCCACAAGCAAATTATATTCAAAATATTGAATTACAATTTGTTTTTACGATTAAATGAAACTTAATAAATTGCGCAGTTTCCCAGGGTCCACACATGTTTTAATTATACATTAGTTGACTAAGTTTTGTGATCAAGCTGTATACAATTAAGAATAATATCTAAGGTAAATATTTTAATTTTTAAATTATGATTTCATGAACTCATTTAAAAGTTTAAAAATAGTTTATATTTATTAACAATAATTACATTTTTTTTTTTCAAAAGAAAGTTTTAAATTAATTTCCCGAATACTAAAACAACTCATTAATTTTTTTTTTCAAAAACTATAATTCTGCAAGTTTCCTTAGTTAATTTAATAATACAAAAAAAACTTTTACAATATTAAATTCAAATTCCAGGAATTTTATTGGTAAATAAATAGTTAAAAACAAAAAACATTTGCGAAAACTTTTTAAATTTCGAATAATACTTGAAATTTTCATTTAGAATTTAGATAAATTGTAATAAAGTAGACTTAACAAAAATATGTGTAGAGTTATAGAAAAAATTTAAGTAAAAAAAGTTCTTCTGCAAAATTTTGGCAAAACATAAAACCATTTATTAAATTTCTGTGAACTGAATAGTATTAAATAGTTGATATAATAAGCTTTATGGTAAAATTCACTGCTTGATGAATCATGTTTAGATAGCATTTGATTCGTTGAACATATAAACAGCCCCACATTTTGAGAAACAAATATAAAAATGTGAGATTAGATTGACAGGCCAATCTTCAATACAAGCAAATTTTAAATTTCTATTAAACGTTTCTGATCTGAATAAAATTGACTTAATTAAAAAGGTTTAAATAGGAATATTAGAAATACCTTGATATTTATAAGGTTAATGGGTCTAACTAACATCTTCAGTTGATGTCATTTATAATGTCATTTTCCAAGCACATAAAAGTTAATGTTTATTTCATAAAAATCGGATCAACATTTTTTTTTCGGAGTTTATTCGAATTACGAATCAATTTTAATGGCTTGTTATATAGTTTACAAAAAAGCATTCTATGGATCAAAATCTGGATTTTCAACATCCGAAGAAAACCAAATAACAGACGATTACAGAATAATGAAACCGTAAAGCATTTTGTATATTACTAAAATATTGCACACAAAATAAAATTATCTATATTTAAATTAATACTAGAAATCTTTATCATAATCATTAAATTATTTATGTGAACTAACATTAAATTTCTTTATCCTTATACGATTAAGGAAAACTAACCCATATATAAAACCAATTACAATTAACTTTCTTTTGTATACTAAGAAATGGAACAAAGACTTAATAATTATCTTCTATGTTTGAATCCATAATAATACATAAATTTATATTTATGATTTCCTTAGAACTTCATCATGCAGAATAATGACCCACCCAATGTTGATTATTATTTGAAATTAGGTTAAAAAATATTATATTAAAGATTTTCATAAAATCTTGAAAACACACACAAAATCCGCCTCTAGTCAAATTTTACAAAGATTATTTTTAAATAAATTCAAATTATTTATAAAACAAAGTTTTTTGTTAATTAAGTAAAATTTATCTATTATTTTCCATCTTTTTGGTTTTAAAAAAATAAAAATATATTTAATTTTAGGTTTAAGATTCAAATTACTTGTAAATGGCCATGATAATCTAGAAAAAAAAAACTACATCAAAATATGAAATTTTTTGATATCCTTTCCTTAGCTAATAATAATGATGGTTTTACATTTTAACAAAAATATCATATTTCAAAATTTTCCTTAAAATATCGTATAACGTAGGAATTTTTCAAGTGTAAAAATAAAAAATAATCATTTCATTAAGAAAATGGAAAATTAATGAAACCAAAGATAATTAAAAGAAAATATTTTATTGTTTTTTAAAATCCTTTTTGTTTGTTTTTAGTATTAATCATTTATGGGATTGGAAAATAAAAAATCATTAATTTCTGATTACGAATAAAATTCATAAATAAACTTTGATTCAAGTTTTAAATATAAAAAAGTTTCGGTTAAAAGGAAATTATACCAAGGATTCGAGAACCAAATATTCGGTGTTTATAAAGCAACGTCAGTACCAAATTCAAATAGAAACCTTTACCTTTCGAAAAATGTTTATTTAAAGTTTCTAGTCCTTTTAAATCCAATGAATTGCAATAAAATAGTGAAGGACAAAGTCAAATTTGTAGAAAAGTTCTTAAAATACTTAAATTTGGCATTTATATCTACTCCGAAATGGACCAAAATAAAATTTTATGTACATATAAAATTTATAAAATAATAAATGTATTAATCCGATAAAACATTTTCATTTTATATTATCAATTGTTTTATTACTTATTTAATGTTTATTTTGAAAAGGACTAAATTTAATTCCAATTTCCAGGAATTTCAATGAAATAAATTAATTTTCTATAAATTATGGAAAATTTCAATGGGTCATGTACAAGGTTTGTAAAGAATTCTTTGATTTAATATATTAATATTTAGGTTCAATATTCACTTCATTCCATCTAGATCTAGAGCCAGTTCGTCTGTTATCCCTTATTCTCTGAATCTATAGCAGGGCTAGAAACTTCAAAATAATGAATTCTATTCGAAAACTAAAAATTTCTAGCTGATGTTTATAAGCCACCTTCAAACAGTGCCCCAAATTAATGGTATTTTATGAATAATTAAACTATTTCCATATAATTTTGATGAATTGAAGACATATGTGCTTCCTACTTGGGATGGCAAATATCATCGTCTTTAATGCCAATTTCAAATTTAATTTGTCTGTAAAGAATTTCAAGTATTATAATATTTGTATACTTATTGTCACATGGAGTTTTAATAAAGAAAATATTTTCATAAGTTGAAAACTTGTCAGAAAACTTAAACAATAGCCTATTATATTCAATCATTTTATTTTCTTTCAAGTTTCTATCTAATATAAAATTATGCTTTATTATATTCTATATTGCCAAGGTTATTTACTTAGTTAATATCTTCTTACTGATAATCTGCACTTAATTCGAATATCTTACTAACAAAAAAACTAAATTTAAGATCATATAAACACATAATACAAGTCCTTAAATACACGCAAACTTCTAATGAATTTTCCGCCTTTTCCAAAGAAAAATAAACCAGAAATCTTAATCATTTATATTTTTGTGTGTCCGTCCGTCCATTCATAACTTGCGTGCTTTATTTTTTTGATATTGGTGTCTCTATGTATAGAAACCTTAACTGTTTATGAAGCAGTAAGATGAAGGACAAGATTTTTGGGATAGAAACTCTTCAAAAAGTTGTTGTTGAGGAAAGAAAAAAAAGGAAAATTCGTAGAAGTAATCAAGGAAAAAGAAAAAGTTTTTTTTTTTAATACATTTGTTGTCCTTTGGCTATTGGTTAATTGTACTATAGAAGAAAAAAATATATAAACTCAATTTTGAATTTTTTTTTTTTTTTTTGATATTGTATTAAACTAAATTTTTTGTTTGGAAGTTTTCCGAGAAGTTTTCCTTTTTTGTTGTTGTTGTTGTTAGATGGAAAATAAATATTTGATTTGAAGGAAAGTTTTTATGTATATTATTGTAGGATTAAAGAGGTAAGAAAAATAATATACTAAGTAGCTATAAATATTATAAAAATGAAGATAATTTAATTTTGTAAAATTAGGAAATTGATAATTTTGAAGGTTTCGTTTGAAATCTGTTTGGTTAATCCAATAACAATTTTTGGAATAAAATGGAACTTAAGGACACTTAAAAATAACTGAATTCATGAGCCTATAAAAGAGATATATACCAGACGTAGCACTTAACAGTTCACATTGTCGTTGTCATTCAGCACGTGTAGAAAGTCAAACAATCTAAATTTAAAGTTTAATGAAATTATCTTCTTTTTATTTGTGTTCTTATTTATCTCTATTTAATCTAGTTTTAGCTGATCCAAACAAATACTCTGTTTAATACTGAAGTTCCCATTTACATGGGCTATCGGAACGTTGTGTCTGCGTCTGATAAAGACTAAGATACATACTAGTTTACTAATAATATTCTATTTAATTTTAAAATAATATTGGTATTCATTATACATTAGTTTAAATCTCATTCGTCAGATGTCGCAGCTTATTCAATTTTTGAATAATTAAATTTCTATTTTATTCTGTTTCTAAAATTAGTCGATAGAGGAGTTAAACAATTAAAAATTTCGCGGTCAGTAACATAAAAGGATAATTCAGTTTATCCTGTAAACATGTGTGTTGTTAATGAAAATCAATAATGTATTAATTTAATTTAATAAATTGTGTTTCTGTATTGACCTATTAGAGCTGTAAAATATGAAAATATATAAATAATTTTTGAAAATTAATGAACTGGCATTCCATGAACGTCTTTGCAAAAACTATATATTCATTATATCACAAAAAGTAGTCAGTAATTGTCATATCTAAAATACATTTATTCTTGTCATTCTGTCCTTGACCTTATAGAAAAATTCTAATATTTACCCATATCTTTAGCCCAGTATGTGCTGTCAATAAAGATTGACAGATAGAATGAAAGTCATGACAACAAAATAAAATTTTGATTTAGTTTCATTAAAAATAATAATTAATTTCAATTTCCTACAATATTTTTGTTTTCGATAACAATATGGCACGTGACATTCTGGACATCGGAAATTAAAATGTTACCTCCCCACAAAGTAGACCAAAATAAAATGCGGAAAATTAATATGTCATCATGACATTCTGTCCAGACAAAATAAAAGAATTAGTTTTCGTAATATCCGTTCTTAGTTTTGCTTAAAATGAATTTTAAATATTAACCCTTTTGATCCCATCTGGATTATTTGTACCAATGAAAGTTTAAAGGGCATTATTTGGAGTAACCATATATATTTAAGTGTCCCACTAGTTTTCGATAATTCTAGCAACCAAATAATAAAAATTAGTTATCCTGCGACAATTGACCTACAAGTTATTGCCATTTCACTATGATCGAGATCGAGAGTGGTTCTCTTAAAAAAACTTAGTTTTTGGTTCAAAAAAAAAAGAAAAAGAAAACAAAACGTACTATAAATTATTGCTACGCAATTCCATAAGGTAAGAACACTGCTCAATGTGTAAGGTACCATTATACAGTCAAATTTTACTCCTCCCAAAAATATATTTATATATTAAACTTTGTAAATTTGTTAACCCATTGGGATAGATAATCACATCGAAACACTCTGATTGGATTATAATATCCCAGGATATTTCTAAAAACAGGATAATTTAAAAAAAAATGATATAATTTTTATTGAATTATTCTTAACTAAAATATGCAAAAAAAAAAAAGTTGAAAATATTCATAAGAAAAACAAAACACTTGGGACTGAAAGGGTTAAGATGAATCTTTGGAAACTCCATAGTAATTAAAATTAACAATTATTATTATATTAAAAAAATTACTAATTCATATCCGCAAATCAAATCTCTCTTGTATAGTATTTTAATTTCCCCGGAAATTCAAATTATTAATATTGTTTGTTGTTTCCGGTCAAGACTTTATGAAAAAAAAAACAATTAATTACCAAATATAATATTTAATAATATTGATAAATTGTATAAAATTTTGTATTTAATAATTTCATTGATATTAAAGTATCAAAATCAATAATTTAATTTATTCAAATTAAATTACATTCCCCCAGATAATTTCAATTTAAACTAATACAAAATGTCAGTAGCGAATTAATTTTGTGGTTTTAAAATGGTTTAAGTCATTCAAATAAATTTAATTTTTATAAACATTTTAATTTAAATATTATTATTTTTTTAAAAAAATTATTTTTAAAGACAATTTTTTTGTTTATTTAAATATAATTTTATCATAATTTTAATCCTTTTTTATTCAAAATCGATTTAATCCTTTGGGCAATAAATTAATTTTTTTTTTCGAGATGATTTATTTGTATTTTATGTGTAAATCCAAAATGTTAAATAATTTTTTTTATTATTTTAAATATTTAAAATTATTTCTTTTTGTTATTTTGAAATTTTTTTAATAAATATTTTAATTATTATTAATTTGTTAAATAAATTTCCGAGTGAATTTTATTTAAAAATTCTGATAATATTAAAAGTAATAACGATTGAAGTGATGTTAACTAAATAACACTTAATATTAATTCCGATAAACTTAAATATTTATCTTAATAACACATGGAAATTTACTTTTAATTAATATTATTTTCATTTTCAACTTTTCTTATTTTTATTACATATAAATAAGTGAACGCAAAATAATTTTACTCACTTCCTAAATCACTTTATTTTTATTTATATATTTTATTATTATTTTTTTGTTGTTGTGGATAATGAATTACAGTCCTTATAAAACAGATCCTTAAATCCATTATAACATGATATTTTTTTTTATATGTTTTTTTTTCATTATAGCAGCACACACAATAAAACATAAACAACTGTAAATACATTTATCTATATACATATTTATGTTGATACAATTGTAATTATATGTATAAGGATAAGTAGCGAGAAGATCTATAACCAAAAAACAAGCAACAAAAAAAAAATGTTACACGACAAGATAATACGACACTCAACCAACAACAACAACAAAAAATTGAATTTATTCACTCAGCATTTCATCACTTTAATAACATTCCGACACGTTGTTTAACAGAATGGAATTTTTTTTGTTGCTTGGGGCGGCACACCAAGTAGCAAAAAACACAACTAAAGATCAGAAAAAAAAAAATTTCTGGTCGTAATTAAATTTTTAGTAAATTTCATTACAGATTTTTTTACATTTTTTTTTTTTTATATCAATTTTCTGAAGCTACCTTGTCATTGCCACCTTAGAATTTTCTATTTCAGTTTTTTTTTTATTATTATTATAAAAAATGTTGTTTGTTTATCCTTTAAAATTGTCTATCCATTAATCAAAAACACACCATAAATAAAAGGACAATAACAGAAGAAGAAGAAAAAAAATTGAATCTTGAAATCCTTAAAATTCAATTTGTTATCCGAAATCAGATTTTTTCGTTTGTTTGTTTGTGTTTTTTTTTTTGATTAATTTTATTGTACGTACGAGATCAACAGAAAAAAAATTAAATGAAAATTAATAAACCAGAATTTTAACGAATTTTTCAAATCTATTTTTACAACAAAATTTAATTTACCATTGCATTTTGATTTAAAAATAAATTGCGAAATTATAAAAATATTAATTACAAAAAAAAAAATTTGAATGACGAATTTAAAAACAAAAAAACGTAGATGACGACAAATAGCACGACACGATTTTTATTTATATAAATTAATTCGTTGTTTATATTATTTTAAAAACAATTTTTTTTTTTAGAATTAAATTTTCAAATACATTTTCTTTTACACAGAAATAACGTTTCACTTATTTTTTTTCTATATATTTATCATTTTTTTTTGTTTTCATTTAATTGTGACATACACGAACACGGAGATCTATCACGAACATCGTCATCTGTCTAACTAAAACTCGGCTGTATAAAATTTTGAAACATTGGACAACGATGATAACATAAAAAAAAAAAGATTTTCATGATTTTCTTTGGTGTTTTCATTTGATTCAATACACACAATTTTATTTTCTATTTTGGTATGTTTCTTTTACCCATGGGACGGAACGGAATGGAATAATTACACATATACAGAACTTTTAGTTTTTCGATAATAAATTATTTTGGGAAATAGAATTCCCCACTAAAACAGAAGCGGAGAATGTAAGAATTCATGATAATTATATGTTTGGTTATGTGATAAAGGGGAGAATAAAATGAATTTCGTTAAAGGACGAGTATGAGTTTTAAATTATCCTGACGAATTTAAGGAGAACTTTTCTCCGTTTAATGGATAATATAATTTCGATAGGTTTCAATTGGGGAAAAACTGTGGATAAGTTTTTTTCGATATGTTATTAAAGGGGTAATTATTGATTGTCTATATAGGGTAACGGGAGGCATCGAGATTTTTAAAAATTATTATTAAAATATTTAACCAGTAATTTGTAATGATATCGGAATTAGTTATAGTTATTTATAGAACTAATAAGTATGGAAGAATTTTAATTAGTATTCATTTTATCTTATATTATCATCTATTAATAATTTTTTTTATAATATATTTATTTAAATAAATTTAGATGTAGCATTTGAAAAAATAAGAGTTTTTACAGCCTCTTAATACATTATTACATTAACACATTGATTGGTTGGTTTTGAAGGATAGGGGGACACTTTCTCCCATGCACTGAAGCATTATTTAAAGGTCTTTTTTATTATTGTATGGTGTAGATTTACCCAATTTCTCAAATGAACTTATTCATTCTAGCCGGATTTATTCGTTGTCCAAGAAAAAGTTTCCCAAAATCTGAATTTTCTTTGTTGGACTGTATATAGTCCAATGACTCCATCTTCTTCTCCGCATCCTCTGCATATTGTGGTAGTGGTGAATTTTAACCTTACCACCTGCTTCCTGATGATTGCGTGTCCTGTCCCGACTCCAATGAATAATCTTAATGCCGCTTTGTTCATCTTTAAGAGTTTCTTTGTTTTTCTAGGATTCGTGGTCCTCACTCCTCAGAACAGTATTGTATGCTGTCAACCGTTCTGTGGTACCTGGTTCCCATCTTAGAAGGTTACGTTTTTGAACCCAAATACTTACTGATTCTTTAATAAAAGACCTTGTTAGCTCATCAGATTTTTCATTATACATTCAGATTTTTCATTATACATTCAAGTTGGTTATTTACATTGTTTTTAAATAATTATTTTTGTAGATTCTATTTTTATATACGGATAATAGGTAAATAAAAAATATTGCAAAGGTGAAATAATTTATTCAAAAAATGACCAATTATTTAATTTTGTATTTTATCAGATTTTCAATATAATTAACATCATTTTTTAAAAAGTCTCAATACAATTTAATAATTTTAGACAATTTTGTTGTAGAGTTAAGTTATTTTCGTATGTAAAATTCATTATCATATCTTTAAAATATAATTGACAAACCCCTAATTTCACTTACCAAATTATTTATGAAAATGATTTCTTTAAAATTCTAATATTCTGGATTATGTATAAAATTGTAATTATAAATTTACATATTGCAAATTTGTTTTTGTATCTTGGAGTTGTATAAGATTGAATTTTCTTATTGTAAATTTTCAATTCGTATTGCTAATAATTTTCCAGTTTTATGTAGTTATTTAAGTTTGTATTGATTGCAGAATTAACTATCTAATTCATGAAAGTTTAATTCATAGACAGTAGACAGAGCTATAAATTTCAACCATAACGAAATACTGAAGATGAAGAATAAGTGGTACAGACAAATCGCTAATATTTTAAACTTCAGAAAATTAAAGTTTTCCTCAGATGTAAGATCTAATTATTTTCTTTGTGTGCCAGAGATTATGGTGACTGAGAGGTGGATGAAATTATATGATTGATAAGTCGAACTGGTTGAGAAATTTTTTTTACAATTTTAAGTTATTGCTATTTTAGTTTTGATTTGTCGACGTTATACTAATGGTAGCCTGAACCTCATTATAAGAAAATAATTAGATCTTACATCTGACGATAACTTTAGTTTTCTGAAGTTTAAAATATCAATATCCATAGAAGATTTCTAGGCATTTGATTATAAATATATTTTATGTTTAAGGCACACAAATACAAAGAGTTTCGCCTTTGATAGATGAATGAAAGTATAACAATATTATGAACACTGAATTTTTACATTGATGGTTACAAATTATATTCCAGATATAAGGTAAAAATAAAAGGTTAAATAAAATTTAAATAATTCAAATTGATTAGAGCATATTTTACCTAACCAGCTTTAAAAAATATTCTTAAATCCACCGTAATTTCTTTACTGTCAAAATTTAATTGTTTTCTCATTTTCCTTTTAATTTTTTATTTTGCTGTGTTAAATTTTCCACAATTTTTTTATTAATAATAAATTATTATCAACTTCTTAAATTCAATTTTCAAAACCTCTCAGCATATAGAAGAGTTTCAAGTATTTCAAGTATATATAAAAAATATATATTTAGTTTACCCAAAACTTTAAGGTTTAATAAGAACAATTTAGAAACTATTTTATGCAATTTGTTTATACATAAAACTTATTAAACACAAAAAGTTCTATATTATAATTGTACTATATACAAAATTCCAGTCCACTTAATACTGAAGACTAATTCAAAATTCTTGGATGGATAGAGATATACAATGGGTAATGTCAGACAAAGTAAAATTAATATAAAAAGTTTTTTTTTTTCTTTCTTCATTCTTTTTTGTTGGTTGGAAAATGTGGTAAAAAGGTATTTTCTGGACAGGAAAATAAAAAGGTATTTTTTGGCAAATACCAAAATATTTTTTTCCAAACATCTATAAGATTTTGTTGTGTTTTTATTAAATATATATATTATTAATTTATAAATGAGTTAATAAATTAGTTTTAAAGAAATTATTGGTAATAAATTCAAAATTTTAAATAAAAATTCGATATTTATAAATCAAAATTGAATTTTATCATTTTATGGTATTTACCATAATATTTAGCATAAATAATTTGAAATAAAAATATTAAGATTTTAAAATTATACAATTTTACCGACCTATAAATAAACTGAATAATTGACCATATCACAAAGAATGAAATCTAATTTTTGCCTAAAATTAAAGAATTTTTTTGTTGAAATCAACAATATTTCTTAATTAAGCAAAAAATCAGAAAACAATGCGGACTAAAAAAAAATTTAAATTATATTTTATTATATTTATAATATTTAATTTTATAAGAAATTTGCTGACAGAATTTTTAGCAACATTAATTAACTAGGATTCCAGGTAAAAACAAAAAAAAACCCTTAAAGACAGGAAAATTATGTATTCAAAAAATGAAAGTTCTTTTAATGGACTTTTTATATATACATATAATAAAAATGTATGTATATTCCATTTACTTTGTTATATTCGTCCTTTTTAAGAGTCCTTAATATAAAGAGTAAATAATTTTATAAAAAATTTAATTTTGATAAGTGAAAAATAAATGCGCGACATTTTAAGAGAATTAATTACATAAAAAGTGAAAATTTGTAACACAGTAGATAAGAGAAATAGAAAGAAAAAAGAAAATCTGAAATTAAATTTAAAATGATATAAATGAATTTTATGAATTAACAAATGAAAAATAAAATGTAAAAATTTGTTATATTTTTTAAAGAGATTTAAGAAGGAATTTTTAATTTTCATTTTAAAGAGTAAGAAATTTTTCTTTTCCATTTTCCATTTCCATTACAAAAATTTAATATTAGAGTAAATTAAATACTAATTTGTACAAATATTTTACTCTTATAAATTGTAATTTTAAAATGAAACTAAATACGAAAATTAAAATTATTCCAATTTCTCTTAGTTCAGTTAAGTATAGTTTAATTGAAAATGTGATGAATTGAAATATAGATGGCGCATAAACTTTTTAAAGGATTTTGAAGATTTC
Source organism: Rhamphomyia laevipes (assembly GCA_963920725.1). Classification (NCBI taxonomy): domain Eukaryota; kingdom Metazoa; phylum Arthropoda; class Insecta; order Diptera; family Empididae; genus Rhamphomyia; species Rhamphomyia laevipes. Next base: position 54,228,599 of record OY987257.1, read on the forward strand.
AATAATGGAAACATTTAAGATTTAAAAATCGTTATTAATTTTATATATTGTATAATTTTTTTGGTAATATACTAACTTAACCAATTAAGTTTAAGCATATATTAATAAATATAAGAATAAAAAAACTTCCAAAAATTCATTTATCAATAAAATATTGACAAATTGGGTGTCGACTCAAAAATACGCTGTTTTGTATTTGAACGTGTTTGCCAAAAACGTTTGAAAAACGTTATATGAAAAAGTATGTGTCTAACAGAAGTGTTTATAAGAAATGCTCTGTACGATACATCTTATAAAATTTTGAACATTTTTCTATACATTTTGTCAGTCAGCGGTACCTATAAATACTACTGACAAAAATTGTGGTATTTTAGGACAAACTAGCCGAGTAATAGATAATTCAATATATGTATTCTCTTCTGAATCTTTATTAACATCTGGATTTATAATTTTCGGAATTATCTTATTTAAATATTTTCGAAATTCTCAAAATTTTGAATTTATACTTTATTTAAATTTTATCAATTTACTAATTAATTAAATTCTCAATGTCATTCAACTATATTCAATCAGTTAAAGTATATATAAAATAAATTCCAAATAAATTATCAAATTTCGAACAAAATTCCATATTAATTTTATTATTTAGCATAATATTTTCTATACATTAAACTTTAAATATATTATTTTTTTTTGTAAAATTAATTTATCATGCTCAATCAATCAAATATGAATACGATACGTAAAAATTCCATATGTTCATCCTAATAACAAAAAAATTCTGTCATTCCTTTCCACATCATTGATATAACCACACATGTGTTTTTCTCCTGACACAACAATATTCATTTTTTTTTTCCAACAATTTAAAGTAATTTGAACTAGAATATAATGTGAATTTATACTTTATAGTTCAAATTTCTATTTTATATACTTAAACTCTAAATCCAGATTGCATTTAGACCCTTTAAAATTTATGTGATACGAAAATGTAGTGCAATGTAAAACATGAAAATATGTTCCGGTTAAAGAAAGATTGTCTTGGTCTAAGAACTTCTTCGTTATTCATTGATGTTGAAATTGTCGATGTCAATATAATAGGCAAAAAAAAAATTAAATATAACAATTCCAATGAAAACAAATTAAATGAAAATATCCTCTCAAGTGACAAAATATAATATAATACATGAAATTGAATTCTTATGTATTTAACCAGTTAAAAGAAGATCCTTTTTTATTTATTTGAAGATTTTAATTTTGTATAATAGTAAAAAGGAATTTCTTATAATGGGTATTTATAGAGTTAGTAGGGTAGGGACTAAAAATTTATAAATATTTCGGTTTTTAAAAAAGGTTTTTTAAAAGGATCCTTCAAAATAAATATCAAATTAAAATATTTGAATTTTGTTTGTTTGCTGATGTAAAGTCACTTATGGCTTTTTATCATTATTACTTTAAATAGAATAAAAAAAACAATCTGGTGACCCAAAAATTTATCATTTTATAACTTATTAGTTTTCAGACAAATTTTAGATTTATTTTAGGATTTTTTTAACTATATATTTGTAAAAATTTAATAGTACCATGCGGTAGGATCGGAATAACGCACTTCTCTGTATAAATTATGATGCACTACAATATTACATACGGCGGTCTATAGACCGGTGAAAATCAATCATAAGTTTTACTCCGCGATTTTGTAATTTTGAATCCTGAATTTGGATATATTTTTATAAGGTATTTAGTGACAGATTAACTAATTCTCCCTTTGCCGAATTTAACCTTACGTTTCGATCCAAAAAAAAGTGGTTTGCAATGGTTCACACGTGTTACAAGACAAAAACACAATTTGGTTTGAAATATTTAAAAAAAACTTCAGGCAATCGTAATTGGTAAATAATTCAGACAATCGGAATTGATAAACGATATCCAGCTACATATTTTTAATAAGTTTATCGCTCCTGTACATCGAACTGGAATTTAAAAATTACATGTGGTTTATTACATGTAAGGTAAATTTTAGTATAATTATTGTTACTATAATATTCAATTTTCTTTGATTAAATATATGACAATCAAAAAAAAAATATAGTATCCTTTGAAATGGTAAAATCCTTTCGACCCTTATTTGTTTAGCAATTACCCATAATGAATACAATTCAAAAATAATTTATTTTCCTTTAAAATTAATTTAAATTCAATTATTTTTAACAATTTTATTTACTCAACTATTAAATATAAATTTGGTCTCCAACATTTTTTTCAATTATTATGTCTTCACTTCACTTAACAAATTTTTCTAAACTTGTTCAAGTGTCTTTAAATAGAAATTTTCTGATTACCATATAAATATTTAAGATAATAAAAATAAAATTTTTACTTTATTCTAATAAATTTTAAGTAATTCTTAAGGATTTCACATGATAGGTAAATATCCTTTATTCGAAAACAACAACATTAAAATGGAAAAATGCATAATACCAAGAATGTCAAGAGAACAAAAAAAAAAAAAAAATATTTAAATTTTATGCTCAACATTTTTGTCGTTGTCGGTAATCACTTAAGTGGTTAAAAATGAAAAATGTTTTTTAAACCAAACAACAAGGAAAAACTAGACAGGATATTTTTTTTTTTTGTTTTGATGGAAATTTCTTATATTTTTTCCCTAAAGGAAAACTTTTTTTTTAATGGTCTTTAATATTTTATTAGTTAATGCGGTTTTATTTTTTTTATTAAAGTTTCAAAGTGGCTTCGTAAATATATATGTATGTATATATATTTATAATTTAAGTGGACTACTTTGAAACTTGTTGTAACTATAAAAAATGGAAACATTTTTTACAAAATTTTTTTTTTTTGTTATTTGGAAAAAAAGTTGGAATAAGTTAAATCTTAATAGTATTAAGATAAAAGAGAATTTTGTGTAAAATGTCCTTGAAGACGTAATATTACTTTAATATAATAAAAACCAAATTTTTTTAAAATTAATCATTTTAACTTTCCATTTTGCTATGAAGGATTTATGCATTTACCATAAGTAACCTAAATTGATCCCACATTAACGCACTCGCACATCATCAGCGTTTTGCCAATGATTTTGGAATAAATGGTTTAATATTATAATTACCATTCCAAGGATAGATTCTTTTCGAAAATTCAGCATAAACAAAATTAAGTAAAAATTAACTAGTGGTAACTAAATATGATTTATTCGCGGTGATCATTAAGATATTAAATATTAAAATTAATTACAAAAATTCTAAATCAATATCGACTTATTTTTTGGAATACTATACCACCAGATACATAAATACAAGTTCTTTCAATGTCTTAATTATTACAATCAGTGCTCAATAATGATTTTTTACATCCATCTTTGCCTTACCACAAATATTAAAATGGATTTTTTATAACTTTTCAATTTGGTTCATGTTTATTCCATAATTTTAAAAATAAGTTTGTAGCTGAAGTATTTCTTATATTACGAACCTTAACAATAATATCCCACATAAAAAAAAACCCTTCTATAATGAAAAATATATTTATAAATTGCATCCGTTTTATTACTATAATCTTCTTCCCATTTTAATTATTTAAATCCACAAACACTTAAAATTTCTTTAAATATCATATTAAAAATCATAATTTGTTTATGGCATTTTTTATGACTGCAGTTTTTTTGAAAGATGTCTTGATCTTTCAACCGATTTAAAAAACAAAAAAAAAATTAAAATATTTTAAAAATAATCCCCCTGAATTATACAAACGTTCTGTATAGCATATGGGCTATTAATATCAACTCCACCCTAACAAAAAGTAAAATCACTTATAGAAATTTTAAAATTTGACAGCCTGCCTGTACGTACGCCAGGGAAATATAAAATTTTTATAGCGACTGCGCGAACGTATTGTCTGTGGTTATGGCTTGGCTTACAAATCAATCAACTGGGATTTATATAATTTAATTTTTTAAATTATATTTTGTCAGATGACTTTAATTAGATCTGAAAATGAATATTTATTTTGAATAAAATTTAAAAATAGAATCGAAATTTAATTTGTTTAAATATTGTTGAAAATTTATTAATGAAAAAAGGGGGAAAACCGAAAAAAATAAATGTACGTTTTTAAATTGTATACTTAAAAATAATAAAACAAAAATTAAAATGGATTACTAAAAAAAAGGGAAACACAAAAAATTCGTTTTGTACTTTGATCTTCTTTATATTGATCATTTTGGAATAATTAATTTATGAGAGCTAATGGATGTCATGTCTGACTGAATATTTAAAGTGTCACTTTAAAAAAAAAGGAATGAGAAATATTTTTTTATTAATAGGAATGAGAAATATTTTACCTATGCCATAATCAATTAACATAAAAGTGAATCTGAATAATTTTATGTAAATAAATCATTAAAAAAATGAATATATAATCTTAGGGGGAGAAATGTCTTAATTCGTTTATGATGTCATATGTTTTTAGTTCGATCACGACACTCCACCAAAATTTATGATAAATCGATTTGGATTATGACTTTTTGGGTTTTTTCATTTTAAATTTTCTTGGAAGTGACCTAAAAATGAGAGATTAAATCCAACGCCACTTAAAACATTTGCAAAATTTGAACCAATGCAACCAAACAAAAATGTTTCTTCAAAGACCAAACATACGAAGAGCAAAACTCCCCCTGGGACTTAGGTGGCAATCTGTCCACTGAACGAACACCTCAACGATAGTATTGTTCTAATGATCTAATGACCCTCTGGACCTAGCCAATGCGATAAACTTTATTCAAATAACTAATTCCGATTTGTTTGTTGAAAACTGCACATATAGAAAGTATATAAGTGAAATATAAGATCCAGACTCTCGCTTTTTAATAGCAGTTTTAAAGGTTGCTCTTGAAGAGTTGGAATCGTTTTGTATAATATTCCAAAGGAGTTGATTGATGATAAAGCGATGCAGTATGCAATTGAATCAATCGGAAATTAACAAATAAATATTTAATATAAAAGAAATCAGTTTTACGATTTATTGAATTATTATGCGTAGTTACAATAACAGATTTGCAGAAAACGAAATAGTGTATTGATCATAACGCTAGTTCAACTTCAAATGTTTTTAACTTTGGATAAGATATTGTGATAAAGCTCATATAAATCGACAGCAATAACGACAGTAACTTGAGAATAATATATTATTAAAATAAAATTGTCTTAAATTGTTTTGTTAAACTTTTCCAAAAAAAACATTTTAATTTTAAAAATTTGCCTACGTTGCATTTATACTGTAGATGACTTCTGGAAACGTTGACCACCGGTTATTGTTAAAAAAAAAATATTTTCCTCTCCTCACGAATCTGACTATTATTTCCATATTAAATTATTGTGATCCTTCAAACTAACAAATTGATGATTTCCAATCCTTAGATAAAATTAATGCTACTGTTTTGCCCAATTATATGTTTAATTATTACACTTACACATCAAATTTATTTGCTATAAATAGTTAAAAAGCATTAAAAAACAAATGTTTTAAAAGTTTCAAATTATAAGAAAACATTGTATGTATACATAAATTTCATAAAGCTTTTTCATTGGAATGAATCCCCAATTAAATATAAATCTAAAAAGTCTACACTTATTGCTTGCGACAATATAAATAATTCTATGTTATTTATTTCACTTACTTGATATAAAATTTTGTATCATAACATTAAAATAAATTTCTCCTTTGTTCAGAAAAAAAATCCCAGTTTTTCAAGGAGAAATACAAAATTTCCTATTTGGTTTGTGTATAAAAACTGTTCTCATTTTAATGGAAATTTATATTACGAATTCGCTTCTTGATATAATTTCCTTTCCTACGATAAATGGTTGTTGCCTACGATAAAACAAAATGATTGTAGGAATTATAAAATTTCCCTTTTTAAAATCAAATTGATAGCAACTATTTTATGTTGAGAAACTTTATGAAATGTTGCAGGTTACAATGTTTTTAAAGATTATCAACAATGTTACGTTGCTTATGTTGAGATACTTTGAGAAATGTTGCAGTTGCATTGTAACACAACAAAAAAATGTATATAAATAATTGTAAATGTTAATAAAATATGAAATTTATAGAAACATTTTTTTTGTTTTCTACAAATTTGATAAATATATTTTATATTTATTTGTTTACAGAGTTTTTCATCTTTATAACGCAAGTTTTCATTTGTATAAATCGAGTTTTGATTTTTATAAAACGAATTTTCATTTTTATAAATTTTATTTTCATTATTATAAATTTTCATTTTATTTTCATTTTAAATGAGAACTCGATTTATACAAATGAAAATAAAATTTATAAAAATGAAAACTCGATTTATAAAAATGAAAACTTGTGTTATAAAGATGAAAAACTCTGTATTAAAAATTAAAAAATATAGAAAATATAAAATAATTAAATAAAATTTTACAATGACACAAACTAAAAGAAATCGCTTTAGCACTTTAGCTATGAGAAAACTGTAAGAAACTTTTCATAGTCTTTAATTGATTCCATCAATTCATACTATAAAAATTTAATGATTTCCTTCAAAAAAATTGTTAAACTCTTTAAATTTGACTATACATTTTACAAAATTTTATTGAAAACATTATTTTGCTAATAAATATAATAATAAATCTAAATAACTGATATCATAAAAATCAATGTCATTTTACACGCAAAACACAAAAGACAATGGCCACAAGGTAAAATATTTCTTTCAATATTAAACAAGTCATTTAAAATATATTGAAACATTAAAGATATTGATTTAGAATTATATCGTGAAATATCAAAAATTATATCGCAAAAAAAAAAAATAATATCTTCAGGCAAATAATAAAAATGAGGTAAATAAAAAACTGATAAAAAATAAATATTATCCTTATAATACCGTCGAATGAGGTTAAATGGAATTTTCCGGATGATGTCATTTTGAAATATAAATTGCTTGCCTATTTGATTTATAATTTACATTTATTTATTTATTCATTTTAATTTTACTTAGTTGATTTTCGTTATAACTTTGTGAAATGTTAATTTTACAGTTTAATATTATACCCCCAGGCGACCGTATATTTTTATTCTTGTCAGTTAAAATTGAAAACTATTAATATCCTGATTTTCTGTTATCGGTAAATTTCAAATATCCTTAAAAAAAAATGAGAAATCAAGAAGAAATAATTTAAAATTAAAGTATATATATTTAAATTTTGTTATTATAGGGTAAAATTATCAATACTAACCCGTCAGAATTTATAAAAATTATGTAGTAAACAATAAAGTATCAAAATTGGGTTAATGTTCAAATAGTATATTGACCTTATCATAAAAACAAAAAACAATATCAAAAAATTCTTGGCATTTCTATAATGTAAAACTTTTTATTTTGAAATTTGAAGCCAAAATATTTTACAAAATAAAGTTTTTATTGATTAGATATTACACTTATATCAGATTAATGTAGTGGACACATGGGATATTCCATATCATAAAATTATATATTTAAATGTTAGTAGAAGGCGATGCAAACTAAATAGTATAAAATATATGCCAAAACATGGACAACACTCGAACAACTACAATTCATATGTAGATAATTTGCCAATAGAAAGGCTCTTGATCTATTATTAATATCCTGGGTAAACAGCACAGAAGTAGCAGATATTCCAAGCAGGATGTTAATTGTGAAATAAAAAAATAATTTGCATCAGTTTTACTGGTGCATAATTCCACAATTCTCAAATTTTCAATTGTAATACCATAAACCAACCAAATAGAATAACCCAAAATAAAAAATTTTAGTTTAACACTATAATTATGACCCCAGTCATAGCAGCAATAAAATATTACTGCTTCAGTACGAAATGGATGGATCATAATTATACCAATTAAAAATTGACAATTTTATTGAATTATTTTTTGTGTAATCATTTTTACAATTGTTTCATTGGTTGGTTTGAATGGAGGTCAATCGCAATAAATCTAAAATACCAAAGTCCAGAAATTAATTAAAATGTTATTTTAACATTTAACAAAAAGCAAAGCCAAAGACAAAACCATTTTATGTTTTATGTAATTTTATCTTATAATTCAATCATTTAATGTGGTAGACTTTATCACAGATCAAAATAAAAGGTTTTTTAATTTACTACCTTTTGATTGACCATTAAATCAATTTACAATTTAACTAAAAAAAATGAAGAAATATTTATACAAAATATTTATTTTTTGTTAGTTTTAAATACTTAAATATTTTGACCTTTTCACCCTAATCTGAATCATAAATTACCCAATTTATAAAGATAAAACCTTTTATTTGTTTCGATTAACCTCTTCAGCACACGATTCTACATTTCCCTACATTTTTTTTATACTTACTTAAACCATCAGCAAAAAAAAGGACGTGTTATATCATTATTCTCTTAGGAAAATTTGTAATACTAGCATGAAATTTTTGTTTTCCCATACATATAAAAAAAAAACTTTGTAATTCTCAAGGTAAAGGATATGTTCCGGAAAAAGTAAAAATCCTTTATAGACATTTTTTTTTATATATTGACTTTTATTCCTTGTGTAAAATAAGAAGAAAAAAAAGGATTTTCCAATAATTTTTTTTTTATATATTTTAAGTCAAAACACTTTTTTTCCGGTTTTAAAAACAGGACCACAAATTTTTCAAATTTTATATTTTTTGTTAGGATGTTTTTTTTAAATTCTATATGTTTAGAAAGGATTTCTTGTTAATTTTTCACTAAATTTTAAAAAAAAAATGAATTGCATAAAAATACACTCAGCAGAAAATAATTCCGCATGAAAGCAATAATCTTCAAAAAAAAAAATTTTTTTTCTTTTCTATATTTGGAAAAAGGATAAAATATAAGTAACCAAAAATTACCAAGGATTTACATTAGTTTAGAGATAAAATATTGGTAAGAAGAACCAAAAAATGAAACTAGGACTTTTTTTATTTTGACACGCTTATGTGAAGATGAAAAACCTTTAAATTTAAACCACCATAACGAGAACGATAATTTTCTTCAAAAAAAATTTACAAAAAAAAAACTGAAGAAAATTAAGAAAAATAAAAATTTATAAATTTCCCTTAAGTGGTTTTTTTTTTGGTAGTTGTTGTTGTTTTGTTATTATAGTAGGGAAATGTAAGCGTTTGTTAGAAGGATGTACTTTACATAATTTATAAAAAAAAGAGGATGTTGAAGAGGGCAGGGCGTAAGAAGATTAAATAAAATTTATATAACAATTTATGGAATTATATAAAAATTGTTAAATGATTTAAAAGGAAAACTTTATTAAGATTACCATCATTTTATAAGATTGAGATGGAGTCGTTTTGGGTAATTGTAATATAATAATTGAAGAAGACTTAAGTTAAGTCTACTTAGAGCTAACAATTACATTAACAATATTTAAAATAAAGAATTAGGAAACAAATGAATCCGAAATGCGATTTTTTCCATGCAGTTTTGGGCCATTAAAATATATTTTCGATATTGCCATCCTACCAGTACTTAACTTACAGCGTTCAAGCAAATATGTCAAATGTCAATGAAAAGATCTATGTTAAAAATAAATCGATGAAGCATGTTAGATTGTAAAAATTGAATTTACTCTTCATTTTGTAGTGCACTTTAAAAATACCTTTCACAAAGCATCTTCACTCTTTATATCGCAATACTTAAAATGCAATGGTTAGGAGTAAAACTTGGTCTGGAGGATAATTTGGAATAACAAACATATATGCAGTACTGTTATATCCAAAAACTCCAATATAAAGGGAGATTAATCACATTGTCACTAAGTGTAAATTATGACTTTTCCGTAAAAAAACCTGATCGGACAAATAGTTATAACTTTCATACAACAAAAGTGCTTAAATGATGGTGGGTTTTGGACAAGACGGAAACAATTATTAAGGAATGTGTCAGCGATAAGGCAATTTGGACTCCTTATATTCAATAAAAATATTAAAACTGACAAAAATTGGTCTGTTGGACAAGTATTTATTCAACCGACGTTGTGAAATAAAGTAGTTTTTATATCATTAAAAAAAATTATTCTATAGCTTCAGGAGATGAACTTAATTAAAAGTTTGATCTGATTTCCATTAGCTTATTGCTTTCTATTGTCCAATGAATATAAATTTTCATAGTTTTCCTAAACATTAAGAAAGAAAAATTTAAAAATATTTATTAGTTTTTATTTTAAATTTTCATCTTATTACATTTTCCGGATAAAAACAAATTCAGCTTATTTATTATTTCAAAAATTGTAGTTAAATACAAGCAATTTTTTAGGTTTCTTATTATGATAACTAAAAAAACTTGTTAATTTTGTAAATTGAAAAATATTTTCCAAACTAAATGCAAAACATTTGTTAATTATATACAACAACAGCAACAACAAAAAAATAAAAACATAAAAATCCATTATGTTGTTATGTTTTTACCCGCAAAATTAACAAAAAAAAAATCATAATAATTTATATTTTTTTTTGTTTTGGAAAAGAAAATTAGAAAATTTTTGGTTTATCTTCTTTGCTTTATTTGCTTTTGGTTATATAAACTTTCCGGAAATTTCATATTTTGTGTATATAATTATTTTGTAAACAAAATGAAAAGTAAATCTCATTATTTTAATTAATACAATCTGTTGTCAACTCTATGGGTTATCAGTTTTTGACCCTTCGTCTTGTATAATTGAAAAAATCTGTGTTTTGTAAATTATTTAGATTTTATAGAATTCAAGAGAAAATTATTATAATTGAAAATAAATAAAACGAAACTTTTAGACATGCCTCAGGCAGCATCAATAACATGAGTTGTAGCAAAACTGTACCACTTATACCCAAAATGCAATTTATCTTCTCAAGCTGTCAAAAAGCATTTGCATCCAAACATGATTTTTTGCAACATAATCGTTGATATCCAAGTTCCGTATTTTTAGAGTTATTCTCATGATTAGTAATCGGCACGATTCGTGGTGAAAATGGTCAACGTTTCGTAAGGGGATACAACGGACCGTTTGGTCTAGGTACGTCGTTTGGTCGCTTCCATTCCCCCCTTCTCAAACCAACCAACTAAGTAATCGGTACGAAAATACATGTCATATCCAAGGCATATAAAATTAACTGATTACGCTTTATGTGTACTGATTATAGTGTCTTTTTTAACTAATTACAATGCACTTATGACCTGTATTGATTACGCATCATAACTTCGAGTCTATATAAATATTGAAGCCATAATTTCTCAAAAAAAATCAACTATTAATATGCATATTTTAATTGTCATATTGCGAATTAGCCGAATAATTGATAGACACTGAAAAATTATTGATTCACTATAAATTTTCAAAATAATTGCTCCAACAATGACTAAAGATTCGATCCTAAATTTATGCAATTAAAATAAAATAGCATACAAAAAGAAATTCAATTTTTTAGCATGTTAAAAACACGCTTTATAATTAAGAAAATTTAAATTAAAAATTTTGTTTTTTTGTTTTTTATTGAAAAGTTTTTTCTCAATCAGTTTTTCTTAGTTCTTTGTGTTTCTTCCTACACGATTTTTCATCATTAAGAAAATATATAATAAAATTTTCTTTTTTTATGTTATATTTAAATTAAATTTCGGTTTAAATTTTATTATGGAAAACATTTTTAACTTATTGAAAGTTGTATTATAAATAAATATACTAAAATGCGAAAATGAAAATTTTGTGATATTTATCTTGAAATTTTTTGTGTTTTCTTTAATGAAACAAAGACAATTTTCATGTTATTTTTTTTTTTTGATATTTGGAAAACTGCATTGCAGATATTATAGTTATAGATAAAAAATTTGTTGAAAAGAACATCTTGAAAAAGGATGAAACTAAAATTTAAAAAAGGTTGTATATTATCCTATAATAAATTTAAATAAAATAATTGAAAATAAAATTTAACAACTTTATTAAAATAATTGAAAGTAATTGAAATAAAGAATACCAAAGTCACGAAGACAAATAATCCAAATTTTGAAGGAAAATTGGAGTTTATTGTTGTCTATCCTTCAAATACTAATGAAAACTGAATACAAGATTGGTTTTTTTCAATTATTCATATAATAACTAGTTCAAATCTGAAACTAGTTTAATGTAAAAAACTAGTATTAGCTAGTCAGTTTAGAAATTATATTAAATTTGAAGTCGATATGTTTAAAAACTTGATTTTATTAAAAACAAAATTATATTAATCATTTTTACATTCAGAAATCTGAAAAAGGGAAACCGGAAAGTTTTGATTACATACCAAATTTGAAAACTATTTTAACTTGTGTAACCGAAGAAACGAAGTTAATCTAGCTTTGAACTTATGGGAAATATATTTATTCGATAAAATTTTTAAAATTTCATTCAAATTTATACTAAATTATATCAACAGATAGAAATATCTGTAGGAAACTGATTGGTCTCTTTACTCGTCACTGTTGGTTCGGTAAACACGGTACTCACCTTGGCATTCCCATGGACAGTTTATGCCGCTGTGGGGATGAAACAATAGAACCCACACTGAAACATCTAGTGTGCGATTGTGAAAGACTTGCGCGCGTCAGGTATCAATGCTTTGGACGCGACGTACTGCACGGTTGGATGGCTCTTTCAACATACCTTTATGGAAAACCATTCTCTTCATAAAGATAAGTAGAATTTTTGATAGGATTGGTGCTTAATTTTTGAACCTTGCATAGGGACCACAATGGATCCATCAAGATCTCTCGTGATGCGTGTTGAACTTGTATCTTCACGAACCTTTCTTAACCTAACCTAACCTATACTAAATTATAGAGATTGATAAATTAGCTCGGTAACAAATATTACAGATTTCTCAATATTACTGGATGAAAAGTAAAGCCATCAACAGGAAGTTTCTTCATATTAGCTTCAACAGTCAGAAGGTTTTGATAGTTAGCTATAACTAAATTTAATTCAATCTATAATAATTTTAAGTTAAATTACTTTTTAACGTTAAAAAATATCTAAAAAACTTTTAAATTTCAAGCAATTTACAATTCCACCTTCTCTCCTGTAAAAATATCTTTGTTTTATAAAATTGTGTTCTGTTTTTGATTTCTTCGATACGATATGAATCCTAAATATATGAAACAAACAAAAAACAAAAATTCAATATTAAAACTTACACCTTTTGCCAAAAATACAATAATAAATTTTTGTATAGTTTTTGTCCTTTTACCAGGAAATATGTTTTTTTTAAAAAAAAACTATTTTCTCACTTCTCACCATCAGACAAAACTTGTTTCGGACACAAAATATGCAGAAGGTATAAAAAAAACTTTTTTTTTATGAAAGTAAAAATAACATCCTGCAGCCAGGATAAGGATAACGATATCGTTGTATAAAGTTTTTCTAATTCAAAAAATAAACATTTTCGTTTTATGCATTTTCTAATAATAAACTAGAAATAATATTTATCTAACCCCGAAAAAAAATGACACTAATTTACATTGTTCTAATAAATAACAAAGATTTGTCCTGGCAAAAGCCACCACATAAACACAAATACAGTCACACAAACAAGGATAAAAAATTGTATATAGTTTAATAATTTAATACTTTTTTTAATAAATTTTATTTTTCATTTTCAATATTTACCACAAAATTCATTTTATGATCAAAAACAACAAATTTTTTTCTTCTTGTCCCAAGTAAATTCAATTATAAAAATCTGAAATATGAGATAGAAATTTTTTTGAATATTGTAGGATTGTAGCATCCCAAATTGATATAAAAATATCGGTTTAACTATCACAAAAAAAAAAACGACGAATTTAAAGTGTTTTGTAATTTGTCTATTTTAATAAAAAGGGAATAATAAATCTTCGTTTAGTAGATTTCATTTTTTACCAACAACAGATAAAAATCAATTTCATAGAAACAGGAAAAGTTCTTAGACCCCAATTAACTTTTCGACAGTAAAGGATTATCCAGGATATTTTTTTGGTTCTTTGTATACATTACAAAAAAAAAAAAAATCATGATTGTAAAATTAATTTTTGTTCTGTCCTTTTATGGTTTTCTTCCTTTTTGTATATGGTTGTGCAATAACGATTCCTCTATAATTAAAATCAAAATGAATTTTTATTTCGAATTATATTTTGTTAAAAGTTTTGTGTTTTTCAAAGTTCAAAGTTTTGAGGTTTTGAATTAAAAGACTAAATAGAATTAAATACTCTTTGTAATATACTTCTATGTTATTTAGAACACCGATTAAGAGATATGAAAAATCAAGGAACTGGAGAAAATGTGGTATTATAATGATGGTCACATTATCAAAAATTAGGATATTGACCTCAATCTAAATAAACTATAAACATCAGTAGAGATAAGCTGTAAAGATTTTCATTTTAACAACTAACAGATAATTTGGAAAATTTGAAATTTGAAGTTGATTTTTTTAACTTAATGCTGTATTCACACAGTAGCTTAAAATTAACAATTTACGAAATATAAAATAGTGAGTGTCAGTTGAGTAATTTAAACGAATCACAAATTTGATATTAAGGATATCGATATGCCCGGTTTATACTATTCTAACTTAAAATTACCACTTTTCAGGAGAGCATAAATTCTGTTTTATTTTAGTCCTAGTTGAAAGACTGTGAAAAATTTATATTTATTAAAAAGATAATTTATTTCTGCATCAATCCAAATTAAAATATTTCAATATTAATAAACAAATTAATTAGTTATAATTAAAAAACTAAGTTAGAATAAATAAATTTGGTTACATTAGTATTGTAACTCAACCTAAGATTGACTTTTAATATATTTATGATATCGTGCATCATTTCCAACTCAAGATAGAATAGATTAAAATTAAGTATTAAAGAGATTGATTTATTACAACTCGTTACTAAGAGCCCCAATGATGCAACACGAATCACGTGTATCATTGACGATTATAATTATAACTGATGTGAAAAATTGCGTTAGGCCTTCAAAATTTTGTCAAATGGTGCGTCTAAATATAAAGCACTTAAAAAACCACAAATTCGAAGTATTCTAACTTAATTGGGATTAGTATGGATCGAGGTCGATCAAATCAATGTAAGGAAATTCATGAAATTCGCCATTTGTAATCGTGCGTTTTCCGCTCATGTATACAATTAGTAACTTGCTATTTGTCGACGCGCTTAAGATTAAATTTAATGGTGACTTGTAAGAATTTAATAAATTAAATCGTTGGTCTACTTTTAGTATTAATAAAATGACTAACATTTATTTAAATATTATAATTATTTATACGATAAAATAAATTCATGTTGATTTTGTTTAGTTCATAAAATAAACATTTTAATAATGTCATAAAAAAAAGAACTAGCTAACATTTTCATATAGATTTTAATTAAATTCTAACTGTCAAGCATAATTAATGTATTAGGGTAACTAAAAAAAAATTTGTTGGGTAACTATATTTACATTTAATTTATTAGGGTACAAAAATTAATGGAATTTAACTTTTATATCATTTTCACTTTGTTGATAAAAAAATATATTTTTAAGTTTTTGGAACTCTAGAAGATTTTCCGTCATTGAATTTGATTTTGATTTTAACATTTGAAATATTTACATAATTTTTATATAAAATTTAAATAACATTTAGTTACGTTTGAAAATGTTTGGGTCATAACGTAAACTGTCAATATTGGAAACTATCAAATAATGTAACCTCTATATCTACACTACAGTCCACTTTAGATACAAGAGAAAACTTGAAAAGAGACTCCATTTGAAGATCAATTAAGAATAAATTCACTTGTTCCAATTCAGGATCTAAAGAAGTGCAGTATTTGCAGAAACAAACGACGTGCAGTTGTTCCAAATCTAGATCAATCAAAAACCACCTGTTCCACTTCAAGAAGTGACAAACTCTCTTAGATTTATAGTGTCAAATCTGAAATTTATATGTTAAATTATTACTACACCTTTTCCATTTGTAATTCAGATTAGTCAACTGTAGTTCAGAAAGTATCAATTGAAATTCAGATTAGTCAATTGTAATTCAGAACATTTCAACATTCGTCGAATTGTAGCATTTTCCACAACAAAAATTTTATGTATAGAACGCAGAAGATGTTAATTTACTTCATTGTTAGCGAATGTTAGGTAAAATCACTTGAAAAAAATGGGTAATCAATTGATAAATTTTTGGATATTGCGGCAGATAACACATCTTACCATTGAAATATGTAATAAATGAGACCACGGTATGTGTATTGCGGTTAGGAGGATTTGTAATGAAAGATCCAATTGAAATGTTAAAATGTTCTGAATTACAATTGATACTTTCTGAATTACAATTGTAAAAGGTGTAGATTTCAGTAAAAAAATTATTTTATTTCTACTTTAAAAATATTCATCAAATTCGTGATATTAAAATTATTCTATAAACTCACATTTTTTTAGTTATATATTCAAAAACTTAAAGTTAATTCAATTTGTAAATTTCCTTTTTTAATATCCAAATCCAAACCATTTCCTTGCTCAATTTAATTCTATTAAATGAAAATTCTATATTTTTTTAAGTTGTCTTTTTCCTTATATATTTTATCCCTTATAAAAAGAAAAATATTTTTATCCTTTTTTTTTTTCATTCTTGTTTTTAGAATCAATAAATTTAAATTTCATTTTCAATTTTACTTGCGTGTATGTACTTTAAAAGTTATTTTACAAATAATAAGAATTGTATATTAAAATGAACATTGTCCTTTTAAAAAAATATAATAAAATATAAGAAAATAAATGAAACCGTAAGAGATTTGACATCATTTATGTATATATGTATTTCCTCTACATATATAAATATATGGTTAGTATCCTTGGTAATCCTATTTTACATGAAAATTACATATTTTATTAAGATCTTCACATATTTTAGATTTAAATATGGGATTTAAGTTAACAATAAAGACAATTTACTAAAAAAAATGTCCTTTATTTTGTTGTTGTTGTAAAAAATTCAAATATAAAATATTTACACGAGGTTTTGTTTTTGTGGTATGTCCTTGGGGGTGGATAAAATATTTCCAGGAAAAATATAATGTAACAATAATAATAATATAACAAAAAAAAAACCATATATGAATTATATAAATAATTCAGGATGAAAAGGATTTTCATTTTATTAATGAGCTTTAATAACTTGGTATACCGAGAAACTATAAATTTTCAATATTTTTTTCTGTATGATTGTATGTATTACATACATACATATTTTATATAAAATTTTAGAAAATATGCGGTTAACCTTTTTGCTTGCTTGTGGTTATGTTAAAAGTTGGGTTTTTAGGTTGTTATTATTATATAGCTACAAATAATAATTTTTGTAAAGTTTTCAAAAATAAAATATGAAAATATATAAATTTATTAAAAATATATTTAAAAAATTACTTTTTTTTCAAGAAATTTTAAGCATAGTAAAGCAAATTTACAATTGGTAATACAAAATGTCGTCATCGATCATAATACATTATTTATATATTTTATCCATAACCTCAATAACATTATTTAAAAAGTTTATTTGTAAATATCGAGCAAAGTTTTTATACAAATAGGAAGTGTCCTTTTTGAAATAAAATAAATAAATTAATTAATTTACCAAATATTTAATAAGATTTATTCAAAGAAACGTTAAAAAATTGGTTGATGTCGAAATTTCTAATCAAAAATTCCAATTTGTAAACGTAAACGTTTATCGTTTGATTGGTTTCTTTAAAAGTCTTTGAGTACTAAAAGTGTTATTTTGATAACAAAGTTTCAGTAAAAGTTACATATAAATTTTGTTTCAGGACTACATCACAGGAGGTCTTCTTTCATTGAGACTGACTCAACCGATTTGTATTTAAGAACATTTGGATAGAAAAACAGATAAACTTTAAAAATATAATTAATTGATAAATAAAAAATCTTTTCATATAGAATCGAACATTGCTTCATAAAATCATTCTTTCTTTGTGACACTCAAAAATTTGTGTTCTATAAACTTCTGCTTATCTTAATCGATTTTCTTTTTTTCATTTCAATTGATCAAAAATTTGCTTATATATTTATTAAATATTAAATAAATCATAACTTAACCCAAATTATTTTACTCCATTTAAAAAAAAAAACTTATTTGCAAAGACATCACAAAAAAATAAAAATATCTACCATTAAATATCCTTAAAAAAAAACTTATTCACTGTTTTTTCAGCTCCAATAAAAAAACTTATTTTGTGACATAACAACACCCAACAAATAAAGAAGTTCCAAAGCAAAAAATAATACCAAAACTGGAATATTATTTTAACAAGTTAACAAGAGACACAAAACTAATAATAACACTAATAAACAAATAAATTATCATTTAATGGGGCATCAAACTTTTTTTGTATTTATTTGTTTAGGTTTCCTCTTTCCCTTATTTTTATTATCTTTCAAGGACATTTAAGAGTTCATACTGTTTTAGATCCTTTAATAATTTACTGAATTAATTCTTAACCAAATAAAAATAAAAAACTAAATATAAAGAATAATAAAAGAATAAGAAAATAATGAAGAAAAAAAAAGAAAATTCGAATATTAAAACTTGGTAACAATCGAAAGAACCAAAAAAAAATTGCTCATTTTTTCTGTTTAACTATTTCAATAAATCCCAATGACTTCATTTTTTTTTTTTGTGGAAAGATCCTTTTGCGACAATAAAAATTTCGTATATATTATAAGGAACAACAATATTTTTCAACTCAATTTGTTAACAAATTTATAGTCTATCTACTAATACTATAATAAATTTTTAGGTCCTTTCATCTTATACAACAAATATATATTGAGAAAATTGTCAAAATTAAGCCTCTTGTCTGTCGTCCTTTTTTTCCAAAACATAAAACACAATATATTAGCGAAAAGAAAAACAACACAAAATTTTCGTAATCAGAATTTTGTATAAACATATAAAACACACACATACATATACAAAGCAAAAAAAAAAAACTACTGAAAAATAATTGTCTTCAAAAGGAAAAATTTCAACTTCCGATATAAAATTTTCATTGATATTTGTAACAAAAAGTCCTTTGTAACGACAACGACTACGGTTTTGTGTAATATAGATAAATAAAGTCATTTGTTTTCTATTAAGGATTCATAGTTAAAAAGGATATTTTTTTTTTATTATTTTATTTATTAAATATATATATATATATACATATTTTTATGTTGAATAACGTATAGCATATTTTGTAATTTATGCTGCCACAAATAACTCTATAAAAAAATGTACTCAGCTGTTATTCCAGCTTAATTTTTGAACAAAAATAATATCAGAATTTTTAATATTATTGACATTAAATCAGTTGTCTGTGATTGGTAAAATACTTTATAAATGATGGAGTATGATAATTTATTTATAAAGGAAAAATATGTAAAAAAAAAAATTATTATGAATATAAAACGATGTACAGATTGTGTCAAGCTATAACAAATAAAAAAAAATATTATTTTAATATTTATAATGTGAAAATTTTACAATATTGGCAGATTGTCAAAGATTTGTATAAAAAAAAGGTTGATTTGTTACAGATTATCGAATTTGTTACCAAAAATTACATTGAGGCAAACAGAAATGTCAAAATTAGTGTTGCCAATACTAATTATTTTACGCGATAGATAGCAGTCTCCCAAACTGCCAGATCGGTAATCCAGTCAGCTCGATTAAAAGACTGTTTAAACTATGGCTTGTTGAACAAAACACTTTAAAATAGGTGGCGCTGAACAGTTGTTTTCACACAAAACTGTTCTGGAGTAACCCCAGCGCCAAACAATCGAGAAGTATTCTGAACATGACCAAACCCATGCTCAGATTCAGAATGACAACTGAAACAGCTTGTAGAGGCTGTTTTGATGATGATGAGACGATTGAGCATCTTTTATGTCACTGTCCTTATCTGTGTAATAAAGGGTTAAAAATTTTTGGTTCTTATTTTATAGGAGATTTAATGGAATTAAGCAGTGTAAAACCTGCGAAGTTGAAAAACTTTATAAAAGTAGTGGAATGGCACGATTCGTGGTGAAAATGGTCAACGTTTCGTAAGGGGGTACAACGAGCCGTACGGTGGTCGCTTCTATTCCACCCTTCTCAAACCAACCAACAAACCAATTATTTTATATTTTAATATTATTTGGTATGTCAGCTCAGAATCATAAGAAAACATAATGTCAGCAAATTAATGATTAATTCTGTAATTTTCCAAAAGATGAAAGTACTTTTCATTTTATAATTTAGGCCATGGGATTTGGTCAACATTTCCAAAATTACTAAATACTAAATTCATATACAGAAATTATGTTGACAGTGGTTGAATCTGTAATCTCGGAAACTTTGCCCTTCATTCAAAATTTCAGTTTTAGAGCCTTTAAGACTATCAAGAATTTTAGGGTAGCTATTAAGTATTTTGGGATACGATATGAAATTCAATTTCTAGGGGTTTGAAAAGTTTAATTAAATATTATTATAGGTCACAACAAACCCATAATTTTAAAATGAATATAAATAAAAATAATATTAATGAAAATGGCTTATGATAAGTCTCTTTAAGATATTTACTCGTTGTTTTTAAATTTTAATTGCTTACAATTTTCTTTCTATTTTTTTCAAATTAAAAGAAAATCGAAAATAATAATTCTACAAATAAAAAAATAAAACCAAATTTAAAAGATATTTTTTTATTTCACAAATATAAGAATAATGAAAAGGTTTTAGGTTTGTTATATTGAAAGAATTAATTTATTAAATGTTACCATTTATAATGATAATTTTTTTAAAAAAAATTCATTTTATTTGATATAATTTCTTTTTGTACATAATTAAATATAAATTTTATCAACCGCTGGGAAATTAATTAATAAGAAATTAAATTCTAAATTTATTCTAAAGTTTAGTTTTGTTTTAAATGTTTTATTTAAGAATTTATTACAAAATTTAAAAATTATTTTAAATTAATTCAAGTTTTAGAAATAAAGCTAACGAATAGTGGAAAAACGTTGTGGTTAGAGAATCAGAATAAGAATTGCATATATTCCATTTAGGAAAGCAGTCTATTATTTAAAATAACATTTATTCTCTTACAAAGTGTTCAGCATCCATCAAAGTGTTATCAGAATTTAGATTGGCTTTGCATACTCTATAAATTTTCTTTAACTAATCAGCATACCAGATACAAATGTAACAAAGAATGAATCGAAATGTATAAATAAAATTTAAATGAAACAATAACATTGAAAATTTACCAATTAGAAACAGAAATTTACAAATGAAAATTGATTTGAATTGGGAAATATGTGGACTATGAACAGAAAAATTCCATTATTTTTTATTATCATTAGTTTTATTACATTATTAAAATTTAGTAATGTTTGTTAATGTTTTTAATTCAATATCAATACGTAAATAAATTTAAATAAATTGTATAATTTTAATATTCTAAAATAATAACCGAAGGTTCTGTTGTAAGTGCCGAGTCACATACAACATGACGATGACTTTAACTAACGTGTTAACACTGTTTTGCTACCATTCACATGACTAACTGGCTTATCTAGGTTTGTTAGTCTTTTTTTTCATACATGCCAAGTATATCTTTTGTCGTACTGACTAGACCTGGGCACTTACAGTTGAAGTTTATATTCGTATTCAGTTTTTTGCAAATACAATTGTCTAGTTACGTCTTAAGTACAGAAAGTAGAGATTAAAATAAGAGATGTACCAAATCTGATAGTGACGAACTTAATTATTACTTTTCCATTAATATTTTTTTTTCAAATTTTTAAAAAAGTTACGAGATCTAAAATACGATTTTACAAACCGTTGATACAGTTTTCCGGTATCCTTCTGTATCTATGGCATTATTATGATGGTGTTATATGAAGAAGAATACAGAAATTAGATACTGAGTAATGGGCGCCACAAGGAGAAAAGTTGAAATTTTTGAAATTTAAAAATCATATAAAACCGATAATATTTTAGATACGATAATTTCGACATTATATTGTAAACAAGGACTTTATAAATTACAGCAAACTTAACAAATTTTGCATAATCAATTATTTGTTATTATAGTAAATATTTCAGTAAATCTAGTTGGATTACAAACAAAAGCCGAAGCACTACACCATGATAAGCTAATTTTCTTATTTCTCTTATAATCATTTACTTATTGCCCAGAAATTACCACTATTTACATATATAATTCTAATATTATTTTTATAAATTTATTGATATATTAATCAAGATATTTTAAGTGAATTAATTTTGTTTATGTATATTATTTATCATCATTAAGATAATTAAGATAAATAGTACCTAAATCAATTTATTTCTATTTAAAGCTTTCAATATATAAATCAAATATAATTAATAATATATTTTTTTAATTCAATTACCTAAATTATCACCAGCTGCAAAAATTCCCAATAAAATTACACCTACAAGTCTCAATAAAATATAATCCATTTTTCTTTTTTTTGTTTTTTTCTGGTATTATGTTTTATATTTGAAAAAGTATCCACAATTAAAGCATAAAAGCCATACACACACAAACATATACAATATTATTTAAATATTATCCTTTTTTATTTTTTGGCATGTTATTTTGGTTGGCATTACATCAAATTCATAAATTTTTATTAAACAATTATGATGCATAAAAACACTAAATTAGATTATTTTCACTTATAAATCATTTTATGCAAAAGTGTTTTTTTTTTTCATAAGCACTTTATAATCAAGTTTGACAGAATGGTGATTATTTTTTCACTTAAAATATTTATTTATTATTTTAATGAAAAAATTTTAAATGTGTTTTTGAAAAAACATTTTTTAATTTCTTTTTTTTTTCACTTTTATTTAAATTGAAATATTATTCACAATAATTCTACGATTTCTGGACCTAAGAGGTAAAAATTTATTACAAAAATATTTTTGTTTACATTATTGTTGGATTCAGTATTTTTATGATTGTGATTTCCAGTTAGAGATTCCGCGATTTGTAGTGTAATTACTTGTACAAAAATCAGCAAACTCATTAAACAAAAAATAGAACTGTCAAAAATAGAACTTTAACCGGAATTAAACCATTAAATTTGATGTTAAGTTATTTCCTAGAAACAATACCTACAACGACCGACAAACTCTCTCTAAAGTGACTCAGTAATATTTAATTTTAATACTAGGAAAAATGGCAACTGTTAAGACCATTTTCTGACAGCGAATGTTTCACTATTAAAAGCCATTAGCTTCTTAATTCACTGTGAAGAAAGTAATGGTTCCAAATTAAAATTACATTGAACCTCTTTCAAACCTCTATGCTCCAGCGTATGAAATAAAATTGAGTCATGATATTTGTATATACAAATATTTTGAATCATTTGAAGCATCAAGTTTCATATATAAAAAGGACAGATAGCATGAAATATCAAAACTTGATCATTATTACTGCAAAAATTCATTCACTAAATTTGTAACTAAAAAATTCTAAAAAAAATTTCATTGATTTTTATCAACCATTCGCAACGGAAGCTAAATCACAGGATTATCTATATAATACATAAATTTTAATAGTTTGCACGTTTAATCATTGAAAAATCAGAAGAAAAAAAATTACAAAAGGAACAATAGAAATATATTTAAAAAACAAGAAGAAAAACTCATCGTGAAAAAAATCGTGAAGTACATAATAAAAAACAGAAAATATAAAAAATGGAAATTATTTTGAAACCATTTTTTTATCATTTCACCTTTTTGTATATAGAACATAAAAATAGTTTCCCATTCAAATAATCGTTTTTATAACCTCGAGAAGTCCAGAATATTTTGACCTGTGATATATTAAATTTTATTGTAATTTTCTTTTTATGTAATAAATTTTTCTTTCTTGTGGAAACAATGAAAATGATAAGATTAACAAGAAGTGCTCAATTATTTAGATTATGTATTTTATTTCAGAAATTGTAAAATTTGAAATATATTTAATGTTTTGGAGTTTCAGACATTTACATATAAATTAATATTGAGTTTTTTTTTTGTATTTTAAATATTTAAAATTGCATTAAAAGAACAGATTTATATAAATTTTAAAAGAATGAAAAACAGACGCAAATTATTTGAAACTGTAACGAAAAAATATTCTTCAGTATTGACTTTCAAGGTAAGGAGGATTCGCTACAATTTGTGGTCTTTCAAATACTTCCAAAACCAGTAATTTAGCAAAATGCATTTTTATATTATTTAGAACTGAGTTTCGGAATTCTTTGTAGGGTCCGAAGAAGTTATTTAAGGTCGGTAAACTAAAACATTTAATATAATGGACAAAGGGCAGTGACAAGATGAGTCCAAAGTGCATATGATTAACGCAGTTTTGGACACTAGATAAGAACAAGCACAAACGGGTGCGCGGATGCACTGGTGATAAATTCTACTTCCCAGTAAATTTTTAAAGAATTTTTAAAAAAAACATTCAAATATTTATTAAATTTACTATAGAAATAAACAATATTTTAATTCTAGTGGCACTGATATAAATTCTGCAATAGTAATGTACTAATAAACGGTTTTGAAGTGTATTATCTGTGTTATTATGACTTTACAATCTTTATAATGATTTTCAGTTGACAGGTTCTCCATATAAAAAATAGTTAAATTAAATATTTTTTCGTACTAGTCCATCTACTGGACAAAACGTACAACTAACTATAAATAGCTTTAATATAAATTCAAAATACTTTTGTCAAAAATTAATAAAATTAAGGATGAAATCAAATTGACATTTTTAAATGTTTTTTCTTTTTAAAATTTGGTATATAAATTAATTATTACACATTTACATAATCACGACACGTGGATTTAATTCACGATAACAACAGAATTAATTATTAGTTACTTCAAAAAAAATTCCAACACTTTTTTAACATTTATAAATTTTACAATAATTACTTCACAAATCTTTTAAATTATCACTTAAAGATTACAGATTTCAACTAGGTTATTTTAAAGAAAACATTAATTTAATATTTTATATTTTATCCAAAAAGTAATCATAAAATATCTAAAACTTCACTGTTTTCTAATCACAAATTTTATATTAATATTCCATTTTTGTTTTCATCCCTCTTCATAAATGATTAATAATGTCAGCAACAAATTTTTTGAAATTTCCACCTTTTTTTTTATAAATTATTCAAATTTTTTAACATTAATTTTTTTATTTTTTATTTCATTTTTCATTAAATTTTTTTTATACACATAATTTTGTTATATTTTCTTTATTTTTGTTTTGCATATTGTAAAAAATTATTAATCCTGTAAGGCATGATTAACATTTATATATAGAATTTTTTTTTGGTATTTCCTTTTTATGGTACTTCCTGTTAATTCAAAATGACAAGTTAAATAAAATAAATATGACAATGTCATACAAAATTTATTAATGGTCACGGAAAACAAAAATTATTTAAAATTATTAATTTATCCTTTTTTTTAATATTTGACAATTCCAAAGATTTTATTTAATAACAAATTTCCTTTAAATTTCTATTCCAATTACAACTACACATATTCACACACACACACTATAATAAATTTCAAAACTTTTAGTAATTTTAAATAATTAAAAAAATTACAAATACAAAATTAAATTCACCAAGAAAATTCACTTTCAAAATATGTTAAAAAATTAATAAAAGCTTTTTTTTGTTGTTGGTGTGGTTAAGGAGATTTATGTTTCGTTAAGTAAAAAAGCTTTAAAATTTCAAATATTGCACTTAAGTAAACATGTGTTTTTACACCACTACAAATACAGTGTGAGTAAATAATTTGAGACATGCTCTTTTAAAATGCAATTTTTGATAATTTTCATAATCACCGAATTGAACTTTTAAATATTTGGGATAGAAAACGAATATACGATCTTATCGATAGACGGTTCGTAGACGACTAACTGTCTGTAGCAGCTTTTTAAATATATTTTGAACTTTTCGGAATAACATAATAAAAAAAAAGCTTAAATTTAAGGTGTTAATATGCGCGTGTTTGTATTTGTGTATAAATCTTGTTTTTTTTTTATATATGAAAACAGGAAGTTTGTGTGTTGTGTGTTTTGAAGGTGTTGAATTAAGTCAAGTTCTTGTGCAATTTAGTGAAAAAATTTGTGGTTATGTTTATTTTGTTTGAAAATATAATTTATTAATGTTTTTATATTTTTCAGTGTCTGTTGATATTTTGAATAAGCAAGGATCCAAAGGATTTATCATTTTGTGATAGAATTTTTATAAGCATTTGTACATAATAACAAAAGGACAAGATGTAAACAGAATTTTGTATGAATAAAATATATTTAATTCTTGTGAATCACTGGAAAATTAAATATTAAATTGAAAACATAATTTTTCTTTTGAATTATATTAATAAACTATTGAAGTTAAGACTTATCAATAATAATAAGGAAAATGAATATTATTATTAATTAATAACCTCACAGACAGGATCAATTCAAAAATATTGGAAGAATTTTTAAATTATTTATAATTTATACTAAAAGTTTTGTAAAATAAAAATTTAATAATCTAAATGAAACGATTTTACATAGCATTAATTCGATGTCTCATTTCTACTAATTTCCAAAACAATGACTCATCTAAATTTTATATTAAAGATCTGGACTATGAGCTCTAGCAAAAATTACTTAGGACATAACCATGCTGAGGATAATCAGTTAACCTTATTGACTACCAAACCAGTTAATAGTTCTTTAAAGTGTTAGTTTAATGAGCTGTTTATCAAGAAAACTGATGGGAATGTAAAATGTAAAAAAAGCAACACTAATTTAAAACTCAACCATAAACTGTAAAGAAATCTTTCTAAAAAAAAAATTGTTTTTTACTTTATAAAGGATATTTATACAAAGTAACATTTTACGGCGGTTACACATACAAACTTTCCTCTAATTCAAACCTTTTTTGTTGTTGTTGTTGTTGTATGTATTAATCCTTTTGCGGTAACATTATATTTTATATACAAATAAATTATATAGAACAAAAAAAAAAAATGTAGACATTTGAAAAACCACTTTGGGAAAAATAGAAAATTTATTCACTTGAAATGTAATTTGATTAGTTACAATTCGTTAATTTTGTTGTGCACAAAAATTTATTAAAAATTATTTTGATATAAAAAGTTGATAATTATTTTCTGTCTGAGATTCATTTTTATTACAATAAATCCATTGAAATGAAAGAAATTTACCTTAAAAAACTATGAAAGAAAATAAATTTTACCATTAATTTGGGTATAATTTTGTCATTACAAAATTTAATTATATTATATTTTTAAAAATGATTTTCTCATTTTATATCTATATTAAATTATATTAAATATTTTATGAATAGATTTTAAGCAAAATGTAAGAATGAAGAATTTCATATATTGAAAAAAAGAAAAAGTCATCTTTCAATAGTTCAATAGAATGGCGAACTACAAAATATTATACAGTAAGTTGAGCATAGTATTCACTATAGTAAATCCTCCAATTTCGTTTAGGTTTCGGCGTAGGATTGAACTATCTGGAAATGATTTTTGATTAAAGTTATAAAGACGATATAGTAAAATATTTAAGTTTTATATTTTGTTTTGTAAATTTTGTAGAAATTATGAAAACTTTTAATAAATTCATAAAATATTGATCAATGTTAAATTTCTAATATAGTTTTAATAAATTTTAGAAAAATGCTCTAAGAAGTTTTTTTGTCCAAATCCTAAATTATAATTTTCCCTACAACTTTTGAAATATTCGGAACAATAATAATAAAGTAAATTAAGTATTATTTTTCATATTATAATTCTAATGCTGTCTATACATTATTCAATGTGGTTGTCAACATTTAATTGTCACTAAACAAATTTCGACTTGGTTTACAAACGTCAAAAAAAAAAAAAAAAAAAATCAGGATCGTATCAAATGACAAACAAAATTCTCTAATTAAAATTGCTTGAAAAATAATTATAATCTAATATTATTTTAATCAATAAAAAATATTGATAACATAAAACTTATAAAAACATTTGTTTTTGTCATGACGCATCATATAGATTGTACAACTGCACCAAACACTGTACGGCTTACAAGTTAAATTAAAATATTTTAATATTTTTTTTCAACCGATTTGTCAACCATCAAAATTTGTAAACCTGTTCACAAACGATACAACTTGATCAAGTCGTCAACACGTTAATAAACAAGTTTTATAATATATGGACAGTTTAATGGTGATCCAGTCTCAGATTTAATCTGACAATATTTGTATAAATATTTAACATTTTCAGCTAATAAATAATAAAATTTAGACTACTAAGAGCTGCTCACGATTATATTAACATTATTTCATCAAGCATTTTTTAGATAGACCTAATTGAAACAGAAATGATGCATTGTTTCGTTAATATATAAAAATCCCAGTATATTTTAGTGAAGAACTAATAAAACATAAAATAAAAAGTTATGCGCTGGCTGGCATAAAAGTCACAGATCTTTTTAGAATATATTTTGTAAATTTATGATTACATGTACTAAAGGTAAGTTCACTTTTACAATTAAATAACAAATTGGAAAAAATTTATAATTTACATCCAGTGTCTAAAAAAGAGAAATAAAATAAATAAATCCATTTTAAAATTAATTTTACATATTTTGCATTTATATTTTTTAAATTACAATTTTATATATAAATGACTTTTTCCAGTTTATTAAAAATTTTATGCCTCAATCCTTTGAATATTTTAAACAAATACATAAATTTATTATTTACTTTAAATATAATTTGAAAATTATTTTATACAAAATATTTATATTCCTCCTACAAAATAAAAAAATAAAAAAAAAATTATATAAAAAATATATTTTAATTAATTTTTGCACTTGTAATGATTTTTTTTTACATTTTACATTTTTTGTAATTGAAAATTCCACAGTTTTCATTAAACTTCTTTGTTGATTTTGTAAATATAATTATTTTGTTATTCAAAAGAATTTTCTAATGCAGTTCAAATTTTAACGCATATCTGAAAATATCCAGCAATAAATTGTATTTAAAAATATTTAATACAAAAAATCATAGAGTAATTTGAAAAAAAAAATCTATTAATGTACAACTTTGTCAAAACAATGTTTCCTATTATTACAATAATGGCAATTATCAACATATGCTAAGTTGCTAATGGTAAGCATTAACTAACGTGTACAAAGTTTAAAAGCAAACTAATCAAACATAATTTTATAATAATGTGCAGATTTCAAATTAGCTTTAAAATCTGGTTGGATTTAACTTTTTGAGATGATAAAACTTATTATTAGGTTTCATACATATCAGATGTCACCTCCTAGTATAAACAGGACATTTTCTACAAATTTTATAAATTTTATAACTTTCTAAATTCAATTTAAATTAATGATTTTTAAATGTTTTCACTAAATTTACTCTAATCATTCACTAATTCAAGTTTCTGTTTTAGAGTATTTTATAACTTTTCCACTTAAATTTTATTATTTTTAGAAAATTAGTTGAAATTTTGTGGTTAATGTTCAAAAAACTAACAAAAGTTAACATAAAGTTAGTTAATATATTAAGAAAAATTTAACTTTATTTGACATTGTGTTATTAGTAAATATTTTTTTTAATATAATTTTCATTTTGGATAAATTATGATAAATTAACTACAGGTAAAATTAAAAGTTTACGCAAGTTTTCCGCTATTTTGTGGATAGAAAATTAAAATCTAATTAACTTTTGAATTGATAGTTTTTATTATAATACAAGAAGTAGGAAAACTTTATTTTGGAAAAGTTAAAGTTTTGTTAAAACAAACATTTATAAATAATTGTAAAATATACTTTTGTTATTATCCATTTTCTATTATATTATTTCATTATTATTATTTATAACATTATCCAAATTTATGTAAAATATTTACAAACTTTTAAAAATTTAAATTTACGAAATAAATCTTAGATGTAAGTAAAATCTACTTTAATATATGATCAAATTTATGTTGCAATTGTTATAGTTTTCCTTTATAAAAAAAACCACAGAAAAACAAAAGTTCAAATATATGTAATTTTTTTATGTTCGTTTAGAAGGATTTCCTTCTAGAAGTTGAACATTTTCTCATTTAATATCTTTTGAAAGGATATTTTTTAAAGGAAATTATATTTTTTTAATGTTACCAAATATATATATATACATTATATATTATTCACTAAACTTAATTTTATCATAGTAACATGCCACAATATTAATATGAGATGACATTATATGCGACAAGTGAACTTGCTAACTTTAAATCATATAAATTTTGTGCTACATAGTAAATTGTTAAAAAAATAATTAATTAAATCTAGAAAATAAATTATAAATAATTAACATAAATAATATTTTTTTAATTTTATTTTAGAAACGAAACTTAAAAAACCTTTAAAAATGATTTTATTCGGTTCAGGATTCACATATATTAAGAATTAATTAGAATTTAATGTAGTGTTAATGTGATATGGAGTTGAAATGTGATAGAGTTTAAATCCTAAACAATGTAGCTCTAAGTTGACTCAACTTTATATGAATACCAGTAATAAAAATTTACAATATGTAATTGTGATTTTAAGATTGGGAAAAATGCTAATGGTTGAAACCATTTTGCTGACAACAGATATCATCAATTTGTTTCTATTATAAGTTTCTTCACTGTATAAAGAAACTTTATGGTTCTAATTGAAATAAATTTTTCTAAAACCTTTATCATTTGAGTCACTATACTTCCAAGCGTTCAAATTAGGAAAAACTAATTTGAATTAAATAAAAATAAGATAAATATTACAGAATTAGAAAAAACTAAAAAAATTCTAAATATCTTTGAATTTAATTATAAAATTTTACTTTAAAACATAAAAAAAACATTTTTGACCATAATTATTATTGGTTACCATAAATATTAATGATTCATTATCTCTACTTCTTACAATATTAGTCAATTAAATAAAATCAAACCACAAAATATATCAAAAATTAATCTAGCAGTTAACAGAACTAAACCTTACTTAATAAAAACTCTAATAAACAAGCAATGGAAATCGTTTACCAAAGAAATTGTCCTTTAAAGTAAACGTTAACGTTCCAATTCTTTTCATAAATAATAAAAACTTTTGTCCAACCAGCCAAAAAAACAAAATTATGGCAATAATTTATTAGGCTAACAAAAATTTCCATTTTCATAACCGCACAAAATACTAACAATTTATGTCCTTTTAGAGTTCCTGAAAAATTTATATGCTCCTGAGATTTTATTTTAGAAAATATTAGGGGACATAATGCAATTCAGAAAAATTTAATGTTTTTTTCATACATTTTTTTTTTATTAAATTGCTGGTTTTATTTTTTTGTAATAAATTAATGTTCAAGAATTTATATAGTTATATTAAAATTTTATATTTATCTAGTACGAATTTAAGTTTAGAAATTTAATTTACTGCAATTTTAAAAATTATTATATATTTTTTTCAAATGTATCTTTATTTTGTACTTTTCAACATAAAAAATATCTTCTTCAAAAAACTATAATTTTTTAATTAATCATGGCTTTTAATATTATTTCTTTATTTCAGCGTTTCGTTTACAGACATTTTTAAAAGTCCTCAGGGACTTTTTTTTAATTAGTATTATACCTCATTTTTATTTATAATAATTCTATGAAAAAAACTTCAACTTCAACTTTTTTTGTTGTCTATTCATTCAAATAATTGAATGAAACCTTCCACAAGTTAATTACCTTCAGTATAAATTAACTAAAAATAAATATAGACAAAAAAGAAGGTTTATCCAGAGACTGCAAAATTTAGTTAAGAACTACAAGAAATTTTATTTGGTAAAATGTGAAACAAGTTTAATTGCGACACAACGAAAACTGTGACTTCAGTACGACTGGTTTTTGTATGATTAATTACTAATTGCTATCAGCAGGTTTTTATTATTATTTTTCAGCGAAGGGAAGCAGTATATTTTTTTTTCAGAACTTTGAAACCTAACGCTAGGGGTAAACGTTAATTTAACCTCTATTTTCTATTTCTATAAAATTCTATTATTTTATTTCTTTTAATTTCTAAACATAATATGAAATTTAAAATATAATGTTGTCAGATTTTAAAATTATTTTGTATTTCCTTGGTTCCTGGAAACAAAATACCCGTGAAAAGTTGAATACTACTGGCCTAGATAATATACATTGTTATTAGTGTATCCGTCAACTCAATATAAGTAAATGGATTGACATTGACAGACTCTATGCGCAAATTGTAATTGTTTTACAAAAATTATAGTAAACTTGCTGATAAATATGTAAGAATTATATCCTTTTTTAATATAAAAAATATTATGCTTTGATATTTTAAATTCATTAAAAGTAGAATTACTCTTCTAATTAATCCTTAATAATAATCATTTTTATAATTAGTCCAAAAGATCTCCAAGCTTTCTCAAAATTCATTATCAGTTTATAATTTTCAGATATTTTTAAGCCATTTTTTATGATAATTTAATTAACTTATAATTCCGAAAATGATTCAAAATATCAAAAATTGTACAAAATTTGTAAAAATTATACTAAAATATTTGGTCCATATTACAGAAAATAAAAATTACTTCTTAAATTAATTTTTCTTTTACAATTACTGATAAAACCAAAACTTAAATTTCAACGATAAAATAAAATAATTTATAAATTTTTTAATATTCATTTTTAAATTTTTAGGAATTTATTTTATTTAGATTTAAATGCTAAACCTAAAATTATCTTTAAGTTTATATCAAGATCTTTTGTAGAATAATTTCGAAATTGATTGGAATAATTTAAAATTTTGAATTGTTCTTGAATGACATTTATATTATAATTTTTAATTTTCCTTATTAAATTAATTTTTTAAACATAATTCTATATTCATATTCGAATTCATATTCGTTTAAAAGGCACGAAAACTTCAAAAATTTGTATGAAAATAATAATTATATCATGAGACAAATTTATTTCAACATAATTTCAACATAATTTGAGTTGTTTTTGTTTTTTCCACCGTACATAAAACTTTATTAGAATTATTATTTTTGTTTTCAATATTGTAAAAATTTTAAATAACACTTGAATTAGCATAATTTTCATTTTATATTTTTCATATTATTATATTGATTACGTGCTACAAAATTTCGTTCAGTAAATAATTTTTAGATAATTAATTTTTATATTTTTGTTTAGAATTATATTTTTATGGTGAATCTGTTTTTTCCACTATTATTGTAGAGCATTTATGCTAATTTATATGATATTAACCATGCGGTATGTTTTTAGACATTATACGTAAAATTCTGGCTCTGTTTGTTCCAGAAAGAAAATCAAAGTGGATTAACTCACTAATCGGTGGCAAACTTGTCACAAATTCCATTACTTGTCACAAATACGGCGATCCGAGATAAAAATGTGTAAAGGATGCTGAGATGAACGTTAAATAATTGAATATTTTTTGTGTCACTGTCCATGTCTTATGTCTTTACGACGAGAATGATTTAGTTCTTACTACATGAACAAATTGCATGAATCTGATGTTCTGAGTTTTAAAAGAATACTGAAATTCGGTCGAATGAGTGGCTGGTTCACAGTATACAAGAGATACAACGAGCCTGTATTAATTCAAATTTGTCAATACAAAAATCTTTATTTATAATCAGAAAATTTCTGTTAGACATAAAAACAATTTCTCAATATACGAAGTAAAATTATCAAAGGAATTGTTTTGATAAGTTACGTGAACAAAATATGTATTCAAAATTCAATTAAAATAACTTACTACAAGCTCCACATATTTTTCGTGAAAACAAAAGTTACAAAAAAAAAAAATGTTTTTATTATGTTCTATACATTACAAAATATCTAAGTTAACGATTCCTATTTTTCTTGGATACTTTACTGTACGTATTTCAAAAAGGTTGCTTTTTTTTTTGGGTTTGAAATTTTTAAATAAACTTCTTAAATAACATAGACAAATTTCACTATTGCTAAATAAGATCTGTAATTTACTTCTTATGGAAATACATTTCCAAATTCTTCAATTAACAAAATATTTACATTATAACAATTTATTTATTAATCTGAAATATTTTGGGATTCTATTTACTTTGAAGTAAATTATGTAACCATAAGATAAAGTAATAAATTTTTAAAGCCTTTAAGCCAAATAGTTATAAAATAAAAGGTCAAAATGGTTTTTTTTTTTTAATTTAACAAAATTTTATGTTATGTGTGTTGGAAGTGTTGTGATTGTGATGGAATGAAATGTTGAAGAAAATATGTTTTTCTTTATGTTTTAGAGTTTGAAAATGTAAGAAAATAAGAAAAGAAATTTGACAACGCTTCTAATTGTTATATCTCATTTTAATTAAATGTATAGTAGACCAGCTTTTCTGTCGTGTTTTAGTTTATGCAGAGTGGGTAGAGTTCAGGCTGGGTAGAGTAGTTAATGAAATTATAATGAAATTATATTAATATAATAAGTATTCATGTACAAAACTCTTAGCTTTGCTCTACCATTAGTTTTGGCGTTATCCAGCTAACTTATCAATATTATTATTTCGAATAGAAAATTTATAAGAAATACTAATTTTATTAATTTAAATTTTATCGTAGACAGAACTTTTTAAATTATTAAGATTTATGACAATTTTTTTAGTGAACAAAATATTCCCTTCATTAATTCTAAAAGATTACGATTAAAATTATGTCAAAATAAGAAATCACTTTTATAATTCATACTTACTTCCTTTAGGATAATTGTAAATAGGACAAAAGTACTCGATGAACTTATATATTCATCATTTAATATAATTATTAGATTTGTACAAGACAAAAATGTCATAATCAATGGGATATTTAGTTTAATTGATTAACATTAATTGATTAGCATTAAAAGTATAGAAATCATATTA
This sequence comes from Rhamphomyia laevipes, assembly GCA_963920725.1. Classification (NCBI taxonomy): domain Eukaryota; kingdom Metazoa; phylum Arthropoda; class Insecta; order Diptera; family Empididae; genus Rhamphomyia; species Rhamphomyia laevipes. The sequence continues at coordinate 54,263,753 of OY987257.1, forward strand.
AATGTCCTGCAATATGTAAATTATATGTATATACAACTATGTAATATATATATATAACTAATGTATATTCGGAATATATAAGTTTCCTTGATAAAATTAAAAAAATTGTAAAATTCTGATATAAAATAACATCAAAAAACTACAGAAAAAAAATCTTTATTATATTTCAAAATTTCAAATAAATTTTATATAAAAATATCCGAATATTTTATATTCAACTATTTTCAATAACTTCATATTTGATATAATTGGCAATTTGCAGCTTCTATAAGTTTTCGTTATTACAACATTGAAAAGTATAAGTTGTCAATAATTTTATAATGGTAACTTATTCAAAATTCACTCGAACTCTTTCACAATCATTTCAATTTCAAAACATGAAATGCTCTTAAAAGTTCTTTCATGGGGTCAATTAAATTATAATTTGAAGTTTAAATTTTGTACATTTTTTTTCTATATAGTGTTCAGTCCTTTTGACTTCATTTTACATGGCTAATTCTATGTTAATTTAATCTTAGTTTTTCAATAAAATCTTTATAATTATTCTTTCAACAAAATTGTTGACAACATAATTTTAGCTATAAGTATGTATAATAAAATTAAATATAATTATAAGTTCAATAATGTTTATTTATCATTAATTATCTAAATTTTTGGAATCCCATTTATTTCTATACTTATAATTTTACTTAGGGATTAATAAATGTCGTTTAGTTGGTAATTTTGGGTATAACATAAAAATCCTTTTAATAATTTTTATTTAAAGATTTTTACAAACATTTTGTGATTAAAGATGGAATCTATTTACAATTTTCATTTGGGATTAATTAATCTGTGTTGTTATTTATATAGTAATTCAGTAATTAATTTAAGTAATTAAAATGATTAAAATTATCAACTTTTTGGATTATACCCAAAAATTTCGACAAATTACTTTTATAGCTATTTATACGAGATTAGTTGTAATCAAGTTTTAAAAAGAAATTTATACTAATAGCTATAACGGTGGTGCTGGAATCTTTTCATCAGATTTAGATCAAAACACACCACTATTTTCCATGCAGAGATCGCTGCAATAAACAAATCAGTAATCTTTTGCCTGAATTAAGTACAATTAGCAGACGATTAGTTATATTTTCTAACAGTCAAGCAGTAATTAGGGTTGAACGGACCATAGTCTCGATCTTCAGAGTTTGCAAAGAGGTGGAGGAATCCTTTGACCAACTCCAGTGTGTCATTGTCCTGCGGTACAAACAAAGAAGATAACGAACTTTAGAAAGCTACTTTTTAAATAACGTGATGAAAATAGGTTAAATAAAACCTGCCAATCTGATCACGTTCATTAAGGAGTTGGGATGGGTTAATGTGGGATGGGTTAGATTGAGTTATCAACTTGAGGTGTCCAACGGGCCTATATGTAGCTACAGTACGAGAGTTTTTGGATCCTACTCCTTATATCTATAATGAATAATATTATGTTAACTATTACTTCATTTCATTAATTGCTATATGTAACCGGAAGACTGAAATTCTCAATTGATCATTACCAATATTATGAAATATTCTGATTTATCTATTTTATTTACCAACTGAATATCATTATTTTTTCTCAGAGTTCCTTATCAATTTACAGAACATACTAGAATTTCATGTCAGCAAGATTGTTACCAATATATTTTCCACTACCTTTTTATTAAACAACTCTTTTTCCACAATCTAACAATTTGTATGCAAACTACAGAATTGCTTTAGTAACGGTCAGTATTCCCAGACTTACAGTTAATGATTTAAAAATATCGCAATTTGCGGGTGCTTAAGAGTGGCTAACCAACCAGCTTTACTTCCGATTTTAGTATTACAAACAAAATTTCTCATACATATTTAAATATAGAAATTTACATTTTATAATCATACCGCACCCATGACAACGTTGAAAATTATACTTCTTACTATTTTTATGTTTTATATTTACATTTCTACTGAAATTTATTTACTTGAGCATTTAGGAAGGATATATGATGAAGCACTCCTTGATTTTAACGATTCACAAGGATAATACTTAAAGTATAAAATTTACTATGATTTTTTTTCGTGTATTAGTTGTACAAAATAATTCATTACACAAAAATAAAAATATTTTTTTAATAGCAGGAATAATAAATGGAAATTATAAAGGAAATTTTGGCAGATTATCAAAACCATAAAAATGTATAAAAATAAATTTTATTTTATTGCGGTTTATGTTGTCAGAATTTGGTAATAGAATAAATTATTTTAATATGGCAAATTTGAAAATTACAATTTTTTATTTTATTTTTAACTTTATCTTAATTAACTTTATGAATTGTACTGAAATTATATTTAGAACTAAAAAGGAGAGTTAATTAATTGATTGAGAAACTAGGCAAAGTAATTTGACTATAAATTAATAAATATTGACACTAAAATAGTTTAAATAGTTTAGATAAAATACAATAATATCAAGATATATATTACATCAATTTAATTCAATTCATTTATTGGTCATTTTCTAATACATAATTTTCAATTTACTAGTACTATTGATGTCGTATGTAAAATCAATTTATTTACTTCCAGATTAATTAAAAATAGTTTCTTCAGTTAGCAATTTATTTATATGTAATGTGTAATTTATTTACCACGTTTGCCAACTCAGCTATGAGAGAATTAAGTGAAGCATATATTACAATGTAAATATATACATCGAAACACTAAAACTTAGTTACATGATATATTTAGTTACGAGATTGATTATAAAAAATCTTTATTTTATGATATACCAAACTGTCATTTGAAGAAACTTTGTGAAATATTACAAAATTCAAACAAATTTGTAAAGAACCATACTAAATATAATAACGTATAACTAAAACAAAAATTATGGACTTATCATTACGTATCTAAGGTAAATCTGTAATAAAAAAATATTTCATATCAAAAATATTTCTATCATCAAATAATCAAATTATTACTGAAACAGTAAGAAAAAAACTATAAATTTTGTAAAAATAAATCGAAAATTTTGTATTATATTTCCCAGTACGAACTCAATTGTATTAATGATATAGTTCAATTATTAGTAATTAGTTTCATGTTCTACAATTTAACTTTGGACTGCAAATATTTGACTTTTACAATATATATTTCATAGAAGTCTTGTAGGAATTCAAATTGTAAATTACCAATTAAAAAATAAAGTTATTTTACTTCGATCAATTTAATTGGGCTTGGAAATTTTTAAATCTGATTATACTAGATAACTTCAAAATGTCATTATAAATTGGAATAAATACTGGACTTTTACAAACTTTGGAAAATAAAAAATCTGATAACAAATCTTCTGTCATTTCGATTATATTTCGATAATTGTTCATAGATCTCACTTTTAAAGCTTGGGCTACAATGTATCGATTAGAATTCAGTTCAAATTTATATATTTTCATTTATTTTGTATAGAAAATCGATTGGACACATATGTGGGATTAAATCGTATCGAAAGAGTTTAAAATAATTAAGCTTTTACAAATCCAAAATAAAGTAAATGTCAAGAGAAATGAAATTTGACAGTTTCAAAAAACATTATGTGTGGTGATATATGGCTGACGAACATTTTATAATGGATATAAAAATTTATTCGGAATTATAATAATAAACAGAATAAAAACTACAAGAACCCCAAAAAAACGTATAGTTATCGATAACTATGTATTCAGTCTATTTAATTAATTGATTTTTTACTATACAAATCGATTCGAAACTGAACTAATCAACACATTGTAGCCCAAGCTTTATTTATTTGCACTTTAAAAGGATTAAAATAAAAACTTTTAAATTGTAGAATCGTAGATTATATTTACAATTGTACAATAGAAATAATTAATGCAAATTAATTCTAAAAAAATAATAATTAAGAATATCTACAAATAAATCCTCTTTTATGGATATTTTAATAATCGATACATTGATTATAGTTATTTCTATATTAGACATTATTATTAGAACTTATTAAGAATTTAGATCAGATTATGGTTTCATAGAAAATGTGGAGTAAAATGATTTTATAATATCCTTTTTAACTATTATAGAATTTGTTATCAATTTTCTAAACTAATTATAAATACGATAAGGAACTTTAATAATTATGTACATAATATGATTTCAAGATAATTTCAAAACTAAAATTTAAGAGGAATACAGTTTTGTATGTCGAATACTAAAAGAAGAAGAACAATTTTCTTTAGAGGATAAAAATCAGTAAATTTGATTTATTTAAATGTAAATTAATATTAACAATTTTGAAATAAGTGTCAAACTTAAGATATCTATATTTAAAATATGGCAACATTTTAAACTGTTTATGCTTTATAGTATTGTTCATTACATACAAATTTTAATGGTGTTTCTAATATGATAAATTATTTTCCGGGAAATTCGGTCTAAATTAAATAGCAATATCGGCAAAGAAAAAAAATCATCCTGGTAAAGATAAAGTCATCCTTGCAGATTCGATTCCAAATGAATATGTCCGGTGAACCTTTACCCTCTAAGGACAACAATAAATTTATTAAACATACCTCGATTTTCAAATTTTTACATACTATAATTTCATCCGATAGTTTTTTAATGCTTTGCTTGAAAACGAGAATAAATGAAAGACAAAATATAATTCAATATTCTGTAGTTTTTATCATTTCTTTATGGAACAAATTTATAATATGATTAATTATTAAAATGTTAATTAACAGATTAAATTATAATAATTAAATTAATATAGAAATTGATTTTTTTAATATGATCTTTTATCTAAACCTAAAGCATCTACAAATTATATTATTAAATCATATATTAAATCATAAATCATAAATAATCCAATAATTTATATTTTATAATAAATGATTTAATTTTACGCCAAATTCATGTTGAATTGTTAAGGTAATAAATTTTCAATTATGATAAATAAACATTTCATGTTTTCAATTTTCTCTTTTAATATGGAATAAAATTCGTGACTAATTAACTATTATAAATGTTTAATTACGAGGAGTAATTTACTCGTGTATATAACTATAAAATGTTGTAATGGAAAAATCCGATTAGATAAATTGAAAATTACTTAATTTAATATTTCTGTAGTTTACCGGCGGTGGAGTTTACAAAAACATTCAAAAAAAAGTTGATTGGCATCAGTTTGATAGCTGGGCGAAGCATATTTTATATTATTATTCCCGATTTTAAATATTTAAATTAACAAACTCCAAGTTTTTGGTTAATTTTATATATTTATTTACATATTTTGTATTTGTTAAAAACTTACGGCTATCCTTCATAACAAATTTTCCATTTAATCATCATAAAATTATATTGACTGTGAGTTTCTTTAAATATAAATAAATTAAAATATTTTCGTTCATGAAATATTTATTTTTAATTCGGTAATAATTTAAGTTGTATTTCATTTCGCCAGCTATACTTCAATTATAAAAAAATGATGAAAATGCAAATTTATCTGGTACAATATCAAAGTTAATGACAAGAAATTTTATGTGCAATTCGTAATTTCAATATTTTATTAATCATTTTCGCCATACTCTCGGGAAAATTAATTTATGAGTACAAAATATATAATATAGAAATGAATTTTCAATTCGTATTTGCATAGTTTAAGGTTACATTTTCCTTGAGTAAAATGATTTCATAAAAAAACGTGAAGTAAAATGATTTTATAATTATCTTTTTCAGCTATTATAGAATTTGTTATCAATTTTCTAAACTAATTATAAATACCAAAATGAACTTTCTTTTTGCATATTAATAAAATTTAATAAATTATGTTATTATAACATAAATATGATTTCAATTTCAAGGAAACAAATTCAAAACATAATTTAAAAGGAAAATAATTTGTATCTCGAAGAGTAAAATACGTAAATCAATTTCCTTTATAGGATGCAAATCATTAATAGGAAGTTCGTTGAAATGAAATTATATTTATTTAAAATATAAAAGTTTCAGATTTAAAAATATACTAACAATGCTGAGATATAGTGTCAAAGTGAAGCGTGATATCAATATTTTAAATATGGCTACAATTATAAACAAATATAAATAGATATATAATATAATTTTTTTTACATGATAATTAAGGCCTCTGGAAAATTCGGCCTAAGGAAAATCAGGTCAAATGAAATTGGAATTGAAACAGAGACAAAAAATCTCCCACAGAAATATTTCCGTTTGGAAATTCAGTGCAACAATTTTAACCCAAAACTTGGATTGAATTTCCTTTTCGTTTTTATGAAAAATTATATTCGCAATAATTGAATTATTCGTTAATTGGATAACACCATAAAGTGTTATCAAATCAAAAGGATTACATTCATAAGTCCATAATTTATCGCAAGACGAACTCTAATACTTTCTGTAAAAAGCAAACTAATCATCTTCAATTGGTAATTTTCTCCATAAAAGGATGTACATTTACCGATGTAATGATTATATCAATGAAGTGATTTAACCGATAAAGTGAGTACCGATCAAACGAAAACAGACTAAATAAACGATTTTTTTTATAATTGACCTTCTATATATAATTATGAATCCTCACTTCACATTTAAAATGGAAAAAAAAAACAATGAAACAAAACTCCAAATTGTTTAGATTCTTCTTGAAAGAATATCAAACCAAAAAAAATTAAGTCCATTTTTCTATAAAATTTGGGTCAAACTTCTATTTTATTGTGTAAATTCAACATATATGATAAAAAGTAGATTCCGACATGGGCTTAAAAAAGAAAGTTCGGACCAACCATATTTGTTTTGGGTCAATTTCTGAATTTCTTTAAAACATTTTGTTAAAATAATTATTCCTTTAAGATTTTAATTATTTTAATATTTTATATAAAAAATAATTCTTAACAACAATATTAAAATATTTTTCTATTCAATATACGAGTTGATAAATTATATAATTTTGCATAATAAATTTCAAATTTTCTTGCTACTTTTCATAACATAAAATTTTTAAATTGTGCAATAGATAACATAAAGTAGCATTATGCAAAACATTTATGCAAAGTGGATAAATATTCTTCATGGTAATTCATAAAAATAGTTCATTGAATATTGACGACATTTTATTGGTTTTAATATTGGAAAAGTTATTTTATTCCAGGATACAAAAAAAAAATATTTATTTATTATTAAAACTTATTTAGATATGAATTTCTTAAATATATTTTATTTTAAATTCTAATTAAATTTCTTTTTAAACAATCTTGACTCAAGAGCAGAAAAACTTTTAAAATTTTTTAAGTAAATCTAATTTTTATGATAAATTTGACTTTTGATGTCAAACTTTCTTAGGCTTAATTCTTAATGTTCTTAAAGTATTAGCCTTGCCTACATCACCACATTGGGACTCTACCACTTTCTTGAATAACTAACTCTGAGTACGTATTTTTGGTACTCTTTAGTTTGTCTAAGGATTTTGTATAATTATAGCAAACTAGAACAGTTTTCTGGTACTGCAATACGTGATCTATTTGAAAGTTGGGTAAAATTTATAACCAATTTCGTTTTAATAAAACTATATAGCGAAAAATTTTTAGTACAAATTTTATTTTGAATATTATAGTGACAGAGAGTCTTACAAATTTGGGAAAACATTGGTTCTATCAATGTAATTTGTTATATCCAACTCCATAAATATATAATAAATTTAAAGTTGAACACTTTTCATTTAGTAAAATTGGTAATAAAATTAAATTATCTAAGGAATCTCAATTTTGGCTCTGGATACGTAGAGCTAAAATAAATTATTATTATTTGTATATTTTATTTAAATAACTATAAATCTAATCCTTATTGATATTTAAATTTTCTACATAAAATTTTATATAATCTTGCACAACAATTTATGGATTCAATTAATTATCAATAAATTTCATGGAAAATCTTATATAAATAACTTTTCCTTTATAATGGCAGTGTAACTTGATATTGTTATTATAAAGACATTTATAATAATTTAAATAGTTATTTATAACTTCATAATTAGTAATTATATTAAATATAAAATTATTATTTATATATTCTGTAATATTATGTCAAAAATTCTAATAAATATCCTTCATATTTATATCTAAAAAGTCATAAATAACTATTTAAACTATTTGAATTTTATTACATAAAGACGTAGCATCATTACGAGTATGGTAATAATGTTAATACAAATTGGTGCTTATCCAAGTCAAATTAATTTCTTTATAAGTCAAAAATTGGTCCTTATAACCGCAGAGTTGCTTATTTTTATATTCGTAATTTCAATGTAACTGTTACATTTATTATTAATATTTAGGAAACATTAAGGATATTTTTATTTTCAACTTTTAATTTCCATGTAATTTTATCATAATGTTATTCTCCTACCAATTTGAAAAGATTGTACCAATTTCATATAATAAAACTTTTAATTTTCTATATTAGAATGGAAATGGAGTCAATTATTCGAGATATGAAAACTTTCCACCACTTTTTTGCAAAATATATTATTATAATACATAATAGTTATATTCCCTAAAAACTTAGAAAATTATAAAATCATAACAATTTAATAGTTTGTCCTTTGTTCCATTACAATTTTAGTAATATTCTGTTATAGTAACTACAAAAATATGCTAATTTTAAAACGTCGTTCTATAATAATATCACATTACAGATTTATACAGTCAATTTCTTTTAGCACAATTTAATATTTCCAAATTTTCACAATAAAAAAAGATTATCTCTAAAAATGGAAAAATTCTTTTCAATATCTTTTAACAACATAATATCTTTTTCTATCTCATGTGTTCAATTATTTTACAGAAACTATAGAAATTTCAATTTTATCTTAAATTCTATAAGTTTTGGAAAATTTCTAGGATATTTAAATTATTCAATTTCGATGTAATATCATAGGAAATAATATTGAGCTTAATTGCATTTCTAGCTTTTTACTATTTTTTTTTAAATTGTTGTATGCCTTTGAAAAAGCCTGTAAATTTTTTAAAAAAATTCTAATTTTCTAGAAAATATTTCAGTAAACGTAAATCTGTTGAAATTTCAATCAAAAGAATTGATTCGTGGGCATCTTTAGAAAAAGAATTGAAAATTAATTATACGATTCCTTAGTAAAACATAAATTTTTATGTAATTATATTTTATCACCTTATGCTACCCATAGACTATTGAATTTCGTAGTACGAGTGGTTGTCAAACTGTTGGCAAAACACGTCATACAATCATCAAAACTATTTTATTTTTGATAGTGTCAAATGTGAAAAAAAAGTATTTAATAAAAGTTTTGGTGAAAAATAATTAAATATTAAAATTATTTCAATTAATAAAAAATATTTGTGTAAAAAAATTAAATATATAAAAAACTTTTCAAAAAATATATGAAAATTTCAAACATTATTCCTTTTTCTAAAAAAATGTGGTTCTTGAAATAAAACGTCAAGAAAAATCATATTTGTTGTACAGCTTCTCTATACCTATACAACTTACAACCATCAACTAGTTAAAATATTTTTCAACCAATTCACAACCATCAAAATGGTTGCAAAACCACTCCACACACTAAACAACTTTACATAATTTTCAACCATTTTGATAGTAAACCGACCGTTTTACAACCATGTTTGATAGTCTATGGTCAACATAAGATAATTTTTTTTACGAAATTAAATAAAAAAATTGTTTGTGAAAAATTTAATTAAAACGTTTTTTTTTTTTTTAATTTGTTATCAAATAATTTGAAGTAAGTGTAATTAAGCATATAACCCAGAGTTATTTATATATTGCCTAACGACTGTAGCTTTAACAAATTCAGGTTTCGTATTTTATATTACAGAAAATGTAATGGAATTATCGTAATCGATATAAAAAAGAACTATCACGAACTAAGCAATGTATTAAAACTTTTAAATTAAACCAAAACTTTTGTTTTCCTAAAAGTTGCGAGTAGTTTTTAGTTCTAATTCTGTAAGTTTACAAAATGTAAAAGTTTTAAAATACCTAGGTAACTTTACTTTAATTTACAAACTATATTTGGCAGATTCTTTCAGTAAATATTTCAAAAAAGAAATAATTCTTTAATGATTTAATTCGAACACATTTTTTTAAATTAAAGTTTAATTACAGATAAAATATTTTTCCATTAATAGAAGTACGAAAACTTTTTGCATTTATGAAAACCTATCCACAGAAAGTTTATTCTTCATGTTGGTAAGTTTTAAATTCTTCATATTAAATTATTCATAAAATCTTATAATCAGTTATCTTATAAATTTCATAAAATATTTTAAAACTAAAATTCTAATTAATATGTAATTTAGTAATTTAGATCCGCATTAGTTCTAAAACATTATTCACATTAAGCGTTGTTTTCATTGGATATTCATGGTTGTAGTTGAGGAGTTAAACCTTGAAATAAATATATTTTTAGTAGTGACTAGTGTCAATAATTCTAAGGAAGGATATGTAGTTATCAATAGTAAATACACGAGAATTAGTTTCAAACAGTTCATCATGAATGGAAGAACCATTATTATAATCAATAACTATAGAAATTGGATATTGTAAATCGGGTAAAGCAGTATTCAAATTTATATATTCTAACTATTACAACTGGACAACATTTTCGCAGATGACAAAGCAACTGAATCAGCAAACTATAGAGAAACATTCTTTTTCAGAACCAACGCGTAGATGAAAATTTAATAATAAATTCATGAAACTTTTTGAAATTTTTGAAATCAAATGAAAATTTTAGTTCTGATTTCGATATTTTATCAAGATTAAACTATGATTTTCATAAGACGCAAAACGCGATTTTTAAGTTTAAAGTACAATCAAAATTTTCAGTTTATTTAGCAATCTTGAAAAAGTTTTATCATTCCTAAAACCACATTGAGTCCGACACACTTATTAGACGCGATTATTTTTTATCTTGGTTAGATTGGCGTACCACATTTTCCAAATAATCGTGAGTCCTGAGTCAACTATTTTGTACATCTTTGAATTTTGCACAACTCTCTTCTAGTTACTTTAACGAAAACTAAAATAATATTCTTATTAATATTTAAAATCAAATATAAAATTTGATTTCTGAATTTGTATTCTCTTTATATCTTCTTTCAGATTTCTTAATAGTTTTATCTATATTGAAGGTCAAACTATCTTATCCTTAATCTAAATTATTTTCAGTTCATAAAAGAATATTCACTTAACTATAGGCAAATTGCCAGTAATGCCTTTAAATTTTTATTATCCTTTTTATGCCCATTTTCTAGACAAGTGTTTGCCGTCAACTTTACCATACAAGGTCAACGATATTATTAAAAGCTTTATTTGTACACTATTTATACACTAAAAAAAATAAGTGTTACCATACAATTTGATATAATTAAAGACAAGTAGGTGAGCTAAAAAATAAGGAGAGATTTTGGAAATTCAAAATTAACAATTTAGCTGATTCAACACGAACTAAAAATGAAATTTTATGGTTTTGATTTATGCCAATTTATCATTTTAAATATTATTGTTAATCATATATTTTGTATAACTCAAAGTTATACTATCAAATGGAATTCAGTAAAATATTGATATTTAACGTTGAAGCAAATTATTAATAATTTCACTTTGTTTTGAATTATGGTAAATTTACATTTACAATAATTTTGTTGTTGACAAAAATCAAGAAATTCAAGTATTAAGTTTCGATTGATTGTCATTTTACTGAATACTTTTACTTTATACATGCTTCAAGTTACAAAACAAAACATATTTTTTTCTATAAAACTGACATAGACAACACTTTTTTAATGTGTCAATTTTCTATGCAACCAAATTTTAGATGCAAATAATTTTTGAAAACTTTAATAAATGGATTAGCTTTTTGTAAAAAACAAATATGTAACAGTTTCGACTACATGTTTCATAGCTCGGTGATGAAATTGAAAGTTCCCACTTACTTATTCCTAAAAAGAAATATTTAAATTTTTGCAATTTACTGAATAAATTTATTTCCAGCTTGACACATGGCGTCAATTTACAAAACAAAAATAATATTTCAAAAAATATTTTCCAATTTTTGAAGAGACAAATTTATGAAATCGAATATGAAAGCATAGAAATATATAAATTCAATAAATTGTAATTATTAATTAATTACAATTTATTTTATTTAATCCTGTAATGCTATCAATAATTATACTAATCATAATTGGTGTGATCCAAGAAAGCATATCTTTTAAGAATCCATAAATAGGTCATTATCCAAAGAAATGGATGGCGGTGGCATAGCATTAATGTACTATCCTGTGATGCATAAAGTCCCAGGTCCAACTCTAAACTTACACATCGATGTCGCTGTAATTTGATTCAGAATTAAACGAGTACCAAGTAATAATATTTGCAATACGTAATTTATGATTTTAAGACTAGGAAAAATACTAATGGTTGAGATCATTTGCTGTCAACGATTGAGTCCATTTGCTCATTATTAAAAGCTATTAGCTTATTACAATTAAATTTTTGTACACTAGAAAAAAAACTTATTTGTTGCCGAATCCATATTAAAATTGCAAATAAAATATGACAAAACTTCTTTGAGGAAGCCAAAAAAACTTTAATTGGGCTGTAGTGCCATTTCAAAAAGTAGAAACTATAAGCTAAAAATAAATATGTTATTAAAATAATAAATATAAAAAGGAAGTGTCAATTTTTTTCACATTCTGGCTGCCAAAACTCAATTGATATTTATATACTTGAAAATGTTGTGAAATATGCTGGGTTTTGAAATATATTGATTAGGTTTCTTTACTGTTAGATGTTGGAATGAAAATGTTATGTAGGAAAATTGGAAATAAAAATTATAAAATTTTGACAATGTAATGCAGTGTGCCAATAAAATAAATGAAAATTTAGTTTAGAAATTAAAACGAAACTAAAAAATAATCAAATTTATCTCTTAACATTATTCACTTTAACAAAAACAATATAATTTTCAATTTGAATTAGAAAACATTTCAATTAATTTATGATAAATATTTATTGTTTACATGAACATTTGCAAGCTTCGCATATTTTCTACAGCTTCATTAATTATGGTTTTTCCAGGAATAATTCAAAACTTTTAAAGGATTTTTAACCAATTATTATAAATCAAAACTCTTTCTCTATAATTAAATCGAAAAACTAATGCAATTTTTTTGAAAAATGCTAAATTAATTTTTAATCAGGAAAATAGAAACACATTTTTTTTTATAAAAAAAAATAATATATCATATTTCCGGCTACTTTTTGAAGTAGCTCGGCAGGATATACACACGGAAGCATTAAAATGAAATAGAAATATATAGTGGAAAATTAAAAAATATATAAAAAAATATCCGCTTTTTTTGTTTAGTTTTTTTTTTTTCTATTTTCTATTTTCCTTTATTGGAAAAATTTATGATTTATATTTATAGGTTATAGTTCCGATTCGAATAACTTAATTTAGTCGGACAAAAAAAAAACAGTAGGAAGTCTTTTTCAGTGAAAAGTCTTGTTTAACTAGGGGTAGGATTTAATTTTATATATTTATGGTATATTAAATATGAAATATTGAACTGAAATATTTGGAATATTTTTTATGATTTTACAAATATATAATATCATAATATCTCAGTCACATACTTGATTATCAATTAATGCACAGTTTAATCGAAATTATATAATAAATTACATTAAAATTAATTACATTAAAATGTAGTTTTTAATGTAATATACGAAATTACATTAAAATTAAGTTTTGAATCCCTGAAAATGTCATTTTGATATCGAAAATATCAGTTTTTTGTAATTTTATCTTTGATCCTGCAAATTTTATTTTGAAAATTCGTCGGCAAACAAATTGTTTGTTCCATAAGCCATTTTCAGTTTATTTTTATGATTTTATGATTTTTAAGAACGATCTTCTCAAATTTTCATATCGTTTTATCTAAAAGCTTTTATATTTTACGAAGAGTTTTCCAAATTATTTTTTGAAATCAAAACTAAATGGCGTTATAGAGAAAACGAAATCTTAGCCGTCGAATTAGTGTTAATAATTTTGTAAATTATTTTCCATAAAATTAAATCAAAACTAAGTTATAGTAAGATGAGAAAGCAATTTCAAATTACGTTTGTAACTTAATTTTAAACTTAATTTCATTCTAATGTGTACTCTAAATGGATTATATAAAAATACATTTCCGATTGCCGCAAGGACCAATTTCTCGAAATAATTTTTGGCAGCAATTTAAGTTATACACAATTTTTTTTTCAAAGAATTTGAAATATTGTACTTTAAATTTACCTCGTACTCGGTACCGTGTCATAAGACCATATGTCATAACGCCATAATGGCTTTATGATTAACTTGAGTAAGTCTTAAAGCCATTTTCACCATTTTTACCAATATGGCTTTAAGACTCGCTCGAAAGAGTCATAAAGCCATCTACGGAATGAGTCTTAAAGCCATATTGGTAAAAATGGTGAAAATGGCTTTAAGACTCACTCAAGTTAGTCATAACGCCATTATGGCGTTATGACATATGGTAGAAATAGAAAATGATTTGCCTTTTTCCAAAAATCTGAAAAAAAAAAATTATACTATATGCACCTAACTTGCTTACGGAAGTATATTCGGAAAAGGGCGGCATATAATCAATTATAGTACAATGAAGGGAGAAATCTTAGTATTAATTTTAGTTCGTTTAGAATTATGTAAATTTTGAAAATACAATTTCATTGCACAGACTATGGGTAATATGAGCTGAATTTGTTGTTGAATTGGAAGATTTTGAATACTACATTCTGAACGATGATTTGTTTGGAACAATCCAGTCATTTAAAAATTATAAAATTTTCCATCGCGAACAGAGTTAGAATCATCTGTAACTGTAATTGCTCTATTTTGGTTACAAGATATTTGCAATCTTTCAGCATGTCAATCTCTCAGTTGAATGAGAAGTAAAAGGAGAAATAAAAGTAAGTAATTATAATACAATTTAACTACCACAGATTACTTGGAGATATGATTCGGATTTGAACCAAATAGGATACAAGATGAATCCGACAATTAATTAAAACCATTACATTAAAGAAAAAACATTTTCTGAATCAAAATGTTATCGTTACGAGTAAATTTATATGGTATTAGATACAAAAATTTTTTTTAAATTTTATACGATCAATTACAGACAAATAATATCTAATAATATTATTTATACAACGATACAACCTACAAAAAGTTTTTGTGTCAAGTCTATATTAACAGGTGTCAGTAATTATCTTTTAAAATCGTTGTTACTGAACACTTATTAGATAATATTCTACCTTGAGATGGCTAGAATTGAAATTCGCTGGATAGTTAATTTTAGTTGATTATATAATTTCTTATATTTATTCAACTGTGTTTGAAATATGTTTAATATAATTAGATTTTTTAATATAAGTATTTAATTTTATTTTAGACTTCATTCAGTAAATTGAAATCATATTTTTTATTAAAGTTAATTTTTCATTACTAATATCTAAAAATTTAAAATCAGTACAAAATGAATTTAAATACTATCATTTTCATTTGTGTACTTAAATTAAAATTAATAAGTTCATATAATTTTTTGGATACTTCTGAGATGAAAGAATTGATTAAAGCTAAATTTGAAATCAATTGGAAGATTATATAGAGGATCATCAAAAACAATTGGATATATTAAAATTAAAAGTGTTACAGATTAAAATTGAAAATATAAAAGGAAATGCAGAAAATACAAATTACTTTTTGAATCCAATTAATATATTCAGTTTTACTAGACGTGTTGTAGTTGATTGGGAAGATTTTGAAAAATACATTCAGAACGATAATTTCTTAGGAGTAATCCAGTCATTTAAAAAGTTTAACAATTTTCCATCGAGAATTGTTTTGGAATCATCTGTGAGTGCTCTATTTTGGTTACAAGATATTTACAATCTCCCAGTTGAATGAGAAGTAAAAGTAACTAATTATAATACAATTTATCTACCACAGATTGATTGGATATAGGATTTGAACTATATGGGGTACAAAATTAAAACCACTACATCAAAAAAAAAACATTTTCTCAATCAAACTGTCATCGTTACGAGAAAATTTATATATGGTATTAGATAAAAAATAAAAAAAATATTTAAGTTTTATATGATCAATAACTGACAAATAAAATCTAATAACATTGTTTTTATTTATAGGACCCACAAAAAGTTTTTGTGTCATGTCTATATTAACAGGTGTCAATCGCTTTTACATTCGTTGTTCTAAACACATTGAAGTACATTCTATGTGATGGGAGCTAGAAGCAAAATTAGCTGCATTGTTCTTTAAGTTGATTATATAATTTCTTGTATTTATCCAACTGTCTTAGAAATGTGTTTAATTAATAAAATTATATTAACTTTGTTTTCATTAATAGTAGTACATTCAATTCAATTTTATTTCAGACTTCAGTATATTTAAATCATATTTTTTATTAAAGTTAATTTTTCATTTCTCAACTCGTTGTACTTACTAATATCTAAAAGTTTAAATACTTGAACAAAATGAATTTAAATACTATCATTTTTATTTTTGTACTTAAATTAAAATTAATAAGTTCATATAAATTTTTGGATACTTCTGAGATGAAAGAATTGATTAAAGCTGAATTTGAACTTATAAATCAAGTGGAAGATTATATAGAGGATCATCAAAAACAATTGGATATATTAAAATTAAAAGTGTTACAGATTAAAATTGAAAATATAAAAGGAAATGCAGAAAATACAAATTACTTTTTGAATCCAATTAATATATTCAGTTTTACTAGACGTGTTGTAGTTGATTGGGAAGATTTTGAAAAATACATTCAGAACGATAATTTCTTAGGAGTAATCCAGTCATTTAAAAAGTTTAACAATTTTCCATCGAGAATTGTTTTGGAATCATCTGTGAGTGCTCTATTTTGGTTACAAGATATTTACAATCTCCCAGTTGAATGAGAAGTAAAAGTAACTAATTATAATACAATTTATCTACCACAGATTGATTGGATATAGGATTTGAACTATATGGGGTACAAAATTAAAACCACTACATCAAAAAAAAAACATTTTCTCAATCAAACTGTCATCGTTACGAGAAAATTTATATATGGTATTAGATAAAAAATAAAAAAAATATTTAAGTTTTATATGATCAATAACTGACAAATAAAATCTAATAACATTGTTTTTATTTATAGGACCCACAAAAAGTTTTTGTGTCATGTCTATATTAACAGGTGTCAATCGCTTTTACATTCGTTGTTCTAAACACATTGAAGTACATTCTATGTGATGGGAGCTAGAAGCAAAATTAGCTGCATTGTTCTTTAAGTTGATTATATAATTTCTTGTATTTATCCAACTGTCTTAGAAATGTGTTTAATTAATAAAATTATATTAACTTTGTTTTCATTAATAGTAGTACATTCAATTCAATTTTATTTCAGACTTCAGTATATTTAAATCATATTTTTTATTAAAGTTAATTTTTCATTTCTCAACTCGTTGTACTTACTAATATCTAAAAGTTTAAATACTTGAACAAAATGAATTTAAATACTATCATTTTTATTTTTGTACTTAAATTAAAATTAATAAGTTCATATAAATTTTTGGATACTTCTGAGATGAAAGAATTGATTAAAGCTGAATTTGAACTTATAAATCAAGTGGAAGATTATATAGAGGATCATCAAAAACAATTGGATATATTAAAATTAAAAGTGTTAGAGATTAAAAATGAAAATATAAAAGGAAATGCAGAAAATACAAAATACTTTTTAAATCCAATTAATATATTCAGTTTTACTAGACGTTTTGTAGTTGATTGGGAAGAGCTTGAAAAGTACATTCAGAACGATAATTTCGTAGAAATAATCCAGTCATTTAAAATGTTTTACAATTTTCCATCGAGAATTGTTTTGGAATCATCTGTGAGTGCTCTATTTTGGTTACAAGATGTTTACAATCTCTCACCGTCAAATTTAGTAAGAGGAGAAATAAATGGAATCAATTATAATACTTCTCTGAGTATCAAAGATTGTTTGGAGATAGGATTTGAAGCATACAAAAATCAAGATTTTTATCATTCCATACTTTGGTTGACTGAAGCTTTACATAATAAAATTAGTGAAATAGATATAACTATTTTAGAAGCTCTTGCTGTTTCATATTTTCAAATAGGTGATGTCAAAAATGCTGTTTCTACAATGAATAAAATTTTAGAAATATCAAAAAATCCATTTGTCGAAAGAATGAAAGAGATTTATGAAAGCAGGGCAGATCACATCATGCAAAATAATAATATATTGAATGAATTTCCTGGACAGATGTATACAGATTTAATAGATATTGGTTCAACCTATCCAGAATTGTGCCGTATTCGTAAAAACGATAATAATAAAAAATCAAATTATTTAAATTGTTATTATGAGAATAATAATATACCATTTTTATTCATCGCTCCATTTAAAAAGGAAATTCTCAGTATTGATCCATTGTTAGCAATTTTTCATGACGTTATATCAGATGAAGAAATAAAATCATATGAACAAACTATAAAAGGTACTCTTGAGAATACAATGGTTGGAGATTCTACAACTAAGAAAATTATAATGACTCGTCAGAGGGTCAGTAAACATAAATTGATTGTTAAAGATAAAGAATTCAAAAGTATACGAGATGTTGGAAAAAGAGCTGGTCATATTGCTGCTTTAAATATGGAATCAAATGAAGTTTTATATATAAATAGTTATGAAGTTGGTGGATATTATACGCCTCATTACGATTATTTTGATAATGAAGGATACGCATATGGATCAAATATTACAGAACGTGGAAATAGAATATCAACATTAATTTTCTACATGAATGATGTTGAGCAAGGAGGTTCAACAGTTTTTCCTGAAATTAATATTTCAGTTTCACCAAAAAAGGGAACTGCTCTCTTCTGGTATAATTTATATTCATCAGGAGAAATAGATCGTCGGACATTACATGCAGCTTGTCCAGTTTTAGTAGGTTCCAAATGGATTTCCACTATATGGACTCGCGAAAAATTACAGGCTATTCATAAACCGTGTGTTAATGCATCACGGATAATAGATTAGAAAAATTAAATAATTGTTATTGTAATATATATTTATTATTTATTATAAGAATTTGATTCTTATATTTTATGTATCAGAGTTATTCGTAGAGTTTAGAATCATTTTTATGTCATTAGTCCCTTTGGTAAGTTTTTGAATTCTTCTGACATTCTGACTAAATATTTTTGAAATTAAAAACTGTGAAATAAGTTTATTTAATTGTGTTATCTTTTCTTCAATAGATTAAAATAACAATATTTTCAGAATCAAATTGGCTTATTAGAAAAAATATGAATGGTATAATTGGCTTAAAGAAACTATATTCAACTTTATAATTAAATTCAACTTTAAATATTGGTTAATTTTTGATCAAGCATCATTATTGGTGTGTTTTTTTTTTCAAAACTGAAGTAAGTTTCGAGATGAAAACGAAAAGTATATTATTTTTGGTTTTGATTAGTGTTTAATATATATTTTTATTTTGTTATTTTAAAAAGCATATTTTAATGGAGCATAACTATGTAATTCGATGTATTCATTTCTAATGAACTCATAAAACAAACTTTAGGTGATTAGATTGATTTCTAATTCCATTAGTTTCTTTAACAGAAGATTAAGATGATATTAGATTAGATTATAAAAGTAGCTTTATTTTGAGTGAAACTTTTCACAGTATATGTTTTAATATCTTTATAATGCTCTATTTCTTCACTTAAGCACATATAGGCTAAAAAAATATAAATTAAGAGGTAATACTTATGTCTTGTAGAAATTAAAATGATAGCTTAATTTTAAAATTATGCACTAATGCAATTTCAGGTCGCTAAATTATTTGTAAATATAGTGATAATTAAAATATGATTCGTTCAATAAAGTTAAGACTTGTATGTTAAAAGTTATGAAGTTATTAAGAAAGTTATTAAAAACATAAAATAAAAAATTGTTAATTTTTTTTTTTAGAAACCTATAAGAATTTACTGAAAATACGTTTTTTTGTATTATTTATGTAAATTACATTATAATCTTATAATTTGTGTCCCTAAAACATTAATTAATATTATAAAAAAGCATTTTTTTATTTATTTGCATTAGTTGTTTGAGTTTCAGATTTCTTTTTTTGAAGTTTATTTACGGCCGCTTTGAATTTCTTTCCACTGCTTTTCGTTTCAGCGGTTGGTTTTTTATTTTGAGAATTTGATTTTTGATCAGATTTCTTCTTTCCCTTCTCTTGATTCATTATTCAAATAATTCAAAAATTCCTTTTCCAAGAAAATCAATTGAAATCTTTAACGGTTCAACTCTTTATTTCAGTTTCTGAGATTGTAATTATAAATATTTTAAATTATTATTTAATTTTGATTAAACATTAATTTACAATTTTTTTTTTATTCCGAACACGAACTAATAATAATTATAGAAAAAAATTATTTTGAAATTAATTTTAATTTAAAATTATATAATAAATTATTTGTTATAACTTTGATTTTTATGTCAAATTAAAAATTTTAATTTAAAGTAATAAAGTTTCAGTAAAATATTACGACAAATGTGAATAAAATGTGTTTATTTTTGCATACCGATTGTGGGGTTGATGATCACAGCGGCCTTGTTGTATAAGTGCAGGAGTAAATTCATCATACTTCAGTAAATTTTTGCGATAATAATTATTCAAAATACGTTCAACCATTTACACCTGTATAAATTGAATGAAATAACGTAAGTAAAATATTTTTTTTAAATTCTATTTCAAATATAAACCTTGGGCTACAATGTATTGATCAGTACAATATCCGATCGATTCGTATAGAAGCCAATTTACAGATTTTAGGTCAGGCAGATTGAAAACATTGATTTCAATAGATTAATTTTGTCATTTTGAAATTTTATTTTCAGTCCTTTTTTCTTGTATTCATGTACTTTTCATTTTGTTTAATGTGTAATTTATCAAAATTTTGAAAATTCTGTTAAAATGTTCGTCAAACTTGAAACTGCCAAATTTTATTTCTCTTGTCATTTGCTTGAGTTTGAAATTCGTAATACGTAATAGTTCAATTATTCCAAACTCTTTCGATTCGATTGGTTCCGAATCGATTACCATGTCACCTTGAACGTCAAATTTGAACGTTACTCAACGAATCGATACTGAACTGAATAATGTATTGTAGCCCAAGTTTAAATAATAAAAACATTTTTACATTATCAGAATTTTTATAAGACTGTCGAATGCATTGATGGAAAATGTTATGAAAATTCATACCCGAAGATTTTTCATAAAACATCGAATGCGATTAGAGGTTTTTTTACACAATCGATTTTTCATTAGACATCGGTTTATGTAAAGGGCCTTCTAGAAAATAAAATGATATATACTTGTATCCCATGGCTACATAACGTCCGTTTTAGTTCGTAAAAAGGAACTTAAGTAGAGGTTTTACTCCCGGGATGAAAAAATCAGTTTCAGTATTGATTCTGCAGCGTTATTTAGCTTCCTTAAAGTACACATTTCCTAATTTAGAAATTATTTTCATTTTCTACAATTCTATTTTTAAACTAAATCAGTTTCCTTATTTTATTTATAAAAAATAATTTCTTGTAATTTTATCAGTGATATAAAAATAACTAAAACAAAATACCTGAAAAATTTAAATTTATTATTATCAGACTACGGACAACAAAACTAATATAAAGTTAGTACAAAACAAGGAAGCAAATAATATCTAATGACATTATTTTTTGTTTGTTTGTTTTTCTTTGATTTTTTCCAAGGACATAACAAATTCATGATGTTTTAGATATCCTCTATTTAATAATTCACTATGAATATAATCTTATTAGAGTAAAACGAGAAAGAAATGGATTTGAAAGAACATTTAAATGTTGTACACTCTGTTCCTAATATAATTAATCCCATTGTTTTGATAATAAAACGAAAATGAAAAAGAAGATTATTTTCAATTTATCCCTAAAAATTTATAAACTAAATAAGATTTTTTCTAGTCCAGTAAATACTTTGGAGTCCGAGTTTATCTGATTATATTAAATAAGAAGAAGATAAGAAATATTAAAAAGGATATAGTACTAATAAAAGAATAATGTTTGTAATCAAGTCAGTTATCTAATGAAATATTTTAGATAATAATCATTTATTTTAATTGTAAAATGTTCACTGAACAATTTAGAAGTAATATAGCTACTTGTATTTTGTTATTACTAACAAATGGACGCCATCAGATGGATATTATATCGCAAATCTGTTATTGCTAAGAAAATTGAATCTCGATTGTGAGAAACAACTCAAACAATTGTAACTTTATTATAAATAGTTATTTGATTCATAACTAAACCCATTTTCTCATACCCATTTCCATTATATTAAAATCAAATACAGATTTGTAAGGTTGAATAATTTGGTGTTTAACATTTTAAGGTTTGGAAAAATATATTGAAACTTGTGCAATTCCATAATTTCTATATTTATATTATATCTTTAAGTAAACAATTTTTATAGTATCCGTACATAAAGAATATTACAAACTCTATGAATATTAGTCCAAATAATTAATTTAGATTATAGATTTTGTAAACAATTTTAAATCAGATAGAAATTTCAAAAATAATGATGTTTATGGTAAAACTACTAACTTATTTATATGAATTACATGCCACTTTGACCTTTTGCAACTCCATGATTCTTTTCCAACGTGTTCTATCAATGGAATCTACTATTCAGTTTTAGATGTTGAGTTTGTTGATCTTGCGCCATCCACCGAATGGATAGATGTAATGCCACGCTTTATTGTTCAATCTGATTTGGATTCATACACTTTCCTATCTGTATAGCGTTAATGTTCATCCTGACCATCGCAATCTTTTGTGTTTAGCAATATCTATATCTTCGTAAAGCTAATTCAGCTCATCGTTGTAGTGTTTCCACCATAATTTCTTCGCAGAATACTTCTTTCAAAAATACCTAGTAGTTATTTGTTAACGTTTAGTGTTTTTGCTGCCGTACGTCAGGACTGGTGTGATAAAAGGTTTTGTAAAATTCAACTTTGGTCTTAAAAGGAGCAGAAATCTCTTCTATTACTTACTTAAACCAAACTGGAATCGGTTTACAATTATTATAATTCTGTTTATTTCGCGATATTTCCGATAGTAGTGAAAAACTCTTTCACTACTTCTAGGTTGTAGTTATCGATACGACAAAACTAACATCTCATTTATTAAAAGATTACATATTATCAGCATAATATGGTAATATTTCGACAATTGCTGGCTATAAATGAAAAATTTAATAAAATTAAGATAATAAAAATACAGAGATAAAGTGTACGCTCATTTTCCTCCATATTAATCAAAACTAATTTATAAGAATTCATAGTAAATATGTGTAAACTACAGTAGCATCTGGTGAACAGTATCTCGTCAACTCGAAATAAGATTTTTAATACACATTTAGTTTATATTCTTCCTTTTTTAGGTTATAATTATGGCAATTATAGCAAAACAATTTAATGACCAACAAAAAAACTCATAAAAGAGTTATTTTACCTGGTCTGCTCCAGATATAAAATTTATGATTCTGTTAGAAACCGTGGTCAGTTTTATACCTTTTTTTATGTTTTTAATTAATTTTGTCTTGATTTATTTTAATTACTGTATTAATGATTACTTCCATGATTATACTGTAGATAAATATTTTAGTATAGAGTGGCATTTACTGTCAATATTAATTTAAATATTATTTCAAAAAGGTAATTTCTTAATAGATTTTTCCTAGAACAACTAAAACAGTCTTAAAATAAATTAGTTAATTTAATCTTGTTTTACTTATAGTTCCGAGGTGTTAAATTATGTAATTATCTCAATAAATAATACTTCAGAAAGAAAAATTTATATTTGATAATGTTTTCTAAATTTAAATATTTAGCTATAAACTACACTAAAGAGAATCAGCGATTTCAATAAATGTGAAACAATCCAGCATCGATAATGGTTTTTCAGGACTTTAAAAATGATTTAATTTTAAATTTATTTTTTCTAAATATTTACATTATTTCGTATAGCTGGAAGCACAGTCACAGTGCCAACGTCACCGTAACCGTGGCATATTTCAAATATCTTTAATAAGTTCGTATTGCATGCAGTGATATTGTTTTAGTTAAACCTACATAAATTTACTATAGTCCTCATACTAACAGAGTTTAATATTCTCATGTTATTCTGTGATAATTCTGACCAGAATTCAATGAAATAACATTCAGAAAATCTATTTTAGCCACTGAATAATTGAAAGTATGGAAAGAATTTTTGCATTAAAACACAAATTATGATTAATGTAGCTCGTTACGATTACACAATATTTAAGTAAAATATGTTTTTGTAAAAGTAGATAAAATTTGCATATAAATTCTTTTTTTTTTTTTTTTGCTATGCTAATCTGTACAATTTTTTAGCTTTTAAAATAGAAGCAAAATAATTCGATAATTTTTATACAGATTTAAAGGCAAGTATAGCAAATTTAATATATAAAACTTTAATGTAATTTTTCTGTTGAAATTAATTTTTATGTTATAGAATTTCAATAATTACTTTCAATTTTGACATCAATGCAGTTAAATATAATTTTGAGATACGGAAAGTGTTTTGAATCATTAAATTGAAATATTTATTAAATAATCGATAATCAATAATCATTAAAATATATTCCATTAATTCGATTTTTGATTTAATAATTACCGATATAATGTCGAAAAGAATAATGAATTATTGACTGAATAAAAATCATATTGTAAAAAAAATACTAATAAGTCTATTTCTATTACTGAAGTTATGATCTTTTGCAAACGGAATTTAAGAATTTCTCTTCAGTATTTTCTATTTATTATTTGATATATTAAGTTTTTATTTTGTCTGGATGAACTTCAAAAAAATATTTTCTGTCAATATATTAATGGACTGACTTCAATTATGTCAAACATATATAAATAAATTTCTCTTTAGCAACGAGAAAGACAAACGAAATTCGCAATAGAATTTCTTATCTAAATACGCCAGTGGGAATAATTTCAAATTAAGTTTTTCAGAAGATACAAAAAAAAAATCTAGATTTTTTTTCAAATGCTATACTTTAATTACCCGAGATGACGACAAAATTTAATATAATACAAATTCATTACAGTTTTTGGTAAACAATAATTAGATACTGAGCTGTAGTTTTCTAATAAACTTATATTAGAAAATCACTTCGTTGTTGAAATTCTGCTGCAGTACAACTGAAATTTTGCTTCAGCTATTGAATTAATGATTCTTTAAAAATCATTTTTAGTCAGAGATTTGTACAGTAAACTATTTAATTTTAAAAACTGTTAAATAATATGATTCGTAAATATATTTTGTGTATATCGTTGAACGATAACGATTAATCGATGCGGATCTTAATATACTTCCCCTGGGTTGAGGTTTGAATTTTACAAAACCTTTTTAAAGATAATCATTTATATTTCAAAAGATATTTTGATATAATGTAAATATTAATTTAATTTTTAACGAGTATTCGACGAATTAAATATAATCCAAAATAAAAATAATTTATTTGATAGAAAATTATGAAAATTTTCTATAATGACGAAGAAAATTATAAATTTCCTGAAAAATATTATTTTGAATTTTTGTCAGTCCTTTATTAGATATCAACAGTTTGAAGAACGAAGTCCATTGTCCTGAATAAAGTGTCATGAATAAAGATATCATATTATATAGTTATCCATTCTATAAAGGTTAATTAATGCTAGATTAATATTAAGTGATATTTCAAAATTTTGAAACTCAATATTTAATTAATGAATTTAACGAAATTTTATAGAACTGTTTCCTTTTAAGAAAGGAAATAATTACAAATAAGCTGTAACTAAAAAACAAAAGTATATTTTCAATAATATTTAATAATTTTCAAAACTTTCAATATCCTTATAATCAAATAGTCAGACATAAATTTCTATTACTGATAAGAGTTCAGAATTTTCATGAATTTATTTATACAAAAATCTATCTCAATAAATTTTAAATACCAAATTCATTAGAATTTTAAGCTTAATCAATCCATAACAGAAAATGTTTTAAATTATTAGTGTTCTAAAACATATGAAATAAAAAATCAAACAAATTTTGGTTTTTGTAAAAAATATGAATTTTATTTAAACAACAAAAAAAACTAAATTTAATTCAACAAAAAAATTAATGATTTTCTTTTTTTATTTTGATCAACTATTTAGAAGCTATTATTTTATTATTTAAAATTTTATATTTATAATTTAATTTAAGATTATTGTTTAACACAATTTTTATTTTATTATATTTTATACGACTGATTTTAATTTAATTGATTTTAATAACGAGACGAATTTTAAGTTTTAACTGCGAGACGATATCATAGCGAGTGACCAAAAGAACATTATTAAATTTTAATTAGAAAATTGTTGCAAATATATATTTATATGTGTGTGTAAATTAATTATAATTAGAGAAAACAAACAATAGAAAGAAATTTAATGAGAAATTATTTTAAAATTTAGAATAGCCAAATATATCTATTAAGCATTTTGTTCAGCAGACGCTTCGTTTGCGAACATCCCGCCGGACGCTGAAAGACCACTTTCAGAAAAAGGTAAAGCTGCCAATTTTGCTATTGGTCTGTCATAAACTCCTTTATTTGTTTTTACTGTTGCCACACGAACATATCCATCAGTACCAGGCATTACTTTTACAATTTTTCCTAAAATCCATTTACAGGTTGGCAGATTGGATTCTTTTAATAACACAACATCACCAACAGCAAGATTTTTATTTGGTGTGTTCCACTTGGGGCGTTGCTGAAGTGACGTCAAGTACTCCATGTGCCAACGTTGCCAGAATCCGCGACTTAGGTTACGAAGCAGCGTCCAATTCGAATGAAGCGATGGATTTTCAGATTCGTCGGGTTCGGGAGTTGCTGTGTACGCTTCGCCAATTAAAAAATGAGCCGGAGTTAGCACATCCGTGTCGGAGTCAGAAACAGCGTAGAGTGGTCGAGAGTTAAGTATAGATTCGATTCTGGTCAACAATGTATATAGTTCTTCATAAGTTAATATGTGATCGCCGATTACCCGTTTTAGATGAGTTTTAATTGTTTTCACACCCGCCTCCCACAGTCCGCCGAAGTGGGGTGAAGCGGGGGGAATAAACTGCCAATTAATATTGTCTTTCGAAAGATGGTCGATGATGATGTTATTGTGAATTTGCGATAATACTAGTTGATACATTTCATTCAATTTTCGTGTTGCTCCTTGGAAGTTAGTACCATTATCGCTGAATATTATACTAGGTTTACCCCGCCGAGCACAAAACCTATCAAGAGCGGCGAGAAAACAGTCGGTCGTTAAATCATTGGCGAGTTCAACGTGTATTGCACGAGTTGTAAAGCAGACGAAAATACATATATATCCTTTTGTAAATTTAGGATTGCGACCGCGCGCCGAACGAATTGTGATTGGGCCAGCATAGTCGATACCGACGCGACTAAATGGTCTGGCATAGCGAACACGATTAGCGGGAAGATCGCCCATTAACTGAGATGTTACATGTTTCTTATGTTTAAAGCAATTGACGCAGTCGTGAACAATTTTCCGAACAAGATTACGGCATCCAAATATCCAATATTGCTGTCGTAGTATAGCGAATAAACCAGATTCTCCAATGTGGCATTGTTGACGATGAGTATACGATGCAATGAGTCGAGTTATAGTATGTCCCTTAGGTAGGATCAGAGGATGCTTTGCCGAGTATGAAATATATGACTGTGATATACGGCCACCTACACGAAGTAAACCATGTTTATCCAGAAACGGGCTAAGTTGGCGAAGTGTGCTATTTTGGGATAATGGTTTATTATTGAGAATTGATTTAATTTCATCAGAAAATGATGACATTTGTGCAAATTTTATACAATAGGTCTTAGCAGTAGTTAGTTCAGTTGTACTGAGCGAGTTTTTACAACGATTAGATCGGTTTTGTATTTTAGAATTATGAAGAAAGCGATGAACAAATGCGATGGTACGATATAATGTTACCCAACTTGAGGTTCTTTCGAGTAATTTAGACATAAATTGTGAAGTTTGATTGATCAGTGATGGATGGGCCAATAATGTTTGCTTGATTCTACGTTCTTCTAATAACTCAGCAGCTGGAGGCGATGTATGTAACGATTCTGAAGGCCACATACTACGATCGAGTCGCAACCAGGTTGGTCCCTGCCACCAAAGCTGAAAATTCAATAAGTCAGCTGGTGGTAAGCCGCGTGTTCCACAATCGGCTGGGTTGCAGCTCGTTTTTACATGACTCCATTGTGAACGAGGTATTATGCTTAATATTTCAGAACTTCGGTTGGCAATGAACGTGGACCAACGTCGAGGAGGCGATGACAACCAATGTAAAACAATCTGTGAGTCAGTCCAAGCGTAACAATTAAGGTTTTCTGTCGGAAACGAAGAATTGATTTTATGAAATAATCTGGACAATAACACCGCCCCGCATAGTTCGAGGCGAGGAAGACTGATATTTTTGAGAGGAGCAACCTTTGTTTTCGCCGCCACAAGAACAGAGCTATAACCAGTATCAGTATCGCGACAGCGACAGTATATCACGGCTGCGTAAGCTTGCTCAGACGCATCGCAAAATCCATGATATTCGATACGACCACCATGATATGACGAAAAGATACGACGTTGTATTTTGATTTTATGGAATTCAGGAATTTCCTGACGAAGTGATTTCCATCGAGCTGCTAAGTCCTCCGGCAAAAGATCGTCCCAGTCTAATTTTCTGCACCAAACTTCCTGAAATAGAATTTTAATTAAGACAACTGCAGGAGCTAAAAACCCTAACGGATCAAAAATACGGGCCGCCTCCGACAGTAAATTTCGTTTGGTCATGATTAAGGATGGCGATAATGAAATGTTGTATGAAAACGAATCAGATTTAGGGCACCAACGAAGTCCTAGTAATTTGATTGACGACGAATCCTGAAGCGCTAATGGTGTCAATTCACGTTGATCTTCCGGAATAGTAGCAAGTAGTGGCCAGCAATTTGTGCTCCATTTTCGTAAGTGAAACCCTGCCGAACTTAATGCGCTCGTTATATCATTCTTTAATTGCACAATTTCCTGTACCGTATCTGCTCCCGAGAGAATATCGTCAACATAAAAATCATGTAGTATGACGTCGGCTACTGCAGGTTTCTCATGAATAATATCCTTAGCAAGTTGCATTAAGGTTCGGACAGACAAAAATGGGGCCGGTGATGTGCCGTAGGTGACTGTGTTTAACCGAAAATGCGTGAACGGCTGCGAGGGATCAGTTCTCCATATTATGCGCTGAAAATCACGATGGTGGTCTGCTATCCAAATCTGTCGGAACATCTGCTTAATATCTGCAGAAAAGCAGTATTTATGCCGTCGAAACCGAGTACATACAGCAAAGAGATCACGCTGGATTGGTGGGCCAATTGATAGACTATCATTTAGCGAATGTCCTTTCGAGCATTTGACTGATCCATCAAACACCACACGAAGCTTTGTTGTGCTACTATCATCTTTAAATACAGCGTGGTGTGGAAGGTAGAAACACCGGTCTGTAGCACAGTTTACGTCATTTGGGTGAATTGCAGTCATATGATCGAGAGCGAGATATTCAGCCATAAAATCTGAATATGCTTTTTTTAGTTTTGCATTTGATTGAAATTTGCGCTCCATTGATTTCTGGCGAGCGACCGCTGCATTAATGGTGTTGCCAAAGCTTGGAGATTTAATTTTAAATGGTAGCTCAACTATATACTTCCCGTCAACTGATCTACACTTAGTGGAAACAAAGTGATCTTCAACAAACTGTTCATCAATGGAAAGGTTCGAGTGACCAGTGACTTCTTCGAGCTCCCAGAACCGTTGTAGTTGAACATCGAGATCGATAGAAATGTGGAATGAGTTGAGCGATGATTGGTTACCTTTCGATGTGTCAAGGCAGATAGTTGGACCTACAATTATCCAGCCAAATATTGAAAGTACGGCACTGGGTGTTCCAGAAGCACCAGCAATTCTTTCATTTTCAAAAACCGAAAATGCTTTATCAGCGCCAATAATAATATCTATCGGTTGCGGTATAGAAAAATCTGGATCAGCGAGGCTGATAAATCCAAACGAATTCGATTGAGGTGGTTCGACTGAAAAGTTTGGCAATAACGAAGTTAATTGCGGTAAAACGTATGCTGTTAAAACCAAAAATTTGTCACTGCATCTGGAAAGTAGTGTTAGTGCTACTGCTCCACGAGTTACTCCAGCGCCAGTGGCCGAAATGCCACTTACTGGAAGTTTAGCATGTTCACGAGGTAGACCTAATCTCTGCAGGCATTTTTCGGAGATGAACGAACACTGCGATCCGGTGTCGATCAAGACACGACATGATTGTAGTACGCCAAGCTGATCGCGCACGTTTACGACAGCTGTTGGCAGATACGTACTAGGTTGAAATGTCAAACTATTTGTTTGCGTCGAATGTAAGTTTACCATGGATCGAGACGAGGTTGGTGTATCCAAATTAGTGGCACGACGCGTATTTGGTTGATCAGGCGAATTGTAATTTGTTGTAGTATTCGAATTATAATTTGGTGTGCTAGTTGAATATTGTTCAGGATGAACCATAGTATGATGTGACGTATTACAAACTCGACAGCGATGCGTTGAGCTACAATTTGAGGATCTGTGATCTGATCGCAAACAATTGAAGCATAATTTGTTATTTTTTACAAACGAACGGCGAAGATTAATAGTCATAGCAGCGAATTTAGGACATTGAAATAAATCATGATTTGAATTACACTTGGGACAGGACGAGATTGTGGTGTGATAATTTTTAAACCCTGGTGAATTCAATGGACCTCGATGTACCCGAGCTACTGGTATCGGTCGAGCAACAGTAGACGTTTTGCTGGCAGCGATTATGTCGCATCTTTTATCTAAAAATGTTAGGAAATCTTGAATTTTCGGAAATTGATTTTTCGAATTAAATTCCGCCCAGGCTTTACAAGATTCCGAGTCGAGTTTATTATTAACTAGATAAAGAAGCCATATATCACGAGTTTCAGCTTCAGGACCTAATGCCTTTAACGCTCTCAGCACCTCGTCAGCGCCATCTACTAATTTCCGTAAATTATTTGTACCTGATTGGCAGCTAGGAAGATTAAAAAACTTTTTGACTAGGTCAAACGAGATTTGATCCCGTTTATCATATCTTTTGACCAGCTTATCCCAAGCTTCAACATAATTATTATCCGTTACGGGCATGTGGGTTAGCAAAGTAGCTGCATCACCAATTAAAAAAGTCTTTAAATGATAAAATTTCTGACAGGCTGTGAGCGATGGGTTGTTATGTACTGAACTCTCAAATAAATCGCGAAATGTAGTCCACTCAGTAAAGTCACCTGAAAAATGTTTAATTGTGATTTTAGGTAACTGAGACACGCTGGGCGTTGGTGGTACGAAATGTGGACTGGAGAGTCGTTCCAGAAATTGTGCTTGCTGATCCGCCAAATTTTGAATATCAGTCCGAGAGGTATTAAACTGTGACGTATCAACTTGCTCGCGCGCTTCAGCTGATAATACACGAAACCGTTGGTCGAGAATTTCCCAGGCGCGGAAAAAATTACTTTCGAACTCTGTAACGTCCGCTTCATTATCAAATTCACTTAGATCTTTTGCGGCATCTACCATCAAATCTTGAATATTATGATAATCAGCCCAAAGATCATCTAGTTTTTGACGTCGCTTTTCAATTAACGAAATTGTGTCGGTGTCAGGAATTGAATTAGCATAATTCATAATCCTAGTGAGCGCCGCTTTCACATAACCGCGTTTAGCTTTAAGTGCTTCCATTTTTTTATGAATAATATATGATTTCCGATTACGAATGGTCGGGGAACGATTGCGAATGGTAAGTGAACAAATTCAGTATTATTTAATCAATATTTTAAATAATTTGTTGATTAAATAATATAAAGTTTAAATTTTTAATTATATTTTTATTTAATTTATTAAATAATTAATATATATAATGATAATAAATTTATTTATTATTATTCGAAATCAATCTCAAATGTAGTGTGATATTTTACGATGAATTATTTATTTATTTAATATTAAAAAAAGTCTTAATTTTTTATATATATTTTATGTATTTATATATATTTTGTAATAAAAATTATTATTTAATATTAAAAGTTTTAATTTTTGATATATATTATATATTTAGTGTATATTGTAACTAATATTAGTATTTAATATTATTTTATATTAAAAGTCTTAATTTGTTATATATATACACTCGGAATTAAATATTTGATTGTTAAATTTGTTCTTCGATTGTCATTTATTTTAAATAAATAACTGAAGCACCCTGTGCCTTGGCATAACTGAATTTTTATAAATTGTTTAAGTGTTTTTTTTTTTTTGTATATATTCACTGGTATAATTATTTATAATTATTATACATATTAATATTGTTTTTCAATATATGAAACTAAATTATTTGTTTAATAATGAAAATTTATTTATTTAATTTTTATTTATATATGGTTATACATATTTTATAAAAAAAATTCAAATTTATAATGTTTATTAATAATTAATAATTTGAATATTTATTATTTTCAAATTGTTCATTTCATATATATGTATGTATAATAATTTATTTTTATCCGAACAAAATATTTAAATATAATTATATTTTCAAATTATTGCTGAGGCACCCAGTATTTTTTTTTTTAAATTTTCTTTCTATGCATAAAATTATTATATGCATACAAGAAAAATTAAAATATATCAAATATATATATATTTGTATATGCACGTAAAGAAATTAATTGACCGGTAAATTAATTTTTAATATTACCAATACCAAAGTATACAACACACAATTATACTTAGTGACGAGAGCGAGAATTGATTTTTGATAAGCTTTATCTCTGAGCAATGATAACGATTATACGATGCAATTATCTTGCTGAGAAATCGAGAACGAGATAAGAATTGATGATAAGATAATTGTGTTGTATGTGCAATACGCGAATAATTATTTTTTATTTGGTATGCGTAATATTTCTTGTTGCTAACTGATTGTACGATAATACCGATAATTTTATATATTATATATAATGTAATAATATAATTTTTTTCTACTTGCGGTTACAAATACTAATATGGTACAGAATGATGGTAATGATGCAATGCGGTGATCCCGTTATTGATGTTAATGATGCCACAATCACGTGTTGATTTTGATGATGTTTTCTTGTCCCTTTTTTTTGATCAACGAATTGTTGATATTTAAACACTATGTCCACAAAAATCTTTAATGTTAATAAATGTCACTTTTTTATTATACACCAGAATTACCGCGCGTACCGATATTTAATTATAATTTTATTAATTTAATTTTAATTAATAAAATAAACCACAAATAAAATAATTTTTTAAGTAATCACTAATTTTCACTGTTCACTATCCACTATCCGGTTCGAATTTGGACCAAAAATATGTTCTAAAACATATGAAATAAAAAATCAAACAAATTTTGGTTTTTGTAAAAAATATGAATTTTATTTAAACAACAAAAAAAACTAAATTTAATTCAACAAAAAAATTAATGATTTTCTTTTTTTATTTTGATCAACTATTTAGAAGCTATTATTTTATTATTTAAAATTTTATATTTATAATTTAATTTAAGATTATTGTTTAACACAATTTTTATTTTATTATATTTTATACGACTGATTTTAATTTAATTGATTTTAATAACGAGACGAATTTTAAGTTTTAACTGCGAGACGATATCATAGCGAGTGACCAAAAGAATATTATTAAATTTTAATTAGAAAATTGTTGCAAATATATATTTATATGTGTGTGTAAATTAATTATAATTAGAGAAAACAAACAATAGAAAGAAATTTAATGAGAAATTATTTTAAATTTTAAAATGGCCAAATATACGTTAAACATTTTGTTCAGCAGACGCTTCGTTTGCGAACACTATGATATCGTCTCGCAGTTAAAACTTAAAATTCGTCTCGTTATTAAAATCAATTAAATTAAAATCAGTCGTATAAAATATAATAAAATAAAAATTGTGTTAAACAATAATCTTAAATTAAATTATAAATATAAAATTTTAAATAATAAAATAATAGCTTCTAAATAGTTGATCAAAATAAAAAAAGAAAATCATTAATTTTTTTGTTGAATTAAATTTAGTTTTTTTTGTTGTTTAAATAAAATTCATATTTTTTACAAAAACCAAAATTTGTTTGATTTTTTATTTCATATGTTTTAGAACACATAGCGAGTGACCAAAAGAATATTATTAAATTTTAATTAGAAAATTGTTGCAAATATATATTTATATGTGTGTGTAAATTAATTATAATTAGAGAAAACAAACAATAGAAAGAAATTTAATGAGAAATTATTTTAAAATTTAGAATAGCCAAATATATCTATTAAGCATTTTGTTCAGCAGACGCTTCGTTTGCGAACATCTAGTGCTATTGGGAAAATATAATTTCATTTACTTATACGAAATTAATATTTTCATATAATTTTCTCTGTAAATATTTTGAAATTGAGGTCATTATAATAATAGTCAAATAATTAAACCCAAAGCTATTTAAAGATAACGAAATAAGATAAAAACTTCTATAGAATTACAAAACCACAGGACATTTTGTCCTAAACTAAAAGGTTCAATTGGTCAATAAGATAATATGCCAGTAAGATATTAAATTCACTACAGTTTTAGCAGATATCACGAAATAATTAAAATTAAATTTATTTCGCAAAATATAATTTAAACTTCTAAGATAATTTTGTTTACATTAATGGTCCAGCAATTATTTCCTAATCATTGATAAACTTTAAAATAATTTATTAACAGGTATACACAATAATTCGTAACATAATGAACCATTAAAAGGATACAAGAATTGAAATGTTAATGATCACTGTAAAATTTTTAACAACATTGTAGAATCATAATTTCCGAAAAACTTTTCTTAATTATATTTTTTGTTTAGAATGAATGAATTTTGTTTTGTAACTTTATTTCATAACGACAATAAAAGTGAATAATATTTAGGAACGTTATTTTACGAGGAGTTATGGAAATTTTGAAATAAATTTATATCTCATATGAAATGAATTTTGGTTCGTAAGTTGTCAATGCTTCTCTCGAAATGTTGGATGGCTGGCATCAGTTCATCGTTATTGAAATACCGAATTATCTAACACACATTCTTGGTGTCTTAAAAGATCTGAATCTTTTTTTACAAACCAAAATTTCTGCAAAGCATTATTAGACTATTGGACATCAGTACGAGTTATCTGCTGCCCGTAAGTTAAATTTATAGTTATTATTCATAAAACCATTTAATAACATTTTAACATTTTTTAAAAAAAATCATTATTAGATTAACAAATTTACCTTTAAAGAAATAACACCAGAAACACAAAATAATAAAAATAAACTGTGTAAATTTGTAAATTTTGTTTGAAATAAATATAATAAAAAAATACCAAAGAAATTTGCCTTATTCTGAATAATTTCATTTGAATACCTGAAAAAGGGTCTATTAAGCATAACATCAAAATTAGGGTTATTTGTGTTATGTGACAAATATTGTCAGTTATGTTTCTATTATATGTTCATTAATTCTTGTGTGTCCTTTTGGGAATAATAGTAAACGAAGTGTTAAAAAAAAATTTTGTTGAAAGGATTATCAAAAAGGATATAAGGTAAAAATGAATACATATAAATTTAAATTAAAGTATAAACACAAAAGATTAAAGTGTAAAAGAATATAAAATTATACAATATTGTTCTTGTTAAAAAATAAAAGGTTATACTAAAATGTTACCACAAAAATAATGAGGAAATTATAAAATGTCCCTTTTTATGTTAGACATTCAAATTTTCAAATATTTTACTTTGAAGAAATATCAAATTCATTGTAAATTAAGAATAAGAAATTGAACTAAAGGTAAAACCCTTTTACGATAATAAAGGTATTTTTTTTACGTATAGTTTACAATATTATGGACTATTAGTTTCTGTAATCTCTATAAAAAAAAATGCTGAAAATTTGTGTATGTTTGTCTGGAGCAGAAAACCACATGAAATTTGATTTTAACTGGATCATGTGGGGAGTATAGAATGAGATATATTCGTAAGCAAATTTTAATCAATATTTTTGTAAAATGTGTCGATTTTAGTAAAGGTAAGCTAGCTATACCTCAAATATACATCAAATTAAATTCGAACAAATTTTGTGGATTTTATGAAACACAACACTAAATTTAAGAATTTACTCATTTTAAATGATTTAGAAAACCCTTAAGGACTTTGCACTTGATACGCGAACTGCGAATTGCGAACAAATCAATTATTCCATGCTTAATTAATTTTTTTTAATAAAATGCTTAAAATTAATTTGCTTACGAATACACATAATGTTATCAAAAAAAAATTAATTATTTTATGAAATTTATGAAAATAAACTATTTTTTTTTTTCTTTCTGCGAATTGAAATATCTAGGTAGTCGCGAACTGTCAATTATTATTCGCGATCCACATTTTTGCGAATAAAAAATTCCCTCGTTTTTAACCTCAAATTTGTTTTTGTATGAAATATTCACAATTCGCAGTTCGCGTTTCATGTGAAAGAAATATCAAGAATTGCGAATATTCGCAATTCGCGTTTCGCGTATCATGTGCAAAGTCCATTAGGTTTGAATTAAAAAAATTAACTTTATAATAGTTGGACTAGTAGGACTACTATTTACCTACTATTAGTAGGACTCAAATTAACTAGTTTACCATGATTTATTTGTAATTATCGCTCGGTACTAGTATTTACAAAATTTGAATGATAAAATTAGAAATTTTTCATAAAACATAGTAAAAATAAAACAAACATTTCTATAATTTTATTTCAGTGTTAACTGGTGTGAATCATAAATTTGATAACATAATTAAATTATGTAACTATTTAAATATTATGCTAATATCAATATTCAATAATATTCATACCATCATTTATTTTCTCTGATGATTTAATCTTTCAATTTTATCCCTTAAAACTTAAAGTATCTTGTCAATCTTAATGTGTATTCATAAAATATAATTGTTTACATAACTATAGATAAATTATGTCAACATTAAACACCAAACAATAACATAAAAAAAACTTTATTGTATCTTTCTTTTTTTCATTTTTGTTATGATTATATTGAAGGATTGTTTACGTTCATTTTGAAATAATATAAAAGACGATTCTCAATCTCAATTCAATTAAATATGTTAAAGAAAGCATTACTAAAATACTAGAAATATTTAATTTAATCTTATGTAATATACAAAATAAGAAAATAATTAAGAAAGTCGCCAATTCGACTGATAAAATCACCAAGTTTGAGATCTATAAATGTTGTGTATAATGAAATTGTCTAGTTTATATAGTTACAATTAACATAAAATTAATATAAATATTTATCTACTGGCTGATATTCATCTTTAATTTTCCTTTTGTTAACATAAGATTTGAGTATCTTTACATTTTGAAAGGATGTTTTTGATTATCGTAGATAAAATTTAATAAAAGAATTAATCAAATTATTTATCTTGTCATAATATTTTATTTTTATAATTTAATTCGGACATTTTAACAAGGAAATTTTACCTAATTAAATATTTATTTATATTTTATGATGTTGTTATATGATTTCTTATTTTCAATTTATAATTCTGAATCGAAAATATTAGACACTAATTAAAAACTAATCAAAACTATTATTGTCGGTTCGATATCCGCTGGAAACGCTGTTCATATTTATATAACATAATAATAACGTTATTTACAAAATGAAAAGATAATCATAAGAGAATACATGAAAAATGAAAAGAGAATACATGACATAAGGTCATAATCGAGATTCTTATATGACTTTATGTTTCATTCGAGTGAGATATAAAGCCATTATGTCACCGAGTTCAGATCCATCTATACATTTTAATCGTAAAATTTCTTGTTTGGGTCCATCTGGTTATTTCTTACATAGATCGTTTCATTGCTCGTTGGCATACTTTTAATTTTACCATATGTTTCTAACCGTGAGTTCCCGCGTTTGAGATACGTAAGTTAAAACTCATGTTAAAGATAAACTTTATATTTTTGATTGCTATGTAAATGTTCAATAAATTTTGAGATAGCCCAAAACTGTCTCAATTATCCAAATTTTTTGTAATACACTTTTTCTGTAACATAAATAATTTAAAATTTTATGATTATATTAAAGAATTTTTTATAATTTATATTAAATTATTTTTGTTTGTTTGATTTAATTTAATTAAATTTTGTAAATTCTACAAATATTTCTTTTTCCATATATAATTTGAAATAATTGAATTTGATTTTTCAATCAAATCAAATATCTTTTATTATTTTTTATCTGAAATAAAAAATTGGTTTTAAAATTTATTTATTTCTTAGAAAATAACAAAATTTGTAGTTATGGCCTTTTCCTTTACGAAAACCTAAACAACAACAATAAAAATGATTTTTTTTTTAAAACAATTTTCCTTTTTCCATATTACAACCATTTTTGTTCTCTATTGGTCGGAAAATTTGCCCTTTGGGAATTTTTTAAACAAATTGTTATTTTGCTATTTTCAATCCTTCTTAAAAATAAATTTTTTTATGAGCTTTAATAAAACTGTCCCCGAAAGACACAAAAGAAATCTTTAAAAATCAAAAGTTATCAGTTTTTTAAAAATTTTTGGAAAAACTTAATTTTCTTTTATATAAAAAAATGAAAATATTTATTTTCATAAATTAAATTTAATTCTTCAGAAAATTGTAATTTCCATAGAGATTTAAATTCCTTAGAAGTTCATTAGATTACCAATAATTTAGTATAATAAAAGTTTTTGGTTTTTATCAGTTACTGTTTTGTGATCTAATTTTCCATCTTTACCAATTAATCAATTTAAATAGCCCATGAAACAATAAAAGGAAGTATATAAAATATTAAAATTTTAATTAAAATATAAAAGTTTCTCTCTTAAAATTCAAATTTTTCATATTTTTATATAATCCTTTAATTCCCATTAAAAAAAAAAATTCTAGATAACAAAATTTTACTTTACCCTTTTTTTTAAAATTTGCTTTTAAAAAATGAAACCGGAAATAGTGTTAAAAGTTTTCACCACAGAAAAAAAAATGTTTCTGCATTAAAATTAATGAAGCCAAGTTCCCGGGAAAATCAAAAATTTATGAAATTTTTTTTTCAACAATTACAGAAATATTAAAATATAACGCAGGATTGCAGGATGTTTCTTTAACGAATAATTATTGTAAACTTACATTTTCCGGTTACTAAATAATATAGAAATTTATGTTTGTTTTTATATTTATTGCCTGGAAAACTCACCATTAATATAATTTTGAAAATTAATTTTATGATTTTATTCAATATTCATAAATATTATGTTAAATTGAAATTTTGTGCAGAAGTTTTTTTAATTTTTTTTAATAAAATACTAGAAATTATCAATTTTACGAATAATTAGATATACAAAATTTATATATTCATTAAAATTTCCGCAACGGAAAAGGATATAATGGAAAATTTTATAAATATTATATATACAGGGTGATTTTGAAATAATTTCCGTTATGCTTACAACTCAAATTATTATTAATATTTATTTAAACACAAAAATATGTTAATATTTAAGTATATTTCGAAATAATGGCTTGAAATTTGAGAGGTAAGGAGGTAAGGCGATCAGATTATTGATTTTTTAAAGATCACACAAAAAAAAAAATATTTTCTTTGAGTTAAAATATTTCGGAAAATTGATTTTTATCTAAATTCTAGTGAATATGATACCGGTAACGCTTATCGATACTCTCAAAGCATAAAAAAGTCGATTTGTGACATTTATTTATGACGACCGTCACCACAGTCAAGACGGTGGTGAGTTTATCTAGTTTGTAATTCAATATATTTTAATTTATTTTAGACTTTTGAAAACTTCAACGACTTCGGCAATAAAGTTTTCAAATTTCATGTATTAAAGGGACCTCTAAATAATATTCAGTCACATTCTGTTGTTTTAAACCATTTTATGAATTAACGTTTTGTCGAGTGCTACAGCAAAAGGTCTTCAACCTAAAAAATAACTTCCAACCAGATGTACACATAGTATCCATTTTTCTCGTACTATGAATATATTTAAGGATCCCTGTACATCATTTTAATTTTAATGAGTAGAATTTATAAATTTATCTATTTTCAATAACCTATACTAAAATAAATTATATTTTAAAGCAAATTTGGACAGATTAAATAATCAATTTCAAATAAATTTAAAATAATTAAAATTAAATTTATAATAATGCACTATAATTTATTAATTAATTCGTCGACTAATAATTTATTTCTGATATTAGTTATAGTTTATTATAAAAACAATATTTTTTTAGTTATTTTATATAGAATATTATTAACAAATTAATGTATAATAATTAAATAGTTTAACGTAAGTTAATAAATTAGCATATTATTTATAAAAATTGAATTTTGAAGAATTTAAATAACAAATATTTAAATAACTGATCTGGTTTGCAGAAGTTGTGTCATCCTATACGGAAAATGCCAATAAGTTATAATCGATTGAACTTTCTTGCGGCATGACAGTGACCAGTGTCATGACGGCGGTATGTTTATCTACTTACATGTATTTCAATATATTTTTATATTTTTTTTTAATTCAACGGGACGAGCATGATCGACTAATTTATCTCAACTATCACCAATTACAACTTTCTGAATCCCTTCGTTTAGGTAACACTAATTCTATTTCAAAAACATTTCACTTTTTCTGATACATTTCTGAATCAACTTTTTCGATTCGTAACTGTCATTAATTTATTAAATTCCCAGTTCAATCTTCATACGACGCGACGAGTGACGAATGAGTGAGAAATGTATTGCTTCTGAGACAAAGTTGCGAATCAATTACGATATTCCCTGTATAAAAGTTACTTTTCAACTTGGAGTCAGCTTGCTTAATGCTAAATTACTTTACGTTTTCAATAGAATTGAGTTAAATTTTATATAATATTCCTTTATATTTTGATGATTTATTCGATTTCTAAATAAATTCCTAAATAACAAATATTTGTTGTCTGTAAAAGTAGACAAAAATAGCCCAAGGATAATAAATGTAATTGAAATTTCCAGAAAAAATAAATCAAAGTCTCTTATACGAAATATAACAAAAAATTCAATGTTTGCGTTTTGATGTTACAAATCTAATTTAAAATTAATCTTAAAGTTAGAAATTAATATTTTAAAATCTTAAATTTTTGTTAGCAATAAACTTTAAAGTAATTTACAAATTTGCAAAGACGGATTAAATTTGTTCAAAAAAAATTCGTTACCTAATGCATTTTTCATCTTATAAATACTAAGCTGGTTTTTGTGGTTCTATAGTATCTTCCACTACATAAATTTTCGAGTCTTACGATGTAATGAATAGTTTCCTTTAAATAATTTGACAAGGACATAAAAACTTTCTCTTTCAAGTGGTTTCATGTTGATTTTAAATAAAAGTTTTCGTTCTTTTGTGGTTAGCAAGGTTTTTAAAAATAATAATCACACTTGAGTAGTTGTCAAAAAGATTAAAAATGTTGAAATAATATATAAAAAATTTCTGAAAAAAAATATTTTTTTTACGAAAAATTACATTTTTGTTAACTATTTAACATTTTAAATTATAACTCTTCAAGAATAAATAATAAAACTGCTTTTAAAATCAGTAAAACTCTGAATTTGTTTTGGTAACTAGAAATAGTTTATTATTATGTAATAAAGCTAATTTTAATAATAGGCTTTTAAATCTAATAAAATTAATTAAGATCAATTTAATTTAATTCCTTCTTACAGAATACAAACATGCTGCGTATATGAATTACTTGTGCAGTAGTTTTATATTTATGGGCCTTTTTGACAGCCAAGAGATGAATATTAATTCTACTTTTTTGTTAAGTTTATTATCTGTAACGTTTCTGAATCAACTTTTTCGATTCGGAACTGACTCTAATTTCTTGAGTTAGAAACGAAATTCCCAGTTCCATTTTCATACGACGAAGGAGTGAGAAATTTATCACTTCTGAGACAAATATTGCTATTAATAATTTTCAACGTCATCTAGCGAAAGAAAGAAAACAAAATATATTTTCCGGTAGGTGGTGCTGTAGATCTTCTTAAACAAAATGTGAAAAAAAAAATCTACAACAAATAGAATTCTTGCTAACTTCTTGATAATGTTGTAGCATTTTAAATGCCGCCATTTTATTATGATCTTTTTTATATTCCTAATGAAATGTTATTTTTACAAGGGTTAAAGAAGTCACCCTCCTTAGTGGTGCAACCTGGGTTACGCTAAATGGCTTTCACAAAACACGAATAAGCAAGTACAGTACAAAAAAAAGGAATAAAATGAACGAATGTATGCAAAGGGATTCAAATAAAGGAAGTTATAGGACGTTAGCTCCAAGTAACTGATTTTGCAATTTATGTCTGCGATATTTTAATAACTAATCCACAAATCTATCCAACCAATAATTCGACATTTACTATGGTAAATAAAGATTTCCAAAAATTTACAATGCATGGCTGAACATACTGACACCAAAGCGTTGATATAAAGAATTTTATGTTTCTCAAAAAGTTCCCAAAAATAAATGCGTATATATAAAATTAGCAACAAGAAAATTGAATAGAAAAATAATATAATATTTATCCTTTTTTCCTTGGAAAATATACAAACATTAATACCAATAGATCATTTGTTACTGAAAGGATAATAAAAGGAAATTTGATAGACGTAATTTGACCAGGAATGATAATCTGAATGTAAAATTGTATATCTTGAAGACTTGAAGGATGACAGGCAGAAGTAAATTTATAATTAAATTATTTTTTCATGGTCGTTTAGTGTTTGTTTTTTTACGTATAGTTAATTTAAGATCATAAAATGAAATTGTATATTAAAATCAATTTGAATAGCATTAAAATTAAAGTAAACCGAAATTTAGTCTTTAAAATTTGATCTTTAAAACAGAAATTTTAGTTTTTTTTAACATAACATTTGGAATTATTTAATTTGTATTTCACACATTAAATTCTTTTTCAATAAATTAATTCAATTTCAGATTCTTCAATATAAATTTACTTTATTTAATAATTTGAAATATTCATTAATTTCAATTATTATTGAGTTATTTTAATAATCGTATGTAGAACTATTTAATGAAATTTGTCTTTAATTAAATTTATATATAATATTTAAGTATTTCTCTATGTATCAACAAGTTGGCAAGAATTTATTATTTCAACAAGTTAAGATCAATAATTGTGAATTTATTTAGAAAATATTATTTAAATTCATAATTCATATAAATATATTAGTGCTTTGTAAACAAAATGTGAATTATAACATTAAATGATTGAGAAATTTAGGTTAAAATAAAAGTAAAAACAAAGTAAGTCGAAAATTTATGTAATTCGGATTTAGATGTATTAGAAGTAAATCAATTTTTTTGAAAAATAATAGAGTACCAAAAATGTTAATTTGTAAAAATCATTTCATAAAATAGATAATGATAAAATTTGGGAATCGTTACACAATTAATTAAGAAAATATAAACCAACTGTTCAGCCAAAGTAGCTACAGCATTTAATACAAGCAAAAATGTCAAAATTCAAAATCGAGCAGATAAGGAGATCCGTTCTGGAGTTTCTGGATCATATTTTCAATCTTGAAAGAATAAGTAAGAAATCTAATTTCCTAGACTCAATATAACTATACTGCAACTGCAAATATGTTGAAATGAAAGTGCCCTGGTTATGTAATTCACAATAGATGGACACAAAGATCAACGAAATGGATTCGAAAAGATGGTTCAAATGCAAATAATAAATATTAATCAAAATTTTAATATTACTATTAAAGATGTTAAGTAAATATTACATTTTACATCTGATAAAAAAGATTTAAATTTTAAATTTACATAAAATAATATTTTCCACTTAAATTTACTGTCCAATTGTTCTATGAGCATTTTAATACTCGTATCGCATTTGTTATACACTTTTATTATTTATGGATTTTAGCCTAAACAAAATAATATTCTTTATCTACAGTTCACCTTTAAATAAAATATATTTTTAGTGATTTTTATATAGTGAATTTTATAAATCTTCTTCTTTTAAAGTTTTCTGCATGAGCTATTTTAATAATTGAAAATAATCTACTGAACACTATCACTATCTTTTGTTGAGGATAAATTTGGAAACAACATTCTTTTAAAAAGAAACTTTTACATAAAAACATTTGACTTCATTCCTTTCAAAAATTGTTTTCCAAATTTTAAACTTTTTGTTATATTTTCTACATGAGAAATTTTAAACAAAAATAGTTTTCATAAATTTATCGAAAGAATATTATTATAAAAATTATTTTAGTTCTTGAATAATATTATCACCGACTAACAAAAATTGAATAAAGATTTAAATTTATAATGTTAATTTTAAT
Source organism: Rhamphomyia laevipes (assembly GCA_963920725.1). Classification (NCBI taxonomy): domain Eukaryota; kingdom Metazoa; phylum Arthropoda; class Insecta; order Diptera; family Empididae; genus Rhamphomyia; species Rhamphomyia laevipes. The sequence goes on from OY987257.1 coordinate 54,308,731, forward strand.
AGCATGAAAAATGAATTTTCTAATTTTTTTGGACTAAAGATTTTTCTAGTTGGGATGTTGGGAATAAAAGTCGAACAAAATGTTTTTCATAATTTTCAATGACAAATTTTCTTTTCGTAATTTTCTGGAAAAAGTGAATTTTAATTATATAGTTTTTTTTTGTATTTTTAAATCCAATTTCGCCATAAATTTCTCAAAGTTCCATATCGACACATATTTTAACGATATTGGTAGCTTGGTTAATGACGATTTGTCCTGTGGCATCTTAACCAACTCGATTACATTTAAACACTTTTACTACTACCTGAACCCATAGAGTGGTAAATTATATATTTTTAAAATAAATACATTGATTAGAATGTAAAACGTTAATTATACTTACCGAATTAAATTAGTATACTACATTGTTGCCATTTATAATATTTACATCTATACTCTCAAGAAGCATAATAATAGATAAATATTCAGATGTTTGTTTGTTAAAATCATGGAATGAGTTCAACTTCTAATTAATATTATTATTCATGATCATCTAATAGAGTCCTTCTTGTAAATTTCAATGAATATAGTCAGTACGTTACTCCTGTGTCTTACAGAAATTTAAAATGCAGATATAATAGAAAAATTAAGACATCCAAAAACAACAATTCTTCTACCGTTTTTACAGACATTCCTGACTTCAATCTTGAAGAAGCTAAATAAGTTTTGGTGGATATCGAATTATTAGTTTTGGAATATATTAAAAATCATAATTAAATAAAATAAGAAAAATATTTAAATTTTATCTAATTGCAATAAAAAAGTTCTTTAAATAATTATTAATATCGATAAAATGTCAAGATTCTGAATTCTGACCGATACTAATCAAAACAAATTAGAAATTGTGATTCTCCATTATACATAAAATTTTGTATATTATTTTAAATTGACATTTTTAGTATATAATTATAAAGATTTTTGAGATAATTCTACTTGTAATAAACATTTAACTATAACCACTGATGGTTAACGAAACAAATTCTTGATTAGAACGTTTTAATGTATAATCATTACTTTTAGAATAAAATAAAATATAAAGATAATATTGAAAGATTTTATTATTTCAGTTAAATTAAACTGTTTTACTGAAACAAACAAGAATTTTAACAACATTAAAATATATCCAAACATTTAAGTAATCCTTTTTCCTTAATATACACATATAAACCATTAAAATATATTTCACTGTTATTGCCTCCTGAAAGAATAATAAAAACAAAATTTATAATACAAAATTGAACTTGGTTCTCAATATCATCGTAAATTTAGTATCTGTTCTGGATGACAGACAAAATTAATATAACTTTTTTTTTTCGTATATACTTCTTTTAATATAACTTTTTTTTTTCGTATATAATTCCTTTTGCATGGTTGTTTAATGTATGTTTTGTAATTAACTGAAGATAGTTAAATCAAATTGAACATTAAATGAATGTAATTATGGAGTATTTAGCTTTAAGTTAATGATTTTACTATGTAATACAGAAAAACTTTAAAAAATACAATATTGTTATATGTACCATACCAATTCAAATTCTGAATTATAACGAAAAATTGATTTTATAAAATTATAAAAGTCCTTTAATTATTAAAATTTTCCAGAAATCTTTACTTTTTTCTTGTTTGCAATAGCACTACATCCCAAATCTATCCTTTTGGATTCCGTGACATATTATTGTAATTTAGTCTTACCAAATTTAAATTTGTTCCGGTCCATAAGTTTCTTTATAGCGAAGAAACATTTATTTGCAAGAAGCTAATGGCTTTTAAAAGTGAAATATTTGTTGTCCACAAATGGTTTCAACTATTCGCATTATTCTCATAATCTTACAACGACAATTATTGCAAATTTTATTAATGATACTCAATTAAAGATGAATCAACTTAGTCCGACATCGATGTGGCAATCACTGCATAACGTACCAACACTTCGTTAACACAACCCCTCACATATAAAATATTTTTAAAATGCAAATGAAATAGAAACTTTAGCTTAACTAACTAATTAATTCTAATCATTATTCAAATTATTTTATACTATGTTTACCATTATATGTTTAATGTTTAGAAAGATTCATTTTTCAGTAGATTATAATATTCCTTAAAGATTAATTTTATTGAAAACTAATATAGCTGCCAAAAACTATAAATTCTATTTCCTAAATTCTTGCATTTAAATGAATAGAAAATAATCTTTATTAATATTAATTATACCAATTTGAAAATTTTAAGAAATTCGTTTAATTGTAAATTTATTTAAATTATTTTTATGGCCTTAATATAATATATTCAATAGTAAATCCATGTCTAATTAATGGACTTTGAAAATGATATCTTAAAAATAAAATATAATATTAAATTAATGTTATTTCTTCCTTTCCGATTAAAAGTATTAGTGTTGGTGATATAATAATCACAGCAAAATATTTGAATAACATTATATTTTATAGGCCAGTGAATATAACAAAGTTAGAATTGGTTCAATAAAAATAGGAAACTACCCATAATCCAAGATACAAAATATTATATAAAGAAATTACCAATTCCATGCCAATTATTCTATGCAGAGAACATAGCCGTCTTACGAAAAAAGAAAAACGGACTACCTCCTAAAATTGCCCCGCAAATACATAGCCAGAACTATAGCTGCATATACATGCCGCATATCATGCCGTAGCTGTAAAATACCGCACGAGAAAAAGACCATAGCGCACTTCATTTGCAAGTGACCTGCGCTGGATAGAGCCAGACACGACTCTTTTGGCAGCCCATTCCTCAACGACCTCGACGACATAGCCACGAAGCAACCCAGAGACACGGTACGCTTCTTGAATAACACGACGTGGATCTAAAACCCTTCCACCTCGTAACCAAGCCGGTTTCATGAGTATGAGTGGTATCAAAACGGCGCATATGCGCTAATTGGAGCCGCCGGGAAAGCTGCTGGGACTCGCCACTTTAACCAACCAACCAACCATGCAGAGTTGTTAAAAAATGCATTATTTTTGTAATGTATTTGAACTATATCAACATTATTTTAATAATACAATTTGAATTAAAATAATGCATTACTTGTTTTATTAGTGCACTATTGTTGAATTAATTAATTAAAATAATGCATTAAAAATAATGTATTACTTAAAATAATTCGAATCATATAAATTAAATAAGAATTTATTATTCAAATAAATTGAATTAATTGATTTATTTTTGAATTAAAAAACATAATTCATTGAATTGCTTGAATTATTTCTGTTAATTCAAATAAATCTAATTTAATTCATATAATTCGAATTATTTTACGTAATGCATTATTTTTAATGCAATATTTTATTTAATTAATTCAAAAATAATTATGAGTTTGAATTACATAAAAATTAATGTATTATTGTGAAGTATTAATTATTAAAAATAATGCATTATTTAACAACTCTAGCTATGTAATTTATAATAAAACTGTTGAATGGACAGAATTCATGATTCAATTTCAATGTTTAATGTGATTTCTTCTAACTAAACTGATTTATAAATTTGAAGAGTTTGTAGTTTTAATGTAAATATATTCTACTAATCAGACAATTCCAGTTTAGTTTCTAGCATACCATCAAATTTTGTATACTAAAATAAAATATATTTTAACAATTTATCAATTCTGTCTCAGTCATTTCTACAATTTTAAAAAAGATCCACTAACTAAAACTCCATACTCAACAAGTTAATTTTAAACTAATAATCAATGTTTATTTTAGACATTTTTTCATAAATTTATGTACTCATATTTATGATGTTGAATTGGAAGGATTTATTCATTTTCTAGTATTCAGTCAGATAAAATCTTTTTTTTTTTTTTATTATTTCCGAGTAAATTTTCACATATTTTTAATAAACTCTTGGAATACATACAATAAACATAAATTATTATGTGCTTGTTTAACATACAATTTTAAATCTAAAAATATGTATAGTTCAGATTTGATTTATATGTTTACATAGTAGTTGGTATATTTTGCATAAAATTCAAAAATCCAAAAAAAAAACATCAAGAGATAAAAAGATTTATAAAAAAATATTTGACTATATATAAAAAAAAAAGAGTTAAATTAATATTCCAAACATTCACATAAATATTATAGTGTATATATTTATTTAACTTGCACATAATTCCACTTTATATGTCCTTGTTGTGATGACACTTATAAGTATACATATACATACATACAAATAAACAAAACTTTAAATCCTGAAAAACAGCAGAAATAACTGGAATATTTTACGGAAATTATTCGTAAACAAAAGATTTTGGTTTGCCAACATTAATCATTTTTATGCTATGAAAATTATTTTTAATTATAATGCCCGATTTTACAGTGAGAGCTTAAGCGTTTGTAAGAGCTTAAATTTCGGTTTAATTTATTTTCTGGTTTTTCAGTGCAATCTTATAGGTAAGACTTCTTTTAAGTGAGGTTTAACTTAAACCGCGTATGGGTAGAGATTAAGCTTTACTTTTGACATTTTTTATTATTAGTCTTAACATACAAATAGAAAATAAAGTCATACGAAATAAATTCATTATGAAAGTTATTAGTAAAACGTTATTAGCAAAACGTTATTAGCAAAATGATATTAGCAAAACGTTATTAGAAAAATTTATTAGCAAAACGTTATTAGAAAAAAGCTAAAATTTCACTTTTACGCTTCTTCTATGCCACATAATCAGTTTAGTTAATCCTGAGATTTACGCTGTTACTGTGAAATCGGGCATAAATATTAGACAATATTTTTATTTTTAAATAATTTTTCTACTTTTTATAGAGTACGAAAATTTAATAATAATAAACTATGAAACTTAATTGTTCTTTTTTCTGTTTAAAATCATTTTTAATAATATTATAAAATAAAATTCATAAATTATAAATCGAGTATCTAATTCCCATCAATCGCATATATACAAATTCCATCTTTCTGTTAATCAAGAAAATAGATATCTGAGAAAGAGACCGATTATTTGTTTGGATCAGCGCAAAAAAGCAAACTGCAAGTTTTTATCCTTAAGAGAAATAATTTTACTATCTGCAATTGATTTAAGCTCTGATGTTTCCAGGACCGAAAATAAATAAATATGAATTGATAAGACACTAACTACATTAATACAAGAAGTTAAAAAAAAATTATAAACATTAAAACTGGAATTAACTAGCTACCACTTACTTAGGGGTTGACAGTTCCGAAAAAAATACTACTACTTTCGTACGTCGTCACCTGATAATTGAAGCCATTCGAAATTGAAAATAGAATTAAAGTAGTTTTTAAAGTATGACAGTTTACCAGCTGGTTACAAGTAAAAATATTCGCTAAGGAATGACTAAACTAGTGGTAAAGTAACAGATTAATATAAAAAATTCCATTTCCTAACGATGAATTATAAATTCAAACTTCATAATTTCTGTAATATATCTCTTAAAATATTGTGTCAAATACAATTAAAATTTGGTATTCAAAATCATGTAAATAAATGTTTGTCTACCTTTTACATATAAACAATTATTAATTACAGGTAGCTAATTCTATTATCATTTATTCAAACATTTCCTAATATTTTCCTTTTCTTTAAAATTTTGTTAGTAAACCAAATGAAATGTGTTTAAAGTTTAATTTATTGTAGTAACATTACCACAAATTTTTACATAATATTATAAAAAATATCAAATAAATTTTTGGTTATGATTATTAAAAGAATTTTTATTGCTATTCGAAATGGCAAATAAAGGATTTAATAAAATATTTTTAAAGGAAATTGTTATTTAGTTATAGGACAAGAAAATGTTTGAATAAATGTTTACTAAAAATTTCCTGAATATAAATTATCCTCATATTTGCTGCCGTACAGGCCTCCATTCAAAGCTGACTGTACTATCTCCTACATATTGCAGTTCCAAGCCTGCGCTCCCCAATTCTTCAATTAAAAAAACAAAGGCAATCAATCTCTACAGTGGACAAATAACATTAAGGCAAACCTGAAGAAAGTTTAGATGTAATTAAATTGTTTGGACTTTGTAGGACCATATTTATATGGTCTAGTTGATGATCATAAAATTTAAGATCAGTATAAGAGCAGTAGGTTCATTAAAAATTTCCGATGTTATTTATTGGCTTCATAGAATTATTAATATAATGCTAAACTAAGCACAAAACAGAATAATAGACAGAATTGTTAAACATGCAATAATTATTTAATATTTCCACTATTGAAAATTATTTATTATAAGAACGATTGCAAATTCTCATGTGACCCATAAATCCATTTTTATTTCAATAGATTAATCTTAAATACAATTCGGTTTCTTCACATTTATAATTTTGTTTAATTGAAAATATCAATTAAATTTGATGTTTTCTTTGAACTTGATTATAGTATAATAAAAGTAAAACAAACTTAACTTGTAAGGCTATTGTGGATGAAAATACATAATTGACCTACATATTTCCAAAAAAAAAAAAGTTTATTTCATCCTTAAAATCGATTATAATACAAGAAAACTTTAACTTTCTTATTCTTTTTAAGATTGTTTTATCTTATAACTGAAGAACATCAGACAAAACTCTGATGTTAAGAAGTTTTGAACAATACTGGACACATAGCAAATCTTTGATAGTATTTACTAGAAACAAATTGAAATTTATGTTCTTTTTCTCTTTTATGTTATTAGCTAAACAACTAAACAATTGAATTTATCATAGAGTTGACAAGATTTAATGTTTCTTTTAGTTCTTAGTAACAATAATATAATAAACAATGGTCAATTATAAGATATCTAAACCAGCATGTTTTTATGTATGACCTTGGAAAAATTAAGTTATTTCTTAGCTATATACTAAAAAGACTTAAAGGAAACTAATACCCGACAATAAATTCTAGTCTAGATAGAATAATATAATAAATGGTATACTAAAAATTTATGTTATTTATGTTTTATTTATGTTATCCCCTAAATATTATCTGAAAATCTAAAATATATTTATAAGAACAAAGTCATTCTACAATCAAATGAATCTAAAGGAATAAAAACCTTAAAGTTTTTCCACATATTCTGGAATAATAAAATGTAATTTAATTATTTTACTAAAACAGAAAAAAAAATTAAATTAACCAATCATTTTTTTTTAATTATAATTTATAAAAACTATTTTCTTCACTAAAGGATATAAACGGCGTTAATATATTATCCTTACGTAATAATTTCTGTAATTTATAATTTTTTATGGTATGTTGCTATACATGAATATTCACATTAATAAAAAGTGAAAATCCTTTGAATCCACATCAAATTTCTATTTTGTTTAAATTCTTGAATTTCATATAATTTGTATATATTTTTTTTTTGTACATATATAAATCGTTAAATTCTCCTGATTTGAATAAATCCTTAAAATATATGTGGTAATATAGTGATAAAATATGTGTAATTTCGGTGTACAGGCAATAAATTAAATTAATGTCGAGTTATGTTCAGTTTTACCAATCTTTTTATTTTTAAATTAATCAATCTTTTTATTCAGCATAAATTTAAATTTATAGCTTTCTGAATTATTTTAGTATTTGCTCAAGTAAAAGATAATATATTCGTTAAAAGTTGTATTTAAATAAAAAAAAATGTTACGTTTTTGGTAGATTACTTTCATATCTTATATAGAGCCCCTATAGAATATGGATTTGTTTTATGAGAAATTTTACATAATATTCATCGAATTCTGATCAAATACACTAAGTTTCAAATATACTAAGTTGTAGTAATGCATAAATGAATAGTATAGCATGAATAAAGCTTGCATGAACTGAATTCTCAATCGTCAATTTATTATTAATTCGCAATGTATAAATGAAGGGAAGAAAGAGTAAAGTAAATTTCAATAACGTCGCATCGCAATTCGTAATACGTTAAGGTTACGGTCTCGCTGAGAACATCTTCTGAAACTATCCTTACTGCATTCACATTTACAACTCATTACGAACAACATATCACAAGAAATTTACTTTCATACGCTAATGCGAAAAGTCTATGGCATTTACAATTACCTAAGACATAACGCAGATATTAAAAGTTATCACAAAACTCTGGCTAGTTATGTTACCTAAATTATTTGTAAATAAGGACCAACATTTAATGCTAAATAAGGACCAACATTCAGTTGTAGTTTTGTTCATTCACTGATTTTGTTATTGGTATTATCCATCAATTATTATATAAATATATTAAATCAATTTTACTCTATTTCAGTTAAAGTTTCTGGCATTGCATTTGAAAAAATAAATGTGTTATTAAAATGACAATTTTCTATCAAAATTCTTAAATTTTCAGTCATAAACTTTCAAAAAATTTTAAAGTAAAATTTTCAGGATTCAATATTTCAATTAACTTTCATCTGTTAACATTAAACTTTATATTAAATTTCGTTAAAATATTAACGACAATTTATAATTACCTCAACAATTTTCATAACTTTTTTCACTCAATATAGTCAAGGACAATTTTCTATTAAAAATGTAACAATTTTTCTGGTCCTCTTGTTTTACAAAAAAAGTTTAAAAAGAATTTATTTAACAAAAAACTTATTAAAATAATTTTCATTCTACAGGAAAACTATTTAATTAGCTTTATAAAATTTTATATAAAACTTTTCATTCGAAATAGTGAATTTAGCGGTCCGTTTATCATTTTATAAATAAATAAAATTTTTGTGGTTGAAAATTAAAGTTTTCAACTGTAGAAAAGTTAGAAAAAATTTATTTATACAGAAAATTTCATATTTCATATTTACTGGGAAAATTAAGGAAATTAAATAAATTTAAAATAAAAAATTTGCTGAATTTTTAATAATTCATATAGTCAATCTAAAAATTGAACAAGAAAAATCTTCTGGTACTGGCACCAGGGACTACATATTCTGTAATTTGTCATTTAAAATGTCTGAATATTTAAAGTTACCAGGATATGATAAAAATATGAAAAAATATTAATTTTTAATGTTGATTTAGTATGCAAATATTAATTTAGTAGATTACATTAAACGATATATCATTTTGGTTCAGCTGAGGATAATCTGATTAATTAAGTTAGTGATCTACAAATTAAGAGTTGTATAAATACTGTAAAAATGGTGACAAGAAATCATTAGAATACCCAAAACCAATAGTGAAATATGTCAGTATTTATACTGAAATTACTGAAATTTAGCCTAATTTTTCGCAAAATTCCTGCATTCTACCTAATAATAATTGAGTTAAATGTGAAAAGGAAATTCAGCAGTAAGGGTTATAATTGTAAAATATGTGCAGAAATCATAATATTAATTAGAGAATAAAGAAGAAACAAAATACAAATTCAATTAGAAATGAAGTTTGTTAAATAAAAAATGAACCACTCTGATATGAAAAGCACTCTGATAGACTTGCGTCTGTCAGATATTAATACTTGACATACTGCACTGTTGGTTGGCACTTTTAACACTGCCACATGAAGAATTGTTATATCCATAAAGTTAAGTAGTATTTGAAAATGTTAGTTCTAAGTTTTTGAACCTTACAGAGGCACCACAATGTATCCATCTTGATACGTGTTGTTCACGGATCTTCACGTACTTTTTTTAACCTAACATAACCTATTAAAATTTAAATAAATTACTAAGTAAAATTAATAAATAAAGAAATAGATCTAATCGGAAATCAATACAAAATTTTCGACAGTTTCCAAATTATATATAATTTTTTCGTAGAATTCTGATATTTTCTATATTCCTGAAATTTTTTATTACGCAGCCTCTGTAATGGGTCTTGAGTTTCAATAGATTTTCTTTAAATTTTGTTTGTATAATGATTGTATACCGTATTGAGAAAATTCAATTTCCTGTCAAATATTGAAAATTCAATTTAAATTTCTAATTCGTGGTAATAACATCCTGTGTGTTCTTAAATATATTTTAAATGAAAGTTTTAATAATGTTTAGTTAATAACTAATTTTCTAAATCGTTTATAAATATTTGAATAGCTACTTACCAAAATTACTGATTTATTTTAACAGAAAAGCTCTATATAATCAAGATTTTATATAGTAGGTAAATCAATAAATTAGTAAATCATTCTAAGAGTTTATAAACTATATAGAAATAATTGAAATTTTCAAATGCTTGTAAGTTTAGGTATAGTTCACCTTCATATAATTAAGCTTTTATGCTTTTATCGAGAAAATTATATAAATTTAAATTGCAATTTTCAAAATAATTTTCATTATTCTAACAATTTCTGTTTCACAAAATATTATAAATTTTACTTTTAATTTTCAACTGCAATTAAAATTATCAAAGTAAAACTTTTTTTGTAAAACTATAATGAACTAATTATTTATATCTCTTCAAAAACTTCAAGACTTTACAAATATTTTCTTAGTTTTTTAATATAGCTGGAAATATAAATTTACTATAAGTTTTCTTAAAGAAATTTAAAATGTTTTTAACTAAAAAAAATTTTTAGATAAGTAAAATGAGTTAAAAAAGTTCAATATTTAAAAAATTTAGTCAAATTATGAAATTTAAATGCTTTTATAAATCATAAATTTCTCTCAATAAAATATAACCAAAAAGAAAAAACAAACATTGAGGAAAATTTTTAAAATTATTAAATTTTCCGATATTATTGAATTTTTAATTTTATTTTCCATTGAATGTTTCCGATTGCATATATCCTGCAGAGTACGAGTAACCGGAAGTATGATATATTGAACAAAATAAAGAAGACAAATTGCTTTAAAAAATCAATTAATTTTTTTAATTTTTAAAAAAAATAGATTTAATTTTTACATAAAATTGATGTTAGGTTAGAAAACATTAAATATATAATACATAACATAAAAATATTTGATATTATTGAAAAATAGAGAATGAAAAGTCCAGCTTTGATTTAAATGACAGTTCAGCAGATTTATATCATTCACATTCCTGAAGGCTCTGTTTTAACCAATAAGGAATTTTGGGCTACTCTTGGCAAAATTACTGTCGTAGTTGAAGTTGTAATTTCACAACATTGTATGATCAATATGTAAGGACTAGTTGACTGGATAATTATGTTTTTAAATTATTTTTACATGTCGAAAATTGGACTTCATGAAACCAAACCTTGAACAAAAATAAATGTCATTGATTTTTATTTGTAAAATGTTTAAACTTTTGATTTTAATCAAGTGCAATAAAAAGATCTGTTGTCGGTCGGTAGAAATGTTAATTTTAATTTTCATCAAAAGAAAATTACAACAAAAATGTTTTTTGGTACATTTTAAATTTGATTTTAGGTGCTAAGAACATACAAGTTTAACAGTTTTGGTAGCACTGTAGACGTTTTGGCAAAAGAAGTAGCTAGCAACATCATTATTGGAAAAGAATTCTGTAGTGGATCCAGTTGCTATTTCAAGGCTCAACAAAAGGAAAAAACTGCAAAATATCATAAATACATGAAGGGATTAGAAATTCGAAACGATTCATTTTTAGAACATCAAGAAAGCCAGCAACAGAGCTCATTCAAATGAATAGTAAGAAAGGCAGATTAATGTTAGGCTTCTTTACTTACTGTCACTAACGTTGTGTAGGTTCTATCAATACGAGGACGAAACGGTGGAACACATACTTTGTAACTAATAGGTAATGTAGTCTAGTCTAGAGGACTGTGATATCTCGAACGTAATGTTGTCGCTTATTCGGAAACATGGCGACTATCACTAAAGCAGTGTACTATTTGATCAACAGTACGGGTTTGATTAGAAGAAATATCACAATAATGATTAAAACTGTATGTGGTCCACCCTTACTTTAAACTTAAACCGAAATCAAATATAAATTTAAATTGTAACATACTCAGTTTAATCAATTAATTAAATGCCATCGCACATTACAAAAAATCGAGGTAATTGCTAATAAATATTTAATAATAATATAATAAATTCTTCAATGTCGAATATAATTTCCAATATTTTTTTTTAGTGCTGTGACGTTTTAAAATATTTTTTTACTTAATTGCAAATTTGTTAAATGAGTTTTTATTTTAAAAAACGTCAAATTCCATAAATCAACTTTTATTCAATATTATAAATTGCAATCAAAATAATCAGAGAAAATGTTTATTTGGAAAAACAAAAAAATTAGAAATATTATATTTCAAAAATTTCTCAAATATGAAAAACTATTGATTTATTGAAATATTTATTGAAATGGAAATCATTAGATTTGTGAAAACCTTGATTTTATCCGGAAAATGTTATTTTGTTTAATATCATTTACGTTTTGACCTTTTTGACGTTTTGACCTAGTTCATTTGGTTGAAAATTGTGATTCCTAGAAATATAAACTTTTCTGCTGAAGTAAAATTTGTTTACTGAAATAATAAAATATAAAATTCAAAAAGAAAATTTAATTAAATATCTAAATTCAACAGGAAATCAACGTTTAAAAACCAATTTTATCTATTTCAAATTAACTGAATACCACAATATTCTATAAGTTAACAAAAAACGATAAAGTAAATATTTTTATTTTGATATTTTGCCAGCTAAAAACTAATAAAGGATGTAGCCAAAAATATTTTCTTTTACGAAAAAATCAGTATAAAATTATTCACCAATTGAATTTGAATACAAGTCGGATACAAGTCGGACAGAAGGTATGTAAGATCTGGAGTTTATGGAACAAGACTGCAATTTAAGCGAAAATATAAGAAATGGAAGTGTGCATACTAAGAACCTAAGCGGCACTAAGAGCCCTGAACTCATATCAAGTCATAGCTAGTCAAATAAAAGCTAGCATGGGACTGTCTGCAAGCTTTAATAATCCTAGGAAGAGCAAACGGGATAACACTATCCTCTGGATTACTCTAAACTTAACAATTATCTAACCAATTCTTTCACATTTTCATAATTCCCTCTATTCATATTTGGGGTATATCGAAACCCAAGCTCAATTTTGCGGTTCAATAACTTTTTGGTTTTTAAATTTAAAGACTTTAGTAGGTAATACTAGAAATTTATTTCAAGACAGTCATTTTTAGTTTTCATTTAAGTTTCTGTACACACCCTACATTTTTTTCTCGCATTTTCATGGATTTGAATTTTTCCAGGGTTTGAGAGACGGTCATCAACGTTTACAAACATTGTAGAGTTTATAAAAAGGAAATGTTTTTTTTTGGGCTGCAATAAGCGCATTACTCGTTTCGAAATGATTTCACAGTTCATGCGGTTTGATGATTTTCTGGGCGGTCTCAAAGCAATATATAGAGCATTACCTTTATTGAAGCCAGTAAAGAATATCAACGTCAATATCACATATTTTTAAATCCATGTGATTGTTTACTCCGGAAACACTTGATAAAATGCTACTGTGTTAAATATGCGATATATGTTTATATTGATTGATTTTTATTTATATTTAATGGTACGTTATGTCTGCGTTTTGCAAATAGGAAGTCAACACAATAAAGTTTCTGTATGTCAATAATCTTTTTGTTCCAATAAACAGCTTTACCTGCCATACATTTTAATGTAAATTCCTGTGTTTAATTTGATGGCTGCATTACATACAATACAAATGAAATTTGTAAATTTAATGTTCATGAAAGGATGGTTAAAATATTTTGAAATTTCCATATTCACTATTTCAAAATTAATTTTATAGCCTCTAAAATGAACTTTTCATATTTGAAAACACAATTTTTCCACAAATTAAATTTAATTTCATTATTCTAATAAACATTTATAAAGAATTTTTGGAACTGGTGTTACATTGAAAAATTTCAAAGCATTATTTTTTACGTTCAACTATCCGGGAAATGATTTTTTTTTTCAAATTCCTAATCAATTTTAGGTTTCATAGCCTTTTTGTTATTTCTCTGTATAGATAATATCAAATAAATGAAAAACGTGATAATTATTAATAATTGGAAATTTTAAATCGATTGTATAATTTAGAAATTATAGAATATTTTATTGTCTTTTCAAATATTATCAAAGTTTTTTTATTTAGTTGTACTTCAGAACTCAAGTGAAATTAATATATAAATTAATAGAGAATTAGAAAATTTTTAGGCATATTTTTTCCTAGAAATTATGTAAATGATACTTTAAAAAAAATATCTTTAAATTCATTCGTTTTTCAGGGAAACATTCAAAATAGAATTTCTGATATGATTATCATATCTAAAAAAATAAAGTGTCAATAATAATATTTAAGTTCTAGACAATTGTGGGTTAAGTTAAACTTCACTTTAACGAAGACTTATCTTAAAGCTTGCACTGAGAAACCGAAAAAACAGCTAATCCGTAGTTAAACTCTGTATAACATTAAACTCGTACTGTGAATTCACCAATTAGTTTCATAAATTAATTACGTTTAAAAAGAATATAAATGTTACAGCATTAAAAGTTGTTAAATCTAATTAATTTACTAATTATCGTTATTTTATTTGTATTTCAACACAAAATGGTATCAACAATTCTATAAAATATACAAAAATCTTGACGATTAAAGTTTGAATAACAAAAATCATTTATTCAACAAAAATTTGCTAAACTAAGTGAAATTGTTTCAAGAAAATATAACCACTAAAAGAAATCTCACATGTAATTGCTTCCAAACTTTGAAAAACATGGAATTATCCTCAAACACGAACAAATATAAATTTATGATATGAAAAGTGATTTTTTTTTTGTAAATTTCTAAAAATAATGTTCAAATCTCTTCTGGCACTTTGCATTATCCTTTTGAATGAAAAATCTTTGCATAATAATAATTTATGTTATCATATGCAAAAAATTTTGATTTTTCTAAGTAAAATATTTTCATGAAAATTTGAATTTGTTATAAAAAGTAAGTAAAACATAATGCAGAAAAATTTTAAATAGAAAATTGGCAAATTATATAGTGTGATAAATTCTGTAATAAATATATCAAGAATTTTCAAATATGAATTTGTATATGAAAAATATTATAAATTTCAAAATAAACCGAAGTTAACAACATTTTTTAGCTTACTTTACTTAATCATCTTCTATAAAAATACAAACATCATAAAAATGCAGCGCAGTAAAACTTTTGTATGAATGGCGTTTATTGAGTACCGATTGTTATATATTCCATTGTTATGAATTACACTTAAAGTTTCCATTGTGATGAACATGTTAAACTCTTATTAAAGTGGAAAAACTTTTATTATAACTAATTGCATTTAAATCTTCCTTACGTTTCCATTTAAAAAAATGTTGCAAGCTATAGCTAGTGCTCTCTAGGTGCAAAATGGTAAATTAAGAACAGACGAAACGTTAACATAAAAGATTTTTATATTTTGGAAGTGCACATCTATAACAGCAACAAAATTTTTGCATTTTCGTCAACTTTTAATATGAAAAATTATGTTTCTTCTAATTTGGCTAATTGAAAATCTATTTTTTATGTATGTTTATTAATGAGGTATTTGTTATTCTGCGATTTACTAATGCACTACGAACTATTTTCGTATTAATATTACCGAAAGTAATAATACAGATAGCACCGACATAAAGTTATGATACTTGATATTTTTAATGTATTATTACTTAAATTACAATCTTGCGACATTAAAAACTCAATAAATCTATCAAAATCAAACGAAGCGACATGCTAAACAAACTGAAACTTAGTATTGAGTTCGTTGTAAAGTAAAATTTTCATACAAATTTATTTATACATTAGAAGTGAAAAATTATGCTTCTGATTTCACTATTAGTGGTATTGAGCTCATCTTGGAAAAGTTGTAAAATTCATAAATTCTGTTTAATTCAAAAGTTTTAATTAAAAGTGGTTTATTACAATTTGTATAAAAATTTTTACTTCAAAACGATCTCGATACTAAGCTTAGTTTTGTTGGTCCTGCAGTTTTCAAAAAAATTGATTTTATCAGTAAAAAAAATGTTTGGTGGAAAGGTAGGTCTATTGGCCGAATATGATTATTCTGACTACGTATTTGAAATAAAATAAAATTTTCGTTGTTATGACATTGATAATGTGATAAATTTTGCTGTAATAATAATGTTAAAAATCTACAGGAAAAATGATATTATCCAAACCAAAGAGTTCAATCTTTGTAAGTTGTTAAATCAAGGAGTGGCAATCAAATACTATAACTTAATCCTTATGTGGTCAAAATTTAAATTCAAAAAAGAACTAAATTCTGGTCTCATTAAGAAATTAGGAGTGGTCTGAAAAAATTGATATTTAACATTTAATAAAGGGAATATACAAAAAAACTAATTTGATTTCCCTATTTTGAATATAAATTCCAGCAAATTAACATGTTTTTAAATTTACTAATTTGATATTTTTGTGAAACGTTTACAATTAATTGAGCATATAATTAATAAAATGGAAATAATTTGCTTTTCTAATTAGAAACATTTAATAGCCAATCTAATTAGATAGTATTACAAAACTTTTGACTGAACTTTAAATATAAGTTTCGCGCATAAGATAATTAATAATTACATTTTCTTTAAAAATAAGAAAAATTTCTTTGTTAAATTATTATTTATTTTCTTAAAGGAAAAATTATTTTGAATTTTTTGTAACAATTTTTTTTATGTCAATTAATTTGTATTATTTTTTTATACTACAATGCACGATGTGTAACCAAAAAACAAAAATGTTTTACAAATAAACAAAATAAAAAGAAATTTTCCTGATATACGAATTTTCCTTTCAACAATTTTCCTTTGATAAATTTGTAGAAAATTTATTATATAAAAATTTCAAGTGTAAAAATATAAACGCACAAATTTAAGAAATGTAAAGAAATAAAGAAATTTTAATGATTTTTTTGATAATCAAAAATTTTCAAATAAATATTCATAACAATTTATTTCAAAATATCCTTTACATATAAAAATAATTTTTATACATTTTATTATTATTATTACTGAAACTAGAAAATTGTAAATAGATTTCTATATGATAAAACTTATGCTCTAATGAAATTTATTAAAAGGTTTTTCATGTTATATCGAAAATAAGCAATAAAAAGGAAAATTATTAGTCCCTAAGTAAATGGTAATATTATTAGATTTGTTGTAGGATTGGATAAATCAACAGACATCACGAGATATCCTGACCGATACATTGTGGTCCATATGTAAAGTTCCAAAATAAACAAAAATTATACTTACAATAATGAGAAGAAAAATTGTACAGAAAGAAAGTGTTGAAAAGTCCAACCAACAATGTGGCATGTCATGTCCTAAGTATTAATACAGACGTGCACAAATCTATGCAGTCACATACTAGATATTCCAGTTTAGATTATATAGTTACAACCTCACAGCGTCATAATCTATCAATAGAAATCCCTCGATAGATACTGTGTTTACAGATCCAACAGTTGCCAGTAAGGGGGCCGATCAGTTTCCTACAGATTTTTCTATTCATGGACAGAATGATGATCTCTTATTTCTTCTTCCTGATGATATTATACGTTATTCGGTATGCTCCTAGGGCAATATGTAGTTGTGCAGATTCAATTGGATAAAGAAAACCTAGATATATGTGTGCTCTAGAAATATTTCCACACCTTATTGAACAAAAGAAAAGCGTTTTAATTTCCTTTTCAAAATGTCAAAACATTCAAATTTTATTAAATGCGTTTCCTTGTAAATGCAGAATTTAATGTAATAATTTACATATTAAAATACTTAAAAGTTAAAACATTGAAATATAAATTAATTTTAATTTGCAAGACATTTAATTAAATATTTCAATTGATGATAATTGCTTGTAATTATAATTCCTTGACATGTTCTACAATTCCGATAATTGGGTATAAAGATAATTATAGTTTTGATTAATCGAAATGCTTTACTTGTCAAATTTTATATCCTAAAGAAAGGTGATAATAAATTGCATAATTACAAATATTATTAGTTCTTAGAAATTATTTGATTTTCAATAATTATTTCGATATAGATTAAAGAATTTCAGTCAACAAAATGAAATATAATTATTATAAAGGCAAATTCAAGTTCCGAGATAATAAATTAATTTTCATCTATATTAAATTCTGCATTACCTTACCAAATCATATCGTAAAAGTATATTAATAATTTGCTCATTGGCTAAAAATATATATAATGTCATCCTTGGGCAATCTGTCATATTAAAAAAAAAAATTAATATAAAATATTGAAGATGAAAAGTCTATATTATAATTTTCAAAAGTTTCCTCTCAACGTTAAAAATTTTATTAAATTTATGGTACTGACAATAATGTCATGTTTCACCTCAATTTTAATTTATTTTAAATTGAATTTTCCATTCCAGGTAATAATAATATAATTATTATTTAACTTTTATATAAATCATTGTTTTTGAATTATGTTAGTAATATCATATTTCATATTTTCAGATTTTAGTAAATTTCATTTATTTAATAAAAAATTAGATTGGACGATATTGAAAAAATGGCAATATTTGAATTATTATATTTATCTTCAAAAAGAAAATTCAAAAATATTTAAGATAGAAATTTTAATTGTTATTCTCAGAAAAATATTCCAAAATTCTAAAAATAAAACTTTTATTAAAGAAATTAATATAAAAATTTTATACAGTTCATAAGGTAAGGTAAAATACCTATTGAAATTTTATTTGTTATTTAAAAATTTAATTAAATCATTTCAAACAAAATTTAATGTAGATAAGAATTTAAATATCTAAGATAGAAAATCTTTGTTAAATATCTAGAAATATCTAAATATAAACTTTGTTGGTTTGAATAATTTTGAAAAATATATAAATTTCAAATTTTCTTTTGGCATTTTGTATAAAATGTCTATTAATATAAGAAATTTGTTGCCAATAATGAACTTGAAGCTATTTTAATTCTAATAAAATATAAATAAGTATAAAAGGAATAAATTTTCCTTAACATTAGCTCAAATCTCAAGAAATTACCTAATTCAGGATATCGTTAAAACAGAGTAATTTTTTTCTAAATTTTTAGAATATAAAAACAATTTGAAAAATGTGCTGTAACTCGGGGAATAATCAATGAGTTCATTCTATTCAGCTAGCACCGACAATCATAAGACGAATCTGAATATACAAATTATATTCAAAAATGAATTAAGTCATTTTCGACGACACTATAGGATGATTTTAGTGAAGAGGAAAACCGCTAGATGCTCATACACGTAGGTCAAAATTGGGCATATTGTACCCCTCGTATCATTCACGTTACTAATGCCGCGTTGAATAGGAAAACCAGCTACTTAATCGACCGAATGTAAGAATTGGTTTCCAATCCAGAACCCCCGATTAATGTAGTAAGAACCAAAGCATTGCCATCGTTGGTGCATGGTACAGGAACAATGACACAAAAAAAAATTCAGTTGTCTCACCTTCATCTCCATGATTCAGTACTAAAATTCCAGTTAAAAGCGTCACCAGGTATACTAAGATTTTGCAACACTATAAAAAAAATATGAAATAAACTTAACGATAACTTTAATATACTTAAATGTGGAAAATATTTCCGCTTTTGATATTAATCCATTAAAAAAGATCCTTTGTAGAGTGATAACAAATTAAATGTTTAAAAAAAGTGTGAATAGTTAAAATGAAACAAAACTTTTTATAAAGATACCCAAGGGTAAAGTTTATGTTTTGCTGTAAAATTTTGTTTGTTTTATCCAAAAATTGATAATATAAAAATAAAGAATTTTTAGGATTCAAGGTTTAACTTGTGATACCAAAAGGTGTGATATTATTTTTTGTGAAATTAGTATTAAAACTTTTGTTTAATTAAAGTAAATTAATGGAAATATTCAGCACTCGAATATTTTTGAAGACTTATAACAATATTTTTTAAGAAAACAATAATTGAACTTAAATGACAAAATACATTTAAAATAATTAATCAAATTTCAAACCTAAAGTGTTTGAAAGTGTTTCTTCAATCCCATTTATAAAATATCTCCAACTGGTAAAAAATGTTCATTCAATTATAATTTTAATGAATAGTTTATTTTATAGGAACAATCCCAATATTCCCTGCAGGCTATTGTTATTGTTTACCTGAATGCTATTAACCTAAATGCTGCAAAATATATTGTGAAAAGCCATAGGTTATTAAAAATTTATGCCTGTTAGCTTTAATAGATGTTTGTATGATAAAAACTACCAAAGTAAACAAAAACTTTATATATTAAATACCTAAAGTTTAAAGCTTAAAATCATTGTAGAAAAGAAAAAAAAAATATAAATTACATTTTATATTATTATCTATATAAACTATCATAAAGAATGGTCCTTTTCAGGATTTTTTTTTAACACCATAAAATTTTATAAAATAAAAAAATTATTGTTTATTACATTTATTTGAATGTCCTGTAATATTTTCTGGATTGCACTCACGGGAGATAATATTTTGTTTACACATTTTCACATTTATCAGGAACTCGAAAAAAACCATATTCGAAATCAACTTGAAAATGCAAAATCAAATAATTTTTTTTTTATTTTGTATTTGTGGCTATATGAAAATGGGAAAACTATTTAAATTTTTTGCTTTGACTATGATTTGCTTTGGCTAACTTTATTATTATAATGGGAAAAATTTTAAATAATGAATTTTAAATTAAATTGTTTAATAATAAAATACAATTTTTCATGAAAACTTAAGAAATGTCACAAGATTTTATCAATTTTAAATATTAATGTTGTATTTATTAAAAGTTTTAGTGTTTTCCAGAAAATTTTATAATACGAGATACAAAAATTCATATAATTTTGTATGTCATCTTCGTAATTTATTTCATGCTACCATAAAACTTAGTACAAAGAAAATAAGTTTTCGTTTTTCTAACGTAATTTAATGGTTATAAACATAAATACTTACCACACCAAAAATTTGAGGACCTACTGTAATCATTTTTGGAAATGAAAATATTAAAGTTCAGAGTCTCGCGCATAGATGGCGTGGTATGAGTAATAAATTACGAAAATTTTCATTAGTAACAAATATTATTGAAATATCATTTTTAACTAAATAGAGATCGAATCATTACTAAAAGAAAATTATAATTATAAAAATTACTTCAATTCAAAAATATTAAAAATTCGTATTAACAAAAATTATAAATTAAATTTTTTTCATAGAAAACGATCCAATTAATTGTAATAAAAAGGATTCTCAGACACAAAATAATTATTAACTTTATAATCATAATAATTTTAATAAATATTTGTGAACAAGAAAATTAAACGAATCGTAACTAATCAAATTACATTACAAATGAATAAATCTCGTATGTTATAAAAATCTAATGTGGTTTTTTTATGTCTCCGTTTTTTTGCTATCTTATTTGTATAATGTTGCCGCAAAAGGATATTATTACTAAAAAAAAAAAAAAAAAAGGCTTAAATAGTTTGTGTAACCAAAAAAAAAATATTTATACACAGGATTTGTTTTAGAAAGTTTTCTTTTTTCATTAAGTCTCAAAACATAAAAGAGTTTTAAAAATTCTATGTTGTCACAGTTGTTATTGATATGTACACAGTTCATTAAACTCTAACTATACAGAATTATTAACTGAATAATGGTCAGTAGAATTAACCCTTATAAGTTTTTCATTCTAAGGTTTTAATAGTAATTTTTGACAAAATGTGTGGTTTAATTTTAAAAATGCATTTCCGTACCTTAAAATTAAAAAATGTTATCGAAGGATGGAAATAAGATTAATTTCTCGTAACTAAGAAAACAATTTTGGAAACCTTCATCAGGTCTTGAGGTATGGTTAAGCCTTGTGGTATGGTTGCAACATGAGGGTGACCCAAATTAGTGCATTAGCATCGTTTTGCGATCACTCACGTGCCACTAGGCTTAACAAAGTGAATTTAAATCTACCTCGTAGCATTCCGAAATGGTACCATATATGTAGGTTTCTTAGTCGGCAGATCGTTAAGACTGTTAATTTCATACCCGCAAAGTGTGTCCTTCTTGCTCCAACCAAGGATGGACACTTACATGTGAAGTAGGTTATTGTTTCATTCTCATTAAGTTGTCCGCAGCTGCGGTATAGGTAGTTGAATAGGTTGCCTAGTTTGGCCGCGTGCTTGTTTATCGGTCAGTACCGGTTAACATAGAAATATATGTCCCTATTTACGCTATTTAATTGTGGATCTACCACTTTTCCAAGTTATGCATCGAGACTGGAGGTTTTTCTAGCTAGTTCACCACTAAATTTAAGAATTTTCTTTTTGATGTTTTATTTTAATGATTCCAGATATTATGTTTGTGGTCAGAATTAACCACAACACCCTATGAAGGTTAATATACTATCCTTAGCTTTTACTGTCAATTTTATAATTATTTTGAGTTTGTATGGCAGACCTTTTTTTAATTATGTGTGGTTTTTTACAAACACTAAAATTTTATGTATGCAAATAATATTCATAAAAAAAAACTATTTCATTTTATGGATTTACAAAATTTCCAATAATATTATAAAATTTGAAAAAAAAAAGATTATCTCAATTATTTATTTACAACAAAATTCACTTCCATTTCATCTTTAATTTTCTATGTTACACTACTAATTCTAAAAAGCTTTTACCACAAATTGATAAATCCTTTGGATCCTTTGTTTATTCAAAATGTCAACATACACTAAAAAAACTTGTTTAAATTAATATTTTCAAATACATAAACACCATAAACACCAAAACATAAACAGCAAAACCACATTTTGAGTAGATTGAGTACCTAATTGCACAAAATTTAGTATAATTCAACACTTCAAAACACAAATACTCACAAAATATTCAGTTCTTTGAATATTCGGCATATTATTATTTAAAATTAAGCTTTTATGTTTTTTGAAATCTTATATTACATAAAAAGCTATTTCAGCTTGTTAGTCGTTTACATATTGCCAGCCTATCGATAAGATAATTTTATGTTTCTTCTTTTCAATATTTTTAGGATAATTTTATTAAATTATTTTGGTTTTGGTGATTCTGGAAATTATTAGAAAATGCATTTAGAAAAATGTATGTATATATTTAATTATGTGCAATATTGAAATTGTAATACTTTGTCAGGACAAAATATCCTTAAAAATATTTTTTTTTATAACTTTTAATTATATTTCTAGTTTTATTTATATTAATGTTTACTTGTGAATTGAAAATTTTTTAAATTTATTGTAGTGTGTAAATGTGTATTTGTGTGTGTTTCTGTGTGGTAGATTTTAAAATGAATGTCCTTTTGATTATATTCAAAAATAAGAAGAAATTAATATTCTAATTTCCATAATTTTAATTTTTTTCGAATTTTGAAAATTTCCTGTATATGTAACCATTTTTCTATAGCTGATTTTTTCTATAACGCACTAATTCGGCTGGTAACAATCATAAATAATAATTAATCTTTCAAATTCAGTTGTGTTTCCTTAGGCTCAGAATAGAGTTACGCTATGAGCAGAACTGGAAGCTGTGTTGTAGTATATTTTCATAAGCCGACTTATAGCGTCACTCTGAAAGAAAGTGCACTAAAGTATGTGTGGCAACACATTGGTATTTAATAACTTTAACACGCTGTTAATATATTAAACTAAGTAAACTTATTCTAACGCATTAGTAAGCCATTATTAGTGTAACCTTGTAACATTATAAATCGCAGATTATTTGGTACCAATGATTAAAGCCATAATTGGTTTAGTTTTCATTCAATTGAGAAATAAAGCCACATCTTCAAATTCTACGCGTATTACTTTATTTTTCAATTTAAAAAGATATAAAGTCATATAGAAATTTGATTAATAAATTCGGTAATTTATCGCATTTCCAATGAAAAATAAAACCAATCCCAAAAATTCGCTAATATGACGTTATTTCTCAATTGAATGTGAAATGAGGCCATACTCTATTCGTATAAAATTAGTAATTAAATTCGATATTAAATAAATTATTTAATGTTAATTTTTATGTAATTTTTGTAATGTTCACATAATTTTTATTAAAATGTATGAAGCTATTATTCTTAATACAAAAAAATATTTTTCTTATAAAACATAGAAATTCACTTTATAAAATGATTTGATTAGCTTGAAAATTGAGAAATAGTGAATTAGTCTTGTTAACTGCAACAGTGCAACTTAAACTTTTCCAACTAAAATTCAAGATTTTAAATTTTATTTTTACAGATTTTTGTACAACTAAATTTTAATATCGAAATGTTTACCTCAAAATTAAAGGTATATAAATACAAATATAAAATTTTCTAACTATCGTTCTTATGACCATAAAATCTATAAATTAAAAAAGTTTTCGTAGATAAAAACAATTCTTAACTAAAATTTACTATATACCAATAAACAATAAAAAATTGGAGAATATAGTTAAATAACATAAAAGGATATAACTTGCTGCAGGATAAAAATGTTGTTCACAAACTTTTATGTGGGAAACAATTTTCTTATCTTTTATTAAAGTTGAAAAAAAAATTATATTTATATACGAAAGATACGAAACTATAATGAACACATGTAGCATAAAAATCTTAAAATATTAAAAGTAAACATAAAACTTATTATTGTAAGGTAAAGTTACTTACTAAATGTAAATTCTGCGAAGTACTTGATATTTGCTACTGATAATGTTAATAATAGAATTTCAATTGAAATAAATAATTGGACATAATTTATCCGTTTTACTACATTATCCTCCTAAGTCCTTCTCGCAATTTTTTATAAAGGAAATGTATTTTCTTTAAAGAAATTTAAATTTGATTGTATAATAAGATAATAACATTAAAATTATTTCACATCTACTCCAATTTACACTGAATAAATAAACATAAATTTAATATATTTTTTTCCTTGTCACATTAGATTACGTAATGTTAAAAATTCATGATATTTTTTTTAGATTAATTATTGTGATAAAAACAGAGCTAATTAAAAAAATAAGAAACAAGAGAAAGTGTGAAAATGTAAATAATTTATGAAATCATGTTCATCCAAGTTATTAATCATTTCTTACACAGGATACTTTGAAATTTTTAAATTTTTATTAGATAAATAATTTAAGGTTTCTCCATTTGACCAGTTTAAAAAAATATCATTATTTTTTAAAAATTTGTTTCTTTAAGGTTTAATTTCATTCATTCTTAAGCTATTAATTACTGTATAACTCAAGCAAGTTATGACTGCCATTCAGAAATAAATGAAGTAACTAAAAATATCTTCAATTTTTTCTTCACTATCTTAAAACTTAAATAAATATCAAAAGTTGATGACTAAAACTATTTGAAAGCATAAAGTCATATGTATTAGAAGTCAAAACGAATTCTAATGCGAATTTTTTTAACGTGATGAATCGTTTTAACAAGAATAAAACCAATTTTGCGCGTCGATTTATAACTATGGATGAAATATAGATCTACTATTAAACACCCAGAAATAAAACGTCAAACAAACTAATAGTTTGAAGCTGATTCAAGTACACCAAATTTCGTCAAATTAAGAAGTAATTGATGCATTTGTAAATATGGTTATTTTACGTTTTTCTAACAAGAATTTATTAGAAAAACGTTGGTCTAAGTGTTGTGAGCTTGAAGGAGACTATATTAAAAAATAAAATAATTTTAAAATAATTTTTAATCCATGAAATTAATAGTTTATTTTTTGTATTCAAAATTTTGAAAACAACCTTCGTAGTTACATTACAATATTGAAAATAAATGGAAAATTATTAGATAAAAAATGTCCTTGAATTGGATTTAATATCGTTCGTAATATTTATGTAATTATAATATTGATAATATTATAAACACTTTTAATACATTTTTGTAATCATAATATTTTCATTTTCAATCATAATTGATTTAATAAAAAGTAAGAAAATAAATAATTTATCTATAAAAATAAACTTCTTGAACACTAAATCTAAATATTTTCAGAATTATTTAATAAACAATAATATTTTGATTATGAAAATAAATTTATTAAATATATAATTAATTACAGATTTAATATAATAAATATTTTCGAGTATAATTAAATTTTTTATTAGAAAGGAATGTCACGTCATGTATTTAATAACCTATGCTCCGGGAAATAATACGGATATAACTAAAGTTTTATATAAAAACCCAAATTTTGATTTGAACTGTCTACTTTATTTTATTAAATTTTTATATCATGATATTAAATTAACTACGAATACAGAACATTAAATGATCCCGGCAACATAAATTTCATTATATATTTATTTTTTACTGTCATCCTTGAAACATTATGACTGCCATTCAAGGTCAATATACTACCATAAAATCGTATTTATTATATCCATTTAGCAGACAATAACAATGAGATTTATGTTAATGTGTTTATATTTATTAAGGAAAAAAGGATATTTTTGTATATGAGCAATTTTTCGTCCTAAAAATTCAAAGTTTTCTTTTATATCTAATTTGTATAGAGAGAAATCAAATTACTATGCTAATTGATTTGAAGATGATTTGATCAGATAAATGAACCTATTAATAAAATTAGCTTTAATAAATCAAATGTTGATATAGAAATTAAAGATATAGTAATAAACAAAAATTTTGGTTTTATTGATTTATTTTAATATTCCGATCATGGACAACATTTCATTCATTTTATTCCGAAAAGTTTCAAATTTGCATATAAAAATTTACAATTCATATTCAAAATGTAAAATAAGTAAATAAAGAAAAAAAATTATTTATTCATAAAGTTTATAATATAAATTTCTTTTAGTTATAAATTTTAATCTTTTTGGAAACTATATTTTTTAGTGTGATAATCTTTTTTTGATAAATTTCCTTTATAAATATTAAATAACATTTAGTTGCCATCCACAAAACATAATTTTTTTTTATAATTTAAAATAAAAATAAAAACCAACTTTCAACCACTAAAATGAAAGTTTTCCGGGATGTTTGTATCCTTGTCAAATTATGTAAGAAAAACTACGTCGCGAAATATTATGGATTGTAAAATACTTAGAACCACCAAAACCAGAACTTATTATTTATAAGACGGAAAATGGATAAACAAACATTTTTTTTTGCAGAAATTTAATCCTTCGTAAGGATTAAAATATTGCTGTAAACATATAAACAAATAAAAATAATTTTAAAAGTTTAAATTTTATTATGAATAAAGATTTATAATTTTGAAAGGAAGTTTGCTAAAGGAATATGAAATTTTAAATTAACAAAACTAATAATTTTAAATATTGAATTTTGGTTAAATTTAACAAATTTGTGTTGATTTTGTTAATAATTTCCTTTTAATGAAAACATAATGTTAATATTCACATTTTTCTGTTAGAATACCTAAGCAATTTTCCCACTTCTTAGGGGTTAGGTTTAGAGTAAGGTATTTCAAATAAGGTTCTGATAACTGCATCAATCCTCACTTATTGTGATATTTTTTCTAATTATTCGTCATTGAAGCTTGTAGTATATTGATAAAGAAATACAGCTCCTTCAGTGACAGTCACTTTATTTCAAAATGAGTGATAATGTAGCTTTCGAAGTGTCGCAGCTATTTAGATATCAGCGTCTCACAGCCATATAGTATACATTCGGCCATTCAAGTTGGTATACTTTTGAGGGTGTAGTGATCTGTAAGTAAACCTATCATTATTCTGGTTTTTTCTGTTGCTAGCTAGTTATGAGTAGCTTCTAGTGTGTGTCAGCCCCTTAATATGTTCTACTATTTATACTAAAAGAGACACTATTTCTTTTTCACAGTCTATTCCTTTTATAACGTCTTGAATTGGCATATCATTTTTAAATAAAAGTGAATTGTAAAAGAAAGTTATTATTTAGATTAGTAACGAATTTTTAAAGTTTTTTGATAGTTTACAGTTCTCCAAACCGCATTCCAAAAGCGATTAGAATATAATTATTTTACAGGGTTATGAGTTCTGAGTTCAGTAACAGATAATTCTGTACCATTTTAAATTTAATTGTTCTTTACAAATGTTGTATTAAAATTTGTGAAGTTTTGAATAAATAAAATATTTAGTTTTAATTGTTAATTAACATTAAATATTTAATTGATTTTCTCAAATTAACATATTACATATCAAAATTGAAATGGTTCATAAACATTCAACAATTTTATATTTAATATTAATGAATAATATTCGATAATAAATAATTGATATATTAATTAAATTAAATTTATTTTGAATTATGATATTTTAAGGATTTGGCATTATATACAAATAATTTTAATCTGTTTATATTTTGTTGAAAATAGATAAATTATAAGTTCAAACCATCAAACTTTAATAATATACATACATAATTATTACAAACAAACCAAAAAACAAAAAATTTCCATTATATCCTTTTCCGTTGCGGAAGTGATGTTTATGTATAGATATTATTTAATATTTTCAAATTATATTGGTAAAATTGTTTAAGTATTTCATTGATAATTATTTGAAATTGTTTTTTTTTTTTAAGTACTGTTTATTCAGCTATGTTTCAGACACTTTAATGGTTAAATTGAACAACATAAAATTAATGCAAAAAAATTATCTATTCACAATATTTGTAATTGTAAAAAACTTTAGTTTCCACGATTTCAAATTATCGAGAATGGATTCAGATTTCATTCTATAAAATATTGTGAATTTTGGGAAATATTTCATTTTTATTTAAATCGTTCCAACAAGAAAACGAAACTGGGTTTGAACCGAACCAAAATACCATGCGAACCACCAATATTTTTGGAAATCAAAACGAACCAAAATCATGAAACCAGCAAAACCTAATCTCTCGAAACATAAATAACCAAATTCTTGATTTCCATCCATGCTTCAATAAATATAAGATTAAGTATAATAATTTTATTTTGTTTACTGCAATATTTTTTTAATAAAATGGCGGAAAAAATAATATTCCATTCCTTAAATAAAACTTTGTCTGGAAACTATCAAAATAACTACACGAAATAACAAATGAATAATGAAATAATTTTTTTCTATATTTAGTAAACTGGCCGGAAATGTAAGTTTAGTATAAATTTACATGAAACGAACATCCTGTTATAAAAATTGAATCATTAACTAATGCAGTCTTGAAAGATCTGATGATTTTCTTGCATAAAAATATACAAAACACTGAAAGAACATAGAAATTCAAATTTTCTGTGGAAGTTTGTTTCACTTCTTTTTTATGCAGATTAATTTTCTTTCGTAATTTCTGCAAAAACTATTTCCGATTCGGTTTTTATAAGGAAATTACGCGAAATTTTTGGAAGGTTTTTTATTCCTTTAGTTTTATTTTTCAAGCACTATTACAATAATATAGTAAACCGCAATTTTACGTATGGTTTTAAAAAACTTTTATGCAAGTTAAATTTATTTTAGATTGAAAAAGTTATTTTCAAAATTCAAATTAATAACTTTATGTGACTGACATTAACAAATAAATTGAATATCATGTAATTTTTCAATATTTGTAATACTTTTAACTATCTAAATATTATTAAATAAAATAGAAAATAATTTTTGTAGGTTATAATTTAAGAAATAAATTTGAATTGACTGGCAGGGACAGTTTGATTAAAGTTCTTAAATAAAATTTGTCTTTCTTAATATATTCTTAATACAAATAGTACGCCAGATTGGTCATTTTAACCTAATAGGTGATCTATATGGTTTTAAGCTATAGGTTCTATTTCTACTATCCGTTTTTTAATATTTGCAACGATTTATCTCAGTAATATCATTTTTGTGGCTCATACAACGAAAATTACATTATTATTAAAATTTTACAACATTTTTTTACGTGATTCCCTCAAGGGGAATGTACATTACTCTGTGGATTGAATGAAGAAAACTTGTTTTTATTAAGACTGTTTTTAATTTACAAAATTTACATTTTACAATTTACATTCATTTTCATATTGGGTTATCATACGCGTATGAACGAACAACTCGTTCCTTAGTTTGCGTATACGACAAATCCATTCCGTAGTAAATAATCAATAAGTATTATAATTAATTGAGTCGGGACGGGAACCTCAACTAGGCAATGTAATAAAGCAAATAAAATATCTTACTTTTGACTAAAAAAATAGAAGATTCTAATGACGCGTACGACAAACCCATACTGAGTCGCCGACATTTTGTTTAAAATATTTCTTAAGAAGAAATTACCTGACGAAAATCTTTTTTAATATCTGCTTTAAGTTTAAATACAAAATGGCCTTAGCTTCAAATATTCTGCATTCCAAATATTATTTATTATGATTGAAATTGTTTACATGGAAAATATTATTAAATCCAACAATTATATAAATAATAGGTCATTTCTGGACCTGAAGTGCTGAAATTTAAAATACTTTTTCTTTAAGAATAAATTAAACCTCAACATTAATTTACACCTAAGTTTATGATGAATAGAAACTTTTGTTTCAAATATTTTCTGGTGAAATAATATTGTGACAAGTTAAATATTTATGATTAATGCTTTTATAAAATATTAATTATATATATTTATTAAAATCTTAATGCAATAAAAAACTTTAATATCTGAAAATGATAAATATTTAAATTTAATTTTTTGAAGTAAACAATTAGAAAAGAATTATTCACTATAATTTTTCTTACCCACTTGTTAAACGCTTTAATATATTTCTAAATCAAATCAGTTTAACATAATCCTTCTTGAGTTATACATATTTTAATTAATTTAATAGAAAATTAACAGAAAATGTAAATTAATTTAAATTATATATGAATTTTCAACTCATTTGCGAAAATAAAAATAAAAATAATAAATCCATAAGTTAATAAGTTCAAATAAATTTTATTCAATGTGATTTTTAATATTTTGGATGGTATTAAATTTATAATTATTATTCATAAAACCATTTAATAATATTTTTATCACATTTTAAAATTTTATAAAAAAAATCATTATTAGATTAACAAATTTACCTTTAAAGAAATAACACCAGAAACACAAAACCATAAAAATAAACTGTGTAAATTTGTAAATTTTGTTTGAAATAAATATAATAAAAAAAATACCAAAGAAATTTGCCTTATTCCGAATAATTTCATTTGAATACCTGAAAAAGGGTCTATTAAGCCTAACATCAAAATTAGGGTTATTTGTGTTATGTGACAAATATTGTCATTTATGTTTCTATTTATATGTTCATTATTTTTGTGTCCTTTTGGGAATAATAGTAAATTAAGTGCTAAAAAATTTGTTAAAAGGATTATAAAAGGATCTAAAATAAAAGGTGAGTATATTATAAACTAAAATTAAAGTGAAAAGCATAAAAAACACTCAAAATATTAAAGTGTAAAGAATATAAAATAAATATGTAAAATTTTGAAATTGTGAAAAACAGGGATAACAATTTTTTATTATTAATTTGGAGGTTTTACTTTAACAAATTAATTTAAAACGAAGAAAAATTGTAAGAAGGAAAAAACCTTTCCCTATAAAACAATTTTTAATTAAATAGTTAAATATTTTATTGATCCTTAATAAGTTATTTATATAATTTGAAATTTAAATCAAAATTTATATTAAATATTATCTTGTAATCGCGGGTAAAGATGAACTAAAACCTTAAAACCAGGTGAACTGAAGTCAACTGAAGTTGTTGCTTTGATTAAAGAACTGGTATACCTCGATACACTTTGATAATGATGCAGCATTAAACTTGAGGTTACAAATGGGCTCATTAATATGTGGTACACGAAAATCCCTCTCTTTCAAAACCATCAACCAGCCTAATATTAAAAAGTTATAGTTTAATAAATTGTGTAAAATTTATATAAAATTAATTTTACTTCAAATTCCAGATAAATTTTTGTTATTACCTTAATTATAATAATTAAACCAAAATTAAAATTTTATGTCAAAACAAATAAAAATTATCTTTAATTTTTTTGTAATTAATCAATTTAATAAATATAAATTTATTCTGTCACATATTTTTCCTAACTTTTAACAAATTCAATTAATAATTTTGATATTCAACACTTAATCTAAGAATCAATGTTTATGTATAGTAAAACATAATCTTTCATAATTTGATTTCTTATAATGTTGTAGGAAAAGATTTCAATTATTTTTACACTATTCAATTCCATTTTTATTTGCTTGAATGAAAATGTTTATAATACTCTTGAGTACAAAACACATAAAATTCACATAAAATTGTTATGTTCTTGTTAAACATATAATATTACATTAAAAAATTTGTAGTACGAATTGAGAATGTGCACATTCTGATAATATTGTGCAAAAGAAAATTTTTATATATGTACATGTGGTTTTCCGGAATGTTGAAAAAATCAACAGATTCAATATTTTTTTAATTAATTTTCTTTTTTATATGCTAGCACAAAATTACGCAAACAATCAGGAAATATTTAAACTTTATTATATTTAATGACATTTCATTTATGTTTTTTATCATTAAAACAAACAAATTATATTATAGATTTTATTCCGCATCAGAACATAGAACGCGTCAGAACTAGATGGAAAACTACAAAATTCTTTAAACATATTTTCCAATTTCTCAATTATTTGACTGATGATAGTTTACATTTTACTAGTAGTCAGAATAACTAGGAGTGTTGTATTGGACTTGACCATAAAAAAATGGTTTTGTAGTTGTTTTCGAAGTCAGGGAGTTCAAAAATCACCCGCATTAGTATTTGCCAGCAATATCTTCTAGAATTTCCATAAAGGGTGATCGAAATTTTATTCTGATGCCCATTCAATTTCCCATTTATGTGTATATCTAAGATTTGGATGAAATTTGTATTGGTTTCATGATTGTGCACGCTTCATTTCACATACTGATTGATTTTATCTTCTAGTAAGTACTGCCAAAATTTGTAATTGGTAGGTTCATGGTAAACTAAAATATAATCAGGTTAATTTGTCAATAATATTTAATTTATGTTCTATAGTCTAGACTAAAACATTTAATTATTATCATATTTCAATTAATTTTGGTATAAAGGTTGGGTTGGTGATTTATAATTGGTACTAGTTACCATCAATATTCCGAATTATATAAAATACATTAATGTCTTAAAAGATGTGAAATATTTAACAAAGAAGTATCGGTAAGCATTTTATTAATTGCCAAGCTATGTTGGACATAAATCACTTTTGATTCTTACTGGGAGATGCTAATCCTCCTAATTAACAGGTTTTTTGACACTACTTTTGGTATATAATTTTCATTGCTTTCCAAATACCAAAATATATAAAACCAAATTCCGAATGTGTGTCACTCCGATATAAGTTAATGACATAAAAAATAAATAAATTCTTGTTAAAATGTACAAAAAATATAATAATAATAATAAAAATGGTAAATTTTTTTTTGTTAAATTAAATTATGACAAAGTTTTCACCAGTTTTTCACATTTCAGCCATATACAAATCCAATTATTTCGAAATTTAAATTTTATATTTTCTGAAATAATTTGTCCAACAAAATTTAAGTTTATTCGAAAAATATTTTGAAATTATGTTCACTTAACTCGATTACATTTGTATTTCAAATTTCTCATCTTAATTGTATTTTCTCATTTTCACATTTTCATTTTATTTTATTATTTTTTGTTATTTTAACAACAGAACAGGAAAACTAATTACATTTAAGAACTCTATTTCAGAAATCAAATATTTATTATGTAATAACTTTTTCACTTCAACTATGCAGAACAAGTTTAATATTTAAGATTTTGTCAGTGTGATTAAGAATTTTCATTTGTATATGTTTTGTTCGTATCAATCGGGAATAAAAAATAGAACAACATTTACAATTTTACCCTACAGAATACTACAGACAACTAAATTCTGGCTACATTACGATGACATTTGTAGGTCAATTAAAGAAATGTTTTACTAAATATTTAACTATATATACTAAGTACTTCCTTAAATAAGATGAATGTTCATTTTGAAATTGGATTTAAAATAAAATTATAATTATTTAAACTAATCTGTTAGCAAGGACAATTCTTATATAGTTTATAATATCAATTACATTTGATTAACTTTCCATTTTCAAATAAGAATTATGGGAGTGAAGTAGTTTAAATATAGTTAATTAACTTTATAGCACAGTTGGTAGACATTGGATGTCTTAAATGTTCAAATATTTAGCATTTATAAATGAGGAAACAAGATTGCCATATTGTAGCAAATGACCTGAAATAAAATTTTCTACATTATTTAAAACTATATTTTGAATCTTTTTTAAATATATAACAGATGTTAAACATTTTATTTATTAAAAATTATACTTGCCGAAAGGCCATGTGACAGGCTTGATACAAAAAAATAAATTTTACAAGAGACTAATGAAAGTAATACAAAATTGAAGAAAGTAATACAAAATAAGTTTCGTTTGGATTTTAGATTTACTGAGAAAGGAGGATGACAGAAAGGAGGAGGCCACAACTTTTTATAAACATTCTTTTATTTTAGTTGTAGGGAGTTTCCTTTACTATAGTGAATATTTTTGAATCTATAAATTTTGGCGATTTTATTCTTATTTTTCGTTCTCCTTTAATTAGTAAAATTATTATAATAGGAAGACTGAAGAACACTTTATTTTTGCAGTAATGACATTTAAAGTTATCCCAGATTATAAAGAAAGGATCACAATTAAAAAAATTAGTAAAAATCTTTAACTTTCGGTTTATTTAACTTTATCCTACAAAACTTATAAAATATATAAATATTCCCATTTTATTTGAGCAAATTCTTTGCAGTTAGTATTCCTATTAAATTTACTCCACAATTATTAAACCCGCTTTTAAAAAAGAAAAAACTGAAATAAAAAATTTATTTCTTACCGAATTTTGGTAAATTAAATAACCGTATTTGGTAAATTCAAATTTTCACAAAGAACTAAAAATATAACGAAAACTATTTTAAAAATAATTTTTATTCAATAAGAGAAAACCACGGAATTCGTTTTTTACTAAAAACTTTTCTATATAAATGTTAACCAAATTTTCCAGTCGATTTTCTATTTCATAAATAATTATTGTGGGTAAAAACTTAAATTCGGTTTGTAATGAAATAAAATTTATTTTTTATTGTAACTCAATTCACTTAAGGATATTTAAATAGAACAATTGATGAAATTATATAACAATTATTTTTAACCTTCTACCTTTAGAGACAATATTATTAATTAGTTCATCATTTTACGTTTCCCTACTTTCAAATTCAATAATTCATATTATCAGTACTGACATATTGAATATTGATGACATATCGCCCGGCGACCGGAATTTAATTCTGGTCTTATATCGCCAGGCGTTATGTCATGGCATCTTTTATAACACTGGACTATACCAAATATATAGAAATTTATTTAAAATTTTAGCTGTGAATGCTGTCAAATAGTGAAAATTTAAATAGAAGTTGCTAATTGAATTTTGAAAAATTGATTCTTTAAAATTAATAAATTTTGATTTTTAAATTAATCAAATTTATTTGTTAAGCTGAAATCACGATGCTACCGTTACCGTCACTGTCGTTTTGACAGCTGTGTAAACAGCTTTATACCTATTGAATTACAATGCTCAATGTTGTGGTAGAAAAACTTTTACTATTAGCGTTGAAATACTATTTTGACGCAAAACATATTTGCCACGATTCTAAAAAATTGTAGTGGATTACTTGTTTTAATACAGTAAGTACCAATAAGTAGTATCAAATAAAATGTAATTTAAAATATAAGTTCGGTAGCACTATGAACCCAGCTTTAATGTTTTTAATTGCTGTTTTAATTTCGCAGCCCAGCGACGCGGCTTAATTACTTCCAGAGTAATTATCTACCGAAAATAAAAATGTTTATTTTTTTTAGATCACTGAATCTTTTTGCATTAATTAAAATTTTGAATTTGACTTAAAAGTCAAAGTTTGATTTAATTCATACATAAATTTTAAATTAATTCATGATCTAATAAATTTAAATTCAATTTTTCGAGTCTATCAAAAAATTATAAATTAATATAAAAAAATAATAAATCTTTTAGTAAAATTAAAATTATGATAAATTAAATTAATTTGATATAAAACTGAGAAACCAGAAACCTATATAAATCTTTTATTTTTCGAAGACTTTGTACCCAGGCAACGATAATAATTGTAGATTACGTAAAAATTAAATCAATTATTTGAGAATCTATAAAATATCGAAAGAATGAATCAAGAAAAACCAAAACATAAAACCGGTAAAAAAACAAATCCATTAAATAAAAAATCGACTGCTATTTTGAAAACTAGAAGCGTTAAGAAATTCAAAGCAGCAGCACGTAAAGTTCAAAAAAAGAAAACTGATAATCAAATTAATGTAAACAAATAATGCCGAATCCATGAAAATGATTATTCATCATTCTCAATTTTAAGATTAAAATGTAATTTATTATAAAAATTCATAATGTATTTCAATATAGGTTTCTGAAAAGAAAATTTTTATTAAATTTTATATTTTCTAAAAGCAATACAAAATTTCTTTTTTATGTGTTACTAAAGGCTATGCTTTCATTTTGCTGTAAAACAAATGACAGCAGTTGTGCAGTAGTCCAGTTATAATGTACATAATACATTGCGGTCAACAATGACAGCAATTAATCGACTGCGAAAAACGTCTGCGAAATAAATGTTATAATTTCTATGAAAAGTTCATAATATTGGAAACGGAAACCAATTATCACTTAAGCTTTGTATTAATATCCAGTTTTTAAATCATGCACATTAACCCAGAAATTCAATACGATTGAACATTGAATCGAAAATCTCATATTGGCATCAATGAAAACAATTTGATAATTCTGTAAAAAACTTTGACGTTTCTATAAAAAAATTTAACGTGTACTAATTCTCAATCATTCGCATAGTAAAATATGGAAGTTTGGGTAAATGTTGAAAAAAATCAAACATAATTACAACCTAAAAATACTTTCATAAGTTGAGTTTAGAATGAAAATCTTATCAAAAGTGAATACATAAAAAATATTTAAAAAAAGTTGTATAAATTCCATTTTCCTTCCAAAAGTATCACAAAATATTTCTCTTCAATTATTTCTTATTTAGCTACACAAAACATAAATAGCAAATATGATTTTCAATATAATATGTTCACAGTCTATTTAATTTCAAGTGAAACATAATTCCATGATCAGAATTTTTCGAAAATATATTAAATATCGTCTCTAAATTAAGTTATACGATTCGGCTATATATATAATCTAAAATTATAAATCATAAGTTTTTCTTAATAAAATTTGAAGAAAATTTTTATATATTTTTAATTTTTCCGTACCAACCAATATTTATTAAGAACCAATAAATTTTCAAAGAATTTTAAGTTTATTTTCAATTGAATGATTCCAACTTCCGTGTGTATATCATGCCGGAAAAAGGATATTGAAACTTGAAACAAACAATTATTATTTATCTTAATTGGAAAGGATAAAGTTTTTAAAACTATTTCAGATTAAAATTAATAAATAAATACTTTATTTTTATTAAAATTTGTTGTGGATCAATGAATTAAGTAAGAAAATTTAATCTAATCAAAAATTCATTAAAATAATAACTGAATGGAATTTGAGTGTCATGTCCAGAAGGATTTTAGTGACTCCATAAATTATAAGTGCACGTTTTATTAAAAAAAATATTATAAAATTATAATTTAATTCTAAAAGACTTTATCATTTTAATTATGTATTTTTTTATCTAAATTACTTATAATGACTTGGCAACACATACGAACTGGTATCATAATAACAAATTAATCTCCTTCCATAAGTAAAATTTAAATATGTAATACAATTTGTCACACACTAAAATTTTTGTAAATGTAATGGTTAGATAAATATTATTACTAATGTGTTGGGTAAGTGAAATAAATAATTGCTATAAGAAAATTATCATTTTATTTTTACATCCTTTTTAAAAAGACATTAATCAGGAAACTATTTATCTTTTAGATAATTGTTATTCTTTTTCCAGGTAAGTTGACTAGTGGTGATTATGTAATTAACATTTCTGTACTAAAAATATAAAATTTCTGTTGTCTATGCAATATAAAAAATAACTTCCAATTTTGGTAGAATTATTCATGTTATCCACCTTCAAAATTGCCGACTGTTTGGTGGAGACAAAAATAGAAAATAGTAAGTAA
Organism: Rhamphomyia laevipes; assembly: GCA_963920725.1. NCBI lineage: Eukaryota > Metazoa > Arthropoda > Insecta > Diptera > Empididae > Rhamphomyia > Rhamphomyia laevipes. The sequence continues at coordinate 54,347,074 of OY987257.1, forward strand.
AATTGGAAATTGGAAGTTGTTTACTAAAACTTGAGAAATTCGAAATTGTTTACTACTTTATTACTATCATTTTTTTAAATCAGGCGTTAAGATTGAATATCTACATACACCTATAAATTCCAAGCTAAGAGATCAGTGCCATAAATAACGTGTCAGAAACTATGATATTAAAGAACTTAAGACATAAGAGGATATATGATAACTATTTGTTCGGATAACAATGCGGGCCTTCAAAGCCTTATCTAATAACTCAACATACTGAAAATTTGTAAATATTATATAGAACTAATCTTACTCTATTAGCAATTCATAATAATGTAAAGCTTCTATGGTCACCCAGCCATTGTATGATTGAAGGTTTAAAGCCAGATTATATACAGGAATTGTACAAGCGATTCTTAGGAACAAGCGATTCTTAGGAAGCGTCCAATGAGATTAGGTTTTACTCCACTCTCGACGTGTTGTGTATGTATGAAGGAAGAGGTAACAATGAAACATTTGTTGTGCCATTGCCACTTGGTTCAAAATAAAAGATTTATGAAATTTGGTAATTTCTTTCTAGAAAACGTTAAAGCAGCGATTAAAGTGAAACCGATCAAGAATTATTTCGTCATTATACAAGTGGGATGGTTCGACACTTTATAATAATGATGCAGAGTTCGCCCAATTTCTGGATATCAAAAAAACATAATCAAAAAATTCAATCCTCATGGAAAACTTTACAAGCTGGCAGAGAGAATAATTGTAAACCTTTTTTTATATATAAAACTTATTCAAATTAGTTTTTCATTAGTTTGTATACAGAACAATAATTTTGTAATTACTAAAAAAATATGTAATTTATAAAATATAATTTTTAATAAGATATTATTTATTTTAGTCAACAAATTTAAAACACCAAACCTTAATTTAGTGAGTCTATGTTTTCTGATTATACTCCCATCTACAAAATAAATGTATATAAGTGATTTTTTATTTGTAAGATATTTTAACTTTGATTTGAATAAAATGCAATAAAAAGGTGTGTTGTCAGGCAATGAGAAAACGTTAATTGGAATTACAATAAAATGGATTTGTAGACTTTAGTCCTTTTGTAAACAAAGGTAACAAAAAATACACTCCTTAAATTGAAAAACGTTTGTTTGCGTTTTCAACATTTTTTTTTCTTATTTAAATACCATACCAATTTTAAATTAATTAGTTTAAATTTTTCAAATATTTTTTTATTAAATTTATTAACCAATTATCTAATTTGATTGCATTTAAGCAAATATTAATTAACTTTAATTTATTCACACGATATAGTCTTATTTCATCACATAAAAAGTTATGTTTTTCTAAATTATTAAAAAAAAAATCGTTTGGTATCATTATTAAAATAATAATAAAACGTCTTTGCAATGACGCTACAACCCAAATCATTCGTTAGCCTCCTCAAAAAAAATGTTTAATAAAAATGACATTTTATTAAAATTTAGATCTACTAATACAAATATTGATTCCGAACCATATGTTTCTTTATAGTGAAGAATCATTTAATTGGAACAACCTAATGGTTTTAAATAGTGAGACATTGGTCTTAAAAACATTAGCATGCATTTTCCCAGTCTTAAAATCACAATTATATATTGCAAAAGCTGAGTCAACTTAGAACGATATTGAAATCTTCGACTAGAGTTGAACATGAACCCGAAACATAATTCATAATATAGCATACTACCTCTACGCCATCGCCGACCCACTTTGATATTTCATTCCTTATATCCTAGCAGGATTTCTTTTGATAAATCTCCTCCAAATTATAGAATTAGTGGCTAGCTATTTCCAAGATCCTTAATTATAGTCCTAATGAGGAATGATCAAATGTTCACAACCCTGATTTAATTTCTTAACACAAACAGAATTGAATCTTTCTCAATCACAAAACTTTATCATTTAATTTTATAAACATAATTTCCAAATTATTTCCAATTTCCATTTTTCGTTATGGTCTTTTCAACCTGAATTTGAATTGAAAATAATTTCCGTTTTACTTTTTTTTTCACTGAATTGCATATTATTGAATTTATATTTAATATTATAAAAGAATTTTAAATTGCACAAATCAGCTTTTAATATTCGATTTTATTTATAAATTTTGAAATCATAGGAGAATAAAATTAAATCCTTTGAAACATTATATTTATTTCAACATTTTTTAAAATATAAAATTATTATTGATTATATTGAAATTTTTGTTAAAATCAAAATTATTAGATGAAAAAATTTTGTTTGTAGTCAATTCCATAAAAAATAATATGAAATTGAAAGAGTATAAATTTATTTTCCTTCAAAGTGGCATTTCCAATAACGAATGCATATTGACGGGTTTCATACAGGAACGACACTAAATAGTTGATCGACGGTATACTATATTCTATTTGTGGTAGTATTCCAAGCAAAACGATGTAGTAGATCATAGTTGGTTCATAGCTTCAGAATGATCGATGGAGAAGTATGTTTTATATGTGGTTAATGCAATACATAATTGAATATCCTTTTTTAATATGAGTTCTAAAAGATTTCGGATTTCAACATTGTTTTGAAACTACAAGCCCGCAAAGTTGAAATTTAAAAGAACAAAATTATACATTTTTTTCTTCGAATACTACCACAAATAACATCCGATCAACGATTTAGTGTCCACCCTGTATAATTAAAATATCAATTTACGAAATATGATTTTTAAAATTCTAAAATCTGTTTTACTTAAAGCGTTGATCAATTATCCCTTCTCTCTAGAATCTAGATATTTAAATATGAACTCTTAAACTATTACAGCTAATTTTTCAAATAATCATAATATATAAGACCCTTCAAAGTTCACAAAACAAAAAACATCCAAACAAAAGTTAAGTGTTGAATAAGTGAAAATTCTAGCACGAATTATTTCATAAGAAAAATCTATAATCAATATCTGAAAAGGACTAGTACCTATTATTATTTTAAAAAAAAATTAAATATTGATAAGATATTGACATAACTTCTAATCTTAAATAAAGATAAATGTCTTAAAATACAAAAATCTTGATATTCAATATTTATTTTTATTTTTCAATCTACCATCAACTTTAATTATATCAAATTCTATGGTAACACACTTCAAGTATATTAATAAAGAATTTAATAAAATCATTGACCTTGCATGGCAAAGTGAACAAGCAAACACTTGTCCAGAAAATCAAGATAAAAAAATATAATAAAAATTTATTATTATTATTTTTGTTATTGTATAGAGTCCTTTTTAATATTGGCACTTTGCCTAAATGAATATTCTTTTATGAACTGAAAATTATTTACATTGAAGATAAGATAGTTTGACCTTCAACATTATAACTATTACGAAACCTTAAATATGGCGTAAATAGAATACAAATTATTAATACATTTTATTTGGGCTGTTTACAATTCACAAATGTTTACAATTTACAATTTTCTTATGTAAAGCTTTAACTAAGAAATCTATAAAGGCTGTTTTAAAGTATATTATAAAGATAGCTGTTAATTTTTAAATTAATCCTTGTTTTAAAACAACAATCCCTCACACCCTATAGAGCTTCCAGACGTGGTACTGAGTGATTTCGAAAGAATCAAACCTATACCGTCTAAGTACAAACAAACATTGATGAATATAATTGTTAAGTATATTGAAACTATAATATTCTTTAACAAATAATTTAGGTACCATCTTTGCGGTAAAGTAAACTCCACAACAAAGCTTCATATTTAATTGAGCTACGAACCAAATTAATTTAAGTTTTTATATAAAAAAAAACGTACAAACAAAATGTAAATATTTTCATGTTTATTGAGGTTGCTAGTTGCTATATTACATAAATCACAGAAATAAATATCTTTGGCCACATCATGGCATCACTATAAAAGAAAATGAAAATTTACCAATATTTTATGGTTAAGTATTTCTCTTTATAATTATTATTTTCCTTTCAACATTCTGGATTTGCAAATTGATTGAATGCATACTGAAGCTTCTGATTATAATTTCAATTTAAACAAATTTGTGTAAGTTCTGAATTATTTTACAGGAAATATTAATAGTGTAAGCTTCCGGAAGGCATTTATTTCGTTAGAAACATATATATATAAGCATTTTATTTTCACATTTTGATATATAGATTTATAATATTTATGTTGTTAATTTAAAAAATTTTAATAATGTCCCATTGATAAATTTAATTAGAAATATATTTGTGTTCAAATGTAATTTAAATATCTGAAAATAAATTAAAAATTTTGGTTTATATAAAAAAAAAAGAAATAAGAAAATTGTCAGTTTTCTCTTAAATGGAAATTATCAAAATGAAACTATCAACTCATATATTAAAATAGAATTTTCCAATTTTAATAAAAGATATGGACACACATGGGTATTTAAATGAGAAATGTTCATAAATGACAGTATTATTTTGATAGTTTAATTTGAAAAATTAAATTCGAATTTAATATACAAAACTTGAGTTGTTCTAGAATTGGTAAAACAAATTTTTGTCCAAGTGATAAGTTATATTTATTAAGAAATACAATAGTTTATAATTCATATTTACATATAAACATATATACATTTATGTATAATCATATTTACATAGAACAAAAGTCAAGCTATCATTTTGAAAGCTAATAACTTTTACATATATGTAAATATTTAACTTTTAAAATGCTTAATTATCAGAACTTAAGAAAATCATAAAAATAAATTGGAAATTTTAAGAATATGATAAAAAAATATTTAAAGTAAATTTACTAAGTAGCTAATTACTTAATTGCTAATTCAATTTTGTACATAATATAAAATGTTGTTATAAATCAACTGCAATAATATAAAATATTCCACTTTATATTGAACAAATTATGATGGAAAATTATGTTTTTATAATTATATAACCGTTTTCAATTAAATTTATTAAAATTTAATGTTTTCTTACCTATTTGTAAGTGAAATTATTTTATAAAATTAAACTTTTATACTTGCATCTTTTCTATTTAAGAAAATTGAATTGTTATGCTAGTACCTAATAATTTTGAAATAACAAAATTTTATGTTTGGTATTTTCAAGTACATAATTTGAATATTAATAATTTTAAATATTATAATTATAGAACTAAAATTATTCCTCATCTTCCTTAATTCACATGGGATTAACTCTAATTATGTTAAACGTTAAAATAATAAAAAAAATCAGATTCTTTGTAGCACCTGTTAAACATTAAATTCTGCTGTTGTTGGAAAATTTATTTTAAAATTATATAATTTGTAGTTATTTTAATAATATTTATAAATGGATATGCAATTAAAAATACTTATTGTAGCTTGCGAAATGTTGTTACTTATATTACATTACATTTAGTAATGTCAGACAACAAAGATGGACCAAAAAATTGACTGCAGAGATGATCTTCAATATTTTCATAATACATGGATGAGGACTGCTATAAATAAATTATAATCGAAGTTAAAAGGGGAATATTTTACAAAATTACAATAAAATGAACTAATTATCTAAATTATGTGAAAATAAACAATTGTATTGTATAGTTTATAAAAATTAATTATTTCAAATGAATTAAAATTGTAAATATTATGTATGTTAAAATTATAATAATAAAAAATATTATTAAAAATCATATTTCAAAATTTATTTCAAAATCTAACATGGTTAGAATAAGCGTTAAAAAACTATCTTTTATGCTAGTACAAAAAGTAATATTTATTAAGGAAACTTTGAAAAATAAAAAGTAATTTTTTAATATTGCATTAGTTTTTTAATATAATTTTTTATATTACTAACTAATAACCGGACACAGTGTGATCGAAAAGTATGCACTGGGATTGGTAACAAGTAATCTATGCAGGAATTGCATGAGGCCAGAACAGTATAATACTCTGAATCATTAATACTCTGTGCCATTTCATTCATACTACCCTAATCTAAATTAATAACAACAACAATTAATCTTTGGATAGAAATTTTCATATTATTAAATTGTTAACTAAATCAGAACAAAAAAAAACTAGAAATTACAAATAATAACCTATCCATAATATAGTCTGCCTTTTGGTTTTAATGTAGTGGAAAATATATGTGATCAAACGCTGAATCATGGTTACTGCATGTTGAACCATTCCACTTCTTTAATGAATGCATTTTACATGAATAAATTTACATCCAAAAATGTAAATCAAAAATTATATTTATCATAAAAGTTTGATTACATTTTAAAACCAAAAAATTATAAAATTCTTTGATAATTTTCATAACCAATATAAATGTATCCTTTTTAGAAATACATTAACTTTAAAAGCTATAAAATATCATCCTCAAAATAAATTGAACAAATCCATGTAGATATTTTATGAATCATAATAAGAATAATGCTCATATTTCTTCAGGCTATGTTACGAAAGCATAATTATGTCAGATTTTGAATTATTCGTTCCATAGGAATTCGTAGCATAATGATACTTTGTCTGATTTTATGCACATAAAGAAAATTTGAATTTAAATTCAATAAAATATGTTGAAAAATATGAAATACAACTAGTAAACATTCCATTTATGTTTTGAAATATACTATACAATTTGTTTTAATAAAAATAGTTAATATATAGAAATGGAAAGGTTTATTGGTACTATAATATTTCATATCAATAAATACAAATATTTTTAATAATTATTTACAAATTTAATAAATATGATTTACAAATTTATAATATATTTACAATTCAAAAATAATTTATTAATAATATCGATAAATTGTAGAAATCTCGTAATTACCACAAAATATTTCATGTAATTAATTTCAATCAGATAACTTTGTATTCGGTCAGATTGTTAATTGAACTTTTAATTATATCTTTAGTGAAATGAAAATTGAATTAATTAAATATCAATACTAACAGTATGTATTTATTGCATCATTTAACAAAATATGCAAACATTTATTGCAGATTTTGAATGATAAAAAGAAAATTAATATAAATATTACATTTTAACATGGAAAATTAAGTTTTAATTATATTTAATCGGTTAATCGGTACAATTATTGACACCCACAATTTTCGGTATAGCTATTAACACCTACACCTTGGCTAGGATTTTTATAATTATAGTGGTCTGATTTTTTCAAAATAAATCATCGTATAACAATTGTGAAATTTTTCTTCCTTGACTTGAAAATTTCGGTATACTTTGTTCAAAATTTAGGAAGAACACTTTTCATGAAACCTTTTGTGAAAATTTTTAAAAACCGATGTAAATAATAAATTGATTATATTTACAGATTTTCTTATTAAATCCAGCAATTTTATATTTTAATATTATAAATTACAAAATTTGTAATGATTAGTGTACAAATATCTTTGGTAAAATAAGATATTAAAAGTAGTGTCAATGTCAATGGAGATTTGAATAATTTCATTATTAACACCAAGTTGTTACTCAAAATTGAATATTTCTTAAGGATGTCAACAATTATACCGATTACTTTATGCTACTTAATATTTTATGCTGCATACGTTATTCTTTTTTATAATTATATATATGATAACATTATATTTAATGAAATTCTGAATACTTAATTTCAATACGTAACATAGAACTATCTCATATTTCAATCTAAATATTTTATATAAAAAAATAAGATTATATTTTAATAAAATATTTATGTTATTCATTGATAACAAAACTAAAGTTCCTTGAGTAATCAAAAATAATTAGTTACATTATATAATAATAATTATTCCGCATCTGGACATGTAGTATTATAACTAATAAATTTATGAGATTATTCATAAACATAATTTTGGCGTAAACCTAAGCACTTTATTATCAAAATACATAAATTATGAGATTATTATGATTTAATTATATATTTATATACTAAATTATCAATTTATGTACATTTTAGATACTGCGGCCTGCGGTTATATAGTTTTGCTGTTAAACTGTGTTTAAGGTGTACAAAAGTTTGGAGTCAAAATAAAAGATTATTGAATTATTACTTTTGATATTTTAAACTACAGATTAATAAAATTATATGATTTTATCCATGATTACATTAACTGAAATTGCAACATTAAAAGTCTCTTTTTATACATTCAATAATTTTGTAGATTTGCACATTTAGAAAACCAAATTTTTATAAGAAATGTTAAACATTAAATTTCAATTTGCCTAGATCATTTTAATAAATTGATAATTTCTAATTGAATAGGTTATCAATGATGCGAAACAAATCGATTATTTAAATTTATCGATAAAATATATAGGACTAAACTTACTTGCAATATTGTCTACGTGCATAATTTAAATTTGAGTACAATTTAATATTTTACAAGATTTTCTTATTATTCAAAACGGAAAGAATATTAAAGTTATATTGTAATGAAAAGTTTTCAAATCATTTAAATGAAAATGACAAAACTGATATCGGAATTTCTTAAGTTTCCAATTTATATATAAAAAAAATTACAACTAAATTTATAAAGCTGATTATATTGAATAAAAGTAATAGTTCAATCTATTTATTTTGCAAGTTTAATTAAAATAATGGAAGTAAAGGTAAAAGCAATTGGAAAATTAAACAACATTTTCAATTCATTTTAAATACTTTTGTAAGAATTTGTAAATGTTTTTGTTTCAGTTAACATCAGTTGAAATGTAGAACGAAATACTAAAAACTATCAATTCGACTCTAATGAATTTCTCTTTTGAACTGATACCCAAATAATTAATATTCTTCGAAATTTTAAATAAAATTTTAGAAATTTACATTTTTTGTTATTATAATTAAATAATTTTTCATCAAATTCGACATTTTTATTATTATTTCAGAAAACATTTTAATTTCAACTTACATATAAAAATTACCTTAACAAATTTGTTTGGTTTTTATAAAATACCCAAATCCTTGTAAATCGTTAAAATCAAGGAGTGCTCCATCAAATATACAATCCGAAATGATTTAGTAAATAAGTTCCTGTAAATATGTAAAATCTGAATTCTAAAAAAGAAACAATTAAGAAGCATAATTCTTAATATAAAGGGAGCGGTATGCAAAACAAAATTGAAGATTTTATATATTTAACTAATAAAATTTTTATCTGCTTATCTGAAGTAAGCTGATTACCGACACTCTTTTAATCAATATATAATATAGCATGCAATTTATATATGAAATATATTAACATCTTTTCAGGTCTAAATGAATAAACTTAGCCAGCTCTTAATTTAATATATTTAATTTTTAACGTACCCAATGGCCATTTAATTTAATCGATTGACATTAATTGAAAATATTTATGATATAATTAATTGGGGATAGAACTCAATTCGATGAATCTGAAGTGTTACTTACTGCAGGAGCTTCACAGTTTTTTTTTCAATATTTATGGTTACGTTCTTATTGTTTTCAGACTGAATATAGTCAATGATTATACAATTTATTAGCGGTGTTGATTGGATATTCTACTATTTCATCATGCGAGCCTTTAATCATAATGATTTTTGGATTTACAACTTGGAATATAAGATTTCTTATCGTTAGTAGAAATCATAATCTGAATAACTCATGTTTGGGAAAGTGATCATAATTTTTCAATCTATTATATTCAAACCAAGGTAGTAACTATTATATTCAAACCAAGGTAGTAACTATCAAGTAAATTTTTTCAAAATTTATTTCCATAAATATTATTCTCTTCCATGTGTAGTCTCATCTGGAAATGATGTACACGCAAGCTAAATGTTTTAGGTCAACAATAAGATTGAATTGTGATGGTTCATGGAGTAATTGTTGTTTTTAAAATTTTATATTGTTCATTATTTTGGTTCCTGAAAATTTCGGTGGTTTGTTGGATGGTTCGGTTCAAAACCGTGGTTTCCAGTCCTGATTAGCACAATATAATCTTATTTATATTATAATATAATCAAATTTTTTGTATATAATTTTAAATTGTTACACAAAAAGTTGTTTGTAAATCCAGTTTTTTGAAAATAGGTTAACAAAGTTCAATATCTGAATTATATTTTTAAGCTGTTAACATTTTATTTTTTTTGTATATGGTAGTAAAATATGTAATAGCTTTAACTAAATTTACATTTAAAAAATGCTAATAAAATATTCTAAATTAATTAATTTCTAATTTTTAATTTAAATGTAACACATTTAGCAGTTTATGTGTAATATTTTAATTTTACATCTAAAACATATTAAAACTATTTATATTATTTACATATTAACATACATATTTATAATATGTAATTACTTCGTTTAGTAAATTAAAGGATAATTTTATTAAATATAATACATAATATGATATATTTGATTATTCAGTTAATTACGTGTGTATAGTTTTAATAGTTTCATAGTTCAAAAATAGAAAGTTATGATATTTAATTAAGCTAATGCCATTGAAGTTATTCTTATGACTCTTTCAATTAATTAATATCTATCAATGATTACTATCTATAGTAATATTCAGAACACTCTGTAATTTTCACTTACTTTGTAAAATATTTCGACATAATTCTTGATTGTAACGAAATGATTTTTTCCTATTAAATATTTGTTTTCAGTTTCTTTAAATTAGTAAAACATACAAAAACATTTCTTTAAAAAATGTAACTTTAAAACACAATATACAAAATTAGAGAAAAATATTCAAAACAAAAATATAAAAATTAATAATCTAAAAAACAAACATAATTTGAAATAAATATGAATAAATTTTTTATCACGTAATCAATATAAAAAAAATATTATGCTAATTTAAGTGTTATTTAAAAATTTGCACAATATTGAAAACAAAAATGATAATAATTCTAATAAAATTTTATGTCGTGAAAAACCAAAAAAAAACAAAATTTATATAGTGATATAATTTTGTCGCATGATATATAATAATTATTGTGCTTTAAATGAAAAATTTATTCATTCAATATATTCAATTTGTAGTCCTTAAGTAATCTACTGTTAAACTAACCTATGCCTAAAAATTAGCTCAGAAAATACCAGAATAACTTAGATTTAGGTAATCTTTAAATTAATTAAAAAAAAAAACATAAAAAAAATGTTGTAACTTAAGTTTTAATAACTAAATTCCAAGATTTTCCGAAATTTTTAAATTATTTTATTATGAAATAAAGTTAAGGATGTCCTAAGGGGATGGCATAACAAATATTTCCCTCTACATCACGAATTGGTGTTAAAAAATTTGTGAGTAATAAAAATGCAACAAAGCTTTCCCAAATGTAAAATTTGTGTTTCCTAGAAAATATTTCGTGGGTTTAACCAGAAAATTTTAGAAATTAAAGAATTATGTAAGGGACAAATAAAAAAGTGCGTGTTTAAATATTAAAATTCTGATGTTCTGCAAAATTTTAGATTAGTTTTTATACAATTTTCATATTTTTTAGAATATATAATTAACGTATAGCCAGTATTGGATCAAAATTACATTCTTTGGGTGGGTACCAGGCTCAAAAATTTATAATTATTTTTCTTCTTATTATTAATTGATCCTTAATCTAAATTTGTTTTATTAATTAACTGAAATAAAATTAGGTATCGAACACAATTGCAGCTTTCAGACAGCATGAAAATCCATTCTTATTAAAAACACGTTATATGCTTATAAACAGTAACTGGTTCATGCTTCAGACATCTTCAATGTATTAATCCGACACTGAACTTATTTTTCCTACTAAATTTATTAATGTATACGTTCAACTGGTTGAAATCTACGAATTTTCCATACACTTTATTTTACAGAATAGAGGGAAAAATATACTGCCAGAAATTGTTGTTCAGCTCGTTTACTTTATTTCGCTGAAGCTATTAATTGTTGTTTTAGTTTTAGTGTTAATTCAAATTATGCTCATACACCATAAATTTATACTTTAAAGCTGAAAATTGGCATAGAAAACTTAAATTCATACAATTATCATAAAGAATAGATTTTCCAGCACAAAATATATCAAAACATTAAATTTTGGCATCTAAAATATTTTCTGAATTGCATATTCTCGGGAAATAAAAAAGAAACTAATTAAAAAAGAAACTAACTTTACCAGGAACTCTCAAAAAGGATACAATCCGACATACATATTTACTTTATCATTTTCGTGATTTGTAAAATATAATTCTAATTCTACAATAGTTTTCTAATATAATATATCAAGAGGATAAAATACAAATCGTTCACAATAAAATTAATTACAGCAACTTCCCCGGATTTTAATATGTTTAAAGGAGGCTCATATATTAAACATTAAATAAAATTTTTGTTAGATAAAACTGTTATGTATACTTCGTTGAAATTTTACCAAAAAAGGGTTCCTCGAAAAAAAAACATCAGATTGAATGGTTCCATAATAAAAAATTATTTAAATTTTCTTTTTTTTTTTACAAAAATCCTTTCCTTTCAGTATTTTTATCATAGTAAAAAGGAGTTTCAGAACAAAATAATTACTAACTTGTCATAATAATAATTTTAAAAAAAAATGAAATGTTTATGCACAAAATATTAACGAATCATAAATAATCAAATTAGGTACATTTCAAGTGAATAATTTTTGTAATATCTAAAGTGGTGGTTTTTTAAAATGATGGAATTTAAGGCTAAATATATTTTGGAATTCTGTATTTTATATCACTTTGGCATAAAATAATATACTTCATATGTCTATAAAAAAAGGACTATTGCGAACTATATAAAATAAGGATTAATATTTCGTTTGCAAAATAGTAATTAAATATGTTCCATATAATTTTTTTGAAGGTGAACGCAATTGCATCAAATTCGAAATAGCAAAAATATTGAAATTAGTTGAAATTAGTAGATTTGTAATTTTACAAAAAAATAATTGTATAATTAATGTTACAATAATTATGATATTTCTATTTAATAAACAATTGACATATTAATTAAATTTTCAAATTCTTAAAAGGATTTTTATAGAAATACTGGAAAGTAAAATCATATTTATTTAACAATTTTAATTTAAACTTATAAGATTTTATTTCCTTTGATAATTTTCTTAGGAAACATATAATTTCCATATTTCTTCACCAGCCCACTCTATTCTGTGCCATTCTTTTTCTCTCTCCTCATTTCTTCATATTTTTTCTATTTCTTTCATCACGGTTGTCATCCAAGTTTAATTTGGCCTACCTACGCTTCATCTTCCTCGTGGACTCCGAAGGGCTATCTGTTTTAAATGTTTGTGGCTTTCTCAGTATGTGTTCATTTTATTACCATTTCTTATTCCAAATTTGTGTTTCGATTTGTTCTTGTTTAGTCATATTCCATAGATCACAATTTCTGATTTCACATATAATTCTGAAGCAAGCCAGATATCACTCCCCTACATATACTACAGATTTTACACACGTTTCAAATATTCTAATCTTTATTCTATGGGACAGAAGTGATGTGTTCTACACTAGCCATATCTACTACACGTAATTATTCATTTATTTAGTTTCATTAATCAGCTGATTCTCATTCTTCATTCGTGCATCCGTTGGTTGATATAATGCTCCCTTGTATAGTTGAATTTTACTATCTCTTCTATTGGCGTACCATAATTATCTGTCTCTGGAAGTCTTCGTTATCTTTGTTTTTCTTATATTTATGTGAAGTACTTTTAATGTAAGTTGTTCCTCTTATAATTATACATATTTAAAAATAGACGATTAATTATAAATTCTCATTAAAATCATAATTAAAATAATTCACCTAAAAATGTATAACGTACTCAAAAATTGTAATCCTATTAAGGTTTTATAATTAACACATGCTTTAAATAATAAAATTTTATAAATTTATAATTTATGGTAAGAGTTCATTAGGATAATCTGTATTTAAAATATTTAATTTTATGTGAAATGCGGATGTATATATTATAAAAAAATAATTAATTAATTAATTAATGTTATTACAAATTATTATTTTTAAACACATCAATTTACACATTTCATAATTTTATTAAACTTATTCAGATGGTTTTTTATATGTCATATTTGACTTATTATATTTAAAAACTTTGGTCAGAATATTTGTCAACTTATTGATATCCTTCTACCAACCTTGCTCTAATTATTATTCGTTTGTTTCTTCATTAACAATAGAGTTGTTAGGTAATACATTAAGTAATATATTACTTCATCATTACTGCAGTACCAGATACTTCAGTTGAAGTACTTCATTGAATTACCAAATATTGTGTTAGTACTTCAAAATAATTAATTGAACTGCCGAAGTAATGCAAAAAATACTTGAAAGTAGTGAATAAATAAATTTTTAAAATATTATCTCAGGTTTGATATAATTAATCTTCATTTCCACCGATTAAAATACCTTTTAATTTCATCATATGGATTTGTAGGCTATTAATTATATTTGAAACAGATTACAAAGCACAATTTTCATCGTTTTCTTCGTCGTAGAATTAGATAAAAATAATTCGTAAATTTAATCGAATCTTATTAAAACTATATACATTTATTTTTCTCAAACAACATTTCCTAAAAATATATTTGTTTTTCCAATTTTCATTTTCTCGATCGAAAAGAAAACATTATTTGTGTGACAACATGGACAAAAAAAAACCTTCTTCAATTTGAATGCACATGTGGTTTCAGTTTAGTATGAATATTAGCAAATAACAAATTTATATTAACTTTTGCAAGTTTTAATAAAAATTTCTGAAATTTCTGAAAAATAAAGAAAATTTTTAATCAAATATCGTGTTCCCTAAAATTATATTATGTTTTTAATATTTATTATATGCCATAGAAAATTTTACAATTGAGATTGTATAAATTTAATTCAGGTCACTTTAAAGTTGATATAAAATAATTTATAAAATAAATTTTAGTATTTCCAATTTTATAATAAATAATCAAACATTTAAATATCTAATCTTAAAATATCTACCATTATTCAATCCAAACGGCAATGATGTGCGTACATAACATCTTTATCCGGGCTTGACAGTTTCATAATCATAATTATTTACCTATTACTAAACATAAATTATTTTGTCGATGATTGTCAATTTTAAAAATTAGGAAAATTGATGGATACAAAAGTTTAGATAACAATTATAAATATGAAATTTAATCAGGACATGAAATTTCATTGATTTAAGGTTTTAAGTTTGCAATAAATGACTTGATGTTATGAAACTGATCCACTACAATGGCTAGGAGAACACTGCTCTTTTCTCCAATAATTCAAATTAAAGTTCTTGATAATAATTATTTGAATATAAGAATATTCTGTTTTACGACTTTCAGATTCTTGTTTAGAGTTCGTATTAAAACTTCTGTTTATAAAAGTATATAGAAATGTAAAAGAGTTGAAACTGGAACAAGACAAACTTCATATATAAAGTGTTAATAAAATTTCACTATTTTGAATACCAGTTTTTATACAAACAACAAGTCCATCTCTGGTATACCAAGAATTTCTGCAAGTTATTTTAACAAAATTCGTACCAACAAATTTCATAATGTATTTTTATGTAATGTACAACATTAATTATATTTGATAATGGAAACTTAATGTCTTTATTCTGACATTTTGAATTTACTCTTAAAAATGTATAACCCAAATTGTTAATTTTATATTCAGTTTGCCTTCAGTTCTTTATTTTAATAGAATATTTCCAAAGTGGAAGTACAGAATTTTCATTTGGAATATAAATTTTAAAATAATATTTTTGTAGGTGTGAATTTTATTTTGAATTTTTTATTGCTCCTAAACATGAAAAAATCCAATAATGAATTAGATATAATAAATTCCACATATAAAGTATGTTAAACTTTAAAAAAATAAATTAAGTTTTCTAAATTTATTAAAAGTACGAAAACCAATTTAAAAGCAGCTATTTTTAAACTAAATATATTCACATATTTTTATGTAAATTTCAATATAAGTGCAATTAAATCATTTATTTCATGATAATTTTGATAAAAGCATAATAAAACTTTTTTGTTTCAGTAAAAAAAAAAACAAATATAGTTTCACATTTCATCCTATATCCTTAAATTATATATGAATATGATATTTCCTATTCGCAGCATACGTTTTACATTAATTAATTTGATCCTTGTTATTTGTTATCAAGGATATCCAAAACTTTATTATATAATAGACTTATCAAAACCGTTCTGCTCTATGGATAATTTTACAAAAAACTCTAAGGTCAGACAGTATTTGGACTAAATTGTCAATTGTATGACCTATTCAACGATGATTATCCAACGCATAAAAGTTAAACGAATGCAATGGCTAGAACATGTGGCAAGAAAATAAGAAAATACTTCAATCAAAATGGTTTACGATTCAAATCCTGATGGTCGCCGTAGCCTAACCTTAGATGGGAGCTATGAGTGACTTAAATAAATTACGATTCAGTAAATTCAGTAGATTTTAAACATTTTTTTTTAATTTAATTATTTTGATTATTAATTATTTAATTAATTTTTATTTTTATAAATATACTGAATAATATCAAAATAGCTAATTATCTTTAAAACTATTTGGATTATTTTCAAGTCCATCTGTTTCATCAACATAGCCTAATTTATTTATAATAGAAAACTGAATTTAGAAAATTCTATAATAAAAATTTTCTAACAACAAACATGAATAAATTTAAAATTATCCAAAAAAAAAACATGAATTTTCATAATTGAGTTTTAAATTGTTGACCATTTAAATTAATTTTAATTTTTAAGGAGCATTGAATTTATATGTTTAAATTTTCAAATTCTGTAGAACATTAAATAATTTTTTTTTTTAAATTTTTTAGCTTTTAAAATCTGGTTTTCCTTGTTTTAAATTGTTATATAGTTTGAAAAGTAAACTTTTAATGTGTGGATTAAATAATATTTTTACATTTTATGAATTTCTATTATCATAAATAAAATTTAATTTATTATTTTCATGTCATAGTCCAGATTTTGTTGACTTTTGCTTGTTGATTTATTTAGTGACAATTTAGTGAAATTTAAAGAACATTCATTGTTTATATAAACCTTCACTTGGTCATATGAAAAGCTGGAAAGATTGAATAAAAACGTATAAAAACTTATAGTAAATGAAATATTTATTGATAAATAATTACGAAATAAATTAAATAAAATTAGTAATTGTGATTATAATTTTGCTCTATGGTGTTTAATTTTGGGAAATAAATAAAATATTAATTCTAAATTATAAAATAGATTCAACATCAAATTATAAATGACATATATTTAGAGAGGATATTGTTTAGAATATTTTGCAATATAAATTGCATTCAATTCATGAGAAATAGATTAGAATTTAAGGTTTTATGAATATCTATTTGAATTCAATTTCAAATTTCTATTAAAAAATATGAGCAGTCCTTAAATGTTATTTTTTGATATATGTGCACATGTTAAGGAGATGGACTATCGACAATATTGTTTAATTTTGCTCTTGAATATGTTAGAGGTTGAAAGAAAGTTGGATATCTGCATTTCAAATAATATGATAGTAATAAAAAAATACGACGAAAAAAGATGGTTAAAATGAGTAGAAGAAGATAATGGAGCTATAGAAATTCGAAGCTGGAAAGCTGTTGCATAATATCGAGCAGTATGGAAGCCAAAGTTCATCCACGATTGTAGACCTAGATATGAAGAAGAAGTTGACATTGCAGTTGTCACAATTATTCTTTATTTGTCTTGTTGTAGTTTCTTTTTCATCATTCCAATTTTCTTCATGTTCACTAACATTTATTTTGAGTATATATTCCCTGTACGTTCATACCTGAAGTTATAATCATCATAGTTTTTTATGATATTTTGAGAAGTATTCATCTGTTGGTTTATTTCATCATACGTCGTATAATGCATTATTTACGTGTAATGCATTACTTACACTTTCTCGTTCTGAAAGTATAATTAAAGTTAATAAATATAATGTTAATTTAATATAAATAAATATCATTATAATAAATAAAAGGACCATATAGTTAAAATAACCATAAAACATTATACATATAATCAAAGAAAAGGATGCGTATTTGGAATTCGTTTCGTAAATCTTAATATAGTCTCAATGAACACGTTATGAAAGCCCTGTGAATATATTTTTACAAATTTACAATTAAATCAATTTGTTAATTCCAAATCTTTATTTTTTGACATATCGATCAAACTAGTTAGAAATCACTATTGCACATAACTACGAATTATCTGTTCTCCCTAGGATTTTATTATGTGTAGTATTTTGTGATATTTATGAACTGTGTTATAAGGAATAATATTTTACATTAAATAATAAGTCTATTTATTATAAACTTTATTCAAGAATAATTTCGAAAATCCGAAATAAATGCAATGTTTTAGAAAATAAGAGCTGCTTAATTAAGCGTGTAATTAAATATTTTCAAAGGAACAATTTCGCGTATAGTGAAAAAAAAAGTAAAAAATCATAAAACATCAAAGAATCTTTGAAATATTGTCAGCAATGATTATGAAATAAACGGAAATTACGTTTCACAAAATATATTTCCAAGATGTATTTTATACTATAGTATAAATTATTTTGTTAGGATAAAGATAATGTCATTTTGATTCTCTTTAATGGCGATAACAAATGTTTTCAATATTAATTTATTTAAATAATATAATATTTAATATTTGCTAAAATTTTCCTTGACATATAAGTTTTCTAATAAGAATTATCTAAAGAAACTGCGTTGTTCATCTAATTAATTTTCGAAATAAATTTATATAATTTGAAAAAGTTTTACAATATTTTTCTTGTTAAATTAGAAAGATATAAAGATATTTAGTCCAGATAAATTGTATCATAAAACATAAACTCACAATTTATATTTATATAATAATTCCCGATCAGCAATTTTTTAAATTTATTAAATACATTATTTAAAGTAAATGGAAGTCAAACAAGTCTGTCGAAAAGTTATATTCCTTTATTAAATTCAACGTTAGTAAAGATATCCTTATCATTAAAAAAAGACAGAAATATTATTTTTATCATGAATATGAAAAATTATGGAATTTTCCAATATAAGTGAACATAATTGATTAGAAATAGAAAAAACCTTTTGTCTGGATAAGTTCCTTTCCAAAAATGTGCTTCAAAGAAAATTTCAAATTTTAAAAATTTATTCTTCATTTTTATAATTATTTTAAAATTTAAATTATAAAAGATAAATATTTTCTATCTTTGAAGAATAAATGGCTAATTAATTCTTAAGTGCAGTGAAACTGGTAAGTGAAATCATATTGGTTATAACCTCATACGTGGATACTATGAATTGTAACTAATACAAAAAATAATAATCAAGAAATTTTGAATAATCAAGGAAAGGATCCATCCCTTAACAAAAAAAGAGTAGGTGATCTGAGTATGGTAGGAATTCTAGGGAGTGGGAAAAGGAGCAATATACAATGTCAAAAAGGCTAACAATAAACCGCTTCGCGAAACATCTTAAGTGATTTTCCATGCATAGAGGAGTATAGAAAATTTTGTTTATTTGAATGTAATTATTTCGATTTGGAAGACCGAACTCCAACTTTATAAAATTGTAAACTTTGGGACATATTTAAATTTAAATTTAAATTTGGCTTTTAAATATATATTTTTTTAAATACATATATATATATATAATATTAGTGCCTACCATTTCAGAATAAATCAATGTCTATATCCAAATAATCGAAATTTCAGTAAGCAAAAAAATTATATAAAATACAAAATAAGATTAAATAGAATTTTTGTAATGTCGCATCAATTTCATCTAATACAGAATATTGCTATCTTCAAAAAATAAATATATTATTGTATCCTATAAATCTTTTAGCAATATAATAATCCTTTTTCCTTTACAGTATATAATACTCAACCGTAATATTTATATTTATTGTTAAAAAACCTTTACTTTTTATAAATATTTTATATACCCAGTAATGGTAGATCTAGAAGGGAACACTGAAGGCAAATGGCACTCTCAGAATTTTAAAAAACTGACAATAATATCCATTGAATTTATATACATACCTAGATCCGATACTTTTTCCGAATTTAAAAATTATAGAGGTACGTACATTAAATACAAATTTTGAAAATTATTCGCAAGATTTATTACTTAGTAATGCTAAAGATATTTCTAAATTATGGTTAACTTAACCTTGAAAGAAAAATTATGCTGCAACAGTTTCTGTTTTCAGAACTAACAAATACAAAATTTCAAATCAGTTTGATAACTAGTTGATATAGCTCAATTTATTGGATGTTCAATGCCTTCTTCTGTGAGTTATATAAAAGCTATTTGGTCCAAAATAAAAATGTTAACAGCTTCCGAAAAAATCTGGCTAATAAAATAAAGTTTAAATATAAAAATTCATATAAAACTTTTAACAGTTTACAATTAGTTTGGTAAATTCAATAAATACTTTACTAATTGCTGAATTAAAGAGAAATAAATAAATAAATAATAGAATTATTATAAAGAAATGTCCAAATATTTAAAATTTCTATATGAATCACAAGGAAAAATGTCAATAAAATTCAAATGTTTATTATTTTAAGGAAATATGAAATAACCATAATACTAAAATCATAAATAAAAAATTTCACCATAAATCAAAAGTTTATTACCAACCATAAAAACAAATTATATTAAAATTAGATATAAATCAAGTATCGATATTTTTTGTACTGGGACATAATCCCACAAGACAAAATAATGACAAATAAATTGGTATTAGATAAATAAGTATTATTTTTTACATTCAATAATCATTCCAAACCCCGGAAATTTGGATAATCCTGACAAATCAATGTCCCAGCAATATAATTTTACCGCCAAATGTATTATAATTCCATATTGGAAATATTGATTTGAATAATATAAATTCACAATTGAAAATTTGGTCAATTTTGGAATTATAATATTTACATTAAAGAACATAATGAAATTATGACTTGTGGGATCATGGTCCTACCAATTCTAATATTTAGATTATTATTGTGATATATATTTAATATTAAGGAAAATAAAATATAAAATTTTCATATTTTGAAAACAAAAATAATTTTAAATTTATTTTAAATAAAATGTTGCCAAATATTTTATTAAAATGTCGTTTCAGAATTTTGAGAGATTTAAAATTTTATTTATTCAAATTTAAATTTAATAATTTAAATATAAAAATGTTTCTGTCTGGTTAGCACATGACTTTTTTATATGAACTTTTAGATAGATTACTAATGTGTTTAATATAAATAGTATAGCTAGTCATGAATATGAGTATCCACACTCTTATGAAATCAATAAACAGGGAATTGAAACTATCTCAAACCATTCTACTTTAACTTACTAGGAATTATGAATGTTATGTTATTTGTTGGAGTTACTATTTTGATTTCGTTTTTAAAATGATGAATTCCTTGCTCATTTTCATAACTGCGAATGAATACTTTATACTAACAAACACTTAGTCTATTAGCTACATCTGCAATTAAATTATTTCAAAGAATTTTTCTGCAAAAGACCAAATTATTAATAATTAAATTAGCCAATTAGTCTTTGCTGATAAAGAAATAAAAATATTTCCAGTAATTAATATAAAAAAAATATAGCTTAGAAAATGTTTCAGTCAAATTCAATTCCAAATATGGAAAAGTAAGAATAATACTGAAAAAATAAATTATTTCAATAACGACTTTAAGAAGACACCAAATAAATAAATTGGTGATAAAATAGTACCAACAAAAATTTTGTCTTTTTGTATAGTCTCCTAAGAACATAAAATTCATCCTAGTTTAGATTAATAATTTATTGAATTTAATATTGTCAAAAAAAATTTCGGAAAGAAAATGGAATTAAAATAACATTAAATCTTGTAGTAAGTAAAAAATCGATACTTTTTTCTTATTTTCGTAAATTCTATTTCTTTTGATATAACGAGAAAAATATTTTTAGGTCCATTTGTTTGTAAATTTATAGACTTCATTTTAGTCCAAATAATGTAATGGAATAATATAATCAGAACCAGTAAATTAATATAAATTTGTCTGTCAACAAACTAAAGAAATTAATGTACTTTCAGATGAAAATTACTAGAAATATTTCGCCTTTTATGTAATCTACTTTTAATTAACTAAAACGAATTTCCAGAACTTTAAGCTATAACTTTAGAACTCAGAAATTAATTCAGTAATTATCTAAAAATTTAACCTGTACAACAACGAATGGAAATGGACTTTAAATTAGTTTCTTTTTACTTTAAAAAGTTAATCGGGTGGGCTTAGTCTTTCAATTTTGTAAAATAAATTTCAATTTTTAAACTGAAATGTAAAATTTTTTTAAGCTGAATCAAATTTAAAAGTTAAAAAAAATCTGACCTCATTATCCTATTTTTCCTGAGCACAGTGCTTTACATAATGATCCACTCAAACTTAAGTTAATATTTTTAATAAAAGCTGTTATAATATATAACAACTTTTTTGTACTGAAGCTGGAGCCTGGTTTTATGGTGAACTTTTTATACAGCTCATCGGTAGTTTCCATAAAAGAAAATGTCTGAACGTCTTGTATAGTAGACAATCTTTGATGTAACGAAAAAAAAATTGAACATGAAAATTATTAAATTTATTTTGGCTGCCATCCTGAATAACATAAAATTTATATTTAGATTGACATTCAAAGTTACTTTCGGCAGCCAATAACAATGAGATAAAATATTAATGATTTTTTATTTTTAATAGAAAAAAAGATAAAAATAATTTTTGAATATATTTTTCAAATGTTGCTATTCAGCTAAATCAATATTCCAAAATTCTTTATCGTATTTGTGTGCAGGAGTTCAATTAATGATTCTACTTGATTCACAGATGGACGTATTGAAAAAACTAAGCTGTTAGCTAAACAGAAGCTTTCATTACGAAATTTTTATGTTAAGTACACATAGAGAGAGATAGAAATATAAGTGGAGGGGAGAGAGATATGTTAAGAGCACACGTATGTTTAATATCCAATACCGATGAACAGTTCTCAGGGTCTATAAAGAAAAAAAATCGTTGAATCTTTAGTTCCGTCAACGTATCAATGAGGTTTGTAGTGCGAATGAAAGATACAATTCCAACCAAACTTAGCTTTGTGCTGCAAACATGAGGGTAGGCGCAAAAAAGTAAGGCTCAATCTCCGGTGGTAGCAGCTGTGGGAATACTTAACATATCCGGAAGCTTGAAAATTGTTGCGCAGGACAGAGTCCTCTAAAAGAACTCTCTTTTTCGGTCCAGGCTAACTAAAGCTGTAACGCCGAATATGTAAGTAAATACGGTGAATATGTTAACAGCTAATTTAAATACCTTTTATATTATAACTAACAAAATTTAATATAATTAAATATTCTATAAGTTACTCGAAAACAGTAATTGTAACTCAAATTTTAATAAGTTTTCAATATATTTTCCTTTAATTATAAAATTTATAATCCTCTTACAACTACTAAACTATAATTTTTATTTCTTTTGATAATTTTAATAGAACTTTTACATTAATTTCCCAATAAATAAAAACTTATATTTTAAGAAAAGTTTGCTTGATGAGTAGTTTATGTATTGGTAAAATATTGGGAAAATTATTTATTATAAATACGTGAAAAACTATGCTTTTCAGAATGTTATATTCACTACAATATTTATGAAATGATAGAACTAATAAATATTAATTTAATCCTTTTTAAGAAAATTGTAATTTTAGTTTGTAAAACCACACAATAACAAATTTAAATATAATTTCACTTCATTACAAAAAACTAAACTTTTAACTTTTAAAATTATTTTTAATTATTGTTTTAATGATGATCATATATTTGCCACTTAAAATATGTTCAAAGGCAATTTATGATTTATATCAAAAATAAGATACCATTTGTCACAAATAACAATTTTTCATATTAAAAATGAAATTTTGTAAATTTTATGTATTTAATTTCGAACCGAGAAGCAATAAGTTTCATATAATATAAATATCCTTGAGATATTTTATATAAATTGTTTTTTTTTTAAGGGAAATCATAAGGAAATCAGATTTTTATGAGTATTTAGAAATAACAAAATTATATGAAAGAACGTTTGAAGAATTAGATTCTATTAAAATTTCATATTATTAATTTTGAATTTATAACATTTCAAAATATCAATGATAATATTTATTTTAATTTCATAATTGCAAATGTTAATCATTAAAGAAATGTAGAATTTTAATGAAATTTGTTCAAAATTATAAGTTTAATTAATTTGGAATTATATGAAAATTTAATTTTATAAAGTTTAATATTTTTGATTAAAAATTATTTAAGTTATTAATAAACCATTTATAGAGAAATTATTTGAAAATTTTATAATGTTAATTGCAATACAAATTAATTGTTCATTGCTGTTTTCTTCATTTTCTATAATACTAAATTAGATGTTCATCTGACACTTAATAATTGCTTGTTTGATGTTATTATGTAAAATTAAAATAGATATTAGCATAACAACACTTCAACTTATATAATTAAACAAAATTTAACTATAGTTAAGTATTAAATTTTATGAAAATATTTATATTAATAAAAGGTAATTTTCAGAGAAGATATTGAAAAAGTTTCAAAATTCTATCAAAATTGTGGAAAACGTCATGAACATGCAAATAATCGAATTATTAATTAATTTCAGTATCTTTTATAAATTAATTCATTTCTCATATTTTCAAAGAATTTCATTCCATCTTAATCATATTTTTAACTAAATTATATTTTTAGCATTACAAATAATGTTGATAACTTTTGATATTTATTACTGAATTAATTTAAAAGTTTATGCTAAAAATTCATACTATAACTCTACTCTAAACTATAACATCTAATCACAAATCTATCAAATATGCAATGATGTTTTGACAATAAAATATAAATTTGTCTACAGTTTTCTTTTTGTAAAAGAATTTAAATTTAAATGTTGAGATATAATCATTACGAGAATCATTTTCCATAAGTAAAATTTATAATTACTTTTCAAAAAAAAAACATTTACTAATATTCCATTTAAGGATAACATCAAAATTAAGGATAACATCAAAATTTGGGTTATTCTGTTATGTGACACATACAGATTTATTATGTTTCTAGTTATAATGTTCATTATTCAAATGTGTTCTTTTGGGAATAAAACTAAGTAATAAAAAATATGTTGAAAGGATTATAAAAGGATCCATAATAAACTAAAATTATAGATTGACGAATACAAATAATATTCAAAAGCACAAATATTTCAAATGTTTACCCAAAAATAATGAGAAATTTTGTAAATGATTCTTGCTTTGTAGTGGCGTCAATTTTGGACCTTCATTTTTAAAATATTTAAAACAAGTATTTTTACATGCTAATATAATTTCGGTCATAATATTTTTTACGAGTAGTTGTGGCAGTGTTGTAACATGGAGATTTCAAAATCAAATGAGTAATTAAGTATCTAATCAGCTTCATGATACAAATACCAGTTTCCCTTTGCGAAAACAGGTTTGGATCAGCGAAAACTAGCAGAATGGGAGATATTGTGAGTATAACTTGATTGAGCTCTGATGTTGATGAGTAACCACTTGCATTTGGGTTAGAAGTTCTGAAAAGAATGCTTCTACTTCCCTTTTAATCAATGATTCTGTTATCTATTTCTATAATCATTTGTTTTTAATTTGTAAATTTAGTTGTTGAATATAATAATTAAATTTATTAATGTAAAATTTATCTTTTTTAATGAAGTTTTTATTTTACTAATTATATATTTTTAATTAATTATATATTTTCGATTATTTTGTTACTAATTAATTGTATTTTTAATACTTTTTTAATATAATAAGTGTAAGCATACTTCATATTTCTAAAAATGACGAGGAGTCATAGAATAATTATGAAATGTTGTGACAGAGAAATAATTTTCTTTACGTTTTAGATGGTGTAGTTTTTCATAATATGATGTGTGTAAATGCAATATTTATTTAATACTTCATTCGTGTTAAACCGAAACCGTGCAAATCGAGTATCATGCAAACCGAGAATTAGGGTACAATCTAATTACTAAATACAAAATTCTAATTAGTAAATATAAAACACGGTTTTCATTGGTGTACTGATAATAATTATGTAGTCAATATTGATTAAATAAATGAAACTGAATTAACATTGATTTCAACAACTTTTAAAATTCCACTGAAACTTAAAAGTTTCCCAAATAAACCAATATTTTTTAAAGCTAATTCTGTTAACCAAACATGTAATTAAGAAAAACTTTACGTGACTAAAACTTTTCTTAAAATTCAAAGAATAAAAATTATTCCTATGGCAAGGTAATGGTAATTATCTGGAACCTCTATTATATAAACTTTCCAAGTTAATTTAAAGTTTTAAAATTAATCATCAGAAACATCTGAAAAATTGGTGGCGAAATATTTCTTATATTATTTTGTTGGTGGGTCAAAGAAAATAATGAAGATGAATTTTGTAAACCAAGAACAGACCGAGAACAATTTTTTACTGAAAAATTTATTTAAAATCCGTGTCCACAACAAAATTCCATTTGATTATGAAATAATTATATTTCTGCAATTTTTATTTAACTTCTTCTGTTTAAGAATGGAATTATGGAAAATTTTACCCACCATTTTTAGGTACTGTGAACTTACTAAACCTAAACAATTGTCAAAAAATATAACTAAAATAAAAGTTCTAACCATTTTTGTGTCCTGCTTTATAATTTATTTAAATAAAAAATCAGTGTTTAAAATTCAGTGTTCTTGGTAGAAGAAAAATCACGTTATTTGCTTTACAAGTTTCGAAATAGTTTGTTTAACAAATAAAAAAAAAAGTTAGCCGTCCGTCTTTCATTTAAATAAATAATTTTTGTGGTTGGGAATTTTTATTTAATTTAAATATATAAAGGAAGAAAATTTATTTAAACTGATGATTTTAAGTTTACTTAAGAAAATTGAAGAAAATTAAATATTTATAAATTTTTTAATTGTTTTGGAAAAAGTTTTTTTTATACAGGTACAAAAAAAAAATCAATTTGTCATTAGCTGTGTCCATAAATTTAGATTTTAATGACATAATGTGAAAAAAAAAAATTTTTATATTATTAATTATGCAAATATTAATTTATAGAAGAGAAAATAATTGTGAATGAAAAAGTAATTTTACCCCATATTTTTAACTTTTCTGACTAGTTTTGGGTTGCACTAAATGGAATTCGACTTTAAACTGCAAAGTTATGAAATTACTTTAACTGTTGTACAATTCCTGTGTTGCTTCTATTAAAGAATCATCAGTTTTCAGTCATTATAATATCTTTTAAATCAGAAACTTCTAAAACTGCTCGGTACTTTCAGTGAGTCCATATTAAAATCTCTAGGTTTTTGCTTCTACGAAAAAAAAATTAAAAAAAAATATTTTATATTTCAGATTTGAATGTTATTTTAAAGACACATTGGTTTGATTAGGAACGTGTCTACCAAGGTGCAGGGAGTATTTTCTAAAATATAGTAATTATTACCTGATTTGAATTAAATTTGCAATTGGTGTGTGTAAAATTTGAAAACGGAAGCTCATGAAGTCAATGTGAAAATACTCAATAATATTTGAAAAGTTCAATAATCTACAACTACACCTAACAGATTGATTTTATCATATAGTTAGTGCTCCTGAAATGTGTAGCATGTAGCTTCAGTGGATACAAGGGAAACTTATTTATGGACAGTTTAGTTTCCTAAGAATGTTCTATATAATATTCAATTTCAATAAAATTTTGTACACATGTTAGTTTTGTAACCCGTTTCAAAATTCTGAATTATATAAATTTCATACTGCGGGTCTTAAAATATTTGAAATTTTCAACAAAAAAGTGTTTTTTATAAACCAATTTTTGTAACAAAACATTGTTGAGCATATACTACGAATTATCTACTTCCCTAAGGTAGCAGCGTTTTAATCCTATTAATTAAAAAAAATTATTACGAATGCAAAAATGTCATGATAATTAATTATTATACAATATTACGAATTCATTTGAATTTTCTCGTTTTTAATTAAAGTTAAAATAAATCCTACGAAACAAATTTACATTAACAGCTTTTTAAACACAAATTAATAATATATTTTTTTGTTACCAGCTAAAACAATATGAATACAAAATATGGTAATTGGGATATGTACAATTATGATATGCCATACGATATATGTATTTATTGTAGCATAAAAATCATAAATTTATTGGAAATCATGAACCGCAAACAAACCATAATTACATGAGCTGGAAATTTACATTTATTTGTGTAACTTTTTATTATTGTTTGTAGTTACTCGGGTTACATTACAATTTTGTTTAATTTTTTTTTTATATATATACAATTCAGAATTATTATGCACGCAACAATGCATTGGATACAATTTGTTGCAACAATAATGTTATTTTTAATGTGACCAATAGCGGAAGGAAAATTTGTATCATTATCAATAAAAAAAAAAAAAGTAATTTATATGCAATTTAATTTTAAGGCAAATATAATTTAATAGATAATTTAAGAAAATTACCGATTTCCATAAATTTGTTATCGAATTAAAGAAAAATTTTATGAAATTTAACATTACAACTTAAAGTTCACTGTAAATATTAATATTTTTTGTTTTTGAAGCATTCTTTGTGTATTGAGATTAAAAACTGAACAGATGACGATGAAGGAAGTATCAAAGTTCTTTTCAGAACAGTGAACACCGAAGCAGGTGGTAATCTTAAATTTCATGGCTCTTATGATTAATCTATCGATTCAATAGATGATTAATCTACTGATTTAAAAGTATTTTTACTGAATCAATACAGAATGGTTGAAGTATGTAGTATTGTTCTTTTCTGAACTGAGTAACAAGAATCAATCAAGTGGTAATCTATTGATTCACTTTTTTTTAATTGATGGGAAAATTACTACTTAAATATTTTTCCAATTTTACGTTTCAATTGTTAATTAATTGAATAATTTGTATTATAGTTCTTTTGACTTTGACACCTACTTAGTTCATTCCTGTAATTATATGAACAATTTCATTATCTTTCTTTAAATGTTTACTGCTTGCACTAAGCTGTTTGTGAACTTAATTGCAAATAGTGCATGTGAACAATTTTCTCACTATATAGAGAAAGTGCGTAGTGAACAAGTGCGTATGTAGAGAAACAAATGGATTGCAATGATTTTAAATGATTGATTCCTTAAATTTACTACAAAACACAGTTCAAATCAATTCCGATTTTTAGACAGACATCCTAAACCTTTCAATCAAAATAAAGATATAATTTAACTGACGTTTATATTAATAAAAATGTGAATCTTTAAATGTTTCAAAATATTTTATAAAAATTCATTCGTGTTTATGCAAAAATTTATTTCGCTATAAAATAAATGTTTATTTTTTGATTATTATCAATGTCTGAGATTCATTCAAAGAAAATTATGAATTAAAATATAAAATATGAAAAATTATGCAGGATCAGGAATTAATCGATTATATAATAAAAACGAGGGCAAACAAAATTTAAATTTATGATGAAATATTTCCAAATCTGGTAAAAATTAAGAATATTACCAAAAACCAAAAAAAGAAATCAAATTTGATCAAATATTTAATCAAAATTATGAAGTTGTTTACAAATCTAATTTTCAGTATTGATATTTATAAAATTACACATTATAAATTTATTATACGTATATTATAGACAAAGAGGCTGTGAAAGAATTTAACTGGGTATTTTTGAAAATAGATTTGTAATTGTAAGGTGGATTTTATCCCAACAACACAGAGTCTTTACAATGCTGCCCATACACTGTACAACCTGACTGTCAAAATTTTCAATTTTCATTACACACATTTGAACTTGGTTTACAACCGATATTACAACCATCAAAAAATCTATTTTTATTTTTGTTGATAGTGTTAAAATGTAAAAATAAAAATGTAATTAAAGTTGTTTCAAAAATAATTATAATTTAATATTATTTCAACCAAAAATATTGATAACATAAATATAAAAATGTGAGTATTTTTACATTAAATGTCAAGAAATGTCATTTTGGTTGTCATTTTAGTTGCACAACCAACATAAAATAAAATATTTTAATATTTCTTCAACAGATCTATCAACTACTGTCAAAATAATTGTCAATGTTTGTAAAGTGTTTTTATTATACAACATGTTTGTCAACACGTTGATAAACAATGTTGTATAATGCATGGGAATAAGCTTTAGAAGTAACTACTTGGATAGTTTTATTAGGATTTTAGTTTTATTCTAATTGTTTTTGGTTGGCTATTCCTCCTCACCAACAAAATACGTAAAACAAAACAGGAATATAAATAAAAAATGTATGTAAAATTGATTTGCATCATTATATCTCGAGCTATATTTCTGTAGCTTAAAGTTATACTTTAATAAATCATTTCATAACTTTTATTTAAAAAAATGGTGTCGACAATGACAGTCAGTACAAATAAACTGAAATAATTTTATTTACATTTTTAAGTTTAAATATTGAGTTTCTTAAAAAGAAATCATTTTATAATAAAAGTATTTATCAAAGTTTAATATGTTGAAATGAATTGTTATTTTTTTTTATTTTTTCCCCGAAAATCAAATAAAAATTGTTTATTTAAACAAAATCGATAAAAAATATATTTTATCCTCAGGATATTAATTTTATTTTCTAGCTGATCTATATAAAATTGAATCTTGAAAATTTATCTGAATGATTTAAAAATTGAAATTGAAGCAAATAAAACAAAATATCCTAAAGGATTTTGGACAGTTGGACTGCATATACTTTAATTCTATAAATATTATTATGTCTCTTCGACTATGTATAATAAACAAAATTTTATGTAATATTAAATAAATCAGTTTTCTTATGAACAAATATGATTTTACTATAAAATTTTGTAAATTTACGAAAATCTTATATAACTTTTTATGAAATTAATTTTAAAAGTTTCTTTTAAAATATGACCCATAAAGAAAATATTTTACGATATTACTACTTATTAATATTTTCATAATATTTAAACATAAAGAAATCTTTATCTTTATAAATTTTATGTTGTCTAATTTTAATATAAATTGAAAATTAATTTTAATTTAATCTTTTAGTTTTTGACTAGGTTAGATTATGTTAGAGTTACGGAAAATTGACTCCCAAAGAAAGTAAGTTTTTTGTCGTTACTATTATAAATGATATGAACTTAACTTGCGATTGATTTACCAAAGTATTAAACGATTTACCAAAACACTTACATCATAAGTAAATATTAGAAAAGTAAATAATTCTCGTAAGAATCTTTAATAGTTTGTCAATATAAACGATTTAAATGATAAAAAGACTTTTAAAATTACTTGTCTCATTTCAAATTTTTGATTACTAACTTTAAAAGTATTTAAAAAAATTATTTCCAAATTTGATTTTAGTATAAATAATAATTCCAATAATAATTTATCTTCAGAATACTAAAATAATGTGTATATAAGTTAGATATATAAAATGTTATTAGTGATACACGTCTGTCATTTATCAATTTAATTTGAAGTTTATTGAGGTTACCATTAAATAAATCAGAGAAACAAATATGTTTTAAACATAATCGTACATTAAATATTATGGTCTATAAAAGATAATAGAATTTATATAGTGGTTAAGTATTGCATATATAAAATTTTATATTTACAATTCATTTTACTAAGAATAGTGTTCAGAAATCATTTCTTTACGAAATCGACTTGATTTGTTCTGTTCACTGAACTTACAATTAAATTTCCATATGAACAAATTTACTGAAACTATAAATTTTATAGAAAAACATCATAAAGGACATTTACAGATTAAAGAAAAATATTTTTAAAATTTATGTATTTTCAACAATTATTTTATAAACATTTGTTGTTTTTTAATTCCCGAATAATAATTTAAATTAGAATGAGAAATGCAATTTCACAGAATATGTAATATGATTTTCATGATAAGAATTGAAATTTTTATGATAAACGATAATAAAATTTAAAAAAAAAGTAAAATCTTTAAAGTTACTAACTTGTGTACTTAACTATTGCAAACTGTGTAACATCTGAAAGGATCATTTTTCGTTATTGATTTCCACTTTTCAATTTATTTGAAAAATATTTCAAATTATGTATATATACAAAAAAGAAAACTATTGAAAAAACATTATTTCCACGATATTTTCATTTTAGAATAAAATTCTTCCATTTTTAAAAAAAACTTTCCTTGTAAAAATAATAAATTGGTCAAGAAATTGAGTATATACGAAAAGTTTGGTATTAAAAATCTGCATTTTGATATTTTTATAAAATTTAAATTAGCATTTTTTTCCAATTACCATAATAGAATTATGTTAGAATTGTAATAGGAAAAACTATTAAATTATTATGATTTTATAATTTTCGAGTTTTTCAGGGAATTTTGCACATTGAGTGCAAGATTCACAAATATCTCAAGTATAGTTTTCTATCGAATATTTAGAATAAATTAAAATAAATTAAAAATGTTTGCAATATTGAAATTTTAAAGAATAAAATAAATAGTAAAAAATATTTAAATAGAAAATGATAATTAGAAAATGAAAAATGAAAAACTGATAATTAGGGAGGGGTAGGAAATAACTCGTAGTTAAGTTATTGAGACACGTAGCAATTATCGTATATAACCATGTTCACTATATTGCATTTTTGTGATTAGGAATTTCCCAGAACCTACAAACGTTCTGAACATTCTATTTCAAAGTGCCATATCCTTTAACCTAAATACTTATTGAGTTATTTATCTGTACCAGAGGATATTATAATCCTCTTAAAAGACCTTTCGAGCTAGGTCATCTGTTGTTCGAAATCCAAAATAGCTTATGTAATTTAAAACTATTATGCATTGTAAGCATCTTTAAGTTTAATTTGGAACAATATCTTGTGTTAGAAAATTAGAAGTAATTCAGATTTACTTATGTCGACGTAAGAAATAAAAACTTAATTAAAATAGCTTGTGTACTTCGATTTACAAAATTAGTTAATGTTAAAATGGCGTATGTCGACTTACAATTTTTTTTTTAAATTTAAGTTTCAAAACTCCTTAATTAAATTTAAACGATAAGAAGAATTAACTAAATTGTACATTAAAATTTAAAGCCCTTAACTTAACTTGTTAAATAACTTGAAATCTTACACTAAATGGTTTTTTTTATCAGATTTCATTCAACATTAAAAATGCATTTGTGAAACTCTATCATTTTAGACTAAAGCTATTTTGATTTTTTAGTCAAAACTATTCTTATATGAAAATTACTGCAACTTGATACTAAAATATCGAATAACAAATATATATCCTCATTCGTATTCAGCTGGGAGTCACTAAATATATTATGTTAAACATAAATGGAAAAGTTCACTGCATAATCTGGGGTACAATAAATTCTGGTATTGTTGAAAATTTAGTTTTTAATTACATATGTATAAAATTTATGAACAGATAGATATATAAAAATTGCTTTGGAAGCTGTGGATTTATTTTAATTTTATATATTATTATTATTATTAAAAATTAGTTTTAAAACAAAATTGTCATGTTTTATGATTCTTAGTTTTTTTATAGATAAATCTAATTACAAATAATTGGATTTATGTTTGTTATTATAAAAATTATTAAAATTTACGAGTAATTTTTATTAAAATTAAAGTGCTGTGATGGAAAGATGTAATTTTCTACATAGGTTGGTTCCGTGATCTAGTTAGTACATGAAATAAATATAACATTTAAGTCAGTAAATCTAATTCTATAATAAATTAAATAATATACAGGGTGTTTGCGTGATAGGTTTAAAAAATAATTAATTGCTGATTAATGTTTTATTGAATTTTTTATTTAATTTCTATTGAATATTGGAAATTACGTATGGAATATAATGTCAGCTAAATATCTGCCTGTTAACCTCACAAATGCCGGATTTAACAGATTTAATAATATTTCGAAAATTAAAACTAACGATTGAATTTTTACACTATGTACTACCATCAGTCCATACTGGCTAATATTAGTTATTTCAATCGAATACTTATGAGTAGATTATATAGGTTACACTGAAATTTCCTTTATTGCTTCAATTATTTATTTGTTTTGCCATAATAAATTTTGCTAGTAGCAATTATTTGTGCAGCATTTAAGGTAAACTATCAGCGACACTTAGTCAAAAATCCAATAATAACAACTTATCTGGTGTTTTCCACTGACTTGGTACCAATAGCTACATAGTTTCACTTGATTTTACGTCTTTCCACCACGCTGATCTTAAAAAAAATATAAATGGGAAAATTATTTATGTCTAAAACAGTACCGAACCAGAAACTTTTGAATTATTTACATTGATTTTATGTAAATAAATATTTCATTAATACTGAAATTTAGGAAAAATTTATTTATTTATTTTCATCCTAAATGTTAATTTGTTCAAATTCCTGAAAGATCTTTCACAAAGACTTCAGTCTGACGAAATTTAATTTATTAAATTATGTTTATATTCGGTCTGTTAATGTTACTGAATTCGAAAACCATATCAAAGAACAAAGAAAAATAATCAATTTTCTTCAAATTGAACAGATATTTTTATATATTTTTTTTGGAATTTCAACAAATTAACATGTCTACCAATGAAAAATCACAAAATTTGATAATTTTGTGATGGAAATTACAAGAAATTCTATTGCCTTCTGATAGATTGTTTTCAAAATTATCTGTTTTATGAAGACTAAGATGAAATTGGAATATAAAATTGATTATTTTATTATATATAAAAAAAACATCAACAAACATGAAATACATAAAACCATTATATGGAAGACTTTAAATTATCATTTAAATCTTAATATATTTCATCCTATATTCTCAATTGCTGACATTTGTAACATAGATCACAATTCACAATTAATAACAGATATTCCCATTGATTATGTTCATTGTCATGTTCTACAAAACTAATAATTCTATGGAAATATAGTTTTGATTAATTGAGTACTTCTGGCTTTTAACAATAAATTGTCAAAATAATATAAAATTTAATTGCAAAGCACAAATTATTTTTAAATATCGCCAGGTTTCATAAATCATAAACGAAACAAAAAATGATTTTCCATTAATTAGAACGAAAAATAAATTATAAATATAAATTTTATCAGAAATTTGATTTCAATTTATTCAATTTCGATTTTTATAAACTAATTTTAACCATAAATTCTTCTTATCCTACTAATTCCGTATTAAGTATTAATAAAATCTCATTAGCTAACTCAATATGTCATCCTTGGGCTACTTATCATATTTAAGAAAATTTGAATAATATAAGAAAGAGTATAACGAAAAACGAAACAAATTCTTTGTGTTATCGTTACGTTTTCCAAATTTAGCGTTACATTTTGAATAACGTTTTGAACTTTTTGAGTAACGAATTATTTTTCTTAATTCTTGTAATTTTGTGTGATTGAAAAATATAAAACTTTTCTTTTGATTTGGGATTTTTAAAAGACAAAAAATATTATCGAAATATCTTACACTTTGAAAATTGATATTGAACTGATCGATACATTGAATCCCATGCTTAAACATAAACACTTTAATCGATAATCGATCATTTCATTACTTGCCATAAAGCAACATATTAAAAAAAGTATATTTTACCATTTTTCAAATTTAACTAAATTTAATTCAACACTTGATAAAAATTAAATGAACTAAATTCATGGTTAATACTTAAATCCGGTAAATATTTACCTTTTTATTTTTATTACATTAATTAAAATATATTCTTTAACCCTACTAGAATCTAGAACTAGGTATATATATAAAAATTAAAGTTGAAAAAGTGAATTATCAAAAAAAATGAAAGAAAACCTTTTAAATATGACCCAAAAAGGAAAATTTTTGTAGATTTTGTTGAAAAAAAATTCTTGAGCTTAACCAAAAAGTTAAAACTTACAAAGAATTTCTAAGATAAAATTTTTAAAATTTTTACAATAAATAAATTATGTAAGTTTTTCATCATTTTTTAATTTAATTACCATTCAATAAATTTTTGATCATTTTATACAACTTAATAAATTAATCATAATTATAAATATAATAAATAATTTCAATTTTCAAATTAAAGTAATTTTCACTTTTAAATTTACCTAAGTAAATACATATTACGAAAATTTTAAATATATTTATATTGAGGGTGTTTACCCTTATAAATTATCCTACTGACTGGCAATACTGTTCGTATCAGTAAAATCAATTAATTCAAGTTCATTGGATTTTAATTGATTACCCACAAAATTCATAAATATAGGCAAACTTTTATAAACTTTTGGTTTTTTCCTATAGTTAATATCAGTTTTTACATAAATTTTCATTGTATATCCTGACTTATATCAAAAAATTCCATTTGTAACACAATTTCGAGTTAACTTTAAAGTTCTTTCTATATTTTACGTACATAATTGTTCTAAAAGTTTTATGAATATTATCCAAAAAAAAATCAATAAATTTCGGTATAATAAAATTTATGTAAAAACAGTTTAAATTATAATCTAATTTTATGAAAATGGATTTAGTTTTTTAATATAAATTTAAATTAACACATAGACGTCCACACGGCATTAATTTAGTCATTTATTGTCACACTTTTGCAAAGGTGGTATTGCAAGTGGAGACGCCAGGCTATGTTTCACTTCTAAATCTATCATCTATCTAAATCATAATGATGCAAAGTAATTTGGAATAATCATATAGAAATCATTTTGAGAAATAAACGATTTTGAAGTAAATTAAAACTATATTTCTGATTAATTATTAAATTTGATAAATTATTATTAAACAGGTCAAATAGAGCCTTGACTTGAGCGCAAATGAAAAAGGTTACTATTTTTGAGTTTCCAGACCAGCTTTTTGATTTCCACTCATCAAAACCCAGCAATCATTTTTGCTTTTGCTGTAAGAACCATGATTTAAAGCAAATCAGACTTTTCGATATTATGGTTCAAACATTAAAATTCGATTTTCCAAAATCTTAAGAATGGTATTTACAGTAAACCAATTTTCATCCGACGAAATATCTGTTAATTTTTTTAAAGATTCCATTTCGCCAATAGATTTTCCAATAACGATTTACAATTTCAAGTGATCACACATGTTTACAATGTGTTTCTATTAATTGCTAATATTTTTATTAGTTTAAAATCATTTTTAATATAAACAAAGATTGCCATCAAATTTATTGTTGGTTTTTATTAATTTATGCTTTCATATTTATAACATTTACGTTATTTTTAATATTTTCATTCATAAATAGATACAAAAATACATTAAATTTACTATAGCTTTTACATGTATAATTCATAATTTAAATATTATAATATATTCACAATAGCTATAATTTAACAATTTCATAAAGATGAAAAGCAAATCATAAAAAAATGATATTAATCTGCTGAAATGAATAAAAAATTTAAAAATGTTTTCAAAATGTTTTTATGACAAATTATATCCAAAGTAAAAGAAAATTTATTGCTTTTTATACGTTTTTAAGTTAAACTTCTTTCAAATTCAGTGGATTTATTTTAATGTACCAGAAAGGAGTAACAGACAAAATAATTACTTACTTTATTTGATAATAATTTTCATAAATATTTGTGCATAATAAAATTAACGACTTGTAACTAATCAAATTACATTTCAAGTGAATAAATTTTATACTATATAAAGCCAACGTAATATTTTTATGTATGAAAATTGTTTGGCTATCCTCTAGTCCTACTAGTGTCTAGTTATGTATAATAATGTAGCCACAAACAGTTTAAAACAGAGAATAATTTGTATAACTAAATGTTCACCAGAAACGAATATTTCTTTACAAAGATTTCTTTACATTTACTAATGAATGTCAATATTTGAAAGTGAATTTTGTATTTTTATTATTTATTTTCATATTACAATTCAATAAACTGACAGTTTGCTGAATTAAATAAATGTAAAATTAATTTAAATGAAAAATTGGATAATAATATACAAAGCTGGTTGTCAACATGTTGTTAAACGGGTTGTAAATATTTGCTACACACATTTCAACTTGGTTTACAACCGATATTAAAACTGTCAAAAATCATCCTTTTTTTATGTTTTTGTAAAAAAAAATATATATTTGTTAAAAAAAATAGATATTGATAACATAAATACTATATAAAAATAAGTGCTCTTTGACATAAACATCAAGAAATGTAATCCCATACACTATACAACTTACACAATCATCAACCAACGCATAAATTAAAATATTTTAATATTAATTTCTTGAACCGATTTGTCTGTCAACCGTCAATATGATTGTAAACTTACAACGTATTGTAAACTTACACACAAACAATAGAACTTGAACAGGTTATCAACTCGTTGATAAACGTATTGTATAATCAATTGCATAATGAATGATATTGATAAATTATTAAGTTTATAATATCAAACCTAAAATTTACTGTATATATTTAAAATGCCACTTAAATATAAAATCCAGTAGAAAAATATTCAAAAATTTATGTAAATTTTCTATCATTAATTAAATTTCCATATATTTCCTCTTAAATGTTTTATTATGTACATAACATTCTGTCACAAAATGATAAATCCTGGTGAATCCTTTCTTGTTTATTTCAAATATTGTCAACACATACTAAAATTAATATATTTTTTAAAGAATATTTACGAACAAAAATCTATACCACATTTTTTTATTAGGTACGAAATTGCACAAATTTTTCACATAACTCAACAATTTTACTCACGAAATATACATAAATATCATTTATGTAAGGAGAAATTTCTATATTATACAAATACATAAAAGCTTTTTTAATAAAATAGCTGCTAACATCCTGCAATATTGACAATTTTAGTCATCTACGAACCGTCTATGGATAAAATTATATCCTCGCTTTTTTCAATGTTTAAGGATATAATTTATTTAATAGATTCGTTTGCATAGATTACATAAATTTACAAATGCATTACAAAAAAAAAACATGTATAAGAAATGTATTTGTTTTGGATGCATAAGTATAGGTAAAAGAATATGTTTTCTAAAGTCCTTTAAGTGCTTTTTTAACGAAACGTTAATCTCCTTTGGAAAATTTATTCATATAGAAACTTTTATAAATACATAAACTTTAAAATTATTTTGGTCGGTTTTGAAATTGAAATAATTTTATTTTATTTAATGTTTTATGTTTGTATATTTGGGATTTTGTAAAAAATATTTGGTAAAAATTTTCGTTAAATAATTCAGCAAAACAAAATAAATTAATATTTTAATAAAGAAAACATGAAAATTTGTTATTATCATATTAAAATTAATATTCAGAAAATATACCGAAAATTAATAAAAATTTATAATATTTTCACATTATTTAACCAAATTGTTTATTCACGTATTTTTTTCTATAAAATAAATTTAATTAATATACAAAAACATACTCAATTATAATGTCAATCAATCTGTCAAGGATGTACGTCCAAATATCTTATAACAGGATGTAATAAATTCATTATAATTTTGCCGATGATTCATGACGTGAATATTTGGTTTGTTTGGTATTGTTTCTATTTAGTAGAACCTTAATAAATTCCAAATTAATGAATTAATGAATCAAGTAATATAAACAATTTTCTAATTTTGATTTTAGGGTAGACTTTAAATGAATAAATATTTCAATTAACATTTCTAATTATATTAAACCTAAATAATGATTTCATTAAAAGCATTTTTAATATTATTACATCTTAAATTGATCACCTACACTTCCTGGTAGTTTAAAGAGATCAATGAATCCTCCTGGTTAAAATGCACTTCCAGCTACAAGTTTAATCTTGGCATATTATATTAGAAACTAAAGTAATTAAAGAAATTTAAGTTTTGTTAGAAAATTTTAAATTTCATTTACAATTTTTCAGTATTTATGAATCTTTACATTTGATTTACATTAATAAATAATTTCATCAACAAAAATCATCAGACTACGTGGATCCGTTGGAAATTACAAGAGAGGAACTAATTGTGAAACAGATTAAGAGATGCGAGTGGAAATCAATCGGACATACAATCAGATAAAACAATCCTCGACAGCATTACTAGAAAGGCGTTAGAGTGAAATCTTCAAGGAAAAGGATAACGAGGTTATCCGAAGAACACATGAAGTCGTTCAGTAAGCCTGCAACTAGGAAAATCCAATCTCACCTGGAATAGTATCAAGACAGCAGCAACTCATCTAGTGAGATGTTGATACCAAGTGGAAGCCCTATCCTCACAGGAGGATTTCTAAATATTGTCAAGAACAATTTATTAAATTTTGTTATTTTGTATTTTTAAGATTTAGAACATCTTGAATATAGAATTAATTCCTCCGACAATTATAAAAGGCAAAATATGAGACCTAAGATATTCGTTATGCAATTTTAATTAAAAAGAAAATATATTAATGTAGTCCATTTGTTCCTAATCGTCTTCACAAAATCACTTAATACAATTAATATTAAAAATAATTACAATGTATTACATTTACTTGTTCCTAAAAACGAAACAAAACAGCAAGCCAAAGGCATAGTTCGTAAATGATCCAATGAGCACTACTGAAAAAAAATTATATTGTATTAAACATATTGAGATAAAAATTATAAAACATACATAAAGGCATTTTACAGTTCAAATAATTTTAAATATCTAATTATAGCTAAGAAAAGATACAGGTAGTTTCTTTTGTACAGAATATTATCTATTATTAAATAAAATTGTTATAAGATTAAACTTGTAAAAAGTTTAAGTTTTTCGTAACTTTTCTATAAAGTTTTTTACAGAAAATTGTTTTCTTTTCTTTTTAAATAGTAAAATATTATCTATAGAAATTCGATTTTCTTTTTATAGTGTTGTAATAATTATGATTCTTGTATCACATAATAAACTTGTATCTTTTAAATATTATGTTTTCTAAAATTTACAAATTCATAAGACTTTTTTTTTTGTCATATGTATAATAATTATAGGTTCATATAACATAATAGTATTTGTAAAATGGAAATATCAAACTGGAAATGGAAACAAAATCAGTGTGGAAAGCTATAGTTGCTGAATCCAAAATCAATACTAAGAGTGTTAAGCAATGGAATAAGAAATATTTGTATAAAAATAATTTATTGGAAAATTAAACATATTTCCTAAAATCCGAAATGAAATTGAATAAAATCGGTTAAATAAAAACAAGTATTTCAAAAATTAATTAAATTATCCTGATTCTTAATACATCTGGCAAAATATCGTTAATACATCAGAATATTTAATGTTGTTTGATCAGAGTTTATATATTTGAACAACAGATTTTATAATTATTTTAAACTGAAATTATTTGCAAAACTATTTTGCTATGTTCAAGTAAATCTCGTCATAATCTAATTTGCAAAATGCATAACTTAATTATGAAAAATTGTAAAATCAAACTTTTCTAACATGATAAACTTGAATAATTCAATATTAAAAAACAATATTATCATAAAATTTTACCATGCATAAAATAATTTTAAAAGAAGTGAATTTTTAATATTAACTAAAAATTGAATGTTTCTGATTTTCTTACTCCTTGTATCCCGATTATCAAACAAGTGAGCCTACTTTTACCAGGTTATTATATGAAAATTATAGAATTTTATATATATTTTCGGTTGTTCTGAATATGTAATTAGTGCTGGAATTACTCTCAACAAAAGCAACGGCAATGCGTTACAACTTAACATTCTTACAACTTTTGAGTAAGAATGAAATCAGAAATATTTAAAAATTACACCACTTTTAGACAATTTAGTGAATAAGGTTGATAAAAACTTTAATCTTTGAGAACTCTTAAATTTAATCTTTTAGAACTTTTATTTGATTTTCTGTGATTCTTAGTATGAGAAAATTAAGAAATAATTGACATGGACGAGAACCATGAAATAAAATTGATTCAGCATCAGATCTTTTTTTGGTTTGATAACCTTTTCTTTATTATATAGAACGCCAAAATCATTGATTTTAGAATATCGATTTTGATTGCTCAATTGATGAGTATGCAATTAAATATTCAAAAGAATGAATTCACGTAAAATAATAAATGTTGTGATATTTAATGTTGTGATATTTAAGTTCATTTTCAGTCAAATCTACTAACGATTGCTGAAGTCACGTAAATAAAACTCTTCCTACATTTTAGACTTATGAATATTATATTTCTTGTTAAGGAAAAAACTCCTTTTTATTTATATAGCCAAAATGTTGTCAAATTTTCACAAACGAAAAGGACGAAATAATTCAATGGGTAAATTTGGATCGATAAATCCTAATTTTCTAGTTCGAAATTGGAAATGATCTGTAATATTTGAATATACCTCAGATTTCTACAAAAACTAATTAGTTGTGATTTAAATTATCGAAAATTAGAGAACAATGTCTTATAGCTCCTTTTTTAAATGTATAAATTGCTTAGATCCATGATTTACTTTTTAATTGTTCATTTCTTAGACCTGGTTTCTCGTTTTTTTCGGGTTATCGTACGCCCAAAATTATCTGATTATTTTAATCACTGAATATTTTTGAATTTACCAGATTACGAGATTTTCACTAATCACTATTTTTTAAAATTCTTAATCAATAATCATGAATTGATTGTTCCAGTTCCAACTGGACGTTAGTATTCCAAAAAATTCAAATAAAAAATGTTTTCGTTACATAATTTATTTAAGTTTGATATTATTTTTCTTGATCACGAAAAATATTAATAATAACGAAAATTATTAAAAATAAAAATAAATTTTTTTCAAGAAAGTTTTGTAATTTTTTTTCCTTTATGAAAATGTTTTTCCATTTACCCAGAATTGAAAAATCCTTGATATTTTATTTCCTGATTTTACCAAAATATTTTTATTTAAGTTTTATGGTCAACTTTACTGTTGAATAAATAAAGAAAATGATATAAAAACAAAAATTAAATAATTTCCAAAATGTAAACTGAATATAAAACTAATATTCATAAAGAAAATTGAAAATTTCTTGTGGACTTTTTGAATTTTCAAATTTTGAATTTCACTTTTAAGTTTTGCAAAAAAAAAAAATGTAAACTTATTCTAAGATAAGATTTCCTTTTTTTTTTTTTTTACAGATGTCATTCATAATTTGAAATTTTATGAAAATTTTTATTTCGTTGATTACATGAATATTTAGTTTTTAAAATTTCAAAATATTTCGAATCTATTAGCGAATATTAAAAATTTTGTTTTAAACTTTTACTAAATTTTTAGTTTTTAAAATTATGCTTATTATATATTTAAAAAAAATATATTTATCCCAACATACTCCAACAATTCTAAGTTAAACAAAAAGAAAAAATTTCTATCCAAAAAATTTTGGAACTTAAAAATGTTGAATAAAAAATATGATTAAACATAATTTTCCTTATGTCATCGCGTCAATTTAGTGTAATATAGGATAGCTATTTCCACCTATTTAATAAAGTAATTCTATTTAAGGATAATATAATAGTTTTGATAGTATGATAATATCCTTCCAGATGATACACAAGTTAAATCATAGTGGTATTTAATGTCATCTAGACTTAATATTATTTTTATTTTTTTTGTATCGCATAACCACATATAAAATTGCACATTATTATTGAAATTTTACTTGAAATCCGGAATACGTGCAACCTGAATTTTATTAGTTTACATAGAAGGTAAAATCATAAGCACGTAACTTT
The DNA here is from genome assembly GCA_963920725.1 of Rhamphomyia laevipes. NCBI lineage: Eukaryota > Metazoa > Arthropoda > Insecta > Diptera > Empididae > Rhamphomyia > Rhamphomyia laevipes. The sequence goes on from OY987257.1 coordinate 54,391,088, forward strand.
TAGCTTTATCATGTTTATTGGTTAGACGAAATATATATTAAATATAAATATATTTATGTAATGTCGTTTTCTTATGTGTAAAATTGTATCCATTAATTTTGTGACAAAAAAAATAATAATAATAATAAAATGTTAAGGTTTAAAATAGAAAATTTTCATCAAAATGAAAATTAAAAGTTAAATTATGAATTATAAAGAATTTTCAATTTTCCATTTTTTCGTTGTAAAGAAAAATTATTTAGTAGATAATTTTATATTGCATTTTGGTATCATAAAACCACAAAAATAAAAATATAGATTATAATAATTTTAATACGTATATAAAATTAATAGATAATAAATAATTTTATGGTATTAATATATAATTTAATTCAATTTAAAAATACAAACCAATGAATATTTTCTATCAACAAAACCATAATTGTGCCATATATATTTAATGTGAAAAATTGATATTAATAAATTTTATATAATATTTCTATCTGAGGGAGGATTTTCCACATCTCAGTAGAAAATTTATAAGTTTATCCATATATAAAAAAAAATCTAAATAAAATTTTCATATTGAATGTATTTCTTTAATTTATCATTCAAATTACTGTCAATAATCAGAATTATTACTTTTCTGTCAGGGTTGACTTTACACATCGTTTGATTAAGTTCAGTCCAGCTGAAATTTTTTTGAGCTTCTCCATACTGATCGTAATCATTTAAATACTGACCTTGCTTTGCTGAGCCTGTTGTTGGCATGTGTCGCAGCACCGCCATATGTTGTCACTGTACTGCCTACATAACAGAATCTATCTACAAATTCGACTGGTTGGTCTTGTAAAATTATGTTAACAATGCTAACGTGTTTATTCTCAGAGCCTAGTCTTGATTTTCTTGATATTTCTCTCAAGTCTAACATTGAGTACTTTTCTTTATAAGTTTTGTAATTTAGCTTACATTTCGGTGATTTTGTGCTGGAGTAGACAAATATCATCCGTAAATCCAAGCCTTCAAGTTGTCGTGACATTGATCTGAAGAATTACAAATTACAATCAATACACATAATATTATTTATCAAAAGAAATGCTTATTTTAACCAATTAAATATATAAATATTGATTCAATTATTTATTGGCAATATCATTTTCTTCATTTTAAAGTTGTTCATTATTTTCCTAATTAAAAAAATTTACATAATTTTTAAATGTAACTTAATTCTATGGCAACAACATAATCTATGTTGAGGTTTGTAAGATTTTCAGGTTTATATGATTTTAATTCTACTGTTTCAACATAAATTTAAAAGCTTTTCAAAGAAAACCCAACTTAATTTATACTTCATTAATCATTAATATGAAAATGAAAATGTTAGCATGGAAATATTATTACATACTATAGTAAAACATTAAAGATTTGAATTTGATTTTCATAGAATTTTTTTTTTTATTAAACTAAAACATAATATCGAATTTTTAACTAAATTTATAGATATTTTAAAATTTATTAAGAGCATATTTTATGTTTTAGAACACATTTTATTAAATTAATAGCAATAACAAATAATTATTATAAAAAAGTTTAATATAAATTTAAACACAAAAATTTGAATAAAAATCAAAGCAAAAATTCGCGAATATATTATATAAATATAATCAGGGATGGAAACTGGGTTTAAAGCGAACCAAATATAAAAATTATAAACCAAAATAAGTTCATGCATTGAAACTTACAGAAGCCAAAAATGGAAGTTGATATACTGATAGTGATGAGTTATATTGTGATGCACTAAATTACAACCATTAGAAATATTGCCAAGAAATTTTGGCCTTACGACAATTAGCATGGACAATATTTCAAGATGAATATTTTTTAAACACTTTTTCCAAAACTGAACCAGAATTATTTTTTTAATTTATATATTTAGTTTCCAACTCTAAAAATACATGCCAAAGTGTTCAGATTATAATAGTTTTACTTAAAACTGAATAGTTATCACTCTACTTACATATTCATTTGGTCAATATTCAGATTTTTATTTTTATTATGAATTTTCAACGATTTTTTAAGGGTTTGGAATTTTCTTACATAATTATTGATGAAGCTAAACAAAATTATTATTAAATATAGATAATATAATTAATTTTAATAGACTGAATATTATTTTATGACCATTTTCTACAATATTTTATAGTATATCAATCAGCAATGGATGCCAATAATACGGAATAAATACAAATAATTAATTAATAAATAAAATTAGTCTTAGTCTGACAAAATAAAATAAGAAAATATGCTAATTATAAATTTAATTTTCATTTAACAGGCATTTTCTTTCACAACTACTATCTTATTTTTTACCATTACAATAACGATTTAATTTTAAATAAATATTTTTATGACACTTTAAATCAATTTTATATTCCTCTATTGAATATATAAGAAAAATTTCTTGAATTATTTAAATTTATTTGTCCACTTCAGAAATAATAATTCTATATATTTACATAAATTATATTTCATTTTTAATAAAATATTTCAAATAAATATGAAATATGAAAATCATCCTTAAAATATCAAAATTGACTTTAATATTAAAAAATGTTTTTTTTAAAAATAAATATTAAGTACACAAATCAAATACAAAATTGAATAAGTGCAATTTAAAAAGTTTTATATTAAATGAATTTTGTTTTTTTGGGAGAATATGATTTTACTTAGTAAAATTTGGACAGTATTTTTTTCAAATTTGTTAAAAGTAATATTATGTTAGAAATCTATAATTTCTTAAAATAGTCGAAATCTAAATCATAAAAGTTCACTTGTATTTGATTAGAAAGATAAGAGTAATTACGCTTGATAATCAATCATTGTCTTGAAGTTGTGTATTTAATATAAATTTGAGTAATCAAAAGACTTTAAAGTTATTCAGATATTGATTATAATATTTGTCAAATCATGATTACAGCAAAATTGTTTGCTTTTAACAGCTTGATAACTTAATTAAAATAAATTCTTTTAATAAATCTATAATATATTTTAGTAAAAATTGATTTATTCCATAAGTAAATAAACTTAAAGATAAAAATTATACGAAATTAATAAGATTCATAACTAAATAAATAAAAATGAAATTTCTGTTCTCTTTTATAATGTCTTAAGAACATTAAATTCATTCCATTTAGATTAATAATTTATCGACTATTTAATATTCACAGAATAGAATAAAAATTAAAAATTTAATCTGGTAACAAAATAACGATTCTTTTTTCTTAATACTATCTTTCCGATTAAATACATCACCAATAATTAAATATTAAACATGTTTTTATTTTTACTTGGCAGTAAATTTATATTGACTTCATATTAGACCATACTTCATTGGTCTCCATTCTTAGATTCTGTACCAAGAAGACTCGGAACAAGTTTACTAATAATTTTCAATGTTGTCCTCTATATTTAAGATTGAGTATAATAATATTGTCTCAGCCAGGATGTACTATTGATAAATAAAACAAATCGTCATAACTTCACCCATTCATTAAGCTTTACTTCATAGTAATTCAACATTAAAGCTGAATATTTCAAATTTTTGAAATATTTAATCCAACTTGCCATATTTTTCAACAATTTTCATTGTTAGACAGACCGTTTTTACAACCAAGTTGAATAGTCTATGGGCATCATTACAAATATAAGAGTAAAAATAATTTTAATAAAATATCAAATATATTAAGTAATATTTTATGAAACATTAAATGATTTGAAATATGTTTTTCAATTATTATTTTTTGTGGTATCATTTATTCTTGGACAATTTTTGAGCAATAAATTTCAATTTTATTTGTACGAAAGTTTACGTGATTTAATCTAAATTAAATTATTTTGGTCTAAAAAAGATATTTTCCATAGAGATATTTTTTTTTGTATAATTGAAAATTATGCTACCTTAAAATTGATATATGAACAATGTTGTAAAAGGATATTTTCAAATCATAATAACAATTAAGAATGAAATAATTAGTTTTTATGTATCAATAAATGTCAATTATTTTAAGTAATCGATATATTACTATTATAAAGGAATAATCATCCTTTTGTACTTAAAAGGATATTTAATATCATTCAATGAAAAAACTATTTTGTAAAAAGATTCTTATTGTAAAAATATTCAGAATTTGTAATTCTTATACATAAATTGTATGTCAATGTTTTTCTAAGAATTTGTAAATAAAATTTTATTTCATTTTTTATTTATAATAATTATAAAGTGAAAATTTCTCAATTTTTGAACTTCATTTAACAATTTCCATACAAATATTTAGAATTAATTTCTGAAATGTTTTTTTTGTTAAAATTTGTAAACTTTATTTATATTATTTCAATGATAAGAAAATGCAATAAATTTTCGAAAAGTTCCAGTCAAGTTTTTAAAAAAATCAATTACATAAATGTAATTCGTATTTAATAGTTTGTATTCTAATTTTAAGTATTAAATTATTTTTATTAAAGATTTATAGGAAAAATTAAATCAACTTTTTTTCAACACTTTATTTCATTTATACAAAAATATTCAATTTATGGTGGTTTAATTTAAGTAAATAAATAAATTTTAGTAAGGAATTAAACATTTAAATTTTCCTATGAATAAAATTTATATGAATAAAATATGAAATTTTATATAAATTTTATTGAAGAAAATAAATATTTTAAATATTTATTTTATTTAGAAAATGTTGTTTTTTGATCCTTTGGGTACAGTTTTATTAAAGTTTATAAAAAATATTGTTTTTTTTTTATTAGTATTTATATACGAAGGATTGAAAAAAACATCAGATGAGCAATTTGTTTGAAAATATCCCAAAGGGCAAATATATCCTGACCAACGAAAAGATCAAAAAGTGTTTGCATTAAAATAGAAAAATGTTTAGATATAATATTATTATTTTGTTGTAAAACTTAGGCTTTTTCAAATTTGATTTTCATTTTATCAATATAATTTAATAATCGTATCTGTTAAAATCGTTAAAACACTTTTCCCAATTCATTTGAAAACCTGCGGAAACAATTATTTCAGATTATTAAAGTTTTAACCAAAAAATAACCAAAACTTTAATAAATTACAAATTTATTTATTTATATATTATGATATAAAAAAAACTATGCTTTAGTCTATGTCCATGTCATGATTGGGCAACAGAAGGCCAGCGGGCTAGACCCTTGTGTATTCGTCCTAGAGGTTCTCTGAAATTTTTTAAGGGTTTCGCGAGAAATTTTTAATAAACGTAAATTTCAGTGTTATCAACATTGCTGAGCTCAATAAAATGTGTTCCGTTTATTGAATATTGCTGATACATTCGAATTAAATATTTCAACTGAGTTTACATTGAAATCAAATTTATTTCAGGCCATATTTTGAATTTTTGGTTTCAAATTAATAACCAATACTCCGAACTTGCAAAACATCTAATAACGATTGCTACAACTTTTATGTATGAAGAAAAAAATATTTACTTTATATTGCTATGCCACGGAAGATGACATAAACATGAAAATTATACCAATCGCTCCGAGATTTGATGATATTTGTAATGAAAAGCAATAATTTTGTAAGTATATCGAAAGGTTGCAGACCACTGTTCTAGATGCAGACCATCTAAGATCATTTAGCAAAAAATTTACGAAAAAAAATTACAAATTGAAGGACAAATTTGATTATCGAAAAAACCAATTTATAATATATATAAATAATTATTTAATAATAGATACAATTTTATCATCTGAATTTTATATCGAAATATATGAAAGAATTATGATTATAGAAATATAATTTTTTGTATAATTTTTCATGCTAAAAGCTTAACATAATAAAAGAAACTAAAGATAGATATCAGTGGCAGACAAATATTTATATTAATTTATGTTAATTGTAACGTTGTAACTATTAAGACAATTTCACCCCAAATTTAGATACATTTTAGTTCTGTATAATATCTTAGTCTAATGGACGACATTCTTAATTATTTACTTATTTATAGTCTGTTTTCTTTCTTTTTTTTCCTCTACTTTATAATAAGATTATATTAGTTAATTCTGATATTTAAGAACGCCTTTTTTAGCCATTGAAATCAAAATAGATGTAAACAAATTCATCAACATATAAAATCAGAAAAAAAAATTACATAATAAATTTTTATGGTTATGTTTTTGTTTGGTGTTTAATATTAAGAAAATTTAGCTAGTTTAAGTAAACACTATATTTTATGGACACATTAAGATTAAATAAGATAATTCGGCCCTTTAGGTGATTAATTGAGGAATGTAATATTTTGAACTATTGCGATATCTAAGAATATAAGTTTATAAATTGCGAGTAGTTATGGGATAACTAAGAAGTTTTGTAAGTGACTTGATGCCCGAGGCAGTAAAAATATATTTTATTGTGAATAGAGAGGTCAAAAATTTGGACATAAAAGTACCCAGTTTGCATTACTCTTGTCAGTTCACAGTAATTTCACACACAGTTTAATATCACGCACAACTTAAGTTCGATACCTTCTTGTAGTTGGTATCTTCAGTGGTGCCATTTAAAAATTTCCGAATTATATCAAAAAAATTGTTAATGTCTTAAGATATAAGAAAATTTAATAAAGCAATCCGTTTTCTACAAAAACAGTGATAAATATAACGAGGTACGAGGTTTCTGTTCTCCCTATTGGTTAGCAGGTTTTTTATGTTTCAGATGTAAAATTTAAAAAATGGAAAAATTAAATTTGTTTTTTTTTTGTATATAACTTTTACTATTATACGGAAATTCATAACTAGATCAAACCAAAATACTAGCACGAATTGATAAAATATAGGTAAAAAAATTGAAATTTCAAAGAAATAAAATTCCAATATAATTTTCGTGATGGAATTGTAAAAAACGTGATTATCATAAATAAATTAAATTATATGTATTATTATTATTATGGTGGAATTTATTTTAATGATAAGTGCAAAATGAAAAATTATATGAAATTCCATAAATTTGAAGTATAATTTAAAAAAAAAAAAAGGAAAAATGGAAATAATTAATAATATTAATTTTATTCAAAGGAGCAATATAAAATTCTCATTCTCAAAAATATGTAAAATTGGATGGCTATGTAGTCCATTTTGTATAGGCAAAGACTGTATTTTCAAATCATACAAAATTAGTGGCAGGCTAATTAGTTTTTTTTATATAATTTCAGTTTTCTTTTTAGAAAAAAAAACCTTACAAATTTAATATTCATAGTTTCTATATTCATTAAAACTTTGTTACTATATTTTTTATGCTTCTAAAAATTTCGCATTAAAATGTTGGTCCATGTTGGACCATTCCTAAATCAAAACCTTTTACTTATTCAAATTTTTCATAGTTTTTTTTATATAGTACATTATATTTAAAAAATATATTTTTTTCCTATTTTAACACTTAATAAACTATTTTAATATCCTCAGTTTTTCATTCAACAAAAAAAAAAAGTTGAAGGCTACAAAATTTTATATCTCCTCAAAAACATATTTATTAAAAAAAAAATATCCTTTTTTTTTGTTATACAAAACCCGGACAGAATCTCCTGAAATTGAAATATATTATTTGAAAATTTAATAAATTTTCTTATTTGTATACTCAGCGAAAAAAAAAATTCCCAGAATTCGTAGATTATATTTATTTTTCATAAATTTTCCTCTAAAAAAAAATGACACTTGATTTTTAGTCTAGAGTATAACTTTAAGGACAAAAAAAAAAGAAAATTTATTATGCAATTTTATCAAAAGGCTATTATGAAAAATTAATTTTTTTGTATTCATCTTCAATAATTTTCTTATTTTTTTCACTTTTTATGTAACTACGTAAATTTAAATAGAAATAAATTATTCAAATCCATTAAATTTTTAAAATTAAATAAAGATATCTTTATGACCGATTTCACAGTGAAACCTTAAGTTAAAGCTTAACTAAACCGAGTGTGTAGCTTAAGTTTACAACTTAAGGTTGATCAAAATTTACCCTAAGGTTACCGAAACCAAAATATGTGAATATTGTGAATGATAAATAGAAAATAATATTGTTGTGAATGAAAATTAATCTGCTGATAATAACAATTTGTATATTAGATTGCATGTATCTGTCAAAAGTCAAACGCAAACTCTATTTGTGCGAATTAAGTTAAACATCATTTTAAATAAAGAATAATTATCTTTAAACTCGCACTGAGAAACCAGAAAATAAGTTAAACCGAAGTTTAGGCTCTGGCAAAGGCTTTACCTCTCACTGTGAAATCGGGCACAAAACTTATAAAATTCTATAAAATATTGAAACAATTAGTTGATAATTAGTGCGGTAACTATTATAAATTGATTAAAGGAAACTGAATTTCTTGAATTTCAAATTTTATTTATTAGTTTTTCAACAAATTCTAAAATTCTATAGGAACGATAAAACTTCTGAAAAGATAAACCAATATTTATATAGATATATATGTAGAATTTATCCTTCAAAATTGAATTTACAATATTTCTCCATAAAATCATCAATTTAATTAAAAAATATTTTATTTTTTTTTTTAAGAAGAAAACTTGTATAAAATTTATTAGAGATAATAAAATCTTTTTGTCATTTTAATGGTCCATTAAGATTGTAATTATCTGAAACCTGTGTAACTTTAGTAAGTAAGTTAATTTTAAAGTTTATCAATGAATTGGAAACAATTGTAAAATGATAATTGTCAAAGTTATAATTTAATTATATATTTGAGAAAATAAATTTATAGTGTCACTTTTTGCTTAATTCAGGCTATTGGTTTTAATTATGTCCAATGATTTTAATTATGATATTGTGCTGAATCTTATTAAAATTAATTGATATTTGTAGATGCTAAATGACGATATGTTTTCGAAACTTTCAATCATTTAGAACAATTGAAATTTTCAAAATCATTGTTATATATTCTGAAAGATTAACCTGATCATATATAAGAAACTTATGACCTTTTTATGACGAATTCAATACGAATCACAATGTCAAATAAAGACAACAAAATTATAAAATGTTGGTGTTTATTATAAAATGTTGGTGTGTATTGCATAAGTACGCCAAATTGATAATATTTTTTTACGAAGATAACTGAAAATAGAAGCTGTTGACAGTTGTACTGCTACAGTTTCTGAAGAAACTGAAGGTTCAGTGTTGGGGAAATTGAAAACGATCTCGCCAATTTAGTTAAAGAAAATCAAATAAAATGAATTACTTTTGAACTAATTAATTTTTTTTTACATAACATTAAAAGACTGGGACTCACACAACACTACAGTAAGCAGATTTAATTATAAAGTGATCCTTCAATTTATTACATCTTCGTTTTATTAAACCCAAAATTGAAGTTTATCATTTCTATTTGATGTTTCATAGTCAATTTAAATTCATTTAAATTCACGACAAACTTTAAATTAAATTACATTTTTTATCTTAAAAATATTCCATTTAACTGACATCCTGTTATATAAAATTGTTAAATTATTTTCTAGTTAATTACGTACATTAAATTTCTATAAACTTTAATTTATGTATTATATAAAGATAAATATTTTATAATATTAATTTTAATAAAAAAAAGTAAATTCAAGTTTACGACATTTTTTTTTTTTCATAATTTTCCTTTTTAATTATGATTTACTTTGGGATTAATTATTTTACTATATGATTATGACCTCAATTTCAAAATAGTCAACGAAATATTCATTTTGGTATACGGATATAAATCATAATTTTCTATAATATACCAGGGAAAATACTATGAAAATCTTTATATTGTGTAGTTAATGAAATTATATTTTCCCAAAAGGACTAATAATTTGAAAACCTTTTCTGTTAACAACTTTAGTAATTATGGACTCATTAGGCTCATTATTCTTATAAATTTATAGAATTCAAAATTTCCCAAGGGACATATAATTTTCATGTTTAATAATAATTGAAGAAAATTATGTATGATTTAAATATAAAATATAAATTTTAAAATTTGTTGTTATATACTTAATGGATATAAAAAATTGTTTCATTTCAAGATGTCGATTTGATTTTAATGAAATAACTTAAATTACATTACCAATTGAAATAATTAATTGCACTTTAATAATTTAAAATTTATAATTGAACATTTGTTTTGTAATGTACAATAATCTGCAAGTTCATTCTGGTTTTTTATAACCAATCAGGCTACAAACTTACGAAATATAAAGTTTAAAAGTTGTACCTACAAGTTATCAGGATAAAATTAAAATAACTGAAGTTAGCAATGAGCTATTTTAAATCTTACACATTACGAAATCGTTAAGTATAACAAGCACAAAGTTACAAAACCTACGAAACACGTTACGGAATCGGTATGTAGAATAAGCTAAAAGTTAGAAACCTACGAAATCATTAAGGATATTTGAGTCTATACGTTTTTTTTTAACAATTAGGGTAAAATATGACATTCCATACGACTAATTGTGGCTTGAGGCAAAAGGAAAATAAATACAAAGTTCACAGATGGTTAAAATAAACTAGCTATAAGTTCGTTAACAATATATAATTAAAAGGTTTTTTGTATATCTTTTAGCAATGACTTATTAATTCGTTAGGTTTCTTGTTAGCCTGGATTATAAAATATTAATTTAATATTTAACGAGTTCATATTGAAATTAGTATTTTCGAAAATCTAAAATTTAAACTAAAATATTGTGTAACGTATTGCAATTATGACAATATTTATATATTCAAATTTACCTTAACTTTGTCCTTCGACAGGAATTCTTCATATGTTACAAAATGCAAAATTATATTTTATAATTTTATTCGACTTGTGATACTAATATGAAATTTTAATATTATTTCGGTATAATCTCATAATAAAACTAATATTTACCTTAAATATTTAAATTATTATTTTGGTTTTTTAATACTTTCTGAAGAGTCATATTACTGACAGATGTGGTTTATATGTTTAAACAAGAGATGAACTCAATTAAAAATAATTATGATTACAATGAACTATCAACTTTTAAATGAAAAATCAAAATTGTTTTAAATATTCTGAGTTCATACTTCATTAATTTAGAAATTTTAATTTCTATAGTAGTTTTAAAACTTTAATATAAATTATAATTAAAAGTATTTCTAAAATCACTTTTATTAAAAGGTTCTAAAATTTGTATTTAATTTAAAATATTTAAATTTGATCACATAGGAATCTGATTTTTTTAAAGAGTTTCTAAGTTATTGTTAAATGATGAGCTCTGCCTCATGAGAAGCATAAAAGAGTTTATTTCACAAAAAAGGAAAACAATTTAGGACTTGGATCTTGGATCTTATCTAACAATTTAGGACTTGGATCTTAAAAAGTTAGATCCTGGATGAAACGGTGTCGACGTTTATTCGTTAATTTCCTTATTTTGCTTACCACTTACTGAATTTTGACATTCCAATTGTTATTATCTACCATTTCTTATTTTGAGGGGCTTCATTTTATACCAATTTACTAGTAAGAGCCAAAATTACTAGAATAAATTTGAAAAGGAAATTGGCATAAATTCCTCAATATTTTATTTTTAAAAACATATTTTAACAATTTTTAGTATGATTAGCATATTTTAGACATTTCGAACGCATATAACTAACTAATTAAAATTGTAATTTGCCTTTAAAAACTTTAATAGTTATATGAAACTAGAACAATTTCTATTAACAACACTATTCATTAATTCTAGTAATTTTTAATTCAATTTTAATTAGTCCAAATTGAATTTACATAAAACCAATAATTATCATTTTAAAAACCATATTACAAATCCGAATATGTAATTAAAAGATTCGTTTTTTGATAATTTTGTGTTTTGTGGTTTATATTTGTTATTTTTACCAAAATTTACATGAATTCATTACATAATTTTAATGTAGTGACCGGCGAATACAAAAATTATAATATTAGATTTGTAAAATTATTTTCTGTACTGTGCAAATATTAAATGATTCAAAAATGATACCGAATATGTTAATTAAATTGTAATGGCAAATCAATTATACAAAAATTACAAAACTTAATTAAAACTATAGGAATAGTTAATATACTAATAAACTGAATTCAATTATCAGGTTGTGATTTGCTGATTGCATATAAAAAGATTTATACCATAGCACAGCATCAGCAAAACGTATAGCGTCACTCTGTAAGTGCACTTAGATTTATTACTTTGCAGTCTGGAAAATTTGCATATAAATGATTTTTCAATATAAATATTGCTGTCTAAAATATAAAAAAAAAAAATTTAAACCTTTCAAAAAAAAATTTTCATATTCTGCATAAGAGATTGAATTTACAAAAAAAAAAAAAGGAAAAACTTAAATATTTTCATGTTGGTTACATAATATTTAAAAAAAGTAATAATTCCCATTGCATTAATATTAAGAATTTTATCGGGATTTTCTATGGAATTTCTTTTGGTTACATTTAAATTTATGAAAGAATTTTCATGCTGCCATTTTTCAGAAAATTTTATTAATAATTCCATTTATCTGTTATGTTAAAGTTGCTTTAAAAAGTCAAGTAATTTTAGGTGTTAATATTTATGTATAATTTATTTGAGACTTTGATATTTTTCTTTTGCAAAATACTTAAAAGAAATTTTGTTTTCCAATTTGATTTATATCGAATTTTATTATTTGTAATTGGTTGTATAGTATTAGGTTAGGAGTAAGAATGATCCACAGAAGATAGGTCCTAATCACCACAGCCTGTATTGTGATATCCGTTTCAATTATTCATCACTGAACAAACCCTAATTATTAATGAACTAGTATAGCTACTTTCGTGATTGTTGCCATGTTGCCGAAAGAGCGATAAACTAGCTTTCGAGTTGCTACGTCTAATAGCCACATATGTTCCGCCGTTTTGTTCTCGTGTTGATAGAACCTACACACCTTTTTCGCTAATTTTACAATTCCTTGTATAGATCCTTTTTAAGGAAATAGTAAGCTGTAAGGAAGCTAAGCCTACCAGTGTTTCACCTTTCTTCATAATATGAAGGAACTCTGTTGCTTGAATGATGGTCCAAAGAATAAATAGTTTCGAATATTCGTTCCCGCCTATTCAGTGTAATTCCGGAGATCGGACTTTTGCATCTTGAAATAATAGTACTGTTTCATAATAACGTTGCTATTAGCAGCTTCTCGCGCCAAAGGAAAAAATTGTAGATCACAAAAGGTTTTTGTGCAAAACATTCTAGTTAAATTTGCTGTTTAAGCAAAATGATCAGTTATCAATATAAAAACAAATAAATATTTTTGGTCAGCATAAATCTAATTAAAGTTAGTCTCCATAGCATAAAAAGATATTTCATGCATCAGTGAAAAGTTTAGCTTTTAAAATTATAAATTTTAACTCAATATAAAATTTTAAAAAAATACATATTTTTATTTAAGCAACATTATTTTAACAGGTCCTTAAAAAACAAATATACTCTAACCCATTTTTCATTTTCAAAGTACACTATTTAATGAATGTATTTATTTGTCTCTGTACTTTGTCAAGAATGCAAAAATGTGCATCCAATGTACAAAAAAAAATGCCATTAAAATAGTTTTAGTGTTTCCTGAAAAAAATAATCACTCCTTTTAGTTTGTCAAAAGGATTAAAATAAATAATAAAAGAAAATTAAAGTTTATAAAATCGAAATTCTTTTTTAAAAAAAAAAATGTATATTTATTTACCACTCACTGTTCGGTTCATTATTTATTCTGAATTTTCACTTGCTGATGAGTGAATTAATACTTATAGTTTGTATTGAATAATTGTAGAAAATTTGTCCAACAACGAAGAATCGAAACTCTATACAAGTACAAAAATGCGTTAAATAAAACAACATCCTTTCGGCAGCAACATTTCCTAAAACCGATCATCATTTGTGCAGGAACATTATCTAGTGTGTCCTTCCTAAATTTTCCGATTAATGTTTCATATTATCTGATTTAAATTAAATAATAACATGATAGTTTCCTTATATTAACAATTGCTTGTAGGTCCTGTAAAATTTAAATTCGGTAGTTTCAGTAGGTCCGTGTTGATATCCCCAATTATATTTCAAAAGGTGAATTCCTTACATCTACATCATCAGAAATTTTTACTCAATTCATCTAGTTTGTACTCCTTCCTAAAGTTAGCTTTAATGGGTTCATTTGAAACTAATATATTAGCAGTTTCGTTTATTTGACTTATCTTCTAAACTAGACGTTATCTGATTTCAATAAAATTTAGCTTTGTACTCTAGTGTCTATAATTTTGTGATATAAATCACTGTTGAACCTAACTACGAGTTATCTGATCCCCTTAGTTAGCAGCATTTTTGTAATATTATTGACAAAATTTAATTGGCATATTAAAAATATTAAATTTTATATTTATATTTTCCGAGAAAATTTCTATATTTGAAATTTATACCTTTATATCTAAACTCAACAACATTCGCGTCACACAATCATAATTGAAAGTACTGCGATTTCCATTATATTTAAAGTTCTTACTGGTATCTATATTTCTGTATCTAAAGCATAACCGTGTCAGTTTAATAAAATGAAAATATTTTAATTGATTATTTTAAAATTTCATATTTATTTTATAGTTTTCAAAATTGATTATTACCCAACAAACTGACAATATTCGAGAATTCGAGGTTTAGGATCTTTAAACTTTGACTTACTACAAATTTTGCACTATTCTGGATGCTTTAATTTAATATATAAAACTGTACCAAGTCAGCTAAAATATTTCTATAATTATAGTTGAAAATTTCGAGTTTTGTCTAAACCAAAATGTGGATGCAATACTAGATATAGTTCAAATATAAATGAAGTACTCATGATGATTGACAAGAATGCATCGAACTGAATTTACAAAATCCTTAAATTTGAAGTCATATTGAATTTCTAAACATTATTAAATGGAAAACTCTATAATTAGCAGTAATATTAAATATAAGTCTCAATATAAATATATTTTCTAGTGGATTGTGTTCTACATTAATTATGGATTTGCTTGGAATTGCATTATTTATAGCTTAGTACTAAATAAATATAAAATATTACAAATCCTACAAAAAAATATGTTTATGCAAAACATATAATAAATTTGTAAAATATAATTTGAAAATATTTATTTAGTTAAAAATCATATACAATATAAATTAAACTAAGTTGAAAATCTACTTTAGACTTTACTACTTTAGAAAAGCTGTTATTAATGAGTCTTTTAAGCGTTAAATGTATTTAAAATATTAACATTTGTTTAAATTTACACAGTTAAGTTTAAGGATATATTTCACTAATTCTATTTAGATGCTTTTCAGAGGATTTACATATAAATGTAGCATAATTAAAGTTTGGGGCTACAGAGTAAATAAAATTTTTGATTTAAGAACCTCATTCAAACTTTAAGTAAAGAAAAACTTATATGAAGAGTCCTGATTGAAGTAGTCACCAATAAATATTTGCAAAATACTAAAAGTTCAGTATATCTCGCTGATGGATCATATACCTTTGAATTATGGTGATCCTAGGTAATTATTTGTAGGAAACGAACGCGAGACAACTGAAGACTTTCATTACCCCTGTGTCATGCACCTATGATGGAAATGCTTTGGTTCTTACCACATAAACGAACTGCATGAATCAGGTATTCTGCATTTTGGAAAAACAATTCTAAAATTCAGTCGAATGTATAGTTAGTTATGTCGCCCAATCACCGCGATATGTGTTATATAAATGTAAAGGAGACTAGGGATAGAAATACCTTAATTCTGCCCTATTGGTTCCACTTGGTTCCACTTTCCAACCAAACACATTTTAATTTATAATCAAGAAGTGAAAGTTTCACGATCATAGATCACCAATTATAGCTGTAGGTTAAAATTTAATTAAAATCGGGCCAAAATTATTATGATCGAGATTGCTGTGGACTACAACGCCTTCAATTTACTAACACTGTTATTTGCTTTTTAGAGTTACCATGATCGTGAATATAAAAAATATCAAATAGTTATAAAATTTCCAATTTTATCAAAAATGCATTTCAGTTACAAAGAAAAATCTATATTCCAAAAACAAAAAAACTTTAATGATAATCATAATATTATTAAAATTTTCCTATTTCCCTATTTTCCCAAGAGAAAAAAATAGATTTAATATAAGATAAAAATATTTATCGCACTTTTTCTGTATGTACATTTCACTTATAAATTTTTTTTTTGATATTAATATCAATTCTTTGGAAAATATTTAATGGAAAAAGTTTTACATTTAAATGACAATCTTTTTGAAAAAATCATTTTTTCTTATTTACAATATTAAATATTTTATTAGGATTGGAAATTGATTTAAATGAAATTCTAAAGTGGACAAATAAAATTTGATAAAATTTGCGAAATATGATTTCATAATCATAACGAAAAAAAAACACTTAAAAAAAATTTGAATTATGAAAATATTGATTTTAAGTGAAAATTGATAGTCTTTTAAAAAAAATATTTGAAAGTATATAAAATTTAAATTATGGTGAATATTAAGGAATAAAATAAATTGACACCTAAAAATGGTTTGTAAATGTACTATACAAATACTATAAATTTCATATGAAAATCAAATTTATTCGGAATATTTTTAAATCAATTTCATAAATCACGCGGAAAAATATATGACATTAATCAACTTACGAGATACGGAGTTAAATAGCCAAGTGGTTTTAAAATTCTTGGCTAATATCTCAACATACTTAAAATTTGTATAAACCAGTTTCTCTGCGGTCACCCGGTTAGATTGAAGGTAAAGCAGATGAACTAGCAAGAAAAGAAACATACAATGTGATTTAGTCACAGGGGAACATTTGCTGCGGGTCAACATAAAAGATTTAGTGAGTTTTGTAGTTTCTTTCTAGAAAATCTTATAGACGTTGGTAAAATGATTTCGCTCATTAAAAAAGAGGCGGTTTGTCGACAAGATTTGCAGCGTTCGACTGGAGGGTACAACGGGCTAACTTATTTGTGGTCTATTTGAATGGAGTTCTCGTAATACCCACTCCTTTATAAATAATTTATGAGAATATACCAAAATGATAATTTTTGACAACAGAAAATTGTTTTTTTTTGAAAGAAAACGTTAAAATGTTAAAAATGTTCAATACCAAAAAATGTAATTGTAATATTATTCAAACATTTTCAATACTTATATTTTTATTATAATCTTTATATTTAAAACTAATTACCAGTTTCGCAATACGAGCTTCCTTTAAAATCAAACTTCAATAATCTAAGTGATTTTAAGCCACAACTTAACCTTACTTTACAACTTAAAGTAAAAATGAATCACCTGAAATAAATTGATTATTTATTCTGAATTTGGTGTTTATTTATATGTTTATTAGTTTGTTTCATATTTAAATATTTATGTTCTAATTATTTACTTTTTAATAAGCTTATAAACTTTACTCATCTGTCGCTTTATATAAACTGAAAATTTTAACTACAGCTTATACTGTAAAACCAGAAAGAAAATTAAATCTAGATTTAAACACTGAGTAAGATTTAAACTGGCACTATAAATTTTCCCGCAAACTGTAATCTTACAAAAATAGTTTTTATATGATTTAGTTTTTTATCTATAATTTTAATTTTCAGTTTATTTAAAAATATATTTTTATAAAGAATAATGATAAATGTTTTCATGCTTTTAAATTTTCCAGTATTCTAGTCTCATTTTTCTTATGTTTTCTATATACAGAATCCATAACTTGGCTGGATATTTTAATGCAAATGACATTTTTATATGTATATATTTCACCCACTATTGTGTATTATTTTAAAAAAAAAAAAGAACACTTCTACAATAAATAAATTACTTACGAATTTTACTAAGATAGTTTATGTTCTTGATAATATTATGTATATAAATATAAATAATAAGGATATTTAAAATAAGGATATTTTAAATATGAAATAAATTACAAATAAATAAAAATAAAAAGTGATTTATTAATTCTTTTAAACTTTTATGTAACAAATACTACAGAAAAAGTTTTAATCTCATTTCACGCTAGTTTTTAATGTAATTCTATGTAAAATGATTAATTTAATTTTAATTATATGTTTTTGATGCTCGTTTTTTAATAATTATGTTTCAAAAATGAATATTAAAATTTCCAGTTGATATCTTTCAAAAATTTAATGTGAAAAATTAAAAAATCATTTTTAAATCATTTTTGACAACTGAATTTTAAATTATTTATTGATCCTTCTATAAAACATTTAACAATATATCTTAAAAATACATGTGGACGATATTATTTTGAATATGAGAAAATTGTTTATAAGCTTTTAAGGAGGTTTTTCGGTTAAAAAGCTTTAACAAAACATTATTGGAATAGATATTTTTTAGGATATACATAATTTTTATTTATTATAGAAGACAAAAATGAATCCGAAAGCAACTAACTATTACTGTCTAGAAGTTTACATTCTATTTAAAATTATTGTATGCGATTCACAATTGAATTTACATTATAAAATAGATCCTACATTTGTTAAAAAAAAATTAGTTTTTATGAAATTCGCATTATAAACCGTATTTAAGATACGAATTCCAAAGTTGATAATACTAAAATATCGAAAATAACAATTTAAAAACTGATTTACATACAATCAGCCTCCATCATATAAAGTCCTTATTATATTTAAATAAATAATTCAATACAAAGCTTAGAAGTGCTAATTCATTAATTCCACAGTACGGAGGCAGTGGATTAATCACGGTAATCAGTGGATTGGTCACACGATATGCAAAGGTGACAATTAAATTATTGATTATACAATGGAACTTACTTATGTAAAGAGGACGAATAGTGGATAGTCCTAAGCAAATCAGTCAGAACAGCCGTAACTTTATAATAGAGGGAGTAATTGAAACATATTGCCAGAAAACGACAACTATGTCCGCGAAATGATGTATCAGTAAGTGGTAAATAGTGAGTAGCACAGAGTATGGGAATACAAAGAATTAGGCCTTACCTGTTGCTTATTTTCACTACTCATGGTGCAGTATATTTTATAAGACGTCTTATTTATATAGTGTTACGAAATATAATGATATTATTTTACAAAAATATATTTTTATTTATTAATATTGACTTATTCATATTATTGTGATACGCTACGTCTGCCTTTTTCCTGGAAAATGCTGAAACATGAATATTTTAATAATTCTTTGTTTACTGAAGTATATATTTAAGAATAATTATAGTTTTATAGAAAACTTTTATAATTACTTAACAAAGAGAAATCAAAGGATAATTGAATTTAAGGTATGAGAAAATTCCACTAAAATATTATTCTGAAGAGCAGGTGAAGAAGAAGAATTCAAATATTCTCATATAGAATACACCACTCCCTTTATAAATATTAAAGTGTTGCTAGGCTCTTTTAATTTGTATTTAATAGGATATTCGAAATTATAATAATTAGAAAAATAATGAATATGACACGCCTTAGGTAAAATTACCAATAAAATAGCAAAATTATTTTTTCCTGCAAAAAATAATTGAAAATTGTTTGGATCAATAATTTTTATAAAGCCAATATCTTTAAGCTTCTAAAAAAATTACTATTATTTGGAGTACATTAATTTATTTCAATTTTATAAAATATTTATAAAAAATTATTGTTAAATCATTTCAAAAATAATATTTATTGAAAAACCATTTTATTTGACAAAAACAATAGAGGAAATTATACTATAAATAATAAACCATGCGACGCCAATTCGGCAATCCCGGAAAGCAATAAGAAATTTTCGAATTTGTGGTAATATTATATAAATTGGTGAAAGAATTATGAATGTCTTTTGTGGAAAATTACACATTTTCAGTGAAATATATGGTTTTGTTGAAAATTATATTAGCGGATGACGATGACAAGTTAATAGCATCGATTATACATGAAAAAACGCTCCATGAAGACAATTTAATTGTTGAATTTCATGCACATAATTTTTATTTAAAAAAAGTGTTCATAAATTAATAATTTTATCATTTTGATGGTGAAAATTCAATTGAATTTTTTAATACTATTAAGGCCCATCCATAATGAACTTAAGAAACTTTAAGTTGATTTAAGAGAGTATGTTGTAAACCATAATATGTATTATGTATCTGTTTCGTTAAGAACTTTAAAAAAGTGACAACTCATGCAAATTGTTCAAACCCTCATAAAAAGTGATGCTTGTCCAATATCCGCTAAAATATCGAAATATTAGTGTTCAATATCCAAAACAACATCGTACATAATTTTTCAAAAAATATAATTATAAGTTATTCATAATTTCTAACCCAATTTTTGTATGATTTATAGCATTATTAAGAACTGGGCTGACGAAGTGTAAATTTTCATTTAATGATTTTGAAAATTCGTAAGTATAAGATTTCATAACGCTATGTTTAGTTGCTTTTAAGTTTTGCATTCGTTTGGAAATTCTCGTTCACATAACAAATTTCCTTAGGTTCATTATAGTTGAGCCTTTATGATAAATTTTAATAATTGGAAAATGTGTTAAATATTGTCGTAATAAAATATTGTAATATTATATTTAATATATATAATTAAAATAAAAAATTGCTTCAAAATATAAAAATATACATAAATTTTGAAAATGAATTATATTTAATATTGTCAAAATAAATTTCTAAATTTTTGATGTTCAATTTTACTAATATTTTTTTTATGGTTGCTAGTAATAAATTTTTGGCTATAATCTAAAAATATATGTTTATCACAATTATATTTGCATCTACAATATAGAAAAAAAAACATAACTGTGGATATAAACGTCGTAACGAAACCGCATAAATTTTACTATTGCGGCGTTCACAATAACTGATTCCATATATAATTCCATTATATTTTAACCTACGACAATATTTTGACCGACGATCAGATTTGTCTGTTTCATATATTTCACTAAAGAAAATCGTGGTCAAGATAAAGTTTCGTGAGTTGACTACTATCAGTCAATATAAATTATATAGTCACAGATTTTATTTTTAATTTTGACAGTTCATAGAACTGATTGCGGTTGATACTATCTCCACTTTAACAGGGTTACCAACTCTTTTAAACTTTAAAGCAATCGTTGTCCTTAATATGAATTCCCTTTTCGATAATAATTAAAATGAAAGTCTATTAAAATCATTTACATCTGTTGAAAAACAATTTTTATATTTCACAAATATTAAGTTTAATAACAATTTTAATATTTATTTTTTAAATTGAATTAAATTGATACAATAAAAATATTTATTAACCTATTAATTTTTTATCATTTATTTATTATTATGCCATCACTTTATACTTTATAATAATTATCACACTAAATAAAATATGAACAGAACAAATAATAAATTATTTATTATATCATTTTATTAAATTTATAATATTAATCGTCCCATTGGATTTGGAAATATTTAAAGAAACTTTCTAAAATCAATTTTGGAAACAATTTTCTTAAAATTCATACTTAAATAAGAAAAAAAACATAAGGGATTTTTATAAACACAAAGTCAGAAAATCCTAAGTTCAGTTTATGATTAAGAATCTTGGATATATTATTTTTTGTTGTACTAATTTATGATTAATTTAATTAGTTATAATTGTAGTCCTTTTAATAGCATTTTCCATAATCTTTTTCGATAACAGTTCACCAGATTTGTTATACTAAACTATCAAAATACTTAACGTTTCTACGAAATTTGTTACTTATTTATTAATTAATATAAATATTTGTATATGAACTTTAGACTATGGACAACTTTAAAATAAATTATCAAGGATTAAAATTCTAGGAAAACTGTGAAAGTGGTAATCACATAATTAAATTTTTATATTAATCTTTTAGATACTTTTAATATTTTTGAAAATCAATGTTAAACTTTGGTCAAAAGTGAAAAACATAATTATAGAATTACTTTACCAATAATATGTAATTAATAAATAATTAAATTAATTATGAAAAATATTTAATTGCATAAAAGGCATGTAAAATAATTTAGAATTATTAGTATTTGAATACTAAGAATTGACATAGACCCTTTTTACTTAGAAAATTAAAAAAAAAGGAAACTGATAGAGTTTAAGCATTTTTCCTTTTCGATTCACAAAAATTCACTTTCTTTGAAACATTTTGAAAACAATCTGTTATATTGAATTTACGAAAAGAATTATTTTTATATTTGTTGACATTTTTCTTACATTTTTCTTACAATCTTAAATATTTATATTTCCTATATTTTTTTTATTTACTTTTTCTTGTTCATCCAACTTAAGAGCATTAGGACCACATTGGTAGAGCTTTCATGACATTTTTAATGTAATTTGAACATACTAATTTTATATGCAGTCCGAAACATTAGTTTCTTCATAGTGAAGAAACATTTTAATTGCACCAAGCTTTAATAATGGAAAATATGCCAACGGTTGAGATGAGATCATTTAACCGATTTCGTAGAAACGTTAATTTTTCACTATTTAAGCCATTAGATTCTTGCATTTAAAAGTTTCTTAACTATAATGAAACTTATGGTATGTAACTTTCATCATTAAGGCCCTGTGAGCTCCTAAGTGCAGATATAAGAAGGAAATAACAAAATTAATAATAATTAAATACAAACGTAAATTCCTATTAATTAAAACCAAAAGAAAATCTTTTCATGACGAAAATAATTTCTATTTATATCTCATGAGACATAATTTTCTATAATATTTTAATCATTTTAGTCTACACTTCAAAGATTCTTTGATGTCTTTAGAATTTTCATCTTAATGTTATTTTAAGTAGAAAATCTTTTATCACTTCACGTGAATTCGTTCTTTTGTAAATATTTAATTGAACACTCAATTGAGCAGTCAAAATCGATTTTCTATTACAATTTATATTTATGTTTAATACAAATATTATTGGTGTTGTGGATATGTAACACTAGTCCAGATATTAAATATTACTATTAAAATATAATGTCATAAAATTATCAATTATATTTTGGATTTCAATGTGGTTTTTCGGTTAATAGGCTTAGGAATCATCAAATCATAATATAATTACAGGATTATTGTAATTAAGGCTTGTTATATTAACATAAAATTGATAGTTAATATTATATTTAATAACTACAAATTAAATTGTTGATATTACTTCATAATATTGCTAGGTTAAATTTGTATGATTATATAAATTAATTATTTATATACAAAATCAATTAAAAAAAGCTGCTGAAAAGGTTCAATGATTTCTGTTCAACAGTGTTTTGTAACTAGTATTCTTTGTAAGAAACAGTGACCTATGATTTTATGATTTTATATAATTCGAAATTTTGATATGGGTCCCTATAAAATTGCCGACCTCAAATTATAAGTTACTATAATTAAAAGATGTACCAAATTTTTTAAATCGAATAATAATTACAGTAAATTCTAGAATATATGAAATTATAATCGGTAATTTTAGCATGTGGACCCCCTAAAAGGATGCAGACTTTTTTAAGCTAACCAGAGTTATACTAACTTTAGTAACTATTAAACTGCGTTATAGGTAACATATAAATTTATACTTACAAATCTTTTAACTCAAATTTTATTAATTTCTTCGATATTTATGTTTCTCTAACAAAACTTTACATAAATTTTAAATTAATTTTATCAGATTCGTTCTATATAAAGTAAATTTTAATATAACATCTAAAAATATTTATTTTCGAATATATAAAATCAATATTTCATTATATCGATAAAAAAAATTAATTAAAAACTCTATTTTTGATAGAAATTTTAATTACAAATAATTGAAAAAAAAAAAACAATATTTCATCAAAATCAAAATGAAAACTAATGAATCTATGCGATATTCATTTTACGTCCGATGAATATAAAAATTCATAATATATTTGTAATAGCAAAAAAATATAACAAAAAAAATTATGCTGCCAGTCAATAATTTTGTTGTCTACCCAATTTTAACTTTCTGATTATGTAAAAAAAAACTTTTTTTTATTAAATTTGAACTGACACTATTGCCAAATTTTTCTAAAACTTTTAATTGGATATAAATTATTTATAATGATAAAATAAAATATTAAAAAATTTTGCTAAATGAAAATGTTGAAACTGGGATAATGACATTTTTAATCCAATTTTAATAAATTTATTTAACCGAAACAACAAAAAGAGCTTAGTAGTGTCAAAATTACACTACAATTTACAATAATAATACAGACATTTTACAACCACCAAAAATTTACATAATTGTTCTATAAACTTTGAAAATTGTGAACATAAATTTAATTTTTCATATAGAATTTTGTAATTCATTTATGTGGTCAGCTTTAAATAAATTCATCTTTGTTGTTAGAAAAGTTTTATTTCAGAATTTTACTAAACTTATGTTTCATAAACTAAAAGTTCTAAAGACAGAAATTTATTAAAATTAAATTTATTCATTTTTCTAAATGCTTTTTAAAATTGATTATTGTTTTTTGTAATAAAATATAAATTGAGAATTTACTTACAGTAGCTGTGAAGAGTTTATTTTTCATTGATAGCATTATAAAATTTTCTAGATAGATTCGACGGTTCAGTTCGAGTAAATTAATTTTATATTAAAATATATCTACACACTCAGTTACAATTGATCTACTCGCTCAGGACACGCTCAGTTTTCTTTTCACTTTTACAATTAGTATTATTATAAGATTTGAATTACATAAATTCAAGAACCTATACCTGTCTAATTCAAAAGTTATCCACAAGTTTGTACTGCGAAAATCAATTCCTAAACGATCCATAGCACTTTTTTGAACCACTTTGTTTCAAAGTGATCAAATTTATGAGTCAATTCCTAAGTCAAAAAAGTGAAAATGGTTTATGAGGCTTCACGCCGGACGATTATTGCAAATATATAGAAATAAAGCTGTAATGGAGATAAATAAGGTTTGCATTATCAACTTACGTTTTTATATATCTACAGGTAAAATATATAGGAACTTTTTAGATATTTAGGGGTCACCCAAAACTCGTAATTTATATAACAGAGCTCTGACAAAAAGCCGAGTATAATATTTTAAGAATGTGTACAAAATTTCAGATTTCTTAATATTGATTGATTTTACAGAATTTCCCAACTTCAAATTATGAAAACACCAACTCTAAGTGCATCATACAAGAAACCTTTGTTATTAGTTTTATGGTTTGGTTTCATGCAAATCGGTTTACAAGATAATTTCTATAAATTCTTTCAAACACATAGAATTCAGAAATTTTAGCATGAACCCACTGAAGCTGCGATACTAAAAAAATTATGCATTATGCATGCTGTTTATTAAAATTAATTCAAAGCGCATACAGTTTTCGGACAAATGTTCGACACAGACATTTTGGCTCTATTTTTTGAATTTCCAACGTAATAAAAAAAAATTTTTTTGAGTATTTTTCATTTTTTTAATCAAATTTTCCATCACAACACTTTTAGAATTAAAAGTGTAAATGCTATATCACTTTTTTTTTTAAATAAATATTATGCAAAAAATTGTGATGTATAAGATAAAGAATGATTTTTTTTGAATAAATAGCAATGATCAGCATAATTTTCATGCAAATATTTGAAAATAAATTAATTTTGTAACAACTTATTACAGAATTTAATAAACTTATGAGATATTTTATTTTTCCTGGTTACAAATAATTCGGTTTTTATCGAATATTTTAATTAATTTTATTGTAATTTTTGAAAATACTGAAAATATATTTCTTATATCCATTTCTGATGTAATAAAATATTTATATGAATAATATTCAAATTTTATATATTAAAAAGTTGATTTTTTCTATGCTTAAAATCTCTAACTATTGAGAGTACAATTATTTAAACTGGAAAAATTTCAGATTTTCATGTTTTATATTATGCAATCTGCAGTTTAATGCAGTTTATCTCATGATATAAATATTTAACAAAAGTAATACCAAAGAAAATTGGTACCTACCTAATATTTCATAATTTTGTAGTTGTATATAGAAAAGTTTTTAAATATTAAAACATAAATTATGTAATTTATGAAATATATTTTATGTTATAATTCTGACAAGAAACTTGGAAACTTAATAATTATATAATTATATAATAATTATAAAATTTAATTATTATATAATTATTTTCAATATAAATTAGTTTTCTTACATATCTTTATAAGTGCCAAAGAATAATCAGTCTATTTAGATATAATGTTTATGATACGAATGTCGGTACTGAAAACTTTAGAATTGCTGCCATTTCGCCAAAGTTTGGACAGTACATTCTTGCTATAATGATGTGCCCGGAATCAGCAAAAGAAAGTTTTTGTCCAAAAATGTTAGGAATGTAATGAATATGATAATATAAGGAACAATTTTATGTATATTGATGGTATTAAAATTGATACAATTCAAAATGTGACATCAATTATGTTATGTGTTATGTCAGCTTCGAAAATATAGTACTTCTTCTGACCTCCTAGCTGATGCTTTTTTTCAAAAACAAGATTGAATTATAATGTAATAAATGATTAGTTTTTATAATTATATTTTCTTTTAACCTTTTTGATTAAATTTATTTAATATGTAAAATTATTTAAAAACTTATTTAATATATAAAAATCAAAAATGTACAATATTTTTTGTATCTAAACAACTTGCACAAATCCCCGGCAGACCAGGTGGACCTCTAGCTCCAATATATGCTTAAAATTATATTGAAAAGGTTAAGTTTTTTTTAAAAAATATTTAATATTTAATTCTTACTTGTTCCAGTGTCACCTTTTTCACCTTTTTGTGCTGTTACAACTGTCGGAGGTAATAATTCTATACGAAATAAGAATTTGTTAAAATTTAATTTTTGAAAATTATATAAAACTATACTTACCAACATCTTCGAAATATTTATTTTTATTCATTTTATTTTCATTTGTAATATAATTTTGAACAAATTCTACAAAAATAAATTATGAAATTATTGAATTTTTTATACAATCAATTCAAATGAAATGTTCATAAAAAACCTTTAGTTTCTTTAAGAATTTCTGATTTTAATATGTCAACGTTAATATTATTTTTAACTGATGGTAGACCAGGTAAACCATGTAAGCCAGGTGGTCCAGGTGGTCCCATTAAACCAGGAGATCCAGGTGGTCCAATTAAACCAGGAGGTCCAGGTGGTCCAAATTTACGTAAATTATTATTATTTAAAATAATGTCTTCAACGATTTCTTTAATTAATTCACGATCAATATTTTCACAATTACACGGCGATGAAGCTAAAATATTTTTTTTATTAAAATAGTTTTTCATAATTTCCATAAAATTGAATTTTTCAAATTACTAATATTTTCTTCTTCAATTATCTCGGATTTATCAAATAATAATTTTTTTATTGTATATTTTAAATATTTATATTCTAGTTCCCAATCTTTCGATGAATTTATTTCTGTAACCAAAAAATAATTAAATAAATCTTTTGAATTTTGAAATTATCATTTTTTATTGTATATTTTACTAATTGTATTTGAATATTTTATTAATATTAATAAAAATATGAATAATATTTTATTCATTTTACTATAAGAATTGTATTAAATAAATAAATTTCAATATAAATTCCACTGGCAATAATAATTTTAATCTTTATATTTTACATTTATAATAAGAACTAAATATTTATTTAATAAATTATTTGTTTTAATGTAATTATTATTAATATTTAGAAATTCTTGAGCTCCATGAAAAAAATACATATATAAAATAAATTGATAAGAATTTTGGAATTCAGAAAAATAAATAAATTATTAAATACTAATGCAAATTTAAATTATTAAATTACCAAATAAATTGACTTTCAAGTAATTACTTTATACAGACATTGATAATTTTAAATTGTATTTTAATCTTTCATTTTTCAAGTAGCAAGTCAAATATTAATTTTTACTTAGTAAATAAATGTTAATCATAAAATTAAGTAAATGTTAATATTATTAAAACTATAAAATTTTTAATCTTTTTATTAATGTTAATGAGTTAGTTTTACAACTTTAATGCTTTACAGACATAAGAGCTATTAACATCACATTTTAAATTTAGTCGATTACCATTTTATTTATAAAGTAAATTTGTAAATTAACATTTGAGTTTAAATTTGAGAAGAAAAAAATCAATCTATGCTAAATTTTTCGGAGTGTGAATTCTGTCAACTTAGCACACAAAGTTAGCTGTTCAATTAAAGCTGCGAAACTATATATTAATATAGCAGCATATAAAATAGTCAACGATAGTCAAACTATATTGGCCTCGATCGAGTCTATAAAAATTAATTGAAATTAATTCTGTACGTGATGAAAAACAACCTCTAGGAAACTGATCGGCATCCTTACTAGTCACTGTTGGATTGGTAAATATGGTACATACCTTGTGATTCATAAATATATGGTTTATGCTGCTGTTTGGATGAATCTATGGAACCCACACTAAAGCATCTAGTGTCTGACTGTGATACTTCAAGGAACCAATACATGGGATGTAATCTTGTTCTGTACGGTTAGTCGGCCCTTTGAACACTTTCTTTGTGGCGAATTGTTCCTTTATAAGAATAAGCTGAATTTGTGATATGATTAGTGTTTAGTTTTTGAAACCAGACATAGGGATCAACTAAATTTCTCGTGATTCGCAATTATGCTATTACCAGAGATGCGCTATTACCATATATCTATTACCATAGCGCTATTACGCATCCTTTTTAACATAACCCAAGCACACAGCTGTTAATAAATAACTTTTACCAGTGACACGTTCTATACACATGAAATCCGAAATCATTTAAAACAGTTTTAAAGGATTTATTAAATAAATAAATTGAAAACTGAAAGATTAATAAAAGATTAACTAATAATAGAAGTCTGAAAAACCAAATTCATTTGATTTGAAGTTTGTTTTATGTGATTTGTAATTTATTAAGGTCACTTTACAGCAACAAGACAAACAAATATTTTATCTTCAGTTTGCCAACAATCAACATCAACAAAAATAATTTATATTTCAATGCGAAATTAAGTTGTACAATTTCTGTAGATGTGTAGATGTGTAGATTGATTGACAACGCTATTGATTATGTTTATATATGTTCATTAGATTTATGTTGTATAAATATACACAAGTTAAAAAACTTATGTAAATATATATTCCAAAGTATTGAAGTAAAAAAGTTGTATGACCATAAATGGAATATTTAAAAAAAATAAAAATCTTTAATTTTAAATTTCAATTTCCTAATTTTATATTTATGCAGATAATTTTTTGTGTTTATAAGGATATCATGCGTTTCATTTTGGGAAGGATTGTCTAGTTTTCACAGCATTTGTACATCCAAAAAATTATGTCCTCTCTTGTCCCGTTTGTCCCGTTTTATAATAATTTGTTACTTTACCTAATATTTTATTTGGATAGTTGTTGTGATCTTCGAGATTTCTTCGAGTGTTTACAATTTTGTAAGCCGATTGTACCCTCCATTCTCCATTCATTCGCTGCATTATCTTCACAGCGTGTCGACCCATTTTTAATGATTGATATCACTGTAATCGGCATCATTTTAACGGGCTATAATAAGGTTTTCTATAAAAAAACAACCAAATTTTTTAAATCTTTTGTGCAAGACAATAACCTAACAAATGTTCCATTGTTTCCTCCTCCTCCATACATCTACGATGACAAATTAGAGATGGAGTAAAGTCCTAATCTCTTTGCATTCTTCTTAAAAATCGCATGTCTCATGACAATTTTCCTATATAAACTACCAGTTTTCCTGTCCATTTGTTAAAATTTTTTTAACTTTTTGTAATTAATTTTTATATATCTCCAACCGTTTCGCTCATTCCATTTGAATGTGCTATTTCGAATGGCCCACATATTTATTGAACTTATAAATATTTAAAAAGACATCACCTTTGTGACATCTTTGCGTGCTAGTTCGAACTGCTTTTTCATTACATTTATTCAATCATACCGCGTGACCAGAGAAGCTTTACATTATTATGGTTTGATAATAGGTTAAGATTAATTTTGAGTAAAAATTTAAAATGATATTGGCCAAGCATTTGAAGGCCACTTGACTATCTGATATATACTTAACCTCTTTAGGTATTTATAATAAATAAATAAAAAAAAATTAACCCCGGAAGAGTTTCGCGATAACTTACTATTTATAATTTCTATATGGTAAGCGTAAATACGATATTCTGTTCACAATAACTTTACAAAGAAACTTTCTCAATTAGTTCGCAAACATATCACATTACCAATGTTAAAACTATTCAAATACTCGCTAGAAGATCATTTTATTATAATAGCTAATTAGCATAAACTCATCTCAATATACAGAGTTCTTGTGCGTGATGAAATCTAAGTTGTAAGAGCGACTATTGAATATTGAGTATTATAACTAGAGCTTACTAATTAAGTTATGTTTTTATAAAGATATTAATAAATTGAAAAAATGAAGTGTCTATATCGAATTTCTGTATGTTGTGTTATATGGGACCATTTAATATTATTATTGTCCCGCCAACCATTTTAATATTAAGTATTCAACAGTAGTTTAAGAATGAATAAATCATTTAATTATTTTGTCCTGACTATCAAAAATTACTAAGGAAATTTAAGATATTTTTATGAAAAAGAAATTAAGTAAATCAGAAATTTAAATAATTGACATTAATTAGTTTAAATAAAAATTTTAAAAGCACGTGTTCTTAGAACAATATGCTTCTATATGCACCATCATAGATTTGAGCAAATTGAATTTCGAAATTTTAAATCTATAGCAATTTTTAGATATTGTATAACTTTTAACCTACTAAAAATTAAATTTTTTTTGATCATTTTATTTATAACTTAGATATTAAGCCGTAGAATTACAGCTAAAACTTTGTTACCAAACATTAATACTATACTCTACAGTACAGAACAACAAAGATTTAAGTATCATCAGTTTTTTTTTTTAAATTTTAATAATTATTGTATGAATAATAAAGTAATAACAAATAATTAAATTTAAGATTATATTTACATAACAAATAATGGAGTTACAAGGTTATAAGATTATATTCAAAAAAATTATAAATTTTGTTATTAACTATAAAACCAAATTCAAAAAAAGTGTAGATAAGACTTTCAGTATCAGTAAATATCTTGGAAACGATAAGAAATAGATAATTTTGGATATTGGCAATCGAAAAAGTAAACGTCATAACCAAATTATTAATTGTTTGATAACGATTTCATGATTAGATAATATAACTTAATTTTTTGAAAATTGTTAGTTAGTATTTTGTAGTTCTTAGGTTCACGTCGTATAAAGAAACATTCATAAATAATTCTATAAATAATTTCATTTGATGGTCTGTTGTGAAGTGACATAATTTCATACCTAAACAGTTTCTTCAATAAATAAATTTCGAATCATTAATCACAATTATAATATTTTATGGTTTGTTTTCATTTTAGGTAAAATAAATTCAATAAATCTCAATCGTTTTACGTGCTACAAATTTCTAAATAAGTAAACATATTGTAACAAAATTATGACAAGAAAAATACCAAGGAAATCTAAATAGTTTAGGTATATATAAATAAGAATCCAGTATTATTATAAACAATTTATATATTTTCTAATAAACTTCTATCAGGTTTAAGAGAAGATTATGAAGAAAATTTAATAGCTATAATGTTAGCTATTATTTTTTCACTTTCTGAACAGATAAACAAGACAATTTCATAAATGAAGAAATCCTTAATTTTAATAATATACCAAAATAAAAATTGATATTATTTAAAAAATTACTTAATATACAAACTATTCATATTTTGTCGAAATTAAAAAGAAATGCCGAATTATAATTGTGGTTTATCTATTGAATTTACAATTTTGATAAATTTGAATTCTTACAACATTCAAATTTTTACTTAAATTGAACCACCAAATAGAATTGTAAAGAAAATGAAAATTCAAAAATGTATTAACTTTTTTTTGGATTTCTGAAAATATTCACATACAACATATTATGAATTATGTGCAGTAGCAGATGTAAGATACTAAATATAATATCTAATAGATATATATCTTTATGTTATTTTCTATGATGTAAAATATTTATATCTAGACCACTTAATTTTCATCAATATTTGTTGAATTAAGATAGATGCAAAAAAAAAAAAATATTTTAAAGTACAGTACAAGTGCTTTAATCCGAACACATGATAATCCGAACTATCGATAGTCAGAACGTGCGTTCCTCCGAACGTTTATGTATAAAAATTTTAGAATTTTCCATAAAATATTGTGAAATTTTTTGACTAGTAATGAAATTTTTATTGGTAATTTGAAACTTTTTTTAATTAATATTTTTATAGATATTAAATAAATATATAAAAGGTTTTTCCATGTAAATTTAACCACAAAACTATCTCGTTTTAATAACTATATGAACTTCATTACCAAATTCAATAAAAAGAACTTTCATTTAAAACAATTTATTAATTTTTTCGTATAACAAATAAATTTACTTAGTAGTTTCATATTTTTTATATCTTTCTAAAACAATTTTTAGTTTATTAAAACTATATTAATATTTTTAAGAACTTGTAACTAATTTGCTATAAATGATTATTGAGAACTATGTGAATTTTGCTTATTAAAATTTTTGTCGTAAAATTTAATAAGAGTTAAATAATTTCCAAAACGATTCCTTGCTTCCTGGTTGGTTTTATGATTTTATGAATTAAAGAATTTACACAAAGGATAATGTCCGAAATCCCAACAATTTCAAATTCACAAAATTTCCAAAAATTGTAAATTGTATTGCCATACAATTTTTCTGGAAAATCGAATACGTTATAATTTTGTCAAGGATTTCAAAGTTTTGAATGGGATATTATAATATATTAAGATTATGAACTGTCCTTATTTTAACTTGGCGTTGGCGGTATTTTGAACGTTTCCTATATATTATTTATAAGATTTTTTAAACATAATTAGTAAAAATCTTTAATTTCATATTTTAAGTATAATTATAAGTATGCCAATAATGAAATAATTTTGTTAATTATATAATAGATTATTAAATTAATTTAATTGTAATGGTTTTGATCGAAAACCATTTGCTATTAATGGTGCTACTTCTGAAGGATTACGATTTCTTGTTTCCGGTAAATATAATTTTGTTAATATAAACAGTAAAACACATGTTATTGAAAATGGTAGAAATACAAATGCACCTAAAGCTGTTTGTAAACTTGGAAATGCCATACCAATTATAAAATGACAACTCCATAATGATATATTTCCAATTGACATGGCAACAGGTTGTGATTCAGTTTTAAAAATTTCTAAAATTAAAAATATAATAAATAATGACAGTTTAAAAAGGAACATTTATTTATCTTACCCGATCCAATAAACCAGGGCAAACTTCCAAGAGCCACTTGAAAAAAAATTAAATATAAAAATATAACTATTATCCCAACATTCGGAATCCAACTAGCTGAATTCTAAATTTAAAGAGAAATTAAATATTTATAAATTATTGAAAGGATGACATTATATAAAAATTTACAATATAATAAGTTATGATAGTTAAAGCAAATAATAAGATTGCATCAGCGCCACATGACAGTAACATTAATGGTCTTCGATTAAATTTCAACATTAATATTGGACTAAATAATGATGCAATTAGGTTAATACATCCGGCACCTAAATTTGCCCATTCAATATCTTCGTCTGGTATTCCAACTTTCTTGAAAGTTGACGATGGATAATAGACGATCTTTAGGAATACATATTTGATAATTAAAATTTTCTTAGAAATTATAAAAACTATTTCTTACTGAATTGATACCCGATAATTGTTGACCACCCATATATGCTGTAACAATAATTAATGGCATCATAAGAGCTGGATCCCTCAACACTGCAAAAAATGAACTATTTTGTGTTGTAGTATTTTTATAAGTTTCCATTTCATTTAATTCTTGTTCTATAGCTTGTAAATTATCACCACGCAATCGATATAATACCATCCGTGCTGCTTCACGATCTCCACGTACAATATATAAATATTTTGGACTTTCTGGATAATAATACGATGGTGCATAACAAATTATCACTAAAACTATGTAGGCACTGAGCGCATAATGCCATAAAGTTTCGGTACCAAATACATTACTTAAACTTATAAGTTGACTTATAACAATTCCACTGGTTAATCCTACTACAGCACATGATCCAAATGCACCACGTAATTTTAATGGTGCCAATTCTGTAAGATATAATGGTAATATGGTAGTACATAATCCAGATGCTACACCAACAATTAATCGGCCAATTAACAACATTTCGACAGAGTTGGCATTTCGACAAAATATGAATAATATGGAGCCAATTATATAAAGTAAACTAGTTATTAAGAGAGCCACTTTCCTATATACATAAAATAATTAATGTTTTTAAAATAGATAATATTTAAAATAATATATTTTACCTTCCAAATTTACCAGCTACCCATCCTCCAGCAATTGATCCGATTGCAGCTCCAATTACAAAAATTTGTACAAAAAATTGATACAATGTATCTAAAGAACTTTCAGTTAAATTGACATTATATTGTTGAAGCAATGTTTGATTACACCAGTCACGGATATACTTTGTAAAAGATAAAAATACAATTCATTTTTATTTTAAATATAATTAAAAATTGTATATTTTGATAAGTAATTACCGACGCTGGATTATTAATAACACCAATATTATATCCGACTGGAACAGCAGAACCAATTGCTGTAGCAATACCAACAATAATTAAAAACCTATTATTCTAGTAAATTATTTTGTTAATTTATTATAAATTTATAAAAAATATTTTCCGCTTACATTTGACGAATCAATCATTTTGTAAAAACTGAGAGAATACAAAATAAAATTAGCCTACAATTCTTTGAAACACGGAATACTACAAAATAGAGAACTGTTTTCGGATGGTTATATATATAAATGAGTGATTGATATTAATATTCATATCTATTTAAATTGAATTCATTGTTGGATTTTAAAAGCTAATTGAATGAGATAAGATATTATTATTGAATATATTTTTTAACTATCTTAGTAATTCCATGCTTAAATTTCAGATTAATATTTTTCATATGTTCTAGGTCTAGATCATATGGTAAATATTATCCGATTTCAATAAAATTTTGTGCACAGGTTGGATTCGGGATTACGCATATAATTTATACTTATTATAGTTATTTTAATTATATTATTTATTATTTTAGTTATAATTGAATATAAAAGAAATAAAAATATAAAATTATAAATTAAAAAAAAAAGTTTAACTTTTTAATCAATAAATAATAAAGATGCGCAATTTTTAACAAAGTACTGTTGGTTACAAAGGTAATGTTAATTACAAAAACCTTTTGGACATAAATCACTATTAAACATAACTTCGAGTTATCTGCTCCCCCTAGTTAGCAGCTTTTTTATAATTGTAATGGTTTTGATCGAAAACCATTTGCAATTAATGGTGCTACTTCTGATGGATTACGATTTCTTGTTTCCGGTAGATATAATTTTGTTAATATAAACAGTAAAACACATGTTATTGAAAATGGTAGAAATACAAATGCACCTAAAGCTCTTTGCAAACTTGGAAATGCCATACCAACTATAAAATTACAACTCCATAATGATATATTTCCAATTGACATTGCAACAGGTTGTGATTCAGTTTTAAAAATTTCTGAAATTAAAAATATAATAAATAATGACATTTTATAAAGGAACATTTATTTATCTTACCCGATCCAATAAACCAAGGCAAACTTCCAAGAGCCACTTGAAAAAAAATTAAATATAAAAATATAACTATTATAACAGCATTCGGAATCCAACTAGCTGAATTCTAAATTTAAATAGAATTTAAATATTTATAAATTATTGAAATGATGACATTATATGAAAATTTACAATATAATAAGTCATGATAGTTAAAGCAAATAATAAGATTGCATCAGCGCCACATGAAAGTAACATTAATGGTCTTCGATTTAATTTCGACATTAACATTGGACTAAATAATGATGCAATTAGGTTAATACATCCGGCACCTAAATTTGCCCATTCAATATCTTCATCTGGTATTCCAACTTTCTCGAAAATTGACGATGAATAATAGAAGATCTTTAAAAATACATAATTTGATAATATAAATTTTCTTAGAAATTATACAATCTATTTCTTACTGCATTGATACCCGATAATTGTTGACCACCCATATATGCTGCAACAATAATTAATGGCATCATAAGAGTTGGATCCCTCAACACTTCAAAAAATGAACTTTTTTGTGTTGTAGTATTTTTATAAGTTTCCATTTCATTTAATTCTTGTTCTATAGCTTGTAAATTATCACCACGCAATCGATATAGTTCTCTCCGTGCTGCTTCCTGATCACCACGTACAATATATAAATATTTTGGACTTTCTGGATAATAATACGATGGTGCATAAAAAATTATCACGAAAATTATGTAAGCACTAAGCGCATAATGCCATAAAGATTCGGTACCAAATATATGACTTAAACTTATAAGTTGACTTATAACAATTCCACTGGTTAATCCTACTACAGCAAATGTTCCAAATGCACCACGTAATTTTAATGGTGCCAATTCTGTAAGATATAATGGTAATATCGTAGTACATAATCCAGATGCTAGACCAACAATTAATCGGCCAATTAACAACATTTCGACAGAGTTTGCATTTCGACAAAATATGAATAATATGGAACCAATTATATAAAGTAAACTAGTTATTAAGAGAGCCACTTTCCTATATACATAAAATAATTAATGTTTTTAAAATAGGAAATATTTAAAATAATATACTTTACCTTCCAAATTTATCAGCTACCCATCCTCCACCAAATGATCCGATTGCAGCTCCAACTAGAAAAATTGATACAATCGCTGACCATAATATATCTAAAGAACTTTCACTTAAATTAACATTATATTGTTGAAGAAATGTTTGATTACACCAGTCACGCATATACTTTGTAAAAGTTAAAAATGCAATTCAGTTTAATTTTAAATATAATTAAAAATTGTATATTTTGATAAGTAATTACCGACGCTGGATTATTAATAACACCAATATTATATCCGACTGGAACAGCAGAACCAATTGCTGTAGCAATACCAACAATAATTAAAAACCTATTATTCTAGTAAATGATTTTGTTAAATTATTATAAATTTATAAAAAATATTGTCCGCTTACATTTGCCGAATCAATCATTGTGTAAAAACTGAGAGAATACAAAATAAAATTAGCCTACAATTCATTGAAACACGGAATACTACAAAATACAGAACTGTTTTCGGATGGTTATATATAAATGATTGATTGATATCAATATTCATATCTATTTAAATTGAATTCATATAATATAAGATTATTATTGGATTTTAAAAGCCATTAATTGAGATAAGATATTTATTGATATAATTTTTTTACTATATCTTAGTAATTGTATTTTTAGATGCCGAAATTCCAGTTGAATTTCAGTTCGCCGTCTAAGTTCTTGTTCAACAATTTCAAAAATTTTATTTCGTACATGATTTTAGTTATCGATTGTCTGTTCTATCTGATTAAATTTACAATAATTAAATTAAATTCCTTTCCTATTAGTTCTTTTTCTTGCTGAAAAATCCCAATTTCTCATATCTGATATCTCCAAAATAAGGTCACTCTAGTATAATATTATTTTGAAATTAAGGTGATGACATTATATAGAAGGATATGTAATCAAAAATGCTAATATTTGCTATTCATTTTATATGCAAATAATATTTTTTATTCAAATATAAATTATGTATTTATCCTATTGTACAAAATAACATTTGTTGTGTTAATAGGTTAAGTTTAGATTAAGAGTGAGCTACAGAGGCAGTCCTAATCAATGAAGCCATTTGGTTTATTGTGATATTACTTCTAATTATTTGTCACTGACCAAACCCGTATTCTTCCGAAGAAGCGACAATATAACTTTCAAGGTGCCAAAGTCTTTTAGAGATCAACGTCTAATGTCCACATAAAATGTGTTCCGCCTTATCATCCTCATTTTGATAGAACATACTCACTTTTTTCACTAATAGTCCTATTATTTATAGGGCCTTTTTGAGATTGCAGTGATCTATAAAGAAGCCTACCATTATTCTAGCTTTCTTCCCATTGATTTGAAGGAACTACCTGTTGCTTGTTTTTTTTATGGTTCTAGTGTGTTAGTCGCTCAAGCCTGTTCCAGAGTAATTCTTGAGATCACCTTGAAATAGAAGTTTGAAACACCACAGAATGGTTCTGGTCCAATAAAGTTTATACTAACTCCTTCTTTCGCCAAGAGGTCAGCATCTTATTCATTATTTTCAAAC
The DNA here is from genome assembly GCA_963920725.1 of Rhamphomyia laevipes. Classification (NCBI taxonomy): domain Eukaryota; kingdom Metazoa; phylum Arthropoda; class Insecta; order Diptera; family Empididae; genus Rhamphomyia; species Rhamphomyia laevipes. The sequence goes on from OY987257.1 coordinate 54,429,737, forward strand.
TCCACATGGGCTAGTGTTACCCCATTTCCTTTTCCAAGGGTTATTAGAATTTGCAGACATTCCCATAGTAATTTTGTTTTGATTTAGTACGAGTTCAGGTGCTTTTTACGCCACTTGTTTATTTAATCTATTTAATCGAAGCTATCAATAAACATTATCTGTATTTGTATAATAAAACTTAAGTAAATAATATAAATTAGTTGGTTAATAATAAATTTATAAACATTTTACTTAAATGTATGTATATTTTCACTAATTCACTTGTTATTGTAATGGGTTTCATCGAAAACCTTTTACAATTAATGTTATTACTTCTGCATAGATTAAAATTTCCTGAATGGAAAGATATAATTTTGTTAATATAAATAACACACAACACACCTACTCACCATCCACCATTGATCCAATTGTAACTTTATTTTTAGTCGAAATGTCATATAAAACTCTACCCAGACTTGGGTTCAATTACCTGACACGCGTAATTATAATATTTTTAAATATATATAAATTAATTAATTTAATTATAATTACAGCGAAAAGAAACTTGATTAACATATTGGTTAAATAAGTAAAGTGAAATATAAAAAACAAATGGTAATTGAACGACAATAATAAGATCTTGATTTTTGTTGAAATAACGAAAATTAAGGTTGTTTTATTCAATGGCTTTGAATTTAATTAGTTAAAAATAGGGGAGTTCATTCGTAGCGTTGAAAATAATCGGTTTATTGGTCAAAAAGTTGTTACAAAATTCAACTGGCGTGGTGGTCAAAAACTAAATTATTTGATATTTTAATTGTTTAATAGAACTAGTATAATAAAAAAAAATTATCTGATAATTATCGAGATAAGAAATTTATTTCTTTTCAGACCTTTTTTAATAAATAATTTTAGTTGTAATTTGACCAACAGACACGAAAATAATTTGAATTCGACGTTTTAGTTCTTATCTGAAATCAATATCAATTTTTTTTTTTTAAATTTGTAATTGTAACTAACTTAGCAAAGCTAGTTGCAGCTACCTTTTGTAGAATAGGAATTAAATAAATTAAGAATAACAAACTATAAAATTTCCAATCTCAGTTTTTTGACAAACGTAGCACGCTTTGAATTGTGCACTTTCTATAATTTGATAATTTTATAGTTGTTATAATAGCATGCAATCTTGAAGAAGAAAAAATCCAGCCATCGTACTGTAATCTCTAAATAAATAAATTTCCAGTTTCAAGATAATAATTCTAAGGCTGCCAAAAACTGTGAAAAAAGTGTAAAATAAATATAAATATTAAAAGATTATTTGTTTTTCAAATATAAATTATTTAATATTTATTTACATATTGTAAAAAATCATTAACATTTTTTGTTGCGTTATAATTATTACTACCTACTAAACCATAATTATCAGTTTTTATTATCTATCTATAATTATATAATTTAAGTAAATCATAAATTCGTTTCTATATAATAAATTTATAAACATTTTACTTTAAATTATTTATATTTTTCTCGATTTTCTTTAAAAAATAATATTTATAATTGTAATGGTTTTGATCGAAAACCTTTTGCAACTAATGGTGCTACTTCTGATGGATCACGATTTCTTGTTTCCGGAAGATATAGTTTTGTTAATAATACTAAAACAACACATGTTATTGAAAATGGTATAAATACGAATGCACCCCAGGCTCTTTGTAAACTTGGAAAAGCCATACCAATTATAAAATTACAAACCCATGACGAAAGACTACCAATTGACATAGCAATTGGACGTGGATCTGTTTCAAAAAGTTCTGAAATAAAATAAGAACATAATTAATATAATTTAATAAATAATATTTAATTATAAATATTGAAGGTAATTTAACTATATATACTAAAAAATTATACATTATTGACACATTATTATTTATTCAGCTTGAAAATTAAAAAAAAAAAAAAAAATATTTCAAAAATAAAATTATTAATATCGTATTGGTTTCTGGTACTTTGAACAAAATAAAAATTTAATATGGAAAAGAATTAAAACTCTGTAAACAAAATTCATGTCTGTATCAACAAATTTTATTAAACAAACTTTTATTGAAAATTTACATTCGAATTAAGAAAATATTTTAAATGAATCTTTATTTAAAAATTATTATAACATGTCAATTATTCACAACAGAACATAAATAAATTCTTTTAAAAAAGATATTACTCGTTACATATTCCCAAACAACAAAAGTTGTTATTTAATTGAATTAAGTAATCATTTTTAATTAAAATTAATTGTCACTGCACTGATGCAAATAAATTTATATTGTTATGCAATAATTATTTACTCAATTTAATAAGATTAACAATCAGAAATGAAATTATTATTTAATTAAATTATTTTAAATTAAAGGTTAAGGAGACAAATAAGATTTATTGCACCAATATAAACAGAAAAAAGAATTGTATTTATTACATAATTAATTATGTCTATAAATTTATATTGTTATCAACAGTGAAAGTTCTAATAAAATATTGTGAACTAATGTTTAATTTTTAAATAATTGCAGAAATTTATATAAATTTATAGTAACTTATTTCTTACCCGAACCAATAAAATATGGAATAGGTCCAAGACCAAATTGATAAAAGAATATATATAAAAATATAGCAACGATACATGCTATTGGCAGCCAATTAGCTAAATTCTGTAAATAAATAAAAAAATTATATTATATGTTAAATTTTTAAAATTTAAATAGTTTACAATAAAATGAATAATGAATGCAATAGCAAATAGTAAAATTGCATCAATAGTACATGAGAACATCATTAATGGTCTTCGATCAAATTTCGACATTAATATTGGACCAAAAAATGCTGTAAATAAATTAACACAACCTGCACCTAAATTTGCCCATTCAGCACCTTCTTTAGATAATCCTGCTCTTTCAAATATTGATACTGAATAGTAAAAAATCTATTAAAAAAAAAAAATTAATAATTTCATTAATATTGGATATTTTTAACAAAAATATAAAAATATTTCCAAACTTACTGCATTGATACCCGATAATTGTTGACCACCCATAAATGCTGCAACAATAATTAATGGCATCATAAGAGTTGGATCCCTCAACACTGTAAAAAATGAACTTGTTTGTGTTGTAGTATTTTTATAAGTTTCCATGTCATTTAATTCATGTTCAATAACTTGTAAATTATCACCACGCAATCGATATAATACCTTACGTGCTGCTTCACGATCTCCACGTACAATATATAAATATTTTGGACTTTCTGGATAATAATACGATGGTGCATAAAAAATTATCACTAAAATTATGTAGGCACTAAGAGCATAATGCCATAAGGATTCTGTACCGAGTAAATAACGTAAACTAAATACTTGGCCGACTACAACGCCGCCAGTTACACCAATTGCACAAAATGTACCTAATGTACCACGAAGCATTAATGGTGCTAATTCTGTTAAATACATTGGTAATGTTGTTGTACATAATCCAGATGCTAAACCGACTGTAAAACGTCCTATCATTAACATTTCTACAGAACCAGCATCACGACAAAATTTAAATAATATTGCACCGATAACGAAAAGTAATCCAGTTATTAGAAAGGATGATTTTCTGAAAAATAAATAAATTAAAGAAATTTAATTTATATAATCTATTACAAAATAAGAATATGTATTATTATGTTATTTTGTTTGAAAAATAAACAAAATTAATTTCATAATCAATATGTGTAATCTTTTATTATTCAAATAGGTTCTGAGTTCTGATTATCGCTGCCATATATAATATTAAATTTATAACATTAATACTTAATTATACATTTATTATGTATACGTTATTGAAATAGTAAAATAATTACGTATTAAGTGATAATAATTCCAATAAGCGTTGTTTATTAAAAATCTAGTTGTTTATTAAAAATTTGTTTACAGAATATGAAAATATTTAAAAAAAAAAAAAATTACCACCAATAATTTATATCGACATATATTTACTTTATTTGATATTTAATATAAAAAAACAACGAACTGAGTGATAACTTAAGAAATTTGTTTGTTAATAAAAACAATTTTACCTTCCAAATCTATCAGCTACCCATGCACCACCAAGTGAACCAACTGCACCACCAACTAAAAATATTGAAACAATCGCTGACCATAATATATCTAAAGAACTTTCACTTAAATTGACATTATATTGTTCAAGAAATGTTTGATTACACCAATCACGCATATACTATTTGTAATTTAAATAAATATTTAGTTTAATAAATTGTATTTTGAAAAGTAATTACCGAAGCGGGATTATTAATAACACCAATATTGTAACCAACTGGTATAGCCGAACCAATTGTAGTTCCAACGCCAACAATTAATAAGAGATTGCCCCATCTTTTATCCTAATAAAAATATAATATATTAGTATAAATAAAATTTTGTTATATAGTTTTTAAATATAATTTAAATTATTCCCACTTTTTCAATTGCCAAATGAAACATAACTAAATACAAGTTCTAATTCTAAGTAAATAAGATTTTATTTTCGATAATCAAGTAATAATTATTAATATATGTATAAAAAATATTGGTTTTTATATCGAACAGCGATAAAAATTTGATCAATAAAATTAATTGTTGCAATAGAAATTGATTAAGTAAAATAAATTTGTTAAAACTAATTACAATTTGAAAAACGATTAAGATTTCTAGAATTATAACAAAATATAATAAATTGCTTCAAAAAAGTTAATCACGAAAATTATAATTATTGAATTTTAGCTATATTTAAACGAAGTATTTTATTTACTAACTTTGGTATTGAGTTTCATTTAATATAAACTAGTTTTTGATCACGATGTTTTCGCTCACCTGAATATTTTAAAATGAGTATATTATACTATGAAATTTTTGAAATTATCCGGTTTAAACAAATGGAAATTGCTCAAATCAATTCAAATATAAAATCTATGAATTGTGTCCGTAGTAATGGTGAACGATTCCGATATAACTGTGTGTGTATTATCCGAAAATAATATATAAATAATTAAATTTAAAATTTTTATTTAGTAATTTAAAAAGACAGCAATTTTATTACTTATTATTGTGTTTATTATTCTAATTAATTATTATTTTCTTTAATTAACTCAAGGAATACAATTAAAGTAAGTATTTATTTATGGAACAATTATGAAAGTGCCGGGTAGAGGGGCAAAAAAGTATATTTCAATTTTGTTTACGTTTTGAGGGTATAGATATTCAAAAATTCATAAAAAAAAACCGCGTATACTGTACGTAGCAAAATCTAATATTTCTAAGTAGTCAATTGTTACCCCATTAAACCGAAATTTACAGCAGCTTTCCTTCGTCATCTAGTTCTAATGGATGACCATAAAATTGTATGTTTATCAAAACCTTATAAAAATTTTGGCCTTATCAAAATTTCAAATTATATAAAATACATTTCGCATGTCCTAAATATATGACATATTGTACTATTGTACACATTCCAGCAATGATTGATTATCTTTTATAAAAAGAACTGTTTTTTTAACAAACTTCGAGTTTTGGATTATATTAACAGCGTTTTTGTGTTATGTGAAAGCTTAATGTAGCGTAGCGGAATGTTGCATATGAGCGTTAATTGAGGATATTTATTTCATATGAGCGTTGAGTGATAAGAGAAAAGAGAAGTATACTTAAATAATTTTTTTTATGCCCAATTAAATATTAAATATAAGAACCCGAAAATTTATTGTGAGTATGATTTAATAGACGATTCGGGTTAATACTAGTTTGCTAATAATTAGAATATTTATATAAATCCTGTATAATTAGAATATTCTGTAACAACAGTTTTTGGTTTTTAGTTATAATTCAATATATTAATATAGATGTTCAACAGAAAGATTGATTCTAGGTTAGGCCTATATCACTGGATACAATTCCAAATGGGAATAATTTAACTTGTGCAAATTAAATTTCACAAATTATAACTTTTTATTGCCAACGCATTTACGATGACCACAAAATAAATAAATAAGATTTATCAGTGCAATGACGAGTTTTCCCGCTTTGAAATATTAAAAGTATATACTCTATGAACGAAAAGCTTACGTAAATTTCATATTTGCTATAGTGGAATTGTATCCAAATTAAATTTTACAAGTTAAACTGTTTCCATGTGGAATTACTTTAGTTGAATCCACCGATAACGGAAAGATTACAAAAATCGGTTGAATAAATAATATATATTTTATTAAAAATAATCAAATTCAAAAATTCATATTATACATAAGTATAATTAAAAAATACATTTTTTTTTCTTTCCTTTTATTGAATTCACAATTCATGTTTTCCTCACCTGGGCATAGCTCCTAAACGGCTTTACTGATTTAACTCAAATTTGAAACTTAAGCTCGTGTTATTAATCACTCGGTACTTTAATAACTTTTATGGCCCTTCGAGGGGGCGGGGGGTTGGGCCTATTTTCTAAAAAGTCATGTGGGGTATCAAATTAAAGGTCTTGATGAGTACATCTCGTTGGGTAGTGTTTCGGGCAACTAGGACCTAGTAGGGCACCCCAAAAATGGGGCCCAAAATGAAAAAAAATCATGAAAGGTATCAAATTAAAGGTCTGGAAGAGTAGATATCTTTGGGGTAAGTAAAGTAAGTGTTTGGGGGCAACGCGGGTCATGTGGGGCCTGAAATTATTATTAATTTCCTTTTATTAAATTTACAATTCATATTTTCCTCACCTGGGCATAGCTCCTAAACGGCTTAACCAATTTAACGCAAATTTGGAACTTACGCTCCAGCGTTTACCCACTCGGTGCCACATAATTTTCAGGGCCCGGCGAGGGGGCGGTAGGTTGGACCTATTTTCAAAAAAGTCATGTGGGGTAAACAATTAAAGGTCTTGATGAGTACATCTCGATGGGTAGTGTTTCGGGTAACTAGGACCATGTGGGGTCCCCAAAAAATGGGGCCTATTTTTAAAGAAGTCATGTGGGGTATCAAATTAAAGGTCTTGATGAGTACATCACGTTGGGTAATGTTTCGGGTAACAGGGACCAAGTAGGATGAAAAAAAATCATATGGGCATCAAATTAAAGGTCTGGAAGAACAGATATTTTTGGGGCAAGTAATTGTAGTATTTGGGGCAACAAGAGCCATGTGGGGTCCTGGAAAATGGGGCCCAAAAAAATCATGTGGGGTATGAAATTAAAGGTCTCGATGAGTACATCTCGTTGGGTAATGTTTCAGGTAAAAAATAAAAAAATATACATATGTATATATAAAAATATATATATGAGCCGTTAATTTTGCAAGTGACTTTTCGCGAAACATGAGTTAGAGCTATTTATTATTAACCGCTCAAATATATATTTTTTACTATAATATGTTATATTATAGTAAAAATATATAAACAATATAAAAATTCTACAGTTTTTAGTCGAACAAATATATTGTGTAAAACTTAAAATATTTGACCGACTAAAAAGTATGAAATAATAAATAAATAAAAAAAACATTTTTTAAAAATACTTTCCTTTATAAATAGTAATATGCGACTAAAAACTAATAAATAATACTAAAATTATATAATCTTTCATTCTTGTATCTAGAGTTTCAGTAATGGTCGATTGTAGTAGGGTTAACTGCAAACGTACTAGATTAGAGATTCAGTAAAGGTAAAGTATAGTAAAGGGGAAGTAGACCCCTTATAAATATCATTCTGATAAATTCTATTAATTCTCATAATTAATTTTGATCAGTTATACTTCCATTTATAAAGGGTCTACTTCCCTTTTACTATACTTTACCTTTACTGAATCTCTAACCTAGTACGTTTGCAGTTAACCCTACTACAATTGACCATTACTGAAACTCTAGATACAAGAATGAAAGATTATATAATTTTAGTATTATTTATTAGTTTTTAGTCGCATATTACTATTTATAAAGGAAAGTATTTTTAAAAAATGTTTTTTTTTATTTATTTATTTTATAAATAAATTAAAAAATAAATATTTTTAATAACTATTAATTATTGATATATAAATTACTGATTACAAAATGTTGATCAAATTATAAAAAAAAAAAAATCTTAATCTTTGTTGTTAGTCATAGTGTATATCTCAATCTCAATCTACTGCTTCTTAACGAGTGATAATAATTTATGTAAAAGATTGTTTATTATATTATATGTCAATAATTTTAAAATATTCACGAAAAAATACTTAAAAATTTATGTTCATTCGTTCATTTTTGTTCAAACTATGTTCATTTTTTGGTTGGCGGGTATTTTTTATTGATAACCGTCGTTTTAAATAAAAAAATTAGTTGTACTCACTTATACTATGTAACTATATAAGAAAAAAATTATTAAAAATTGAAAAACTTACAGCTTGCGAAAGTGGTGGACGAACAGTAAATTGCAATTTATTTTCTGAATTATCATATAAAACTGTCGATTCACTGGGATCTTTATTCATTATTTTTTGTTAATTATTTTTAATTAATAAAATATTTGAAATCAATAAAAATATATTTAAATTTAATTATAAATATTACAATTTAATTCAGCTTTTATTATTTTTCTTGTAACTTCTTTAAGAATTTACAATTAAATGTGCTATTAAATCGACTACTCGTATTTGTTAAATTATTTTCTTAAATAACTATACTTATTATTATAAATATAGAAAAACACAATTTTAATTAATTTAAGTTATACTAGTTATAATAGGTACATAGTACATTAATAAAACATCTTTCCTATCACACTAAATAATTATAATAAATAATTTTGCGAGTAATTTTGTTGAACACAAAAATTGGTTTTATCGTTTTATGTAATTTGATTATGTTTTGAGGAGACAAATATAAAATATAAATTTAACTAAATAAAAATTAAGTAAACAAAGCCACTACTTCACAATCAAAACAATATAAAATATAAATATAAAATAAATATAAAGAAAATTGACACACAGAAACTCCAGAAAGCAGAAACCAAACGAACGAATCAACAACAATCAACGAATAAATCGTTCCACATGGAGTATTGCCAATTTATTATTTATTTTAGACCAAAAGCTAAATTGTCACGATACAACTTTTTGTTCATAAATTTTAGTACCATTGTGGATTGTGCATTTTGTCAAAAAATAATAAAATAATAATTGAGCTCGTTAAAAACTTACCAAGTAAATTAAACTTCGATTTTACTATCAATTTTTTGGATGACAAGATCTTAAAATATTTGATTAATAGACTTACAGATATCTACACTCTAATGTAAATATCTCCAAAAATTTAAAAAATTAGGATTTGCAAATTAATTGCACTTTTATTTTAAAAATTACTTCAAATTTTGCAAGGTTAGGTTAATATTCGGGATTGGTAGATATAATTATTAGTATAATGATCAAGTTTCTTATATTACAATTTTCCTATATTCTGCCTTAGAATAATTTAGTGCTAATTTTATTTTGTATCCGATATGAATGACATATAAGACATGAGACAAATAGTTATGTTTACGTCAAAATAAATAAGTTCCTTTAGAACTTCTAGTTAATATTAAAAATTTATTATACGTATAGCATTTAAATCTAAGATTTAAATGCTTATTCACTTATTCTTATATTCATTGCCAAAATCCAGCAATAATTATAAAATTTTATCAACTGTTGTCAACACTGATGATATTTATCAATGAGCCAGAAATTTGACTTTATTTTAACTAATATAAATAGTAATAGTATATTATATTAAATTTAAACTAATTGATAATAATTTAATATAATCAACTACATATTTATATTTTACTTAAATTTATCGGTAAATTACCAATTTAAATATATTTCAAATTAGAATTAAATATATTTAATATGTGGAAGGAAATGAATATTCTAGTCTAGAATAAATAATAAGAAATTATGAAAAATTTGCGATATATATTTATAAACAAATTATTACAAATTAAATAAATTTTGATTATTAAAAATATTCTGGATACTTCTTTATTTCTTCAGATAAATGTTTTTCTAGCAATGGTCTAATCATACGATCTGATGATGCATTACAGCTAATATATACTTGTTTCTTTAATCGTTTACATATTTTTAATGCCAATTCTTTTGAATCACAACCAAGTTGTTGACCTAATGCAGTTGTTCCCACAATATCACCATTTTTCATATTCATTGCAATACCAATTTCATCTAAATTTTCATTTTCACTTGTGCCAATGTATATAAATAATGAATTCAGCATTTTAAGAACTCGAAATGAATAGTTTGTTTCGCAAATATTCGCAGTAAAATAATGTGAACTAAAACTGGATGGTTCCATTTTGTCTTTTTTTGTTGAATTTAGTTAAAAATGCAAATTTGGCACCAACACTCAAATTAAATATATATAACGACAAACTGAAGTAATTTTGTTGATAACTTTTTGTTTTGAGATTTTATTTAAATTTAAAATATTAATTGTCATTCCATATCATTTTTGATTTTGTAAACAAAACATATATGTTGTGTTATGTGTTTGTGTGGTTGTGGTTGTATAGCTGTGGAGTGGTTGGTTGGTGAGTTGGTGACTGACATGCAGTTTTGGCGTCTACTTTGGAGCCTGCCGTCCAATGGCCTAGCCTAGCCGGTTGAATTGCGGCTAACAAAAGTGCTAAAAGGCTTCCCCTAACCGGCGCGTTTTTTTTTTGCGGCAGCGGAGCGTTTTTTTGCCGCAAAATTTAATTACATGGCGGCTTATGAATGTGCCCACACCAACTCGTTTCCGCACCGTTTTACAGCGTTTTTTTTGCCGCAGATATTCATATGAATTTTGCAAGCAGCGTTTTTTTATGAAAATCGCTCTAAATGTCAGAAATATTTTTTTTTTGTTGTCGATGTAAAAAAATATTTTTTACAAAATATTTTGGATAAATTGTATAAAATATTTTGTAACTAATGTTTTTTGGATTTTCGTTGAAGTTATGACATATTTATTTTGAAGTTTAAGAGCGAATATTCGCCGCCTCGGTGTGGCCTACTATGCAATATTCGCGCGGTTTTCTAATTCGCGCCGCTGCCGCAAAAAAAAACGCGCTGGTTTGGGAAAGCCTAAAATATACACCCATTTATAAAGGTCGGAATGTTGCGATATTTGGTTGAACTTTGAAGGGTTGGTTGAAGTAACATTTTCAACCTGATTTCAACATAAAACCTTTAATATAATTACTTTACTATTTTATTACATAACGATAAGTCTCGCTATTGTAGAAACATAACAGCTCAAAAATTCAAATTTTTACATTTCAACATTTTTTGAATTTGCATATATTTTTTCGTAATTACTTTGCGTTGCCTAAATCTGGATTGTATATATTCCAAAGAAATTTTATTAGTCAAGGCTTGATTTTATATCCTAAAATATATGGAACTTTGTAAAGTCAAAAAGTAATCGCGGGTTCTCAAAATTTTGTTCCACATTCCACTATGTCTTCTGTGCTATATATAATATGTCAACATAAAAAAAAATGTAAATAAATAAAATGATTTTTAGTCGTCGTTGTTCTGTGTAAATAATATTTGATTTTATTCCGGTTTTTTCAAAAATTTATTATTAAAATGATGAGCTCTGCACACGGCTATGAATCCATATTAGAAACTTCTGCTGTAATTACAACTGTTTTACAATTTTTAACTGGAACGTAAGATACTATAAATACAAATTTTAATATAAATACAATTCCTTATTATAACGGTTTAAATTTTTAATTATTTTATTTTTAGATTAATTTGCCATAAATATATACAAAAAAAGAGTACTGGTGAATCTTCTGGATTTCCTTTCATTTGTGGATTCTTATCGTAATTTAAAAAAAAAAACATAAATATTTTAATTATATATTATGAATTATGACGTGTAAAAATTTTTTATCATTAAAATTCTTTTTTTCTTTATGTGTAGCTGCAGTCTTTGGTTGAGATATGGTTTTTTAACAAATGAAAAAATTGTTACCATTGTTAATATTATTGGTTCAACATTAATGTTTTTATATACACTAACATATTATGTATTTACTGTACATAAAAAAACATATGTACGACAATTTACGATTGCATTTATATTCTTAATTATGACGATATTATATACAAAACATGAAGAAAATCACGATAAAGCTATTAAAATTATGGGTAATTTTGCAATTTTTCGAGTTTTTATAAAAAAAACATTTCAAATTTTATTCTAACTTTAGGATATATTTGCTGTACAGTTACTGTAATTTTTTTTGCATCACCGTTAACAATGCTATTCCAAGTTATAAAAACTAAAAATACTGAAAATCTACCTTTCCCGTTGATATCATCAACATTTGTTGTCTCATTAGAATGGTTAATATATGGTCTTATTATTGACGATGTATTTATACAGGTAAAGAATTAGTTTTGAAAATGAAATTGTTGAATCATTTGTGTAAAATATGTTAATATTTTTTTTTTAGTTACCAAATTTTTTGGGCTGTGTTTTGTCAGCAATTCAATTAAGTAAATTTTCTATATATTTATTTATAATTTGAATAGCTATTTCAAAAATTAAAATAATTCAAATCTTATTTTTAGGTCTTTTTGTTTGTTATCCAACAAAAAGTTTTACTGGTCCATCTTATAAGCTAATTGATCAAAATTTGGTGTAGTAAAGACAGTATTTACCAAAATATGTAAATTGAACAAATATATTATTTAACAAACATTGATTTAAATAAATTTTTAATATATTATATGTATAGAATTATATTGTATTGTAAAATTATCATTTAGGAGATTAATCAAACTGTAATAAAAATAAAAGATTATATGAAAAAAAAATTATAATCATTCATTTGTTGTAAAAAGTATTCATCAATTACAGAACAACAAAATTAAGGAACTTAATTGCAGCGGACTAAAAGATTGTGGACCAAACTACCCTATCTGAAATATTCTTATATTTTAGTAGCATCAAAATCTTAATTTATTTAATCATTAAGCATGCAAACGGTCTTCTACATATATTTGTCCTTCCATGTAGATCATAAATAGTTTGAATTAATTTTTACATCGAATCGCTAGTAAATGATTATTCGTGACAATCATTCGATATGAAAATTTATGATTCGATTAACTACTCTTCGTTCTCCGAATCGTAAAAAAATTATAAATACAAACAAATTATTGTCTAATAATGGATTGATTCCTCAAGCTTTCGTATTTCTTGTATATTCCGAATATTTTATCACTAGTAAAAACCGGTCGTACAGCAAAAATTATGCTGGTGTCCTAATCAATCAATATTGGAACTTAATTGAATTACCAACCATTAATTTTTCTTGCAATAATTTTGTATTCCATTGTTGACTTAAAACAATATTGTTACAGGCAAATTAATAGTGATTTTCTGTATTTACCAGAATTGTTGTTCTATTACACAATTGAAAAATCCTCATTTATTACTTATATTTGTTGACAATCCTAAAATTTTAAAAGATTAAAAAACCAACAAGTTTATTTTTTTGTGGTTTTATTTATTAAAATTATTTTTTTCCATTTTACAATAAAAAAAAAAACCTCCGGATTTTAAAACAGGATATTATTTAGAACCTCATACGATGGGGATATTGTGAAGAGCCCAAACTGAACATACTCTTTAAGTATTTCTTTAAATACTTAGCATCTGGATGTGCCTTAATTGCTTTTAAAACACCAGCATCAACTTCTTTTTGATCCTTTTTACGTTGTTCATTTGGTAAAAATTTATCTTTTTTAGCAGCAAAAATATCACCTTCAACCGATTTTTTCGATTTCTTATTATCCTTGCGTCCAAAATATTGATCATTAATATGTTCTGGTACTTTCAATCCACTCAAATCAATCTTTGTACGGGTTGCAATGCAATATCTTTGTGAAACACGACGTATTGGACATGAATTAATACCAAATGGACCAGTACATAATAATAAACCAGTGCTTAATGTTTTTAACATAATAACACGTTTACCTTGATGATGACCAGCCAATAGTATAAGAATACGACCAGGTTCTAATGATTTACGTGTATTACGTACATGACGGCTAAATGTACCACGAGCTTTACGTTTGTGGACACGTTTTGTTGTTGGATAAATTGATTTTGCTTTTTTTATGATGACCGTACGTGTTCCACCATTTTTAGGTCCATTGATTTTTTTCACTTTTGTAAGTGGAGTTTTCTCTTTCTTGACAACTGGTCGTTTAACTCCTTTCAATCGGTAGAGCGCACGACGCTTGTACATCTAAAAAAAAATTATATAAATAATGCATTAGTGTTTTATTTTTCAGGAAGAAGTTAATTTGACAATATTTATATTAAGTATCCAATTTGAAATAGGTTTGTACAAAAAATTAAAACTGAGTTTTAACCTATTATTGGATTTAAACATTTCCAATATGGTTGCTATTGTCAAAACAGTCGCAAATTTCAATTCGTATTTTAACAAAGTATAAACAGTTTTATTTACCTGAGCTTTAGAGTACCGCATAATTCCACCTCCTAAATATTTATTTAAGGGATGTTTATTCTTCTTTTTGCCCGCATTTGCGGATTTTTTAACTTTTTCAACGGGTGCCATTGCTTAAAACACGTGTACAGCGAACAGAAACTTCTGTAAAAAGAAAGGTTAGTTCGAAAATATTGTATTTTTTTGATTGATCTTCAAAAGGGCGCTAGTATCGAGATGTCAAAAAAAAATAGGTAGTGTTCAGATTTTTTGTGCCAAATGAAATCGATACTATGCAAAATAATATTGTAAAAATCGATACAAGAAATATTACCGATACCTTCGGCTTCTGGATTCGTATTCGCATTTAACCACTGAAACCTGATTTCGTATGTGTATCGTATTCGACAATTTACCTTCTATACAATTTATTTTCTATACCTGTTATGTTATGTTATGTATAGATATAGATTATAGATTTGTACAAGGGAGTTTAATAAACAACAGCGCTTTGTAAAAAAGTTTAGGAATTTATCATTTTAGGATTGCGTTATTGTGTACCAAATTTTTAATCTAGGGTAGGACATCAAGAATGTATTAATAAAATTCAGTTTTGTAAATACCTAACTATTCAGTTTTGTAAATACCTATTTGCCACTATTTAAATTTAATACAATGTAAGAATGTGTTCAGATTCATAAAATGTAATAAATTGTATATAAAACTTTTGAATCAAAGTCGCTTCGTTTTACAGGTAAACACAATGAAGGTCCGTAACGCTTTTGAAATCGACAGAAAATTAAAAACGTCACGTTTTTAATAGCCCGAGCAGAATCAAATTCGTACGCAGCCAACGTACGTAGCCAACATAAGAAAAAATATTTACCGAACACAATCAAAAGTAGTTTTGCTGCGAAAAACCTACCAATTTACACTAACAATATTTTTCTACCTGATATTAATGTGACATTTACCAGCGTACTTACGGAAAAAGTTAAAAGTTGGTTAATAGGCCAAGCAGAATCAACGCAGAATACATACGCAGCCTACATAAGAAATGCCAAAAAAAGTTAAAATGTATGAAAATATATGAAACCGATTATAACAAACGCAGCCTACGCAGCCTCGTCGCAGAATCGAGAAAAAAAGTTAACCAACTTTTAACTTTTTCCGTAAGTACGCTGGTAAATGTCACATTAATATCAGGTAGAAAAATATTGTTAGTGTAAATTGGTAGGTTTTTCGCAGCAAAACTACTTTTTATTGTGTTCGGTAAATATTTTTAATTATGTTGGCTGCGTACGAATTTGATTCTGCTCGGGCTATAACTTTTTTCTCGATTCGGCGACGAGGCTGCGTAGGCTGCGTTTGTTATAATCGGTTTCATATATTTTCATACATTTTAACTTTTTTTGGCATTTCTTATGTAGGCTGCGTATGTATTCTGCGTTGATTCTGCTCGGGCTATAAGGCTACCACCCAGTGCTGCCAGATTAACAGATTTATCTGTTTTTAACAGATTTTTGACAATTTTTTATCATTTAAACAGATAAAAATATATTACAAAAAAAAAACAGATTTTGTCTGAAAACTTGACTTTTGTCAGATTTTTAGCAGATTTTAATTTTTGTAACATTTTTAAGCTCGAATTTTTATAAACTTGCGGAATTTTAATTGGTGATAATTTTGCAGTGATAGCCATTTAGGTGTCACAGTTATTTGATATCAAATAATGGTGATAATCACATTATCACTTTACAGAATTCCACCCACACGGCGTTTTTTTTTATTAAATCCTACGAAAGGATATAAATATTGTTTTTTGTATTAATTTATCCTAAGAAAGGAAATTTTTATTTAGTTTTATATACCTACTAGTATTTAATAAATAAAATAAAATTTGTTCATTAGAAAAACATGTTTTTTTTTGAAATTTTTCATATTAAACAGATTTTATTGGGTAAAAACAGATTTTTTTCGAAAAACTTCCAGATAATCAAAAAAATTAGCTGGCAGCACTGCTACCACCTCTGATTTTGACCAACGATAATAATTTATTTCTTCATTAAGATTAGTATTCAGCAAATCATATCTCTTCAGCCAATCAGTTTAACTTACAACAAATAAACAAAAACTTATTAATATTAATGATATTTATTTATAAGCAATAAAAAAGTACAAAAAAAAAAACATTAAATAATAATTAATGGATTTTCACAAAACTTAACATAGAGGAGTTTTAACAAAATATTTTTTACTCATTGTTAGATATCTTATTTGAAATTATATCAATTTTTCATATTTTTGTGAGGATATATTTAATTTTAAAAATAACAGTTGCAAAGAATATTTGAAAATGAAAATATTAATTCAATACATAAAAAAATAAACGTTAATACAAAGTAAATAATGTTATTAATAAACTTATAATTTAAAACAAAAATATTAAATTATTTCTGACATTGAAAATATCAAATACGAAACTTCTTTCCTTTGTTAAATTTAAGAAATTATTTTAAATTTTGGAAATTATTAAAAAAAAAATTAAATGGAATACTACTTGGATTTGTTCAACAATTAAATAATATTCCCAAAAAGATGATCATAATAACTATATAATAAACGTATTAAATGAAAAAATAAAAATTGGATTTAATTCCATAGAAAAACCTTCAATCAAGAAAGTGAACAAATCTTTTTAGCGATTTCTTTTTATTAATATTTATAGTTAAAGTTCATTTTGAATAAATATTGAATATTTACTTGTGCAACATCATACACAATAAATTCATTGTATAATAATGATGATTTTCCATTAATATCTGTAACTGATTTACCTAATGGTATCTCAACACCATCTTCACGACAATGAATTTCACTTGGATTTGGTTGAGTACGACCAATACCTTTAACACTATGTTTATCTTTTGGTAATTTTGTTATATAAGCAGCATCATTTAATTCATGCATATTACCCAAAGCTACCTCAGATAATATCATTAATCCAGTTGAATTTTGTTTAGATGTACAACAATAATTAGCTGATTTTGATACCATATCAGCAAAATAAATACCTTTACCAAACATATAACCAGTTGCTGGTGCTTCTGGTGGTGCTATTTTCAAACCATGTGATAATATACCAGCAAAATTTGTTAAACGCGAACCATGCCATAATAATTTACGATTATGTAATTTCTTGAATGGTTTATAACGACGTGATTCACCGCTGCGTGATACTTTAAATATCTCCATAACTTGTAATTCATATGAACGATGTGTTTCAGCATGAGTATTTTGTACATATTTTTCTAATAATTTAAATTCATCATTATTTTTATCAATAGGTATTAATTCAGTTTTTAATTTTTGATAATGTTGATCAATTGGATTTTCTTTATTATTATCATTACTGTCACCTTTAAGCATGCTATATGCACATTCAATTTCCATCAAATTATCTAATAAATCACTGTGATGTTTTATTTGCTCGGATGTTTCTAATATTGGTGGATTATCAATACCAAAATTATGTGGTATTAATGTATAAAAACGATTTGATGCATCTATAAATTTATGTTTTTGTGCACCATCTTGTACATATTTTAATAATTCACTTAATACTTTATATGCTTCTTGTATTTGTTTTTGACTTAGTTTACCTAATGGCATTTTTTCCATATCTAAATCAAATTCTAACATTACTTTTTTCATAGCATCAACATCAAATAATAATTGTATTAAATTTTGTACTGATTCTGGTAATTTCGATTTAATATCACTCTTAAAATTATTTAATTTTCCATTTTCATCATCAGCATAATCAACATCAATTGGATACATTAAACCAGGATACTACAAAGATAAAATATTTAATTATTTATAGTAATATTTAATAGTTTTTAAAAATTATGGTATCTAAAAAGCATAACTACTATAAATAATAAATAGATATTTGATATAATTTTCAATACCACAGGGAAAAATTCAAACTACATCATCGTGTAATTTTCATTGAGCACTTTTTTTATCGTCCATATTTCATCGCGGTAACTTTTTATAATGAAACCTTTTATTGGCATTTAATTTTTTAATTTATTTGTTTTCCACAAAAAAAAAACAGTTAATATTTTTTACTGTAGTGGAATTTTTAAAAATACACAGACATCCTGAACCCAATTTCAAATTACCTTGATAAAATTATCCCTGTCTTCAAAATCGTTTCCAGTTTTATCGAGATATAACGACTTAAATATTTTCATAGCATCATATAAACTGCCACAATCATCAACCTTATTACCTCCAATTGTTGTACCAATTCTACCCCAACTTCGAAACACCCAAAATCTAAAAAGAAAAAAACAATTATTCAAATAATCTAACAAAAATAACCTTAAATTTTTTTAATTTTTATTACCTATTCTTATTATCACTCTGCAAAATTTGTAATTTATAAAAAGAGTTTTTATTTTTTTGAATATCAGTTAAACCTAAAACTGCGTTATAAATATCTCCGCCACTTTTATAAACATGTGCAACATCATCTAAGTGTGAATCTGGATCAACAGCTAAACCACCTTTTAATGTCAATTTCATTGATTTTGGTACAGACTTTGTATAAATACTTTTTGATTTTTGACTTTTATCTTCTTCTGGTGGTATACGAACAGATGGATCTGTACCCCAATCACATATACTTTTCGATGATATATATGTTATAGCGCCAGATGGATCATCTTTAATAATATCTAAATAATCAATTGGTATAACATGAATACCTAATTCTTTAGCTTTTTTCATTTGTGAACCCATTTTTTTAACCATCTCTTCATCAGATATAATTGCAATTGTTTTTTCATCAATTCGTTTATTAACTTTACCACCTAATTTTTGTATTTTTATTTTTATGTTATCTTCTTCAGATTTTAAACCACATATAACAAATGATAAATTATATAATGGTGGACGTTCACGTTTAACACGTGGTCTTAAAAAAAAAAATTAAATAAAAATGGTAAGTATAATTAATAAAAAAATAAAAAATTAATATAAATTTATATTTACTCATTAGAATCTTCATCTTTTTTAATAGTTTTAGCAATTGTAGTAGCACTTGGTGGTACATATTTAATAGCACGAACTTCAACTTTTCCTTTATACTTATTCAAAAAATTATATTCTTCTTTTAAATCATCTGGTATTTTACATGGTACTTTAGGTGGTTCTTTAACTAAATTTGTACATTTCACCCATTCAGTTAAATTACCATTACATAAATAACCAGAACGATTAAAATGAAATTGTCCTTCTTTACAAATATTACATGATTTTAATGCACCAAATGCTAACATATCAGCTGCTTGATTATATAATTTATCACTGTCATGTGTTGCTGGTAATTGATTATTATATTCAAGTAATTCACGTACTTTATTTTTGGTTAATTCTTTTGTACAGAAATTACGATATTTATATAGTAATTTAGATTGAGCATCAAGTTTTTTATTTAATTTATCATCTTCTGCTTTATCAATTTCATCTTTAGGTTCAAGTTTTTGTTTTTTAATGTCTGGCATATCTTCCATTTTCATTTCACTAATAAATATAAAAAAATGTAAAATTAAAAATTACTTATACCTACATACATATATATACAAATTTAAATATTAATATTACTTACGGTAAAGCTTTTTTAACAATTTCTTGATCAGTTTTATTTAAAGCTGAAAAACCAGGTAATATTTGTCCTGATGCCAAAAAACAAAGTTCACCACGTAATTGTGCAAAACATTCAACATGATGCCATAATGCTTGACCACCAAATTTTATACCAATTTCAGTATCATAAACGGTTTTTTTAACACGTATTTCATCTTTTGAAATTTTCTGTTGACAACCAGCACATGCTGCCCGACCTGATTTTGCATATTCAATACCATAATCTTTAATTGGACCAGTAGCAGGACCAGCTGCATCATTTTTTGTACGTTTTTTACCTTTACCTTTTTTTTCAGTAGCTGTAACAATTGTTGAAGAACATTCGCCTAACATTTAATTTTTGTAAAAGAAAAAAGAACATTTACAAAATAATTTACTCCAGAAATTCACAATTTTTACCTATTTTTTCTATTAGTTTTTTTTGATCTGCTGTTTTTAAATTATAAAAATTTGCAAAATCTCCTTCAGATGTTGGTCGTTGTTTATTAAAGAAACAATGTTCATGAAACCAATTTGCTTGTTTACCATCAAAAAATGATGACTATATAATGAAAATATTAAAAATGTATATATATTCATAAAAGTTAGGATATTAGAATTAGAAACAGGTAGAAAATATTTTACAATTTTTGTGTACCTGTTTGAATTTATATTATCCTATTATTTACCTATTATTGTAATAATTTTTTGACTATATAAAATTATTCTTAATATTTTTTTTTTTATTTTGCGAAATTGTTAAGTCGTAGTAATTCGTTGATCCGACTTTCGAGATATTTAAATTGTTTCTAGGTAAAAATAATTTATAATATTTATTCTACGAAATACAAATTTTGAAACAAGATTTAAAAACAATTTCAAAAACTAACGATAACCTTAAAGAGGACAATAAACATTTAATAATACATGGCGGCTAAATATTGAACTGACGATAACCTTAAAGAAAAGGACTATAAAGTATAAACATTTAATAATATATATGGCGGCTAAATAATATAAAAAAAAGAAATGATGAAATACATTATCACGTAAAATCAATCAGACTTTTCATCACAAGGAATGATGATTCTAATATTAAGCATAAAATTTAACATGTAGTATAAGTTTATCTAAATAACTAAATCATTTAATCATTTTTTTAAAATATTATAATATACAAAACTAAAAAAAACTATGATAATAATATGTAATTAAACAACGCCATTTCAATCTTAGAGTAAAGATTTCAATATCAATAACTTTATGACAACCTAATATATATTAATTATTGAAATGGTAATTCAATAATTTATTTGATTACTATATTATATTATTGTAAATATTGTTAAAACTATTTCAAAATTATGTGATTCAATATTGTAAACTAAATACTAACCTGGACCATTACAGCTATTCGGATTGTCCCTTGGCCTATTGGTGTTTTACATCCTTTACATGATGCACGGCCAGTTTTTGCATATTCTACTTTATATGGCAAATCTTTTTCTGCAATTTCCATTTTTAAATTTATATTTTCCAATTAAATTGATTTTTTTACTTCAGTTTTTACACAAAACACAAATATATTTATGTCGCACCAAATCACAATCACAAAATAAAATGACAAAATCAATTTTTTGTTGTAATTTGTAATACAATAATAAAGTGTTACCAGATGAAATTATTAAAAAATGAAAAAGCCGGTAATTTGAATAAAAATTTGGCGGCATGTCATTTGTCTACTGTAATTGTCATTCATCATGTTTATAGGTTGGGGAGTTAGTTAATGATGTTTAACATAAATTATATGTAATGTACGAAAATAGAAATTTTTAAAATAAAAATTTGTATTACAAAGTGAAATAAAACTATATTTATATATCAAACTACTGACATTTCCAAACCGATATCCAAAATTATATTTTATTATTAATAAATATAATTTTAGACTCGAAAAAATATATTATCTCAGTGCTCCATTTTATAAATATTTAATTTATATTGTGATAAAATGATTTTGAAAACAATTTAAAAATAATTTACGTTTTTATACATTAATTACATTACTTACATTCGACTCTATTACAATAAAAGAAAAGAAAGAGGTCAAAGTGCGCTGACAATTTGTAACGAATGAATTTATTTGAAAATTTGAAATACTAATTGTTTATAAAAAATATGATAAATAAAAGGCTAAAAGTTATATTTCAATTTAATAATTTTATTTTAAAAAAAATCAATCAAACGTACCAACATCAATTTTCGTAAGATTAATTTTGTAATTGTTATACTGATATATTTATAATAAATAATTTTATTAGGATAAAAACTTCAGATGATGATACTAATTTTCCACCGATCGATATGAAGAACATGATGGCTATGACTGTCGGTAAGTTTTTAATATAAATTTGTGTAAATAATTATTTTATTTTGAAAATTAGGATGTACGAGATCACATTATGAAAAACCTGGGACTATCTTCTCATTACGATCCATCAGCAGAACCACGAGATTATCTTCTAAAATATGAACCAAAATATAAAGATTTACCACCACGTACAATGCTAGATTCATTTACAAGGGCTATAATACCACTTAGTAAAGTATTAGAATTACAACGTAAATATATAAGTCAAAGTCCTACACACATTCGTGTTGGCAGATTACTGGAAGATATGGATTTATTTGCTGGTAAAACATACATACACAAAAAAATAAATAATATAAATTAATAAGATATTTTTTTTAATATTTCAAGTTTGGATTTGTCATAAACATTTACATATACCAAATTTAGATCCAAAAATACCATTACCATATACATTTGTAACAGTTTTAGTTGATCAAACAAATATTAACGGATACAGATCAAAATATAATAATGATATTATATTATCTGGTCATGCATCATGGGTTGGTCGTTCATCATTGGAAATTACTGTTTGGTTAGATGAAATTGAGGAGAAAAAACAATGTAGAAGACTTATACGTTCATTTTTTTTAATGGCAGCACGTAATGCAACAAATACAAAATCAGCACCTGTTAACCCATTAAAACCGACTAATGACTATGAAAAGGAAATTTTTGAAAAAGGTATAAAACATAAAAAACAACGTACCGAAACTTTTAAAACAGAACCACTTGCTACTGCACCAAATGTATTAGAGCAAACTCTTATTCATCATATATTTATGAAAACAATAAATAAAGATTCAATGATTTTAAATCAATATGAATTACCAAATAAATCATATACATTAATGGAAAATACTAAAATCTTAGAAACAACACCATGTTTTCCACAAAAATTAAATGTACAAAATACTGTATTTGGTGGTTACTTAATGAGAATTGCATGTGAAACTAGTTTAATATGTGCACACAAATTTTGTGGTAAATTTCCAAATTTAATTCGTATTTGTGAAATACTTTTCCGGAAACCAATATATGTTTCATCATATATTGAAATGACATCACATGTTATATATGCAAAATGTGGTAAAATGCAAATATTAACAACTGCTGATGTATTAATATTTGATGCTAGCAATAATTATATTAATAAAACAGAAACAACAAATATTTTTCAATTTACATTTGATTCAATGGATAATGAAGATCCACGAAGGGTTATACCTAGAACATATAAAGAAGCAATGTGGTTTTTAGAAGGTAGACGTAAATTACATTTGGGTTTAAATTTAGATGACGATGACGATGAAGAATAAAGCATATATAAGGAGAAAGGGTTCACGAAGAATAATATTTTCACTTTAATACAAATATCTTAAGATCTGTAGTACAAATTCATTTTATAGTTTTTTGGTAAAAAAAGGCACTGTCTAATTCTTAATTTAGTGCTTTTACCCAAAAGAAGTACTTTTTCAGGAAAAATTATTTTAGTCAATCAACTTTTTTTGTAAATTTCATCAATAACAGTGGAAGATGGAAGTGCACAGAAAGTTAAGAATGAGACGAATAGAAAAAATTAAATAAAAATACAATGTATTCAATTAATTTTAATATAAAATCAAATACAAAATTCTCATTGTAAATTAAGTAAATTAATTAAGCAAAATAAATAGTTTTCTCTTGAGAAATAAATAAAAAATAATTTTATTTCCTGATTATTATTCCTTTGTATTATCAGAATTCAATGTTTTTTTTGATTATGTACGGATTATGTACATAGAAAATTAGAAAATAAATAATTAATCTAAATATGTGGCAAGTTCAAGTTTTTAATATTTAAATCAATAGGTTTTCAATTTCATAGTTCAAGCACTTGATGTTGAGCGCTGCAGAACTATTTGATTGAGTGATACAGCATACAGTAGTTTTATACACACGCACTTAAGAATCTGAATCAGACCCATCTGAGCCATTAATAGTGGATTCATAATAGAAAGTTAGCGCAGCGCAACGCAACGTTCTAAAGTTAAACTATATGAAAATAGTACTATCAATTCATAATGGAAATTTCTTAGCGCAGCGCAGCGCACAGCAAAGTTCGAGTTGATCAACTTTTAACTTTTTCGCAAAGCAACGCTGATAGATGTCAAAATTTATTATTTGTCAACATAGTTGGTTGTCAAAAAGTTTGTAAAATAAAATAAAAAAAAGTTTGGATAAAATTTGTAAAATAATAATTATAAAATAATTATAAAAATATTTAATTTAATTTTATTGTGTATAAAATTGTGTTAATAACATGTCATTTAACGCTGTAAATAAATATTTGTGAATTGAAAAAATATTAAACCGTTGCGTTAACTTACGCAAACTTTGCTGTGCGTTGCGTTGATAGCTATCCCAACAAACATTTCACACGGAAAGCATCCTATTATGCAAATTAGATGCTTCCGTAATGTACCGACCATAGCAGAAATTTCCTTCCGTCGAAAAAACTCCTTTCCTTTTTTGACATGTATGTTTTGTATGGAGCTTTTTGCGTTGTATGATGTCTAAAAAAAGAAATGTATACCTGGATTTCTTTTTTCTGTATGTAGTAGTGAGCTTTGACAATTCAGACATTTTACAATTTAAATTGTAAAACTAAATAAATAAATAAAATATTAATAAAAATGGAATCGGACACAAATAGTTTTGTAATAGCCTCTTATGACAGAGACATTTATTATCCCTGAAAACATGAAAACGATATCGTTTTAAACGGATCTTAAACGATGTAAAAATGATGTTTGAAAACGATATGTCACTAACACATTCATATTTTTGATTCGTTTACGATGTTTACGTGTATGCTCTGTCTATATTATATTAAAGTAAAATTGATTTCATGTGTGTACACTGCATATGAAAAAAAAAATTGATCATTAAAAAAAATACATTTTATTATTTTATTTAAGATTCTTTGTGTCTGTTTGTTCGGTATTTAAATTTTAATATAAAAAAGTGATTTGTGATAAGTAAAATTTATTAATTATTAAATTAAACACAGTTAACATTAAAAATTAATAGGAAAGATTATTATGAAGTGGCTAGAGAAATGAAAAATATTTGTGGTAATCAGTGGTTCATCATTGTCTGAAACTAACACATTTGATTCGGCTACCGAAAAATTTGAAAATTTACAAGGACAAAATACTTCAGAGGAAATGCCAAAAACTTATATATTATATTTAAAATGTACAAATTCATATTTTTGATATAATTAATTAAAATAAATTATATGTATAATAAATAAATTATAATAAATTAAACAACATTAAATTTATTTCTTTTATTTTTGTAAAAAAAAAGAACTAGTATATAATATAAAGAATTCTCCAAAAACGATACATTAAAGATCCGCCACATACGATTTAAAAATGATACGTTAACAATGATACATAAAAGATTCACTAAATATGATGTAAAAACGATTCGTCAAAAACGTATCGTTTATAATTCACCAAAACGGACTAAAAACGGCATACCACTACATCTATAAAACATCGTTTCCATTTCCATTATCACACGACTGGTAAATCTCAAACGATATAAAAACGATACTTCAAAACGATACGTTAACGATGTTTTGTATGAAGAAGTTTCATCTTTTACGGAACATAAACGATACTTTTTGTTTACAGGGATGATATTTGTGCAAACAAACGCTGTGATTACACTAGCCATAAATTCCTGATAGAAATGTTAGAAATTTCTATCTGATATTTTTTTTTGACAAGTAAAAAAAACACGCTGGCTATTTGATGTCAGATATTTCTGTCTAACATTTCATTTTAATCATGTCGTCACCAAGAAAACAATTAGCTATAAAAATATTAAAATAAAAATATTTTTAATAATATAGTTGTTCACACCTCAATAATATGTATCTTTTATTTATTTAGTAGTAAACTATTTTTTTCCGCCAAATAATCACCCCAAAGTTATTAAATTTTAAATTTCAGGATCAAATATTACATTTTTATCAAATATCGCCATTTGCAAATTAACAAATGTCAAAAAAAATCTGCAAAAAAATCTGAAAAGTTGTCTAGAGAAAAATCGTGATTTTTCTGTCGGGACAGAAATCCTGTCTGGTTTACACTTGACATTTCGTAGACAGAACATATGTTTCTGTCTAAGAAAAAGTCTAGTGTAAACCGCAAGAAAGTGAAATTACCCACTGAGTTTTTTGAAGTGGATGACGGATCCCTTATTCGTAAGAAATGCAATTTTTCCATATAAACTTAACATGCGATAGCTGGTGGTAACACTGTGAATTAAAAATTGAGATTTTGGTATGAAATCTGACGGTATATATTATAGATATTAAAATTATTTTTTGTAATTGTACTTGTCATTTCATTTTGGCCATTTCATTTTGTGCTTGGCTTGTGTAAAATATAATTAAGTAATAAACAATTAAGTATTGTTTTATTAGGTTCTGATAAATTTTTATAATTAATAAAGGTTAGGTTTTGTTTCTACATTTTTTCCTACAATTATTGTACAACATAAATTGTAAAAAAAAAAATTATATTAATTTAATCTTTTATTATTTATAGAAAAAATGGCAGAACATTTTTCAAAGACACATTGTGGAAGATTAGCTAAAAAAGAAAGAACTCAAAATATTAAGAAGGAAATAAATTCAACAGGAAATCAGATAGAAAATTTAAATGTAAATTTATTTTATATATGTATTTAAAAAAAATTAAATAAACATTTAAAAAGAAAATTTTTGAGAATATATTTTTTTTTTATTTATTAAACCGAAATAAAAATGGTGGAGCAATGGTGGAAAATAAAATAATTTAAAAAGTGCCATCTGTTAGCAATGATAAAGTTTCATAAAAATTCCGCTGTAACCTGACATGTCCCTTATGTGTATACCTTATGCTAAGCGGACATGACTAATGTATTTGTTATGGACGGATAAGGTGTATGTCATGCCTTACGAATAAGGGATACATAAGGGATATGTCAGGCTTATGCGCTTCAGTGGGTATTTTTAAAAATGACGTTGGCAGAAAAAGCCACGATGCTTCCGGCATCTGTTGTGATCTCAAAAAAGCCATGCGACTTCTCATTATAGATGGCGCTTATCAAAATTTATATGAAAAGGAAATTTCCAAAACTTATGGTGGCGTGTGTAAATTTCTGCTCTGGTCACAGCATAAACTGAATTTTTGTTATAATAATATTAATATAAATATTTATAAATGATAAATATATGAACTAATTTTAAATGCTGAATATTAAATTGTTATTAATATTTATAATATTAAATGTATTTATACAGCTGAAAATAACAGATTTAATTATATATATTTTTTTTAAATATTTTATTTGAAAAGCAAATCCCATAACAGTCCACTTTGTCGCAAAGAATTCATCAGCTTTCCATGTACATGTACATGGAAAAGTGTACGACTTTCATATATGGTGGCGAACTGAATTTATATGTACCGACCATAGCAGAAATTTCTTTCCGTCGAAAAAACTCCTTTCCTTTTTTGACATGTATATTTTGTATGGAGATTTTTGCGTTGTATGGTGTCTAAAAAAAGAAATGTATACCTGGATTTCTTTTTTCTGTATGTAGTAGTGAGCTTTGACAATTCAGACATTTTACAATTTAAATTGTAAAACTAAATAAATAAATAAAATATTAATAAAAATGGAATCGGACACAAATAGTTTTGTAATAGCCTCTTATGACAGAGACTTTTATTATGATATTTGTGCAAACAAAGTGAAATTATTTTTAAAAATGAAGTTGTCAGAAAAAGCAACGATGCTTCCGGCATCTGTTGTGATCTCAAAAAAGCCATGCGACTTCTCATTATAGATGGCGCTTATCAAAATTTATATGAAAAGGAAATTTCCAAAACTTATGGTGGTGTGTGTAAATTTCTGGTCTGGTCACAGCAATAATGCGGATTCCGTTTTATTTTGCACTCACCAATACATTGAAAAACAATAACGTAATTTGTGGTGTTGATTTTTCAGGCCCATTTTCTTCAGACAAACAAGTAGAATGTCGTGTACCAGGAGAGCTCTTTTCCATGCGAATCCGTTATATTTTAGAAGTGATACGTGGCTCATAAAAATAGCTGTCTAAACTCTATATCGATCCATTTCCTATGCTTTTTTCCAGACTTGAAATCGATAATTAAGTCATAAAGTCAAAAACGTTGAAGGTTAGATTAGATTACTGAAATTGTATGGTCGACTTTACTTTATGGAGCTGAAATTTGGACGTTAAGTAATGCAGAAATAAAGAAAATAGAAGCGTTTGAGTTATGGTTATCCCGAAGAATTTTGAAAATATCATGGACAGAAAAAGTAACTAACGTTGAAGTATTAAATAGAATGAATATGTCAAAACAAATCGTCAATATTATAATGAAAAGGAAAATAACTTATCTTGGTCACATAAAAAGAAACATAAAATATGAAATACTGATGACTGCTAAGAAAAGATTGATGGTAGAAGAAGCAGAGGTAGAAGAAGAATATCTTGGATGCAAAACATTGCAGATTATTACAACTGCACTAAAATACAATTGCTAAGAGCTGCTAGTTCAAAAAAAGAAGTTAAGATGATTATTACCAATCTCCATAGTGGAGGGGAACCCTAAAGAAGAAGAAGAATTCTACAGTGCTTCCAAAGTAACATAATCGAAAGAGAGAAAAGATGAAAAGATGGAATCAATTTTTGATTGAAACATATATGACCAATAAGAATTTTAGAAAAAGATCCATCGTCCATTGGGACTAGGTAAAGTGATTTCCACGCTCCAAGCGGAAAAATTAGCACTCAAATTCAGAGATAGAATTTTGACAACCGATCGTTGTATATAAATTTATATGGAGATATTAAAAAAACCATAAGCATTTAATTAAATAAATATTTGTTTTAAGTTTTGGTAGAGTGGTAAAAATAAGTGGAATGGCTTCCAAAAACATGTAAGTATATTAAATAAATACATGTTTAGTGTGACACAGCCAAATTTCTTCTAAAAATCTTAATTAAAAATGTAAACAAATAGTACATAAGATTAACAATCTCATTATATTTTTAATTTTATGAACTGCATATATGTTCTTAGTTTTGATTTTTAGGAGGTAATTGTTTTAGTTTAATTAATTAGTTAATGTATTATAAATAGAGCCAGCCAATAATACTAATTTAAATATAATTCTTTTTCAAGTTTATTAAATAATAATATCGATGGCGGAATATTAATGAAATTGTATTTGGACAGCATCGCAGAATATTTTAAAGGAACGGTACGACCGCTACGAGAAGAAGAGAATATTGTAGATGCTGATTGGATTTATTTGTTAGATGTTGCACCTTTACCTGCTAAAAACAGAGTTTTGGGTTATGTCATCCAAACATCTGAAATGACCAAAAAGCCGCATGAAGTTAAACTTGATAACCTTTTGTCGCAAGTTTCAGAATGGATTTGTACTTGTTCATGCAAGGTTGGCATTGGCGAAAAATGCAAGCATATTGCAGCGTGCTTGATTTTTATTCATAGGTACTTATTTTTTTTAAAATCAATCTGTTGTAATGAATAATAACTCTTATGTGACATATTACCGTATCCATTAGAAATCCAATTTTGTACCCACTGAGCTGCACAGATTTAAGGCAAAATTTGGGAAAAATTGGAAAATGGATTGCCTCTGCATATAGTGGTATAAAAATAAAGAATATGTGTCACGTCCAGAAAAAATACTCTAATCCAGAAACCGCATCTGATGAAATGAATCAGCAAATTTTTGCAAAATTGCTTCAAGGTAAAAATAAAAAACAACAATTATTATTATATTTCATTACTTTTTAATTTGTAGGTGCGCCTAAATCAGAATTAGCACGCATGAAAAATCGTTATAGATCGGATATTATATTGACCACATAAAATAACGATAATAAAGAATTTTACGAAATGTTATTTTCTGAAAATGAATATTTAAAACAATTTGTTCCTCTTATGAAGAAATATTTGGATGAAGATGAAACTATAAAGTCCACATTTGAAAATAAATTAAAAAAAAAAATATTGATGAAGCTATATTGATGGATTTTTATAGCTCCGACATTGTGGCACTCCGCAATATTGTGTTTTTCTTTTTTCTTTTTGGAAATTCTAAATTTGGATATAAAAATATTTTGATTATAATATATATATTTTTTAGTATAAGTTTACCACTTACCAAGTATTTAGACCAGTATATATTTAATTTGATATTTATTTTTATCAAAATTATTAAAAAATGCCAATATTTGGCGCAAGTAATATTATTAATTTATTTATTTAAATATCTCTATCAATTTTTCAATACAAAATTAAAGAATTTGACATATTCAATCTAGTTATTCGGGTTTCACAAAATTCCGCTAGGAGTCATGTTACCTAGTAGTCTAAATATAAAATAATAAAGGGGAATATATTTCAGCACGACAAATTAGGTACACGGAACGACAATTGTTGCACAGCAGAATATGTATCCAACCCGACAATATTAGAAGTTTGCACGACAATTTTTCACATTATAGTCTTCCAGAAATATTATTCCCTTTTCCATTATACTACAAGAACAAGGGTATTATTCTTTTTCCATTATACTACAAGAACAAGGTATATTTATTTATTTAATATTAGTATACGCTACATATTTTGCCGTTCAATTACACAATTTGCCGTTCAATTACAAAATTTACCGTTCAATTACACAATTTGCCGTTCAATTACAAAATTTACCGTTCAATTACACAATTTGCCGTTCAATTACACAATTTGTCGTTGAAAACACCTAATTTGTCGTTGAAAACACCTAATTTGCCGTAACGAAAAATGCATCCCAATAATAAATTATTGAAGAATCGATTCTTTGATATTATATAATCGATCAAGAATTAGTCGTTATGAATATGAATTAATTTCTGTCTATCTGGGTTTATCTCTCTCAATTTGATGACATACTACACTTGTAAACTGTAAACAATTAGCCAAAGCAACACAAATAAAATATATTTTCAATATAAACATTTTAAACAAAAAGTGTTGTGTTGTGTTGATAATTGCAATTTTGTAATAAATCAGAATTATAAAAAAAAAAAGAAATTGTTTGATGACATACTTTAGAATTTAAGTGATCTAAATTGTGATAATACATAACATAATATTGTTTATGTTTACGGAACAAATATTTGATTTAATTTATCAACTTACAAATAATTTTCGATTCTAAAAATGTTAAAAATTGGATTTCTGAAAAGTTTATTTAATAATAATAAATATATTTGCGCAACAGCTATAAATAATTATTATACAAGTAGGCAAATTTCGTAAGTGCTTTTGCTATATATTTAACAAAACCAATTTGTACTAACTAATATATATTTTTTTAATTATTTCATTAGGACTACACAAAAATATTTTAAACAAGATATTTTAGGTGGTGACGCAAAATTTCAGGAAAACCCAAAATGTGCTGGAACAATGAAAGATGGTCAGTTTAAATTGCCAAAGAATAATTTAAATATTTCCATAATTTCTAACTGAAAAAAAAAATTCTGATAGATAATTTTTGAATAATAAAATATTAAAAAATTTTGTCGAGCGGAGTGATATTTTTATAGAAAGAATTTAAAAACCTCAATTTAATGATTATAAACTACGTCAATACAGGCTATTAATACCATTATATTAAGGGTTTTTCATTCATATTATAACAAGTATTATCTATAAGATATTAGTAAATAAAATAAAGTAGTTTTTATCAAAATTAATAATATATAATATTAATTTATTGCAGTTGCATCCAATATTTTCGATAACCTAATTTGCAGAACTATTTTATTAATCTATTTATATTTTTAGTGACAATCATTGCCAATAATTCAAAAAAATTATATTTTTTTACTTAAATACGATTTAATGGATTCAATACATTCTATATTTTAGTAACAGAGTAAAACTATATATTTTTTGTAGTCTAACAGCCTTATATTTATTAAATGCAATATAAATTATCGTTATCTATAAATTAAAATCTAATAATGCTAATGTCACCATGCACACTCTTTTATATATTTCTGTGAATATTTGAACACTTGTTAATCGAACAAAATTGTGTTTAGTTTTTATTATAAATTATAATAATAATGATGTATATGTAATAGATGAATAAATAATATAATTTTAATATATTTCTTATTGTAGTCAGAAACGAAATTATGAGACGTATTGGTATTGACGCTGGTTATACTCAAGTACCAAAATCACGTGATCATTTAAAAAAATATGAACCTAAATTTGAAGATTTACCAGAACGTACAATGCTAGATTCATATACATCAGCTATAATACCACTTAGTAATAATACAAAATTACAGAATAAATATGTTACTGTTTTAGGACAGGTTCGATTAGGCAGATTAATGGAAGATATGGATTTATTTGCTGGTAACATACACATAAAAGAAATAATATAAATTAATAAAAAAATATTTAATTTTCATACAGTTTGGGTTTGTCATCAACATGTACATATACCAAATTTAGATCCAGATATTCATTTACCATATACATTTGTAACAATATTAGTAGATAAAATTGATTTTTCTGATTTTGTAACACAATTTGATAAAGATATACGAATATCTGGTCATATATCATGGGTTGGACGTTCCTCAATGGAAATTATTGTTTGGTTAGAACAAAAGGACGATAATGATAGTTGGCAAAAAATTACGAGTGCATTATTTTTAATGGCAGCACGAAATGCAACAAATACAAGTGCAGCACCTGTTAATCCAATAACACCTACTAATGATAATGAAAAAGAAATTTTTGAAGGTGGTTTAGAAAGAAAAAATCTACGTAGTAAATTGTCAAATATATCATTATTTAAAGTTGAACCAAATAATATTGAAACGAAACTTATCCATGATATATATATGAGAACAATACCAAAAAATTCATTTTCATTTAATCGTCGTATATTACCAAAAAGCTGTAAATGGATGAAAGATACTATTGTAACTAATGTAACATCATCATTTCCAGAAAATCGTAATGCACATAATCGTGTATTTGGTGGTTATTTGATGAAAATGGCTTTAGAAATAAGTTGGATGTGTGGATATCAACATTGTGGTAAACGACCAAAAGTAAAACATACTTCTGATATTAGTTTTCAAAAACCAGTTGCTGTTGCTTCATTTATTAAAATGACAGCACAAGTTATATATACGGAAAATAATTATATGCAAGTAATGACTATAGCTGATATATTAAATTTTGATAATAATGCTGAAAGTCATACATCAAATGTATTTTATTTTACATTGAAAAATAGTGATGACGTACCCGAAGTATTACCAAGGACATATCATGAAGCAATGTGGTATTTAGAAGGTAAACGTAAATTAACAATTGCATTGAATTTAGATAAAGATTGTTAAATGAATAAATATTATTTCCTCTGTTCAAAAAAGTGGAAATTTAATGGTTGAACATTAAAGAATATATAATATTTCGGTAGCAACGATATTTTTTTCGCAATAAAAACTTTAAAATTAAAAATCACAGCAATGGCATTCAAGAATGTTGGTTTTTTTTAGATAATTTTTTTTTTCAAATGCTATAAATTTGTATTAATCAATATTTAATAACAGAATTTCTATAACTTTATAATTATTAATTTAAATAAATTATGTTATGGACGGTGATGGTGGCACTGTGATTTCTTTCAGCTTATTTTATATAGAATTATTTACCTGATTTAAATATGTATTAGAATAAAATTATAATTTGAAATTTTAGGTATACTGAGCACTAATTATATTATTTAACAACATAAACGAAACCTTATTTAAAAAAATTGTATATAAAATTTATAAAAAAATGAATTTATTAGGTTAAATTGATTAATTTAGTATTAAAACTGATGGTTTTTGGTTTTGTTAATATTATTTTTGTTTTGTAAAATTAAAAAATGTTGTCTTTAAAATATTAAAATTATAATTAGTTTTAAAAATTAATGTAATAATTTTATTTTATTTATTTTAAAGAAAAAAAAAATATTGGCTGTTATAAAATGTTTAAATAAAATATTACATGAAATTATTATTTGTAAATTTTGGTTATTTTAAACTTTAAATAAATCGTTTTTAAAATTAATGTTAAAAAATGACTTTAATAATTATTATTTTTTTAATTAATTGTAATACAAAGATATATTTGTTTCTGACTGAAGATTTTTGATATATTTTTCTCTAATACAGAGTGACCCAGTATTTAGTGGACAACGGAATATAAGATATTCCTGAGTTAATTTCAAGAAGGATGGTTTACTATAGATAAGTATGTATAAATAAATTCTCACATTCTTCCTCTTAGAACACAATTAAAAATCAAAAATCATTTATTAGGAGTCGATAATTTTCTTCTAGATATAAGTAAACCCTAAAACTTTCTTTTCTTTGTATTTTTTCTCGAAAAAGGTTTAGTAAGAAATTATAACCTGCTTATATATTCTGTTGTCTTCTAAAGAAGATCAAATAGTGATATTTTAACGGTTAGCAACAGGACAATCGATATTAGTGATGCCATTATTGGTGCTATTTAACGATAGAAAGCTGATATCAGCCTTTAACAAACAATTTTAAATATATTCGATTGTTTAATCAATTAATTATTTTATTTATTGTAAGGAGTTTGTTTGTTTTGTAGCACGTATATCGCAACGCAATGAGTATACTTTACCGGGAACTGTTTGTCGGATAATTTATATAATTCATCATTTTTACTAAATCAATCAACAAATAAAACAATTTTCAAAGCTTTTTGTTATATAATAATAAAAATTAAATAAAACTTTATTTAAATTAAATACTAAAAACATTCCGAATCGTATTAATAATTATATAATTAATAAAATATTTTATATTAGTGTACATATATATATTATATATATAATAAATATATAATATTAATTGCATTTAATTTTTCGTTGTATGTGTAATTGCATAATTTTACATTTTCAGTAATTTATAATACTATTTTTATTTAATAATAAATTAATAAGAAAAATATTTATTTTATATTATAATATATAAGGCAAAAAATGACTAGATTTTTTTTTCAATAGAAATATCATTTTGTGATTTTTAATTAAA
This sequence comes from Rhamphomyia laevipes, assembly GCA_963920725.1. Classification (NCBI taxonomy): domain Eukaryota; kingdom Metazoa; phylum Arthropoda; class Insecta; order Diptera; family Empididae; genus Rhamphomyia; species Rhamphomyia laevipes. The sequence goes on from OY987257.1 coordinate 54,465,621, forward strand.
ATTAAACATTGAATTAATATTTGTGCTAACAATAAATAACAGTAATTAAGGACATTGGCAAAAAAATTATCTAATTAAGTATATAAAAATTTATATAAAAATGTATTTGTATTGTAAATATTTTCCTTGTACATTTTTAAAAAAAAAAGCATTAAATATAAATATTAATTAAGAAAAAAGATTAGAAACATTGCAATAAAATATATTTAAATATAAATAGTGTTGCGTTTTTTTTTTAAATATATTTAAATATATATATTTTTTTTTTTTTTGCTAATTTTATAAGTTTTAATTTAATATCATAAGATTGAGATTTATTTTGTCAACAAATATTTCACATATAATAAAATATTTATTTTAAATAATTGTTTTAATTAATATAAATTTATGTAAATATATATATATATTATGTATATATGTAATACATATTAAAAAGCTTAAAAATTTCACAACATAAATTCTTTTTTTTTTTTTTAATATTTAAATTTTCAAAAATATAGCTTTAAACATTAATTTTAAATATAAATTTAAAAAATTTTTAATTTTATTTCTTTTTTTTATATATTATTTATTTTTAAATTAGTTTTTTTTATTTAATTTTAAAAAAATATTTAATGATTGCTTGATTGCTTACACGTGCGATTATTTTGAAAAAGCAGCATATTAATTATATAATTTTGTTAATTGCTTTTATATTTTATTTGTTTTATTTTTATGTGCAATAAAAATATATTTAAAGTGCTTTAATTTGTTTAATTATTATTAATTTTTAAATATTTATTATTAAAGCGGTGGTTTTTTTTTTATATTTTATTTTTTTATTTTTTAAAGTGCAATTACGATTTCTAAATTTTGCAGTGTATTTGTTTTCTAATCAATATTAAAATTATTTGGTCTCTAATATTAATGTAAAGTATTTATACTTAAATTTTGTAATTATTAATTTATTTTTGTAAATTTCTGTTACATAGTGTAACATTTAAATGTGTAATCGGAAGGCAGAATTGCTTACTATTTCGCATAAATTTAGAAATATATGAGCTTAAATTTAATTGTGTTTGTAATATTATATTTTTATTGAGTAATTCGATGTAAAAAAAAAACAATAAGAATAACAATAAATTTTGAGTATTTATGCAATTTGGTGTTAATGATATAAAGATATAACTTTTGACTTGTGATTTTTCTTTCCGACTATGGATAATTATGTAAAAAAAGTAAAAATTTGATTTGTCTTTTTATTTTTTTAATTTTATATCAAATTTTTAGTTTAATTAGAATTAATAAAATTATAAATAAAAATGTTTCTACTTAGTCTATAATAATTAAATAAATATAAAAAATAAAAACAAATAACAAGAAATTCACGAACAAACATATTATAAAAATAGTAAACATAAAGTACAATTCATTAAAAAAAAATAACAAAAAGTAGATTGCAATATTAATGTGCATAGTAAAATTCAGTTTAATAAAATAATTTTATATTTTTTGATCAATTAATTTTCTCAAATATTTAAAAATTCATCATATAAATCTTGAAATTCAAGTTCGTTATTTTTTTCATTACCATTTGCTTTGGAAATAGAATTTTTAATTTTTGTATAAAACTTTTCAGCAATTATACGTTTCTCTTCAATTGTATGTTTCTTTTCTTGATGTGCTGAAAACGAAAAAAAAAAATATATATATAATTTAAAAATTTCTTATAATTTTGACTGTTTAATATTGAAATAATTTTTATCTGGAATGTATTCGCCTAAAAATATACGATAACAACTAAAATATATTTGCAATAATACAATTCAACATTTCCAAACTACTTTTGTTGCGAAATCTTTCGTTAAAAGTTCGGAAACGCTATAATTCATAACAATAAGTTTTCATATCTCTAATTGAATAAGTTTCATATTAATACAAATAATAGACAATCTAATAAATCAAAAAGAGTACTAATTATCAAATTAAACTTACTTTGTAATTGGTTATTTTTCAAAAATTGTTCACCACAAATATCACAATGGTAATTCTTTTCACCAGTATGAACTGCTTGATGATAACGTAATAGTGTACTTGTAAAAAATGTCTTATTACATTTAGCACATTCAAATGGTTTCTCTTCTGCAAAACATATTCAAAATTAAATATATATAATTATTCTTGATAAATATAAAATTATTTTATAATAATTACTAGTATGATGTCTTAAATGAATCCGTAAATCACTTTTATTTGTATATTTTTTATTACATATTTCACAACCGAATGGTTTCTCTTTTAAGTGAATATTTTTTATGTGATTTGTTAAAGTGTATGTACTTTTAAAACGATTGTCACAATGTAAACAAGCATGTATACGATCATTATCATTTGAATGAATTTTTGTATGATTTGACATTGCTGATAAAAAACGAAATGTTTTTGGACAAAATGGACATTTATATTTATTGATTTCAATTAATTTATCACCAGATTCATCTAATTTTTTTACTGATGGCTCTATAAAATAATAAATCATTTAAATCTCATGTTCAATTAATGAATTGTTTTAGAATATACCTTCGTGTGCCTTTTGAATATGTTGTTTTAAATGATGTCCTTGTGTAAAATCTAATTTACATATATCACATTTATATGGACGTTTACCATTGTGTGTTCTCATATGTAATAAATTACCAGATCTTGAAGTAAATTCTAAAAATATTATAAAATTATATTAAAATATAGATTTTCAGTTTACGAATTTTAATTATATAAATTTTGTGGTATATAATTATATATTGCTCAATGGTTAATCAGCAATGGAGCTCCTAAATTACATTACATATACTGTTACAATCTGTTGCTGTCCTCTAGCAAATATTATATTCAAAAGCTTCATATATTTTTGGATGTATTTATTCATTGAACCGTAAATCCAACACTGGATTAACTCAATTAAATTATTAAGTTATTTAATTTGATTTATCGAAACTTAATATTATATAACACAAATCAGACAGATTTTTAAATTCAATATAAATAACCAATAAATTAACTAATATACTTACTTTTACCACAAACATTACACGGATATCCAAGGATTCCATTATGATGTTTAATATGATCGGTTAATAGAAGTTCTTGTTTGAAACCTTTAGAAATATACCGAAAAAGTTGAATTACATTAATAAATAAATAAATAAAAACAATAAACACATACTTCGTCCACAAATGCTACATAGGTATGGTTTTAAACCTGTATGAGTATTTTCATGATTTGATAAATGATGTCGTTGCATAAATGATTTTTCACAATATTTACATTGAAATTGTTTTTTATCATCATGTGTTTTAATATGATATTTATAACGATGTTTATTTAAACATATTTTATTACAAATCAAACATTTATATTCTGAAGATGATGGTGATGATGCTGTTGACGATTGTGGCGATGATGTTAATAATGATTTTTTTAAATGTAATTCATTTTGATGTTTATCCAATAATTTTTGACTAGAAAATTCTTCATTAGTATTACAAATATTACATTTGAAAGGGTTTTTATTTTTTAAAACTGATCCTTTTTTTATAACAATTGGTTTATTATTTCGATGATTATCATTAATATGAATACGTAAATTATCACGAGTTTTAAAACTTTTATCGCATATATGACAAATAATTATATTAATTTTATTATTATCTAATTTAGATTTTTCCTGTTGTTGTTCATAATCATCAATATTATGTATTTTACATTTAGTACGATTTTTATGCGCCATAACATGTAATTTTAATGCTGTTGAATTTTTTAAACGTCTAGAACATACTGGACATACTAAATTTTTTTTCACATTTATATCATTATAAAAAATTTTTAATTTAATATTTATATCATCATATAAAATACATGATTGACAATTATTTGGTATTTGTTCATTCAATTTTTTTTTATTATTATTGTCAATATTATTATTCGATGTAATTTCATCGTTGTCTTTTGTATTTAATAAATTATTATCAATATTTCTTATTTGATTATATATTGAATTACATTCTTCTAAATTTATAATATCAATTAAATCATCTTTATTTGTATTTTGCAAATATTTATCAATTTCAGTTAATAAATTAATATCATCTTTTGATTTAAAACTTTCTTCTAATAAAAGTTTTTCGCATTCTTCTAGTACGTCAATATTATTGTTATTATTTATATTATTATTAATTGTATTTTTATAAATAAGCGGTTCTAACTCTAAAGAATCTAAGTTTACATCACTTTTATCTAATAAAATATTATCATTATGCATAAGTTGTGTTTCTAAATTTTGATGAGCAACAGCAGCATTACAATTTTTATTATTATTATAAGATGAAGAATTTTCAATTTGTAAATTATTATTAATATGAAAAATATTTTTTAATGTTAATTGTGAAGCTTCACATAAATTACGGAAGGAATTTATATTTGTAAAATTATTAAAACAATTTCCACATATTTGTTCTGGTAAACCATCATCTTTTAATATCTACAAAATATATTTTTTTTAAAAAATATTAAAACATATATAATTTAATTTAAATATATATTATAATTTCATTAATTTTGTAATTGGACTTACTTGTAATTTCATAAATTGAATTTCATCAAAAATCAATATTTTTGATTCCATATTATGATATTCAAAAATTGAATATAGATTTTCTTTTTGATATTTGTTTGTACATGTACGACAAGTTTGTTCAAGTAAGTCTATTTTATTTAAAAATTCGATTGAATCGTCATTATGTTGCATTTTTTTAAATAGTATTTTGGTTTTGATTTTAGTTTTTTTGAGAAGAATAGAAAAAATAAAAATAAATTAAAATATTTACAACAAATTTAAGTTCAGTAAAGAAAAATATATAGTTAAATGAATAATGGATGTGTGGAAAAGGAAAACTCAAAACAGCTGAGCTTATTTATTTTATTTAAATGACATTTCCAGGGATGTATATTTTTTTATAAATCGAGATATTGGCAATAATTAATGGAATTCTATGTTTTGTGGTTAACAAAAATGTGTTGTAATATTATTAACTATAGGGTAAATAAATTCTGAATTAAAAGTGAGAAATATGTTTTTGTTAGCTTTGTCGAGGATGATTTTAATTTAATGAATTAATAGCTCGCGATACTAATAAGTTTAGTTAGTCCGATTTACAAAATAATGAAGCGGGTCAATAATTAGAATTAGAATCCGCTCAATATGAAATTGGGTCATATCAGCGAAAGGTGGCTCGGAAATTGAGAGTCATTGATTTTTTATTTTTAATCCGTAATTTCTTCATTTCGGTGATTTTTTAATTTTCTGCAGATGTGATGTGACCATAGTTTATGAAGAAAGAACTTATTATAATGTAAAAGTAAATATAAAATGGATTTGTAAATTAAGTAAATTAAAAAAAGGCTTACGGGAATTTTATGATGCTTTTAAAGATCGTCAATAATATTTACATAATAACATAATACATTGGGTGTAACTAGAAATTTAGTTTGTTGGGTGGGATATTTTGATATTTTTTATTTTGACATAATTTGCTTCGGATAGAAAAATATAGAAATCTTCAAATTGAAGTTTTATGTGTCGCATAATAATTCTCTACCAAAAAGAAAACACGGCAACCAAAATTAGATATTTTTTTCTAATTTAATCAATTAAATGGCATTTTCTGTCCTAAATTGTTTGGCTAAAAGAGCCACAAGTGCAGCTTTTCGTAAGCCATTATTACAAAATACTGCAGTTTGTGCAACCAGGTAAATAAAACTTTTTTCCATATTGATAAATGATAATGCACTACTAAATCTTATTATAATCAATAAATAATAAACAATGATGAAGATTTTTTAAATAAAGTATTTAGAAATGTTACATAAATTAAGTAATATTGTAAATAAAATTTTATTTAACTATATTTATGTAAAGTTTTTTTTATAAATTAAAATCTTACATAACATATTTTAGGTTATAAGATACTACACTTCTTCCTAATGACATTTTAAATTATTGTTTTTAAACTAAATTTAATTATTTCACTAATTTTACACTAATTATTTTTTATTGTTAGCCAAAATCGTGGTGCCGCGAAATGGTCACCTGATCCAGAATTTATGAAACAATTTAGCGGTGCTGTTATGTATCCAGATGAAGTAACTGCTTTATGGAAAGTACCACCATGGAATAGTAAATAAATTAAATTTGAGATTGAAATTTTTTTTGAAATACAATAATTAAATAATTCAATATTTTAGGCAAAGTTGCACCTGTAGAAAAATCGGTTCGTAATTTAACATTGAATTTTGGACCACAACATCCTGCTGCTCACGGTGTATTACGATTAGTTTTAGAATTGGAGGGTGAGGTAAAAAGAAAATTTTAATTTTTGAATATAATTTAAGAATATAAAATATAATTATTAACATTTAACATTTTTTGTGTTAAAGAATGTTATAAGATGTGATCCACATATTGGATTGTTACATCGTGGAACCGAAAAATTAATCGAATATAAAACTTATATGCAAGCTTTACCTTATTTTGATCGGTAAAAGATGTTTTTTATATGTAGTTTTTTATTTTATAAATAAACTCTATTTGTTTTTAGTTTGGATTACGTATCAATGATGTGCAATGAACAATGTTATTCGTTAGCTGTTGAAAAACTTCTCAATATTGATGTTCCACTTCGTGCTAAATATATTAGAAGTAAGTAAATAAAAATATATTTATAATTTCAATTTAATATTGCAGTGACTAATTCTTTTTATAATAAATGTTTTATAATTACAATTTTCATTTCATTTAAATCTAAATGGCAATATCCTATTATTTAAATATTTTAATTCAGACAAGTATTGAACATTTTTCCATGTTCTATAAATTACCAAACTCTCCTCAACTTTTCTTTCTTAGTTCCATTTTTTTTTTTGTTAATAATGGATTCATTAATAATCAAATTTGTAATGGTTGATTAATTCATTATCAGCAAACCTTGAATATATCAGAATAATGTAAATGTTTAGATTTATTAAAAGTGACTTGTTTAAAATAAACTTTCGAGTTAATTAGTTTTCTTGCTTAATATTAAACTATTATATTTTCTATCAAAATGAAACAAAAATTGTTTCGTTTTTATGGAAAATAATTCTTTTGTAAAATTATATGTTTCCTTTTATATAATTTATATAAATATAATTATTATATTAGTATAAATTTTATAAATATCTTTTATTTAGCTTTATTTGCTGAAATTACACGTATTCTAAATCATATTATGGCTATTGGTACTCATGCATTAGATGTTGGTGCATTGACACCATTCTTTTGGCTATTTGAAGAACGTGAAAAAATGATGGAATTTTATGAGCGTGTGTCAGGAGCACGTATGCATGCTGCTTATATTCGTCCTGGTGGTGTTTCACTTGTAAGTTTTTTTTTAATACATGTTTTATTGAAGTTTAAGTTTTTTCTATATTTCTAGGATATGCCATTAGGTTTAATGGATGATATTTATGAATTTGCATCAAAATTCGCTGAACGTTTAGATGAAGTTGAAGATGTATTAACAACAAATCGTATTTGGGTACAACGTACCGAAGATATTGGTATTGTTACATCTGAAGATGCATTAAATTATGGTTTTAGTGGTGTTATGTTACGTGGTTCTGGTATTAAATGGGATTTACGTAAACAACAACCATATGATGCATATCATTTAGTTGATTTTGATGTACCAATTGGTACAAAAGGTGATTGTTATGATCGTTATTTATGTCGTATTGAGGAGATGCGTCAATCGTTACGTATTATTGATCAATGTTTAAATCAAATGCCAGCTGGTGAAATAAAAACTGATGATGCTAAAATAACACCACCATCACGTGCTGAAATGAAAAATTCCATGGAAGCATTAATACACCATTTTAAATTATTTACACAAGGTTTTCAGGTGCCACCTGGTACAACTTATACAGCTATTGAAGCTCCGAAAGGTGAATTTGGTGTCTTTTTAGTTGCTGATGGTTCTAGTCGACCATATAGATGTAAAATTAAAGCACCTGGTTTTGCACATTTAGCTGCATTAGATAAAGTTGGTAAACAACATATGTTAGCTGATATTGTTGCTATTATTGGTACATTGGATGTTGTATTTGGTGAAATTGATAGATAAGTTAATTGAAATTTAATTGATACAAAAACGTGAGTTTTAATATTTAAAATAATAAAGGAAAATTTAATGAAAAGTGTAATTTAAATAACTCAATATTATGATTTAAAAATAAATTTAACAAAATGTTTTTGTTAACGAAATATAATTAAAATGTTTTTTATTTCATTTGGAAAATCATAGAACATTAAATGGAATTCATTAGAAATAAACATACAAGTTCGATAAAGAAAAGTTTACAAAATTTTATTTACTTTATAATGTGAGATGTGACTATATTATTTGTTATTAATGATTCCGTTCAAGTGATTTTAAAAAAATATTTTAAGTTTATTACAAATTCTTTTCTTCGATAAATTAATAAGATATTAGGTATTTGAGAGAATATAATATTTGTATTTCTTATTTATAACATTAAATAGTTTACATTATAAAAATTATTTATAAAATTAAATAGTTTAGATAATTATTTTTTTTGCAATGTTATACATGTAAAATAATAGTGAAAACTATTTAAAACCAATTAGATAATCTCAATAGTTGGTGATTGTTGAATATCTGCATACGTTTGATTAATCAATACATTTTTTTCATTTTCATCAATCTTATGACTCTCTAAATGTTCTGTAATATATTTAAAAAATATTTGTTACATCAATATTATATATAAATATATTTCTAAAACATTACTTTCAATTTGATAAATTGCCATAAAACTTTCATTACAAATTTCACATTTATATCTCTTTTCACCAGTGTGTATTCGTTTATGTCGTGTTAATGATGTATTTAATGAAAAATCTTTATCGCAAACATCGCACTGAAAACGTTTACCGGCTAAAAAAAAAAGAAATGTACATAAATAATTAATAACAAATATATATATATATATAAAAATTGTTTTCTTATTTACAATGGAATTTTCTTTTATGTGCATTTCTATGTGCTCCAGTAACAAATTTTTTACTACATAAATCACATGAAAATGGTTTTATATTTAAATGTACAGCATTTATATGTTCTTTTAAATGATCAGAACGTTTAAATATTGCACCACAATCTGTACAATGATATTTACTTTCAGTTGGTTTATTATGAAAACTACAATGTGATGTTAATGTTGATAATAATTTAAAACTTTTTGGACAATGTGGACATTTAAATAATTTATCACAATTTGGTAATAAAACACCAGTTTCATGTCGTTTTTTATGTTCATTAAAATATTGTTTTGACGTAAATGTTTTATTACAAACTGCACAATTATATTTTGCATTTTCACCATGTTTTGCTAAATGTGATTTTAATATTTGTTTAAATGTGAACGCTAGAAGAAAAAAAATAGTAGTTTTATTTTTTACATGTTTTTTTTTTTTTTTTTTTGGTAATGGGTAATAACTCCAATTAAGAATATATTCTATCACCACAACGATGTATTCTTATTTCCCCACAAAGACGCTGTTATTCCTAAATTTATAAAAACTAACTACAGAAAAGTTTTTGTCAAATTGGTTAAAAAAATATTTTCATGAAAGATTTAATTTTCATCTATTTCAATGAAAATTAAAATAAATTCTCTTCCTTAGTGGGACATAAATTCATATCGGTATGTCACTGCGTAAATGCAAGAATTTATCACCAAGGTGGGATAAATTTTTAGTTCTATTTCTATATGGAGTTATTAGACCTTACCATTCATTTTGGTAATATTTGTTTTAAAAATAATTACATTTTTCACATAAATGACAGGCATATGGTCGAATTCCTTTATGTACATTTTCATGATCCTCTAAACTTTGTTTTTTACTGAAATCTAAAAAAATAAATAAAGTTCAATTTATTATTAGACTAAATATATAAAAATTTGCTTATATTTACCTTTACCACAAATATCACATAAATAAATACGTTTTATTGGTGGTAAATTTTTTTCTGTAATATGTGATTTTTTATGTTCCATAAAATCCTTAAAATTACCAAAACTATGATAACATTGTAAGCAATGATATTTATGATAATCATTGCTATTATTTATAAATTTTCTTTTTGATTTCTTTATATCATTAGATATTTCATAATCATCACCATCTTCATTGAAATTTGGTTGTTCAATTTTTGTATAATCATTAGGATTTTCTAATTTTATATCATTATTTGTAGGTTGTTCATTTTTTGAACAAATATTTAATGTCATATGTTTATCACGTATTGATATTGTACGAAAATTACGTGAACATATTAAACAAGCATAAGGTTTCATTAAATTTTCTGTTTCCACTTCATCAACTTCACGTTTAACAGTATTTCGTTCTTCATTAAATGTTAATATTTCTTGTTTTATATTAGAATCCGCATAATTATTATTATTTATATTAATATCATCATTGTAATCTAGAAATTCTGCTTCATAAATTATATCAAAATTATCATTGTTACTATTATCATCATCATTAATAATTTCTTCATCTTCTACAAAATGATCATCATTACCATCATCATTCGTATCACAATCTTCTGATTTGTATTCAATTATTGTGTACGCTTCGTCATCATCTTCTAATGGTTTTATATCGAAAAATTCATGAAGTTCATTTAATTTTTGGAATTGTTCATTTAAAATATTTTGAGATTTTTCACATTTTGTTATTAATAAATCTGCATGTTTGAATTCTTCAATACAATGTTTACATATATTTTGTGGTAAGCCATCATCTTTTAAGACCTACGATGAAAACATTATTACATTTTTTTAATAGATAAGTTAACTTAATTTAGTTCTTGTTAAAAAAGTCAAACCTGAAAATTAGTATTATGAAATTTTTCAATAATTTCTATTGGTGATATTTGTTGGTCACTGTTAAATATTGGTGTCAAATTCTGGTTTTCATTAAAACTTTTGCTACATATTCGGCAAAATTTATCAAGAAGTGTATTTAAATTAATTTGTGTTATTTGAGACATAATTCTTGCATTTAAACTTCAAATATTTATATACTATTATATCTATATAGCTTGGAAATATTTGATTTTTCTACTACTAAAAAATGCTGTTTTATTTGGTTTTTGTAAGATTGTCAAAATTGGCGTTGACATTAGATTTAATCCCTACAGGAATTAATTAATCACGAGTATTTTAAACCAATAGGCAAAATTGACAGTTTCGATCGTAAATATATATTGTTAATTTAAGTTTAACTTTTTACGATTCTGACCTGAAAACAAGAAATTGGCAAACAAGTAAGACATAAGAGCATATAAGAGCAGCACACCACGCATTTTCTATATGTTCGTCTTTAATGGTATGTGATTCAAATGTCGCAGCACGTAGTATTCATATGGTTCTGTGCTTCGGTAAACAAGTTTTGATATAAATATTGTTCGTGGCTCCATAATGTCCTAATATTTCTTTTTCTAATATTACTGACGTTTATTATTTCACCGTCAAAAACTACTACATTTGGTAAAACTTTATAAATTTTGGTAAAACTTTATAACTTTATAAATTTGGTAAAACTTTATACTGGATTCATAATGTGATTGCCGCAACGTAAAGCAAAGCAAAGCGAAGTTGCCAAGACGATATAAAAAAAAATTCAATTCATAATGAATTATGTTTTAGGCTTTAAATGACATTACTTTACATATGTTTTTATTTGAAAATATAATTTTCATAATAAATATTTGACAAATTTTACAATGAAAAATTTATATTTACATAATTGTGACATTTCAAAACTTTAATATTCGTAAAAGTTAAAAGTTGGGCAACTTTTGCTCCGCTTTGCTTTGCGTCAATCTTATTGAGAAAGGAAACACTATTTTTATATAGTTTAACTTTCAACTTTGCTTTACGATGACTTTGCTTTGCTTTGCTTTTCTCATTATGAATCCAGCATTAAATTGTAATATTTAATTTTAAATATTACAATTTAAAATTAATATGTTAATAAACTTACAAACAAAAGTAAAGTTTTATTTATATATGGGAAACGCTTTGATATTTATGATGCTTCTAATTGTATAAATATTAATAATTTACGAAAAAAAATTACCATTTTGATATTACTTTATCTTTATCAAAAAGGAATTCCGAATTCCAGATCAGAATTCAGAATTCCAGAGAATTCCACCTAAAATTCCCCATTTCTTCCTATAAACTATGCAATAGAACAATAAAACAGCTGTTTTGGTTATTTTTGACATTTTAATTTGGCTCTCAAATAAAAAGAAGCGTTGTTTCTTGTTTTAGAATTCTTCAATGCAAATGCAAATATATAAGAATTTATAATTACATTTGTATTATAAATACAATATATAAATAAAATATAAATATGGCTAAAGAAAATTCAAGCCATGAAATTTATATATTTGAGAAAACATGCAGAATGTGTACAGCTAATTTCGATCCAAAAAATTTGATTTTACTGTTTCCAACTGAAGAACAAATATACAATCAGCCTTTAGTAGACTTTATTCCAAAATATTTAAGTCTAATGAATTTCAAGGTAAATTATGCAATTTGAATTTTTATTATTTATCAATAAATAATTTTAAAATATATTTAAAGGTTGATGAAAATGACGGTTTACCAAATCAAATATGTCGCAGTTGTTTTCAAAGTTTTGAATCATTTCATAATTTTATTTCCTCTTGTGAAACATCAAATACATTACTTATGAATTATTTTAAATTAGCACAAGATTTTAAAGAAGAATATGTTACAGAAGAATATAATAATTCATATGATAGTGATATAAAAATGAATCAAACTATATTACATAAAACTGATCATGATTATGATAATAATAATGATACAATAAATTATAAAGAACAAATTGATCAATATGAAATTATTGACACATATGTTGATTTAGAAATAATTGATGATAATTCATATCAAAATTATGAAGCTAGTTATATTGATAGTATAAATGATGATATATTATGTGATTTATGTAAAACAGATAACAATAATATAAAGTTTAATTGTAATGAAAATTTAATTGAACATAAAGAAAAATACCATCCAATTGATTGTCCATATTTGTGTTTGAAATGTTTTCGTAATTTTCGTACAGAAAAAATATTATATAAACATAATTCGTTAGGTATTTGTACAGAAAATAATGAGAAATTAGAAGAAATGAAAGGATTATGTAAAAAAGAAATGATGATAATTGATGAAGATCAAAATGATAACAATAATGAAAATATTCTAAATACAATAAAACATAATGATTTAACAAATAATACAGAAACTAATAAAAAAACAAGAAAATTAACATGTACTGAATGTTTCGAGGTATTTAACGATATAAGGAAATTAAGAATACATTTTAAAGCTGTACATCCCGAACTTGAAGAAAATATTGGAGTAACAAATTCACGACATTTATGTGAAATTTGTGGAAAAGGTGAAAAACAAAATTTAATTTTTCTATTATATGTAAATAATTTTTTTTTTGTTTTAATTTTAGATTTGAAAGAACAAGCACTTTTAGAAGATCATATTTATATGCATAAAGGAGTTAAACCATATAAGTGTAAATTTTGTGATGCAGGTAATAATTTAATTTTGTAAATTTAAATGCAGTAATTTAATCGAAATATATAAAGTGACTCCTACGTGAACGTTAATAGCTTGGGAAAAAACTTAAATTTTTTGATTACCCTTTTGTTACCTTTGTTACCGGCAGCTTTATGCTTTTCAAAAATAAAATTTGATTATTATATATAATTGTATAAATTAATTTTTTATTTCTCTATTTTATTTAAAAGCATATCATAGTCGTAAAACATTTGCAATGCATACACGAGATCATGCAGAAGGTCCATTTGAATGTAATTTATGTAATCGTGAATTTCAAAAGAAAAAAACTTATACATGTCATTTAAAATGGCATGAAAGAAAAAAACAACCAAATGAATATGAACGTCATAAATGTCCATTTTGTACAAGATATTTTACAACATTATCAACATTAACCTTACATGCAGCTAGACATCGTAAACCAATTGAAACAAAACATATTTGTCCAGAATGTAAAGCACCATTTAAACGTGCCGATCATTTAAAAATGCATGTTGATGGTGTACATTTAAAGAAAACACCATATCCGTGTAATCAATGTTCAAAATCATTTGTAACAATGTGGCAAAAAAATAATCATGTTAAACAATTTCATAATGGTAATTTGATTTCTTTTATTTTAATATTTCTTGGAAATATAATATATTTAATTTTTATAATTGTAAAATGATTTTTTTTAGAGAGGAAAATGATAAAATGTGCTTATTGTGATAAACAATATAATTCAATAAATTCTATACGACGACATGAAAAAATTCATACTGGTGAAATGATTTATCAATGTGAAATTTGTACAATAAAATTTGTATCAATTCCATTACTTAGAGGTAATTATAATTTATGAAATAAATGTATATAAGGAATAGTGGTACTTGCTTCAAATTTTGCGTTACTTTATTATGTGTAATTTGAAAAACAAAATTGTTATTTTCCAAATCTTGGAAATATGAAATAATTATGAAAATTTTATGAAAATATAAAAGCAGCAACGTGTAATTGTAAAAGAGTAAATTAATTTAGAAAACCAATGTAATTTCGACTTAATATACATAGATTTTTGAAAAAAAAAAAAATCAAATTTATTCTCACATAGATTTATTTTAAAAGTGTCATTTTATAAAATATGAAGTTATGAAAAATTTGAAATGAGTACCCATATCACTTTTGTTAAAATTTTGAATTAATTTTTATTAATTTTTTCAGTCCATTTAAAAACACATAATGTTGATGAAACTCAAAAGCAAAATATTATTTCCGAAACATATGAACAATTAACAAATACAGTTTTTGCTGATTAAAATATATTTTTAATTTAAAAATATTTTTTTAGGTATTTCTTCAAATTTTTAAATGTACATTTTACGCATTTGCAAATAAATTTTTTTCTTTATTGTAAAAGGGTTTTTAAATATTTTATTTTGCTTTAAAACTGATCAAATTGATGATGCTCTGAGAAAATCTTCAATATTTAACAGATAATTATTAGATATCACTTTGTGATTAAGTAATAGCTTTGTATATTGAAACGTAATATCTAATATACACCTCAATTACTGACCATTACAAAAAAAAATACTTTCAACAAGAGGTGAGTAAATTTTACTGGCTTAAAGTAGTTTTTCTTATTTTCCAATTTACAACTGATTGATTGTGTTATTTTTGAACATCTGGTTTAAATTGTAAAATATATTTTCGCATACAAATAAAAAAAAAAAAGCAAAACGATTTTTCTTTTTTCTACAATCTATTTGCTCACTATTTTAATTATTCGGTATTCATAAATTATTAAATACAATTTACAATATAGCTTCTTCTTGTTTTTATTAAATATATACAGAAGATTTTAATGCCCCGTCAATCATAGAAGAATGACAGTGTCCCTTATAGTAATGTAGGCTAATATAATTACATGAAGTTATTTATATTTTTACATTTTACATCAATATTCTTTAAGCAATAATTTTTGTGACATAAAATTTATTAAAAAAAAATCTAAAGCCTTAATAAAAAAATCTACGAAAAACTATACAAAAAATATATGTACAAGACATAAATATATTAAAGTAATTTTTTTTATGGTAAAGAGAATTGCCGCAAAGAAAAAATCATATACACCTAATCATATATCTCATCTGTAGTTTCTTTGCTAAAGATTTTCTACTTTTTATTACAAACTCTTTTCTTATTTTTTCTTGTTTATCTTATAATAAAATATCTTAACTATTGAGAATATATATATATATATGGATGATGGCTACAACAAGGTAACATTTTAGATTAACGTCGTATTTAATGGAATACTATATATAATACTCCTTCTGTTTATGGCATCATTGGAGGATTTATTGTCTATCAGGATAATAGAATAACAACACCAACAAAACATAAAGTTTATATAGAGGTAGAATATTTTTATATATACATATTCCATCCATCTACCATTAAATTTGATGTTTGTAAATTTATATACAAAATGCAATTCGTGATAGAAGGAAGGAAAATGATGGTAATAATAGGAGGTTTCAAACAGAAAAGACAGTCCTATTACAATTAAAAGTAGAGTGGAAAAATAGTTTGTCAATTGATAATAAATAGTTAATAATTTGGATTTTCCGTTTCTTTGTTTTCTGATTATCTTCTATATATAAAATAGCTTTAGAAAGATATTGGAAACAAAGTTTTATGCCATTAATTTAAAAATGTTTTCTAGACCTTCTTCATAAGAAAATTTTATATAAGGACATATTTTATTGCAATTATTTCAAATGAAATAATGTTTATTTTAATTACATAAAGTTGTTGTAATTAAAACATTATTTCACAATTCATTAAAAAAATTTGTAATTGATATTTTATATTTTTTATATTCTAATTAATAAAACTTGTTATAAAGCTATTAGAATATAATCAAATATTTTTTCGGTAACACTAATAAAAAAACTATAAGTTTAATTTAATAAAATAAGAAAAATATTAATGTTTTTTCAAAATTAATTCTTAAACATTAAAACATTAATATGATGGATACTATTCGTAAGTTATAAAATTAATAAAGTTTAAAAGTTATAAATAATTGAAATAAAATTATATAAAGAATATTTTTACAAATTAATTATTTTAATTAATGTTAAAGTATTTGGTGGGTTTTGAGATAGTAATTAAATAATAAATATGTATTTTATTTGGTATTAAATTAAAAAAGCATTTTAGGTCTACAAAATTTTCCTATAATATTTTTTTGTTTGAAATTATTATACATCGTTTTAAAGTACTTCCTTCAATATCCTTAAATTCAATGTAATAATCTTTAGTGTAATCTTATTCAGTTGAACCGTTTACAGACCTATTCCGGCCAATCAGGTGTAGCTTAATGTGCTATACAGTACAGGGTGAACCTCAGGTATCTATTACTAAACTACGGTATTATATGATTCATTCTGATGAAAAAATTGTATTGGAAGTTATTTAAAAGTATGGAAATTCAAGATATTAAACTTTTTGTAAAAAATTCTCTAAAATAAAATTTTTATTGGTATGATGTATTTATTTGTGTTTGAACTTTTCCAACTTTTATTATGAAACATCTCTGTCCCCTATTACTCTGTACCCACAGCAAATTAAAAAAAAAAAATTTCACCTAAAATAAATTTGATATTTTCCACGTATATATTAATGAAAATCAATAATATTAAATATTTCTTGGAAAATTTTTCAATTTTAACATCAAAAGCATTTTGTGTTGAAATTGTATTTTCAATTTATTATGGTTTCATTAATTTATAAATGAAAATCTTTTAAAGTTAAATAAATTTAATTTTTCTCTTTTTATAAATATTATATGTAATTAGAAAAGTTATAAAAATTTATTAATTATTTAAAATTAACTTTTTAAATTAATTTAATTTAAATGATTATTATTTAAAGAATAATTTTTGTTTTAGACAATACACGTCTTGGAATATTGGCTACAGAGTTCATTTCATGGCATACAGACTAACTTTTTTGTCCTGATCAAGAAGTTCTAAAAATCGTAATTACTTCAAAGTATAAAAAAATGGTTTGAAGAAATAAAAAAAAAATTCTATGCTGCTGAATAGACTACTTACTATATAAGTTAAAGTTAGCTATAGTAAAGATATTGCAAAATTTCTATCATTAATACTATTTAGGCCATTAATAAGTTAGAGTTTGATTGACACTTATTCTATTTGCCAATTGTTTACAAGTTTATAGATAGATTTAGCCTGTTAAGATAAATATGAATAAATTTTAATTTTAGTTGTCAAGTAATTATTGTTACTATTTATCTAAAAAGTATAATCGATTTCAAGATAAGATATGAGTTCCCTGATTCTCTATTTACACGGTAGATTGGTTCCTTTACTGTGTAAATATAAATCGTGTATATTGAAACCGGGAAATTGAATCGTTAAACTATATAAATGGAATTTTTTCTCATTTATTCAATCGTATTAAACCCAATCTAGTACCATATAATTAGATGGTTTACTTACTTATTTTAAGACTCTATTTACTCAACCTAAATTAAAAAAAAAATGAAAACAATATGCTGTCAACGGTCATTAAAGTGTTAATGAATTTTACATTCTAAAAATTAATTTAAATTTGTAAGTATATTTTAATTAATAATAATTATCCATTCTATAAAATTTGTAATTATATATAATTTAATTGTAACATTTTCTTTCAATTCTTCTAATACTAAAATTTTATACATTTTTTACTATATTATAATATTTTGTTTCTAATATTTATAATTTTCTTTAATTTGTAATACAAAATGGTTTCATAAAAAGTAAAAAAAAAAAACAATTATTTTTAATATTCTTATTTTGAAATCAGAATAATAACAATTTACTTGAGAAGCTCGACATTTCTTTTTAAATTCTTACCTCTGGCAATTTAAAAATCGTAATATTAATGATAAAAATTATATTTCTAGCTAGCTAGTATTATTGTGTATATTGGGTAGGCTTGGGGTATATAAGAAAATCTAACAAAACTTTTTTATCCATGTCGTTTTATTATATTTTTGTTAGATTCATAAAGACAATGGTAATTTAAAAGACTTAATAATTTTGTTATTTATTTGTATATTCAAGAAAGTTTTTGGTTACCATCTGTTGCCTTTTTTATTTATTATTATACCCCGTATATTAAGTACAAAATTTTGCAAATCTACTTCATTTTAGATTCTTTATTATAAATTTTTGGTATGTATAATATTTATATATATATAATTTTTATATAAATGATATTCTATGGTAATTTTATATTTTTGTATCAAAAATTGAAATACGGTAACCTCTCTGTATAAGAAACCTCTATTAGAATTAGAATTAGAAACATATAAAGGTTGGACAAGAAGACCTCTATTAAAGCAACATTCTATTAAAACAACCTTTGTATAAACCATTTTTTTTCATTCCAAAAATTTCATATTAGCAACCGTGGTTTTTAATGTTGCAAATTTAAAAAAAAACGGCTCGTGCAAGAAAAGCTATGAAAGACAGGGTAACACTTATGCCTTGCGTATAATTCTACGGGTACGCATAAGCTTGATAATAATAATGATAGGAAAGGCAAAATCTCCTTGCTGCTTCAAAAATATAGAATTACCACTGTATTACAAGACGTCTAAAAATGCTTAGCAAACCTGTTCACTTTTCAAAGACTGGTACAATGATTTATTAATTCCGCAAGTTACTCGTCATTTAGAATTTAAAAATCTCCCCGTTAATTTTATTGCTAGATTATGCAACTTCGCATGGTACTATAAACATGTTTGCTGATAATGAGAACTTCAAATTTATTGCTACAGCCGTTGGATCAAAATGTATGATTAAATCATAATTAAATTTTAGTTTTACGGTGTATGAGGGAAATGGTCGTAATTAAAAAATATTTATTATATTAGCTATTTGACTAAAATATAGAAAATAAAATTTAGATTCCATTTTTCTATAAAAGCAACCTATTCTATATAGTATTTTTTTTATTTAAATAGGTTCAAATGACAAATGAGTTGCTTATACAGAGCGGTCACTGTATGTATAAAAATATTTGTTGGTGAAAAATTATATAATAATATTTTTGGGTTTTAACAAATATAATATAAAAATTAAAATTAAGTAAATTGAAAATGTGTGTGATTGTAAAAAAAAAAAAAAAACAAAACAGTAAAGAAAATTAACGAATTTTTCCAATTCATAAATTTTCTAATAAAAACTTTTTAAACTTTCAATCTGTTATAGATGAATCTGTTAAAAAAAAATATATTGTTTTAAATTTATTTATTTTATTATAAATTATTGATTAAATTCTATATTTAAATTTAAATATAGGCCACAAAAAACAATAGAGAATTTATTTAAATATAACTATGTATCTTCTAAGTATCTTTTTTGTAAATTTATGTATCATATTATGCTACACATAAGAAAATTGTTAATAAATTACTAAAAACGAATTAAGTTTTATATTTTTAATTAATATATAATTTTGTATTTTTAATAAATAGTTTTGAAGTAATTTTCAAGGTTTATTTTGACTTCAGTTTAAATTTGCTTTTACATACTTCATTTTTATTTTCATTTTGAATTCATTTTTGCTTCAAATTGACTTCACTTTTAATTCATTTTATCTTCAGTTTGACTTTATTTTGAGTTCCTTTTGAATTTATTTTGGCTTCAGCTTTACTTCATTTTGAATTCATTTTGGCTGCAGGTCATTCATTAATGAAGCCAATTAATGTTATTCATTAATGAAGCCAAAAGTCAACTGAATTCATATTTAGGAACATGAAAGTATTCCGAAAAGATTCGAAAAGGAATCAGAAAATAGGAATCCAAAATGAAGGTGTCCTGTCCATATATATTAGATTTCATTTTAGAATCCATTCGGAATCCGCTTGCTTGAAGGTTCAGTCATTATTATAGTATGTATATAACAATTTTTTTTTTAATTCTTTAGTTCTAAAATTTTAAAAGTATATATAACTAAAAGAACATTAATTTGGAAGATATGGAATCACTTCTTATTAAGAACTATTCTAGTTATTTATGCTATTATAAAGATTTAGATATTTAATGCTCTTATAGAGCTTTGAATAAAAAAAAAAACTATATTCTCGAAATAAAATTAACTAGAATAAAATCAATTATTTTTTAAACTAAATTCACAAAGTATTCAGAAATATAAAAAATGAATTTGCAAATCGCATTTATATCTTAAATCTTCCTTTTAAAAAAAACTTTCTTTAATTTATATCGTCATTGATAAAAACTGATTTATTTCCAAAAAAGAAAATTGTCTATTTTTGAGTTTCTCTATATTTTTTTTGTATATATTTTCATTTCCATGACACTAAAATGTGATAAAATATAAATAATCCAAATAAAAATATAAAAAAACATCAAAAAAATAAAAATAATTTAAAGTTTCTTTAATAGTTTTTGTTCGGGGTTCAAATTCAATATTTCTATGTTGTAATTTATCTTTTTCAATACGAAAATCCTTTAACTTTAAGTGTTCTAAATTGATATATGTCGAGCCAATATGTTATTTTCTGTTTCTTGTTATATTTTTGGATTTCGATTCCGTGTCTTTCTTTTTATTTCTTCAATATTTATGTTTGTTTCATCACCCTAGGAAAAAAAAACCACCCCTTAGCAAAAATTTTCTGAAAATGCTTTACAATAAAAAAAAAATCATTTCGATTTATCAAAGGCCGAATTCAAGAGAATAAGAAGAATTACTACATATCCTTATAACAAACAACAACAAAATAAAAAAAAACATACCAACATTTTTTTTAAGGATTTATTATCTATACTCTCTACATGTATCTAGATATACCTACTATAAATAGGTGACTATAATGTTCGAAGTTGCGAAAGGACATTGTGATTGTGTGTCTTCTTAAAAATCGCATGAATAGTAATCGTTATCGAAAATGTTTTTTTTTTATTTGATTTTATTATTGTTTTTAGCACATTTTTTAGGACTGATTTTTTGAATTTAAAAATATTCTTATAAATTTGATAAATATCAATATATGTATAATCAAAAATCCTTTAAATTCGAATGTTCATTTTCTATTTTATCTTCTCTGGTTTTCTGGCCGGATTCATTTTGAAGGATAAAGTTTCCATTTATTTTAATGAATTAATTGCTTCTCCATTTTTTAGTAGATTCCATTTTCGGTTTGTACATTCTTAGTTTTTAAAAATGTTAGCATTATTGGTAACTTTGAATTGTCACTGCAGCAGCGCAAGGAAATCGCTGATTTTGTATTCTTTCATCAGCTATTCTCTGGATTGGATGCATTAACTCTTCTGATCTTCTGAAATGAATGTGGCTCAATATATTAACTTTCATCAGCTAGATCTCTATCGCTTTTTAAATTCAATTTCCACGGTACGGACTGTGATGGTAAAAATGATCTTTTAACAACACTGTTTCGTGAAGTAAATGCATTTAAACTTTAACTTTAGTTAGATTAAGCTAAATAAGTATTAAATGGTCAAAGGCGTTTCTGGTTAAGTTTATTATAAATATTGCTGTTTCTTGTTTTTGACAATTAGCTTCTGCATGTTTATAAATATAAACTATTTTACAATATTCAAGTTGCTTTTCTTATTTAACACAATACAAAGCATAATTTGACTTAATATTGTGATGGGTAACTAAACAGATGACGCGGAGGGAAGCAGTATCATTCTTATCTGAACAGTGACGTCTGAAGCCCAAGTCAAGGGGTTTTCCTTACTCAAATGTCAAAAAAAATATGTATATTTGACATTTGATTCCTGAAAATCGCATGCGGTGCAGAAAAACTCGTTGATTTCGAAGATCCTTTATTCTACAACATTTTTTATATTTTTTTAATAGAGATGGCGCTGCATCAGATGTTATTTTATTTACGTAAAGTCCATGTTTATGTAAATGGGTATTTTATCTAGAA
This sequence comes from Rhamphomyia laevipes, assembly GCA_963920725.1. Taxonomy (NCBI): domain Eukaryota; kingdom Metazoa; phylum Arthropoda; class Insecta; order Diptera; family Empididae; genus Rhamphomyia; species Rhamphomyia laevipes. The sequence continues at coordinate 54,488,393 of OY987257.1, forward strand.
TATTTGTTGACCGTATTAGCATAATGATTGAAATTGATAAATCCCCATTTCTTGGTAACTACTCCACACCAGTTCGTCTGGATGGATTTTTTTTTTTTATTTATACAATGAAAGTCATTTTCGTATTATAAAGGATAAAATTTGATAAAAAGGATATTATAGAATAAGGAGTAAAAAGAAAGAAAAAAAAGCATTGTATTTTATTGAAAATAGATTAAAAGCTTATTTTGGTATATAGCTAGCTAGTAAAAAATTGAAGGTAATATATTTTTTGTTTTGTTGTATTATAATTTATAATAAACATTAAGTTTTTTTTTTAAAAAAAGATATTATCCAATAATGCAATATTAATATGGATAATCCGCATTTGGAGAAGTTAACATTAAATATTTAATAATTATGACCATGATAAATTGGATAGTTGATTTTAAATTTATATGAATAAAAGAAAATTTTCTAATAAATATTTTTTAGCTAAAGCGATTCAATAAACAATTCATTAATTTCTTCAGGAATGTTGTACAATAATTTTCATAGATATTGTCGTGAAGAATTTTTCTTTGGGATTATATAGTTTGAATTTTATAATGCTACATAATTTTAGTTCATAAATCTATTATTATTTGAATTCAGGAATGTGTTAATCATAATCATATCAAAAAGAACTTTTTATAGTACAGAAATATCTTGTATTATATTTCCAAATTAAATTAGTCATTTATTGAAAGAAACTTTTTTCCGAAACTTGTGTGATTTCTGTGGATAATGAAATTAAATCTTTTCTAAAATGAACTCTGCAGCCTCAGAACAAACAATGAATATAACCATGGAATTCGAAACCATAAATTCATATGAATGAGTCAAAGGCATTTTACAAAATATTTAATAGGATACCAAAAGGAAAGCGTCCGGTTAGAAGATTAGGTAGGTTGGGATGGATCGATAACATAAACCATATTATGAATACACTCAGTATACTATAGAAACTACAAAAAGTTGACGTTGGACAGAGGTTTATTTAATAATTTATTATTTTTATCTGTCACAATTTACGGCATCCTATTCCTATATGTAATTATAAATATACATTTATTGTAAGAATTCAATTCTTTATTAATTACATTAAGCTTGATTTAGGTACATCAATATCCTTTATGCAAATAATATAAAATGCAACTTAGATTAAATCAAAAACAAAATTCCTGATTGCTGAACACAACTTCTTATTGAATTTGTTAAAAAAGACACATCAAATTCATTCGGAAATGCAATCAATTTCTTTATTATCTTGTTACTACTTATATGTTAAGTTATTTTACATCAAATATAACATAAAAATAACTAATTTAAAAAAAAAGCATACTCATCAAAAAATAAAGAATTTTCACATCTCCTTTATTATCCAAAAATTACATATAAAAAATGCTGTAGAATGTTTTACCCCTTTTATTATCATAAAGAATATCATCACGAAATCGTGTATTATTATTCCACATTCACAGACATATAGTGTGGTGATAATAATAAAAAAAAAACAGATTCGGCAATATTTTTCGTAATGTACAAATCCACTAACATTTCCATTCCGTACCAATAACTTTTCGTCAAAATGACACTCTCTGTTTTTACTATAATATATACTCCAATAATCTACTACCGCCGTATATAATAAGAAAATCTCTGTGATATAAATACATGTAGAATTTTTATCGAATATTTTTTGTAAAAAAAAAGGATTCATTTCATATCGATTTCAGGATTTTTTATATAATCCAACTAGATGACAAGAATATATATACTATATCTTTTAGCTTCATTCCTTTCGATCCTATTTTATTCTTTTGATATCGTTATAAAATAAGTAAAATCTTTTGTTATTCTCTTTGATAAAATTACACAACGTAAAAAAAAATAACAACGAATACTTTGCTTATCATTCACCGGATCCATCCAGTGTACACCTTTCCGGTTTGCTTTTGTATATTATTATTTTATATAACACATGAGATCAATGTATATACCACTCTGATATTTTATACAATAACACGTAACTCACCCATAATAATCTCTATAGTGTTATATAGCATATCCTGGACTTGGTTAACAACGAAATAAAAAAATATAAAAAAAATCTCCATAATATTTCTTTCCGATTTTATAACAATCAATGTATCGACAATATACGACCCTAATTTCCGGGTTTGTAGGGTATACAAAAATTGAAGGAATTTTGATTTGGTATTGTGTAAAGAAAATGTATGTAGAACAGATATAAATGTGTTGTTATTAATAAAATTTCCCAGATAGGAAAATCATTAATATTTTGTAGATTGTTTTTTAAGAATATTTTTATTGAATAATTAAATGTTATACAGAGACATTAGACAGACAGTCGGGATTCTAATTAGTCCAAATTTACTCTTGAGAATTCTTTATGTTAAAAAACATGGCGGAGTCGTTAAATTAGTCATCAACTGTCTGTGTCTCTACAGATCCTTAGGATTAATTACTTACTTTGAACTTCTGTTTCGCGTAGTATATTCATGAAGTATAAGAACCGAAGCATTTACCATGCAAGTGCAATTATAAATAGAAAATGTTAAATCCTAATAATTCATCTTCACAATAAGCGTACTAGCTGTCATTATCATTAGGTTTCGTTACATAAATTATTTTTGAAGGCTTACATTTACAAATTTTCCATTGATTAAGGTAATTATCAAATCATGGTTAGTTTCAGATTTCTTTTAATAATTATTCCTTTTTCAGTTTATTTAAATTTTGAACTTGATTCGATTGATTTTATCGATTTATAGAAAATCCGTTCATGCAACTAGGATAGAGTTAGGAAAATTGTACCTCTCGTTCATTCCGTGAACTGTATGAGGGAAACGATGGGACTAATACATTCGACCGAAATATAGAATTGATTTCTAACCCAGAACTTCTGCTTTATACATTTGGGTCGTGGTAAGAATCAAAGCATCTGCGTCGTAGATACATGAAACAGGGACAGTCACACAAAAAAAAAAATCAATTGTCGCTCGTTCATTTCCTCCTTCTCTACATTTGGATTGCCTTATTTTAGAGGCATATGATCCCTCAGCACTGAGTGTCCTGTTAAGAGTGGATTTGCGAAATATACTGTGCTTTTGATAACTTGCTGGTATTTCTTAGTGACTACACTTTGCTCGGGACGTTCTATAAGCTTTTTTTTTGTTATTTTCCCGTTGTTGAAAGCTTGCAACGTTGGAGATGAGTAGTTGAATTATCTTAAGATATCCAATGGATTTTCAAAGTGCAAATTTCTACTAATTAAAATTAATTTCAATATTTATTTCAATTATCATGCTTTATAGCTTTAGTCATTATTAAGAAGATAACTAAATAATGAACATTTTGTAGTTAATGCCCTTATACACTATTAAAATTTCTATCAAATTTGTTAATTACATACAAAAATTTGCTATTGGGGTGAAATCTTATTTATAAATATTTATATAATATAGTTAAGATCTTATAAATATTTTCATTCTTAGATAGAAATCGAAAATGGGATGACATATGTCTCAGGAAGATTAGCGGTTGAAAGAAAGATTCACATTTATATAAGATTTTTTTATTATGTTTATATAGTTTCCATTTATATATATGTAAATTGTTTATATGTCTTTACTTTATAATTCTTACAGAAAATCTGGAAGAGAAACTTGAAAAATGTATAAAGATTGAAATTCCTTATTTGATTTTTTTTTTCTACTTATGCTAGTAATTCTTTTCAGATTTACTAGAAAATTCTTTTATTCCTCTTCCTTTTTAGAATGAATACCGTTGTACTATAAATCTTATAATCTTTATGTTTCTATATATATGTATATAGTGTTGTCCTAGTCCTAGTTTTTTATATATATAGCATACAAAGCATTGTTACATCATTTGTGCGCAATATTAAATGGGGTATGGTTTAAAGAATTTTGTTGAATCATGTGAAATATATTCCTGAATTTGTAAATGGTTTTTTTTCTCTTATTCAAGTTGTTCTAATATAAAAGATAGAATTGCCTACACTGGTACTTTTTTTTTACATAGTGATGTTATCCGGTGCACTTAAAATTTAAAAGTTTTTATCCTTAAGTTTTCTATCTTTTTAGTTATTCTTTTTTAGGTTTTTTAAAAGTAAATGTTTATTTTCTGCTTCATTGATAGTTAAATGTGATTTAAAACAAAATATTTATTTAATGTAATAAATTAATATATTGAGAAGTTTAAAAAGTTGATTTGTTAAATTTAATATTGAAATATTGAAAATATTTTATAGAACTTGTGATTTTAATACTTTGTAATCGAGAATTTGTAATTTAAAATAACTTATAATATTGATGATCAAATTAATGTAAATTTCTAAATAATTAAAGTAAATTTAATAAACTACTACACCCGATTACTGTAACGTTGGAACATTGAAATTATTGTGATCATATCCCAGCTAGCTTAATAGTTCACTCATACTGTTAAAATGAATGATTACAATAATTTCAATGTTACAGTAATGGAAGTGATGTAGTTTAAGAAATTTACTATAATTATTAAGAAATTTACATTAATTTGATAATCAAATTTTGTAAATTTAGGTATTTAGGTAAATGAGAATGACAGTAAAATGTGTCATCCAAGAGTAAGGGACAAAATAGAGTTTATAAATATTACATTTAATTTTATAATTTAATAACCGATTTATTATATTGATTTTTATTGATTGATTTTAATCAATTTAATGGTCTATGCTGAAAATTGTATTTTCTACACTTTTTAGGAACTAATTAATTCCCTCCTCAGAGACAGTTAATTGCAAGGAAAAAGAGTACAGAACCTGCACTTAAAAATGTTTACAGATTGGCTTCAATAGTAAAATGTAAAGAACTATCACTGCCCCTTCGTCTATTCTCATTTTAAGGACTAATGAATTCTTCTATCAGAAGTTAGTATCAAGGTAATGTGGTCTGTCTGTTAATCTATGGCGAATAACTCGGACGAAATAGTATGATAGAAAGAAAAAGATGTATAGAATTTACCCTCACCAATTTTTGAAGCTCTTGTAACTGGGATATTATGGCTTCATAATAGAAGATTTTTGTGTTGTAAGTTACATTATTAACCAGGCGACTTCTACAATATATTTCGTAATTTCTGAATTTCATATGTATTTCAATATTTATAAAAATGCTGTGATCAAATCACCAATAGAGTTAGTTTAAGCTTATTTAGCAGAATCGGTTTTGGTAATTCTTTACAAAGTTTAAAGTTCTAAATATAAATTATAAACATGTTAAGATTAATAATAATTTAATTAATAAATTTTTTTTTTCAGATTAATAAATTTTGTTAAATGTATATTTTTTTTGTTTTATAAAATTTTGACAATATTTCATTCTGAAATAAAATCAATTAATAGAAAATATTGGATTATATTTTTATATATATATAAGATAGATGATGATATTTTTATTATCAAAATATAATCCTATTTTTTTATTATAACATGTACATATATTTCCAATCAAATTCATCAAGATTATAGAAAAATATATCATCAAAAAATATATAAGTAAACCTTAATGCGTAGTTATACGAAAACTTTTATTAATATACCCCCATACACTATAAGATCAACTTAATAATATTGTGACAGTAAAATGAAATCTACTGGGGTCAAGATGGAAAACATACTAAAAATTTATATTTTATATATAGTTGGTAGAAAAAATCCTTAAGAAAAATCATATTATATAATTTTTTTTTATAATACCAGGGATTCAAATATACAACATGAATTTGTTGTTGATAAAATAAATTGAATAGTTTTTTGATTGATGAAAAAATTATTGATAATGATAAAATATGAAGATTTACACATTGATTGATATAGATTTTGAAAAAATTGACATGAAAATAAAGAATATGATGAAGAAGAAGAAGTAGAAAAAATGAACTTATTTTGGTGATTAGGCTTCAAGGATCATCATTAAATCCTATACAAATTTGTATATTATAAATGTATCTATATAAATATAATTATTGATTATTTTGTAATAAATGTATCCTAGATTGTTTTCAGTTTCAGTATTTTTTGAATTAAAAATTAATCAATTATGTCAAGTGTATATGTAAAAAATAAAAATTTATTACAATATATGTCAAAAAAATATTATATTTTATAAAATATTAAAAACTAAAAACTTTTGCAAATATTTTTCAATTAAATTGACATAGATTTTAAGATTTTATCACGAAATGAAATAAATGCTTTTTACATATCAGAATATGAAGCAGCGGTGCATGTTGTAAAGTTTGTTTTTATGGGCTAAGTACACCATAATATGCAAGACAACACAAACATTCCTTATTTTGTAACTTAAGATTGTATCATGAGATTACTGGAGTTTTATATAACTTTCAGGTTTCGGCTTCCATTTTAATACATTCCTTGAAATTGAAGATTTTAATTATGTTCAAGTAGCAGAACAGAAATAACTCTAGAATAGAACACGCCAGGATGGCCTTGAAGAAGATGGATAATATATTTTTCTAAAATGCTACATCGAGTCCACGCTTCTGTATGGGGCGGAAACACTGACACTGCGAAGAAGAGATATAAAGAAAATTGATGCCTTTGAATTTTTGACTTATCGCAGTTCGCAAGATTCTGAAAATTTTTATGGAGAGATCGAATAACGAACGAAGAAGTATTCAGCAGGATGAATTATGTTTTCTTCAGGAAGAGAAACATCCTGGATTAGTAATTTGAGAAATTAGTTCAGTATGTTAACCTCCACAGTGAAGAGGAGCATTAAGAAGAAGAATTATGTTTTGGCAGCTTTGTATAAAGAAACATATTGTACTATCATTTGATTGAATTTCGCCATAATATCAATAAAAATATCTTATTCACTCATTTGCCATTTAAGTAAATAAGTATATTTTAAATAAAATCTTATCAATTTGCCGGATATATAAGAGCTGACAGTTTTAACACAATCATATTAAAATGTATACATTGTGGCTTAGCCTGTATTTTTGCAATTATTATATTATTTCCATTATTAATATATAAAGTAAAATATTACTAGATTTATAATGACCTACAATCAGATACGATAAAAAATAATCGAGCAGAAATTATAATTCTTGTGATTATCCGTCCATAATGTCAAATAAATATGGCATTTGTTGAATTTTCTAAAGGTCGAAATTACGGATTAGGATAATCTATAAAAATGTGAGCAAATATTATTCGTAATTCTCATACTTTTAAATAGGCTTTAACGATTATTAGAAATCTGTAAATTTCGACTTTTAGGTTACCAGGCATTTCATAATAGTACGAATTACTTGTTCCCTATTTAGAAATATATATTGTATTTACATATTACATGCGCCTAAAGATATGCATATGCAAGAATTATTGTATAATCTCTTTAACGAGAATTTCACTGTTTTCATCATCATTAATTTTAAATTATCCAAATTAAATTACAAAAATAAAAATATGTATGTAAACTTGAATGCATTTAATAATATTTATATGTAACAGCTGTAATTTTACATATTTTTTTATATTTAATCTTAATTGTCATTTAAATTCTGTACTTAATATTGAAGAGGCTTTCAAAATAAAAATCCAATTATCCAAATATTATCAAATTCAGTTTTATATATATACATTTAAATAATCGTAAAGAAATTCTTTCACTTAACAACAAAAATACGTAAACGAAAAATCCCTTCAACATCAATAAAGGATTACAATTTTCCCAAAAAAAAAAAAAAAAAACGGAAAATTGCATATCCAAACGTTGATATACTTAAATTTAATTACAAAAGCTAACAAACTTTTTTAAGGAAAATTGAATTTCATTTCAACTTTTTTTGGTTGTTGTTTGTCTTATCTCTCGTTGTACAAATTTTAGCAAACATTTTTTGACTAAATTTTTTTTTTTTTGCAACATTGCATAACGTTTTTGTTGCGGAAAATAATACAAGAACTTACCCAGTGTAATTCAAAATTCACCTAAAATACAAAAGAAGAAAAACTAGATATATTTTTTTTTTCACTTCAAATATTCAAATTATCCTTATCCTTTTCACACAGAAAACTTAATAAAAGGATTTCCAAAAAAAAAAAATTGAGAAAAAAAAAATGGAAAAGATTAAAAACAAAAGGCATTACGCCCAGAAAGCATAAAAAAAGCTTTTCAAAATTGTAAAGCCGCTTAGCATAAAATTTTCAATCAACAACAAAATTTTTTTTTTTTGTTTTAGTGAATAATAACATAAAGATTTTCTATTTAATTACAATAGAATTTTCTTTTTTTTTATTCTAAAAATTATATATTTAAATTAATTTTCAATTAAATTTTCTCTTTTTACATAACATATAATTATTACGAGTAGTTAGAATAACTATGAGTGTTGCAATAGACTTGATTGTCAAAAAAAAAAATTAATCTCCGAGCGTTTTCAACTGGAGAATCATATAAAAATTATTATTTGACTTGAATTAAATTTGGTTTCCTACACAGTTCGGGTTCGTGATTTGCTTTGTGTTTCTACAATGGGGGTCCGAATCTTGAGTGGGTTCATGTTAATATTACCGATTTGAATTTCATGCGTTACATACATAGTTCCAATTACATTTCACACAAACGTTAATTTTTTGATTTAGTTTGGAGTCTGTACACTCAGTGTGTTTTTAGATTGGCAGTTTTTTAGTTTCCGAATAATATTTGGTTATTTATATTCTATTTATAGTTTGTAATTATTATCTGAATTCACAATTCTTTGAAATTTGATAAACATGTTGGGTTCGCGATTACACATTTGTTTGTATAGGTACAGGCCAGTAGCTGTAGGAGGTACATGCTAATATTTCTAATTATTATTTGAGTATATTAATTACCCGTTCGATTTAATTAAAATTTGGCACATATTAAAATTTTGTAATCTAGTTTGTACATATAAAATTTGGGATGGACAGTTTTAGTAGGTCCTTATAAAAATTTCGAATTATATAAAATATATTATTGGTATCTTAAAAAATGTGAATTTTTTTACAAAACTTCTGTTGGACATAATTCGCTGTTGAACCTAACTACGAGTTATCTTCTTCCCACTGTTAACTACATTTATTTTTCTCCATTTACTTGTAAAATCATTTTCATTGAAAATATAAATTTAAATTGATGTTCAAAAATATTCAATTCTATAATTTATTATATTTAATTTTTTTCTTTTTTGCATTAAAAATTTCAATTTTTGAATGCAAAATTTAGAATTTATTATTTTGTTGAATCTTAATATCTAATGTTTGTTTTAGTTTGAATATAAATTTAATTAAATTATTTGAATATAACATTATTTTTGATTATATATATACATATAATACAATCATGATTGACAATAAGTCCTAATTGAAATATTTATTTAGGTACAGTCTGATTTATAAGTAAATGTACACACCTACGAATATAGAAGAAACCAAAAAGGAAATTCAATTTTCAAATTCAATTTAATTATATATTTAAGTATAATTATTTTTCAAGTATTTTGGAATGAGAACGGTGCATATTATTCATGAACTGTGAATGATGTTATACGCTATAAAATGGCATTTGTTATATCAATTTTCTATCCATTAGTTTTCGGTTCTAATCACTTCAATTCTTTGGAACGATTTCAGTTCGATTTATATATACGTAAAATTTTTTAAATGAAAATTTTCTTCACTTATGATTGATACTGTAAATAAAAATTTTATTTACACATTTTACAACATTGGAAAACTATCAGAAAATCATCACTACACATAACACATAGAATATATAAATATTTTATGTTAACTTTATTTATATTCATTGATATGATTTCCATATTTTATTATAATGTATTATTCAAATGTAGAAATATTTTCACAGAAATTTTACTATACGTAACATTAAAATAAAATATATAAAAAAAAATAATAAAATGAAGAATTGTATAGTGTTTTTGATATCCTTCAAATATTTTTATCCATATCTTCTTATAGATGACATTAGGGTGTTACATATCAATGAGCATTTCATATTAAATGAATTCTATATGAGTTTCAATTATATAATATTATATAGAAATAAATAAAATATTCACAAATATAATTGTGAAAATCAAGTAAGAAATCATTTTTAAGAAATGTGGTAGTACATATTCTAAAATTCACTATAAAAAAAATGTAGATACAGATTGATTGAATTGAATTACCGAAGGTCCTTAATGAATCTCAAACTATTTACTGAGCCATTTTAATTTTAATTGAAACAAATGATTATAAAAAAACTTCAAATGCTCTACATTTCGAAACTTACTTGAAGTCTGAAAAGTACCTAAGATCCCATAGTCGTAGGACAGAAGTTATTTAAATTTAAAACGCTCAAACAATAGCTACGACGAAATTAAACTTGAAATCGAAATATTTTATTTGAAATTACTGAATTTTTGATTACCGACTTTGGTTCATCACGAAACTTACTTATAGAAATTATTATTAAATTTAGTTGGCTTTATTTTATATGTACAAATTCTTGGATTATAAATATTACATGGAAATGGTATGGCAACGAAAGGTTGTTAGAAATATTGTATATAGAATAACGTGAAGACAGTTTTAATTTCATATTATGTCACATTTTCATTTCAAATCTATCACATTATTATACATATAATAACAAGTTTCTGTAAACTAGAAATATGATAGTTTCCAATGCTTTAAAATAATAAAAAATGTATTTTTTTTTAAAAAACTTATTTTGAAATATAAATTAAACAAAAAAAAATTATATTTAAAAATATTTTTATTAAAAATATGTAAATTTTATAGTTTAATAAATTGTACACTAAAATTATTATTAAAATATTCAGTCAAATGCAATAAACTATAACATTACAAATCATAATAATCATAAAAGATTTTACAAAAAACTATGTGGATATAAATGTGATTATCTACAGATGTCAATTCATATCGGATATATAAATTGCACGTGATTTAATCATAATATTTGTCGGAAAGGCAAAAAAAAATATTCATAAAATTGAGTATATATCATTACATAAAGATCAAATAAAATGTGAAGGATTATGTTGATTTTTTTACATATTACATACTTTATTTTTCTAATACGAATTTATATATATTTAAATTCTGGTGTCAGGTAATTCGTATATATTGAAACAAGAAAAATTTTCATTAACATGTAATTAACTTAATAATAATATGCTTCGTAATTTTTACAATTATTTTACATTGTAAATTTACAGTATAATTTTTCAAAGTTTTCAATTTTGTGCTATGTAATTATGTTTATTAACTGTTGCGATCATTGGAACTATAATTCAGTAATTAATTCAACCATTTTTTAAGTGCAATTCTAAGTCCAGATATAAATAATCCAGGCACTTTTGTTAGAACATTTTTAGTTTTTATTCTGCAAATTAAAAGCATATAAAATAGCAAGGATTGATGGTTCGGAAAGATCGGAAAGATCAATCAGAAACTTTTAGTTTTCGATTGTAGTTAGTTTGAAGAGGTAACAGCCAGACAAATTGAGATCTATTCTAAAAAACGTGCTGTAACAGAACGAAATCATTGTGACTTCCATTTAACTCATATGTAAATTTAATATATATTTTAAATACATATTTTTATGTATTTCATATGTAATTTATGTATGGTCAAAACCAAAAAAAAAAAAAATGAAATCTACAATCAAAAATCATTATTGAAATAAAAATTAAAGTTCCTCTTTTAAAAGAATTAAAACTTTTCCAAAGAAGATTAAAAAACTATTTAAGATTTTGTACAACAAAATGAAAAATAAAACTTTTGTACAGAAAAAAAAAAAACTAATGCAAGAAATTGAAAATTTACAAAAACAAAAAAGAAAAACCCCCAAATCTGAACTTTTTACAATGAAAATTTTTTCCTTCGGCATTGTCTTAAGTTTCCTTTTAATACCATATAAAAATATTTTTATTATTTTTTTTGTCCGTTTTTTTTTTTTGGTTGTGGGTTCCTTTAAGTTTTCCTTTTGACCCAAGGACATTAGACATTGGTATTAAATGATTATAAAATTGTTGATTTTTTTTTATTTCTATATTTTGATTTTGAATCTCTCTTTCTTATATCCATATTTATGTATTACATAAATATGTATGTAGTGTGTATATAAAAAAGGATATAAAAGTTTTTCGATGAGATTGGGTTTTAAAAAAGGAATTTTTTTATATATGTTTTCACAATATTATTTCATGTTTTTTTTTACAATGACAATCTGAACTGTAAGATAGCAAAAATAAAAAAAACAATAACTGGGAAAACAAATTGTTGGAAAAATACTGAAAAATAGCAATGGAAACTTATGAATTTAATTAACTTAAATAATTATAGGGACAGCGGATTTGAGTTTAGAGGTTTTTTTTTGCTTTCTTTTCGTTGAGGATTAATTAGAAGACAAGAAAAATAATAAAAAAAAAAGTTTGTAATTTTCTTGTTTTATTTGTAACCAGAAAATTTAAAATATATAAAAAATTTCAAATGCATTGATTTTGATTTTTAAAACAAAAAAATAGAAATGAAATAAATTGGAAAAGTTTTTCTTCATTTTGGGAAAACTGAAAGAAAAATAATCATTTAAATTACTTGTGGGACATTAAATTTTTCATTCTATGGTTTTAATTTATGTGCATTAAGTTACAAATAGTTTTAACAAAAAAAAAGAACTATTTTAATAGGTGTAACCCAAAATTTGGAGTTGGTTAAAATAGAAAATTGTAAAAAAAATGTTTATGGAATGTATAATTTCAGAATTGTGTATATAATTTAAGTTTAAGATATCAAGAATGAATTTTATATAATCCGGAAATCCATACTGAATTTACTCCATTTATTTGAATTTAATTCATTAATCCACACGGAAACTAATTACCTGTGGATGCTAAAATTCATTAATATCAGACACGAAAATTGGATTTTGTTTCTATAATATTTAAAATCACCATTCTCTAAAACGTAAAGAAAAAATTGATTTGTCGAAAATTTTCATTTTTCAAACCAAACTTTCCATTGCAACACTTCATAATTTATAAGTCTTCGTAAAAAAAAATGCCTAAATTACAAACATTTCTTTGTTTTTTTTTGGAAGAACTGCACAATTAATTAGAAAAAGTTAAAATTATATCAAGTTTTTATTTGGTAAAAGTTAATTTTTGATATAAACTAAAAAAGAAATAGGATTTAGAATGTTAAGAATTAAAAATAATTGAGATGTTATGGATTAAAACATATGATTAAAACTAATTTTACATGATAATCCCTAAGGTTCATTTATAATTCAAATAATAAAATATTTTTAATATCTTTATAAGTTCAAAGGCAAAAATAAATTATATTTAAATCTGTGTAGATCAAGTATACTTAAATGTAAAAGTTTAAGACTTCTTGTCAAAAAATCATTCTAATCTTGATTAAATATTACTTAAATGTAACCACAACACGTAAGGTTATGGAATTGTATAAGATTTGTGTGTTTTCATCCATTCAGGACATGATATTATATCAAATATTCGGCATCTACAAGTTCTATGGTCTATGAATTCTTTCCAGGTTGATGTAGATTTTATTTTGATGACTAGAGAACAAGATTTTCCAGCAGAGACGGTTTTACAAGTACAACTAATTTCATAATTTGCTTCGACAACGCTAAATGAATCAATAATGTATAGCATGGTCAGAACAAAATATGAACTTACAAATTAGTTTCACTTGTAAAGACAAAATAAATGTTTTGAATAAAAAATGTAATAACTAATCAATTATAAAATAATGCTATTTATGATACTTTTTAACGCACGATTATTAATTAAGCTATAACTTCTAGCTTCTATACAAATAAATTATAAAACCTGTTCGACTGTCATTAAGGCAAAAGTTAATTATATTTAGTCAATTAAATGTAAAATATTAAAATAGAATTATTACATAGTTTTTACAAAATAAAAGTTTTATTTAATCATGTGATCCAGTTGGTTTAATAATAATTTCATTAATGTCTACATGAGGTGGTGCTCCAATTGCATATAATACAGCTGCCGATATATCTTCTGGCTGAAGAATTGCTGCTAATAATCTAGGATCTGATTTAAATTGATCTGGAATAACTTCTGTATTTACTAAACCTGGACTTATGCTCTACAATATTTATATAATTAATAATTAATTAAAATATGATTATTTTTTTTATGTATAATATTTTACTTACAGTAACTCTAACCTTTGTACCAAGTTTAGTAAATTCTTGGCGATATATTTCCGCCATTGCTGTAACTGCATATTTTGATGGCGAATACATATTTAATGGGAACTGAGATATATTTGGTACAGAATGACCAGCAACACTATTTATAACAACAACATGTCCATCAAAATTACGTTCTTTCATGTTTTTAAATGATTCACGAACACAATATGAAAATGCTATTACATTTGTATTTAGAATATCTTGAGCTGTTTTACTATCAATAGCCGAAAGATTTCCAAACCGAACTATTCCAGCATTATTAATTAATATATCAATACCACCAAGATTTTTTTTAATCCATTCAAAACATTGTATAACATCATTTTCAATTGTTACATCACATTTATATGGATGTAAATTAGATTGTAAATTTTGTGGTAATTTTGAACGAACTTCATTAAGTCGGTCTTCCCGACGTGCCAAACTAACAACAATTAAACCATTTTTTACTAAATCAATTGATATTGCTGCACCAATTCCTGAACTGCCACCGGTAACGACAGCAATTTTATTTTGCCAGCGATCCATTTATTTTCAATTATAAAGAAATAATATAAGATACGATTGAGATGTTATTTTCAACTGAAATGATTTCGATATAACGCTAAACGTTTTAATCGTATTGATCAATTTATACAATTCAAAGTTATTAAATATAATTGAATAAAATTTGTTGTAATTAATATTTAATGAATTAATTCAAGAAAAACTTGAACTTTATTATAGTAGATCAAATTTTTTTCTTGTTTTACTTGAAAAACTTGATCTCGACTTTACGATCAGTTTTTGTAATCAAATTTTTATTATGAATAATGGATTTATATTGGAAATTGTAAATTTTCAACTCAATTTTCTTAACACAAAGAGGCACAGGTACACGTACTGCGATTATTATGCGTATAGTTCATGAAATTTAGAACAAAATTTCTAGATTTTATTCACAAAATTTTTGGATCGGTAAGATCAGAGTGTTGATGTCAAAAGTGTCGAATTATATAAATTCGTGAAGCACGTAAATTTCTAAACAAACTTAGAGTCCGTTTTAACAAACTTAGAGTTATTGCTTACTTTCTTAGGATTTTTGTGTAAGGGAATTTCCAATCTTTCAAATTCTCTGAATGGTGTAATGTAATGTAAAAAACTAGATTCAATTCCGATTTTGATGTTGGTTCTTCTGAATAAAGCACATAATTCCATGGTGCAAAACAAAAGTGTGTAACGTCTTGTACAGTATGGAAGTATTTAGCAATCTACGCAAGAAAAACAAGTTGCGATCAGCGATCAATTATGATGGTAAATGAAAGACTGCATGATATTCGCACTACGAGTGTTCAACGTCTAATAGAAAAAAATGCAAAAACAATATTTTATAAGCATTCTTAAGCGTTTTGGTTTTGAGAAAATTTGTTTTCTCAGAATAATTTGTGATTGTTAACAGAACACTTTTCATGAAACTTGCGTGTATTCTGACAACCAACAATTAAAAATTTTCATTTTGACCTCCCCTGAAAACATCTGGTTGGCGCCTATGAGCTCAATAACATTTTATAATATTATTATACCTCTGAATAAATAATAAAAAGTTTTCAATATTAACAACGAGTTTTTCAGTTACCTATCAAATATAAAAATAATTTTCTTAATTTTTGTATAAATAGTCAATATATCAAAAAGATTTTATGGTACGATATTCTGTGATCTACTTTTCAATAACATTTTTTATGGTAAATCGTTCACAAAAAACCTTACAAATAATTTTTAATAAAACTATAAATTAATATACTTTTTTTTTATATGTTTTTTATAACAATATTTTAATTAAATTGTGATGAAAAAATTCTTTTATTGAAAATAATAACAAGTAATTTTATATACGTATAATAATTATATAATTTATTCAAAATATTTTTTTTTTCAAAAAATTAATTAATTAATTGAATTTAAAATCACACCAAAGTGAAAAAACAAAAAAACATAACCAAAAACTTGTCAAAAGAAATAATCTTTAATTAAATTTTCTGTAAATTATACTTTTTCGACAACAGTTTCTTGTCGGGAACTTTCTTCTTGTCGAGAACTTCGTTGTTGTTGATATTTCTTTATTTAATCAAAAAGGGTTTATTTTACTGTGGATGAAATATTCAAACAAGACGGAAATTGATTACATCAAGTTCTTTTTTTTTTTGTACGATGATGGCTGAAATAAAATTAGAAAATAGCTTAAAGTGTACAACAACAACAACAACAACAGAAAAAGAAAATCATCTCTTTTACTAGTGTATTTTGATTCTGGTTTTATGTCTTTTAAATGATTTTTCCAATGAAAATTATTCTCCTCATCAAAGTCAAGAGCCATTCAACTGAATGAAAGCTTTTAATGAATTTCGCGATTTTCCTTCCTAGACATTTTCTTTAGCTCAATGATGTTGATGATGATGATGGGTCGTATTTTCTTTACTCATTCCTTATTTAAAAATATTATTATATATTAAATTTATTGTCGAAATCGGATTGGATGTTTTAGCATAAATTTTCTAAGTTTTTTTCGTTTTTTTTTTTTTTTTGATTTTTGTTCAATTACAAACAAATTTGAAGCGTTTTCGGCGGCACGAAATTAATCTTGTATTCATAAAAAAAAAAATTATAATATCTATAACGAAATTAAGGGTTCTCAAAGAATTTTTTTTTGGATTTTTCAATTAAAACCATTTTTTTTTCTGACATAGTCACTAATTGAAAAACTGAATTTTATTCAGAATAAAATGATTTACCATAAAAGAGCTTACAAGAGTATTTTTTTTATGATTATTTTGTTATTGATAAAGAATTTAAATTTTTTTAGTAGTTCTAAGATATTGTATAATTTCAGCAATTTGGGGAGCGACGGTTTACTGTAGAGATAGTTAATTAATTATATGTGGGGAACCACTATAGAGTTTATGTAAATATGCTAGAATTAGTCCCATTATACGAACCCTTCATTTTACACAAGCCACGGCACGGTAGTTAATTGAACCAACAACACTTTCAACCGAAACAAAGAATTCGTTTCTAACTCAGAAGCCTTGCTTCATTCATGATTCATATAGAGGCAGTGGCATAAAAAGTGTTCAATCATATCGGGTTTGTTTCTGCATGATTGTTTATTATTGAGTGACCTGTTAAGAGCTTTTCTACCGGTGTTTCTTGGAGATAAGTATCATCAAATGATTTTTTAAGATTCGCCTTTAGGGATTACAGTGCGACACCCCGACTGAGGTTGAGACAATCTCAAAGTCACCAATTTGAAAATGAGTTTGTTTACCGGAGGTAGGTTGTTAATATTTTCTTTACATTTTTGGAGCAGTCTATATTTGGCTGTAAACAAAATTACTGCCTTAAGACCAGTTTGTCTCGACCTGGAACAACCAATTTCAAGGAAGTTGTTAATGTTATATAATATCTTTTTAAACGCATTTATCTCCAAGAAGGTACTAAGCAAATCTACGTTTGAGACGGCAGACTTTACAAATTCCAGAATTACCTCGCGTGGAACCATAGATCCGTCATGAGTTCCATCGCAGTTTAAGTGAACTCTAAAAGTATGCAAAATAAAGTGTCGCCTTAAAGTATGAAATCGATACTTTAACCACCTTTTTATTATAATATTGAATTCAAACCTTTAATATTACGAATGAGACGAAGGATCTTGGATGTAATCAATTATTGGGTGTGTTAATATTAAAATTTGTATACAATAAATAAACTATAAAACTTTGTAGGTCAGTATTATAATAATATTACATATAAGATATCTTCTGCAATACATAAAATAGGCCTAAGGTTCATTTCACGGCAGACCGCTTTATTTAAAATATATATATTTATAAATTTTCTTCGTTTGGGTATAATTTTAATTATAAAATTTTGCTATCAATTTAATTTTTATTCATATTGTGAATATTAATTAAATTATAATAACAACAACAAAAAAAAAACCATCCATAAACTTTATTCGAAAAAATCAATTTTTTTTTTAATTAAATTATAGCTAAAGGACAAGAATATTTGTACATGTTACAAATTAAGGATTTTTTTCATGAATTAATTAAAGTTAAAAAAACAGAATCAATTAAAAATATGCCAATTTTTTTTTGTAGCTCTTGAGGTTTTTTATTTCAAAAAATTTAAGTTGAATTACATTGCATGAAAATTTATATTTAAAATTAAAAGTTTTGTGAACCGCGGAAAAAATTTCTTGACTTTATTTAGGCTTCTTTAAAATTGTATTTCTTGAAATAATTTAAAACTTTAATAAATTTTTTTATTGTTAATAATTCTTATTGGAATTATCGGTTAGTTAATTAAATTTTATGTATTTAAATTTTAAAAATTCTAAAACATAAATCAAATATTTAACATAATAGAAAAATACTAAATTTTCGGTAGTATGTATAAAGTTTTAAGGCCAATTAACTTAGAATGATCTTCAATTGTGTAACTAAATTTAATTATATTTAAAAACAAATTATTCATTTTTCTTTATCAGAAATTATTTTATAAAAATATAGTTTTTTTTATTATATTTGCATAAACTATGCTCAAAATTTACAAATATTTTGGTTTGTAAAAGGAATTCCGGATTGTCGATTCGGAGTTGCGTTCGAGATGGCATTTTTATAAGTGGAATCGGTTGTTAATAATAGACTTTGAGAAACCAGTTAATTTAGAATAGAGAATTATATATTAATATATTTTTACTTATAGGAATTCCATTATAATGTAAATTGCTAATTATTGCTAATTAATTGCTAATTAATTGCTAATTAAATCTGAGCAATTAGTTTTATTATTTATAATTAAATGCATATGGAAAGCCTTATAAAAAATATATAAAAAAAAACTATAATTAAAGTTGGAATTGATGTCTGATTTTAATAAAATATTAATCTAATCAAAGAGTACAACACAAATTTTTTACGTTCCGGTTTACGGTTATGTTCCTAGTTCTATTTTTTCGTTCGGGTTCAGCTCCGGTTAATATTTTATTTTTCGGTTTCAGGTTTTAATGAATAGTTAACAATTATTTGGCATTAATGTTTATCGCCACTGTTTTGTCCACTATCATAACATTTCCCTATGAACAATTTTGTACTGCAGCAAATTAATAGTGTGAGCTGTCCTGGGTTTTGAGTGGAATTCTGTTCTAATGAATATCAATTATTTACTCAAAACAAACCTAAACGCAAACTAAAAAGAATGAAATTAACTGATAAAAAATATAGCTCCGATTTAGATTACAGTTTACTCATATTTAATTATTTTCTTTCTGTTTCCGGTTTTCGGTGCGTTAGAAATTGCGGTTATTATCGGATTTCGGTTCCCTTCTTCCGGTATGACATATTTTCGGTTCATTTTATTTTTTTTTACAAAAAATAATCACAATATTTTTAATCGAATAAATGTTCACTGAAAGAACATCATAAGTGGAAAATATGAAAATATTTTTGATTGATTATTTTATTATTTGTTAACAAATTTATGATTCTGTCATTTTGTAAATTGAAAATCATTAATAAAATATCAGAGTCGGTGCTATCATTACAGCAACTAGGCATATATTTAGAGTGTTGACATCTGAGGAAAATTTTCTTATTTTATAAAACATCAAAGCAATTTCGTTTACCTTGGATCCATGGATGGAAAACAGCTTGTCGTAATAATTCAATTTTTCCATTTTCAATCAATGCAATTCTTACAAACTCCTAAATAAATTTCAATTTTATAATACCTGCATAAAAGAACCCAACATAAAACATTAATTTTATTTTAAATTTATATTTTATTGTTATGAACTTTTATAATATAATAATTAAATTTGAAATATAAATTCCAATATTCGAAGTAAAAATAAATAAATAAAATTTAATTTTAAATGATAACAAATAAATAATAAAAAAAAAAAATGAAATTGTAAAACCTTAATTTAAACAAATCTGGGGGAAAAAAAAGAAAATGGAAAAATAATTTATTTCTACATTCGAACTATGGGGCAATCCTAATTTACTTTGTTCATTTTTTGTGGGAAATGTCGAAACAAAAATGAATCAATAAATCATTTTGTAACAGGATATAAAAATGTGAAAAAAAAAAATAAAATAAATAATATAAATGAAAATGAAAATAAAATACAAAATCGACAATGGAAAATTGGTTAAAAAGAAGTCCTAGTTTTCATTTTATACTTTTAATTTAATTTCATTGAAATCCTTTTTAGTATGTACTAAATGTAGTTGGTTCATACCAGTAGCATATATTCATAATGTTTATGTAATGATAATGATTTCGGACTACTCTATACACTAATAAATAAATGTATTGGTAAAAAATAAATAAATATAATATGATTTTTTCAGGTCAGTTGGCTATTTACTTATTAAAAAAAAATATTTTGTTTTTCGTTTTTTGGTTTATTTTAAATGGATTTTTTTCGTGAAATAGTAAAAATTTATATATTTATTGATTGGTAAATCTGGGCACTATATTTCATACAAAATAATTTTTTTTATCAAATTAGTAAATTACACTTTCCAATTTGTTAAATAATATTTTTCAATAAAATGTATAGTTTCTATTATGAAATTAAAAAGGATTTAATAGTTTATAGTTCAATGCAAATTTGTCTGTTTTAAGCTGGACGAATATTGTATCGATAAGTTAAATGACATTTCGATAGATAATTCAAGTAATCCTTCGATTTATTAATTATTTTTTTATTTGTCAAACATAAATTTGAAATGAATGAAGCCAAATAGAAAAAATAAAACAATAAATGAATGAAACCAAAAATTATTTACATATAAGAAAGTTCAATCATATGGCAAGTCATATAACCTAAAATAAAGCTAAGGATTCAATTATAGAGAAGAAAATAATCAACATAGTAGAGTATGGTAAAGTTAAACGATGATCCACGTAAACACTTTCGTAGTGTATTGTAGCAAGTTTTGTGACAGATAATAACAATTTTATATAGGTTTTTTATTTTTAAATAAGTTAAGACGTAAGAAAACTGTATAAATTAAAATTGTCAGTTTCTTCGATAGTGGCATAATGGTGAACCAGGCGAAATGGTCAATTTATGTCCCAGGTGAACACTCCTGTTAGAATCGTATTACAAAAACCAATACTCTACACTACGCGCCACATGAACAAGATATAAATTGAATTATCCTTTTAGATAAATAACTTTAGACAAAAGTAACTCAACATTTTCTTCTCCATAAAGTAAATCATCAATTTAGTTTTCTAATTATTAATTAGGTTATAGAAATTTTCTGTAATTACATTAACGAAATTAAAACAAAAATTATTATAAAAAAAAAATCAATAAAATTAAACAAATTTTCTGTTTTTAATTAACATTTTCTTTAAAATATTTGTTGCTTAAAAAATCTCATAAATTGATACAAAAAAATTGAAATAAGTTGTACGCTTTTTAATCGTTTCGATTTGCGGTACAGGCAATCGATTCTTCATACAAGGACGTCAAATTGCTACTGAAAATTACAAATTGATTAATAACTGACCATATCTTCTGCGTTTTACTTGAAAGTTTAAGAATAAAACAAGTTTATTGTATACTTGTTTTAAGTTCCCTCTTAAAATAATTATGAATAAAATAATTAATTTCTGAACCTCTTAGACAAGGTCAATGATTAATACACTAAAAGCTAGCAATGAATTCAGGTTTTGTTATTTTCGCAGTCCTGAAAATGAGTAAGCAAACTGTTATAAACCCACTAAACATGGTTTTTCATATATGTGCAGCAGTTCTATAGTAGTGACTGGTCTGTATGGATGGTTGGCTGTGGGTCTGGTACTACTAAATCTGGAAAATTAATAATATAAATTTAATTTTAACAAATTTACTAAATTGAACACTAAAATTAATTAAATTAAAATATCATTACAAATGGTATGAGTTTAAATAAAATAATGATTAAATCAGAATTTTAATTAGTTTAAAAATGTTGGTAATAAATACTATAGATTTTATCAAAATAAATTTTAATGAATTTTCAAATTTTTTACTAGAATAATTTAAATTTTAAATACTATAATATTGTGAATAATTGATCGTAATTTATTTAAATTAGTTTATGTTAAATAAATTATTTAATATAAAAATTTGTCTGCATTGTGGCTAAAATAATTTATTATTCATATCTAAAATTACACGTGTGAAAATAGTAAAAGAAATTAGGTTAAAAGTTGAATTATTAGTGTTTTTTTTATTGTTGTTGAATAAATTATATATGAAAATGTTACAAATATGTTAGTTTTAGTTGAGATATTCACAAAAATCTTTTCAAATGTTATTTAAATTGGTTTAAAAAGTTGTAAAACTTTTTGTAATTAAGAGTTTCGGTAAAGTTTTAATATGAAGTAAGTTCTTTTGAGGGTTTAAAAAGATTGAGGAAATATTGTGGCTCTGGGAAATCAAATAAAAGATAAATACGGCTCCCGAAAATTTTGGGATATTATGACTAATATGCAAAATTGTCTGTCAAAGCTTTGGTGCATATTTGAGTCTATGGCCATTAATATTTTTAATTTTTATATTAGTACTGTCAGCGTGTCAGCATTCCAATAAAGAGTAACTACTTAATGTTTAGACCACAAATCAATAATTTAAACCAGTTGAGTTACAAAATTGTTAGACCAGTTAAGATTATTTTGGTATTAGAAGCGCAATTTTGTAATCCAACTTGTTGCTATTAACCTGGTTTCGGTAGACGCACTAATTTTTTTAGAATTAAGTTAATATATTTCTTCAGGTTCAAGTTTGAACCAGTAATGTAATGACTGTTACGGGACGAAAACGTGTTAACGCAACCTTCAATATAAAGATGATGTAGGTAAGAGGAGCAAATACTAGAACACATCCTTTGTTATTGCCCTACCCTAAGATATAAAATATTTAAAACATTTGGAGCATCATTTGCGAAATGTACAATGGACCCTCGAGGTCTAGGTGCGTGGAAGGTCTTTGTTATCACTCCCTTCCTTCAAACCAAAACCAGTCAATTATTTGAATTTACAAGCAAAGATGGATCACATACGAGTATAATTTAAAATATAATAATAGCAACAACTTTTTTCCCCCTGTATAAGGTTCTATCACGATGATTTCGTGTATAATTGAAGCATGGAAGTGAAGCACGAAATTTTAAAAAAAATCATCAAGTTAATTTCTTTCATAATTTATGATCTATAATAATTTTATATCAACACTCTAAGTATTTATCTGAAAAAAGAAAACTTGAATAAGCAAATTATAATTTTCCCAAAAAAAAGAAAAACTTTTTCATAATT
This sequence comes from Rhamphomyia laevipes, assembly GCA_963920725.1. Taxonomy (NCBI): domain Eukaryota; kingdom Metazoa; phylum Arthropoda; class Insecta; order Diptera; family Empididae; genus Rhamphomyia; species Rhamphomyia laevipes. The sequence continues at coordinate 54,512,140 of OY987257.1, forward strand.
ATTATAATTAATTAATATCTGAGTAAGAAAACAACGAAATAAAATGAAAAAAATATAAATAATAACTAAAAACAATTGAAAATAAATAAAAAACAAAATCCTTTCAGAAATGAAATGACTTTTAGTTTCTGAATAATGAACAGGTAAAATAATTTTGAACTTAGAACAATATTAACAAACACAAAAATAGAAAATAAAAACGAAAAGTTTTATAATTAGAAAATTAAGAAGCATCAAAGCATAGAAAATAGTAGCTAAAAAAAAGTTTTTCAGAATGAAAAATTGTTTGATTATGAAAAATGTATTGTTATACCGTATAATAAAACTTATTTTATAGAAATATTAAAAATGAAAAAACAACGGCGTCGTATAATTTACGTAGCCGTTGTTTAACTATTTAACGTTTAACTATTTATTAATTTCTTGTTAAATAACCAGATATTAAGAAAGTTTTGCCTGTGAACACAGAATTTGTATATGTAGAGGGATAGAAATTCTGAATTGGGTAGGAATTAGATTAATAGATCAACCGGGAATGGGATACATTCATCTCAAAATAGTTAAAATTATAATTCAAACCGATCACATGAGGTGGTAATTGGTTTCATAGTTTTGCGGCTGGAGTAATAAAGGAGTTTCTAAATTTCATTGTATACCATGAAAGTTGATCTCAAGTGAATGAATATTTGTGAACCTGCGCTTCTCTTTTCTAATTACATGCAAAGGTATTAAAGTTTGGTTAAATACACTTAATATCCTCGGAACGGTTTCCAGCAGATATCTGTAGAACAGACTAAGGTGCTTTTTTGCAAAAAAAATGATTTGGCTTGTCCAAAATAGCTTGATATTTATTTCCATAACTAGAATGTTGATTATTTCAGAGTTTTCGATATTTACTAAACATATGGATAGGAGTTACTCAAGTCTTCTCAAAAAATTTCGCTAAATAAATTGCTATGTAATCGTCTACACAAATTTTCAGTTATTTAAAATATCTGGTTTATATGGGTCACTCAAAATATATAAATTAAACAGAGTATCGCGGTATGGCTAGTTATGATAGTAAAACAAACTAAAATACTGATGCATTTCATAATTTCATTATGAATTATTTATAAGCAATTGCAAATGTAAAATATGTTGGTGAAAAATACAGATTTTGTTTTCAGACCAATCATATCAATGACCTGAAAAACGCATTCAGTAACCTAACCAATAATACGATTATTCACAAATCAATTTATTTATATTGAGTGCAGCTTATAAAAGCGATTAAAATAAATTTGCAGTTTATTGAATTCAATTTGAAAATTAAATATTTATGTATAATTTCATTAAATTTCAATTAGTTAAAATTTTCTTATGATATTTTCCTAAAAAAAAAACAACAATAAATAAATAATTCTCATATTATTATAAATTATATTTAAATTTATTTTATAAATCGTATAATATTTAATAAAATCCATATAATTTATTTACAATTTTCCAAATCATATAACTGAATTATAAATCTACCATAAAATATAAAATATGCTTAACTTTATCATAATATAAACATTAATTTTTTCTCTCTCTATAGATTTTTATATTATATATATTACAAATCAATATCATATACTAATTTTAGTATATGCCATGCCATGCCATTCAACAAACGTTCTAACATAAATATGTCTATATATAAATAATACAGTAGCGGATCCAAACGATTTGCCTAGAGGGAGTGAGCGCCTAAATTAATAATTATAATTTACCATAAATAGTTCATTTGTTAATAATTTAATACGTTAAATACAAATGACATTAATATTAATAATTTAAAAACTTTTGTTAAGTATATTCCAAAACTGCTCAATTATATCTGGGAGCGATAAAACATGACGGCTGTTTTTTTAAGTTTCATAGCAATTGGTAGAGGTCGTTTTAAAAGTGATTTTGACCATTTTTGTAGGCGAAACCGTCAAATTTTTGAACGCGACCAAAATATGTAATTATTTTACAATTGAAATATTTCACAATATGTAATAATAACTTCATAATTTATAATACTCTCGACATTCACAACGGCAACGCGCTTCAATGCACTGTCAAATAAATAAAAATTAAACCCATATAAAATATATGGGAGTAGATGAACTCAAAGCAAACATTCACAACGCAGAAATTTCAAAAAATTGAAATTATTTACAATGTTTTTAATATTATAAAGTAGCTGATTAAAATCACACGTTTTATGTTATTAACGCAAGAACATAACTTTGAGAATGGCTATAATATAATGCACATTGTAAATGTTGCGTTGCAGTGCATAGTACGTTGCCGTTGTGAATGTTGAGAGTAACTAAAGGCAAATAATAATTAATTAAATTTAATATTTTAATGTATAATTTTCAATAATTTAGTTTTATAATGACAGTAGTTTTGTTTTACAGATACTGACGTTTGTCATACAGCTTTGAAATCGACAGAAAATTAAAAGCATCACGTTTTCAGGGCTATCACTGCATGATGTAAATTTGTATAACAAATTAATTATTCCATCAAGCTTTTCCGGATTTTATATTTGCGACCCTATTACTCATTCTTGGATCCGCCACTGTATTAAATACAAAGTATTGAGTTTGTTAACGAAACACATTTATATGAAAAATTATAGTTTAATCGTTTAATGATATAATTTCTTTTTGAACTTAAAACCTTTTTTTAAAATTAATTTAAGGATAACTTATAATTTTATTTAATTAAATTTTATTTTATCAATTTATTATATTTTAATTATATATTTTGCTAACACAATGTTGCTAACAAAATATAATTGGAAATGGTCAATGTATAAAGAATTTTATATCATGCGATTTTTACTTTTTTTTTTTTGAAATAATATGCTAAATAATTTTGTTGTTTTGTTGTTGATTTATATTTATATCAATGAAAAATCGTATAAATAAATGATAAATCTGGTGCGATTTGAAGTTAAATCTGGCAGACAAGTAAACATTGGAATTCTACAATATCATCAGACATTCAATTTAATATTAGAGAGAGGGCAATAACAAAATTATTTAACATTTTATTTGAAAAGAAATTCCTACACGTAAATATTATTGTAAAACGATAAATAAAATATAAAAAAATATATTATTTATATATATTATAATATTTTTCATTTTTATTATATATTTGGTGGCTGCGATACCGATAAATGGGGGTAAAATGTTTAGGGAAATATTTTGAAAATGAATCAGTCCAAAAAATCAATTGATGTTCAAAGAACGTTTATAACTTTATATTTATGTGTATAACGATGGTGATAGATACTAAAATAAGGTACATTTTTTTATACAGAATATCTTTAATCTGTTAAAAAGCAAATTCATAAGAAAATAAGAAAATAAATTTTGAATTATGTCGAATTTTCAATGATTTTTTGTAAGTACAAAATATTGAATATAAATTCCTTCGAACAGAAACGAGTTTCATATGATCACTGATATTTTATTATGTATACTCGACTCTTATATGTAATTGACCTTATTTTGAAGACATCGCATAAAGCTGCCCATACATTGTACAATCTGGTTGTCAACCGGGTTGCAAAATTTTTCCAACATCAATTTGGTTAACAACTGTCATAACATATAAAAAACTGCTTCTGCTTTTCAATTTGGTTAACAACTGTCATAACATATAAAAAACATTTGATGTACAACCATACACTATACAACTTTCAACGATCAACCAACTAGCATACATCATTCATATATAATGTATGGGTAGCATAACTAGCAAACCATGTAATTTTTTTTTAAACTCTTCCATTTCCAGCTAATCTAGTGGCAGAAACTTCAATGAATGATGATAGTATTTACTTTAATTTACATTCTCATGAATTTTGATAAATATTTACTGTATATTCAATTGAATGCTTGCAAACCTGCTTTGAATAGGAACGAATTTGGTGCTGATTTAGTACCCGCCTCATATTATCGTCGTCTTTCCAAATTACTGTGGATATTACCAATATTAAAATTATTTACCAAAGCAAAGCGTAGTATTAAGAATAAAATTGATTTTCTATCATTCCTGAAGTATCAATTAGATGGAATAATACTGAAATACTTTGTTAACTAAATTAAGTTGTTTTCAACAAACCCTTATATTTTTCTAAAACATTTATCTTTTATTTTATTATTTCAATTGTGTGTAACTTATTCACAGTCAAGTATTAAAAAATCAAACAAATTTCGATAAATTACATCAAAAACGATAGCGATTTTTGTTGACTGTTAAGTATTGAAATAAAACAAAAAATAAAGAAAATGTAAAAAAATATAAATTTAATGGAACATTATTTATTAGATTCCTTTTTTTTATATACATTTTCAAGTAAAATGTTTACCAAAATACTTAAAGTAACAAATGTACATATTTATTTTCGGTAATAAAAAGAAAATCATAAAAAAAAGAATCAGGTAAAAAATTATCACTTGATTTATTATTGACAGTATATTTTTTTTTTTTGGTTTGAAAGTAGTTTTCTTTAGTTTCACTTGGTAAGGTAATAAATTTTCCAAAATGAAATTTTAAACAGTGTTTTCTTTGCTTATATGAAGGATATTTTAAGAATGCTGTGTATCATGGTATTATCTTTTTTAGGAGAACGTAATTCCGATTTGTAACAAGGATTTCTTTATGATAAATAAAATAAAATGGCAGCAGTTGCACCAATAGCAAGTTATGATGGACAGCCACAAGCTGAAGTTGTACCACTTATTTTATATTCAGCATTCAGTTGTAAAACAGTTGGTATTCTGCCAAACGTTTCCGTAAGGCAAACTACTGAACGTTTGATGAATTCTTTATGATGACCGTTCGTAATAATAGTAACAAATTAATTTGAATTGTTAAACACTCATTTGAAATAATTCATTTATTGACTGTTGAAAATCCACTTCAGATTCTTGTTAATGCAATTATTAATTCCTGTCCACTTGAAGATTCAACATTTATATAGGACGTGCTGGTACTGTTATTCGTTAATCTGCTAATTTGTCTCAACTTCATCTAGTTAACCAATTAGCTCATATTTTATGTATAAACTTTTATGTAAATTCGGTTTGTTATCCTGTTTAAACCAACTACGAAGTGATAATTTAAAGATTTCTAAATAAAATTATGAGTTTATATTTTTACAGCTGTTTACTAATCATATAATAAAGAAAATTGGTATTATTTATGTAACTAAAATAATGTTGTAACATTTTCATAGACATAAAGAGAAAGAACGTCTCCCAGTACTGGTCCTTTCTTAATTATACTAATGATAATTACTGATAAGAAATAACTACTGATAATATAATTTCTACATTGCCCGCGGTTACTGTGTTAAAAGCATTTTAATAGAATATTATTTTTTCCAAGAAAAATTAATAATTACAATAAATAATTTTCTTCAGAATTTATCAAAAAAGATGGACCTCATTTCATAATTTTTGGTTATATCACAATTTTAAATTATTTTATTTAATATATTTAGCAAAAGTAAATAATTATATAATAACAATTTTTTTTGTTAAAAATTTCTTCTCTAAACGAATTTTAAATTACAAGGAAAAAAGAGAAACCCCAACTAAATAAAAGACTTGAACATTAAAAGTGTAATATTAAAATTACATTTTCATTTTAATTGTGTATGCTCTGGTGTAATAAAAGATATCTTCAAAATTGAAATTATTTTAAATATCAAAATAAGACTATAATAATAATAATACTATTTCGTATCTTGGAAAATTGAAAATATTTTATATAATATAATAAAATGTTGAATGATTATCAATTCTGTTTTGAATATAACCATAAGAATGGAATTTTCAACGCTTTAATAATCACACTATGGGCAAAAAAAAAATAATCATTATACCTTCATTTTCCTTTTTTGGACCATTCAATTAAAATTTTAAATTTTCCATTTGAATAAATTCCTTTTCATATAAAATTACCCCAAACCCAAATACGAAAAAAAAAAAAATAAGGAAATTTAAAATAAGAAATAATAAAAATGGGTTTGTTTAAAGGAAATTTTGGAGAATTCTTGTTTTGATAAATTTCTAATAAATCATTATTTTTTAACACTTTGTCCTTTAAGGAAGTCCTGTAGTTTTAATACATTTTACAGAGTATGTATTGAAACTATTAGTAAGATTATTCGGTCCAATACATTAACAGTACGACTAGGTGTTCATATAATTGCAAGCAACACTAGACCTTCATTATGTCTCCACTTTTATGCTGTATTCATAAATTATGTTAACGCAACTGGACTCAAAGTTACAAAATAAAACTATATGAAAATAGTATTTCCATTGACAATTCAAATATCAACATTCAACATTTAACTCCACGCAACTGAACTCTAAAAGATGAAGTTGATTACTATCTTTCAAGTAGTGAAATCTCAAAATAATAATAAAAGAAATGGTGAAAGTGAATTGCCAAGTTTGTACTTTTATATCAGCAAATAAAACACTAAAGTGTAAGCTACATAGTTTCAATCGGATCAGTTTCGATTTTTGCAAATCCAAATTGAAGGAATTGTCAAGAGAATTGAAATTTCTCAGTTTCAAAAATAATAATATGTAATTTTATCGGTTGCAATCGATAAATATGTGCTCAGTCTACTTAACCAGTCAACTCGAATCGAATCGAAACTGAACTGAACTGATAGAAACTATGTAGCCCAGCCATAATTGTAAATTATAAACTTTTAAAACCCTCAGCTTTGCTTTGCCCTTCAGTTTAGTTGCATTGATTTGATATTAGTATTATGAATCCGGCGTTAAAGTCTCTTAAAAGTTAAATATTATCTAGTGCACATAAATTCTTTTATTGATATTATAGAGTCAGACAACCACAAGATTTTTGTAATAAGACTAAAAATATATAGAAACTTTCTAGGGGTAAAACAACTGAACAAATAAACAAAATTATATTTAAATTAAATTTATTTTTTGTTGTTGCAAATTTGTTAAAAGTGGCTTAAAAAAAATAAATAAATAAACACAACGAAGAATACAAAAAAAAATTGAGGTTATAGAAACTGGCGCCAACAAATGTCTACATAATTATTTTCAGCGAAAAACCATACCTTTTCCAAAAAACCAATTACATTCATACACAAAAATACAATTATTTAGATATTTTCATAGAAAAACAGGAAAATAGTTAATATATATATATAAAAAGGATATAAATATTTATGTATATATATATAAAATAAGAAAATTTAACAATTGTTGGCATTGACGTTTATTTTCAAGAAAATGATAAAATCATTTAAAATTAATTCTAAAATTTATTGGAACGACAACGATAAAGATCGTGATTTATGTTTTCAATTTCAATTATACTTCAAAAATATATTTATATTTTTTATATATATATATATATTTGATATCCTGAAGGCAATAGAAATTTTGTGGTATTGGTTTTATTTTCCAGGTAATAAAGAGATATTATATTTTGTAAATGATGCTCTGCTATAGCCAAAATAAATTAGGGTGGGTATTATCGTCGCATTAGTATCATCTAAATCAGAGAGATTATAAAATTAAATAAGGAAATTATCTAATTAAATTTATAAAATATAAATTCAAATTAAGCAATTATTTGTTTACTTGTAATGGTTTTGAATATTGATTTAAAATATATTGGAAAATTTTGAAATGGAGAAAGAGAATTTATTATTAAATACATAAATTTTAATTATTAATTTAAATCTGAATGTAACTGAATTGGATTAGTCATAAATAAATGTTGATATCAACATTTTTTTAAATTATATAATTAACAATTTAAGATTTATTTTGTTACAAATTATGAGTACCAGTACGTTTTTCTAATTATTCGTCACTGCCAAGATCAATATAGCTGCTTTAGTTTCATGAACTACAATTCTGAGGGTGTAATTATGTAACTATTGAGGTTTCGTAAGCATTACTTCGCTGGTGCAATCAATATAGTTGCTTTAGTTGCATGAACTAAGATTCTGAGGGTAAAATTATGTAACTACTGAGGTCTCGTTAGCATTATTTCGCTAGTGCTTCGCATTCACATGCGAATTTATGTTGTCTCATCTTTGCCTTCACAGAATCTGTACAAATTATTCTTCTGATTATAGTCCAAGTCTGTGTATATATTTCTTAAGTATCCAGTGTACTGTAAAGAAGTTTATAAGTGTCCTTATTAATTCCAAGTGTTTCAGTCGTAGCTAGTTACTATATACATATATTTTAAATTATTAAAAAAAAATTAATTTCAACATAAATGAAAATTAAAATTTATATATTTTAAATGTCCTTTTTCTTAAAGGGTTTTATATATTTACAAATTATTGTATATTGTATAAGAATTTTTTTTGGAAACCTTAAAAAGGATCCTATAATAAATAATAATTTCATTTCTTATATATTTTCGTATTTATATATAAAAAAATAATAATTTGTTAAATTTCTGTATTTTCTTATAAATAAATTTTAATTAAAAGTCAAAATTTATATATACACATACACAATATCCTTAATTCTAATCCTTATATACAAAAATCACATCATTATCATGTTAATTTTCTTTTAAAACATATTTTTCATTAAAATAAACCCTTATTTTCTATCTATATAAAGATGTGGTTTTAATATGGTTTTCAAAACATAAAAAAAAAAATTAAATACTAAATTAGTATTTCCCTTAAAATAAATACGGGAAAAAGTTTAAGTGTACATAAAAAAAAACTTTTGGTAAAACATATTTATATACATATACATATATAAATACATTTTATACACCCCAAAGGACATTTGACCCTTAACATTTATAAGTATGTCTGTGTCTGGTCCTTAACTACAAGAAGATAAGATAATTTTTAAGTAAACTTTTCCAAAATGAAATAAAGTGTACAAAAAAAAAAAAAAAATGAAAGAAAAATGAAGATAATTTCATATAAGATGTGAAATGAAAGCCGGTGAAAATATGCGGCCTTTTAAAGTAATTTAGAAAACTTTCATTTTCCTTTTTTTTTTTCTGTATAAGGATAATCTAATGAAACTCTCTATTTATATAAGGATAAAATAAGAAAAGTTAAAAAATAAAACAAAAAAAAAAATTCCCATGGCAGTTTATGAAAAACTTAAGAGTAAATCTGTAAGAGAATTAGTTATATAAAAAAAAGAAGAAAATTCTGGTTTATCTTTTGAATGAAAATCAATAAAATTGAATTTGTTAAGAAAATATTTTATAAGCTAGTAAATATGAACATGTTAAGAATATATAATTTTGTTATTTTGTTTGAACTATATAAATAATAAATGGAAAAAATATAAATTATGAAACATTTTCATAATAGTTAAATAAATAATTGAGAAATGCAACAAATTTAAATGTTATATTGGAGTCAGTTTAGTTCAAATTAGTATTATAATTATTATAATTAGCAAAATAAATTGAAACAACTTTTTCAAAGAACGACAAAAAACATTAAAAAATAAACTAAAGCTCATTTTTTCATATAAAATTTACGATGGACCTCAGACGAAACTATAAATCCAGCATTAGAGGTCAGAAATTAATTATGTACATAGTAATAAATTCTAGCAACTTTATTACTAATAATATAAATTTTAAATGTACATTTAAAAAAAAATAATTGATTTAAAATTATTCATATTAAATTGTTTAATGATACTAATTTGTAAGGCCATGATTCTATTACATTCACCTGGGTTGACAGAGCTATAAATTAAACGTATTTGAGTTTACTATAATGATTTTAGTAAAAAATGGGCATTTAAAATTGGATGTAAGATATAATAGTCTAGTTGGTTAAAGCATCGAAAGCAATTATCGATATAAGATGTTCCAGTTTGTACTGTGTATCTTCACTGCATATTACATAAGTATGCACTTACGTGAAATTTTGACTTAACAGGTTTCGAAATAAAATTTCGCAGTGTTTTTTTGTTATAGAATTTTTCGAAAGGAAAATGGAAGTAGTTACTAACCCGAATAAAATGTTTCACTTTGCATGTATTAACTCTTTAGGAATGTGCGTAATCCATAAATCTATTCTCCTTCTTGTCTAAACATGTCTATAGTCTAACTCTTCTGAGTTAGACTATAGACTTTAAAACAGGAATTTACCTCCATTGTATAATTGAATAATTCGTTTAGTTAAAAGTCATAGAAAGTGGTATGATTTTCATTTTTTTTAGTAATTAAAAGTCCATTCCCGAAATTACAGAAAAAGGGAGTTGAATGCCACATATTTCACTACTGAAAGAAATAGTGAAAATGAGTATACTTTTAATAATGTACTTTTGACGTACAATTTACGTACTGAACAAAAATACTTCACAATCTATTTGTCTCTTTCACTTGCTTAGAAAAATTTCATCAAGAAATGAAATAAATCATAAGAAATGATCAGTTGAGAACATTTCTTTCTTCACGAGTTAATAAGTGACAGTTGCTTCACATATCCTTAAATAAACTTGTTGGAAAATAAATACTTTTCCGACGTACTCTTTGAATACTTGTAAATGTAGTTCTATGTTTTCTATGAAGGATATTTTTACAATCTATATCGAAATTTTGGTTATGTCACAATAATGTTTCCTCTTTCGGTAATCAATTTATTAAGTAAGTAAGGTAATAAAGTGATAAAATATAAAATACCAAACCTCACTATCGGTTTTTTTTTTAATAAATATCTTTTACATATTAAAATAACATTAAAAATATTATTTTTTCATATATATATACTATTATTAAAATAATTTTATATAAAATCTTAAAAAAAAAAATGATATGTACATTATTTTTATTAATATACTTTACCTCTTTTTACTGTTATATTCATTATATAAACTGTACTTGTCTAGTAAATTATATCTTGTATACCTTATATAGCCCAAAACGATATTTAACCGAACACAAAAAGCATTTTTATGTTTACTACTTAACGAATTTATGTATACACCTTACAGGAAAAAAAAAAATCTGTTTTCATATTTTTTTTTTTTTAACATTATTCGTAAGAAAGGATAAAGGACAAAACCATATAACAACACCACAAAGCAAAAAAAAAAGGAACAAACATTGTGTCATCAAAATTTACTTGTTATCATTGTTACAACTTTTATTGATTATGGCTTCATTGCTTTTATATAAACGTACCGAAGCGCACATAAAAAATATAAATTTAAGTAGATTTTTTTTCATCTTTGTATGCACCTTTCAACACTAATATTTTATCGTATCACTAACAATTTAAAAAAATGAAATTCAACCAATGCCTTCAAGCTTGATAATGTTCGCTAACAAAATAAGATAAGAATAAGAAAAAGTTCAATGCATTAGTAACAACGCGAGTTTGCTGAAAGATGGCTAATTAAAGAATTTAGAATCTTGATATTCGAAGGCCTGTGGCAGGATACGATTTAATGATGAAACCAACGATACCTTAAAAGTTTTGGTCATTTCCATTGTTCAAAAACAGTTTTTTTATAAACTCCGTACAAAAGTCCTTTGTTGTTCAAATAAAATGATACAGTGAACAGATCGACCAAAAAAAAATTTGAATTAAGAATTTCTTTCCAAAAATAAAAGATTTACTTAAAAATTAATGATTATACCCTTTGGGCGTAAGAGGAGTAATTCGTTTAAAGACGCAAAAATATAAAAATACCATCACTATAAAAAAAAAACATTACATAATTTTTGTTACATACTCGTATAATATATTTCGGTTTTTATGACGAAATCAGCTATAAAATTTATAACCCAGACGAAAATTAAGAATTTTTTTTTATATTTAAATTAAAATGAAGAAAATTGATCGAAATAAAATAAAAACTTTTGAGACAGAAAATTTTCTTATGTATATTTTTTTTAATTAACTTATTAATTAATTAATGTCAATGAGCAAAACAATTTTAAATATAACGTTTGTTTAATTAACTCGATTTAGTTCGACTGACATTCACACACCAATTAAACTAGTGTAATGTAAGGTGTCAATAAAATATCAATTAGAGATTTTAATTGTCTAGAACAGGAACTATTAATTCGATTTATAGAGTTTTGTATTCTAAAATACTAATGCCCGATTTCACAGCTAGAGCTTAAGCTAAAGCTTAATTAAACCGATTGTGTTGTATGGCTTAAGCCTGCAACTTAAGCTTACTTTGTTTCTGTATTATAATTTACTCTTAAGCTTAGCTAAACCAATTTTTTTTAATTATTCTGAATGATAATAGAAAATAATGTTATTGTGAATTTTTTTTTCTAATAACCTTTATAATGTATTTGAATTTATTTCTTATTTGTGTTATTATAGGCCTAATAATAGACCTATATAGACCTAATATAGAACTTAGGCTTAGCCTCTCAGCTCAAGGGTCTCCACAAGTTCCCATCATATTCGCTTTGCAAAATTGACAATGTAGAGATAAATTATGTTGACGTCTTTTCGTTTTTTAAAGTTTTTCAATTTAAAAAGCAAATAACTCAAACTAAAAGAATATTTCGCGAGAAATTTGTTATGGAGATTTTGGGTAAGGCGTTGATTCGTTTTACTTAGGTAATCTTTAGGTAGCGTAATATTTCAACGGATATTTTGATATTTGTCGTAACTAGCGTGAGAAATAAACTTACACAAATTAAATTGAGATTCTTATGCTTTAGGAACAAACTAATATTTTCTAATACAATTCCTTTACAATTTTAATTTAATTGATAGTTTTAATTTACTCTAATATTTGATACGAATTCATCAATATAAAATAAACTGATATTTTACTTCGTTTTTACTGAAATCTTTAAAGCACAATAAGAACCTGGTTTTTCAAAAAGCAATAAAATCTCCTTTTTATATATAAATATATATTTAAAATTTATCCTTATTCTTAACGTAACCCGTGTACGTATCCAAAACTACATCGAACAGGAAATCAGTAACGAAATATCTATTTATTTAAATCGAAAATTGTGGTATTTTATAAAAAGAAAAGAAAAAGATAAAAATACATTTTTTTATGAAAATCGAAGTTTGTATAAGGATATACGTAATACATATACATAAAATGTTTATGTTATTTTATGTTATTTCTTTGATAAATAGAAAAACCAATTTTTATCATACATTTAAATCACAATTACAGAAAACAAAGTCTTTACTTTATGAAAAAACCAAAATTCCATATGAGAAAACGACATTACGTTACGTACCGAAAATAATAATAATAATAAAAAAAAAAATTATATTAAAAATGAAAACATATAAAAATGTATGTAATCTTGGGTTTCATATTTTGGTTTTATATAAAGGAAATAAATCTCTAAAGAATTGATTTCATCATTTTGAATTTATTTAATAGCTAAAAAGGCAGAAATTTTTATAAAGTTTGTTTTGAACATATTTTTATGATATTAAAATTAAATATTAAAATTTTGACAGATTCAATTGATTTTTTTTTGTTTGTAGCTATTTAAAGTAGGGCAATTAAATAAATTTGAAACTGTACAGCTTTTCATTTTATAATAATAGTAACGCAATTAATTATTTTTTAAACTTCTTGTAAAATAATTTGGCTCAATTAAGGGATGGGAACCAGATAACATAAATGTTAGATTAGAGTACCTAAATGTAATTAGATTAGTTCTGAAAGGTCAGTTACATGTAATGTTGGATTAAAATTTAATAAAATAAAAAAGAAATTGAAATATCATAAATATTTTTATTACTTTATCATATAAAACGAATCGTTTTGGATTCGCAAATTAATTATTTTCTCAATACACAAAACATCACAAATAAAAGGTTTCTGCAAGTCGTAAATAAGTGGAATTCGATTAACTATTCACATGGTAATAAGAATCGTATCGAAGTATTTAGTTATTTGAAAATTCGCTTAAGTGAATGAATCATTTACGATTTTCTAAATCTTTATTGATGAATCATGTACGACTGTTTTTTTTAGATTTTATTACCTTTTAACTGAAAGTCAGACTTTGAAACAGAGTTTATCATAGCCATAAGATTATTAAATATAATATGGATGAAGAGAACGAATTTAAGGGAATGAATTTAAAATATATCGTTTTGGGTTACCAATCGAAGAATTGTTTTATAAATAGTAAAACTTAATTCTTAGTGTGGCATTGTGACACTTCCATTATATTCATTAATTTTAAAATACACAAAAATGTCAAAAGCAAAAACATTTATTTTTAATAAAAAAATAACATAAATTAATTGAAGCCAAAATAACATAAATAAGTTAACATAAATTGAAGCCACCTTCAAAAATTCTGTAATGATTTTATAAAATGAAATATTATTAACATTTTTATATAAAATCTTATAGGAAAAAAAAAAAAAAAAAAAATAGTAACAATAACTAAAAAAATTTCAATTTTTTTTTATCGTTTTTCATTACACCAGTTTATGTAAATTTTATGTTGTTGAATATGTTAATATGTACAATCGATTTAAAATTAAGATTATTCATAAAAACACACATTTTTTTTGCATCTCAATGAACAGAATAATTTAAAAAAAAATCCTAACTTTTGATCAATGTCACAAATTTATTGACAACAATGTAACTGAATAACTTGAATATTGTGCGTTTTGATGCAATTTGTATAATTATAATTTGTTTTAAATCGTATTATAAAATGAGTTCATCTTAGGTATCCAAATTGAATGGATGTGTAGAATTAGGAATTGTATTTGTTGAAAATAATTACTGATAAAAATTTGTGTATTAAGTACGTATTAATAATTATGAAACCAATATTCTAAGTGATTAGAAATTCCATTTATATTTGAAAGTCATTTTCAAGTGGTCATAAATGAAGAAATATAATTAAAAGTGACAATCAATCATGAATTCAGACAAAAATGCTAAGAAGAAATCAAAACTTTAATATATTTTTATCATTATATAGAAAATTTGAATCATAAATCCCATAAGTATGAAACCTTCTTTCAAATACACGTCTTCGAAACAATACAAATATGCCAGCCTGATAACGAAGTTTGTTATTTTATGTTTAAATGTGTTTCAATGAATTATGTGAATTGGATTTTATTCAAATTGGCGAATGGCTTTACAAGAAGTTCATCTGCTGGAATACCAAAAAGAGCTACATGATTTCATGTTTCATGCTATACTTGTCACATAATTAGACCAGTTTTGGCAGCACTATTTGAAAATTTGAAGTGACAAAGTCACCTGGTTTCCTTGGCCCACCTAAAGGTCCTTATGCCTTGTTCCCAATTTTTTTAATGATTAAAATTGTATATAAGCAGAATTGTGTCAAACTTAACAATGTAATATAAATTGAACTAAAAGAATCAATTCGGAATAATATTACAGTAATATATATCTCAGTCACAATGTTGTTGACAATAAAATATTGTGTTAAACATATTTAGATTCTGCATTACTGAAACTGATTCACTTCAAATCAGTACTAAACTAGTTTAAAACGTAATGAAAATTCTTAATAAAATAAAAAAACATAAATAAAAAAAACAGATTTATTTACATTTATTTTTGTAGTAGGTTAGGTGATGCAGCACCCTATATTTAATTAATAAAATAATTATAATTTGCAATTTATTGTACGGTTATATATATATATTATTGAAAATTATAATTATTTATAATTTTTTTTTCCATAATTAATTTAATCATTATTTTTTACGATCAGTTATAGAATCACTATGAAATAATGTGACGGAAAATCCGGTTGTAAAAACGGAAGTTGTTTAAATCCAGTTTTTATTTTTAAAAAATTTCTGAGTATGAGAGAGAATGATATAAATGTTTAACAGTACAAATCTTTTCGTGATCTTGCATCTTGCTAGTGCTCATAACATTGAATTATGCTATCCATGGTTAGCAGGTTTTAGCAATTTCTCTAAAATATTATAAAATAGCATCTAAATAAAATAGCATTAATACAATTTTTAAAGGTTACTTTATTTATAGAATACAAAATTATAAATAAATTAAATAAAAATATTTAAATTAATTTGGTTTTACGACACACAATTTTTGACAGTAGTGATTATAAGTATTTGTTGGTAGAATACTAAAAAATATATAATAAAATTTAAAATTTATGATATAAATAAAATTATGAAAATTATTTAATTACGTACATTTTTAATACCAAATGTAATGTAAATAAACCTGGTATAATTACTTCAATTTTATTTTTTAAAATAGATTTCATAATTTGTTCAGCTACATAGGAAGGTGACATTATTGGTATATATTGAAGGACTCTATTAAATAGATAAAATCAAAATTATATTAAAAAAAAATTAAAATTTATGAAAATAATAAATTACTGATTCTCATCAAGATAATCAATAAGCATCGGATTAGTTGCTATAAAATATGGATAAATTGTTGTTGTCGGAATATGTTTATCTACATTCAATAATATTAAATCGGTACGTAATGATTCCATAAATCCTCGAACACCATATTTACTAGCAGAATATGAACTTGATATTGGTGTTGCTGATAAACCTAATATACAAATAATTAATTATTTAATATTTCAATGACAAAATTTTACTTGTTATACCTGCCATTGCGCATATCGCTACAATATGACCTTTTTTCCTTTCCTTCATACCACTTAAAAAAATCTTTACTGTCTTTAATTTGAATATTTCTAATTAGTTAACTGTTTATTTAATTTACAAAATAATTTTTTATTACCCAAATTTGTGCTAATAAATTCACTTGTATAACTTTTTCAATTTCTTCGGGTGTTGATTCGGTAAGTGTTGATTTTGTTGGCATTAAACCAGCATTATTTACTAAAATATCAACTGGTCCTAATGAATTTTCAATTTTAGTTTTCAATAATTTAACTTCATTATAATTTGTTATGTCCACCTTATAAGATAATTATTGAAAAAATTTCAAAATAATACGTGAATTTATGATTAAGTTAGTTCGTTTTAAAATACCTTATAAGCATTTGACTTAATATTATATTTTTCAATTAACATTTTTGATGTTTCTGATGCTCCTTTTATATCAATATCAGCAATAATAACATTACATTTCTGTTTAGCTAATTGTATTGAAATTTCACGACCAAGACCATTTCCACCGCCAGTGACCTAAAAATATTTCATATTTGTAAAATTAAATTGTAAATTTCGTAGATTTCCTAATACTTACTAGAGCAACTTGTCCACTGATATTTTTCGATTTGGTTCTTTTAAAAATTCCTGTTACAATTTGAATTAAATCAACGAATAAATAAAATATTATTTCCAAAAATAACTTTAACCATCGTATAGCATAAATATGAACTGGACACTTATCAGAATGATCTGGTTCAAACATAATTATAAAAATACTCTAGTGATAAAATTGAACTGATTTTGTTGCAAGTTTGTATGACAATGTTGTTAATAAAAAATTTAAAAGTCAATTAAGTTAAAATGAAAATACAAGTTTTTTTTTAATGTTAGAATTAAATTTTAAAGCTATGTAATTGTAAATTTTTTAGATAGAGAGCTCTGATTGGGACGTTTTTACTTAAGTAATTTCATAACTTTATATATAGGTAGATAAATTCTTCGACAGATGAGGAAATGGAAAATTTGTTAGTCACTATACCAATAGAAATAACCAATTGAACTAAGATTGTTTTTTTACAAATATTTTTCGTTGTCATTTTGAGGAATATTGGTTGGCTGGTAACAAGGTTATCAGGCCTCCTTTTTCATTAAAATCAAAATTAATAAATTATATATATTTAAAAAATTGTATGCTTGTGAAAATTGTGTTAGTAAAATCGTAAAATCGCTATCACCTCTAAGTCTGTAAAAATTTAATGGAAATTATAAGGGCAACGAGTATTTTGATATGAACTTTAAAATAGGAAAGATGCATTGAAAGTCATTTTATTTAATTTTAATTATACATTGTATTGCAATTTTGAAATCTCAATTAAATTATGCTATTAATGAGAGAGAATAAAGTTCATTATTTTAATTAATTAATTTTAAGAATGATCGGTTTTGGTATAGTCGCTCTGTACATTAGTGGAGCTAATCACTAATTAAAATTCTTAATCAAAAATTTGTGATAAATGATTTATTTTAGTGATTTTTATACATGGAATTGAATTTATATTTTTTTTTGAATTATAACAATCAAATTATTTATGCCAATCAAAAAGTTTTTACAAAAACTTCCAAATTTCAAATATAATTTTGCAAAATTGTACATAGAAGCTAGTTAAGTTCCATAATATATGAAATTTTTAAGATAATTTTTCAAGTATAACATTTTTTACAAGCATAAATTAAATTTCTTTTATAAAATTGTTTTCAAATATTTTTGCTTTATATTTTTATTATTAAATCTTACAAATTGGCAGCTATAGCTAATTTCATTTCATTCTATTTGAAGTGATATAAGAAATTATTTCAAAATTTTATATTTTCGGATATTGCAGTATTGCAGTAGAGTTCAATATTTTTTCATATATATATTTAAAATACGTGATATAACATCATAAATGTTACACGTATATTTCAATCTAGAACTCATATTTTAACAAAACACTATACCAAATTACATTAATTCAAATTAATCTTCCATATTTTCAGTATTATTCATCCAAAGAATGTTCAAACTAATCGACAAGGATTATCAAGTATACAGAAAACATTTTCTTTTTTTTTTTACAATGCTATACAATCAAAAAGTTAGAAGAAGTAAAATTTTACAATTTAAAAGGAAAAAATCACTCAATCAATTTTCCAAACAGTTTTTTTTCATTTAATATTTTTTTTTTCTACAATTTTCTTTTATTTCTGGTTTTATTTTTTGTAGAAATTTTCTATGGTATTAGAAAAAAAACATTGTTTTTTTTTATAGTTATCCTTACTTCCTTGTTCTTGTTAAAAAATATACAAACATAACCCTTTAAAATATTAGTTATATACATATATAAATACATAACAAATTTTATGCAGTTTGAAAATTGAAAATTTTTCCGATTATGGGAAATACGTGACTAGAAATTCTTATGACCATATCAAAAACGATGAAAACTCTTCTAATAAAACGTTAGTTGGATAAATAATATAATATTAGTTCAAATCCATATACGTAATAATAATATTAAATTTTTTTTTTTTATAAAAACTAGTATAAATTATATTTGTAGAAAATTATAAAGAAAATTTTCAAAAATTTTTGTTATTAAAGATTTGTTTTTTTTATATAGAATTAACTATACAAATAAAAATAAAGGAACCTCAATTTTCATAGCTAGTTTAAGAAAGTCACAAACTAAAAGTTTTGGTTTATAATAAAAAAATTTCATAAAAACATACTTTTCATGGTACTATAAATATCCTTGAAAGGAAAAACCTATTTAAAAATATCTTGTTAATATTTACGAAAATCCGTATTTAAGAACTTACAATTTTTTTTGTAAAGGACCATTTAGATTGATATGTTATGATGATGATTTCTGTAGCGGTCGGCTATAAAAAAATATGTAATACTTAAAAACCATTTTATATATTGAAAATGTATAATATATAAAGAAATGTGTAGAGAGTAGTTGTTAATATTATAAGGAAATTGAAATATTATACTTAAAATATATTGTAAAATAGTTTCATTGTTGGGAAAATGAAAATGGATTTACTTTAATGTTAAATGGTTTTTTCTTTTTTATATTTTCGTATAATAGTTTATTGGAAAGCAACCAAGTATAAAACCGAAAATTCTTTCTGTAAAAGTTTAAAGTTATGATTTTTATTTATTTATCCTAATTTATATATTAAGAAAATTTGTAAGAAAAATGAAAAATTTTCGGTTATGTGATGTTTTTTTTGAATTTAGAAGTAAAGTGGTAGAAAATATCTGAGTAAATACTTACAATACTTTCTATTTTTTAAAATATAATATTGTAAAATGATATATTTTCCATTAAGTTTTTTTTTTGTTGAAAATATTTGTTCAACATTTTTGTATTATAGTAGCTTTAACATCATTCTTGATATGGGTAAGCACTGCTTTTTAATTTCGATGTCATTCAACTTCTTTATTTGGATGTCCATTGTATAAAAAAGATATGTAATTAAATTGGTAAATCAGATCTTAGATTATAAAGCCTGAAGGATTTTAAATCATATTGTGATTTACAAAATTTTATTTAATATATGGATGAACATTTAAACTTAGTATGGAGCTCGAGTGAAATTGAATTTTCATATAAATTTATCATTGTGAAATTAGAATTTTGATTATAAATTCGCTTAGGTAGTACGAAGGTGGCGTGAAAAAGTCATGGAAAGAGAAGTTTGTTGTCCAATAAAGAGAATGGTTTCCAAATTTTTTTCATGTCAAATTATATAATAAAATTTTGACATAAATGCTACTTTATTTTTAATTTCAAAAACAGCATAAAATTACAGTGTAGATTGAAAATGTACATAGAATTTGGAGAACTTTGTAGATCGCGTTAAAATTTCATTTCAATCGAGCGACATACGAAGCTTTACCAAAAATTGTATTACATAATCTGGAATTGAAAATTTAAAAACCAAAATGGTGGCAACAATATTTTACATTTGCTCCAGTAGATGGTATCGCAACATGATCTGAAAATGTTTAACAATATCACGAGCGTGTGAGATAAAGCTTTATATACAATTGTGACCATTCAAAAGCTGTTGACCCTTGTAATTCTCCTGGGTAGGCTTTTTTTTTAATGTAATCTATTAATAATTGTCAGTAATTTACAAAATTTTCTACATTTCTTATTTTAAATTATTTCGGAATTTTAAATTTTTATTGTATAGTTTATTAATATTTTTTTTTAAGTTTTGTTTTTTGAATTTTCTATTTGAACAAAATCAATGATTTTTTTATACGTATACTTTATTTTTTTGCAAAATTTTCAATAAAAACTTTATGATATAAAACTAATGATGCCACAGAGCGTACATAATAAAAATAATTTTTATATATTTTTTTTTAGCAAAAAGCAATAACATTTTTCGCAGAAAACCCGGAAAATAAAATACATACAATTTTATTTTTATTTTCTTAACGCGACAAAGTTTTTCAGGAAAGAGAAACTATTAAAAGTTTAGAAAAAAAAAGTTATATATTTTATCTTTTTCAGTTTTATATAATAGCATAGCAAAAAAGAAAATCTATAATAAAAGTTTATTTTGAATGTTTTGGTTGAACATTTAACATATGAAATTTATACAAATGCAATCATAATTGCTTAAGTCCTATTCCACACAGTAAGATCTTAAAGTAGGAGTCACAATGATTACAAATTTCAAATTTCAAATTTTGATACTTTTATAATTCTAACATTTCCATTATTATTATTTATTAACTAATAGTTTTTTTGAAATAAATTATGTGGAATAGTCAAATAAGTTTTTAAATCAAGTAACAGTTGAAAATATTGTGACTAGAATTTCTTTTCGAAGCAAACGGATGGAATCTAAATTATTATTAACACATACAGAACTTAAACTTCCGTTTAACTTATTTTCTGGTTTCTCAACGCTTTAGCTTAAAAATAATTTATAATGTGATAGTGACGTTTAACTTAAGCTGCTGATGGGTAGAATCATTCAAACTTAAGTCATACAATCGGTTTTGTAGCTTAATATTTCAGTGTGAAATCGATCATTAGAATAAAGCAGTTATTTTCTATAAATCCAGAAAAATATGTAAATAGAAAATGATTCGGAATAAAAAATCTATTTCTCAAATATTTAGCATAAATATATGTAACAAAAAATTAGATTTGATGTTTTGTTTTCATATGTCAAAAGAACGAAAAAATCACAATTTAAAATATTTCAATTTATAGAAGAAAACTTAAATAATTTTTAAACATTTTTTTGTTAATCCTTTAACATTTCTGTTTTAATGAGTTCTTTTGCACAAACCTCAGAATTTCTGTTCTTTTGGGTTAGATATGGAACCAGAAATTTTAAAATTTTGTATTCCTAGATAAATATAGCATAAAAAAAATATTATAGCTAGTTAATATCGTAAATTGCTTCGAAATAGACTTTTATTTTTATATTTTTATTAATCCAAAACAGGTTAACATAAAAATGTCATATGCAGAATTTTATTGAAATTAAATTTAAAATAAATTGCATACCTTTAGGATGTAGTGAATTTGGAAGAATATTATGTATTTTTAAAATGAAAATTTGATGTTGGTTAATTTTGGAATTTCTGAATCTTGTATTATCACATAATAATTATTTTTTTGTTACAGGTAATTTGTAATGTTTGAAGGCTTTATATTTCAAATATTTTGTGTCAGCTTAGTAAATTCGTATATATGACAACAGTAATTTTGGCTTACCAGGTTATACAGACATAAATATTCAAAATTTAATCACATAGTTGTAAGTAGCAAGTAAACATTATGATGAACATGCACTGTAAAGGTTAAAAAGTGGAGTTTTCAGCATTATTTATGAATAGTGAAAGATGTACTAGTTTTACATCAAGCCAAAGAAACATTTTATTACGTAATTAACTAATAAATGCAGTTAGTATTGCATAAGTATTGTTGAGAGTTGAGACGCAAAAAATGCAATGAGCCTCGAGTCTAAATTGCTAGTGTAAATGAATTTACATAATCCATGGATGTTAAAAGCAAACAAATTTGAAATAAATTGATAAATTTTAATATAATTAATAATTTACAGCGTTGCAAGCTAAAGTGGTGATAGTGAAGATAATGGAAGGATTACCGAAATATAATATTTAGCATTTCTTGGATATACAATAAAAATTAAACATTGTTGTAATTGAGAATCCACTTCTAAGAGCTTGGGAACACTGAAGTATCTTCATGAAGAACAAATTAGTTTTAACAGGTACTAAGATTCATAAGTATTCAGTACTTCAAAACTAATAGAACGAACCCCCTTACATTTGGGGTATTACAAATTGGAAGTGTAACATTTTTTTTTTCAACATAAGAATCTGTTGTTGGGACTGGATTCAATGTGTTGAGTGAGATTGGTCAAAGGCAATTACGATTTGTTAATGATTGTTTTAATTCCATTCATATATCATATATTAATTTGAACAAATTATTTTAGTTTATGCCATTTATGTCATTGACTTAAGACATTTTCATCTAATTAATCTGCTTTTGCTAATATCCAGTTTAATCAAACTTTAAAGTAAGTAATCTGCTTCCAAAAATAATCAACTAGTTTTCAATGAGATTTAAAATATGAAAATTTTGTGTTACAATAAAATGTTTTTTTTCTATGAAGTTCGGTAAGTGAAAAATTTGAATTTGGTTCAAGAATTATCACAGATAATTTTTATGTTATAATTTTTGTTTTTGTTTTTGTATAGAATATATTCTAAAATTTTAGTTGTTTTTTCCTCGGTAAATTTGAAAATGGCATATTGCACATAAAATTTTAAATGCATGTGTACTAAAAAATTCAAACGGAAAAAATGGCGGCGATATTCTTTTCTATTAAATTTTTATTTTTATATAAATTTTTTTGGAGAAAATCTATTTATTTAGCTAAAAAAATGTTTTGAAAAGAGTCATTATCTTTTTATGACTTTATGCAACTTGTTTTTATTGTTTTTTTTTTTTTAGTTTTATGGTTCGATTATAAAACTTTTATATTTTTTATGTTTCTATACCAAATACATTTATTTAGGTATCTATACAATATATTTATATGTGAAATTGTTATGCTTTCAAAATTTTCAACCAATAGTAATTAATGGAAATATTAAGTGCCAATAAATTGATAACTCTGGTTATTAGTTTTCTTTAAAACATTTTACATATAATTCTAAAATTTTATATAATTAAAATACAGCCTTTAAAAACCCTGTCAGAGAAAATGCCTTAAGGTCATCTTAAAATTGTAGTAGGGATTTTGAAATATCATTAATTTCACTATACAGATTGTCACTTAATATCTAAAACGCCAAGTATTGTTGAATACGGATCCACCAAATCAAATAATTTGGAATATTTTTTTTTTTAAGAATACCAAAAATTCAGTTTTCCCATGTTTTTGAACCGAAAGATATTAAAAACGTTTGTTTTTGTTGTATAAAATCAGTGTTGGACAGTATTCAAAAATATACATGGAGCCATAGAAATTCGGTCAAAATCTTTAGAGTGAAAATAATAATATACTGAAATAATCAAAAGTCCTTGAAAACATCAAAAATTGTTTGAAAATTATGTAAAATTTTAAAATTTTCAATACACATCCGTCACGTCACGTTTATACTATTTTTATTTTAGTAAAGAAGAACAAAAAAACGATACTTTGAATATGGATATCCTTATTATTATTTGTTTCTAAATAAAACGTGATACAACATAAGAATATTTTCTAACCCCAACGAAATGTTTTATTTAAAGGATTCACTCTATCATTATTATTAGTATTATTGGTTGTTGGTACTGCTAGGCTAGACGTTGTAACTATGATAGTCACAGTTTCCATATATAATTTAAAAGCGTAGTACTAAATCGTGTATAGTTTTCGTAAATATATTTAAATTTTTTTTTTTTTAAAGGGGTATGTTTAGTATTCAAAATATTTGAAGAAATATTTGATTTGTTTATTATACTTTTGCCTATCGAGCCTACGTCATTAATTTAGGAGGCTGATATACGTGGGAATGTAATATGCGAAGTTTAAGTGCAACAAAAATTTAGTGGACTATTTCTAGTATGATTTACTCCCCATCCATTATAAAATTAGCAACATTTTTAATAAAACCACTCTATTTCTAGTACGATTTACTTCTCTTCCATCATAAAATTAGCAACATTTTTAATAAGTTTTAAACAACTTATGAGTTATGTCGATGCACTCATTAATATTAAATGTTATTGTAACTAAAACAATTTAATTTCAAGCTGTAAACATTATTATTGTCATTCAAATCTAGGGGGCAAAATATCTCATCATGTCTGATTTGACAAGAATCCTTATTAAGAGTTGTATACCAAACTCTTGCTGTCTGGAAAGGAATGACAAAGCTGACACAACTACTCAACAAATATGAATCGGATATCTGAGAGTAATTGTGCTACGTAGAAACCAATACTTAAATTCCTACGTATGCAGCCTTCAATGTAACGAAAATTTGATGTATGGTGAATGAAGAATTTGTTTAATTTTTACAATTTAATTCTTTAAGGTTCTCAACTTGGTTAGTACTATTTTTAGCATTTGCAGAAAATTAATAACAGACAGACAGACTAAAAAAAAAGTTATTGTAAATGTAATTTTTCTTTAATGAAACTAAGAACAAGTACGAAAATTATAGTTAAGATTTTTATATCATACTAGCTTTTATGCATACAATTATGATCACGTATTAACTGTATATGGACATACTTATATATAAATATTTCATATAAATCCTTTATATATTATGTACTAAAAAGAAAATAACAAGAACAATTTAAATATCTAAAGAATTTTTATGATGAAGGAAAAATAATCTCAATTTTTTTTTATAAATTTTTTTTTTTTTTATTTTTTCACTTCTGTTAAATATTTTTTTTTTTAACTTTAAATTTTTTGTATTAATGTTAGATTTTATTTCCTATATTTTGTAACAATTTCTTGTTAAAAAAAATGATATTTGAGTAAAATTTTTAAAAGTCAAAACTAGCACGTCTGTCACATTATTCTCGGGTAAACGTGTTTTTAGTATTTGCGACAAGGAACTTACTTTAGTGTTAGTTAACAACAAGAAAAATAAGAAAATAATGAAAAAAATGGAAAAAAAGGATATAAATATACATACAATAATATTACAATTTAAAGGGCAACAAGAACAATCTAGTAACTACCGAAATACCAACAGCTATTTTTTTTTATTCGTAAAGTTTATGTGTATTGAATGCATTTTTATATATGATAAATTATAGACCGAAAGCTATAGAATATTTAAATTTTTCACTATAATTATAGATTTTGATCCTTGATAGAATTTCAAAAAATGTAAACTCCACATTAATTTTACTATAGACTGTTTAAATTTTTCAAATATGATTTATCATGAAAATTATATGTGAGATGAATGAAAAATTAGTTTGATTTTTACAATTTAATTTCCAATTGGTTTAAGTGGGGAGCCCCCAGCAACACGCCTGGCGACTCTAATTAACGCATATACACCGTTTTGCTTCCACTCATACTCATGAAACCAGGCTAAGCTACACGGTGGATAGAGACAGTTTAGATCCACACCTCGTGCTATTCAGGAAGCATACCATGTCTCTGTGTTGCTTCGTGGCTAGGTCGATGAGTTCGCTAAGGTAAAGACTGCAGAAGTTAAGGTTCTTAACTTGATTATTACTATTTTTAGCACTTGCAGAAAATTATTCTTCATTATCCGCCACAGTTAATCTCAACATACAATACGGAAACGTGTTATGCTGTATTGTCAAAAAAAGTTCAACTCATATAAAATGTATGAGAAGGATAAACTCAACAGAAAAACATTCAAAACGCAGAAAGTTCGAAAAATTGAAACGCTGTAATTTTAATTCTTGGTTTGAAATATGATAAATAAAATTCATACTAATAATAAATAATTGACAATTTAAAATAATTGATTAAAATCAACTGTTTTGTGTCAATAACGCATTAACGCTACATTGAGAGTGCCTACAACACCGATGTAAATGTTGCGTTGTACCCTGTTGCTGTTACGTACATTGAGAGTAACTCCAGTTTTAGACTATATATTTAATATAATTATTGCTCTTACACAGCTGTAGCTCTTGTTCTAATACAGTGTAATAATTTACGATTTTCTTTCTTTTTTTTTTTTGTATAATATTTTGTACATGAAATGAGAAAATTTAATGCTAGGATGTGTAAATTTTCTTTTACATCTACGGTCGTACCAGCACAGAAAAAAAATAAAATATTGAATTGCACCAACTTTTCCAAAAAAAAAAAATATATCCACAGGTTTTTCATTATTCTTTTATTTGTACTTTTCCTTGCCAACACAAAAAAAAAACTGAAAAACTGAAAAACACTTCACGTTAGATTTTCGCTTGTACTCTGAAAATTGGGTAAATTATTAAAGTGGCCAAGCGCAAGAATCTCGTAATTCAGAGGTTATAATTTTGTATGTTTTATTGTAGGTGGTGGTAAATAGTGTGCATAAAATTTGTTAGGTATGGCGACTAGGTGGCGCATGGTTTGATTGCATAAGTAGCTTTTATATGGGTATATATCAGAGTATTTTATTCTTTGAAAATTGGGGACACAAGGATTTTAATATATATTTTATCATTTATATATATACGTATTGTTTTATATATTTTATTTTTGTTATAAAAAGGAATGTTGGTAGAAAATTCTTAAAATAATATATTATATTGGAGCCAATAACAGAAATTATGTGTAAACGTGACATTGTGTAGAGATTTTTAAGCTATTCAACAATTCATTAAAATAAAGGATTTTTTTTTTATATAGTACTTATAAAGAATGTTTTTATTTTGTTTTATTACTCATTAAATTTATGGTTATATCATATGGGATTTTATTAATGTATTGAATTACGTAATTGGAATTTTAAATATATATTTTATTTTGGTACAATTAAAGTGAAGTTAATTGATTTTGTATATATTAATATTTCAGTGTTGGATGTACAGAAATTTAATAAATCAGTGTATAACAATAATTATATTTATGGTCAGTTTCTTTCAATGCAGGGACAGAATGTGGTCCGAAGATTCATATTTAAATTATTAGCTTTTTTCTGAATATTATGTTGTAATTTAAAACTTAGTAATTATAATATGGATAGTGAAATAATGTTAATTGCAGCAAACAAATTACTTATCATCAAATGATTAGTAATTATAACTTTGTAAGATGATTATCATAGAACGGTTGTCAACTTACAAAACTGTTCTGGGTAACACCGAATCCTACAAAGATAAGGGAATTCTTAAAGACTATTCACTGGAGTTGCTTCAGAAAACATGCGGTAAAGCTAAAATTGATCACTACCTCAACATGCAGAGGATGTGAAAATGAAAAGGTGGAGGATTCAGCGAAGCATTTACTGTGCCATTGTCCATCGGTACACAATGATGTTTTAGGATTTTGGAATATTTCGTCCTCGACAACTTGGAGAAAGCTATCGGAAAAAATTAAATTAAGGTTATTCGACATGCTACAATAATGCTTCAATGCGTTGGGAATGTTTGTGTCTATGCTTTAAAGACAGTGGGTAAAGTAATCGGAAAATGGTCTCACACGAGACTATTTTTCCAAAAATTAAATTCGATATTACATATAATCTTAATTTGACGAGAGTAGTTAGAATAACTAAGAGTTTTGTATTGGATTTGATGGTGAAACAAAAAAAATTACTGATTTTATTTTCTTGGTGTTTTCGAGGCTGGAGTGTCGAAAAATGAAAATATTTTTTTTATTGAATTGAATTTGAAAATAATTTAAATTTTCTTATTTTTTTTTATTAATTTGTAATTTGTTATAAGTGCTAATTAATAAATGCAACTTGAAATAATTGTGCTTGGAACCTTTAAAAATATAAATTTAATAAGGAATTTAATTGCAGAAACTAATTTAGTACGTTTCAGGATGATATAGTAGTATTTATTATCAATATTTATTAACCAGTAGTGTTCGTGTTATTAGTAATGGTGAATATTTTATGGAAACTCGTTAAATCTCTGTTAACGAGAAAATATATTCTATTTGTTAACTAATATTTCTATCCTAAGTATAAGATTTCATGGTAAACTAATGAAAATTAGTACATTAATAAAAAAGATTTCTAAATTTTAATATAATTTTGTGATATATGGAGGACAATTTGCCATATAAAGAACGTATTTGAATTATTATATTTGAGTAATATTGGAAATTAAATTGAGTTTCTGTTAATAAACTTAACAAATGTTAAAATTCTATATATAATAAATATTAACATTAACTTTAATTATTACTTTTTTAAATTAGTTAAAAAATTTCAACTTTTAATATTGTCAAATCACATTTAATAAAAAACTTAATTCATTATTTTATGTAAAATTTTATTATAACAACAATGTTATATTTATTATATTTAACAAAATGATCTGTTTTCTTATTTGATACAAGTTAACTAATAATTCTTAATTTTCATATCTTTTTTGTCATTTTAACTTATATAAATTTTATTATTTTCTTCAAAAACAAGAATACTGACAAAAACGGATAACCCAACTGAGAACTGAACATTACAAAAAAAAAAAAAAAAAAACAAGAAACAATAAAAATGGGAAAAACTTTGAAGATATGATATCATTTATCGTCGTCAAGAAAGGTAAAAAAACTCATAAAGTAACATTTTCTTTAAATGTAATAACTAATATATCATATTTTTCTTTGAATATAATAGCAACACTTAACTCAGTTTTATTACCATTATATTACCATTAGATTAAAGTAGAAAAATATATAACATTAATATATATATAAAAAAAATTCAAGGTGTTACTAAAGACATATTTACACCAGATAAGTTATTACTCATTGACAATAATAAGTTAAAACGATAAAAATATTTTCTCTATTGTTGTTGTGGAAAATCAACAGAAGTCAAAAATGAAATTTATGACTAAAAAAAAATGAAAAAAATTTGTAATAATTCAACTAAATTTTATTTTTTATTTAGTTGTTACACTGTGAAAAACTAAAATAAATAAAAAGAATTAAAATATTTTGTATAAATATGAAGACCTAAAAGTATGCAAAATAATTGAAAATAGAAAATTTTATTTTAAAATGTTTTTTACGATTTTTTTCTTTATAATAAATAATTTATTGTAATGTAAGTTGACTGTAACATTTATACAGAATATAACGTCCTAAAAGTATGCAATAACATATAATAATATAAATTATTAAGGGAAATCAATAAATAATACTAAAAAATATTATAAATACAAACTAGTCAGATCATATTACAAATAAAAGTCCGATTCGTACAAATACTAGATTGAATTAGTGGTTATTAATATCTTGCTGCAAGTAGACAGCTTCTTGATGAACTTGCGGAAAGTGCTAATTACAGAACTATATAAATAAATTTGAGAAATGTATTATGAGACGTAAATATTTCTATGGAAGAGATGAAGGTGAGTGTGTGTAATTGTTTCTGACACAAATGTTTTGGTATTTTTTTTATTCGATGACCTGCTGCATAGTGCAGTAGTTTAAGAATGTAAACTAGATTAATCAATCGTTAAAATATTTGTATGTAAAATGGTTATAATAAAGGCAATTGAAACCGAAAATTGAAATAATTTTATTATAAAGCGATATTGGTATTAATAATATAAATCTATTAATTTTAACAGTGTAATACATTTTTTTAATCTGTTTGTTTATTATCTTATCAAACAGGGTGGTTTTATCTATCTCAAAGGATGATAATGGATAAATACCAATATTTTTATGATTTTGAATAATCTTACAAATATTTTGTATTTTTTACAGAAACAACAAAGTTAATTAGAAAATATTTCAGATTTTGTCAAATACATTTTTCCTATTATCTAATTTGTTGATATAATCACCCTGTTAAATAATATATAACTAAGAATTTTTTAACTAGATACTTTTTTATTTCTCTGTATAACAATTTTAATATATTTTACATTTACACACTGTGTCTTACAACAACATTTACACAACCCATCAGAACGTACATTTACATTATTTGTTTTAGTAACATTTGTATATAAATATAAATATATATATTTGTATTATTATAAAAAAAAATTAATTTCTACTCTTTTTACAAGAACATTTCTAATGGAAATAACTTGTTGCAAAAAGTCATAATCCGCAAAAAAAAATATGTGAAAATGAATATAAAAATTTAACAACAATTTTTATTACTCTTCAGAAAACTAAGTTTTTTTTTTATTATATATATTTCCTCATAAATTACATACTGTCAGAATTATCCGCCCATCTAACATTTCCCTACTACACATTACTGGTGAGCTTTAAACATTAAACATAACAAAAAAAAAAAAAAATGAAGAAGCAATTTTACAAAAAAAAAAAAAAAAAATGTTTCCTGATGATAGCTTGAAAAGAGTAAAAATAACCCTACTAAAAACATAGAAACAACATAAATAAATGAAGTTCTACTAAACCTAACAAAAGTGAATTTTATTTTGTTGTTCATTAATTCACCTGCAAAAAAAAAAAAAATTGTACCTACTTAGTTTTAAAGAATTTTTTTTTTTCATTTTTTATGTTTTTATGTTTTTCATTTTCTATGTTGCATATTTTTATTTTAATACCAACATTCTTATAATGTATGTTTATTTTACCCACTATTAATAAAGGTTTTTTTCTTATGACATAATTATAGCCAGTGGCGGTACGCAGGGATTTAACAAACCGGTTCAGCAAAATAATATTGAATATCGGTATGAAAACATAATTATTTGAATATTTCATCAGTTAAATGAACTTGGACTATTTGTACCAGTCTGAGTTACTGTCTTATTAATCGTAAGTTAAGCATTTATACTGAGTCAAAATGACGGAAGAAGAAAGTATTATCTTTCTGTTCAGAACTGAGGAGCCCGAAGCAAGTTGTAATATATTGATTCAGTAATTGTAGAATAATTAACCATATTTTTTTGATGTGGAAATTACTATCATACTTCAAGTTTTTTCCAATGTTACGTTTCAATTGTTAATTAATTGAATTAATTTGGATTATCTGTTTTTGTTTGAACATCTATTTAGTGCTTATACTAAACAGGTGGTTGCTAAACATTAATTTATCTTTACTGAACTTTTTCCATTACGGATAGTGAAATTATTTTTTCAGCATGATAGAGTTTAAAGAAACGGATTCCCTCTAAATAATCATATCTATCTTTCTGCTAGTTCTCAAAAGCTTTTGACTGTTCTCGATCTCGATGATAATGAATCTTCTGTTTTGAATTAATTATGGATTAGAAACTGAATTACTAACATATTTACAGCTTATAATCTTATAAATACTGTTTATTTACAAATAACTACCCTACAGGCTTAGTGCAATCAAATAAGAGTATTGCAGCAATCTGATTACCTGTTTCCATATATTATTTCTACAGAACACAACTACACCAATTTGGATCAAATTTATACATTTGGAATAATAATATATGGAAAACGACGTCATAGATTAAAATTTGTATGTAAAGTACGCCACTGATTATTTATATTATTTTCCATTTAGTAATCACGTTTGGAGAGAAGAAAATAGAATTATAAGAGCTTATTAAGTCTATTAAGAATGATGCTTCTTAGTTTTTTTTTTAACTTTGTTAGTTTTCATTTACTTTTTTTTAAAAAAAAATTATAATCTCCATTTAATATATTTTGCCATATGATTTTGTAGTTTAGTATAACAAGATATTTTCAATTTTTTTTATAGATAGCTAAAATATTTAAAAAATTGTTTTAATTTTTATAAACTTAATGGAATTAAAATTGAAAACAATGAAACACTCATAATAAAAATATTTTGTGCTGGATTTTCAGTCTGAATTTTAAAGTATAAAAACTTTTTCGTGACGTTGAACAAATTCTGCGACGTTTTTTTATAAAACAATTCATTTTTGTGACGGTTTTCGGCTACCTACACTAAGTTTTGATAGTTCGTGCAATTTAAATCTGAAAACTAACAATATTTTATAAAGAAATTTCGACGGAAAAGATAAAGTTGAACCAACTATTTTCAGTACCAGAGATTTTTGATTGGTTAGAATCAACCGCCACAGGTTTCCGGCGGATGTGTAAATCAAGCTTCAGTTTATGACTTCCAAAATTTATGAAGTATAGTTAACACAATTTAGTATGTATAGTTTTAACATAAATTTACACCATTATAACTTTAACAATATTATTAACAAGTTTTATGTAATTTTAAATACAATCCCCTCCTATATCACATTACTCCTTCCCTAATTTAAGGCGTTTACTTTAGGGGCGTATAAATTTATTGTATATAATATAATAGATTTTAAAAGAGACCCAAATATGTTGCTGAAATAACTGTATATGTTAAATCTATATCAATAAAATATGTTTGAATTTTGTCTATGTCATTTTTTTTAAAAGAACTATATAAATATATTCATTTATTAGCTGATTATTTCCAACCCCAAAGCTGTCAAGTACATTAGAAAAATGTATAGTTTATATAAAAGCCTGTAGGTGATGTTATAATGGCGGCAGAGCTTATAGCTCGGTCCATAGCAGTACCACTTTCATTGATAATAAGTAAATCATGTGTAAGTATTGCGAGGCTATCTAGTAAGTCTTTGAATTTTAGAATTTCAGCTTATTTTAGCAGTTGTCGGGTAGTGCAATTGGAAAACTCTTTTTCAGATAAAGGTAATCTTATCAGTTCAGAATGAGACTTTAATGTCTAGCGAGTGCCAGAAGCATAGGTAATGTCACAGAATATCAGCTTGCCATGGATCGATGCAGTTTTTGCGATAACTCCACACTTATTCGCATTGTTGCTGATCAAACAGTATCCAGTGAGGATATCGACTGCTGTCTTGCAATACTGCAAGACGCGTCATTAGATTACGTTTTAATTTTTTCTCTTAACAATTTTCTGCAATCATAAATTTTTAATTTTAATACAAATTTTCGTATTTTCTTTTATGCAATTAAATAATATAATATTTTATTTATGATTAATGACATAAAAAACTTTATATAGTTGTGTCAAAGAGTACATTCACAGTTTTTTTTTATATAACATTAAAATGAAATTAAAAGATTGCCAAATGTTACACCAAAAATTTTACAACAAAATCTAAATTATTATCAAAAATAAAAAAAAAAAAAAATGTTTTTCTTTATATGTATGTGTATATAATTTATATTTTACCTGTACAACATATAAAATTAAGAGCACGAACATTATCTATTTTTTTTTTTCGTTGTATTTTTTAATTTCATCCTTTATCTCTAAGGATAACTATATATGTATATATATACTTTTATATAGTTTTGTATATCCTGTGTGGATCCTATTTTTTCGCTAGAGGATAAACAAAAAACTACGTGAAAAAAAATTTACAATTTTTTTTTTTTTGTGATGTACATAATAAGAAACGTGAATCCTTCAAGACGACGTGATTTTTTCAAAAAAAGTTTCTTATATATATTATTTGAAAAATATAATTATATATATTTTTTTTTAGTATATTTTAGTAACATGTTTGGAACAAAAAAAATTTGAAAAATGTTCATATTAAATTCAATAATTTTTCAGTTCATAATGGAATTTTCAGTGTTGTAGAAATTATAATTTTTGAATTATGCATTGAAGATTGATTTAAAATAGAAATTTTGAATATTTAGGTATAAAATTCTAATCAGAATCTAATTTATATTCAAGAAAAACTATATTATATTAGCTAAAGCTAAGAAATATTAATTTATTTTAAAATATGAAAATTCATATTTTAAAACTATAGATCCTGCCAAATTATTTACCACCAGATGTCGCATTACGTAGTTATAGTGCAATATGAATTTGTTTATAAACGATTAAAACAGGAAAGAAACCTTCACGAAATGTTCTTCTTTGTAATAAATATTTTAAAGAAAACTATTATAAAGACTTGCAGTTATTCAGCTACTTATTTAACTTGAATATCGATTTGTATACTCAAAATTTAACAATTTTGGCTCTCTTACGCTTAAGTTTTGTTTCCAACTCAGCTTAAAATGTAGAATTTAAAAAAAAATTATAAGTATAACAATAATAAATATTACATAGTTAAAACTGTGGCAGAAGTTCCATTTAAACGTCAGATGTTATTCTACGGCTACAATTTACGATTCTGCCGGAAACATTTTCGTTGGCATGATATATTAAAATGAAGACAAAATTTTTTTGCTAATTCAGTTTAATACAAATATTAAAATATACTTTAAGTGTGACGTCCAAAACCGAATTTTATATAATCTTAAGGAACATAAACTCCAAGGTTTGATTAGTCTATTTATAATATATAAAAAAATATAATTTGACTTTTTGCTTGTTCATTATCATTATTCTGTGTACCTTTCGTATTTATAATAATAATAATAACTAAAAGAAGCTATATATAATTTGTTTCTTCGTCGCATAAAATATTAAACAGGCAGAAGTGCTAATGTATTACTTTTAAAAACATTCTTAATATTCAACAAAGATACTTTTGGGGGTTTTTCATTTTGTTTTTCCCTTTAGATACCCAATGGTTAACCAAAATTGAAATATCATTTTCATAAAATTACGTAAAAAAAAAATTGTAATTACTACATAATTTTGAATAAAGTTTACAAAACTTTTAATAATAAATATTTTTATTAAAAGTGAAAATTGGAAAATTATAATTAATTGAGTGATACCAACATAAAAGTATTTTAAAAAATTCCTCTCACCTTAAATATTACGTGAATTATTGTAATTATCGTTTATGTAATATTATTAACTTATATAAAATTATTAATCAATCTTTAATTCGGACACTATACATTTCTATAATATTATGTACGTAAAACAAAAACCGCAAAAATCTTAAAAAGAAAAACCACCTCGAAAAAATAAGTAGCTCATTTCTATGTTAATCGGATAACTAATTAGATTTTCAATGAAGTCAAATTATGAATAGATTTTTACAGACTTTTTGCTAAAACTTTTTTACATTCAATTTTATTTTATGTTGGCCAGTGCCAGAAATAAATTCACTCTTATTTTCATCTTCCCTCAAGAAAATTGTCCTATAAAATTCTTGTTTAATGTTCATTTCAAACAATCTGTTATTTCTATTATTAATACTCAGAGTCTGTAATTTCTCATAATGCCTACATTTATGTCTTTCCTTTACCTAATAGTCTACATAGCAAATACAACGAATTTTAAAAGTTACCTGCCCAACAAAATAAATATAGGAAAGAAAAAATTTCCTTTCGTCCTTAACATATCCTTTGTCCTAGATGAAAAGGATATGGAAATTTTTATATTATATATTTTTTTTATCATTGAAATTGAATGAAAATCTAGTCACTGATGTGACTGTATAATGAAATTTTAAAAAATAATTCTAAAGAACTTTTTATATTTAACTATTTATATTGAAAAATAATAATACAAGTTATAAATATTTAAGAATGGTAAGCATAACAATGCTTTGATTATGTTTTTACATAAATTTTATTGTGGTGAAGGGAAAATATAACAAAAAAAAAACCTTTTTTTTTTATGTATTTCATATATTTGGTTAAAATAAAAGTTTCAAAACTTTCTTCTTATGCAAATTTTATTTATATATTTTCAAATTCAATTTACCAGATTTTTAAAAGTTTTATTTTCTAGTATTGTTTACTTTAATACATTATTTTTTCGATTTCATATCAAAATTTTGTATGTTGATATTTTTTTTAATAAAATGGTGATCTTACACGACTAAAATATCTCGGAAATGTTTATTTTTCATAAATTATAGCATAAGCTGCTGCCATGATATAGAATAAAAATATTGTAATTTTCATAAAATTTCATTGGAAATTTAGAAGCAACAAATAATTTATAGAATATAAAGCAATCTATCTGAATTTATACTCTAGAACGAATAATGATATTCATCTATTAACCAAATAAGCAACCTACAATATGTAAATTTATAGTCAGACATAATTTAATTTATTTAGTGGTCAGCCTAAACTTAATTAATTTAGAAATAATTTTATTAAATTTATTGGTTAATTGACATAAAATCATTAACTAAATAATTTAAATGAAGAATATTTTACAAATTCTATTAAATCGTGGGGAAAATCAAAATTATTTTCAAATTTTACACGAAAATGACAAATTATAGTTATTTAAAATTGAAATTATTTAAAAACTACAACTGAAGACTTTAAAAAATATGAGATTTCGATTGTTTTTAGGAAGCTGCTATGCTTATTTTTAAAATATTTTTTTTTCTGATAAAATATTTAATGCTGCCCCAACATTATACGACCTCATTGTTAGTGTAGTTGTCAATAGTTGTCAACCCTACACATTTCAAATTGATATTATACAACTGTCAAAAATCTTTTATTTTTGTTTTGTAAAAAAGCTTCAAAAAACATTATTTGTTTTTGTTTTTTTGACAATAGTGTCAAATGTAAAAAAAAATCTGTAATTTAATATTATTTAATATGTTTTTGATTTTGACATAAAATGGCAGGAAAGTCATTACGTTTGTACAACAATCAAGATAAATTAAAATATTTTACTATTAATTGGTTTGTGAACTATCAAAATGTTTGTGAACGTGTTGTAAATTTACCCACAAACGAAACAACTTGAACAAGTTTTCAACACTTGATGAACATATTGTATAATGTGTGGGCAACATAAAATTCGTGAATATGGTGCTTAAGATTTCGTTTCCAATTAATTCTTAATGAAGGAATGATTTATTTGTAGATATGGCAAATTACATAAATATTATTTTTATAAATTACTTTTTATAATATTTTATTAGTGTATGAAGAAAATTCAAATAAAAACTGATTAAAAAAAATAGAAATTCTCGAGAATGTCAAAGTACAACATTTTCACTTTTTTCTGACTATTTTTACCAATTAAAATGAACAGATTCTTACGTTTTCTGTAACTCCATTCTGCCTTTATTCATTCTTTATTCATTGTGTGAGACTGTAATTAAATAAAAAATAATTTTCGTTTGATATCAAAAATTTTCTAATTATTATTTACTTTACAAATTATTACCATAATTCATATTTAATTTGAAATGTTTTCTTCTTTAAATTATATAATATTTCAATTAAACTAAATTGACAAAAAATCTTTTAAATGTCCTGAAATAATAAATTAAATTTCCGGTACATTTAATGATTCAAAAATTTTATTTATTTTCTCCATCCGTTTTAAATTTCCTTGTTTGTCTTTTTTCTATTCTAAAATCATTTATATTAAAAACACTTGAGGCTTTTGTGTATTTATATAATTTGTGTTTATCATCAGTCATTAGTAATAGAAATAGATAGAAGTCGTTTAAATTGTAGAATGAGACAATATAGTTGACATAAAATCGTAGTTGATATCCAAAAGTATAATATTTTTCAAAGTGAAAATTAAAATTATTATATTTTATTTTCATTTTTTTACCAAAATTTCTTTTGCCAAAAATTCTTCTATATTTCAATTTTATATAAAAGGATATTAATAAAGTTTGTATAGTCCTTAATTATTATTATAATAATTACACTACTACAAAGTATAAAATTTTAAATTAAACTAAAAAGATTTGTAGACTGTATTAATATTCCAGGATTGAATTAATGTTTTCTGTATTTGTAAATTGTTGTTAATTATTTTCTTGTGTAAAATGTGAAATATAAATAATTTTTTTGTTGTATTATTGATTAGTTGGTATGAGTGAGGAGTGACTAAGAAGTCACTTGTATCCGTTCTACTTCCAGTTTACGGTTACTTATGTGTACAGCACATCAACCATTTTGAATAAAATAAAACCGGTTGTGCCTCCTACAGATTTGTCATTAAATATCATTCCAAGTATTTCAGTTTTCTACAACGCATGGAAGCGACAGTGGCACATAAGATGCTCCAAGGATTCGTTCTCATCTTCACAGTCCCTATAGATAAATGTACTGTGACCAGTTGATCAGATTATTTTAATATCATTTATATGTATAGACAACTCATTAAGAAATTCTTTGAATTTCTTTTCACTAGCTTAGATTTCGTTTGCTTGTATTCTAATTTGTATTTTATTAAATTTAAAATAAAATCAAAATTTTTATTTGATGGAAATATATTTAGTAATTTTCTTGTATATAATAAAAATTTAACAAAAAAACATTATTAGTAAAATTGATATAATAAAAATTTTCCATTTCAGTAAAAAGGATTTTCATATAAAATTATGTTGAATATTAAGAATAAATGATACAAATAAAAATTAAATAATAAAAATTGTTGGTTTTTGTGAATTTCATATATAATTTTATTTTTTGGATAATAATAATAAATTAAATATATTTCTTTGGTCTTTGAAAGATTAGTGGATAAAA
Source organism: Rhamphomyia laevipes (assembly GCA_963920725.1). Lineage (NCBI taxonomy): Eukaryota > Metazoa > Arthropoda > Insecta > Diptera > Empididae > Rhamphomyia > Rhamphomyia laevipes. The sequence continues at coordinate 54,551,438 of OY987257.1, forward strand.
TTGGTCATTTTATCAAAAGACAGAATATAAAAAAATAATTGACATTTGAGCTATGAAAATTAGTAGATATACTGAAATTAATTGATCATTTTGGCGTGTCAGAATTATTTTTATATTTTAAAGTTTACTTAAATTACTAGAGATTAGCTCATCGGTAGCAAACATTCTTTTTCTGCTTCATTCAGTGCCGCACAATCATTTTCAACTTATCAAAATCGAGTTTTAAATTGCAGAATTTGGGTTCCAATGAATTAATTTTTATCTAGTACATTTAGTTTTACAGTGTTTTTTTTTGTTTGGGAGCATATGGACGCAATGCTAGAGGTTTCATGTTATTTAGAATTTGAATATACTAATATTATATGGATTCCGAAATAATTATGAAAGTGTGTTATTACAAATAGTAATAACCATTAGCATTTTTCCTAGTATTAAAATCACAATTATTTATTTAAAGCTGAGTCAACTTAGAGCGACATCGATTCCACCGTCGGGAGTTAAATCTGGGACAGAATGAATTACAGCATATAACAAAATATCAATGAACAAATTTTCTTCTTATTTAGCATAGTTTCTTATATCTAAATTTCTTCAAACTGGTTAATTACCAATAACATTTTAAGCTTCAATATTGACTTATTTCATTATCATTTTTTCTTTGGCTATCAATGTTAATCCAATTATGAAAAGTCCTTTTTCTATCCAAATTTTAAATTTAATGTTCTCTAAATTATATTACTTCTTACTGGTTTACATTAAATTCTATATTAAATAAATAATTGCAATTAAGAAAATTTCTATCTAAAATGACACTAAAAATTTAAAATATCTTATTTAATTAAGCTTATTAAAATTTATTATCATTTCAAAAGGTAAACTTTTACGATTTTATTTTTTAATGAAATTCAATATAATTACACAGAAAGATACAATATTTTATATTAAAATATCTAAATATCTTTTTACGACAATTAAAATGAAAAAAAATTGTTGAAAATAAATTTATTGTGACTTCTGTTTGAGTTATTCAAGAATTTTGGTTATTAAAAGTATTGGGATTTACTGAATTAAGAAAGGAAGACTTTAATTTCAGATATTCTATTTTATATTGTTATTTTGATTGGATCAATTTTAAAAAAAAGAAAATATTATCTGGAAATTATATGAAGACAATAATAGAAGAAAATTATTTTAAAGAAAATTTTTAAAATCGATTTTTCTTTCTTTGATTATAATTTTGTATTCATTATGATTTTAATGTAATTAATAAAAACTAAATGAATTTATGAAATTATCGTGGTTACTTTAATGATAATTCATGAATTTATCATTAAAGTTAGCATAATTCTGTGAATTTATTATTTTTACGAAATAGATTCCGAAAATTTCGAAGCTCTATTTGAAGTTATCATATTAAGGACCATCGCAAGGTTATTCAAGACATAGTATAAGATTAAATCCATTGTTAGAAAATAATAAGGTAAGTAAAATTTTATTAAATTGTAGTTTAATATCAGTTTATAAGTTAATACAATTTACTATTTGATAAGTTTAATTTTATGATTCAGATATAAATATCCCAAAATTGGTAATACATTTATTAGATACAATATACTTATTTTACAAGCTTCAACCAAATCTATATAAATGTCCTTTGTTGTCCTGAATATATTTAAATTTCTATAATAATATTTAATATTTAAAGAATATTTTCAATGTAAGTTTTAATCGTTTAAGTGAGAATTTCAGGAATTTATACAATTTTGAGGGATAAACGTATAACTAAGTACGCCACGAAATGTTAGGTTAGGGTTAGAGTGACCACATATAGTCCTTATTACTGCATCCATTTGGCTTATTGTGATATATCTACTAATTATTGGGCGCTGAATAAGCTAGTATTGTTTATGAAATAGTACAGTCGTCACGTTTCTGAAGGAACGACAAAATAGCCTTCGAATATACGCGTCACAGGCATATAGTATGATGCTTGATTAAGCTGTCAGTAAAGCATAGTATAACCTTTGATAGTATGAAATTATTAAGTTGTTGTTACGAATGTTAACTATTCCACTTTGAAGAAAACAAGACTTGATTTGGGCTGTAACGCTATTGCAAAAACAAGATAATTTAGCTATGAAATCTAACTATAGAATTTTTCTAACTTCACAATTATAGAAACTATGATTTTTAAGTTACAGCTGGCGGTTACGAAAATATGTATTCATAAATTTTTTGAAAGTGTGACAAAATGTGGTAACGTTCTGTTAAAAATAGAATAAAAATGTTTTTAAATTTTGTGAAAATCATAAATTCAATATAAATAATTAAAATACAATTATAACTTGTAGCATGTGGACGTCGCCAGTAGTTGCAATAACCTGATTGTCCTGTATAAACCAAAACATTATTTACAATCACCGGAAATATTCAAGATAAAATTAATAAGAACATTTTATTTTCTATTTTTTTAAAAAAATTATATCTTTTAAAAATTGTTATAAAAAATTCTATATTAATTTTCGCTACAAAATTATTATATAAATTTACATGTTTTATTTATGCTATAATTACTTATGTGATTATTAAATAACCAAAAACCCAGAAAATATATTTTACTTGTATAATATTTATAATGTTTTTGTTTAACACAAATTCTGTTACAAACAGCTAAAACAGCTCTAACAGCATTACAGTTGGTTGGTGGTATAATAGCTATATCTTTACATTATATTTATAAAGTTGTTAGTAGATACATTGTTATTATATTTTGTTTTATGTACCAATAATAACAACTTCATCATAAAAGCATTTGCATCCAAAAAATTCTGTAACCAAAAAGTATTTTGTGGTAAAACTTTCAAATTGCTATAATATATATTTATATAAAAATATGTATTTATTATACACTAATATTAACAATTCGCGTAAGAATAGTGATTTGATTTTTTTTATATATATTAGCATCCTTTTTCCCAGGATGCTTTCCTCTTAAAGAACAAAATATTAATATAATAAAGTATAAATTTTATTAGTAGATTTCATTTTGTCATTTACCATGTTGCATATAAGTATCTCAGAAATATTATGTTATATACTTAATATGATTTTCGCGTATATTATATAAAATTTGTAAATATTTTTCACATAATAATTTTGTACGAAGCTGGGTGTCATCAGGAGTTGTATATTTTTTTATATATATATGTATATAAATATACGGTTAGAAGGATTCTAGAAATAAAAAAAAAAACCATACGACAAGAAAAAAAATATTTCTGAAACACTTGTGCATTATTAATTTATTTATATTTTTTTTTTACAAGTATTTACAGAACAACTGAGAGTGTTGTAATGGAGTTTATTTAAAAAAAAAAATCGAAATTATATTTTATAATGTTCGATACTTAATAGTACGTACACCATCCAAGAAATTATTATCCGATTTGAATGACATTTCACGCATAGCTTGGTTTTCTATTTGATGATCCTGAAATTTGAAGTCGGTATCATGATAAAGTAATATATAAAAAGTATATTTGATTTATGTTCTTATAGCAATTATTTTCCGATTTAAATGAAATTATTAGTTGTTTTGTAATCTAGAAATTTGGAGTCAGCGGTTACAATGAGTTTCTATCAAAATTTTGAATAATATAAAATGTTTAGGGAATGCAAATGCTCGAATTTTTTACTCGAGTATTAGAATTTCAATTTTTATTATTTTTAAATAGTTGAAAATTAAAGGCTGGGTTACATAGTTTCTATCAGTTAAATTCAGTTTCAATTCCAATCGATTCGATTTGACTGGTTAAGTAGACTGAACACATAGCTGTCGATTGCAATCGATTAAATCTTAAATGTCTCAGCAAATAGTAATTAGTTTTGTTAAAATAGTATTTTAAAAATATTAAATTACTTTCAAAAATTTCCAGCAATGGAAAAAGTCCTTTTACAAAGTCCTTTTCTATTTATTTTTGTAGTGAGAAATTCTTGGTATAATTGTTGTGAATTGTGTGTTCTCTTGCTTTACCATTTGCATCCATAATCTTCAACTTTTACCACCGTTGGTGCTATGATTCATATCGGTTATTTTAGTGAAACTAAAGTGGAACTTAACATAAGAGAGGGCACTTTGATACTTAAAAGAACAATTCGATTTTAATTTTTTTTTATCTTAACAATAATGTGAAGTAATGAACTCGCTGGATAATTTGTAAGATACTCTGGTATCGAGCTATTAGAAATTTTACTTATTAGTTTTACACAAAATAATTGTTTTTATAAAACGTCAGTATAGGTACTAATTAATTACAAATCTATATTGGACATAAATCACTGTTGAACCTAACTACGATTTATCTGATCACCTAGTTAGTGTGTGTTTGTTTCGGCAGGAAAATTTCATAGCATTTTACTTAAACACCGCATATAGTTATAAAATATAAACAGTTTATGAAAGAGAAAATAATGGATAAATTATTTAGAAACGCTGGTTTGGTTTGGTATTATCGTTATAATTATTTTCCAATGTATTATCGCTTAAAATAAATATTGTATAATAATAACAACAGCGTTGAATTTTGTTATAATTTTACATTCTTTGATTATTATAACTTTGTATCGTAGAGTAGATAATATTGTTTAAAGGAAGCTTTTGTTAATAATACCAAAATTTAATATTATAAAATTAGTGAATTTTATTTTAATATTAAATTTAGATGTCTTTGATGTAATAACAATTTTGATTGAAATAAATTCTCAAAGATTTAGCAAATTAACTTCTTCCGTAATCCTTCCATTTATTATGAACCATATCTGCCATCATTATGATCCAACTTACATGACTACACTATAAGATTCATAATGTTAGTGATGGACTGCAGTTCAGTTTTAGTTTCGATTCGATTCGCATCGACCAGTTAAGTATACTGAACACATAATTACCGATTCCAATTGATTAAATCAATTTTTTACTTTACTTAACGAATCATTACTGAACTGGTCGATCCAATGTAGCCCATACTTTAACGATATTAATAAAATTATAATTCTGTCACATGTAAATTTTCAATTTGATTCTACAATTTTTGATTACATTCCGTTTTTGCTGGGATAAAATTATTAATAGTCAAAAATTACATTAAGGAAACTTCCTGCTATATTTAATTATTTTGGAAACATCGGATGAAGGAAGTTCATTGAAATGTCGTTAATTATTGATATATTATTTATATAAAGTATAATTTTAATGTAATATTTGTTGTATACTTGCAAAAGTTTTCCACAAAATTAATTTGTTTTTAGTATTATTCATATTGAAGTGTTATACTTGATATAAATAGTTTTTATGGTAAAGTTGTATATAAAGTTTTACTATTAGTTTAAGTGTTGACACTACAAAAGTGGATATAGTTTTTGTTATTACACTTTAAAATATAGAAAATATTTTTTGTTTATATTTTTTTAATTTTAAAGTTTTGATGAAAGTAAAATGAAATTAAATCAATTTAAATATAAAATAGATTTGAGAATTTAATAATGTTAATGAAATAATTTATTATTTTTTAGATGTTTTAGCTCGATGGAGAAAATTGATAAAATAATGACCAGATTATACACGGGAATTATCACCGGTCATCTTATTCTTAAGAAGCATATAATTTCATTAGGCCATGGAGTTTTAGGTGTATAAAATATGAGGGAACAATGGAACATTTATTATTTCATTGCCCTGTAGGTCAACTTAAAAGAATTAAAATATACAATCTTTTGAAGATGCTAATTAACTGAAGGCGACTAAAGTAACATCATTTCATTAAAGAAGTAGGATCGGTTAACATGATGTGATGGTGGTGCAGTGTTCGACTACAGAGTACGACAGGATCACAAAAATGTGACCTAAGTGCGAAGGAATATCACATTTAAAACCAACCAACCATCAAAACACAAATTTTTACTTATACCATAACTTTTTGTAATAAATAATAAATTCTAACTAATTCACTAATTCTAATGTAACAAATTTCTGAAAAAAAAAAATATTAAATTCAATTATAAATAATGTAAATTTATAAAATTTTATCATATAAATTATGACTATATGACAAATTTCCGACAAATTTTCTAAAAACCTAATTTAATTTATCGACAAACAGAATAGATGAATTTCCAATTATTCCGGCATTAAAATAATTAATTTTATTAAATGAATTTTAGAAATTATTTTTAACTATCCGAACTTCATAGAAATGAAAATCATAGTACGAACATAAATTTTATATGGTTTGCATGCAAGTCTCCTGCTGCTATATATTGACTATATTTTGGGAAGGATATTTGATATTTACACCACTTAAAACGAATGAATAACTCTCAAGAGCAAGAGTAATAAGAGTACAACACATTGCACCTAAAATCGCAAAATTGACCGAAAATGGACTTAAGCTAGTTCTGGATTAAGGTGACAATATTTCTTTATAGAAGCATATTGGAAATTGGAAGCATATTGGAAATGAATAAAATCACAAATTTGTTTTATTGAAGCCAATTTAAATTGTGGTTCTTTGAAGTCATATTAATCATAAGATCAAGAACAGAATTTATTATAATATTTATTATAACTTTGTGTTTTTATAATAAGTTCATAAATTCGAGCGTTGGTAACATCATATTTTAAAATGTATAACTAAAAATATTTAAATATAATATGGTTTTGTATTAGATAAATGTTTTTTTTACATTTTATTATATAATATTATATTATTTTTGTAATTATTTTCATATATAAAATGATTAACTGAAAAATATATGAAATTATAATTTTATATATAATATTACAGGAAAATTATTTTATATCGAAATATTAATCTTTTTTCATGTGGTCTACTTTTTCAAAATAATGAAAATATTTATTTGAATAGAACAGCTTCTAAAACATAATATATTTCCAATAATTAATAATTGAGATGAAAATAATCCTTCAATAAATAAATATATTCCAATTCATTATTCGAAACTTAAACATTTTAATTAAGGATATAAATTAATATTGTTCGATATGAAAAAATTTCACTGTATTTATTATATAGATAAAATTGTTACAATGATAAAACATAAATTAATATTTTAAAAGCATATAATAAATATGTAATCAAATTATTAGTATTAGATAATAAAAATATTAAAATTATGTTCAATAAAAATGATTTTGATATAGTTTATATATAGATAAATAACGAAATTAGTTGTTTTTCATATTATCCCCGGTTATATAAAATTGCAATTATACAAAATTAATGGATGAATAAATAATAAAGTTAAATAATATTTTGAATTATTGTTAAAATAATTGACTATATAATAACAAAAATTAATTTTGATTTATAGAATATTTTAGTGAAGTTAATAAAAATGTTTTCGTTTTTAATTTTAGTAAATAGTTTCTCATAAATTTTATTATGTTAACCACGGAATTTATACTAAATTTGCTCGAGCAACTTACAATTCAAATTACAATTGAATTTTTCTGTCCTAACAACAAAATAATAATAAAAATGAGTCATCTCTGAATTAAGGTAAAGTTGGGTGAAATGACGTACTTGTATTATTATTTTTGTTGTTAGGACTATACTAACTGAACCTGTTTTAGTACAAATTTAGATACATGGCCACCTGTGTTTAAAAAAAAATTAATTCAATTAGCGCGCGCAGCTTGAATGGAAAAGGCCGCTTTGGAATTAATTTCTTTAAAAAAAAAAATGGGGTAATTTACATTACAATTATGTAAAATTTTAATTTATTAATTATTTAATATAGTGAAAATTATTCACTCAGTTTTATGCTATATTCGATTAAATTGAATATCATAAAATTTGAATAGAATAGATTTTCCATCTGCGTATTAGTTAATTAAATAAAATTTTGTAAGTAATTAAATAATAATTTAATTATATTCATTAAAATTAACAAAATTTTAAAAAATTTATTTAATTTTTATTATTTCAGAATTTTCCAATTTTAGAAATCTTCCTTCTTAAAACAAAGATTTTCCACTTTTCCTACCTTTAATAAATCCATTTATAAATTTAAACTATTATTTACATTTTATGGTTAATTTTCCTTCTCGTTAGTCACAAAAATAAAAATATATAAATAAAAAAATATTTTCAACTTGGAAAATCATATGACAACTCAATTTTCCGGCAAATTTATTTTAAAATTTGCTATACCATCACGTAAATTACATAGCCCACAGGAATACAGAGTAAATTTTTTATATACTTATGAGCTATAAAATTTGTTTATATTTATTTAAATTGTTTTTATTTATTCTTTTTATTACATATCTTTTTTTTTTACATATTAATTATTAGAGTTAATAATAAATAAAAAATGAACTATTAAAAATAAAAACATTTTAAATAAAATTTAATAAAAACATGTTTTACATAAATAATTAAATTTTTATTTATTTTTATTAAATTTTTCTTGGTATTATATGAAAACATAAATTACAAAAAAAAAAAATATTTTTATTTTTTAGAAGCCTTAAATCCTTAAATTATTTATTTTTATAACTGACGAATCATTAATGTCCTACGATTTTAATAGTCGCCTAAATATATGCAAAAATTTATTTATTTTAAATTTTATTGTATTTATATTAATTTTTTTTTGAGTAGAAAATTCAGACCTTGAATTGTTTATCTTAATATATCAACAAATTTACATCTTTTTGAAGCCGTTTCGTCACTAGAAAACTACTCTGCTATATCTGCAATATTTGTTATAAAAATATATTATGAAGTTTAATATGAATATTGTCTGTTATGAAGTTCTTATTGGTGATTTTTTATTTTCTATTTAAAATCTTCATTAAACCTTATAAAACAGAAATAAAGAAAATGTTTTTCGAAATTATAAAAATTATTTCTATAATAAAGAAAACACTTTTAGAAATTTAAAAAGAAAATTTCCTTGATATTAAATCAAATCTTTAATATTTCCTTGATTTTTTCAATCGAATGTTTAATATTTTTATCAATTAAAACTTAATTTTCAATGGAAACAATTTCCAAGCGATTCAGACTATTTTCTGCTATTGTAGAACGGAGATTCGTTTTTATCAATTTTAGCTTACTAAAGCTCCTTTGGCCGTTGTAACCGGAATAGTTATCAATATTCTTAGTGAATTCGTCCCGAATTATTCAAAATTTAAACGCAAAGAAACAATGTTATTTTCTAAGGCCCTTTTCACATACCAACTGATATGAATATTATATGTAAAAAAATATTATATGTAAAAATCTTATATTATCAAATTTAACTACAATTAATTAAAATAAATTTTCAATAATAATGTATTAACACATCATGTAATATTTACGAATGTTAGCGCCTAACGCCAAATCATTCAACCAGGCAAGGGCCACGATCGCCTGCAGTTTTAGCCAGCCATGCTTTTATATAATAATTAATTTCTTCGATTATCCGTGCAGCGAGTTAATTCTTTCGATCTCGAATGGGATACCATAATTATCGTAAACTATATACATAATTTAATTAGCTGACGTTCTGATATGAAATGGGAGCACAGTTACTTATAAACATTAATGTAAATTGAATTTTCATTCTAAATTAAGTTAATATTTAATATTTAATATCAAATGATCGTATTTATGTTTGATGGATATTTACGATGTTTCATATAATACCAGTAACAACTCAAGTGACGAAATACTATTTACACAAATTCATTCATAACCATAATTTACAAAAAAAAAAAGTATCCTTTTTTTTTATTTATATATTATCCACTTATACCTATATAAATAAAAAACCATTTTCGGATGTGAATTTAAAAAACTGTTTACAATTGTGGAAGCTCATGTCAAAATCAGCAAAAATAGTATAAAATTTAATTCGATGGTGTTAATGTTGGTGAAATAAATTTTACAATCCTTTTAATAATATTTGTATAAAAATCTATTATTATTTATATATATATATGTATTTTATATGTGATGATGAATATGGAAAAGGATAAAACTTGAATATGTACAAAATATATAATTTCCCAAAAAATATATAAGGGTTGATTTAGGGTTAGCGGAAATTGAAGAGGGTTTAAAGTTACGCGAATGGTTTTATATTCCGATTTATATTCTTGCAAAAATTTTATAAAATACATACATTTATTTATACGTTAAATAATATAATTCGTATTATATATTTTTGGAAAATTCGTAGAAAATTTATAGTTAAAAAAAAAAATGGTTTTATTCTATATAAATATAAAGTGAATTATTCATTTAAAAATGGCAATTTAAATGGATAATTTATAATATTTTATATCCAATTCGAGGATACTACATATATGTATGTATGTAGATAAATTGTATATAAATAAAATACATATTTTTCTGTTTTTATTGTTGGATTGTAATTTAGGTTGATATGCTTAAGGATGCGTAAAATTGGTCAGTTATTGCAAGAGGAGTTTATTATTATATGAAATAAAATGTTGAAAATTACTTTTTTAAGATTTATTTACATAAAATATTGCGTAAATTAGTTTTTATTTTAAATTTTATTATTTTTCAATTTAATAAAGATGAAGAATATTTATTTTGGATGTAATAAAGAGTCCCAATAAATAAAGTATCTATAAATAATAATTTACTAATAAATTTTAATTAATTAGAAACTTATTAACTAGCTTATTGTGGTGGCAGAGTCTCACATAGACGAGACTGGGTCCATAGCGAAGTTTCATTGATAAGTATTTGTTGAGGGATTGAATAGTAAGTTGAACGATTTTGTAATTGCAGATTTGAGGAGTTTCTTCGTGCTGCAATTAAAGATATCTTTCAGAGTTGGGTTTTCCTAGAATAGGAATATCTATATGCCTAGCTAATGCCGGACAGTGGCATAGAAGATGCTCTAGACGGTTTTAACTTATCCTTAGATCACATTGATCACTTACGATTAATCCGAGTCTACACAAATACTGGCTGATCAAGCCTTGTCCATTGAAGAGACTGACTTCTGTCGATAGGGTAATAAATGCTGTCGTTTTTTAGTTATTAAGAACATGGATAACTCCTTTCACCGCGAAAGAATCTTGTTATCCAGTATATTCTTTAGTATCTGCAATGGTAGTAGAACCTTTTCCAAGGGTAACATTAATGTTCGTTGCCTTTAATGTTAGAGATTGTGGTTTCCCAGTATTTTCTTGTTGGAATATTTATTGCGTATTTCCGATTCAATTACAGTAGGGCGACCATATAATCAGTCTTTACCGTCATAGGTGGAATTATTCTGGTATGACCAAATTAACTAATTTTGAAAGTTAAATATAAATTTAAAATAAATAAAAAATTGAGCTAATTAGAAACTAAAATCAATATGCAATAAATTATTATAATTTAAATATAGACACTTGTAAAATTGGGGTCTTCTTTAATTAATTAATTAAACATCTTTTTTCAATTATGATCAAGTCAAGATTCGATTTATTTTCAAAAAATTATATCGTAATATGAAAATATTTATTAAAAAAGGTAAAAAATTATTTATTATTAAACTTCCAATTGAACTTTTAAGTTTACTTTTATTTATAAATACTGAAAAAATAAAAATCACTTTTTTGTTTAACATAATCTTTCGATTTAGATTTGAAATGGGTAAAAAGGCATTAAAAATAAAAGGTTTTCAACAATTGAAAAAAAATTATTATCGGTATATAAAATGTATTCTATTTTTATAAAATTATATGTTAGATATTCTAGCCAATCATCAAAGTCAATATTTGAAATTCTATAAATAATATTGTGATGCTGCCAACTTTTTATATATGAAGAAATGAAATGTTATAAACTTTGTGACTTTCATGGCAAAAATTTTAAGTAAAATTAATTTAAATTGTTGTAGTTCAAATTTAGAGTAACTAAACAGTCATTAAATAGTCAATATAATTTAGAAATTCTGTGGAGAAACTATATAGTCCTATGTGTGAAGACAGTATAGACGAAATGGTGAATTACATAAGCTATTGAACCATATTGTTCAGTGAATGAAAATAAAATGGACTCCATGGTTAGGAAGGACATGTGATTGGAAAATGCACAACGAAAATGGTTTTCAATTCAAATCCTGATAGTGGCCGCAAATGGAATCGTTCTAGTGTCAGATGAAAAGATGGAGATGTATAGGTGAATTAAATGAATTAACTGGAGTACGTTAGTGCAAGATGCAGTGAGGACATGAATATATAACTAGACGCAGGAACACATCGCATAGTAGTGTAGAACCATCTAAGTAAGTGAGTAAAGAGTAATTATTAAAATGTTTTTAAATTATGGGATATTATTTTTCAATTCATTGAAAATTACTGAAAACTAATCGATTGATTTAATCGATTGAATATAATGAAATTAAAACTTTTTTCTCCCAAAACATTTAAAAAACATATTTTCGCCATTACAAAAAGATCTTTATACTTTGAATAAAGTTGTCTGTATTTTGAATTGTCGATACTGTCGACTATTTAGTGGGTTAACTCTTAACTTTAATTCAAGACTTTTATTAAAAAATATTATAGAATTTTTAAAACAATTTTGTTTAATCGCTTAAGTTGAAATATTAACATCTGTCTTCATTTTTTCACCAAATTTTAAGTCTTCAAACCAAAAAAATTTAGTTAAAATATTATTTTCGATTAAATTTCCATTCAGCCATTACCTAATGCGTAATTTTAATTTAGATTTTTTTTAATGCATATTATTTATTACATCATAAATACTTATACTAATGCACCGGAAACATTTTATGTAATGAGTTTTTTATGAATTTTTTTCTTCAATTGCTCTATTATAACAATTTATGGTAGATTTTAATGCTATTCTATATTTATTTCACCATAATACTAATACTATATACACATATTCATACTGCATTATATTTACTTATTCAAATTCTATGATGATAATTTATTGTCTAAAATATATATCTAGTATAAATTTTAATGAAATTAAGGGTTTTGTTAAAAGTACAAGATTCAGAATACTCAAGACTCCAAATTATTCAGTTGATAAATTGATGTAACAAAAAGAAAAATTGAAAAACATCGAAAAAAGGAATTGTGTACTGTTTGAAAAACACATCAATAGATGTCGCTGTATCTTGTATTCATAAAAAAACATGTTATCGATGATAGTATCATCTTTTTATATGGAAAACGACAATGTGTATGGTAAAATTTGATATTAAAAGTGAAAATCGATTTTTTTTTTCTTCTAAAACGATATTTAAAAAATAATAATTGAATTCTAAGGAATTTTCAGGCTAATGCCAAAAAAAACTTATAAATTTTGCATGTATATTAGCTAGAAAAAGTCATATAAGCTTAAAACAGACAGTAATTATGGACTGTAAAGTGAGAAAAATGGAAGGAAATTGTAATTTTTTAGCTAAAAACCAATTTATCAGCTGTTACTTGTTTTGTATAATAACAACATAGTGAAAATTGTAAATTTTCGTATTCAATCAATTTTCTCAATAATTGGAATACTTATTAAATCTTATAAATAAATATTATGTTAAATTTTGTATCCAAAATGTGCTAAAAACACTAAAATACATTTATCCATTCAAATATTTGCCCATATTACATTTGTATAATTACACACTATACAATACTGTAAAAAATCCTTTTTTGGTTTTATATTTTTTTTTCTTTCGAAAATATTATAGGTGATATGATTATATCTACTATTATAACCTAGTACAATATTTCTATATAATGTTGAATTTTGTTTAGATATTTCTGTAAGTGGCATGTTTAAACATAGTTATTTATAAGTTTATATTTGAAAATATTGCATAATATCCTGAAATGTATAAAATAAAGGATAATGAATTGCACATTTTAGCCGGTGACCAGTGACAAATGTCTTTTTAACGATGCAATCGTAATTTCAATTAATTTCTATATAACTAATATTATATAATCCTTTCTACATTGTACGTAGTATATAGTTTAAATATATATATATAATTATATTTTATGTTATATATTATATTTACTCATATATATTTTAATATGAAAATGACCAAACATTAAGTCAAATGAAAATAATTCACTATTAAAGTTATAATACCTATAATGAAAATTAATTTATTTTGTATATGATAATGAAAATTTTCAAAAGTGACAAAGTGGAACAATTGAAATAAATGGAAATTTGGTTAAGTTTCCTGGGTTTATAAATTATATAATTTATAATACTATATAAAAATAATAAAAATAATTCATTTTTAAAGAATTTATTTATATATGCTAAAAATTTCAGTAATTATTTACAGATAATATTTTCTGACCTAACATTTCATTATTCATAATATTTTTTTTTTTAAATTTATTAAATACAAATTATTTAAAATAAAGTAGAAAATATAAATATAAATTGCTTAACAAAAATTATTCATCTGGTTAAATAGAAATAAATAAATATATCAATTTTTAGGAAAACTATCTTAAATTATTTTTCTATATATATTAAGATTTTTAAACAAATTTGTTTAAAAATGATTTATCCTTTGGCAAACCTCTAGCTATAGAAAATATTTGAAATTGTTTTAAATAATATTTTCATTTAATATAAATTTTTAATGACCGGAAATTAAAATTTAATTCTCACAAAAAAATAAAAAATAATATTTTCTTAATTACAATTTTCAATTGCATGTAAGAAAACTTTTTCATATATGAGCGATATATTTATAATATAAGCAAGGATATTTATATAAAATCAGCAATTAAGTTTCAAGCCATATTAAGTTATACCGTACTATAGGATTTTCGTTAAGCATAAAAATACATATCGTTTATGTACTTGGGGTTTCGGTTTACATATGATAATTGTAGAACATATAGAAATAATGTAAATACAAATTTTACTGATGGTATTGAAGATGTAGACCAAGAAATCTAAAATCCAGCAATAATATTTAAATTAAAATTCATTATAATTTTAAGAATCATATACATTATTACATTACTATATAAATATCTGTTGTTTTAAAAAAAAAAATATTTGTAAACTGGAGTTACTTATCTAATCTTTTTCGTTGATCAACTGAATGACGAAATAAACCTGAGAAACAATTTTCACTGAAATTTGATATGAATTACTCTAATGTTCTCTAAGACATCAAATATAATTCGGAACGTTTGACACGGATCCACTGAACTTAGTAACTTCAAATTGTTAAACGACATTGCACAAAGAAATGAAATTGTCCTATTTCTTTGTCGTTACATTGTGAGAGTAATTAATTCTACCCTCTTTAAGAGAGAGTGGTCAGTAATTGTGATGGAATGATGAAAGGATATTGATCTAAATTCGGTAGATAATTTCAATTGAATTATAACCATCAAAGGATGCGGTTGCTGATTTACTCGAGGTAGTAATTTTTAAGTTTTATTTTTGGTTGTCATTTAATAAAATTCTGTTGTCAACTAAATCGAATAAGAACTACTATTATAAATAAGTCAACAATTTTAGGAATTTTCACTAAAAACTTAATCCATTTTTGATCCTCCCTTTGTAATAAGTAAAATTACAATAAATTAGGTTCGGTTTAGAATAAGGGAGGGCATACAGTCCTAATTAATGCAGCCATATGGCTTATTGTGATATCGATTCTAGTTATATATCATTGACTAAGTTCGAACTACTGATAAATGAAAAATCAATACAGATTCTTCAGTTTTTCAGTCACAGTCGCCATGTTTCGGAAGGTGCGATTATATAGCTTTCTAGGTGTCGAAACCCTCTAGTAATCAACACCTCACAGGTTTATGTTATATGTTTCGCTGTTTCGTCTTCATATTTACAATAAATTCTCAAAAATTAAAGCATTTCTTCAATATGTCTTTACGACAAAATTTAGGATAATCAAATTGAAAATTATTAATTTATTTTATTTTTTTACCATTTCGTAAACTGAAAATTTAGAATTTATTTACTTATTTAGTTAATTTGAAGGATTTTATTTTTATATATATAATAAAATAGTAAATTCAAAAAAAAAAAATTATACTTTAAAATTAAATTTCAGACAAACTGAAATTTGATATAAAAATATATAAAAAGTTTCTGTTAAATTAAACAACCTACAAATTTCATTCTTTGTACTATAGTTAAATAAAGATTTATTTTCATCAGAAATAACAACATTGTTTATTTTCAATTTCCATTTAATTTATTTTATTTTATTTATTTTTTTTTTATAAAGAAATAGAAAAATATGAAAAAAGAAAATATTCTATTTAGGAATACGAAAAAAAATAAAACTTATTTAATTTCATTTTTGAAAGGACACAAAAATATGAAAAATGAGTTTTGTAATATAAGATTTTAGTTTATTATTATATTTTATGACATTAGTTTATAATTTAATTTAGTTTCTAACTTTACACATTTATAATTCCAATTTTCTATTTAAAACTAACTAGAATATAATAAACGGAAATTGTGACAATATTTATCATACAAAAACATAAAAATTTAAAAGAAAAATATAAAAAAAAGGAAAATTTATTATTGAGACAGATGGCAGCACTTACAAAACAGTAACGGAGCGAAACAGTAGCGTTCTTTTCAAAACTATGAACTCCTAATGCATACTTTAATGTTTTGTTTTGTTCAATTTAACAGCTTTTATTAAGCACTTGTTATTTTCGGTGTTGGAAACATCAGAGCTTAGTTTACTGTGTATAGTATGTGCAGAAACTTCAAAAATACTAGCTTAAAGTTTGCAGATAGTATCTTCTTTTTATTATATTCTTCTATTTTGTTAATAGACCTACTAATAATATTTCTCTTTTCAAGCTTGATCCAAACAAAAATCAGTTCCATACTTAAGCCCCCATTGTTGATGCTTGAGTCTAAGATTGATTAGGTTCTTTAGTAATTTGATAGAATTAAAATAATTCATCAGGCAGGATTGTGTCCACACAAATGAAGTAGTTGTTCTTCCAAAAAACATCAGTCTCAAAGTAGAATTTTCTAATTTGTTAACCAATACGATTGTACACCTTAATTTAGTATAGAATTTTAGAATAGAGATGAAAATTTCTAATATTACTTTTTCTTATATTTCATTTTAGTAGATGTTATAATAGATTTCCGTTTATAGTTCACTTTCATTTTAAATCATTCTTTAGTATAGTTTTATATTTTTCATATTTCTTTTCACTATTTCACTATTTCAACATTTTATATAAATTTCATCTTCTAACAAAATATATTCTTTATGTATATATTTATTTTCTTTTTGGTTTTTCTATCTTATATTTCTTTTTTGTGCCTTTAATTTTTCCGTTTATATTCTTTTAGATTTTGTTTGCTTGTCTTTTTATTTTTGCCTCCCAAACATAATAATATAAATATAAAAGTATTTTTGTTGGCTGGCACCAAACAATTCTTCAAAAAGAAAAGTTTCACTTCCGATCTATTTTTCTGTCTGTTTTTCGTTTGTTTTGAACAAAATATAAGTAAAAATTTTTCAAAGAAAATTAGAACTTTGTAGTTTTTAAATGAGAAAAAAATATAGTTTGAATAAAAATTCTTATATACAAATTTCGATTTGAGCTGCGAAATTGATATTTAAATAAATTTTTATTATTTAAATTAAGAAATTTTCAATTTGCTAGATTGAAAGGCAGATATTTTGCAAATTAAAATTGGTAGAACTTCGAAATAATTTATATAGTTTGAATCTGAAAAACTGTTTAATATGTGGAAAATACATTTAACTGATAATTTCGATTCATTAAGAGATTTGTAACAAACCGATACTATGAAAATTAAAAGAACATTTTTTTGGAAAAACTAGAACGAATTTGTGTATTAGTAAAAGAAATATATATAAAAATTATTATTGCATCAGTTTGTATAGAATATAAATACAATCTAAAAAAAGTGCCAAAGAAGAATTTAGAATAACAATAAAAAAAAAATGAAAATAGATTTTCCAAGTCACATAACTTAAGTTCACTGTGTTATTATCTGTTCTATATAAAAAATGAAGTGTTGTTATTAGTATTTGGTATATAAATTTTGAATAATTTTGGCTTTTGTAGAAATTTCCTCAAAAAACAAAATATTATAATAATTTCAACTAACTTCTAATAGTTATAACTACTTTTTTTTTGCATGTGGTTATAAAACTGTAATGAACTTTGTTTCTAGTTTGAGGGGATTGTCACTTCGTATTGAGATAAAATTTAATTACAATTTAATATCAAATTTATTATTAAAATAAAACTGTTTTCTTAAACAAAAATGATTTTAAAGGAAATTAGTTCTCGCAAAACAGGGCCAAAACCAAATAAATGGTAGCTTCATCAAAGAAATACTATCAGGTCAAAATGTCACCATTGGGGAATACAGCTTTGAATCGGTGGTGAAAAAATGTATATACCTCAAAAGTATGGTGACAAAAGATGGCAACACCAACCTCGAGATAAAACGATGAATTGTTCTTGCCAATCCGTGGTTTTATGAGATCAGAATTGATTACTGGAAAGATCAAGATCACCTGGTGCTAGATACGCATCGTCCCATTTCTGCAATATGACAATATCCAATACCGATGAGCAGCTCTTAGGGTCTTTCAAGAGGAAAATTCGATATTGGCCCAATAATCGGTGGAAAGATGATGTTGAAGATGATATGAGAAAACTAAACATAACCGAAAGCTGGATAATTAAAACGTAGAACATAGTCCTCTGGAGAAACATTATTTCATCGTTTCAAGCTAACTAAAGCTATAGCTCCCAGTAAGTAACACAAATTAGGCTAAATCTATATTAACTTACTCTTGAGGAAACACAATTTTCAATTCGATGAAAATTGGCAATACTGAATATAATAAAACTCTTAAAACGTTGTTGCCATTGCTTTTTGCTTTAATTGTATGTAGTTAATCGCTTTTTAAAAATGGTATAATTACCCGAATTAGCCGGAAATTGATAACCGAGTTTTGAAACCGTAACTGTTTGGTATGTGATTGTTTTCATTCTAATAAATTAATTTTCGTTATTATTAATATTATTGAGTTAGAAAAACTGAAACGTTATTTTATTTTAGAAATGAATTATTTACGTTATATTAAATATTTAATGGCACAATGCAAAATTATTTTAAAAAAAAACTGAAACAAAAAATAACTAAAACTTATTTTGTATAATAAATAATTTTATAAACGATAAATTTTCACAAAAGAAAATTATATTTTGTTGCATATTTTCATCTTTGTTGGTATTATTCCAATGCCATCAAAACCAAATCGTATTTATTAGTAATAGTTTAGAATTCTAAAATTTTATTATAAAATAAAAGTTAGTTTTGCTATTTGTAACTAAAGTTATTAGAAGAAATGCTTGTCAGTTTTTTTAAATAAGATCTGTAGTAAAATAAATAAATTTATTAAAAAAATTAAATTAAAATAATTTAAAGAAAAACATATTTCTTAACTAAAGATATGACAAATACGGTATTTTGTATCACATAAGTTGATGACATTTGAAACGAAAATTATTTACAACCAATAAATTTTGGTATTAAGATAAAAATATGAATTATTTATTTATATAATTTTATAAACTTTATTCAATTTTAGAAATGTATTATGAAATTTATAATAAAAACGAATTAATTCAGTAAAATTTGAAGTTCATTTGGAAAATTTAATATTTTCATTATATATGATTAAAGATATTGGTTCACTAAACGCTGATTCCTACTCTTTGTCTGTCTGTCTGTCTTGATTACTTTACACAGTAAATGTTCCACCAACAATATAATTTAGGTTGGTTTTTTCGTAGTAATGTGTAATCCAAACCCACTGAAAACACCTTCCTTTATCATAACCAATTATGTTAAGATAGACCAATGATTTATATCTCTTTATTTTATGTCACGTGAATATAAAATTTATTATATTAATAATAAATCCTTTAATGTTATAGCTTAGTACGCTAGTGAAATGAAGTGAAATTTTAACGCGATCTCCAAAGCTCTCCAAAGTCTCCGGTGAAATAGTCGTGAAAAAGTTGTGAAAAATAGACAGGTTAATTTGACATTTTGATAATTCAAATATTTTGAAATTATTTTGATAATTCAACTGTTTGTTTATGTTTATAATTTTTTTTAAATTTAAATTTGACTTAAAAATCAAATTTGAGCAAATTTAAAAATCAAATTTAAATTATTGAAAAAAAAAAATTTAAATGTCATAATTTCATCGTGAAATAATGTTCAGAACATTATTTCACGATGAAAAATAATTGGAGACTTTTGCGCGCTATCTGTTGGTTGTTAAAAAAAGTAGGTTTTTTCACAACTTTTTCACGATGAACTGCGTACCACTTCAGCGAAATCAGAAGTGAAATTTTTCATTTCTGATTTTACGATGTTAAATTTATATGAAAATTTCATTTCATTTGACTAGCGTACTAAGCTTATGCTATTAAGTGAAGTGTTAGCTTTTGTTATTGTCAACACTGCGCACAGCTTGCTTGCATGGTTGATTAAATGATGAATATAACGCGATTACGAACCAAATCTGCTTACAATATGAGCATGGTGCCAACTGTTCGTTAAAATAGGATATTTCCCAGCAAAAGCGCGGAATATCTTGCAAAAATACTCCGAAAAAACATCCAGCGAATACTCGCCATAACGCGTACGTTATCGTTAGTTTATTTTTTTTCAGCTGTATGATAAACTTATTTTAATTATACTTCTGGTTTTCATAATATAAAACCTAACTCTAATTATATCAATATTTTCCTAATGCGTCATTAAATTTTTGTTTATGAAATAACGATCATAATCGATCATAATAGGGTTCCGGTATTTTATATTTTTATACTCGTACGCCGTAGCCGTATTTAACAAAAAAGAATGTATTATTATATAGTGGGTAAGCATGAACGAACCGAATGTTCGGTCTTCCAATTTTAATGTATTATTTATGTAATTTATTAAAAACTTGCTGGGTTTGTGACTCCTCAGTTTCTTTAAAAACTATTAAAATTATTGGGAATATTTATAATTTCAATGAACATTGGAATGTTAAACCTTTCGGTCTCATTAGTAAATATTCCAAAAAATGTGTGGGTAATGTTATTTCGTACATAATATTCCCAATTGCTTTTCTATTAGCTACAAAGCTCATTTATCTGGTTGTCACGGAAACTACATTATTCAAATCCACTATTTGTTATATGTTTTATTTATCATTCCATTTTCAGACTCATACAGGGATTAATTCGGTAGATGGCATATAATTTTTGTTACATAAAAGTTTACAATATTTGTATACAACTTTATATGCTATACTGATACTTACATTCATAATTCACAGCAGTCGACTTTTAAAATGCCAATGCTTGTAAAATTACTACATAGTTTTATCTCTTTCAATATCTATAATTCTATAACTATTTTCTTCTTCATTTTATCTAAAATATTCATTTAATAATAAAAAAAAAAATAGAATTAATTTTATTGAAAACAATACAGATCAAACACCTTCAGGCCATAATATCCTGATTTTTCTCCAGTTGTTAATTTTTTTTTTTTTTAGAAAAACAAAAAAATTGAATTTTTTGTAGCGCCAAAATGTCCATGTAAAAAAAATAAAATAAAGACTTACTGTTCAAGGAAAAAATCTATAAATTTTAAAAATCTTTTCTTGCATCCTGCATCCGTTGTACCGTAATAATTTCTTTAAATTCTAACTAACTATATATACAAAAAAAAAGTATATGAAAAAGGAAACTTTTATACGTAAAGATATTTTGCTTGATGAATTTTCTATATATATTTGGATAGAGTATACAAATTCTTATATGTTATTTTTATCCAGACTTAAAATTGAAATGAAATTTCGTTCATTACTTTATCCTGGGCAGTTTGCCAATAATAATGTCTATGAGTTTTTATGTTTATCCACTTCTTTTTTTCCTGTTTCAATTTTCATAATACAATGGGAAAATTGTGTTTTCTCAAATTCAGTTAATAATTAACAAAAAAATTTATCTTTGTAATGGGGGTGGGCCGTTTAGCTACGAAATTGTAGGTTGGAAATTATGGTTGGGCGGTAAGCTAAGAAATTGCAGTCCATAATTAGTAGCATTTAAAATTAGTTATTTTGCAGTATATGTACAGGAGAGCTTATATATAAATGAAAATAGTAATTAAATTAACTATTCAGTTCATGAACTATTCAGTTCATTCAGTTTGTAAATTAAATTATCTAAATAAATTTAATTTTGTATATATTCGGAAGTTCATGGGTATCTTTTTAAAGGACAGAGCTAATAATTTCCTGCAAAAATAATTTCTGTTATGTAGATATTCCTAATTAAAATTTTTATAATGTCACATATATTCAATTTTTTTTATTATTATTAAAAAGTATAAAGTAAAGTTGGTTTCCAATCAATTGACGGCAATTGATAAGGGTTTAAATAATCAATCTAAACAATTTTTTTAAATTTACACACCGACATGTGTCATTATCTATAATTTTTAAATATTTTAGGATTTGATCAAAACGAATTGGCTACAAATTCAAATTTCTAATTATATTCTCTAATTATTCTAAAAAAATATTCAATCGATTATATGGAATATCAAGTACAATTCTGATATCAAATATCGAATGCTTATACAAATGTTCATTAATATCGAAATTGCTAATAAATGTGTTTTACTCTCCGTTTGTCATTCAATTGTGCCCTTGACGTCAATTTTTGTATCTTTTAATTTTGATTATTTTTGACAGCGATAGAAATTACATATAATCAAACTCTTTGATGTTCAGTATCGTATATTATCCAAATAAATATTAGCCCTGGGGGTTGGTTGGTATATTTGGTATTATTTAGACGTCAGGAGTCTCATAACATACTTTGAAATTTCACAATAACAAAACTAAACGAAATAGCTTAACGTTTAATACCAAAATTACCAAAAATATACAATACGTAAAAATTGATTTGAAGGACACTACTTATTTATAAATGTATTATCAAATATCACGTAAAATTAGGTAGCTATACTAATTATTTCAATGTGATAGAAACTGATATCCATCACAATTTTATCAATTCAAGTTGACAAAAAATAGATTCTTTAATAGAAGAAACTGAAATAGTAAAAAAAAGGTTTACTTTTAAATTTTCTACGGATCAGAATTAATGAATTGTATAGCTCTAGTATAAAATTCCAATATTTTAACTACAGAACCAATTACATATTTGACAACTAAAACAGCTACGTAACAAACTAGACGTGTGTGAAATTCATATTTGTTATAGAAATTAGACAAATTTATAACTTTTTCTACATAAATTAAAAATCAGGAGACTTATAAAATTAAAATATACTTTAATTCTGGAATTTTTAGAAGCACAAATACTTCAGATATCACGAATATACCTTAAATCGCATTACATAATACAAAATCATTGATTACATAAAATTTTCTACTTAGTGTTTGATATATTAAAATTACGTTCAAAAATTAATTATTTTCAAGCTATGAAATTAATCGTATAGCATAATTTTGAAAAAAGTTAAATAGAATTTTCAATAGTGTGATAAATATACGAAATAAATATTTTAAATTTTCAATATTAATAATAAAAAATTACAATTACTAATATCATATATAAAATTTATATTCCCAAAATATTGTCGAAATTATAATTATATAATGTTAAATAAGAAATTATTTAACTAAAAGAACCAAAAATATTACGTAAAGTATTTGCAATAAATTTCAATTAATAATGACAGATACGTAAAACATTTTATAATTTATTCATTTTATTTTGCACTCATTTATAAGCTAACACCATAAAATATTTTCATATAATATTTAAATTGAGGGATTTTTGAATTCTGATACATAATTTTTTTGTTTACGTAATCCTTCATCCTTATATATGTTGTATGTTTTTGATACATAAATTGAGATCGTAATAAAATTTATCATAGATTTTTCTTCTGTTGTTTTTTTTTTGTATTCGTCAGGCAATAATTAGATATAATCGAATAAATATCCTTGACTGAACTTGTGCTACTGACACAATTTTATATTTTATATTTTCTGTATGCACAAAATGAATTTTTTAAAAAAAAAAAAAAGGATCTGAGGTGTAGTTGAAAAGTAGATTCAACAACATTTATTTCATTTAAAGAGAGAGAGAGAATGTCCTGCGCTTTAAATATTAAGAGAAATTATCAATAGTAAAGAGAAATGAAGAAATCTTTTGGAAATAAATTCCACATAATTTTAAAGGATTCAATAACATAATTTTAAGGAGCGTAAATTTTATTTGAAGAAATAATTTTGTTATAGTGGTAAATAAGAGACCTATATATATTTATAAATATTGTATATATATAATTTAAATTTTTTTAATAGCCTTTTTGATAATGAAGTTATAATTTTAAATACTTTATTGCCCAGTTTTAATTAAAGTTTAATTTTCGGTTTAAATTACATTTAACCTCAAGCTT
Source organism: Rhamphomyia laevipes (assembly GCA_963920725.1). Classification (NCBI taxonomy): domain Eukaryota; kingdom Metazoa; phylum Arthropoda; class Insecta; order Diptera; family Empididae; genus Rhamphomyia; species Rhamphomyia laevipes. The sequence continues at coordinate 54,576,046 of OY987257.1, forward strand.
AACTAAATTGTGTGGGAAAGCCTGCAACTTAAGATCAGTTGATTTCTCAATCAAAATTTGTCATAAGTTTAGGCACACCAAAAAATTTGAATTATTGTGAATGAAAATGAATCAGCTGACTATAAAAATGTAATATTGCAATTTGTGTATTAGTATGCGTGCAGATTTTATTTCTTTGTGTGTGTTTTATAATAAAATTATAAGTTTATAATATTGAGGAAAAGAAACGTAGCAGATATTAGTAATTTTAGGTATTTTCTTATAACTTTTGAATTCATTAGAAACGTCAAAATTGAAGCTTAAGCTCTAGTCTAGTCGTCTGCGGCTTAAATTAAACCTCACTCTAAAGAATACTTATATTTAAGATTGCAATGACAAATGAAGTTTAAGCTCTAGCAATAAGCCTTCAGTTTTCATTGTGAAAATCGGGCACAAGAATAAGTCTGAGATTTATCTAACTCAGCAGTTTATAAATACTTAAACTCATAAAAAGTCAAGAGAATATAGTGCTAAAATTTAAAATCAGCAGAGTTCAATGTGTAAAAGTATGAATATTATAAACACTGTAAAAATAAATTTTATCATTCACAATAATTCAAATTTTTCTAGTTAATCTCAAATTTTCATTGAGAAACGACACAATTAGTTTAGTTAAGCTCGAGCATAAGCTCGTATTGTGAAACTTGTCATAAGTTTTTATAAATATTAAATTGATTTTTTTCTTCAAATTGTTTTAAAATCATATCCATATTTAAAGTATGTTTTTATTGTTATTCCACTTATTTTTGACACTATTTTGCCTCTAAGTAGAAATATAAAAATATTTTCAGAAAATCTAAATTTTTATTCAAATTTTCCAAATTTACTCGAAATCTATAATATTTTTTAATTATACTAAAATAAAATGTATATTTGAAAAAAAAAAATCATTTCATCTAAAAATGAAAAATAAATAACCTAAAGAAATATTTTAATTTCATGTAATTAAAACTCAAACTCAACTCCGAAAACTTATTGCTTCGGGTTAAGTTTATAATAAAGTTTTTCAGCAAAATTATGTTAAGTTTTTTGGTGAATTTGGAAATCTTTCAAATTACTTTGAAACAAATCATTAGTAGTTGGTTTTGTGAGCACAAATATTGAATAAATATAATAATATTTATTTAAAAATAATTATAAAATATGAATTAGTCTAAGTTTTAAGATTAAATTCTATGTTATATTAAAAAAGGTACCATAATTTTTATTTATGTTAATTTTCTAGCGACCGCACTCCTAACAGGACACTTCATGTTAAGGGATCATACTTTTAAGATATGGCGATCCAAATTTATTATATGTATAGGATGAGAAAACAAACGCGAGAATTTTCTGTATCAATGTTCCTGTTTCATGCATTTTTGATCACTTATATATGAACGAACTGCATGAACTAGTGGTTTTGGATTGGAAACCAATTCTCTGTTCCAATCGAAAGTTTTGTTGGCTCAACCAACCACCACGGCATGTGCAGTATGAAGGCTTCGAGTGGTATAATAAATGGGCCTTATTCACACATAGAGTCAATCAATCAATCAAATTTATGTTAATTATTATTGCCTATATGATTGGCAGAAATTTGAAATTAATTGGGTTGAGACTGGTAATACATATTTCTTTATAGTGCAAAGTATAGAATAAATGTTTATAATAATTTCAATTTTATATTATAGTTATATAAAATTATTTTAACATTTAACATAGTTATAGCATAAACTTGATATGAACAAAAAACATTTTTTCAACAGTCAACAGAATACAAAAATAAAATTAACTTAAACCGGAAAATAAATAATTGAATTCAGAGAAAATATAAATGCATTTATTTGAACTTAACAAACAACACAAAAATAAGATACAGTATGGTATAAAGACATAGTTCCACAAGTTATAATTGTTAAATTTATAATTCGATTAACGATCACATAATAAATTAGTTATATAGGCAAAATGAAATTTCTAAATTTAAATTAAATTTCTAAATTTAATTTTGTCATATCAGAAGGTCCCATACCAATTAAATAAACGTCATGCTTCTAATATTTATAATTAATTCTATTCAGGTCAGTCATAAATACACAAATTTGTGAATTAATTTATGAATAACCAATACTTTTGTAGAACTATATGACCTACTTTAGCGATATATTAATTCCATAATTGAAAATTTTGCAATAATTGTAGACTTATAAATGTATAAACTTATATATTGAGTCATAATACTATTATGGAATTATGGCTGAGGGAACTATATTCGTTCATTTATTTATATACAAACACATTTATAATTATATATATATTGAATTTTATTCTCAAATGCATATACAAATAAATTCTTTAGCTATTAATCACTTTAGATAAGCTCTTTTCTCGACTTTAAGCTTCTATAAGTATAAAATACTTTCAATATTTATCCTTAACACATCCTTGGATACTTGTATATACTCAATATAAACCATCATAATATACTTAATAAATATAAAACAATATTATATACAATACTATTAGATAATATTAACATATATACAACATAATTTTTATAGCATTTTCCAAAAAAATAAAATAAAAAATTAAAACAAGTCGAAGCATAGTTTTATTATACAACTTAAAATAATTTTCTATATAAATTCTGAATGCATTTTCTCACTAGAATCATGTAAATTGGATAGTTTGTATACGTAAAGTTTGAAAATAGATGAAGGCTAGTCGATAAGGCATGATTTTTTTATATACAAAAATCCTTATTCGTAAGTTAATATTTTTTGGAAGTATATCTTTGACCTAATAACTAAATTATTGTATAATGCAATTTTATTGAATTTGGATTAACGAACTGAAATAGTTCAGGAATATTAAATAAATTCAATACAATTATTAAAATTTAATTATTTGTTTTAATTTCAAAGAAATTAATGATGACATTTTTATTGTGTATGTAATAAAATATCAGTGTCAGATTAAATACATAACTTTATATTTAATAATGACACTTATTTTAATATTGGAAAGTTAAGGTGGTAATAAAAACTTGTGTTTCTTATACAATTCAATAATAACAAAATCGTGAATTGCGTCTGTGACTGTTAATTTATATAATGCATTTATGTCGTAAGTGCAATGTAGCAAAAGGAAAATATAAATATGTATTAACAAAACTTTTAAATAAACTATGATTTTTTGAAATTTTATAATATCGAACATAGGTCAAAAATTGTTCATGGTAAACATGTAAAACTATTTTTATGTATTGCCAAAGATAAATAAAATAATAATCCTCTTCTATATGCAGATTATTAGGATGAGATAACGTAAAATATATACAAAAAAAAAAAAACTATTCTGCAGAAACAATTTTTTTTTTAATTTTAAGCTTCTTTAGATTTCATCATGAATTAATATTGATAAACTTATAAATACGAAGATTTTCAGTTTTTATTGAATTTTTTTTAAAACGGAAAAGCTGTTAATTAGGGGTACCTTAGCAGATAACTCGTAGTATATTCAACATTAATTTGTATTCAATTGTACAGTTTGTAATTAACAGTATGTTTGTAACAAACAGTACTTTATTAAAACTTACTCATATTTTAACAAATCTTTCATGCATTTTATAGAACTCGTAATTTTTATAGGGACCCACTAAAACTACCGACCATACATTTTAATATGCAACAACTACATTAGAAAACTAATATGTTTACTAAATTTAATTCAAATCGGATAATAATTACCATATGATCTAGAACATATGAAGTATTTTCCCGAAATTTTAGAATGGACGCCTTAGAGATACTAACCTCTAGCATGCTCAACAGCTACGTAATCAAGTATCCATTAATTTCATTAAAATCGAATAATATGTATTTAATATATGAAATATTACTATAATAAAAGTGGCTAATTAGGAGCACCATAGGAGATAAACATTGACAAAAAGTACTTTAACAATAGAGCTCTTAATTTTGATAGTGGTCCATATCGACTCTAAACTACCTACTAAATTTCATTGAAATCGGAGAATATTTACCATATTATCTAGCTAGAACATATGAAAAATAAAAATTTGAAGTTTAATAAGAAAACAAAACCCAAAAATTTAACAAAATATGAAAATTTTAATGAAAATTTAAAAATAAAATTTTGTTTTGTGTATTCATGTAGTGAAAATAGATACTTAAAATTTAAAATACTTAGGTTTAGATGAGATTTACGTTTATAGTAAAGGTCAGTCATATATAGTCGTAATCACTGCAGCCATTTGACTTATTGTTATATTCCTTCCAATTATTTGTCACTAATCAAGCCCGTACAGTTGATAAAACAGTACAAGAGCTGGTTTATTGGCAGCCGTCACGTTTCCGAAGGAATGAACATCATTATCTTAGATATGTTAAAGTCGTGTAGTCCATCAGCGCCTTACAATCATATAGTATTTTTTCGCCGTTTTATTCTCGTGTTAACAGAACGTACAAACCAAGAACATTTGATAGACCAATTGTGTGTAGGTGATTTTTGAGCTTACAATAACCTGTAAAGAAGTCTATCATTGTTCTGGCTTACTTCCTATTTATTTGAAGGAACTATATATTGCTGGTTTTATTTATGGTCCAAGAATGAATTATTTCGAATGTCTTATACATCCATCACTCATGTTACTATGTAATTCCTAAAATTCGTTGTTTTCCTTTTTGTAACTCCTATAAGTAGCAGCTTGAAACACTACAGAATGGTTCTAGTCCAATAAGGTAGCTGCTATATGTGCCAGGTCCTTCTTTTACCAAAATATTTAAAATTACATAATATTCTAAATATTTATACAATTAATATTAATAAATTTGTTGATAAAATGTAATAAAATTTAGTATATCAATGTTAATTATGATATTTTGTTATGCAATTTCGGTATTAATTTTATCTATAATATTTTTATTCAAAATTCTCTTTTAATAATATTGAAATAAATATTCAAATTCAAGTATGCAGGAATTATTAATGTTGGTTTTAAATTTTTGTTAAAACATATTGATTTAAACTATAAAATTTGAATTCATTTTATTAAATATTTAATTTATAATACATTCCTCTATAATAAAATCTTATTAATAAATTATATGAATGAAATTTATACTGAAATTTATTATTATTATTATAATTATAAGTAATAAATTTAATATATAATTCGTAAACATAAATTGGATTAAAATATCTTAATATCAAAAACAACAAAAAACATATCAAATTCACTTTATATATAAATATATTTACACATTTTGATATTCCCACAAAAGCCATGAGGTTTACCTATAAATGATTGAAATAATAAATGCATTTATATATTTGCATTTGCATATATGAAAAGATTATTATGTCTCAGTTGATTGTATATAGATATGATGAAATTTGTACATACATACTTATATATATATATTTTTTTTAATATTTTCAATTACAAATTGACCAAAACTACATCAGATCTACAATTTCATCTATATAACTATGTCCTTATAAATTATTGAAAGTCAGATTTGAATTGATTCAAATTTTTTATTTATAAAACATAAATACGTAATAAATTTATGAAATAATGTTCAATATAAATTTGTAAATAATTTATACATAAAATTTATGAGAAAATGATTTTTTTTTATACATTTGAATTTTTAAACCTATTAAACAAATATATTTGAATTGAAATATGTATTTGACTTCTGATAATTCTATTAGCCTCTTCAGATATCAATCTAATTTATAATATTATTTATATTTATTAGATAGAAATATTGAAGATATGATTTCAATGTTTTTATGTTTTTGTGTTATTATACCAACAAAAAACAATGCATTTCATATTATGTTCTGTAAGTTGTTTTTAAATTTATTGATCCCATACTGTCCGAAAATTCCATTCAGTCAGAATCAGGAAATTTTAGATATACATATGTATATGAATTCCAAATTAATCATAATATGTGGCATGAAAACATTAATTTTTGAAATAATAATTTTTTATTTATTTCATTATTCTGATCGTCATTTTGTTGGTAAATTTGACCAGACCAAAGATCTTTCAATTAGACAAAAGTTTTGGTACAAATTTTTAATCATTTTGATGGAATTAGTAAAAACAAAAACCTTTTTGCAACTACTTAGTATTAAGGAATCACGAATAATAGATTAAATTAATTATTATTTATACAAAATAATTTCATCATTTTTTTACTCCAATATTTCTAATTATAATTTAAGAAAAATGTGTATTAATAAAAGTTAAATATAAAATTGCCCAATAATATTTATTTTTTTAATTAATATTTAATAATGAAATCATATTAGATATCAATTAATTTATTTGTAATAAAACGGATTAGGATTTTAAGTATATAAGTAGTTTTAGAAAAGGAAACATTGCAATTAGTAACATAATTTTACAAAAGGAATTATTATAGTACTATAAGCTTTATGTTTTCATATTAATAAGAAATTGAAAATTTACGAAATATGGTGCAATTTTGATATGCTATGACAAAATTTAATTTGATTAATTTGACTTCCAAAATCCAAAGTTATTAAAATAATTTGCATAAAACAATTGGAATCGGAATGTTGATAATAACATATGCTGACAACAAAGAACTTAGACTTACGAACTACTACCATTACTCATATTGGAATCTCTATAATAAATGCTCCAACACACTCGATGTAAAATGGAAAATAAATCATTAATTGATCATTAACTGATTGGTTCCGCTTAAGGCAAGTGTTTTATTGGGTTAGGGTCCCACAAGAAGCACGTGAATGTTTCCTCATAGTGTATTTTGATATTGTCACCTACCGATTAATTTATTATTTACATTATTATTAGACACTTTAAATTTTAAATTTTTCAATTAGTTTTTTCTGAATTTCCTTCTGTATGTTTCCTTTTTAGTACCAGAAATATAAAACCTGAACAGATTTATATATTAAAAGAATACCAGACAGATTTATAATATTTAATATTTTTATTATTAAATTAAAATTTCCTTATAAATATGCAAATTATTTTATATCTTTTTAAAATTTATATGAATATTCAATTCATTACAAAAATTCTTGTCTCAAACTGAACAAATTTCAATCCTTTTTATTCAAAACTATATGACAAACATAAATTTATGTAAAAACTATCAATGTAATTTTAGGATTTGTTTTTTTAAATCTGGACAATATTGCAGATTTTTTTAAAATATAGTTTCCATTACAATACAAACATTTTTAGTATAATTTTTAGATATTATGTAAAATTTGCATGAATGTTTGCGTTGAGTTTATGAAGTAGAGTAACTGGGGAATTAGATTTGAAAAGTTTTGAAAAGTTTAATTTATTTAATATTTACAGAGGTCGATATTATTTTCTTTCTGGTGTTACAAATTAGTTAAGAACGCTACTACTTCCATCTTCACATGAAACTTAAAAAAGTAAAAGTTGTTAGAACGAAAGTAATTCCAAAAATATATGTAAAATATAAAAATAAAAATTATCGCTAAGTAAGAATGGAAATACAAAACAAATTAACAGGTTACCACTAACTTTATGCTTCGCAATTTATGAAAAGAACGCTACTACTTCCATTCGCTGTCACCTGTTAATTTGATGCTTAAACATTTTTAAAAAAAACAATATGTAATATAAATTATTTAATTAAATCTAACAAATAATGTTGAAAATAATTAGTTTTTCAGATGAAAATCAATATAAAATTCGCAGATGTTATATTAAAACTATATAGATTTTTTTGTAAAACGGAAATCTATTCATTTTCTGAATCCTTTTTTTTAGTAAAAGCTTGTATATTCAGTGGCTAAATTTCGATTTAACTATCTAACTTTTTTTAAAAAATAAATACGGTGTCTTGGATTGTAGTTTTTGTGAAAATAATTAATAATTTTACTTTCTTCTACCATATTTATATTATTTACATATTTTATTATTATAAATCATAATTTTACAGATATCCTTTTCAAATTTATTACATAGATAGATATATATTTTACTTCAATATAATAAAGTGAATAATATTAGGACAACCTGTATTTATATTCAAGATTTATAAAAATTATTTGATTTTTCTAACCAAAAAAACAGGATGTTTGCATAAATATCCATGAGTAATTCTAAATATTTATACCAAAATTCAGGTGATTGTGATTTTTGGTTATCTATATGTGAATACATTTATATAAAATATGATTAAATTACCCAGGACGAAAATAACAACAACTACTAAAAACATTTACAATATAGTACAAAAATACAAACGAGATGCAAATTCAGAATGGCCTGGTTTTGAGATAATAAAGGTGTCGTTTGCCTCCGAAACATAAATATATAAAACTGAAATTTTGTTATATGAAATATTGTATGATTATGTAAATATGTATATATATAAATGAAATATATATTTATACTATTGAAATTTCGATCAAAACTTTTGTTATCTATAATATTTTTATATATATTTTTTTTTTATTTATTTTAGTTCAATTTTTGTTCACTCTCAACGGATGCCAAGTTATCTTTTTGATTTTATTCTAGAATTTATATAGAACATTTTAAATATTTTGGTTAAAATAATAAAGCCTGTCAAATTTTTCGTCTATTAGATCATTTTTTAGTTTTGATATAAAATTGAAAAGTGATTTTAGATCAAAATGTGACATGGCAGGATCTTGTAGGGATTAGAATCGTTATTATGCGGAAAACTATCAATGTTTGCATTATTCTTCGAACTATTTCTTCGAATATCTTCGAATTATTGTTAGGAACTATTTCGTGGTAAATACTTCTGGCAATTTACTGGATACTACAAAATTTATAAATCCGAATATAAACAAATTATGTAAATCCTTAACGCTATATTAATTAAACAGAGGTTTAGGCTTTTTTGAATAGACCGAGTTTAAGGGTTGTGTATAAATATGATTTTCGATAGGAGATAACATTTCATTACCGATTCCACTACACAAAATTTCACTAGACTCAATTTCACTGGGAAACAATTTAACTAACATAATTTAAATTAGGTAGAAATCAATTTGGAAATATTAAGTTTACTTGAATATTTTCATTAAATTGTATCCAGTGTAATTTGTCAATGGAATTGTCTCAGCTCTCAGTAGAATTGTTCTCAATGGATCCGATATAAATATGTGTAAAGGATACCGAGACGAACTCGAAACAACTGAAAACTTTATTTGTCATTATCCGGAAAATTGATTCGGAAAATTGTTAAATTTTAAAACAAAATTGTCCTCACAACAAACCCAATTCAGATTCATATATTGACTGAAATTGAAAATTTGTGTTACGATACGTATTCGTTTGATAAATCAAAAAAAAAAAAAAATATATATATATTTATATAGATTTTTATTTTTCATCCGAATATTTGAGTAGAAATGAAATGCATAAGAATAATTTTATTTATACACAAGGGCCAGGAATAACGTAAATATCAATTTTTTTTTACGAGAAAATATTTATATATCAAAATATAGAAAAATTAAAAAAAAAAAAAAAATGGAAATATAAAAAATATGTAATAAATCGATTTATTTTTATTATATTACATATTTACATAAATTTCTTTTTATGTAAAGTTTTTCTTTTGAGGTGAAATATAACATCAGGTATCATCGAACTGTATCTGTTAGGTATTTATTTTGACCACCTGGAGTAGATTCATTGTTATGATGTGGTGTTGTGTTTTTTCTTTTACTATAGAAAAATGTTATTATGATTTTTTTTTTTTTTTGGTTATTGCTATGAATAAAATTAAGAGAAAATATATATTAGTCTTTTAAACCAATATAAATTTTTCCAATATGGAATTTAAAATTCTTTAAGGAAAAAATGTTTAAGAAAAATGTTTATTTTAAAGATTAAAATTAAAAGATTTTCTATAATTTTATTCTAATTTTGATATGTTGGAAGGATATCAAAATCCGGTAATTCGGATTTTGCAAGGTGAAATATTAAATTATTCGAAAATATGAATTTAGTTATAAACCACTTAAAAAGCATTAAATTACCATTAATTGGTATTAAGGACAGGATAACAAACTCTGTGGAAAATAACTACACATAAACTCCTCAAACACTATCAAAATTTACTAAAATTTGTGGAAGTAGCGAATAATATTTAATTGTTTTTAAGAACTTAGTAATGACCCACATTCTCCTATTCCATACATTTCGGAAATTTTTTATTGTTGCTGATGCTAAACCTCTTATTGTATTCGAAAGTACAATTAAAAAGCTATTTTGAAAATAATTCTAATAAATAAAACCTTTATTGGTTTCGCAATGTCTTCGTTGTGTATATCAATGTATCCCATCTTTTTACATAAAAGATGGGATAAACGTTTTACATAATATAAAATCCTTTATTTATATTCTTTTAACATTTATATCGATAATTAGGACGTCCAAAAAGCCAGATAATTATTCGAAAAATCGGTGTGGGAAATTGGAAAAGTAATTTTCAAGACTGGACCATTTGGAAGAGAGACTGGGGCTCGTGATGAGCCTTGATTTTTGAATTTACCAAAATTGGTTTTGATTACTCCATAATTGTCTGTAAAGTTAAATAAACCGAAGACATATCTAGTTTCTGACGGACTAATTTTCTATAATTACAATTATAATTGTAAATGCTGATGACATTCAGCTTCTATTTTAGCAAGTCTTTCTTCTATGGTACCTTTAATTCTATATAAGAAATCTTTTATTTGTCTAAATTTTCAATTATTATTTCATAAATTCGAATAATTTAATCAAGCATGTGTATAAAAATTTAAGAAAATATAAAAATCCTTATTAGTTAAAATGTAACAGATTATGTCAACTTATTTTATATTAATATACAAAACTTATCTTGATATTAAATGTTTTATTTTTGTTTTATGAATTTTGGTATTAGTTACACAGAGTATATTTTATTAGAGAAACTAATATCCTAAATTAAATTGCAAAGGATATTATTATTATAAGCCGCTTAATAGTACACAAACTTAATTTGTTTCAGTTATGAGTATATAGACCTAAATATATAGATCATTATCATTTTCATATGTAATTATATAAATAGTGTTGTTCATATTACGCAGAGACTTTCAAAGTAGTCAATAGCGTAGACAAATAAATTTGGTGTAGACAATATCGACTATGATCTGTAGACATTATCGAGTTTGTGAATCTGTCAAAGCGAAAATTATTATACAATTTTTAATTATAATAATTAAATTTATTATATATTGTCAACATTTGCTACGCGTAAGCTATGAAGTAAACATTGGACTATTATCTTACAACTCTGATTATTATAATAATATGTGTTAATAGGAGTGTTAAATGAAAAATTTCTCTTCACAGTTTATGACAGATTTATAATTAACTATAATGTTATGTGAAAAAATTCTTCTCAGACAAACACCTCGACTTTCCGAACTTCTGATAACATAAAATATGAAATTATCAATCAAAGTAAATTGCCGTGAACAATTTTATGTCGACTTCCTGCAAGTAAAGAAAAACTTTATTCAAATTTTACAATTATTTTGATATACTTTTAACCACTCGTTTCTCAAAGTCCGGTTCTCTTGAACGTACAGTTTAAGAACTATATATTATTAGGTTTGCCATAAAATTCACTAACATATATTTAAACAATTTAACGTCATTATGAGAGAATATTCAATTTCCCAGTGAGGTCATGTAGTTAAAGCAGAGGTACGGACCTCCGCCTTCCTACACTTCGTCCTGTTTGAAGATATTTGTTCAGAGTTTTTCTGACGGCCAGACTCTTGGTTTGGTGAGGACTCAGAAATCTCTTACCCAGATGTGTTAGAACATGTGTTGGAGTTCGGAAAGTAAAAAAACTATGTAAGAAAAATTAATTTTTTTCTATTTTATTCTATAACACTTTATTATTCACTTTTTATGATTTTGTCTGTTATTAGTTAGATATGATAAGAAAGAGTATACAGTAAATTACTATAGGCGTTATTAGTATCACAAATGTTCTTATTAATTTCAGTTTATTTGTAACATAATTTTCCACTTTGTCAAATATATATTAAAAGAAACTAAAAAGATTTATTAAAATAATACGATGTCAGTAGATCTTTACTATCCATTAGATATCCACTAAATTACCATAACAATGATTATTGATACAGAGTCTTCGGTGTAATATTGATAACGTTTCAAAAAATGTGAACTAATCATAAAACATCAAGAGATATTCAGGAAGATCCAATTTTAGCATATACACTACAAACAAATTGGTAAATTCGTTTGCTGGAGCAGCTACAAGGCGCCGAAGTGGTTAGTATTACAGATCATCAAGCTAAATATTGACTGGGGCAGTGGGGGAATTCAATACTCTACACAGTCTACAACTAAATGTTAGTAATAATTTTTATAAAAATCTTTCTATTTTGACAAACTCTTAAGTTTATTAACCATGTCATTAATATAATGATATAAACCGTAAAATTACATAAGTGTAAATAAGTAGTAGGTTTTGATAAATTAAAGAATTATTTATTTTTTCTTTTCCTTCATAAAAACATAAACTGATGCGCATAGTATTACAGTAAATATAATTACTTATGTTTATATATATAGTAAAATTCCTTAGAGATTTACTGAGACTAATATACAATTTTTATAAGAATTTCCTTATATATGATAACTTTGAAAATATGGTCTCTAAGGTAATGAGTATCTAAATTATTTTATATGAAAGTTTTTACACTAAAATTAACAAAAATTTGAAAGATATAATCCAAAAAATTTGTACTGTAAGTAAAGTTTAATTCAAAAAAAAATTAAATTAACAAAATAAATTATGAAATGATAATGCTAAGAAAATTTGTTATTTTATTAAATCAGGACTGTTAAATCAGTTAAGTTCTAGGGCTATTAAATCAGGACTGGTTCATCAAACTGCGATCAAAAAGATCTATTGTGTTTACTCTGTTAGTTTATAATCTCTTGATATCAAAACTTTTATATAAGTTTAGGACTTTCTTCAGATATGTATTTTAACTTTTCAAATATTAAAAACTCCTTACGAAGTGTAACTCCTTCACCTTCTTCGTCTGAGCACAATCGACAATAACTGGTAACCATGATACTAACTACTTACCGATTTTCCAATTTTCTTCAGTTAACAGTGACCTGTAAAAAGACTAGTTATTGGAAAAATCAGGCTTTTTCTCATTGCAAGCACCTCTTTGACTCTCTTTCTCGGAAATTCTTTAAACTTGCTTCCACTCACATTATGCGTAGAGAGTACTGAAACCCTATCGAGATGTAATGATAAAGTTGTAATGTAATTTAATAAAAATTCAGTAAATATGTAAATTTAATTTTTTAAAGTATTAAGCAATATTATTAAATGAAACTATTTATTAGCTGAGAAAAATATGAAGATTAATATTTAATCATAAAAAAAATAAAATCCTTCAAAATCTTTATACATTTTTAATACTATTAAAGGATCTTATAATAAAAATATCCAAAACTTTTCACTGGACTTAATCAAAAACAATTGCTCTTAACTGTGGAGTTAATAATAATAATGCTAGGAAATATTTTATCTCAAATGTTAAATTTTAGTATATACATATATAACACAACAAAATTAAAAAGGATATTGTAAACGCCTATACATAAGTACACGTTTGTTGTTGACAACAATAATATTTTATATAATATATTATCCTTTATATATGTATGTATGTATATATAATATTTTTATGTATTATCCTTAATAAATGATATGACATTATATATGAATTGCCGTATAAATTATTATAATGGAATCTTAGCCATTAATGTTAAAATAACACGCTAAACAATTGCCATAATTTTTCTATAATATTATTTTCGATTTATATAAAGCTAAATTTACACATAGAAAATTTAACAGAAAAATATGATTTAATTTATTGCAATTGTAAAGTGTTTAAATTAGGTAATAAATATATTATTTTTTAAATTAGATTTTTCAATATGAATCCAATTTTTTTTACTATAAAAACAGATTGAAAATATTAAATTAATAATACAAATTTTAATTTAGTTCATTATTAGACTAAGACTAAAGCCAAATTATTTTATACATGCTCGAAATTGTGTTAATGTTGTTGTGTAAATTCATCTTTATGGACGATTTTCTTGTAACTTATGTGTCCTTAGGCTGACGACACCAAATTACTAATTCTATATAGTAAAATAAAATTAAATGGTAAAATGTAAATCCCAATAGAGTGTACCACATTAGAGCTAGAAAAATTACTAAAGTAATAAATAATCACGAAATAAAATTTCATCAGAAGCCTTTGTTTTTTGGTTTATATGTAGACAAAGATTTATTAAAAAAAATGTATTATATGTAAACCGTACAATAATTATCTTAAAGGTACTAAATATATTATTTTTTGTTGTATCTTCTAAGCATTACTATCAATATGCTATTGCCATTAAACATTAATCATTTAAACAAACTATATTTAAATATTTTGAAATTAAAGCAGTTTTCTTCACGAATCTGGAAATGTTCATAATTGAGATTGTTGCCCTGTCTTTCAAACTATCAAATTGATCATTAGTTTTAGTATATATTCTTTTAATTCAACTAATAAATAGTTTACATCATGACTTTTCAAAATCTATTAGATTCAATATCTTGTCGTTGATAATCGATAAAGACTGGATATTACAACAAAATACTTTTATACATTTTCATCAATAAATTGGAAACTAAAATATACAATTTATTTAATATGATGAACTATTAAAAATAAAAGTAAAAAGTTTTGTTTCTTTGTCACGAAAAGAAATTGTGTTGGGTCATAAATATATTTCTTTTACTAATTCGTCTCACCGGATATAATAAAGAATTCTCATTTTTTCTTGTCCATCTTTTATTTTATGTCATTTTTGGATATAATGTGTAGTTTGAGGATATTTCTATATTATATAAAATTACGTGTTAAATACTAATAAAATTGTTAATAAAAGTATTTGTCCAAAAACTATTAAAGTTTCATTCCATTTAGATATAAATGTTATTAACTGATTGTTAATTTTCATTTAACCCATAAATAAAAGGTCACTTTTATTTTTTTGTTATATAAAAATTATAATTATTATTCGATTAATTACACTTTTAATTTGATAGGACCAATAATTTAATTTGGATACATTATTTTCAAAATAATCAGTCTCATAAAATATTTTATTTTTTAAATAATTTGATTATACAATTTAACACTTTCGCCACTCAACGTCAGGTAAATATGACATTCACGTCACATGGGTCACATATTTTATCTGAAATTTAATTATAGGATTATAGCTACAACATAAGCTCATGTTAATTATGTAACATTGGATATTTCGCTGAGACTCACGTCATAAATATGGATGACATTTTATTCGAAATGTAATTAGCTAATATTTTGCAGTAGTTTCTGATAAGTAATTTTGTTTTAATTTTTAGTTTCTGGTAGAATTACAAAACATATTTATGTGCAGAGGTCTGTGAGTAAACCTAATAGTTCAATAAATATTTAGGTTTTTTTAGGGTACAGCTTGTAAAGCAAACTGACAGAAAAAAAATAAAATTTGTATAATTAAATACTTAAATTTTGATATTTTTTCTACTTTATTTAAATAAATCAAACTATTTTATGTCACGTATGTTAATCTGATATATAGACTCTAATCCTATTCAACAAAACTCAAATTACATATTAGTGACATACATTTTATTAAAGACTCATGCCAGATATGGAATATAATTATGTGATTTAAAAATTCCAAAAAATGAGTGGATAGCGATAGTGTTAATTGACTAGCAAAATTCTGCATTGTAAGACATGTGATTTTTCACAATTAATTTAATATTAACAAATACCAAACAACAATTTTCTCAAAATATAAATATTTAAATAAAATTTCCAAAAAATTGTAAATTTAAGAATGGAATTATTAAATTCTTTGAGCAAACTGAACATAAACTTAAGAATGGACTTAGTTAGTTCTATTTATACATATTTTCTGAACCATTTCTGTAAATAAATTTTTCTTTTTGCTCTTTACTTTTTTCGTATTAAATTTCTACATAAAAGATTTTCTTTTCTTATTTAACTAAATTTTTCAAAGTATATTTGAAAATTTCTTTGCCATTACATTTTTTTTTTTTTTGAAAAATATTATAATATAGATTGAAGATGGTAGGTTTTATATACCTATCTATATATTTTTTATAAATTATTCAATGATTAACAAAATTATTATGTAAATATATTCATATACATAGCTCTATATATTTTGGTCATTTTTATGTTAAAGTAATTTGAATAGCAAAGAAATTATATTCAATGAATATTTTTGATTAAATTAATATTTCTTCATTAACATTTTAATAAAGATATTTTGAAATTTTATAAAAAAAAAATATTTAAAAAAAAATATTTTATTTGTCTTTATAATTTGTAAATAGTATACAGGTTGAGTTACATGGTAATTATGAAAAATACTTTTATAATTCAGTCTTACTCAATTAAAATTGTCTAAATTTATAATTATACTAAATATAAAATTAATATGTAAGATTTTTTGGTTTAAACCATTAAAAATTAAAATGTTGTATATGAAATTTCCAGAGAATTTCAGTTAATAATAATCAAAAATGAATCTTAATTTATAAACCAAAAATATCGTATAATTATTAATAATATGAATTAAATTTCTGTATACTTAACCTAATAATACATTAATTTTACAGGTAAAACATAAATTTTAAATATTGTCTTAACATAATCACCCTGTAAATATATTATTTAACTAATATACCAACCAGAAAGAGTAATGCAAACTTAAAATTTAATACACCTAATTGTGTAATCTTCTGAATCAGCAGATTGTTCATGAGGTGATTTAACATTTTATTTAATGTTTTGTTTAAAGAAGCGCAAAAGGATGGTTGTTATATTTGTTGTAATTCGCATGGTGTTATATATCTATAAAATAAAAGGGTTGAAAAGATATCACTGTAAAAGGATAAAATTGTACAATATTTTATATGTATGAAAAAGTCCTTTAAAATAAAATCTACCAACTATAACAAATTTTATACATAATATTTGTCTAGATCTATTTTTCTCTTACATCCCTTTTTTTTTTATATAGTATAGTCTCTGTTTGTAGTTTTTATTTTTATTATTGTACCAAGGATATATTCTAAATATGGCGTGACGATGATGATGAAGACAATATTGGTTTGGGGTGTACAATGGTTGGTTAGCGGTTAAAGGATATGGAAGAGTTAATAAAAACCAGACAAAAAATATATATACTATCACTGTTAAATGACTACAAAAATACAACTTTGTTGAGGGTGGGAATTTGTTATTTAGTTATATATATATATTTTTTTTATTTTTTACTTACAAACATTGAAAATATAAATTCAAAATAAGCAATGAAGAAGGGTTGACTAACAAATTTGATTTTTTTTTTTTATAACGTTGTTAAATAACGTGACTAAAATTTAAATTATTATTTTGATGTTGTATATATATATAAAAAAAGTAACTTCTATTAGTCTAACTCTCCATAGTGTCTTTTTATATAATTTATTATCATTTGATATCCAGAGATTTTGATGTTTTATATGAAATTTACATAATTGTTTTATGTGAATTTTAATTTTTTTTATAAGTGCGAGCTAGTTTATTAGTTTTCTTTTAAAAATGTGTAAGATCACATTTAAAGTTTATTCAAGCTCTAATAGAATTAAACGAAAATAGAAACAGGTTCTCTAACGCTAACCTCTACTAAACTAAGAAGAGTTACATACAAAATTAAAGTTTTTCATTAATAATCATTTAATATTTTGCATTATTAATTTGATTTTACATAACTTATATATTTTGAGAAAATATAATTATTTATTATAATTTTAAAATTGTATGTTAATTGAAAATAATAAATTTTCACTTGTTGCGCCAACAGAATCTATAAAAAATAATCTTTTTTGTGTTTACAGCGCTGCTGTGAGAGAATTTTGTACATTATTTACTTCCATAAGTTATTTGGTGAGAAATATGTGATAATAAAATATCAGTGTGATACAAAAACAAAACAAAACAAAAACAAAAAGTATATGGCGAAATGTCATTTTTTGTGTTTTGATTTTGACATTTGACAGTTTAATATTTATGAATGAAATCAAAAAGTACAAAGATAATTTTAATTTTATTGTGGTTGTAAATGTAAAGCAAAAACATTTTTTATTTTATATTTAATTGGTTTTAATAAAATCTAAAAAACAGTAAGAACAAAAGTAATAATTATAAAGTTTTAATTATAATTAAGAATTTAAGGCAATATTCTAAAATAATTTATTTTTCACCATATAATTACAAATTTACATAAAAAATTTACAAAAAAATCTTATCAAAATTTATTATTTATTATTGTGTTTTTAAATTAATTTTGATAATTTGATAATATTTTTTTTGAAAAAAAAAAAAATACTGATAAGGATTATTCACTAATATTAAAATTTAAATTTTTGTTCAAAATCTTGTTTTGTGAACAGAATTATAATTGTGACAAAAATTGTTGTTATCGTATATTCTAAAAAAATAATAATTATAATTTAATAATTTAATAATACAATCAAAGAAAAAAAATTAATTATAAATATTGTTTTGTTAAATGTAATAAATAATATATCTTTGAACATTGATCTATACTATATTCTAGATACATATATAATTAAATTAATCATTTAGCCTTTCATTGATATCCAACATTAAACTGTGCTTTTTCAAGTACAAATTTTGATTTATCAGGGGTGCATTAGCATTAACTTTTAGTGGCTTATATATAAATGTGTAGCAAAACCAGCAAAACGGTTAGAAATTATAATTAATTAAAATAATAGCGTAGTTTAAAGCTCATATCAACGATTTAACACCGTAAGAACACATAAAAGTTCAACTATTACCACATAAGGTATAAATGAAATTCGACCGATAGGTAAATTGGTTCGGAGTTCAATTAAATAATTATAATAATTAAATACAAAACCAGTAAAGTTATTAATTTTAATTATTTTGTAAGTGGATTTTCTTCAATAATTTAAAAAAAATAGAAAACTTTGGATTGGTTTTACTATCAATTAAGTTTTTTTCTCCATCTAATTATATTTTAAAATTCAACTTGATTAGAAATTCAGTTTTATTTTATTAATTATTTGAATTTAATATTATAAGTTAATACTTAATAATTTTGAAATGCATAAGAAACGTATTAATACTAAAACAGAACAATAATTTTATCGGCTTCTCATTTCATTATTACTAAAACCTAGTTCTGTTATTTAAATCAGTTAAATAAAATAATTAAAATGTTTTATTAGTAACAAACCAGTTAATTTGAAGTTCACGACCTACAATTAATTAAAATGATTTCTAGTATTTTATAATAATTATTTATATAGGTATGAACACTTTTTTAAATATAGTAACCTAACCAATTGGAATGATACGCGATCGTTATTTTGTTTGATTTGATTTGTATATTATTATAAATTAAAATTTTATTTGTAAAATTTGTAATTTTTGCTAGTAATTTACTATTACAAACAATTTGTATTTTTTGCTTGGAGTCTACTATTTACGTTACAAACAAGTGCAATTATATATTTATGAAAAATGTAATTAAAATAATTAATTAATTTCAGAACCTTATTTTAATTTGGTGGGAAAATACATGAACAATCAAATTCAAAATAATATTATACATTTTTTTTATATATACATTCTTTTTAATAAATCATCAGCAAATACCTAAACGTTGTTAGAAAAATGACAAATGGTCAAAGCAAATTTCTTCCTATAACTGTAACATGTCAACAATATGTACATCCATGGACTGATAGTTGTTGGAATTCGTCAGCTGGTTTAATTTTACATTCGTTTGAGCATAGTGCCAGAATTTATACAGCAGTTTATTTGGTAAACATTTATAAATTGTAATTTTATGAAATATATAAAATAGCTCGTAGGTAGTAACAATGCAACAGCTTGAAATTGACTCCTAGTTATATAAATAAAATAAAAAGTTATTACAATTCTCAATTTATGGGAAATGTTAGCATGATATAGAAAATTACAATCACAATATTTAAATACATTTTGATCAATCTTTTAACCGAACGATTTGGAAAGTATAAATTAAATTTCAAATATTTATTGGCCATAAACTTATATTAAAGAAACTTTGTTAGATCCTAATTATAATCAAAATTCAAATTTCGGATACAAACAATGATTTTTGTCCAATTAATAAATATTTTGTATGATCGTCAATTTTTAATGCTGCTGCTGACTGCCTGCGTATAACGTTATGTATTAATAAAATTGATTTTTATTTCTTTATATATTATCGTCATTCCTACTATAGTTATCATTATTAATGCGTGGTCGTATACCAACATTAAATGATCTTCAACGTACATTTTTTGGTATATTACAATCAACTGGTTTTCTAGTAACAAATGGTTTTTCATATTTATTATATGCTTGTTGGATACGAAATATCCTTGGACAATTTTATTATTATACAGTAGCATTTACACCAGCATTTTTAGCTAGTTTAACTGCAATTATGGTTGAACGTCCTACAAGACGTCCATTATTATCATTATATGTTGCCAATTTAGCAACAGAAACATTATGGCGAATGGCTGAATCACGTGGTTTAGTTAAATCAATACCATATGGACAAACAATAATATTTGGTTTAAGTACATCATTTTTATTATATATTTATCGTTTGGGTTTACATAAAACAATTGCCAAGGATTCATTATTTAATATATTAAAATTTGTTATTGGTAATGAGGAAGAAGGTAAAATAAATAAATTAAATTTATTAAATGAATTTAATGATAATAATGAAGAAATATTACAATCAAATGATGAATTATTACAAAATGATAATAGTATAAATAGAAGAAATATAAATAATTATCAAAATATATCGATATTTATTAAAATTTATACAAAATTTATAAATTATATAAAAACAATGCCAAAACATAAATCATGTCCACATAAAAATAGTTGTACATATTATTCAATAAATGGTGGATTAAAATTATTTACAATTGGTTTTGGTCTACAAGTAGCACTTAAATTTGCATTACAAATAAAGAAAATATTTCAAATAAAATTGAAATTTCGTAAAACATTTTTTAATATTGGTACATTTAAATTGGGTTTATTTTTGGGTGGATTTTCATTTTTATATAAGGTTTGTTTTGAAAAATTATTGTTAATTTATTTAGAGATTATAAAATAAAATAATTTGCATTATTTTACAGTCGTTATCATGTTTTTTAAGACATTTTTCTGGTACTGATCATCCAATGCATGCAATACCAGCCGGTTTTGTAGCTAGTTTTGCATTTACACAATATCCAGATGTTACAATTGCTTTATATGCAATGTGGAAAATGTTACAGGTTTGTTTTAATGTTATTTTAAATTTAAAATAATAGTAAAATTTAGAATAATTTAACATTTTTATTATTTTACTGTCCGAATAGCATCAACGCACATATGTAAATTCTACTCCCGATTTTACTCTATTCATTTTCAGTTTATTTCGAAGAATAAGTTGGAAAATAGAAACGAAACAATTATAATGAAAACTTAAACTTTATAAATAATATTAAATCTGTAAAGAAAGAATAATCTTATATTTTATTGAATTTGTGAACCAATTAAGATTCTGATTTCAACTGTGAATAGTTCCGACGATTTCCTATTAAATAACTTTCCTATAATTTCGGTTAAATTTATATGAAAGGTTTTTTGGAAACTTCTTCAAATTAAATTTTAAAATTTCTATTACCTTTTAATTATTTTCTCGAGTCGTAATCTCGACTTTTACCCAATACTATGACAACCTTTTTACTGTTTTCTATAATTTTCCGCTTATAAAAGTCTACAAATAAAAATTTCAGATATTCTACACAATTGGTGTTAGTAAAGGATTATTACCAAAAATTCCAGGATTTCCAGTACTATTATTTTGTGCTAGTACAGCAACCCTATTTCATGCAGCTGCATTAGAACCACAAAATTTACGTCCTAGTTATTGGAAATTTTTAACATCAAACTCTGGCGGACGGTAAATAATATTTTATTTAAAAATTTATTAAATTTTTATTTAATTTTATTATATTTTATTTATTTTTTTCCCGAATTAGTGTTGTTCATATGGATCGTAGATGGTTTGAATGTTATGGTTTGAATTCACATAAAAATCTTTTAGATGTTCTTAAAAAAACAAATACAGAAAATTCACCAATTAAATATATATTAAGTTAAAACATACGAACAAAAATAATGATAATTTTTTTTAAAAAAAAATAATTAAAATAATTACTTATAATTTTATAATAAATTGGAAAATTTTCAATATATATTTTCATATATTTTGTTGATTTTCAACATAAATTCCAACAATCGGATTAAAATGAATTTCCCGAAAATTGGATTAAATTAAATGGAAACTGGAGAATATATTATCTGTCGGGATAACGTATTGAAAATCGATTTTTTTTTTATTATTATAATTACGAATTTTTCTTTAAATTTTTGTAAACAAAAATAAATAAATAATATAAATAAATATTAAAGGGGAATAAAATTTGAAAATAAAAGATATTCTTTAATTTTAAAGGTTTTTTTTTTTTTATAAAATTTAATGAATTTTAAAGTGGTTTTTCTTTATCTAAATACTTTAAATATAATTTTCATATTTATTATAATATTCAATGAATTTTCGTTTCCTTGTAAAGTGGTAAAAACAACAACCGAAAACAACAAAATTTATTTGTCCTAAATTTATACAAGTGAAAAGTTTGTTAAAAGTTAAATTTTTTTGAAATTCATTTTTATGAAGGAAAATATTTTATAATTAAATTTTCCGAGGCTTTTGTAATAAACACCTTAAATTCTGTCAAGAACGTCATGTTTTTTGGCATTGTTTTTAGCGAGTTTATGTACCTAATTTGTCACGATTAAAAACCAGATCTTGAGACAGGGAAAACGCGAACTTTTATCAAAATTATCAAGTGAATAAATGAAAATGAATTAATATATAAATTTAAGAGTATTATTCATTTTAATTAAACGATGATAACAAAATTTAAATTTAGAATTTTATCCTATAAAATAAAATTCGAATGAAATTATATAATTTTAAAACAAAATATGAACGTGTTCTTAAACCGAATTAAAGTTGAACGTTACAAATTCGATTTTAAAAGCGAATTAATGTTCAATTTTCATGTTTTTCATACTATTTCATAATGTATTTAGTATAAGGCGTTCATATCTTTCATATGAAATCCGAATTAAAATCAGCAAATTAACGTCACAAGACATTAATTCATTTTTAAAATAATTTTTTTCGATGCTGAATCAAAACCAATTAAAAATGATACCAAAATTGATAAATTGGCGACGTTAATTTCTCTGGCTTTATGCTGTGCCCCAATTTTAATACAATTTTTTTTTAAATTTGAAGTCATGAATAATATTACAGACTAAATGGAATTAATATAGAAATATTTTAAATTATAATATTTAAAAATGTTCTAAAATATAATTTAAATTTTCTATATAAATCAACAAGAATATTTAAATATTTTATTAGCATATACACTTGAAAGAGGTAGAGGATTTATACAAATATTGAGGAAAAAAAAATAACTTTATTTAAATGTAAAATCAGTGTAGAGTAAAAGGTTTTTGCCTTAAACCCTTTAAAAATATAATTTAGGTATTTTAATATGTATATAATATAAATATACATATAAAGCAAAAATATTAATTCTGTTTGATCCTTTTTCTTGTTTAAGTAATAAATAATAACTAAGGTCGAGGGGGTGCCTGTTAAATTTTCATATTTATATAATAATATTGAATATATGTTTCTTTGTTCTGTATAATATTTAACAGAAAAAACGTGCCATGAAGAAGGAGATTTTCATTATTTATTTAAAACGTATTTTAATTAGTTGTCAATCATTATTAAAATTTAAATATTATACGTTTTTTTGTTGTTTTTGTTTTTAATTTTCGCATCATCATCATCGAATCATGATTGTGAGAGCATTAAATTTTCAATGTTTGATTAAAAGGTATTTTTGGTTAAATATGTTTTTGAAAGTTTTAAAGGTTAATATTTTTTTTGTGTGGTAACATTTTGTTGACAAAAGATTAACTATTTCTGAGGTATATAAGAATAAATTAAAAAAATTAAGTTCATAAAAAAAACTATACCTAATTAGAAAAAAATAAATAAAATAAGTTTTTAAAAATCAAAATTCCGATAACTAAGCAAAATTTTCATTAGTCAAATAATGATTTGTATCCTGATTTATATATTAATTAAGGGATACACCGATTGTCGACACATTGCAAAAATTGACTTTATTAAAAAATTAAATTAATTTTTCAGCATTTTATTGGTTACAAA
The DNA here is from genome assembly GCA_963920725.1 of Rhamphomyia laevipes. NCBI lineage: Eukaryota > Metazoa > Arthropoda > Insecta > Diptera > Empididae > Rhamphomyia > Rhamphomyia laevipes. Next base: position 54,600,713 of record OY987257.1, read on the forward strand.
CTGTACAGGACTTTAGCCCATTTTTAGCCCCTTTTTGCTACTACATATTCTCGTGAACCCTACCATGAAGTAGGTTAATTTAGATCCGTCCCGTGACGTTAAGGAAATGTACAATTTCCGTAGGCCATTTACTGGCTAAACCGCTAAACTAGTTAAAGATAGTATTTACTAAGAGAGCAATGACTGCAATGTATAAATTGACGAATAAAAGATAATAAGTTTTTTTTTTTTAATTTTGTACATTTTTGTAGATATAAATGATCATAAAATTAAATTAGAAAATTCAAAATATTTTCCAGACTGTCTGTCTTCTGGATATAATGTAACTCTTCTTCATATTGTTAACGATTTTCCTTACATATTTTATTGTAGACAAAATATTTTCCAGGCTGTGCATTTAATATATAAATAAAAGTGAAAATTGTGTAAGTTTTGACTAAAACTAGTCTAAAATAATTTAATCAATAAATGTAATGTCATTATTATTATATGCAACTATTATATATATTATTAGTAAATTTATATAGAATTATAACTCATTCATAAATTTTCAATATTAATTAAAAACTAAATTAAAATTATAGTGGAGATATTAGCAGAAATTACTTAAGAAAATAGTTTCTATTGAAGCCGAAGGAATGGAATTATATGATGTAATCGTTTTACTGAAATTTTTTATTAATTGTTTTTCCAAGTCAAATTAGCCTTTTTCGAAATCATATACTAAATTGTGATCTCCAAAAATTTTTGATATTTTTTTTAGTAAATAAATGCTTCTGAATTTATAGCTGGAAGTCCATCACATTTTAGTTTATGTTCACAATATTTTGACGCTTTTTGTACTATCTTGCTGATATTTATATATATAATTGTAATAGTGGCAGAAATGGAATATTTTTATTTAATAATATTTTAATACATTGATTGAAACTTTAGATAAAACTTAATTTAAATACGCTGCATACAAACAAACCAAAAATCTGTTAATTTTGGTACAGAGAAAAGGACCACAAGTTATTCTATTTAATGTAAAATGTTAAAATATCAAACCACAAATATTGTCGGTTTTATGAGCACATTTGAAAAAAAAACCTCTAATTCTATCTTATATTGCACTAAGGGTCTGATTAAACAGAGTGTCTGTATTTATCTCTATATTTGGATATGAACTGTAAGAGCACAAAAAGTTTTTGCTGCAGATTAAGATATCTCTGATGTCTGAAACAGATTATATTATAATTATAGATTTGAATCAAAAAGTTTGATAACCGAAATCAAACTTTTTCAATTAAATTTTAAAATATTGATAAATTTTTTGGGTTTGTCCATTTAACTGAATATTTTGAACTGAATTTTTTGAATTTTAATAATGGGACCTTTTGTATAAAGAAATACATTTTATAAATTATAAAATTGAATGCTTTATAAAAGTGCAAGAATCTAAGTTTAAATGATTAATGACATTATATACTAATAATATCTCTCTCTAAGCTTGTTTCCGCTGATCCAAACAAATAATCAGCTTAATTTGTATGGCACCGGGAAGATGGAGCTTGTATCTAATATTAATTAGGATTAGATATTCCATATTCGATTAATAATATCTAGTAAATATATTTGTAATTATTCATTTTTATATATTTACAAGCAACCTGAATTAAATTAAAACTAACTTAACAAATCATAAAACAAATTGGTCCTAAAAGTCACTGACCATTTATATAATTATACATAAATACATAAAATCGTCCTAATTTCAAATTCAATTGGGAAAATATATTTTTTTTTTTAATAGCTTATTTTTATTGGCCAATTTAAAAAAAAAAAATTTAAAAAAGAAAATTCTAAGAAAAATTCCATTAAAGAAAATTTCCAAACTAAATATTTATTTAAATTTTTTTTTTTTTTATATAGCTACGACGATTTCGTTAACACTAAAAATTTTTGGTAATATACTTTGAATAATTTTTATGGGTTGAACATTTTATTTTTTTTATTTGATAAAATTTTCTGATAAATTTAGATAAATTTGCAAATAATCTTTTTCATTTTTTGTGAATATTTCAAAAGAATTTATTTAAATGACGATATAAAAAAAAAAAGAGTAGAAAATTGTGAAAATCGGCTGAAAACTTGCAGATAAAGCATAAAATAAAAAAATAAAAATATTTGAATTATATGAAAATTGATGTTAATGTTAGAATATCTATTAGGAAAATTGTAAGGGGTGATTCAGTTTTGAATTATTTATGTTGTTATTAAAATATTTTATTGTAAATTATTTGTCAAATTAGTCAATTTTAAAATTCAATACGAAAAATATGAAATTTTATATTCGATTTTACTGAAATTAATAATTAATTTAAGTGGAAGAAACACTAGAGACTAGAGAACTACTTCTCTGTCAATTTCTTGACTGAGGAACGTCATTTCTTCACTGACATGGAAGGAGACGGGCAAGTTAAAACTGGCTTGACTAATTGCGTTCATAGGTAGGTCGTAGGTGAATTGAAATGATGTACTTTATGGTAACATATTTCAACTGACTTCCGTGTTTTATCTGCGTGGAAGGGTTTTTGTACCCTTCCCTCTCTTCAAACCAATTTATTTATAACATTTCCAAGTTAAATTGATATTAAATCAAATCTATTTAGACTTTTTTCAAGTTAAATTAGTTCTTTCCCTAATCAAATTGATTTTTTGATTTAAAAAAAAGAAAATTTGACTTTTAAGAATGACGAATTGCATAAATCTTTAATAGGCTTCTTACAAACATGAACAAACATTTTTTTTTTTGAAGCTGCTGTGACATACCCCTTATAAAATTATATATGTATGTAAATATATAATATAAAAAAAAAAAATTAAAAACTTTTTCAATTTGAATCAACATTTTTTATATAATATTATAATATGTCTGATGGTGGATGTGTATTTAAAGTGTTTATCTACAAAAATCTAATATTGACTTAAAATAAATATAATTTCAAATATTTCTATTCTAAAAATTTATTCAATTTTGAAATATTGTTAAAATGACTGAATTTTATATAAAATTATTATATAGAAATGATTTTTTATTGTGGCTTTTGGTTAAAATTTTGGTATTATTAAATAAAACTAAAGAACAACTTTCATTTTAGAAAGCTAATGAAATAAGATTGATTGGTATTTTTTATATTATTAATTAATTTGCAATAAAAAATAAAATGATTTAAATTTTAAATATGAAATTGAAACTTTATATATTAAACAATTTTACTACATAAGGACTAAAAGTTTTAATACAGTACCGAAAAGGGTTTTAATTGTAGAGTTTATAAAAATATTTATAAATTTGATGCCAAAGTTTTTTCGTAATACAATAACTTTTTAACAGCATTTAAAAAGTTCACGTTACTAATAAATGATATTGGATTTTTTGTTGTGAATCACGTCACATAATATTGCTCACATTTTATCAGATATGTAATTAGGTAAAACTTTTCGATAGTGACTGGTAAGTAAATTTGTTGTACCTTTTTAGTTTCTGGTAGAATTACACAACATATTTAAGGGGCAGCGGTCTTGTGGGTAAACCAGTAGTTAAATAAATATTTAGGTTTTTTGGGGATAGTGCTTATAAAGTAGTAAATAAAACTGATATAAAAATAAAATTTAAAATTTTAGTATTTCAACTTTATTTGAAGAAATCAAACTATTACACCACTTCTATGTAACACTAATCCTAAATTATGTCAAATATATCAAGTCATAATATCAAGTGACATAATATATGTCAAATATATCAAGTAACATAAAAATATTTTAAAGCGTCATGCCAAATATATGGAATATAATATTTTTTCTTCTTGATTTTCCACATGAAACCAAAAAAAATGCATTAGTGGCGAACGTGTTAAGCTATTACATGATTGATCAATTTTTTTTTAACATTTTTTATAATTTATATAAAATTTTCCTATTAATGTAAAATTTTAATTACAATGTCAATGAATTGACGCTTAACACTGATAAATTATAGACCAGTACTACAATAAATGTTTTGATATTTTAATAAAATTTTTTGTAAAATGATGTTCAATTGTCTGTATATGTCTAAAAATTTTGTAAAGTTTTCATTCCGAATGAATAATTATATATATACGTTATGTATAAATATTTGAAATTTAATTATGGACCCATCATTATCATTAACCAAAAAATTCGCACAAAATTTTAATATACAATTATCATTTTAGTATACTAAATGTATGGCTTGAAATGAACTTTCTGGATATAGTTAATAATATATATATACGAAAAAATATAACCATCATCATTAAATGATGATTTTCCTGGCAAAAGAATTCAAATGATGGTGAAAATTATTATTATACATAAAATGAATGATAAAATTATTGATATTTACGTAAAATGTTTGGTGGTGACGGTTCATTGGTTCGTTTTGGATGTGAATTGTATAGTTATGATTTTTTTTTTTTCCATTTTTGGGTTTTTGCAATTTAGAAAATATAAAAGGAAATTATTTCAGTTCATTTGAGAATTTGAATTGAAAATTTGAATCTTTTTAAATAAAAATTATCTATATATAAATATTAATTATTTTAGAAATTTTTTATAATTTAAATTGATTGTATTTAGTAGAATTGCATCTAAAATTTATATTTTAAATATTTCTTTATAGTTTTATATTATAAATTTAAAAATTTTGTATACTAAAAATATTTAAAATTGATAACGTTATCAATCATTTCTCATTCTCAGGTAGTATAAATAAATATTTATCTTGTATTGGTTAGCATTTCAGTTTTAAGCTCGTTATACATATTCCGATCCAACTGAGCTGTACAAGATACAATTTAACTTTAGGGTCGAAAATGCTGTCTCTTCATTTGAATATTAGTCCTAGGATGAGAGACAAAATTTTTATATTACTTTCAGAACCTTCCCGCTTCGGTTATAATCCATATTCTGAAGTTTCATTACAAAATATTTGAATGTCTCAATACAGTTTACAAATTTTTTTTTTGTAAATTTCTAGTTTATCTGTAAAAGTCATTGCTTAGATATAGTCCGTCATGAGCGGGAAAAAGTCTGATATGTTCCTTTTATATTGATTTATGTCACGGCACCTTAAATTATATCAAATAGAAATTATTATATTAATTAAAAAGTAACCAGCTTATTATTACATATAAATTCCATTTCTACTGAATAAATTTTAATCAAATTTTAATTGGTTTTATAACCAACCAATAATTACAGTCAATAATTAAAGCCAATAATAATTATAACATTGGTAAAATTTACAAAATAATTTAACATAAATATTTAATTATTATTTTATCAATTCTTCATTTTAATCTAACATTTTCAATTTAAGTTCATCGAATCATTTTTAGAGTGCATCCTTTGTAAAATAAATTTGATTAATATGAATTCAACCTATAATTCTAAATACTTTCTCGGTACTATGACTATGAATAACCTATATTATAAAATACAGAATTGAAATTTCAACCAAAATAAATTGGTATAAAATTGATTTGTCCAACCAAAAATTATTGTTTGTAAATTAAATTTTTGTGTCCGCCTTTAATATTTTTGATGTAATTTAAGGTCTTTTTGGGAAAATGGAGAGATAGTCTAAATTGTGATGGAGAAACTGAAATAAAATTTATATATAAAAAAAAATAATAATTTAAATTTAAAATGTTAAATTCCATAAAAATTATATAATGATTTATATCATTTTGACCGCAAAATTTTGCCAGAAAAAAGATGAATCTCGATCGAAACTGCAGATTATTCTGCTCGTGCATTTTAATTATTAAAAAAATCGTTGAAGAAGAAAAAACCATAAACTAGGAAGAAGAGGGTTTATAAAATACGCTTGATAAACGGTTGCAGATTAGTACATGGATATGAAAAATAAATATCCTGTACAATTCTTTAAAAATACACTTCATTAATGTTTTAAATTTTAAATTTTTATAATTTATATTCATTTTGAATAAAATTATGATTTCAGTTTTGATTGTGATGGAAAAAAATGCTAGATTATACCAAATTATTGTGAAAATTTAAGAAAACCCTAGTAGTACTGTCAGTGGCATCGCAATGAAAAGTAAAGTTGAATTTTAATTTTGTGATTTTCATGTTTTTTATACGACTATAGAAATACAATGTTTCTAGTCCACACATTTTAACTTTTGCGATTGGAATTTTTACGTTTTTCATAGAGTCCTGGTGATATTTATAAATTATACATAAGGTTTATATAATTTATATCGATTTTTTGTAAAAAAAGGGCACTGAGACCAAATCACTTTAGAATGGAACACTTTATTCGAACAAAATTATTAAACAAAAACTCGTTTTACGGTTTTTATCCTTCATCTTATATCACTTTTTGCCAAATAAAAATCCTTAACACATTTTTAAAAGACTAATGGACGGCTACACCGCCACCTTTATAAATTACATATTTTTAATGTTTGCAAATTGATTTATTATAATGTAAAATATTAATATTCTTAATTATATAATTTTCGTATAATTTTCGTATCATTTTTAATTCCTTTTCAAAATGATATCCTATCCGAATTTAATGATAAACAACCAAAAACAAAAAATTATTTATAATTAATTTTTATAATTAAATTATACATCATTATTTTGAGGAGATGATTTATGAATTATTTCACAAAAGTTAAATTTATATAATAATTTTTGTCCATAAAAGGAGGGAAAAATTATAATTCTTATACTAAAATTGTGTTCCATAAAAAAATAAATCTATTAATAAAATTAATTATTCTTTAATGCCAATGTTAAAATCTTGCATGAGAGAAAAAATATATAATATTTTTTTTTCTTTGCCAAGCTCATTAGTAAAATTAATTAAATTTTTCGGAATATATGATAAAATGACTGCAAAAAAAAATTATGTATGAGACTGAATTAGATACATTTAGTTTCTCATATATGATTTATGTTTAGCACAGAGCAACATAAGTCGTTATGTCTGAGCAACATAAGTCGTTTTTTTTCTTCGAAATCCTTCTTTGAATTAAATTCAATTATAATAACCATTATAAACATTTTTTTTTGTTTTTAGTTTTCTATTAATTTTGTAATTTCGAAATATATTTTGATAGAATAATTGATTTTTATATTTAAAAGAAGAAATTTTCTTAAATTTAGGTTAAAATTATCGATAATTGAAGGTATTAATGTAAAGAGAAATCAACTTTGGATTTCTAAATTGTTTGTTAGTTTAGCTAGTTCCATTTTATTACTTTAATAAGATAGTAAATATTATCAATTCTTGGTAAATAATATTGTCATAATATCTCAAGCAGCGAAACAAGAAAAATTATTTAAACTTAAGTTAATATTCCCTAATTAGTAATTTTATTAATTATGTTAATTTTTAAGGCATATAACAAAAAGCTCCTTATATTTTACAGGTCTATAGTCAAATTTTGTAAATTTTATTTTCAGGGCTAAAAAATAAGTCACAACTTTCTTTAAGAACGAACCTAATGTAATAATTAAAACAACTCGCAAGGAATGTCGACAAGAAATTTCCTATGAATTTTCTATTATTTCATTTCCTATACAATTTCTCTTCTGAAATAAAATCAAAATGTACAAAAACATTTTTCTTTGAGAGTTGAGAAGTCTCGTGAAATGGTTTACATGCATGTCGAAATAAATTCGAAATTATAGCCATATAGATATCAAAAACAAGGATCAAATAATTCATAATTATGTCCACCGCATAGTAATTTGTTATTAACAGCACCCTTATAACAAACAGTACTTTGTAAAAATAGTGCACCTTTAAAAATTAAGATCTTTTACGAAACCAAAAATGTAATTTAAATAATTCGAAATTTTGATAGGCCCCTATAAAACTATCAATCATAAATTTTACACATACCAGAACTATCTCACAAAACTACAATATATCGAATTTCATTTAAAATAAAGATGATAATTACAACATGCTGTAGAACGACACATGAAATATATGTACATCGGAATGTTTAGTATGAACCTATTAAAGCTATCAAACTCATCTTTGTCGGGCATCAATTGAGTTATGAGATATTGCTGGTCATATATATAAGTGAACTTCTAATAAATTCTGAAATATTCGTTAATTTTAATATTATATTTAGGTTACTTTTTTCTAAAATACTTTGTAATGTAATGTAAAGGTTATTATATGTAAAGGTTAATCTTCAGAGTCGATTATCATGAAACCACACTTATGACACACTTTGATTAAATTATTCGAAGCACATGAGTCCCGATTAGAATGGCTTTTTTTTGGCACAATCCTAGATTAGTTATGAGAATCGACTGAAAAGGAAATCCTTACTATATTTGTACTATGACAAAACTTTTAAACCAAACTTTTTCTCATCAAATCTTTGAATTAAATCATTAAAACTTAATTAAAATAAAATTATTTAAAAGATAATATTTTACTGGTTACCATCAGACCTTTAATTTTAATAGGAATATAATTATAATGTGATATATTATTTTACATTTTAATTGGATTATATTTTTTATTTTAGTTACCGATTTCATAATATTTTCATTATTTAACAAACAAAAAATTGAAAATTATTTTTGATTAAATATAATTTTCAGAATAATGATAAGAAAAAGAAAATTTTTCTGAATGCCATAAAGATATTGTAAATATTGTACATATAAAACTATTTAATGATACATTTTTATGTTATACGAGTATATAATTTTTCTTTTTTATAATATAAAGAGCAACCTTATAAAATTTTAATTAAAAATATATAATGGATCTGCAAAGTTATCCAGGTATCCTTTAGGGAGTAAATTGGATGCATTTACTTGTATACTCTCAATTTGTTAACATCAATTTAACAGATTAATTTTTTTTTTTATATATTTTTTTATATAATTCTAACCAGGGATGTATTTAAAATATGTAGGGTTTTTGAATTAGAATTAATTTTTACAGACTTTTATCATAAGTAACGACGTAAAGTTAAAATTCTTCAAACCAATTTTTCGAGTCGTGTGAGAAAAAAAAAATTTAATTTTCGAGTTCTTGTTTGTATGCTTGTAAGCAAATGTGTATACGCAATAATATCATTATCATTAAAAATTGACATACCATCGGCTAAGAATTTGTATGCTCCAGATACGACATTCAATTGATTTTGATTAAAACAACTTTTACTTTTAAGTATAAACATGATTTCCATCAGCTTTAAAAAAGGATGTGGGATAAATTCCATACTAAATATCAGAATTAGCTTTTTTGGTAATTATAATGAAAATTATAGAATACAACAGTTAAATGACAAATATTTACGAAACCATTCATGAAATTGCCTTTTCATAAAATCGACTCTGTTCATGTTCAGCAGATTATAATATTTTTCCATGGAGTACATTTTAAATATTTTTATCTACTTTGTTTATTGTAAAATGCCATAAACTCGTATTCGTTCTTACCATTTGATATTTTCCGTTTTGTATATTTAACATGGTATATACTAATGTAGCCCAGGTATAGTGTATTACACACGTATGGACAAAGTTAAAGGAATCAACATTAAATATATGTCAAACTGTTTACATTGATATTAGTTACAAAAACGTATTAACCAAAATCAAAATATTGATTCTTTAATTTAAATATATTTTTCAATATACTTTGTGAATTTGTGATTACCAGATGAAATTTAAGGTTTTTTATTAATTTTTTGAACATTATAGAAATTGACAATTAATTCCGAAACAGAAGATTTCTTATCATTCGAAAACGATCAAATAGGAGCTTCGAAGTTAATCAATTATCAATCAAATAACAAGCTTGAGAACAAGCGAATTGGTATGATTAATAAGAGTATATTCATTTCTTTAAGACTTCTCTAACTTCATTTTCTTTAATTGTTCAAAATCCTCAATGGATTAAGCTTAGTAGACATAGCCATACAGATTAATTTATGAATATAGCAACCTCCTGAACAGTAGAAGCCGTAGACAGACATTTTAAATACAAATTATTTAACTAATTAAACATTGAAAGATGAAGATTGCAATTAATTACTTAAATTAATGAATGTGGATAGAAATGTCAAAATTTTATCATTATATTTCTCAGGTCTTTTAATTTTCTCCCAGGTAGATTTATACTTAATTACCACAACATTTTACCCTTCTTTACCAACGTTTAAATTAAAGCAAATTTGAAATGCATTATTTGTCCAGCAAAATTTTGTCTAAAACCATTAAAAATTCTATAAAATTTATATTTAAAATATAATTTCTTAAATTAACTTTTGAACTGTTTTAATTGTGAAGTAAAACTTAAGTTTTATGATTTATATATAACATAAAATTACACAAAATTTGTAAAAATTTTATAGATATAATACTTTAAAAATCACATTTACAAAATTTATTTATGAGAGAAGTTTTCATGAAATTTTCATCTTTTTCATTTCTATTATATAAGTACAAAAAAAAATCTTTTTTATTCTATTCTTTAAAATTTTCTATATAAATAAAAGATATGAAAATTTTCCCATTTTAAATACATATAATAATTCATATTTATATAAAAGAAAGAATGAATATCTTTTTAAAAATAAATCAGTTAATATTCAATATTTTATCTTCTATATTCATTTTTTTTCATATTCATGTTATAATAAAATTTAAATTTATCCAGATAATTTCAATCTTTTGTTTAGTTTCATCACAACAAAACTTTAAAATCTAAATTGAAATTAGTTTCATATAACAAATTCATAAATTTCAAAGTAAAAAATGTTGAATTTAATAATTAAAAGTATAATTTAAAAACTTTGTAATAAAATTTATATTAAAATGATGAAACATTAAAATTATCTATACTTGTGTGATTCATAAAGATATTTATGTTTTTTTTAACTTTTTTTTTTTCGTAAAACTTGAAAGTTTTTAAAGAGGTAAAATTAACGTAAAATTTATGTTTTTTATATTATTTGGTATTTACTATGTTGATTCACAAATCTTTCACAGAAAATTAGTTTTAAACTTAAAATATTTTGCTTTACTTTACCATTATGGAAATAATGAAAGAAATTTTTTATATATAATTTCTTTGGTTGACATATCATAATTAATATGTATTTATATTTATATGCAAAAATGAAAAATAGAAAATTTCTCGTTATAAAGTTTGTTATTCCTCAATTTAAAATTTGCTTTAATAAAAATATATATAAATGCTAGATATGTTAATATACAATCTAAGGATAACATTTTAGTATAGTCTGTATTATTTTAGTTGTAATTTTTGAATGCTTTATAGAAGATAATGTTCTAAATACTAAAATTTAGGGGTTTGTCTGGCATAATTTTCATTTTTTTTTTTTGTAAATAATCGTGTACTTTAAGGTCTTCGTCTGTAATCGCTTATTTTCCGGATCTATAAGGCTAGACTATAAACTTCAAACCAATGTCATTCAGAAGCTTTTTGTATGTTGTGGAACCTCTCAGATTTTGATATCAAGATCCTAGGTACTTTAGAAACTCTCTAGAATACAAAGGTTTCAAAAATTGTATTTTGTGAATAAATTAAACTATTTACCATTCATTTTGTAGAAAGAAATACTCGTGGTATATCAACTGACATTAACTGAGTCGACAAACCCCAATTCTATTAGAAAAGCAAGGGTGCTTCATGTTTGAAATTTAAAAAACTACAAAAGTTTCAGGATTTGAGATAAATACGCCTGTTTTTTAAAACTTATACTAAAGAGATATCAGAATTCGAATTAAGCAATATAAAAATTAGGGGGTCACTGCCCACCGTTTAAAATTTTAGAATATTATTTAATTAAAGTGATCAGATTCGAAATTTTCACTTATTAATAATAAACCATTTTTCAAAATGGCGAAAAGATATTTTTGAATCATTAATATTTTTTTAAATTTGAGTTTTTAGCAAATTTTGCTTGTTTTTTTTTTACATTTTTGAGCTACAAAATATTATTTTACTGAATATATTAAACGAAACTTGTATTTGTAAATATATTATACAAAATTTGTTGAAAAGTTTTCTGGTATTTCTTTGTTAAAATTTATGATGAACTACTTTTTCACCGTAACATAAATCTATCTCTAGCATATGTATCTGTAAAATATATTTGTTGTTTTTATGCATATGTTATGTTCTTTGAAAACTAAAGTACAGATTGTTTATTAATTTGCAAAAAAGAAAAGAAAATAATAGAAGAGTAAAAATTATAGTTTATTAACTTTGCTATTATTTATATCAATTTTTTTTTTTTAAATAATTTATATCACAAATGAAAATTTAATTACGAACTTTTTGGAACATATATAAATTGAATAAATCTTTTCCTTATTCTGTGTTTTTAAATTACATTTTGATTTATCAATAAAATTTCTTACCAGGAATGGAATTATTGTAAATCTATTTTGGATCTTATTTTATGCTGTTCGGATGGTCTACTTTAAGTGAAACTAATTTTTACTATTCTTTCTTTATTATTTATTTATTTAAATTTATTATTTTATTCTTTATTTATACTACTTTTAAGACCAATTTCTTACCTCTGGTAATTTTTAAGTTTAAGCCAGAACTGAAATGACCCTGACTGAATGATGGTTTACATTAACTAAATTTTATTGCTCATGCTTTACCATTTGAATCCATTAACTCAAACTTGATATGCAGGCATTTTAAACGAAAGTTTCCTTTGGAGAATTTCATTTGCCTAGGTGTAATTAACCAAAGAAAACTTTATGGTCTGTTTAAATGCATTGCAAATTTTATTAGGAAAATTAGGAAAATGGATTGTAATTCTTCAAAAATAATCCATATTAATATGTGTACTACAGTGCTATTTTTTAACTCGAATTATTATGCTTTTAATTGACACTGTATCATTTAATATAAAATATTATGAAATTATATTGAATTATTCGAAGATTCTTATATGAAAAATTTCTACAATAATTTTATATTTCAATTAAAGTGTCATATTTTTTTTATAATTTTGAAAATTTGAAATATCAAAATAAAATTTATAAAAAATTTGGAAAAATATATTAAATATCAATCAGTCAATATATAGAAAAGAATTGTCATTGACGTCAATAAGTAAACAATTCTTATTGAGTTTAAAAATTGCTAATATGAAATTAATATAAAATATTTTTTATTCTTTACTTACTTAATTCTTTACCTGTGCCTGGTTCAAAATTCGGTTTTACGCTATTCGATACAACAAACGTAAAGCAAGTTAGTGCTACATAATTAATTTAAGTTACCAATAACTTTATCTTTCCATCTGAGGCTAGGGTGATCTCTTTTCCGCCTACGATCAGGATTTGAATTCAAAACCTTTTTGGTTGGACCATTTTCCGATTTTTTCTTGTCACATGTCCTAGCCATAGAAGCGGTTTGATTAATATTCGCTGGACAATTCGTCATCGTTAAATAGCTGATACAACTCACCAAATAATTTATTTTACTCTATATTTCTTTTATTTCATATTAACTTAAGCAAAGTATTAGCTTCAGTTCAAATTTGACTAATGAATTTAGTTATTTTTTGTTTATCAAATTCATTTTTTCATTTCTTCATACATAGAATGAAGCTATTGCTAATTAGCTCATAACTACGCTACCTATTTACTTCAATGCTTTTTGAACTTACCTTTAAGTTTTTCTTTTTCTATTTTAATATATATTATTATCAATCTGATTGGTATACGTATAGAATTTAACTTTATGCCAGGTGTTTTTGAAAACTTTACTGACAACCTGAAATAAATCGAAATAAAAATAACTTCTTTAAAATTCTACCGCATGTCTGAGATAAAATTGAAAGATGGTTCAGAAGATAAAAAAAATAAAAAACTAATGAAATTTTCAACATTATTTTTTAATGCTCATACTATACAATTTTCATTTTCCCCATGATAGATCATATTATTTTGATTGAAAAATAAAAATTTTCCTTTTGGTATTAATGCTGGGGTTGGAAAATATTTTACGGGTGAACATGATTTTGACTTTGAAAACTTGTTTTTTTTTGAACATGTAAAGCTGTTAAGGGAATATATATTTGGAAAAGTCTGGTATTATCTCTTAATTTGGAAAAATAAAAATAAGATTTAAATTGAAAATAAATTTTTAGTTCTTATTGAAATTGATAAAATGATGAAATATTATTAAAATATACTAAAATTTATTTAATAAAAACTAATAAAAAAAATTAATTTACATAATAATATTTACACAATTGTCATTTTCAATAAAAATGTTATTTAAGTATTTTAGATTTTCGAAATTTAATATAAAATTTAGTATGAAATTTTAGATTTAAATCTGACTAATATCAGAAAAACATTATTGCTATTTATTTGTAAGCGTATAATTTATGTTTTAGTATTGACGCCAATTGTTGGAAAATGAAAATTGTGTCTCAAACTCACTTTTTTTTTGTTGACAAATATTATAGCGATTTAGATATTCGATAAAAAAACAAGGGGTAAACATTATCTAGTTTTTAAAAGGATTTTAAAAAGAAATATTAACTATTAAGAAAGTATATTATTAGTATCATTAAAGTATGATCTTCATTCTTCTTCTTCACTAGTTCCTACAGTCTTGTATAGATTTAGGCATCCATTGAATTTCGTATTTTCATTCGATTTCGTATTTCCATTATCTTTAAATCGTCTTGAAGATTATCTACCCATCTATTTCTAGATCGTCATATGAGGTCACTCTTCTTGATCAAACCTGACTCTTTTTACATTTACTAAACCTTACTAAACGCTTTCGATTAGTCTTTTTTGAAAAATGTTAATGACTTATGCAAAGAGAAGTTATGCAAATATTAAAAAAGTATGAATGAGAGAGAAGAATGATTCTTTTTAGAGGTCGATTCCAGAAAAAGTTTCTTTTATGGTAAATTTTGACAGTAGTTAATGGTATTTTTATAAAAAAAATATATTTTAAGATTGAAAGTTAAATGATTTTTTTTTAGTTGTTATTCATATAAATTTCATATAAATTTCCTTTTCTTCTTCATACTTTTATCATTCCATCACTTTCAGTTTTAGTACTTTTTCAAAGCCAAGTGAAGATCATGCTTTAAACGATAATAGATTAAAATGAATTTTAAATCTTCTTCAATATTTCACCTCTTAATCTAGCAATTTTATATAGTATAGTCCAAAAATATGAAATATACTTTCCAATATTTCAAAATTTACGATCAATTGAACGATTCCAATATATATTTAATATAATTTAATTAAAGTTTTTGAAAGTTAAATTGATAAACCCCTTAATTTATTAATAATATAATTCTCAAAAATATATGTATAATATAATCAGATAATCTATGTATTTATTATCCTTTTAATTTATTCTCAAATGTTTTTGTTTTGATCCTTTTTATAGTCCTTAAAAAAATATATATATAAAAAATGGTTATACATATATTTATTTTTATTGTTGTTCGTTTTATATTTAGATGATTGAACGTTTTTATTAGACTGATTTTAAGCCTAAATAAAATTTACATAAATATAATTTAAATTCAAAATATTTATAACAAAATAATGTTAACAATATAAGAAAAATAAAATTTACAAGTAAAAATAATATTATATAATAATAAATAATGACAAATAAAAATATAAAAATAAGAAAATTCGAATTTTAAATATTAAAAATACTACAGTGATGGCGAGTATCAGACACGTAATATGACATTTATTCATTTTTTTATGAAAATATTAGTTTTCTGTCTACAATTGAATTTTCTACTTATTAAAAATTAAATTATTTAAATAAATTTATTATGAGAAATGAATTTTTATTGAAAACTTATAAAAAATAAATAAATATTTATTTAATTTTTTCAAAATATTTTCCATTCTTATTAATAGATAAAAGGATATAAAAATATTTATTTAAAAAAAAAATAATAATAAATAAAATAGAAATTTTCCATAAAAATGTTATAAATAATATTTAAAAAAATTATAACTCATAAAAATATTATATTTATGTTCAGCTTTAATGTATTTTATGACCATCAGATAATGGAGTAAGGTTTTAAGCATATTTCTAAGGAAACTTACCAAAAAAATAAAAATAAAAAAAATAGTCTTTTTTATTTCACTTTCTGTCATTTTGTATTTAGGTTTAATTGATTTATTGAAACTTTAAAATTATTTATTATGCTGGAGTTACGATGTCGTTTTCATTTCGCATATTCACGCAGTCTAGAAAAGAGTAGTCACAATTGAAAATTTTAATTAGTTCTTAAATGTCAGTTTTAAGTTACTTTTACCTGATGATTTTTGGTATAAAATTGGATACTTTTTAACTTCTTCTATTAAATTTTCTATAAACATTTTATGATATATTGTAATACAAAAAAAAAATGAATTTTGTTAACAGTTTAAATTATTTTACATCAACGCGTACTACTTACAGCGAAAAAGTTGAAAGTGAAACAACTTTTTCTGTAGTTACGAAATGATAGCGAAACGGTTGCTATCAATGTAACTACCTTTATACAATTTCATACATTTCAACTTTATTTTGACACCTACTGCGTATTGAGAGCGAAATGAAAGCGAACATTGTAACTCCAGGATGACAAATCATTGTAATCAGTCTCGGTTTTATTTTATAAGGTTCTAGACTGAAAATTTTAAAGGACCTCTTATCACATACATTTTTTTAGATAATATTTTGTTATAAAATAAGTTTTCGATAGCTTTTAAAAAGGATTTGTCGTTACATTATTTAACGTTTTGTAAAATAATGTTAAACAATATAAATAGAAATGATTCATTTTAATATTCGAACCGGCACATAAAGTAATGTAGAGTCCATTCTTATCTGATTTTTTTTTGTTGATAAAACTATGCAGAATAAGGGAATCAAATTAATTGGAGACTCAAGTCATCAGCTTCATCATCCTACCAACAATAATTAATAATGATTATCATCATAAGTTTTGAAATTATTAATATTCATAATTCAAAATAGCAGATAAAAACTAAACGCCAAGCTATTAACATAATAATATATTTAAGCTATTTTCTGTGTACGATATTAAACTTTTAACATTTTTTTTTTGAACTTATTAATTGAAATATCTTGTTAACAAGCTCCTTAAACCCGATGAACATAAAGATATTATCTTAATTCATTTTTTTCTTCTTCTTATTATCAATCCTTTTTTTATCCTTTTAAGACATATTTTTTTATTACCTTTTATGTTATATTCTAGGATTTTTTTTTTATTTATACATAATATTACAAAAGAAAAGATTTACACACTCTTGTATATAATACAGAATTCTTAAGCCACAGTCCCAAATATAAGGACATTTTGCTTGAAATATGTAATGTTTACAACCTTTTTGTACATATATTTTAATATCTTTTCGATATCCTTTATTTTCGCGTTTATATTATTATTTTAATGTATATAAACGTTAAAAGGAAACTATATAAATATTTTCTATATATTATTTTTTAACACATCATTTTCATTAATGATATGATTTTCATATATAAAATGTGATAAGATGTTGGATGAAAACATATTGTATTTTCAAATATTATGAGATGAGTATTAAAAAATAAAAAATATTATAATTTTATTATATGAGTTTTGAAAAATGTGTAAAATATGTTTTAATAATATATTTTGAAGGATAAATTATTATATTAAAAGTTATATTATTTATGCCGATTATGTAGTTCGATTGTATTCGATTTTATCGAATCGTTTCGATAAAATCGAACGTAGTACATTATGCAGTTCGATTGGATAAAATTAATGGACTTTGCACATGATACGCGAACTGCGAATTTCAAACAAATCAATTATTCCATATTTAATTAATTTTTTTTTTAATAAATTTCTTAAATAAAATGCTTAAAATTAATTAATACACATAATGTTATTAATTTTTTTAAAATTATTTTAAGAAATTTATGAAAATAAACTATTTTTTTTCTTTCTGCGAATTGAAATATCTAGTCGCGAACTGTCAATAATTATTCGCGATGCACTCGCAATCCACATTGTTGCGAATAAAAAATTCGCTCGTTTTTAACCTGAAATTTATTTTTGTATGGAATATTCACAATTCGCAGTTCGCGTATCATGTGAAAGAGATATCAAGAATTGCGAATATTCGCAATTCGCAGTTCGCGTATCATGTGCAAAGTCCATTAGTCAATTATGCAGTTCGATTTTGTTTTTTTGGTTTTATTTCAAATTTTTTTGATTTTATATAAATTATAAATCAAATAAAATGTAAGTATAACAAATTAAATATAATTAACTTGAAAATTATAGATAAACTTATGTTTCTATAGGAAATGTGCAAAATCATTATACAAACAGTCTACAATTTCAAAAATTGGTAATTTTAATGGAACCATTGGTAATTTTAATGGTAATTTTAATGGAATTTTAATGGAACGGATTGCCATACATTTTTCATCCGGTACAAATAAAACGTTATTATTACCAAACCGGATTGGTTTATTTACCACTTACTTTGTTTATTTATTTGACATAAAAATTTAGAAAATATACTTTTGATACAATCTCAATTGCCTTATCCCTCATTTACTTTGGCTGTACTAACAGAACTAGCTGTCACCCTTCGATTCGATTTAATTGAACTGCATAATAGAAAAATAAAATACAATCGATGAACGATTGAAACCTTTCGATAAAATCCAATCGAACTACATAATCGGCATGATAATAAATATATTGTAAAAATATTGAAAAAGGATTCAATTTGAGAAAAAAAATAATTTCAAAAATTAAATGAATTTTAAATACATACAATTTTTATTTCCCATTTTTTTTTTGTGAAAAATATAAATTATGAAAATTATTTTGAAATGGAAATTTCTATTTTTATTTCTATGAATGATTAACGACCAATAATTTATCACCAGGATAAAAAATATTCATGTATGGAGGAATTATATTGGACTATATATTTTAATTTATTACAATTCTTTAACTATATATACAAAATTTTGCAGGATTAATATTTGAAAATTTAACCTAATAAAATTAATGCTATTTTGAAAATCAATTTTCACGCCTCTGTAAAAATATAATCCAATTTTTCAATTTATATACAAGCATTAAATTATATTTTTTTACCCTATATACAATTTATAATAAACTGAATATTAAGTGGTCTTTGAACAAAATAGAACTTGTCATTCTTCAAATTGAAATTGAGTTAAAAAAAAATATTATTATTGCAAAGGATAGTGGCAAATTTTATCCAATTTACCACAAAACCAATTTATCGAAATGTGATTAATTGCTGTAATTCATCATGTCAAATGTATATTTCCTTTTTTTTATGTTGGTGTATGTATTTCATTGAAATTTCATTTCTATCTATACATAATACATAAAAATTATTGATAAAAAAAGTTTAGATTTTCATTTTTTTTTATTCTTTATAAAAATATATAATATGATTTTTGTGAGAGTTGAAATGGTGAACTGACAAGATAACCATTCCGAAACCAAATATAGAAAATGTGGTTCTAATAATAATAATAAAAAAAAAAACAGACACTCTGACAAATTTAACTGAAATTTTTCCAAAAAAAAAAAAATAGTGAACGTGAAATATCCTTGGAATAGAATTTTGTTTTTCTCACAAAAGGATTTGAAAAAATTTCCTGTCTTTAAAAAAAAAACTATACCAAAACAAAAGTCAAATTTATATCGGAATTTCCGGAATTCAAAATATCATTACAAAATACTAAAAAAAAAAAAAATACTTTAAACTTTAAAATTATTTTTATTGAGATTTCTTTTTACACTTTTCTTTATCCAAAGAAGGATCTTTCGAACAAAATATTTTCCACTATTCTACTATTGACATTCAGGATATTGTATATTATTTTCGTGGAAGTGAAATTGTAAATTATAAGGCTTGCTATTGTCTTTATATAATATTATTTGTGGGATTATTTTAAAAGGACTTTCATTGAACCGGATTTTATACCGGAAGAATATAGTTTAAAAAATGGCAAACCACCAGGAAAAGGTCGGGTTACAATTTGGTTTCAAAAATTGTTTGTTTTTTCCTATTGTCAGGACGGAGATTTATCAGATTGGAAATATTATTATTTTTTTTTTCTTCTTTCTATACCAAAAAATTGGTTAAAAGAAAGCCAAAAAGTTTAGAAAATATTTGTGATGAAGAAAAAAAATAAATAAAATGAACAAAACTTATAAAATTGGATAGAAAATGTTTAGGACAATTTAAGATTATTAAAAACGGATATAATATTTGTAAAATTATTATATTAAATTATGTATTATAAATATTATTATTGTTGAGAAAATTAAATAAAAAGAAAATTAATTGAAAAATATATTAGGTACAAATAGTTCTACATTGTTGAATTTTAAAGTTTACTTTTCATTTAACTTATTGGAGTATCTGTAAATATTTAATTGGCCTTAGGTTTTAGACATTGGCTAATTTACCACAAGTTAAATCTAGATAAAATATAACTAATCTTATCTATTTATTTCAGATTGTTAGATATTAACATTAATTTGTGGTAAATTATGTTTTTTCATACATTCAGAAATTATTGAATTTCAAATTTAAAGTTTCTTCAAATAAAAATTATATTAAAAATTTAATGAAAATTTAATTTTTACAATTTATATAATTTGAAATTCTATCGCCCGATTTAAATTATTTTTAAAATTTCGTATCACGAAGAACTAATTGTACAGCGGTGTTAGTTATTCAGTGCAATTAGGGCTATTACTATTATTATATTTAATTACAGATTCAGAACAAAAATATCTAAAAAACTAATAAATTCTATGATAGTAAATTAAATTTAATAGACGGTTTTTATTTGCTAATTAATAATTAAGTTCATGAAACTATTTAATTTTAATCACTACTAAAATGTTAATCGGTAATTAAGTAATTGTGATACTGAGGTATGTAGAATATTTTTTAATTATAGTATTTGAGATTTAATTGTTTAAAAATGTTTAATAATAAATTTTATGCGGCCAGCAATGAGGTTTTCAATTTTTAAAATAGTATCTCCCAAATTTTTTTTGATGTGATCTTTTTCTTCTTATTTTTCAATTCCTAGATCGCATTGTGGGGTCCACTATATACATTACATTAAATTTTTTGTCATTACATTCAATTTCTGGCAATATTCTTCAACTACAGCCAATTTTTACTTTCAGATTTCTGATTCATTTTTTGATTTGATTACGTTAATTTAGAGCGACCCAAATCTTTGGAAAATGAGTCCCATTCCATTCAATACCTTTTCGGAGTCTGTAATCAATAAAATTCCATTTTAGTCTTTGAATTTTCCATATGTATTTCGGGAAATAATGTCTCTGTAGCTCAGATGATTCGTTTTTGCGATTTATTTTTCGGTCTACATGAATGAACATATTAAGTGAAAAAGTTTGTTCTATTATATGATTCATAGCGTAGTGTAGTGATGTATAAACACTACTACAAAATACCAGCTCTTATGGAATTATTGCTTCTTAATATGTTAAAGTGATTTTGATGTTTCGTTTATACGGTATCGCTTCCAAACACGTATATAAAAACTCTGTCAAAATGTAAGGAGATCGTTTTTCTTTAAAATAGTGCTTTCGTTTCGATGGAATTTAAAAATTTAAAATATAATTATAATTACAATTTATTTTAATTAAACATTATAAATATTTTGTTTGAAATTTAAAATTCTTTTATTTGGTTATGGTTTTTTTTTACCAAATCCAAATTATAATACTCAGGTGGATTTTATATATTTAAAAAGATAAAACCATTTCATAAATTTATACTTTATTTTATTTTATTTTAATTGGTTTATATACGAAATTATAATTATATTAATTATAGTTATAATTTTTAATTTATTTTCTGATAGTTTTAAATGTCCATCAGTTTAACATTTTGTTAGTAATTCATTTAATTGAATCAATTAATTAATTAATTATATAATTAATATATGAAATTTGTAGGAGGAATATAATTTAAAATTATTTTAATATTAATATCAATTTAGCTGAAATACAAAGTTAACTTTTCAGAATAAATTTCATAATTATACAATTTAAGCTAATCTCTCAATATATTTGAAGTGTTAAAGTGCCAAAATTTTAATATTTGTGATAAAAGGTGCTATAATAAATATTTAAAATTGTTGGAAAAACTTATTTAAATCCTTCTTTATTGAAATTTCTATTCATTTTATATGTAATAAATTTTCATTATATTTTCAAGCATTATATTTCATATATAAAACGTTTATAATCAGCTAAATACTAAATGAAATTTTGCACTTTTATTTCTGCATTTAACATAATTCTTCATTATTCAGAAAAACCAAAATCAGAAGTGTAATTTATGTTTCAATTGTTTGATTTTTTTTCATTAAACTGTTTTTTAAATACAATTATGAATAAAAAAACGATATAAATGAATCTAAAGCCTCTAGGTAGAGAATTAGATACAAAAATTTTGTTTATATGTTTTTTGTGGAGAAAGTTGGTTTAAAATATAACAATGACAAAGATAATATTTTTGTTGCAAACAAAAATAAAAAATATTTTACAAATATAAACAGAATAACAAAAACACTTCATTTTATATTGTTTAAATAAGGATATAACTTTAAGGTCCTTTTGTTATGTTATGACAAATACATAAAAAACTATACTTATAGTACAACCAATTTGGTTACATTGTTTTTAACCATAATGTCAATATAAATTTTGAGCATTAGAATATCAGACAACAAACAATTTGTTAGCTACTAACGTTTTTGTTAAAAAAGAAAATATTATTGGAAGAATTGTATTTGTATGTTTAGATAGTGCATAATTTGTAAGTGTAAAAGTAACACACAATATTTAAAAAAAACTTAAATTTATATCTAAAGAAACTATTTGTCAATAGATTCTATGACATTTGCACAAATTACATTAGCTCGAACACTTTATTTTTTCGGTTAATTTTTTTCGAGCTGTTCGTTTTTAAAAAGTAAATCAATTATCTAGCCAAAATTTAGAAAGCAAATAAGTTTATACAATTTGATTAAAAAAAAGTATAAATTGAAATGTTTTTCGATAAGTATTTAATCTTTCAAATGTTAAATAATATTTTTCGAGCAAATATCGCTTTATGTATTTTCGAGCACATGTTTTTTCAGCAGATATCCCTTCCCTCTAACAATTATGTATTAATAATTAATTTTAATTTTTGGATATAATTATAAATGTAAATGTAAAAACGTTTAAGTATTTGGATGAAAGGATACTTAATGAAAATGGAAGTGCTACCAAAATACTCTAACACGTTTTACAGAACAACGGTTTTATCAGAAATGATTAATGTAGGAACTGTAGCGATCTAGGGCAAGCTGAACCCATTATATAACATTCCCTGTACCATTGGTCATTATTTTCCAGCTGTTGAAGTTTCATACTAGGATCACCGTAGCATATTCAACTTTGGAAAAGGTTACGAATTGTAATATGAGAAAACTTCTCAATTCGACGTATATTCGTTGAGTCTATATCCAGTTTTAAAACTGGTAGACTCAACGACTTTACGTCGAAACGATGCCGTCAAATTAGAAATCAATTCAACTTTTACGAAAGACTACAGTGTAACTAATTCCATATAATTTAATATAATTTTAATCTTTTTTTATAATTTCACTGTGAAATAGCCTTATATGCCAGGCATACAGTACAGTAGCTGCAATTGAAGGTTTATTGAGGTTAAATTTTATTGTTTTAATTCAATTATAATAACTTTGGTAAAAAAGTTTAGTACTTATATTTTATTGAACGCAATTAGTTCATTCATGTCGATCTAGTTGACTGAATATTAGATGGAAAATGACAGTGTTAGTATAATCATTTGAGTGCACATGAAAAAATATTTTAACTCAGGCCAATTTAGGAAATTGCTCTGATGGCTGATGGTCACTAAATGTATTTTCAAGTTAGAAAAAAAATATACGTTTTTAATAATAACACAAAAATTATAATGGTCACCAAAACTTGTTATTTCGTATTATTTCTTTTCATTGTACATACATTCGTATTCATCTTAATCAGTAGGTCCTTGGTCGTTCATCATGAAGAAATATCGATTTTTAGATTATAAAATAGATGAACAAATTTCATTGAAAGTATTTCAATAACATAAATTCTCTTTCTTTGGATCTGTCATTTCAATATTTTAACATAAAAATAAATGTTTATTTAAAGTATATATAAATTATAAACGCATTTGTACTTTAGTATCACATTATGCAATTGTGGAATTACAATATTCTGATACGCAGTTCATATTTAATATAATTCGATTTTACCAGAAAATTTACTTAACACAAATTACTTTTAACCAAAATTCAAAGCCAAATTTATGAGAGTTCAATCAAAACTATAATAATATAAAAGCATTTTAAAAATTCCAACTGCTAAAATAAATCTAATGGGTGAATCAATTTTCTTGTTAACCTCGTCCCTAGGATAATTTTTTGTGACAATTTCTCAGTCGATATTTTTTCAATCGACATTTACTCAGTCGACATTATGTATCCCATACTATAATAATGTTTTAGTAATTCTTAAATAAAAATAATCGACATTTTAAATAGATTGGTAATAAACTAATCTCACCATTGAAAAATAATTTTCAAAACTTTATTTGATCTGTTTTTTTTATTTTTCAGTCATGTATTAGCTATTTAAGAAGTTGAATTTTATGCTATTAAATAAAGTTATTTATATTTGTAAAGTTCGACAGCTTTTCATAAGTAAAATGAACTTTAGAATAATAATATTTTCATAAGAAAAGAAGGTAAAATGATTTTATTTACATTTAAAGTGTAATTCAGTAAATAAAATTAAATAAAAAGTATAAAAACATAATAAAGTTTTTGAATTTAAAGATGTGGTCTAATAAATTTATCATTTCGGCACCTGTTATTCTACTAAAATTATAATATACAAATATTTTATATCTAAGAATTTAATAAGAAAAGAAGTTTGTCTTGTCAGTAAACATTTTTAGTGTACGTGTAATAGAGAATTACTTAAATCACTAGGACCATCTAATTAAGGACCATCTCAAGGTGCATTAATTAGTTCTTTAAATTAAGGTAATAGTTCATTAAATAGTTATTTAATAGTTTAAAAAAATTATATTACATAAAAATATTATGAATTTTTTCACACGTTTTCATGTGTTCATCTCGCGATTTACTTTCGTTATTTAATTTTATGAAATGCTAAATGCTTAAAGTAAATCCAGTAAAAAAAATTTTATATTATATTTTCAAAATACAATTTACTGCCAAATTATCCAACATAAATATTATTTTTACATAATAAACATATACATAATTATAAAATTTTGTTTGTACATAGTTTATGAATTTTTCTGGTTCGGTGTGTGGTTAAAAATAACAAAATAATATTTTAAAAACATTATTTTTATTTTCAGTTTTTATGTAATAAACAGTTTCATGTTATTTCACTGAATATAAAATTTACAAAATGGTCATAAGTCTATAAGTGTCATACAGTTTAAAATATTTAATTTGTAGCATAACTATAGTGTTGGGATGGGTGGGCATATGTTAATAATGGGATGGTAAATTGTAAAAAAAAATATAAAAAATTTAAACAAAATAATATTTACATATAAAAATACTTTTTTTTTATTATTTTGTTTCATTAATTTCATTTTTTGTTCATACATTTATTTATTTATGAATATTTAGTAACAATTTGCTTGATTTTTCCAATATTTTTACAATTCTTACTTCAGAAATTAGATAATTTTATTTTGTTTACTACTAAATATTTTGTATCTAAAAATGTAGTTATTTTTTATTTTGTATAATTACTTAAAAAAAATACTTTTATTTACTAGGTAAAAAAATATATTCATTCACATTTTTTGGTTAAATAAATAAATATATTCTCACTCAAAATAAACTTATGAGTGAAATAAAGATGGATGGTGATAATTATAATTATAAAATATATTTTATACATAAATTTTAAAGCAGCTGTCTACAATAATAAAAATAAAAATTTCTGAAAATATGGTAATACATATTTAATATGTTTTTACGTATTTATTATATTTTAGTAATATATTTTCAATTAATTTTTGAAGAAAAACAAACGCCATCACAATTGATAATCATAAGTTTCTTATGGAAAACCGAAATTTTAATATTCCCATCCATACACCCTGAGTTCCATAGTTTGTCGATTGTAGTCTAATTTCACTAATCATGTGTTTTGGATGATTTTTATATATATTTTATGGCTATCTCTTTCCCCTGCTACACATTCTAATTGTAGATGAGTGAAAATCAGCAATGTTGTCACTCATGTTTAAATGGCATATTTGAAGACGTAAAACACTATTGTTGCCGCTTGACGAAAATTAAACTAATTTTATTTTCTCGGGTTTGGCAATATGTTTGTTTGACCGTGTCTAGTAATGTTTGTCATACATTCGTCATTTCGGATAAAAAGGTAATGCAGTAAAAGTAAAATTAAATATAGAGAAATATGGCTGAAATAATAATAAGCAGTAAGTTATGAAAGATTTTTTTAAATTGTTATCGTGACCTGAACTTCCTGAGTTGTGGAAGGTAAAAACTGAAAAGCGAAGAATGTTACTTACTTTAATATAAGTAAGTATTATGCCTTTAATACTCAATTATAATTTTTCACAAAGTCTGAGGAGCTATAGTAGTAAGAAATTTTAATTTTTTTAAACTTGCACCTATTACAAAAAATCAAAGTGTTGCAGGCAATCAATATTTCATTTGGAGTGCTTAGTATCCAGCAATGACAGTTTCTGATAATATTATTTGGTCAGTTGTCATTGGCAACGCGTCTACTCTAATTCTTTTCATAAAATTGTGTTGTAATATTTTCTGCTTCCTTTTTGTTGGTTCACGTTCATTTTCAAAAATATAGAATCAATAATTAAAACACTAAGCAGAACGTTCGATAAATTGCTTCGAATTTAAATTTTGAATTGATGTTTGATAACATTTTCGGCAAGTGTGTGGCGAAAAAGATATGTTGGACAACATGTGTGACATACAAAATTGAATGTTCATCGTGTAGAGGCCGCTTTAAATATTTTATATGTAATATCGTGTATGGACCGGTTTAAATTATTTATAATGTAAACATCACAAACAGAAACAGAGAAAAACTTTTATGATAGTAAATATCTGAATGAACCAAAAATTTATATTTCATATTTTTGTGATTATTTACATACACATACACACACACATATACATATAGTTTAATATTAAAATATTAATTATATGTATGTGTAAATATTAGAATGAAAAGCTAAATTTTATTTACTTTTATATTTTCTTCTATATTATTTATGTGCGGTGATAAAAACTGAACAAAATTTTCTGTTTCTTGTGTGTGGTTTTTGTGTTTTATATGAATTTGAATGTTTATTTATTTAATATTTTATTTTTTATTTTTGCAGAAGTATAGTATCTACAAGGAATCCAGGCTCTCTCACATCATCACTATAATAATACTATATGAAAAAGCGTGATCCTATAGTGTTAACTTTATTTAAAAACAGCATATTAAATATAAATCGTATGTGTGTAGATAAATATTAAATTTATGATTATGTAGAATTTATAAAAAAAAAAATATTTAATGATATAAAATATTATTTTATTCTATTTGTTCAATTTAGCTTTTTTCGGAGATGGAAAGTTCTTTTGCCTGCAGCAGCTGTTTTTGTTTCAACACAAAAAACAGAAGTTTTCGGTGGTCAATACCAAAATAATAGTTGAAATATGAAAATTAATGTGCCATGGAAATTTCGAATAAATAAATCTAAATTTTGGAATTTTTCATTAATAACAAAATTGTATAATTTTATTTAAAATAAATTAATTTTATGCAAGGAAATTTCTGAACTTATAATTTTTGCTACTAATTTTTTTTTTAAAATTATTTTTAAAAACTACTAATAACATTTTATTGCTCAACATAGTCTCCTTCCAAGTGCCAACTCTATAAAGTACCAACTCTATACAGAAACGATTTGTAATGTTCAGAAACGCAGCACCAATCATACAGATACATTTTTCATATGGACATTTTCATGCGGAATCATTTACAATGTCAGAAACATCAATTTCACGCACTTTCATACGACGATTGTTCATGACGATTTTATCGATTATTGTTATCATTTCTGGAGTTACTGCTGTTTTTCGTGCACCTACCAAAGTGTATTTTGTAAAATCATGGTTTAATACAGCAATCACTATTTGACAGTTGAAGTTAAATATAATGCAGCAGATTCCATACAACAAACTTCGTGTTTTTTCTACGCAAAAAAAAAAATAGCTTTATCAATCCTTGTAACTCAGTTTTATCCATGATTTTAAAAATCAGAAAGATTGTTTTAACTGGTTTCTAAAAATGTCAAGTATAATATATAAAGTAAAAAATAAAGCTCTAAAAATTAACATCATAACTTGTTAGAGTTGTCATTACTTGAATATAAAAAAAAATGTTGTTGTAAGGTCGGCAGTATCCCGTACAGCCCTCGTACTAAATTATTATTTTTCTTTAAATTTGGTTGGTTGGTTCTTTTCTTTAGTTTTTACTATAGTCTTTTTTAAAGAAAATGTCACCACAACCCCACCATGAAAATCAATCAGATTAGTCCAAAAACTTAATGGAATATTATTTAATAAAAATATATTAAGTGGACACATTCTTATTTAAAATATATTGTAATTATATGTAGTAAGGTTTGTTGAAAATAAATATAGATAAATATAATTTATTTTTAAATCACACATAGTTTTAGGCGCACGAAATATATAGTGCCCCAAAATTGAATAATTTTATATTTACGTACATTTTTTTTTTAAAAGTAAATTTGGCAGTAAGTTGTTCTACATTTCTTTGGTAAACCATTTTCTAATTAAATTAAATTTTCGAAACTTATAAAAAAGGTTAAGTAAACTACAGAACTAAAATAAACCCAATATTAAGTTTAAAATATATGACGCTAAGTTAGGTGCTATTCTTGTCAAAAACCACTAAACTAACCAACGTAAAGGTTTTGCTAAGAATTAATAGAAAATTTATTACTAAAATTTAATGCCTGGTAAAATTTAAATACTTATTAATGATTTTTGAGCTATCCCATATTTAGGTAGACATATAGAAATAAATTTAAATTATAATTATATTAAGGCATTGAAGTGAAATCGTAATTCTGATATTGAATTCATATTACAATTTTATAATATCACAATAAAATTTTATAAATCCAACAAATGTAATATCATGCTCCTAATAAAATACATCATACCGAAAATATCCATTTGGTATAATTGACTTTCACACATCAAGAGCGAGTATTGGTTGTTATTCATCCTTTATTTCATTTGGCAAAATGTCCTTTTATCTTTTTTAACACGTCGTTGCAGAGTGATAATGCTATTTTTGAGCAGATATTTTTCGATATGCTGATGTGTTCAATGATAACGATTTATCGCTGCTATCTTATATTACTGCGTAACATTGTGCGAGTCAGATTTTCAATTGGCTTTTCAGTAAGATCTAAGGGATTCATTTCATAGATAGTATACGTTTTGTGAAATGAATTAAGTATACATCGTTTTATAAGCTATTAACCGTATTTTAATTAAATTTTGCATGATTATTTTGTGTAATTTTACATACGTTTGCGTATCAACAATTTTTTCATGTTTGGAAAGAGCACTGCCCAGCGCACTTGTAGATGTTGACTCCATTCGAAACGCAATTAATGAAATTTGGCTGTGCAACAACATATTTGTGAACTGGCATTATCATTTGGTCATCATTTAATTCGTATTTAATAATTTAATTTACCTTATGATGAGCTGAGCTAATCCAGAAAGATAAAACTGTTATTTTACCATAGCTAAAATGTATTATTTTGTATCCAAGTTTTATGAGCTTATACGAATAGATGCAAAAATTCAATTGATGTCAGCTATCATTTCTTCAGTTATTGCTATTTTTAGCAGACTTCGTCGACTTCGCAAACCATTATTTTACAGTTGAATATGATGGATCAGATTCCGGATAATATTTATCAAGCTTTTCTTTTGTTTCTTTCGTGTTTTTCCACCATCAACGAAATTCAGTTTTATCCAGGTTTTAAAAATCAAAATTCTGTTTTATCCAGGTTTTTAAATGACATCACTCCTAAAAATTAATATTATAAATTCTTAGTATTGTCTTTACTTCAAGATAATATTGTTTTAATGTTATCATAATACCATAAAATTCTCTAGGGATTAATAAACATTTCTATTTGGTATCGTTGTAATTATAAATATTATAACAAATTTTACATAATTAATTACCAATTACAATTTAAAAAAAAAAAAAATGGTTATTAATTATTTAATTTAAACTTAATGTTTGGGTTTTCTATTACTTCTAACAACCCTTGTCTTTCCAAACTCCTTACAAATTTTGTTATAAATTAATTAATTAACCACCGGTTAAAAAGTCAATATTTTTAGGCCATAAAAATATTCTGAAT
The DNA here is from genome assembly GCA_963920725.1 of Rhamphomyia laevipes. Taxonomy (NCBI): domain Eukaryota; kingdom Metazoa; phylum Arthropoda; class Insecta; order Diptera; family Empididae; genus Rhamphomyia; species Rhamphomyia laevipes. The sequence continues at coordinate 54,631,490 of OY987257.1, forward strand.
ATACTAAAAGGAAATGTAGAAATTTAAAAAGTTTTAAAATAAATTTAATTTGATTATCATTATAAGATGTTCAGAGAAGCAAAGTTTTAGAGTTTATTATTAACTCGGTAAGAAACAAATTTTGTATTTATTTCATACGCAAAATATTGATTTTAAAATTGTTGAAAAATTTAATATTAATTTAGAATATAATTTTATTATGTTAAACTGAATCTTTAAGATAATTTCTATTAAATCAGAGATGTAAACCAATTCTTTATTTTTGCTGTTGTATAGGTTTTGGTTTTCATTTGGTTTTTGGTTTACAGAAAATTGTTTAGGTTAGTGGTTTTCCAGTTTGGTTTAAAACTGATTTCCATCTTTGTTTTAAATAATATTAAAAGTAAGATTTGGTGTACTAATTGAATATATTAATTATAAGAAGCATTTTTAACTGGTAATCTAATTATTTGTAATTGTTAAAAAAATATTGTTAGGTTAGAGAGCCGACTTAAATCACACATAGACCCCGAGGCTCATTAGCATTACCTCAAATTGGAGTGTTATGAAACCCTTGATAAAGATGAGTTCTTTATCAAGGGTTTGTCTGAAAGAAGCTCGAAGGATTGTCTTAACTTCTCCTTAAGTTAACACTCGTTTTTTTACGAATGCATTGGGCAGTGACACAGAAGATGCTAAAGGGTTTCTTTATGGTTCAATGGTTCCATTACGAAGTATACTTCGTAATATTTTAATAACATTGAATATTATGGTTAATTAATTTATTTATATGATGAAATATTTTCGTTAAAACCCTTTAGGTAGCAATAGTTCTTATATTTATTATACGCTAGTTATGATCCATCATCTGATCGATTATGATCTGATCGCAAATTTTAATCTTCCTATATGAAAAATAAAGAAATTTGTATCATTATTCTCTATAATTACGATTATATCCTTTGAAATTACTTGTAAAATATTTGGCCATTTTGGAAACATACCTGAAAAATATCATCAATTTTTAAAAAAATTTCAATTTATAACATCATTTAGGAAAATGTTAAATTTTACAATCACATTAATTATACTTTATATCGAATTTCCATTTCTTTAAACTTTATTGGGTATAACAAAATTTAAAAAAAAAAAACTACTTTTTAGGGGTTTGTTTAAAGTAAATATTAATTGAACTTTTAAAAAATATTTTAAACTATAAAGACTCATTAATTAGCGTAATTTTATACTTCTATTTAGAGGTCTTTAGTCTTAAACGCTTTTATTAATATTGAACAAAAAATTGACAGTCTGACTAAACTGACAGCAGTCAAATATAAATGTAAACATATTTGAAATTGTCTATTAAAAAATTATGTAAATTTTTTGTTATATATTCAATTTTTATGTTTTCATGGTAAAAATATGTATACCATCATAATAATAAAAGAGAAAGGATTCAATACTACAACAACAACAAAAAATATTTTCTGTGGATAGGATAAAAATAATTAATGAAATTGCTAAATTTACAAGTTGAAGGATGCTCCCATTAGTAAATAGACTTTTTCATTTAATACGTGTGTGTTTGTTGTTTTTTACTATACATACTAAAAATATGTTCCAATTATGGATCCCTTTAGGCGTCATTTAAGTTTTCGCATGAATGTGATAGTAAATTGATCAATTTTGTATGTCCTACTTTACAATAAATAACCTATATATAGATAGATTATCATCATAAAATATTATATACAATTTATTTACTATTTATTTCGGGATTTAGCCTTAAGGAACATTTAACAAATTTTGAGAGACAAATTGTAATAATAGCAATAATGTGTAAAATTCAATATAAAAGTATTATAATATTATAAAATATTAATGTGGTGTACATTACAAGAATTCTGAAAATATATATAAAAATAAATAAATAATTTAATTACAGTAGTGTTGAATTTAATTATGGCTCATGGCCACAACTACGAACTAAAGAAATAATACTTGGAAATCAACTCTCATTAAACATAAATTACCTTTAAGAAATGTATGGAATAAAAAAATAATTTCAATTACAATAAAGTATAGAGTGCACTTTGGTCTGTCCATGTAAGTGGTTGGTAATATTTTTGATATGGCTTCTTTATTGCTTCTTCAAAAAAATATCATCAATAATTTCTATTACTTTAACTTACTTAAAAATCACATTCCAAATAACTTTTAATAATTTAAATATTCATCTTTACAAAATGTAGAGTATGTAGCCCTTATAGTCGATCTACAATGAACGCTTTCGTTCGCTCTCTATACGCAGTCAAGTGCCAAAGTAAAGTTGAAATGTATTAAATTATATGAAAGTGTCTACAATAAGCGGTTCCGTACGCAGCCATGAAAAAAGTTGTTTAACTTTTAACTTTTTTCAAAAGTGTGAACGTGAAAAAAATAAAAATTATGTTAGAAGAAAAATTATAATAATATAATTATTATAATTATATTTCTTTAACTAAATATTAAATTAAACAAATAATTTATGTTTTGATTTCAAAAAATTACTAATATTTTCAATATCTGTCATAAGAAATTTGTAAACAAACAATGTCAAAAAATGCTTTCTACAATTTAATTGTGGACACTCTTATGTAGGCTGCGAAACGAGATCGTATAGAGAGCGAACGAAAGCGTTCATTTTAGATCGACTATTAGACTTTTCTTTACAGTAGCCTTTTATAGAGTAGTACTTTGTACCGAAGCATACCGAATGAATACTAACTACAATACAAATTTTGTACTGAATCTAGTAACCATTAAATAAAACAAACATTTTATTCGGAACGAATTATATTAGCAATACAATTCGAAATAAAAATAATTAAATTCTTAATTAGAAATTAATTACTAAATAAAATTTTACTATGAAATTTAATAATTAATTTGATATTAAATTTTCTTTCTATATTTTACTTTTATGAAAAAAATATTACGAATTCTTTTAATATTATATTACATTTTTTTTCATTTTTACATAGTAGTACCAAAATTAATATTGTGTATTTATATTGAACAGCAAATTAATTACATTTAATTCACAAAGTTAAAACTTTTCGTTTTACCAAAGAATTATATAAAAAATTCCATTTCATAAAGGCAAACCAAAAGCTGATTCAGCAAATATATTAGTCCATATCATCTTTATCAAAAAAAAAAAAAAAGAATGAAATAAAAAATAAATTTATATTATATATGAAGAGAATTTTAGAAATTCCTTTAGACTAAATTATCTTAATTCGTAAAAGGATTCTTCTAAATATTCTATATAAATATAATACTAGAGAGTGTTCTTATATATTCAAATAAGCAATTTCTATTGTGGAGGGTTTATCAAATCAGTTTTTGTTGGTTACGTGACTTAAATTCTAAAAAAAATAAAGAAATTTTATTTTGAAAACTTAAAGGATATTATTTTTTTTTTCTAATATAGGACCCGAATAGTTTTTTTTTTATTTACTCTAATTTATATATATTTTAAGTATACAATATTGAGGAGTTTTATTATTTCAAATCAAATAAAACACTTCATTTATATAAAATATATAACAAAAAATTTTCCTGATTTGATTATTACATTTATAGTTTTGTTGTTGATATTATTGGGTAATACTACATTTAAATAAAGAAAATGAGTAGAAGTTTTGTATTAGTACGTGAATTATACACAAAAGCCGAAAGGACTATTTTGAGGTTAATGAAGATTATATTTCTAAAAACATCATTTTTTTTTCACATAATATCCAAAAATGTTTGTTTTTCCTTTTTTTTTAATTTGGTTGGAGAATAATTGTTCCCTGCGGCGGATAAATATATTAAAATAAGCTGAAATATTCATAAGAGTAGATAATTTAAATTGTCAAAATAATATGTATATAGTTTCAAATATATTAATAAAACTGGTGATCAAAGTGTTCTTAGAATATTATAACAGTTTTCTTATTAAAGCACTGTATCAAAAAGTATGGGCAAAATGAGTAAATAGATGAAAAACGTTTGATTTGATGATTATTTATTATTTTGGTTAACTATAAAATAAATTTTTTATATTTATTTTTTAATTAGGTATAGATAAATGTATAAAACTACTGAACTTATTAAAATATAATGAATTACAAAACTTAATAACTAACTTTTCCAAACAGTATTTTCAATCCAATCAACAAATGGGAAAACTCTTGTATAAACACCTGGAACACCGACATTACCACATGTAATACCAAATGATGTTATACCAATTACTGTATACATACAATATTCTGAATGATGATATACTTGTAATGGTCCACCAGAATCACCTTGACATGTATCTTTATTATCGGTTTTTGAACCTGCACAAATTTGTGTACTATCTCGAATACCTTCTGCAAGTTTACGATTTATTTGCGATATATAAACTTCATTACAATCGGCTAGAGTAAATTTCTCTAAAATAACTTTTTGTAAATGTGTTGAACCTGAACCAGCCCAATTTGTTTTTCCCCAACCGGTTGCAATATTTCGTTTTTGTGGTCCATCAAATTGTACTGGTAAACAAGCTGGTCTTTTATATGGACTTAAATTAACATTTCGATCTAATTTAAGTAAACCAATGTCATTATATTTTGATGAAAGTTTCCATTCCGGATGTGGTATAATTGTTTCAATATTATAATCTTCAGGTTGTGCCTCATCTGTGTCAGAATCAATTATTAAATCACCTAATCGTACAAATTGTGGTTCACCACTAAAATATAAATTATGATTAGGTTTAGAAATATGATTTTTTTTTAAGGATAACTTACAATTGTCGTGAATGCAAACAATGTCCTGCTGTAAGAACATAACGATCACTAATTAATGTACCACCACATGACCATTTAGTTTCATTATTTCCAGCATCAAAACCTACTAATGCCATATGGGGAAATTCTCTTGGATTTGATAATGTACCACCAACAATTAATGGAATTTGTTTATGACCACATCTATCAACTGGTACAAGTATTTTGTCATGACCAGTGGAATTAACGTACTTATAAACAGCTGATTTATATTCTGTACATTCTTTTAAATAAAATAAATATAAACAAATATAAAAAATTAATAAATTTAATCAAAATAAATGAAATTTTATTTAATTACTTTTTTCATGAAGTCTTCCAGTTCCACGAATAACTGGTGGTTTTGGTATTTCAATCGGACAACAAACTATTTCTGATCTGCCACTAAATCCGCACCTAGTATGACTTCGTCTTTTAATGAAATCCTTTATTACAGATGGACATTTATTTATTATTTTACATATTCCATCTGAATTTGTCCGTTCAGCTATACATTTTTCACCTGTTAAAGAAATTAATAAAATATTTAATGAACCATTTTCATGTAGCTTCTAATTAAAACGTTCAAGTGTGAAAAAAAGACGACCACAGGTAGTCAGAATGAGATGTAAAGTTTAATAATTTTTGAGTAAGCCAATGACATTTCTCAATTATTGATGTTATTTAGCAATTATTGACGTCATAACATTAAATGTTAATATTATCTTTCCATTTAAACTCGTTTTTTTGGTGATTTACATTTTGCTCAATAAATAAATAAACCTGCCAAATTAGTCACACAAATTTACTTTATAATTATTATGATTATAAACTTTTTAAACGAATATCAAATTTGAATATAATTTAGTTATTTTACTTGATTGACAGCTTATAGCTAATAATCTCAACTAAATTACTATTTACTAGAAATGTTTGAGTAACTTGTTATTAAATACGTAACAATAGTTCAACATTTGCTTTTAAAATCGCTTCAATTTTATATTGGTTTATTTAATTCTAACGCTGCTAAAAATAGTTTAAACAAAATAATTTGGATTTTTATTACAAATTATTTTAAGCTATAATAAAATTTAATTTATTTTTATTATAAGTTCAAAATTATTAATCAAAATATTTTTTATTTTCTCGATATTCTTGTAATATTTTTAATCATTATCTCTGCAGAATTATTTAAAGAAATTTCGAAAAAATGAACTTAAGGTCAATGTAAAACTTATTTCTGTAACGATAATCAATAGCGTTTTTTATTTTAAATATATCACTTTTATTTGTACATTAAACTTTATACAATTAATTGGATTATACATAAAATTAATTGTGAATTTCATGTATAGTTTAAAATAAATTAATAAAAGTTATTAAATTGCATCAAATAACTTTGATTTAAAAATTGTAAATTACATATTTAAAATATATTAAAATTACATAGATTATACCGAACGCCCAGTTCATAAAGCTGGTGGTCCTAAGTTGATTATTTATCAGCTGTTATAGTATTGGTGACACTGTTTGTTTGTTTAAAACATGCATACATAATTGTAATGAACAATTTCGAAATTTTTAGTATCAGTATTTGAAGGCTATATTTATACATTATTACAGAATTTTATAAAATCTTATATTCAATTTAACAAACTTCACATTTTTGTAAAAATTAATAAATTTTTTAATTTTTATTTCATTCAAATTGGAGGTGGTCTAAATATTATCAATTTGCAAGTTCAAATGTTCTGCTGATAATAATTTGTTTGCTAATAAACCAGGATAATACAGAATTCAACTAGACTTAAGTAATGTTTAATTAATACGCAATTTTTAATTAATACGTTTAAAGTAATACGCAATTATATATCCAACTTTTCGTAGATTATTTAACATTTTCTTCTTTTTTATCAGAACTTTTAAATCATTTTAATATTTTCTTTTAATAATTTTACTTACCTTTTGGATAGAAATTTCAAATTTAAGTCAGAAATAATATAAATTAAGTAAAATAAACTATAATTACATTAATTACTCTGATTAAACCATATTTAGCATATTGCTCACCTTCAAATTGACCGACCGTCAATGTAAATCCCCAAATTATTAAGAAGATCACAGAATTAATTATCATGTTTTTTATTATTATATATTTAATAATTAATTTATTAAAATATTTATTTGCTCATAAATATTCTGTCCAATAATAAAGAAAAAAAAAAAAACAATTTAAAAGAGAAATGAAATATTTTATAAAACTTATTCTTTAGAAAGTTCGATTGCAACTGAATTTTATAGCCAATCTTATATTCGCAATTTCGTTCATATCAAAATATAAATATAAAAATTCTTAATAATTTTAATAAATGATTTTAGTACTTTTTATTTTTAGTATAATTCCGAAGAGAATTAAAATAGAAAATAAATTGACTTTTAGTCAGCTGCTGTAACCCTGCCTGTATGATCTGGTATCATTTATGTTTGCTGTATGTTAAATTTGACTAATCTAAATTTACTAGCAAGGAATAATGTATTAAAATTGTTATGATCACCTGGTAATAGTCTAATTACAGGAAACGAAAAAAGAGTTAATTTGGGAATAATTAGAGAACCTAAATTAGAGCACATAGTATGAAGATAGAACAATTGCAGCACTATAATCATGGCTCTGCCGATACAAGCGCATACCGAAAATGGAGGTTGGCGTTCGGCTAATGATCCAGTTCGTAAAAACATTATATTAGGAAAAGAAGAAGGAAAACTGGAAGATTTTGCACCTGGAATTTGCACCTGGAATGTACGTTCACCATCTGCTCCAAGTGTATCTAATAAATTGTTGAAATAACTCAGAAAGTATAAGGCAGATCTAACAGGTATACATAAGTTGAACTGGACAGGATTGGGAAGTAAAGAATACCAAAGAAGTAAATTTAGGTAAATCAACAGCTGACCAAATTTCCACGCTTCGGCAGGTTCTGGAGAAGTGCAATGAATTCAATGTAATCACACACCATCTGTTTCAAGGCTGCATATGGCTTGATTAGGGTCGACAACAGCTTTTCTAGAACCTGGATTCAGACAAGCCGACGCTATTAATGATGTTTCCTTAATTAAAATTTTCTTAACTAATTTCTTCTCGCTTAGATAGTTACCTCCTTCAGGAATACTTAAATAACTTTACGCGTAAGTGAACCATCTGGAGCTCAATGTAAACAAATACCAAAGTATTACAATGATCTGATTATAACATTTATAGCTCTGTTGTTGATATTTTTTTCCCAACACATTTATATAAAGGAAATACGTAACTTCCTTATTTGGAAAGCATGCTTTATAGTAGACTAAAAAGAGTAAATAGATAAAAACATTTGGTTTGGTTATTATTTTCCTATTATTTAATTAGGTATAGATAATTGTATAAAACTACTGAATATAAATATTTAATATTATATAATATGTTTTTATTAAAATATAATGAATTATACAAAACTTATTTTCAAATAATTAACTTTTCCACACAGTATTTTCAATCCAGTCAACAAACGGAAAAATTCTTGTATAAACACCTGGAACACCAACATTACCACATGTAATTCCAAATGATGTTAAACCAATTACTGTATACATACAATATTCTGAATGATGATATACTTGTAATGGTCCGCCAGAATCACCTTGACATGTATCTTTATTATCGGTTTTTGAACCTGCACAAATTTGTGTACTATCTCGAATGCCATCTGTAAATTTCCGATTTATTTGTGATGAATAAGTTTCATTACAATCGGCTAGACTAAATTTCTCTAAAATAACTTTTTGTAAATGTGTTGAACCTAAACCAGCCCAATTTGTTTTACCCCAACCGGTTGCAATATTACGTTTTTGTGGTCCATCAAATTGTACTGGTAAACAAGCTGGTCTTTTATATGGACTTAAATTAACATTTCGATCTAATTTAAGTAAACCAATGTCATTATATTTTGATGAAAGTTTCCATTCCGGATGTGGTATAATTGTTTCAATATTATAATCTTCAGGTTGTGCCTCATCTGTGTCAGAATCAATTATTAAATCACCTAATCGTACAAATTGTGGTTCACCACTAAAATATAAATTATGATTAGGTTTAGAAATATGATTTTTTTTTTAAGGATAACTTACAATTGTCGTGAATATAAACAATGTGCTGCTGTAAGAACATAACGATCACTAATTAATGTACCACCACATGCCCAATTAGTTTCATTATTTCCAGCATCAAAACCGACTAATGCCATATGGGGAAATTCTCTTGGATTTGCTAATGTACCACCAACAATTAATGGAATTTGCTTATGACCACATTTATCAATTGGTATACGCATTCTTTCAGCACCAGCAGAAAATCCAGTTGAATAAATGTAATTATAAACAGCTGATTTATATTCTTTACATTCTTTTAAATAAAATAAATATAAACAATTATAAAAAATTAATAAATTTAATTAAAATAAATGAAATTTTATTTAATTACTTTCTTCATGAAGTCTTCCAGTTCCACGAATAATTGTTGGTGTTGGTTTTTCAATCGGACAACAAACTATTTCTGATCTGCCACTAAATCCGCACCTAGTATGACTTCGTCTATTACGTAAATCATTTATTACAGATGGACATTTATTTATTATTTTACATATTCCATCTGAATTTGTTCGTTCAGCTATACATGTTTCACCTGTAAAAGAAATTCATAAAATATTTAATGAAGCATTTTCGTGCTACTATACACGTTTGTTGTGTGTAGCTTGTAATTAAATGGTTTAAGTATATGATAAAAATGCGACTTTTTTTAAAATGAATTTTGAAATCATTTTAAAAATAATTTACTTGCTACACAAATTTTCTTATAAATATTTTTTTATTATTTGGGTACAAATATTAATAAATTGAATTCAGAAATAATATAAACTGTAATTACATTAATTACTCTGTTATTAAACTTTACAAATTGGCATATTACTCACCTTCAAATTGACCGAACGTCAATGTAAATCCCCAAATTATTAAAAAGATCACAAATTTATTAATCATTTTTTTAATTATTATTTTACTGTTCGTGATCAATTTATTAAAATATTTATTTGCTCATAAATATTCTGTCAAATAAATAAAAAAAAAAACAATTTAAAAGAGAAATCAAATATTTTATAAAACTTGTTCTTTACAAAGTTCGATTGCAACTGAATTTCAAAGCTAATCTTATATTCGCAATTCCCTCAAAATCAAACTATAAATATTTACTAGTAGAGTTTTAGTATAATTCCGAAGAGAGTTAAAATAAGAAATAACTAAGAGAATAACTAAATTTATTTTACGACTTTTAATCAGTTGTAACCCTTTCCGAAAGATCTGGTGTCATGTTTGCTAAATCTAAGACTAGTTTTATATATGCTAGCTTCTAGCTACTTAACAAGAATTAGAAGAAAAACTGACGCGTTTTACGATTTAAGTAAATAAGAAACTATTTGTATGTAAATATCATTTTAATCAGGGGTGTCGCAAAAAAAATTGTGGTAACATTTTCAATCATTTATTAACATTTACAAACTTTTATTTAAGAATTTTAAATCGCTCTCATAGAAAACTTAACTATTTCATTATTTGGCAAAGTTTGTGAATAATTTTGGAATTAAAGAAACCAAATTCGGATTTTTACAATTATTTATATTTTGTTGAAAAAATGTAAAAATGTAAAACTGTTTCGGTAAATTGTATAATTCTGATTTTTAAAAATCATTTTTTTTTTCAAGAAATTCAGACCATGACGATTATTTAATTAATAGACTATTTTAATTATTTGTCTATAAATAAGAAATTTTACTCAGGACCATCATCAAATTAATAGAAGTTTTCGGTCATTAAATATGAAAATCATTTTCTGGGTAAATGTTAACCACTGAACTATTATCACTAATTTGAATACTAATCAATTCCGTACTACTTGTAAAACTGTAGGTATTCAATTTAACAAAACTGTAGGTTTCTATTCTAAATAATCTTCAAATTTGCTTTTAAAAGTTTAGCTAATTCAGAAAAAAGTGAATCTTCTATATTAATTTATATAACATTGAAACATACCCCACAATTATTTGTTAACTTCTTATAATTAAAAATACTTTCCCATTTCTTATTCCAACAGGTTTGCTTTTAGTATTTTTGAAAATTGTTAAATTCATTGAAGAGAAATTCATCCAAAGTTGGTTATATATTTTAAATTAGTTTTCTTACAAATTTTCTCTTACGTAGAAACAGATTTAATTACAGCTGTCACGCTCAGGTCATCACCGTGAGATATTACAACTTGTCACGCTTCAGGTCATCACTACAATTGTTAAGTGACTTATATGAATAATTCAATATTGCAAATTAATATTTATTTTAATTTGAAAAGAAATTTTTAATTAATATTCTAATTAAACGTAAAACATAATTATTTTAAATAGATTTTTTGATTTATAGAATTACCAAAATAATGAATTCAATTTGTTCGTTCAGCTACACATTTATCACCTATAAAATAAATTAATAAAATATTTAATGAAGCATTTTCGTGCTGTTATACACGTTCTATGTGTGTAGCTTCTAATTAAACGGTTCAAGTATGAGGAAAAGACGACAACAGGTAGTCAGAATGAGATGTAAAGTTTAATAATTTTTGAGTAAGCCAATGACATTTCTCAATTATTGATGTTATTTGGCAATTATTGACGTCAGAACATTAAATGTTAATATTATCTTTCCATTTAAACTCGTTTTTTTGGTGATTTACATTTTGCTCAATAAATAAATAAACCTGCCAAATTAGTCACACAAATTTACTTTATAATTAAAACATGCATACATAATTTTAATGAACAATTTCGCTATTTTTAGTTTTTGAAGGGTATTTAAATATTTTTGCAGAATTGTATCAAATCGTATATTTAATTTTAGAAATTTCACATTTTATTGGTACTCTTTTATAAATATCTGAACCGGGTTACACTTATGCACAATCATGATACCAACCTATGTAACAAATTTTTGATATTTTTCTGTAGAGCAAAAACACACGGCCCTACACATATTATACGGAAAATTCTAACATGGTCCCATACTGGAAGTATTGATCTCATCTTGTACGGTACCAATTTTTATTAAAATATGACGAATGGTTCTAGGATATATTTCTGCCCATATGCAATTTTTGCGTACGACAGTTACGCAATATTTATTTACGGATACTTATTTAATTGCATTTAAAGAAAGTCTCAGACAAATCCAGTTTTTGACCATCAAGTCCAATGTAATACTCCTAGTTATTCTAATAACTACTCGTAATAAATTGATTTCAGAAATAATATAAATTATGTAAAATAAGCTGTAATTACATTAATTACTCTGTTATTAAACTTTATATATTAGCATATTAATCATCTTCAAATTGACCGACTGTCAATGTAAATCCCCAAATTATTAAAAAGATCACAGAATTAATAATCATTTTTTTAATTATTATTTTACTGTTCGTGATTAATTTATTAAAATATTTATTTGCTCATAAATATTCTGTCAAATAAATAAAAAAAAAAAAAACAATTTAAAAGAGAAATCAAATATTTTATAAAACTTGTTCTTTACAAAGTTCGATTGCAACTGAATTTTAAAGCTAATCTTACATTCGCAATTCCCTCCAAATCAAACTATAAATATTTACTAGTAGTTTTAGTATAATTCCGAAGAGAGTTAAAATAAGAAATAACTAAGAGAATAACTAAATTTATTTTACGACTTTTAATCAGTTGTAAACCTTTCCGCAAGATCTGGTGTCATGTTTGCTAAATCTAAGACGTGTTTTATATATGCTAGCTTCTAGCTACTTAACAAGAATTAGAAGAGAAACTGACGCGTTTTACGATTTAAGTAAATAAGAAACTATTTAGTATGTAAAAATCATTTTAATCAGGGTTGTCGCAAAAAAATTGTGGTATAATTTTCGAACATTTATTAACATTTATAAACTTTAATTTTTTCTTTACAAGTTTTTTTGATACTATTTTCTGATGTTAATTTTGAATTTGTTATATGAAATAGGCTGATTGCAGAATTTTAAATCGCTGTCATAGAAATCTTAATAAATTTTATTATTTGGATATCACGCTCAGGTCATCATCACAATTCACTATTGCAAATAAATATTTGATTAAATTGGAAAAGAAATTATTTATTAAGGGGCCAATTAAAAATAGAAACGTAAAACATAATTATTTTAAATAGATTTTTTGATTTAGAAAATTACCAAAATAATGAATTCAATTTTTTTTGTAGTTAAAAGCATAATTTAATTTATATATTAAAAAATACAAACATTTATTTACAATTTTAACTTTTCCAAACAATATTTTCAATCCAATCAATAAATGGGAAAATTCTTGTATAAACACCTGGAACACCGATATTACCACATTTCATACCAAATGATGATATACCAATTACGGTATACATACAATATTCTGACTGATGATATACTTGCAATGGTCCACCAGTATCAGCTTTACATGTCATCAGCATGTCCGAATCAGTATTGGTTTTTAAACCTGCACAAATTTGTGTATTATCTCGAATGCCTTCTCTAAATTTCCGATGTATTTGTGATGAATAAGTTTCATTACAATCGGCAAAGCTAAATTTCTCTAAAATAACTTTTTGTAAATGTGTTGAACCTGAACCAGCCCAAATTGTTTCAACCCAACCGGATCCAATATTAAGATTTTCTTGTTCATCAAATTGTACTGGTAAACAAGCTGGTCTTTTATATGGACTTAAATTAACATTTCGATCTAATTTAAGTAAACCAATGTCATTATATTTTGATGAAAGTTTCCATTCCGGATGTGGTATAATTGTTTCTATATTATAATCTTCAGGTTGTGCCTCATCTGTGTCAGAATCAATAATTAAATCACCTAATCGTACATATTTTGGTTCACCACTAAAATATAAATTATGTTTAGGTTTAGAAATATGATTTTTTTTTAAGGATAACTTACAATTGTCGTGAATATAAACAATGTGCTGCCATAAGAACATAACGATCACTAATTAATGTACCACTACATGACCAACGTATTTCAGAATTTCCAACATCAAAACCGATATATGCCATGTGAGGAAATTCTCTTGGATTTGCTAATGCGACACCAACAAATAATGGAATTTTTTTATGACCACATTTATCAATTGGTATTCGATAACTTCCACCTCTACTAGACAATTCAGTTGAATAAATGTAATTATAAACAGCTGCTTTATATTCTTTACATTCTTGATTACCAAATACATTAAATAAAAATTTAAAAAAAAAAAAAAATATTAGATTAAAATAAAAAAGTAAAACGATTTATACTTTCTTCATGAAGTCTTCGAGTTCCACCAAGATTTGTACTCGTTGGCATTAATCCGCCGTTGTCGTTGATATTGAGCGGACAACAAACTATTTCTAATATTCCATTATATCCACATCTTGTATGGTTTCGCCTATTACGTAAATCATTTATTACAGATGGACATTTATTTATTATTTTACATATTCCATCTGAATTTGTTCGTTCTTCTGTACACGTTTGACCTGTAAAAAAAACCTGATAATTAGAGGAGTCTTCTCGTATAGGTTAGTTCAATTCTAATAGTGATTAATGTCTGTGCACCAGTGTTTAGTTATGTACAATATCTTTGTAACAAACCTTGCTTTGTTAAAAATTTCATAATTTTTAATACAATTGGATCCACTGCAACTATCGACCTCAAACTGGCTATAAAACATATAATCATTATATCATTTGGAAACTAAAACTACATTATGTAAGAATCCCGTGAAGCTACAAATTTAACTTGTGCCAAATTAACCTGGGTGTCAAATATCATTGAAATAGAAGAATAATTACATGCTCTATTAGATAAATGAAATATTCTTCACACAATATTCATTGTGCTGCTCATAGATACATTTCCTATGAACCAACTAGAAAGTTAAGGAGCACCAACTAGAACAATAATTAATTTTTTGTGTAAAATATTGAAATCGGGTTACAATTACTCTCTCTGTATGATGTAGAGTAGAACAGTGAACTTATGAAATATGATTGAACATTTTAACATGTACCCATTGAATTAACGATTTAAAACTTAACTCAGATAATAATTACCTAGTATATTTTCTACTAGAACATATAAATTATTAATCGGAAATTTTTGCAGGAACCCCCTGAAACTTATGAATTATATTTGAGTAGGTTTTGCATAATCATAAAATCAAACTGTGTAACAAATTTCATCTGAGTTATAATTTTTTATTAAAATTTTTCCGGAGAGCAAAACAACACGGCTCTACATATAAACGGGAAATGCTAAGATAAATGCTTAAAATACCGATCCCATCTAGTACGGGAATCACACTGATTACGGAATGAAGCTGTGCGCAAAATTTCATTAAAATCTGATAAGCGGTTCCGGGTATAATATAAACTTTGAATTATACCCGATTTTTGTTGTTTTTTATTTTGTATAGTACCGAATTTAGTGACGTATTGTGTTATTATATATTACTAAAATATATGAAGTAACTTAACTGTATTTACTACTTAAAGTACTAATTATTAGTACACATGTTTGATAAACTTTTTATTTGCGCTGAAATTGATATAAGTTGATTTGAATCTAGTGAAATTAATTTTGATTTAAGGTTAACATTTTTCTAGTATATATTTGAAGAGGCCTATTATTAGCAGTGTGGATTTACAAATCATTTTAAACTATAATAACCTTTAACTAATTTTTGTTGTTATCTCAAAGTTATTTAATCAAAATATTATTTTTTCCCCGAATTTGTCATAATATTTATAATCATTATCTCTGCAGAATTATATAAAAAATGAACTTAAGGTCAATGTAAAATTTATTTTTCTAACGATTATCATTAGGGGATTTTTTATAATAAAATCTATGTTTAAAGTATTTGGAGGCTATTTATATTTTATTACAGAATTTTATAAATTTCACAAATTTTCACATTTTTTGTAAATAAATTTGTTGATTTTTATTTCATTCAAATCTGTAGCCTCTATGGCCTATTGCCGAAATATTATCTACATGTGTGACCACTAGCTTGGAAACTCCCAAAAGATTTGGAATTTCCATGTTTAAATATGCTGGTAAAAAAAACGCTTTCACCAGCAAATCAGTTGACATTGACATTATGCTGATAATAATACTGATACCAAAATCTGGTTAATAATTGTACTAGTAAACGATTATAATATACAAGACTTAAGTGAAGTTTATAATATTATAATTGCCCTAATACAATTAGGGCAAATTTTTATATTTTTCTAGATTATTTAACATTTTTTTCCTTTTAGCAGAATTTATTACATTAATTAATTTGTTATTAAACTTCATTTAACTATTTTACTCACCTTCAGTTTTATTGGTTTCAGATTGACCAACCGTCAATGTAAAGCCCCAAATTAATAAAAAGATCACAAATTTATTAATCATTTTTTTTATTATTATCTTACTATTCGTGATTAATTTTAGAAAATATTTACTTGCTTATAAATGTTAAGAATTCAAAGAATTTATTGAACTTGTTCTTTAGAAAGTTCGGTAGGAACTGAATTTTTAAAAACAATAAACGAATTAG
The DNA here is from genome assembly GCA_963920725.1 of Rhamphomyia laevipes. NCBI lineage: Eukaryota > Metazoa > Arthropoda > Insecta > Diptera > Empididae > Rhamphomyia > Rhamphomyia laevipes. The sequence continues at coordinate 54,648,035 of OY987257.1, forward strand.
AAATTATTCATATTTTAAATCTGTCTAACTTTTATCTACACCTATAAAATATATTTGTGATGCCACTTTCTTTGCAACTCAAATTGTCATAATAATTGTCAATAAATTCTTGGTTATGTTTAAGAATATATTTTACAATATATTTTCTTTACTTCATTTTATCACTGGTTCTTACTAAATAGTTGCTAAATTTAATCAAATAACATGAAATGATTAAGAAAATTTATGTTTTATTTTATAAATACATTTTCATTATTAAATTTTCAAACATGGTCCTACAATTTTGAAACATTTATTAATTTTTTATTTTAGTTTTTAATTTGTTTTAATAAGTTTCTTTTAAAACCAAAATTTTCAAAAAGTGAAGTTTATTTAAGGGACTTCTAAGTGCTTGTTTATAAATACGAAATTTTTACACAGGAAAATTATCAAGTTAGTATAAGTTTTCGGTCATTATATATAAAAACCATTTTCTGGATAAATGTTATTCACTGAGGACTGAGCCATTATCACTAATTTTATTCCCGAAAAACTTTTGAATAAAAAAACGATATTATCTTGCAGCTAAATGCACAGTTTAAGTATTGATAAATGTCGTACTCCATTTAAAACAATTTGTATTCAGTTAAGGAAAATTGTAAATTTGTTTTTGAAATAATCTTGTAAAATTATTTGTATAATGATGAAATTTTATAATTTGGATGTGATATAAGTTTTTCAATATTATTTTACCTAACCGAACTTAATGTGGTTCACCTCTAAATTAAGAAAACAATTTAATTTTTTTTATGTAATATTTATCAATAAGATACTAATTTATTTACAATGGCCAGTTGTAAGAGCAATTAATGACACTAATTAACAATTTTTGGTGCTTTTGTATGTTAATATTTATTTAGGTATTTCGTTTTTCTTACCACCATATACTAAACGCATAAAACTAATACATAATTGTAAAATTCTGACTGATATTTTTGATATGATATTGATAATTCCATTTAATATAATAATTTTAATTACTTACACTGACCGAAATCTTGGGTTTGGCATAAAGTTGTAGTCACTAAATTGAGGTTTTCATAATAAAATTGGAATTATAAAAAACTAATTTAATTGTATGACAGCCAACAAATACAAGGCACATATCTACATCAGTTTTATGTTTCTTTTAGAGTTCGTTGCGACTATATCACAATATCTAAAAAAAATCTTAATTAACTTTACAGCAGTAGCCACTTCCGCTTGATGTTACTACTCCATTAGATGGAGTATAATAATTATCATATTTTCAATTCATAAAAATTAGGCATTTTCGTGACAATTACGACTGCCAACTGCGAATACAATTTATAAGTATTAACTGTTTCACCTATAACTCTCACGTAATACGAGCATTTGTATACGCTTTGATTTACGTTACGCATTCAGCTTTGTATATAAATTTTTGAAATATTTCGTAATTAGTCAGCCAAATCGGAAAATTTTGAGTAAACTTGATTTCTTCCTAAGTTTATTTTGATTTGTTAACAATCAAAAATAATTTTCTTAATCATTTTCTTTATTTAGTATTATAAATTTGATGACTACATTTATTAAAACCTTATTGCAAACTCCCGGAATTCCGTTGACCTTGAATAACAAGATTTATATACTACACACAACATCGATTCCATATATTGAAAATCAATATTTTTATGCAAGAATAATTAAAATCGATTATTTACAAAAGAAAGAAAAGACGATTTTATCTGTTTAAAAATAATTGCAATATCGTAAAAGCTGATGAGTTAAACTGGTTGATCAAGTTTTTATTCATTTAGCAAATTTTATTTTTTAGCTTATTCGAAATATTTTATTATATAAGTTTAAAGTTATCCGCTAAATTATTTTATGGTGTAATAACCTTGCGGTTTTATTGATCCACAAATTATTGTCAGAATTATGAAAATATTTCTAAAATTACAATTGGTTTTATGGACTTGTAATTTAAATTTATTTTTAAAAAATTTATATTAAAATCAAATTCGAAATTCAATCATTTTTGTATGTAAAAAAAACTAATTTACGGAAATGAAGTAACGAAAATCAAATTAGTTAGTTGATTACGGAAACCCTCCGCGCAGTTAGACCTCGACTATGCGTTGATTCAACGATACAGTATATCATTAAAATTTATTTTCCTCGTGAACGCAATTAGTCTGAACGATATCAAACTGACCGCTTCCTTCATATTGGTCAAAAATTGACGCTCTAGCTAAGTGTTAAATCTTTGAAATCTGACCGCTGAATCTGAATATGATGTTTCCGTTAAAGCTAATCATGTCCAAATGCTGAAGTATTCATTTTCCGCTTACTTTACCAATGATTTCTTTGCAGTTGCTAGTGAAAACCCTACTTGATATACCGGAGGGGAATTGTTAGTAGTCCAATCTCTAGCCAACTCGTTGCCTTCGATTCCAATAGTGACCAAAATATTCTTAAATCGTTGTTCCTTTTACTATGTAGTTTATAAAGGCTAATTTTACATTTATATTTAACAGCTTTATTCTCAAATGCTTTAAGAGCTGCTTCACTATCTGAGCAGATTATGATATTTTTACTTTATTTACTATTCTGAATTTGTGTAATCTTTAGAATCACTTTGATTTCTGCTTGTAAAATTTTGTTATGTTGCTCGCGTCTCGGGATTAATCAATGATTCTAGCATTTTTTCCTCATTTATCCAAATTTCCGACTTTATTGCAACTTTCAAATTATATAATTTTAAGATGGTCAAATTTTTGAAATCACTTTAAATTAAATTTATAAAATGGTAGTAAAAAATAACAATTCTGATTAGATGTAGGCTTTTCTGAGGTGGTTATTTGTAAAAAAATATTATTAAATTTTTTATTCAATTGAAATTAGTGAATTTAATTCAGTTTTTTTAATTTAATTTTTAATGTGATAATGAATTTATATAATTACGTAAACTATTAATTTAAGCTTCAACCAAATTTTGAAGTAGACTTTTTAAATTATGTTATTTAAATATTAAAAATAATAGCAAAACTATAAAAATTTAATTTAATACATATCTAATTTATTTTATATCACAATTTTTAAATATAAATCTAAATAATTTTAATACATTTCAATAGATAACATTAATTTACGTAAATTTACCATACATGATCTTCTATCCAATTAACATATGGTAATACTCTTGTATAAACACCTGGTATACCAGGATGACCACAACTATAACCAAATGATATTATACCAATTACAGTATACATACACATTTCACTTGTATGATAAACTTGTAAAGGTCCACCTGAATCACCCTGACAAACATCCATACTTGTATTACGTGACCCAGCACATAATTGTAAATTATCAATAATACCATTACGAAATGATTTATTAATTGCTGGATAATAAATTTTATTACATTCATTAAATGGAAATATTTCTAAAATGATTTTCTTCAAATTTGATAATTGTAATTTTTTTGGTATTATTGTTTTTCTCGAATTTGGCATATTACTCCAACCCGTAGCAATAACAATTTTCGTTTTTCTATCATCGTAATTATTTGGTAAACATGCTGGTATAATATTGGAATTAAATTGTACGGTCCGGTTTAATTTTAATAATGCTATGTCATTATATTTTGTTGAATATTTATAATCAGGATGTGAAATAATCTTTTCGATATTATAGTCTTCGGATGAAAATGATATGTCATTTTTATAATTAGTTTGACCCAGACGAACAATATTCGGTATTCCACTGAAAAATATTAAATAAAAGAATTTATATTAAATTGCTGATATTTAAAAATAAGTTGGATTTTAATGATTTACAAATATTTTGATTGATTAAATTTGAATAACAATCAATAATACTCTAAAAAATCAGAATAAAAATCTTCATTAAAATAAAAATATCAAATATTTCTAAAAAGATTTCAATTTATTTATAATGAAACTAAAAATTTATGGTTAACTTACTGTTCTCTAGAAAATAAACAATGTCCAGCTGTTAATACATATCGATCACTAATTAATGTTCCACCACATGACCAATTATGATTTAATTCCGAATCACTATAACCAATTAATGCCATATGAGGAAATTCTTTTGGTTTTGCATAATTAATATCAATATTATTTATCTTTAAAATTTTATCTTGATGACATTGTTGTTTTGGATCATTAAATGCTAATGACTGATATTCTTTACATTCTATGAAAGAAATTATATAATATTTTATTTTCAAATTCAATATATATTTTTATAATGTTATACATACTTTTTTCATGTTTCCTTAAAATAATTTTAATGTTTTGTGGACAACAAACTAAAATTTCATCACCTTTAATACCACAATCAAAATAATTTATAATTCGATCAATAACAATTAAACATTGATTAGTTAAGACACAATTTCCAGGATAATTTCCATTTTCATGATATATACAAAACTTTCCTATATAGTAGAATAAAAAAATCAAATTAAATTTTTTATTTCTTTAGATATCACAAGAATTTGATTACCTTCATAATTTAATATAAATTTGAATTTAAATATAATTAAAAATATTTGAATAATATTAAATTTTAATATCAACATTTAAAATTATTTTTAAAATTTTTTAGAAATATTCCAACCAAATTGATAAACAAATTTCATTTTTAATATAAATTTTAATTTTATATTTTAATATTTTATAAACTATCTGGACACGCAACATTTATTGAACTGATTTTTTTAAAAATAAATTTTGGTGTTTTAATTCGGATTTATAGTTCAATGAAAACGACAAGATTGTAAAGATAATATTTTAAAAAAAAAATATGTATCATAAAAAGCTTTTAATTAACTACTTAAGTAAAGAGTTTGTTGAAAGGTTTGAGGTGATAATTTTGAGATTAAATTAAATATTGTTTTACCACAGCTAAAATTTGACTTCCCACCTTTTTTTTCTGCATCATAACCAAAGTAGACTACTAAAAAATTCATGATTTTTTGATATGACCGTGATTAGTGGGGAATAATCATTTATTGATTGTTGAAGAGAAATACATTTTTTTATGTAACACTATCAATTTTATCATTTCATTGATTCAAGGCTATTTTTAAGAAGATTTACTGATTTATTTTATTGTATATAATGTGTTGAAAAATATTGTAGCATTAAAATTATGAAATTTTGAGTCAATAAAATTGTATGTTATACACACATTTTGAAGGTATCAAACTTACTTGGGAACTTTCTTGCAAAGCTCTCTATTAATTCACGAGCTCATAGATTTTATAATATAAAAATGAATTAGTCAAATTGTGGTTTAAAGTGTGGCCAATAATACCAATAAAAAATTAATAAATTTTAAATTATTTATGCCCGATTTCACAGTGAGAGTTTGTGCTCAAGCTTAATTCAAACGATTATGAGGCTTGATTTTTCAATTAAAATTTGCTCTAAGCTTAAACTAAAATAAAAAGTATAAATTATTTTGAAAATAATGTTTATGTGAATGAAAATGCACCATAAAAATTAATTTGACATTCGAATTTGTGAATTAGTGTGCATATATTATTTTTTGTATGTGTTTTATTATATATTTATACTTTGTCATATAAATGAAGCTTAAGCTTTACTCATCTGCGACTAAACTAAAACATTATTTTAAGGAACGTTTATCTTTAAGCTAGAAACTGTAAGTTTAACCTATGTTTAAGGTCTGGCAAAGGCTTAAGCTCTCACTGTGAAATCGGGTATTATTGCCTTGTTTACTCTTAAAAATTTCGAAATTCTGTCAAAAATATATTTTTCTAAATATTTATAGTTTCCCAAAAATATCATAATTTCTTCGGTCAATATAAACAAAATATTTATGTGAACCGAAAAAAAAAAATATTAGAACTGCAAAATTCAAAAGGTAAAATGAAAATTTTAATGATTATTTTACTTGACCATAAATAATTCTGAACATAAAAGATAAATTACCAAAAATTCTAAAATATATTCAAGGATAATATCATCAGGCTAATGTTAGTATATCATAACACCAATACTAACATTATAAAATACGAATATATATAGAACTAATTGAATATGTATATACATAATATCTTATAGATTTTTGTTGGTTAAAATTTTTTTTTAATCTCAATAATAGAAATTCATATAGAAATTACCATTTGGGTTTGGACAATTTGTCATTGTCCACAATAAAAAAATTTATTATGCAATTGCATCCTTAAAATATGAATAAAAATAAAGTATTTTTAACCAAAACGTGTACCGAAATTAAAATAATGGAGAAATATACTAAATAGAAGGAAGAAAATTTGTTGTATAGTGCAAGTGATGAATTAGATAGACAAATTTTTGGTTTGTCATAATTTGATTTGTTTCATTGGAATAACTTTATGCCTGAAAAATAATAATAATAATTGACCTCATATTGGAGAAAAAAACAGAAAAATATGAAAAATTAGAGGAACTCCAGTAGATTTTTATAGAAGCATTGAATATTTATTTAATTTCAATTCTTTTTATATCCACAGTAATTAATTTTATGAAACAACAAGTTTAAGTAATTTGAAATGCTATTTCCGATAGCATGTTAAAGGTGTTTTATGTAATTCCAAGACACCAAGTCATTGAAAAAATTATCAGGCTTATTACAATGTACATCTAAACATAATTTTAATGATCCTTTTCATTTCATTTTAATTATTAGAAGTGATAATTTTGAAATAATGAATATTTCGTGTAACTAAAAATGAATGTAACTCAATGAAAAATGTAATTCTAATTCTATATTCAGTAGTGTCTAAAATCATTCATGAGGTAAGCTGATATAATGTATTTTCAATGAATTTTTAAAGATTTTAATATTTTCTTTTAGACTTTATTTCAATTTACCGAAAATTTATGTAAATTTTAAACTTTATAAATATATAGAATAGCAAGTTAAATAATTTCGTATACTTTTTTGTAATAATATTAAAAATATTGAATCAATAAATTATCATTAAGTATTATTGCTGTTACCTACATAATTTTTCTTTTTATTTTCTGTTATATATTTTTCAATAGTTATTGACCGAAAAGTCACCCAATGAATTTATCAAATAATCATAAATGTTTGATTCGTTTTCGATTCATTATCAAACAAAATCTATATCATCGGCTAAATGATAGTGTAGTTTATATGCTTATGATAATAAATAAAATATAATAACTGATAATACAAGCTTCGCACAGTCAGGGCAAAATGGCTGAAATATTTATCGGCTACATACATACAACGAACAATTATTTTTATATAACCTGTCAAAATAGTAAACTTGTACAACAATAACTTAATAAACCTAAGATTGTTCAGATTGTTAAGTTTGAGCTTATTCGACCCAGTATTTTCAGAGTTTCTTAGCTACATTACATACAATACAACGAACAGTCATTTATATGCTAGAGAAGATAGATAGAGAGAAGATATAATGTAGAAGAAGACAGAAGATTTGGAATTTATTTAGTATTACATACTTTTAATAATTTTGAATAATTTTCATTTGATTTACTTATTAATTTTATTTAATAGAATCCATTTAACAACATAGGTTGGTAAAATTTCGGTAACAAAATTATTTTAAATTAAACTTTGATTTATCATTAATATTTGAACATTAAAGTATTTATCTGACGAAATAACAAATAAAATGATGATTTCTGAATGATTGAACATTTGAAAGGCTATTTTCATTATTGTGTGATAAATTTATAGACATTATTATAGTAAATTTTGGTCTAGGTAATGTCGAAAATTCAATTTAGGAAAAAGCTTTTTGTACTGAATAATTTTTTTTTTTGATTGGCTTTAATGTAAGGGAATTTGTATTTGTGGTCAAAAAATTATTTGAAATGGGACCAAATTTTTATTATTTTTATTGTGTTTATAGAAAATTCTTTTTAAAAATTAGATAATACAGGGTGTGCCAAAAGCCACGAATATGTGTAAAAATTGGAAAAACTTTTTTGTTTATTAATTAATTTTATTTTATTTTTGTTTGTAATATAATTTGAATTTGGTACTATTTAAATCATAAATATGAAAAATAATGTCACGATTTTTTCTATGCACAATTGGGATCTTAAAAGGCCGTTTTGATAACAACACTCAAGTTATGTGGCTCTATTCCTCTGATTTTAAGTACCCTAAAATTGCATATAGCAATTTATTCATATAACAATTAAGATTGTTGCTATTATGGTCCATTACTCTTAATTTCGGTACGATTTTCGAATTAGCAATATAGAAAAGTAAAATTCTACAATTTTTGTTCGTTTTCTTGTTAGTTAAATTTTGCATTTGGATGTAGTAAGGTTCTATTAACAAAATCCCGAAAAATCAAATAAAATTAATTAATAAACAAAAAAGTCATTCAATTTTTTTACAAATTAGTGACTTTATATTATCATATTAATTTCCATTATAGTCGATTTAATCGAAATAAACTAAATTTTAAATCTGTAAATTTGCTACGATTCAAACGATTTTGAGTCTTATAAAAATATTTAATAATCTTGTATTTAAATCGTTTGAAAATTCAATGATTGTTCCCCAAATTATATCCATAACTTTTAAATCATTTGGTAAAAATGAAAAATGTAATCAAAACTGTGAGATATTTATATTTAATAGTGTAACTATAAAAATGATTTATTTATTAATTTTTGAAAAAACCAAATGTGTAAAATAATAAGATAACATTTATTTACCTAAAACATAAATTCATAAACGTATTATGAAAACATATTACTGAAAAATATGTTTAATTTAAGTTTTAAAAGTATAATTATAAATTACATTAATATAATTTGAAATTTTTATGGTAAAAACTTACATTTTATATATAAATTTTATAGATTAGATAAAATAATAATTATGGAATTTTAACAATTTTTTATAATTTAAATTGTGGTAACAAAATTTTGTTTCACAGTTTGATTAATATTTTTGCATTTATTTCTTACCAAGAGAAAGATAATTACACCACCAGCAGAGTTTTTATGCTTTTAATAATAATATAGAATTTGTTAATACTTTGTGTACATTTACATTAATATTATGTAAAAGATTGATAATTAAAATCCCAATTACATATTCAAATATTAAAAAATCTATGCTTCAAAATTTAATAAAAATATATTTCATTATTAATTCTTTTATTGATGCTGACTTTTAATTACATTTTCAGTTTTCTGTTAAAATTACATAATTTAAAATATTTTTTAAATTATCTAATTTTAGATTTTGACTTTTCGGAGTTTTTGATTGTACCCCAAAATATTTATTTAAATATATATTTTTTTTGGATTTCTTTGACATATCATTAAACGTATTTTTCAAGTAAATTGGATGTATACTTTAACTACCATTGATGGTTTTACATAACACGAAATTGTAAACTTTTATATGAACAGATTTAAATCTAAAAGATGTTATTAAAGAAATTCCTTGTGTGAATTTAGTTTATCATTATATAAAGATATTTTTTATTATATTTGTAAATTTGTTCTTATATGAATCTCAACATTTTACACATTTATGTTCTTCTCTGTTGATATTTGCATATAAATATAATTATATATTACATGAAGTTTTAATATTAATTAAACCGTATTTCAGTTTCCCAAAATATGTATTAGCAAAAACTTTGTATTTTTTCTGCATAAGAGAAATCTTTAATATAGCCAATAAAATAATGATGTCATTATATTATTTGTTCTATAATCAAAGTCTAGAATTTAATAAATAATTTAATGGAAACTAAATCTATGTAATCAGCGAAAAAATCTTAAGATGCAATAGAAATTCACTGGTAATTTTAAGAGTGTTTTGAAAAGTTATAAAATTCTTTGTTAACACGTTATTCGTGTGTCAGTCCATTATAAATTTTATCAAATTGATGTTTGTTAGTAAATGTACACCTAATCACTAGGTACAACCCGTGTTTTAGAGTTACATTAATCTGGTGTCATATGAAGCTGATATCAAATTTGGTAGAACTATAGATATCAGCAACATTATCGTACATTCCGTTCACCAGGTTGTGCAGTAATTCATATGAAAGTTTTCTGTTCAACAATAATCCATAAAACTTTAAAAGTATGTATTTAGAAAGCATATTTTTTTGGTATAATCAAAATAATTCATTTGTAGACTCCACAACATTCCCCCCCGTAAATTTGAGAGTGATCAGAAAATTATTATTATTATTTTATAATACTTGGAATTATAATCAACCAGGATTTATCTAATATACATAAAAATGCGATTAATTTTCATAGTTTTTCTCAGTTTCTTTCGATGTGTCTTTTTTTTTGTAATATTTGTGCAGCAGTACCAAATAAAACAGATATTTAGATTGATTGTAGACATAGTAAAATAAGTTCGAAAGTTAAGAAACATTAGCAAATTGTTAATAGATGTATTTTAACTATTATGTATAATTATAGGAAAAATAGTAATGCTTTACTTTCAAGTCCAATGCTGGAACTAACATAGTTTTATGGATAAGCTTAAGAAAAAATAGGAACTTATATTTTCAATTCAGTAAAGATATTGAAAAGATTATTTTAATTAATTTTCCCATTTTCACAGAAATTATGCAGAATCAATAACTTACCAAATAATTTGTTCCAATTTTAATAGTACACTAACACAATTTGCTACAACTTTAAAACATTTAAAACTCAATTACATTAGCATAGTTTTGTGTGTCCAATTATAGCCATGGCATAATTGTTTTCTGGATAGAATAAATATTTTGAAAATTTTCAATTTAGGAATCGAGCAATTTTCTATGTCCTTATCTGTAAAATTTCTTACTTATATCAATTTGTCTTACTAACATTAATAAGTAACAACAAAACTTTGTTTTTTTCATTTTTAATAATATCTCCCCAGACATAATCATAAAGACAATTTTCTTTTCATTTTATCTGTTACATCCAAATGATAACAGAAAACTTCAATCAATTCTATATTTTTCATTTATACCTGAAGATATTTCTATCTATAAACTATTTTTTTTATTATGGCTACATAAAGTATAAGACAATTTTTAAATTTGTTCCTTGAGGGTTGGCTCATCATATAGCAAGTTTTTATATATATATAAAAAAAATAGTATAAAGAAAATTTGAAGCTTCTCAAAAGGGAAAATAATTTTTCCTTTGTCGATGTTTTATCTTTTATATAAATTGCAATCCAATGTTTTAAAAACAGTTTCAGATTTCAGATTTAATTAAAATAAAAAATAAATCTTTTTTAAGTGTTAGTTTCTAATAGTGGAAATTTTTTTTTATTCGTTAATTTCTTTTATACCTTGTCTTTGTGTATGGCTGAAATGCATAGAAATATTTAATGGTGTTAAAAAATTTAATCGAATTTCAATTTTTTTAAAAAACAATTAATTGGAAAGAAAATTTTTATAGGAAATCTTTGAAATACTTTCTTTCTTAATTATATTGAATAAAAGTAAAATGTGAAATTGTTTTTAAAGAAAATAATTTAATTAATTTTTATCAAACGAGTTGAAATTTAAGTATTATTAACATTTGAAAAGTTTAAAATTATTTTGGATAATTTAAATAATAATATTTATTCACTTTATTATTGATAATATTAAAAATATAATGCCACCAAAGTTATTAAAAAGTGTTTCAATATTAAAAGGTGTAAACACTTGGACTACACTGATTGTAAACATGCTACAAACTTCATTACTGGATCCTTTTCATCTATCATCTCTAATAATATTTAAATTGTTGAATTTTAATAGAAATGTAATTTAGGTTAAACATTCTACTATAGCCTAAGTAAATTATATACAGCATAATTGATTCGATGTTCATATCCTGTAGCTATAGTTCATGTTATAGATCCATATGATATCTCATTTAAATTTATCAATAATCAGTATTTATGGGAAGTTATTTGCTTTAATCTAATCTATAATCCAAAGAGGCTGTATGAGGTTATTTCTAATCATACAATCAGGATTTAATAGGACCTCTATAGCTACAGTATTTGAAGCTATTGAGGTCCTATACAACAATAACATAATTCTGTGGCTGGCCAATATATTAAATACTTTTTCCTATTTAATCGTCATAAATGGCTACAAATAGTTAAATGACTTGTGTCTGAAAGTTATTAAGTCATGTATTATTTAAAAAAATATTTCACTTTGGATCATTTAACAGAATAGTTGATGAATATTTTATTTTATTTAGAATTACCAAAAGTTTTACCATTTATATCATTTGGATTATTAGGATATGTTGGAATTTGTGAATAATTTACAAAAAAAAAAAGTTTCATCAAAAAATCACGTGCAGTGATTTAATAATTTCCAATTACTATACGAACACTTTCTACATATTTTTCTATTTTACACATCAGATCCTTTGGCAGTTCTTCCTACCCAAAATGTTAAATTTAATTCCTATTTTAATTAGCTAAACTAAACAATTTTCTTTACCTTTTTTATTAAAATTTTGTTCACATTAATTTACCTTTATTTAATCATATTTAATATAATTTTGGTCTACAAATCATAATTTTAAACTTAATAAATTTAAACTAAATTATAAGAAATTCTGTTTAACAAAAAAAATATATAATAAACAAGTAAAAATTGGTTTTCTTAATGAAATATTTAATTATGTTATATAATTTTCAGGAAAATTAGAAAATTTAAAGTAACAAGTTGTTAAGTTACATTGTTAAAGTAATTCATTGAGACAATACTTCGCAAGAAGAAGAGGTTGAAGCATCTTTAGAAGATCCAGAAGATCCACAAGCACAACAACTAGGAACGAGATACAATATAACTAGAAAAGGAAGAACAGCACAATCCAACTCGAAGTAATACGAAAGTGGTCCCGAGTTGGCATTCATCGTGCGACAAGGAAGCTGGGGTTTTAGTCGGTAGCCAAATAATATCTCAACATCATGAACTTCGACACCCTGAAGAAGTGCGGACCCGAATCTCTAAAAGATTTCTCCACCATCCTAACAAAAAAAAAGTAATTGGGAAAAAATTCAATTTGTAAAATATAAAAAATTTACAAAATTAATTTAATTCCAAATTTAATTTCTGGAATTGTATAAAAATAATTAATTTAATTAATATCCATCATTTTTTTTAAATCTAAGAACTATGAAAGTATTTCCAATACAGTATTTTAAAAATTCCTGAAATGTTGTCTCAACAAACTCAATTTTCCACTATAATATATTTTGAATTAATTTTAACAGATGTTATTTCTTAATAAAAGTTTACACAAAACAAAAATTCTTTCTAACAAATCCCTAGGCTATACTCAATCAAAGAAAAAAAAATAAAAATCTTGTTAATTCTATTTTTACCACAATTCATCACTTAGTCATACCACAATATTTATACCCAAATCAGCTACAGAAAAGATTTTAGTTTTTGATTTGTACCCAATTGTATATAAAAAAATATACAAATTTTCTATTTTTTTTTATTTAATCTTTACATACTTTAAATGTGAAAAGGGAAAACTTAAAATCATTTTGAAAAATCCTAAAAAAAAACTTTTATTTTTTTTGAAAAGGGTTTTTCCTTATATTCAAAAAAGAAAATATGGTTTTCACCACATACAAAAAAAAAAAATCTAAACAAATAATCTATAGACTTTGTAGTTTTGATGTTGTACAGAACATTTTTTTTTAAATATAATTTTTAATATCATATTTTATTGAATTCTCCAGGAAAAAGTATCTTCAGGATGAATAATACAAATTTGTATCCTTTTTTTTTTTGTATTTTTATTGAAACTTTTTAAAACTGTCGTCTAGTGTTTTGTACAAAAATTATTTTATTTGTTGATAAAAATTTATTTGAACAAATGTTGATATTTGAATATTTTGGTTTATTTTTTACATAATATATGTGTCTACATAAAACTATACTTAAAAATCAAAATTATAATAAAAAACATATTATAAAGATTTGGGCCCCTCAAGGAAAGTTCTAATCAACCGTCTTCAAAACCAAAATCAACAAAAAACAAAAAATATGTAAAACATACCTCAATGAACAATTTTGTCGTCTCATGGGGAAGAATGTGGAGGTTCAGTTAAATCTCAGGTCTAAGAAAATTTAAGTTTGCTGGAAATGTATTATGTAAAATAATTTTTTTAGATAGGGTAACTTTGGCTTTTAACGTAATACAGTTTTAATTAGAACACTATATCACGAAAATGATTCAAAGAGGTTTACATTATAATACACTGAATTGTGATAATAATTAGTACCACGAATAAAATTTAGTCGTTGGTTATAATAATTATAAGTAATATTATTATAATGATAGTTGTAATATGTTAGTATTATTGAAAATTTAATTTCTTTCCGAAGTATCTCAAAATTAAATCTTTTGGTTTCTTAGTAAAAGTCCTAATCATTTAAAACATTTGAAATCATACTTTAACATTTTGGTAAGCTGTGTAATGTAAATTTAACATTTTAATATCACGAAAACTCCAGATTCTCCCCTATATATAGAATATAATACATCGTCACCTTAGTTCTTCTTCACACGAAGCGTTTTTTAAGAATTGTTTATGTTTATTAATTAATTTATTAAATGCATATAAAACTATAAAATTTTGTTAAATCTATTAAGTTAAATTAAATGCCTATACATTTTGTAATATAAAATTTCATTTAATTTGAATATTCCATACATATACACTTTACACATATGACATTTAACAACTCCCAGATAATATCAACTCTATCTATATAAATATATATATAAAAATGTTGTAATTTTTGTTTACATAAGATCATAAATGTAAAACATGCGTCAGCTGTGCGATATAACCTAAAAAAAACATATTTTTTTATTTTGCTATACAACATACAGAAAAGTTATGTTCATATGGAAAAATATGTTCTATAGAAACGTTTTTCTCCATACAAAATTCCATTTTTATATTCATACAAAAATTATTACGATTAATATCGAAATTTTTATCTTGAATTTATTTAAATAAAAATTTCTAATAATTTAAATTGTATAGAAGTTTAAAACCCAGGCATGCAAATCAAAAGAATTTTCGGAATAGTTCAGTTTTGGTTTAATGATCAATTTCATTTAGGTTTAGTTTTTAGATTCATAATTTCCTAAAATTTGGTTTTGGTTCGGTTCTCGTCCCCAAGAACTTGTTTAAATGGTTTTTATTTAGATTTCGGTTCAGTTTCAGTTTACATAATTAAATAATAGTAAAATCAAATTTCTTTTGACGTTTAAAATTTTTTCGTGTTGGCATTTTGATTTGAATTTTTCGTAAGCTATAAACAATGAGAAAAACTATAACATGAACCGAACCATAAACCATAACCACAATATATTTAGCTTTATGATTCGGTTAGCATCATTTTATTAGAAATAGTTTAAATGTTCGTTCAAAGTATTTTAAATGTGGTTTGATTGATTTTAGTTCAGTTTGATTCGCCAAAATCTGACAGATTCAGTGGTTTTAGAATTTGGTTTTAAAACCGGTTTGCATCTCTGGTTTAAACGTTTAAACTAATAATGTTAACAAAGATTATAATAATTCCTAAAAATATGCAATTTTGTATATTAATTTGTTGTACTTTTTACGATTCAAGTAAATTAATAATTTTATTTTAGATAAAATAATAATTAGAATTTTTAGAATTGAATTTATGTTAATAAAAATCTGCTTATGACTGCTAACTAATCTTATTTAAAAATATATGTTATTATTCAAAATATTTTTTTTTTCTATGTCTTATACATAATTTTATCTGAATTTTATTATTATTATTATTATTATGTATAGTATTTAATTTTACCATTGGGGGTAGTAAAGTTTTATTTTATTGTTTCTTTTTTTTTTGTCTACAATTTTGTGAATGGTTTAAATGAACTTTTACCTCTTTTATTGCTCCTCATTGCCATTTTAATGGATCTATATTTGCTGAATGATTTATGATACGTTATATAAAATTTATAAAAAAAATTTAAATTGATATCAAATTAAATAATTTTAGATTAAAACATAATATTTTTATTATAAATAATAAATTCTTCATTAATTATGCAATATATCAGAAATTTTAATAATTATGAAAAGAAATATATTTTAATTATGTTTTTTATGTAAAATCATTAATTTCTGTTTGTTTTACAAAAAATAATAATTTATCATATGAATTCTATTTGTGACAAATAAATCCTTTATAAATTCCTTGTGGACATTCAGTGAAAATCTATTGTATTAAAATTAAATCATATTAAAATAATAATATAATTTATCTTTAAATATTTACGATAATAATAATGAATTTTAATAAATAAAATTATATGAAATATTTTATATATCCTTACAAAGGATTAAGTTTGTGTACTGAAAAGCAAGTTCATTTATTCAATTAGATATATGTAAATATGTAGAGATAGTTTTCTGTTGCTTACTAAACGTTAATTCATTTATATTTAAAATCTATTTCAAATAATTCCTATAACTTATATATTTAAATAAATACCTGTAAAAGCTAAAATGATGAAGATAGTAGACCGCCATGTTCATTCAACTATAAAATTTCGAATGTAATAAGGAATATCAATAAAAAATGATTTTTGTTAGTTAAATAATCAATTACAGAAGAAAATGTAAAAAATTTTCATTTATTTTCTAGATTACTATTTATATTTCATAAAGTTTTCAAAAATGTACTTACATAGTTTACCTAGAAATAATTAACTAATATAACGCAGTCCTGTCCAATAGAGCTAAATACTAGTTTCCTTTGTATTAATTTTTGTTACGAAGAGTTAAAGAATAAATATTAAGTTTTAAGTTGGAATCGAATATTAAGAATATGCAAATTGCTCAAATTTAATACGCAAATTTCTGAATATCTAAATTGCTATACAAAACAAATTATTGCTATTTATTTATCAGAAATACAAAATAATTAAATATATTAATTTATGTAATTAATTATCAATTGACAATTATTTAATATTTTGTTATATAAATTATTTTGAATAGGTTATTCTTTTAGGTGTTAATAATATAAGTTAATAATTGGACCAAGGATCAATAATCAAACTTCGAATAACAAACCTAATGCAGGGATACGTAGTTGTTTCCACATAAAATTTTGCCTCATAAAACTGAGTCCAATACTTTCATATGTCCTTAGATATTTGAAATTTTGTAAACATTAATTTGTTAAATACTTTGGGCTGGATATTCGAGGTTTTGTAAGTTCAATTTTATGTTACAGAAAATTTAAAAAAATGCTCATACTTGTCACAAGAAAAACAGAAACTAATAAATATTATTTTAAATTTCAGGATTCATTATATAATCCCAGATAAATATAAAAATTTATTCAATTTTTCTATTAAATTTTGGTATTACAAAGAACTTTCAAATTTTAATCAAAATTATGTTTATAGATAGATCGACGCAGCTTGTTTGTAAGCTTAATTTGTACTTAGCTAACCAGAAATAATCTGACATGGTCAAACAAAATCTAAATTTACAAAAATTTATGTGGGTAAATATAAATTCCACTAAAATATTATAACGAAATATTAAAACCATTTTTCTGAATATAAAAAATATTTTAGTATAGCGAGATATTTTTTACTGTAGCTATTTCTAATTTTTAACCTCTTTGAAAATTAACAATTATATTGTTAAAATGCATTTTTTTTATACTTAATTTTCATATATTAAAACCAGTATTTATATTAAAAACTATATACTCGTAGTTTGAAAAATCTTATTATGTTCATTATTCTAAATCACTTAGTAATTTTTTGGAAATATATTTGCGAAAATCGCTGAGTAAAAAACCATTTTCACAGTATTTATTTAATGCTTAAATTGCAATTTTTCACAAAATTGTGTTTTCTTTCATTTCTTTTCTATTTGAAATAATTTTCGAAAATGTTTAAAGTTCCAATGGATAACATTATATAAACTAAAAAGTGTTAGCAAAGCCACTTTCTAAAATTATGATTTATGCATTTATTTGAAGTTTGCTTAGAAATGCAAAAAAAAGTAGTGTATAAATTGCATACGATAAAAAAAGCCATTTTGTATGATTTTACTTAAATATTTCAGAGAAATAAGAATTGAAAATTATGCTCAAAGAAAGATTGTAATACAATATTGAAAATTTTCTTTAAAGTTTCATAAATATATATATATAAATAAAATTATATTTAATATGAAATGTTATCAAAATAATACGTTAAATGATAAATTTTGATAATATTATAATTTTGAATCCATGATATTAAAATATTTATGGTTATTTAATTCTTATCCACATGTGAATTTACAAATTTTTTTACAAAGAAATCAAAATTTTTTTTGTGATACTGATAAAAAAGTCAATGTGCATTTCGTTATTACACTGATAAAATTAATCTGAAAAATTGTGGTATAGGTAATAAAAGTATAATAAATTTAATTTTCTAACTTCCTAACGTCAGTTTTAACTTCCTAACGTCAGTTTTAACTTCCTAACGTCAGTATATTTTATCTTCAATATAATATTAATTTCCAAGCTACTTTCAACGTTTAACATTACTTAAAAGGCGTCTGATTCCTTAAAATTTATTGCCATTTTTCATTGAAGTTGATTTTATGCAGTTCGTTGTTTAATTTTATATTATTAAATTAAGTAATGTCTCTGCGTGGTACTATGTGGCTGTGAGGCATTGACGTTTAGATGACTTTGACACCTCAAAGACTATGTTGTTGTCGCTCCTTCAGAAACGTGGCGGATGTCACTACCGTGTCATCAACAGTACGGGCTTGATTAGTGACGAATAATTAGAAGGAAATTAGGACTGTCTGTAGCTCACCCTTATTCTAAACCTAACCTGCGTAATATTAAATCATTTTACAGTATAAAGTCATATCAATATTTCGAAACGCAACTCAACTACGTGTATCAATTCAGTGTCGTACTATTTGAAATGCTTTATAAGACAAATTATTCTTCATGTACTGTCTCTAAAGATGCATTTCGTACAGATAATGAAAACTAACTCTAAAGGTGCATTTCGTAGAGATATTGCAAAATAAATATAATTCAAAAAATTCAAAATTTCAGTATTGTTTTCAGTGTATATACGTTATTGTATATTATGGCAATATAGCATATAATTGAATTTATATATATGAATATGAACCATTTAACCCTTAAGCAAAAATAATTTTCTCATAAAATTTTATTTATCGTTCCGAATATCATAAGACCATTCAATTTAAATATAATAGTTAGTTTTAGATATATTTTTATGAACAACTACATTTAAACTACATGAATATTCAATTTAATATAAAATATAAATATAAAATGAATTTTGAAAATATTAATATACTTTACTTACTATAATATTTAAATAAAGATTATCAGAAATTGCAAAGAAAATTGTAGTTTTTATAAGGATAATACACAACATTATGTCATAAAAATTAAATTATATTAAATAATATGCTAAAGCTACTCTTAACATACGCAACGGTGGCGTATAACAACGAAACATTTAGATTTAGAGCCCCTTCACACTAAAAAATTTTCAAGACGATTTTTCAGACGACTAGTATAAATTTATACTAGTTGTTTGAAAAATCGTCTTGAAAATTTTTTAGTGTGAAGAGGCTCTTAGTACGGCATTACAGGAACTTTGAATGCTGTGTTAATGCGTTATAATGACATAAAACAGCTGATTTTAATTATTTGTTATTAGAATGAATTTTAGTTGTTAAAGTCTTAAGCCAATTATAAAATTTGTGCGTTGTGAATGTTTCAATACATTTTATATAATGGTGTTGAGCATTTTTTGAGAACAAGTAATGACGCGTCATTTCTTGTGGGGTGCAAGTGCAATATAAAATTATTGCACTTTTAAATGAATACATATTAGATGTTATCGATATTCAATTAAATACTCTGGTAATTATTAGCGAATAAATTTTCTAAGGACTGACTTGTAAAACGTCAGTAAGTTTGACTTAAATGTGACACTATGAGATTTAAGTGGCAAATTGATATTGAATAATATATATTCATTCTGAAGGTATTTATTTAACTTATATACTAATACTACTAAGTATTATATCTTAATGATTTCTTTTTACATTGTATGATAATATTTACCAAAGAATTAATAATAAACTAACAAATTGTAATGTAAATATTATAATGTTATGATTACAAAAAATATCATAAAATGAAAAGTTCAAAATGGAAAATACAAAATTATAAATTGTTAAAAAGTACAAATTTCCTACTTGAAAATTTAATATAAAATTGAGACAAGTTAAGTCCTAATTAGAATAATAACCTGAGGAATGCCTTCTAAATAAGTTATATTATTTTTACGCCCAAATTTGCAATGATTTCGTTTCACGAATAATTGTAATTAAGTACGTCCTAAAAAAATTGAGAATTTTATTCAGTTCTTATTCCTTTTACTTCTTGATAACCTGCGGCTATAGCAGCCCCCACTCCTGTTTCTGCTTTAGTTCATTCTTCTACTTTAGTTACTGCGGGAGTTTATTTATTAATTCGATTTAATATTTTATTAGTTGATACTTGAATTGAATAGGTCAATTTTTACTTTTATTAAGAACAGCTTTTAATAAATTTTAATACAAAATTTGACTTGGTTGGTTGGTTTGGTTTGAGAAGGGGGAATGGAAGCGGCCAAACAACGTACCTAGTTCGTACGGACCGTTATACCCCCCTACGAAACGTTGACCATTTTTCACCACGAATCATGACATTCTTTATAAAGTTTGACAACTAAGCAGGTTTTTCACTGCTTAATTTGACTTTATAATATTAAACAGCAAATTTTATCGGTCCTTATATAAATCGATAATTAAGTAAACTATAATTATCGCAACAATCGTAGAATCAGTAAAATTATAAAAAAATAATGGTGGTCATATAGAATTCTTTTCAATTATACCAATTAATTAATGTTACAGGGTTGAACCAGGGTTACAGGGTTGAATTTTTAAAATTACATTGAACATTTTTTTTTTATTTTATTTTTCAAAACCTAAACTGAGTGGGTTTAAAAGTCCCTGTATAAATTGAAACAAAATAAAATATCTTAAAAAAATTATTCTGTATAAAATTTAAAATAATTTTTTATTGTAATTCGAAATTTACTTGTTACTAAGTATTTTCTATAAAAGTTAAATTGAAAAATCATTCATGGTCGACTAAATCGAATATCGATATTATAAATATAAGTCTATTAATATATTGTTGTATCGAACTGATTTATATTTTTTTATATTTACTAGTACCGTACTATATATAAAAATAGTGTACATATATATTTATATATATATATAGTTTTGTATGTGTATATTTTTAAACGAAATATCGATAATAGTATCGATAATGAAGCGATAAGCTGTTGGAAATAAAAGTAGAATAAATAATATTATATTTATATCCTTTTCGATTATTTTTTTTTTCAATATAATATTATAATAGGAATGAATATTGCGAAAAATTTTCATAAAAGTATGTTCAACTGAGCATAATAGAAACGCGCAAACGATGACGATGATATGAAAAACAACCGAAAAAAAGAAAAAAGAAAATTGTTTTGTGTATAAATTTAATGAAAAATGCTTATAAAAGAGAAAATCTGTTTTTATGTCGTAAACTAAATGTTCCAAATTTAACTTTGATAAAAACAATTTTTTAAATAATTATATATAAAATTCTTATATTATTGTCACAAATTGTATTTTATTATATTAACACGTTCGCGGCCACCAACTGCAATTGTAGTGAGCTTATCATGTGATCTATTGTTTCAGTTATAGCTGAATCACGTGAATAAAATTGTGTCCGTCAAAGCGTTAACAAAATGTATTGAAATATTATTGCAATAAAATGTTACGAAATTTCTTACTTTGCGGCACTATGCACCCAAATTGGTGATTACAGTATTGAATATTGTGTTTTACAAGATGATTGCCTAAAAATATGAATTTATGTTTTTGCTTTACTGTGTTAACAACATATTGAAATATAAATAAATTTCACTTAGGATTAGTTTGTTCTTCTATTCAAAATGGATTTTTTTTAAAAAGTATTGTAAATTTCTTGCATTACTGATTGATTTTACATGGAACGAAATGCCAGAGGAACAAAAGAAGATGAAGAAGAAAATAATAACTGAAAATAAGTGTTAGATTCTATCAATGAAAACAACATCTTCATTAATACAAAACTTAACAAATATAATTAAGAAGAGCGTAATCTATAAGATATCCAGCAACATAAATATAGAAAAATGAAAAGAACAATATACAAACAAGAATCGATTGACATATAAAAGGAAGCTGAAAAACTGAAGTGTACCATACATAAGGATTTACTCAATGCCTAAGAGATGTATAAATATGGAACCATATAGAAATTAATGTTTAAACCAAACATTTATACTATTTTCAATCAGTCTTAATAATGACTTAACAAGTCAAAAGTATAGCCCTTAAATAAAATTCATATATAAATTATTTTTTTATAAATTAACAAAAATTTCAATCCAAATTATAACTATTTTTTTATTTATATTATTTATTAATATATTTTTGCAAATTTTCTGAAGAGCTGTGGATGCGTTTGATCACAATATCACTTCTAGATCCGTTAACGTTTTAACTTCCTAAAAACTCTTTAAAATATATTTAAATTCAACATATTCAACTTACACATAATCTTATGTCACTGAATTCATTTAAAGTTAAGGGAATGTTTAAGTTAACCCACTCATTAGTTCTAGGGTTTAACTTAAATGTGCCCCAAGTTTGACTGTTATCAGTTTGAAAGACTGCGAATATTTCACCATTGCATTCTATAATATCATAGCATTTCGGACTGAAACGGAAAAAATTTTAATTAAAAAATTAACATTTTCTTATTTATTTTTTACAAATATTGCAATCCTTCTTTTTTTACAAAAGCATGTGGTAAAGAATCAGTCCATTTTGTTGTTCTTAAATCAAATATATTTCCACCAGAAATATTATCAAAACAGTAAACTAAATTGTTTGACAGAATTACTGCTTGTGATGATGTTGGTGTATCTGTTGAAATTTTAATCCATTTACCTTCTCTCGGATCGAACTGTTCCACTACATTGGATCTATGGCCTCCAAAAGCATATAGTGATTTTTCTAAACAATTTTAAGTGGTTATAATATGCATAATATTAAACATAAATTAAATTTACTTGATGTTACAAGTCCAAAAGAAAATTTATGTTCATTCATAGATGGACCTTGTGTCCATTTTAAATTTTCAATATCAAGCACTTCCATAAACCCCAAATTTCTGATCCCACCACAACAATATAATGTTGAATTAAAATTAATTAATTTATGTAAAGATCTGCCTAATATCGTTTTCGGTAAGTTCTGATTGATAGTATTCCATGTTAAATTAAAAGAATATATATTTGCCCAATCATATGTTCTGGTACATCCTCCTGAAATTAAAATTTCATTGTAAAACGTTGTAGCTGCAAATTCTTGGTAAATATCTTTTGGAAAAGATTGTTTTATTGTCCATTTCGATTTCTTAATATTTAACTTGTAAATTCCACCATTTGTAATTAAATAGATATTTTTTAAAGAATTTTCATTTAATTGGTTATTTATAATTCCACTCAATTTCTTAATCATAATATTTTGAATGTATCCTAAAAATTTATGATTTGTTTTTAATATTTCATCAGATATAATTTCCGTTTCAATAAATTTAGCGGAAATTTTTGTAAAATTCACATATCTAATGAGTTCCATTATATATAAATTTCTAGCCTTAAAATCTTCCTTTGTCCATTTCCCAACATATTTGTACAAATCTTCGGGATCGATTAATAATTTATTTGCAGCCATGATAAGTTTGAACTGAATATCAAAATAGTATAAATTTTAATGATTTTATTAATAAATAATTAGAATAAAATATAAAATTTACTTCACGAGCAGTTAAATTCATAACATTATTTGCAAGAAAATCCTTACAATTAGTTTCAATAAATTCATGACAAGCAGCATTCAGAATTTTAATAGAACATCGAACTACCGAAAAAAAAAAATTTACAATAAATTATAATTAAAAAAATTAATAATTTCTATATAAATATTTATTACTCGATATTCGCCAATAATCTAAACAATTATCAATTTGTATATTTTCAATTAAAATTTCCGAACAAAATTTCTCCACTTCCATCAATTTAAAATAATTCGATTTAATTAATAAATTTATCGCATTTTCTAATGAAACCTCTAATTGTCCTGTATAAAAATATTGAACTAAAATTTCTAAATCGGTCATTGTAACGATATCACCTAATGGAATTACATCTGCAGGTGAACATGTACTAGCTAATATTAATAAAATAAGATTATTTAACATATTAATCAAAATTTAAATAAATAAAATATAGTTTTAAATTTACAATTGAGCTTTTCCTCAAAATATGGACATGCTTCAGAAAGAATCATTTTATGAACTTTCATTATCTTCCCATCTGTCAATTTTAATGTTAAATCAGTAAACTAAAAAGTTTCAAATTGTAGTACGTTATTTAGATTTTTTTTTTTTTTTTATAATTTCAATTTATCAAACCTTCTCAAGTTTACGATATTCATTTAACTTTAGACTTCGTTTTATTAACGATGGATTTTCAAAAATTTTAATTTTGTCCAGTTTTTGCCTTTTATTCATTTTGAGAAATCTAAATAGAAAGAAAGTTGACTGAAATGCACAAAGAATTTATTAATACTAAATAATATTTTAAATTTTTTTATAAAACTATAGTTCACTAAATTTAACTGCAAGCCAAAGCTTTTCTCTGTAAATATACTAAACTATTCTGATTTAAAAACAATTGTGGCAAACTATTTTATACAAATTATATTGCGTTTTAATAGAGTGCTTCATATTTCCCTTGTGATCCACCTAGGATTACCGACATATTTTGGTTTCGATAAAATTATAAATTTTGGTTATTATGGTAGCGTTGTAAAATAGTATTCTGAAGAAAGTAATTCCATAATTACCCAATAAAGATAGAAAACAAAAAATCTAGAAAATTTTGTTTTAATTTTATGTTTATGTAAACTTCAAAACTTCATAATCTATTTCTAGATTGGATACAAATAAATATTTATAGATAAGAAGCAATAATCAAATAAAATAAAATTCTTCAATTGACCACAACTAAAACTACTTACTTTAGGGGAGCAGATAACTCGTACATTGATTTTTAATTAATAATATCATTTTAACAAAGAATTTTAAAAAAAAAAAAATTGCAGATATTTTAATTACCGAAGAATGAAGTGAAAGTAATATAATTCGAAATTTTGACTATGGTCCCACTGAAACTTTGAATTTTATAGCCACAAACTAAATGATAAAACTAAACCTGTCGGTCAAATTTCATCAGCGCCGAAATACGTTTTTGCCGCATTACTAACAATTTAGTAGACCGACCACTTATTTAAAATTACGAAGTAATTTGCACTGTGCACTGTGATTCCAGCTTAAATAAACTTTTTCCAATTTAATGCCATTTTCCATTTTTTACTATTTTTATAAATTAATTTTGAATTTATTTTCTTAACTTTTTTGTCTTTTTATATATTTATTAATTGAAAATTAATTGGGTGGATCAAGAAATTTTAGGGTCTGTTAGTTAAAATATGCAATTAACAAATAATATTTTGATATATCTATTCATCATTCTCTTTACAACGGGAACGGCTATCTATTATTTATGAACTTCCCATTTGCCAAATAAAACACATTTTAAGAATGATAAGGAAACTTATACGTTTACTCAATTACATTCCTAAACTTCTGCAAACTTTTCAATATATATTAAAAATTTTACAATGCCAGAATAGACGATAGACGAATGCCAAAGGCACAGTTTATGTAACAAGATAAAAAATTATTATATTAATTATTATTAATTTTAAAATTTAATAACAAAATTTATTTTTAATTATAATAATATTCACAATATAAATGAAATTAGTTTCCTTATGATGTTATCATTTCTTTTCAAACATCAGAATTATGACATGTAATTATTATATCTAAATAATTTTTTTTTTTACTTATTAAAATTTATAAATTGCAATTTTCTTTTTGTATATAAAACAAAAACTTTCCAAAACTAAAATTAAAATCTTAATTTTTGTTAAACATTGTTTCTTATAAAATAATAATAATTTTGCAACAAAATTATTTTATGATAAACATTGTTGTCAAAACAAAAAGTTCCGCCACTAAAATTTTTGCTTTTAATCATATAACATTAATTTCCTCTAGAATTTTAAAAGATGTCAGGGAAAATAATATATATTAAATATATATATATATTTAAAATTTTCAATTATCTTTTAGAAAATTAGTTTTTCACAAAATGTATAGAAGAACATCAGTGATGGCAATTTCATTATATTTAATTTACGTGCAAAATATAATTTAAAAATCTTAAATACCCGAAGTCTAAGACAATCTTGACGATATATTGTTAAAATAATTAATTCACAAAAGCTAAAATTATTAAATGCCAGTTCATGAATCTAAATAGTAAAGTCTTAAGTGAATCCTTTAAATGACTCTAATATTTAAAAAAAAATATCGTTTTCACTTCTTTTACAGATGTGCAACATTTTTCTTTTGATGCTCTTCAGTTTGTTCCTTTATTTATACTATAATTCAGAAAAATATTTACATTTTTTATGTTAATCTTTTTTGTTATTAATTTTAACCAACTTTTTTAATTAATTATTTCCAACGAGTTTTTTTTTTTACAGTTTACAGAGAAACTTATATAAATGAATGTATATAAATTTTATTTTTATAAATAACTCGCTGTATCCTGTGAGGTTAAATAAATTTATACAAAAAAAAAAAAACAAAAAAATGTTATAAAAAGTATAACAATATTTTGTATCGCCAGTTTTAAATTTAAGTGATTTTGCCAAAAGGCTACTACACTGTATTGTGTACACACTTTACACCCTGTATATATTATGTATATATAATTTTGTAAATAAATCATCATCCTTTTTCAGTTTCAAGGAAAAACACTTTAAATGTACTTTGGTCTTCTTGGTATATTCATAAAAAATTGTTAAAGAAATTTCATTCTTACTATAAAAAAGAAAAGCCATAATTTTATAGTAATCATTTTTTTTTTTTTTATTATTATGGAAAACTCTTGATGATAGATTTTTTCTTTAGGGGAAAATGCAATTTATTTTAATTTAATTTTCTACTTGATTTTTATATTTAAAGGAAATAGTTGGTTTTTTGTTTTTCGGAAAAACCCCTTAAAGGAAAGAGAAGTTAATGTGAAATTTGTTATCTGGAAATATATTTTTAAAATTCAATTTGTATAGCATTTTCTGGTCAAATTCAAAATTTTGAATATTAGTTAAATATTTATATCACTTCTATGAATATGATATAAAAAATTAATTAATAATAATGTAAATATTAAATTTTGAATTTGAAAATTTTTGAATTTGAAATGCAAACTCTTGAAGTTTTGAAAATACTCCAATTTATCATTAACTAATTTAGAAATTTCATAGATTTTCTATTCTTGAAATGCATTTGAACAACTTAAATATCAAAGTAATCAAAAATTTTATTTTATATCTTATCATAAATATGAATTTCTTATGAAATTATTGTCAACCAACAATAATTACTCTTTGCAATTAAATTGTTGATAAGTTAACGATTGATAGTATAAGAATCTAGGTAATTATGTAAAAGAATTGTTTTTTTATTAATTTTATTAGTAAAACTTTAGAGAAACTAAAGCTGTTATCACAGTGCCACCGTCATCGTAGCATTGACAGTTATGTAAAATACACAGCTTTATACATACACTATTACAATAGTCAACGTTCACGGTGATCGGTGATTTCTATTATCAGTACTGAAATACGACTTTGACGCAAATACTTAGTTACCGAGTTGCTAAAATACTTTTTTGAAAAAGGAGCTGTACCAATTCAAGAAGCTCATTAAAATATATATTTTTATTTAGGGTGAACATGTATAAGTAATTCAAATAGTCCAGCAAATCAATTGTATGATGATGGCGGTGGTAGTGGCATTCTGATTCCAGTTTAAAGTCAACGTGAGTATCGCTATGTAATTTATTATGTCGTTTTACAATATCTTTTCAATATAATTCTGAAAAATATTTGGAATTAAATTAATAAAGTACACAAATAATAATATTCCAATGCTATCTAGAACAAATATTAATATTTGCTATCATTGTGGAAGTTAAAAATCAGAAAAATATGCTTTTGATTGTAGTTACATCATCGCGCGATTTTTTTTCCATAAATATAAATTAATTGGGAAAAGTGTTTTCATTTATAATTTTACTTATCTTCGCTATAGGAACTGATAAAGTTATTCAAGAATTCAATTGCATAAGAATTAGATATTGCTTAGCAAACACTTTAAATTAAATTGTTACTTTGTATATAGTTAGAAAATAGTTTTTACAAAGTTTTCATATTACGAAACTTTAAATATGCAATTAATTAATTTTATTTTATTTTAAATTATAAAAAAATAATTCCAAATTATTTGTAATTCCAAAACCTTTAAATTATAGTTATCTATCATAGTAATGTCAACATTTATTTAAATTAAGTAGAGATTTACGAAACCTCTCATATCGCAAAAATTATGTAATTATGGAAAATTTTATGATTACATATTTAATGCTTCTTAATTTTTTAATTATTAAACCTTTATTTTCTAATTGCTTTTGTTAATTGTTCATTAACAAAATAATTAAAAGTTATTTCAAATTATAAAACAATTTTTTTTACATATTTACATAATAATTTATAATTAAAATTTTTATGTAAATAATGCAAAGGAAAATATTAATAAAAAAAAAGAATTGATTTTATTGGCTTGAAAAACAAATCGATTCTTTTTTTATCATAAAGCTACTGGAAATTTAAATAAATTTGTGATACCCTCTATCAAAAATCATTTAAATAAAGATTCTTCATTCTTATGGCGAACTACGAAACCTAAAACAAAGTTGACAATTTAATTATAGAAAATAAATTGCTCAACTTGTGTGCAAAATGAATTCTAACATTCTCTAAGTAGACTCTAAGCTATGCTTTTAGACAAACAACTTGCAAATTACAAAAAATTAATTTATTTTATACTTTATTTATGTTAGCATTATCTTATCTAAAAGTAAATCGTCAATTTTCTTCTTTTATTATTATGTTTTTTTGAAAGCGTTTAGTTCACCATATACGATTGAACTATCTATATCTATATGTAGATAAGTTTTGCTACCGTTTATTCAATATCATTTACTTGTTTTAACAATAAAATTTAATTTATTGGAATTGCATTGAAGACTGTGAAATATTAAATAAATATTATTTTAACAGCTCATTCTAAATTCTCAATCAAAGCTTAATTATTTCATATCTTTTTTTAAAAAAATAAATAAATAAATAAAGTTTTTTCATATCTTTTTAATTTTTATATTATTATTATAATTTTGTTAGTTGTTACTATTATTCTATCCTTGTATTTTGTTTGTATTAAAATTGCATATATTATAACAATTTATTTTGTATGAATTTCCTGTGAACATAAAAGTGTATCCGTACGATACATCAGTGTGCATATCCGGTATAAAAACAACACCCATTTTTGAAACTTGTAAAAAATAAAATTATATAAAAAAAAAATTAAATGAATAAAAAGGATATGAAAAGAAATTATGTACAAAAAATAAAAACTGGGTGAAAAATTGTATTCACAGCAGCAGCAGCACACAAAACCAAATATCCCAAACCGACGAAGTGCCAAAATAAATTTATTGATGTCATGTTCGTGTCAAAATTACCACTTGGGGGAAATAAATTAGTTATGATGTTAAAAAATTGGTAATTTTTTTTTATGGTGATTTACTGTAATATAAAAAGTAATCATATTTGTAATTATAATCAATATTCATGATAAAAATTATTTAAGTTTATTATTGATAATTTACACTGAGAGAGTTTGTTTTTTTATTGATAATTATTTTGTATTGATTTTTTATTATACTTTGTTGTAGTCAGTTTGTTCAGTTCAATTAAACTGTTTTGTAATGAATACGAGAAAGTTAGGTAATAGTATTTGAAAAATTGTGTTCAAAATTGTATAATAATTGAAGAGAACAGAATATAGAGTAAAAACCTAATCACGAGCCACCCTTTAGAAATTTTTCCTAATGTAAATATTTCTTTTATCGGTTTTCGCAGCCAGCTGGAATTCACTTACAATTATTTACTTGATATACGAAGAATTGCTGTCGCTACAATATTATAAAACCAAAAAAAATATAAACTTAAGCATCGTAAGCGTTAAATATAGATCAAATAGAATAACCAGGGTTCAAAATTAGGGGCAAGGCTCGTAACTGGAGGGTTTTATCCTATGATGATATGTAAATCTCGAAAGTATATAAAAAAAATCATAAATATAATTCAAAAGTAATACTTGTTTTACTTTTCTGTTCCCACTTAAATGAATCTCAATTATCCTTTACTGGTATTTGAACTAGTAAATTTTTGATATAAACTTTAATGTTAATAATTAAAGCTAATTAAACCAATTTTTAATTATATTCATTTAGTTTCATTAGCATTTTCATTATATATTTAGGTAAGCTGTTAAATCGGAGTTATCTCTTATTTTGCATTTCTGGGTTTCAGTTTAAAGGCATAGTTATAATTTCTGAATTCGTACACAACAATAAAGAAAGTTTCTGTCATCGGAATTAATTATATTATTACTAAGCATGAAATAATTGATTAAATTTAATCTTAATTTCAAATACTCTAAATCCTATTATTGTCAACTACAGTATATAATTTTAATTTAATGACACTATGCTAATATAATTACTGCCACATATTTTACCTATACAGCTCAATTAAATTTACTGCAGAAAGAATATTTTAGCCTAAACTATAAAATAATTGTTTTATGTCGAATTCACTGAATAATAGCATTAATTACCTCTGAATACAATTGATTCTATATTTTCCTTGATGTAAGAGAAGCCAGAGACTCGAATTTGAAAGTTTATATTAGTTATTGAGTTTCCGATCCAAAATTAATCCAAAACAAACCAATACTTTAATCCATCTGTATGGATTAGTGAGAACAAGCAGAAAGATAGGTATAATATTAGGAGTATAACCAATACTTTAAACTTGCATTCAACGCACTTTCTCTACATGTTGAGAACTATCCGCAATGGATTAAGCTCAATACACATAGCCATACAGATTAATTAATGATTATACTTACAATTACAATGTTGTCACATTTAATAACAATATTTTCATTCTATTGAATTGTAATTTATTTATTTCTGATGCTCACTTTATTTAAAGATAACAAAACTATCTTTATATCAAATCTGCATAGTGTCAAAAATTTTACCAAAAAGAATTTACCAAATATGACATTTTTTTTTGTGTATAATTTTCTTTTAACATAATTTTCCTTGAATATTATAATATATTTTCCTTTTCATTTGCTAACATGATAGATGGAAAGTTTGTTTATTTTCCTCTTTATATTTTGTGTATTAAATAATAAATTTTGTTGGTATTATACATAAATTTTTAAAATTTTCCGAGTTTTACTATTTACTTTAAAACAGTTTGTTTAAAAATATTGTGTATCGTCAAATTCAGAAAGGACGATTTTCTTTTTCCTTTTTTTTCAAAAATTCTTTTAAGTTATTTTAAAATAAGTAAATTTACATTTCATTTTATCAATAGAGTATAAATATTTTCTTGTATATCTGGAATTATTATAGTTTAGTTTATTTCAAATTTATTTAAATAAATAAATTTTGCAAGGCAGTGGTTAAGAAAATTATGTATTGCAATGTAAATAATGTAAATGAAAACACCATTAAATAATTTTGGATATATTTAATGAAAATGTGACTCAAGATTTTATTATTTTGATTTCAAAATATATTTTCCAATGTAAATATCAATTTAAGATCACATTTAATATAATTTAATAAATTGCTCGTTTTGAGATTTTGGAAATGTCGCAGCAATTAAGATTGATTGACTTTGTCAAACTTTACAGGGTTAATGAAATATGGAATTTTTGAAGGATTGTATAACTTATTTGAATGTACATACAACCAATTAAAAAAATTTAGAAAAATAACTTAATTAAAAAAATTATTGAAAATATATTGGAAGTTTTTCCAACAATAATTAATTTTCATATAGGATTTTAACATTATAAATATTACAAATTAACTTAATTGAAAAACTTTTTAATTCGAAAATTTACTCATTCCATTTTATTTATTGCACATTTTTTCTAGTTTGGAATTTTTCATTCTTTTAATATTTTTTTATTTTATTTTTTAATATATTTGATTTTTTTTTTTAATTTTCTATTTTATCTGGAATGCTTTTTAATTCAGATTTTGAAGAGTTTTCCGTTTGTCATGGTATATAGTGAAATGGAAATGTTTAGAATAGGAAAATTTGTAGTATGTTAGAAATTGTTTTTTTAAGAATAAGAAAATATTTCAATTTTTATGACATATTTATAACGAAAATTTGAATTAAAATGACCTTTTGAAATTATTATTAAAGATTGAGGTTTGGTTCAAAATTATTCTGATAATGACAATCCGAATTATTTAAAATCTTGAAAATCTTAAAATCCCGATTACCATAAATATTTCATAAAAAAAAATGATTAGATTAAGTCCTTAAATTTAAATCGGGATTTTGAATATTCGGGAAGCTATTGTCGAAATCTTCAGTTAATCGTTTTCTAAAGTTTTTAAATGTTAATCTAAAAAAAATTAAAATGTATTGTCTTTTTATTCGTTTCGGTTTCTCTTTTTTTTATTTTCTACTGCTACCCATACATTTGTACAATTTGGTTGTCAAAGAGATTTCAGCCGGGTTGTAAATTTTCACTACATACTTTTAGCTTTTGGCTTTCGTCAAAAATGTATAATTTTTTATATTTCAGCTTCTTTTTTATATTTCAGAATAACTGTCAAATGTCAAAAAATAAAATTGTCTAATAAAAGTTTAGTGAAGAATAATTATATATAAATTAATAATATTTAAATATAAAAACATGAGTTTTTTTATACATAAAATACGCAAGAAACTCATTTTGAGTGTACAACTTCCTCATTGACAATACAAAACTTACAACTAACTAAATATTTCTTGAACCGATTGGTCAAAGTGTTTTTAATTTGCCCACAAATGATACAATTACAACTTAACCAAATTGTCAACACGTTGATAAACATGTTGTATAAATGTATAGACATGATAAATATTTCCACATTAAAATTATTCAATACGAAACTCTTTTTCCATGTATTCTCTATGCCTATCGCCGCCATCACGACAGACAAATCTATCAAAATTATAATAATATTTTTAAATCTTCTAAAAAATTTAATTCAAATTAAATTTTTCCACCACAAAAAATAAATAAATAATATAAACTTTTAAGAGTTGTTCTTGTGCTTTAACACTTGCGGGATACAGAAAAAAAAAAAATGTGTTAAAAGTTTGTAGTTTTAACAGTTCACTTGCCCATAACATTACACAACAAAAAAAAAAAAAACATCGCTTAAAATTTAATTAAAACAAGACCATAAACTACGAGTCTCGCGTATAAATACGCAAAATATAATTAATTATTTTACATTTTTTTTCTAGTAGTACTGGTATAACAGTAAATAAGGATACTGTATAGCAAACAACAGAAGTACAGATACACAAACTGATGAACAGCACAGCATGAACAAAGAAAACTCCATAGCTTCATTGTCAACTATTGCATTTTCATTTTTTTTTTTTCAAAAAAAAAATTGCCTAAAGAATTTTTTTTTTGAAATTTTTTTTAGATAATTAATAGCGAAAAAAGAATTTTGAAATTTTTTACTAAATTTTTTATTTAAATTTTATCCGCCAGTCATTTTAAAACTCATTATAATTTTATATAATATTATAAAAAACAACGAAAAACTAAGCTGGCTAGTACTAAATTAAAAAGAACAAAAATATCCTTCAAGGCAAAGGATTTAAAGTTAATATTAACATAACAAAATAAAAAAAAAAAAGACAGAAAATAAATAAAACTTTTCCAGTTGCAAAATAACTTGCAATTTTTTTTTTTAAAAGCAGTTTTATAATTAATTTAGTATATTTATGACATCTTTTTGTATGACCCAAACTGTTCTACAACTGAACGACCGACGAAATATCCATTGGAGGTTGGAGGAATAAATATATAAATATAGTTGAGTTTTTTGTTTGCTTAGCAAGGATATCAGTTCACTTTTTAACTACTGTTTTTTAAAAATAAGTAAATTTATAGAATTATAAATTAATTTAATTTAACATGAAATCAAGAATCTTAAGTTTGTATATAGAAAATCGTTTTAGATATAAAAAGATTATTTAAAAATATTAATAATTAATTATTCAATTTTTGATTGAATTTGAGAAAATTTTGAAATTATTAATTTGCAATTTTTTAAGAAGATGATTAAAATGAGATAATCTTTGTAACTGAAAGTTTAGACAGGTGAATTTAAAGCATTTATCTCCACATCCTTTGAAATGTAGAACTGAATAATATCGATTTTATAGTTAATATCGATACTAAAAGAATTGTAATTGGCTAAAAATATTGTTTCTATTGATAAGCAATTCAAAATTCATTCAAAATGTTTAACACCAGGTTAATAGCAGGTTAAGATAATAAGAACTTATTTATATAACTATGCAATGCTGAGTTAAATACTTGATCGAAGGCGTAATTAAGTCTGTAGTGTAGTGACCACGCGGATTAAGTATTAATTCTTTTATTTTGATTTTACTGTGAAATCTTCTGTTACTTACAATATTTATATTTCGAAAATTCGAAATTTATGAATTTATGTTGAAGATACTATAGCCATTTTATCGCTGCTGCTTTGAAAAAATTGAATCATATAGAAATATAAATTTAACTTTATTTTCTCTATTTCAACGTTTCCGATATGTCGTTTTCAAATGTCAAATAATTTTATATACAATTTTTCTTTTGACACGTATTTATATGTAACTTTTTACAAAACGACAGCGGTACGGCAAGAGTATCAGAGTATCTGTAGCAATAATTACATCTGCACAATTGGGTTATTTTTCAAAAGTCCACCTGCCACCAATTTGTAAAAATACTTTAATCTTTCTGGAGTTCGGATAGTAAGAAATATCGAACTATATTTTAAATTAAAATTTAATGAATTTGGAGAGTTTTATTTAAATTATTTAATTTTTTTTATATTTATACTTTTGAAAATGACTAAACAATTTTCTATATTGAAAAATTTATTAAAAATTCAAATCAAAAATTCATTAAAAAACAATAAAATTCTTTGAACTTTATAAAATAAAAAATTTCTGTAGCTTAATTTTTTATTCAGTAAATTTTTATTTTTGATTTTTTTTTTTTTGGGGAAAATCAAATTGAAAATTTTTCTCTACTTGTGGAAAAATTATATTTCTGTTCATTTTGTAAGTAATTTTTTATTGCCTGTTCTTTTTTTTTGAAAAATTTGAGGAATTTTTTTATTAAAATTGTAATTTCATAAAATGTGAAAATTTTGATTATTTTGAAAAATATAATTTTACTAGTTCATTTTCATAATATATTATCAAATTTTGTAATTTCGAATGACATTTATAAATTTTCTAATAATTAATATTATGCATTCTTGAAAACTTTTAAATTTGATAAAACTTCTTTGACAGTTTTGATCGATAATAATATGTCAACTCAACAGTTTTTTACAGTATAAATGAATATCAAATCAGTTATAAAATGAAAACTTTTTAAGTTTAATAAAAAAAGCAAACTATATTAGATAAGATATGGAAAATAACTTTTGTAATTTCCACTTTCATTTTACATTATTTATAATGTTAAGAAATTTTCATAAATATCTAAAATAATTTTCTATAGACTATAACTAAAACTTGTAATCTAATTTTAAGATTTGCTCAGAACTATTGTATAGTAACTTATGATTTGAATACGTCTAACTATAAAATAACACTATACAAATATTCATAAAGGATTTCCTATTTTTGTTCCATTTTATGATTATATTTTTATACCAATTTCAATTATAATAAAGGAATTTACGTAATAAAATTAAAATATATTTTTTATCAATCTTGTATTAGTACATTAGTAGAGGTATCCAGGAGCGATCAATGATGATATATAAGTAATCCGACACTTGTCACGATAAATACATAAACTCTTTCGGCTTATATCAGTATTAATTGCAGATGACAGTATAATTTTGGCAGATTATAGCAAAATATTACAAGATATTATAAAGAAAAGTGGAAGAATATTGTAATTTTTGGAATCTTTATGTTAACCAAGAAATGCTTAATAATATTTAGAAAATGTAGTAAAAAAAATCAAGCTGAGAAGAGAAGTGGTTCAAAAAAAAAAAATCAAGCTGAGAAGTCGTGATGAAGAAATTGAAATAGTAAATAAATACAAATATCTTTAGTTTAGAGTTATTATCACATCAGGTTTACATCATTTACAGATTCACTCATAGAAAAAGTTGATAATGCAAAAATGAGTATTGGTTGGTTTGAGAAGGGGGGAATGGAAGCGACCAAACCACGTACCTAGACCGTACGGTCCGTACGAAACGTTGACCATTTTCACCATGAATCGTGACTTTCCACTTCCTTTATAAAGTTTGTCAACTTCGCAGGTTTTACACTGCTTAATTTTATTAAATCTCCTACAAAATAAGAACCGAAAGAAAAAGTTTAATCTTTTATTACACACAGATAAGGACAGTGACATAAAAGATGCTCAATTGTCTGGTCATTCAAAACAGCCTCTACAAGCTGTTTCCGTTGTCATTCTGAGTCGCCTGAATTAAAATATGAAGAAATTAAAAAAAATTTGGACTCACAGAATTCACACAAATAAATAGGATTAAATTAGAAACTGGTACAAAGGAGATGCATTTTAATACGTTGCAGTTACATATGAGATATGTAATAAAAATATAGTTTTAGTATGACTTACATCTTACATAGACTCTGCCTATAGAATAGCTCTCAATTAATAGAATAGCATTCAAGGTCTGTACAGTAAATTGGATTGTGGTGAAAGTTATACTTATTTTAATGATTATATTAAAGAACTCAAATTGGTGAAACCTTTATAATAATACTAGTAAAAATATATTAGAAAAGTAAAAATAGTGAAGAAATGCGGTATCTAATTTTGTAGGACGATATCCAATTTTGAAAGGATTTAGACTTAAGAACTTTGGTAAAAATATAATGGAAGAAAATGAAATTATAGATATATTAATTCGAAAAACAAGTAGTAAATATTATGTGAATAATAAATTATGTTTTAGAAAAAATATCATAAAACAAATAATTTTAATTTTTTAATTTAATATTTATCTAATGTTAAAGTTATTTTCAACTCTCCACAATAGACCAGAAATTGTCATAGTTGTAACGTTTTGTAATTTGTGAAAATATTTAAAAATTTAACTTTTTAATTGCAGTACAAATCTGTAAATAGTGTCACTCTTCAAGTTATAAGTGCAATTATAGTTTTATAAAATTAGTATAAATAATTTAATTCAATTTCTAGATTTAATTATAATTAAGTTTGTAGATTTGAATTTAAAGTTAAATATAACAAATTGCTATAAATTAATGAAATTGTGAATTTTAAAAGTAAATATTATTATAAATATGAAATAGAAATGAGTGAACTTTTCAAAAATCCATCATTTTCAACATAACGAAATAATTTGTTGAACGATTATCGGAAAATTGACAAGGTTTGACATATTAAAATGCTGTTTAAAATGTATTTGAATAATAAAAACAAAATATTTTTTATGTTAACCGATTTACAGCCAAACTATAGCAGTCCAGAAAATTAGAATTGCTATTTTCTGTCGATATTAAGACGAAATGTTGAATTGTTAGTTAAAAATATTTTCGTATAATTATCATAAATTATAGTAAATTATAATTCTGTTTAATATGTCAGTTGATTTGATTGAGTCTATGTCAATATGAAATTCAATTACCGACTGACATTACAATTGCAGTTCTAGAAATTCAAGTTGAATATTTTTTAAAGGTAGGTATATTTATTTTATAAAATGACAGAAAAACTATTAAATGAAGTTACAATATTTGCAACTGGCAGAATTGTAACAATTTTGTAATAGAAAATATCACAATTTGAAAAATATTTGAATTATTGGAGAAATTTATGTAAATTTTTTTATTTTTATGAAAATTTAAATATTCTTTCAACATTTTTATATTAGTGCAATACTTTATTGACACTATGACTATTAAACATCTAAAATTTATTCACTCAAATTGTAGGTTTACTTGAAAATACTATAATGGATTTAACTGTGGTAGAAGAACATATTTTTAAGCTAATTTTATTAGAATTGATGACTTATAAGTTTAAACTCATTACGCCTGAAGAAATAATGGTAAACGATCAAGAACATTTGTATAAATTTATGTCTAAATAGATGAAATCAGATGTTAATATAAGAAATTTCTTGTGAATTTAATTGGAAATTTAAATTTTACAAATGTATATCTGATGAATCTATTACAAAAAAATAATAAAGAATTTTTAACAATAAATTTAACGAAATTTCGTTGTAAAAATTTTCAAGAAATTAAGAATTAATTTAATATAAAAAAATAGAAGAAAAATTAAGTTTCTTGAATAGCAAATCAATTAAAAATATTTATTTAATTACATATTATTATTAATGTTATTTACAAAATTAATTCGAAAGATTTCTTTTAAAAATTATATATTTATTTCGAAGGGAAACTACATACAAAATGAAGGATAATAATTTAAACTTTAAACCTTGGACTACTAAAATGTGTAAAGTTACATAATTACCACATATATAAGCAACCACGGAGTATTTTAAATTAATTGAGTTCAAAAGAAAACTCGATTCTTGTGCAATCATTTTGAATTATGGGTTCAATCGAAACTTTTGATATTGAATAAAATAGACGAACGCTCCATCAATGAATGAAAATAATTATTCGTTTAGGTTTATAACTTCAGGTGAAGTTATTTATAATGTTTTAATCTTATTTCTGTAACTTGTTTAGGCAATTTGCTCTATATATGGATGATTTAACCTGTAAGACCAGCTCAGTGCGTTTAAATGTAGAGGAGTCATTCGAGATGAAGGAAAGTCAGCGGCAACATATTTCAATAGATACATTATTCGGGTGTAGTAATTCTTTCATAAAATTATGTTTATTTTATTGATAAAATTAATGTTAAAACATATTGGATATAAGACCACATAAATGAACCGATTTATTAGTATCTACTTTTGCAAACAAGGAAGAATTAACATATTTGAAAGAATTAAAATTATTAAATTTATATTTAATTATTAATTTGATATTTTTGTTGCAGACTACTTACTATATTATAGGTGAGTTCAATAAAAAATAATTAAAGTTCTTTTACCATGCCAAATAGCGAAATCATGAGATAATTATAAATTTGATCAACG
Organism: Rhamphomyia laevipes; assembly: GCA_963920725.1. Classification (NCBI taxonomy): domain Eukaryota; kingdom Metazoa; phylum Arthropoda; class Insecta; order Diptera; family Empididae; genus Rhamphomyia; species Rhamphomyia laevipes. The sequence goes on from OY987257.1 coordinate 54,687,913, forward strand.
CTGTTCAAAGTTAATCATTTCAATGAATTTAATTTAAATGAATATGATGATCTAAAAGTTTTTCTGTAAGTTTTAAACCGTAAAACCATAAGTTTTCGTAAATAAATGCGATTAATAAAAAATTATGTTAATAATCCAATTAATTTTTACATATACACAAACTTTAATATAATTATAATTATTATTATCAGAATTCACTATTGTATATACATAATTTATGCTAATTTATGATTATTTTGTTACAATAATAAACATATTTTTACTTGATAATATTAAATTTAATTTACATTTGAAATTTAAATTACAAGTGAAGAAATTTTAATTAATGATTAACTTTATTAAAATATATTAAGATTATCTTGTTTTGATAAAAATAAACTGATTTAAAACATAAATTATAATATTCAAAAAGTTTTATAGTGTATATAAGATTTGTTAATATGTATATGTGTACTACAAAATTCCTTTTTCTTAAAAAATCCTTTATAAAAATATTCTATATAAAAAAATCTTTGTATTCTATTTATTTCTGGGTGCGCTGAGTTTTACTTTTTGATATTTTCACATTGGTTCATTAATTTTTAAATACTTTCTGTATTACGCTATTCATAATTTCAAAAGAGAAAATTATAATTTATTTTTTAGCCCATCAAACAAACACCATTCATTCAAGTACACTTTAATAATTTTATTTTAATTTTTTTGAAAAGGATTCTGTAAAACTCCTTCTTTTTTTAGAGTACATCAATTTAAAATAAAAAAATGTTTTTTTTTTGTTGAGTTATATGGCAACAACTCATTACCAGATCATCAGCATAAAATTATAATGTATACAGTTTTATAAAACATAATTGTAAATGTATTCGTTTATTAATGTTTAAATAAATGTTATATAAAAAAAATATATGTATGTACAAATACATAATAAATTTGATGTTTGGTAAATATTTACAATGTGTTAACCTATGTCAATATTTGGTCAAAACAAAATTTCTATATAAAAAAATATCCTCTTTTTCTCGTTGTATTAGATGAATTTTAATTGAAATTTTCATAAACACAACAAACTGAAAACAAAAAGGTTAATGAGCTTGAAAATTATATTAATTCAAGCATCAAGAATTTGTATACACTGTTAAAAATTATTTAAATAAATTATATAATTTCTTTCTTTTAGTTTTCATACATCATTATTCCATTGAGACTTCACTGGATTTTTCGACGTCGATTCTATAGGTAACTTTACATAATTTTATTTCTTTTTCAATCACTATTTTTTCCCCCAAAAAATGAAATTTTGTATAATGCGTCAATAGGATAATCTATAATGGAGAATAGTGTAAAGACTGCATTTTATTAAATTAATAATATCTTTTGATATCTTTTATCAATAAATGAAATGGCTTTTGAAGTATAATAACAAAATATGAAGCTAACAACATTAAAAGATCCAAATTATAGTGATTAAATCAACAAAATCTAAATAATTGTACAGACGCTTAAACCCCCAAACAATATTAATTCAAAAACTAATTTAAGTTAAAGTAAAGTTGCTGTTAATTATTACACTTTACTTCTTTACTTTTGAAGATGATTTTCACAATAGTTTAATTTACAATTTACTCGAATATTGCATATACACTATTTCATTACTAGAGGGATGAAATATTATAGATTTTAAACTAAAGCTTAGTATGTACGGGTGAAATGAAATTGTAAAGCGATCAACAAAGCTCTTCAAATTCTCAGGTGAAAAAATTGGAAAAAATATTTTGTAGAGAAGTTAAAATAATTGACATTTTCACGTGTGCTGCGTACTATACCTAAGCAAAATTAAAGCGAAATTTTTCATTTCTGATTATAGTGGCTACTCTACTATGGCAGTAATTAATAAATAGTAATATATTTTTAAATATTACTAAATAATTGGAATATTGAATTACTAGCTCATATTAAATACTAAGTTTTGCTCGGTGTTCACTTGGTTTGGAAGCATTAGGTTTGAATTATATAGGTCCCATGACATTTTATTATAATTTGAACCAGCTAACTGGTACTTATTTAAAGCTAACTCAAATTGGAGCGAAATCGATGCCATGTAAAGGAGTTGAACCCAACACCGAAAACAGACCACTACACCACCACCGCTTAACTTTTTAAATACTTTTCTTATAAATGTATACTAATTTATTTTTTTAATTGTGCATCAACTAATATCATTCATTCATTTTGTCCCCTTTTCAAAATGGGTTAGTCTCATCTGAATATAATGACAGATTTTTACTTTATATACATTCTAAAAGGACATAATTTTGTGTAGACACAGGTTAACAGTTCATAAATAATAAAAACCAAAAAAAAATTTTTTAAAAAATCCTGATCAGAAGATATAATTTTCTGGTTTCGAAAAAAATTATGACATTAAATAAAAATAAAAATCATAAATGAACAAAAATAAAATTACGAGATTACTGATAAAAACTAAATTTCCACTACAGGCTATGTTAAGTGCCAATAATAATGTTTACAAGAAGATTCTTTGGATTGATAAGAATTTATTTATACTTTTAATTGAGTTGAAAATGATTCTGTTTATTGATGTGCCACTTCAAATGTTTGCATCAAGATTGAATTTATGTTAGTTGATGGGTTGGTTATATAATATAGTAGATATAAATCTCAGGGTGATTGTTTTTGTTTTATTAGAACTTAATCTAGTGTAACAAAATTTATTAGTTACAATCAAAAAAATATCAATTAAATTAATTTAAAATGATATTTTACCTTTATGACATTTGAATTTATATATAAATTATATAAATTTAATTGATTTAATAATACTTGAATGGAGATTTATTATTTAAATTTATATCCGATTTAATTTTAATGAATCAACAAAATTGCTAAATTGTATTAATTATAATATTTTATGAAATAATTAAGTGTAATTTTGAAGATATTTAAGACAATTTAATGTAAGGATTTACTCATTAAACGTTTTAATTAATACTTAACACATTTAAGTAGTACCAAATTAGAAATCTTTAAATTCTGACTAAATAATATTTTAGTTTGATTCAAAATCTTCTTGTTTGACAGAATATTGCAAAAGAGGTTGATAGCTTACAAAATAAATTATGTAAAAAATATGTTTAATTAAAAATATGATCCTTTTGAGCTCAGACGGTTGAAATAATTGATGTAAAAGATCACTTTTTAAGTAAAAGTTATCTGAATTATGTAAAATTAAAAATTATAATCATTATAAAATTATATTTTATCCTTTTACAAGCATACGGAATTCTGATATCGGTAATTTATATCATACTGTCATAAATAACATATCCTTTTTGAAAATCTAAGAAAAACATTATTGCCCCTTTCACTTCACCCATGTCACCCTGATTTTCCTATAAACAAAAAATTGTGGCGGTTGTCACTCTGGGCGACTACAGAGGGCTCTGCAATTTTCATGGGATCTATTTATACGTTGTGAGATGAGGATATATAGTTTATGGTATCAAATAAAGAAGTATGTAGGTTACGATTATTAAAAAAAAAATCAATAATATCAAAAATCAAGTAGCGCCCAGTTCTGAAGATTCCAGAACTTCTAAATTTAAGACACAGCGGTTACATATTTAAAATAGTGTGGACACTTTCAGTTTTTTAATGATTATATATTCATTATAATGATTTTGCGAAGCTTTACAGAGTAAAACAAAAAAATTGTTCAATTATTGGACACCGAAATGCACGAAGAACAGAAGAAAAATATGCCCTAGGTAGGTGATTCGGGAGCGTGATTTATCTTATAAAACCTCGTTTGTCGTCATAAAATAAACGTTTTCTCAACATAATCAAATTTAAGAATGATTAAAAGTTTTATCAAGAAGAAATGCGTTCACAATAAAAACTACTCGATAAAATATTTTTAAATATAAAACTAAAATATTAATTTTAATTGCTAAATACCAATTAATATTTTATCTATACTTTAAATATCAACATATTTTTAAATTTAACAAATAAAATTACTTAATAATACCAGAAAGAATTTGAATTAGTAATTGATAATTTAAAACTAATCGATCAATCGTTGACATTTATTTTATAATGTCAGGGTTTTTTTTTTTATTAAAGGCGGATTCATCGTTGCGGATAAAAACCGACGAACTTCAACGCGCGTACACTTTTTATATGAAAATTTGAAATTCTCAAATTTTTGAATTTTTCATTTTCGAAAATATTTTTGTGTGGCTGATTCTAGCCGCAACGATGAACGTTCTAGAATGAAATCTGTTCGACTGATTTTATCCGCAACGATGAATCCGCCTTTAGTGATAAAACAATTTAAAGATATTAAATTAAATTAAAATAATCATATTTTATTTAACGTTATAAATTATTATCATTAATAACATTTTACATAATTCATTAATGATATTCAAAATTATACTAAAATTCTTAAATTTTTGGGTCAAAGTTTTAGTAAGTGCAAAAATTCCGATACTTAAAAGTAAAATGTAATTTACATTTTTGAAGTGAAATTATGTTACATAAAAATTTAGTTTTTTTAAATATATTTTCCGTATATAGAATGCACCAGGATAATTTTTTTTAATGTTTTTATTTTAGCAATAAGAAGTTACTGGTGTGTAGATTATATGTTAAAAATTATCTGATGTCGTGTACATGGATTTTTTTTTTGTACATCATAAAAGAACATCATCAACTTGAATATTATTTTAATATTTTTACATAAAGATAGAATATAAACATACAAACATATTCATTCATTTAGGATACGTGTACCACTTCATAAATATATTATATACAAGGCGGCAAAAAAAAAAAAATAATATGAAAAAAACTTATTATTTTATCTTTAGCGTTTTGACTCCTATACAATTTTAAAATTATCATGAATAAAGATTTCTTTATATATAATAGCGCCTCTATACACTCCATAATCTCACAGGATTTGTTGAATATTATTTTAGCTCCTGCTGTGTTTTTTAAACCAGTAACTTTATATATAACGAACGTACAATGTACAACATACGAAACAAGAAATTTTTCTCTTCTTCATGTCTACATTATCCTTCTAACCCCATACGTAAGTATACCACATTCATATTTTTTTTTTTTGTAGTTGTTGTGTTGATCCTTTTTCAGTCACGAGACTCTTATCGTGATTCTAAAGTGGTAGAGAATAAAAAAAAAATATTGCAAAAGAAAATTTGTATATAAAAGATGAAAAACACTTGAATTTTTGTGGTTCAGTTTTTTGTATTAGAAATAAATGTTGTATTTGGTTTTACTATGCAGCAATATGGTTTTTTTTTTTTGTGGTATAAGAGTATCTTTGTTACTGATGGTTAGTAAGAATTTTACATCTATTATATTCCTTTTTTTTAAAGAAAAAAAAACAAAAAGGAACGCGCCTACATACATTTTCTACTTTTATTCATTTTTGAAGATAATAAATTTGTCTAGACCTTTTCAGGTGAAAAAATATAGCTAAATTTTAAATTACAAAATTGAAATTAAAAATCTATTAAGTACCGAAACTAATGCTACAGTACAATATTAAAAAAAAAAAAATTTTACATAATTTTCTATCAAAATAACTCAGTTTTAATTGAATACTTTGTAGATATAATTTTAACCGAGCTGTTTATTAATGTAATTTGTAATATATATCAACAGCATTACTACAGTACCAGTTACTTGATTTGAATTTATTTAAAGTATAAAATACGTTGTAATACTCCCAAGACGAACAAGCAATTTACTGCAAACTAGTTAATTACAAAAATAATTAATAAATATTGTATTAGTTGTTGTTGTAGCAGCACTACAAACATCAATTATTACAATTATTGTTAAACTAGGTCCAGGAAAATAGCCGCTTCTTTAGACTTTTCCCAAACTTAGGTCAATTATCGTTAAAATCTGGAGCAGTGCAGCCGCCAGCCGGTAATGTTTGCTCCTTTAATGAAAAAACAATTGTTATAATTTTTCTTATAGTGCTGAGTTTCTATTGTGATGGTCTTTCGTCGAATTTTGTTACAAGTAGCTTTGGAAACGTAGAGCCAATGATGTAAGACTGTTTCTGACAAGGAATTATAAACCTCAGTTATTACATGAGGGTCGTCGTGGGCAGTTTACAAAATCACTCTGCAAGAAATCCAATTATATATGGATGCTAAATTTTCAGCACAAGAAATCCTACCAGTGATTTAGTTTTCTTCGTTTATTCATTCCAAGCTGCTCACTTTCATTATGGTCCTAGATTTTCTGTTAATCGACCTTTTTCTTTTCATTTCTAAGGGCTATTAAATGGTAGTTTCGGTACCTATTAATAGTTGAATTCATTCCATATGATATACATATAATGTCACTGATTACAATAATGAAAAATGATTTATTCTTAAAAATAATAACTTTACAATTTATTATTTTAAAATACGAAACAGAAAAGTTTATTTTCAATTCGCCACTAAAGTTGTATATGGTCTAAATAGTAATTTTATCATATCTTTTATTATTATGTGAATTTGTTTTTCATGTCCATTAAGTTTTCTAATACTGATCGTACATCGAATTACGAATTTAAACATTGTGGAAGATATTAAATAAATTAATCTTTATCAAATATAATGTACCCTTAAAAACAAGGAGGAATAGGAATATTCCAAAATAAAAAAAAAAAACATTAAAAATAATAGATTTACAAAATTCCTAAATAGTCATAAAAAATATTACGTAAAACATATCCTAAAATTTTTTTATTTTTTTTTATTGATATAATAAAAAAAATATTCTGCTACGTTATTATAGCAAAATAATAAAAATCGAGAAAGTAATAAAAATTCTGTTGCTAAAATTAAAATAAAAATAAAATTAATAATTTTAAATATTAAAATTTTTAAAAACAGGATATTCCAAAATTGTTCCTTTATTCGTAACGTATTATTATATACATTTTACGGTAACAAATTTGGTGTTGGCAATGTCGTCTTTGTTCATTCAGCAATTCGAAGTTTGTTAAATATTGTTACCAAAAAAATTTTCTTTATTTGACTTAGCAATTGATTTCATATTCAAACAATTTGTAGAAAAAAGTAATTAAGGAAAATTTTTCCCAGTAATTTTGACGAGCTATCAATATAGTCAACAAGCTTAAAATTGTGAATTTCTGTACATAAACAGAGACGCATAAAGATTCAAGTGAAATACGAAATATTTAAAGGATAAAGTAATTAATATTAAAAAGTTTTCTTATATAAATCAAATCCTTTTTGACATATTTGATATTTTCATATCTAATGCTGGATTTTCAATGTAGTCTTACATATTAAAAAGAGTAAGAATCTAATTTTTATGGTAACAGACAATGTCAAAAAAAATATTTTTTCATTAGTTGATGTCGTTTACTAAATCGTATTTTAAAAAGTCTACTTTGAGATTTTAGTGTCAGTGTGAGTTTAGATGTAGAACATAAATAATGATTAACAAATATGCTGCTTTACTTACAAGCTACAATAATTCTGCATCTAATACCAGCCCTGGTTAGTAATGGTATTTGTACCAAAACAAGAAAACAACCAGTTATAGAATTATAAACATGTTTCTTTTTCGTTTTTTTTTTTTGAGTAGTTAAGGGATAAAAGTCACCAGTTTATGGTTCAATTGAGTTTTAATATGAATAATTTTTGTTTCTGTTCTGTCTTTACCCTCTTCAAACATGAAAATTCCATTGGGTGTATTTTCCAATGTACCCACGTCTACTTTCCAACTGTACCCAAGGGTAATATCATTTTTATATTTGGTTTAAAATATTATAATTAAAGAGGAAACAAAAATAAGTTTTAAGAATATACAAAATTTAACATAAAATTTACAACAAAACAAACCTCTAAAAAATTCTGTGACAGTTAAAATTAAATTTTCTTATTTTTTTTTATATAAATTTTATCGTTGAAATTAAAATTTAATTTAAATTTAACGAATTTTTTTATATCACCTTTAATATTTATACTAAAAGACGTGATTACTATAATTTTTAATATTCATTCTCATAGGACGATTTGTTTTTTGGATGATTCTACTAAACACTATTTAGTAGAATCATTTCAACATACAATTTTTTTTTTTATAAACTTTGGCGCCAAATAATTTTCTTTAATTGTTTGCTATAAATTATTGGAAAAATAAAAGATTCGTTATATTTATAAGATTGTTTTTTTATTTTCTTTTTTTTTTTGTTATTATTTCATTTATATAATCTGCTTATTAGGTATTAAGAAAGATTTCTTTTTATGGTTATTGGTGTGCCTGGAAAATTTCAAATATATAATAATAAAGAAAATAAAAATCTGAAAATGTGAAAATGTGTAAAGAAAGAAAAATAATGTTAAAAAAAAAAAAAAATTATTAGATTTATTTTTCGTTGGTTATGTAGAGAGGAGGGTGACTTTTTGAAAATTACAATAAATTAAAAATTATTTTATGATTTAAATTATGAAATAAAAATTTGGTGGTCCATTAATCTAAGCGAAAAATATTTTTTTTTATATTATAATATTTTGCTGACGTTTGAAAATTGAAAATATCTTTTTATTGGTTCCGTTTTATGATGAAATCATTTATAATTTTTTTTTGTAATATTTATATCGTTACAAGGATATTCTGCATTACATAAAAGTCTTTTGAATTTGAAACGGACTAAAAGCATTATAATGTTCAAAATAATTTTATGATATTATATTATAGTTAAAAATATAAAATTGCTTTAGATATGGAATCATTAAAATCGATATTTTAAACAATTTAATTGTTATTTAAATTTGTAGCGTTCTAATATTTAATCATTTATTTTAATCAAATTACGAAATCAATTAATCTTAATATTATTTAGCCTATTTTAAAGAGTTAAACTCGGGCTATGCAATGTATCATTTCGTTCAGTACAGTTCAAATTTGATGTCTTTATAATATTTTATATGGAAAATCGATTAAGTGATGGGCACATAGAGAAATAGATTCGAAACGAATAGAATTGAAAGAGTTTAGACTGATTGAACTTTTACGAACCAAGCTAAATCAACTTTCAGTAGAAAATAACTTTTTATTGTTTGTGAAGAAATATGGATCAGGAAAATGTTTATAGAAATAATTAAATATTATCTACAATTATATAATAAAGAAAATAAAAATTATAAAACAAAAATTCATACTGACAAATTTGAATCGATTCCAATCGATAACTATGTGTTCATTCTACTTAATCAGTCGATTGGCTACTATACGAATCGATTGGAAACTGAACTAATGAATTGTAACCCAATTTTGAAGTTATTTTGTTTGCCTTTTTAACAATTTTTCTATTTAGGTAAGTTTTTATTTGTTTTCAAAATTTTCGACCTAGTTTGTTCAATAAATAAATTATCTATAAGTTTGCAATCTTTTCTTTTAAATAGAATTTATCCAGCCATCCAATATTTATAATCTTTAAGAAACTATAATAAATATTTTAAAAATAATTTCTAAAACTTTTGATTTAAATAGTTTCGATTTAAATAGATTCTAAATAGTTTTATAATAATATAATAGATAAAACATAGATTGCATACCTTTAGGTGAGATAATTTTGTGTTTACATTAATTTATATATACACAAAATTGGAGTTGCTAAGAGAAAGGGACACAAAATCCTCCAGAAAACAAGCATTAAGATTCAGATTTACCACAACCTCAACTTGTAGACTATGTGAGGAGTTAATAATGGATCATCAACTGCGCCATATTCTCTGCGTCTAACAAAGAAGGTTTATGATTTTGGGAAATTTCTTCCTGGACGATTAGAGATTTAGTTCATTAGAAGAGTACAGTGGTTCGACTCACATGGTGGTTTTAGTATTCAACAATCCTGTTAATAAGGCCTCAGTGCGAGGGTAAAAGTATCCCCCTAATTTTTAAAACTGACCAACATTAATATTAAACTTTTTAGACCTTTTTCAATTTTGTTTCTTTGAGTTACTATAATTATCGTTTTGCTCAAACGGTTATACTAAAATCTTTAACGCTAGTAAAGAGCAATTACTATTTAATTTAAGTTATTGAATGTATTACGCAATACTTATTTGTGTAATTAATTAAAAAATGTAATTTTAATTTAAAAAAATAATTGTTACCCTTTTCCGGTGCTTTAAATCCTCATTTAAGTTTATAGAAAATATTTCAATCTCTTTCCCAGGTACCAAATTTCATTGGTAAGAGAAAGATGGAACTTGTGTTCTAAATTAATGACGATTAGATACTCGATTACTAATTACTAAACATAAAACAACAAAACGAGGCATTTTAATATTAATTTTATTATAAAATATTGAATTTCTCCACATAAACTTAGTAACCTCCATCGGTATCGCAAATGTATTGAATTTAAATTATAAAGTTAATAATAATTTTTGACTCTAATACTGATCTAAATCTAAATTGATATTTTATACATTTGAATTGCCTAAATCAATTTAATTAATTTTTATGATCTTATCACTATATAGCCCAAAACTTTAAGGTTACAATAACGTGTTAACTTGAACTAATAAATTATATTGACTATACCCAAATAAACTTCTACTAAACTAAAACTATCCAGTATTTTATTATTGACCAAAAAATAAAATTAATTTTTCGTAATTTATTATATTTGAAATCAAAAAAAAAAAAAAAAAATGAAACACAAAAATTACTAAAAGTTTAAACGATTTATATTTGAACTTTTTGTCTAACCTTTTAACTGAATAGTTCAAAAGATTCTTTTGAATACCGAAATGAACTATCACAAAATTTATTGTAAAGTTGCACATTAAATAGTAAACTTTAGAAATGTTTTTTTTTTTTATTGTTAACACTATTATTTATAGAAATATTAATCTTCTGTATACTAACAAAATGTAGGGGAACCGAGATATTTGCTAATAATTTAAATTATCTATCAGTTCTCTTTGAAATTTTAAATCACCACAAAAATATTCACCTCAAAATCCTTTTGACTGTGATGATGGTTACTACACTACTATATCATAACAATGACAATTATGTAGTGTATTACTTAAATATTATATAAAAACAATTTTCAAATTATGAAAGGGTCAGCAGAATTATATTTTTCTACAATCTCTACAATAACATTTATTTTCAGAATGGACTTATTTCTATGTAGAATTAGAATAGAAAGGATTCATTCATGTGGAACGTAAATTTTTGGTATTGTAGAATTTTTATAGTTACTCTTACAATTTTTCAAAAATCTCTTAAACTTTAAACAATTTTTTATTTTGTTGACAGGCAAAATGACTAACAATATTCGTAAGATTATTTTATTAAAAATTACCGAAACGATTTATATTTTTATATTGTCGAAAGCCATGTGAAACCATCCAGAACAAAAAAAAAAAAAACAGAATAAACAAAACATTTTGGTATGCTGTTTTAAATGTATGAATAAAATACGAAAAAAAAATTCTACAATCAAACAAAAACATTATAAAAAAAAATGTTAAAATTAGCCAACCGTATCAATCCAGGTTTATTGTTTTATTATTTTACGATGCCCTCGTTCAACAAACTCAATATTAGTCATGAAATAAAGGTTCACATTTTTTTTTTTAAAAAAAAGTAACTATTCAATTTTTCATTATTATTGCAGGTAAATCACAAATTATTTAATTTTTTTTATATTACAAACGAATAATTCATTGAACTATAATTAGTAGTAAATTTAGTTACCCTAGGTTCAATTCAAATTCATGTCATTCAGAAAAATAATACTAGGAAAAATATTAAATTATTTTGAATTTATAAATATAATAAATATTTTTTGTAAAATGGAAATTAAAAATTGAATTTGAAATAAAATTATATAAATTACGAATATTATACATCACTAGTTCAACCGATAATTTTTTTCAAATCGCACATGCGGAACCATTGTAAAACTAACAGGTCAGAATAATTTTCTATCAATTGGTTAATAATTCTGATAATTATTATAAAAATTTACTTAAAAAGAACGTAATATAATTCTATTACGTCCGTTAAATTGCAGCAATTTATAACTGCTTTGGTTAGGTTAAGAATTATGTAAGACAATCCGTGATCCGTACGTACGCATGATGAGAAATCTCGATAAATCTATTCCCATTGCAATTCGTATATCAGGTTTCAAAAACTTAACTATGTAATTCACGTCCCAAGTATTGACATTTGACGTATGTAATTTTATCGCAGTCACACACTTGTTTTATCAGCAGCATAAGCCATACATACATAGGAATAACAAAATATAGGCATTATATTTATCAATCCAACAGTTACAAGTAAGGAGGCCTACAGATTTTTTCTTCATGGACAAAATTGAATTCTGATTTCTTCGTAGATAGCGTCGAGTTCACTATTGTTTGGTTGTGATAATATTACCAAGTGTCCTTGACGGTTCTACGTCAATACATTAGATAGTGTCACAGATTTAAAATAAATCCTTAAATACGCAAAAATTTCGAATTAAACATAATTTTGTTAATACTCAAGTCGAATCGTCTATCCGATAAATTACAAATAACTAGACTCGCTAAAAATTCAATAATTTAAATCGGTGGAATTTCCATCACTCTGACCAAAACTAACCTAACCTAAATATTAAAATTAAATTTATAATTAAAACATTAAAAAAATTAAATGAATTATATTTACAATTGCCACTTTTACCCATCACCTAAAAATTTTATTATTTGTATAATTATTCCTTTACATGTCCTTTTTATTTGTGTATTTCTGACACCCTTTTGACAGGTAACCAAACATAATAATTTTTTTTTATGTTTATTTGTTTGTTTGTGTTTTGTTTTTGTTAAAATAATTTCCATTATACTCTCCATTTACTCTTAAACTTTTTATTTACTCCTCTTATAATATCAAATTATTTTTTCCAAAAAATTCATAGAAATTGACTCTTTTTTAGAATGTTTTATGAAAATTTAAGAGAAAATTTTATATTTTCATGAAAATTATTATACTAATAAAAAAAATATTTCACCAATAAACAACAACAACAGAAAATTCATTACATTTTCTCAACAATACCAAAAAAATTTTGTATTGTGGTAGGACAGACAAAAATGAAAAACTCACTAGTCAATACTCACTACATTTATTATCATCAGTAGCAGCAGCATAAAAACCATTCAGTAATGTAAGTTAGTTATTTTCAATGTATTTTTTATGTATATACATATAAAATTATGTATTTTCTTAATAGTATTTGTAAAGATACAATTTGACTGACTAGATTTTAACCAGAAAATTATAATTTTCAGTTCAATTTCGGTTATCGTACGGTTTGGTAACGAATTTTAAATTATAAATAATAAAATATAAACGGATTTTTTTTTTAGTAAAACAAAATTGTTTTAAAATTTTGTGATCGACCTTAATTTTTTAATTTAATTTTCATTTTATTTATTTGGTTTTCCATAAAAAACCAGGATTTTAAGGATATTTACAATACAAATCAACTTTTATAATAAAAATTATGGAATTTAATTAATATTAAAAATAATAAAATTGAAGTATAAATAAATTAAATAAAAATATTTTAATAATTTTTTTAGTTTTCTAAAATTTAATTAATTATGAATAAATCTAATTTTCAAATAAATTATAATTTATACAATTTTGTTGTGATAACAATAATTTAAAATAAATTTTATTTTGATAAAATTGTATTAATTTTAAATGAATTATTAACACAAATATTGAAATATAATTTAAATTAATAATCAAAATTTGTGAGTTATTAAAATTATTAAATGAAAAACGAATTTAAAATAAACTTTGAAAAATTTAGTGTCAACTATAAAAATTTATTTAATTTTTATTATAACATCCTTAACACAAATTTGTTGAATGTCCTTAAAAAAATATTAAACATTTTTTTTTTTAAATACATAATTTCTTTTGTTATATCCCATAGAAAAATCTAATAATATATTTTCCCAAAAAAAAAATAAAAGGAATTTTTTTCTTAGAATGTCCCTTTTTTAAAAATAAAACTTTTGGAATTTAAAAACGACACATTTTTCAATAATTTTCTTTAGGGACAATTAAATTAATTCAAATTCAATCAACCATTTTTTACTAAATGCAAAAAATTCATGTACAGATTTTTATTGTTCAAGGACGATAGAAATTTGAAATATTATAAGGAGAATTTAAGGTTTATATAACAGATAAAAGATATTTGCAAAACAAATATAAAATATATAAACAAAAAAGGAAACATAAATAAGGAAATTTATTATGATATTTTATAAACATGAAAAATAGGCTTAAAATAAGGAAATATTTGAAAAAAAAATTGGTCATGTTTTAAATGTGAATAAAATTATTATTCATATTTTTAATAATTATTATTGAAAAATGAAATATCTGATATAATTTTCAATGGAATTTTCGATCATTGTCTGCATAATTTTCTTGTCGAAGTTACATTGAAATGATAATTCTAATTACATGATAATTTTTGATTATTAGATATTTTAATCGATTTTTTTTATATGAACCATTTAATTCATTTACAAATGTCTTTCAATTTGTGTAGATAGAAGTTTTAAATTCAAAGTGTTTTGTAATTTAATTGCATCATTTTGTGGTTTAGAACATAAAATACCACCATCGTTACAAAATATTTGTAATTCGGTTCAGTAGATCAAAGTCTTCTTAAAAATTATTATATAAAGGATTCGTCTATGATCAATTAGTGTAATAGTTCATTAAAATATTAATGAAAATATACAAAAATTCATTAATTTTTTCTGAATTATATTTTTTATTTTCCTGACACGAATTCAAAATTTTCTTGATGAATTATCGTATTTCCAAAATTCTGGACACCACATCTAAAACATCTGAAATTTTTAAAATCTAATAATAATTGTCAGAGGTCCTTTTATAGTCCTTTTTCTGATACTGCATTTTTCGATGCTCGAAATACAAAAAATACATAATTATTTTATTAAATATTAAAATTAATAACATTTATAATAAATTTATTTTATCTGTTTCAATTTCGAAAGTTAAATATTTACAAAAAAAAAAATAATTTATTAAACATTTTTTTAAATAAACTTTAAAATTATTTTGTGTATCTTGATATTTTTATGTATCTAATCTCATCCTGTTTTATGTGTGCATGTGTTAGTATAATAAATATTTATAAAAAAAAAAATTTGCTGAAAACAAAAATAAGGATTTAAATATTAAATCTCCTAATTAAATATTCCTTTTTTTTAAAAAAAGAAAAATTCCAAAACTCAAGTAAATTATATAATATAAAAAAAAAAGATTAAAATATAAATTTAAATAAAGTTAAATTAATTAAAAAATGCCAGTGATTTTTTGTGTATTTTAACTTGTAGATTGGATAAAAATTTAAATATTTTTTAATGATAGAACAAAAATATCAACAAAACAACATAAAAAGGATATTTATTATATAATTTAGAAAAGAAAAAAAATATTAAATATTTATCATAACTCAGGATCAGTCAACAGGACGAAAAAATACATTATTGTATTTCAATTTTCATTTGGCATCACAAATTTGAAAAAAAAAAATTTAATGGTAAATAATTTTAATATATTTTTTATTTTTATTTATCTTATAGTAAAGTGTGCAGAGATAAATTATTACTTAGAAGTAGGATAAATAAAATTTCTGGTAATTTGTTTGTTGTATAGTGAATTAAAAATCTAGAATTTTCCAAATTGTCAGTTAACCTAAATCTGTTGTTGTAATAAGGAAATTGTGTTTTTTTAAGTAATTAATTTACTAATATATATTTATTATTGATTCTTGGTTGGTTAAAGTGAAAGGCCTTAAGCTACATAAGCCAAGAAACTGCAATTGTCGCTAGTTAACATTTAATTATAACTCACGCCCGTGCTTTCTTAGTTTGGTTGCTAGATTATATAACATTTCTTAAATCTACCTCGTGAGTGATGTAAATGATAACACTTGAAAATAGTCAGCGCTATTTCCATGTAGTGCTTTCTTTGTAAATCAAATAATTCTTTTCCATTTTTCCATTCTGTTCTTTACAGCTTCATTTAATAGAATATCTATTCTGGCCCCACGTTCTCCAATTAGACAGTGTCGTATATATATATATATATATATATATATAATTCTAACTAATTCTTACGTGTTTACGGAGTAATTTAAAAGCTTTCCGATTTATACTTTTCGTCGGTCATGGTTTCCTAACGTGTTTTATGTAAGGTTAAATCATTTTAAATTGAATAAAATTACAAAGTATCGAGATAGATATCTAATTTTTATTCTACTTTCAGTTTGACTTACTCAAGCTTGAAGTATGAATCATCAAATTAATAACCTAATACAACGGAAGACGATTTTAATATATTGTAAATAGCTATAATTCCTATTACTGTACTATAAAAGTTGTACTGAGTACAGTCTTGTCAAATAATGTAGATTAGTCAAATATGAACTCTGACTCTGGATTCTAGTAGAAGTAATATTGAATAATACAAAAATATTTGATACTTTAAATCTTATATAACATAATTAACAAATTTATATACAATTAATGTAATGCTACTTCGTTACGTTGTTCGCTACAGTTAGAGAGTTAACTAATAAAATTATACAAATCAAAGAAATTTCAAAGTAATTCACTTTAAAAAAAAAATTATAATTACATAATTAAAATTTAAATCTGGCGTGGAATTAATTTTACTTTAATTATTATTTATATTACTTAATTTGTCGGTATATAATACACAATCTGGCAATCTAATTATTTACATATTTCATGTTTAAATGTTTAAAATATCTATTACAAAAATTTTAAATTTAACTAAAAAATAGTTTGGAAAACTATCTAAAATTTCATGATTTTTAAAATCTATTCAATTGAAAATAAAATTAAAAAATATAAGATTGGAAAAAAGAAATACGAAAATGTCAGAAAAATATATTTTAACCATGCGTATCGCCGAGGGGATTAATAGATATCGAAAATTCTTGTATGGAAGTTGTTTTTTGTCAATTTAATTAGATGTTTCTGTTAAAAATGTTCAGAAAAAAAATAATTTTGAAATTGAGTGATAGACAAATAATTAATTTTGTTGAAAAAGGATTTCAAAAACAATTTATTTCTTTGATCGATTTTAGCAATTTAAAGTTTCCAATAAAAATTTGTATTTTGTAAGCCCAATTTAAATTACGTTTAAATTAAATGTGATATTTTTTATTTGTTTAATGATTTTGTATAGCGATTAAGTTATATGCAGCTTCAGCTTTTGCTAATAGGAGTAGCTAATTCATGATACCCAAATTTCTTTACATAATTAATTAACTAATCTCATACGAAAAACATTCAATAGCTGCAACTCGATTTTAGATAACTTTATACTAGTGCAAAAAGTCTGAATGTTTCACTTTACCTAATTGTTATTAATATTATCCGGATATATAAGAACAAGACCCAATTTGCTCGAGCAGAACCAAAACCATTCGAAAGCTAATATCTGTTTAGTTGATCCTTCCAAGTTAAGCGTTTTCAAATCGGAATTCGGTGAAATAAACAGATTACCTGCTGTGCTTGTGATGATAAACATTATTTAAGATTTCAAAGAATTCTAAAATCTACAAAAGTACGCGGATTAGAGGTGGAATCATCAATCTAATCGCAAATTTTTTTGAATTTTGAAAATATAATTAGGAAGTATTAAAAGATTACACTGCCATCTATTAAAATTAAATATGTTTCATGATAATCCTTCTTGTTACCGAAATTTCCTTGCAGATGAGAAATAGGTTAATTTTTTAATCTTCTAAAAATGATGTTCTTTTTTTAATATATATTTATAATGTATACGAATTAACAGAAAAAAATATAATTTATGTATAATTTACATTTTAAATTTTCCAGTATTGTTTTCAATATCTACTAAAAGGAATCGTATTGAATTTCATAATTTTAAATATTTATGCTCGAGTGTTTTACGTTTTAGTGTGAAATAAAATTAACGTTTCTATTTGTACTACATTTTGCATAAATTCTGTATTAAAATATTCTGCAAAATAATTTTTATGCATTATTTTTATACTTTTCATTTACATATCACGGTCCGAAGCACCTGTTGATTACAAAAGAGAGCATAACGAACTTTACTGGTACGTTTTTTATTGTATATAACATAAATTATCCAGTAAAATATTTATGATTTTTTTTTCTTTACTGTGTTTTATTTTTTAAATTACAAAACTTATTCGAAAAAGTAAAAAAGAAAATTTTTTTATATAAATACTTCAATTAAGAAAATTCGAATGGATTAAAAGATTTTTGATTTATATTCACAAACTTTTTCTTGTTCAAAAGTTTAAAAAAATAAAAATAAAAAAAAATTGTTTTTTCTTTTATTTTTTTTTATGTAATTTTAGCAACATCAATATAGAAAAAAAAAATCTTAATGAGTAAAAATTAATTTTTGATCTGTTTTATTTTATTTTTGTTGTAAAGTTTATGTTAAACACGTAAAAGAAACATAAATTTACAGAAATCTGTTTAATCCATGTTGAATTTTTATAGCAAATAAATTAAGGTGTTTTTATTTCTATGAATTTGATAATATTTTAACACAGTCGCTGCTAAATACAAGATAAGATTGTACAAAATATTTAATTTTATTTGGGTATATAAATTTTTGATGAAAAAAGTTTTTTTTAACTTTTTTTATTCACCTTTATGCAAAATGCGACTGAAATTAGCCTATAAATTCAAAGTATAAAAATTTTTAAATTACATTTTTTTTTATTGATTTTTGCTTGTTCGTTCCTCCAGTGTCTCATAAATATTTTACGAGATAACTCGAACGTTTTTTTTTTATATTCATATCTTTAAATCACTTAAAAAAAAAAAACAATTTCATAATATTACATAAATCTATTTTAGATGTATATTTTATGTTTTATAACTTCATTATCTAAAAAAAAAAAAAAAATTATGACTTTAAGAGCTAATCTTTTAGAAAATGTCTATCAGCGAACGTGTTTAATGAACTATGAAATTAATTTAATATATTTTTCATGTTATTGCTGTCGCTTTTATAATAATTCTTGTAAAATGGACAGTAAAAAATACTTAAGCTTATTGTGTTAAGGACTTTTAGACTATAACAACAGCAGGATCGCATTTAAACGTATGTGTTTCGTTGTATAAAAATTCAATAAAATTTTATTCAATGTCATTTTTTAAAAAAGTTCTACAAGGATACATTTTTAATGAAATTTATTATATCAATTTTCATAAATATCAAAGTTTTCATTTTAAAGAAATTACTTGTATAAATGGAAAACTGTAAGCATAACTAAACATAATCTTAACACTTTTTCATATACTGAAAAGTTATATTGATTAAGAAATTTTTAATAAAATTCTTTTTACTTGTTAGGATTCTATTTTTAGTTTTAAAAAAGTGAATATACAATTTCGTATTAATTGAATTTTCCTCAAGGGAAATTATTTTTCTCTAAATTTATATTATAATAAATTTTAATATTCAATTTTTAAATTTCTAATATAATTTTCATTAAAATTTAATATAAATGTATTTGAATTAATATAATTTCATTGTTTAAAGTTAAATTGATATTTTAGCCTTTAAACGGAGGGGAGGTCATACTATATCTGTTATTTAATTACTGCTGTGGGCATTATGAAAAATGTAATATGTTTAGTAAATTCAATTGCTCTTTCAATTTTTTATCAAAAAATTAAGATAATCTTTTTTTAAATAAAGAATTTTGTAGTAAATAAATGCAGAAAAATATGGAATTTTCTTAAATTCTGTAATAACATTTCATAAAACTATTAAAATAATTTGTAAAAAGCAATCTTATAATAAAAATACATTTTTTCAGGGTTACTTAGGAACCTATAACATGATTTTAAGTAACCCTGTGTCTTTTTGTTTGTTAGTTTATTTATTATCTGTGGGGTAGATGACCAACCCTTTGAATGTATGCTATTGATATTCAAATATTGTACTTTCCTATCGATAGGTTACATTCCTTACAGCATATCGATTCACTATACTAAGCGTTGTGCTTGATTTTACTAGTCTTAGAATGTAGAACTACGTATTTTAATTCATGGCAGGTCCATTGACATAGAGAACGTGTTCCAATTTATGAATATATTATTAATACATAACCCAATAAATAAATAAACAAATTAAATTTGTCCAATACATAATTAAGTACGATATTTTTAAAGGAATTTTTTTTATTACACTCTTAGATACCTAATAATATTTTGTTAATATCGAAATATAAAAACTTTTATTATATATAAAAAGATTAAACCATAATTCAAATATATAAAATAAATAAATAAATCCAATAAAAACAAGAAAATAATTAAACCATAAATTATTTTCAGTTAATTTTATAGTTAATAAATTTCAACAAAATTTTTTATTAACTAAATTATTTATTATACTTTTCTTTTCCATTTTCCAAATAAAATGGTAAAAAAAAAATGTGTTATTTAATTGTATCTATAATATTATAAACAACATTAAACTGACTCTCCTCTAAACTGAAAATTATTATCTTCTTAGCTTTTTAAGCTTTTAATTAATTAACCTTTTAGGGAAATTTTTATTAAACCCTTTTTTTTATTTTGCACTTTTCATCAGTTCATTTTGTTACAAAATTCAGACAAAATGTAAACATTAAAATATTAAAAACTCAAGTGGTTTTTAATCTTTAAAATACCATTTTTTTTTTGGTTTTTTTAATTTTATGTACCATAAAAGAAAACATTAAACATAAAGACAAATAAATTGGTTCCTGTCAGTTAATTAAATATTAAGATAGAACTGAAATTTATCCGTTTTACACAACAGAAAGGATTTTCTTTGGGAAAATTTTTTACGTTTTAATGTGTTGAAGGCTACAAACGATATTTTTTTAGTTTTTTAATAAAATTAGTTTTATTTATGTGTTAATTTGTATCATTTATGGTCATTTTATATTACAGATTACAAAATTAAACTATAAAAATATAATTATAATTTTTTATATTTTAATTTGAAATTATTATTTTTTTTATTTGAACAATTTTAATATTTTTCAGCATATTAACTTAGAAAACACTAAAAATACTAACTTATAATGACAATAAGAAATTGTGTAATTAGTAATGATCAGTAACATAACAAAAAATGGACACTCTCAAGTTGGATGGTTATTATTATGTGTCACATTAATTAAAAAAAAGTAATACCTAATGTCAGTTTGTTTTAAAAAATCGTTAATTTTTATGTCATTAATGCAAATAGAAGAGTTTGTTGTAAAAGTAACAGTTGTAATAAAAAACCAATTATTTTAAAACGCCAAGTCCCAATTTTCACTTTAGACGGTCCACATAAAAATAATATTTATTTCAGATTTGTCCTTCACTCATCCCAGGCTTTCATTTCATACTGCATTCGTCTAGTTTCCCCTCCCATTGAAAAGCTTCCATAGTATGAGCTTCTGTTCAATATAATTATCTTCTGTCATCGTTTAGAAACTCTAGCCTCGGAATGACAACAGAATGCGATCGCCATATATTTATTGAAAAATTAAAATTATAGAGAATTGCATTGCGGAACCAAATTGAAAGAAAATTCCACCAAATTAAAGGAAATTTTGTGTACTTTAAAAAAATGTCTTTTAATACTTTTTGATTAAGTGATGAATTTTTTAAATTCCACATAATAACTCCATCTTAAACAAGTCCCATTCAACGTGCAGCCAAGAACTAATCGGTTTATTTTTTAATACCTTCACCATTGCTAGTCCTTATTGAGGCGAATTCAAATCTATTTTACGCTCAATATATAATTAACTATTAAATAAGCTAAAGCCTCGATATTTTTATATAATTTACAATTTTTAGTAATGGGATTCCCTCAAAGTGATGAAATGAACATAACAAATTAAAAAAAAAAATTCACAAGTGTCTTATGGTGTTAACTTTCTTTTGAAAAAGGTCCTTTTCAGGAACAGACAGACTAACAGTCCAAATCAATATATTAATTATTTTTTACCAATTCATTTAGAATTTGCTATATAAGTCACAGAAAATAACTAATTATAGCTTTTCTGCTTTAAGACATTTTGACTTTATATATAATTTGAAGGAATAAAAACAAACCTGGTAATAATGAATCCTTTTTAAAGTCCAATATCTCACCTTGCTTATTTAGCCGTGATCATTTTTTCGTTTGTTCCACATTTTTGTTTTTTATAAATACCCTTTTCAACATTAATTATATAACTGTCAGGATTACATTTAAAAAACAAAAACAGAACATATAACAAAAAATATAAAAACATAATAAATTAATCCTTTTTCATTTACTTCGTTAGTTATTATTATCCTGTTTTTTTGTTGTTATGCTTTGTGTTCGTTTTATGTTGATTTTGTTAATTTTGTATAAGTATAGAAAATATCAGAATTGAACTAATTTAAAGGCAATAAAAACAAGGTAAATATCTAAAAAATTAAAATTAAAGTTATTTTTACTTAATTAAAATATTTTTATTACTTGCAAATATTTTCCTATATTTTTAAAGAATTCAATGAATTTTCAAACAAAACAAAAAACAAATTTCGATGGTCGTTAAATTAATTTGAACTTTTTTACCATTTTATCGAAAACTTTTCTTATTTTACCAATTTATAAAAAAAAAATTATCCTGCAAAAATCTAATTTTTTTATATAATATTAAAATAAATTGTTTTTTTTTTTTTATTTATTTATTTTTTTCAATAATATCCTTAAACTTATTTAAAACATTTACAATTGACATTTAAAAATTTATATTGAAAACAATATTAAAAGCTTTTAGGCACCACAGGTGTTCCGGAGGAAATAACTTTCTAATATATAGAAATAACTGCTTAAGAAAAGGTGTATCAATTTTAAAGGATATCCTTCATTCGTATTGTTTTTTTTTTTTTAAATTTAACCATTTCGTGATGATGGTTAAAAGAAGTGAGCATTCAAGGATTCGTTACATGTGATAGACTCAAGAACTAGGATATAAAAGGTTCAAGTAGTTTTAACCTTGTTCACTTCACTTGTTACGATAGGGTAGTGTATGGTTTTATTAGTGTCTAGGTCATGTTCCATGTATTTTTTCGGCTTTCAACACTTTCTTTCATTTCATGGTTCCATTTTATAGTGCTTAGTTTTTTTTTAGTTTCTTGCTCTTGACCTTAAATGCTTCACTAGTACTTATCCTTTTATGATTTTAGTTTTAATATGAGAAAGTTAAAAACTTTGTTGTACCATTTATTGAAGTGAATTACACTCACCTAATTTGTTCTATTATTAATCGTTGTCTTTTAGATGAACTTTTGTTGCTTCTGAACCCGGAAAATGTGTATTATAATAGTTTTTATAATTGTGAGGAACCACATTTTTTAAAATTGGAACATTTTCATAGCCTTAAAAATTTATACCTCTTATCTTATTTGAAAAATCATTTAATTCTATATAAAATACTGACGAAATTGATTGTCAAATATTTGGTATCAGTAATTGCCAAAAGGTACTCAAACATACGAAATTTCCGAATAACATAGTTAATAAAACATAAATTATTTATCGGATTCTGCTTAATTTAAATGACTGTATATTAATTTATTATTACCAGTTGTCTATTCCATGAGCCTAGAGGATATAACAACCCCTGAGGCCGCGAAACAGTTAAAATATAAACTCATAAAATATTACTCACGATTGTATGACTACGTATTATCATTATGAAAAAAAATTAATTTAAAGAAAATATTTCAAGGATTGTTTGTCATCAATGAAAACTTTTCTCTTAAAAACAAATACAATTCAATATTTCAGTACCTCTTTCAAAATATTCGGCATGAGTTTGTTTAAAAAGCATTTGAAAATTTTAAATTTCCGATATTTTTCACGAAAACAAATACAACATTTACAGATATTTAGATAAAAATCAAGTTTAATGTTTTAGTGAATTTTCTTTTTTCCAAATTCATATTCTTAATGATTATAAAGTTACAGAGATACTAACACTAAATTGAGTTTTAAAAATCAATTTTTATATTGCTGGGAATCAAAAAGGTAACAATATAATGAAATTTATCTTACGAAGTTTATGTTATTTGTATAGATCTAATCATGTTTTTATGCTAAATCGATAAATTTTTCAATTATTAAGTTTTACAATTTCAAGTAAAAATTTTTGATTTATAAAGAGTTGACTGACAAATTGAAATTAGTGTATTGAAAGTATGCCTAAAGTAAGAAATTTTTATATACTTTTATTAAAGTTCTAACAAAATAAATATTTCTCTCTCGCTTAATATTTTTTTACAATAATGTAAAAAGTTACTTTTAAATTTTAACACAATAATTTAAGCGGTTGATGCAATAACAGGCCATGTACAATTTATGATTTTAATATTTGAAAATTTTGCACCTTTTCATAATAATTTTTAGCATAAAAAGTTAACAATTTAACAATTTTTTTGAGGGATAAGCAATTGTGGAGTAATGATTATATTTTATGCTGTAATGAGCTAAACAGTAAAATCAGTATTATCTCTTCAGTAATACAAGTTTAATTATGTAATGTGACTTTGATTATATTAAAATGTTAACATGATGATTCGAAATCGATAACAAATTTCAGAAAAGGCAAAAAATGATAAGTTTTTTCAAACTATCAAGTTTTTTTTAAAAGTATTACCACACTTATTTGGAAAAATTAGGTTTTTCACTTTTTCCAGAATTAATTTGTGAAGTGATTGGGACAATTTTTGAATGTTTTTATTTATTCAACGAGAATTAAATCTTCAATGCCCTTATGACTTACATGACTCACGCAAAATATTTTATATAACTTCTCCGACTTCTCCGTTCGGTCTAAGAATTATGTAATAAGCCATTATAGTTTTATGACTGTCATGAATCCGATTTTTCAATAATGTCTTTTAATAAAGTGATCTGAATCTAGGTAATGGGAACATTGTCGAGGTATCCCCGCTAGGCCTAAAAATTGTTTTGGGGAAAATGTTACATTTACACTCCAATATAATAAATTGGAATATCTAAATATAATTTTAGTTATGTATGAATTAAAGTAAATCCGGTAAAGTTTTAAATAAAATTTCGAAAAAATTTAAATTTTGCCTATTTTTGTAGTGCTAACTTCAATTTAAAACAAAGAAAACTTTTTTGTGTATTGAATTTATTTCAAAAATGAAAAAAAATGTGAATCTTATTTATTTTTTCCAAAAGTTTTATTTATTTATTTATTTTATTTTTTTGCTGGTATTTCAAAGGTATATAAAATATTTTTATGTAACATGTACACTTTAGTAATAAAAATAACTAAAGTTTTATGTATATATAAAAATATGGTAAAAATGTAACTTTGACATCTGAGAATGTTTTATTTGAAAAATTTTAATGAGCATGTAAACAAGAAAATTTCTTTATTGAAAATAAAACATTTTTTTTTTTAATTGTCACAAAATAATTGTATCTATCAAATTTAAAGTTTTAAAAAGTATTTCTGTATCTACTTATTATTCGCTGTAATTGTAATTATCCACTAGTGTAGAAAATATTTAATAATATTTTTTGTAAATTAAATTAAATTTTTGTATTTTGTAGGTCACATATTTTTCGATTCCTTTTAAATTACAGAAATCTTGTGACATACTTAATTTAAATAAACTTAAATACGAACCTAAAACCTTATGATTTTTCTAATAGTGTCCAAATCAGTTAATGTCAGTCATTATAATCCGATGAACATAAAATTTTACATTATCAAAATCTGATAGAAAGTAGAAGCCACTTTCGAATCGAAAATGGCTCCGATTCCATTATTTCTGTGGCAATATGTAAAAGTAGCTTATGTCGAAAATTGAAAATATCGAGGAATGAATAAACAAAAATAAATAAAATAGAAACATAGTTTCCATAAAAATTAAATTAAAGGACTTAATATAATTAACGAAAATAATAAAGCCTGTTGTAAATTTAATGTTTTTGTTAAAATTGTTAAAATTAAAATAGAGTAAAGTCACTTATATCGATTTAACGTAGCTGAATTTTAATTAAGGTAACAACATCTTATGTTTACTTGTGTTTTTTTTTTAAAAAAAAAAAATATTATTTACCTTCTCTACGCTTAAGTTATACAAAATTTTGATTTAAGATCATCTTACTAGTAATTGTTTAAACTAAATCTAGACATAAGATATTATGTTGACAAAAGCTACTATTTCATGTGAATGATTATTTAAAAATGACTTACGCTATTATGTATTTATTTAAAAAAACCGAAAATAGAAAGCTTACTAACTTCGTGACTATTCAAAAAAGAAAGTAAGGAAGAAAAGAAAAGTACAATGGAAAAAAATAGTTTTCACTTATGTCGACTTAAGCTTGTATTACATTTTGCCACAGATTAAAAATCCCTATACAAATTATAATAATAATAATAATATTTTGTATAAAATTATACTTTAATAAAAATATATTATTAAAAACCATAAAAAAAAAAATTTAAACATGAAAACTGTTTTTTTAGTATTACATATTTATAAATATGTAATTTTTGTTGGTAATTTATGTTGAGTATAAATTTTTTTCATAAAGGATTCAAATTTAGATCAGTGTAGAGTAACACAAAATTCTCTACTTAATAATTATGATATTTTGTATTTAGTGTAAAATATATTTGCGAAAACAAAGTTTTAATTGTATATTTTATTTTTGAAACTTTATAAACAACATAAATATTTGGAAAGTGTTGTTTAAATTTTCATTAAAATAAAAATCCTTTAAAGAGATTAAGTTTTAGATTATAAAATGTACGAAATATTTTTTTTGTATATTTTATGTAATTTAACCTGTTTCAATACTACAGGGATGCAATTTTTGAAAAATAAAATTTGGTTAAAAAATATTCATATAAATACGAACTTGAATACAATTATGTACTCTGTACGGTTTCCTGAATACGTTATCCATCAACTTAGAAAAACAGTGTTGGTTTTTTAGGCAGTGCAAAATTTACACAATAAAATTGTATTTGAAGGATATAAATAGTACAGCAAGAAAAACTATTTTTTCGTGGGCTTTTTTATGTATTCCAAAATATTGCAGAAGATGAATTTGATTTATTTAAATGTTATAACTACTTTTTAATTTTATAATTAAAACTTATCAAAGCTTAACTGCAATTTCTTCCTATTGATTATTTATTTATATACTTTGGACAAACTTATTTGTTTATGAATTCCGAACTTTAGGTTTTATACAGTGGAAAACCTTTTAATTGTAACAAGATAATTTCATTTTTAAGTGCCCGGCTTGGTAATCTTTTCTTCAACGACATCAACGATCTCGCTTCCAAGTGGCCCACGGAAACTGTCAATTTCTGGACGCCAAGGTGGATCTACAACTATCCCACCGCTACTTAATAACAATACCTGTAGTCACGGGAGTGAGTGGTTTCAAAATGGTGCAAACGCGCTAATTGGGACTCCATGTCAGCTGATATGTGGTGCGTCACTTTTACCAACCAACCAACCTACAAGCTAATGGCTTTTTATAGTAAGACATTTTTTTCTGCAAATGGTTACAACTGTTGGCATTTTTACCAGTCTTACAATCACAATTATATACTGCAAATTTTTATTACTGGTATTCATTTAAACCTGAGTATACCATGCTAAAATACATTACAGAATTTATCACATTACTCACTACGCCATCGCTGTTTTTATTTATATAGTAAACATTTATCATTTCACATAACAAAAATCATATTTTTAATATTAAATTATTGTTTTTAATTTGATTTTCGATATATATTTTTATTGCAATGGAATCAATAATTATGATTAATTTGTCACATAAATATAATTACAATATATTTTATTTAAAAATATTATATTTCATATATTTATTACAATTATTATCAATTTATTTAAAACTACTTTTGTACAACTTATAATTATTATATTTATTAAAAAAAATAATTGTAATTTGCAATTTTTTCATTTTTCACACACGAAATAATGTTTTACATTATGACAATTTCACTCACAGTATATTCCCTACAAATGAGAAGTATTTAAATTTTTATGCATATTTTTGGTACCATATTTGTTTAGCAGGATAAATTGAAAGTAATTTTTATAAATTAATTATTCATTTTTGGAAATTATGGAACCAAATTTATATATATTTTTACAGCAGATGAATAGCTGTAATACGACATAATTGGTTTGATTAAACAATATTTTACGAATCATAAAGTAAATATGAAATGAAACATCGTACTTATCTACTTCCTATAATATATGACACAATATCATTATGTATCTATTGCAGAATAAAATACTCTTTAAAGTACTTATTGGTATTAGCATTTATAGAATCTGCACTTCTTAGTTTCTTCTAAGAGTAAACTTACATTTACTACCACCGCCGAAATGTAGAAGTTCATGTTTGTTCTACGGATATCTACTGGGAAACTACGTATGTACAAAATTTGATTTTTTTTACGCAATGACGAAGAGGAATACATACTCAAAATATTCACTTGAGCCAAACATTAATCGCAAACTGAAGTTTCGAAACTTAATTATTGCTCGAACCACAAAATTATGGAACTAATTACCACCTCATGTGTTCCCTTTGAATTATAATTTGAACAAGTTTAACAAGGATGTTAACCGTTTTCTGTTAAAATCCTAAACTCGCATTCATTCATTCCTCCCCATAACCAAATCCTGTATTCGCAGTTAAAGGAAAAATAATTCCACATAGGAAATAGCTCCACAACAAATGTGAAATGACTCCATAAAAGACAAATGGTTTTATTTTCCACTTAATTCCACTTTTTAATGAAAATTAAATACACCTTTTATAAGAGGTTGGTGTGAATTATTCATAAAAATGTGTAATAACTTCCACGATAATTTGTCATACTGTTGACAGAAAAAAAAACGATAGTTTTCTGGAAGAAGCAGAAGATTTAGACACCTTCAATAAATTATAATTAACTACTTTTTCCTTAAAAAAAATAATGTTTATCTGCATTTTCCATAAATTTCATTAAAACCAAATGTTTGAGATTTTCTAGAAAATATATTTCCTATTTTCCACAAATTTCAAAAATTTCTGCAAAAAACTGATAAATCTCATTTTTGCCAAGTTAGTTTTATATATTTTTTTTTATCCCATTTGGATAAATTAAATTCACCCTGTAGAGTTTATACACAAATTGTTCTTTTTAGTATGAATTTACTTCACTTTTTTTTTAATCTCTCCATGGTAATAACTACATCAACTGTGAGATTAATTCCCATTTTCTATAGAAAATATTACCACTTGAATTTTATGGAGTTATTTCTCTCTTCATATAAAATTACTTTACACCTAAAATTTCATTATCTGTTTTTATTTTCCTCACAAATCCCACATAAAAACAGCATTCAGTCATCATAAGTGTTTGGCTTTGGATAATTCTAAACTTATTATTGTTTTTACAAATCATTCACATACAATTCCACTAAATAATAAATAATTTTTTATACTATGTTTATTAACAAATAGCATAGTAAAAAAAAATTATGTTCGGAATTATAATCCAATTTTTAGTAGTCCTGGATTGTGTAAAGCTGAAATTGGCGCGCACAAATTTTCAGTTAATAATATAAAAATTATCGTGTATTTTTCATTAAAAGGATTTTTGTTTTATATTAAAGTGTTGTACCATGAAAGTGTATACTCCAGAATGAAAAATGAATTTCCATATTTTTTTTTTGTATACACTCTTCAATTATATTTTAATTTTATTTTTTTCATTTCCTTTTGTACACAAAAATATTTTATTCAATTTATTTTTGAGATTTTTCTTTTTTCTGCTTTTTTTTTTTGAATTTTTTTTTATTTTAATTTTAATTATTCTGGATTTTCAATTTTTGTAGTACCATAAATACTACCACTTTTTTTTTTTTTAACCAGAGGTTTTCATATTTTCAAATTGCAAAGAATTTGATTTTCATTTTGTTAGAATAAAAATAAAGAATTATAAAATAAAACAAAGTGAATAAAAATATTTTAATAATGTTTTAGACAGAAATTCAATGAAAATGTTTTAGGCGGCGGCGGTTTTCTTTATAAACATTATTTTTTTAGATATTTGAAATTGTATACAAATACGCGTTCATCTCCGCGTTCATCTCCGCAATTGATTGTAAAATTTATGTTGCTGGGTGAAAAAATGTGAATTATCTTTTAATTATATTCAGTGAAATTTAGTTTATATATCAAAAATATTTATTAATATTAAACATAGAAGGTTATAAAGAGTCTATAGGACACTCGTTATATCTAGCAAACACACTCTTAACAGGACACTCTATGTTAAAGGGTCATGCCTTTAAGATACAGCGATCCGAATTAAAAAAAAGATGCGGAGATGAACGCGTTACGATTGAACACTTTATGTGTCATTATTGTCCCTGTTTCAAGTACTTTCAGTTTTGGTTCATACTACATGAACGAATTGTATAAAGCGGGGGTTTTAAGTTTTAAGTTGCCCATCAATTCTCTTTTTCGGTCGAAAAGTTGTTAGCTCATCAGCTTACCACCACGTCATGTATAGCATGAGGGTTTCGATTGGTACAGTGGGCCAAATTCTGGCCTAAGTGCATGAACGTTTAATAAATCAATCAATGAATCAAACATAGAATATCTTTTTAAAATATGATTAGTTCCTATTGAAGGTTTTTACTACATAGAATGCCGATTAATAATCAATTTATTTCATATATTAAAATACCGTAGATTTAGATTACTTGTTGCACTGATAGTAACAAAGAAAGCGTTCCAATTATTCTTCACATCTATATGTCAAAACTGATGGCATTCAGGGAATTTCAGCATATTCTTGTATAGATAATAATTCTAGTATGGAAGTTTCGTTTTGGCTTTCTTTTATTGTATGTAAATTGCTGACTTGTTTGTTACTTTCATTAAATTCCATATAAATTCTTATAACCATCAAATTATCAACCGTTTTTCCTCTGTCTATTTTCAAACAAAGTTTCTTATTTTTATAAAAATTAAATAATTTAAATAATTATATTAATTAAAATTTAAATTAGTTAACATATTTTTTATTTATTTTCTAGGTAAAATGTCAGGACAAACTATAAAACGTTAGAATTTTCCAAGAAAAATTATCCCAATTTTGGAATAATAAATACAACAAAATCTTTCATAATTTTAAAATTTAATTATTTAATTAAATAATGATAAAATATATAAAAATTACTAAATCAACAATGAAAAACTACATTATAAAATGTCTTTAACATTTTTCTTAATTATATAAAATTAATTAAAAGCAAAACATAAAAAATAGAATGTTTTTTTAAGCTTGCAATATTAAAATTATAAATTTCCAATTAATAATTATATTATTAATAAAAATAAAATAATTAAAATTTAAAATATATAAATAATAAATACAAAAAAAAAGCCATCAAAAACAAGGATAAAAAATTCTTTATTAAGAAAGGATACTAAACAGGATGTCGTTTAATCATATTCTTGGATATTTAATTGCTGTGTGCATTTTAATTAATGGTAAGTAGAATTTCTATATATATTTTTTTAATTAATATTTATATGAAAACAATCTTGAAGATGACAAAACATAAAAATAAATTGCTTTTAACATTTTTATTTTAAATTTATAATGTACTTCCTGTGTGTCAGTCACAGAGGTAAAAAAATTTCTATAATTTTTTTTTTTTACTTAATTATTTTATATGTTTTTAGATAACAAAAATATTTTGTTTAATCAACAAAAAAAAAATATAAATTACTAAACTTAATAAGAACAAATATAATAAATGAAGCAAAATTCCATAAATTATCATTAAATCTTTACATTTCACTTCATTTCACCATTATTTTTTTTTCATTTTTGTAATTTATTGTAAATTTTTATCGAAAATTATTATCTTTTATATTCTCTAAACTAAATTAAGACTACAACAAAATATAAATTCCTTTTACAAAACAAAATTCTAATAATTTTAATCTCATTTTGACACTTTTTTGATCATTAGTCATCAATTTTACCTGGCAAAAATAAAAAAATACTGAAATTCTTCTTCATAGACTTAAAAGAAATCAAATAAATTTTTATTTTCAACAATTTTCTTTATCATTTTAAACAATTTAAACAGAAACGACAGACAAGGATATTTTTTTATATACTAATGAATTCTATCGTAATTTGTAAATTTATGAAAATTTTCAAAATATACTTTAAAAAAATGTATTTTATCTGTCAGTGGTTATGTCAAATTCATTCAATTCGATATGACATAGTTCATAGTCTCGATATTATTATTGTGCTAGCTCCTTAACTATCATTATTTGTTAATATAACTTTGTAAATTTTGTAAGATTCGCTAATATTAATCGTTATCGTTGTACGCATACTTTTTGTATACGTTTGAATGATAAAGATTATTAATAATTGTTGCGGTTCTTAGAATTATTGCGGTAGGTATTATATCAATCTGCGTATTTTGTAAATCTGATATTTTGACAGTGAGGATTAAAAACGTTTCACTAATACTAAAACTTTGAATTATTTTAAATGAATTTAAGTAAATCGATATCAGTGTGAACACATGCGAACACTAAAAAGATTTTTCAGTTACTGAAAAAACTAGACTAATTTATCAGTAATTTGTCAATACTTGTCGCAGGTATGCTAATATACGAAATGATCAATTGTTATCGTTAAATGCATACTTTTTTTATTTTGTTAAACGAGAAAGTAAAATTCTTTTTACCATGGTTAAACGGTAACGTTTCATCTTTACGTATCTTAGAATACCGCTGGCACCACAGCCGGCAGTTACGTATAATTTGGCAGTTACTAATATGAAATTTAAAGTTATTTTTAATTTCCAAGATAATATTTCATAAATTATATTTGCTGGTAATAATGTTTCTTCATTCAGGGGGTCAACAGTCTAGGTACTTAGATTGGCCGCTTCCATTTCCCCCCTTCTCAAACCAACCAACCAACTATGTTTCTTCACCCTTTGCAATTAGATTTACACTTACTAAGTTCATTTTTGCTAATCAGTAAAATTAAAATTCTTATACTATAGTTGCTAATTGGAATTATAAAAATGTCATATTTTAATTTCTTTAAGCATTTAAAAAATTAAATCATACGATCTCAATGATTCGAAGTTTCATGATATTTCTATTGGAATTTCGTCCTACATTCCGAATCATTAGTTTCTTTATAGTGAAGAATGTTTTAATTGCAACTAG
The DNA here is from genome assembly GCA_963920725.1 of Rhamphomyia laevipes. Classification (NCBI taxonomy): domain Eukaryota; kingdom Metazoa; phylum Arthropoda; class Insecta; order Diptera; family Empididae; genus Rhamphomyia; species Rhamphomyia laevipes. The sequence goes on from OY987257.1 coordinate 54,721,447, forward strand.
CTAATGACTGTTAACAGTGAAACATTTTTGTTGTTACATTTTTCACAATCTTAAAAAACCATAATTAAATATTGCAAATTTTCTTACTGGTACTAAAGTTGAGTGAACATCGATCGATACCTTGGTGAAGTCTTCAACCCTGAAACTAATGTATTACAACATGACACACTTTCACTACTTATTGAAAATATTATTAGGGATTTCTTACCAATCAATTAATATCGTCGTTGTGTAAATTATCCCCCATTGAAATATTATGTCGTTAAATAAAATGGTGTTAACAAACCTTAAAATTGATAATTTTTTTTTTTAAAAAAATGTCCATCTTAATAAATATTTTTACTACATTTTGCCTTAAAACAAAGTTTTTTTATTTCTTTAAATTTTTATAAAAAAAATATCGAACAGGCCGACAAAAACCATTAAAAACCATTAGGAAATTACGTATATTTATATATAGATATTTTGTTTAAAAGGTTTCTTATCTTTTTTTTTTTTTTTGTTGTTGTTGTAATGCGTTACAGGGCACTTTCTATTGTCGATAACCTTCGATAACATAATTTACAATACCAATTCCCTAAAGTAAAATTCCAATGATATATCCTTAACCTTACTGGTGTATCAGTAGAATATATCATAGCATAGTTTTTTACGTTATATATAAAAACATATTTATATTATGTGAATATTTATATCGAAAAGGACATCCCAATGTAAAAAAAAAGAAAAACCTTCTGGAAATTTATTTGTGGTTAATTGAACAGGAAAAGAGAGGACAGAAAAAATATTTCGTATTATATTTTTTTTTGCAAACGACAACGAATAAAAAATATGCTTAGAAGTTCAATGAACTGAAAAGAAAAAGATATAAAATTCAATTTTTTTTTTATTTTTTATGTATTTTATCGTTACAGAGATTAGAACAAAATTGTTAACGAATGACCCGTCCGTCTCCCTTTAATGAACTGTAGCAAAATTTAACAATTTATTATCAAAGAAAATTAAAATTGAAAAACACTTTATCAGCCTTTTTTTAGTGTCTGTTGTTTATCCTGTTGAAATTTAATATTCGATTTTAAAACAAAAATAGCTTTGCAAAATTAAGTCTGGTTTTTAGTTTGTCGCATGAGATAATATAGATTTATTATTGAAGGTGGCAAGATGAAAATGAGTTCACCAACAATGTAATAAAAGAATTTGTTGGAACATGGTAACAGTGTCTATATTTTCTGACTACTTTATTTTAGTGCCAGCATGTATCATTTATGATATCTGCAAATATAAATAGAATGAACCTAATACCATACATTACACTGATAATTTGAACCAAAGTTTTATAAAAGTAGAGACGATATCGCCAAAGTTTTATATGGTTTTCGATTGAGCTTTTAAAATTTTGATATAAAATTTCAGTTTTTTTAAATATTACTGTAGGAAAAATGAAAAATAAAAAATTTCAGAAAATTAATCTAGATCAAAATAACAATTGATTTTTTATTCCAATCGAAAACGAAATTTGATCTAGTGGCCAATCGAAATCCACATTTGTGTCATTTTTCTTTGGAATTGTTAAATAATTTTATGAAACTTCATTAAGGCGGATTCATCGTTGCGGATAAAATCAGTCGAACTGATTTTAGTCGAACTGATTTCATTCTAGAACGTTCGTCAATCATCATTGCGGCTGGAATCAGCCACACAAAAATATTTTATGACTATATTATTTTGTAAACTACGATGAATTTTATTTATAATTAAAAATGTGCCGCACTAATGTTCAATATAAATCAACTTTTTCAGACAGAGAAATATTTTCGAAAATGAAAAATTCAAAAATTGAGAATTTTAAATTTTCATATAAAAAATGTAAGCGCGTTGGAGTTCGTTGGTTGTTATCCGCAACGATGAATCCGCCTTTAATGTGCAAATTATTAAATTTTTGACGTATTAATATTTTCATTCATTTCTAAGTATCTTAACTAGTAAGAAGACGAATTCTTGTATATTTCCTAAATCTTTAAGGAATTTCTCAACATACCCCATTAAATAATTTTTATGTAAAATATGTATAGAAATTCTTAAATACAAGCCAACAATATTTAGTTTAATTTATATATATATTATACGTATGTCTATTTAAGGATTAGGTAATTTAGTTCATTTTCGTATAATTCCCAGTCTGTGTCATTATTTATGTTAAGGAAGTTTAGATTTAAATAGTAAACATAAAAGTGGGATAAAATTTATTTATTAAAGAAGTTAATTTTGCAGATAGGAAAATTGTAAGTGGGAAAAAACATTCTCGAAAACTATATGATTAATTATATTCATTAATGTTTCTATATATATATATATTAAATAACATTAAAATTTATTTGGATATCTTTAAGTATATATAATCCAATAAATAACTAAATTCTTTAATACTCTTAAGATTCAATATTTTCATTTTTTTTTCCTTTTATTCGAAACGATTATAATATATTTTCTTTTAAGGTTTACACACTAGAGAAAATTGTGTATTTATAAATAATTGTAGGAGAATAATATAAAAATTAGATTAGAATTAAATATTGTATATAGGTCAATAATTTATAATATTATATTTAATATGGATTTACTTTAGATTTAAGAATAACATCAGTCTAAATTTATTATACTGAAAATGAAGATGAATATATAAAATTACATAGAATTGTACAGTATATACAAGACTTCCAAATTGACCGGATAAGTATATATTAAATATATATATAGTCCTTTTATAAATTTAGTTCTTTTACCTATATAAATATAATATCAAATTTTGTATTTATAAATTAGCCTAAAGTCATATACACAAATTTCTAAAACGATATTTTATTTCAAATTATGTTATACATAATATAAAGTAATTCATCTTAATAGCTACTATCAAATGCTTCATAAAATTTGTTCGGATTTGTATTTTATTTTATGAACCATTTAGAAAATACTTCAGGGCTCATATAGGTTAAAAGAATAAATAAAAAATAATTATTTTACATCTAGGAAATAAAACAAATTTATTTTCTAGATTGAAAGACTTCTAAAATTTTGTGAAGTTTTCAGTTTTACTCTAAATTCAATTTTAATATCTTTACAAAATTTAAATTTAAAATAATAAATTATTTCAATTCGGAAAATTAATTATTGAATATTCTTTGGAAAATTAATCATTAATTAAAAATTACTTAATATTTTCTTAACTTAATATAAAAATAAAAGTGTTATTATTATTTTCATATAATTTATCAATATAAATTGTTAAATATTTACTAATTAAAATGTTTATCGATAAAGTTTCCTTTAATATTCTCATATTTTATTGGATTCATATGATCTTTAACCCTTTAATGAATAGCCAATGACGTGTATATACTTCAGACAACTAGTTTATATTAAAAAATGACGTGTAAATACTTCAAAACTTGTTTTACTAATAAAATTATGATGTAGTCTTTAATGGCTATCTTTAATCTGTAATGGAATGTGTGTATTTAGTGTACTACAAGACCTACAAAGAATTGGTCTGGTGTTCCAGGAAGTATAATATAAAAGACAATATTTTTTTTTTTGTATATTTTTGCGATAGGGTTAATGATTCAAATCTGAACTAAAACTGAAACTGAAATTGTGACTGAAATTTATGCTGAAAATGTAATTAAACTTTTGTAGTATTTTCTATGCTAAATTTTGGAATTTTTTTTAGCTTTTTGAAGTACAGGGTGAAATCTAATTGTCCCAGTTATCATTTATTTATGTTCTATTTGATTCACTTGAAAAATTATCGATTTTTAAAATGTTTGTTCAAAAAAATTATATTTTAAAAATATTTATTAACTACAATTTTTTTAAACAAACTCTGCAATCCAATATCAAATCATTAGACATTTTTTTAATATCCTTTTTTCTATTTATGATCAATGAAAATCATTCTAATTAGGATTTTAGCATAATAATAGTTTTAATTTTCATTTTATTTAGCAGAAAACTAAATTCGTTAAAAACTCAATATTAGTTTTCAATCTGTTTTTCTGTATAAACAAATATATATTCATATAAAACGTATTGCCATAAATTAATATCGTATTTTGTAAAATTCTATATATTAAACTATTTAAAAACTACTGTACTACGAATATATCATTTTGAAATGAATCTTCCTTTTTCGTGCTCATTTCCTTATTATTATTTATATATAGAGTAAAATGAAAAACCCCAAATATTTTATATGTAATTAAAAGTATCTCTATACCAAAAGTAGAAAATATAAAATCCTTTTTTTAGTTTTTCATTTTATCAGAGAGGAAAATTCATGAATGCATTCAATGAACGAAATATATAATTTAAAAAAAAAAAAAAATTGGAAAAAAAAAGTAATTTTCTTTTATGAAAAACTTTTCATCAAGAAATTTAAATTGAAAATGAACTATACAAACATATCTACACACACATATAGATATACAAAAATATGTAAAATATAAATTTTCATTTTCCTGTCTTATGTTAATTGTAAAATTTATTGGTAAGGAAATTACCTCATTCAAAAAATGTTCAGGTGGTGTGCACATTAATTTGCATATTTATTTGTATTTTACTTAATTTTGTTGTTTATTTTAATTTTTTTTTTATTTTATGAAAGGTAAGAGAAACAGAATATAATATTTTTTTTTTTTAGAAGATAGTAAAATTCATTTACACAGGATGATCATAAAGAATAATGTTTAAGTCTTTAATAAGAATAATTTATATACCCATTTTTGATAACAAGGATACTCGATAAGGAAATTTTACTATATATACTTTTAATTATAATCTTTATAGGGTAGAGCTATCAAATATATTCTGTATCACAAGTATTTAGGCATTGTGTTGTCTAAAAAATATTGTTTTATTAGTTAAAAGTTTTATTATTTATAAAAAATAATATTTTTATTGAACTTTTAATCACCCTGTTGTATATGTATGGACTTAATTTTTAAAAAAAACTTTTAACTTGATTTACAATAATTTTTTTTAGTACAAATTTAGTATATAAATATAAATTTACATTTTCTATGAAAAGTATTTTTAGTATTTATAATAAAAACACAAATCCTAAATTTCATTTTGTCTGTTTGTGCAAAAAAAAAAAGACATTTTTATTATATAATTTATAAGTCCCTATCCTTTCTGTTAAATAAAATTGATTATTCATAATTTGGCAATTAGAAAATTTATATTTAGTGTTTCTGTGCCAGACCAATTATTTATTCCAATGACGCTACAACCTAAATAGAGCCTTAACTTCTTCAAAAAAAAAGTGACATTTTAGTGCAATTGCGACCAATTATTTTTATATGAATTCCGAAATATAAGTTTCACTATAAAGAAAACCATTAATTGTATCAAGATAATGCCTTTTAATGGTGAGCCATTTGTTGTCAGCATTTTACTATTTGTCTTCATTTAAGGCTTCAATAACTTGATATTTATGTCTCGATCGGACTAATGCATCACAGTACCGCACTATGCCACCTTGTATAACAAACTTCGTAATAACTAATTCACAACGAATTACGAATTTAAATCAACTCATAACGACAAAGGTAAACGTTAAACTATTTGTATTTTAGGCAAACTGATAAATAATCTCTTTGCCTCTTTACGTTGCTAACAAAAAGGATAATGGCATTATATTAAATTCAATACACAATTTTATAGTAAATCGATTACGAAGTATCTAACCATATTTATACTATTTAAACATTTTGGAAGTTATCAGAATTATTAAATTTGTGGTTATGAAGATAATGAACAATTGTCAGCAGAACTTGCTGTTACAGTATCTTAACTATGTTTACACGGCTATTGTAACCGTATTGGGAGTAATGGTTATTTTATTATATGAGCTTGTATGAGCTTGTATTTTTAACTGTTATTTATTATATGAGCTTGTATTGATTGTTTGACGTAAATTGAAGTTGAAATAACTATTTTATTTTCTATGGAGTTGTTATAAATTTACCGAGCATAGCAGAGCTGCAAAGTGAATTTGAAAAACATATGTCGTTTTTTAAAGATTATTACAAACAGTATACGATTACCACAACTTCAAAAAAACTTGCTACAATCTTTACTGGGTTTTATGGTTATCTTTTCTGAGTTTTATCTTTTATGGTAATATTAATCAATTGAAAGTCACTGCAGGCTGCAGGGTTATTGCCAGATATTAAAGTTTTAGATCATTATCATCATCACAATTGTCGGTTTTTGGTATAACAAAAAATTAATTTATATTAAAATTTGTTTTTAGCAAACCCAAAACGTTACCAGAAAAACACAATTTTTATGTGAATTTTGATTTTTTTAGTGTAGATTTTTAATATGTGTAATATAATAAAAATTGTATACAATTTTTTTTTTTGGTTATTTCGGCATTCCATAAAAGTTTCTTATAAATTATATTTAGAATTTTATATCTACTAATTTATTTGAAATTTTATTTGAATTTGTTGGAAATTTATATTTAAAATGTTTTTCTTTAAATTACCATAATATATAAATTTTCTTTTTTACGCAGTTAAATTTATGAGAGTAAATTTTTATAATTAATAATTTTAAATGATGTCAAATTTACGTAAAAAACCAATTTCATGTATTCAGTTTTTTTTATTTTAAATTTAGATAATATTATTTAATTTTAAATATTTGTTATAATTTCCAGACGATATTCTTAGATGTTTTAAAGATTTTATTTGAATTTTTAATAACATTATCTTTCTTAAGTGAAATATTAATAGCCAGTAGCAGATTAATTTTAAAAGAATAACAAAATTCGAATTATATTAATAATTATGCTTATAAAAATTCCCTTTTTCCACAACCAAAAAAATAAAACTTTTCCAATAAAAAATAATAATATAAAAATCAATTATTAAAAGTCGCAATTTTTTCCATCATTTTTATTTTTTGCGGTTCCACAATTTTAATGTGAAAATTAAATTTTGTATTACAGTTGTTATTTTTTTTTTTTTTTTTTTTGGGATTGGCTTTTTATGTTGTCATAACAATCCAATCACAACATAAAAATCTTTGTAGACATTATACAATAAATCGTGCTGACAATAACAAAAAAAAAATGTTTCTATAATATTTTTTATTTTTTATTCTGGTGAAATAATAGAACAAATTTTCGTGGTCAAATTAAAATCTGTTATTAAATGATTGAAGAAAATTGTAGTTCATTTTTATTAGATTGAGAACAATTTTTTATTTTGAGGGAAATTCTAAAAAGAAAATATACTAATTAAATTCAATTGAAATTACAAATTTGTTATGTTTATGCTATAATTGGCTTAATGTTATTCCTTTTAGAAACACTACAGTTTAAATAAAGTCCTTCAATAAACACTGGTTAAAATAGTAAACTCTTCAGTTGTTTATTTGTTCATGTTATGTTCTCACGTATCCCCGAGGCCACCAATGATATCAAAAGTCTCTCATTGTATTTAAAATGTACCAAACTTCTGTTATTTAAAAAAGTTTTATTATTCTTACAGCAGTTTCTTGACATGAGAGTTAAGTGCCAATCCCACCAAAAACAGAAACAGAAACTTTTTTTTGTTTTTTTACTTTTCTGTTCCAGTTTTGACATTGCACACCCACCAAAAACAGAAACAGAAACAGAAAAAAAATATTTTTTGACAACAAAACAGCTAATTTTTTTCATAATGTCATGGCTGCAAACGAAATTTGATAGAAATGTGCGTCTGCAAACTTCTGCAAACAGAAATTGAAACTTTGAAAAAAAAAGTTTCATTTTCTGTCCGATAAATTGAAAAACAGAAAAATGAAAAATTAGAATTCTGGAACAGAAAAAATATAAAATCGTTTTTTATAAAAATAAAGCGATTTCAAGCAATAAAAATAAATTAGACAAATATTGTTTGTTATTTTATATTATTTTACAAATATTTTTAGCTGAAAAACCCTGAAAATTGGAAAATATCGTAAGTTTAAAAAATTAAAAAAAAAAAAGTTTCTGTTTCTGTTTTTGGTGGGATTGGCACTTTAAGCTGTTCAAATGTTGTGGTTTTTTTATTCAGTAAACAGTGTCAGTGGAATTTATGGAATTAACTCTATATCTCGAATGTTATCCATTCTTAATTTCATATAATTTTACTTGCAACATTTTATTAGATTGGCAAATGTAAAATTGGTAAAAAATATTAATATGCTGATGGAAGTGATATTTTATATCAGCAACACAGGCGTCTAGAAAATATCATAAGAGAAAGCCATACAGACGTAAATAGAACATAGAAATTTGAGATGATTTGGCCTTACCATTATAAAGAAGCCCAACAAGCATTACAAGAATTATCAAGGATCAAGAAGTCGTGGTTGACTGATGACTGATGACAATTTGTCGAAAATTTTAAATTTTCCATACAATCCTCCAAATTATATACCAAATCTTGATTGTAAGGTTCAAATAAAATTTTCTATTTACTATAAAATTTAATAACAAGAAATAAATTTAAGGTGGATTTGCTTATGTGACTTTTTCTCGTTGCGGTTGTATTTTTTTCGATTCCGCCAATCAGAAACAATTGTTGCCACAGGAGCTCTGCTTCAGACAGTCGCAGTCGCAGCCATAAAACGTCGCATAAAGTTAATCTACTCAGTTTCGTATAATTTTCAATATTCTGATATTTTCATTTTCAACAAACTCAAATAATTTCATAACAAAATTATTATATTAAATGCCAATAACATAGAAAATTAATTTAATATAATATTGTGAAAATCTGCTGAACATTGCGCAATAATAATAATAAAAAATAACTAAATAAACAACAATTTTCTTATTATTTCTATATAAAACAACCAAATAATAAAAAACAAAAAAATCGATTTTCATTTTTGAAAGAACCATTGCAATTGTTTAAGTCAACCGTGCAGAATGTTCAATTGAACAGAATTTTAAAATTTAATTTTTATTTCAAAAATTTTTTTTTTTTTTTTTTGGTAAGTAAATGGTTCATTGATTTTATTGGTTCGATGGGGTTTTACCTTTTAAATTGTACTGTACTGTACCCTAAAATTAATATATAAGTATATATAAAAATATGGGTGCGCATAGGACACAATGGTTGAATGAATATTTTGTTACAATCATTTTTTTTTGGTTTTTCTATAGTTGATTAAGAAAAGTTTTTAAGGTTTTTCACATTTTTTGTGGCAATTTTTTTATTTTTTTCTTTATTTTATATTATAATTTTGATATAATGAATCAGCTTAATTATAAATATATATTTAGTATATAATTTTTCATTTCCCTGAGGGATGAAATAATTTTTTTTATTTTATTTTGTTAACGTAATATTTTATTGATCGTCAGCAAAGTTTTTAATTTACCAAGTTAAAATTCTCAGTATAAAAAAAAATGATATAATAATTTTAAATAATTAATTTTCAATAATGATTAAACAATTTTTGATTTAATTATATTTTTGAGATAGAAATTTATGAAATAATGGACGTTTAGTAAGTAGAGTCATGCTGGTGATGAATAAAATCTTAGTGGTTAGTGAATTTAAATATTTATAAAAATTAGATTTGAAAGAATGAATATATATTTTCCTTCTGTACGTAAACGTAAATTAAATATAGCAAATAATCGTAGTCCAATATGACATTTACAAGTAGACATTATAAAGCTATAAGCTAAGTGAATAACAATTGTAACAACTATAAATTTGCATATTAATTCTCTGTAAATTCAATAAATTTACACTAAATTATAACTCCATTTTTATGGAAATTTCGACATCATTCCACTGCGACCAATTCATTAAAGTCTTCAGAACTTTTAATATACTTTAGAGTCTAAAGTATCTCAATAATTTTCATGAATCTAATTATTGAAAGATTGATTTCTTCCAATCTCGAAATTAGCCTACAAAATTGTTGTATACATTACTCGAGAATGAATATTTCTAAGTTCTTTAATCTTTACGAATATCAATAATTAATATTCCCACAAAATTTCAATAAAATCTACATTGTCAAAAGAAAATACACAAACTTTTATACTACAACATTTTCAAGTATTTGTTATTCTTTTTCCCTTCCGCATTACCACTTCAAATCCTTGTTGGGTATCAAAACTCTTATTAGCACTTTATAAAAGAAAAAAATATTCAATTATGTACTTAATTATGAAATTATGTTTAACTATATGTGTTAACACGTTAACGTATTAATTACCAACGAATATTTAATTAATGCATTATCACAATAATCTTTTTGAACCAATCACTTGAACTATGCTTCTTTCTTATACATATATAAAAAATAAAAACCTTCGTTAAATGCACAACCAATTAAAGATTGTTATTTTTTTAGTCCCTTTTATCAATTTGTGTGGAGGGCAAAAATATTCCAAGTTGCCGACAAAAATGATATCAATTAATAATTTATAAATATCTTTATGCTAATGTAAATATACAAAAATGTAGAAGAACGAAAAACAGGGGTTTGTGTATAAGTGTTACACTTCCACAAAATTTGAATTAATTATTGGATATTAAATATTAGATTTGTATGCTGAAAGTTAGGAAAATGTCGTTCATAATCGAAATGACACCTATAAATAATTGACATCTTCTTAGAATATTAATAATTTGTAAATATCTAATCAACAAAACAGACTGGATCCAGGATTATGGAATAATTTTGTTCTTTTTTAGCTATCTATCAAATATTTACTTGATTGTTTTCGGTATACAGCAAATAAAATCATTCCTTTTTTCAATTTTAACTACTAAATAAAAATAAAATTATCTCAATAATATTTTTCATCATCAAGACAATCTGTAATTAAATTCAAAATAATTCAAATAAAATTAGCTATACCAATAAAATTAATGTTCTTATTTTGTTACATTATATAAAATTTACATATGAAAACAAACATTTTTTTATATAAAATTTCACAAGATTATCTGAAATGAAATTTTCTATTATTATTTTTACGAAATTATATAAAATTAACATAATTAAATTTAATGAAACACAATTTCATTATTATATAGACTAGACATTTAATTGTTTTTATTGTTTAGTCACGGCATCATCACGAACATCATGCATCAAAGCAATTCAAAATTACCCCAACCCTTGGCTCTGATCTACTAAATTTATACATAAAATGAAATATGTTTAATTGTATATATTGTAAATGTCTAATTATCCTTAAGGATTATGAATGAGCACGAACAGATCTCAGCCATCATTTTAGTAACACTATTTCTGCATATCTATTAGAATTTATATTTGTCGTCTCTTTTACTGGAATTTCTTTTTTTGTTATTTGTATGATTTATGTTTGAAACCGTTTTTAATGTAAATTGAATATTTCCATATATTTTATGGATTTTAGTAAATAACAATAATTTAGGAAAAAAAAAAAAATCCCTTTTACATTTTTCTTTTTTTTATTGGAATTTATTATACAAATATTTATGAAAGTATCTTGAAGAGGGGGAAGTATCTCATGAAGAATAAAACATATTATATTTTATGATATAAAATGAAATTTATATATAACATTTGAAATTATAGCATTTACAATATTGAATTAATTTATTTTAATTTATTATTATAGTTAATGGTTGAACGCAAATGAAATTGAAAATAAATTATTTGGAAAATTGTTTTAATAGTTATTGTTGGTATTGGTAACAATAATGTTTTATGGTAATTTTATGTTTTTTTTATCATATTTTAATAAAAAATGCTTGAATAGAATTTCAAATTTGTCAATTGATATTTTAACAATTTTCCACTATTAGGTTTTAAATTTAGACAAACTTTTTATAAGTATTTATTAGGAAGCAGGAAATATGAAAGTATGGTAGGGTAAAATATCATAGTTGCAGCCGGTTCCATTTTCCAGCTACATACGAATAAAAAATGTTAAAACTAGTTTTTCGTTCGTTTTGAATTTGGTCTCAACATGTGTAATGAAATCCCTTCTGCCATTTATCAATAAATTCTAAATACGTAATTCAAATATTTAAAATATTGCTATAAAATAACTATATCCAGTACTCAGCTCCGTTTTTGTAAATTTTTAATCAAGCGATTGAATATAGGAAGGATACTATCAAAATATCGATAGCCTTAATCTCCAGCGCGGTAATATTTAATGGAGTTTTATAGTAATTAAAAATATATTTGTTTTTTTAAAATAATTAAATTTATTCTTTAAAATATAAAATATCAAAAAAAAAATCATTATCCAAAAGTTGTGAAGAAGTTGTAACTGGTGTGGATGATGATGGAATTAAAAATATTGGTTGCTACAAATAATGAAGAATGGTTTCATTTGAAATGTACTGCATTATCATTATTTAAATTTTAATTAAATAACTTGTATTAAAGTTGTTGGCTGAGTACTGGTCTTAAGATATCTGACTACTGGTGAAATTCATTTTTTAACTTGTTACTAATTTTAAAATAATTTAAGAGTTAAGAAAGACACAATTCAATATTTAATATTTTACTAAACTTTCCCCTTTAAAAGTATAAATAACGAAAAAATATGTTTCCGTCATTTTGGCACCTTTATAATAATCTAAAAAAATAAATAAATTTCATTAAAATATACTCGTAAATTTGTACTGTATGGTAAATGTAATGAATATGATTGAAGTTTATAAAATAATTTGAATCCATGCACGGCATAACTTATAATTTGTTTTGTATTTAGAAATGCAAAGCTAGTGTTCCGGATTTCCGGTGTTAAAACATTATGTGTATATTAAAGGGTGGATAGAATTATTTAATATTATTCATAAATAATAAAAAAGTATGTATTTGTATAAAAAAAAATACATTCATTAAAACCTTTTAACCTGTTAATAATATTATGAATTCATAATAAAAACATTTCTGCATTAGAGAAGAAAATTCATGCAGTTTTGTTATATATTTCTACTATAAAGTAAAGGGGACTCTCCATTGAACTTTTTTTAAAGTCATAACGAATTTATTGCGCTAGACGAAATGTAAGGTACAAAGAATCCGTATGTGTGGAAAACTTCATATTTTAAAAATCGCTTTATATATAATTTCAAAAAAATAACAAAAGATGTCAAAGAGCGTTAACCATAACTTTTAATTATAAATTACATTGTACCAAAGACGCTCTAATATAATACATTATATAATTTTTGATTGTACGCATTCAAAGAAACTTATCAAAGTTGCCATTTTGTTGGTTGGTTGGTTTGTAAGGAAGAGGATCCGGACACCACACGCACTGAAGCCACAATTTTCGCCCAGTTGTACACTTCAGTTGATGGCTGAATTTTTTCTATACCACATCAACCCATCCCATCGCCTTTAATGAACCTTTACTTGCCATTTCTTTATTTTTCTGTGAAATTGATTCTACTTAATACTATTTCTTAATTTAAAATAAGTACATTTTTGGCAACGCGACAATTACGTATTTCAGCACTTTTTTTACTTCACCGTATTTAACATAGCTATCAACTCACCGGTGACAGTAGAACTGTGATTCCAGCTTTGATTTTCAAATGAAAATTTATGTAAATTTAGATTTTGCGAATTCAAAAAAATATATTAACTTTGTCTATATGTCACTCACTCCTTAATAACTTTTTTATCCTATCACTTTCCTCACATTGGTTAAAAAAAAAGTCATATAGACTAAAAAAAGACTATTAACTGAGAGGCCTCTTAATACTCTTATCAAAATTTAAGTATTTTTATTAACACACATCGTGGTTCAACGCGTTCATTTTAAATAAAGCAATTTTTCACTATATACGAATATATTATTTTTAATAACCGTATATACTTCATAAATTTATGCTTGTTCTATCAAGCTTTGTTAAATATATTTCATGAATGTTATTAGTTGAACCCTAAAAATCTATTCATAATAATTAAAACCATTCACATTCACAAAAACAATTTTATACGTTCCTGTATTTTTTGCGCACTTGTTTGCATTTTCAAGTGTTTCTGAAGCATTTATAATCAAAATCATAATAAAACTCATGGTTTTGCAAATCACATCAATTTCACACAAAAAACATTATTCTATTAGAAAAAGGATCAACAAAAATATAATAGAAATGCGATTGCATAATTAAATTTATAATCTCAAATTAAAAAATTTTTAAAAGCATAATTTTATGATCTTCTACAATTTTCATTAAAATAATTATTGTAATTATTGTGTGGGAAAAATTAGTAAAACAAGCAAACAAAAATTTTAATTGAAATTTATATAAAAACAAAAAAATATAATTTTTTTTTTTCTGAATCAAATTGATATAAATTTATGAGACCTATACAGAAAAAAAATAATAATTCAAATTCAATTAATTTTTGAGTATTAACGCCTACAACATAAAAAGGACACGAATTTTTTATTATTATTAATTTTTTTTTTTTATGTTTTGCCTTTAAGTGAAATAACAATGAAAAATGTATTTTTTTTTCGAATAGCATTTCCAGATTAAATGACAAAAATTTACTTCAGAGCCACTTTTCGACCATTATTAAATAAAACAGTTAATGTTGCCATAAGTCTTGGCTATCTTTAATAAAATTTGAAAAAACATTCCCAGCAAAAGTGGGGAATATCATGCTAAAATACTCCGACTATTTGTCCAGAAAATACTCGCCATAACGCGTATGTTTCGCAAACAGTATCGCTGGTTTGTCCACCTGTATGTTAAACAAATTTATTAAAATGAGTTATAATTCAGGTTGTCATGAGATAACCTGGCGATTAGTTAAGGAGTTTATCGCTTTTTTGTTTCTTATAAAAATGCCCTCCCGTAAGCTACCTCTATTTATATGTAAAATATCTTGGGGTTAACCTAAAACGTACCTAATATAATTTAACATAATAAATTTTATTATTATACAGTGGGTAAGAATGAAAAAACAGAATTCTCGGCCGTCCAATTACTAATCCGCACTGTGAACTATAAATTTTACATAAAATTTCCCAATGCATTTATTTTGAATAGTTATTGCGAACAGGATATCGCAAGAAGTTTACTTTTTAATCTTAACGCGAATAGCTAACATTTTTAATCTGAATGCGAATAGCGAATAGCCATATCGCAGATATTAAGTTTTCGCAAAAATCTTGCTAGGATTATCTGCTAAAAATTTTATCAAAATGTTTGCAAATGATAAAAAACAATTTTTATACAAAACTTTTAATTTGGTCCCGGCAGTTTTTTAGTCATATTTTATTCACAATCAAAAACCTCAAAAACATATAAAAAAGATTTTTTTTTTTATTAAAAATTATTATTAATAGGTAATTAAATCAGAACTGATAATTGCAATGGCTATGAATATATTTAAAAAAAAAATTAATTTAATATTTCCTGACAATTAATAAAAACTTCATAAATTTACAACTAATTCCAATTTCCTAAGTCGATTTTCATTGCAAAGTTTAGTTACCAATTAGGGGGAATTTCACATTGGAAGCTTAAACTTAACTAAACCGATTGTGTAGTTTAGTGAAATCCGTCCTAAGTTCAAAATTATTTTAGTGATTGTAAAATATTTAATCAAAAATAACGAGCAAGATTTGAGTTAAAAAGTTGTCATTAGTTTTTAATGGTGTTTTAAAAAGTTCCGAATTATACTAACGTTACCTGTAAATGTTTCATTTCATATTTCACAAAGTAATTTCTTTTATTTTTTTGTAATGTTATCATTATCGTGTCAACTGTTATTACATTTAAAAGACATTCTTTTTTAAATTGTAGGTTAGAATATAATTTTTGTTTTCTTATAATATTAATATTAATTATATGAAATTCTAAAAAAAGAATAATTTAAAAACGGAAATTATATAACATCATTTTGAATAAAAAAACATTTTTCCTACGCATTTCAAGTAATTATACTGAATGTCCATCTAATAATTCGTAATCTAAAAATAAAAATGGTAAATAAATCGAAATTTGTCTATCATTCGCATAATAAATATTTAATTAATAAAATGTTAATAAATTATTTGAAAATTATTATTAGAATTATATATAAATAGAATTTTCGGAAATTACGGAGAATAACTAGAGCAGAAATGACGTAGAACATGTGATATGATGTAATGTTTAACATCCCGGATTCAAATCCAGACCGAAGCATTGATATTGATCTAAATTAAATGCGTACCAGTAAAATCTTGTTTTATTTATCTCGGCCACTCATTGTCTGATTTAAATTCTTATAAATGTAAACGTGCTAGAGTGTAAATATTTAACATGTCAGACCAGTATTTACAGCAGGAATTGAACCCACAACCACAACGTTATTGGTAGTAGACCAGTACATCGTACATGTTACACTGAGCTACTTAGAGCCACTCTCAATTTTTATAATTTATCAAATTTTTAGTAAATATTTTATGATTGATTCATTCATCTTTCATTTTTCTGACATTTTGCAATACTAAAATGAGTACTTGATTTGAATATACACCAAAAATGTAGTTTCCTTTCAACAAATAATAATATTTTGATATTACATAAATTAATTAAAATTTAATTTAAAATTATGATAATAATTTCTAAAAAAAAAATATGAAATATTTTAAATTAGATATGAATAAAAAATTCTTTTTTTCACTTTATACCAACATGAATTTAAAACTAAATAATTTATCCAATTTTTTTTAGATCGATAATAAATGTTGTTATACTTTCTACTATACAAAATAATATGAACAACTTTAATCCTTAAGCTTAAAATTCATCAACTTTGAAAATCTTTTTATTGTTCTTTTCTTTTTTCAAAAAAAAATAAATAAAATAAAAATAAAATTTAATAAAATTCTTATCAAAATTTATACAGGAAAATGAAAAAAAAAAAAAAAATCCTTTTCAACATTCACTTCCCACACAAAATACATACACACGCACACACCCACCCACACAGACAAAATAAATAAAAATTGTATAAAAATATCTCAGACATTTAAAATATATTTTATATTATATACAATCAAAAAAATAACATATAAAAAAAATTCATTCCATCTGTTACTCCATTGGCAAATGCATCCTTGTTACATATACAAGAAAACAACAATGAATCTGTAAGTAAAACAAGAAAACAGAAAAAAATCAAATCAAAAATTTTACTGATAAATAAAAAATCTATATTTATGTCCTTTGGCTCTTATATGTATAATGTTTACCTTATTCTACTAACACTTATTTTACATATGTGATTGTCACACACAGAAACATAGAAAAAAAAAGGATTTCGATATTTTGAACATTGAAAGATACAAAATTGTAAAGTGAATCATTTTGTTTAACAACGTACGTATATAGAAAATTAATACAAAAGTGAGGTAAATCTAGCAACCGCGATTTTTACAGGACACTCCATTCTACGCAATTATGCCTTTAGGATACGACAATGACAATCTGAAGTATGTACAAAATACAGAGTCGATCGCGAGGTGATTGAACACTATTTGTTTTACTGACATGCGACGCAGGGGTTCTTGTTTCGAAACCAATTCTATCTGTTTCGATTATTAGCTTAGCCGGCCACAGTAGCATGTTTATTCTTATAAGCATGTTTATAATTTCAATATATTATTTTTGATTAACACAATTCATGATGAATTCACGTAAGGATTACGCAGGATCTCTAGTGGTTCTCTATAAAAATTAAGTGTGGTACACCTCAATTAATCAATCAATACAAAATTGATTGATTTTATCCTTATAACGACAATTAAAGCAAAAATATTGACTCTTTTCAAATTATATTTACATTCACAAAAGTTCAACCGAAGATAATCAAATTTTATGATATTTTCCTAACTAACTGGAATCAGCAAACCCCTAAAATTGTACAATTAATTTGATATTTCAATATTCCATTCATCATAAAAACAATTTTCTTTCAAAATTCAATTATTTATTTTAGTTTGTTTATTAAAATTTTGTACAATTCAAAAATTGAATTATAAATCATTTTTTTTTCAGTGTATGTAGTCATATAATAATGTATAGTATATGTAAAATGAATTTCAGGATAATTCATTTATATACCATGGACTCGATACAGTGTTCTCTTAAAAATGGAATAAAAAAATTGTTTTTTTTTATTATTTTAATTTTGTTATTGTCCTCTGTATAAAAATTGCCTAACGAAGGATGTTAATACCCTTAAAAAGGAATGGACTCGTTTTTTTTTGGTACAAAAATAACAAAAATACGATTATCCTGACTTTTGTTTTATAATTTCATTTTTTTTTTTTTGCGGGAGAAGGTTGTTCCTGTTCGCACATATATTCAGAACGATCCTTTTCCCCACATCCCACACAATACATAATAAATGTATGTGTACTGTAACATTTAAATAATATACGTGATCCTGTGAATTGTAATCATCACGATAACAAAAAATAAGAAATTTTTGTGAATTGATTTTGTTAAAAAAAGAAAACTAATTTTAAAATTTTTTTTGTATTTTAGAATTTTTTTATTAATTTTATTTTTGTTTTTTATATTATCGCGACAGTGAAATTATATTTATATGAAAAATTATTCTTATTATTATTATTGTATTTTAGATTGTACTGGTGTCCTTTTACATAAAATATCTGATAAGGAATGGTCTGATAAAAGTAAGTTTAATTCACAAAAAGAAATTTTTCGCACACACTGTAAAGTTTTTTTTTGTTGGAATTGAACGTTGAAATTGTGTTTAATATTTACATAATCACAAATATAAATGCAATTTATAATTTATTTACACTATTAATAATAAATTAAATCAAAATGACTAACACTAGCTGCAAAGTTTTGTAATTATGGGCAAAGTAAAGTTAATATTTTTGGTATTATTATCAGAAATGATAATTTATTTTAAATTAATTTTTGTAAAACATACTTTAGTGTATTAGTCTATTAATAAATGTAATATTACTGATTTGTTAAAGGTGGAAACACAATGCCACCGTCACCGTCATAAAACACACAGCTTTATAACTAAGCTTGACGATAGAAAAAAATCTTCTATCAGTGCAAAAATACGACTTTGACACGTTGCTAAAAATGTAGTTAGACACTTCTTATTCTAAATTAACAAGTAGCATACGGTTCACAAAAAAGTAAGAAAACTGGAACTTTGGCAAGTTCCTTTCAACGCATACAATGTAATTTAAAATTTAAGTTCATTTAATTAAGTTTATTTAATGCACGTTCACGGTGACGGTGGCACTATGAGTCCAGCTTTAATTTAAAATAACACGAATGCTCATACGCAATATAATGTAATGAATAATATTCTTCAAGCTGAACGTCAATGTCAAATATTTTTCTCGAAGCATGGATAATTTAGTAGGAAAACTTTACTGAGTATTAGATATAAATCTTGGTTACTTGATTTGAATTGTATTTATAAAATATAAATTTTGGTTAATTGTTTTGCGTAAATTATTCAAACCTGCAAAAACCAGCTTCAATAATACATTTGTTTTTTGAAATTTCATCTATTTGTTAAAGTTCTTTGAACTTCTTAAGACTATATTACAGAAATTTGTTCAGTAATTAGTCATTGCGTAGAGATTAGGTAAGACATACGAATTTTTATCAATTATATTCGTTATATCGAAAAATTTAAGTAAGTCAAAATAAATAAAATGCTATGAATTCCAGGACATATTAAAATTGCAGATTATATAACACAAGGAGCACATTTCATAGCTAGTATCTTATTATGAGCTTATCGGAAGGAATATGTGAAAAATCCCAATGAAAATTCGTGATGAAATGTGTTAGATATTTGACTTGGTTACCATATTTATTCATGGTGTAGTTAATAATTTAGATATACAATTTAAATAAACACAATTTTTCAATAAAATGTTTCATATTTATTTTGACTAGATATTTAAAATATTTGAAAATTAATTATATTTACCACTTTCCTTACTACGACGGCACCATTTCGCGAAAATAAATCATATTGCATGTTCATGTAGTTATTCGTTAACATGACAAATGATGTAGTCTCATAAATATTTGCAATTGTGGATCATATCATTAATCATGGAAAAAAAACTAAAATGATTTATAAATTTAAGATTATATTCACTTTTCGTAAATGTTAGAAAATTAATTTCAAAACATATTAAACAACAAATTGAAATTAACGATATTTTAATTAAAACCAAAAGTCTATTAATTAAAATTATTAAATTAAATGTTTTTCAAAACCCAATATCAATAAGAAGATATTTAATTTAAATATCTACTTTAGCTTGATTACAAAATAATCAAGGAAAAAGTTCTTCTTTACTGAAATTAATTTTCAGTATATATTTTTACCTCTTTACCTATGTTCACAATTATTAATTTCTATTTCCTTCAAATATTTTCAAATAATAATCATTTCGCTAAATAAAATATTATATAAAGAAAAACAATATAAATAAAAGTATTTTCATAAAAGTTATATTAATAAAATTCACAAATCTTTACGCAACAATCTGACATAATTCCCTTGAGTAAATATAAAATTATTTTTTTGGCAAAATATACTTTAATATCTTCAAAAGCATACTTTATACAATTTCCTTTATCGCATAGTCTTTGAACAGATAAAATTGAATTTACAAAATTTAAAAAGTTTGTTGGAAGTACACAATTCAATAAAAAAATTTATGTTTTGGGACAAAATTCGTTTTTTAAAAATTGTTTTTCATAAGATTTTCCATTTAATTTAAAAATATTTTCTTGAAATTTTTCAAAATAATGATAAAGTTGTTTGTTACTTAAGGTTTGTATATAATGCTAAAAAATTGATAATGAATTCTCAAGAATTTTCCAAAATCAACATATAAATTATGATTATCATTAAAATTTTTGGTTGATATTCCCAATGCGTCGAAAGATATTTATAATGATTATTTTTTATACCTTTGAAAGTATTTATTATTAAAAATCATTTTCATTTATTTAGAATATTATTAAAGGAAAATGTAATATTTTAAAAATTAATGGATTAATATAATTTCATAAAAAAATTATTATAAATATTATGTAAAAATATTTAATATCCTTCAAATTAAATGTAATTTTTATTATCATAAAGTGATTTTAATCATTTATTCTGAGAATGTTTTTATAATATTTATTTATATTGTTAATGATATTAAACTTTTTCAAAGTGTCATATTATTTCAATAAGCGACTTTTAAATGGCTGTAATTACATTTCATTACAATTTCACCAACAATTATTCATAAATTATCATCTACTTCTGTATATTCTTTTCAATTTGTTCGAGTGGAGGGCCTTCGACAGACTGTCCAGAACTCCAAGTAATGGAGTTTAACACTGTTTTGCTAATTTCAATTCTATAATTAAAAATTTGAATCAGTTTCTCAGATATTTCCTGATTAATGATCCAATTTGAATATCTGAGACCTACACATCAACTAATTTGGTAAACAATGTGTTAAATACACAGTAAATAATTATAGTATTATTTTAATAATACACAACTTTAACTTAACTAAAAAAATACTAATATAATTTATAATTTAGTATTGGATAATTATCGATAGATGGCGTATATATATTGTCAATATTGTAGATTTTTATTATTTTAGATTGTCCTGATGTCGGTTTTCATAAAGTAGTCAGTATGGGTAAGGACTGGTCTGTAAAAAGTAAGTCTATAAAGTGAAATATATCGGCACGATTTTATTTTTGGTATTAATCAAGTTTGAATTCTTCATTATAAGTTTCAATTTTCTTTAATTATTACTAACACAGAGAATACTAAATAATTTTATTTGTATGTTTTAAGTAACGAAAAAATAGTAAAATAGAAATTTATGAATTAATTATAGAAATTTTGAATATTATTTCCAGAATTTTCATTCAACAAAACATTTAATAAACACAATTTAATTTATTGATTATTATTATAATATATTTTTAGAAAAAATAAACATGGAATTTCATTATTAAAGATAATATGGAATACCTTTTTTTTTGCCCCCATTAAAATTTAATATAAATATGGAATCTATAGAATGGAAATCCTTAAAAATATAATTTATTATTATATATGAAGAAAAACAAACCTTTTCTCCTGTCAATATTATAAAAATTTCCTTTATATAATTGTGTATTTTTAATAATAAACCTGATGCCATGACAACACAAAGACTTAGAAGACCCTAAGGAGAATAACAAAATAAATTAATAATAAAATATATTTATATAAATAATAAAAATAATGATTTTTTTATACCTTATATAAAGAAGTAAATCAAAACTCATTAAAATAACGTCCGAATCTTAAGCATTTAAGCGGATATTAAGAGGATAATAATTGATACTTTGACAACTTCAGATATAATTGAAATTATTTATCTTAATATTACTTTTAATTCTATTCATTTTAAAAAATATGATTTTAATTGATAAAAGATAATTAACAATCAATAATAATAACCAGAGGTCGATACAATTAATAATATAATTTAAGCTGGAAATCAAATGGAAAACATTTTTTAATTCCAGAAATATCTCATTACATAAAACATTGTTGATTTATACAGTGAAAACTCATTATAGGAAACTTTGTTATAAGAAAGTCTCGATACAGTCGACATTTTTTAATTTTATAAATTTAATATAAGAAACTTGAAGAAAGTTGAACTCTAAAGCATGTAAAAAAAAAAATGCGATTTCAATTCAACAAAAAATAGATATTATACGAAAATTAGAAGATGGTGTTAAAGTAAAATAAGAACTTTATATAGTTTAACCAAAATACAATAAGTAAAATAAAGAATTACAAAGAAAATAGAACATAATTTGTTTCGAAGACCTTACGCAATATTCGTTTTCACTTTTCCGCTGTATCGTCAATTATTAAAATTATTTTTTGAAGTTTTGGAAAAAGTTCATAAAACGCTTCAAAATTTATAATTTACTTGAAGAGTTAAATCTTCAATTATAGATTGTAGAACAGCTGCATACAATAATTGTGCAATACTTTAAGAAAAATCATTTCATATCAATTTTCGAGGAACAAATTCGACCTGGTATACCACGAAATGTAACCAGCTTATAATAAAATTTTCCTCTGTTATTAACAATAATTGCAAATATCAAAATTACTACACAGATTGTGAAAGTCAAATTTTTGAAATATATATCAAAATTAATTGTAATATCTGAATTTCAATAAATTTTACATATCGCAATCAAAAAATAAAAATAATTTTCTTTGGAACCGATAAATAAATTTAATTTATTTTTTTGGTATACCAAATTCAATATAGAAAATTTTATTTCATATAAGCAACTTTTTAAAAAAAAACACGTTTTCAAAATGTTTCTTATAACGAATTTTCACTGTATGTTAATTTGTTAAATGTAATTTTTATCATTTTTCAATTTACATAAAACCGAATTTAAATAGCATATTTTCAAAATAAATTCTAAATCATTTCGATTTATAATAATTTTCATATTATTCTCTTAACTCTTTTCGAAATTTTCTGTCATAAATTGTAAAATAAAAACAACAAAAATAAAATATTTAATTATGATTTGTTTTTTTTTTTAAAAAAAAAAAAGAAATTTCTATTGAAATATTTTGATTTCCGGTGTCCCAAGCAAAATAAAAAATTCATATAAAAAGGACATTCCAACCGGAAAACAAAAACATAATAAATTTTATCTTCACTAATTTCATTTTTTCATGAAAATGGGTGTTGAAATATTTGTGATAAAGCAGAAAATTTGCACTTAATTAGATGAAAAAAAAACTTCTTCAAAATGAAATATTGTATAAGAAAAATATATATAAATATAATAAAAAAAACTCCATGACGGAAAATAATAATTATTATTTTTCTCTTTTCATGATAATTTTCCAATTATAATTATGATTTTTTTTTTATTTTTATTATACAGAATATCCTTAAGCTTCCTCATTAGGCAATTAAGAGAGAAGATAATTAAAAATATATAATTGAAAGTTTAAGATTCATCAAATTATTAAGACAAATTTAAGATTAACATGAAACAAACAAAAAAAACAATAATTTAATTTGGACTGTTAATTTAAGTTTAGTTGGAAAAGTTTTTTATTTTGTTTTTTATGTTTTTCCTTGTGATAATTAGATTCAACTGTTTCGCAAATAAAAGGGATTATGAAAAATTCGAAATTATAATTTATAAATAAAATAATTTAATAAAAAAGAAAAATCTATGATTAATTTAAATATATAAATAGGATAATTGATGGAGATCAAAATTATGGCGGGTTTATGAAATCACTAAATTGACGATCAAATTACTAAATTTATCAAATGAATATTTCCAAAAAAAATTGCTGTCTGTGAGACACAAAAGTAAAAAAAATTGGAAAACTAAACATTAAGAGGATTCATTACATTTTGTTTAAGGCATGCACAATTTCATATTTAGAATCCTTCAAATCAATTTCAAAAACTCTAGTCATAAAACTCGAAGCAATAATGAAGAAACAACTGATTAGTAAATAAACTTGATTCCACTACTAAATTATATGATTAAAAATATTGTAACTAATGGTTACAGCATGGAAAAGATCACATAATCAAATTCTAGATAAAATATTATATTATTAGGTTTATACTAAACTTCAGGATCAGGACCTATAAAGCTAGTAAATTCCAAATAAATTAGATAAGAATATGAAAAAGTTTAACGTGATTAGTTTGTTTCGTAAAAAATTCACATTGACGTATACATTTTATTTGTATTACGTGATTAAAACAATCCAAATGATTTTCCTAATTTATCAAGCTACTCAGATAGATTTAAATTACTTAATATCATTCCACTTTCTAAACAGTGTACAATGCTCAGCTGTTTAAAAGATAAGAAGTGAATTTTAACAGGTGCTGCATGAATTTTTATTCGTCTAATGAAAGATAATTATATTAGTTTCAAGTGATTTATTTAAATTTAAACTGTAAAATTATTTTAATTCCATATGGCAAATACTCATTAATCTTCATAGTTAAATATTACTGGACAGAGCATATAAATGTTTTTGGTGTAGAATTTGGTCTCAGAATAAATTATTTTAATATTAATTATTATAAAATATTAAAATTAAAGCATATATTGGTGCTATGCAAAATAATACCACATGACATCATTTCATTTTCGCAAATCGAAACAGGGTTCAAATTTTAATGTGCCATATGACACAAGAAAAACCAAAGTAATGCCATAAATTTAACTCGTAAACAAACTAAATATCAGCAACAGTTTTATTAAGTAGCTAACTTTAAGAGATACAAAAATATTATTCATGATTAAACGTAAATTTTATCATAAATCATTATATTTTAAATAAATTAAATGTATTTTGAGGAGGCTTAGTCTCGATTTGGGTTGAAGTGGCCTTACACAAATATAAATCATATTTGTAATTGTAATATACCAAAATTTAAAGCTTCATTCTTAAAGTAGTCTGCCTAATTTACCTGCAATTGGACAAAGAATTTTCGTTTTATTTCCTATAATGTTTATTAAAACAATTTAAACATAACTTAAAATGATTGCATGGCTGAATATGGATGCAATAATGATGCAGATATTTGTATTATGAGTTGTTCTTGTATGATAAGTTTCTTCAAACGTTCCATCTCCATTCCTTCTCATGCAAAACTACAATTACATCTTTATGCGAAATAACGCCTCAAATTAAGAGGTATTATGTAAAATAACGCCATAGTGCAATTATGGCCTTATTTCACTCTCAGAAAGTAAGATAATGCTAAAATTTCATTATTTCGCATGACCATATTTCATGGCACCCAAATCTTCATGAAAATTGAATCGTAATATAAATGATAATATTTGAAATTATTTTGAAATAAATTATTTTTATTTTCTTCTTGTAAAAATATAATTAAAAATCTTTCAATTACAAGATACTTACATGAATTATGTCTACAAATTTATATTTTTCTAGTCCAATTCTTTGAATTTTATCAATTTGTCAACTTTATGTAATTATAGAAGTTTTCAAAACAAAATATTAATAAAAGAGAAAACATTTCTTTCTCATTATAAAAAAAATAATGATAAATAATTATTAAAATATATAAATAGTATTTAAATTTAATATGCTAAAACAAAAATTAATAACATATTGTATTTCCAAAGAATAATTTCTCCATTTTTTTATGATTTTGTTACAAAACATGAAACATTAAAGTAACAGTGTTTTCTTTGTCAAATATAAATATTCAGTTACAATTCGAATTTATGAGTTTGTTTAGAGATCATATTTCAATAATTAAATTCAATTTTTAATGATTATATGAAATAACAAAATTTAGAAATTAATTACAAACTTTTTAAAATTGACTTTAAAGTTGGTTTTTTAAATGTAATTTGTGCAAGGAAATGTAAGGAAGGTCATAAATGAATTTTAACTTATGCTAATATGTTTAACCTTAACGATATTCTATTCGGCAATGCCTTGTCAATTAATTTTATATATAATTTACCAATTATGTAATTTAAAATACCGTGGCGAATATCATTAATTAACAATATAAAAGTGCAGAAAATTATTTCCGGCAATCAAAAAATTTCAATTTTGGTGCAGTTTAATATTAGTGACAATATAAAATTAATAAGAACATTATTATCAAATTATCCAAAAAAAATATTATATATTTATATATAAAAATGAAAATCAGACCGTAAATAATTTTTGTTTTAAACTTGAAGCATAACGTACAGCGTATAACGTAAATTATAATTATAAATTTTACTCGTTATTTTATTAATTTTTATTTTATTTCATTTTTGTGAATTATTTGAGATATTTTTTACAAAAAAAAAACTTGAAATAGAAGAAAAAATATCATACTTTTTCATTTTAGTGTTAAATTACGATTTTTCAAAAGCAAAATTTGTACATTAAGTTTAGAATATATTGCAGAAATAGTTATAGTTTTCACCTTTACTAAAAACCGGACTTTACCATTCATTTGTTTTTGTCTAATGGTAGAATAAAGTGTAAATTATTAAATGGTTTTTTTTTACCTGGAAATAATTATAACTTCCTATATTTAATTAAAACAATTTAGAAAAATGCTGGTTACAACTTTATTACCCTGCCAAAAATTCTACTTTAAAAATCTGAAAATGTAAAGTTGTCGTTATTGAAATGTCGTCATAGTCAGTTGCATTTTTGATTAAACTTCATTTGAATGGGTTTGTTAATATTTGTTTGTCAGTCATTTTTATGTAATCGAAATCGAAATAGATTTTCAAAATGTTGTATAGATTGTAGCTCTGTTTGTATATGTAAAGCCATTTTTATGGCTTAATATATTCAATAATATTTAAAGATATTCAAATTTAATGTAAAATTTCCTTAAAATTGGATGCAGCGCCAAATATAAACTATTTTGAATTTGGATAGTTATAAGTTAAAAACGTATGATAAACTTCATATTAAATTGTGTTTGTCCAACACTGACACAAGTGTTTATAAGGATTGCTGTCTCAGACACATTTTGTAAAACTTTGCGAATTCTTCAATATTAAAAACTGGGCGAGTAATAGAGGATTCAATATAACCTCCTCTGAATCTATGTAAACATCTGGATGAGCTAGAGAATCATCTGAATCAAAACAGTCGATTCAGAGCTCAGCATTTCATTTAAATAATTTTCAATATCTTTATCATTCAACTGCAAATTAAAATATCAAAATATTACTGGTCAGACTTAATCGGCTCAGACTTAAACATTAACAATTAACTGCAATTAATAGGTGCAAGTTATTTATAAACATCAAAAATTGTAATTTTACTAAGTCATATTGCCGAAATTTTTGGGGTAATCTTAATTAATTTAATTCAGTTTTATTGAAATGACAAATTAAATTTAACATGAAGATTTTTTAGTTAAATATATTTGGAAATATACTAATAGAATTAAACATAAAGTTCTGGTTTTATGAGCACAAGACAAAAGGAATCATGGCTGGTAGTCAAATAATTCGTTGTACCATGACCGAGCCGGTACTATTTTATTAATTTTTTTCTTTTTTGTATGTTTCTATTTTTAACAGAAAATTTAGTTTCTAACACAAATAAAAAAACTACAATTGCAGTGAAATATTTAATAAGCTGGTCAGAAAACCTGCATTTTAACACATGAAAAGACATTTTTACTAATTATATAATAAAATAACAAAATTGTTAAAAAATTTATAAAGTTTTTAATCCAAGTAAAAGATTTTTATTATATTTAATTGTGAATTAGCTAAGAACTTTAAGAAAAACTTTAAATAATTCTGATTAGAAAACTATACGCTTAATCAAGCAGAAACGTATAATTAAGTTAAATTGAAGTCTCGTGCTAAGGTACGTGTACTGTTAGTCAATTATGTTGTCTAAAAGTTATAGTACTATAACATTATTTTTTAGACACTTTTTTTACAAATATTTCAACAAATTATTATCTAAGTAAATTTAATGAAGAACTTAATAAATTGCACGAGTTTCTTCTTTAATATTTTATTTGTTATAATGAGCGTTTTGTTTAAATCACAATTTATTTTTTTATTAATACTTTAAATGTACTAATGACTTTAACACTTTAACCATTTTTGTAAAATGTTATATTTAATTGTGACATTATATTTTCTTTTTAATTTTCCAGAAGTGAATTGTTTACAAAGATTTGCAGAACAACCTAAATATACTGAAGTAAATCCAGGTGAAGATACACTATTAACATGCAAAATAATAGATAAAGCTGGTACATGTTCATGGCAAAAAGATAACAAGGTAATTTATAAATTTATATACGAAATTTTCATGGTTATTATGAACTCAGCAAAAAAAAACTTTCGACATTATTGCTTATCAGCAACAATTAAAAAAAAATAGTTAATATATAAAATTAAGTTAAGAATTTTATAAAAAATTAACATATAGAGCATAAAAATCATATCTTTATATGAAATTCTTATAATTCTATGGTAAAAAATTTAATTTTACATTGTATTAGGAAACTATAATTACTTAAGAAGCAATCATAAATATTACAGAATCTTGTCTTGCCTGAATTCTCTAATTTCATATCAATCTTTAATCCGGGCCAATTTTGTACTTCTTTCAAAAATATTTACTTACTTACTTTCCTGGCGTCACAGGCCGCTGGGTCCCTTAGCCGAGTTTAGAACGGTTCTCCACCGATCGCGATCAAGTGCCTCTTCTCTCCAGTTATTTGTGCGAAGCTTCGTGAGGTCACTGGTGACGCCGTCTTTCCATCTTAAGCTGAGTCTGCCTCTTCGTCTTTTTACCTCCGGGTTTGATTCAAAGATCTTTTTTCGCTGGAGCATGCTCATTCATCCGGACAACATACCCTAGCCAACGTAGCCGCTGTATACGTATACGTTTGACTATGTCATATAGCTCATACAATTCTTCGTTAAATCTTCTCCTCCAATCTCCGCCTATGCAGACCCCTCCGTAAATTTTACGCAGAATTTTCCTTACTTCTTATTTAGTAAGAACAATTATTCTTAAGACCAAGAATAATTTCAGGACCCGGTAAGAAAACGCTTATCATTCGAATTACATTGGTTAAAAGATTTGATCAGTTCTATATGAAATGTTAATATACGTATCGAAATGAACCCTCAACAAATTTTATATTAACTAGTGCATAAAAATTGATATTTAAGTTAATTTTCGATAGATTTTAACCACCTAAAACAAATGACTTCTATAAATTAATTAAATTAATTATTTAAGACATAAAATATCATAATAATTACAAAAATATATATAAAAAAAATGTTTTTTAAATAGAATATCAATTTAATTTCTCAGTTCATTTAACATGACTTTTTTGACAGGTCCATAATTAAATTTATATTGATTTTGAGTATATAGAATAAAGTCAATTTTCATGCTAAATAATTGAATTTTAATTATGTATAGGTTTAATATCAATTTTCGCCAATATTATACTAAAAATTAAATTACATATTATAATATAAAATAATATTACATAATTTTCCATATTATTTTACTTCTTTGGCAACGACAGTCTGTAGTTATAATAGAAGGACGAGTAAAAATATATGAATATTAATCATCTGGCATTATAGCTCTTGCTATAATAAAGCCTTAAATTTTCATTATTATGGTTTGACTAATGCATTAAATAACATTCATTACATTCAATCTAATCCTTTATATTATATTTTTTTAAACCAATATCAAAATTTATTAATTAATCAAATTTAAATTTCATTTTTATCTAATAGTATAATAATTTAATATTCACGGGAATTTTGTGATTCGGAATTTTTTTCGTTATAAATTTTGTTATGATATACAAAATTTAATTATTATATAAAATTCTGTAAATTGTGTTATAATATAAATTGTTAAAATATGTTTTTATTTTTATGTTTTTTTAAATATATTTACAGCCCGTTGGCATTTATGCTAAAAAATATGAATGGGCTGGTAGTATACCACAAATTCATTTACAACCACCAACATATAATGGAGGAGATTGTTCTTTATGGATACGTTCAGCAACATTAGAATTTGATGATGGCCTTTGGGAGTGTCAAGTTACAGCCAGTGATTTTACAGCACAAGATGCATTAACTAGTCAACCAGTTAGATTAGTTGTTAGAAGTAAGTATAAATATGTCTGTATAATTATTTTTGAGATAGATGAAATTAATTTGATAGTTTTTTATTATTTTTATAGTATATTTTTAATAAATGATTTCATTCAAAATGAATTCATTGTTTCGTCGCATTTAAGTCCAACTGATTTCTCTCAATACAGTTCATCGTTTCGTCTTAAAAGTGGGACGCATTTTATGATAATCTATCAAAAAAATAAGAAAAATAATCATAGAGTGTATATGTTATAGTTAAAGTGTACACAGCAGTCAATTCATGCATTAACTAGTAAATGGTTTGAATATTTAATAAATTATATTGGAAAAGTGGGAAATTTTATGAAATTTTATATGGGAAAGGTTTGAATATAATTCAGTGTACACATTGACTGCTGTGTACACTTTAACTGTTACATATATAAATAATAATTTTGAAATATTTTTTCTATTAGATATGACATGAAAAGCAAAAAATTATATTTATTTTTGTTTTTTGACGTTTGTTTTTTATTCGATTGAAGTTTATTTTTGAATTTTCAAAATTCAAAAAAAAATATGCGCGGACATGAGTTCGTCGTAAGTCGAATGAAACAATGAATTCACCTTAAGATTATGAAATTAATTATCAATTATTGATAAAAATATCAATAGATAAAAGAAAATGAATTAAAATCTAAATTTCATTATTAAATGATGACAATTCTAATTCTGATAATTAATTCAAATTATTATTATTTATAATAAAGAATTTATTTATTCATCCTGTAATAATTTAAATACAAAATTATTGTCGCAATGCGCAAAATAAAATAAAATATCCTGGAAATTAAAATTATTATAAGATTATTTGAAATTTTATAATTAATTATATTATAATTAACTTTTATACTAATTGCCTATAATAATTTATATTTTTGATATACAAAAATCAATAAATTTCTAAAAACATTAATGAAAGTCACCTTTTAAAGAATAAATTTTACCTTATGATAATGACTATATTAGAAAATTTGTTAATTTTAGCATAATAATGTTTAAATATTTTCAAATCCTTTTTATTTATTTTTTAACTATACCTTAATTATCTATCTCACAGTTCAAATTTCAAATTTAAATATAAACACCATAAAATTTTTCGTTGTTGTTCTAAATTTTCAGTTAACCCACAAAGACCACGTTTAGAACATGAAGGTGTTCATGTACCACCAGGACATAATATAACTGTTGATACAGGTGCTGTAGCTACAGTTAAATGTATATCGCATTATGGTAATCCGCCAGCGTTAATTAAATGGTTTCTAGGTAAGAAATTTTTATGTACAAAAACAATATATATAAATTTTAATTTTAAACCTTTTTCGTCCTTTATATAAATATTATTTAAAACGGATTTTATTCACATGAATTTAATTATGCATGAAAATTTTTAGTGTTTATCAAAATAAATAAAATGAATTTTCAAAATTATCTAAAATTTACTTATGATATTATAGTTTATAGATAGCATAGATCAATGTAAAATTTTGAATTTTATATATTATTTAAATAACTATCTATAATTCAAGTCTAGGTAAAAACTTTTAGAACTAAAAAAATATTTTTTCAATTTGTTACAATTTTATTGACCACAACTAATATTAAAAAATAGTTTTTAAATGGAATTTATACCTGTATATTCTCAATATTTACTGAAAATCGTTTGTAATTTCGTTTTTTCCCTTTTTATAATTACAAATTGAATAATATTATTATTAAAATTAATTGTTTATATTATTTGGAATTATATTTATATAGGTGAACAGGAAATAACACCATTAGGACCACAAATAAATTCAACTGAACCGGATAATCGTCGTACATGGTCAGCAACATCAGTTGTACAAGTACCAGCATCACGTGAACGTCATGGTGATATGTTAAAATGTGTTACATTACATGAATCATATGCAGCTAAATCAATGTCAGTTGAAGCTAAAATGGATATAAAATGTAAGTTTTAATATAAATTAGTATTTTTAAAATTTTGATGATAAAGATGAAAAAGTTAAAATGAAATCGGAGTTTGTTAAAACAAAATGGAAAGAAATGAATTTTCTTTTTCATTATTATTCAATGCCGCAGTTAAATGCAAGCCAAAACTACTCTTATTATTTCAGATTAGTCATTTTGTATTTTAGAATTGTATTTTCGGCTTCAAATATAATATTTTTTAATTTTTTATTTATATAAATTATTATTTCATTTAAGATGCACCAACGATACGATTAGTTGGTGCACCTGAAATAGATTTAGAAGAAGGCAAAGATACATTAATTATGAAATGTATAGCTGATGCAAATCCATCAGCAAGTATTGTTTGGAGAAGAGCTGGAAGATCAGAAATTGCAAGTTTACAAGTAAGAGTTAATTATTATTTTTCTTTTACAATTAACTAATTTTCAATTGAAATTTTGAGTTTCTTATAAATTTTTTTGTACATGTCATTTAAATTATTTTTATTACTAGGAATCATTACAACTTCGACCAGTTGGTAGACGTGATGCCGGTTTATATACATGTCAAGCACAAAATTCAGTTGGTACATCAGAGCAACTTTCAATCGAATTGGATGTTAAATGTAATAGAAAAATGAATTTTATGAAAAACTTTTCACAATATTTTCTTTATTTTCTCTTCTGTTTCTTTTTACTTGTGTAAACATTTTTTGTAAAACTTTCTATCATTATTTTTCTTTGATAAATATAGATGCACCACGTATTTTATCTGCTGGTCCAGATCGTCTTACAACTGCACCATTATTTAGTCCAGCAGCATTTGAATGTATTGCAGAGGGCAATCCTTTGCCAACATATAAATGGGTTCAAAGGTAAAAACATATAAAAAAAATATATTTTGTTTATTTTCATATTTTTTGTTACTTTTTTGTAATGAAATTTATATTATATTTTCTTAAAGTTAAATTTATCAATTTTTCTTAACTTTTCTCATATATACGAAAAATATTTATGTTCAACGACGTGGTGGTGAATTAAAAAAAAAAAATCTTTAAAATAGCAAAAATTCCTAAATGAAATATGAAACTTTTTAGTTATTTTCTTTAAACTATTTTTTCATAGTTTCAAGTTTCAGTTTTTCCTTATTTTGTCGACAAACAATAATAAAACTTTTCCATTTTCTGGCTATAGAATTTTTTTATTTTTTCAAATTTTCTATTTTTTATATTATTATAAATATTTATCAGATTTCCTTTTACTGAGAATTGACCATATTTTGACCGTTTATCAAAATAAAATTTATAAATTATATAAAATAAGTTTTTGTTTTGTAAATAATTAAAAATCATGTTGAAAATTTGAAAATTAGACTTACTGCATTATGAATTGCTATGCCTCTATGGCGTGTTGTATATAGTCTTCTTAGCCCTCGCATATACTAATGTTTACTATAGTTTGTGGAACGAATTTTAAACCGAATATCTTTCAAAATTATGATTATTAAACTCTATACCCGACCATACTCTTTTTCACCCTAAATTGTAATACCATTTAGAATTTAGTTGATTATTACCAAAAAGAATATATAGGAAGAGATAAAAACCTATATAAGCGTTTTTTAAAAAGCTTTATTCTTGTGGGTTGTCGGATTTAATATTGAAATCTTAAAATTAAATCCCACAATTACAACTTTTATATGAGTTTTCGCCTCTTCTTATACATTCTTTTTGCTATTACTGATCATTAGTTCTAAATTGTCGACATTTTTACGTTAATGTCAATATGATATTGAAAAGTTCCAATCAACTTGAAGGTTTTAAAACTTAAAGGATACTTATTTACATTATAAAATGCCACCAAAGAGTTGTAATAAAATGAAAGATAAATCTCAGTAAATGGCAAGATAATATTTCGAATTTTTATTAGTAAGAGTTAGCAGAACCTTAACTAAAACTTACGATTTTAGTTCAATAAAGATAAGGTTTTCCCTAATTGTCATTCATTTCTATCTATATTTGACAGTATATTTTACCACCATTCAATCTTAAATTATGAGTCAACATTTAATGATTTTCCTTTACTAAAAATTACATATTTTTTTAAGATCGTTAGCTTTTTTAAAAGGAAGTAAAAATGTAAAATGCAAAAAGAAGAAAAACTATAAAAAAAAAACTTTCCCGGAAATCGATGTTGACGATTCTATTTCTCATTTTCCTTTTTGGTTGTAATATATTTACACTTTTAGGTTTTATTTGGCTTCCCTTATGTTTTACCACTCTGTGATTTTTCATTTCTTGAAAAAGGTCATGTGCCATTTTTATTTTTATAGTTTGTATTTTTTTGTTTTTTCAGTAGTTTGTCCTCAATTTTTCAAAGTTATTTTATTTTTTATATTAATTTTGTTTCTGCATAAGTAAAATGAGAAAACATGATGCTCATTTGTCTGTCTCTATTATGATAAAGTCGCGTTTTTTATTTGTTTTATTCTATTTCATGTTACATAATTTAGATATATTTTTTCCCCTAGTTTTTTTTTTTTTTTTTGTAAATAATAAAAATATTTTTTAAAATAAAAACAAAAAAAAAATTTGTTTTTCCGTTTCTATTTTTGCTCTTTTAATTTTCCTTCCGTTTTTGCGTAAGTTATGTGAAAATAAATAGAAGTACGATGCAAATGTGAAATAAGTATAATTTTACTGTAAATGGTTTAGATTCCATTTGTAAGCTGAAAGACTTATACAGGTAATGTCTTGCAATGATTAACATCAGGACCAAATTAAACATTGGTGCTTTATTTGTATAATGGATTTACAAGAAACCATTACCAAACCAAACGAGTGACAATTTAGATTTCATAGATTTTTAAAAAGCATACAACTCTCAACAAAAAGTAGAGACCAACAATTGTCACTGGTTTCTTGATTCTGTACCCTAGCTATTAAGATGATCCGCGATTTATTGATTAAAGCAAAAATTGATTAATTCTTAACATTTAACTTTATTACTTAGTTATTAATGGTATTTTGCTTTACTATTCTTAAGTCCTTGCTTAGGATTCAAAACTATATACAAAAATACTTCTAATGTTCGGTGGAAAAACGAGCAAATAGCGTATATGTCTTTCAATCTATACGACTACTATGCCACCTGTAATCATTACGATGAATATGAATTTCAAAAATACAAAATTGTAAATTATAAAATAATCTTCAAACAATTTTAACAAAAAAAAACAAAATTATTATTACAGATTAATTTTAAAGTATCATCAAAATTTCTATCAAAATTTTTTTTTTATTTAAATTCTTTTGATGTATTCCATGAACTGAAGATACTTTTAAATGGTGTCTATTTTTAAATTTAATTTTAAAGTTCAAACAAATTTTCAAATATTCATATATATTTTCAAAATAATCCTCATGAGAGAAAACCTTATGTAAAAGCATGCAAGCTTCCATTTCTCAAAGTAATGTTTAGTTGATACAAAAACGTATATAATTCCTTCCACATTCAATGTTATTATGTTATACATACTTTTTATACCTGAAAGGACCCCATGCTCTCTAAAATCATGTGAAATATACAATGTGAGCTTGACACAATTCGCATGTTAAGTAACTTAGGGAAAATATATGTTTTTTAACGTAAATAATTTTAAGGATATTTTTTTATTTATTTTTTGAAATTCCTTATGTTAACGATTTGTCAGTTTGTCTGTTTCGTGTATAAAAAGACTGCAAATTATGTGAAATTGATATTTGAAAAAGTATAAATGTCGATGTAAAAAGTTTGAAAGATTTAAAAATCTGTATTTGAATATTTCTTTATACTCGTCCTTTTCGTTGTAATTTGTTGTAATTGAAAGACTTTACAAACTTGATAGATTGAAAATATGAAATAAAATGGAAAATACAATTCAAGTTAAAGTGTATATTAAAATTATAATTATCGTGCTAAATGATGATTTTCATTAAAAATACTTAGCCCAGAAGAAAATCTATTCGCATATGGTTAGCTTACAAATAGTTTAATTGGTTGTAACTTATAAAGCCCATAAGATTAAAGCTACTGCGTTACAATTTCCATTTATTTTAATTTTAAATATTCTCACATATCAAAAAACTGCCAGGATATAAATTTCTTTTTCGGGTTATCCATAATCTCTTTACTTACAGATATGAGAATTTATAAATGAACATTTTCTTTTATTATTTATGGTTTTTTTTGAAATTTTTCATTTTGGTTATATAAAAATATTTTTTTTTGGAATTGTAAAATTGACATAAATATTCTACCATTGCGATATATCGCTAACAATTTAAAGTCAGTGTTTATTTCACATTGAAAATAATATTTTGACAAATTATATTATGCTAAAATATTTCAAATATTAAATGTGACAGCCAGTGTTTAATGTATAACAATATTAATAATATATCGAATATAAATCAGCAAAATTTTTATAATTATATTGATTTTATCGATTATTTTCATATAACTTCTTCCATTTGGAAATATTGTAATTAATTTACTAAATTTAAGTAGCTCAAAATATTTAAATTTATTTTATTTACTTTACAAAAAAAAATTCATATAATCGAATGCCTCGAAAATCTTCGAAATTTAAGTACCTAGCTAAAAATATAAAATTATTTTATTTTCTTCAAGGAATTGTTAAAATTAATAGAAAACAAAAAATCAAAATATTTTTGGCAAATTTTCATTTATAGAAAACCATAAAATTAACCTAAATTAGGCTAGCCCATGAACATACCTCTCAAATTTGATTAAAAAGTTTCTTAAAAGTAAAATGGCTATAAGGTCACTTATAGTCTTGGTCACTTTAATAGCTATTCGTGTATTTATCCTTATTCTTATTTCTAAGTGCACGAACAGAGTGACGCTATGAGCGGTGCTGGAAGCTGTGCTGTAGTGCATTTTTTATATAAAAAGCAACAAAACTAAACACTACAGCAGAGCTTCAAGCACCGCTCATAGCGTCACTCTGTTCGTGCACTTAGGGTTGTCAAACTTTCTATTCCTTGTTTTAGTAATGGTTCTTATTCTTAAAAGCTTCTATAAGAATTGGCGTTTGTGTAAAATTCCTGACATCTTTCTAATCTAAATTAATCAGGAAATATTTAATAAAAAAAATTTCTTCTCATAATTTTTTTACTTGAATTCTTTCTTCAAAAACTAAATCTTTTATAATTAAACGTTGTTACAAGTTTTGAATAAAAATAAAACGAATAATTTATAATTTTGATTTAGCACTGCTACAAAACTTATAAAAAGTTATAAAAGTTTTAATAATTGAAGAACTAAAATTAAACGATATTAATTGCAATAACTAAAATGTTTTATAAAAATTATATTTTCAATAAATTTTTTATATCATAAAAAGAAATTAATAATAAATTTAAATATTAAACATTTTTTATTATATTTATTTTATAAACAGAATAGCACAAGGAACTAAATATTTAGAGCGTGGCAGTCAATCACGTTTAGTTATCGATAATGTAACATATGATTTTCAAGGTGAATATGAATGTCGTGCTACAAATTTTATAAATGGCCAAGAACGTAGTGTAACATCTGAACCAGTATCGCTGCAAGTTGTAGGTAAATCAAAATTTCAAAATTATATTAATAAACTGTCATTATTTAGCTAGTTGCCATTTTACCACAAAGTACTAAAAATATAATTGATTTAATATAAAAATCTGAAAAATTTATAGCTTTTACATAGATTTATTTTGAAAGACAAAGAATCATTTTAAAAAAAAATGAAGTTTTCACCATTAAATAATTGTTTTACTGATAACCGCCACTATAAAATTCATCGATTAACTTTTTTAATGTGCTATATTATTTTTAAGTGTTCACCAAAAAAAAAAAAGTTTATGTTCACAAATTTCCCGATTTTACTAAAATGTAAAAAATTATCCCCGATAACAAAAGTTGGCATATTTATAAGTAATATAAAAATTATGAGAAATTTTTTAATTAACTGATATGCTGTAGAAACAGTAGCGGATCTATAAATAATGGACGCAAAATTTAAAAGGTTACACACTTCCATTCCTAAATATTCGACGAAAGCCTAATAATTGTATTAAACAAATATAGAAGTTAGAAAAATCATTGATTGGGTACCAATTTTCTTAAAAATATATCAAATTGGCAAAATTGTAAAAACATTCAAGGTTTAAATTTGGTAACCTGAAAATTAAGCTTTATTATCTTATAAGTAGATCAGCTACAATTTACAATATTAAAGGTGGGCTACATAGTTTCGATCGGTTCAGTTTCAATTCGTTCAGTAAAGTTCAAATTTGACGTCTTCATATATTTTGTATGGGAAATCGATTGAGTGTACACATAGGTCGAATCGAAACGAATCAAATCAAAATAGTTTGAAACGATTGGAATTTTACGAATCCAAACTGAAAGAAATCTCAAGAGGAATGAAATTTGACAGTTTAAAAAAAAAAGAAAATAATCGATTGCAATCGATAGCTATGTGTTCAATCTCCTTAACCAGACGAATAGAATCGAATCGAAACTGAACTGAACTGATAGAAAATATGTAGCCCGTAGGCTTAAAACTAGAATAACTTGTTGTAGAAATTTAATAATTTAAATTTCTATGATTTTCTGTTGCCGGGGATTTTTATTATCTTCCTTGAATTTATATTTTTATTTCCTACCATTGATCTAATTGTTCTATATATTTCATTAATTCGCCTACAATGTTTTTGTAACTCTACATCTCTACTCTTTCTGTATGGATTTGTTTATCTCTATATAAAGTTTTCTAAAACTATTCATATGACCTCTACTTTACTTGATTTATACATTATCTAGAGCAAAATGACATTAACTACTGCGGTTTTCAGCAATAAATTTTCTACATTGTTTTTTTGTTCTATGAGCTCTCCAAATATATAATAATAATTTTATTCTTTATAATGTTGTATAGGAGCACCACAAGTATTACGTTTACATCCTTCAATGCATACAGTTTCAGTCAAAAGAGGTGATTCAGCAAGTTTATCATTAGTAGTATGCGCTGATCCACGACCACATCATGTAGCATGGGAATGGGGTTCATTGCGATTAGAAGCTGGTGCAAGTGTTGGTAAGTTAAAGTGTAAATGTGTTTTTGATTTTGTAATATATTTCTATAAAATATTTAGTTCTATGATGGTAACTTTAATAATAATCTA
This sequence comes from Rhamphomyia laevipes, assembly GCA_963920725.1. Taxonomy (NCBI): domain Eukaryota; kingdom Metazoa; phylum Arthropoda; class Insecta; order Diptera; family Empididae; genus Rhamphomyia; species Rhamphomyia laevipes. The sequence continues at coordinate 54,761,479 of OY987257.1, forward strand.
TGAAAAATGGATGAAGAATTTTAGTTTATTATAATGGCACTGAATAAATTTATATGGAGTTTTTTGTTTTTTGATAATCAATAAATTAAATTGTGATTTATATTTTAGATAATAATTTTTTTTTTGTAATATTATTGTCAATTGGTTTTAGTATTATCACATTTTAAGTATAAAGGTTTATAGATTCGGGAGTATGTAAAAAATGTTATATTACAACTGAAATAATTTTACTGATGTGTAATTGTAATTTATTTGTAAATAAGAAAATGGTTTTAATAATTTGGTTAATATTGAGAGTTTTAAGATTAATATTGTTTCAATTATTTGACTTTTACTAAAATACAATCAATGAAACGTGTTATAGGTACATGAATAGTTTAGTTACGTATAAAGTAACTAGGATATTCCGAAATTGAAACTTTCAGCACCTTTAAAACATCACATTCACCAGTTGGAAGTTAAATATTTATGGAAAAACATTTCATTTATAAGAAATTTTTACATAAATTGTTGAATCATTCACAATTTTGTTCAAATTTTTTAATTTATAATCATATTTAGAAATTTGTAAATATTAATTACAGGGTTTGTACTCCAAATTCAAATCCATCCTTTTGCATACCAAATTCACCTTTTTGGTAAATCAAATTCACCTTTTTGAAAATCAAAAACTTGTTGTAAATCAAATTCAACTTTTTACAAATCAAATTCAACTTTTTTCAAATCAAATTCAACTGATAATAAAAAAAGGTTCAAAAAAATAATATTTTTGGTTTAGAAGTTGATTTTTTCCTGAATTTGGTTTGCAAAAGCATGAATTTGAGTTGTAAAAGTACGAATTGGAGTGCAAACCCTGTACCAATAATAATAATTAAACTATAATTTAATTTTCCAATTAATTATTAAACAATCTTTAATTTAATTTCATATTTAATATTTCATTAATTAATTATTATAACTATAATTTTGAATTTTTTTTTTTTTAACTTACAGATCGTTTTCGGGCTGAAGAGGTTATTCAAGATGCCCGTGAAGATTGTTATTTATCAACATTACATATAATGAATGCCGATGAACATGATGCTAGACCATATTATTTAGTTGTAGAAAATGAACGTGGTACTGACAGACATGCTGTCCATTTAAGTGTGGAGGGTACGTTTGCAGGTGCATTTCATTTTATCATTTCTCATTATTTTGGATTGTTTGTTTCTTTGTGTTTTTCTGTAAATTAATTTCTTTATTGATTTTATTTATAGTTTTCATTTTATATAATAATGCACTAAATTAATTAAATTTAAAATTTCCTTTCAAATGCACAAAATATTTTATGTGAACTAAAATGTGTAAATTAATTAATTATAAACAAAATGCACTTAATTTGAAATTCCGAGAAAATTATTATAATCAACTTGAAAATATTATAAATAATTAAGGTGAAAATTTACTTATCAAAATTATGGGTTTATTTAAAGACTGAATTTTCAATTATAAACATAAAATAAATTATTATTATGAAAAGTATTCAATTAATCAATTTTATGATAAAGTACAGACAAAGTAGAGTTAGATAGTGCTCGGTTTTAAAAATAGATAAAGGATTTTTGATAAGCGATTGTCACAAATTCAATAATTAAATTATGATTTAAGAAATTCTGGTTTTAAATGAAACGATTCTTTTAAAAATTGAATATTGATTAGCATTTGTTTGCTAATGAACTCGACGTTCGTAATTTATTATTATTTTAATCGCATTTTGAAATCATAATTGATAATTAAATTATTTGTTAATTAAAATTGAAATTTCCACATGAAAACATTGATGACTTTTTCGTTCATATGGACAAAATAAGTTTAATAAACCAGAAAATATTTCAGAAATCTACTGAATATTAATTTTGATAATATTGTGTTACAATTTACATACCGAGTTTACAAAAAAAAAAAATATCCTATTTTGAAAGGATATAATTAATTGTGATTATAATTGTTGATGTCTGTACTAGACAGTAAAAATATTTACAAAAAAAATTGAAATGTATTTACAAAGTGGAATAATTACATTTTTAGTATAACTGGGGATAATGATAATGTGTACTTCAAAAATCAATTCAACTGAAATAATTATTTCGGAATGCAGATATTTTTTATTTTATTTTTTTACGTTTTAGTGTGTTGTAAATAATGAGCACAAATTATCCAGCACAAAGAATGATATATCACAAAATTCATTTTACATTTTCTTTTTTTATATTTTTCATTTTTTAATTACAAAAATAATTTATTTCATTTTATATTTTCATTTTCCTATTTTCTTTTAATTTCAATATTATTTTTAATAATTTTTTTTTTATATGCATTTCAAATAAGGACACTAGACATAGTTAAATGTTTGATAAACGTATAATTATTATCTGTTATGTAAATGAGTATCAGATTTTTAAAAATATATTGAAGGATTTTATGATTCGATAATTTTGCTGGTTCGTTTACGAGTTAATTAATTTTTTACATAAATTTGTAAATTTTTCATGGAAATTTTTAATACATAAATTATGAAGGCTAAAGAACTGTCAATAAATTAACATTAACTTGTTATAATAGTAAAGTTGCTAAAATTGTTAATATCTTTTTAATGGGAATCTTAAGATTATGCAAATATAATTTTTCCCTTTTCTAAAGTTTTCTGTAAATTAGTATAAAATAGCAAATTATTCTAAAAAATCCACGAAATATTTTAAAAATCAATTTTCCGCTTCCGGAAGTACTTAAAATTGGAATGCATTAATTTTCTCAATATAATTTCGTGTATCGATATTGTAAATTGGTCTACTTTATCATTAAAAATAATTACCTTTCACAAAAATAGTGATAACATCAATTTCTGAATTAAACATATCATCAACAACTTCTTCAGAAATCTCGTAACTTTTAAGTGTTTCGTTAAAATTACTAATTTGTATTATTATCTAGTGTCTTTTAATTTAATTAAATTATTTTATTATTTCATTTCATATTATAATTTTAATTTATGCTAGTCACATCAGCACTGAAATTGCACCTTTATTAAATTTAATATTATATTTCCAACTCACCAAATTGAATGTTTTTTTTAACTAATTTTAAATTAAAAATTCCTTAATTTCCATATGTTTTAAAAAAAAAAATTGATTTGTTAAATTGAAATTCTATCAAAAATCATAACGAAATAAAAAAACACCAAATTCAACACTTTGACTGTGGATTCAATCATCTATAAAAATCAATATTAGAACCATTGGAACTAAGCTATTTATTAGGAATTGCTGGAGGATGTTTAGCAGCTTTATTAATATTAATTTGTTTATGCTGTTATGCAATTCGTGGCAAGAAATGCTGTTTTAAAAGTAAGTTAAATAAATAAATAAATTTTATATATTAATTAGTCGATAATTTTATATGATAAACGATATATTTTTTTTCCCACATCATAAAAGTTTTCTAATACAAAGTTAAAAGTTTCTCAAATAGGAAAACTAATAAATTAATTTTAAATTTAATTAGAAACTTTTAACATTTTGTATATAGATTAAAATATTTGATATTTAAACTTTTCTAAAGTATCTAGCAATTTTTCTGTCTAATAATTTTAATTATGCTGATGGACTGAGAATTCTTATACATTTTTACCAAATGAAATCAATTTTTCATATAATTTCCGATCAAATTTGAAGTTATATAAAAATTTTATTGTAGCCTTGGTTGCCAGAAAATTAATTTATAAAAAACTACTGTGTAAAATATCAAAAGAAAGATGAATTTTAGGAATGCAATTTACGATATTGTTATATGAAAAACTATACTTTATTTGCAAGTACCAAGCGGTAGTCAGGTTAAGCATTCATTTCTTGGTTACTATACTACCACCTTAAAGGGTTAAACGATCTAACAAGTAATAGGTTTATGGAAATCGTACATTTCCTTAACGCTACTAAATATATTTAAAATAAACTTTAACTTTTTTTTTTTTGCATGATTTACTCTTTTGTAAAACATCTGCCTCAATTAGGTCCATCCGTATTACACCTTTTTTATTACCATTTTGTACTATTGAATACCTGGATCTAGCTGCAAATTCTGTTCTTAAAAATATTAAATTATAGTTACTGATATTTACGAAATGCCATGCCAGGACTTTTAAATTTTTATAATATAATTCAAAATTGGATATATATTTTAACAATTAATGGGGTTTGCAATGATATAAATCATAAATTAGAAATCTAACTTCATATTTATGATGCTGGTTATGATCCTTTCTTATAATACTTTACTGTTTGACTACTTTTTGAAATTTAAATTCTAAATACAGAAGTCGTCGCGAAATGGTTAAAAATAAAAAATATTTAAATATGAAAAATAAAATTTTATTTCAAATTGTATAGAAAAATAAAAAATTTATAAATTTAGGATATTTTTTATTTCGTGCATAAAATTATCCTTGTTTTCTTTTCAATGCTTTTCCTTTTAAAGAAAAACCTGTTCTGTTACAAGAATTAAAGTTCCTATAAATGCGCATAAATAAAAATCTAATGGATTTAGTTTTTGGTGTGGTTTTTTTTTATGGAAGGATACACGATTGTTTTTTTTTTCCTTGAATAATTTTCTTCATAACTGATAAGAATAGAAGATAAAATAATAAATTCTAGTGAAAAAAAACTATGATCACAAAGTATGCTCTTAATAGTTTTCATAATAATGTTAGTAGTGAAATAAATTGAAAATTTAACAGATAAAATCATCAAGCCTGAATATCCTTTATGGATTATTCAGTGTTTTCTGTTACAAAAAAAACAAAAAAAAATCTCTAGTAAAAAATTAATATGATAATATTGATGTACTTGTAACATTTGAGAGTTCAACTTTTAGGTTCTTATATTTATATCCTTTTAAATTTTCCAAAACTGTAAGTGCACTTTAAAAAAAAATATAATAAAAATTTATCAAAAGAATATTTAATAAATTTAATTCTATTTTTTGGTTCGAAATTAAAAGTTTTTTATGTTAAAGAAATATTTGAATATTTTTATACAAAATATTTAAATTATAATTGCAGATTTTTTGTAAGGTTTGAAAATATTATTTAATGAAATATACAAAAATCTATAAAATAAATTAATATGATTTTGTTATTTGTTAACTACGATATCGTCTTAAAGTTATCCTTCAACTATTAAAATCTCCAATAGAAATGAATTGTAATAAGACCCATATATCAGTTAACCTATGAGTGACAGTGCCGATAATTAGTAAAATAGTTTTTTACTAGTGTTTTTATGCTATTACTCCTTTAGTTATTAAAGTAATACAGAGCCAGCTAATTGTATGTTAATTTAAATGCATGTTAGTATGGCTTAAATATAAATGTTAAATTTGGTAACATTAACTTCCGGAACACTTTTAGAATTAGATTTAATTAATTTAATACATTTAACTGTCAGGTTGTCATTTAAATATTTTACGTGTGTGAAAAAATTTTATGTGTACTGATAATATTTAAAGCTATCATATTTTTACATAAATTTCACCAATAATTCAAGTAATTTTCAACTTTTACATTTTTAATTCCGAACCAAATTCAGTTCCATATCGAATTCATTGATAAATGACATTTTAGGTTTTCCAGTATAAAAATATTCCTCCAATTACTCTAATAGATATTTCAAAATCTATGATTTAACATCATTTCACTAATTGTATTAATTTTTAAAGTGTTCCATAAAACCACTTCAAATTTGGTTGGAAATTAATCAATAAAAAAAATTAAGAAAATCTTTGTGTAATTCACAATTTAAACAATCGTACCTTTAAAATTTGAACTGTATACACATCAAAAAACAGTATTGATCTCAGCAATTTTTATTTTTAAACTTATCTTTCCATTACAACACTCATAAAATGTATGAAATAAATTATTACTTTTAATAGTAAATATATTGTTGTACAGTAATTTTAAATATTTACATTTTCCTACAGTAAAATTTGAAAAATTTATACTTTATTTTAAAATGAAAAAGAAAAATAGATAAAATATTAAATAAATTATATTTTTTCTATTAAATTTTCCAGGTAGTTCCGGTTATAAATCATCAGACAAGGATAGGTAAGAAATTTATATAATATTTATGGTTTTAAAAGTATTTATTAAGAGTTTCAGTAAATATGGTAAAATATGAAATATTCAAAAAAAAAATTAAAATAAGTAATATTTTTTTCATTTATATTTGTATTAAATATTGTCCTTCATTGATTGAAATCAAATTGATTATAATACGTAAACGATTTCTCTGTCATATTTTTAAAATGACCAGTCTAAAAAGTTTTAAAATTAATTTTAACAGTATGAGATAGTTTGAAATATTGCCTTAAACAATTTGACTATAGACCTTTCCACCAAGAAATTTTTGACAGAAAGAAGAATTTTTTAAAGAAGACGCACGCCAAATAACTTAAGCTTAGTATCGAGTCGGCTATGAAGTGAAATTTTCTATTGATATCCAATTCATATCGTACTCGATAATAAGCTTAAGTTTTTTGGCCTGCGGCTTCGTTTGACTTTAACAGATAATTGGAAAGGCCATACTATACTATAAATTATTATCCACTTTCAATCAGTCAATGATTATACTTATTGATTATTGATATTTATAAATAAATTATTTTTTGTAACAAATTTGAATGTTACTGAGAGTCAATTATTACACAAAAATTACTCAAAATCATTTTTTTTAAATTCTTTATAATAAATAATGTTAATAAATTTTCTTTTTTCCATTTTTTCTTTTTCTTTTCAATAATTCTATAATTTCATAACAGTGAAAAGGCCGATTTAAAATCAAGATCAGATAGTACTAGTGGTCCACAAGGTGATTCAATATATACAACACCAGCTGGTTTTCATCATCAGCATCATCATCATCATCAACATTCTGGTTCGCCAGAAGCAATGAAGGTACGAATGGCTGCAATGATATTACAACCCCCAACTAGGGTCTAGCAGGCAATTAATATTATTGATAATAATACTAATATTAGTAATAATATATTAAATAATAATAATAATTCTGATAATAATATAATACCAACAACAACGTCACCTACTACTGCTACTAATACAACATCAACAGATAATAGTAATAGTAGTAATAGTACAAGCAGTAGTAATAGTAGTAGAAATAATAAAAACAGTAGTAGTAGTAGTACAAATAACAATAATAATAATAATAGTATTAATATCAATATTGATGGTAATACTCAAATAATTATTGACACTGACAACACTGACAATTTAATACCAATTATAAATAATGATAATAATGAAATAAAAAATTATCAAAATTTAATTGATAATGGTAACATTAGTAATCAATCAGAAGAGGATAATACAAAACAATTAAATGAAAATTTATTAATAAAAAATAGTAGTAATAAAAATTTATCAATATTAAAACAACAAGAAAATGACAATAATATTAAAAAAATTATTAATATTGAAAAATCAATTATTATTAATAATAATAAATTAATTAATAATAATGATGATGATGATAATAATGTTAAAAATTATTCACATAATAATTTTTTAATTCAATTAGATAATAATAATGATATTAATAATAGTTTAATAAAAACTAATATAAATATTAAAAAATTATTATTATATAATAATAATGATGATAATAATAAAATTTATGAAAATTTTATGAAATTAAAATCAAATAAATTATATAAATTAGAAAAAAAATCATTATCATTATTACAATTAAATAATAATATTGATAATAATAATTTATATAATTTAAATAATTATAATAAATTACGTAAAACAAAATCAACAAATATAATTTTTAATAAACATAATAACATATCAATAATTAAATCATCATTATCATCATCAATATCATCTAATACTATAGAAAATGATATATTTTTAAAAATTAATAAGAAAAATTTAAAAAAAAATCAATTAGATAGTATTAATTATTATAAAAATTTTAATAATGATATTGATGATAATGATAATGATGATGATATATGTAATACAACAGTTATTACAAATCCATTTTCAATATTTCATGAAGATGAAACAAAATCATCATCTAATAATAATATTATAAAAATTAAAAATACAATAAAATCACAAAAATTTATACGTTCAACAACAATACCATTAAAAAATTATCAACATCATCATCGTTCAGAACGATCAATAAATACAAAAATTGATGTATCAGAACAACATAAATGTGTTAATGAAAAACATTATCTTTATGGTATGCCAGTAAGCCGTTTTGAACGTCAAGATTTCTTATTTCCACAAAATAATCAACAACAACAGCAATTTTCCAAAACAAACAATACAAAATTATCAGCATCAACATCATCATTTCGTAAATTACATAATAAAAATAATATTACGAATAGTATACGTCCAAATTTATCAATAACAAATAATAATAATAATTTAATTGGTGTTGGTATAAAAGTTCCTCATTTGAAAAAATTAAAAATAAGTTATCCAAATCGTACTGCAATCAATGAACAATGTCAAATAACAAATAATGATAATAATTGTAAAAATAATAGTTCAATAACATCAATTCCAACTATTGGTATTGGTGGTAATGGTAATTTAAAAAAGAAATATTTAGAAAAATTACAATTAAAAACGAAACAAAGTTTACAAAAATTACGTGAAAAATGTCGTAATGTTAAATTTAATTCAATGAATACAACATCATCATCATCAACAAATAATGATAATTTAAATCCATCCGATAGAATAATAAAAAATTTAAATACTGATGATGATAATCATAAAATTTTATATAAAAGTTATAAATCGGAAATTGATATAACAAAAAATTTACATTATTTAGATGCATATTTACAACAAAATTTCGATCAAAATTTAAAAACATCAAAGAAATCATCATATTCAGTTGGCCGGGTACAAGGTAAAAAATTAATTAAAGATAAAGATTTATATTTTATGAAAACAAATGGTAATTTTAAAATGGATTTTAATAATAAATATCAATTAAATGATGATGAGATTAGATTAAATGATAATAAACAACATAAACGTAGTAAATCATGTACAAAAACAATTAATTATAATAATTGTCAAATGTCAAAAACTATTTTACCAATAACATCAAAAACATTAATTACAAAAAGTACAACAACATCAAGTTCAATTAGTAGTAGTGATTATGCATCGGTATTTAGTGGACCAACAGCAGCTGAATCAAAAATTGATAAAAATCCATCTAATATTGATCAATTTGGAACACAATTACGTTATGAACATCCAAATATGTCAGAATTTATATTAGATAATATAAAATCATATCCAAATGTGAAATCAACTGATCATCTTTATCCAATTGGTGGTAACCAGAATCAAAAATCTTCATCAATTATTATTAATGCTAATATTTCAGCAATAAAAACAACACCAACAAATAATACTGAAGATTTTGTTGGTATTTGTGATAAGAATTTCTTACTTGGCGGTCCAAAATCATATTCAACATCACCAAATTATTATTTTGATAATAATCATTTTAATGCTGGTGATGATGATGATGATGATGTTAATGAAATTGATATTGTTGTTGATAGTGATGAATTTCAATTTACAAAAAATGATACATTATCAATTGATTGGTATCAACAACAACAACATGAATTTCTTAATTATGATGATAGATTATATCGAACAAACAATCATAAATATCAACAAAATGATATTGATGAAAATTTCTTTACAGATATGAAAAATCATCAAAAATATGAAAATTATTTAGAACATTATCAAAAAATAAATCAATATGATTTAAATACAGATAATGATGATAATGATAGTAATGATGATGATGATGATGATCAATCAATTATTTATACATCATCAGTTAAATCAAATTGCAGAGGTATAACAAAAAAATCAATTTTAAGACAAACTGATATTTTGGATGATATTATTGTAACACCATCAATTCCAATACCAAAATATTCATTAGCAACAACAGGTTTAGATAAAAATTATATTGCTAGTGGTAATACTGGTGATAATTATTATCATCATTCGCATCATCAATCAACTAAAAAACATCAACAATCTAATAAAGATTATTATTGTGGAGGTGGTAAATATTATGGTAGTAGTTTTGAACAAGATAGTGGCATAATGATGGGTAATGATAGTGATGATATGATTGTTATAACACCAACATCAGCTATGAAATTACCACTTTTATTGCCATCTACATCATTATCGTCAGCAACAAAACAAAAACAACAACAACAACAACAAAATTATTCATCGTCATTATCATCAACAATCAACCAAATGAAATTACCATCAACTTTAAGTGATACTAGTAATAAAATAAACCAAAGAAATTCAAAATTATATTCAGATTGTGAGATGGTAATAAAGAAAACAAATGAACAACAATCAAATAAGCTCATTAAAAATCCACATACCAAAAATATTACAATAAAATCTGTAGCAGGTGGTGTTAGTGGTAATGGTGGCGGTGGCGGTGGCGGTGGTGGTGGTATAGTAATAAAATCTGATGATAACCCATCATCTAGTAATAATATTGCATATTCGGCACCAACATCATCAGGTACACAATTTTATCAACACCATCATAACACCGATAATAAAAAATATAGTGATGTTTGTGATGATGATGGTAGTAGTAGTAGAAGTAGTGATTTTTTATCTAATACATTAACAAAATGTGACAGTATAAAACATCGTCATCAACATCAACAAGATAAAAATAAATTTACAGAAAATTTACATAAATCATTATTACCATCATCCTCAGCAAATATAAATAATATTAAAAATAATAAATCTTCATCTATATCATCAACATCATCTTCATCAACAGTATCATCAACAGCAGCAGCAGTAAATCAATTAAATAGTTTATATCATCAGAAAAAACAACAACAATTATTAATAAATAAAACAAAATCACAAAAAAATCAACAATATCATCATCATCATCAGCAACAGCAAATGATTCGTCGTAAATCATTACAAAATACAACATTACAATATGATGATAATAATGATTTTATACCAATTGATAATAATGATTCATTAAAATCTAATTCAATTACATTATCAGAAATTAATGATATTATTAATTATAGTAGTAGTAATTCAAATATGGTTGCAGGTGTTCATAATAATTTATTAATGATTACACCACCGAATACAACATATCAACATGATTTTTTATATTTACCATCATCATCATCAACAACAGTTCCATCTACAAATAATATTAATAAATTATCACCATCATCAGCAGCAACAAAAACAAAAAATTATACTACAAATAAATATTCGGATATAAGAAAAGATGAATTTGTTTTAGAATATGAATGTTAACAGTCTCAAATTTATCAAAATTTATAATATTTTTTAATCAAATTTATATTTTATTAATATTTATGATAATTAATGTTTATTTCTAGATAGAAGAGAGGGAATTGTATTACCATAACTTGGTGAAATGATTTCTTAAATTGAAATTATTTGTTAAATTTTTTAAATTCTACTTTATTACATTAATATAAATGATATTGAATCAATAATGTTACAAATTAATTTTATGTTTAGTATATTCTATACTATAATACCATTCATAAGGTGAAGTATAACAGATATCGTTTTGACCCAATTTACAGCATATTGTTGATATATTCTACACATTTTTATAGAAAAAAAAACGATATGAAATTGGGAGTAATTAATGTAAAACAGCGCTGCATATACCGAATAATAGTACTAATTAATCTGAGTAACGTTACTAGAGCCGAACACCGAATTTCGTATATACATAATTATTTTGTTATGTGAAGTCCCTTAAGGCAAAACTTTAAGTTAACGAACTGTTTTAGCGAAGAGATTTTTTGATATGCCTTTAGAGAACGTACCACAAACGTAACTATAAGAAAAGTTCTCTAAAAGCGGTGTAAAATCGTAACGCAAAATTGGTACATTTATGTAGAGCCATTTTCGTGAAGAAAATCCTAAAGAACGCTATAAATAATATTGATTATTTCCCGGTTCAATTCATAAAATATTTTTCTATCCATTTTTATTTAATAATAATTTTAATTTTAATGAATATAAAATACTTATTAAAAATATTAATATAATTCTTTATTTTTCTACTTAAACATAAATAATAAATGTCCTAAAAACGAATTAAGAGCGACATACCGGTGAAAAGGCGATTCAGAAGCGGTTCAATTTAGGTTCGTTAAAAAATAATTCGTATTTCAATAATTCGGAGTGTAAGACTCTGGTATTTCATTGTAATTTTCTTAAAATGAAACATCGACTAAGGTCATTGGATACTGAGTGTATAATCAAAGTTTAGCAAAAAATACTAATCCAAAATATTTTTTGTGGATAAATTAATTGTGAATGTATACAAAAATTATGTGGTAACAGAACGGAATTAAATACTAATTCGTTTTTATAACTTACTATATCCAGTAACAGAAATTAATTTTATTTTTTGATGTAACGAAATGAATAACTTTACTATTGTTTTTCAGCAATTAAATCAGTATGATAATCATTAAACTAGAATTTCTACTTAGCAATTCCAGGCTTCCTTAATTTATATGAAAATTTCAAATGATATCTGTTTATAGTACGCATATTCCCGATAAAGAGGAGAATCAATCCAGACCCAATTATTCTCAGAGTTTGCTTACTTTCTCATTGGAAGTTTTGTATCAGTTTAATTTTCTCGATTATAGGGACATTTCCTTTTAAATCTTTAAAGAATTTACTTAAAGGGCATTTCCTTTACAGCTTTAAAGAATTTACTATATATTCTAAATGTTACTTTTATGAATATTTTTATTTTCTATGTCTCCTCAATATGAAATGTAAAAAGGTAATCTGAGTACTCTTATACCAACTCTTTTTCATATTCTTATTAAATTCAATTACTAATTAAATTTGAATCATAAATTCATATTCTGATCATAATATTACTTTATAGTTATCTAGTACATTACACAATTTAAAAAATGAATTTATCAAATTATAATTAAAAATATTGTAAATTCTCAAAAAATGACTGAAAAATATTGAATTGATTGAAATAATTTATTATTCTATGCTCATACCAAAAAAATTAACTTAATTTGATAGAGATTTAAAGATGAAAAATTACCAATTTTTAATTATAATACATAAAAGATAAAATTTGATATTAAATATTATAATTAAAATTTATAAAATAATCTAATAAAATTAATTAAATTTATTAATAAAGATAAATTTAATTTAACTAATGCAAATGTTGACAATAATAAATTTAAATATTAAATTATATACGAAAAATTATTTAGAATTAATAAATCAATGTTTAAATTATATTATAAATAATTACAATTAAATAAAATATACGATTTAAATTAAATAAAAAAAGAAAATTATAATTATTAAATATATAAATGTAAAATAATGGAATTTATAAAAAATAATATAAAACTATTGCAATTTACGATATAAAAAAAAAATTATATAATTAATTGCGAAATACGAAAAATCATTTTATTTAAATTAAGGAAATTTAAATAATACATTAATACATATATAAAAATTTAATTAATGGGAGCTTCCAATAGAATTAAAATAATAAAAAAATAAAAATAATAATATATAAATATAAAAATCTATCTGATAAAATAAATTATTTTATTTCAGATATATAAAAAATAATTTTAATTATAAAACAATAATACCACGTGCCATTATTATTTCAATTTCAAAAATATATTTTTTAATATAATATTTAAATTTGTATTAAGACTTTAAAGTAATCGCAAAATATATTAAATTTGTTTTATAATTAATATAATATACAATTGAAAGTTCAAATTGGCAAATAATTGGAAATAGTTTCGGTACAATGAAACTCAATTGTCTACAGACAAGATTGTGTGAAAACTCAATCAAATACTATCCCTGGCCGAAATGAATTGACTAAAAATGATTTTAATTATTAATGGGAACAGTAGTAGTACGAATATAATTTTCGAACGCTTTTAAGTTGTACTGATCTCTTACTATCTTACTCAATTGTTTGATTGTTATTGATTGGTCAAATTACTCTATTACAGTCCTTCAATATTCTTATATAACAAAAATATAAGAAAAATAATTTTGTGGTGAAATGTAATACAAGCTTAAGTCAATATAATCGAAAACTAATATTTTTCCATTGTACTTTTCTCCTTTTTCTAACATTTTTTTTTTTACTTGTTACGAAGATAGTAGGCTTCGTATTTTTGGTTTTATTCAAAAAATACATAATAGCTTAAGTCATTTTTAAATAGTCATTCACTTGTAATAGCCGCTTATGTCAACATAATATCTTATGTCTTGATAAGGTTTAAAAAAAATTGACTTAAGTAAATCTTAAGTAAAAAATTTGTATAACTAAGTGTAGAATAATATTTTTCAAAAAAAACTTAACTCAACATTAGATGCTGTTACCAAAGATTAAATTAATAATCAGCGTCTTTAAACCAATATAAGCGACTTTACTCTATTTTAATTCGCCTAAATATTAATATTATTATATTTTTTGTAAAATGGTTTAAGTGATTTAAGATATTTTAACAATCACATTAAATTTACAATAGGCTATTAATATTTTCGTAAAATACCTTAAGTCTTTTAATTTAATTTTTAAGGACCTTAAAAATGTTACATGAATACTTTTTTCCAGAGAATGTTTTTATTTTTGTTTATTCATTGCTGAAAATTTTTATTTTTCGATACTTTTACATATTGCCACAGAATTGTATCTAGATCCAGCGCTGTTGAAATATTTTAACGAAAACGCGACCTTTCGACGTCTTTTGAACTTTTCGAGCAGTCACTTGTTATTTTACTATACCTATATAGGACGAGCATATCCTGAACAATATGTTTGGTATGTTTGGTTTGGTATCATGATTTTCAAGCGGCCCTGCCGGAAATTGATTTATATTTAAATATTATAATTGGATGAAAAACATAAGTTTAACTCAAACATATTTTTTAATATTAAAAACTTTTCCGATTCTATTTTAATTATGTTTTCTAAATTAGTGTACAAACTTTAACTATATTTTTTATAATTAAAAGCATTGAAAATGCTATTGTATAGTATACATATTATTTATGATTGATATCAATTAAACAAGATTATATTTATACAATGTTCAATTAACTAATTTAAATTGTGATATTCATTTGTCTCAATTTTAACATGAAAATTTATTGAAATGATTATTCCGAATATGTCAAATTACAAATGAATCTGAAATTACTATTAATATGTCACTAATAATTAAGTTTTAATTGAGAACAACAAATTTTGTTGAACAAGAAAAACTAATTCTACTGTCATTGAATACAATCCAATATAAATAATAATTAGTCGAATATGTTTTTGTCATATGAATATATATATTTTGGATTGTGATTAATTAAAATGACGATTTATCATATTATCACTGTTGTTGACAAAGCAAAGCATTCTGATAATTCCATATCAAATTTACGATAGTTAATTTGTCGTATTAAATGTCCTTTATTTTCATACAGAAGAAAATTAAAAGTGTTTTACATAATAAACTATTGGATATGAAATATGTACAATAAAAACACTAAAATTTCCATTACGACTACATATCAAATATAATTGTAATTTTCGATATATGAAAATTGCGTTTAACATTTTCTAAATTACTATTTTAAATTATACAAGTTTATCTAAATTTTGACAGTCAAATAAAACCAAATTGAAATTATCTAATAATCTTAATAATGGCTGGTATTATTGTTTTCTAATAATATTAAAGTTTATTAACTTATAAATTTAGTTAATATTTTCATTTTATTATTATCATCATTATTGAAATTATAAACATTAAATTAATTTAGTAAAATATATTTATCATAAAATTTATGATAATTTATTATATTTTTAAAGCAACGCAAGAGAAAGTACTGATTTCATAAAATTTATAATAAAAAATATAATTAAATTTTTAACTATTCACTCTCTTAAACCTACTAAAACTAATCTATAAAACTATTTTAAATTTAATTTAATATAAAAAAAAACTATTTACGGTTTTATACGTGGACAAAAAATGGACCATTATCACAAAACTCTATAAATGTTAGTAGAACACAATAAAAAAAATCTTCTTAAAAGTTTCGCATTTAATTAAAAAATAAATAATTATAAATCAAAATAATAAAAAAAAGCATTAACAAATTTGCTAAATCCGCGAAAATCGGCATAGTTTTTAGAAAACAAATGAAATACTAAGATTTCTTTTATAAATCCTCGAAAATTAGATAAAAACAACAAAAAAATAATAAAAAATGTTTTTTTTTTTATAAAAATCCTTTTTTTTTTTATTAATCGTTAAAAGTCCTGCAGATCCTTGCAAAAAAAAATAACGAAAAAAAAAAATATTTTATTTTAAATATTTTCAATTTTAATTATTTATTCCTGCAAATCCCAATTTTTTTTCTTATGATGTGGTATTTTAAGGTTAACTTTGTGATAATATTATTGTTCTATACAAATTTGACGTAAATATTGAGATATATAATATATTGAATTGATTTTATCAATTTTCTTATTTGGAAACAACTAATTACAACAGAACTTTTGCTAGTAGCTAACAGCAAGAATATTTTTGTAAAGCTTAATTCGAGACTTGTTCAAAAAATCGTAAAATATTACTACTATTTTATATCTTTATTCATCGATTATTACTTTTTCTGTAATACAGATTACTATCAATGTTAAGATGGTGTTATACAAATGACTATAGTTTAAGCTCTAATCAATTTGTGTAAGAACAATTTTTGTTTTTTAAACTATCACAGCTTTACCTACCACAAGATAATTACCGAGTTTCCCCTATATATTTTAATTTATTCAAAAAATTTATATATTATTTATTTTTATTTTTTATTTTATCCATATATCTTTCCTTTTTTTCTTTTTTTTTCTTTCTCTCTCTCTCTTTCTATATATATTTTAGAAATCTCATATTTATTCATCATACCACAGTACGTTACTTTATAATAGTTCTCCGACAACAAATACAATTTTACCATATTACAAAGATGATTATTATCCTGACGACGATATTGTTGAATAC
Organism: Rhamphomyia laevipes; assembly: GCA_963920725.1. Taxonomy (NCBI): domain Eukaryota; kingdom Metazoa; phylum Arthropoda; class Insecta; order Diptera; family Empididae; genus Rhamphomyia; species Rhamphomyia laevipes. The sequence goes on from OY987257.1 coordinate 54,778,750, forward strand.
TATTAATAATAATAATTATACAAAATAATAATAATAACAAAAAATTTAATATATATAAAAAAAAGAAAGAAAAACCTAAATTTTTCAACTCTGACCTCAAAATGTGTAAAAATTCTTTTACGAAAAATTGAATATATAATAAAAAACAGACTTAACAACAACAGCAACAAAAAATACTTTTAAAACTGACCAACTACAATTTTCTATATATTATCCCAAGGATCAAATTTATATTATCTACATAATGTCCTTACCCAAAACAAAAAAAAATATACTAAATTGTATACACAAAACAGAAAATCCTTTTTTTCCACATATTATATTAAAGATTTTTTTTATTATTATTATTTTTATATATCCTTGCACTAAGTAAAACCAAAAAAAAAAAAATTATATAAAAAAAAACGTTTATTTTCCTTTAAATAATGTTTGAATAAAATTTTTGTTATCCTTGTGATTTTTTTATTTAAAATGTTTGCTGTTTAGTATATTATATACAGTAAATTCTTGGTAACAGTAAACCAAAATTAATTTGAATTTTCAGAAAATTATGTTTGTTTTTTTTTTTCTTTCGTATATCCTTATAAAAGGATATTCCGTTTAAAATATATAAATGGAAAACAAAAAAAAAATTAATTTAAACAAATTTAATTTATATTTTTTTTTTTGGTTTTACTTATATAAGTGAAAAATATCATTTAGAAAATTTCCATTTTCATCCAACCACAATCTAACCAATGATATAAAAAAAAAATGTCCTTAACCGAAACAATTGCAAAGAGCAATCATTTTGTATGTATGCGTGTTTATATTTATATACTAAATTTATATATTTATTTTTATTTATATATTAACTGACGTTATATTTTTTGTGTATGTGTGATTTTGATTTTTCCACTGATTTTATTTGTTTTCTATATTCCTAATTTTGTATATAACTTTTTTTTTTGTTACCAACTACAAGGATATAATTTCATTATGTTATTTGTATTTCCGTATAATGTTGAAATAAGGACTTTATTTTGTTAATTCAATTCTTTAAAAAAAATATTTTTAGTGTTTGCTCGAAAAATTCATTTATTTTTGGAAATTGGGTGAAGTGTAAAATGTCTAGGAAAAATGTTGAGATTATTGAAATTATTTCTTGCAAAAATTTTGATTTTATATTTAGATAGTTTAAAGGTAAATCATTTTAATTTTAAATATTTTTCAAGTAATACAATTTGGCTTTCAAAAAATGCTATTAGAATTTAGAATTAATTTTACATGGATTCGGAAATATAATTAATATAATAGTAAAGAAATTTTAATTGCAACAAACTTTGGACTCCAAACCAGAAATTTAATACTTGCCTTAGTGCAAACTACTAATATTGTTAATACATTGTTCATCTTTGATATGATTATATCATTAAATCAAATACTTTTGAAATTATTAATTAGAGTTTAAAGTACCGAATATGATATACTAGAAAATTTGACTGCAGAATATTCTAGAGTGTTTTTATTGAGCTTATATTTCAATCACAGTAATGCAATATTATTTCACCAATACATAATTCTCAGTTGTATCCCTTCGAATTATGCTTTTTAACATAATCTAATCAGTTGCGAACTGTAGATAGTATTTCCATGCTAATCAAAATTTCCATTTTTATTTGACAGTCGAGCAAAATTTGCATTTATTTTATTCAAAAAATCATTGATCATTAAAATGAATGCATCATTATACAATGATGCAAAATATCATATTCCGGAATTTAGAGAAAAAATAACTCAACCAACCACCAAAATCAAAATTAAAATGGAAAATTTTAAATGGAATTGATTTTATATAACAAATTTAATTAGGAATAAAAATATTTATATACAAACTTTTCAATTATATTTTATTCAAATGTTGTTTTTCATAAAATAATGAAATTATTTCTAATGTTCTATAGAATAACTAATTTTTGTTATAATATTAAACTTTGGTTAACCTAAATTAGAATTTTATGTTTGTCAATTGTTTTTTTCTAGATTTTAGTGCCATCCTGACCCGACCACTAAATAAGTTTTTCATAATTATTATGTATATAATTTATTTCTGGAAAATAAATTTTCATAAAATCATTATGAAAATATAAAGTTAATTTTTATTGCATTTATAAAATATGTAGAACAATAACGAATACATAATAATGTAACACTATTTTCCTGATGTCGTTTAAAATGAGGTCAATTTAGTTAAAGGAAATTAGAAAAATAGAATGGTCCATAATCAGATAATCAGAAATAGCTACACCATATAGAAAAACATTATGAATATCTCAAATTTCATCTAATTTTGTATATTTTTTATATATGTACGATAAAATCAAATTAAAATTATGAATATGAAATTAATAGAAACATTTAATTAAAGGCAATTTCATTTAAATAATTATATGTAATTTATAATTTCAAAATTGTAATAGAGTCTTTTAATTATAAATTAAATTATATTTAAATGAATTATAAATATTTATTACATTTATTTATTACTATCCGATATTAAATGATGCAAAATTTATGGGTTCACATTTTTTAACTCTTTAATTGAAGTATTTTACACATCGTCTATCATTTTTAACTCTTGCTTGTTATCTTTAATATCAAATGTTACCTTAAGAAGTAGGCCGAATGGATTGTTCTAGTAGGAAATTTTAACATTTATATCGTGAAATTGCATCATAATTATTCGTATTTTTGTATGCTAACTAGTAAAATCAGAAATTGTTAACTATTATGATAGTTTCGATCAAGTTCTTCTGAAAAATTATAATAGACAGCACGTTCAAACTTTAGAGGTTGTGTTCTGATCATGTATAATTAGGTAGAGAATTCGAGTACAGGGTGAAACATAGATGTCGCTCTACTTTAATATACTAGAAGATTATAATTATTATTATTAAAATTATGTGTTTTTTTGCAAGACAACTTGCTGGATAGCTATTACAATAATTAGAAATTCTCCTAGCTGAATGTAATTAGAGCGATATGTTCACCCCGGAATAAAGAATTCGCTACCCAACAAAATTTCTCAATATTATCCAACTAAAACCATTAAAACGTTATAAAATACCGTATACAGAAATTTAAATTTTGAAATCCATTTATATCTCGTTTTAAGGTGCAATTGGCAATAGAATTAATAATTTCGTAATATTAATTGGTAACATTTAATTGGTCGCCACTGTAAAAAATCTTTTAAGCTTTATATATTTTATATTTACAAAAAATTTCATTAATATTATAAATATATAATTAATATTAAAATTAAATTTTCCAGAAAATTTCTCTAAATATTTATATTTTTGATTGATGTAAAACTATGTAAATTTCAAAATTTTTGCATGTCTAAAATTCATTATTGATTAAACATATTTTATAATAATTATTATTAATGAATTCCATTATTTAATAACCTCAATTATTCAGACCTGTAATTTAATAAAAACTTAATTATTGTTGTTACATTATTACATCACTGGTCCTCCAAATACAAATTACTTTAAAGTTTTCAACATAAAATTAATTTTCTATAAATTTCATTTAAACTCTAAAGAGTGATCTAAATAAATAATTATAATTTACCAAGTATTACAAAAATTATTATGCTTCATGTCTTGAACACAAAATTTATATTCATTCACACTATTTTATAAGAAAATGTTTTTGTTTAAAGGAAAAATTAATTTTCATTCATGTCTAAAAAAAAAATAGAAAATAAAAAAAAACTTTAACCACGAAAACTATTAGTACCACATTATTTCTCTCTTATATATTGTTTAGTTAAAGGTTCATACCCTTTTAAAAAGGAAACTGTATTTTATAAGGACATTCAGTGAAAAACATTTATATAGTATAAAAAATAGAAAAAGGCATTTAAACAAAAGATCAGGATAAAAAAAAACATAGAAAATTACGTGAAGAAAATGTAATTATGTGGTTTGCGGTGGAACATTGTACTTTGTAAATAATTACACTGTTATTACTTTATGGTTGAAAGCTTATACGATAATAGAAATTACATATACGTATAAAATAAAAAACTTTTTATTATACTTTTGGTGTAACTCTGCAGTACTTTTCAGATTAGTTTAGAATTTTGAGATGACAGCAAAACAGAAACGTATTTATTATAATCATCCGGTTTCCTTCAAAAGTGCAAACCCAATGATTAAACTATTATAGCTGTAGCATTTAGAGTAACATATATTCAAATAATTTAGCTACAACTATGTATTGAGTGTTAAAGCAATCATTATTCTGCTGATATTTCATCGTCTTGAAAATTTAGATAATTTGATAGGCATTGAAGATAAAAAGATGTAAACATTTCTTTCGGTATACAGCAAAATGTTGCATTTGATCTAAGAATTGGGTTGAGATCTTTTCATTTAAACTTTTAAAATCAACTATCTCTGCTATATAATTACCTGGTCCATTAACTCTTCTAAGATCGGGATATTTGATGCTATGATAAAGAAATTGCCATATAGAAAATGTTTCTGTGTAACAACTTTTTAAATCCAAAGAACTGTTTTTAGATATGGTAGTTTCATCAGATATCGAAATTATGTAAAACAAAATATTTAAATTTTAAGTAATTTTCAACTTAAACTTTCGAGCAAAACTAAAAATATAATTTTAATTAAATTTTTTATCGAATTATATAATAAGAAAATCAACATTTTATAATGAATAAATTTCGAAAAACAATTAATTATTTAACATTACCGAAATCTCGAATTAATCAACAAATTCATATAAAGATGTAGCTATAGCTAGCAAGCTACTCAATGGAAACAACTTAAATTCAAAGACACGACATTAATTTCACTAATAATTATTAATATGCAACTTAAAATTTATTTATGATATGATATTTTTATGTAATTTACATATGTGTGAGTGTGTGTTTAATGTTGACTGCACCAAATTTGTTTTAATTTTATCCAAAAAAAAAAAAATTATTTTTAAAGCACTAAAACTAATTGTTTTTTTATTTTAAATAATTTATGATTAAAATAATAATAATTCAATTTTTATTATTGCTATTTTTAAGAATTAAAAATACAAAAACATCATTTAAATCATAATTTTCTCTCAGTGTAGGCAAAAAAAAAAGATTATTTACTAATTTTTAATAATAATAATTATAATTTTTAAAATAAAATTAATGATAAACAAATTACAAACAAAAAATTTAATATTTTGTAAGGATTTATTAATTTACTTTTTTTTATACACTGAAAAAAATATTAATTTTTTAAATTAAAAGCAAAAAATTTAATTTTTATTTGAATGATTGTTGTTTATTATATTAAAAATAAATAAATTCATTAATAATTTAAAAAGAAACTCAAAATGGCTGAAATATATACATTTTTTTTTTAAATTTTCATTTAAAATTTATTATCAAAAAGTATGTTTTATGGGAAAATATATTGAATTATAAATTTTTATGTTTTCAAATGTTTTATTATAATTAAACCCTTTCGCTGTGTCAAACATTCAAATTGCATCTTTTCTGAATGTTAAATATAATTCAATTTTCCAGATGTATGCAGAGAAAATCATTTAAAATTTTTAGATATTGCGAAAGGGTTAATGTTTTTATGCTGCAATTATATCTGCGCAAATTTTATTTTTTAATACAATTTTTTTTTTCTGTCATGGGTCAAGCATACAAACATATTTTTAGTTGTGTTAATTTGTAATAAAATAAAGTTTTTTTTTTAACAGTGTATTTTCATAGAATTTGTGATAAAATTCAATATAATTAAAGAAAATTATTAATTTTAAAAAAAATATTAAATGAAAATTAATTAACATATTTTATATATAAAAAATTTATATATAATTATTTTTAGAGATTGTTTTTTGATAATGAAAATAATTTTAATTTTATTTAACATAATTCATTTTTTCTTTATTTTTTAATTGTTTTTAATTTTTTTTTTTTTAACTTTGTAAATCGTAATAATTTAGTTTTAAAAGATTTTCCTTTTTGAGATTTATTTTTCAATGATTGTTGGATATGTTTAAGCTTTTGATAATGAAATGGTCTTTAAAAACAAAATAAAAAAAATTAATTTATTTATTGTAATTTTAATATAAAGCAAAATAAAACAAAAAATATAAAATTAATTTAAATATATATTTTTATGAAAAGTGAATTTAAAACAAATTTATATAAGAATAATTATACATTTATATATATAACATAAAAAAACTATATATTTTCGTTTTGGTATTCAGTATGGAACAGATAAAAGTTATGTAAAAGCATAAAAAAAAAATAAAGTTATTTTTTTTGTTTTTTGCATATAAATTTTAGCACATTTTCTGTTAAAAAATAAAACTCTTATGTATAAAATATTTAATTTTGAAATCGTGTTTATATATTTATTTTTGAAATGATGATGAATTTATAAGATTTTTTTTTAATTTTTATGTTTTTGATATGAAATTTTCTCTAAATATATTTACACTAAACACAATATTTAATTTGAATGATTCCATTTTTTTTTATTTAAAGATTAAATGCTGGTGAAATAATGGAATATTTAATAATTTCTTGATAAAAATTTAATGGTTATATAAACAACAATTAATAAAAACGATTTTTTTAATAGGTAACCTGAAAGGGTTAAAGAAATGTTGAAAATTATACAAATTGCATTTTTGAAATTCTAAAAATACATAGTCAAACAGGAACAGAGTCCATTGGATAATTGGTTATAAATATTTGTTTCCAATTTACAATTAAATGATGTTAAATTAAACACTACAAGAAAAACTTTTTCTAACCAATTTTAAACATGAAATTTTACTAATAAATTAAGTATAAAATTTACACTTGAAAAGCGTTTCAACAGATTACTCTAAATCTGAAAATTTTGATGAATATCAGAAATTTATCAATTTTAATGAATATTTATTTAATTAATTTAATGAAGTGCATTAATGCATTGAATTTCCTATGAATCAGTTCAGATTTACAAGTCTACTAATAAATTTAAAAGACAATTTTAAAAATTATTTTATTAGTCTAAAAATTCTATGTATCTCGAGTTAATCAATATTTTGATGGCTAATTTCTTGATTACTCGAAATGACAAATTATTTCCATAGCCAATTTCATTTAATTTTCTTTCAATAAAAAAGCAATTAAAATTAATGGCAGTGTACACCAGACCCTCGTGATCTACGAGGATGTAAGGATTTTGTTATCCTTTCCTCCTTTTAATAAAATATATTTATTCCAAAATTTTCACCAGTATTTATAATCTTGTACTGATTCGTTACATTTCAGTACCCTATAATTCCCGTTTCGTTATATTATAATACACGGTAATAAATATTACGCTCAATGCCAAATTATTTAATTAAAATTTTTTTTTTTTTTTTTATTTATTTATATATTTTTATTTATTTAATTTTTTTATTTGTGTTCGATAATGTCTTGCCACCCACTACCACAAATAAATTAAAAAAAAACATTATTTTTAATTAAATTCCGAAACCAAATACTATATAAAAAACAGCCTGCGATAAGCATTTGTAATTTTTGTCGAAACCAAAAAAAAAAAAAAATATATAAAAATAATAATAATAAAATTGTATAATTAATTTATTTCCTTTTTAATAATAATTTTAATTTAATTTGTTTTCTGTTTGTATTTGTTATCAAATAAATTTTAATTTAATTGTTTATTATTTATAATAATTGTTAATAAAACAGAAAAATTAATTATGTATAATATTTAAATATGGAAATTGCACAAAAATGTTTGATTATTTTTGTTTTGTTTTTTTAATAGCACAAATTGTTTTTTTTTTATTTCAATTAATTAAATAATTCATTAAAATAAAAAAAATCATAAATTATATAAATTAATAAAAATATATTAAAATTTAAAATTATGTCGAGAACAGAAAAAATTTTCATATTATATTTTACAGTGTAGACAAAGTACTCAGTCCATGAGTTAATTTTATTGAACGTTTTAAAATTTCACAATTCAATGATTTTTAAATAATTTTCATTTTTCAAAATAATATTTAATTCATTATTAACCGAATCATGACAATACTCAGGATTTCGATTCATCATTAGAAAAATATTTATTTTATATGAATATATCTGTGAAAATTATTATATAGCGTGTCCATTTATAGAACTTTCTAATTATTTGTCAAAGCGCAACGAAAACCTTACCCAAAAAAGCTTAAGCCTATTATCAATTACGCTATGAAAAGAAAGTTTCAAACATAAATTTAAGAGAATGAAATTATAAGTGAAAAATTCAGCTTTTTCGAGTTCATCTACATTTATAATTTAAAAATTTCACATTATTTTGGAACTCAATTTTAACTGCTATGAGAATCTAAATATCAATATGATAAAACTTCAATTCTTGATTGGTCATGCGTAGTTTCTCTAAATTGTATGTAAAATTATATTTTTAAAGGAAACGTTCAATAAATTCCACAATAAAATTTATAAAATCTTCAATAAAGCCACAGATATTTTTGGACTTAATCAGTCTGTCATGCTATACATTGAAATAATTAAGTTTTTCTAAAATAATTTTTGATAATATTTTAGTTTCATTAAAATAATTTTTAAAATTAACTTTTATATTATCAGCAATATAGAATTAGATTGAATTTACCTAAATCTAATGCTACCGAAAGAAATTACTTATTACTTTTTTATGTAACCAAGCATTTTAAAGAATTTTATCAAATTACTTTATGTAACTCACTCGAATAAGGCTCGCTTCGGATCTTCACTTTGAATAAGATCAAAATCTAAAAGTGGACTAAGTATTTTGAACAATCTGTAATTTATTTTGTATATTTATTTTAAAATTATTTTTATTTTATTTTTTTCCTGTAAAGATAAATCTTTGTTCAATGAAATAATATTAAAAATAGTTTGATATAGAATATTTGATTTTAATTTGTTACGAAAAAAATAGGTCCTTGTACATTTATATACAAATAAATAATTAAATATAGATTAATTTATATCATTTTTATATATATATATTTTTACAATTATCCTCTCTATGTGTCCTTTTTATAATAATCATAATATATATACAAAAATATATTAACTTTTTTTTAAAAATTGTATTTGAATAAAAAATTAATTAAAATTTATTGGTTTTTAATTTGTACTATTTTAATTTTATATTTTATTTTTTCATAATTTTTAAATTGTGGATTGTCGTTTTTTGTTTTGCAGATAAAAATTTTATTGGGTTTTAATTTTTTTTTGAGGTTATTAGGTTTTTTTGATTGTGTTGATTTAATCCTTTTAATAATTATTTTTTTAATAATTTCTAGTTATGATAATGGTTATGGATCAAATGACGTGTCTTGTTTAAATGTTTCCAAAAAAAAAAAAATTAATTAATAAAAAACTAATAAATTAAATATAAATTTTATTAATAAATTGCACATTTGATATAATTATATTTATTATTTTCATTTGAAATTAAATAAAATTCAAAAAATTTGCGGGGTAATATAAATTGGGTGAAAATTTCTTCATTCATCGCATGTTTTTGGAAATTGCTTAAGTTTTGAAAGTTTGCCAAGGAAGTGCTTTGAATGTTGTAAATTTAACATTATGAATATTGGTAATTTATTTTAATGAAATCTTAATTATTTTTTTTTATTGTTAGTATTCGTTATTATGTCATCTTTTTAATTTACTTTAGTAAATAAATTTAATATTAATAAAATGAAAATTATGAGCCCTATTCAAAATCAATTAACATGGAATTGATATAAAGCTAATGAATTAATTGATCGGTTGACAAAATTATAATATATAAAATTAAACCTGATAAAATAATTCAAGTTCAGAAAAATTGTATTTTTCCAAAGGTAATAGAAATATAATTCAAAATTAAAATAGGTTAATGATATACCAAACGTTATCTTCCAAAAGAAAAAGTATAGAAACTCCTATTCAGCTGCCGCTCATGACTTAATAGTTAGTTAGGTCGCGTATATTTTGAAGATTTTACTAATATTAAAATTGAAGAAAATATAAGAAAATAACCAAGATTTTAATGATTATATGATTTTTAAATGATCAATTGATTTTTATTGATCAATATTTAAACTTTATAGTTTCAATTTTTTATTATCTCAACTTGTATTTTTTATCTAAAACCGAGCATTTTTGAAAAATAGTTTATTTTTATAATTGTTAAAATTGTTTAATTAAAAATTAGTGAATGTAAATTTATTTATTTAATTAGATTATTTTTTATTATTTTCAATTACGAAAAAAATATGAAATCAATTGATCATTAAAATTAATACATTTTTAATTAAAAATCATTACAATTTTTACTAAAAAAACGTTTTTTTAATGTTATTATGTCAAACAGTACTGGGAACGATTTTTTCAAAATATCTTTAATTAATTTGATTTTATTTCCAATTTTTTTTAACAACATTAATTTCATAATTTTCATGACAGTTCTGTCATACGTCGACGATAAACTTAAATTAATGAGTTTTACTTGCAACAATTAAAATAATTTTCTTTTATAAATAAAAATATTTATTCAATTTGATCTCAAATTTTGTAATGTAAATATAAAAATATTTCAACAAAATACCAAATTATTGGCCTCGTAACTTCATTCTTCATACAATTTCATATTATTGGCATTTTATTTTGACAGCTGAACTGTCAAGAAGGAAAAACAAAGCATTAATTGTAATAAATCTAAAACCGATTTAGAAAATTTTGGTATAAAGTAAAATTTCTTTCAAATTTAATTTTGAATGGTAATTTTCGAATTTATGTTTTTGCTTTTTTATGTTTTCTTTAATAATATTAAAAATTTTAGTTTGTCAGAAATTTTATGTTTATATTTTAATGTAAATTGGATTATTTTCTATGACGTCAATTTATGTTATTATTGATTTTATTATGATTTATTTAATTTTTTCCTTTTTAAGTAGAAATTTTTATTATTTCCAAATTATAAATTTTTCTTAAACAATTAAATGTGTCCTTAAATTTAATCCAAAAATCCTTTATGAAAATAATAAATCCCATTTTGTAAAAATCACAAATTTTCAAATATAATTTTAAATTATTTATAATTTTATTTTTTTTACTACGTAATATTGTAAAATTAGCAGACAATTAAATAAATAACAGCCTCGCTTTGGATATTAAAAATTAATGACTTAAAGTTAATTCTAAATTTGTTTGTGGAAAATGTTATATTTATAGATTTATTCGTACCACCATTACAGACTAGAGAATTAAAAATAAAATTCATTATTTTTTTTTTGTAAACCAAAAATTCATTTAGCATAAATAGCCTTAAGATATTTATGTTACACTAAATTAGTGTCTATAAAGTAAATAACTAAAATTGTTAGCAAAAGTGAAGAAAAATGGACAACGTAAAAGTTGATACTAAAGGAATTCAATTTCCTTGCAATATTATAGTTTGTTTAAACATAAAAATCCTTTTTAATGTTATCAAAACAGTAAAATAATTGTCATTTGTAGTGGGTGATAAATTTAAGAGAAGTTTCGAAATTTAATTAATTTTAAATTTTAATAATATTTCCTTAAAAATATTATAACTTAATTAAAATTTTAATAATTTTAATAAGATATTTTTTTTAGATTATCCGATAATAAGCAGCCCCAAAAATATTCTACAAAAAACCAAAAATAAAACTTATTTGCAAATTACAAAAATAAATTTTATGCCTCCAAAACAAAATAATTTTAATTTAAAAGTAGCAAAAATATTTTTTTTTTTTAAATTAAATTTTCTTTTTCTATAAATAAATCCTAACCAAAAATTAAATCTGGTTTCGTAATTTTCTTATAAATACAAAAAAAAAAAAAAGAAAAAATTCTACGTACCATAAAAATAATAATAATTATCCTTAGACCGTAAAAGTTCGGTAACACCACCAGTAATAGAGGTTAAAACTTGGATGGTTTTTGTTTTTCACAAAACTCTTTAAATATGGTTTTAGATAAATGATATTAACATATTCTTTACTCAAGTTCTATTGTTACTTTGCGGTCGAAAATAGACGAAACAAAATTTTCCTTCTTTTGTTTTCATTTTCATTTATTTCATTTATTTATTTTTTTCTGGATATTGTAGAAAACTTTTTCCAAAAAAAAACTTTTCAAGAAAATACTATATTTTCGCGTTATTTTCTGCTTCCCAAGTATAACTATACTGCAAACAAACAAACGAAAAAAAAATGAAGGAAAGAATGAATTTATATCATGATGGAAAAAAAAAATTTAATTTTCTATTTTGTGGGAAAATTTGTTACAAAAAGGGATGATGAAAATTTTCCTTGTTGTAAAACTTTGTTTATATTATTATATAAAGACTGCAATTCTTGATTTTATGTTCATAAAAGTTTTAAAAAGAGGTGAACCTAAGTTCAGATTCGTTCTATGGTTTTGTTATTATGGTGAAGTAAGAGGGGAACGCGCTATGGATAGAAAGAATAAAGAAATGTCTATATGTAAAAAAGGAAATAGATAAAGTTTTCGTTTTCTTTATTTTAAGATTTATTGGCATTTCTATAATTTTGGCTATGAAATAAAAATCTTTTTGTTATTATAAAATAATTTTTTTTTTTAAGTAGTTTTCAAGAAATAATTGAAACTGTCTTCCCAAAAACAAAAGAGTTTTCTATATTTTAAATAATAAATAGAATTTTTAAGAAAATAACATTTTTTTTTTTTTTTTAGATTTTTATAATTTTATGAAAAACACGTAAATATAATAAAAACAAAAAAGTTTCTATATTATATTTTGTTTATAAAACTTACACAACCTTACACATAATTAAAATTATTACTTAATAAATTTAAAAGTAATTTTTAATTCGTATCATTTCCAACATTAAATATTAAACTTCAATAACTAAAAGTATAAAAAAGTTAAAATAAAAATTATAATAATTGTTTAAACATAAAAACCACCCCAAATATTTTCTTTTTTGGTTGTATCCTTTATTTTTTTGTTGAGTATGTATATATATATATGTCTTTTTCTTTGCTTTTTTTTCTTATTGTGTATCTCTCTCTCTCTCTCACAAATTCTAGAGTGTACCTGTACTTCGTACATTTGGCAATCATGTAGCGTAGCGGGAAATGGTATTACCACCACCACCACCATCACCACTACCACTACCACCACCATCACTACTACCATCACTACCAATCACATCAAAATCAAATCTTAATAAAAAAATATATAATAAAATTAATGATAATTATCATCATTCAAATTACCAACATGAACACGAACAACAACAACAACAACAAAATAAATTACAAACACAACAAAACCAACACAATCATAATAATAATAATAAACAGCACCAACAATCAAAACAACAAAATATTAATTATTTAAGTGATCATGATTATTATCATCATAAAAATTTTAATAATATTAATACTAGTAATAATTGTAATAATAAAAATAAAAATCGTAATGATAAATCTGAACAATATCAAAGTAATACAAGTTTACATCATCATAGTTTAAAACATAAAACAAAAAAAAATTCAAATAAATCATCATCATCATCGTCAAATTATCATAATCAATCAAAATCATCAAATAATTTAAATCCAAATAAACATCATCATCATCAACAACAACAACATCCCCTTGATACAATTAGTAATCATTCAAGTGGTATTGATATTGTAGAATGTAGTAATAATGATGATAATAATGTTATTAATCATATTGATAATAATGGGAGTAGAGGAAGTGGAATAGGTATTATTATTAATGGTAACGGTAGTAATAATGATGATTATAAAATTTATCGTCATCATAAACGTAAACATAGTACAGCTACAACATTACCAACATCAACAACACCAACAAATACATTATCAAGTAATCGCAATCATTATAGTTCCAATGATAGCTTACCACCGGTACAATTCGAAAATAATTATTATTAATCAATATTTACATAATATAATAAATATGAAAATTACTTTTTTTCGGAATATTGTTGATGTTGAAAATGTTGTGCAACTTAATCGAAAAATATGTATTGTAATTATGTAAAAAAAAAATTATACTAATATAATTCGGAAAATTCATTTTTGCTCAAACCACGAAGGTTTGAAGCTTAGCTAATATTCTACTAAATATAAAAATCTAGGTTAGATAATTTTTTTTTTTTGTATAAAAACGTATTGTATGCATTACGTTAGATTTGGTTTAGGGTAAGCATGGCCTATATACAGTCCTAATCACTTCAGCCATTTGGCTGATTCTGATATCCCTTCTAATAATACTGTTAATGAAATAGTACAGCTGTTTTATTGACAGCTGCCACCTATCCGAAGAAGCTACAGCATATAACATTCAAGTTTCCGTTTAGATATCAACGTTTTACATTCACATAGTATGTGTTCCCCTGTTTCATGCTCGTGTTAACAGAACCTACACACTTGGTCAGGTGACAGACCGACTGTGTGTAGATGCTTTTTAAAATTATAGTTACCTGTAAAGAGGCTCATTATTGTTTTGGCTTTCTTTCTATTCAATTGAAACAGTTCTGTTGCTCTCCTTTTTCATAATCCAGGAATAAATAAAAAGCTCCAAGTGTTTTAGACCTTCAAATCTGGTCGTATATATCACTTAATTTATAGTTTTGTTAACAAATTTCCCATCTATTTGTATAAATATTGTTCGAAAATCATTTTTACTAGTCTATAATTAATATCGATAATTTATGTATTACCATTTAATCACCCGTTTTACATTTCTTACGGGTATTAAGTAAAGTATTTGTAATTAATTAACATCTCTTATATAACTATAATATTTTTAAACTAATGATGATGTAAACTAAATATTATACTAAAAAAAAATATATAAACCATTAAAAAATACACAACACAATTACAAAATTTATAAACATTATAAAAACATTAAAACGACAAACATAATTTTAACATATTTAGGTATTATTATAATTTTTATAAAAAGGAATAATTTTAAAATTAATAAAAAATTTATATAAATTATTAAATAAATTTATTTGTTCCACTGAAAATATATTAAGAAAATGTTAATAATCTTTTCAAAAAAATATATAGTGAAAAATTTAAATATAATAGTTAAAATTATTTTAAAATGTCATTTCAAATTTAATATTTATAAATAAAAAAATCTATAAATTCTAATTAAAATAAATTTTCTAATATAATTAAATTGATGATTAAAACAAAACTTAAATTAAAAACAGTGAATATAAAGTTAATTAATTAATAATATGAAAAAATAAAAATTTGTAAATAACGTAAAATTATAAAATTTATTTTAGATAAATTTATAGAAATTAGTTTTAGTTTAAGGTGATAAATATTTTAATTATTAAGTAGTTTAATTGCCAGTTTTAGTATAATTATAAAACAAAACAAAATAGATAAAAATATTTCAGAATTATTAAAAATTATAATTAATAGTCCTACTAATAATTTAAAAATGTTTGAATACTAAAATCATAAAATTAATAATATTGTGTTTTGGATGGTAAATTTTTAATCCTTTTTTTTATTGTTATTTTGGAAAAGTAAAAATACTTAAATGTTGATTAAGTGATTATTTAGAAAATAATATCCTTATTACACTAATTTAATTTGATTAACGAAACCATACTAAATTGATGGACAATAATTATATAATATTTATGGACGATAAACTTAGAAAATTTTAAATTACCAATTCTGTTTTTACACGGTTTTGATTTAACACGGTCTAGAAAAAAAATTATTCCGTTTTTACACGATTTCATTCGGTTTAGCATGATTAAAAAAATGCTATATTTGATTGAAATTTTAAAGAAAAATATTTTTATTAATCTTTTAGAAATTTAGCTGGGAGTTCCCCTTTCAAATTTATTTTTATACACTTGTACCAGTTTTCAGTTCATGAACTGCTATAATTTAATATTTATGTTACTTTGAACATAAAAATTTAATTTCGCTTTTATAAAGACAATTAATAGTTTTTTTTTGTATGAATCATTTTATTTTAACTATTTTTTTACAGGATTGAAGGATATAGAACTAATCCTTTTTTTCTATGTACTTCATGTCTTTTGTCACACGGTTTTTTTATACACGGTTTTGTCTGAAACGTATCTATCGTGTAAAAACAGAATTAGGTGTATACTAAATAATTGTGGCTTTTTAGAATAGAAATCAATTTGGAAAGATTTAATACATTTTTGTATATTATTTTAACAAAGTGGACCGCATTTCAAAATTGAATCGCAAATTTTGATCTTTTAGATTTCTCAACAAAACCCTAAAAATATTTTTTATTCGAAACTCAATAAATCAGGACATTATAAGCTTTTTGCTTTGAACTTTGAATGATAATTACATTATAAGTGCATGGTCAAGAATTGAAGTTTATTATCATAAATTTTTAAATAATACCTTAATCAACATTTAAACAATTAAATCTAACCTTTTAGAATCACTACAAAAACTAACTTGATTTGTTTTCTTAAACTAACTTATTTTAATAATAATTTATTGCATCCAAAAATTAAAAAAAATTTAAATTTTATATAAAATAAAACCAAAAAAAAAAAAAAAAAACTCATAAAAAATTGTGTGCAGTCAACAACTACACTAGTACACGATAATGATCTGATATGGCAACACCAGCAACCACAACACTATGATAATTTTCACCTTAAGCACCATCCAGAACATCATCCATTAAGATCATCAATATCAACTGGTACATTATATAAAACAACTAAATCAACAACAACTACTACAGCAGTTCCAGTAAACGAACAAATTGGTAATAATACAATCACCAGTGTTGGTGATTTATTATTAGGTACACAACGTCATCAACGTGATTTATTTACTGGTGATTTAGGTATACCAGAAATAAAAACACGTGTTGGTAGTGTTGTACATACATTTGAAACAATGGCAATGTTACGACATCAAAATAATAATAATAATAATAAAGAAAAATCATATAATGATGATCAAAATGATATTATTATTGATTATATTGATGAATATCCAAATGATTATTATAATAATAATTATAGTAAGTATATGACAACAACAACAACAAAAATTATTGATAATAATAATCATAAACATCATCAGCATATAAAAAATAGTATATTTAAATCACCAATAAAAATTAATTTTAATAAAAGTAAGTATAATCAATTAAAAAAAAAATCACTTGAAAATCGTAAAAAATTTGCAAATACTAGTAAACCATTAAAACCATTAAAAATGAATTCCTTATCCATTTCATCCTTACCAAAAATTCCAAACATAAATACACAACAACAAAAACATAATATTAAACTGAACCGAACTGAACCAATAATCGAACCAAAAATACAACAAAAACATTTTTTAAAACATGAACAAAAAAAACAGAAATGTAGTAATATTAGTAATGAATGGGGTAGTAGTGGTAATAATAATGATACTATTTCAACAACAACAATTAATTTACATCAACAAAATCATCAACAACCGCAACAACATCAAAATTATCTAAGAAAAAATGATAGAATTTCACCAACATCAATAATCACATCACAAACAAATTTTGAAAATTGTAATACTTTAGATTTTGATGAAATAATTGATGATAAAAAAATTTCGAAAAAAAATCATCATCAAGAAGAAAAATCACAAATTAAACGTAAAAGTTTGAAAAGTTTACCAGCACCAAATCCTCCTCTACCACCTCCACCACCAGAAAAACCTAAACAACATCAATTAATTTCATCAAATGATAATCGGTATTCAGATGAAATTGGTAATGAAGTTGTAAATAGTGCATTTAAAGAAATATTTAATAGTTATGGTAATGGTAGTGATTATGATGATGATGATGATGATAATGAATATGAAAAAAATCAAAATGAATTAATCAATAATGATACAATACCAATGACCCATAAAACTTATATTCCAACTAATGAAATTATATCAAATAAAAATAAATTCAATAAACCGAAACGATCAACAACATTATCTGATTTCTTTGAACGTGCCAAAAATCTTAATAGTACAACCAATAAAATTGGTAATATAAAAAAATCAAAATTATTAAAGAAATTACCATCATCATCATTATTATCTAATGATATGACAAAATTAGATATGAATCAAATAAAAAATTATGATGATAATAATCATCTGTTACAACAAACCGAACAACATCATTTAAAAAAGTATCATTGCGAACAGAATATTTCTAATCATCAGGAACATAATTCTGTAGACATTAATAATAGTAAAAATCATGATGAATTTTTACGTGGATCAACAGTAAGTCAATCTTTTATTAAAAATATGAAACAACAACCAACAATACGTATGATGAAATTAAAATCAACATTTCCATCAGTTACAAAATCACAAATTAATGATAATGTTGTTAATGATGATAATAATAAAAGTATTCAATATCAACAAAAACAAAATCATTGGAATGAAGAAAATTCTTTAATACTATCACCGTCACCATCATCTGATGATGACCATAAAAATTCATTATATGAAGGGACTAAATATCATCATGGTTTACCAATTATAAACCAACTACAGCAATATGAACAACATAAAGAATATTATAATCCATTGTATATATCGGCAACAACTGGTAATCGAAGAAATATTATGATGATGATGAATCAAAATCAACAAAGATCAAAATCATCAAGTGAATTGTTAACAATGGTTGAACAACATAATGATAATTATGATGATAGAAATAATAGATTATATCAAGGTGGAGGAGATGATTTAGATGAATTAAATGATAGTAATGGATTTCGATATAATCCTAATGGTTTTAAACCTAATCGACTTAGGTATTCGACAAGAAAAAATTATACAAATTCATTTAAACCAAGGACAATAGACAAAGCAGTCATTTGATTTATAAATCAAATAAATTGAAATATATTATTGTAAAATTGTATTGACCGATGAGAATTTATTTAATAAGATTATTTTTTATTATTTTATTTTATTTTAAAAGTGTACTGAAAATTTATTAATTAGGGTCAAATTTAGTATAATTATTTGCCCTGAATTTCAAATGCACAACTGTGGAAGTATTTACAATACAATTTATTAAGTACCTAGTAAAATTTATAATTGAACTTTTCCAGTACAAAATACTCATATTTGTAAAAGTATTTCAAATATTAAATACGGTACTTCAACTAAATGTACATAAAAATAGTTAATACAAATAAATAAAGTATTGCAAGTAATTTCAAATATTGACCATCAAATGTATTTCAAATAAAATGGCCGAATTCAAATACATTCTAAGGTAAAATTTATATGAAACAGTTTATTTACGACCTATGATTATCTTTAGATATTGAAGCTATCTAAAATATAGTCTTATAAATTTTACTTGAAATAACCCCTTTAAAATACTTTAAGCACTTTCAAATACAATTCATGAAATACTATACATTTACATTTTCAAATACTTACGAAATCAAGAAATATCAAATTCAAATACTTTGAGAAAGTTTTTAAAATATCATAAATAAAAAAAAAATTTATAATAAAGAATTTAAAATCTCGAAAATGTTTTAAATACATTTTTAACATTATGTAAATATACTTGAAATACATTACATTTTTGAAAATTTTCAGTACACTTTTATTGTGCCATTTATGATTTAAATTTCGTAACATTTTTAATAATAATATTTTAAAAAAGACTTAATAAAGCCCACCCATATTTTTAATAATTATTATTTTATTAATTAAAAATAAAATATTTTTTTAATAAAACTTAAATATTTATAATTTTTTCTAAAACAAACAAAAAAAAATATTTAATTAACTGCCATTTTTTATATATAAAAAAATTATTAATATTTTATTTTTTACATTTTCACTAAACAGATTAACTAAATAAATGTCTATTTAAAAATAAATAAATTATAAATATTAATTAAAAAAAAAAGATTGTTAAGATTTTAAATAAAAAATATGCATTTAAAAATAATATAAAATAAATGACAAAATAAGTTTAAATATTTTTATAAAAATTCTGTTAAATAAATGTAAAAAAAAATGTAATTAATTATATTATTTGTTATGTCAAATACGTTTTTATTAAAATTCTATTTACACAAACCAAAAAATAAAAAAATAATTAAATTATAAAAATTTCAATGAAACAGGTTTAAAAAACAAAATTAAAAATTATAATATAATATTAAAAAATTGTACAAATAAAGGAAAAATATAAAATTAAAATAATTTTATATTAGTGAAAATTTTATGACTAAGATCTGGCAACAGTTTTACTTACATAATTTCTACAATCGTATAATCAACGTAGAACATTGATTGCAAGTCCAAATAAACTGTCATAAATTTCAGTAACTGAAATAAATTTTATAAATTTTGTTTTTGATATTGTAACTTTTCATAATTTCATTGAATAACATCACGAGGTTTTTCAAGAAAATGGAAATGACTAGTAAAATTATTGGATATATAAAAGAACATAACTTTGCGGTGATGCTCATTATTACACTAATCTAATCGACATGGATAAGTTCATCTTTTCTCTTATTCAATGATTTGTAATTTATGATTGTTCAAATGATGTTAGTAATACCGTTTCCAATTCTGAATCTATGTAAAAAAAATAATAAAATATGATTTTCGAAAAATATTTCATTTCATTAATTTAAAAAAAAAATTATACAACATAAAAATATTAAATAAAAAAAGTTTAACTTATAAATTTTATTTAAATGGAAAAAGATAAATTTAAAAATACAATTTTCAGAAAATATAAATAAAATAAATCTAGTAACATAAAAAATAAATATATATTTATTAAAATAAAATTATTAAAACAAAAATAAAAAGTAACAAAACAGAATTTATAATTTCCACAAAGTAAAAACAAAAATTATTATATAAAAATAGAAAATATTTGAAATTTATTTAAATAAAATTTAAAAACAAAAAGCTACCAAAATGAATAAAAAAAAAAAAAAAATAATATTTGGTTAAATATATTTAAATAAAATCAATACAAAAATAAAATTATTATAAATATAAAAAAAATTAAATTAAATTAAAAAATATTAAAAATGTACGTGTACTTACATAAAATTATACATTAATAAAGAAAAAAAAACATATTTTTTTTTGTTTAACAATTACTAAAAATGTGATTTTATTTTTTTTAAAAAAATATGATTTAAGAAGGAAAATTTTAGAAGGCATTTGTGATCCATTGATCCATACTAAGGTGCACCATTTAACAAAGTTTTGAAGCTCTCTGGATTATATGAAAAAAAATTATAGCTCTTTAATTTCTATTCTAACTCATGGCTGGAAAGCGTTAAATAATATTCTATCTTAACTTAATAATTTTAAGTTTAAAATTCAATTAAAAGTCAAGTATTTTAACTCAAACTTATCATATTCTATCTTAATCTTGATTGCAAAATAAAACGTTATTATTATCGTAAGTTAAGTTGCAATATGCAATTCGAGTTCTTTACGAATTATTAATATAAAATATCTATAAATATTAATATTTAACATTATTATGGACTTTTAACAGACGATTAACAGTAGCACAACAGACGGTTTACTGCGGCTTATTGTGAAGGAGTCGATTTGATTTACTGTTCGCTTGCCTATCAAACTGACTTTGTGACAGCGCTTATGTTGGAACATGGTTTCTCCTATAAAAAGTTGATTGACGTTGGAACAATCTACAATGACTACTAATGTCATTAAGTGATGGACTTAATGCAAATCTTTGACTTATGCCTGTAAACTATATTTTATTCTACTGTTAACCGGCTGTTAAAATTCGAAAAGAACTTTATGTAATGAAAATCGAATAACGTATACTTGTTATACATCCAAGATCTACTGAATATTTGATTGCTTTATCTGTTAATCAACTGTTAACAGAGACATCATATTTATATTGTAAGTCAATTTGGTGAAAATTACCAAGTATTCTAAATCAAGTTTGAAATATGTTAGGCCGAGTTGCAATACTAATATTTATTCTATTTATTCTTACTTAGATTTTTAATTATATTTAATTAATTTGTTATTTAATTATATAATTTTTTAATTTGAAACGGTGCAGAAATAAATTATAAAAACAAATTTATCATAAACTTTCAACTATTACTGAAATAAAACAATATTTAGCTCTCCTCTGTTCTCGTCATTTTTAGTTAGGATACTATGGACCGGAAACATCGATAATATTGATTCATATGTGATGCCTGTTATAGCCATATTTTTCCAGGATTTGCGTTAAACTTAAATCGTTTCACCAGAAGCTTTGAAAACCTTAATACATATGCTTAACAAATTATACATAGCGAACGAATTTTGTATTAAAAAAACTGACCCATAATTGTTATGTACTGAAAAAGTAATGTAAATATTAACCGGAGCGAAAAGGAATTATGTCATTATTTGAATGATCATGAATAGTTAGATACTTGTATGTGGAATGACCAGGATTCTTAGCATCTAAAAGAACTCAACCATAAATTCAACACCTTAAATTTTATATATTCGGCATTCAAATTGTAAGCTATATTTATTAACCTAATAAATCAATTTAAGTCCCAAGAAGATTAACTTATATTCAACTAAAATAAGCTGATTGTCGATTAACCTACTTTGTAAACAAATATTTGTCTCATATGCTACTGAACTTATATACACCAATTTGTTAGTATGAAAACGCTTTTTTTTTTCCTTTTCTGCAATCTAATATTTTGATACTGTGCCAAACAAAACAAGTAACATAATTTTATTTTTTAATGATTTAACTATTGTTCTATAAAATATAAACTTATGAACACAAATAAAAAAACTATCGTAGATTATCCACTGGCTCTGGTATCATAATATAATAAAAAAATATAGAATTATTGTATACACAATAAAATTGGCCGCAAAAATAAAGTTGATTTAAAAAGTTCTATGTTATTATTATTAACGAAAAACTTATCCTTAATAATTTTCAAACAAAACAAAATTTATGTTTTTATGTTATCTGTTTTGTTTTGTGCATAAAATATCAGAAACTTAAAAAAAGAGGATAATATAAAACGCTGCAGATTTTCGCTTTAAAACTGATACAAATCTTAAATTCCCACAAATCCAATAAAACATAATACGAATCTGAATTATATGCTACAAAAATAAATATTCTCATTATCAAATATGGTAAAATAATAACTGAATTGAGACAGGGTGTCTCACTGTACATTAGAATATTGAATTTCGAAAATATATAAAAATTGGTTATATAAAAAATTTAGTTTTTCAAATTTAATAACATATTTTTAAGAAAACTCAACATAAATTAACTTGCCTGAAATATTAAAACTCATTTTTTAATGTTTTATAGTTCAATTTTTTGTTTTTAAATAAAATGTAAAAGTAAATATTTTTCAAAATTTAAAGAATTGTTCAAATCGAAAGTTTATAGTAGCCAAGGACCATCGGATTTATCATTTTTATTTGAAATATAATGTAAATAAAATATTAATAATTATGAAATAAGAATTTGAAACGTATAACTTTTTTTGGTATGCCAAAAAATTATAAACTTTTCTATTATGAACCTACATATTTTATTATATAGAGTAAGATCTAACAACGGATTTACTGTGATTACTGTTCAATAGTTATGAGAATTAGTAGACAGATTTTTGTGAATATATTAAACAGGGAATGTCTGGCATTTCAATCATTGTAGCATAACTTTAAAATCATTAGTAAATTTATTAAACATAAGAGGTAATTACTCCATAATAAACTATCTCTCGTAATTATTTACTACCGCTTATTTCTTGTGAAAAAAAGTGTTCGTGTTACAATTTACATCTCAGTTTTAATTTCAATACATTTTTTTTCATTTCAATCCTGTGCAGCCGCACAGAATATCCAAACTTTCCATTCCATGTTTACTATTTCATAAGAGTCCGTATACTCATTTTTATGATTACTGAAATAACCAAGTAAATCAGTCGTTAGCTCTTAATCTATTATTGATTTTTATTGTATGTATCATAAAAATAATAATTTTCTTTTATTTAAATTTCATAATCGAATGGAGAATTTATTCTGTATTGATTTAGCTTTTTAAATAGTTAACTGATGTTGAAGGCATTAGATCATAAATATTTTAAAAATAAATTTTTATTAATCAAATATACAAAATTTTAGTTTACTTAATATGAGCATGACATTTCATCACGTACTTCATATATAGACAATTTTTGTTCAAATTATATAATAATTTTATTTCGAATAAAGTTAATTAAAATTATAATAAATTATTAAATGATTGCAATTTTAATAAATGTCATAATAAAATAAAATAAACATAAAAAATTTAACAATCAATCAAAAATTATTTTATGTTAAAAATACATAATTATCCAAATATGAATTCTTAAAACTACTCAAATTATTCAGATTTTTAGATATCATAACATTATATTCAAAATTTTAATTTCTTATTATAATATTGAATAAATAATAAATAATAATATTGAATAAATAAGTGGAAGTTATTATTTTTGTATAATGGCAGGAAACTTAGTGAAATTGATTCCATTTTTGTTGTTTAATTCATTAAAATTGAACACTGCTGATATATTTGTAATTAGGGGGTAGACTTGCAAAAATTCGTAGCATGCAAAATAAAAAAACTGCTAATCTAAGGCTGTGTCCTGTGTCTAATACCAAAAAATATTCAGGAAAATATCATTGGAGGAACATCCAATATCAGATCTCTTAACATATTAAGAATATTTTTTTTTAATAATTCGTAATTTTTAGTATGCATATTTCGTGAAACTAAAGAACCCATATTTCATAACACCATATTTCCTGGACTCCAAGGACCTCATTAAAAACTACCTAGTTAATAAGCTACAACATTATACTACAAACAGTAACGATTTTATAGCCATTTTAATTTTTTCACTAAAACAGTAGAGCTTGACCGCACAGCGTACATCCCCCAATTAGTTTACTACTAACGGCAAAGGCTGTTTGAAAACGTATGAAAAATAATTAAAATTAAAAAAAAAATAGCATTTTCAGTGCTCCCTTAAGGGGATTTGGACGGCTTTAATTTCTAATTTTTTTTTTTTTTTTTTTTCTTTTTTTTCATACATTTTTCCATGCGGCATACGGCGAAGAGGAATTTTTTTATTACTTATTCTGAATCTTCGTCACTTGAAACATGAAGAAAATATAAAAAATCACAAAGTTTCATATAGAATATGTAGCAAAACAAAACCTAAAATGGCGATATTTAGTATGTAGCAATAAATATTTGTGAATATAAAATTAAATCGAATACTGAAAGATGAAATCATTGAAATTTCAAGTAATTTTATTATTATTTCTAATTACGTAACATAAAAACCAAAAATTCATTTTAGTATTAAGCCTTTCTAGCTCATTTGATGCCAAATGCCATCTATGGTATATCATTATTCTAATTTCAAATGTCTAATGTAATTTCAGTTGGACTCTCTGTAAAATATTAAAATTAAATATGTATAAAAAATGCAAAAAAAAAAGAATTACGTGGATTTTTTACGTTAATGCAAAAATGTAGATTTTTTTTATTGACATAATTTTTAAATTAAAAAATCTATTTAATTAAAAAAAATTTACGTAAGCAAAAATTTGGCAAAAAAACACCAACTGAAATAATATTAGGAATTTGTCATTTATTATAGTGTTCAAAAATTACTATAAAAAGACAGGTACAAAATTATTTTAGTTAATTATTAAAAGTATTTTCTAATAGTGAGTATTAGTTTTCAATTCCGTTTCATTATTTTAATACAATTTTCTAAATATTTTTGTAGAACTAACTTTGAAGAATTATAAATTGAATAAAATGCGTTTCATTATCGTATTCGTTGTCATGATGGCTGTTTGGATGGCTGCTGTACAACCTGGTGAAGCTAAACCATGGCTTACGGCAATACCAGCACATTGGTAATACCACCACATTAGAAATATAAATAATTAATGAATTTTACGACACAAAATGAATGTTTCATGAATAATAAAATGTTTCAAAAGTAATTTAATTTGAATTTTGAATGTCTTTCAATAAAAATTGGGAGAAATGAAATTTTACTCATACTACAAACCAAAACTAGCTACTTTAGTTGTTTGAACACTGGTTTCTAATATTAATATTAGCAGAGTTTAATATGAATTCTTTCTATGATATCAAAAAGGGTCAATACACATGCCTCCCTAAATTAAAATACAAAAATAAATATGTAAATTTTTAATATTTGTATGAATGAAGTAGATTAAAACAATCGTATCGGGAGCGAAACACTCAATAATCACGTCTGCAACCGTTTTCAATGGATAGTTGGTTAAATAAAATTACAATTTGTAACAATTAACAAGTATTTTAATGAGTAGTTTGAAATTGATATTTTTAGAATATTTAAACTATAATTAAAAAGTTACATCAAAAAGTATTTTATTTAAATATATTTTTGGACAATAGTGAACCAACTCGACAATAACATGATATTATTGTCGAGTATTTCCTTTCCGGGTGGATCAAGAAAACATGGAAGAGACTTTGTTAGATTGAATACGGAAAAAAATGGTGCAGATTTCCGACCTAAACAAAGATTTTGTATCGAATGAATACTTATTTGTTACTTGATATGGACATAGTCACTGGGAAAAATTGTTCAATTTTCTAAAATCCCATTAAATGTAATATTTAGTTTAAAAAAAAAATATAGAGAAATATATTTAGCTACACGATTAATTTTCGTTTAATTATTTTGGTTTATATATTAAAAATATCAAAATTTTCACAATTGCATCGCTAGTAACTTTCTGAGTAATTTATGTTGAAACTTTTTTTTTTTTTTTTGTATTTAATACATTTTTATTCAAAGCGTTTCGTTATTAAGGTAATCTCTAACCAAATATTGTTAATCTATCGAATACCATTTGACATAATGAGATAACGAACGTATTTCTTTATGTTTCAATTTCATATGAGTTTTAAAAACTTCAAACAATAAACAACTGAACTAATATGAAAATAAAATTAATATTTTATATTTAATTAAAAGTATTTTAGGTAGTGCTAGTGAGTATTCCATTTTAAACTAGTATTTCATATTTAAATTCAAATTCTAATAAATATTTCATTAGAAAATAATACTTTGAAGAACTTTCAATTGCTAAAATGCATTTCAAATATATATTTGTTTTCCTAATGGTGGTTTCCTTGACCAGCTGTACAATATGTTGAGGCTCGAAATGTAGGTGGAATAGCAGCTAATCGTAAACGTCAAAAGCACAACTGAAATGTTTGTTTAAAATATAAATTTCTTGAATATATTTTATAAAAATATAAATGAATAAAGAATTTTATTGTTACTGGCCCATTTAACTAAAGTAATTCAACTAAAAACAATTCGTTTAAAAATCAATTCTACTAAAACAATCCAACTAACTACAATTTGACTAAAAACAATTCAACCAAATAGCAATTTAATTTTTAAATTGCAATATATTTTTACTATTTTTTTTTACTTTTTTAATAATTTTACAATAAACAAACAATATTTCAGATGAATTCAATAATGCACTAAACCAAATTATAAAAATTAGTAATCCAGATATATGGCAACTAATCGAAGGGCTTAAGAAAAAACAGGGTGAAATAGAGTTTCCAAAGGAACAGCTTTTATGCCAAAGAGAAACCGGGGTGACGCAAAGAAAAAAATATAAAAACGCATCGGAATATTTATCTCGTTTACTAGCTAATTTTGATAAAATGGATCCTTTCGAATATATGAAATAAATTGCAATTGTAACTAAAGTTGATTTTATAAATTAAAATTTATAATTTATGTCTTTTCTTTTATTTTCATATTGACGTGTTACTTTTTATGTACTTTATATTAAATAAACCTGTAATATTTTATTTTATTATACTTTTTACAATGCTTATATTAGGTTAAATACATTTAACGTTTGTAGCAGAACCTCCTTGGGTAAATATAAATTGGAAAAAGTATAAAAATAATTATTGAAATCGCATAAAATTTTTAATTTATTTCAGTTTTTTTTTTAATTTAAATTTTGCAAAACATATATGAAAAAAATAATTAATTTTATGGTATAATTTAAATATCAATTAACTATTTTATAACTCGCTATGGTTCAAGTTATAAACTCTTTTATAATAATCATTAAAAATTAATCTACTTCATTCATAGAAATATTAAATTTACATATTTATTTATGAGGCATGTGTATTGACCCTTTTTGATATGAAAAAATTGTAATTAAATATAAAGTAATAAAATAAAAGCTCATTCAAAAAACACACCAAAAAATTCATAGAAGGAATTCATATTAAACTCTGCTAATATTAATATTAGGAACTAGTGTTCAAACAAGTAAAGTAGCTAGTTTTGGTTTGTAGTATGAGTAAAATTTTATTTTTCCCAATTTTTATTGCGAGACATTAAAAATTCAAATTAAATTACTTTTGAAATATTTTATTATTCATGAAACATTCATTTTGTATCGAACAATTCATTATTTATTTTATATTTCTATAATATATTTGTATATTCTAATTTCTAAAACTACTAGGTTTTGGTTTAGCTTCTCCAGGCTGTACAGCAGCCATCCAAACAGCCATCATGACAACGAATACGATAATGAAACGCATTTTTTTCAATTGATAATTCTTCAAAGTTAGTTCTACAAAAATATTTAGAAAATTGTATTAAAATAATGAAACGTAACTGAAAATTAATACTCACTATTAGAAAATACTTTTAATAATTAACTAAAATAATTTTGTACCTGTCTTTTTATAGTAATTTTTGAACACTAATAAATAATAAATTCCTAATATTATGCAGTTGGTGGTTTTTTATCAAATTTTTGCTTACGTAAATTTTCTTTTAATTAAATAGATATTTTTAATTTAAAAATTATGTCAATAAAAAAAATTCCACGTTTTTCGTATTAACGTAAAAAATCCACGTATTTCTTTTTTTTTTTTTTTTTTGCATTTTATATTTAATTTTAATATTTCAGAAAGAGTCCAACTGAAATTACATTACACATTTGGAATTAGAGTAATGGTATGTATAAATGGCATCAAATGAGATGGAAAGGCTCAATACATTATTAAACGGTTAATGGGTTGGTTACTGCAAATACTGCAATCGGTATTTTATTAAAGTATATAGAATGTCTTACTCGGAAATCATTATTTCACTTAATCTAATAATATACGAAATGAAGAAATTAATTTTTGGTGATTAAAAATATGTGATAATAAAATTCCTTGAAAATTTAATGATTTCATCTTTCAGTATTCGATTTAGTTTTATATTACCAGATATTATTTGTACCGCAATATAATAGCAGCAAGCAGTATTACATTTAATTTAATTTAATCGTAGACTCTTTTGTTACAACTGCACAGTATTGAGTTGGAATTTTTGTACAGAAAGTAGTGTTTGCCGTATTCCGCATATGAAACAGGAAAGTTAAGTAATCTTAAAAATATTACTTATAACTTTCAAAATTGAGTTTTAACTTTAAAGCATTTCTTCAAATACCATAAACTAAATTATAAATTGGAAAAAGTATAAAAATAAAGTTTATATTTACTATTATTTCAATCGATTATAATATTTAAATTATTTTTCAGGTTTATACTCGATTTTCTTTTAATTTCAATTTTTCAATTGGAATAAAAATAATTAATTTTATGTTATAATTTAAATATGAATTAACTATTTTATAACTCCTAAATTTTTATAAAATGTTATTTTAAGGAGATTATTAGTTTAAATAATACATAGCCTCAATAAGCTAAATAAATTACATAATCTTGTAATATTGAATACTTTTAGCTTTTAGGCAGGTAAAATATGAACTACAATTGTGGATTGCATTACTTTGGTTAGCTAGGAAAATAACACCTGGACACGATATAAATTAAACTCTAATAATTGACTTTGATTTACTAGAAATAGTAAATGTTCATTAAAAATTATTTTATAGTTCGTCTTCGAATGGAATTAAAGAGTAGACAGAAATAATAGGAAACTTATTTTATGTGCATCCGCTTCGTAAAATTAAATTGCAAATAGTTTAAAAAATATTAATCTATTTCTTCAGATATTTGAAATCTACTTAAATATTCATTTAAATCGTTAAAATTAGCCTGATTATTAAATTTCATATTGACGTACTTGTGCTGTTCACATTATATCCAACTCAGAGTTAGTTTTTCAAAATCATATTAAATCTCATATTAAGTTTTAAACGATTAACTCAATTTTCATCTATTTATAAGTAGAAAGAATTTTGCAATGGTGTCGCTGGTTACTTCATAAATAATTTGTATGTGGAAAGTTTTTTTAAATTTTATGTATTTAATACATTTTTGTTTAAAGTGTTTCATTATTAATGTTATCTCTAGCCAAATATTGTTAATCTATCGAATGTATAAAATAAATTCCTAATATTATTTCAGTTGGTGTTTTTTTATCAAATTTTTGCTGACGTTAATTTTCTTTTAATTAAATAGATTTTTTAATTTAAAAATTATGTCAATAAAAAAAATTCCACATTTTTCGTATTAACGTAAAAAATCCACGTTTTTTTTTTTTTTTTTGCATTTTATATTTAATTTTAATATTTCGGAGTCCAACTGCCACGAAGGCTTTAAAAAAAAAATTCTTTTAGAAATTCTATTGGATTAGTATATAGTATATATGAAAATATTCGAAAATTTTGATAGTCAGCATTGAATGAAGTGTTGCAGTTTGTTGGAAATAATAATAATCTGTATTAGATATAATTTTTATATTACATAAACTGTTTTTATTTATAAATATATTTTTATTCTTTCAGATAACTCAACTTTTTATTTTGGAAAAGATGTAGAACAATTTGATCTGTCACCTTGTGAACAGATCGTATACTAGAGGAGAAATAGATATCACACCTACATTGAATATGATGACAATTTTAGGTGAATAATTTTTTTACAATTCTTCAATTATCTAACATGTCGAACAAATTGTTCTACATTTTTTCCAAAATAAAAAGTTGATTTATCTGAAAGAATAAAAACAGATTACAGTTTACAATAGCTTATTAATAGTCACAACAAACTGCAACACTTCATTCAATACTATCAAAATTTTCGAATATTTTCATATACTAATTCAATAGATTTCTCAAAGAATTTTTTTTTAAAGCATTCGTGGCAGTTGGACTCTGAAATATTAAAATTAAATATAAAATGCAAAAAAAAAAAAAAAAAGAAATACGTGGATTTTTTACGTTAATACGAAAAACGTGGAATTTTTTTTATTGACATAATTTTTAAAATAAAAAATCTATTTAATTAAAAGAAAATTAACGTCAGCAAAAATTTTATAAAAAACCACCAACTGCAATAATATTAGGAAAATTTATTATTTATTATAGTGTTCAAAAATTACTATAAAAAGACAGGTACAAAATTATTTTAGTTAATTATTAAAAGTATTTTCTAATAGTGAGTATTAATTTTCAATTCCGTTTCATATTTTAATACAATTTTCTAAATATTTTTGTAGAACTAACTTTGAAGAATTATCAATTGAAAAAAATGCGTTTCATTATCGTATTCGTTGTCATGATGGCTGTTTGGATGGCTGCTGTTCAACCTGGTGAAGCTAAACCAAAACCTATATTTTGGGGAGTACATTAGAAATATAAATAAATAATGAATTGTTCGATACAAAATGAATGTTTCATGAATAATAAAATATTTCAAAAGTAATTTAATTTGAATTTTTAATCTCTTTCAATAAAAATTGGGAGAAATGAAATTTTACTCATACTACAAACCAAAACTAGCTACTTTAGTTGTTTGAACACTGATTTCTAATATTAATAATAGCAGACTTTAATATGAATTGCTTCTATGATTTTTTTGTCTGTTTTTGAATGGCATTTTACTTTATATTTAATTACAATTTTTTCATATCAAAAAGGGTCAATACACATTCCTCATAAATAAATATGTAAATTTAATATTTCTATGAATGAAGTAGATTAATTTTTAATGATTATTATAAAATCGTTTATAACTTGAAACATGCAATATTGAAAATGTTCGTATGATGTAACTCCGTCTTAGCTAATATTGGCGAGCTTAGTCTACTTTTTATTATAGCCATTTATAAATAATACATACTTAAAAAATATGTGTTTAATCAATTTCAGAATAACATGTCAAATGTGTCATCGTTTAGTATTTTTGTCAAAGTTAATTTGTTTTAGTAACATTAGAATTAGGTGCTATTCCATCATTAGGAAAACAAATGTAATGTTTGAAATGCATTTTTGTTCTTTAATGTATTATTTTCTAATGAAATATTTATTAGAATTTGAATTTAAATATGAAAGACTTGTTCAAATTGTAATATATATACTCACTAACTAAAATAGTTTTAATAAAATATAAATTGTTTATTTTATTTTCATATTAGTTCAGTTGTTTAATGTTTGAAGTTTTTAAAATTAATATTAAATTGAAACATAAAGAAATACGTTCGTTATCTCATTATGTCAAATGGTATTCGATAGATTAACAATATTTGGTTAGAGATTACCTTAATAACGAAACGCTTTCAATAAAAATGTATTAAATACAAAAAAAAAATAAGTTTCAACATAAATTACTTATAAAGTTACCAGCGATGCAATTGTGAAAATTTTGATATTTTTAATATATAAACGAAAATAATTAAACGAAAATTAATCGTGTAGCTAAATATATTTCACTATATTTTATTTTTTTTAACTAAATATTACATTTAATGGGATTTTAGAAAATTGAACAATTTTTCCCAGTGACTATGTCTATCAAGTAACAAATAAGTATTCATTCGATACAAAATCTTTGTTTAGGTCGGAATTCTCAACTTTTATTTTGGAAAAGATGTAGAAGAATTTGTTCGACATGATAGATAATTGAAGAATTGTAAATAACTATTCACCTAAAATTGTCTTCATATTCAATGTAGTGTGGTACCTCCTCTATAATACGATCTCTTCACAAGGTGACAAATTTATTATAAATTTGTATTACAAATCCAATTTATTTCTAAATACGTTACTGTTCTTGATAATTTCAATCCGTAAAAAATCCATTAAAATTTCGTAGTTCCCAATTGAAATAAAATGTATGGAAACATCTATCATAAGGCCTTATGATTTTATGTACATTTACATGAATTTATGTTGTCCCAAGTGATTTTATTTTATTTAATACTAAATATAGTTTTTTTTAAGACTTTATTCAAACATTGGATGGACAAGCTTGTTGTAAAGCAATTTATTTAAATTTTTAATTTAGTTAATTTTGGTTGTGTATCAAAATCATAAATTAACAATCGGCTAAAAATAAAGCATCCATATGACACAATAAACTAAATTTGATATTATACATAAAAAAATATTTACGAAAAGGATCAGACTACAATCAAATGAGAGGCTAAATTTGTGTGCTGAATATTCTAACAACAACAAAAAAAATTAGGAACATAATATTTTATGAAAATGTCAACAAAATAATAAACGAATTTAATATTATAACATAAATTTATAAAATATTATTCATATTATTAATTTTATTTTTCAGTGAAGGTCCTTAACAAAATTATTTATATCCATAAGATATTATTCTTCGAATTTATTTTGTTTTATGTTGTGTTTTTCTTAAATATTTGGGATAAATATTTATTATTATGAATTTATAAATATAAACTTTATAAAACAAAAATGAAATAACAAAATTTTATTCATTTTATATTGAAATTTATAATAAACAATATTTATTATTTATAAATTAGCTATTGTGTAAATGGGTCACAAGTAATATATAAAATATATATGTCAAGATCATTAATTAATTTTAGCATACCCTGTTTATACGAATGAATTTACATCATGACATTTGCCATATACAGAGTCGTACAGAAGTTTTTGATTGGCATCAGTATGTATATCCAAGACTAAAATCTGATAGTTTTCTGTACCATTGTGGTAATAAGTTATTCATCAGGATTTAATTTTTACTATAGTCCTATTTGTTAATAACTTGTTTATGATGCTCAGTAATAACTCCACACAAAGTAAGAAATAACTCCATCAAATTCAAGTAGAATTTTTCCCAATTTTTGGAATATGCTGACAAATCTCATTGTTACAAAGTTAGAATACTATTAAAAAAAATATTTATAATCCTTTATGAATAAATTAGAATCCCTTGTTGATTTAATTCCTATCATACAAAATTTTCTGGCTATAGTTACTACACTCATTTTTAATACTTATACAGAGTAATCTCCATCAATTCTTTAGTGAAAATGACTTCAACAGTCTGTGTGAAATAATTCTATTTGAATTTTATGAAGTTCTTTTTTATTATCCAGTGCAGTTATTACACTACACCGAATTTTTACAAATCTGATAATTGAACTTCAAAATGCTTTAATAGAGGTTTGCTATTTAAAATTTTGTTGTAAAATATTTTTTATGCACATTTTTTTTTTCTTCATTTTCTAGAAACCGATAAAATTAAGAATATTTTTGAGGTTGGTATACTTTATGCTGCCCATACATTATACAACATTATTTATAAACATGTTGACAACTTTGGTCAATTTGTATTGTTTCTATGCAAGTTTATTACAATGCATTGAAAACCATTTTGTCAGTTGGCAAAATCGTTCGAAGAAATATTAAAATATTTTAAATTGATGGTTGTAATTTATATAGCGTGTCTGATGAAGTTGTACAACCAAAATGACGTTTCCTGATGTTTTATATGTCAAAAAATTTATATTTTTATATGTTTATGTTATCAAACATTTTTGTTAGTGATTGAATGTAATATAAAAATAATAATAAATTTTTTATGTGCTTTTACAATAATAAAAAGTTTTTTTGATGTTTGTAATATCGGTTGTAAACCAAGTTGCAATGTGTTTAGTGAAAATTCAGTTTGTACAATTTAGGGGCAACTTTTCGATTTATACTAAAAAAAAAAAGAAAAATTTTTTTTTTTTTCTTCAGGGTGAATAAAAACCGTAAACTTCACAGTTTTTCCCACACACATTTCTAAATGTTTTTTTTTTCTTTATTTGAAATGAAAAAAAAAATTATATAAAATTTTCATAAATATTAAAGTTTGATTATATATTTTGTTGGTGGGAATATGTTTATTAATATATTTGCCGCAACAACAATACACAAACCTCAAAAATGTTGTATAAAACCGCAACGAAAAAAAAAAAATAACAACAATACACAAATTCTTGAACTTTGAAGGACCTTTTTTTACCCAACAGACACTTCAAAACAATAATTTTATAGATACTTTTATGTTGTATAAGATTTTGTATAGATATTTAATATAAAGAAATGATATCTCAAGGGGTAAATAAATTGTCTGTTTTAACTGGTGTTTTTATTTTTGTATCTTGAATGGACGAAAAAGCAGAAGAAAAATTGTTTTAACACATTTTAAAGATGTTTTGGTTTTTTCCTTTCTGAATAATCAAGTTTAAATTACAAGAAAGTTCACATAAAAATATAGTATTTTTTAGAAAAACAAAAATCGTTAAGGAAAATTAATAAAATTTTCTTTAATTTATTGATTTAAAAAAAAAAAATATATATTAATAAATTTATTTACACTATTATTTTTTTGTAAAATATATTAATTAAAGAAAATGATGGAAATTGAAATATGATATTGCATAGTGTAACCGATACGATTATCGACACTCTTAAGAAAATTATAAGTTTCACATAGCTTTATCTCAAATCGAGCTTTAAATATTTATAGTTTAATATTATTATTAAAAAATACATTGTGATATAGCTAAACAAATAGATTATATTGAAAATATTGAGTGGTGTAAAAATTTTGCTATTGATATGTAAAATTTAAATTATTATCAAATTAATACCAAATTATTGGACAAATTATTAAAAATAATTATTGATCAACGATTTTGGAGTAGTATAATTACAAAATTTTATTGGATTTGTAAAGAGAATCCGTAAGTAAATCGAATTTATCTACGATAAGTTATTTATATGACCAAAAACCAATCAATATCACAAATTATGTTAAAATAATACAAACAATTGTAAAGATTTATAATAATATTTAATATGATTAATAAGGATAATAATTAAGATATTATATACAAAACATTTTATAATAAAATAATGATAATTCGCAATTCACCATACCGAATTAAATTTTCCAGACCATATTTTTGATGATGTGTTATAAAATTTCAATTGATAAAATATACTTTCACTGGTACTGTACCAGTTTCATTGGTTTAAGTGCCTACATTTTCTGTTTGTATATAATGCTCTCTAATTACTGATAAGAACTTGATTCTAATACAAATATTTTAGATATATTTAAACCTTTATACCCCCATAGCGTTTTGCTTTTTATTATATTTACAATGCTCAGTATATTAAATCATATTATACTCTGATTATTGATAAAATTTCAATTTTCTTTCATTTTTAAGCTCATTCCTATCATTAATTTTGATCAAGGTCAATGATAGCCATAAAAATATTTAAAACTAATACAATTATTGATATTTGCAGCGTTGTTCACTGATTAAATCCGCTGGCAAAGGACATTTCAGTAAGGCAGTTAGCATAGCATTGAAAATTATATAATTGACTTTAACAATTTACTGCATTTTCATATGATAAAGATTTATTTATAAATTTTTATTAAAAACTGATAAACAATCTGCTCAGACAAATTGTTTGTCATATAATTTTCATTTTTTTTTCTATGTAATATTGTTTTTCCGGAAAATGTTATTTTAGTTATATTTTTTTTTTTTTATTGATTTTTTATATTAAATATTTCCTTTGTAACATATATAAATAGATTTTTACAATGATACAAATTAAAAACGATATTAAATACGTGCTAGGATATTATTGGAAATTGATATTTTTTTTAATATTTTTTTTTTCATAAAATATACGTATAGGGTGATTATTAAATAATGGTTAATATTGATAAAACTGTCATAATTAAAGAGAATCAAATTTGATGTAAACAGTCCGACAGAGAAGGAATAAAAAATGATATAAATTGAATAGAATTGTTAAATATTCCCTAATAGTTATAGCATTTCCTAGTCAAATTGATAATTTTCCATTTCAAATTGGACTTTTATTATTTATGCTTTTGTATTAAGCGGAAAAAAAGGTTTTTAGTTGCATAACTTTTAATGTCCTTATTTAAGTAATATATTTTAAACAGTTCAATTAAAACACTCTTCTACTTATGACATTAACTAAATTGTTCAATCCAGTTAATACAGCGATCCTTGAAAAAGGACCAAATTTACTTGGAAAATATTGTAATGAACATTTTAGTTGCTTTTAAAATTTTTCATATATTTATACAATTTTATTTTAAAATTTACATACATTACTGTCTTTTAGATAAAGGTCATTTTACTATCTATTTTTACTATTTCAGTTTACACTGTTTTATCATGAACATAATTCAAAAGCTAATCTAGTTTTTTTTATATATATATATATTAACGAATTACAATCTTGCTTGAAGTCAAATATGAAATTTGGTCAAGGATTTCATATTTATATGTACCAATACCAATGTCATTTGCATTATTAAAAATGAAAATACAAAAATACTAAATAATAATTATCTCTGGATTTTCATATTTTCACTAATATATAATTTATTATTATTATTTTTATTTTTAAACAATTTGTAAATCATTTTTATCGGATTAACCTTAAGGGAATCAACTTTTCGATATTACTATACACAATTTATACAAAATAAAATACAATTATTTGAAGATGGAAATTGGTTTTGAATTGAACCGGAAAAAAAAGATTCTGTCAACCAAAACCCAAACCAAAACTGAACCATAGTTTTGAAATTATTCGAATTTGCTTTTGGTTCGGTTTTTACTTTCTATTAAGTTGTTATCTCTTTTTTGTTATGTAATATTATTAATTACAATTTCAAATTTCAAAGATATGAATTATAATATTAATTCGTTGAATAAAATTTATATTTAAACAAATTTTGAACTAAAACCGAACCAAAACCACAAATTTAAGACTTTAAAAACCAAACAAAAATTTACAAATTGAACCAAAACCGAACAAAAAAGAAACTAATTAGTTTCCATCTCTGTTATTACATTTTCAATATTTTGCACTCGTTTATATTTATGAAAAATTACATTTTTTTATGTTTTTAATCAATTAGTTTTCTACGTTATATTGAAAAAACAACAATTTGTTATTTTATATTTTATTATATTTATGTCGTAACTGAATTAAACCCGCCCTAAAGGATGTAACCACAATTTATATAAGCAGTTTAACTGTTTAACACATGATTATAATCGGATAATGTTTGGTGTTTTTAATCCTTTAAGCATATTTATTTTATTATATACATACATTTATATGGACAGTCGCGAATTAAATTCTAATAGAACAATTTTGTAATGCATTAAACATGTAAAATTATTAACAATTTTGAAAATGTTTTTGACACAATTATTAACACATTTATTAAAATGTTATTAAATTTTGTTATTCTTGTACATTTAATTATTTTAGTTTTTTTATTTTATAATAATTTGTTACATAGCGCAGTTTTCAGTTTGGTTTAATAAAGTTATAATGAAATATTAATTTCAAATATTGTATAAATTTAAGTTTTTTTGATAATCTAATCTTGGTACTATATTTTATTAGGCTTTCTATTAATTTTTGATGTATTTACACCGCAACTTCTGCGCCCCAACACAAAGTATAATTACCTGTGAGTTTGTTCAATCTAATGTAGTATAAAATAGCTACATATGACTTTTTAATTAAATTTCATTGATCATTGATTTCATTGAACAATTATATTTTATCTATTTTTCTGTGATTCTGATATAGATCAATAAAGCATCATAAAGACCCTAATTCAGTTTTCTCATATTGACACACAATTGGTATGCAGTTAGTAGCTACTTTTCTGTCTGTAGTTTTGTATGCAGAAATTGAGATTTTACACTTTCCAATTGTTTCAGTAAATATCATATTTTTTTCATCTCTTCCAATCTACTCTAGATTCAGTTTCTTTAATCTGTCCTTACGAAGGTTTAACGTTTAACTAAAAGTTTAAATTTTAAAGGTTAAGATAAAAAAAAATTATGTAATCAAATGAAGCTTAAATTTCGTGTATATAAATTTAATTTATTTCAGAAATGAATTGATTTTTTTAAAAGAACGAATTAACATATTATAGTGTTTCATATTTTTTAATATTACACATTATTTGTAGAAATTGTTTATATTTCTAAATTTTACAATCCATTTTTATGCGACACAACATTAAAATATATTTTAACATTATTATAACAATTCAATATTACCAAAATTATAATAAGAGATTATAAAATTAATTAATCAAGAAAATATCTACATTTTTAATCCATATTTAAACATTAATTTCAACATTTTAACAATTAAACAAATTTTATATAATTATTTTCCATAAACCCAAAATATAATTTTATGGTTTGGTGATAAGCTGCTAAAAATTATTTTACTTGAAAATCTTTAAATTAATTGTTAACGATTAAAATTAATTTTATTTCCTGGAAATTCATTCTTTAAAAAAAAAATAAAAAAAATAAGGATATCCGTTAAGACCTTTTAACTGTATATTAGTTTTTATTTTAGAAATATTAAAATTTTATCATTTAATGGTCTTTTTTCCCCTAGTTTATTGCGTTGCAAAGTAAAAACTAATTTCTTTTATTTAATTACAAAAGTGACCATATTTTATATTTCCCACAAAAAGACCAAATTATTCATAAAAAAATTGTAGTTACAAAATGATTGTTAAATAAAACTTGTGAACAATATTGAATTGAACGTGTTATGAGTGCCCGCACGCCGAACTCTAAATGAACCATCTAATCAATCACAAATATAATAAACGTAAGCAGCTCCAGTTTATGACTAAAACCACCGTATTCCTCACATATATCATGACTATGAGGGCCATCACTATTCCGGTTATCCTGGTCTACGTCCAGTTGCTTTCCTACCAGACTGATTAGGTCACAATTAGATCATCATTACTCTAGCTAGCTTAATCAGTTTAATATAGTAATAAATTATAACAAGTTAGCTGGGTCCGGTATGGGGAAGATCTGATGCATTCAGAATTTACACTCTCAGTCTGTTGAATCTGGTGTAAAACTTTTGGACATCTGGTAACTCTAAAAAATAAAGAGTCTATATAAATATTTTATTATGATTATCATTACAAATAATCTAACTGAAATTATATACAAATTGTTTGTAACATGTAATAAAAACTATGTAATGATTAAACAAATGTGTAAACAGTGACCTCCTATGGCGTTTATGTTTAAATCAGTTAAATTGATAAATCTAAATTGTTTAATTAATAAAACACAAGTAAAGAAATTACAATAAAGAAAAATTATTATATTAAAATTAAATCACAGAAAAATTGTATATAATTTTAATATAATAGCCTTAATTATTTAGAGAAAGTACTAGCTAGATATCATTACTGGTAAAGCCTATACGATTCATATTCATGGGGACTAATAAATCGAATATCCCTGGATGTAAACCATAACTGAAATTGTTAACATTTTATTAAATTTTGTAGATATTAATTTTGCATTCCCATTATCTATAAATTAACTACTTTGAGAATTCAGCAGTTAAGTTGAATATTTTATATTGACTATAGGATATTGAGCCAGTTCTCTAATTTAGGTCACTTTCGCTCAAATCGTAACTAGACTAAAATCAGAGTTGTTAAATAATGCATTAAAAAAGTAAGGAATTATTATTACCGAGTAATGCTGAAATATAATGCATTATTTTCTAAAAAGTAATTCTGTACTTAAATTACATTTTAATTATTCGTTACAGTACTGGTAATGGAGTAATGCATTATCTCAATAGTAATGAAATTTTTGAATTACTTTATTGCATTACAAATACTTCACATTTTTATGGTGAAGTACTTTGAAGTATTTTGAAGTACTTTTGGAAGCATTTATTTTCTTTAAGTTTTTTTTCAGTGAACATACGAATTCTGCACTTGTGCTATTATTTTGCACACCACTGTAAATATTAAATATAAATAACATAACAACATTATTAATTTTATTAATTTTACTTCAAAATAATTCCCAGTACTTCAAAGTAATGCACGGTAGTTCATTGAAGTATCAAATACTTCGAAGTATTTTGAAGTACTTCCTTCAATTAAAAAATACTTCAAAATACTTCAAAGTACTTTACCACAACAATGTGAAGGATATTTGTAATGCAGTAAAGTAATTCAAAAAATTTATTATTATTGAGATAATGCATTACTCCATTACCAGTACTGTAAAGAGTAATGAATATATTTAAGTACGCCATTACAAGTAATGCAATAAATTAATTCAATTTGAATTACTTGGTAATCCGGTAATGCTTCGCTAATGCATTACGAATATAATGCATTACTTAACAACTGTGACTAAAATTAATAATACAAACAGTAACAATTACAAAATTAGTAATAATTATTATATCATAAAATTTATAATTTATATTTTCTTTTGAATAATAATTTTTTGATATTTTAATAAAAATATTATAATTATTTTAATTTATGTAATAATACAAAATTCATCAAAATTAATAGTTTCAGCAATT
Organism: Rhamphomyia laevipes; assembly: GCA_963920725.1. Taxonomy (NCBI): domain Eukaryota; kingdom Metazoa; phylum Arthropoda; class Insecta; order Diptera; family Empididae; genus Rhamphomyia; species Rhamphomyia laevipes. Next base: position 54,820,799 of record OY987257.1, read on the forward strand.
AATATCTTAAATTTATATTTTTATTTAACTTACAAATTTCGTGTTTTAAATTATTTTTTATTTTTGTTTTTTATTTAAAAACTCTTATAATTTTGTTTCTGTTAATTTCTTATGAAATATTCAAAATGAAAACGAAAAACTACAATAAATATTCATTAGAAAATAAATAAAAAATAAAAAAAATAATTTCCATTTATAATATTTTCTTATATCCTTTACCTTTTTTACTAACCCCAATTTTTATTATTGTTTTGAGTCAGGTAATTTACCAATTTATTATTGTTTTATTTGAAATATATTTGAAACAGAAAAATTTATAAGAAATTATTACCTAATTTCTATATTTGTAATGAACATTCTTAATATTTTAAAGGTGATTTTTTTTTGGTAAAATTATATATTTTCGTCACCTCAATTGTTATGTGTGCTATATGCAAATTGATCAATTTAATGAAGTGAATTTTTTCCATAAAATTCTTTAGTTTTTATATGAATTTTCAAATTGATTGAGTATGAAGATTTTTATGAACTCACTAAACAGCAAATGGAATTTTTAGAAACCCTACGCTGTTGCCCATTGAAAATATTATATGTATGTTAACAATAATTCATATTAGTTAGCTTTTTCGAAAACCGATGGTTTTAGTGAATGATTTATGTTTCGTGACATTTCATTATAATTTGAACCTAATAATGTTATATCCTTTACAACATGTGCATTTAAGAATGCACAAAAACTTCAGCTAAGTTGATGTAACTGAAATCATTTTAACTTTTTTTGAAACCCTGAATTATCAATATGCAACCGCATAGTGTTGTCAAATATTCAATTCTATGCTAATTCATTTTTATGACTACTAAAATAATCAAAATAATTCTATTGGTAGCCCTTAGGCTAATAAGTCATTTAAGAAATTATTTAACGATTTGTTTTCTTTTAAAGTATATTATTTAGAAATCATTATTTCAAATTGTAGGGTTTGATTTTGATTAACGTTAAATAATAAATAATACGAAAAAATTTAACTAAAATTATATAAAACCCAAAATAAACATATTATTTATTTCATTAATAAATATCAGTTTGTTGATTTTGATTGAGAAATTATTATAAATTATATGATAAATATTTAATTAGAAAGATATGGAAAACAAAAAAAAAAAAGTTTTATATTTAGATTTATTATAATTATTAAGTTGTATATATAAAATATAAATTTAGTTTATTTTATCGTTTCAGTAAATTTATTTTCATCAATATTTATATAATATATTTATAAACAGAGAACGATCAATAATTATATATTTTTGATTACTAAAAAGGACTTTGATTGGATATTTAATTACAAAATGATTATGTATTAACTAATAATTATGCCTTAATTTGTTTGTAACTTAAATAAGTGAGGTATAGAAGAGAATTTTTATTAAATGCGTGATCCTTAATTAGTTATATTTATATATTAATTAATTGATATATCTTTTGGATTTTAATTGAGGAATTAGTAAAATTAGTTAACTAAAAATTATTTTTAATGATTTGGTTTGAAAAATTTATATTATATCTGTACATTGAAGCTAATAGACCTTAAGCTGTCGAAATGTTAACATTATATTAAATTTAATTGTGAAAACTTTACTTGACGTAATAATAAATTTTATGTTTTCCTAAATGGGGAACGCAAGAGAGAACTGTGACGTTATTGTTCCATTATGCGATTATACAAAACATAAAGTACAAATTCCAAAATCTTTCTATAGATATAGATATACATATTCAACTTTATGAACATTTCAAGTTTCAAAAAGTTCAAACTTAATCTCTATTCTAAGTTCAACTTAATTGCTGAACCTCATATTTTTCCATTGCTCATTACAACAAATTAAGTTAAAATGACAACTTGTCGTAAGAATGTGTTTTTTTTTCATATGTTAAAAATATTATGGTATCCTTATTTAACCTGAACTCTGAATACCATAAAAATTTGAATTAATTTACAATTATTTGTAAAATAGTATTTTTAACATGGTTTTAAGTAATGCTACATAGTCACATATGTAAAAATATTGACTTTAAAAAAATGTTTCAAATTTTTTTTCATTCATATCAATTTATGATCTTATACATCATTTAATTAATTAAATATATTTAAAACATTACTAAAAATCTTTAAAATTGTACCTACTTTAATAAATATATAAGTAAATTTAATTTAAAACTAAACATTTCAATCATAATTTTGTTATATTATAAAGTTTTCTGTAGTTTAAAATATTTTCCACTATTATTTAATAATTAATCATATATCAACTATAAAACTTTTCAAAAAACCAAAAACTTATAAAAGAAAATCAGTTATTCATCAATTTAAATTTTTTATTTTTATCCAGAAACTATTAAAATGTTCCACTTTTAGAGTGAAACTTTTAAAAGTTTATTAAAAATAAAATATAATCAAAAATTTTAAATATTTTTTATATAGTATAAGAAAAATATTAAAAAGACATTTATCAATTTCACTTTAAATTAAACTAAACGAAAATTAATAAAAACAAAAATATTAATGAAAAATATGTTGAGTTATTTAAGCGTTTCAAAAGTTTTACTTTATGCTAAACAAAAAAAGCATAAAAATATAATCCCTATCAAGGACATTTTTGAATAGTTAATGATCTCTGATAATTATGAGATAAAAACTGCAATTTTTGAAAAAATCTTTCTACATTTTTAATTGAAAGACGATTTATATACACTGTTATTAGTTATAAATTACTTGAGAGTTGGAGGTTCGAGAGCTATTAATAAAATATGACAAAGAGTATTTAGTAACTTCACAACAAAAAAAATCATCTCTTAATTATTAATTAAAAATCCATCGTAAATTTATCATTTACGTAGCTGAATAATTTTAGTTAAAGATCAAATTGTGATTATTTCTTTCGCATTAAATATATTAATTTTACATATTAATAATTTCACATATTAAGGATATAAATAGGACTATGTAAAAAATGTTTACCATATAATTTAAATGTATTCAAATTTTGGTTAGTATTATTAAAATTCTATAATGATATAATTAAGTTTTCCCCTATATTACAATGAAAAAAATAATATTCGACATTTCATTAGGAAAACAAAAATCATCCCTAAAAATTACTTAATTATATGCAACTATAAAATATTTCTTATCTGTCTAAAAAAATATGATCCAATAAAGGTAATTAAGTTATTAGTGTCATAATATTCAAATTCATATATAATTCATGACCTTGTGTAAGTATTAACTAATTCTAAATAATGTAAATATTAAAATATCCTTTTTACGAAGAATATTATTACATTTACAACGTAAATTGTAAATATTTATATAATAAAATTATAAATAAGTTCCATTTAAGTTTATGGAAAAGGATAAATTATAGTTAGTTATAATAAAAATATCCTTTTTTTTCTATATATATTTAATTATATATATTGGAATAAATTAACTCTTAAAGGTGAAATTATTCACACGAATTTTGAATATCAACAATATTAATAAATTTAATAACTAAATACATATATAAAAAAAAATATTGCTATGAAAATTTATCGTGTTAAAAAGGATTTTATTTTCATTTTCAGATTTTTCTTTTTTTTTGCGTGTTTCATAAATTTTTTAAGGATTATACATTTAGTAACATTTTAAGCTTTAAATATTTGTTTTGAGACTTAGTCATAATGACAATCAGTAATAAATAATATTAACTAGTATTTTTTTTTATGTAATACAAGTTATTCATAGATTATAGTATGACTTTTTATTATATGCTTCAATAAATCATTTTAGTATATAAATAAAATATATATTTTTAGATTGTACTATATTAAATCTAATTTCTAGGTCACTAGGAAATAATATTTAAATACAATAAAATGATACCAAACACAATACGAATAAAATTTACTTTAAAAAATTGCAATATTTAAGGTTAACAAATTTAAGGAGCCTGCTAAAATGTAGATGTTATTTGACAAAGTGTACTAACATGATATTTCCAACAATTTTGAACCACCTAAAATATAAGCGATCGATTTGGTCCTGGAAAAAATCCTTTCTACAGTTTTTTCATAGAACTCTGTCGTAAAAAAAAGCTGTCTGTTAAAAATTGTTTTATTAGTTCAGTTCGATGTGAACATGATAAAAAAAAATTCAATTCAATTCAGTAAGTAAAAAAAAATTAGCATTAAAAAAATTATTGAAATACGTGTCGGACCACTACTAAATATTTCAAAACTTATGACATTTTGAATTAAAATTATTTATTAAGCGGTGCATCCTTTATCAAACAGGTTAGACAACCCCGTTGGATATTTTTGTTTGAGAACGAACCATCCATACCATTTGTCAATCAATTTTCAAAACTTCATTTGTGGTTAACTTTAAAAGAGGAAACATATTATTTTAGTTTTTACAAAAAACAATTTTTATAAGCGCGAGTTTTATAATTTTCAATTTTTATTTTCCATAATTGTGGAAATGTCTGATACAATTCAATAAACTCTAAAGTAAAATTTTTTTGCATGTTATTTTATACTATATTTTTTAAATCTTAATATAATTTAAAATTTGCTTGTTCATAATACAGCACCCACACATAAAATCAACAGCTTCAAACAGAAATGACAATTATGTTTGAAGAGAAATTCCAACAATTTGGAAAACCTTCAAACCTAGTTTTCAAACCTTCAAACATAGCCATCCATTATCAAAATGGTTTGACAACAACAAAATTTTACAACCCGGTTTGATAGTGGATTGGTCACTTTAAAAAACTATATTTTTATTTTTATAATTATAATATTTTAACAATTTATGTAAAACGATAATTTTTCAATTTTTAGTTAAGATATCAAAAGAAAATGTTATATAAAAAAGAAATATTAAAACTTTCCACTTGGTTACAAGTTGAATTAAGATTATTTAATAAATTTAATAGAAATTAATTTAAATAAACCAAATTTATTTTTAATTATATTTTTCTATAAATTTAAATTTTCATTAATTAATCTTCTAAAGATTATTTGATAATTACTGGATAGTTTAAAATATGTCATTACGTTAAGTAGTAGATATTTCTTTAAATTTACCTAATTTATTTTACTGAAGTTTATTTCTAATATCAAAATATATATCGAATTTAATAAAAAATTATTTTATATTATGTAAATTTTTACATAATTTTATGAAATTTACATTATGTAAAAGTAGCTAAGCAAAGTCAAAAATCTAAAAAAAAAAAATTCTATAAATATAAACCATAAAATCCTTTACCCTATTCCAATACAAATTATACTAAAAGGTTCAACAAGATCCGGAATTTTTACAAATCATACACATGTTTCATTGGTCTTATTTTTTATAGAAAAAATCGCAAAAGCTGGTAGCCTAGGGGTAGACCAAGGTTTGGAGTTTATTAAAAAAATGTAACTTGTAAATTTCATAAATATGCATAAGATATCAGTTATCTAAGACGATATGTAAAATGGAAAATGTTGAACCACGATATATTATCGATATTGCACTTACCAACATTTCGACCAGCAACAGAATTCGAACACATTTGGCAAAATTATCAATTATTAAAAATACAGACGCTTTTTTATGTCACCCTTGAACACCAAATGAAAACTTTACCATTCTTTCTATTACAACAATCCTCTTGAAATCGTTTTGTTTAAAGATCCTAATAATTTTTTTTTTTCAAGAATTTCAAAGGATCAACAAAAAAATTAATAATAAAAGAAAACAACAATCGAAATGCCCAAATATCAAATATTAAAATTTTGAAATGGGTATGACAGTAGCTAAAAAATCCCTAAAATTTAAAGTGGTAATAAAACGTAAAATTCATTTTAAAACGCAAAGAATATATTAAAATTTATCACTGTTGGTGTTATCTGATTTGAACAAAATGTAAATGTATAATCACAATTATTATGTGTTTCAACATGTCGAAATCAATTTTATATGAAATGTCAAACATTGAAATAATTCGAGTTTATAAAAAAATATGTAAATTTGTGATTTGCATTATAAAATTGATGTAATATTATTATTGAATTTGAGCTATGAATATAAATTGTTACAAAAATTGTAAACTAGCTAATAATGAAATTGATATTTTGATGAATTTTAAAAATTAAAGATATCGACAAACTTCAAGTATTTGTAAACAAATGCTTCCAGATAATATGGAAAATATTATGGGCCAAAAAAAGTAACAAACATTGAAACCTGATGAATTAGAGAACAAGAACTTATGCGAAGAAGAATTTAGAGATGGATAGGATAGCTAGGATGGATGGTTTTCGATTTATTTGCTGCCAATATTTATCTATAAAAAAATGCAATATTATGTAATCTCTAAGATGGGCAAGAACGTCATTAATATGCAACTGATATTAAATCTTATCAAAAATAAGAGTTCTAACTAAAGTTGGCGAAAAAGGATGGTCAGTACACGTAAATCACATAATATGGAAAATATTTCGAGTATTTCGCGAGGATTGTCGGATTCAGTTAGAGTTTCTAACTGAATTTGTAAAGTAATACAAATTATCCAAGAAATGGAATAGTGTTGATTTTGCTTGGACAAAGCGTACCTAACATCCTATTTGACTAATTTATACACTTTAACGTGATATAAAGCAATAAATATTTAAATAAAATATTTAAGTTTCTTTACAATAAATATAATATATCCTTTTTTAAAAATTACAATAAAATCAATATATAAATAAATTTTTTAAAATAAATTATTACAAAAGTTAAAATTAATTTTATAATGAATAATAATCGAATACAATATTTTGTAATCATTTTTTCCAAGAATTACGATTATAATTGTAACTTAATACATTATTTTATAAAGTTTTGTTCTTTTTTTTTATTAATATTATTTTAATGGGATTAATTTTCCAATTAATTTAATCTACCAATATCAATAAAATTCATGTATAACATAAATTATGTCCTTTCAGATCATAAAATCGTTAATATTATTATTTAAATAAAGTAAAATCACCACAAAATTATACCATCAGATAAAACCGTCCATCAAACCAGAAAAAATTAATATCTTTAAAAAAAAATCTTTATAATAATAATTAATAAAAATAATATACATTTTTTTTTAAACAAAAATATAAATTATATTACTGTCATGATTACATAAATTCAATATAGATTTATGATTTTACCTATCTATCCATGTTGGCCCATATATCAAGGATTATAAATAATTATTATTTTGTTGATGTGGTTTAAAATTTCACATTTTTAACCATCATTACATTAAAATATCATCATGAAATAAATTGTGAAAAATATTAAAAAAAATTCAATTAATATTATAAATTTATTATATTATCGAATAAATCATGAATGAATTTTTTACTAATTGATTTATTATTTAATGGGCCAAATTATTATGTTAAGATATGTGGTGAAGTTTTTTTGATATATACCATTTTTTTACAAAAATTATGTCACCATGTTGCCATTATGTAGTTAAAATCTCATACGCTGCTTCCGATTATGCTATATTATCATATAAAATTTAGAGTTTTTTATTGACTTAAAGTGTGAAGAAATTGAACATATTCTTGTAATTTTCACTTAACTCACAAATTAAAAGAAATAATTCATTTACATTTGAGAAATGGAGTGAACCATTTACCCAAATAAACTTCTTCACAGCAGAATTTCGACATACTCTTAATTAGACAAAAAATAACAATAATTTTCACCGAGTTTGAGATTTTTTAAATCACATATAAAAAATATTAAGAAAATTCACAACGAGCGCGGACGGCACATACGAAGTATTTACGTTCAATCAATCAACATATTCGTTGTCTGTATAGTGTCTATCGTATCAGCTTAGTCCATTTCGTTAGTCTTGTTTAATTGAAGCATTTCATATATAAATATTTTATCACATTTTAACTACAAAATCATAAATTTGTTACTATCACGTATAAGTAAATTAATTCGTAAACTGTACAGTTTCTATTTATTTTTTTCCTAAACGGGGAACGCAAAAAAAGTACTCCAACGTTATCGATTTATAATATGTTTATAGCCCCCATCACTACCCCCAAACATAATAGACATAAAGAAACTTAGGATGTTTGAAGTAGCCATATTTTCCAGTTCTTTGTAGTCAGGAAACCTTTTCGCAGAAGATGTTGTCTTCTTCATGCGACTGCCTCACAAGTCACAAGTAGTACAGAATGTGTTCTGGTATTTCTTTCTGATTTAGACAGAGACGACAAATATCTATTTGAGATAAACGCTCAAATGACTGTGTCTTGTCATGAGACGTGTTAGGGTGTCCTTTTTGCTGAGTATTATTACAGTTTCTATAAAAATTATTGTTCCATTTACAAATTACTCCGCCATCAGAACAATTTGTTCAAGTAAATGAATCACACCTAACATTTGGAATATATGAAAATGAAAGGGAATTTTTTTATAAATCAAATTTTTAAAAACTTTTAACGAAAAGCGAATATAGTTTAAAAGAAAAACACTTTTCAAAAAATTTCATCAAAAAAAAATCTAAGCTCAGTTATTTCAAAATCAAATCCTTTTTTATACCATTTTTCTTTATACAAAAATATTTAAATAATATAAAAAGTTTTATTCCTTTTTATAACAACGTTTATAAATACAGGACCAAAAAAAAAGGAATTTTTATTTTGTTTATAAACAAAAGTTTCAAAACATTTTAATAAAAAACACACAAATACACACAATTTTAAATGTGTAGTAATTTTAAGTCATACTTGTACAATATTTTTTACATTTTATTTAAATATTTTTATATAATGTTGAAGGTTTACACTTTGTTCTATACGAAGTTCAAAAGTTAATATCTTAAAAATGTTTGTATTGCAGGTTAGGCAGAAAGAACTATACAAAATGAATCACGATGCAAATATTCATATAAAATTATACCATAAATTTATATACACTTTTACTATACAATTCTATCGAAAATATTTGGTTACATTACGAAATCAAAATCGGATGATTATAAGGTATAAAAAGTACAATAAAATACATTAACTAAACCTTTTAAGTAATATTTTTTTTTATAAAAAACCTCCTAGACACTTTTAACTCCTTAAAATATATGAACACAAAAAACATTGTCATTATATACTTCAAAATTACACATAAAATTCATTGTAAACACCATCTATTTAAGTACAACCCCACTTGCCCAGCCCAATCCACAATTATTGTACACATAATTTCATAAGGATTCAACTCCAATGATATTTTTTTTTTGTAAAAGAAAAGGATATTTTATATTTTGAATATTAACAGAAATTCATTTTTATAATGTAATCTGGAATAATATTACAAGAAAATTTATATGTATTTAAATAATTTTGTAATGAGAATAAAAGAGTTTTGTATTAAGGAAAAGTTGGAGTTTGTTTGAAATTACATAATGAAATGAATAAAAAATATTCTTCCTCTTCCAATGGCGCTACAGCTCATATCGAGCCTTTGCCTCTTTTCCTTAAAATATAGAGTTTTCGTGACATTTTATTGTAATTTGGTTTATATCGATTCCGAACCATAAGTTTTTTTATAGCGAAGAAACTTTTAATTGCAACAAGCTAATGAAATGACTTTTAATAGTTAGACATTTTTTGTTAGAAAATGGTCTCAACCGATTTTTTCCAGTCTTGAAAATCATAATTACATATTGGAAATTACTGATTTGAAGCTGAGACTACGACATCAATATCATGGTCTGGAATTTGAACTGGAACCTAATGCATCGCGGCTCAAAATATTATTTGAAGACATCTAGTTTCCGCCAATCAAAACTGTATGTGAATTTTTGTGTTTCTTGATTAATTATTAGTTTTCTTAAAGCAATTGTTCACCAGCTATGACAAAGCATTCCCGGGATAATCCTTCCCAGGATATTGCCGTATATTCTCACTTAAAATTAGTGTTGTATTTATAATTTTCATAAAACAGGAACTTTATTTCTTTGATATTTAATTGTCGTAAGTCGAACTTAATTCTAAAGACTATCCACTATCAATTTTGTACCCTATGCTAAGCAGTTCCACAGATTGCTTTAAGAAATGAACTATTTTTTTTAGTTTATTTTTAAAATATCATCTTAATTTTTTCAGGATGCAAAGCTACTGGACTTTTAATCCGACTATAATCTATAAGAATATTTAAGTTTCTAGTTAGTTTTAACATATTCAATTAAAAATCATTCTATTAAATACAAAAGTTTAGTTTTAATATTGTTTTTTAAAATTTTAAGGTTTTACTTTTGGTTTGTTGGGAGGACAATATTAAACTTATAGCTAGATTTTCTATGATATTTCTAAATAAACACTTATAATTTTCACAATTTCTATATATGAAGTGTAAATTATTGTTTTAATTATGTCAAGATACAAAAGCGTTACAAAAAAAATTTTGTTCGTTTTTTGTTGGCTGTTTTGCTAGGTACGGCAGAATAATTCGAGATTGCAATTATTTAATTGCTTGCAAACAAATTTACACTCAAATAATATTGTGGTACTATATGAAATTATAAATTTATTGAAGAATTTTTACAATTCATTTGTTTTAATATTTTATATTAAAATTTACATTATTCAAGAATTCAATCAAATTAAAATCATAAATATTATTCTGATTATTTGTTAATTATTTAGCTACATCATAATAAATTTTCATTATTTAATTAAAATCTTCAATTTTTGATTGAATTTCATATTACAAAAAATATAGAAATTTTGATATATTCAATTAAAATTGAACTGATTGTAAAACTTTTGGATGAAGGAATTTATAATTTGATATTAAGTTTTATTAGTAAATTCGAATATACGAAATAACATCAAACGAAAGTAACATCAAAAACACTTTTTCAATCTTATATGATAATGAAATATAATCAAAAAATGCAAAATGAAATATAAAGTTAAAAGGCAAATGAATTAATAATAAAATTCTAAATGAAATAACGATAAAATAAGATGAAAAACACACAAGCCATTATGAAATAACGTCTAAAAATAATAAATAAGGCTTTCTTCAAAAGTATGATCGGCTAGCACATCACGGATACACATAGCTGCCGGCAAGGTTTACATTATTTTGCTATTTTTGATGGTATTTCGTTTGGCGTTATTTCGTAGAGCCCAAAACAATGATTCAAGAATGATAAATGTAATTGAATAAAAGCCATAATGTTAAATATAGAAATTATGTAATATTCATTTTATGGATTAGTTGATGGTGTACACCACTTGCAGGATATGTTTTATAAGATAATTAGAAAAAGAAATTCAAATGTTTAATAAATTTGAATAAATGCTTTCGGATATAAATTGTTAGTCCCATATATAAATTATCAATTCACTAATTAATGTTAAAAATTATATTTCAACAAAATTGAATTTACTTTAATATAAAAAAAAACACTACAAACATTTAAAATACATTTTCATATAACACTTTACATAAATATTTTTAATAATTTATTACAGGTCATAGTATCTGCATAGGACATGTTAATTGTTTTAATTTTGCTACAAAAATAAAAAATTCTTAATTAGTTTTATTTATTAACATTTTTATGGTAATTATGCACATTAATAATATAATTTATTCATTTAATTAATTATTGTAATTGTAAACAATTATTAAAATAATATATTTACAATAATAATAAAAATTTAATTATAAATTTAAAAATTCAAATTTTTTTATTCATATAATATTAATAAAAAAACCTGTATGAATATTCAGAATATTACTGGTTTACAGGTGATAACAAACAGTAGCCCATTATTTGATCCTTTAAATTAAAAAGTTTCTACATGTTTTCACCTTGATTTCATAACGAATCTAATGAATTCCATTATATTTACATGAAATGCTCCAGACTATCAAACTGATGATTACAAATAGAATATCCTAAACCTTCACAATATATTCTACTAGTCCAATTTACTACTGTGCTCGACGTGAAACCTAGATAGTTTAATGATCCTAATTAGTCGTAAATTATTACTACTTAATGAACCAATGTTTACATTAAAATCTATTGGTCATCAATGATATTGAAGTTATGAATATTCAGATTTTTTAAATATTGAATTTGATTCTTATATAATCCCAACAAATCAAATACCAATTGATGGATTTCGCCTACTAGACGTAGATAATCGAATTGTTTTACTTATAAAATCACAAATTCGAATTTTAGTAACAGCAGCTAATGTTATTCATTCATGAACAATTCCTGCATTAGGAGTAAAAGTTGATGGAACTTCTGGACGATTAAATCAAACCAAATTCAAATATGACAGGAACCAGTTGTAACCCACATAAGATCATCAGTCCTTTTATGGTCGCCTTATATATTTTCTTTGGTTTCGTTTCATTCATTTCATAACGCACATATGACACAGAATTTTGAAATTCTAAGAGTTTTGTTCATAATATATGACTATGACCTATACCTCCATTTTGTGGCTCTTTTATGAATTTACATTTACAAAAATTTCTTAAAATAAATTACATCATTTTATTAAGAAGATAATTAATTACTAAAGTTTAAAGATTATGAATTATTTTCTATAATAATTCCTTATAACTTTTATAAGTAATTATTATGTTACATAATTAAAATATTTATTTTAAATCCTGTGATTTAAATCATTAATTATTTGTTAATTTTATAATATTTACAAAACAAAAATTCTTAATACAAGAATGTATAAATATAAATATAACAATTTAATCCTATCATTTTAATATTCTAATGCAATTTACTAACGTAGTCAGGAGGATTAATGAAATATAATAAAGTATTATTTAGTCTTATACTTAATTGTCCTTTTTTTGTTTTTGTTATAATATAAAATAACAAAAATAAAATGAAAATAATTTTGAAATATATACAATTTGTTACGTAACTCTTTTCTATATTATTACGTTTTTGTGCAGCTGTAGATGAAGGATAATATTTATTACGATTATATTTCATATCCTTCAAGTCAACTTTATCGTGTGTATATGAGTATGTATACTAATAAATCTTATGGGATATGATAGAAAATATTATATACATACATAAAAAGTATATATCTTTTAAATATTTTAAACATTTTGATCCAATTTTAAGTATTATACATAAATATTTAGAATGTGGTGGCCATGTGGTAATGGTTTTAGTTAAGATTAAACAAATAATTTAACTAAGATGGAAATTTTTCTTTCAAACATTTTTAAATATAAATAAATTGTACTTTAGAAAATTGTTATTTAAATAAATTTTATGAAAATATAAATACTAAATATATGAATTGAAAATATAAAGAATGTAATTTTTTTCAACTTCTTTCTGGCTTTTCATCCATGTACGTATAGGAACATTGCGTAATAGCCTAACAATTTATGTTAATTTAATGAAGAAAATGACTTTAAACAATATATATTTATTTAGGTTTAGGTTTAGTATAAAGGTATTCCAGATACAATCCTACTATTCAATTTGTATTCCCTTCTAATTATGCATCTCTTACCAAATTCGTACCGTTGATAAAACAGAGTACAGCTGATGACAGCCGCCACGTTTTAGATTGAACTATAACAAAGCATATGCGAGGTGTCAAACTCATTAAGTTGTAAACGTGTCAAAGCCACATAGTATCATACTAATCTAACACAGTTGAGTTATAATTTTTTCTAAAAAAACAAAAAAATCATGAGGAAAAATTCATGAAATTTGGTGCACAGGTTGGTGTGCTTTGCTACGCATGTGTCTATACAGATAGAGGTCAGCAGCTTTAAGGGTTCATGCTGTAATTCCCGATTAATATTTCATATGTTCTAGACTAGAACATACAGTAAAACAAATCAGAGAACTGTTAAATACAAAACAATTTAGGACATAAATCAATGTTGAACTTAACTACGAGTTATCTGGACTAAAACAAATAATGTTAAATATGATGAGCATAAAATTAAGGCTATAACAGTCACAGTTCTTTTATATATGCTTTACTAACTTCATTCTTTTTTATTTCTAGATTTTTATTGGTTACAACTAACAAACAGAGCCAAATATATTTAGTTTTTCAAAAATACCAACAACATAAAATTATAAATTCCATATTTAAATATCACAATAAAAATCATTCTATAAATAGGAATTTTTCTAGAAATATTTATATGTAACTAAAAAACTAAAACAATCCTTCAAAATATTTAAGAAGATAAATTCCTCAATAACAGAACTACAATAAACATAAAATCTTTCTATTAAGTACAATTTCCATGGACAAAAATGTTCTTTAAATAACTAAAAGATAAAAATTACAAATGAACAACAACAGAAACTTAGAAATTGTCTGGAATAGTGAATGAATCCTTCCATTCAATTTTATATAATAATTCAGAAGGATATTTTTTATCAACAACAACAACATAAACATAATAATTTTCATTTTTATAGAATTTTTTTAGTTTTACAAACATTATATAAAGATAAATTTAAATTAAACTTGTAAACTTGAAATCTTTTAATAATAATTTTGCTTATAAAAACAGAAAAATTGTTATTGTAAAATTGAGATAAAAATATTGTTTTAATATGAAAAAGTAAATTTTATTTATATGTTTTTCATTTTATGTATTTAAAATAAAATATTATATTAAACAACAAGGAAATTACATTATAATTTTTATAGTAAAATTGTTTTTATTATCTATAATTGAAATCGCAGTTATGCTCGAAATGATTTCCACAAAAAGATTACAAATAATAGAATTCTTGTAGAGCATAATTTACAATGTAATACTATTAAAAATTTGACTTAATTTGTCGCATAATTCTAATTGGATAGTTTTACTAAGTTTGATACTGTAGAATATTTATTTAATTTTGTTTATACGATTAATATTTCAACCAGCATATCACAATCAGTAGTTAATTAACCAATAGCTTTACTAATATATTTCTTAAATTTTGATCAATTATTAAGAAGTATAGATATGTTAGGAAATACACAGTAACATAAAAGTTGAAGATAGTCTCATCGCCATTAATCCGTAACGACGTCTTCAAAATCGCCATTAAACCATAACGACGTCTTCAAAGTAGGCTTTATTCCAACTATTACGATGAACAATATAACCGATTCCATATAATTTCTTATATATTTTAATTATTTTTTGACAGTTCACAGAACTGACAGCAATGAAATTAACTAAATTAAATTCACCAATGAATATACCACCAATTGGGGGGTTGATATTATCCCTTTCTTATTTTAAAAAAAGGCATTTTATACCCTTTTACTATTCAATAATTCTCTAATTAGTACAAGTTTCTATACAACCTCCAATCATTAAAATTGTGAAGGTAGGTAGCAGGATTCGTAATATTTATTATGCCTTCAGAACTTTTTCTTAGCAAATCAATATTTTCTTAGATTTTAATTAGACTTGAATACAAAGAGTATTTATTTAATAATTATGTCCATTGATCCTAATATAGGGCAACGTCGAAAACAATCTTCTGCAGTAAGATTTTGATTTTATTGTCGATTTTTCTAAAAATACAATTTCGCAATTCTATTATTAAAATATTCTACTTCTGTCAAGGGGCTATTAGGTAAGAGGATAGAATGATTCTAATATATCTATAGAACTTTTTCTTGCTGACCTGTAACCCTTGAAGTAACTCTCTACATTATTATAATATTCAGTTATGCACTGATTAACATTAAATATTTCAGATTTTCATCGGTTACGATTGATTAAATTTAAATAAAATGTAATATAAAAAATGTTATCAAATTCTTCGGATCCCATTATGAGTGTTGTCTTAACCTTGATTGTCAAAAATATGTTTTTGATTAATAATTTTTTCAGCGCATGTTATGAAAACAATACATGTGCGCTGCAACATCTCGTAGAACCGCTCGTTAGATTTTAATAAAAATTTAGCACACAGGTTTGGTTTGTAAAATTTGTGGTAAGTACCTTGAATGGATCGATGGTAAAATTTCCGATGTATAATATTTAAATTTCATGTACTCTAAAGTTTATAGTAATTTATTTTCTTTGATTTTAGTTATATTTCACACACAAAATTGATTTAGTCATCTAGTATTAGTTGGTACTCCTAAAATTTGGAGTCTGTACCTTAAACGGGTTCTTGTATAGACAGTTCTAGTTTCGGATTCGATTACGATGAAAATTGGTTAATTGTTCTATTCTTGCTTGTGTCTATAAAATTTATAGTCCGAAGTTTCGGTTGGTCTCTATCACAATTTCATATTATATGAAATATATTATTGGTGTCAAATTTTGAAATCAGTGTTTGTATAGCAAAGGTATTGTTAATTACAATAACAACGTTGAACCTAACTACGAGTTATCACCTCACCCTAGTAACCAACCTTTTTTTTAACAAGAAAAGTTAAATTATGACATAAATTCAAAAATTTCTTATAGGAACGAACATTAAATTGCCATATTTTAATAGCAATTTATATTACAAAATTAAAAATTATATTTATTACGAAAACAATTTTGTAAAATTTGACAAACAACCAAACCTAATTAATTACATTTTGATTTGTACCTATTTATAAAACCTCGGTATTTCAGTTCTATAGTCTGTATTTACCACTCCTTTATTTATTTTTTTATTTTTTTGTTCATTAACAGCGGAAATAAAATTTAAATAATTTCCTGTAAAATTTCAAAAATTTATTCTTTTGTGCATCATTAAGTCATTAGGCAACATAACTAACATTATCGTTATTTGTTTTTGCCATAGTCAGAATTTTCAAGATTTTCCCTTAAAATATTTCGTTTTGTTTTTTTTTTGTTAATAATATTTTCAAAAATTTATATTAAAAATTAATTTTTCTTTTTTTTTTGTATAATTTCGCCATAGTTGTTAAAATATGAAATTCCCGGATAAGAAATTAGACTGAGACTAATGACTTCCACAATTTTTCTGTTTCTTTTTAAAAAAAAAAATTATTTGTGTCAGAGAGTTATAATATTTTGAAATGTTTTATATATAGAAAAATCTTTTAATAATTTTTATTAATGATTTATTTCAAGTTCTTTGATGCGTACTACGTATAATAAATACTACATAGAAATAAAAAAATTACGAGAAAATAATTTTCTTGGTTTTGCCCTCAATCTTTTTGATTTAACTTATTTTCCATTTTAAATATAGTTTTTCTTATATAATATTTTCAATGTGAAAATTATTATATTTTTCTGGGTATAGAAAATGGGAAATGAACTTGATTTATATTTATATGGAACAAGGAAAATTGAGGATGAAGTAAAAAGTATGTTTCAATTTGTTATGTTGCTTAGAGTGCAGTGAGAAAAATAATTTAAAAAAAATATTTATTATAATAATTTATTATGAGTTTTGATTTTAATAGAGAAATAATAAAATAGAATTAAAAGAAGCTATTTTTTTTAAAAAACAAGCTTGTTCATATGAAAAGTTATGTCACCACAAATGTCAAAAGATTGAAGTAAATTAATTTTATATGTTTTAAAGAAACAATTTTCGTCCAGATATGAAACTGATACAAATGGCACTGATTATTTTTCATTGTTTTATAATAAATGAAACTTTCAAATTCACTTTTTTTAAGTGGTTATGATTTTTATTTGCCAGTCAAAATTCAAGAAACTGAAAATACGTATATGAGTTGTAAAGGGAATGCCAATCATCCCTTAATTTTAAATTTTATTTTTATTTTAGCATTTAATAAATCGTTGATTCCGATAAAAGATGTCGCTGTATCGTTACAAGTAAAATTGTAATTTAAAAGGAATCAAAAAATTTGTGACCTATAGTTCCTTAAATTTTCAGAAGCGTTTAATAGAAGTACAATAATACCTGGAATTGAATAGAAACACTGTTATCGTTGATTCATTAATATGGGGTGCATGTCGAAAAAATCAGCTGCTGTAAGCTTAGTAATTTGTTGTTTAATTTCGAAATTTTATAATTTTATTATTAAAAACTTTAAGAAAATTCGATCTAAAAATCTTATCTATTTGTCTACAAATATATTTTACAAAAACTTTCAAAATTAACATTAAAGTTTTCAATTATTTATACTCACTTTTAAAGTTTTTTTTGTTTTTATTGAACTGACAAACAAACTTTAAATTTGTTAAATAAAAATCTTATAATATATTCTACAGGACATTTAAAAGGCATTCAATTTTATTCTACAACTAATCGAAATTCTGTCCATAAATTTCAAAATTTAAATAAAAATATTTCGTTTCGTTCCAAGATTCCCACTAAAACTTTGTGTGGAAAAAAACTATACTTCCAATTTAAAGTTTCATATTAAATTTTCACAAATTTTCTTTATAATCATAATATATTTTCGATACCATCACATCACATATAGACAATATAATATAAAAAGTGAAAATGATGCCATAAGGCATAAAGCTAATTAAGAAAATTTCTACATAAATAATAGTGAAATTTCTATTATTACATAATATATTTAAACATGATAATGAGCCAATTTAAAAGGAATTAAATTTTACAACCTGACATGCAAAATTAAAGTTTGTTTAAATAAAATATATGAAAATGATTTATTATGTATTTATATAATATTTTCATATAAAGTAAATTTTACATAATTTAAAATCTTTCACACGCACCAGAAAAATTATACTTTCATTTATAATTAATTTGTCAATCAATGATAAAATTTACTAATCACTTTTTATTAATATATAATAAGTCAATTAATATGACAGTGTTTTGTAAATTTCTTATAATTTTATTTTATATATAAATTTGTAATTAGATTTTCATAACTTTTAGAATTTATGATTTCTAATTTTAAGTTATTTAAGGATTTTATTTGTTATGATTTTATGTCATAAATAATTCCGGATTATAATAAAGAAATATTAGAATCATTATCATATTGTTGGCACCATTTACAATTTACATCAATTAAAAACTGGTGTCTATCAATTTTATAATAAAATAATTTCATGGCAATGGTCAATATACAAATTCATTTATTTTCAAAAAAAAAATTGTAATCAACATAATTTTATTTTAAACTATAGTTATGTAACTCGAATTTAGTAAACTCTGACATTAGCTTAAATTATTGCTTTTTTATTCATTATTTCCCATAAATAATTATTTTAGTTATGCAATTTATATGTAATCATAAATTTTTTATATATATGTTTTATGTGGTTTCAACAAATATCATGAACAAAAATTTCTATTTATCATAAACCAAAAAAAAAATGTTGTTGCATAGAAATTTGATTTTTGTATAAAGTTAAAAAAAAATGATATATGTAAACTATGTTACACCACATTATAAAATATTAATATGGAAAATTGTGGTGAAAATTCAAGTAGAACACTTGTTTCAAACACTTATTTTAAAGTTATATTATTGAAAACCGCAAAAAAGAAATGGTTTTTATGATGTTGATATCAAAATTATATATTTAAAGCAAATAGGGTCGCACAAAAATTAAACATATTACAAAATCATAATAAAATGTTAATACAAATACATAATTCAATTATTTCTTAAATAAAAGATTATGTTTAATATAAAATGCAGTGTTATGCTACGTAGAATACATCATTGTCTACGTTAGACTAAACGATGTAAATTATAAATATTGAATTGATTTTATATTGTCGACATTGTCTACACGTAAACTATGAAGTAAACAATTCATTATTCTCTATATTGATAAAATTCTTACATTCTTAACAATTTTTATTAAACGTATGTTGCAATACGTTACACTAACATAAAGTGTAAAATATTGCTACGAAACGTTATAAAATTTTCCGTTCTGTTTCATAACGAAACGATTTTTCTTTTAGTTATTCGTTTTTTTTACAGGACAACGTTATAACCGTACGAATTAATTTTTTTTTTTTGTTATTTGATACTCATAACGTTTTAGAAATTTCAATTCCGTTTCATAACGAAACGGAATAAATTTTTATTATTAAATTATTGATACAAATCCTAAAACCAAGTAGAACTTCATTTGCTGTTTAAGTAATGAACTAATAACTTTGCATTACATCATAGTCGACATTGTCAAATTTGTTTGTCTACAGTCTACACTATTGTCTACTCTAAAGTGTAGACAATAAAAGTCTTCTGAAGTATATTACAAATTACATTATAGTTTCTTAAAAACTTAACATAATTTTTATGAATCCTTTATAATATTTTGCTTAAACTAATTTAATTTTCATATAATATATATAATGAACCAATTTTACTATATACTTTCTATAAAAAATACAATTTTTCTTCTTTATGAACGATTAAATTAATAGCGTATACATATTTAAGGATATTGTACTTAGTCTTAAGTTATAATAATCTTAATAAGAAGGAAATTTGTATAACAAATTTTAAGACTCAAAAGAAAAGAAGAAATCGGAAATTCATGTCATTTTTATATTAACTTAATAAAGATTGTACTATTAAAAGTTAACTAATAAACTTAATAAAAACACGCAATATTATCGTTATATAAAAATCTTGTTAAGTAACTCATTATTAAGACATATTTTATTTATTATCCTTTGAATTGAAAATTGTTGTACAGTGTGTTTTAGATTTAATAAACAATTATTTCAATGTAATATGTAATTTTAATCTACTAAAAACACCTCACTTAATCATAACCAATCAGTTTTTGATCGACCAATGATTTGTTTATAATTTTTAAAAGGATGTTTGTAGAAAAGTTATTATACATGTCATTAATTTCCCGGAAAAGTTACGGAATAATCTAATGAGGTTTGTTCTTAATGGACGTAAGTATGTTGTTCACGATCTTCCATGACTAATTCATCTCTTTCGTAACTAATTCATTTCAAAGAGCATTAACTATTCCACTTAGAACTTTTTGAATCATTTGAGCATTCGTTTTCTTAATACACCCCATATATAAATTAAGTCCAGACAGTTTTTAATATTTTCTTATACATATATCAAAATTTTCCTCGGCATTGATAGCTCAGTATTCTAGCAGCCAGAACATAATTTCTTATATTTTATTTATTATAATTAAAATCTGATTTTCTTACTAAAACGTCTGTCCAATATGAAATTTAATGAACGATTAAGCGATAGTATGATCAACATTTTGTTAAATTATAGAAAGGTTCATTTTATCATATACAATTCTAATATTGTAAGTTGAGATATTACGAGATAAAAAATACACCTTATCATTTTTCATATATAAAATTTCATCAGAATAAAATAGATAAACTATCTTTCTAACAAACTAAACTAGATTTACTTAATTTTTACTATAAAAATTGTTTTCTACTGGCAACATTCCAAACAATTACTTAGAACTTTTTCGAATAAAAAAATATATTTACTTTTTGCAGCAGAAAGTTTCGTAAAAACATATTTTTTTTCAAGGATTATCGATTTCGTTGCCAAGACTTTTAAAGAATTTTAGTTTATTATACCAATATTATATGGAACGGAAGTACTTAAGAGTATATCACAATATATTTCGAGATTAATTATTTGGTAATTGACTATTCAATGAACTTTATCTAATTTTGGATCTTTGACTTTATAAAATTATAAAAATTTGAACTTAAATATGAAAATATAATATTGCAAATACTTGTTAAGAAACGTACGTATTTTTTTTAGCAAATAAAAATTTAAATATTTTATTTATTTATTTCATTTAAATTCTTATTTCACAAAAACAAATAAATTTCTTTAATTAATATGCTAGAGATTAGGAGTAACCTTAACAAATTTACACTAAGTTTTTTTATCAACAAATTTACACTAAGTTTTATTATATAATTAGTAATTTTAAGGAAAATATTTAAGAATAAAAAACCTAAAATGTAAACAAATTTCTAACCTAACTTAATGTAATTATAAAACTTATTACAGCTAAATTGAAATTTTAATGAGTAACTTTATAATTTTAAATTATATTTTATATTTATCCAAGTAGTGGTAGTGTATGACACCTGATTCAACTACAGACCGATCGATATAGCTCTAAGGTTATACTTACACAACATTCAATGGATACCAAACCAATAGTAAATTTTACAATTATGTAATTGTGCTTTTAACACTGTTAAAAATGATAAAAGTTGCTAGCATTTGCTAACAAGAAATGTATCACTATTAAAAGACCATAGCTTGTTCCAATTAAATGTTTCTTTACTATAAAGAAACTTATAATCCGGAATCCATATAAAATAAGTAAGTCCAAATTAGAAATTGCAATAAAATATCACAAAACCTGGAGAAGAGGTTCGATTAAGGCTATAGTGACATTTCCAAGAAAATTAAATTATATATTATGAGGTTGATATAGGTCTAAGTCTAATGGTTTCAACATTTGATCTCTATACACTTTTTACTCAAATTTAAGAGAAGTGATAGTTAAAATAGCTTCCTTTACTGCCCGATGTTGAGGTCCTTTCTTATAAAAATCATTTCGTATGTAGGTAGCATACAGCGTTCGTAATTTTTCGTAGAATTTGCTATTGACTTCCAATCTTTCAAGTATTAAACGAAGAATTCTACACTTTCGGGTAAAGTGTTTCTAAATCTCTTTTTTTGCCAACTTAAATGAAAGCTAATATTATCTGCTCATGTAAAAGCCTTCAGTTATGCTTGAAAATCAGTGTTTACATTGACTATGTATTTAAATGCTATATATAAAAAATTAGACAGACTAATTTCACTTTATTCAAAATGGACTGGAAGTGTCTGGTAACTGTATGAATTTTAGTTTCTAGCCCCCATAAAATATAAATTATGAAAATAAATACTAAATAAATATTAATATAAATAATATTTTTATTAATTGACATCATTATAGTACACAAAAATTATATTTTTTTCCAATACTTTAAAAAGTATTTAAATTATATTGAATCGCACATAAAAATAACTTTCACATATTTTTTTTGTATCAATTTTGGTGTTTTTTTGTGGACAAATGATAAAAACTTTACCGAAAATAACATAAATTTAAAGTCACATTTACCAAAACTATGATAATAGCACATATACAAACTTCTCAATTAAATATATAAATGCGAATTTTAATATCAAAATATAATAAACTTAAGAAAACTTACTAAAATAATGAATAAACTTAGACTAATCATAATACCAATAATGAAACTTATTGCCACACAATAAACTACATTATGAAATTATGACATATGTCATCAATTTTCTTATATTGGTTCAAGAATTGATCGACGTGGACATATTAGTAGTATAATTGCATAATAAAAGAATTATTTTTTAAAACTTAAGAACTGGAGTGTAAATTTATAATGGCTTAAATTTTCGTAAAAAAAAAAAGTGATCTCTAATCGCATTTTCTTAAGTTAATTATAAAATAAAATGTAATAACGAAACTAAGCCATATTCCCATAATGGCTTTACACTATACAATTTATATGAAACCACTAAACTTAAGGTTTCTTATGTTCATTATGATAGGACCAATAAATTCTACATTATTGTGTCTAATTAATTTATTATTTTTAATAGAAATTTATATTTATCGTTTTAATATTTTGTCACCATTTTACAAATCAATTGATTTTCAACAAAATGCACAAGTTCGAACCAATAAACATGATAGTAAAATAATATTGATTTTAAAAAATTATGTAATCTATTTTTATTACTTTAGAATTCATGTTACCATTAAAAAACATACTAAATAAAATAAATATTTTATTATGCAAATAACAACGAATTTACATATGTTTAACAATAATATTTAATTACCAATTTATCTTTTACAACATTTCAAAAAGTATTTTTTCATAAACTTTTATTTTAAATTTTAATTTAAAAAAATAAATAATAATAAAATATAAATTGGAAAAAGTATAAAAATAATTATTGAAATCGCATATAAATTTAAATTTATTTCAGTTTTCTTTTGAATTTAAATTTTACAAAACATATGATAAAAGTGATTAATTTTGTGGTATAATTCAAATATCAATTAATTATTTTATAACTCGATATGATTCAAGTTATAAACTATTTTATAATATTCATTAAAAATTAATCTACTTCATTCATAGAAATATTAAAAATTAACATATTTAAATATTGTAATTAAATTTAAATTAAAAAATTAAAGCTCATTAAAAAAAACAGACCAAAAAATTCATAGAAGGAATTTATATTAAACTCTGCTAATATTAATATTAGAAATCAGTGTTCAAACAACGAAAGTAGCTAGTTTTGTTTTGTAGTATGAGTAAAATTTTATTTATCCAAATTTTAATTGAAAGACATTCAAAATTCAAATTAAATTAATTTTGAAACATTTTATTATTCATGAAACATTCATTTTGTATCGAACAATTCATTATTTATTTTATATTTCTACTGTACCACTCCCCACAAAAAAGGTTTTGGTTTAGCTTCACCAGGTTGTACTGCAGCCATCCAAACAGCCATCATGACAAAGAATACGGTAAGGAAACGCATTTTTTTCAATTGATAATTCTTCAAAGTTAGTTCTACAAAAATATTTAGAAAATTGTATTAAAATAATGAAACTTAACTGAAAATTAATACTCACTATTTGAAAATACTTTTAATAATTAACTAAAATAATTTTTGTCCTGTCTTTTTATAGTAATTTTCGAACACTATAATAAATAACAAATTTTTAATATTATTGCAGTTGGTGTTTATCAAATTTTTCGTTTCTTTATTGTTTCATTAATTTATTTATTTACGTTTATGGTTTAGGACCTTAAAATTATGTTAATAACAAATAAAACTTATAGAATTTAGTATTAAATTTCAATGATAATGAAAATGAAAAATGATTAACCATCACTAAATAATGTGACACGTTATCAAAAACTATACATTATAAAAAAAATTATCATAAAAAATTATATGACATCATTCTAAAAAAAATGTTATCTCCAGTAAGCGATTATTAACCAGTATGAACATTCTATTAATAGGTTAATTACAAGCATTTTCTGATATAAAACAGGTACTGAAATTCAGATGATCACCAATAAGACCATTCACATAATCAGAATAATGATTACATTATTCTTGGTAATTCTACAGTTTTTACTATGACTTTTTATAGTAAGTATAATTATTAGAAAAAAAAAACATTATACAAAGTTTCTAGTATTTTATTTCGGTTAGTCTTTTTTTTTGGAAATGAAAAATGAAATACTCGTGCCTTCAAACTTTTGCTTACGTTAATATTTTTAATTAAATATAGCGAAAAATATATCAAATCCATAATGAAATTACCTAATATTTAGATAAGGAAATTAAACATTAATAAAATTATGAAAAAGTAACCTACAATTTCGATTTACTTTCGATTTTCTGTATTTGGATATTTTAAATACGACAATTATTTTTGTCAATATTTGATTATAACTTTTGGTCTTTTTCTTAGTACATAGTATAAATTTATTTTTTTATTTTTATAACAAATATTTATTAATTTATTCAAAATTTAATATTAGTCTTAAAAACAAATGAAATAATATTAACAAATTAAGCTTCGGCTACATAATCAGTTTAGTACCAATTCGTTCAGGAAAGTTCAAATTTTTGACGTTTTCATATATTTTGTATGTAAAATCGATCGAATCACAATGAAACAAATCAAAAGAGTTTGGAACAAGTGAAATTATGCGAATCCATAAACTGAGCTAAATGTCAAAAGAAATAAAATTTGACAGTTTTAAAAAAATATATACTTATAATAATAATATGTGATTTAAACGATTGTAATCAGCAATAAATGTGTAATTAATCAGTAATTAACATTTACTTATATCAATTTATTCATTCATAACTGAAATTTAATTATTTTCTTATATTTCAACTTTCAAAAATTACTATATATATAAAAAGAATTGAAAGTATCGGTAATATAAACATAAATTGAATTTTATAAACCAAATTCTGTTTTTACATGGTCCTTCGAAATAACACGGTTTATATAGAAAAGTGGTACTTTTAAACAAAGATGGTATAAAAAATTCCTTTGGGTTTTTATAAAGACTTTTAGCATAGTTTTTGTAGACATTCAAAATTCAAATTAATTTACATTTAAAACATTTTATTAGAAAATATATCCATCAAATATTTTTGTAGTAATTCACAATTCATTATTTGTTTATATTTCTCTATAATATGTAATTTATTTATTTAGTTTTAACCAGATAGATTATGTTTATTAACAGCATGATGACGAGCCCGAATATTATCCATGTACCTTCCAGCTTCACCAGGTTGTACGGCAGCCATCCAAACAGCCATCATGACAACGAATACGGTAATGAAACGCATTTTTTCAATTGATAATTCTTCAAAGTTAGTTCTACAAAAATATTTAGAAAATTGTATTAAAATATGAAACTTAACTGAAAATTAATACTCACTATTTGAAAATAATTAACTAAAATAATTTTGGGCCTGTCTTTTTATAGTAATTTTTGAACACTATAATAAATGATAAATTCTTAATGTTATTTCAGTTGGTGTTTTTCTGTGATAGATGTACGTGTTGTCAGCCAATTTTTTGCAATTTTATTTTAATTAAATAGATTTTTTAATTTAAATATTATTCAATAGAATAATTACAGTGAATCAATTTGGCAACGTGTATATTTCTTCTTTTTTGCATTTTATATTTAATTTTAATATTTCAGAGTCCAAATGAAATTACATTAGACATTTGGAATTAGAATAATGATACCATAGACGCATCAAATGAACTGGAAAGGTTCAATACTAAAATAATTCTTTTAGATACAATATCAAATGGTTAATGGGTTGGTTACTGCAAAGACTGCAATCGGTATTTTATTAAAGTATGTAGAATGTCGTCTTCCTTGGAAGTGAATGAAGATATTAATTTTTGATTTTTAAAAATTAAGTGATTAGAAATAATAATAAAATTCTTTAAAATTTCAATGATTTCATTTTAATTTAAATTTTTCAATTGGAATAAAAATAATTAATTTTATATGGTATAATTTAAATATCAATTAACTATTTTATAACTCCTAAATGTTTAGATTATATTATTTTAAGGAGGTTATAAGTTCAAATAATGCATTGCCTCAATAAGCTAAATAAATTACATATAATCTTATAATATTGAATACTTTTAGCTTTTAGACAGGTAAAATATGAACTACAATTGTGGATTGAATTACTTTGGTCAGCTAGGAAAATAACACCTGGACACGATATAAATTAAACTCTAATAATTATCTTTGATTTATTATAAATAGTAAATGCTCATTAAAAATCATTTTATAATTCGTCTTCGAATAGAATTAAATAGTACATTGAAATCTTAGGAAATTTGTTTTACGTGCATCCACTTCGTAAAATAAAATTGCAAATAGTTTAAAAAATATTAATGCATTTCTTCAGTTATTTGTATTCTACTTAAATATTCATTAAATCGTTAAAATTAGCCTGATTTTTAAATTTCATATTCACGTCCTTGTGCTTTTCATACTATATCAAACTCAGAGTTGAATGTAATATTAAGTTTTAAATGATTAAGTCAATTTTTGTCTATTTATAAGTAGAAAGAATTTTGCAATGGCGCCGGTTACTTCATAAATAGTTTGTGTATTGAAAGTTTTTTTGTTAATTTTTTGTATTTAATACATTTTTGTTTAAAGCGTTTCATTATTAATGTTATAATTAACCAAATATTGTAAAAATATAAATGAATAAAGAATTGTATTTACCTGCAAGTGTTGATTATTATATTCTAATGTTACTAAAACAAATTAACTTTGACAGAAATACTAAGCGATGAAACATTTGGCATATTATTCTGAAATTGATTAAGCAAATATTTTTCAAGTATGTATTTTTTATAATTGGCTATAATAAAAAGTAGACTAAGCTCGCCAATATTAGCTAAGACGGAGTTACATCATACGAACATTTTCAATATTGCATGGTTCAAGTTATAAACTATTTTATAATATTCATTAAAAATTCTTTCAAATATTAAATTTACATATTATTTATGTATTTTAATTCAGGGAGGCATGTGTATTGACCCTTTTTGATATCATAGAAAGAATTCATATTAAACTCTGCTAATATTAATATTAGAAATCAGTGTTCAAGTAAAGTAGATAGTTTTAATTTGTAGTATGAGTAAAATTTTATTTTTCCAAATTTTTATTGAAAGACATTCAAAATTGAAATTAAATTACTTTTGAAACATTTTATTATTCATGAAACATTCATTTTGTATCGAACAATTTATTATTTACAATTTATTATTTAGTTGCCAAAAATGTTTATAGCGAGGTTCTGGTTTAGCTTCACTAGGTTGTACAGCAGCCATCCAAACAGCCATCACGACAACGAATACGATAATGAAACGCATTTTTTCAATTGATAATTCTTCAAAGTTAGTTCTACAAAAATATTTAGATAATTGTATTAAAATAATGAAACGTAACTGAAAATTAATACTCACTATTTGAAAATACTTTTAATAATTAACTAAAATAATTTTGGTCCTCTCTTTTTATAGTAATTTTTGAACACTATAATAAATAACAAATTCTTAATGTTATTGCAGTTGGTGTTTTTTTGTCAAATTTTTGCTTACGTAAATTGTTTTTAATTAAATAGAAATAGATTTTATAATTTAAAAATTATGACAATAAAAAAAATCCATGTTTTTGCATTTACTTAAAAAATTAAAAAATCCACGTAATTTTTTTTTTTTTTTTATTTTTTTGCACTTTATATTTAAATTTAATATTTCAGAAAGAGTCCAACTGAAATTACATTATACATTTGGAATTAGAATAATGATACCATAGATCGCATAAAATGAGCTAGAAAGTCTCAAAATAATATTAATAATGTATTTCTTCAGTTATTTGTATTCTACTTAAATATTCATTAATTCATTAAAATTAGCCTGATTTTTAAATTTCATATTTGACGTACTTGTGCTTTTCCCATTATATCCTCTGAGTTGGATATAGTCAGTTTTATAAAATCATATTGAATGTAATATTAAGTTTTAAATGATTAACTCAATTTTTGTCTATTTATAAGTAGAAAGAATTTTGCAATGGCGTCCCTGGTTACTTCATAAATAATTTGTGTATTGAAAGTTTTTTTTTTAATTTTTTGTATTTAATACATTTTTGTTGAAAGCGTTTCGTTATTAATGTTATCTCTAGCCAAATATTGTTAATCTATTGAATGTGTACCTTTTGACGTAGTAGATAACGAATGTATTTCTTTATGTTTCAATTTAATATTAATTTTAAAAACGTCAAACATTAAACAACTGAACAAATAATATGAAAATAAAATAAACAATTTATATTTAATTAAAAGTATTTTAGGTAGTGCTAGTGAGTATTCCATTTTAAACTAAGTATTTCATATTTAAATTCTAATTCTAATAAATATTTCATTAGAAAATAATACTTTGAAGAACTTTCAATTACTAAAATGCATTTCAAATATATATTTGTTTTCCTAATGGTGGCTTCCTTGACAGCTGTACAATATGTTGAGGCTCGAAATGCAGGTGGAATAGCAGCTGCAGCTCGTCATAGACGTGAAAAACACCACTGAAATGGTTATTTAAAATATAAATTTCTTGTAAATATTTTTGTAAAAATATAAATTAATAAAGAATTTTATATATACAAGTATGGTTGTTATTATATTGAAATATGTATTGATAAAAAAATGATTTCAAGGACATTGTTTGGCAATTCCCTTTTCTATAGGAATTGTTGCTAATTAGATGGGTGGAACGTGGAACACATTATTATTTACAAAATGTATAATATTTTAAATGACGGTCCAACTTACCCAATCAGAAGTGAAAATAAAATTTTCAATCAGAAGTGAAAATAACAATTATCCCGAAGAAAAATTATAAATAATAAAGATTTCAACAAATTTTTCGAAGGAAAAACTGAATAAATCCTCTAATTTGTGAAAAAAAAATACTTCTTGTACATAATTCATAATTTCATTAAAGTGATGGAAATGTTTTGGAAAATATATTTAGTTTCCTCTTGATAATCTGCATTTATAATTTAATTGAATTTACAATTTATCTTATTATCATCGCCATTTCGAAACTAAATTCCTAATTTAATGAAAATAGAATCCTGATGATTTTATAAATGCCATTTCTCATGATAAAAATTTGCATTTTAATGTGAAATTGATAAAAAAAGTCAAGATAAAAAAGAAAATTAGTAAACTGATTCAGCAACTTTTTATTAGGAAAATAAAAAGTTAATTTTTTTTTTAATAATTTTATTAAAATTTAATAATCAATTAAGTAAAAATGCAAATAATATGCGGCAAAGTAATACAATGGTCGAAAATATTCCAATTCACAGTACAGAAAAAGCTCACTTCAAAGAATGACCTATCTAGGTATCACGGTAGCAATGTGAGTGGTGTACAGCAGCCCTAGAAGTTATTATAAATTTACCGCCCAAAAAGAAATAATGACTGCAACCTACACGATGCAAAACTTCTCACCCACACTTCGCCCAAGAATTTGCTCAGAATAAGGTAAACTTATTTCTGGGAACATAATCCCGAAATACAATTTTGCAATACCATTCAAGGTAGTCACAACTGAACGCCTAGA
Source organism: Rhamphomyia laevipes (assembly GCA_963920725.1). Lineage (NCBI taxonomy): Eukaryota > Metazoa > Arthropoda > Insecta > Diptera > Empididae > Rhamphomyia > Rhamphomyia laevipes. Next base: position 54,851,647 of record OY987257.1, read on the forward strand.
CTAGTTAAACAACAGACATAAATTTGAGCAACGATCATTAATCTAGTAAACAGAAAAAAACGGGTGGGGGCTGGAGTATTTAGAGAAAGTTAAAAATGTCATATCCATGTCAGCCTAAATGAATAATATACACTCGTTCAAGTCATCGAACTATGTATCGCAGAGAACATCAGAAGAAAATAACGCGACCAAATCATTTATTTTCCCTTAGAAAGTAAAGAGTCACACTCACAACAGACCCACTAATTTGGGTGCCGGTACATTTGATGGATGGGTATCAGCGGATTCTCTAGCAATAAAACGGAAAAAAATGTTCATCAACTCAATACCATTCTGTGGAATACTACGAACTACGGCAGAATTGTAAATTAAAATATAAATGAATTCGTAAATGGAAAAACATTGAAACTCTGCACAAGGTAACAGGCTTGCCAAAAAAAAAGATTACCTATTCTCTCAGTTCCTTGATATAAGCAAATTTAGAGTGCTAATAATAACTGCATTATTTACTGGACTCTGTCTGAAGAAGCACTTATAATAAAACAAGTTGGTAACAATGTATACAGATTGTTCGAATATGAAGAGGATCATATTTTGTGGGTATGTGAAGTAGTAGCTTGATCCAGACTTCGTCACTTTAGACGCAGCTTTATTGACCCATTAGAACTGTCCTCAAACCTACTCATAAATTTACTGTAATTCTTTGAAAGTACTGATTTTTAATGGCTGCAGTTATTTGAGACAACAGGACGTAACTCTAAATCTTATCTGATCTATTTAATTGAGGGCAGTGGGGATATACATATTTCATATTCGTTTTGAAGTCTTATTCGGTTAAGAAAGGACTGTCAAATTTGGTCAAATTTCTTGTTAAATTAAAATTCCAAAAATTATTTATAACTTACTTTTGTAAATTAAAAAACATAATAAATTCCAAATATACCACCATACCACGTAGAATCTGCATAACATTATAAAGATGGATCAATAATATTAAAAATTTATTTCAATTCAATTGCACATTCTACTATAAAATGCATTAAAAATATTTATAAAAAATTTCCCATGTTAAAATTCATAAAATCTATAAAAATATTTATTATAAATTTTTGCAAATTATTATTATTATTTATTCAAATAAAATGTCAAAATAAAAAAGGTACATATAAAATTCATATTTAATGCAATTCATTTTTCTGGAATATTTTATTATGTCAAAATTTATTTTCATTAATTAATCATATTTTTTTCTTTTGGTTGTCACCCATTTAAATTTATCGGTCTATACATAACAAAATATAATAATCATAAATCATTTTTTATATAATTTTTGTATCTTGTCCATAATTCTCATAATAATATCCAGACATTTTACATATTTTCATTATTAAGAGTATCATAATTAAATAATAAGATTATTAAAAAAAAAAATTGTTAATTTTATTTTTTTATAAAGAAATGTTAAAATTTTCGTAATAAATATTTAATATATTAATTTGTAAGAAAATGTTAGGGAGGAAAATTTCATTAATTTCGTACTATTTTATGGCATATAAACTGCTTCTGAAATGGTGATTGAAGAATAAATGAAATCACAAATGACAGCACAATTTGGAAACAGACATTGGGAAACTCGTGCGGTTCTGTGCATCAACATGAATAATATGTATGAAAATTCCCAATCGAATGTTACTTATATATCTAAAGCACATCAATACATTTTTTGAATGAAATCATTGACTGAATGACTTCACTTTACATACAAAACATTCCAAATGTTGCAATCTCCCACAACGAACAAACGAACAAAAGATGATTCATGGATTCGTCCTGCAGCTGGATAATTGTGTAATCCTTAATCTTGCCGCGTGTATTATGGTAAAACCAATAGCTCGAAAGTAAACCGGTATTGATACTGGCAACATTCTACACCTTTTCCAATTATAATTCAGATTAATCAATTTTAATTCAGAAAGTATCAATTAATTGTAATTCAGAAAGCCTTAATTGTATTTAAAAAAACGACAATATTTATTAACTTTATAATTTTATTAACATTTAAGAATGGATTTATTTTAATTTAAATGAAACAAAGAATCCTAATCCAACAAAAAATAAACAATATTAAAAATTTACATAGAAGATAAGAAACTTATGGTTAATATTATTCTAGGTAATTAAAGCATTCAGACTTTCAGCAGACATTAAATTGCACTTAAAACCGACAGGCATGTCATTCATTGTTAAAGCTGTAGTTTGATGTACTTTACAATGTTGCACAGCACCAGCAGAATCACACCCAGTAATAGTGTTTTTAGTATCATCTATAATATTCTCCAAGTAGACCAATCTTTGTTCCATCATGCCAGTACATGCAAAGTTTTGAACCAAATATTCTCAATTACAATTGACGCTTTCTGAATTAAAATTGACTAATCTGAATTATAATTGATGCTTTCTGAATTACAGTTGGAAAAGGTGTAGTCATTGGTTTCTTCATAAATAGAATACCCTTTGTTTTTTTGGCATATGTCAATAATTTTATATTAGATTATATACTAGCCAGATAATTCCACTTTACGAAACCGAACATTTCCAAAAAAAACTTAAAATATTTTTTTTATTTTACTAGATTTTATAGTCCATTTTTGCTTTAAAATATGAAAATCGTTTGATAGTTTAGCGGTTATCTACCTTATAAACTGATGGATACAAAAATTTTTATTATTTTTGTTCTGACGAACGATGACATTTATCCCAATTATTACCATAAAAAAAATTGTCTACACGATTTTTTTATATTTTTATATTCATTTATTTTAACAAATTTTTCCCATATATAGAAAATTGACAAAATTATATTCTTCTATTTCATCTATTTTCCATAAATAAAATATTATGTTATTTTATCATTTGGGATGCAATTTAATGTTTGTTTTGTTCATAAATTTATTTTTACACATAATATTATCCTCTGCCAGTGCATAAAACTATATGAACAAATTTACTCTATAAAAGAATATTATAAAATGTTGTGTAAAACTTTATTGTCATGTCATGTATATGTCAAATTTGTCAACTGGAAAATATTATTTATGACGAAAATAACGTATAAATGGAAAATTATTAAAAATAAATATATATATATAAAAAGAAGAAGATAAGAAAAGCAATTTTATATGTCATAAATAAAAATAAAACAAAAAAATATTAACAAGTAAAGAAAAGGAAAAATTATGCAAGGAAAATAAATTGCATCACATCACATAGTAAATTTATTTGGTGATTTATAAATTTTAAAAGTTATAAAAAATTTTTACACAATTCTATTTTAAACATTTGTTTAATTATAAATTATTATCATAAATGTTTAATTATTATTATTTATTTTTCAAAATTTAGATTTATATATTTTAATATTAATAATTATCTAAATATATTAAACATGCCGGGCAACTCAGACTGACAACGGAAACAGCTTGTAGAGGCTGTTTTGCAGATGATGAGACAATTGAGCATCTTTTATGTCACTGTCCTTATATGTGCAATAAAAGATTAAAAATTTTCGGTTCTTATTTTGTAGGAAATTTAACAGAATTAAGCAGTGCAAAACCTGCTAAGCTGTCAAACTTTATAAAGGAAGTGGGATGGCACGATTCGTGGTGAAAAATGGTCAACTTTTCGTAAGGGGATACAATGAACCGTACGGTCCAGGTACGTGGTTTGACCGCTTCTCAAACCAACCAACCAACCAAGAGTATAGTATCCTTAAATAGTGTCATATGTTTCTCTACAGCTTTAAACATAACTTGTATAAAATGAGTATATTATTAGTTAAAGTTTTATTTTCTACAAAATATAGAAATCTTAATACTTTATTCAATTTATTTACTTGTAGTTTTGTTAAGTGTTGTAAACAGAGCTTAAGAAACTAATAAACTATATTAATTTTTCAAGAAGTGTCATTTGAAATTTTCGCACCAATGTTAAATAAAGGATGCCAATTTCATTATAGTGCATCATCATTTTTGAGATGATTTCGAAAGAACGCATATGCAATTTTATCTAATGTTTCAAATTATATGGTTTTATCTCAAATATTCTTGTTATGAATAAATTTATTTTAGACTACACAAAATTTCGAAACGAAAATCATAATTTCGAATCTATCACAAAACTACATCAAATTAAGCGTTTATAATTGCTTGTCGATATTCAATTAGTCCCAAATTACTTAACTTGACCGAAATACGAACTTTACTCCTAAATTGACCGAAAATCACTTTAAAAATACGCCAATCTCGGATTAGAAATAAAAATCTGATGTGCTAATATATTCGCTCAAGTGATTTTTCCTAAATAATAACTATATGAAAAAACAAGTAACATTCGTATTTCTAGTAAGGTCAATTTTCAATTTGTAATGCTTTCATAATTATTTGATAAGAATCGTATAATTTATTTAAAATTTTTGGGTGGATTTCATAGTGGAAGCTTCAGCCTTTACCATAGCTTAAGATTCGTTTTAACTTATTTTCTGGTTTTTCAGTGTAAGCTTAAGCCTTTGCTAAAATAACTTTTGTTTTAAGCGGCAGATGCGGAAGAGCTGAAGCTTCACTTTTGATATTTTTTATTATTGGTTTATACACACAAGTAGAAAATATACACAAACACTAACTCAAAAATTCAATGTAACATTAATTTTTATGATGCATTTTCATTCACGATAATATAATTTCCAATTAGAATATATACAATAATTCACAGTTTTTTGATTTAGCTAAGCTTAGGGACATTTTTATTGAGAAATCCAGTGAGCTTAAGTTAAGTTGCAAGTTTAAGCTACACAATTGGTTCAGTTAAGCTTAAGCGTCCATTGTGAAATCTGCCCTTTACATAAAACATAACTTAGATATAAATGATTCATTCAAATATTTCAACCAATTACAAAAATATATTTACTATTAAATTACATTTTAAAAAAATATTTTAATTTTTTTTTTAAATTTTAAAACACTCAATAATAATGTCTTAATATCTAATTGAATTTAAATGAGTAATAATCAAAAATGTCTCATTTATATAAAAATGTCTTCTTAACATCAATAGAAAAGAAACTAAAATGTATTTTTTTATTAACTCAATTCAATTGAATACTTCTGAACAATATTGCAGACTGAGAAGATTTCAATTTTCTAGTTTTTGCTTATTAAGGATATCTAAAGCGGATGTAGTTTGAATGCAGAAAGGTAAAAATAAAATTCATTGTTATTTTTACATTTATTCTATAAGTAAAACCAAACAAGAAAAGTACTTATTGTCGTCATACTGTGATGGGAATTTATAATAATTTGAAGAAACCCTAATGTGAAAAACAGCAATGTGAAATTCTATATATTTATTGATTTATAGACTACTAGACTACACACCTTTAATAATAATTTTTTTGTAAATAATTTGATATACAAATTGAAAGTGTTTATTTTATCATACTTTCAATTTCAAAGTATATAGTTTAGGAAAAAGATTGTAACTATAAAATATATATTATAAAACTAAAATTAAGAAATGAAAATTATTATATCTTGTTCACGTGGTGCGGAGTGGAGTGGACTGGATTTGTAAATCCGGTCGTAGTATGAGTGTTCACCTGGGTGTGGATCGTAGTAAATCTACCATAACGCATCTAGTGAAGACATGTTGAACTATTAATTAAAAAATCGTTTTTGTGAAGTATTTTTTAATTAAAAAATTGATTTTGTGCTATTCGTTTGCAATTTCAATTTGAAACAATAAAACAAATGTCAAAATCCACTCTACTCCACTACGCTAGTATTCACGTGGTACGGATTTGCAAATCCAATACACATCACTCCTTACATTTTGAGCGGAGTTGATAATCCACTCCATACTACATTTTTCGGTGTTCACGTGGTACGGATTTGCAAATCCAGTTCACTCCACTCCGCACCACGTGAACAAGATATTAGTTAATTCATTATATTTATTAAAAATTATTGTTATTGCACGGAAAGTTTTGGAAAAATATATTTTAAAACAATTTTAATTCATCCCTACAATACAAGCAACTTAAAGGCCAATGCATGTACTCGATTTAAATGTAATTCTTTTGCAACTACAATTAAAGCAAAACCAAAAACCACTGCACAATGAGAGCACCAACTTCAAGCCTCAACGGAAAACAAAACGTTTTTTATTACTAGCATTTTTCTAAAAACCGATATTTTACGGGTCAGCAGACTATCATTATTGAGAGTTTGACTAAGTTTTATGGAATCATCTTGAAAAATTCGCTTCAAATACAATGCAATTAATTATTTTGTTAAACTTTACTGAATTTTTGTAGAATACTGAAGTAATTGTATAGTAAAAAAGTTTAAATTTAAACGATACTGAATAATTTTTGGGTTATCTATATATTTTCTATTCAAAAAAAGGAATTTATTTCAGTATTTCAATTTTTTGTCAAATATTATCGATATGTTGAAATAGGTTGATATACAACAAAATTGTCAAAAATATTTTACAGAGTATAGATGAGTATTATTAAAAAAAAGCCTCCTATCAAGTTTTAAATATTATAATAATTTTTGTCACAAAACATAGTCCTTCAGATTTTATATCACAAAAAAAAGTCCTTAAATATTTATTTATTAAATTTAATTATGCCAGATTTTAAAACACAAATTATTGATGTATTAATTGTTGGTGCCGGTGTATCTGGATTAACAGCCGGTTATAAAATTAAACAAAAAGAACAATCATTAAATGTTGTTATTGCTGAAGCTGATTCTGATATTGGTGGTCAATTAAAATATAAAAATAGTGATGAAATTGGTGCTAAATGGTTTACAAAAGATCAATATCATATTTATAAATTACTTAAAGATCTTGATATACAAGTTAATCATAAATTACAAATTAATCAAAATAATGAGCTAAGATGTTGGGATATTGATAAAGGTTATTTAGCTAAATTTCGTTTATTTGAAATTGAAAGATTTATAAATAAATTAAATATAATATGTTTAAATTATTCACCAGGAAGGTAAAAATTTATGATATAAATGTAATTATATAAATTTTTAAGATTTATTTATTTTATTTATATATGTAGTTATAATTTAAAAGAAAATATGACCTCAATGGAAAAATATATTTGTTCAAAGTTAATATTTGAGAAATCAAGAAAATATATTCGAATTTTTGTTAGATTAATTTGTGGCGTTGATTCAAAAAATATAAGTTTTACAGAATTTATGAGCATATGTTGTACAGCTGGAGGATTTTCAAATTTAATAACATTGTAAATAAAATATATTTAAATTTTTTTATATTATATATAAAACATATAAAAATAGCTCCGTAAAATAATTAACATTACAAATATTGATAAATTATAGAAATATAGTTAAATTGTATTAAAATTTCCTGGGTAGCATGTAATTAGATATGATTAATTTTAAAATGATTAAGAATTTCCTAAAATTTAACCGGTAACAGTTCAAATATACAATATACTCTTTAGATAATTTAATTAATTACTATTTATACTATTATTATTTCAATATTATAATATTTAATTACAATTTGTATTTAAAAATCTATTCAAGATTGAATTCGTAATTGAGTAAAAACCTTTGCTTTTATATTCCATTAAACTTGGTTTTTTCCTATTTGCATCCAAACCTTCGAATGATGCCAGGAATAATTAATGAAATTAGCCAAAAATATTAAATTAATGTAATAATCATTAAATCAGTACATTTCCTATAAATATACAATTACAGACTGTGACAAATATTTCGAATATCTAGTTAGTAATAGAGTATCTAATCCTCATCAATCTCCATTCAGCCGTTAATCAAAATAATTGGTACTTGATAACGAAACATATATAAAGTATGAAATTATCTTATTATCATTAAACTTGATTTCTTGCACTTTCTCACATTGCTCAGAAATAATTTACTATTCGCAATTGATCAAGCTTCAAGTTCCCATCATCGAAAACAAAACAGATATTAATAGAATTAAACACTAACTGCTTAATACAAGCAGTTAAATAAAAATAAATACAAAACCTTTAAATTTGATTTAACAAGCTACCATTTATATTATAGCTTCACAGTTCTGAAAAGATGGTCACTAATTCTATACGTCGTCACCTGGTTATTCAAATCATTAGCAATTAAAATTAGAAAGTAAAATTGTTAGAACTAAAGTAATTTACAAGTAAAAATATTTATACTAAAGAAGATCTGAAATAACGTCGCAGCATCTTAAATGTCACTTCGTAATCGAATTCTATATAATATCAAATTTGAATTTATTTATAACATTTAAATTATTAATTTTAATAGTCATTAATATATTTCTACAAATTATTGCAATTGATAGCAAAATCAATATTTACATAACTCATTTTGTTAGAAGTTTCTATCTGTTTGGCTAATTGTTGACCAACAAAATGGTTTCCAATAATTATTAATATTTACAAAATAATGTCTACTTTTATTTTAAATACTTCAATATTAAATCTTTTAAATCAAATATAATAGATACTCAAGGATATTTATATTGATTTGGTTTTCAAATATTAAATGAAATATTTTTTACCATTTACATGTAGAAGTTAATCATTTATATAGTATTATATCAATAAATAAAATGAAATATGATATAATATTGGACATGATATATTAATATGGAATCAATATTTCAAAAAAAAAAATCCTTGAGCATTTTAATTAATATATTATTTAATAATAATATACAAATTACTATATCAATATTTCTATATTTTAATATCCTTTTGAAATCCAAAATTGCCAATAATTTTATCAAAAAATAGAATACTTTTTTATATTAAATTTGTATTTATATTAAATTTGTATATTTACAAAATTTTAAATTATATTTTGTAATTTCAATATTATTTTAGCCAAGGGAAATATTTTTCTGTAAATAACTTCGACCTATTTTAATGAATTTTAATAATAATCTCCAAATTAATTTCAACATTTTTAGCATTTAATAATTAATAATTTCAGTTACATATTTTAATTATAATTTAAATATCTTAGTTTTAAATAATTCGGAATTATATCATCATAATATTTCATTTATAATATCCTATGTCCAATTTTACAATATGAACTTAACCTTTAGCCACAGTTTAAACTTAGGTTTAACTTATTTCATGAAATTTCCACTATTCTCAGTGAAAATAAATTTTCCTTAAAATCAGGTTTAACTTAAATGACTGATGGGTAAAACTGTAAGCTCATTTTCAGTACTGTAGCTTCATTTCATTTAAATATATACACTGAAAATCAGTGTATATATGATGTAGACAGCATTACTATCTACGCGTAGTCTGTTATATTTAGACTTCATATTTTACGTGTAGACAATGTCGACAATATAAAATCAATTAAAATCTAAACTGTTCAAAAACTTAATTGTTTAGTTTGTGTGGAATGTTTAATAATTATTATAAAATAATTTATTTTAATTCAATCATTAATTCAAATTTTCAAATGCTGGATAAACAATGAACCAAAAATTTTACGTTTGACAACACCATTGTCGACATTATTTACATCAAATCTGTTTGTCTACGTTATTGTCTACTATAAAGTGTAAATAATGAAAATTTACATGTAAAGGAACAACACTGCCCAAAATTTGTGGATTTTGTGAAAATAAATTAACTCAAAATTTTAATTTCAAGTGAACTAAAGCTGCAGGTTTAAGTCACTCATAATAAGTTTAGTTAAATTTAACCTTAACCTTGGTACTATGAAATTGTCAATAAATGTATAATTTTTAAATTTTTTTTGTTATTTATAATTTGAAACATTCAGTTCTAATTTAATTTGGAAATAACCAAAATTTAATATATTATTTAGTATTTATTTTAATATAATAATAATAATTTCAATAAATAACAAATTATTATAATTTTAATAAAGGCTTACTGGTACATCAAATTCATTATTAGAATTTTCATCTGAAGAATTTTTATTAAAAATTTTATTAATATTAGAAAATATATCAACAGTAATATTAAAAAATACAAAAATTATTGAAATATTTCATTATTCAAATTATGCAATTGCACGTGATGATAAAGGTTCATTATATCGTACATCTGTAATAATATTAGCAATACCATGGAATTTAATAAATGATATAAATATATATCCACCATTACCACAAGAATTAAAAACACCATTAATTAATCGTAAATTTTTAATAACATCATTTATATCAACATATCGTGATAATTATTGGAAAAATTATAAATATTCTGGTAGTTATATATCATTAGAAAAACCAATTATTATATGTTATCCATATAAAACAACAAAATTAGCTGGTATTATATTACATGATAATGAAAATGAAAATAATATTGGTGCTAATGTATTATCTGATATAATACCACAATCAATTGTATTAAAAAAATTATCAAATTATTTTGGTGATGATATACAATTACCAATTAATTATATTGAAAAAACATTTGAACAAAATTTATTATTAAATTTACCACAAACAACACCATGGAATCGTTTAATATGGTCATCAACATGTGCAGCAACATCATATCGTGGATGTCTTGGTGGTGCTGTACAAAGTGGTTTAAGAGCTGGTATACATGCATTATTAATAATACGACCACAAAATGTTAATTGGCAAGATTTAGATGAAATTAAAAAAGCAAATGTTATTAAAAAGAAAATTAATTGGTCAAAAAAAATTTTATATGATTTTAATTTACGTGATTTATTATTTTATAGTTTTATGACATTTACAATATTTGGTATAATAAAATTAAAAAATTTTTGGTGGAAAATATTAGGAAATTTATCAATATATAATTCACAATATGTAAATAAATATAAGTCACCTTTAGATATAGAAATTCAATAAATATTATAAATATACAAAAATTAAAAATATAATAATGTATTAATAATTCGATTCTAAAGCCATTTTGTCAATATAATATAAATTTACAAATTAATTATATCAATACAAAAGTTCTAGTCATTTATATAGTGGTTAAACTCGACGGACGCAACGGACGGAGGGACTGATTGAAATGTCAAAAACGTAGAATCCCAAAATGAGGGTGGCAAACTGAATACGTTCTTCCATCGTTGCTATTTATTTTGAACTGTTTGCTAACCTAACTTTTTCGAATTTTAAAAATAAAAAAAAAAATCGAAGTTTTTGTATCTAATTATGGAATTGGAAACATTGGAGCTAATTTATTGTACCCTGGTTACGTGTTACATAATTTTATTTTACAAATACGCTCAAAAATTACTTATTAAAAAAAAACATTTATCACATCTCAGCTGCTTATGACATTTTAGTCCGTTGTAAAATGAAAATATTAAAATTAAATCAACTTTAATACGTCGGTTCCGTCGTTGCGTTGTTTTTCCGTCGAGTTTAATTACTTTCATATGTTTTCATGTATTTTAACTTTTTTTTTTTGTCATTTCAATCAGTCGGCCGTCAGTTGCGTCCGTCGAGTTTAACTCCACTATTAAAATTGAAAAAAAAAAAATGTTGCTTATACAATATGAAAACCATTAATAATAAAATATATTATTTTTGTACACTGTAAAGTTTATTATGCCCGATATCACAATGAGAGTTTAATGAATCTCAAGCTTAACTAATATGTGGCTTAAGACTGTAACTTTAGCCCACATGGTTTCTCAATTAAAATTTACCAAAAGCTTATAGCTAAACTAATAAATATGAATTATTACGAATGAAAAATGAATCATAAAATAAATAAATAAAAAAAACATTTTTTAAAAATACTTTCCTTTATAAATAGTAATATGCGACTAAAAACTAATAAATAATACTAAAATTATATAATCTTACATTCTTGTATCTAGAGTTTCAGTAATGGTCAATTGTAGTAGGGTTAACTGCAAGCGTACTAGATTACAGATTCAGTAAAGGTAAATTATAGTAAAAGGGAAGTATACCCCTTATAGTATATGAAGAGATCTTATGAGAATTAATAGAATTTATCAGAATCAATGATATTTAAAATGGTTCTTGCACACATTTTAATCCATCACAACAACGAGTGCTCCAATAATTTTATGAATTCATCCACAGCTACAGCAGCAATACAGAAAACTATCAGGACAACGAATAAGAAATTGAAACGCAATTTTTGTAATTATATTAAGTTTCAAACGATTAACTCAATTTTTGTTATTTATAAGTAGAAAGAATTTTACAATGGCGTCGCTGGTTACGTCATAAATAATTTGTATGTTGAAAGTTTTTATTTATTTTTTTGTATTTAATACATTTTTGTTGAAAGCGTTTCGTTATTAATGTTATCTCTAGCCAAATATTGTTAACTGAATATGTAGCATTTGACGTAATTAAATAACGAACTCATTTATTTATGATTCTTTTAAAACTTCAAACAATAAACAGCTGAACTAATAAGAAAATAAAATAATTCCGTATTTGTGTAATTTTGTATTTTTAATTAAGTATTTGCTCCAAACAAATTATATTAAATATTTTTATGAAATATAATTTACTTAGTTATTAAAACTATTTTAGGTAGTGAGTATGTATTACAATTTGAACTAGTATTTCATATTTAAATTCTAATTCTAATAAATATTTCATTAGAAAATAATACTTTGAAGAACTTTCAATTGCAAAAATGCATTTCAAATATATATTTGTTTTCCTAATGGTGGCTTCCTTGACAGCTGTACAATATGTTGAGGCTCGAAATGTAGGCGGAATAGCAGCTGCAACTAATCGTAGACGACAAAAACACCACTGAAATGTTTATTTAAAATATAAATTTCTTGTATTTATTTTTGTAAAAATATAAATTAATAAAGAATTTTATATACAAGTATTGATTATTATATTCTAATTTCTAATGTTACTAAAGCAAATTAACTTTGACAGAAATACTAAACGATGAAACATTTGACATGTAATTTTGAAATTGATTAAAGAAATATTTTTTAAGTATGTATTTTTTATAAATGGCTATAATAAAAAGTAGACTAAGCTCGCCAATATTAGCTAAGACAGAGTTACATCATACGAACATTTTCAATTTTGCATGGTTCAAGTTATAAACTATTTTATAATATTCATTAAAAACTAATCCACTTCTTCACACAAATATTAAATTTACATATTATTTATGTATTTTAATTCAGGGAGGCATGTGTATTGACCCTTTTTGATATCATAGAAAGAATTCATATTAAACTCTGCTAATATTAATATTAGAAATCAGTGTTCAAACAACTAAAGTAGCTAGTTTTGGTTTGTAGTATGAGTAAAATTTTATTTCTTCCAATTTTTATTGAAAGACATTCAAAATTCAAATTAAATTACTTTTAAAACATTTTATTATTCATGAAACATTCATTTTGTGTCGAACAATTCATTATTTATTTATATTTCTAATGTGGTCCCCAATATATAGGTTTTGGTTTAGCTTCACCAGGTTGTACTGCAGCCATCCAAACAGCCATCATGACAACGAATACGGTTAGGAAACGCATTTTTTATTCAATTGATAATTCTTCAAAGTTAGTTCTACAAAAATATTTAGAAATTTGTATTACAATAATGAAACTTAACTGAAAATTAATACTCACTATTTGAAAATACTTTTAATAATTAACTAAAATAATTTTGGGTTTGTCTTTTTATAGTAATTTTTGAACACTGTAATAAATAATAAATTCCTAATGTTATTTCAGTTGGTGTTTTTCTGTAAAAATTTTGCTTACGTAAATTAAATAGATTTTTTAATTTAAAAATTATGTCAATAAAAAAAATCCACATTAAAAATTGAATAGAATAATTACAGTGAATCAATTTGGCAACACGTTTAGTTCTTCTTTTTGCATTTTATATTTAATTTTAATATTTCAGAGTCGAATTACATTAGACATTTGGAATTAGAATAATGATACCATAGATGGCATCAAATGAGCAGGAAAGTCTCAATACTAAAATGATTCTTTTAGATACAATATTAAATGGTTAATGGGTTGGTTACCGCAAAGACTGCAATAGGTATTTATTAAGGTATATAGAATGTCTTACTTGGAAGTGAATGAAGATATTCATTTTTGGATTTTAAAAATTAAGTGATTGGAAATAATAATAAAATTCTTTCAAATTTCAATGATTTCATTTTAATTCAAATTTCTTTTAATTCAAATGTTTCAATTGGAATAAAAATAATTAATTTTATGGTATAATTTAAATATCAATTAACTATTTTATAACTCGATATGATTCAAGTTATAAACTATTTTATAATAATCATTAAAAATTAATCTACTTCATTCATAGATATATTAAATTTACATATTTATTTATGAGGCATGTGAATTGACCCTTTTTGATATAAAAAAAATTGTAAATAAATATAAAAAATATAAGTAAAAAATGAAAGGCCATTTAAAAAACAGACCAAAAAAATCATAGAAGGAATTCATATTAAACTCTTCCAATATTAATATTAGAAACCAGAGTTTTTTGGAACTAAAGAAGTTTTATACTACCTGCAAAATTTTATTTCTCCCAATTTTAATTGAACAACATTTGAAATAATTTTATGTATGATAATTAAATTAATTTAGATCGTTTTATATATTTATATTCATAAAACATTATTTTAGTAATGCATAATTCATTATTTGTTTACATTAAAATGATGACGAGGATTTGGGCCACCTTCAGTATGTCGTACAGCGGCGATGCAGATAACCAATCAGGACAACGAATACATAAATGAAAATAGACAAATTTTTAAAGTTAGTTCTAAAAAAAGGTATTTATATTAAAATATCAAACGTAATTGAAAGTATACATTTAAATAAATAAATAATTAACAAAAATAATATTGGCCCAAACTTTTTATTATAATTTTTTAGCGTTATGATAAATAAATATAGATATTAAAAAAACAAAAATTATTTTAAATTCCTAATATTATTTCAGGTGGTGTTTTTCTAGAATTGTAAAAATAAATATAAAACGTAAAAAAATTCGAAATTCGTGTTGCCAACCAAATTTATGCCAACGTTAATTTTCTTTTAATTAAATAGATTTATTAATTTAAAAATTATTTCAATAAAAGAATTCCATATTTGAAAAAATAAATATTTAATAGTAAATGAATTTGGCAAGACGTGTATTTATTAACCATCATAATAATCCAGGGAAAGAAATCATATAAAGCTATGGTTCTTAAAATAAAAACTATGCGGAATTATGGAATTGTTCATTTTTGACAACTATCATACAATAATAAGTTCCTAAACCAATTTTGATGTTAAATTATTGAATTATACTCTACTAAAAATACAATTTTCATTGCACTATGATTATCTCTAATAATAATACTGTGAATTTCCACTTATTTTTTGTTAAATAACAATATTATAGTATTGGGCATTAGAATTACAATATCCGCTCGAGATTGTACGACGTCGTTAAATTAGTATTTTAAAATTTAAATAATTAAACAGCACATAAAATTCGAATTGTAGCTAATTATGTATAATATTTTTATTCCTGAAAATATTTTCTTTCGATCGAAAATTAAGTCTTTGAGATCTATACGAATACAGTCGCCTATATAAAATAGCATTGATTGTAAAAAAATGCGTGTAAACTTTAAACAATTTTTATTATTACTCCGGTGATATTTCTATGTATTACACTATTATACATAATCATACTAATAATAAAACCAATTAATTGTTTTCTAAATAATTGATATATTCGGAATTCATTTACATTCGAAATTTTTAAACGGGCTACAAAAATAACTTACAAAATGTTATTAAAAAAAAACTTATTTAAAATATACATATGCATATTGTAATGATAGCTAGCTAACGACTTTACTCCATAATTAACAATTTTGTTAAAATAGTAATTAGTATACCTTCTAGAACAGTGGTTCTCAAAGTGTGGGTCGCGAGCTGAGACTCAATTTGGGTCGACAACAATTTTATTATTTAGTTGTTCGTATTATTTTACTTTTAAAAATTGATACAGTTTTGTTAGTCGGTACAAAATTCATATCCAATTTTACACACTGCAGCTTTAAAACTATTACTTCAATTCACAACGACTTTTTTATTTTATTTGAAGTTACATTTTCAGCAATGTATGCATTAAAAAATAAATATCGCAATAAATTACAATTATCAAACTCAGTTCGCCTGAAAATAATTAATAGATATCGAAGATGTTATTAGCAAAAATAGAAAACGGGCCTATTCATCTCATTAATTAATTATTTTGATATTAATAAATTTATGAATTAAAGTTCTTACTTTCTTGCATTTTACATTATTTTACAGATGGGTCGCGAGAACCTTACGGTTTTAATTAGTGGGTCGTGACTGGTAAAAGTTTGGGAACCCCTGCTCTAGAACGATTCACCACTATATTTTAAACGTCTTACTGTTACTGTTTCCTAACAGAGTATTTATTCACTCCGTATTTTTGTTCTCTTTTAACACACAATGTCATCTCTAGCTCCATATCTTCAGAGCTCTTAATTAACAGAACTCTACAAGCATAATTTCTGTTTCATAAATTTAGCAAATTTCGAAATTGTTCTATAACAGCCACAACTCACGGCTTGTACATTTTTATTATCTGCACTTTGCTTTGAGTATTATAGCTATTGGTGCTGGCAACTACTATTTCTTGGATATCATTATTAAATATTTAGAAATGTTTGAACTATAAATGCTATTTTTTGTATACATATTTCGTCTTGTAAATTTCAAAGTCAATGTAAATTTTACTTTGTTTTATATTTTAGTAAACGAAGCACAAAATTGCATAATTTTAAAATTATATATTTGAATATGTTTTTGCTATAATGTAGTACGTACGTACTATGAATTTGACTATCAAATTTATGATTCATTCTCTTTTTTTTTTCTTGTATTAAATTTATTATTAATTTATGTATATAAACATTTGGTTGAACATTCTTGTCAGAAATTACATTCTTATAACATCGAAAATTTGAAAACATAATTTTATTTAAAGTAAATATTAAATTCATATAGAAAAACAACTATAAACTTTATAGATATTTCTCATATATATAATAATTTTAAGATTTCTTTAAAGGCGAATTTATTTTATATAAATTCTTGAAAATTACAATTACAATGAACATAAAGTACCTCAATAATATTAGCAATATAGAAATAGACAAATATCCTTGTAACTTAGAGCACCGATTAGTTTTACAATTAGGTGAAAACACGGTACCCACGAAATAACTTATATCGAAATAACTTATATCGAAATAACTTATATGAGCAAACGAAATAACTTATATGATATAAGTTATTTCGGTTTTGAAAACGAAATAATTTATATATGAATTATCTCGGTTTCTATATGTGAATTATTTCGCAGAAGGTACCACGAAATAACCTATATATAAGTTATTTCGGGTTCGAATCGTAACGACTCATATGACTATATAAGTTATTTCGTTACTATAACGAAATAACTTATGTAGTGTATTTTGGCCATATAAGTAATTACGTTTTCTCATATAAATTATTTCGTTATAAGTTATTTCAGTGCACCGAAAACACTATACCGTTTTACTTTCCGACACATGTGTTTTATTAACTTCATATTCATACCTGATATTATCCGATGCACATTGTCTTCAACACAGACAATAAATTTTTGTTAATTCTTTTCGATACCAGTTTAAGCGATAATTCTGACCAGAACGTTTATTAGTTTTTCAGTAAAGTCTAAAATATATTTATAGTAGAAATATCGTAATTAAAACCATACACAGCTCTATATCCGTTATTATTTCAATTAATTTATTATAAACTAAAATTAATTTGCGTATAATGTAAAAATCTACTAAGGTGACGATTTATTGAATATTATAATAATGTATTGAAGTTATTTTAAAAAATATTGAAGTTTTATTACGAATAGTTAGTATATAACTATGAGTGTTGTATTGGACTTGATTTGGCTGAAATTTTTGCTCTAGCCATTTTCGATGGCAGATAAATGCAAAAAAAATCGATTAATATTTTATACGATCTAAGGTTCAAAGTTCTATATATCATTAAGTAATCACTAATTGTCACCCAATGACACTTTACACACATGTTAATTTTTAAATTTAGTTAATTTCTCTGAATTTTGGAATCTGTACCTTCAGTGGACTCTTAGTTTTAGTTTCCGAATAATATTTTTATAAAATGGAATTATTATCCCATTTCAATTAAATCTAATACACCAGATGAGTTCTTGGTTATGCATGGTCCTACTCCTGTAGAGGTAGTAGCTTTAGGGAATGATAAAATTTCCGATTAACATATTATTACAATTAGGTGAAAAACGTATTATTTTTGTAATCCAGTTAGGTAATTTAGGGTTATCCATTTCAGTGGATCCCTATCAAAATTTCAATTTATATAAGCTGTGAAATTTTTAACCAAGCACAAACTGTTTATTACAATTACAAAGCACTGTTGAACCTAATTACGAGTTATCTGCTCCCCCTAGTTAGCATATTTTTTATTTTTATTTTATTTGAAGATTATTTAAATAATAGAAATATGATTGAGAAATTTCTATAATAACCATAACTCATAACCCGACAAACTTAGTTTTTAACGTTTTGATTTACATTGCCTCTAAGGATTTATAATAGAATAGCAATAAGGATTTATATATAGAATAACACTAAAATGATGTAAATTGAAAATTCACATATGTTCATATAATGTTGAAATTTTTAATTAAAATATATTTCACACTTCTTAATAATAAACAAAAATTCTTTGAAAATTGAATGAATTTGAGTTTATGGTTTTTTTTTTTTTTTTGAAAATTTTGTGGTGCTTTTATTTCAATTGTTGAAATTAATTAAAAGTGTTAAAATTAAACGTGAACGTACATGACTAAAAACGATGTAAAAGCGAATCTATTTACGTATATATAATTTTTTTATTTTTAAGAATTGTTTATAACTTTATTTAGTATAAATTAAAATGTATTGTACAAAATATATTTAAATTCTATATTATTTGAATATTTGAAAGTTAATAATTATTACAGAAATTATGATTATTATGTCACTGTATAGAAACTAATTAAATATTTTGATGATATTTAGATATTCACAAAAGCATTGAAAATTTTCACAGCGGAAAATTACATTAAAATTAAATTATTATAAACTAATTTCGAAATAAAACAAATAAAAATTTAAAATTAATAAATTATTCAATGATAAAACAAATTTAGAAATATTGAAATTTATATGAATTGAAATTATTGATTAACATATTTAAAATTTTCAGTAATTTATTTTTAAAATTATAATCATTAAAAATTCTAATCTTGTTAAACTTATTTCCAAGTTTAAACTGACACTTTAAAAATATAGTTTATTATAATACCACTTACATTAAGGCCGCCGCACAAACTGCGGCTGAGAAGCAAGTTAACGCCATGTTTACGCACTATTGAAAATCTACAGTCAGTACTAGGTAATAAAGTAAAAATGTTTTAAAGTTTAGAGTCCCGGTTAGATTTCACTAATAATGTGACTTACCTAAAAAAAATTAAAATAATGTGATAAAAATCAATAAGTTTGTGAGAAATGAAAATTCAAAGTTTGAATAAAATCTAACGAGTTGGTGTTTTGGATTTTAATGCTGGTGAAAATTATGCCACGCACATTGTGAACCGGATTAAAATTAAGCTTATATAAACAAAGAATTCTCAGGAGGATTAAATTTATTTGAAATAAAAATATATACTCTTATCCAAGTCAAAGTGTCTTAATGAAGAACTAGACAATTTTCTAGTTGGATCTGTACTTACACATTACTCAATTTGCTGCCATGACAATGAACAGGAAAAATTTTGTAATGTCAATCTTTGGAAAATGACTTTCGTTTTCAAATTTCAGCTACCTATTGTAGATGAATTGCGACTTATTTTGTGAAATGTTTAACTTTTATGACAATCTTAATACTAACTTTTAACTTTCATCGGTTGTTTTTTGAAATTTAAAGGCTATCAGTTTTCATACTATCGTTTCAAGCTTCAAAACTTTGATTAAAGTAATTTTAAAGAAAATTCTTAAAACATTATTGATCTGTGAAAAATCTTCTTCTAATATGAATTCGTAATTGAGGATATACATTTTATAAAGCCAATACAAAGCAAACACAATTCCACGAATAACTAATAAGTGTCACAATCTTTAAATCTGTCATAAAAGAAAAAATGAAATTACTTTACAAAATCGGATCTAAAAAATAAATAATAAAAAACAAAA
The DNA here is from genome assembly GCA_963920725.1 of Rhamphomyia laevipes. NCBI lineage: Eukaryota > Metazoa > Arthropoda > Insecta > Diptera > Empididae > Rhamphomyia > Rhamphomyia laevipes. Next base: position 54,872,084 of record OY987257.1, read on the forward strand.
AAACAAAAAAATTTAAATATTTTTTCCAATTTTCTTTCATTTCTTTTAAACTCTATGACGCTATTTTACTATCATCATCAAGATTATTAAATTTACTGTAACGATTTTTATTTGCAATGGAAAGCAAGGAAAATTAGAAAATTTTAGAATTTTTTATTCATTCTTATTTTTTTTTTTATGGTCAATTTGCATAATTTTTTTTTACTGATTATATACATATAACATTGGGTGGTGCAATGTGATTGTTGTGATTGTGACATAATAGTGGAAACTGGAAACTAAAAATTTATTTTAAATATGAATTATTCATCAAGAAAATTATTATTATATTTTTATTTTTAAAAAAAAAAAATTAAATTTTTTATAAATAATTTTCATTGGACTTAATTCAAAACTAATTTGAGTCATAATGTAATATGACTTATTGGCAGAGGGAATCGAAATAATTTGTTTAAATGAAATTTTATAAATTGATATGCAGAAATTGGACAATGCTAATTCTGTCAATTATTATTTATTGATTATTAAATATTAAAAAATAGACAAAATTTTAACAAATTTAATATAATTTGTTTTGAATTTATAAATAATATATAAAAATTTAATTAATTAACTCAGGAGGACTGCCAAAATGTAGAACAAAATAAAACTTGCAAATGAAGATTTAGAATATTGTGAAGATTACGTTTACCAAAAGGACAACTCATGTCATTTAACCAAAAACATTATAAGGAAATAGAAAAGATAGTGACTAATAGTTGGAAACAATTTTGGAATTTAAATAAGATTATGAATTATACTGGATTCATAATGTGATTGCCGCAACGTAAAGCAAAGTAAAGCCAAGACTTTGCAAGACGATATAAAAAAAATTCAATTCATAATGAATTATGTTTTACATATGTTTTTATATTTGAAAATATAATTTTCATAATAAATATTTGACAAATTTTACAATGAAAAATTTATTTTTAAATAATTGTGACATTTCAAAACTTTAATATTCGTAAAAGTTAAAAGTTGGTCAACTTTTGCTCCGCTTTGCTTTGCGTCAATCTCATTGAGAAAAGAGACCAACCGATTCAGTAAAATAATGACAGAATGGACTATAATAGATGGAATGACGTCAAACTAAAATATAGAGAAACGACTTGTTACTTACTAAAATGAAAATAAAAAATTTTGAAATTTTACATTTTAACTTTACAAAAGAAAATTAATTCAATTTTCTAAATGGAAGAATTTATCATAACTTTAATCATAAATATTATCTAAAAAAAAAACCCCAAAAATTAAATTTTCTTTTCTCGGTTTTCCAATAAAATTGAATTTTTTATTTTTTTGCCAAAAAAAAAAAAATCATTTTTTATCTAAATTCCCAAAGATGAATTACCCAAAAGGCTCTTCTACAAAGATTAGTACATAAAAAAAAAAAAAAAAAAACATTAAAAAACATAAACAATGTAACCCTCAAAAATATGAGAAAAAAAGGATATATCCTTTTTTTTTTTTTGGTTAAATCCCAGACGTAAATTTGTTTTTTCATTTCATTTTTTGCTATAAATAATTTCTTTTATGCTGTTACCCAAGAGCAAAACTAAATGTATGTTTGAAATACGTTGCAATCTTTAAAATATATAAATGTTCTTTGAAAAATTACCAAAAACTTTCAACAGTTTGAACAGAAAAGTTATAATTTTGAACATTTCCTATTTTAGAAAATCTACTAAAAAATCATTTTTTTTTTTATAAAACTTTTCATATCTGCAAAAAAAAAATCACTGAATTAGTATATAAATATTTTTTTTCCTTTGAATTGCCATTGTATTTTTGGCAGAAATCCTTACAACACTCCGGACTTTCTATATATGATTTGATATTTACATAGAAATATTATGCTTTCGGTTTTTATATATAATTCCAATATATTTCAATGCCTATACATACAGCAACATCAACAAAAAACAACAAAAAGAAGATTTACATTCCATTATATTTATATATAAATTTTATGTGGTTTTTATGAAAAGGCGCCAGGACGAATATCCGCATGTATTTACCATTAAAAAATTTCCCTTGATGATATTCAATATTATTATTTTTTTTTTTCTATATATATTTTTATAATATATTAAATTTTCCATTTATTATCAAAACCACACAGAAGCAGAAAAAAAAAAAATTCTATCCAAAAATACAAAAATTTTATATTCACATCCCCCGAAATTCTCACTCTTAGAAGCATTTTAACTTAAGCATATTGAAATTTTGTTATTCATTGTGCCGGTTTACAAAAGACATCATCACGATAATAGAATATGTTGTATATACCTCCATTTGGCACAAATATATATAAATGAAAAGGTTCAAAGGACTTTTATATATATATAACTCCTTTTACATGCATCCTTAACTCTAATAATTTTGTATTAAACTTTTGGCCTTTGTAATCGAGTGTATATTTTTTTTTTTTACACTTTTTTATAAACTCTTGGCTAGTGATATACTAAAAAAAATTCTATTTAAAAAGTTGGGATCAAAAAAGGATATGAGTTGAGAGTGTAAACTGAAAATATATAAATATGCATTTTCATATATTTGTGTAAGTGAGTTTACATTTAATTCGCCACCTATTTGATAAAGGATATTATGTACTGTGAGTAGTTTAATAGTTGACCCAAATTTAGGAATTACAAATGTGATGATGCAAAAAAAAAAATTTGTTATGTTGACTTAAATAATCCATTTTTATTTTATTTTGGACATGCAATTTATATATTTTTTAAAATCTACTACAACTGTACAAAACGAAAATGTGTAAGGACTAAAAAATGAGTTGGAAAATGTAAATATAATTGACAAATTGATCGTTAAGTTTAAATTTTTTTTAAAAAAAAAAATGAAAGAATTTTGAAATATATTTCATAGAAATTTTATAGTAAATTAGATATTTTATTTATGCTCTTCACAGTTCATTCTATGTTTATAGTAAATTTAAAAATATTGAGTGATTCAAAAAAAATGTTTATAGAAATTTCATGGAAAATAAAAAAAATTAAATTTTTTATTAACAGTTCAGTTCAGTTTCGATTCGATTCGATTCAATTCAACTGGTTAAGAAGATTGAACACATAACTATCGATTGCAATCGGTTAAATCACATAATATTTTTTTTTTTTTTAAACTGTCAAATTTCATTCCTCTTGAGATTTCCTTCAGTTTGATTTCGCAAAATTCCAATCGTTCCAAACTCTTTTGTTTCGATTCATTCCGATTCGACCTATATGTCCACTTAATCGATTTCCCATACAAAATATATGAAGCCGTCCAATTTGAACTTTCGAAACTGAACCAATTGAAACTATGTAGCCCACCCTTTACGCTTTTTGTTAATCCGTATACGATAAAAACCTTTTTTTTTAATATGAAACTTTGTGATGGATTTGATAATTCGAAAACCAAAAAAAAAAAAAAAAATTAGCTTTGGATGCTACTTTGCACTACTTTACTTATGACGAATACTATATAATTTTTTTGAAAATTGATGGAACAATATTTAAGGTAGAATTTTGTAATTCATTTGTTGCTTCAAGAAGAAAGTGCTTTTGTTTGTTAAATTATTTAGAATTATGCAAGTACATTTTTTTTTTGTAATATATGAATCACCCTAACAAAATTTACCTATAAATTTTTAAATACTACTGTGTTAACCGTAAAGGATTTAGAAGTAAATGATGACAAGATAAATTTAAAAATTTACCAATATTTGGTGGAGATTCATTAACTTTTCTGAAAGTTTATTGGTATCAGATCACGTTTAAAATGTAGCACAAAACTAAACTCGTTTTTTTGATTTTTTTAAATCAATCTGTTAATAAATTATTTCTTATTGAATTTTTAAAATAAGTTTAAACTTTTATTAAAAAATTTTTTTATAAAGTTGTGTAAACTGTTGGTACTACTCTATAACTGACTGTTGGTTGGTACTATATTAATATTGAATTTGAAGATTGATTTATAATATATGAAGATGACTAAAAATATTATGTTTTTAAATCACTCAATACATTAAAATATATTTTTTTGTAGTCAATGGAAAATCCTTTTTTTGAAAATATAATATAAAAATAAAAATTTCTTAAAAAATATCAAATGACATGTAAATATTTTAAAAATCATTGCATATAAAAATTGTAGAAAAAAAAATTAAATTCCTTTAGAATTTTTGTAAAAATACAAATTTTTTTATTATATATTTTCAGAAATTTATAATTATTTTTTTATCGTAAGAATTATTTATAGAAAAATATTAACAAAAATATCAAATTTCCATTGAAAATTTGAAACTAAAAAGGATTTTCTTACAGAGCATTATTGATTTAAAATAGAAAATTTTAATAATGATTTCTATTTCGATTTCTATAATAATAATGATTAAAATTTAGAAATAAATTTTCAAGAAAAAAATAATTTATCTTTTTTAATGGCTCTATTATTAGAAATTCTATTTTTTAATACTACTTTTAGCATTTTTTTATGTTTTCATTCAATATATTAAATAATTATTAAATGTGACATTATTTCATCAATATAAAAAATAAACTTCTTTTACGTATATTAAACGTATTTTTAAATTAATGAGAATATAATGAATCTTAATGCGATATATAATTAAATAAAACTCAAGATATTATAAAGCACTCAATTTTATTATCCGTTTTATGCTAAATGTATAAAATATCAAATTAATTTAAATATTATTATTTTTTAATGGAATTTTAACAGTTTTTATCATTCATAAGAACATTTTACGACATTTTGATAAATTTATAAAAAAAAAATTTATGATTATTTGACAAATTCATGTAAACCTCGAGCATATTACATAAAGTCTAAAAATCGTTTAAATAGATTTACCCGATTTATTTAATGCTATTGAAAATTAGTGAATTATTGTCAAAAATTATTATTGTTTAAAATTAAATGAATGTTAAGTTTATATATTTTATCTATCGTTCCACTAAAATGAGTTAATTAATTTGATATTTAACATTCATTAATATAAAACAGGCAACAATTGGAATTTCGAGTGTTTATTATTATCCTATCAAGTATTATATCAATTATTTTGATGGAAAGATACGGATCATAGCCTCTGCGTGAAGAAAGTTGAAAATTTTGATATTCGTGAAATAAGACCTTCCGAAATTTGACGTTATATCGCTTTATGAAAATTATAGAATGATACAAGTTGGAGCGAATTAATGCTACTTCTAAAAATGAATAAATGCCATAAACTTAGCTAGTGAACAAAATTATTATTAATGAGAGTTTAAGTAATTTTATTATACAATTTCATAAATCATATTATGTATTTATGATATTTTTACAAAATATTTTAATAAAATTAATTATAATTCATTGTAAAATACGAAAATTTTAAGTAAAAATTCTTAAAGTTCTCTGCACAATTCACTATAGAACAATTTAAATATAACTTAAAATGATTGCATCGGTGAAGTTGTATCACCTGCAACTTATTGAAGCAACTTATGCAGATATATAATGATGACTACATTCATTTGCCAAATTACAATTCATGTCTAAATTACCTGATCTAATAATTTTGTTATTCATATCTTTTTGCTTTTTTTAATTACATTTTCATGGGAAATAACACCATAAATTACGAGTACGGAGCCAATCCGAAATTAAAATAATTCTATTTGTAATTAATCACTTTCATAAAGCGTAATAACGCCAAATTCCAATCATGAACTTATTATGCTTTCCAAAAGTGAAATAATGCCATATGACATTATTTCTCATGACCCTATTTCAAGGCACCTTCTGATGAATTTCAATTACAAACTTTAAAATGTTTTACTTTTTATGTATATAATCATAAATTCAAACAATATAATAAAAATCATATAAAAAAAAAAATAATAATAATAAATTTTTGCGTATAGATAACACACATAAATAATAAGGCAGAGCATTTTATGGCTTCTATGTAATATAGAAATCAAAATAAAAATATAAAAAAAATAAACAATTTAAAAATTCTAATAAAAATATTTCCACTTCATTAGAAATTTGTAAACGAAAATTATTCCTACATTTACTCCAAAGGAATCTAAATAATTCTATGGACTTTATTTTGAGTATTGAAATAAAATTTTAAGGATATTTTAATCCAGGATATTTTTTATTTTATTGTTTTCGGTTTTAATGAAAATATTCTCATTATTAAAGGACAAAATTATAATACTACCAATAGACAGCAGTTTCAAATCTGCATACTCGCTAGAATAATTGATCTGTCAAATCAAAATTTTTGGAATTTCTAAATCATAATTTTTGTTTGTATATTTTCCATTTAAAATTCATATAAATTGTCAATTTTAGGCTGCCGTGTATTAGTGATTTTGAATAAATAAACTTGAACTAAGTATTAAATTATAAGGACGATAAAAATGAATTATTCTAATTGAATACATAAAAAGCATATACATTTTTTATTAAATAAAATTGGTAAAGAAATAAATTATAAATATTTTAAAAAAACATATAAAATTTATTAATAACGTGCAAATTACTTCATTTATTTATCATATATTAAGTCTAATTTTTATAATAATTCTAAATATTTTATTTAAATATAATTTGTTCGTCAAAGGTTTAAATAAAATTTATTTGGTTTTCACTTAAATTTCTGGCACTTGTAAAATTCAACAATACAAAACTAAGAGTTCTTTGAAAAACTATGAAATAGTAAGTAGTTCTTTAAAACAAGAATTTAACTAGAGCTACCCAAAAGTCGGATCTAATTAGAAACATCGTTTCAGATATCTTAGCTAGAATCTATCCTAGCCAGCTAGAAAATATTATTATATAATACGACAATTTTTTATAAAGAACCACTTAATTTACCGAGCATACATTTTAGAGTAATAAAGTAAATTACGAAATAAAACTTATGCTAATTTCATTTAAATTGGATAACAATACTGTAATATGTCAGGAACTTGCATGAAACAAAGACCATACGCGGACTACGATTTTGCATTTTTGGATTTCATTTATTGGACTCGGAAACGAGGGAAATATTGATTTTTCAACTGATTTTTCCATAACAAGACTATACATATTAATAACTTAATTATTATGTAACTTCTGGTAAACTATTGCTACTATTAAACCACCTGAAATACTGAAAATGCTTGAAATGAAAATATGGTAAAAGCAAAACTTTATTAAATTATTATACAGAAACTCGACTATTTTTATTTTATAAAACCTTATACATACCTTAAGATAAAGAACTGAAACTGATAAATTATAATAGTTTTAAATACGTTAAGATAAAGTTCTGACCACAGTTCCGAAATATTTGGAACGTCTTAGACCTTTTTAAATTTTATTGATTGTCACAATCCTGGTCAAAACTAAAACCAATGTAGGTCTACCAGACCTTTTCAGTAATCTCAAAATTATCATAGATTTGTTAAGCAAAACTATTACCAAATTTTTAAATCTTTTTCATTTACAATAAATCATAAATAATTTATGCAATATTTTTCATTTTGTTGTAAAACTTTTATGCATTTTCAAAAGAATCTGAAGTATATTTACAAATATTTAAATGTAATTCTCCAAAAACCACATAATACTAAATATATATGAAAAGTCAACCATCAAAAGGTCCAAGAAAATAAAACTAGAAAACTTTTAAATTTAGTTTTAAGTGAAAAATTTTCTTTTCTGAATTTCAAATTTACCAATTTAATATTTATCGTTTCACAACCACATTAAACTGAATATTTACCATATCAAAAATTTGTTTGTTAACTAAATAGTCAAAAGATGACTTTATATTAAAAATATTTATTTAAGCAACTCGAAAGTATATCCTTAGTTTTAACCATAAAAGGATAATATGAATTATCTTCAGAACATGAACATTCAAATTATTTGTATTACTGGAGTGATCATTTTTTAGTTCTTATGAATTTAATTTCATTTTTTAGTTCATATGTATTTTATTATAACAAATTGAAATAATTTTAAATATACCAAATTAATTCAATTAATAAGTCCACATAATTGTTTTCTATTTATAAGATAGTTTATGTAAAAATTATGACAAATAAAGCATTTAAATAATTTGTATAAAAATCTTATTAAAGTTCTTATAAATGACAGCTATAATAATTCCAAGACAGCAAATCTAAAAAGTCTGATAAAATTATAATTACAATTTTAAATATTTTAAATTTTATTTTATGCAGAATTTAATATGATTTGACAGCTGTTATTTTATTATGGTTCCAACTAAGACAAACTGCTCAGGTCAAACTATAAAATTAAATAATCAAATTACCACTAAAACAGATTAAAATTAACTTTTTAAGTTTAAATTACATTTGATGATTTTTGATGTGTAGAGTTTAAATTTAATTTACAACTTTCAAAATTTAAATTTATAAATTTCCTTAACAATTTTAATTTCTTTCTTACTTTACGAACTCTTTTTGGAAGAAACTTATCGTAATCTGGGAAAATTTGACTTTACAATTAATTTTTTAACAATTTGAAACATTACTGGTGAACTGTGAGTAATCTGCTGATGGTTTAATTCGTAACTAAGGCATCGATGCCGATTTAATTGGCTTAATTTTTATTTTATTTTATTTTAAGACAAAAATGTTAATGAAAATTAAAAATCGCTTGTAGCTTGTTGCAAGTTCCGAATTAAAAATATAAAGAAACTTTTGGTTCGGAATCCATTTATAAATTTAGATATAGTAGATCGAAATTACAATAGAATGTTATGAAACTTGTTATGGGACTTATTCAAATGTAGTGAACAAAAAAAGTTTCATCAATTAATTTGAAATATTTTTGGAATGATGCCAGTAGGCATCATTTTTGTAGGTAGATTTGTACAAATATAATCATACATGACATTCTTCTTTATATCAAAATTATTTCAAAAATTTGAATTGAATATTGTTTTCCATACCAGGAAAGAAAATGTATGAAATTGAAGGCAAAATGGCATACTGTATATAATATCTACGACATGAAATGAAATATGTAAAAATATCTAATAATTAAAATTTATTGCAACTTTAAAATTATCTATAAAAAAATCAATAATAGAAAATTTTAATTATCATTTTTCCGATATTGAAACTAACGTAGCTAACGCAAAGACCCAATCGAAATCTTTCGTATTGTGAGGGGTTGTTAATTGTGTTCTCCTAACCTAAACTATATTCAAACAAAAAACTGTAATATGAGAATTCGAATAGTCTAGTTTTGGCCACATCATTTTTATCTACAATAAATTTTTCTTGTCTAGCTATATTTTCTGAAATATTTCACATTGTTTTCAATTTACCATCGTTCACATAAGTTTTCACAAGAAAGTTTATATTTTCCTGTTTAATTTTTATTTTTTTCTTCGTTCTATAAAAATTCTATACACAAAATATGCCAAAAAAATAAAAAAATAAATTTTAAATTTAAAATATCTTGAAAATATTTATGTTATCATCGAGGATACAACAAAAAATTTTGAATTGTCAGAAAATTTTGATAAGAGAAAATGAAAAAACTTCGGAATATTCATGTAGGTATTATGATTAAAAACTTTGTTAGACTTCATACTGATATTTTCAAAATTTTATGCTTCAAAATTAGTTAAACTTTATGTTTTGTATTCAGTATTTTTTTTGCTTTAGGAAAACCTAAGAAAACTATATAAGAAAATTTTGATTTAAAAAAAAGTTGGAAAAAAAATTTTGGAATATGAAAAAAGTTCTTTTCAATCTAATAGAAGAAATATGATTTTATGGATGGGAAATAAAATAATTTTTGGGTAAAAATCATATATATAAAAATAGTAAATAACATTAGAAATTTTATGTAATTCAAGGCACACAAAAAGTTTCCACTATTTTTTTTTTAACTTAATAGCTCAGTCGCAAAATTATGTTAATGTAATATAAGATTGCAGTAAATTTCCACAAAATTAGGTAAAACTTTTAATAGAAAATAGAAATAAATAATATTTTTATCGTAAAAATAATCTAAAGATCCTTAGACAGTAAAAATTTTATCCCAATAAAATTATTAAACTGGCAGATTTAACGTTTTTTAATTATTTAACCTTTTCAAATATAAATATTGATTTATGAGCTACGATTACAATTACTTTATACATTGATTAAAATATCTAAGTGTATTGAAAGTATTTTTTTATAAATCGCTTTGATAAATGTGCAGCAGCAAATCGATCTTCATGAAATGCGCTGCGAAACAGTTGATATATAGTTAGTGAATTTGTTAATGTAAAACTTCAAATTATTAGAAAATTAAAAAAAAATTGTACATAATAAAAGCGTTCCATTAAATTAATTAAATTTTCGTTTAACTTTCATCTAATACATAAATTTACACATGAGCTCACAATCACAATATCCGCAGTCAAAAGCTAATTACGTCTAAAACACATCGATCAAAAGAATTTCTTTTATGAAGGAAATCAGACCGTCCGGCTTCACTTTACCTGCTTCGCACAGATTTATTATAAAATAATATTCAAAGTATTTCAATTTTCTACAACTAACCCTCCAGTAGCACAGAAGATGTTCCAATGATTCGTCCAGCTATTTGCAACCGCTACAGATGAAAATCTGCGTGTAAGCCCTAATCTTGTCGTGTGTTTCCTAGTTAGAATACGACCAGTAGCAATACTGGTTTACATTGGAGCCACTTTGGTTTGTTCATAAGTAGAATAATACTGGTTTTTAATATATGGCAATGGCGCTACTAATATTAAACTTAATAATTATTTTTTTAAATTTTTAACATTCCAGTATCAAACATGAACTCTTTAATTTTGATATTTGATCCTTAATATAATCAATATTCAAATCAAATTTCAAATAAATATTATGAAATATTTATATAAAATACATAAATTATTATAATAAATATATATTTACATATCTTGAAATATAATATAAACTCTATAATAATACCAATCATAAAAAATGTCCTTTTATTCAATTCATATCTGATATTTAAGCTTCTGGACTTATGACTTATTGTTTAAAAAAACTCTAATAACAAAAATAAAAAAAAAATTATTATTTGAATTATAAATATGGAAGTGTTTGAGGATTTGATAAAATATTTCCTTATGATATGGTATAAATTTTAGGATTTTCATAAAATTCTAAATGACACATAAACATGGTATTATATAATGAGGGCACACACTTTTACACAACAATTTGAAAGATTTATTAAAATTGTACTATAATTTATAAAAGATTTTACAGGGTAATTATAAAAAAAAGGACATTGCACTTAAAATTAATTTTAATTTGAAAAAATTGTTGTACAACAAATTCCAAGATTTTGTTTTTAATATCGAACTAATCCTAATTCAATTATATTCACTGTTCCAATTGTTTGTGGCGTGCTAGCTTAAGAGCAACTATTCCAATATCATTGTACAGTATTTGCAGTTTAATAATGTTGGAACAGTAAAATTTGATTTCTTGTGATTCTGCTACAATTGAATTTTAGCTTACAAATGTCATTTATGCAAGTAGCTTGCGATAGAAGTATTTCCACCTATAATATAAAAAAAATGATTGAAAAGTACTATTTGCTTGGAAAAGTTAGAATGCAGATAGCGAAAAAGAAATTTTAATAAATTTGTGATCGTAGCATTAATAATTTAACTGAAACAGGTGCAATACAACTAACACTCTTCTTAGCACGTCCATAGATCAAATATAAGAAGTTGTATTAAATACAAAAATCAGTTTAATTATTTTCTGATTTGTTTAAAAGATGAAGAAATTTATGCTGGCTGACTTTAGCTTAAAAATCCTTGAGAAAAAATATTATACGTCTCTCTGCCACAATAATTGCATTGTTCATTACTGTCATATCTAATTTGTATCGATCAGTTTTTGTGGAAGTAAAGTTCAAGTTTGACGTCTTCATATATTTTATATAGAAAATCGATTTAGTGATGGACGTATAAGAACAATTGAAATCGATTCGGAAAGAATCGAATAAAAATAACGTGGAATAAATGAACTTTTACGAATCATTACTGAAATACATGTCAAGAATAATGAAATTAGATTATATAATATAATAAATAAAATAAAAAGAAAACTTTAATAGAAATGCAAACTGAAAAATTTAATGGAATACAATCCATTCGAAACTGAACTGTACGAATCAATACGAAACTGAACTTAAATTGTACCTCAAGCTTAATTCTAAATTGTGAATTGGTTATGAATTCGATTAATCTTAAAAAAAAAATTATTGAAATATTGTTTTTAACAACCCTGTTTATAAAATTCCAATGAAAAACTATAGGAAGAGGCTATTATTTTTTTTTTTATTTCACTCTGATATTGCACAATACAAGAATGTCACACATCAGAAAATCTAGGATTATATAAATATGTATATTATACTATTGAAGTTATCTATATTATAATATACCAATTTCTGACAGACATGATATTTGTATCTCAGTATTGGTTATGAAAGAAGAAATTATCATTTTAAAAGGATATTCGGAAATAATCTTTATGATAGTATGCAATTTATAGTACCTACTATCAAATATCATACAGAATTTTTATAATTTATAACTATATGTTGTATACATAAATAAATGTAATTATGATATATTTTGTGTTTAAAATACAAAAGCATTTATTATCATACATATGAGAAGTTAATATGATGACAATACTGACATTATATTATATATTCTTTATCCCATTTCATAAAATTTTCAAAAACATAAAGGATACATACAACAAATAATAATTTTCATAAGCAAAATTTTATTATTCAGATAATAATATATTATGTAATATATGCATAGAGATAGAGATACAAATAAACAATATAGGAAATTATAAATGATGGAAACAAGTCATTTTACAAGGATAGTTTGCTTTTAATAATATTATTTATTCTTTAAAAAAAAATCCTTTATAGAATATTTTTGTATATATAATAGATCAAAATAATATTGTGACAAATTGCTATTATTACAAAATTTATATATGAAAATTAAAATAAATGTTAAAGAATTTCCACAAAAACGAATTTCAAATATGAATATTTATTAATCAAAAACTAACAAAATATAAATAATATTAATTATTTACCAGTAAAATAATAACAAGAAATATAATATGAAAATTTTTCTTTATTGCTAAATATATTTCAAAAATTTTGATTTGTAAATTTCATATATTTTTTAGGAAATTATTTTTGAAATTCCTATAATATTTTTTGGATTTTCATATACAAATTCATTTTAACCTTTCATTTCGAACAATAATACAAAAAAAAATTAATTAAAATGTTATTTGCAGAACTGATATTCAAATTGTTCAATCTTTCATTTATATACAAAAAATTATTATTATACTTTTGTATTTCACTGGCTGTCAATATTTTATAGTTATATTCATTTTCTTGCAATTTCAAAGCAAATTTTTGTATATTAAACATTACCATTAGAAAAATTGTTAATACGGAAATTATTATTTTACTTTTGCAGTAATTGTGGCCTTCGTGGTCTCTTTAAACCAAAGGGTGCTATTGCAGTCTCTATGTATATACTGAACATGTGTGGTTTCTATCCCCACTAAGCAGGGCCTTGGGACGCAAGTAAGTAAGGAAAAAATAAGAGTAATGGTATATCATTGTTGATAAATAACCAAAATAAAATTTCTGCCACTTTGAACACCTCTAATGTCTATATCACAAATGCCAGACTAGAGTCAAGCTCAACAGGGTCTTCTTTTCGTGCTTATTATTCCAAAACCGTTCCCATGGCTGTGATTTCGCTAGATAGTAGATAGGGACAGAGTTCATCTTTTAGTAATGTCATATGCATTAGTTGCCAGGTTCAACTTGAGAACGCCATATCGCTCTAAGCTGACTCAGCTTGTATTAAGTATCAATAACGAAATTTAGAATATGTAATTGTGATTTTAAGACTGCCAAAAAATGCTGATATAAAATGTATTACTATTAAACGGTCATTTAACTGTAGCTGCAATTAATAGTTTCTTTACAATAAAGAAACTTATAGTTCCAGAATCCATATAAAAATATTTGTAGGTTCAAATTGCAATAAAATTTCACGAATTTGAGTGAACTTCCAAAAACTAAAAGAAATCATTAATAGATGACTACCGACACTTGTAGTCAGATTTTTTTTTATAAATTTATAATTTCTAAATTATACTATGCATTTTATAGGTTAAATCCATTTCACTTTTATATCCTGATAATAAATAACAGAGTTAAATATATTTGGTATAGTACATTTTCTACCTATATCTCAAATTTATACATGTTATTATAATGTTTTATTAGGTCTAATTGTCCTTTCGACACATAAAACCCATTATTATTATTATCCAAAACAGTAAACAAGATTATAGAGAGACAATCTACCAGATAAAAAACAATAAAAGTCAATAAAAGTTTTATATATTTTGTATGCTATTAATTCCCTTAACCTAATAACATAATTTCAATGTAATGAAGATTTCTATAATATTGTAATTAAGTAAATTACGAAATCCATTAAAATATGTTATGTTAGAAAATTAAGTTTCATTAAAATTATATATTTGTAATAGCATTGATTTTAAATTTTTAAGCTAACAACAATTTAATAATAAATATTATAAATTTTTATGATTATAATACATAAAATTAATCTATAAATCAAATTTAATTGAAATTGTACTAATGAATCCTTTTTGTGAATAAATTTTTCAGATTTATTATTAATGCATTTCAAAATTATAAATTAATAACGTTTATAGATTAAGTATTAAGGTCACGGACAGATTTACTAAATTAATGAAATATGAAGACCTTGTTTTCATTTAATTCAATATAACGAAACAGATAACGAACAAATGTAATAGTGAATCGCATGTTACTGTCGCTACTGTGAATCGCATGTTACTGATGTTACTACAAAAATTAATATTATAGAATATATCACATTCCAGTCCTAAGAATATAAATGCATAGTAGAGTATTAATTATTAAAATAAAATTTCTTATTTTGTATATTGTATGTATACCAGTGACACAGTTTATATAAATCCTTTTTGACTTATTTCTGTATTATAGAAAGTATTGGAACACATAATTTATTGATACAGTTTAAATAACTACTGATATAGCTCAATAATTAAAGCTCTTTATTACTGTGTATCAAAATAATGATTATGACAACAAATATATACCGACAGTCGCGAAAGGGTTTAACAATTCAATGGTTTAACAATAAAAGATGAAAAAGGTAAAAGAAAAATCAAATGAAAACTATTATTATTAATTGTAAAAATCAAAACGAAATATCAAAAAAAAATTACTTTTAATAAATTTATTTTCTAAAGCTTAGTATCGAGTTCGGTGTGAAATAATTAAATTAAATTATCATACAAATTTAACATTGTGAAAATAGATGTGAAAAATTCAGTAATTTTTGAATCAAGTCGAGTTCATAGTGAAAAATTTGTAAAATACGTAGATGGTGTACCAAATATTTCACTGCAATTAATTGAACATTTTCCTTTATTTCCAAAATTTATTTCAATGCTCTTCAATTGCTGAAAACATCGTTATTTAATATAATATTTATTATAACAATTATACAAAAAAATATCAAAATTAAATATATATTTCTCAAATTTACCTCCACAATAATTTTTTTTTACAATTATTTTACCAGAAGCTTAGAGATCATGTTAAAATTTAATTTCTTTTTAACTCGATACTAAGCTTAAATCAATAATTGTAAAACTTATTATTATCATAAATGGAAACTTAAAATCATAACGATATTTTAATGTCTAGACTAGAAATTAAACTTAACAATTTTATTTTTCCTTTATTCAAGTATCATTTTTCATATTTGGCAATTGATTTAGATTCGTCCTGATCAACCTCTCCTTCAATAAAGACTAGGTCATTTGTCTTAACTTTTTCTACAAAAAAAAATATTGTTTAAATAACTCTCCTATAATATAAAATCATTAGAAAAATATCAAATAAATCATTGAATCTTAAAAATCAATGTAACATTATACGAAAAAAAAACATATTATCATTATGTAAACATCACAAAAAATTCATTTTTTCCATTAGTATTTTACCCTTAAACCATATATGCAAAAAAAAAAAAAAACATAATCCATATGTGATATCAATAATATTTACATTAATAATACCCATGGGTAAAATAGGCCCAACCAAAAAAACTAAATAAATAAAACATATTTATAATATTGATATGAAACAAATTAAATATAAGTACATATACATGAAAACATATACTAATCTCACATGTGGTAATTTTACGATTGGCCATTTTAGTTATCTCTTAACAAAAAAATACAAAAATTAATAGCCAAAAATATTCGTCCTGAATACTCAACCAACCCAAACGATATAAGCCACACAAAAAAAAAACATATACAAATTATTTTATTTTGATATAAAACATACTACATATAACATAACTATGTATTTATGTTTATGAAAAAAAAAAAAGAATTAATAGTAAAAATAAAATATTGGTTTTTATATGTTATCAACATTTTTTTTGTTGTTGTTGTTACATATATTTTTTTTAACATCTTGTTTTAGTATAGTAAATGTTAAAATGGTTATATGTAAAATTGATATCCTCTTTACTATTAATTTCATTTAGATGAAAAAAGCCTTTAGGGATAAATTTTTTTTTTTTTGTATCTGGATATTAAATTTATATAATGTGTAACAAAATATATAAAAAATATACTAATAGAAATATTTTATGTTGCTATAGTATTTATAACATAATATTAATAACATAAAAGTATTTTTAAAATATTAAATATCTTTTAAAATCATCAATTAATTATAATTAAAAATAGAGAGTATAAAATTCTTCGTAATTGATACGTAAATTGTACAGGAAATTGTAAAATATAAGAAAATTAAAATTATATTTAGAAAATGTAGTTGAGAAATATTGAAAATATCGTATTTTTTTTTTAAATTTATTGAAATAGATAAGAAAACGATTTTTTTTATAGAGTTAATATTGTGTTTCACTGTCATACAGTTCCTTAGGATCAATACTTAGTATAAGATCGGCAACCGCGCTCATCCCTAGGCACATAATGCTTTTTATTAATTTTATGTGTCATTTTCCCCTACCTCAGTCATTTGGTTCATAAATATTTTGGTTTCTATACTTCTTGAACAAACTATATTAAACCGACGATCAGAATTCGTAAACGATCCTGAGATATTGTCCCTCAAACTTCAGTGTGTAAGTAAGTTTTATCAAAGTTGTCGATATTAAAAAAATGATTGTGTATATTCCTATTAGCAATACTTTTATGAAATACAAGAAATATAAATTACCCTGTCAAATGACAATTCTTTTCACATTAGCTTAGACGAGAGCGATAAAAATTTGTAATCGAGTGAACTCTTCCGTAGAACAAATCGGTGAGTTTAACTTTTCTTATATATTTACATATGATTTATCAACTTTTCCAAGCGGTACAGCGACAACGGTGACAGTATCGCCAGCATTAACTATTATTTTCAGCATATTTTGTGTAATAATTTCGTAATAGGGATAATTTGAAGGTGTAATTTAAAAATAATTTCAAATAATTTTAATAGTTCGTCCTCTAATTGTTGCCAATAGTCCTTGTCATTTTTCGATCAATAGAATGAAGTTTGTTTTAGATTTCGGCCAATTTTTGTCCGATTTCAACCAATCAAAAACAAGATTATATAAATAATTTTCAACATTTTCGGTGCGGTATATTTTACCTGCCATAAATAAACATTGATGTAAATCTAACAAAAATTGACGTACTTCATTCTATTGATCGAAAAATGACGGTTAGAGGACAGACTACTATTAAAATTATTTGAATGTAAAGGAAATGTAAACTAATTTATGATATATAGAATTTATATAATCAAGTTTTTTTTTAGTGTGCATAAATAAGTCAAGTAATAGAAATTTTTCTTACGATTGACCAGAACCTGTCGGATCCATTACATTTTCTTTTTGGCAACAATTTACGTTGCCTGCGTAACATTAATATGAAAATTGTTTTAGAGATATATAAAAATTAAAGAAGCTTTTATCTAAAACGAAATTGTGAAATAGTAATTAGTAAAAGTATAATAAATAGTTTTAACTTTATAAATTGAGATAAATTTATAATTACGATTTGTAACAAATTTCTTCCTTTCCGACACTCCAAAGAAACGTAAATATAAATTTAAGGCACTATTTCATATCCAATAATTGACAGAATTTCATGTTATAATAAGATGCTTCCATGGAATTCATCATTTTAGACATTTTCGGTAGTATTTCTATGTATTTCTGAATTTCATGTAATGTCTTGAATATGATATTGTAAAATTTCAATTCAAAAGTTGGTATTTGCCATAAATGTATAATTAATTCGTCAATGGTTGAATTTTGTACCAAAGATAGCTTAAACTTCGCAAATTATTTACATATAAAATTTATGAAAGTGACATAGATAACTCAAATATTGCAGATTTATATTATAATTCTTACTTTTAGATAAAGCTTTTACATAGTTTCTCATTATTTACATTTTGACTTTTTAATCTGAATCTCTAATGTACTCATCAACTTGAACACTTGACACGAAACTTCAAAATTACCATCAGTAAATATATGGAAATTAAGGTTATTTTACATTGATTACAAAATGTTGAAGTTTGATGTTTCGTAACGAAAATATTAGTTTCGAAAAGTCTACTATTGGTCACATCAAAACCTTTTTTATGAACAATATTTATGCTATATTTTGAACGAAGTGTTTGTTAGTCAACAAATTAAATTCTATCTTTTTTATGTATTATTGCATGAGATCATTTTGAATATTTGTTTTTTTTTTTTTTACATTTCATTTGCTACTTTTCTGTAAATTGAAATGACTTTGGAACAGATGTAACTAAGCTTTTCATTCTCATGATTTCAAGTACTTTACAAAAACAATTTTAATATTTTCATGCAAGCAAATTTAAAAAGTTTTTTTTTTTTTTAATATTATTATGAAGAAATTTTGTAAAAATAAAAATCAAATAAAAAAATAAAAAACTATTTTAAAAAAAATTATATTAAATTTTAATATTAGTTTAAAAATGCAATTTTATATTTTGGATTAAAAATAATAAAATATTTATGTGAGAAAGTTGATATAAAATATGAAAAGTATTAAAGGATAACGTGTGAAAAGGATACAGAGAGTTTGTGATTGTATAAATAAAATAATATAAATTTTAAAGGATTCTGGAAAAGTTCAAATTTTATGTAGAATAATATACTACGATCGGAAAATATTTTTGAATTGAGTTTATATTATTAAGTCTTCTATTTAATGTTTTAGCAGATAAAAGTCTGAATTATTTTAGACCAGTATCGAATTTTAGACTATCTTATTTTTGTATTTTACATAAAGTAGTGTTACCAACCATAACAAAAAATTGTATAATTAAAGCTAAAATTTGAAATTTATAGGCACTTATTTCAATAGTCGTTATGTTAATATTCAATAAATTTAATGTAATTTTAAATATTTGGTATAAATATTCAAAAAAAAAATTAGAAACTATACTAAAATTTAAATTTTTATATATTTTTTATATATAATACGAGAGACCTTATCGATCCATTGTAAGTTTACAGCCCATATCCTTCTTACTTCTTACCAATTAATAGATTTAGAATGTTCAAAAGGGCAATATTGGCCAGTTCTTAACGTATATAATTACGAAACCTTTACTCATCAATATCATTTGTATACTCCTTAGAAATGCCTCACAATAACATAGAAACTGTTCTGTCGGGTCTTTATCATTTATCGGCAGATGTCTGTTTCCGCAAACCAATTTTGTTGAGGTGGTAGTTTAAAATACTATTTCCTGTCATAATACTTTGCTAAGTATTATTATATTTTCCATTTTTTTGTGGTTTTATTAGTTTATTAGATTGACATTATTTTGTTAAAAACTGTAAAACGATATGATCTAATAATATATGGACAGATAATTGATGCGTCGCCTAACGCCTATAGATCCAATGAGCCCATAGACGACTGTGTCTTGTAAGTGGTCAACGGAGTTTGAAATCTTTTATTAAATAAAACGTATGCTAAGTGATTTACCTATATAATACGTTTATATCATTCCAATTTTTTTTAAACCTAAATTTATTAATAACGATTTAAATTCCTTCTTATACAATCAATTCACTGCTTAGTGGTAACTGCTGCCAATCGAATGATTTTAATAGAACCAAAAGCTAAAAAAACAAGTTGTTACTTTTATACATGGACGGTACTATGTAAAATACTCGCTGCTAGCCAGATAAATAATATATATCTAGTTGTATAATTAAATATTTTATAATTTGTAGATTTTAGAATTTATTTCCATGATATTAATCACTTTATAGCTAATACCAACAATGAAATTATTATTTCTAGTAAAAACTGACTCCCAGAAAAATAGAACGATCTAAAAATTGTGTAGGTTGTAAGTGATATTCTTTGAAATTCTACTAATTATATAAGTTAATAAATTATTATATACTTAGCTATATTAAAATCATCATTATCTCCAAATATAGAAATATATTCAAATTTAATATACTCTAAAAATTTCTGTAACACCCTTAAAAAAAAACTAAATATACTTACGAAATTATTTATTTTCCTTTAAGATTTTCCTTAACATAAAAATCGATTTATTTTTAATGCATTTTTCCAAGAAAACATTTGTCCTCGTTCTAAATTTTCTTTTATTGATTCCTTATTGTTTCCTTTTTGGTATTAGTTTATTTTGTTGTTTCTGTTTTTTTCAGCAAAAATACTTTTTTTTTTGTCGTCACTCTTGTTTGTGCCTAAGTGGGTAACATGGTGCCCATTTGTACTACAAAAATGGAAATTGTAAACACCAAATAAAAGGAAAAATGATTTTTTTCTTTCCAAAATGTTCAATTTAAAGAACTAAGTGAGAATACAACAGAAAATAAAAAATATTCAAAAGATTTTCTTCGATTTACATGATTTTTATTTTTCAAGAAGTTTTCTTTTTTTCTGAATATAGTTTTTTTTTTCTCTTATATTTTCACTGTGTAGAAAATAGAGTGTTTTTTTTTCAGGGTAACATTGTTTAGCATTTCCACGCCATTACTTTCTGTGATTGTAAACTCATGTCTTTTTCCACTAGTATTATATACGTATAAAAAATATACTGGGAAAAGCAAAATGAAAAACATTTAAATTTTCCGTTTAATGTTTCATTGCCCATTTTTATTCACCTTTATGAAATGCGAGAAAATGATGACAAAAAAATAATTTTCATTTTAAAAAAAAAAAAAATTGTAATGTACTTTGATAATAACGAGGTGTTTTGTTATCCTGTCGATATCCTTTTACGAAATATCGATTTAATTTCCATAATAAAATAAATATCAATTAAAAGAATTTTGAATATTCATTTTTTTATTGAAAAATTACAAATGTGTTTCGTATCAGCATTAAAATATGTTTAAAAAAAAACAGCTGATAAAAAATATAAAATTTATTAAATGTTTTATACTGGATTCATATTTTAATGCTTTAGGCTTTGCTGTTCTGCTTTGCGTCAATCTCATTGAGAAAGGAAACACTATTTTCATATAGTTTAACTTTCAACTTTGCTTTACGATGACTTTGCTTTGCTTTGCTTTTCTTATTATGAAGCATTATGAGTAATTATTTCCTTACAGAACCAATCGAATTAAATTTGAAAATTAAAATTTTTATATG
This sequence comes from Rhamphomyia laevipes, assembly GCA_963920725.1. Lineage (NCBI taxonomy): Eukaryota > Metazoa > Arthropoda > Insecta > Diptera > Empididae > Rhamphomyia > Rhamphomyia laevipes. The sequence continues at coordinate 54,894,046 of OY987257.1, forward strand.
GAATGTTTCATATCCAAATTACTTCTATTAAGTGTCCAGAAAAATATGATTACAACATTTTCTAATATTATAAATAAGTTTAATTGCAGTTGCACTGCTTTACACAGTAATTAAGTAATATGAATCCAGTTCGTTTCCTTTACAAATCTGAGAATAAGATATCAAAAACTATCAAACCGACGATTTTATACATAATAAACTTAATCTCAATAATCTTTTGGCTATCTTTCATAATTTTCAGTACCAATTCAGAACGCCAACAAAAATCCTAATTAATATTTTACTTTACTTGCGATGAATTTTCCCTTCGATGAAGTTTCTTGCAATGAATTTTATCACCGATTAATTTTCCGGACTTGCCAATTACTAGCTACTGCAAGAAGGTAACCTGAGCTCTGGTTATTACATATATTTAATTTCATCCTGACCCAATTTCATATAAAAGAAAATTTCATTTTCTAGTACTTGACAAATGCACATAAAAAATTCTTTAATAAAAATATAATTTCAAAAAATAAAATTACAAAGAAAAAGAAAAATAACCAATCAAAAATGTTTTTATATTGATTCCTTTATAATGATATCATTTTCCTTTGAAATTATATTTTTGCAATATGTTTCCATAACTAACAAATAGGAAATCCTTACATTTTAATTATGTAGCAAATCCGTTTTTATTATATATATAAAATTATTAATAATTTTCTTTTTAAATGGTTTTTGTCAATCGTTATTTAATTTTCTCAGTTTTATTAGCTCTTAAATGGTTATTTTAATTGAAAATATAATTACAAATAATTTTCAATTAATTTGTATCGACATGCCGCCATGTCGGTAATTTTTTTTTTTTGTTTTAGTTTTATTTAAGAGGGTGAAGATTTTTCTTTAATTGACATTTTTATTTTTCATTTATATTAATTTTCAGTTAATTAAAAATTAATTATTTCAAAGACAAATTATTATAAATTACATAATTTGAAATTAATTACATAATTATTTTCTCAGTTATAGGAAAATTGTACAATTCATCATTTTAAATTATCAGATTTCTTTAGCTAATTATGATACTATAGAAATATCAATTTTTGTTGGTTAGTATTGAAAGTATGATTTTTGAAAAATATGATAATCAAATCATTTTCAATTCAAATTGTTTTGGTTTTAGTTAAATATGGAAATCAAGATTTCAGAAAAATTAATTTTAATTAAAATAAAAATTAATATTTTGCGCTACATTAAGATACTAAAACTTTGTTAGGTCTTATAATTCTGTCTGTTAAATTAAGACTACTCGACTCGTTAAAAACTTATCATTAATTATTTAAATAAGGTCATGCCGCATAACATTCAGTAGTTTATAAATTAGCTTTTATGAGAAGCTATCAATGTTTCTACACATATCCTTAAAAACTTTTTATAGAATTTCGTTGAATAAATGTACAATAATGATGCCATCCATTTGACATCGCACCTTTTTATTACACTATCAACTTTATTTGCGGAATATTTACCAAATTATATTAAATTTTTAAAGTTTAATTATTACCAGCGAGTGGGTTATTATCAATTTGGGATTCTTATAATTTATACAGAAGAATTTCAATTCAAAGTATTGTGAGATGGATCTTACGTACGAATCTAGTGAAAAAATGAATGTTATTTAAAAGACGTCCGTATCTAGAACATCAATTTTTGGTTTATACCATGTTTAATTGCAAATATTTATAAGAAATGTGTTCATATACAAATGATGAATTAAGGATACCGTCAAGGAGATTATATTTTTAATATTTAGCATCACATTATTATGAAATCAAATTTTTGTTGCTTTAAAATTCAGAATCCATTTTCTACAGTTTAAGTAATCATTTGAAAAGGTTTACAATACACAAATAACCAAACAGATGAACAGACTTATAAATTTTTTGTTTATAGTAGTTAAACTATACATTAAAATAATGAATATTTGCAGTTTAATTAGCTTAAGTATACACGTTTTTGATAATAATTTAAAAACTCTTTAAGTTCGTGTTTGTTATAAAATAAAAACTATTTTACAGATTGTTCAACTTAAAGTGTAACGTTATAACTATATTACAAATTTATACATAATTGAAACGAATTAAAACAGTTCTTATATTCACTATGAATTCACTTAAGTCTTCACTAGATTGTTTGCTATTAACACTAAAGTCAGTTTATTCGAAATTACTAAGTGTATTACGCTTAAATCAGATAGTTATTTAAAAAAAAAAGACTTTCCTTTAAAAGTTGCAAAAATGACGTAAGTATTTTTGGCCATACGGCATAGAATTATAAACTCAAATTAAATGTAAAAGCATACAATTTGGCTAGATCAGAATCATAAAAAATAAGGAGATTTTAAATATGAAACAAGAACGATTTACGGCTAATGGTGGGAATACAAAAGAGACACTGTCTTTAAGGGAAAATGTTCAAGAGACTTGGTCTTACCAATGGAAATATATGGGATACCTAAATACAAGTATTGAAGAAGATATCAGTCGTAATCTCTGTTAATTACCGGGTTTAAATAGGACAGATATAGAGTCCTAATAAATCATCAATTCCATGAATTGGTGGAATTTATAGCAATAATCATTGATCTGCTAAAGTTTGTAAAAAACGCAAGTATTGACGGAATAGGATAATATTGTTGAGTGAATAAGAGAAAACATATGGGCCAGATAATGGGGTAGTGTCTGCATTTGACTAGACACTACAGAAATTTTCTTTCTAACTAAACAAAAAGTGCACTCGGTATCACAATAATATTATATAGTTAAAAATATATTTACATAGCTCTAATGATTTATAATTAGTTTTTAGTATATTCTAGTATTCCTTTATAATATAAATTATATAAATTCATTTTGCTTACCCCCACTTATACTCTAAAACTATAATAATGTAATTTCTTATGCAAATAGTATCGCAATCGCTATAATTTTACTTTGTCTAAAGTTTAATTTCACAACTTTTAAGAATATTCATTTCTAATGCTATTAGCTAACAAGAACAATACAAATTTTCAAAATTAAAAAGATAAGAAAATTATAAATATTTTTCTTTCACTTTGTAATTCTTTAAAAGTGTAACAAAAATAAAAAATGAAATTTTTAAAATTTTTATAGTTGTTATATGTGCAAGTGCAAGTTATCACGTAAAATTTTTTAAATTAGTTTTTGAAAACTTATTTAAGAAAATGTATATTAAAACAAAAAAAAAAATTGTTTAAAGAAATATGAATTGCATGTTATCATGATGGAAACTCCATTTTAATAGAGTTTCACAGTAAAGTCTTTTAATTGTTCATTTAGCTTCTTCGTATTAAAAAAAAAACGACATTAGTCTATTTTATTTCCAAAAAACTTAATTGCTTTTGAATTTAAATCAATGCGGTATGCAGGTATAATTTTGAGTTTGATAATTTTTGGTACGTTTGAAATTTGATCCTTTCAAATTCATTATTAACAAAAAATAAATGGAAATTCACAGCATTAGAGATAATCATCAGTGTAATGAAAATAGTATTTTTAGTAAAGTATAGTTCAATAATTTAACATCAAAATTGGTTTAGGAACTTAGTATTGTATGATATTTGTCAAAAATGAACAATTCGATAATTCAGCATAGTTTTTATTTTAGGGGCCATCTATAGCTTTATATGATTTCATTCCCTGGATTATTATGATGGTTAATAAATACACGTCTTGCCAAATTCATTTACTATTAAATATTTATTTTTTCAAATGAAATAATTTTTAAATTAATAAATCTATTTAATTAAAAGAAAATTAACGTTGGCATAAATTTGGTTGGCAACATGAATTTCGTATTTTTTTACGTTTTATATTTATTTTTAATATTCTAGAAAAACACCACCTGAAATAATATTAGGAATTTAAAATAATTTTTTTTTTATCATAACGCTTAAAAATTATAATAAAAAGTTTGGGCCAATATTATTTTTGTTAATTATTTATTTATTTAAATGTATATTTTCAATTACGTTTGATATTTTAATATAAATACCTTTTTTTAGAACTAACTTTAAAAATTTGTCAATTTTCATTTATGTATTCGTTGTCCTGATTGGTATCTGCATCGCCGCTGTACGACATACTGAAGGTGGCCCAAATCTTCGTCATCATTTTAATGTAAACAAATAATGAATTTTGCATTACTAAAATAATGTTTTATGAATATTAATATATAAAACGATCTAAATTAATTTAATTAGCATACGTAAAAATTATTTCAAATGTTCTTCAATTAAAATTGGGAAAAATAAAATTTTACAGATAGTATAAAACTTCTTTAGTTCCAAAAAACTCTGGTTTCTAATATTAATATTGGAAGAGTTTAATATGAAATCCATTAATACCTTCTATGAATTTTTTGGTCTGTTTTTTGAATTACCTTTCATTCTTTACTTTATATTTAATTACAATTTTTTTATATCAAAAAGGGTCAATACACATGCCTCATAAATAAATATGTAAATTTAATATATCAATGAATGAAGTAGATTAATTTTTAATGATTATATTATAAAATAGTTTATTACTTGAATCATATCGAGTTATAAAATATTTAATTGATATTTAAATTATACCATAAAATTAATTATTTTTATTCCAATTGAAAAACTTGAATTAAAAGAAATTTAAATTAAAATGAAATGATTAAAATTTCAAGGGATTTTATTATTATTTCCAATCACTTAATTTTTAAAATCCAAAAATGAATATCTTCATTGACTTCCAAGTAAGACTTCCTACATACTTTAATAAAATACCGATTGCAGTCTTTGCAGTAACCAACCCATTAACTATTTAATATTGTATCTAAAAGGATCATTTTAGTATTAAGACTTTCCTGCTCCTTTGATGCCATATATGGTATCATTATTCTAATTCCAAATGTCTAATGTAATTCGACTCTGAAATATTAAAATTAAATATAAAATGCAAAAAGAAGAACTAAACGTGTTGCCAAATTGATTCACTGTAATTATTCTATTCAATAATATTTAAATTAAAAAATCTATTTAATTTACGTTAAGAAAATTAACGTAAGCAAAAATTTGACAAAAAAACACCAACTGCAATAATATTGAGAATTTGTCATTTATTATAGTGTTCAAAAATTACTATAAAAAGACAGGACCAAAATTATTTTAGTTAATTATTAAAAGTATTTTCTAATAGTGAGTATTAATTTTCAGTAACGTTTCATATTTTAATACAATGTTCTAAATATTTTTGTAGAACTAACTTTGAAGAATTATCAATTGAAAAAATGCGTTTCATTATCGTATTCGTTGTCATGATGGCTGTTTTGATGGCTGCTGTACAACCTGGTGAAGCTGATGATATTCAGAATGAGCTTAATAAAAATAATCTACTATTTGGTTAAAACTAAATTACCATATTATATAAACATATATTACAGAAATATAAACAAATAATGAATTATGCATTACTAAAATAATGTTTTATGAATATTAATATATAAATTGATCTAAATGTAATTTAATTAGCATACGTACATAAAAATTATTTCAAATGTCGTTCAATTAAAACTGGTATGTCGTTCATAAAAAAATGTGATAAAAATTGTTTAGAGCATAATACATAATTCAAAATACAAAATTACACAAATATGGAATTATTTTATTTTCATATTAGTTCAGTTGTTTATTGTTTGAAGTTTTAAAAAATAATATTAAATTGAAACATAAAGAAATTCGTTCGTTATTGACTTACGTCAAATGGTACACATTCAATACATCATTAACAATATTTTATTTGGCTAGAGATAACATTAATAACGAAACGCTTTCAACAAAAATGTATTAAATACAAAAATTTTAAAAAAAAAAACTCAACATTCAAATCATTTATGAAATAACCGACGCCATTGAAAAATTCTTTCTACTTGAAAATAGACGAAATTTGAGTTAATCGTTTAAAACTTTATATTACATTCAATATAATTACAAAAATTGCGTTTCAATTGTTGGAGCACTCGTTGTTGTGATGGATTAATATGTATGCAAATTACGTATTTCTGACCAGACCAATCAGTTTTTCGGAGAATGTGTAAAAGAAATAATAATTTCTAGTATTACGAGTATACTAGAAAGTTTAATAATCTAATCTAAGTGATGTAATTAAGTATATACGTTTTTTGTTCTTAATTTATATTCAACGGAAATAATTACTTAAAAAATATTTAAGTTTAAATGTATTTTATTATGGCACTAACTAGACGATCATATATTCAATCTTCCATTTTTGGAATATCACAGAATTTATGTTATTTAATTTTACTGGGGTTGTTTGCAAACAAATGAGTTTTACGTACCACGCTCCGATATTCATTAAAATTCCGACTAAGTAATTTATGCTCACATGAAAGAAAATTGCATAGTTTTAATGAAAATATTAATTGTAATAACGAATGCTTTAAAATTGAATGTGTTAATCAGTTTAAATATTTATGTATCTTATTATATGTCCAGGCTTAATTGGAAATATCATATTTTATACATAGATATCTAAATAAAATAGTAATGCAACGTTATCACCTCGGTCTTTATTATTAGCTTTCAATTCTTTAAAGCTAGTTTATAATGATTTATTTAATTCCAATCTAAAATACAGATTAAGCTGCTGGGGTTATAAATACATCTCAATAAAATTGAACCTTTGTTAATTAAGAGAAAATATGCAATTCGATTTGTTTGTAAAGTCCTTCATCATCTAAGACGTTTTAAAGTTCTTAAATTATTTATAAAATAAATAATAACGTCGTCCGAGTAGATTTTAACTATAATTGATGTGTAAATACTAGCAATTTTGTTATTATACTACTAAAATTTAAAAAAAAACGCACTGTTGTCAAATTTATAGTATTACTGCGCCCCGTTTATTCAATAAATTAACGAATTGTTCCAGATGTGTTTCAGTTGAATCTAAATTTGATAAGCAAGTTATATCATGGATTTTCACATTTAATCATACTGAAATTTTTAATGTAATAAATCCTATTATTTAAGTTTTAATTTTAAAATTTTTTATATATTTTTTTATTCTATTTTTTTTAATACTATTTTTTCATTTAGTATTTTATTAAAACTCCATTCAACAAAATATATTTATATAATCAAACTAATGGTACATTTAGTATCTTGTCCCTTTTTGCAATTGAATGTATCAATCTATTTTGTCATTACTTCAAAGTTGAACTATTTTTTATGTATTAATTATTTGTAATTTTTATTTTATTTTTTTTTAAATTACTCCATATTGTATAAAAATCATAAAAAATGGTAATAAAAATGTATACAATTTTATTATTATTAAAAAGCTGAAATTACTCTTACACTTCTTATCATTCGTATTACTGTGGAATGGACCCATTGAGTCTACAGTAATCAAAAAAATGTTATTCAAAAAAACTTAAGTCAAAGAGGAAACATCTAAAATAATATTAACTGCTAATTAAACTTATAGATTGATAAATTATCTATAAAATTTAATATTGTTTCAATTAATAAGTAAATATTTAATTTGAATTTGTTTATGATATTTTAAAATAATTTCATAAATATTTTTTTTTTCTTATGATTTTTATTTAAAATAACAAAACGTGTTTCAATTTCTTAATCGTTGGGCTAATGTTTTTCTGATAAACTGCCAAACTATGCAAACTTGCGATGAAAATTGTATAAGGAATTAAAATTTTGGATGTTAAAACAATATCAGAATTCATAATAAGAGTTGGACAACGAAAAAAAATTAAAAAATAAATGTTTCAATTTCGAAAGATTCTAATTTCACAATTAGTTTTTTTGAAAACGTATGTCATTAGTTACTAAATAACGTTTATTTCAAAAGGACTATATTTATGGCATTATGAATGGCGCTTTTCACAATTTATTTGTAAAGTTATATTAGATAAAAAGTAATTACATAAAAATGTTATTTATAATTTATGTAAATGACTAACCCCTTAATTATTAAATAGCTCCAAAAAAAAACCCTAAATCCATTTAAAATAAGTCACAAAACAATAATATCTTATGTCTTAAATCTAAATTATTCACAGCGTAAATTAGAAGTGAGGTCTTATCTTTAGATTTTGTTCACGTATATAAAATTTTGAGATCTTTCTTCTGTTAAATATTTAACAATTCAAACAAAAAACAACTAAAATAATAATATTAACTATTAAATCATTGTTTTCCAAAGTCGGTGTCACGGTACACTGGGTGTCGCGAAACACTTACGTTCTTTTTTCAAGAATTGTATGTTAAGTAATTTTAAAACAATTATAATATAAGAAAAAATACGTTGGAATTTCTTACGAATATAATAATTTAATAGGCTGAAATTGATTTTATTCGACCAATTATCCATTCTAATTTCTGACATATGTATGACTTTTTATACATAATTTTGTCGGTTACTATATTTCACATAATTAATTAGCTCAAAATATTGAGAAACACTGTATTAAATAATATCATTTAGATTGATACACTTAAATATCTATAAAAAGGTGTTGTTAAATGTTTTAATCATTTAATTGATAATATTATTTCAATTGGTAAGTAATATTTAATTTTAATTTATTTATGATAATTTAATATAAAATTTCATAAATATTTTATTTTTATATTTTCATTTAGGACTTTAAAAATATTGCTCAAATATGGATTTCAAATTCTTATTCGTTGTTCTTATGGTATTTTATATTACTACTACTGTAACTGCGAAAAATATGCGAAAATGCAAAAACTATGAAGAAAAACATTGTATTACATCAAAAGATTGTTGTGAAGGATTCAAATGCGTCTGGAAGAATATACAAATAGATGTAGCAATAACGAAAACTTCGAAATGTTTAAAAAAGAAAGAGTAAAATAAAAAATAATTAATTATTTAAAATTTGGTTGTACACCGTATATATATTAAAATGTTTTTCAACTGAATAAAAATGATTATATGATTACAAAATGGCCTTTTATTTTAATATAAACTTCATAAATTATATAATTATAAATAATTAATTATTTAGAATTTTCGGCTTTTTTTTTTTGTTTTACAAAAGTTAAATAACAAATATTATAATTTTCGTATTTTTTACGAAACAGAATTTTTCCTAGTAATTTGACCAAAAAAAATTTTTGAATTTTAATTTTGGATCTTTAAGTTGGTTTCACAATTTCAGATAACAAACCAATGACGAATGGGTTAACACAAAATGAAATTATATTACTTTAAATATATAAAATACTTCTGAAAAATTGTAACTTATATGTAATACTAATGTCTATGATTCAATAAAAAATTGAATGCATTAAGCTATATAGATAAACGCTATCAATTTCACAAATTCAGCCATACATAAAATATTATATAATCCTCAAATAAAAAACTTTTCAAAGATCTTTCACATAACCTCAAAACATCAAAATATTCTTTATGAAGAAATAAATTTAATACGACTTTAGGTCATATTTGGTGGACTGACCTAATTTGATCTTTAATTTTGATAAATAAAAATTATTTCTAAATTAATTAAAACGGAATTCTTAACCAAAAATTTATTATTTAAAAATATATTACTTATTGACATTATATTCATCGGTAATTAAAATTTTTGTATATTGAATTAATATTTATATTAATTTTTTTTTTTTGAATTCAAAATGAGTTCATCTAAACAAATATAAATTATTAAATAAATATATGTTAATATTGATAATATAAGCGATCAAATAGTTAAAAACTGTATCAATCTCTAAAATGCGTGTTACTTTTATACTTCTTTCAAATATATTTAAATTTTAGAATATGAAAATCTTTAAATTTTTGTAAAATGATCTGAATTTAAAAAAATCAATTAATGGCCAGTCAATGATTTCTGTACTAACTTAAAACTAAAAGGATTTAGTTTATGTGTTACCAAGCCAAGCGAGTTTTAAAATTTTCAGTTTGATTTACAACCGATATTCACTTGTAGCTTATTTTCATACCAATGATTCATAATCTTAGTTTCTAGCCTTTCTAGATTCGGAGAATAAACAATAAGAGATAAACGGCCAAAGTGAAACCTTAAAGCATTTTATACTAATACAAAAAATGAATTAAACTAGCTACAATAGTTTATATTAAAAAAAAAAATATTTTAATATACAAAACAATATTCAATATTTGTCTGACAAAAAAATATCTTTTTTAATCATTTCGACAAACATTTTCTTCGAATATCTTGTAATATTGTAATAAAAAAAAAAAAAAAAAATTTCATTTTCAGTTTCTTTGACAAACGACTAAAGGACGTGAAAAAATAGTAAAATCACCCATTGGGCAATATCCTTTTTTTTATTTTTGTAGTTGTATATAATATGAAAAGAATTTGTTTTTCTATATCCGAATAGAAAAATATTCATCAATGTAGAAAAAAAAAGAAACTAAATGATAAGAAGAAAATGTAAACTCTTTGATGTTGGAAAACTCAATGGAAACTCTTTCTCAAAGCAGTAAAATATTTCAGCGCTTTTTAAATTTGGTGTACAATTTTAATTTTTAATTTAACTTTAAAATATATGAAAGAATCATAACAAAAAATCGATATTTTATGTAATTGAACTAACAAGATTTCTTTTTCACATATGCACATATGCATATGCAAATTCTTTTCACATATGAACTGGCATAAATCTGTAAAAATTGTGGTGCTAAATTGTTTTAAATGATAAAAAAAAATTACTACACTTTTTCTTCCCAAAAATAAAACTCCTTTTCGGCCTTTATTAGGGGACTGTATGCAATATCCTTGGATTCTAGAAGCGATTGACCGAATAGTTGGGTTCTAGTAATGGCACGACATTTACATAGAATATTTTCAGCAGTCAGAGTCACGTCATCTTCATTGCATAATCTGCGTCGAGATGACTGTGAACTATCTATTTTGTTGAGGTGATAGTTGAGGCGACAGTGTCCCGATAGAAAATTGGTTAGTAGGCACTTGGTTCTTTGATAGTTTAAGTATCTCAAGTAGCCTTTTATTAGAAATAGAGGAAAGGAATATAAATGTAAGTGTTAGGCAATATATTTTCATCCGGAAATTGTAATGTAAAGTAAATAGTGTCGTGTTTATATCACAGGTAATTTAGCCTGAAGTTTAACATTCCGTATTAAGGGGCAACGAAATTTCATTTTAAAATTTACAAAAATTCTATTTTCCCATTTGATCTTTAATCAAACCAATTACAGAATATCGTAATTAAATCAAGATAATTAATTTATAAAAGAAGATTATTAAAATTATTGTAAAGTTGTTGACATTTGTTTTTGTTTCTCGTTCGCCGACTCTATGAATATTAATTAAATCAATGCCGGATAGCTTAAATGGATAATTGATGAACCCAGAGTTCACTTGCCTTAGAGGGCCCACCATGATTTAAACAAACAGTTAAATTTAAATTCAAATAATATTTACTTTCCGCATTTTAAAAAAGGGCTTTCTAAGAAGTGTAGTGAATTTAGTGAAGAGCCTAGTGAATCCTGTTAAATCGACGTATTCCCGATTACCAAATTTAAGCACTTTCTGCTGGATATGATATCAATAAAATATTCAAAATTGGTCAATGTTTTAAATTAAAATTTTTAAAAAACACAAATTTAATATTACAAATTTAACTAAAAAAAATTTATAAATAATCTTAAATTAATTTTATATTTATAGATTTATACTCGAATAATTTTTAGCAATTTTATTTAATATTATTTTAAACTTATCATTTTGGTTTATCTTTTACACAAGAATTAATTTAGTGGAAAATCTTGGTTTCTTATTATAGTCAAATCTCCGAAAAATATAATATCTTCCATAATAATTCTTGTAATAAGAAAAAAAAAATAGCTTTATATATAAAATTATCTAATTCAAAGGAAAATATCAAAGAAAAATAAGAAGAATTGAAAATTTTATTAAAATTATTATAAACTTTTTTGGTGCAAATATAAAATAAGAAGGAAAATTAATTCAAATAAAAATTGAAAAAGTAAATAAAATATTTACATATAAATTCCTCACATTTGAAATATTAAATCTATTTTTTTATTAAAATTCTGTAGTGTAGACATAGACCATCTAATGGAAGCTTTAAAAAGATGAAAACAATCTTTTCAGGTCATTGTTAAAAGTTCTGGATGATAGATTTTAGTACAATATTATAATTTGAGCATGTAATCCTTTAGAAAGATTCATTTTATTAACGCCTTACAACAATATTACTTTAAAAGACAATTTAGTACGGCCAATTTAATTCTTTTATATGATATGAATCAAACTTTATTTTATAAGGTTTATCAAAATAAAGTACGTCATATTTTAAATAGTTGCCACATTTTATTTCTATAGTTATTGATCGGCTATGGACGGAACTTGTATAATTTTTTTTTTTTTTTTTAAATTTGTCGGATCAGTAAAAGTATTTAATGGTTCAATCAAATTTAGAGAAATCTATACATACTTCTGAACTTTATCCCTACATCGGTTATTGGGTGCCATATTATATATTTATTCATACAAGATAAAGATCATTTCATGAATTACATCTTAGAAGAAAATGTATGTCAACTGTCTGTCAACAAACGTAAAACTTAAAATCTAGTAGAGCTCAAGGCATATTTGAACGAAATTATGGAAAAGGTTGTTTAAAACATAAAGGGGTTCTATATTATTTTGATATGCACTCTATAATATAATTCAGATTCAATGAAAAGAAACTAATACGATCATATTTAAAAACCGTCAAACTGAAATCGCAATCAACCTGACAAAATGTGATCGTATGTGACAAACGTTATATATAGCCAGGTAATAAACCCGTATTTTACATTACATATGATACGATTATGTCAGGATGCCACAAAAATTAAAAGATTACATAAATTTTGTACTCTTTCACTTTGAATTTGGTTCTTTACAAATATAAATCAAAAATGACCAACTAATCAAACTAAAATTGAATTTATGTTGCTTATCCTTATTGGGATTTTGTTTAATTAGTTAACCAAAAATTGAATAATAAAATGATTTATAATTTCAATTATATCGCAAAAAATCATGTTAGGTCGTCAAAAAAGTGTTTAAACATACACTACAAACTAAAACGATAAGAAATATACCGGCACTATACGTGTTAATGAATCTTCAATATTTTTTAAATAAATTGTTATTAAAAGAAAAATTGTTTTCCACAACAAAAACTTTATCCAATTAACATTATTAGATGAAAATATTATAAAATAAACAAACTAATAAAAATGTTAATATGAAAATTTACATTTGAACTTATAAAGACCATTCTATTTTCACAAAGGTCAAAAGTTAATCAGGAAATTTTATATTTGTTTGATAATATTTTATATAAGATAGAAACATTTTTTAGTTCTATCTATACTAAATTAATTCGTCTGTACAAATAAAATATCTTTAATCTTAATTTACAAAAAAAAAAATATCTAAATGACAAATAAAACAAAACAAAATATAAATATTTAAATGAAAGTTTTGGTATATATGAAAAAATAAGTTTTATTGATATTTTCTAAAGAGTTTTCCAATATTTTCATATATATAAATTGTGTTTTTAGGAACTTTTTTTATATACATATCTTATAAAAAATAAAATAAAAAGAAATGTTGAAAATTTTCAAGATATCTTCTTGAAATAAATGATACTTGAAGAGAGTATGTTAACTGATGTCAATATAAGATTAAAGTAAAAAGTTTCTACCATGTTGGCTTTTTCATTTATCGTTTATTTCAAATTTATTTTGTTATTGTAGTTGTCTTAAATTTATTATCAAACAAAAGATTTGTTGTAAAAGTCCTTAAAGTTTAAATAAAAATAAATAAAATAAAAAAGAACACTTCATATATAAAATAGCATATATACAATCTATAAATATTAAACTACTTTATAGTTTAGTATGTCATTTTGGTGGACTTAAAAAATATTTTTATATAAAACTTTCTTTTTTTTTTTTACTCTAGAGAACATAATATATAGATAGAAATCAATGGCGTATCTTCAGGGTGTTCAAGTCGTAAATTGAACGATCACGTTAGTATTTTCGAAAAATAATTATAAAAATGGAAAATTATAAAATTCTTGTTTCAGTTATTAGAAGATTATATTATATTTTACTGGATATTCAAAAATTGATATATAAAAATGTAGGATCAATGATTTACATTTTTTTTTTCTCCCCCGGGTAGGTGAAAATCTCGAAAGACACCTGAACTAGCGATGAAGTTCTGGTAGTATGAGATCTTACCCAGTAAAAACACATCCCTTATTTAGAATTACGATCTGATCTTAAGACCAATGAGCAATTTTATTTTAAGCCTTCTTACTATGTTTGTGTTGGAAAGCACATATTAAGATGAAGAGAGAAGAACTAAACATAAAATACAAAAAAATGTACTGGTTAATGGGAAGACAATTATCATTCTCTATTTATAACAAGACTCTAATCTACAAACAAGTTTTTAAACCAATATGGACGTACGGCATACAACTATGGGGCTATGCCAAGCAAAGTAATATTGAAATTATTCAGAGATTCCAAAATAATGTACTACGGAATATAGTAGGTGTTCCCTGGTACATAACAAATGACGACCTCCACCTAAAAATTGAAAAAGTCGTCGAAGAAATCAATAAATACGAACAAAGACTAATCTACCATGTGAATATTGAAGCTTCTCAGCTAGTAAATAACACAAACACAACGATTCACATTAAATGTTAGTAATTAATATAAAATAAAAATAAATTGATTATTAATATATTTTATATAATAAACAAAAATTTTACTCGCAGTGGTCTTAACGAATGATTTTGAACGTTATCAAAAATTATACAACATTATAAGAAATTGATGAATGTTCTTAAGATTACAGTAACCGAAATATAACTAATGTGACAATCCCTTCCGCATTACTACACTTATTTAACTTTAAATTGGGGCTGGATACACTAAGGAACACTAAATTTCGTTATATTTTCTCTAATTATATTTTTTTAGTCGTGTTAGATGAAACTAGGTCTGAATCATATTTCGTCACCAACACTTAAAATAACTTAAATCACATTTCACTTTAGCTTTTACGTTTGAACAAGCATATTCAATTACATTAAATATTGATATTTATGAAGCATATCCTTATTAAGTATGTTGCCTTGGTAATTTCTTCTTGAAAACCACCTCAATGGCAATATGAATTATTAATTACTATTACAATTGATGACTCGTACATATTTTGAGCGCTATACGAAGGTTTTTAGTTTCTTAGTTCTTATTATTTTATTACTAATTTTAAAATTGATTAGTTCCAATTTGAAACTAATTATAGTTTAAATAAAAATTATTTTTTCATGCAATGCCACTGATTATGTTCATATAAATATAAAGTATTAGATTTTTTAGTAAAGATACATATTTTAAGATTTGTGTATTTTTCTTTGCAAATTTATATTCCTGTGTGGTATTTGTGGTTTTGCTTTTTTAAAAGCCAATAAAAATGAGATAAAAGTATCCTTGCAAATTTGTTATTCTACTATATTTTAAAACTATATATAAATTATGCTACATATTTTTTTTATATTTGCTCTGTAATGCAACGCGTTGAAATAAATAATGTTAACAACAACAACAACAAAAAAAAGTTTATGTCTTTCAACATTTTTCCAAGAGCTCTTTCCAAATCTTATTTTTTAAGGACTAATTTAAATTTAAATTTGTTTCAAAACAATAAAATATGTTATTTTTTATACTATCTATATATGTAATATGGATAACAGCATATCATGATTTATGGTTTTATTGTTTCTTTATAATATTGTAAAGAAAAAAGTTATTTATATCGAAAACGGAAATCGAATTTCCTGATTAAAATCCAGTAGGAAGTAAAAAATCTTCTTAATTACTGAAAAAAATATATTGAATATTTTCATATTATTTTGTTAGGCAAATTCTGTATTTGTCATCTGGTATTATATTAAAGAATAATTAATTATATAAAATATTTAAAATCAGAAATTTAATAAAAATATAAAGAAATTTATTTTAAGTAGTCCACAAATTTACAAAGTTATAATTAACTACTAAAAATTATAAATAGATAATGATTTAAATTATTCTAATTAACTGTGCAGAAGGACTACAGTCTAGTAGTTTCATAATTATGGGTTCTTTTTGAGTTACAACATTTTGATTTGCAAATTATGTTCACTAAATACTTACAATAGTTCAATGGGAACAGTTGAAAACAATGAAAAAAAAATATATGTTTTTTGAACATATAAGCGATCTAACTGCAGAAAATTACAATTAAATTACAACTTTTCTTTTACTTTTAATTACATTTTTAATATTACAGAAATTTTTATTCACAAAAACTACTAAAAATATTTATCATAATTTCAAAATAAAACTAATAATCTTAATATAATTTAATTTTTGTCCAATTAGTTTAAATTAAAAAAATGCAACCAACTTTCATTATTTTAAATATTTTCAAAAATTACTCCAATTTAACATCAAATTACATAAAAATTTATTTAAGATAATTCCATTCATATACAGAAATTGAATTAAAATATGTACAAAATTCAAATGATATAAATTTTCTCATAAATATTCAACAGTTCCAAAATTTTATGACCAAAATTTATAAATAATCTAAATTGTTATACATAAACATAATAACCCTAATCAATTTTACCATTTTTTTTTTTCTACTCGTTTCAAATCAATAAATATCAAATTATACAATTTCCTTTTCCAAACACATCAAATTTTCAAAATTTCACTATAACCTTTTAAAAGAGCCACAAACAAAAAAGGTGTACATCAAAACAAAAAAAAAATTGGTAAATACTTAAGGAAAACACCTCTTAGTTAAAGTCAATTTATAAAGATAGAAAGAAAAAAAATGAAACCCTTAAAATAGTTTATGATGAAATTTATTTCAGACAAATCTAGGTTATACACCAGATACACTTAGTCAAAATCTTGTATACATATACAACAAATTTATATATTGAAGGATAATTTTTTGGTATTATATATTTACATATCTTTATACTGTAAAATATTCTAGAACAAATTTCTTAACACTTTTTCTATATCCCTTAGCATAAATTCACTTTATAATCCATACTATTAGGCAATTTTGTATGCGCCTTTATAGTTATTTATATATACATACTTCAAGCTATGTATAAAGTTTATATCCTTTCAATTTCAATAGCGGGTGATTCAAATAAATCAATCAAAAATATTCAAAGTATAATTAAATAATTTTAATATTGATAATTATCGTATGATATAAGATTTTACTCAAATTCTTAACATTAATTTTAATCATTATTATATTTCATAGTCTCATCCATCTAAAATTAAGAATTTCCAGCTGAGCAAATGAGCAAAATAATTTATATTTAATTATCAGTTCCACGTAAGCCAGCTCTTTCAGGTTCCCTAAATGCTTTACGTTCAGAAGGAGTACCACCAATTTTCAAACGAATAACTGGTGCTGAACAGCAATATTTATTAGGATTATAAGTTTCCATCTGACCAATCTTCAGTACATTCTACTTCTTCTTATGGAAAAGATGTACTAATTCAGATTTTGTTTTTTACAAAACTTAATTTTGACAATTAGCTTTGTAGTATCATTATTTGCAGAACTGAGAAGTCCGAACCAAGTGGTAATCTATAGATTCATACTGTTTGCTAATCCGTAATTAATCTAATCATTAATTAATCTGTACTAAGCTTAATCCATTTCACCGTTTGCGATCATAAGAAAATTTTGTTGTGGATTAGAAATTCAATAACTTATCAATTACTAATTGAAAAAAAAGTTATTTATCACGACTCTCGTAGGTGGTGATTGGCTCAGCTTGTGTACACTAATTAAAAATATAGTAGCCATTTATCTATTCCTAATTATTCCCAAAATATTTAATTTATCATATTTAATTTTAACCAAGTTTTATTATATTACAAATGCACTCACCCTATTTAAATGGAAATGAATTTCTGTCCCTATAGGATATCCAAAACAACTAGAAAATATTTTAGTTCATTTAATTAATTGAAAAACTTTTTCTTTTTTTTTCTTTTCGCCCCAATAGATTATAATTTTCCAGAGTTTGGAATCTTCATGAATTTTATGTATAGATAGTACACCTGTGCGTTATATGTGTTTACCTTAAGTCGATCAACTTTTAATACGAATTAAACAGAGATTATTATGATATAGTATGAGAGCTACATATATATCATAATTTATGATTAGTTTTAAAGTAATTAAAATTATATTGCAAAATTCATGTGAAATATATTTTATTTAAATTTTAGAGAAAACTTTATTTTATTTGAAACAACTTTGAAATTATAATTTCACTTTCGTAATATTAAATAAATCTAATGCTGCCAATAGACTATTGATTTTGGTCGTACGACTGGTTGTCAAACCACGCCACACACTTTATCGTCAAACCACGATCTTCGATTTCGGTCGTACGACTGGTTGTCCAACCGTTGTCAAACACACTTCACAATTTTTTATCAACGTTTGTCATTTTGGTTGTAGAACTTCTCCCCTGCAACCATCAAATTTTTTTAATATTTTTCAACCAATTTACAACCATCAAAATGGTTGTAAAACTATACAACTTGGCATATTTTCGAACCATTTTGATGGTTAGACAGATCGTTTTACAACCAAGTTCGATAGTCTATTGGCAGCATAAGGCACAAATAATTTTTATTGTATATATTGTACATAAATATCTAAATTATTTACTTTAGTAATTTTAAGATAATTTTATTAAAATAACTTTATCCCAATATAAAATTACTTAACTATAATTTCATTGCAAGTTATCCTTGTATTTGTACACATTTTACTTTCATTTCTTATACTTTAAAAAAAAATGATCTGTAAAAATCTGCACAGTGCATAGTGCAGGCAAACAAAAATGTATTGGTTTTGCAGATATAATTTTGCTCATTTTGAATATACACTAAACTGATGAACTATATCACAAATATATTACGATAATGGATTAATAATGGCACTATAACTCATTATTATTAATCATTTAAAATTAATTATTTTCAATCAATTCTAGGACACTCAAGATATTATTATACGAAATTGAAAATATTTTGCAGAAAGCAAAATTGTTAATATTAATAGTTAACTTCTGCATTTCTAAAAGTTTCGTTCTACCTCTAATTATTATAAGTATATTATCCGGTAAATCACTTATTAAGGAAATATGTAAATCAATAAAACAATTAATTAATTCATTATTATTATTTAATCTATTATACTTAAAATTTAATAAGTTTAATTTAAATTGTCTACTATTCAAAATATTTATGCTAATTCTCTTTTAATTAACGATTATTTCTCAAGCATTTAATATAAAGTTTAAATATTTAGTATAACAATCTTAAGTAATTAGAGATTGTTACAATTAGAAAATATAAAATAAAGGTTGGTGTTACAAGATTAATCTCGTTTTCCTGAAACACAAAATCTCGAATATTAAAATTAACCGCGCGGAAATCATTTTTATATTAATTTCAAAGCAAATTATTTGTAAAAAGAATAGCGAAATATAAATGGCCCATATTCATTAACATTCTGTTATGTGTCTGCGTACTTTTAGTACACCAAGAACATACAATTGTATTGAAGTATGGACACAAGCGTTTAAATACTCTAATTTCCAAACCTCACACTGGACATCATATGGCGTTTATGAGCTAAATTGATAATATTACAAAATATGCGTCTCTTCTAAATCATAAAAAATATTAACCTAATAATATTTTTCAGCATTTTGTGTTTTGGGATATAAATTTGTATTCATGTTTTTCAGCATTTCGAGATTTTATGTTTCGGTCTAATATAATTATCCCAATAAATAAAACTTAGTTTAGTTATGAATTTAATTTAAAATTTTATGAAATTTGTAATAATTTCTATGAAAATTATATTTTCAAATGCCAAAAATGATATAATTTATTTGTACGAAAAGATTTTTATTTTTTTATTTTTTTTTTTATAAAAGTTTTAAAAGAAAAATTCACGAATTACAAAAGGATTACAAGAAAACTCACTTAAAAGGTGATATTTTTTTTTTTTTTTCAAAATAAAGAAAATTGTATTTTATTAAACTAAAAAGAAAAAATTTAATATATATAATAAAATTATAAACAGACAATTTCCATTTTTGCGGAAAATCTAAAATGAAGAAAATAAAAATAGTTTTTTAATATTAAAAAGTTTGTTTTAGTGTGGTAGTTTTTATATCACACTATAATAAAAAAAAAAAAAATTCTATGCAATTTTTTATGTAATTTTTTATGCAATTTATATAGGACATAATTTTATTAGAGAACCGAAAACAACAAAGTATTTTATATATAAACTTTTACTTTTGATCTATATACTTTAGTTCTATTATATGATAAACACCAATACTAACTCTATGGATGTCCTTATATAATTAGATGAAATAAGGAAAAACGAGGAAAACTTCTTATATACTTCTTGTATATATATATTTATATTGAAAATGGAAGGATGTAAAACCGGATATTTAATGTTTTACGGAAATAATAGCTGATCCTTATAGTATCCTTTAATGCAGTTTTCTATTTATATAATATATATATATAGTTTAAGTAATTTAAGGATAATTGAATATCCTTTAATTTAAACTACATATCCTGAAGGAAAAAAAATATTATAGATTTTTCTTTTGTAAAATTTGTATTATAGATATTTCTTTTGTAGTAGATCAATAATTTAGAGTTGTAGTAGATTTAATGTTACCGAAATTACAATTAACCACCACACTATTTTCATTTATTAGTTTTGACAAAATTAATATAATATATTTATAAAATGAGATTATTAATTAAATATATTAATAAGATAAAGAATATAACTCAATATTATGAATCAATTTTTGGAGGCCATTAAATCAATCTTTTCTCTATCGTTTCAGACTTTATAAAAAGTGAAGGATTTTAAACTATTTAACACTCACTTTACTATACCAGTGAATAATCAGACAGTTTTAATTAAACTATCAGACATTTTCAGACATTAGCTGATTCTAAAATTACAATCCTAAATGCATTAATCTGAGATGATTTATTCAATTTCGTTAGGAATGTTTTGCTTGCGCAATATTGCCTTGTTTTTATTACAAAATTGAATGTATAATGAAAAATGTACAGACTGTATATATAACGTAGTCAGATGTAGCCACTTAGACCCATGATATTCCATAAATAATAAGTTGATTTTTGGGTTTTTCCCTTAACTATGAACACAGCATTTGGGCTATTTTGAAATGCAGAATTTTAGGTTTAGTAAGAAATTAGATTAAGGGACTGGGGTTAACAGGCGTCACATTCCCTTTAAAGTCGTTCAAATTATAATTGAAGGGAAGGTCATATTTTTGTTGTTTAGATAAACATCTCGTTTATTAATTTAGATTCGGCTTATTGTTTGAATACTTTAATAAATCTTAAAATAATCTTATCAAATCTAATTAAATTTATATAAAAAAAACATTGATTTATTTTAGAGTTATTCCAAAATGATGCGTTTTATAAAAAAAAAACACCCTGTACCTTAATCGTATAATTTTATGATCGAAAAAATCGATATTCGGAATAAATTTGCATAAATTCAAAATTTTTGTTTGGTGACATAACTGAGCTAAATTAAATGAATAATTTGTTTCTGATTTGCTTTTTTTAGAATATGCGGATAGAAAGACAGAGAAGATATACGGTAATCAAGTTTATTACCACCTGGGAGATTTTATAAATATCAGTAGCATCCACTAGAATATTGTTAAGTAAAGTTATAAACTAACAAAACTTGTATTAAAATACAAATCAATTTTAATTTTAATTCTATATAAAAAAATTTAACAATTCCAAAAATAATTGAAAACTTTGCAGTTAATTTTAATTTGAGGTTAATTTAAAACAATTACAAATCTTAAAAATCATCTACATAAACACTAAAATATCTATACGTACTTACGTACTTAATCTATATGAAAAGTATGTATACAACCCAACAGACAGTAGAATTTTTGACGGGAATTAATTGCAAACTTGTTTATATTTTCTCTAAAATGTTATACAGAATTTGAAAAGTTTTCTATTTTTATTTTTACGTTATGTATACACTAGAAAAGTAAATTAATTCTAAAAAAATGGAAAACTTTTAACTATATTTGTTGTTGTTTTTTTTTCAGTATATTTTATTTCAGACAAATAACAACTAAACATGAAAATAATTTCAGAATCATTATTTATATTTCAAAGTGAAATTAATCAAAATATAAATTTTCCTACCAAAAAAAAAAAAAAAAAAAATATAAATTGAAAATTTTCTATTTCCTCAGACTACAAAAAATTTAAAAATTACCATCATTATAGACAATGAAAACTGCAATGAGGTAGTAACAATAATTTTTAACCAAAATCAACTAAATATAAAGTAAATTTTAGTTTGTTTAGCAATGAAGTTTGTTAACATTTATTTTAAAAGTTTGATACATAGTACAGGGTTCACCCAGAGTCACACATGTAAGTTATAATTTTGAGTATGAAAAATAATGTTTGACGTTTTACATAACACCACGTAACGTATGTAGCTTTAACGTTTTGATTTCAGCTTCTATATTGGATTTTAGCTGCTAGAATTGTTTTCTTACTTTGAATTAATCCCCATAGGAAAAATATAGTGACCGCCCAATCGGTCTACAATCGGTTGTAGTAAATTATATTTTGAGTTTTTTAAATTTATTCATTCTCCAAAAATGTATTTTAGGGAGGAGGTTGCGTAATAGCCATGTGTGCTGTGACCCCACCATGCTTTAACCACACATTCTCTATCACAAGACGTACAATATCATTAACATATCGCGGTACCTATGGAATAATGAAAAGTCACTGTATTGTCAACATCGTTTTCAAAAAAGTATGACCTGATAATACTTTCTGATGTCAATTCGTACCATACTGCTGACTTTAGCAGATGCAATTGACGCTGGTGAGAAACTCTGTGAGTTTGCAGTAGCTTAAAATCGGTTATTCTATTTATTCATATGGTCATTAAGATGGTAATGATCTGCACTAATCATAATTTCGGTACAATCTTTGAATTAGCAATTATTGATCGATTTGAAAAGTAAAATTCAACAATTTTATTATTATTATCCAAAAATAATTAAATAAAATTAATTTATAAATAGTTAGACTTAAAAGTCTACCCTGTATTTATAATATTCTATAAAAAAGAAGTAAAATTTTAAATTTATATAGTAATTTTTTTAAAGAATTTCAAATTGTTAGTACAAAATTAATTGATTCACTTATATGAAAAAGATTAATAATAATTGCAATAATTTAATTTATTTATATATTACTTTTAACAAGAATTAAAAAAGATTTTCCTAATGATCTTCCTAATAAAAGTATTAATTCTCTAACTTAAATATCCATTTTTTCACTATCTAATAATTTCTATGATATCACACTAAATTCTATATTAAATGTGAAATTTTAAAACCTAAAATTTACATTACAAAATGGCATTTGAGAATTCCATAAACTACTAAAAACAAATTTATACAAAAAAATTTGTATCACAATTAAAATCTAATAAGCATTATTAAAATGACAAATCTTTGAGATTCAAATTACAATATTTGACAAGCTCATAATTGCATTTTAATTACATTTGTGTTTAAAAGATATTCCAAGTAAATTATAATAATATAATTTAAATCTGAACGTTAATAAAGTTATTTAAAAATCAGGAATATTTCCAAAAATATATAGCAACTTTTCGATACTAAATAGTATTTTTGTAAAAATGACAAATAGTCTTTTAATTATACAAATTACAAAAATTTTACTATTTTTTTACGAATAAAAACTATATTGTACAATGTAATTTCATAGAAAATTGATTTTAAATTTTTAAATTCTCTATAAAAAAAAAAGATTAAAAATGTATTTTTCATTTACTATATTATACCAGTAACATTCCAATTTCAATTTGCATCCTCCAACATTATATCATCCATTTATATATACACAATTTATGTTCATATTAGCCCTTGCCGTCTGTTCATGTTCATAAATCATTTTTCGCATAGCTAGTTACCTAACATTTTGTTAAAATTGAAAATATAATACAAAAAAAAAATAAGAAAATTTTATTTTTATATTTTACATTAGGATGGAGCCTCTTAAGAATTCTCTCCTTTTAAAACTTCAGTCATCAACATAGAGAATTTTTACGTTTCAATCAAAGATTGGGCCTACCTTTTCTGAACGCGCTCTAGGTTGAAATCGAAAATTGTATTATTTGCTGAAATTTCATCATTTGCAACTTTGACATAATCAGCGCAGTCTTTGTGTTTTCAACCTTAGTGCACGTACAGAGTGACGCTATGAGCGGTGCTGGAAGCTGTGATGTAGTGTATTTTTATATAAAAAGCAACAACAACACTATACCACAGTTCCCAGCACCGCTTATAGCGTCACTCTGTACGTGCACTTAGAGTATTTATAGCTTATACAGCTTGTAATTATAATGTTGTCCCCAGAACAGACATAATCAACATAAATGATGACATCAACCATTTTGCGTAGTTTGACCTATAGTTAGTTCCAATGATTCTACACTATCATACATCAGCACTGGTGGTACAAAAACTATGGTGTACAGTGTTTATCTTTTTCTTTCCTATTTAGTTTTTCGACCTTGCGTGCAAGTTTATCCCAAAATAACACCGATTGCCAGCACTTTTTACACATGATTGATTATCATCTGCTTTCAATAAACAATCGAGATATACAAAATCCTCGTTAACCTCAAGTTTGTAACAATATCAATAAATTCATGAAAAAACGATTCACCCTAATTTATAAACGAAAATAAAAGGTTCGTACCATTTCATCATCAAAAAAAAAAAGAAAAGTAAATTACACCAACGAAATTACAGAAAAATACAAAAATAAAAAAAAATAAAAACAGATCTATGAAAATAAACTTTGGCGGATGAAATTCTGGTGACTAGCAAATTGGTTTACTTGGATAATAATAGAACCTATACATATTAAAAAATGTAGCGCGGCCTCTGTTATGGACAAAAACAATTATAGTTAGTATGTTTGTAGGCGTTTTTACAATGTGGCTAAATTGAAATTGGAATAATTTTTTTTATTTTTTTTTGCAAGTTACTGTTTGTTTCAAATGATTCTATGGTTCTTGATGAAAAAACAATTTGAGAATTAACCTAAATAAGTTTTTTTTTTTAGTTGAATGCATGTATGAATGTATCAACTAAATAGTAGATTTATGGAGACAAATAATTCATAAAATATTTTTTTTTTTTATATTTATTTTGTTAATTTTTTATATTGGAGCCATTTTTTATATGAATAACATGTCCAGTTAGTAGGAGAAATTTTAAATTTATTTAAAAAAAAAATTATATTATGCAAATATTTTTATATAAAATGTAATAATACTTAAAGATATTACTTATGTAAATGATAGTACATTAGATTCATATTGGATCTATGATTTTAATTAGTATTCTTTTAAGAGTAGTTTGTATAAAAAATACGATAACTTCAAATGAAAAAAAAAATTATATATAAAATTTAATATCATTGAAATATAAAATAATTTAAGTAATACAAATATTAAATATATTTTAATAATTAAGATAATTATTTTTTACTTTTTATTGCAATAATAGACAATTTTCAGTATTATATTTTGCAGTAGTCTACCATTTACATTCAAATATTATCGAAATCGAAGAAATTCTATAAACATAATAGAAAATTAATTTTATTTTAATTAATAAAAATTCGATTGCCTGATAGTACAGAAGCTTATAATAATCAGCTGCATATAATTTACAGAGGGACGCCCTCTATAATTAAAGACCGCCCATGAATAAATTAGTAAGAATCTGGTTGTTATAGCTTTTTATTTTGTGTGTAGGTGGAGTTGGACAGCTGATTTGATAGAGAGAAGTTAAAAATATCCCAGTTAGTCTTAACGCAATAAACGCAAAAGCGGTTTAATGTAACATCAAAAAAATAATCAACCAATGTAAAATGTATGGGCCTAACTCAACACAACGCCGAAATTCAATAATTTGAATTCCAAATGCACGTTGACAACTAAATTTGACAGACAAATTTATAAATGCTAATGTCTTCGTTTAAAAAACATGTTTAATTGAAATTGCGCAAAAACAAAAATATACGGTAAATTTTGTACGATACTATAAATGTCATATATTTATGTCAAACGTACTCTTCAACATTTAATACTGTATATTACATACAACATTATCGCACGTTCTAATTGTTTCATCTGCGTAACTTTCGTTGAAACTAACTCCGAAGTAATGGTCTTCAATCTTATCGATGTACCGAATTTTACCACCTGTTTTTACATAAATAAAAGAATTATAAAAAACTGGTAAAACAATAAAAAAAATTTACTGAGTTAAATCATTTTATTTTAAAAAATATCTTGAATTTAAGGCAATTAATTAAAAACAAAAAATTAAAATCATTTTCTTCATTATGAAATTTACAATTTTACGTGTAGTTATGGCATAACTATGAAGACTGGTGATGGATTTGATGGTCAAAAAAATATATTTTGCTGATTTTATTTAGATTTCTCTGATCTAGTTGGTTGTTCAGAAATTTTTAGTCTGTATCTTAGAGAGTCAGTTTCAATTACCGAATTTTATATAATTACGTATTTTTAGTATGTAATTATTATCCGATTTTAAAGAAATTCGGTACAATGATTTTTAAAATATATGAGTTAGTTTTAATAAATTACTGTTTATTCCAAACATACTGTTAATTACAAAACACTGTTGAATATAACTACGAGTTATCTGCTAAGGTACCCCTAATTAGCAGCTTCTTTTATATATAAAAAGAAAGAAACATACAAATATAAATAAAAAAGGATTTTCCAAATCAGAAATTTTAAAATAAAAAAAAAAAAGTTATTATTTTCTCTCGTGAAACTCGTTAAAAGTAAAAAAATTCTGTTGACATTTTCAATTTGACATTAATGGTGACCCTTGTCTGAAATTCAACAAATTTTTGACAAACAAAATATAAAAAAAAAAAACCTTTTTATTTGAGTGGCTTTTAAAAATGATAAAAATAATAAAATTGAGACAAACAATTTTTTTAATATTATTTTTGTTGTCTGGTCAAACAATTTTCAACTCACTTGGAAAATGATTATAACGATAATTTGAAAAACAACGACACCTTAACTAAAATTCTATTTTAAGAATAAACAATTATAAAATAATTGAAATATTATTATTATTTTTTAAAGCAATTTAAAATAATATTAAGAGAATGGCACGAATTGAATAAGAAGTACTGGAAGCACTCTAAATATATTTTCCATGTTAGGGTTTACCCTTCTTTTTTAATTGCAAATTAAATACAATTTTTATTCGCTAGATATCCATTTATGAATAAAAATAATAGAAGACAAAATGTCCACCACAAGGACTTGACAGACATTGATCTTGATCTTGTGAATGAAATTTTTAATTACATTTCTGCATAATTGTGGCTATATTTCATAAATGATTCATTCGATATTGGTTTTGAGGTTTTCAATATATTGTTGATAGTTATCATGAAACTTATCTTTCATATAGCCCCACCAGAAATAATCGAATGATGTTAAATCGTATGTTTTTGGTGGCCAAATAACAAGATCAACTCTTCGTGGAATTAATCGTCAAACAAATCTGTTTTTCAATAAATCAAGTGCTACCTTAGCTATGTGTTATGTAGCGTAGTCTTGTTGATCACAAGTAATTCTGGTTATCATGTTTCTGTAGCGAATACCATTGACAATAACATCAGCATTAGTTTAGTTAACTATTACAATTCTTTACGTTTATTTCAATGTTGTTACATTTGTTATAAATGTTGCAACAACATTTCTTACATCTGAACTTTAACAATTTTTACAATTCTTATGTGTTTTACGTTACTTATAAATCATGCTTTACGAATTGAATCGTGTTTAGTGAACCCAAAAATTATCTTACAGATCTAAATAATAATTTCTTTCACATATAACAATCTGTTCTATACAACTTTCCATCCAATTTGTTAAAATTTTGTATGAGAAACCTAATAAAGACACAACAACTGTCAATTTTCACATTCACCACTATTCGGTTTTTTCACATTCAACTGATCGAATGAAATCTTATACAATATATGTGAATGATGAAGATGAAGGGACTTATATATGTAAAGGGACTTTAAGATGACTCCATCATTCATTATATACATCATTTAGTAAAGCATAATTAGTAAACTTTACTAATTATGGAAAAAATTGCAATTTTATAACAAAAAATTGTAATTAGTTTATATTAACTTTTAACACGACAAAAATATTGAAAACTTTTGAAACTATTATAAGAAAAATTTAACATTTTCAGATTTATAATAATATAATAAAAATTTACACTCTAAAATTGTATATCATAAATTTTGTTATCAATTTCAAATTCATTTTATAAAAGTCATAAAACTTTTAAAAAAAATTTTAACAAGATGAAAAAAGTAAGTAAAAATTTTTTTATGGTTTTCGATTTGAAAATATAAAATTGCTACAATATTCCCATAAGAAATTGTAAAGATTGGTGACGTATTTGTAAAAATACATGGTTTTTTATTTAGCACTTTGTATACTAAATAAGAAATCGTACCACAAGAAAAACTCATATGAATAAATGAATAAGATAAAAAAATTTAAATAAAATCCAAAAGGACATAAAATAAATCTTCGGAATGATAATTTTTGATGGTAACAAACAAGAGTACAAGTTTGTAAAATCAAATTTCATTTTATTACTGTGGAAATTATATATGAATATAATATATAAAATATAAATAATTTTTAATATTACAAAATCATAAAGCAATGAATATAAAATAATTTAATAGAAACGTCTAGACTTTTATATACGTTTTTTTCTTATTGAATATTTATATTTTAACTGTCTATTTAAATGAATTTTATATATAATATTATCAAAATAAAAATGAAATTGAATATTATTCAAGAAGATTTTGAATACTAATAATAATTTATATTAAAATTTTCAATATTATATTAAAATGGATTTGTTTTATCGTCCCAATTTTGATATGCATACGAATTTGAAATCACTCATCTATAAATCCCATTTGTGTCCTAACAGTATTAAAGAGTCTTGATAATTTACCCTAATACAATCCTGACACATCTAACACTGAATCTATACAAATTTTTGTTATCGATAATTTAATTGAATATAATCCTTTTTTTTTTTGCTGTAATATGATAAAGAAACTAAATTGAAACAGAAGCACTTGAAATGAAAATTCAATTTTGTTCAATATGCAATTTAATACGTATCCGATATGACTTTTATGGTTTAGAAAATTTTCATTATTAATTTATTTAAATTTATTTTTATTATGGTAAATAACGAAAAAACATTACGACTGAACACTGAACGTCTTTTACAATTTACATCTTAAAGTAAATCCTTAAATTAATTTTATTTCCTGGATATTTGTTGTAAAATTGTATTAAAAAATTTAAGTTGCATACTTTGTAATTGTTTTTCAGTAGCCTGCGATAGTTTTTTATGTGGGTTCCACAATTATAATGGATCTATTTCTTGCCTAAATGGATGAAAGGTAAAGGTAATGAAATCAATCAATATATAAAAGAACAACAAATTCCAAATATGGCTGGCATCACATTGAAACTAGAACAATATTGATTTAGTCACGGTTTATTAGCCACATTTTACAAAGTAACAATTAAATCGGCGCCTTAATACGACTCCACTTAAAAACCAACTTTATTTTTTTATGGTTAAAAGTAATATTTAAAAGTCTCTTAAAAAGTCTGTTAAATTAATAATATAAACTTAATTATTTAATTGTATATTTAATAGTTTAATTAATAATTTTATTACAATTAAAACATAAAAATTATTTTATGTAAATCGTAATTACAAATTGCCTCTAGAGATATAAATTTAAATCTTATTAATTAAGCTGTAAATTTTATGATTAGACTGATTTTTTTTAAAAAACACTACAGTAAAATTACGTTTTAATTTATAGCATAAACATTATTTACATTATACAAACTTACATACAACAATTACATAATAATAAAAAAATAAGAAATTATGAAATTCTATAATAAATTCTTAAGATTCTCTACAATTCTAAAATATAGTCTAAAATACAAATTAATAAAATTATATCGTGATATATACAATCATATATCCAATTAAAAATTATGTCCTTTTTCCCAGTTGCCTAAACACAAAACATCCACCCATTAATATCCTTCTATACAAATACATATAATAAAATATTCAAGAAAAAGGATATACAAAAAATATATTTGAAGGCGAAACATTAATGGAATGGTTTTGTTGTTGTTAATAACAATTTTTTATATATGATAAGGACAATGACGACGATAATCTTTAATTGTATATAACCCAAAATATCTTTTTTTATCAAATATGTTGTGTTTTATGGTGATGTAGGTGAGAGTTGGCGATTTTTCACCCATAAAACAAAAAAAAATTGGAAAAACTTACGATACAAAATTTATCCAAGAGAAATGAGCTGGTGTAAACCTACCCTTGATTTACAAATATCCACATTCTAAAATGTGGATATCCACTTCTAAAAGTTTTCAGAAACCAATGAATTACAAATGAAAAAATAAGATAGAAAACTAATTTTCGAGAGGTAATAACAAATGCAAAAACATTCAAATTTCACCAGTCATGTTATCCGTTCTGATGATATGGACAAAACACTAAATGAAAGGGGTTCCAAGAGAAATGGTTCAAGAAGATTAGGCAAATTAAAAATTGGCCTAATTAAAAAATGAAGAGATGATTTAAAGAAGTTTAGAAACAATTGGGCACAAGAAACTTACGACAAAGTCAATTGGAATGATTGGGGGATGCTTGTGACCAATATTTTTAATAAAATAAATAGATAATTGTAGTAAATAATGTAATGAATCAATAAATATTGTAAATTGGGTTAATTAAAGCTTTAATAATAAAAATAAAATAATAAAACATTGTTTAGTTATCTAATATTAACATTAATTTTATAAAGTTAATACCTAAAATGGCGGATATACGTTAATGTTCCATTTGATTTATTACACCTGACAAAGGTACGATTAATTATTAACCGTATAGAATGCGATATACTAGTTAAACTATCTAGTTTAAAGGTTTTCAAATGGCAATGTTATAGAAGAAAAAAAAACTCTTACAGATTTTTTTCTTTATCGAATCTTTGTAAGCCAATCCGAATATGAACTTGGACAAATTTGTTCGTATGATCCCAGAATTAAAAACACTATAATTCCAATTTGTATATATGTTTAATGTAGTATAATATGATAATTCTATGCTAACTGAATCTAAAATTGATTAGTTATTATATGAACCTATACAGCCTCTGATCTAATCTGTTAAAAATTAATTTTGTTAGTTTATCTAATTGCTTATGAACATATGAACTATTAACAGTACCAGATCCATCCGATAACCATCTGTATCAAAACTAATACTTGATCTGTTCAGCTTATATAAACAAATTAATTTTGTTTTTTAATGTCACAACAACAGGCAACTCTCCCCTACATGAAATTATATTTTGATATGAAAAGTTTTTATTATTTTGCGGTTTAATTTTTATACATTCTATGTGAATTAATTGACATTGTTTACATATTTATAGTTTTAAGATTATTATAAATTCAAATTTGTACATCCTTATTAAAATATCCTGCCAATATGCAGAATATCTTAAATTAATATTATCAGCGCACATAAATTTCTATATGAAAATTTTCTTTTGGTCTATTGATTTAATATTTTTCCCATATGATTATTATAATTATGGGAAACTAAAAAGGATATATTATTTTACTAAAAACAAAGAAATTTTGATTCTGTATATTATATTAATTCAGTCCGACTATTCTAGTATCAGATCCATATACTTTTTAAATACTTTTGATGTATGAAATATATTTAGTTGATTGGATACCAAAAACTGTACTAAACAAAAAACTATAAGGATATTCAACATCAACAACAAAGAAAAAGGTCAAATCCTAGTTTTCCGGATTATTTTTATGTCGATAATATCATAGCAAAAAAAATATCCATACAAATATATTTGTTTTTGACTTGAAGTTTATCATAAAATTGTAATACATAATAAAAGAAGAAACTGAAGAATAACTTTAAGGACTACTTATTTTCTTAAAAATTATGTATTATATACACTTTCATTTAAGGAGAAAAGTTTTTTTTTTATTTTATTTTATATAGAATATCCTTAAAAATGGACTTGTAGATTACAAGGCTATCAACAAGCATATAAAAGGACATTTATTTATATATAGATATTATAGATATATATTAAGAATATCAATGATTTTGAGTATGTGTTAATATATATTACAAAAGGATATTATATTTTCTATATATACATACATACTTACTTTTTGTATGAATGTTTGTTTTTGATATTTCTTTGAGTTTTAGATATTAAGACAAAAGGAAATTGATGAGTTGTCAAAATAAAATTTATACATAGGATTTATTTATACATTTTATATATTCCTATATATATATATATATATATATATATATATATATTATATATTTAAGGATAATTGTTATCCCTTTTGGGAATATTCATGATCAGAATATTTATTTTAAAAGTAATAATTTCTGTTTGTTGTTCTTTGCATAATAATATTATTATTATTTATGTATTGAACCAAGAAATATGTTTACATAAATATTTTTAATTTTAATTATTTTGAAATTTTATGAGGATTAGTTTTTTATTTATTTTTTTCTTTAAGTATTTTATTTTTTTTCAATTTGTCCTAAATATAATTTAAGATTATTTCTATAAAAAAAATTATAGTTTTCTTTTTAATTATAATAGTAAAAAAACGTATAAACTCGACGGCATTTATACTGAATTCACATTAAAAAATCGAAATCAATGGCGTTCAATTTAACATAACGTAAATTAAATTGACACCGTTGCCACTCCGTCGAGTTTATCTCTAACATTGCCCTGAAGATACTCTCCCTGTGCCACTTTAAAATCTCAAAATAAAAGTTACTATTCTGCGAAAAAGTTCAACTTTTCTGTTTTGCCACTTTGGAATTTTATAATATTTTGTGAATAAAATTGTTTTTGACACTTATGCTTATGCGTGTTTTGTATCGGTTTGTCTATGTCGTATCCGTCGTGACTTTGCTCACTTTTGTAATATTCCTATACGTTGCAACTTTTGTTTAATATTATAATTTCTAAGTTCAAAATTACCTGTACATTGTTCAGGAAAACTAAAAGTCATTTAAATTCGTACAAAACTGTTTAAAGGATTCCCAGGACAGATAATATTGCGCATTTCATTGCAGAAACCTTTAATCTACAATCCGATTGTTTTGTAAAATCAGATAAATATATTTATATTTAAAGAAAATTTCGGGGTCGGAGGGTCCAAAAATTCAGATCTATAGAATATATAAAAACTATTACATATCTGAATTGTTGTCCCATTTCAATGATATTTTACAGATTGATTAGAAAAATTCCGAATTATATAAAATTGATAATTGATTCAAATTTGTGATTTATTTATTGGACAACTTTTATTATACGTTTTTTAAGGATAATTTGATTACTCAATTGAGAGCCAAAACTATAAATTTATTTAAATTTCATATTACATCAATTTCGCAGCGTTTGCCTGAATGCCTGTAATTAGTTTAAAAATAATTATTATATTTTATTATAAACAAATTGAATACAAGATTTTTCTTTATAAGTTACAGAATTTTCATAGCAAAAGCCGTTCAAATTAAATGACAAAATAAGAAAAATGTGCTGTAGGTCTAAAACAAAAGTATATACGAAAAAGATAACAAAATGATAAACTTAGAGTAAATTTATTATTTCTGAATATAGACAAATTCAGTTCAAACTATCCAAATATTTCCAAGTAATCTGATTATATCAAAACACTGTAAAATTGTATAGAATATATATTTAATGTTATAATGTTTAATTGGTAATCAGAATCATGTATAAAGATAAATCTTAATGATTTTATTTATTTATTTTAAACTTCTCAAAGAGGAGAAACGTTACTGTTGGTAAGTAAATTAAATTTAAATATCACATTATTATGATGTCCTTATGAATTTTTTTAATTGGAAATTTTTTTATTTATAAGGATTGTATTTACATATAATTAGTATTTAAATAAACCCTTATTGAATAATCTACTAAAAATATTTAATTTTACCTTTAAAATATTCATTTTTATTTCTGCGCCTAAACACCAACAATCGAATCCAGCTCAATGTATTTGGATTTAGGATTCAATTTTAGATATTAACAAAACAAACATATTATGTATTTACACATATTAAATAATTTAAAAATAATTTATTTTTTAATAATATTTTATATAATAACAAATTTTAAAAACAAAAACCAAAAATTTGTATATTATTTTTCGCATTTCGAAAATGCATGATCTGGCAAATCATTTTCATATATTACTTGAAATCTACATCTATAACCTGGACAACATTCTGCATTATTATAACAAAAATCATCAATTTTACATGATTTTACTGCTAACATAAATGAATATAATAAAATCATAAATATAAAAATGATAATTTTCACCATTTTTCTATAAAAAAAAAACTAAAAACATAAAATTATATAAATAAATAACAAAAATAATTGAATTTAAAAATAAAAAATATATTTAATATTTACGATTTTATATGGCATTTTTGACGTATTATATTATAAAATATCCCTTTAAGCATTATTCGGGTACCATTTTTGTGAAACTAAACGGAATTCGTTCTGAATCTGAATATAATTCATATAACAACAAATTAAATAAAAACAAAGCAGTTTATTCGATTTGATACAAATAGAATTTATTTTATTTGAGGCAGCAGAGCAGCTAGAACAACTTAATTTACAAATTAAAACTTTTCAGTTTAAGTTCACATTTACTTCACTTTTATTTCATTTTGAATTAATTTTTGCTTCAAATTAATTACACTTTGAATTCATTTTGTCTTCATTTTGACTTCATTTTGAGTTCATTTTCGGTTCAGTTTGAATTCATTTGAACTTCACTTTTATTTCATTTTGAATTAATTTTTGCTTCAGTATCAATTAATTTTAAGCTGATTTTGAATTCATTAATGAAGCCAAGTGAATTTATATTTTTTTCTAATTTATGAGCATGAAAGTATTCCGAAAAGATTCCAAAATCAGAATTCGGAAAATAGGAATACAAAATGAAGTCGCTCATAAATGTTAGACTTCATTTTAGACTGACTGACTAAATAAATTTTGGTTCAGGTCACAATTACAAAATAAATAATTTTTTTCGTATATAATCATTTTTATTAAATTCAAAAAATTTCAATAAAATTAAATACAATGAAATTTCAAAATATTATTTATCTTTATTTAATATTTTTAAGCATCTTCACACTGCGAAGTCCAAGTATTTTTAAACCTTGATGTTACTATATTAGATAATTTGCATTCTAATCCCTTACAACAAGGTATCGATGATCCTTCGCAAGGTTTTCCATCTTTATTTCTACACTTTTGTGCGTCTACAGCAATAAAAAAAAGAGCCACAACGACAACGAATAATATGTTGAACCGCATTTTCGCACAATTTGGAACTTTTTTAATGAAAAATCTAAAAAACTTGATTAATAATTAATAAAATATTAAATTAAATTAAATTTATTAGAGATGCTTACTATTTCAAATAATTTTAATTAATAAATTTATAATTTATCGCAACATCCAATTTATACTATTTTTGAATAAATAATGAATTAATATTTTTTTGAAAACAATTATTTAATAGTTAATATTATTTTAGTTTTTTTTTCTCTAATATGTAAAATTATTTCTTTATAATCATTAAATAAATAAAAACACATAAAAAATATGTTTAAAATTTTATAAACACGTCACTAAAATTAGAAGCCACGTTTAAAATATGTACAAAAATATTTTTAATTTAGAATTTACTAAAATTTAATTTTATATATTATTTTTGTATTTATTTTCTTCATTTTATATTACTAATTATATTTGGTATACGTACAAACACGATTAACTTTGATGCTTGGGCCTTGGGACCAAGCTCACCCCGGATATACGGAATTCCCGGTTAATAGAATGTTTTTTTTAAGTTAATAAAAACACGATTTCAGAAAAAAAATATTTAATAAAGAAAACAGATAATTACAAATTCACACGAAAAACTGAGAAAACAATGAATAACCATTCCGAATCGAACCCGAACAAATTATGTAATGCAGTGTTTATGTATGTATGGTATGTATAAAATAAACCTGGTTACTATGATTAAGATTTCAAAAAATATCGTTACAAAAAATCATCAAAACGACTTTTAACCATGATTCACTCTATTATCCGTATGCATCACGTCACGGATAGTAGAGTGAAGCACGGATAAAAGAGTAAAAAAATATATTTTATAAAGTTCCCGGATAATAGAGTTCCCTGTTGAAAGAAGGTCGGTTAATAGAGTTTTGACGTATATACATTTTAAAAATATTTCCGAAAAGCTGTGGAGTTTAATATTATATGTAATTGAAATTTGTGAGAAAATAATTATTATTGTAAAAAAGTAATTTAGCGTTTATAATGGAGCCATTATAAGATACTCTAATAGATAACTAATAATATGCGTAAAAATGCTTTTAGGACTATTCCACTAGAACAATTTTACTAGACACATTCCCGTATGCGCAATTCCACTTTTTATTTTTCTAATATTCATATGATTTTAATTCCGAAAACTGTAAAGTCCTAATAATGAATAAATAGGTAAGTCAAAAATTACAGATAATAACTAAAAAATAATATTTTGCACAGAATGTACGCTAATGATTTTTTTATACCACTTTTCAGATCTTTGATGTTATAAAACGAACAAAATTCATAAGTAATATTGTTAAACTGATTCAGATCAATTATAAAGAATATACATTAGAAAATTATGATGAAATCAATTCTGTTGAATTTTATGAAAGTCATTAAATTTTACTTCTTAAAATTGAGTAAAATATCAGATAAAATAAATTTTGGTTTTTTTCTGTATTAATCGTTCAGCTCACAATATTACAAAATAAATATTTTTTTTCGTATATAATCATTTTTATTAAATTCAAAAATTTTCAATTAACATCAAATATACAATGAAATTTCAAAATATTATTTAGCTTTAATTAATATTTTTAAGCATCTACACATTTCCAAATATCTTGAGCAATAAATCTTGATATCATTTCCTGCTGCTTTTTGCATGTTAATCCCTTACAACAAGGTAGTGACGGTGTTAAGCAATTTCTTTCATCTATTTTTTTACACCATTTTGCATCTACAGCAATAAAAGAAAGCGCCACAACGACAACGACAACGAATAATATGTTGAAAAAACGCATTTTTACACAATTTGGAACTTTTTTAATGGAAAATCTAAAAAACTTGATTAATAATTAATAAAATATTAAATTAAATTAAATTTATTAGAGATGCTTACTATTTCAAATAATTTTATTAATTAATAAATTTATAATTTATCGCAACATCCAATTTATACTATTTTTGAATAAATAATAAATTAATATTTTTTTGAAAACAATTATTTAATAGTTAATATTATTTTAGTTTTTTTTATGTTTTTTTTTTCTATTATTTAATATTATTTCTTTATAATCATTAAATAAATAAAAAGACATAAAAAATGTTTAACATTTTATAAACACGTCACTAAAATTCGAAGCCACGTTTAAAATATGTACAAAAATATTTTTAATTTAGAAGTTACAAAAATTTAGTTTTATATATTATTTTTGTATTTATTTTCTTCATTTTATATTACTAATTTAATTATATATTTGGTATACGTACAAACACGATTAACCTTGATGTTTGGGACCACGCTCGCCCCGGATACAGTGGTGTAGCTAAGAATTTTGGGCCCTAATGCAAAAATTGGCCGCTATTAATTTATTTATAACTAAAAATATATATTTTTAATTTTAATAGCACTTATTCTTTTTAATTAAAATAAAGGTAACAAATTCAAAAATCTTTAAAAATCTATTTTCCGTGCTTTCGCATTAGTTAAATTGTGAATTAAATCACTTAAGTCTATTTTTGCAGCTTCTGCTGATTCAATAGCTAGGAAAGCAATATCTTTAAGTCTATTTTGAGCTATTGAATTTTTTTACATTCTTTGATTATTTTAAGTTTACTAAAAGATCGCTCAACACTAGAAACTGTTACTGGAAGTGTAAAAAATAATATAATTTTTTATACTTCCAGTATATACTTCAGTAAATTCGCTATCTAGTTATAACTCTTTTATTAACTTTTTAAGCAAAAAATTTAAAAAAGAAATAATTGACATTTCTTCTCTAAGTTCGGTTTTGGTCATTGTAACCAAGTATATAAATTGGTTAAGAAAACTTGGATATATTACTTCTCCATATTTTTTTACTAAATTATTGCATTTATTTAAAATGTCTGCTTCTTTCATTATAAGAAGTCTTTTAGGCACTAACAATCGGAAATAATTTTTTACTAATTGTATTACAGCAAAACGGTGTCTTATTTGAGAGCTCATTTGGTCAACAAAATAATTGCATATATATGTATATATGTAAATACTTTATAAAGTTTAAGAGTTCAAATTTATTCCATTTCATAGTTGAATCATAGGTTAATAAATATGAATTTGTACCAAGGTTTTTGGGCCCTCTGTTTCGCCACTTAATGTTTTGCATTACCTCGCTGTTAGGTACGCCGCTGCCCGGATATACGAAATTCCCGGTTAATAGAATGTTTTTTAAGTTAATAAAAACACGATTTCAGAAAAAAAATATTTAATAAAGAAAACAGATAATTACAAATTCATAACTTAAAAACTATTTCGTCGAGTATCCAATCCTAAAAATAGAAAAACTTTATTATATTAAACAAAAATAAAAATCACTTTACTTTAAACTTAAACATTTGCTGATTTAATCACGACAAACTGAAAACAATGAATAACAATTCCGAACCGAACCGAACCCGAACAAATTATGTAATGCAGTGTTTATGTATGTATGGTATGTACAAAATAAACCCGATTACTATGATTAAGATTTCAAAAAATATCGTTACAAAAAATCATCAAAACGACTTTTAACCATGATTCACTCTATTATGCATCACGTCACGGATAGTAGAGTGAAGCACGGATAAAAGAGTAAAAAAATATATTTTATAAAGTTCCCGGATAATAGAGTTCCCTGTTGAAAGAAGGTCGGTTAATAGAGTTTTGACGTATATACATTTTAAAAATATTTCCAAAAAGCTGTTGAGTTTAATATTATATGTAATTGAAATTTGTGAGAAAATAATTATTATTGTAAAAAAGTAATTTAGCGTTTATAATGGAGCCATTATAAGATACTCTAATAAGAGCTGCCAAGATAACTAATAATATGCGTAAAAATGCTTTTAGGACTATTCCACTACTAGAACAATTTTACTAGACACATTCCCGTATGCGCAATTCCACTTTTTATTTTTCTAATATTCATATGATTTTAATTCCTAGAATTGTAAAAGTCCTAATAATGAATAAATAAGTAAGTCAAAAATCGCTAATGATTTTTTTATACCGCCATATAAATGACAAAAAAATTTACAAACTTAAAAATATAATTATAATTTGTATTTACAATTTGAATAAAATGGGATAAATTGCAGCTGATCATTTTCATTTGTTATAGCCAGGATAGTAACAACTAATTTTATGAAATTTTTATTATAGAACGAAAACATGTGTCACACTTGACTAAGTATTTATAATTTTGTAATTTGTACTTTAACAAAAATGGAAAATGTTTTAATCGAAGTAAATAATATCGAAAAGAATAATATTTTATATTAAATAAAAACAAACTAATACAAAATATAAGCTAATAAAACAAATAAATATGTTTAAATATTATTTTAAATAAAATAGTATATTTATTTAAAAAAAAAACGAAACTCAGTAACAAGATTAAAAATATCAAATTCATATTTTAGATATCATTACTAGGCTTACCACCAGTTCGGTTTTCGCCCGACCAGTTCGGTAATCAAATTAATTGTTCGTTGTTCATTTGGCACCCAGCAACCAAACGTTAAAATGTTCGGTTATTAAGTATCAAATAATTAAATTCCATTAAAAAAAATTGGTTTAAAAATATTGTTTTACTTTAACATAATTAAACTGCATGTTTGGTAATAGCGTTAAAGTTAAGTTTCTGTAACGAGTTTTGATCTTTATAAAAAATATGCTACAATAACACCGATTATAGCTGACGTTATCGGTAAGAAAGAAGGACTGTGCACTGTGCAATTGAAAAATGGAAAATTATACTCACAAAAACAGATAATAAAATGTTGCTCAAACTAATGCAATTTGGTGTATTTTCTATTCTCATCAGCAACGCCGGTTACGCTGAAAAAATGTTCTCAATAATGAGAAATATTTTGACTGGAATAGACTAGCAATAGATTTAGAAATTGTTAATGCAAGTGAAATTAAATTTCGAAATGTCTTGCTCAGAATTCTATATGACTATACATAAAAACTAAACCAAAGCTTCTTGAGGGCGCCAAAAGTAATAAAAACTATATGTGGAAGAAGAAGAGATTATTCTTTCATATTGAATGAAATATTTAATTAAGATATTTTGAAATAAAATATGATCTTTTTTATTAAGTATTTGTTTTTTTTTTTTTTTTCGTTTTATCAATTTTCTATTTAATACTATTTAATTACAGATTATGTATAAAATTAATTTTTTATTTAAGTTTTTTTTTAATTGTTTTGAGGGTTCGGTTATCAATCGAGAAAAAGGTGGTAACCGTAACTATTACCGCAACTAAATTATTTTACTGGATCAGAATTTCATATCATGAATTTACATTTCTTCATAATCAATTCATCTAGATGAAACCAATCTTATTTACGCAGATTCCAGATTCGTTTTTAATTACAAATCTAAATTTATCCAAATAATTTTTTTAAGAACTCTTATTATCTTTAGCTGCAGTAATTTTATATTAATTAAACTTAAAAACCTTTCAGATTTTTGATGTTATAAAACGAATAAAATTCATAAGTAATATTGTTAAACTGATTAAAATCAACTATAAAGAATATACATTAGAAAATTATGATGAAATCAATTCTGTTGAATTTTATGAAAGTCATAAAATTTTACTTCCTAAAATTGAGTAAAATCAAATAAAATAAATTTTGGTTCAGGTCACAATTACAATATAAATAATTTTTTTCGTATATAATCATTTTTATTAAATTCAAAAAATTTCAATAAAATTAAATACAATGAAATTTCAAAATATTATTTAACTTTATTTAATATTTTTAAGCATCTCTACAGAACCCAATGGGTTTATATATAGGTCCTTGATCTGACCATTCCATCTTGCATTTTAATCCCTCACAACAAGGTAGTGATTGTGGCAAATGGCAATGTTTTGCACCTCTTTCTCTACACTGTACTTGTGCGTCTACAGCAATAAAAGAAAAAGCCACAACGACAACGACAACGAATAATATGTTGAACCGCATTTTCACACAATTTGGAACTTTTTTAATGAAAAATCTAAAAAACTTGATTAATAATTAATAAAATATTAAATTAAATTAAATTTATTAGAGATGCTTACTATTTCAAATAATTTTAATTAATAAATTTATAATTTATCGCAACATCCAATTTATACTATTTTTGAATAAATAATAAATTAATATTTTTTTGAAAACAATTATTTAATAGTTAATATTATTTTAGTTTTTTTTTATGTTTTTTTTTTCTATTATTTAATATTATTTCTTTATAATCATTAAATAAATAAAAACACATAAAAAATATGTTTAAAATTTTAGAAACACGTCACTAAAATTCGAAGCCACGTTTAAAAATATGTACAAAAATATTTTTAATTTAGAATTTACTAAAATTTAATTTTATATATTATTTTTGTATTTATTTTCTTCATTTTATATTAATTTTAAAAATATTTCCAAAAAGCTGTGGAATTTAATATTACCTACATGTAATTGAAATTTGTGAGAAAATAATTATTGTAAATTGAATATGAGTAAGTGTTTAAAAAATGAAGAAACACATAAAATATGTTGCAAACAACATGTTTAAGATGTCATTAACATGTTCCAATACAAAAATAATGTATATATACCAAATTACATTAACATAATCAGATAATCAAAAAAATCAGATAATCAAAATCAATTTTTTTAATATTATATAAAATGTTTCAAAATTTTAAACAATTTAAGTAAATTTTGTTCAATTCAATTATTTTTTTTTCGGAAATTTTATGTTTTGTGGATACAAATGGAAAAACTAATATCCAGAGTGCAAACCAAACATTCTATTTAAAAACAATTTAGAAATAGTTATATGGCATTCGTTATTTCGATTATATTTTATATTTTGTAGAATAGTATAAAACTAGAAACGAATTATATTTATTTAGTATCATTATGTAAACTATCAGCCTCAAAATGGTTAACTTTGATCACTCAACCAAAAAAAAAACTAACGCTATACTAATGAATGACATAATCTATGAAATGGAGTTATAAATTTTCTGATGAAGAATTGAAAAATTTGGAGCTTTGATATGCGGAATTTAACGATATATAAATATTCAATCATTTCTTTATTAATTTTCAATTTCTTGCCGAATAACAAATTTGGGTTGAAACAAGATGTCAAAGTTATATTTGTAATTTAAAAAAAAAAATATTTTATGTAATTAAGTAATATAAATAAAAAAATAAAATAAATAAAGAATATTTTAATTTTAAATAAAATAAATCCAAAAGTTTTTGAACAAATAAGAAAGATTTGT
This sequence comes from Rhamphomyia laevipes, assembly GCA_963920725.1. Lineage (NCBI taxonomy): Eukaryota > Metazoa > Arthropoda > Insecta > Diptera > Empididae > Rhamphomyia > Rhamphomyia laevipes. The sequence continues at coordinate 54,937,440 of OY987257.1, forward strand.
ATAATAAAAAATTTGTGACAAACGATTTTTACGTTTATAAGAAATTTTAATACGAAATGATATCAACAATTAAAATTACCACAATAGTATATAAAAAATACGATATTGAACTGATTTACCAATTACCACCGATTGTTTACTACCATACCAGTAATACATACTTGGTACGTTGTAAGTTAAAATTGTAAACGATGAGGTATTAAACAAATGATTCGTGGTACCATTAATTCATAATAAATCAAATTATATTAGTATTAACAGGTAAAAATTAGCTCGAAGAAATTATTTAATTTTTGATTAAATTACGTTTTAGAATTTTAATTATTTCTATTTAAAAGTTTTAATTTAATTTTATTTATTTTTTTAAATAAATATCTAATATAATTAAACAAATTTTATTATTTATATTTAACATTTATTATATGTATTTGTTTTGTATACAATTTTTTAATTTATAATATACGTCAAATATTTTACTCCCTCCACTTCATTATAAGCTATCGCGAAAATTTTGTATAAAAGATCTGCATCATTTTAAAAATTCATAATATATCATCAAGAATTTCAAACTGGTAACAACTTTTAAAATACAGAATTTTTAATAAATAATATATATAAAAAAAAAAAAACATTAATAAATTTATTTCATTATTATAGATTATATTTATAAATCAATTATAAATTATGCGTGTCTTATACTTTGCTGCTGTGTTTATGGTTTTATTTGCCGCTGCTACTGAAGTATTTGGTTTTAATCCCATACCGACAGCTAACCCATTGAAATGTAAAAAAGGAGGCTCCATTTGCGAAAGAAATGATGCCTGCTGTAGTAATAACTGTTATAGAGATCCTAAAATTAAACATGGGGGATATGAAATTATGCATTGCTTAGATCCCCCAACAACAAAACCAACAACAAAACATTAAAATTGTAAAATTAATTACATTTTTATTTAATATTGTATTTTATTTTATTAAATAAATCATTTATTATGTAATCTAAAATTTTGAAAATTTAATAAAGAATTTAAAATACAGATTTCTGGAAATGTTTGTTTTTTTTTCTAATTTATTGCAATAAAAATTTAATTTCAATTTCAAATGAAATATATTAATGAATTCATTTAATTACTTTAAATTATTTTATTGTGAGTTTTAATAATTTTGTTGATCATTACAAATAATTAATCAATTTAATAAAGTATTTCTATGATATTAGTAAATATTCTACATTCACTTTTGTTCATCCGTAATTTTTACAATTATTATAGTTGTCAATTTGATTGCTATGGTCAATTTGATTATATCCAATATTTTATTTTTCAAAACATAGAAAAATGATTAAGAATCTAAATATCATTTATATATCACAAGGTCACAATATAAAGTAATCAAATTAATAATCAGTCTTAGACACAAGAATCACATTCAAGAAATTGCGTTCTAAGAATGAAACTGACTATGTATTTGTTTGGATGAGAGAAAACAAGCTTAAAGATATAATAGTTTAGGTTTAGAAGGTTTATTTACAAAAGAGAAGAACACAATAATAAAAACAAGATAATATTTTTAAACTATAAGCTTGAATTATTACACTTTCGGTAAGAAGCTGATAAAAAATTTACTATCCACAATGAATAAAGCTATGATGTCTTCATCACCAAAAACAAACAAAAGTAATTAAATATAACTGCTTAATACAAGCAGCAATTAAATAAAATAAATATAAAATTATTCAATGAAATCAAACATTAAAGCTTGAACAGAGAGGCTACCACTAACTCATGGGTTCACATCAGTTCTAAAAAGAACGCTACTACTTCCATTCGTTGTCACCTGGCAATTCGAACCATAACTTTCAAATTAACAAGTTACAACTAGGTTTAGGTTTCGCAGTTCTGCAAAAGAACGCTATTTAAATTTACTTCCTTCACTGTCACCTGTCAATTTGCCGGCAATTAAAAATATTACACAAAAACAATGAAAGTAACAGGAAAGTAAGAACGTGCTACTACTTTCCTCCACTGACATTTGTCAAGTCGATGAAATTAAAAGATTAAAAATAAAATCCTACTAATAGCAGTTAGTTAAAAATAATTTAAAACCCACTCGTAAAAATTAAGAACTAAATAATAAGTTAAGAACTAAATAATTGCTCGTTGACTCCTTAAGGACTTTTTATGTTGAAGTTTATTATATTTCAGTTAAATCATCAAGGGAAGGTAATATTTCAATACACATTTTGATTAAATTCTAACTATTTATATATTGTCATTAATTTCTAAGTTCGTTATTTATATAATTAACACTCATAAATTTCCTTTTTATTAAAATTGTTTCAAATACTAAGTATACATAAATTTAAATTTATAATTATATTTATTGTAATTTTAATTACTTAATAATTATTATTATTTTTTTAGATTTTACAAAATGCGTTTCAATATCTTATTCGTTGCCCTAATGATGGTTTTCTGTATTACTGTTGCACAATCGTGTAATACTAATGGACAAACAAACTTGTAGTACTACCGGCACTGCACAAAAGTGTTGATATAATTTACAGTGCAGAAAAAGAATAAGAATTATTAACAATTAACGGCTCTGCAATACAAATCTATAAATGCCGATAGAAATCTATCTGGATATGAAAAACAGTTTGATTTTTTTTAATCTTATTAATTACAGACAATGTTAAATGTAATGATTAAACTTTATAACGATTTCATTATAAATTTTGATTTGTCTTTAAGATCGCCTTAATAAATTGAATAATTTCCTACCCCTCTTGGGAACATAAGGCTTCCACTTGATATCTCCACATTACTGGATTTGCTGCTGCAGTTTTTACGACTTCTTCCCATATGTAATGATTATACATTTTTCTAAAGTTCTTGGAGTAATATAGGAAAATGTATAATATATTTTCCTATTTTCTTGGAGTGCAACTCCAGAAAAATAACATAATATTGTATTTAAATACAGGGTCTGTTTGGACACTTTTGAAACCGATACAGGAAATTAAAAAATTCTACATCTTTTAATATTTTTACATGTCATAAGAATATAAAATAAATTTTATTTAAATCCATTAATTAATTTGTTGTTGGTTCACATGCTGTTTAAAGTTGAAGTGTCATTGATTTTTTATGATGATATGCCCAAATATGACAGTATTACGAAGTACACGATTTTACAAAACTATTCAAAGTGGTCATCCCAAACACTCGGTGGTCTGGCAAGAAGAAGGACTAAGTGATACTGAATTACTGAGTGTTGAGTGATACTGCATTAATTATGCAAACCCTGGAGTCGGAGTTATAAGAAAAATTAGTGATTCTGTTTAACAATAGAGTTAACTAAAATAAAATTTTCAATTGGAAAATGTAATTTCTATTGTACAAACAAATATTTTGTGAAATTTTTTTTTCCTTTTTTTATTTAAAAAAAAATGTCCTAAAGTAGAATACAAATTTCTTGTATCAGATTCAGATGGAAGTTTTTCATTATCCTTGAATATCAAACGCATATTTTTAAGTTAATTAACTGTCAAAACTTTACCAGATTTATATATATCATTGGCTGTTCATATATATATATATATTAAACAACTTTAATAAATTTCACTTTACTTATTTCATATATAATTAGTCCGTACTTATAATTCGATTTTCCTGTTTCCAAGCAGTCGATATTCTGCAAATGATGCACAATACATTAGCGGATAATTAAAGGATCAAGACAGTCAAAATCCAATTAGATTCATATTAATTTTAAATCAAATAATAAAGAAATATAATTTAAAAGAATATTTACTTGTTATGTAATTACTATTAAAATTTACATTTCATAATTCTTAATAAAAATGAATCGTAAAATATTCTATATACAAAATTCATTAAAATGGTTATGTTTCTCAGTTCAAGCTTTTCATTAACTCAAATTCAAGTTTCTAATGTTGTAGCTTATTACATTCCTGGGAAAATAGGATTCATATGTGTGACGTGTGAGTATCTAACGAAAAATTCAATGTCAAAAACAAGTGACGCTAAGTGGCGAACGTGTTTTAAATATATTTCTGTATACTATTTTACTTAACACGTACATTAAATAATATTATTGACGTATACATAAAATTCTATACATTTTTTCGGTTTTTTTATTTATTTAATATAAAATAATTTCTAAAAAATTCAAACAGAGAACACCTAAAATAATATTAATCATTAAATAATAATTTTGTTTATTCTTAAGTTTAACTCAATATTTATTCAAAAAATGTATTGCAGATTATTTGGCAATTATTTAAATTACGTGGCTTCAAAATATTTTTTTTTTCCACTTTTCTCTATTTAATTAATAATATTTATTTTCCTCGAGTTTTTTTTTTCACTTCCTATATCCCAACCATCTCGTAGTTGACTTCAGATTATTTCGTAATATAATCATCTGAAGTGCAACTAGTGATTTGGTGATCTTGACAATTTTAAATAAAATAATATATAAATCTTTAAATAGCTTCGAAATTATGAATATGCTTCGAAAGTTGTAAATTTATATTGTACATTTCGAAAATTTATCATGAAAAAGATGAGAAAAACAATATTAAATTACTACGGAGTATCACAATTCAGTTCATCTAGTCTAGAGAAAACCAAATCTGTAATTTCAATGCACAGCACCAAATCCCCATAAGAAGGCGTTGAACAATAAAAAACTACTTATGAAGTGAGGTGGAAGATTGTATTAGGTTGTAGTTGTAAACAGAACCAAGGCGGATGGCGATGGCGAAATGTCAAAATAAATTTCACCCTCATATATTTAAATGAGTGTGAACACAACCATGTCGAATTTCGTTGTCGAATTTTTCGCTGGCTAGAGCTATTAGAGCTATTTTCTGATTTCTCGTGACGGAAAGGCAACAGCTGATTATTGACTGATGGTGTTCTTTACAAATTAGTTGCTTAATTACTTTCATTGACAGATGCTTTCGACATGGTTGGTTGTGTTTATCAAGACGAAAATCGTTATTCGCCATCGCCATTCGCTTTGGTTCTGTTTACACAGTTAAAAATGGGAAAAGCACTTCCAAAAAATATTGTGATTTGTAATCTCAGAAGGATTTTGCTCTCAGATTATGATACTCATTTTTAAGATGCAGAAGGACAAAAACAAACCTTTCAAGTTCAATATTTCCAATAGAAAATTCTCCATAATCATGTGTAATAAAAAATCTTCTTAAAGTAATTATAAGTATTTATAATTTAATTTGGACATTTTATTTTAAACAAAGAAATATTTAATTTCCTCATCCATAATATTTTGAATTTTATGCGAAATGAGCAGCAAGTCAATGATTATGACGACGTTATGTTCTTTGGCAATTCAAATAAGCTACCATTTAATATGATATGTCACCAAATTCATAAATCTGTTGAAATTTAAACTGACTTTATAAGTGCCTAGAATATAAATGACTTACGCGAAAATTTGATAAAAGATTTTGAAGCATGCTAAAGTTAACCACGTAATAAGAAGCCAGAATGATAATTAAGTATTTAAACTAATACTAAAATAGTCTAATTTATCTAACTGAAATATAATCACATATATAAATTTAAATATATTTTTTAATAGCCTAAAACTTGAGTTGGTAATTTCTTGATAAAAAATGAAATGGTTTGACATATTTTATCTAACTTTTGTGGGAGCCCCATAAAATCAGCTAGGTCTAATGTTATCTAGTATCAAGTATTAAGTAAAAGAACATATAGGTAAGTATTTTTTAATATACCACTTTTACTATTTACGACGTGTTTAAGTCATTTTTCTATTTGCGTAATTTTTTTTTTTTTGCGTAAAACCTAATTCAAATAGAAAACAACTAAAATAATATAAATTATGAAATTAGAAAAACATATAAAAATTGATATTCTTTATTTGGATTAGTGATCATACATTATCTATAAAAGAGTTCGTCAAAAAATTATATCATTTAATTATTAACATTGTTTCAAATAGTAAGTATACATAAATTTGAATTTATAATTATTATATTCTAATATTAATTACTTAATATTTTTTTTATTTAGATTTTACAAAATGCGTTTCAATATCTTATTCGTTGTCCTGATGATGGTTTTCTGTATTACAGCTGTCCAATCATGTAAAGGAGGAAAAGGTAAAGGACAATACTGTGCTAAAGACACAGAGTGTTGTGAGGGACTTAAATGCGTTGATGTGAAGAAAGGCATGGGCAAAGATACTGTAAACACTAAACAATGTCAATAAACAAAAAACACTTTAAATTTTTTTTGATTATACATTAATACGAAATAATTTTTATAAATTGGTTATGTATTTAAGATCTTAACGACGAATTAAATAATTTAATATTTTAGAATTTTAAAATTTGATTTGTGAAACAATTTAATTACGCACAAATAATTTTATTTTGTGAAAATGTTTTCTGTTTTTAATGAATAAATTCAATTAAAATAGTGTTAAAAAAAATTTGTTGTTTTTATAATTATACAAACAATTTTATATATAGTGTTAAGCAATTTTTTTTTTATTTCTACTAAATAGATAACTAGGGACTGCTTTCGACAGTGTTCAAGGTAAGACTTATTTAGGTCAGTCCATTCCATCACATACGTTAGCCTTTCTCATTCACGCACTACTACTATTTCATAATAAGAGGATCTTTTCTTTTGTGCATTCATTTATCTTTTTATAATTTCTTTTTTTTTTTTTTAAATAAATTAAAAACCTTTAAACTTGACAATGAAATATTAAGACATAGCGAGTTAAGAATCAACATCACACCAAAATTCACATACATTGTTCAACCAGTTCTCTTAGTTTTTCCAAATTATCATTACTTTCTTCATATTCACGTAAAGTTAAAGTTAATTTAGCAGGCTCATACGAAAATAAAAGTTTTTATACAGTTTGACGAATTATATCATGTTTAATATTGTTCAAATCCAATTCTAACGCAAATAAATTTTTGTCCCAATTTTTCCCAGATTCATGAACAGTAACACTAGCTAAAGACTTATTAAGTGGTCGAAAAAATACTTTCAATTTGATCATTAGATCGTAGAGTTGTAACAGCTGTTAAATTATGCATAATCTTATTTTCTCTATAATATGATGAAAATTGTTTAGCTATAAATGCACTTTCACGGTCGCTGCTTATACGAGCTGGTATATCAAAATATTGAGACATTTCATCAAGTGTTTTTATAACATCTGCAGTATTTTTTTATCTTACTGCTCGCAGTACTACATACTTCGTAGAAGCATTAACTATTGCAATTAAATGACAGTTTTGTGCCACATGATATCTATTCTATATGATTTGTATATGGAAATGAATAGCTACTTCTTCAATAGGATGTAAATGATATCATCATTTCCCTGTTTATTATATATACATTCCAAACAACTATCAATATAATTCCTAACAATTATGTCCATTTTAGGAAACCAATAACTTATCATTAATAAGTTCAAAATAGTCTTTTCTATAAAAAAAAATCTCCAATATTATCATAATGGGATTGAATAACTTTCCACCTCAATCCTTTAGGCACAACAAATTTAGGGCCATCTTTAGTCTTTTTATAAACCTTATTACTTTTAATTTCTTGCAATTTTTTAATTTCTTTATTATCTGAAGATGACACAAATCAGATTTATCAAAACATTTGCCAATTTATTAATTATACGATCCTTGTACTGTGAAATGGAAATCCAGTCAAGGTCCTCCATACCTATCGCTATCTATCTGTTTATGTTCAACAACTGCACTCTCAACAGGACTTCTGCTTACAGCATCCACAGTGTCATTAACTTAGCTGGTCTATAAACCATTTCAAAATCATATTTTCAAAAAGCAATAATTTGGCTTTGAAAAACGATTAAAAATGATTTACTCTTATGTATTATCTAATTTTAATACCAGGTATAGCTAAAATTTACAAAAATTATAATTTGAATTTTTGCTTTGTTATGTAAATTATGAATCCTCGCAACGGTTTGTCTTCTTTTAGCATTTTGTATGAAAAATATTGGGAAATAATTATGGTCGTAAGCGTAAATAGTCGTAACTCCAGGAATACCTTAACTTATCCACCACAGACCGTTGCACGTAAATATGTTTTACTTTGTTACCACAAACAACATTACATTACTGGTAAAATAGGATTCATATGTGTGACGTGTGAGTATCTAACGAAAAATTCAATGTCAAAAACAAGTGACGTTGAGTATGGCGAACGTGTTTTAAATATATTTCTGTATACTATTTTACTTAACACGTACATTAAATAATATTATTGACGTATACATAAAATTCTATACAATTTTTCGGTTTTTTTATTTATTTAATATAAAATAATTTCTAAAAAATTCAAACAGAGAACACCTAAAATAATATTAATCATTAAATAATAATTTTGTTTATTCTTAAGTTTAATTCAATATTTATTCAAAAAATGTATTGCAGATTATTTAACAATTATTTAAACTACGTTTCAAATTAGTAAGTTTATAATATTTAAATTTTCTCATAAAAATAAAAAATGGTCATTATAAACTCACTCTGAAAGGTTGTCAGAACTTGTTAACAAAGCATATATGTCAACTCCTATAACATTCAAAAATATTTTTAAAAAAAAATATATATAAACTTTCTAATAATTTAAGCTTAGAAAATTTCATGTCTATTGTAAATAAAAAATATTATCAATCCAATTTTCACTTGAAATTATTGCAAATTAACCATAACATAAACAAAACTTTGGTAATTCCATAAAATCAATCCAATCAATCCAGTTTTTAATATGATCATTTAAAATGGAATTATAAATTATGTTTTAATTTTACGTTAAATTTTGGTCCTTTCATAAATACTACCGATAAAATGGGGTCGTAGATAGATGCTTCTATATGCATGGAAGCATAATACCATTTTTTTTTTATTCTCTGCTGCACCATTTCGATAATACAACTAAATGCCTAATAGTGTATTTTCTACTCTCACAAAGGTTTTGCATGTCACTTGATCTCACCGAGTTTCTGATCAAATTTATTAACCTCTTTCTGTAAAATAATATATATAAATCTTTCAGTTTTACAGCATTTTACGCAATTATGACTGGTTAAATTACTGTCACAATTCAGTTCATCTAGAAAACATTTTGTATAATTTGGTCCTTTAAAATTCTTAAACAAGGATTTAAAGTGTAATGTTATACAATCTATTAAAAAATGTGTCAATGATTAATTAAACTAGAATTATTTTATTAATCATGGTACCTAAAAGTCCTTAAAGCAATAATTTGGCTATGAAAAACTGTTGAAGTTTAAAAAAAATACGATTAAAAATAATTTACTCTTATGTATTATATAAATTTAGTATCAGGTAAAGAGTTAAAATCTGAATTATTACAATGTTCTTTGTAGATACGAAAACCCATAAGGTCAAATGTCAAATATGTTAAGTTTGTTTAAAGTAATATTATTACGATTTTTCTAAATTATATATTCAACCTAATAATAAATCTTTTATATCTGAAAAAGAAAAATGTAAATTTGTAAATCAAATTAAACTAAGTTTTAATAATTATATATATTTAATAAAATTCAAATATAAAATATACAATTATATTGTACAGAAAATAAGAAAAAAAAACAGCTATATTTCTTGTTATTAAGAATCTTTCTCAGTTATTGGGATACAAGCCATCATTCCGTAGGAACGCATACTATCAGCCGGTTTATAGATTGCATAACCGCATTTATAACCATCACAACATGCTGGTGGCCAATTTTTGTTACAAGGCGTATCTTTTGGACGACATGTAATTTTATCCAAAATTTTATAAATTGGTTGATTAACAATGGTATAAGCAAATAATGATGAAATGTACAAAATCATTAAAATGACAGCAAAATAACATTGACGAAACATTCTAAATTGATACTTTTATTGATGATACGGAAAATTATAATCTGTATTTTAAATTAAAAAAAAAAAAAAAAACATTATAATAGAATAATTAATTTTTTTTATAATTAATTAAGAACGTACCACTTCAAATATCTTCCACTAAATGTTAAAAATAATTTCCATAATATTGTCTTTTATAATGTTCAATTAATTAAAAAAACAGATCTATTTTTTTTTCTTAAATAATGAAGTTTACAATTATTTACTTATAAAGATATATAAATTTTGACATCATGACCTTCAAACCAACTCTAACAAATAATACTATTATTGAATTAGACTCTATGTGATGTGAATACATCTGTATAAATATTAGTTCAAAGATTTAAGATGGTTTAAAAAATACAAATTAATTAAAAATATTTTTTTTGAAATTGTACACAATTTACAAAAAAAAAATCGTATAAATTATTTAAAATATATTCAAAATAAATATTATCTTAGTTACATAATTATCAAATGATCCGCCATTTTATAATAACTAGATTTCATTATTGAAACAATTTGATATTATTTGGCAAATATATAATTATTTAATTATAATGTTTTATTTTGACAGATGACTTAACACATAAAAACAGCTGCTAATTAGAGTTACCTAACAGATAACAGATGACCACGTAAGAAAAAGCTGTTAATTAGGGGTACCTAGCAGTTAACTCGTAGTTGTGATTTGTATCCAACTTTACTTTGTAATTAACATTACATTTACAACAAATAGTACTTTATTAAAAATTTCAGATCTTTGTAACACACTTATAATTTAATTCGTAATTTTCATTTGGACCCACTAAACTGCTGACCCAAAATTCTATAGACACCAACTAGATTACAAAATTTAAAATGGAAATGGTCTGGTCATGTATAGCAAGGTTACAAGACAACAGATGGACCAAAATTACTACTGAATGGATACCTAGAGATGGTTTAAGAAGAATTTGGACGTACCAGCAAAAAGATGGAGAGATGACCTAAACGATATGAGAGATGGAAAATGAAAGCGTCGGATAGAGCAATTTGGAAGGCATTAGGGGAGACTTATGTCCTTTTAACTATAATGAAAATGAGAAATAGTTAACAAAAAAAAAATTACTTTATAAATTAATTGTTAAATATGTTAAATTAATTCTTAAATATAATAAAATTTGTTAAATGAATTACAAAATATAATGGAAAAAGGAATATTAAAACTTGAAATAATAATAATAATAATTGGGAGATATTTCCCTGCGCTAATTTCTCATATCACCCAATTTATGTATATATATATAGCTTTTAATCAAATACAGCAATCTCTTTACTCTTGGAAACTAAAAGTAAATGAAGAAAAATGTGAAACAATTCTCTTTAGGACAGGATTAGAAAATGCTAATCTAGATGTAAGAAAAAATTGGAGAAAGTTCTTCATTCGCTCTACAAATGGTACTAAAATTACAAACAAAACGGATGTTAGATATTTGGGAATTAATTTAAATCATAGATTAAACTTTAAAACGCATGTTTTAACATTTATCAAATAAAAAAGGTAAAAGCAGGTTTCTTTGCATCAAAAAAAATATTTTATAATAAAATTCTCGTAAAATTAATAGCGTATAAATTATTAATCAGACCCATCCTAACATACAACTGTCCTATATGGTACAACAACATAGGTCCATCGCTAATGGAAAAATATAGGCTCTTAGAAAGAAATATAATTAGAAGTTGTTTAAACGAATGTGTAAAACCCTAGGCACAATTATAAAAAATATTTTTCATATAAATATAACAATAAAGCAAATATAGGTAGAATAGATAATTTCATAATAAAATTAATTCGTAATCATTACAATAAATAACATAATGTAGATAATAGTTATGTTGGTCATATATACCATCCAAATATTGAGTATTACGAAAAAACGATCAAAACAGGCTTTATACAGCCGGAAACATTTATTTATTTGGATGAAAATAGGTACATACATACAAGATAGCTATGCGCTCCCACTTATATACCACGTAGCTAGAAGAGCTAACAATACAAAAATTAATTATTGTCCTTTATCTATAGATGAAAATTATCTAAAATTTGAACAAAGTATACCAGAAATTGATAAAGAAAATATCTTAAGATATATCAAAAAAATATGGTGGCTTATGTAATTCCTCCTCTTTCGTATTAGTTTTACTTTTAAGTCTAGCTTTAAGTATTTTAATAATAAATAAAATAAAATATATTGTTGTTTTCAGCCATTTTCAAAAAAAAAAAAAACCTAAATAGATAGAAATTAATGCATAATTAAATTAAATAAGAATATGTAACGATATTTAAAAAGTATAAAAGATTTAAAAAAAAATCGTACATTATGTAAATGTCATAAAAATTAATTAGATAATAAGTGAATAGCTAGCTTTAAATTATTGTAATTAATTATAATTTAAAAATCAAAAAAATCAATAAAGCATTTAAAAATCAAAAATGTATATATAGCTTAAATATAGATTTTATAAATGAAGCTTTAGATATCAATTCAACTTTCAACATATTATTCTGTCTTTATAGAAGAACGTTCCCCAACGTTCCCAACATTCGTTCTTTCATATGTCTCTAACGTACTACAAAAATGTAAACATATTCATTACATTTTTGACAAATACATTTATTATTTAAATATTAAATTATGTTTTGTTTTAAAAACTTTATAATTCTAATCAAGCATTGGGCGGCTAAATTAATTTATGAAATTACAGAAATTATTTAACGACAATTGTTTAAAGTTAGAACCCAAAAAGTCAGAGATATTATTAACAATATTGTGAATTACAAACATTTGACGGTTGCTAGCAACATTTTTGTAATCCAATATTTCTAATTGTTTAATAATGTTTTTATAATTATAATTTTAACTAATTAAAATACAAATACATTATGTAATATAGTAAAATATTATATATTTAATTTAATAAAAAATAATAAAAAAAAAATATATATTCACAATCATCTTTAAATCAAAATAAAACTACTTGCTTGAAATTTAAAAATAATGAAATAAAAAAGTTTTTAAAAAAAATCCTTTCTTATCCTTTCTTAACATATTAAATGAAAAATATTTTCTTGTTAGCCAGATTAATATAATTTTATTTTATTTATTTTTTTTGACTTATTAGTGTTGTTTGTTAACTTCAAAAAAAATATGTAATTTACTTCTTTTATCAACATTGAAATTGCCAGTACACATAAAGATTGTTCAGTTAATAGTAAATAGCTATCTAAACCAGAAATTTGTAATTTCCTTTTAGTAAATTTGATTATTTATTTTCTATAATATTGTTTACGAAAAACCACAATATCCTTAACAATAAAGAAATCATGACTTTAATATAATAGACGACAACAAGCTGCAACTTATCGGGTTAGTATTTGCTGTCAAAAGATTATATTCCATAGTGATTGTATTTTTTTTTATTGTATATTTGTTTGACCATTACGATTTGATTGGCTTGCTGTATTGATGCCTGCAAAGAATATAAATTCAATTTGATATCGTAAATGGAAAAATGAACTTCAAAATTGATTATATATAAAGTTTTTTTTATAAATTTTAATAGTTTTATATACAACAGATAACAAAATTTATATATAACATTCTGCATAATCATCAATTTAAATTTCATAATTTTATGAAAATTTTATAATATTATTCTTACCATGACGTCGTTTCATATGTTTATTAAAATTTGGCCAATTTGTAAAATGATGATTACAATCTGTACAAGAATATGGACGTTCTCCGGTATGTTGATGTCTATGAGTCTATTTATATAATTAATAAAAAATTATTGAAAAACATTTAATTCTTATAATATTTTATATTATAAACATTTCTTACCGTTAATACACTACGAAACCGAAAACGTTTACCACAATATTCACATGCATATGGCATTACACCAGTATGAATTCTCATATGAACTCTAAGTGTGTCCTTTTCCCTAAATGAATTACCACATTCATTACATTTATGTGGTCTTATATCAGTATGGATTGCTTTATGTTTAGCTAAACGATCCGGAGTCTTAAATCTGTAATTTTTACAAATAATATAATCTAATTAATGATTCATCATATTTTAAACAGTATAAAACAAAATATTCAACTACTAAATTGTGATACTTTTAACGGAGAGATCAAAAATTCGAAAATCTAATAAATTAATAGAATAGCTATAAGTTCAATTTAACTAGCGATATATCGATCTAAATTCCAAATGTAAAAAAGTCGTAAGGAAGATAACATCGAGAAAGATAAGAAATAAATCTAGAACATTTTTTTTTTCATTCATACTTTTTAAATAATTTATAATTTTTAAATGTTTTATATTTCTTAATAGTTTCTCGATCAAATTATATTTTAAGAAAGACTTGATTTGGGAAACAATCAATCAGCAGGTTTTGAGTCTTAAAGAACAAGAACTATAAGGACATTAATCAGATTTTACAGGGATGGTATACCATGATTAAAAAAAGTAATTCATCTTGAATTTAACTCGATTCATTTCTATATAGCAGTTGTAGTTGTAAGAAAAAATACTTAATCATTTAAGTAATTTAAAAATTATGGAAAAATTGCAAAATTATGAAATATAACGAACCAATTTTGTTGAAAACACAAGTTTTTCTTAGAAAATTATTTAGTTTTTCCATAATTTTTAATCATTGCGTTCAAATTTATTATTAATATTATAAAATTTTACATTTTTATTAAATTTTTTAAATATATAAATATATGGTTATATATAGTATTAAACATTTGAATTTTCTCCAGAGCCATTATAATTTATAAAATTCTTAATCAATTCTATTTCAAGAATTAGATTTTATATTTTACAAAATATAGTAAATGCTTGAGTTTCAAAGTGAATAAGTCTTAGAGTTTACCATATGTTTTAGAAAAAGTTTTACCTATACCAACATTATTGATTTATTTGAACTATGTGGTATGGTTTTGTTTTCTAAGAATTACGTTAAGACAAAACTTTGACCATATTATAATTTTGATTCAATTTATATTTGAAAATGAAATAAAATCATAAGTACACTTTGTATATACATATGTAGCCGTACCCTCTGGTATTTACTTTATAAATAAAATTCCCAGAAAAAATATATTTAAATCAAATCAATAAATTATATAAAGGTTCTTTCGATAGGTATGATACATTTTGTCAATATGGATTGCGTCCGATACGGATGTGTGATATATGTTAATTTTTTATTCATTACAGTCGTACAAATCATCATACAAATGAACAAAGTTTACAAATCGTTCAATTATTTTATCAAAATTCACGTTCAATTGTTGAATTTATGGTTCCATTAATCGGTTCCGGTTAAATGGATATAATAATAAACAAAATTAACTTAATTTGGATAAAAATAATCCACATGCATTAGAAGAAATTCGGTTACGTCCAGAAAAATGAACTGTTCGGTGTTTTGTTTAGACTATTTTTATGGGTGTACTCTTGCAAAAGTCATTCGTTTATGTAGATAAACGACGAACACGTGATGTACTCGAAGGCAACATCGAACGAATTATTAAAGATATTCGTCCAGATTTATGTGAAAAAGTATGCAAAAATTGGTTTGATCGAATTGGTTTTCTCAGACGGAGCTGTGGTGGTCATATGAATGGAATATTGTTCAAAAAATAATGTTAACAAAGAACTGTTAACGTTCATATACTTTTTGTTTTACTTATATTTAAAATTGTATGTATCCTTAATGAAACACACCCTATATAAACAATATTACGATGCGTAAGGTTTTCTGCAATTTTCATATTTAATTATGATTTTAAATTCTCAGAAAATTATTGTAAAATAATATTAGAAATATATGTTAGTTGTCTATAATCAATATTATTGTTATACAGAACTCTTGCAAAATTTTAATTTATATTGAAATACATGCAGTGGTGGAAATAACAGGGGGTAAAGAGACGTATAGAAAACCCATATATGAAAAAAGTTAATCTACATTTGTGTAATTGTTCCAGGTACTATGAATTTTGTTTATTTTTTCATTACTTATTAATTTTGATCAGTTTTCTAATAATTTTTTTAGTACCT
Source organism: Rhamphomyia laevipes (assembly GCA_963920725.1). Classification (NCBI taxonomy): domain Eukaryota; kingdom Metazoa; phylum Arthropoda; class Insecta; order Diptera; family Empididae; genus Rhamphomyia; species Rhamphomyia laevipes. The sequence continues at coordinate 54,953,574 of OY987257.1, forward strand.
AATCATTTATGGCAAGAAATGTCGTAACTACTTAACTAGAATAATTAAAAAATAGATAAAACATTATTAATAAAATAGAACACTTACTAGTTACTGTAAAGGATCATTAATTCGACAGAGAATGTTTTTAATACGTTTTTTTTAATAAAAAAAAATGATTGATATTCATATTAATTAACCATTGACCAAACAGCTAGCGAATTTAATCGGTATTTGCCCAAAGTAGCCCCCCAACGGAGAATGGTTAATTAATATGAATATTAAACTATATTTTTTTGGCATTTTGGGCAAATGCCAACATTTCTAAATAAACCCAATTAAAGAAACAGGCTTTTGAAAAACAGAAGGTTGCAATTCCTAATCATTTAATTGATCTCTCTATATAACGTAAGTTATATACAGTACGAATAGTTAAAAAATAATATTATTTCGATAAACTTGTAATTAGATGAACTCCTTTTCGATAAACTTATTTTCGATGAACTCGTCGGTTACCGAAAAAAATACAAATTGATTTTTCAATATTGAAAGTTTATAAATATTCAACTACGATAAGATATTAACAACGTTTTTGAAAAATTAAGATGTCGCTAACCTCCAACATTCTGAATAAAAATCGTATTAATAATCTAAATTATGATATAATATTCAAATTCATTTTTTTTTTTAGTTTCTTTCTTATATAATTATTTTGAATAATACTTGAATTAAACTAAAATTTCGACAATTTATGATATGATCTCTATAAATACCATCACTAAATAACCCTGTATATAAAAACTAAAAATGAATATGTAAACTTCAAAATTTGATTGGAAATATTTTTATTTTTAAAATAGTGAATCCTTTTAATGTATATAACTATAATATAAAACTAATTTTCCATTTAGATAATGTATACACAAATTCCGAACAAATTTCCAACAAAATCCAAAACAGAAAAATAAAGAATTTTCACTATTGATAAAATTCCATTCTAATGTAAAATTTCAAAATTAAAAGCTAATTGTTGTCTGATGCAATTTACATATATTTATGTATAAGTTTTACTATATGTAATAAATTTTGTATATTTGTTTTATGTAAACATGTGTATTTGTTTGTTAATTTAAATTTGTTGATTTGTTACAAAATGATATACAAATATAGCCAGAGTAAACTTGAAATGTAATTAGTTTTGGTTGTTTTTTTATGGAAAAGGATGAGAGTATTTTTTCGTAGCATTTTATTATATATATAGAATTAAATTTTAGGGTTTTCAATTAGCTAAAATAGTGTTTCATTATATTTACAATACAAAAAAAAGTGTTGTATGTATTTATATAGAGTCAACTACTAACAAAATGATTTTTTCGTTTTTAATTTATGTAATCGCGAACAAAAAATAATATTAAAAATAAGTTTGTACACAAAATGTATGCTTTTTATTTTTGAAATTTTAATTTTGAAAATTTGTTAATTAAAATGTGAGTTTCGTAAAATTACTTCTAAATTCGAATTTTTACTTTGTACGAGTCAGACTCATGATCAAAGGACAAGGGTTGTTATTAGTTAACCTATAGGATCAAGAAATCGAAATTTCTAACAAAAAAAAAACAGAAATACGTTCGTGGTCATCTTTATTTATCATATTCAGGACCAAGTAAATATTTTCTGTCTGTGAAACTAAAAATATTTAAAAATAACAAAAAATAAGTCCTGGGAATTGATTCATATGACAGAACTATAAAATTCCATTGGAAATTCATCCAAATTTGTTTATCTGCTTAATTATCTACCTATCAATCTTATCAATTGATTGGCATATTAGTGAAAAACAGGAAATTAAACAAAAATTATTCAATTTCAATATATAAAGAATCCAGATGGAATATATTCTTGTAAATTACCATTTTAATAACCAAAACTTTCAAACTACACAATTTTGTTAATAAATTACCTTCATTTAATGTTAATTGCACTTGATTTTTAATGTAAATATTTTCAAATTCTCTATGCAAACAATTATTTAGACCAAATTCAATTTAATATAAAATATAAATGAGATTAAAACAATTCAATAACAAATTTCTTCAATATTTATATACGAATTTCACCTGAATTTTATAAAACAAGTATAATTATTCCATATAAAATAAAGTCCATATTATAATAACAATTAAATACATTTAATTTGAATTTTTGAAAATTTTGGTATATATATAATTAAAATGATGTTCTGACATGAACTAATTATGTTAATAACATTAAATAGTTTAATTTCTTGTTAAATAATATTGTATATACGATTTTAAATTGTTATATCCTATCTAAAAGTTAACATTTTAGACAAATCCTTTTTAATACTAAATTCAAATAATAAAAATTTATGCTGTTCTACATAATACATAAAAAATAATAAATTATTTTATCATCTGAAATTTTAAAACTAAAAATATTTACAAAAAAACAAAATTAAAACAATTAAGAAACGATTTTTTTAATAGTACTATATTTATATAAAGGAATGGTAAAAACATTCTATGAATACTAAAATCTCATTTACTATTTGCGGTTTAATTAATATAAGTGGATAATTAGAATTTTTTTTTTTAAAAAAAGTTGTATATAAGATAGAGAAAAACAGAGATTTAATTAAATCGTTTTATATATAAAAAAGTATTTTCTCTACACTTTATTTTTATAACCAAATTGGTGTTTACAATTTTAATTTAACTAAATTACAAAATAATTGAAGTAAACTTAATTATATACTACGGCCTTAATTGATTCATTAAAAAAAAAATATTTTAAAAATTTGTTGCAACTAATTGACCGAATACAATTCATCGAATTCATAATTGGCTGAATTCATAATTAAAATGATGTAATTAAAGTCAATTCAAATTTTACCGAATGTACAAATAGTTGATATATAAAATTTACTGAATATACAATTGATCGAATGCATAATTAATCGAATATGATTACAATAAACTGATAGTAAATTTACAGGAAAATCGAATAAATTAGATTGATGTATGATTGCTGAATTTAGTTGTAAAAAACAAATTGAAATTAAATATTCGGTAAATTATTTTTCGATTAATTGTATACGATTAATTTACCTTCGGTGAATTGTGAATTCGTACAATTAGCTTTCGGTCAATTAACCGGATATCAAATCATATCTACATAATATATTTAAATTACAAATTGATGTTGTTAAGAAATTCATTTTAATTATTATATTGGTGAGCTAGGAAGAATAATAATAATGTCAAATGAAATTATAAAATATATTTATAATTTAATTAAATTTATTGATTTGAAAACTACCTTAAAGTAAAATTATTAAAACAATATTAGATAAAATAACATTCTTTAATATAGAATAATTAGAATTTAAAGTATGTCAAATTTATTATTGAAAATAAATTTTATAGTAAACCAATTTATATTAATAAGTATGTAAATATTAATATACATATTTTTAAAGTACACATTCCATTTCTTTAACTTGAACATATTTTTAGATTTTGTCGATACTTTAACATAATCAGAAGTGGGAAATCATTGGTACGCGTGCCAATCTCATGATGAATTTTTATGCAATACACATAATTATGTAATGAAAATTTATATCTATATAATTTGAAATATTTGTGAAATTATATTATTATTTTCAATCTTTTAATATTCTAATGAAATGGATTAAATTAATCAAATGTGTTCTTTTAAATTGAAAATGTTGAATATATTAATTTCTCGATTGACTTTATATATTTGTCTATCAAATTCTATTTTATTTTTCATGTTTAATCGAGTTTGTGATGATTAGATTAAATTGGAATTCATTTAAATTCAAAAATTTATTTATGTTTTGATGTTTTTTTTTATATTATTTTGAAATAACATCAACCAATTTTTTATATATGTAATTATTTTTGATGAAAATTTTATATCCATAAATATCATTTATCAACTTATAACCGCATTGAAACTTTACAAATTGTTTTCTTCATTGGTTGATTTTGTGCCAAAATTTGATAAACATTGATTAATGACTTCTAGCAATAAATAAAAAAAAATTATACAATTTGTGAGAAAAATTTATATTTCCAACAAAAATATCCTTATTTATTTTATTATATATATTAACTTATATAAAAATTTAAAATTATATCTAGACTTTTTCATTTTTGTTGGGCTTTACAAAAATTTAAGAAGTAAATAATTTAATTTTTGTTTTTTACATATAAGTTGATTACTTAGTTGATTTTTATATCAACGTATAAAATAGAATAATTTTCGAAAACGAAGACTTCAAAGTTAAATTTGTATATATTTTTGTAAATATTCGAGTAAATAAAAGAAAGTTTTCTAAATTAAATTAAAGTTTGTTAAAGTTCAAGTTCAATTCGAAATTGATATTTAATATTGTTGACAATAATAGCTTTGAATAAAAATGTTATGTAAAATGGAACAAAAATAAAATATGATTATAAACCAGAGAATGAAACCAAAAGGAACCGCAAACCAAAAATCGTAAATAACCGGATGAAATTGAAACCAACACCGAAAGGATATAATACAATATGAGTGAACGCATCGAAACTGGGTTATATTTTTATCGATTAATTTTGTTCCTTTTCGTTTTGTTTAACATTATTTTAAATAACTAATTCAAATTCCATTCTATTGACTTGCTGCAGTACAAAATTGATTATACGGAAATTAGTTGACAAAACAGTGGTGATAATTGTAATTGTCAATAACAAACTGTCAATTATACAATAAAAAAAAATATTGTACCTAAATATTTACATTTTTATTTCATTAATCATTATATAATTTTATATGTAGCTTTATTAAACCGGTTTTGAACCAAAACCGGATAAAAAACGAAACGAAAAAAACATATAGATTCTGGAGCAGAACCAAACCTGAAAAATAAAACTACGTACGGTACCATAAACTATAGAACATAAAAAAATTCGGTTGACTTTCTGTTCTAAACAATATTTTTTTCTTTTTTTGAAATCATATAAAATATTGTGTAACTAACTTCTGGCACTTAGCCATTTTTTATGTTTAACAAAAAAAAAAAATGGTTATTTTAAATGAAAGTATAGTTAGTAGTAGTAGCTATTTAGATTATTAAAAACTTTGAAATAATATTTTTTTATTTTCTTGTGTAAAAATTCATATTTTATTGTAAGTTTAATTAAATTAAAAGGTTTTTATCTGAATGTTTTCTAGTGTAATTTTGAATTGTTGCATTAAATTCATAAAAACTACTTAGTAATAATATTAGTATGTGAAATAATTTAAATTTCTATATAAATACTTTAAACATATATAAATAGTAAAGTTTCGAATGTTGATATAGCCAATGTTGATAAAGCCAATGAACCAATTTATTGAGTTATAAATGCATATGGTTGGTGTTTTAGGATCAGCTGAATTTATGAATATTGTGTAAGTTGGTAACAATAATGGGTATTGTATTAAATGAATTATATATAATCAAATTGACTTAAACAACATAATATTTAATAATATTAAGCTCAATAATGCAATTCAAACATTCAGCTATAGTTTCACAACATATTATTTGGAAGTAACCCCTTTCTTAACAGAATTAAAGTATAAAAGCAGATTTAATTTGGCATTTCGGGCAGTTCAATTTGACTAATCACTTATACAGGTAGTTTAGACCACCACAGTGGTAATCAAGAATTTAAAGTAAAATTTTATTAAAAGAAGTAACAAGTGGTAAAGATTAACCTATAGACGATCTCGGGCCAAATAAAAAAGAAAAATAAACGGAACAGAAAGTCTTCAAACATATTCGTAAATAATAATATCAAGTAATTAAAGCTAAGATTATTATTGATTAATTATTAAAGGATAAGCTTTAAATAACTTTCATTTAGATAAAAAAAATAGAGCAAATAGAGAAGTATAGCAATGTAACAACACAAACAAATAATATCCAGATGTAGCACGTTGTACAGATAACTCTTAACAGAAATAAAAGCGTAACTTTACTTACTCGTATTGTTTATTCGAAAACTGATAATGTGCGTAATTTTAAACCGGAACCAGTTATGGTTGAAGGAGAAGTGGTAATAGACAATTTTAATTTGTATATAATACTATAGATGTTTCGTAACCGGTATGTAATAGCATTGATTAGATATAATAGATTGGTATTAACAATAATTTTAAAGTGACGGTATTATGTGATACATGATACAACAATAAATAGTTAGTATTCTAGAAAAAAAAATATCTAAATAGTCTTCCAACATTTCTATGATTAATCCATGAATTCATCTTTTTTTTTATTAAGTTTTAAATTGATTTTATCATAAGTATTAATCAATATTTCTGGAAAATTGATTAATATTTCTCTTAAAAAGAATCATATTAATTTATGTAAAACTTTTAAATATCTTGAAGGGCTTATGCTACTAGCTAATTGTTAAGTTCGTACTGTCAGCTTAAGTGATGTACACGTATATAGTGACGCTATGAGCGATGCTGACGCTGTTATTTTACCAATCTTTTTAATACAACCAAGTATAGTACTTGTTAGAATTACTATATCACTGTTCATAGTCATAGCGTCACTCTGTACATGCACTTAAGCTGACAATAAGAGCTTAAGCTTTAGCCAGTATTTAAAATTTGTTTTAAATTATATTCTATATATAGTTTCACATTCTCAGTATAACTTTTAGTGAATATGCATATAAACGAATAAGTGAACATAAATAAAATTTAAATTCAGATATAAACTATTTACATCAGTAAGTAGAGCAAATTTTTATCGGTTTTAGTTAAGCTTGAGATTACACTGTGAAACTGGAATTTATTGTAAAATTAGTAGATTTTATTTAATTCTTTATGCAATGCAGTTTGGAGTCCAGCTATGTCACCATGTTTGAAAATTATCAAATAACTATAGCTAAAAATATTCTCAGTATTCTTTACAAAAATTGCAAAAAAAAAAAAAGTATTTATTAAATTTTTATATTCTACAGAATTTCATCTAAATTGTTTGTTTTTTTTCTTTTTCCTTTGACAATATTCCAAAATTCCTTCGTTTTTTTTTCGGTGGTTTATCGGATATGAAAAAAATACCACAAATAATTGGATTTCAATTAAGGTTATTATCTTTGTATCTTTGTATCTTGTTGTGTCTTTATATCTTTATTCTATTTGAATCATTCTCAAAGTTACGTTATTCACTATAAGACTATAATTTTTTGCAAAATAAAAAATTCTATATTTTATCTTTAGTATTTTCCCGGTTTTCCGGCTGATATTGAGTTTTGTCCTTTGTGATGATAATAATAAAAAAAAAAATACAAGAAAATTTAATTCTCTTAGCACGTTTCAATTATTTTTCTGATTATATTTTGTTTGATTTACTGTGAAGTATTTTTTTAACATTTGATAGTTATTTACATTATAGATATTCATTTTAATTTTCCTCTTGTGGTAAAAATTTATAAAATTTTACAATTTTCAATTTATAATTTTCAACCAAAAATTTTAATTGATAAAGAAAGTTTTGAAATTAATTATTTATACAATACAACGGTCTTTGCTGTAACAGTTTTCGAAAAAGTTTATAAAGTCCTCTTTATAATATAACAAATTTTTCAATTTTAAACTATTTTAATTTTACCCATGTTAAAAAAAAAAACGAGAAGTGCTGCGTATTTTTAGATACAATCTTTTTAAGTGTATAATTTTACACTTTGTCAGATATTTGATTTGGTGTAGAAGAAATTATTTAATATAATTAAAGATGTAGCAGCCGTGGATTACCAACAAGTTGAATAAAATTCTTTTGGTGGTTGGTTTTGATTATGTATCGGTTTTAGTAAAAGTAATTATTTTTAGAAGTATTCATTCCACTTTATGGTTTCCATCATTGAAAATTAGTATTGTATATATAAAATATAATTGTTAAAGTTAGAAAATTTGTTTAATCTAGTACAAAAGTTTAGTTATTTTTGACAAAAATAGAAACAAATATTGAAAACCAGTGATGGTCGTTATTAGCAAACGGGGAAGGAATCTAAATTTACAAAATAATTAATTTGTCTAATATGAAATAAAAATGGGCCTGTAACAAATTTAATTGTTGACTGCAATATTTGAAAACAAAATCTAATTTTAAAGAAATCAGCAATTTTCAATTCAGGTACTAAAACATTATTAATTTCATTAATTCAATTTACTATTACGAAATTAGTTTTTCTCTTGTCTTTTTATTTGTTAATAATTTTCATTTTGTCTTTTACAAAAATTGAATTTATTATTTCATTTTAGTTATTAAGTAAACTTTCATTTTTTTTTCATAAATTTATATTTATTTATTTATTTTTTTATCAAAGGAAAGAATCCTTTTAATAAAATTTGAACACATTACCAAATGAATGGATATTTAATCATAAAAAAAACTATATACAAGTATAAAAAAAAAACTAAAAAGAATTCTACAAATTTGCATACCAAACTGTCCATCGTTCATATACAAAAAAAAAAAAATAATGGTGAAAATAAACTCCCCAATTTATTTATTTTTTGCCAAATAATCTCCACAAAAAGAAAAATAAACCCACACTTCTGAGTCAGCGAAAATATAATATTCAATTTGTACAAGCCTAACCGTAAAATATTAGGATTGCGGAATAATTATTTTCAAAGTTTCGATCAATATTTTAAAAGGTGTGTAATTGTAGTTTAATTTATAACTGATGATGATAAAACAAAGACAGCTTAACTACTACAACACCAACAAACACCAACTACTGCTCCATATCATAACATAAATCTATATACAAAGCTCACACCTCTCAGCCTAACAACAATAAATTGAAAATAATACCAGCAATATCGAGGGATATCCAGCGAAAACTCTAACAATAATCACATTTGCTTAAGGTTATGAGAACGTTATCCCTAGTACACTTTTGTCCAGCTATATGGTAAAATCATTTATATTAACAAAAGTTATACTTAAGGTTAAGGTTAAACACATGAAATAACCTGGCGATTAGTTAAAAAGTTTTATCGTTTTTTTTATCTAAAAATAACAATTCGTAAACCCAACTCAATTTAAAATGTAGAATTTACTTCTGGGGTGGTTACTGCTTCATATTTTAGCATGAATATATTACAACATCTCTTTAGAGTTTTAAAGTCTTACGGGGCTCGTATATCTGTCCTATAGATATTACTTTTTAAACTGACCAAAATATTCATGGAAAAAAAGACATAAAATCAATATTTAAAAAACAGGAGGAAATTGAGAAAAATGTATTCTGGATCCTTTATAATTCTTTTTTTTTCAGTAATATTACCAAAAAAAAAAAAGAGTCTTGAAACTAATAGAATAAATATTATATGTATGTATATTTTAAAAAAAATAGTGAGTAGACATATGGCGTCAACGAAACTGATGATTTTACTAAGCACTTTACTTCTAAAATATGACTAGATATATGTTAAGGATTGTACAAAAAAATAATAATATTTTTTTTTCAATTATATACTATATTCATCGAATTATAATTATATAATTCTTTATTCTTAAAGCTTATGCATTGCTGGACCATCAAAAATACGAGCATCAGAACACCTTCAAATGAATAGGAAGAAAGGCAGAACAATAATTACAGGACACTGTAATCTCAAAAAGCACCTACACACAATTGGTCTATCAGCGGACTAGGTATGTATGTTCTATCAACACGCCTCACAGCCACACATACTGTGGCTGTGAGGCGTTGTTGTCTCAACAACTTCGATACCTAAAAGTTTATGTTATCGCTCCTTCTGAAACGTGGCTGCTGACATTAAAGCAGCTGTACTACTTCAACAATTCGGGCTTGGTCAGTGATGAATAATTTGAAAAGATATCACAATAAGCCAATTGGCTGCAATGATTAGCACTGTGTGCTGTATGTGGTGCACCCGTGCACCCTTATTCTAAACCTAACATAACCTAATTAATTGCAATGATAAAATTTGACCTAAATTGAAATAGAAACTTCGGCTATAAAAATAAGAAAATTCAAGCTAAACCAAATAATAAAAAGGAAATTCTTTTAAAATATTGAGGCCGAAATTCCTACTTATGTGGATTTATATAAAAAAAGAAATAGACACCCCAAAAAATCAACATAAAAATTTTATAGATAATTGCATAATGTATTTGAGAAGAATTTCCTAAGATGGCATTTCGTATTGCCAAATATCATGACCTTAAATTTCTTGTATAAAAAAGAGTTTATGGCAAAATAATTCACTAAATTTAATTATATGTTAATATTAATTAAACAAATTTTCTAACTAAAAACATTGTTTATAATCATTGCCCGGAAACTAAAATATTTAGCCAAAAACTATACTGTAATCTGTGATTTTTGATTTAGTTTCAAATTCACCAAATTACAAAAAACTTAATTAATTAATTAATTCTATATTTATATTTGATCAAATAATTTATTAATTGCTACAATATGAAAAAATGCATTTTCAGATACCTTTGGCGAACATAGAAGGAAAATTATTATATTCACATATGGTGAACTAAAAGAATATTTTATATTTTCATTATATAGAGTAGTATGTAATTCAAATTTAATGAATTTAATGTATATGTAGAAGTTCTGATAATATGCACTCAATTTTAAAATTATTTTTATGTAATTTCGTGTATCCGAATTAGTTTTAAGCATATTTCTTCATTGATTGTCATGAAATGAAAATGATAAGCAATAAAAAGTTATATATCCTTATCATGAGCTGCATATCATTATCATGATTAACTTTACGAATTTTAATTGACTTAACAAAATCTGTGGCTTCTGAATTTCGTGTGAATGAGAATCGACTGAAAAAGTAGCTTTAGGGCTACAAATATATAGACCCGAATCGGATTACATAAAATATAGAAAAATAGTATTTGAATATAGTTATTTAATTAATCGAATAAATTGATTATTGACAACATAAGATTTCCATCTCTGTCATCTCTAATACGACCAATGCAAATTTAAAAATATTCGAGTTAGCAATTAGGATTCTTCTAATATAGAAACACTTTACTTCATTTCCACAAACCCCTTGCCAATAATACATAAAAGCAAATTATTATATATGTAACTTTTGTTTTATATATGCAAATGAAATCAGTAAAAAAAAATCATGTAAAATTGGGACATAAAAAAGCACCAAATAAGATATTTGGTTTATTGCAGTGTATGTACCACACTCCTTATAACTATATCTACATGGTAGGGAAGAGTAACACAATTTATACATTATTTTGAATTCATAAATAAAAATGTGTAGTTTTTTATGTGAATTCATAAGCAATAGTGGGAAAAAAAAATCTGCATATATAAATTTGTAAATTATAATGTTTGAAATTTTACTGAGTATAATACCATACGGAGATAAAATGATTTATTAGAATAGTTTTTAAGGGATTAAAATATGCTGGTTTCTTTATTTATTTTAAAATTTGCAAATATTTTTTTAAGATCGGTTTCAAACTATTTAATTTTAAATTTTAGGTGTAAAACTATAATTAGGCACCAGTAAAAATGTAATAATTCAATTTATCAACTTAGATTAAAACTATATATTAATTTTAGTCAAATATTCTTAACATAAATATTTTCAAGTGTTTTACTTATTTAAATTTAACTTACTTTTTATTACATTCTTCACATTGAAATGGTTCATCTTTAATATGAATTAGCATGTGCTCTTCTAAATTAGCTTTTTGTACAAAACCCTTTGCACAATGATCACAAACATATTCTTTTAATCCTACAAAATAAATTAAACATTTTAAAGGTATTATTTATATAATAATTGCTATAAAATATTTACCTGTGTGTATTTTAAGATGTGCTTTTAAATTTGGTTTTGTTGCAAATTTTTTTGTACAAATATCACATTGATAACGATATTTATCGGGTTCATGTCCTTTTTTATGTACCATCAAAGCATTATTACTATTAAATGCTTTTACACAAATTGTACAAAAATATAAATTAAATTCATTAAATCTTTTAGTTTTATTTTTATTACCATTATTATTATTTACCAAACTATTATTACCACCAATTAAATTATAATGAACTAATTGACGATGATCAATTAATAATTGTATATTATCAAATATATCTGAACATAAATCACAACATAAATTTAAATGTTTACGATGTCTTTGTTTAATATGATTTATAAATGAATAATATTTATCAAATGTTTTTAAACAATCATTACATATATATTTAACAGACCATTCACTACCATGTAATGTTACAACATGTTCACGTAATTCAATTGCATTTTTACCAATATAATCATTACAATCAATACATTTCCATGGATAATCTTGCCATGTTTCTAATATTTCTCCTAAATTTGACGACTGTTCATCATAATTATTTAAATCATTATCATTATTTTGTAATAATTCATTAAATTCTTTAGATGTTTCATTTAATAATATTATATTATTTTCATTATCATTAATAATTGAATTTTCATTATGTACTTCTAATTGATAATTCATAATATTATTATCATTATCTGAATTTATGTTAAAATTATCATTATAACAATTGTTTTCTAAATGAAATTGTATTGTTGTAGTTTCGTCATCATTATTATTATCAATAAGTTCATCATTATTATCAATATCATCGTTATCATTTTCTTCAACTGTTATATGATTATTGAAATTTTGTAATTGTTCATTAATTTCAACTTTCATAATATCATTATTATCATTACTTTCGTGGTCTTCATTAATTTTATTAATTAAATTATTTTTTATTAATGTATTACTACAATTTTCATTTTCATATTCATTACTACAATTTTCATTTTCATATTCTTCATTATTAGTAGTAATATTATTATCATTTTCATATTCTTCATTATCATTACTATTAGTAATAGTAATATTTTCAACTCTATTAGATATTGTCTGTGATGTTGTTGTTACAGGACATGTTAGTTTTTCATAAAATTTACCATCATTTATTTCATCTTCATTATCAGATAAATAAAATATTTTTGATAATGAATCTTGTGATTCATGTACTTTTTGATAAAATCGCCATGAATTATTTAATTTTATAACACATTCATTACAAACATTCTGTGGTAAAATATCATTTGTTTTTGATATTATTAATCGACAACATTTTTCTAATTTATTACATAAATCTAAATTTATATCATGTATACAAACAAATGTATTTAAGTTTTTTAATGTTGCACAAAGACGACAAATTGAAGCCATATTTATTTTATATATTTCATTAAAGTTTGGATATTTTAGTTTGGAAACCTAAAATTAAAGTAAATATTATAAATTTTATTAAGAATATTGGATAAATATTGGATAAAAATGATTACATTCAACTTCTATTGTTCTTGTGTTTCAATTACACTTTACTAATTCATTTATTTGCCTTATTTACTGTAATTGCAATTTACAAAAGTTATTAAAATTTATATTATGATTTATTTAAATTTAACGTTTATATTAACGTTAAATTTATAATTATTTGTTAGTACTGTACAGGAAACCAAAATTAAAAATTAAAAATTTGTGTTTAACGAGTACGAGATACGCAAGACAGACGATATGTCAAATATACTTGGAAATTTTGACAGAAGTAAGTGTTACCAGTATACAGATATATTGACTTCACAATATTGCAAGTGTACTTTTGAAATATTTCAATTATATTGAAAAAATTCAAAAACAATGAAATATTTCCAAAATTATAATCATTTCCAAATATACATAGTTCTATTACGAGAAATTATGGAGTATTTATGATGTGTAGTGATGGACTGAAAAATGTAATAATGAAAACTGTTTAATAGACCAAAAAAAAAGCCAACATGCATTCGGGGTCATACTTATCCGATTTAAATGAAGTGTGACACATTAACCGACGAGTTCATCCAAAAGAAGTTAATCGGAAACGAGTTCACATTTTAAACGATCTATTTTCTAAAGTGAAAGAAAACGACATAATTTTTAAGCTAAGTATACTTACAATAATATTTAAAATGTTAATATAGGATTGTTAACAAGTTCTTCTTTTAATGAAAGGTAATTCTTGGAAAATGTTCTAAAACTTTATGTAGGAGATAGTCTCAAAGTTGTCAGGACATTAGTCCAGGTATACCCCTTTAATTAGCAGAGTCTAAGTTGAATCAAAAAATAACAGAAATAATTTAAAATTTAATAATTAAATTTCTTCTTCTTTTTTTTTAAGTTTTATAGAATTTTTATTTTATATTTTATTTATTTATTTATTTTTTTCGGATAACTTTTGTAATCTTCTTTTGACAAAGAATTTGTATATATAATTTAATATACATAATTTTATTTGATAAATATATAGTAAATAATTTATGATGCAAATATCAGAGCTAAATATAGGCGAAATTTGTTAATAAATAGTTTTAATAAAGAATTTAGTTTTATATTTTAAATTTAATTTATATTTTATATATTTTTAAATATATTTTAAGAATTATTTATAATATGTATATAATTATATTTTATGATGATAATTCATTGTTTTATATTTAATATTTAAATTACATTTTGTTTTTTTTTAATATCTTATGATCGATAAAATGCATTTTCAGGCGGTTTTTTTTTTTTAGTTTAATGACTTAACATATGATTTTACATTATTAAATATATATACTTATTAAATATTTATTTAATTATTATTTTAATATATATAAATTAAATTAATAATTTATTTTATATTAGCAAGTAAATTATTTCTATTCGATATATATAGACGCATACGTTTTTGTTTTTATTATTGTTATATTTGAAATAATTTTTAATATATTATTTATTATTAAATATAGTACATAATTATATACATTTATAAAGTATTGATATTTTTGCATATATACTATGTATTTATTTAATATTAATATAATTTGGAAAAACAAAATACATAATTTTTATCTAATTATTTGTATTTTTCTTTCTTTTACCGCTTAAACTTCTTCCATGAGCTCCATCAGTAGTTAAATTAGTAGTTAAAAAGTAACTGAAAGTTTCAGGTCAATACTATAGTATTTTTTAAATCAATAATTGGAAGAAAAAAATATACAATTTTTAATGCTACAAATATTCATAGTTCACGATTTTATTATGGCATATAACATTTTATAACAATCATAGATAAAATATCTTGATGGGAATGAATCAATTATTTTGATGGAATTTTACATTATGATAAGATCATTGATTAAAATTCTTAAATGTAGATTAAATTGTTGATTAAGAATCTTAAATATAACAGAATTAAGTCTGTTTTTTCAGTATTGTCAGGAATAAAAAAAATTAGTATTATGGTAAATTTTAATTATGTAAACGATATGCAAATAAATAGTTGCTAAAAGTTATTACACTTTAGTTTAATTAAATTGATATAGTCTTGCTATGAAATAAATTAACTATTGAAAAACATAAAAAAAAAAAATTTCCTATATACATAACATGGTTGGTTGTTTGGTTTAAGTGGCGGACCCCAAATCAGCTACGTGGAGACCCAATTAGCGCGTTTGCGCCGTTTTGATACCACTAACTCGCGTGACCAAGGCATTTTATGTGGTAACAAGGGGGAAATTTTAGAACCACCTCGTAGCGTTCAGAAACTTGTCGGTTTCCGTGGGCCACTTCACGGCGAGATCCATATCATATTTAAACATATATCTAAACAACTTATAACCGGATGCAGCGTTCGACTGGAGGATATAAAAGGTACACTTATGTGCGTAGGGGTCTCGTAATTCCCACTCCTTTAAAAATGACCAACCATCCAAATATATTTATCCTTTATATTAGCTTATTTCAATATAATTAGCTAATTAAAATACTATAGTATTACCAAAATGAAACGTTTCATTACATTTTGAATATAAAGTTAGATTTCATATTGTGATTTCGGCTTTTGATGTTAACATAATATAAATATATTTAAGTAATATTTAATATTTACATTTATGTATATAATATATTTAAAATTGATAAACATTATTTTTTTTTTCAGTTTTAATTTTACAAAATCAAATTATTATTATCCAGGTTAATGTATATAATAATTAATAAAAAATATTTACGAATAATATATTAAAAGTTTAGAAGATAATTTATTTCAACAAAATAATATTTAAGATTTTTTTTTGAGTTTTCAATAATCATAATTTAAAATTAAACTAACTATTAAGTCAACAATATATTTACATATTTATATATTTTATATATTGAAAACTATATTTAAAATATTTATATAAATTCTGCGGAATATTTAATAGGAAATATTTAAAAATAATTAAAATTATTTTAAAAAAAAAGAAATATAAATACGAAATTTAATACACAGCCCCTGAGTTTTAATTAATCATTTGTAATTATTTTTTATATATAATTATATTATTTACATAATTTAGATGATAATAAATAATAATTTTTTTTAATAATTTTTGATTATTTATATTAATTTATTAATTATTAAATATATTTAATATAATTTATAGCAAAATATAATATTTATTGATTTTTTCTTAGTTGATGCCAGAAATTAATTTATTAGTTATAATTTTATTAAGACCAAAATTATTTAATTAATTAAATTTAAAAACTGATAAATTTTGAAATATTGAAGAGCAAAAAGATATCGTAGTTATATAGCAAAGAAATATTAAATTGTGCAAAAAGATTTTCGTTATTAATAAAAAAAAAATGTATTTTAATTATTTTTAGTTTTAGAGTTTTAGTTTCTTGAATAAAAATTATTTTATAAAATAGTTTAATAATCGATGTTCATCAAACTGACATCACGCAAAATGTTATTTATTTAAGTTACAAATATTTAAATAATCTTTGAAGAATTTAACATAAGAAAATATATTTAATTTAAATGTAGAAAAATATTTATTATAAAAAAAGAATTTTTAATAATTTGAAAAATATAATTTTTCAACATTAAAAAATATAAAAGATTTTCGGTTAATACTAACAAATTTAATATTAATTTCGTTTATTTAATTTGAATTTAAAATTTCAATTAGGGTGATATAAAACTGTTATGGATGGTGGAAGTTTTTCATAACTAAAACACACATTTTATGAACGCACTTTTAATATTCATCTAATTCCAATTTAGATGTGGAACACAATATCATTTATATTTCCACTATAGTTTCGTTCACACGCGATATACACGAAACCAAAATTTTAGATAGCATAGCAAAGACATTTACATATATAGATAGTTCAAACGTATGGTGTGAACTGCGAATGCTTTCCAGAAGAAATAATATGAAAAGAAAGTTAAGGATTTACGAAAATGCTGCACCAAACTTTAGAAAATAAATAATTATTTCATTTTTTTTTTAAGTTATTTATTAAAAAGGATATATAGAAACTTAAAGAATGTGAGAATTTCATTTATACAGTAGTTGAGCATTTTCTTCTCTATAGTAAATCCTCAACATTCGTTTAGGTTTTGCAGTTGGCTATACGATTGAACTATCTATATATAAATGATTTTTGCTTTTAGCAATGAAAATTAATAAATAGGATTATTTGTAAAATCCTACATAAATAAAATTGCGATACTTGACATTATAATGGGAAATAATTTGCATTTTATATGATTTTTATTTAAGACAAACTTCCATCATAACATTTGAATCACCCTTTATAATTATTAATATTAAGTTAGTGCAAAATATTTAAAATTTATTACAATAATTATTAAAAATACTAGTTAAATAATTAGGCCAAAAAATTATATATTATATTAGATTATAAAGCATAAAAAAAATGCATTAAATTAATTTAATTTATTTCATTAAAAATGATAATTATTTAATTAACTTCGAGTTATAATTTCGAGCACTGTTAATTTTGATTGTAGTACATACAAGCTTAAATATACAAATATAATTCGAATTTAATCGATTGTGATGGAACGGAAATTTTAACCATCATATAATTTTCCAGAGCGAAACATTCATAATCGAAATTGCTAAAAAAAAAATCATATACGAAAAAAACTAAAGCATAAATCCATCAATCAGTCAGATAATTTATTAGGTTGACAAAGCCATTTTTAATATTTCACTTAAGGTCTGAGTATGGATCATATTTATATTATATGTTATTTAAATATTATCTTAAGAAGCTCTTAGAAACCTTATTGTAAGGAATTAGCCATTTAATAAATAATCTAAATTCTCCATTATGAAAGCGAATTTTCGGTTCATTTTAACAGAAAGCTTCCAATTTATTTTATATATATTTAAATTTCTTGTTTTTTGAAAATACTGACAAAAAAATAACATTTTTTTTATTATTATACTAATTATATTTATTATAAATGGTAATAAATATGTATATCCTCAAATTGTCCAAACTTGAACCTTTTCAGCAACAACACACCAGCTAGCTCTTTCATAATATGACGATACAATATGTAAACTAGTTACATGATGATTAATTAATGCATCTAATTCACCTTCTCTAAATACATGATAATAACGATGATGTGTTGTTGAACCACCACTTTGTGATGGACTATCTAATGAATTTGAACTATTCGTTAATGCCCACGATTCACCAGATTGTCGTATAATTGGTTGTTGTTGTGTCGATTCTGTTGTTGTATTATTTATTTGTGATAATGCAACAGTACCACCACAACCACTACCACTTGCTATACCAATAACATCTTGATTTGTTAATGATGGTGATTCAATTGAATCATCTTGACAACGTATCGTATTACGACTAGTTCTTTTACCATAACCATTATTTTTATTTATAATTTCATCATTATTCTTATCATTTAATTCATTATCTTCATCTTCTTCGTCTTCTTCCAAAATAACATTATCATCTTCATCATCGTCATCATCATCATCATGACTATCAACACCATCTTGTATTAAATAAGCTGTTTCCGGATTAATATTATAATTTCGATAATCTAATGGAAAATTACCACGATATTTATATTTTAAATTTTTACATCGATTATCATAATAATTTGATAATGAATAACTAACAGCAGATTCAGCAATAATTGCTTCATCTTCTTCTTCATCTTCTTCATGTATTGTAAAGCTACGGGTTTGTGATGATAATGATGATGTTGATGATGAGATTGGTGATTGTTGTAAACTTGGTTGTGTTGATAAATTAGCTAAATTTAAACGACGTTCACGTAATTCTTCACGCCAATCAGTTAAATCATTTATATCATTACTATTATGATGATTTTTTAAATATGGATCATCAGTAAATTGATCAATATTTTTAAAATTTGTTGTAATACAATCATTATTACATTCTAATTTATCATCATCATTATATTGTATATCATATTTACGATTTGATTCATCAATACTTTTTAATAATTGAGCACTTAATTGTTCAGCAAAATCAACAAATTCTTGCCGTGAATTAACTAAATTATTTGATGATAAATTTTTATGATTTAATGATTTCTTCTTTGAATCATTATTTTTCATAGTTGTTGATAATAATTTTTTATTTGTAATTAAATCCGAACTATTTACAATTAAATTATCTTTATTATTACTATATTTTTTAAATAAATCATCTTGATTACTATTATTAATAATACTTAAATTTTTATTATTAACTAATTCATCATCATAATTATTATTGATTATTGGTAAATTTGGCAAATCTAATGAATGATATTCTTTGGTTTGTTGTAATTTTGTAATTTTTTTTGTATTTAATATTTCATCATTGATTTCATCATCTTTATCAGTTAATACTAATTTATTATTATCTTTTTCAACACTTGAACTTGATGATAATGGTTTTGTATTTATAACACTATCAATTGAATCTGGTGATGATGGTTCACTAGAATCACTATCTAAATCATCTGTTTCTGGATTAAATAATTCCAATGATATTAATTTTGTTACAGTTGTTGGTACAGCTGAACTACGCCGAATAATTGGAAAATTATTTAATGTTTTATTATTGGAATTATGTAATGATTGTTGTTTACGAAATTTTGGTATTGGCGGTAAATCTTTAATAGTTTGACGTGTTATTTTTGGTGATATTTTCTTTTGTATTGATTTTTGTTGTTTTTCTGATGATGATGATGATGATGTTATTTTTAAATTTAATTTATCTAATGATTCATCGTCTTTTGATAATAATGATGATAATGGTATATTAATTTGTTGTTGTTTTATATCATCATCATCGAACGTAAAATGATTTTGATTCATAGATTTTTTTCCCTGTATTTTATTCATCATTGTAGCCACTTGTTCTGTAATTGCAGATGTTTTATTAATTTGTACACTATTATTATCGCCACCAGTATTAGTATTATTAGTTAAATTTAAATTTGGCGGTGATAATAGCATACCACTAACAATTTGTAGTGGTGGTGATGTAACCGTTGATGAACCACAATTTTGAGCTGCTGGTGAATGTGCTGGTGTTGGTGGACATGGCATTATTAATGGTGATGTTGGAACAGGTGGTAATATATATTGGGATTTATTATTATTGTGCTGATGATAATGTTTTGTTCCATTATTATTGCATATACCATTTTGATGAAAATGCAAACAATTACATGTTTTTGA
This sequence comes from Rhamphomyia laevipes, assembly GCA_963920725.1. NCBI lineage: Eukaryota > Metazoa > Arthropoda > Insecta > Diptera > Empididae > Rhamphomyia > Rhamphomyia laevipes. The sequence continues at coordinate 54,974,304 of OY987257.1, forward strand.
TGTTGCACCACCATTACTGCTACTACTATTTGTACTGCTGCTATGTTTTTGATGTTGATGGTATAATTGTTGTTGTTGTTGTTGATGATTACATTGATGTTGTTGATCTTGTGGATTTTCTATTTTTGGTATAAATATAACAGATGCAAAACTATCCTCAGATTCAATACTTGTATCACTTTGTAAACTACTATCTTTTGATGAATCTGAACCACTTTCACGTGAATGACGACGTGGTTTTGCTGGATCATCATTACTATTATTACTACTATTACTACTACCACCACTACCACTACCACCGCTACCATTATTACAATTTGAACAGATACCACCAGATGTTGAATGTGTACCAGCTGTAATACAATGTTGCATAGCTAATTTAGCATTAACTAATGTTTGACAACTATTTTTACGTGATATTGAACATTTGCCATTTAAAGGATTTAGTTGTTGTTGTTGTGCACCTAAATTACTATTAACACCAACAGCCGCTGTACAATTACTATTATTACATGTTGATCCTGATGATGATATACCTGTAGTAGTAGTATTGGTAGTATTAGTATTGTTAACATTTTGTGATGCAAATTGACTTGATTGAAAATTTTTCATAATTTTTACTAAACTATTTTTTGTTACACGCTCTAAACTACCAGTTGATGTTTTTAATTTTGTTGTAAAACCTTCACGTATAATTTGTAAACGTTTTGTAAATACTGAACGACATAAAAATGCTTCATTTAATGACATTTGTTTTTGGATACGTTTACGTACACGTTCTTTTTCACGTAAACGATTTTCAGCCATTAGTTCTTCATTAAGTGAACTTTGTTTACGTAATAATAATTTTGAATCGGAATTTTGTTTCTGGAATATTTTTACTGTATTTATAAAAGTATTGCTACTGCTGCTATTACTGCTTAAATTATGACTACTATTATTTAAATTATTATTATTACTAATATGAAATGGATTATCTGGCAGTTGATATTCTTCATCACATAACGATTGTTTTTGTTTAATCAATTTTGGCCGACGTCCGGCATTTGATATAGTTGTACTACTACCAGACGTTGTTGATGTTGTTATTGTTGTTTGTCCATTATTACTATTACTAATTGTTGAATTACCAACAGCTTCTTTTCCAATACTATTTGTTGGTGATATATTTAATTGATTCGGCGAACCATTTACAATAGAAGATCCATCGATTATTTGCGATGATAATTTTTGTGGTAATTGTGAATTTGTTGTATGATTAATTGAACTACGATTTAAATGTGGTTGAGATGCTGTTAATGATGCATTACTATAATCCAAATGATGTTGATTATGTGATTTTATTATAGCTTTATGTTCAGGAAAAAATATTTGTTGTTGAGATTGTTGTTGTTGTTGCTGCTGTTGCTGTTGTTGTGGATGTATACCACAACTACCTAAACTTGGTACACTAGATCTAGATCTAACTATTTGTCTTGGTGGTGGATTTAATATACTACCAAGACTACGTGATTTTAAACCAGCTGATAATGGTGGATCTGGAAAATCTTCAAAATCTTCTAAACGTCTCAATTCAATTGGTAAATCTTTTGCATCTTCATAATCTAAACTACTATTATTTTTAGTATCTTTTGATGCCCATGAATCCAAAAACCACGGATGTTTACGTCGTCCTGCTAATTTCTATAATTGAATAAAAAAAAATGATTTTTTTAGAATATAATTATATAAATATCATTATTAAATTTACTTGTATAGCACGTCGTACAAAACTATAACATGATTCACCAGGTGATGAAGATGATAAACTTGAACTATCACCATCTCCAGCTGATCTACTTGAATTTGTTGAATCTTCTGTATATGCATGATATGGTGGTAAATAATCATCTTCATCTTCTTCATCTGAATAATTAATTGTACGGTTTTTTGGTGGCTGCCATGGTATTAATACATCTTGTGATTCGAATCGTCGATGTCGTTGTTCTAATGCCCATACACTAATTATAACACGACCACCAATTCTTAAAATTCGTGCTAATTCACGTATGGCACCAACACGTCTTTCAGTCGTTGCAAAATGATGAACAACAGCTAATGATAAAACTGCATCGAATGATTCATCACGAAATGGTAACTCTAAATTATCACATAATGCCACCTACGGAAAAATTATGGAATATTTTTGTTAATTTTGATAATCATAAAAGAAATAATGTTATTTTATGTTTTCAAATTTATTAATTATTTCATGTAATCAATTTCTTATTTAATATATATTTTATATCAATTAAAAATTAATACCATTTTAATTGGTTTATGTAATACAAAAATATATAATTGCAATTTGCAATATTTCAGCAATGCATTAGAAAAAAATAACTTTTAAATTATTGGAACTGTGTCATGTATGTATGAGAGTGCAAAAATGGTCATGATCCCCTTCGTAATCAAATTGGAAACTAAAATATCAGGTAAATTATATAAGAATGGAAAATATCAAATATTATATTTAGGTAGTTTTAGGAATCTGGAAAGTAATTTACAAAATTGTTGAAAATTGTCTATTGAAAATATAGAAATAATTCTGCAAAAAAAACAAGCAATATCAACATCAACAGCAACAGAAAAATTATAGATTTATTTCTAATTTGACTGTTGACTGTGCTGAAGAGGCTCCATCAAAATTGATAAAAAATATCAATAAATATTTTGTAAATTATTTTGAGGATTTTTCCTGAGAAAAAATAATTTTCATTTTTTGATAATAGTGGAATTATTAAAAATATTTTGTTCTACAAAAATTATTTCGTTGATTTGTTACCATTAAGCAGGAACGACGTACAACTGCACCCAAAATAAATTTCTGGATAAATGTTTTAAATTAAAGACATAATGTATAAATCTACAACAGGGCAAAGCTGAGGATGCTCCTACATCAAACAACACGTTTACCAAAGTAATGACAACTTTTTCAAGTTGCACAATGGGCCTAAACATGAACCCCAGCGGTTCATCTTAAAGAATCAATCAATAAATCAAAATTTACGACACGTTTACAATCATTTCGGCGGTTACTAAATCGGTTGAAAAAATATTAAAATATTTTACTTTGGTTGATGATTCAAGTTGTATGGGAAGTTGTACAACCAAAATGACATTGCTTGACGTTTTATGTGAAAATAGATATGTTTTTATTGATTAAAATAATATGAAATTATATATTGAAGAAACAATTGTAAATTTACAACTCGTTTACAACAAGTTTACAACGACTTTGGGCAGCATTACAGTTTTTAAGAACTATTTAGACCAAATATCAGTTTCAGTTATTCAGTTGAACTGAATTAGTTAACTAAATGATTTCAGTTATTGATAATTTTTATTTATTTTATAGGATATCGATATATAAATAATAGCAAACAGTTTGGAACGAATTAATTAGTTATTTTAGTTTCGATATAATAAAAAAGGATTAAAATTTACTAAGATTATTTCATATAATTTTGACGTCCTCTCGCTTATTTCTAATATTTATATAATTTAATATTTCATAATATTTTTTTCCATTTTCTTTTTAATAAATAAATAATAATAATTATTATAATTTATAAAGATAAATTTAAATTTATCAAAACAATAAAAGAAAATGACATTTAATATCAAATAAATAATTTTTTGAAATTAGTTTTGGACTGATTCCAATGTTTAAATGGGAATCAAATCTATTTTTTTGATAATTTATCTATATTTCATTTTTCTATTTATAGTACCGATAACGAAAATAAATGGAAGTTTGTAAATATGAATTATCGGTTCAAATTTTAAGTTTTATACTTATATAGTAAAATTCGGATCTCATATAATAATCAATTGTAATGCAATTTCTTCAATAAATTGTGCACCATAAAGCCATAACACTCAGTACTTTAAGAGTCGTAATACAGAAATTAAAATCAATTAAAGAGATGAAATTTATGAAATTATTATTTATATATTTGATGGGATTCTCCTTATCAATTATCAAAATATTTACACACTGGCCAACAATTTCAAGGATCGACTTGTATTTAAACTTTTAAAATTTTGAATAATAATAGCTGCGTTATAAATCCATTGTCGTTCAGAGATTGAAATTGAATAAAGTTTGTTTTAATTTATATGAACTTAAAACCTGAATTTCGGATATGTCCCAGAAGAATGTAAAACGATTATAGTATTGGACATAAATATTTTTAAAAAAAATCCGTTTGATAAGTGATTCTACTATATTGAAGAAACGTATTTAGATATAATATTTTATATAGTAAAATTATATTGCATTTTAAAATGAATTATTTAGGTTAAAATTATATCGATTTCCATAAATAATTTATAAATTTCACAAAAATAAAAATGATTTTAAAAGATCTCGTTTTTATAAAATTATCAAAAATTACAATTAATATTATTATTTAAATTCTTTCTATATAGCCGCAAAACTTTAAACAACAATTTTGATGAAATATTTCACATTCTTCAGACAAAAAACAACAACATAAATTTGAAAGTAAAGGCATTTTATCTGTACATCATATCATGCTATAATAATTATGTACAAAATATTAAACAACAATTTCTTAAGGTTGAATACCAATTTTAAGTTATAAATATAACTTTAGCTGGAAAACAAAAATTTTATATTTATACACGCTACTAACTTTGTAAACATTTTAATTTATAATTTTTTATATCGTAACTACAAAAATATCCTTCAAAATGTTATTTATTATATAAAATTAATGATCAAAGCATTAATTTTTACTTCAATATATTATAATATATAATTTTATTAGATAAAATCCATTTACATAAAAATGATAAGTATCGAAATGTCTTAAAACTGTACCCGGAATTGGTTGCGATACAATTAGTCACCACAGCGATGCATCTATCTGTAAACTATAGAAACTGATAGATAATTTGAAGAAGAGCCAGAATCTTTCTTATAATTTTGTCAATTTTAAATGACATTACCAAAAATCATTATTTTATGTACCTATATTAAAGGATTTTGCAAATATATCTTCAAAGCTATATCGTTTTCATACACTGTTCCAACTGTTCAACTTTTATGTGTTCCAACTGTCAACTAAGTTTTATGTATTTTTCTCAACTCAAAACCGAATTGTATCACAAAATATATTTTGGTTGGATTCAATACTACAAGAGGATTAAGGACCCTACAAAATATTTAGCTTCCAGTCCCATCCATAATAACTATTAGGCACTGCACGAATTGTCGGCAAAACCATTTTTACACCTTTAGGGTTACCTAAGAAACCAAAGGAGCTTTTACAGAAAATTTAAAAAATAAGATTTATCGCAAAAATTGCAATTTTTAAAATAACCCAAACTGAGCACGTACGGCAACCAAATTATCTAGCGACTAATTGTAGGTGGTAACCAATTGTGCATTACCTATATAAACAGCAGTAAATCTCAATTTTGGTGTACATATATACAAAATTTGAACGAATTTTTTAGTACATTATATGCTTCTCTAAAAAAAAATACCTTGAAGATTTCTTTTTTGAAAGCAAATTGGTTATAATTATATATAAATTTCTAAATATTAGGTAAAGAAAATAAATGTTTCCTAGTTTAATCTAGATGACCATAACCTAGTTTACTATATTTTTAAAAAATAATAATTAGTATATAATTGTAAATATTGAATGCATTGTGTAATACACATAAAGTTTCATTGCATTTTGTAAGTGTAAGGTCAGGTCAAGAATATAATATCGACATTTTAATTACTATTTTTTTTTGTATAGTAATTATTACAATTTATACATCCATTTATATCGATATTTATTTATAATATAAATTTATATATGAGGGCCTCAGAACCAGAGTGGCCCACCCAACCCACAAAAAAAATTTTGCGAGAAAATGCATTATGAAAAATACGATATTTGCAAATGGTGTAAATATATATAATGATTAGGATTGTTTTGACTACGAGCAAAAAGTTATTCTACATAGTTTTATAGTACTATAAATTGGCTAATACTATTTTTATCATCCATAATAAAGAAGAAATTTTTGTGGGTTAGGCCACTCTAATTTTGCGGCCCTCATAAAAGAATATAGCCTAAAAGCACAGGTCAACCATTCACTTCATTTAAGTTTTATAAAGGATGTGAAAAGAATTTCGATTTTATTCTATAATATAGAATTATGTGGTATGAAAAAATTCCGAAATTTCACAATGTTCAACATGTAATTCGTTAAAATGATTAACAAATACAATATGGCTCTATCTTTCAAATGTCATTAAGGTATAGGCATTACATCGTTATTTGCAGACAAAATTGTAATTTACTGTATATATAAATGGAAATAAAGTTTCGGCACTTATTGATATAGGACGAAAACTGTTTATGAAGTAAAATATACTGAGTTTTATTTTACTTTAACGTAATGTAAAACAGTGCAGAAGTTATAACTTTTCAGATATATTCATAGCTTTATTTATGATTTTGCATTGAGAAAGTATTGCTTTACTTTATATTTATGGTTCATTTGTGCTGCGTTGAAGTAGCATTCTGTTTCTGGCATTAGAGCGAATACATGTCCGTAGTGAAGATGGAGAGAAGATCTCATCATCAAAATATGTTTTGCAGCTTACCAGAAATCCTTGATATACAACTAATATTTGTCTTAATCTAATTTAGTAAATAAATGATTTGTAGTACTGTCATAATAGTCTATAATCTAAGCTAATTTAATAAAAAAGATTAAAGTCTTAAAAAATAAATAACTTACCTCACCGCCTTTTTCTTTGGCAACTTTGGTCAAACGATAGCACCGATCAACACCAATAGTACATATAAATGGATTGCATGAGGTCAAATAACGACCATTACCGCAACCAACATCACAGACAATTGAGCCAGGTTCTAGACCTGCTAAAAATTGGGCAACACGTGGCCTTATTGAACCAGTTGTTTCTTCACAATTTGCATATACATCATGAACATAGGCACGTTCAAGTGCTGCTGATCGACCAGTAGCATCATTTAAATGATTATTACCACTATTATTATTATTATTATTATTATTGTTATTATTATCATTATTATTATTATTATTATTAGTATTAGTATTATAATTATTACTATTATTATTATTATTATTATTATTATTGTTATTAGTTAAATTATTATTAATATTAGTAACAATAGCTAGAGGCACTGCAGATAATGATGATAGTAAATTTGTATTTAAATTTTTGGATATGTTATTATTTTTATATCCAGTATTACTGTTGTTGCTGCCACTTGTTAAATAATTAATAGAATTAAATGGAAACGTTGTCGATGCTAATGATAGTTTTGGTGGTGATGGAGGTGAATTGCTACTACTAATCGTAATATTATTATATCCACTATCAAGTTCTTTAATTAAATCATTATTTCCACAAGAATTAATACTACTACTACTATCATCACCACCAGCACCACCATTTAATCGTTTTAATTTCGAATTTGATATTGTTGTTGTTGCAGGAAGAGAAGAAGCATTTGAAATATTTTTTTTTATATCCAATAATTCGGCTTGTTGTTGTTGACATTCATTGTTATTAAAAAGTAGACCTTGGGTCGATAATGTATCTGAGTTAGTTGTTGCTGTTATAAAATTTTGTTCTTCTTTTTCTTGTTTCGAATTTTTGTTATCGAATTCCACATTGTAGCTTGAACGATCATCTGAAAAGATTGAATATTAATATTAGAATTAAATTTTTTGTTAACTTATATACAAATTAAAAATAAAAATAATTATAGTCTACATCTAGTATACATTTTACGCGGTGGCGTAGCGATAGTTGGTAGTGTACTATGCTATGATGCATCAGCTCGCAAGTTCAACTCCAAACCGAAGCATCTATATATCGGTATAGATATAAGACTAAACTAGGATTGAAACAAGACTAAACAAGTTCCGATATTATTCTCATATTATTTATAATAATTTGAACGAAGAATTACCTGGAGGAATGACTATTGGATGTCTCCTGATGTTTAAATTATTAATATATATGCTAACGATTTGGTTTCAAAATAGTAGAAGATCCACAAACTTTTGAAGAAAAAAAATGATTGATAAATTAAATATATATCGAAAAACTGGTTAATAAACCTTCAATTATTTTTAGAAAAGGTGACGCCACCGCCAATAATTGAGACATGGAAATGTGATGGAAATGATGTAGAAATTGTCGATGTCAATAAATATAAATTATATGGGAACTGAACTGAAAAATATTGCGAAAATAAATTAACGACATCAAAAAATGGTATAAACCATACATAAAGTAAGGATAAAACGTAATAATAATATTAAGAGTAGCACTAAGAATAAGAATAAATAATCGAAACATGTGTAAATACGATAATATGTATATGTAATTGTTATGGCTGTCAAGGATAGGACGTCTAAAAGAACACGAAGAAGTTGAAAAACTACAAAGATTCCTTTTTATCTGCCAAATAATATAATCCAAAGCAGGTTTAAATAAATTATTTATATTTTAGTACACATAAAACATAATTTTGAATTAGTACAAAAAGTAATATCGATGCCAGATTCACGGTTACCGAAAATACTATCAAAAAAAAAATTTTAGAAGCCTGATGTATATTGGACAAACGTTTGGAAGAATATTTATAGAAATTTACAATATCATTTAATTATAACAATGTAAAAAATTTGAATTTAGATCACAAAATAATTTTAGAAAAATTGCTATATAAAAATCATAACCATCATGTCTAAAGAGCCAGAGCTTCAGTATACCATGATGTATATATAGATAAAGTGTAACTTAAAATATCGTGATACAAGATATACCGAATTATTCGAAAGTTCAACTAAGATGATATATTTAATCTTGTTATAGTGAATTCAGAACTGTTTCCGATGTGATGAAGTTGAGTGCTAGGTGCGTAGAACCTATCATCTTGGGAAAGCCTTTAATCTTCAAAACATTTGGTTGAAAATACAACCTGATAAACGATTTTCCAAAATAAAATCAGTTACTTAAGAAAAATTGTTATTATTATTGAAGTTAAATTAATTCTTTTTCTATTTAATTGTATTTTTAAAGAAAAATGCTGACGGTGGAGATTGTTACCATTAGAAGCCATTAGCTTATAATTAAAATTTTCTTCACTATACAAAGAAACTTATATGGTTCAGAATCCATATAAAATTACTAGGTCCAAATTGAAATAAAAATGTTATAATAAAACTTCTGTCAATTAGTTATTTATGTATCGGTAATAAAACTTTTTATAGATACTCGTTACCATAGACATTCATCAAAGTAAAACTATAAATAATATATTTGTAAATATTTGTATAGGTGTAAATCATCAGCTGTTCTTCGTAACTCGTAACACTAATTAATAGTAAAATTGTAAATATTACAAAAAAAAAAAAAAAATCATATATTAAAACTTCAAAAATTACAAATTTTACAATAATCTTTATTTATAGAACAAAAGCTTTTTCACAATTTTACGATAAGATAATAAACTAATGCCGGTCGAAAATCATATTTTATTTGCATGGCATTGTTAACTTATGCATTTTCCGAAACTTTACAAAAATTTTACTTATATATATATGTATATATAAAAGAAAATTGGGTTAATAAAAAGCTACACATTTTCATTTATTTGTGAAAATTTTAAACGAAAGATTTTATATTTGTACCACCTTTTTAACTTAAGTAGGAAAATGAGTTTCGTTAAATATATTGTAAGGATTCAGAAAATTTGTTACAGATGAAAAGATTATTATAGATTTATAATTAAACAAAGATTCTTTTTTATTATGTATGATTTTTTTTTATTTTAATTAAAACAACTTTGACCGCGTTGGAGTAATTTCGTGAAAATGTTACGAAGTTTATCTCATTCTGTTATTCTCACAGGATGGATATTAAATAGTTGATCGACGTTATACTTGTGGTAGTATTCAAAGCAAAAATAATGTATTAGCAATTTTACGGACTTGGTCTCTATTTTGAGTTAGAACCCATTTTTTGGTTAGTAGCATCATATTTTTATCCCTAGCTTCTGAATGGGACAATGAAGCAGTTTGGTTTACATATTAACATTAGAAATTAAAAGCAATTTAAAACAGTTTCGGATTTCTAACATTGTTTGGAAACTACTAAAATTATGTTAAAAATATCTCCTAAATGAAATAATTCTTTTACATTGGATTTTACTACTTTCCAAGCATAACCAATCTACCAATCACGCCGTCCGTAACGTCTGAGATTTACCATAAAAACGAACAAAATGTGATTTTAATTTCATTTTATTCATTAATTACATATTTTTACTGCATATAATTACGACAGATAAAGTGTAACCACTGTGTATTTATCACGTTAGAATAATTTTTATTTTTAAAAAAACTAATACCAAACCTCTTACTTAAAACTAAAAGGAACGACATTTACCCTTATCACTTTTTTTTTAAATTAATTGATTTTTCATTTATAAAAATTACTATACTTTGTCCATATCATATCAACAAAATAATTATTTTAATTATATATTTTATTATATATAATTTTAAATTATAAATATAATTTTGATCAAAATAATCTAACAAATTCAAATTTTCATATAGATATAATTTTTAATTGCGCTTTATAGAATATTTATATATTTTTAGTATATAATTTCATATAAAATATTGATTACATATCAACCCCTAAAAGGGGTACAAAGCTATCCGCTACAACAAAAAAAAAATTATTTAGAGAGAGAGAAGCACGTGCCAGTGTTAATAAAAGCTATATTACACTAAAAATTAAAAGCACAATAATAGAAAAATTTGTATCTACAAAATTTTATATATCAAGTTTCATTCACAATTACATTTTATTGGATTGAAGGGAGGTAAGGGCACCAAAACCTTTCCACGCTCTTAAACCTGGATCGTCTAGGTTCTATATTTGGCTTATTATACCACTAGAGTAAATCATTTCCAAAATCCTTCTTTATCATTACCATAAACCCAATTAGTTTAGACTAGATCGTCTCAATTTGCACGCCTCCCACATATCGCCCAAAAAATGACGTTCTCAGTGTTTAAATATTTTATATCTTAACCGCAGGACACTGTCAGACAAATTGTTCTTATGTTACCATTTTCCTGCCCCACATCCACTAGATAATTAGGTTTCGGTTAAACCTAATCTTCTAGCATGGTTTCTGAGTAGTATTATTTAGTATTTAAATTAAATACTAAAATTATGATTCCTAAATTTAAGAATTTTTTATGTGGTTTTTGATAAAGCCAATTTCAATAATGTAATCAAATTCTTAGTAATTTCAGATTGATAATTATTTTAATGTACGTTCTATTAATAATTTTTTATCCTACACACGATTCCTAAAAAAAAAATTTCTATAGATAACGTCATAAATATAAGAACCAGGACAGGATAATATTTTCTATTTTATAATAAGGAAAATATATTATAATTTTCATTAAACCCACATAGTCACAAATATATTAGTATATATATCTTATTAAATTTAAAGAAAATGGATTTAACTACATTATTCATATAATATAATTAAAAAATAGACTTGAAAATTAGGGGTTTGTTTGAATTGAATATTTGTAAAATAAATTGATTTTCATTCAAAATGTTTTTCAAATATTTCTATTTAAGTAATTTGTAAATATAATTAAGTAATTTATGTACAAAAATATATAAAGATTCAATTTCGAAAAATTATAGCATTTTATATTAGATTATAATTATGATTTCCATAAAATTACTTATACAAATTACTATGCCAACATAAATTAAATATCAATTATAATTGATAAATCCTTTACATTATTTATGATAAAATAATCCTTGACAAACATGTAGACAAAAATGAATATAATTAGAAAATTATTTCGAATTTCAAAATAACAACATTGTATAAACTCAAATTTCTGTACCATTTTTCCAAATTTTTGAAAATGCGTATCATTAAATTATATAAAGTTTGTTGGGTTTGGGCGTGGAAAATAGATAATTTTATAACTATTATTATTAACATTAATAATATTTATCATTATTATTTTAATATTTAACTTGTTTTCTTTTTTTTTATCAAATTTTAATTCGCAATTAATTATATTTATATATGTTTTTCCTTTAAATTTCTATTTATAGAACGTAACCAGATAACCTTAAATACAAATAAATCTATTAAAAAGGATATAATATAAATATAAGTATATAGTAAAAAAAAATTAAAAAAAGGATTGGGAAAATCATGGACAATTTTTATGAAAATCGAAATAAAGCTTTTCAATTCATATTTTCCGACAATCTATTTTTAATAAATACATAATAAAAAATTAAAATTTAATTAATTTTTTTTTTGTAATTTTTATAATTTTATTTACCATCAACAAAATATTCAGATTGTCCAACAAAATTATTAGCTGTTGTGGACGTCGGTACTAATTGTCCAGATAACATTAAAATTTGATATGAAAATTAAATGAAAAATTTCTTTTTATTATTTTTTTAGTTTTTAATTATATATATTTAATTAAATTATTTTTTTGTTTTATTTTTCATTTATTTTCTTCCTTTTTTAAATGCACTTTATTATTATAGTATTTATTTGGTCCAGGATATGATTTGATATTAATTTTTATGTTTAATTTTTACTAAACTTGTTAACTTTTTGTTTTTCTCCTTTTTTTTTTTGCATTTATGTACACCTAAAAAATTTTTTTTTTTGCTATTTTTTTTTTTCTTAAATTTACATTTATTTTATGTATTTTTACATTTATAAATTAGTATATTTACAATTATATACAATTAATTTTATATTTATAATCAATTTAAATAAAAATTATAATATATAATTTTCAATTTATATAATTTTATGTACACGATCAGGTAATATTTTAATAGACATTATTAAAATATATTTTTATTATGTCTGTCTCTAATACAAAATGGCGTTCCTCAACATAAATTTATATATACATATATAAAGTTTTTTTTTTTTTTGTTTTTTTTTTTAGACCGGAGATATCACTTTTAATTAAATATATTTTATTTATTTATTATATATAAAAGATATTTTATTATATAATTTTTTAAAGAAAATTTTTAGAACAAACAAACTATAAATAAAGAAGGAAAATTTGTGCGAGAATTTTTTTTTTTTTTTGAGAAATTTTTTTATTAAATACCACAATTAGAAAATTTTCAAAGTTTTCTTCTTTATATATGTGTATATATAGTTCTATAGAAAGTCCTTTTTTTTGCAAATATATTTTTCATATGACTAAAGTCAATGAAATCCGTATATGAACTGAGAAAAACTTAACGTTAAAAATTATTAAGAAAATTTATTCGATAACCGAGGAAAATTTTCATATATGTATAAAAAAAATTTAACGAATCCTTTATTTTTTTTTATTTATATGAAAAAAGACATTCTTGATTTTTGCAAATAATAAAAGTTTTAAATAAATTCATATATTTTTAGAATATTAATTTTATTTTGAAAATTAAAAACAACAAAAAAAAAAATGTTTATTTCATAATTTTATTAAAATTATATTTATTTTTTTATTAATTAAGTGAAAAATTCTATATCTACGCCACTGGATTCGAAATTTTGAAACATTTTCATTGTATATAAAATTTTTATATGGATTTCAATGTTGTTTTTGTTTTTGTTATCAATTTCGTTAAATTCTCTTGGATTTGTTTTTATCGAACATAATGAAAATATATACAAATTAATTAAAAATTTTATAAGATAATTCTATATAATAATAATAATACAACGCAGGCGTTAAAATTATAAATATAATACGTTAATAAAATGACTTACGTATTTGAAATATGTACATATATAAAAGCTTTAAAGGAAATAATTCCTTGAATGAATGAAAAGCTTTTTATATAGAATCTATATATAATAATACATATATATATAATAAGGATAATCATATAAAAATAATAAATTGTCGTCATAATGATTATGTATATGTAATATGTATATAATGTAAATATTAATAAAATAGTACATTTTTCAGTATAAATTTTCGATATTATAAATTATAGCCATTGAAATTCCAGAATAAATTAAAAAAATATTAAAATTATACACAACATTCTTAAACGCGCTAATGCCCGATTTCACAGCGTATAAGTTTAAGCCAGTACCAGAACTTAAACTTCGGTTTAAATTGTTTTCAAGTTAAAAGATAAGGTTTTCTTAAAAGTTTAACTTAAGCCGAGGTTTGGTAGAACTTGAGCTTCACTTTAGACACTTTTTATAATTGGTTTATATTTATTTACTACGCTCCTTTTTCTCCATATTACCAATTTAAACTCACAATAATGCTAATATCATATTTATTTTTATGGTTTATTTTCATTAACAATACAATTATTTTCAATTATCATTCATTCAGAATTCACATTTTTTTAGTTTAGCTAAGCAAATTTTGATTAACAAACCAAGTGAACTTAAATTGGAAACTTAGGCTACATGCTACATCCAGTCAGTTTAGTTAAACATAAGCTTAAGCTCTCACTGTGAATCACGCATAAGAAAACCAAAGAAATTTTAAATATGTTACAAGTGGGGTTTATTTTATTATAGAAACATACAAAACAATTGAAAGCTGTTTCACACTGTAGATCAGCCATGTAATACAACCCGAGTAATTGTCCAGTAATCCGCATATTATATTGTTTATTTGCTAATGACAATGCGGACCACAGTATTAAAAACGTTGTACATACATGTGGATATTGTAATGAGAAGAAAGAATCGTTCGAACACATCATTTGTCAGTATCCTATTAATAAAGTAATATTTCAAGTATTTAAATGATCTTTTCGAACGGTTCATTAATATTTGCTTGTAATGTCAAGCTCCCTATTAAATTAGACATGGGTCGGCCTATTTTAGTATAGTTTTTTATTTGAAATTTGTATTGATTTTATTTTTAATTTTTTTGAATAATGATTGTTTTACCAAATTTTATAAAATTACAAAATTGTAATTGGATAAATTAAAGTACACAGTATCAGATTTACTTTTACAATAAGTTTGAAAGGTTTTTTGTCGAAAGCCATACACGGTAGGTACATTCATTTTTGTTTGGTTTTATTTGGAATTGCTTCTTTTAATATACATACCTACTAGAAATTACTACTTTAATGTCACGAAATCTCTCTTTATCATATTAATTGTATTATTATGTATATACTTATCATGACTGGCGTGTAAAGCTTATCCATGGATCCTGTTTTATCTCTCTAAATAGTATATAATATAACGACCTAAAATCCTACGTCGATGATATGTAGTACATATTTAGATATAAGTAGATAGATACATTCGGGAAATTTTACATATTTATCCAAAATAAAAATACAAAATATTTTATTTAATTTTACGTCATTACTTAAATAAATAACAACAAAAATTTACTTACAATGTTAAATTTAAATACATACTTGTATATTATTCAAATCATATGAATTTTGCGCGGAGATTCGAATAGAAAAGACTTAAAATTATTATAAGGAAGCTTTACTTATTTATATGCACTCTTAAAAAATGTCTGTAACATTTTAAAATTCATAATTTGAAATTTTGTGGAATGATTTTTAGATAATTTCTATTAACTAATTGACTTAGTTACAACAATGAGATAAAAAAAAATTGCTAACTTTTGGATTTTAGCTATTATGGTTTGGATTGTTTACAGATCGCAATTTCGATTATCATAGTAAAATTAAAAAACGCAAAACAAATTCATAACATTGAAAATAGAAAATGTATATATTTGTATATATATTTCAATAATATTTAAAAAATATTCCATTAATAATTTAAAATCATTTTTAAAGACTAAATTGCTCTAAAACATCAGAAACATTTGAAACTTTTTTCTCGGTTCTTGCTTTATTTTTTTTCTGTCTTTTCTGTTGTGCTTTAATTCCTTTGTTAATAGATTGGTTACCTAAAAAAAACTCTACATATTAATAAAGTTACAATTTTAAAAAATATCACACTTTTACCTTCAATTAATAATTGTGGATCTTGTTTTTTCTGTCTATGAGTTTCATCAAATTTACGTTTCTTTGTCGGCTGTTGTTTGTCTGATATATCGGAAGAAATTTCCATTGAATGTAATTTTTCTACATTTTTTTTATCTTCCGGATTCAAAGTTGTATCCATTTCGATTATATCATTTTTATCCAAATTAAATTTATGTAACAAATCCTGATTTTGTTGATCAAAATTGTCAAATTCAAATTCTTTTGTATCATAATTAATAATTGATGCACTTAAATGTGTTTCTTGTAAATTATCTAATGGTGGTTGTGTACAATATTTTATTTTACCACTATTCCAATCATTTAATATGCCACGAGCAGCAGCATCAGTATTTGGTATGCCACGACCTAAAAATTTACCCATTCTTAATGCTTTTTTGGAGAAAAATTCTTCATATGTATCATATTCGGAGACATCATATAATTTACAAAAATATTCTTTAGTACCACGTTTTAAAATCTCTTCAGCAACTGAACATGGATCTTTAATATCACCAGCACGTTGGGCATTTAATAATATTGATAAATTATTATTTGTTTCGTAATTATTTTTCGAAAATACAATACCAGGACAATCAATTAATTTAATTTTTGAATCAAGTTCAACTTGTTGCATTGATTTTGTAACACCTGGTGTACAACCAACAGGACATGCTTTACCACGTATTAATGAATTAATAATGGAACTTTTGCCAACATTTGGTATACCAGCAACACCAACTTGTATCGCAGTTTTAATACCATTATTACGGCAATAATTACCCAACATTGACATTAATAATTCAGCACCAATACATACCGAATTTTGCATATCATTATTCGTTTTTGTTTGAATGAACTTTCTACGACCCAATTTTGTTGTTTGATCTTGTGTAGATGCTTTAAATGCTGTTACTGGACCAAATTTTTTAAAATATTTTATCCATTTTTCTAGATTTTCTCTTGGCACCAAATCAGCTTTATTTAATATTAATATTAAACGTTTTGTACCACCTGAATTTTTTACAGCATTTTCAACTTCTGAACAACGAGTACCTAAGGGATCTCTAGCATCAACTACTTCAAGTATAACATCAGCTGCATCAATAACTTTTTTAAATTCTTTAAAATATGCTTTTAATGATTGTTCCTTTGTTAATTTTTCTTTTTTGAAATGTTCATTGGCTAAGGAATTCTCTTTTACCATTTTATCTGTATGAACTATTTCACGTTTATTTGCATCTTCTATTAATGATTCTAAATTCTCAGATTTATTATGTACATTTAACATTTCTTGTCGTTGTATCTGGACTTCTTTTTCACGTTTTTTAAATTCTTCAACATCTTTTAAAATATCATCTTTAAATGGACAAATATTTGGAATCTGGATGAGTTTTTGTTTTTTAGACTTTCCATGATTTGATTTCTTAGCTAATTTATTTTTTTTACGATTATGTTCACGAACTTTTTTCAATATTTTATATTTTTGCCTAGCTGGTAGTCTTTTTGATTTTTTTGTTTTTAGTCCTTTTAAAGCCATCTTTTAAAGTGGGTTTTTAAATTATTAAAATTTCAACTTAAAAAACACGTGCTAACCCTAACGTTGAATAATAAATTGACATTTTATGAATTCAAAATGTCAAAATATACCGAATGCAGAATTTTTCTGATAACTAATCTCTGATTATATGTTACGATGTTACGAGGTTACGATATATACATTCAGAAAGTGGAATGAAATGGAAGAAGTAATTGATGTCCCCCATTTTCTATTCTTATAGGTTCTTTGTGCAAATCGTAATCGGTTTTGTATTGTGCTATAAATTAAGCAAATGTGAATGTTTTATTTTTTTTCCCTAATTTCTTCATTCTTGATTGTTCGACTTTCTATTTTCTTTTGGATTTTATTATACTGGTTTATTTTTTATTGAACTTTTGAGTTTTCGGAGCGTGTAAATATGTTCAAGTAATTTGAAAAAAAAAATGGTTTCAAATGAAAAATAATAAAGTTAATTGATTTTAATAAAAAAAGAAACGATTCGATTTTTTTGAGTAGTTGTTTAGTTAGGTGCTTTAAAAAATAAATTGACTTATATTGAAAAATAAAAAAATGGAATCTCAATATTTATTTTTGCACAGCCATATTTATATTATGATAGAGACTTAGCTAAGTCTGAGCTCATATATAACATCAAACTAAACATTATGACATAATATATAAAATTATATAATTTCAAGTTATAAGTCTGGCGTTGGAAATTCATAAATCTGGCATTTATAGTCTGTCTTTGGAATTGCAATTTATATGATGTTATCTGGGTAACACCTGTTTTATTTATGTCAAAACTAGCAAAATTGAATGAGTTGCCATTATGTATCAATAACATTAATCTAAAATAGTATACCATTTACAAAAAGAAGGGTTTTTAGTTCTGGAATTGCTTATATTTTAATGAAGATTTGTTAATCAAATACGCCAAAAATATATTTTTTATTTCGCCCACCCCATAGGTTTGGTATGATAGCTTTTGATTGGGAAGTGGGGCATGGTCGAGTTGGGTATCAAATGAAAGCTCTTCTTGGATACTAGCAAACTGTTCTAAAAAAGTTTTGGGTTAAATGGGTATAGGGCCTAGTGGGATCCTAGTGGGTTTATATGCATCAGCTTTATGATGCATACGAAAGCGTTACGCTGGATTGCAATACTCTAAAATGTGCTTTGTACGACTTCCTTGGGCTCAATAAATTGGTGGAACTTTTGGTTTTAAATTGCTAATTTTAAAAAATCTTTGAAAGATTCTAATTTTAGCTCAAAAGAAAATATACAAATCATACTGGTAACACTATTTCCGACAGTGACTGTCACCAAAAGTCAAAATTGGAAAAAAATTAAAGTGCGCGTCAACAGAGAGTAAAGAGTGATTGATTTTCTTAAAAAAAAAGAATTAGTAAATTTAAATTAAATTTTAAACTTTAAATGTATAATCGCTAGTAAACTTAGAATATATTTATTACATTTCTGATCTAGGATCTGTACTAAAAAAAAAACAAAGTAGATTTTCAACATTAGAAAAATGGTAAATATTTATAATCATAAAATGTGTTAAATTTGTGTAAATGAAAGTTTTATAATTTATATTCTTGTCTATAATAATCAACACTTATTACACTATCTGAACTTTGATCTAACTATAAAAATTTTAAAAACAAACAAATTAAATTTCTATAATTATTAATATGATTATATTGTAAAATTATATTTTATTATTTTTATTTGGTATTCTCTAGGATGTGTATTTAATGATAAGGCGGCATAAAACTACAATTTTTACAGATGCCAAAGAAAATACAACTGTTAATGAATTGAAAAAAATGATTGAAGGTTAGTTTCGCAATAAAAATATATATGAACAAAAATTAAAAATATTTTATTTATAATTTTAGGAATATTAAAAATTAAAACAATTGACCAAATTTTATTCAATAAAGATAATTTAGCAATGGAGGATGATAAGCCATTACAAGATTATGGTATAACAATGTCAACAGCTAAAGCTCAAGCCCCAGCTCAACTTGGATTAGCATTCAAGTAAATATACCTATAAATAGTTTTTATTTTATATTTAGAAATTGGTATAAAAGAACTCAAAACAATTGTCGGTATTTTAGTTAACTGACACTTGTGTAGGAAAAATCAATTTAATTTCAATGTTTTAATTTTTAAGCTATTAATATCGGGTAACTAATGTATAATTAATATATACAATATTAAATTTTATTCCGAATTATGTCAAATTGCTCTATATCCGTAAATTTTGAATCGGGCCTTTTTTTTATATTCTATATCATTCTTAAAAAATTATTCAATTAATTAAGTTAATATTGATGTGCATATAGTTATAGACAGAATGATTAAGACTTGGTAAAATTATATTCTACCTTCATATAGGTATACAATCTTAAAATAATTTTTGTCTTGATTATGAAGATGTAATTAATATTTTGTACATTTGCCGTAATTAAGGTTTTATACATTTTTATGTTTACGATGTTATGTAGACAAAGTTGTAAACAGTTTATATTCTGAACAATAATAGTTTACTTTCATTTTTGGCAGCCAATCTTACATTTACACGAATCGATACAGCTAACTTAATTAACCTCACATATAGCACCTTAAAAAAAATAATACATAATATTTTATTTTATTATACATCTATTTCAGTAAATCAATATTATTTCATATATTTATGTATGCTTCGATTCATTTTGCTTCATTAGAAACTGAGTTATTTGGATGAGTAAACTATTTGCGAGTAATTAATTGACCAAAAACAAACGAAAGCACAATTTGCTATATACAAAATTGAACGAATGAAAAATTATATTTTATATTATAAGTTTATTCCTTCAATTGTACATTCAGTAAATTATGTTTTGATCAATTATGCATTCCATTAATTTACCTTCCCCCTTCGCCCATTTCTGTTTTCAATTGTATATTCTGTTAATTTGGATACCTAATTAAAACATAAATTATATAATATTTTCTCTTATTTTATTTAAATTATTAAGAAATTATATAATATAAATTAATTCAATATTTTAATTTTAGAAAGGAAACTGGTGAATTTGAAAAGCTTGAAATTACAGCATATTCATCACCACCAGATTTACCAGATGTTATGAAAAATCAAGAGGCAGCAAATGGACAAGAACAAGTGGCTTAAATTAAACAAAAAATAAAAAAAAACTACAAAAACTAAAACCTACTAAAATATACATTACAAGAAAATTTAAAAACAAAACAAAAAACAAATTAAAGAATATAACATTTTTTCTTTGTTTGTTAATTTTTCTTTTATATATTTTTTTTTTATTATAATTTTATATAAATATTATTATTTTTTTATATTATAAATATAATTGAAGTTCTCGTATTTAACAAAAAATAGAAAATGAGAAATGAAATAATAAATTTATTATGAAAAATTTTCATTTTAGTAAAATATAAAATAAAATGTAAAAAATTTTAGTATATTTTTTAAAAACTTGAAAAATGAACTTATAAATTATTATTTTTTATTTTCCTGTTTGAAATATAAAATTAGTGTTTTTTACTCACTCTGTATTTTTAAACAAAAAAGATAATCAAAAAATTCAAAATAAAATTATCAATTGATTTTTATTTTTTTAAATACATCATGATTTTATTTAATATTTAATTATTTTTTTTTATCAATAACATTTTTAAATTCAATTACAAAAAATATCAATAAAAATTTAACGAATATAAAAATTCACTAATTGTGTTTTTTTTTTTTTAGATATTAAATGGGCGAAAATTTTATAAATATATAAAAAAAAATGTATAAATTGTAATGTCCTTATTAAAGTTAAGCAATTAAAGAAAATCGAAATAATCTAAAAATGAAATTAAAAAAAAAAAAATAATGCCGTAAAAGAAAATAATTTTTTACATGACAAATATCTAACAAAAATAAAATAAAAAATTAAAACAAATTAAACCAAATTCGCCTAAAAGTAAAGTAAAATTTTCTTTTTTTCCTTTCTATAAAAATTTTAAAAGATTTGTAAGTGTTTAAAAAAATTGAAATTTTTTTGTATATGGTTTCATCACAAATTAAAGAAAAATAATTGATATATAATAATTTTTATGCAGGTTTCTTTTTTTAATTTTCTTTATAAAACAAGATCTAAAAAATTTATATTTTTTTTTTTTTGAGAAAAAAATAATAAATTAAATGATATTTATGGAAGTATTTGGTATTTTATTTTAAGTAAAAATAAAGAAATATTGTTGAATTTGTTGTCGGAATAAATAAGTTCGGGTATTAGAAATTCCATAATGTTTTTTAAGACACTTAAAAAACATCTTGTGTGAGTTAAATCTTTTTATATAGAAGTTAACTTCAAGTTAAAAATATATCGTTATTGGACTATAATGAAAATATTTTATAAGACATTATACAATTCTAAGATTTTGGAAGAGAATATGCGAAACTATTCAAAGAAAATATAAATTAATTATATTTAAAAATTAAAGATGTATAAATTGAATTTAAATTGTTTGAATGGTAAACATGATAGATAGATTATCGAGCTCATTGGACCTATAAATTTTTATCGTGCACATTTCTTGTGTCATAAAATTTCGAATCTTTTTATATTGGAAAAACTTTTCTTTTAATAAAAAATGTATTCATCTTTTCGGGGTCTGGAAATACGAACCAAATACAGTAGGAAAGAAATCGACCCATTAATATTATGTAGCATTTTCACAACAACAAAAAAGAAACTGGTCAAATTAAAATAGAATACTTGTTATAAAATATTTTAGATGATATATATTTTATCATTGATTGCTTTTTAAATTTGGCAGAATTATTCGGCTCCTTTTTTTCCAGTAATTTTCAATATACTCCACTTGCGATGAAATGTTGCCACGATAATTTGTCCTGGAATCGTTTCAATCATATTTTTCCAATAGACTAGAAAACCAAGAGTATTATAAAAATTTAGAACACTTCAATTGATAGTATAAAGTTATTAAATTGATGCTTTTCACAAAATGATGAAATAGAAGATATGGAATTGCAAGCATTGCGCAAGTGATTAAAAATAACTCAATCGACAAATATAAAACAATGGTTTGATTAATAATTATATAATGCAATGAATGATTAATAATTGTAAATAATTTAAATAGTAAATGCAAAAAAAGCTAAACATTAAGAACCACATTAAATTTAAAATTGTTTAACAGAGTCATAAGTAAAACGGAAAATTCATATAACATGATTATTAAGCCCTATTCTGAATATTCATCTACAATCTTATATTTGTTTCAAAAAAAGTATTAAAGAACTCAGGATTTTAATGAACATCCTAGAGAAATTAAGTTATACAAAATATTAACAAATGAATGTATTAAGACAAGTGTAGATCTTCGATTTAAATATCTTCTTCTATTACTAACTAAAATAAATCAGTGTCTCCATATATTTAACTTCTGATTTGTTTATTAATTATTAGTTTTGTGTATCAGAAATTTAAATTGTATATTAAATGTAATTTAACCGCATTCAGAATAATACAAAAAAAAACTTACCTGTAAAATTATATTAAAAAAATGTTTCAAAAATATTTAAATGGATCGAAAAATAACTCTAACTGAAAATATTAAATTTAGATAAAACGTGTTAATTGTATTATATTTTTTTATTCTCAAATATATAAAATAATCGAACATAAAGTAATATATCATAATATTTAATGTTTCGAAATGCGCTTTCATAATAATTATTATATTAATTTTTACACACTTTACTTCGAACC
The DNA here is from genome assembly GCA_963920725.1 of Rhamphomyia laevipes. Classification (NCBI taxonomy): domain Eukaryota; kingdom Metazoa; phylum Arthropoda; class Insecta; order Diptera; family Empididae; genus Rhamphomyia; species Rhamphomyia laevipes. The sequence continues at coordinate 54,997,825 of OY987257.1, forward strand.
CTTAGCTTGTGAATCAATAGTTGGTTGAATTGTAGCACCACCTCGAATTTGTCCCCATCCAATCAAACTATATAATATACAACAAAATATATAAATAATTTAGTTTTATCATTCAAATGTATTTCACAAAAATATAAAACTTACCGCCAATGTTTTTCTACACGACGACTTAATGCAATTTTTTCACCAACTTCAGTACAAACTGGTGTAGTCAATGCAATTTTAGCTAAATCAGCTTTTGTAGCAACAACACGTCCTCCAGTACTTAATGAACCAATATTTACCAATAATATTTCATTTCTTGATAATTTCTGTACTCTTGCTGCTTTTTTATCACCTTCGGTACGTACGCCTAATAAACGTTTTAACAAATAATATGATATTTCCAATTCAACATAAATTTCTGGTAATGCACCAACTGCACCCAATACTTGACCAACTAAACGATCAGCACGACATAATGTTGGATCAATTTTTGTACCAACACCAATTAAACCGCCAGGTACAGCAAATTGTAATTCGTTTTGTTCAGCAAATAATGAAACGATTTTTGAAAATATTGGACGACAAGCAACTTTACCCTCAGAATCTTTTGTTACGACACCTGGTCGTACTTCAATTTCCTGTCCAACTTTTAATACACCACATAATATTGAACCACCAGCAACACCTCCTTTTAAATCATTTACTTCACAGCCCGGTTTATTAACATCAAATGATCGAATTACAATTAACCTTGGTGCTGATGTAAAATTCCGTGTTGGTATTGGGATTTTTTTAACAATATACTCGCATAAAACCTTTTAATTGGAAAAAAAAAAATTAGAAAATAATTAACAATTTTTTTTTTTTTTTTGATTATAAAATTTACCTCAATATTGTACTTTAATTGTGCCGATATAGGAATAATTGGTGCACCTTCTGCAACAGTACCTTGAACAAATTTAACAATTTGTTCATATTGTTCTTTAGCTTGTATTTCTTTAACTAAATCAATTTTATTTTGTAATATCAATATATGTTTTAATTTCATTATTTCAATTGCAGCTAAATGTTCTGATGTTTGTGGTTGTGGGCAAGATTCATTACCGGCTATTAATAATAATGCAGCATCCATAACAGCTGCACCGTTTAACATTGTTGCCATAAGAATGTCGTGACCAGGACAATCAACAAAACTAACATGACGTATTAATTGAAAACGTCCAGTACATGCTGGTCGTGTACATGGAAAATTGTCATCTTTACTTGAACCACCAGATATAAAACTGGCTGGCCTTGGACATTTTGGATTGTCACATTTATAGATTTTTGCATTAGCATAACCTAAAAAAATTATATAAAATAAAATAAAATTTATAGATTTTATTATATTGGAAATATTATAAATGAAAATTATTTAAAACGAATTAAAACGAATTCAGAAATATTTTCTGAAACTGATATAATATTAACAATTTTCCATTGTCCTTGTCGTTGAATAAAATTCGAAAAAATAAAAATCATAATGAAAAATATTTTTAAATCTTATTTATTGAAAATTTAGTAAGTTATAAAATAGGTAATACAATTCTTAACAAGATACTTAACAAGATAAACATTGTCGTGTTAATGAACTGCAAAATAATTTATCAATGATTAAAAATAATTTTGTTTTTAAATTTAAATAATCATTAAATAATAATGCAGTTAATCATTATAGTAAAATTTTCGTAAATCTAGTAAATTTATCATTTTTTCAAAAACTTATACTGTTCATTTTCCAAAAACAATTTACCAAGATAAAATACACTGAAAGAAAATTCACCGATTCGGTAAATTGTCATTAGTTCAAATGTATGTACATTCACTATGTCAATTCACAAAAATATTGTATATTCAGTATTAAATTCAATCTACTGCAAATGCGTTTTATCATAGACTTTTAATGCATACTTTATAATCTATTTTATCTTATTTTAATAAATTTAAGAAAATAAATTAATTTCAATATAATTCATGTTACTAACAATATTTCAAGTTGATTAATACAGGACACAATTCTGTCCTTTTTTAAGAATAACAAAATGTAATTATAAATTAAGTTAATTTATTTTTATAATGTGGCATATCATTTTTATTTAATTATTGTAATTACTTAGAAAAATATATTTTTATTTTGTATATTTTGTACTTATATTTGTTTAAGCAAATTATGCTGTATTTCCTTAAATTAGTCTCTCGTTGAGAATCTGAATAATTTCAAAATAAATATTTACGACAATTTTCCGATCCACAACGGCATAAAGATTTTTCAATATTTAAATTTTGTTTAAATTCAATTTTATTAGCTTGATCATTTAATAAAGATGAATTCTGATTAATATAATCAAATGTAATTTCTTCACCAGCTTCAATACGCTTTAATGCAAATAATGCTAAACGTGGTAAATTTGGATCTAAACAATCTGCCCATACAGGCCAAATACTTGAATTTGGTTCACAAGAATGATTTATAAAACGTGCTATATTACCATAATTCGCAGCATCAATTGTATATTTACATTCATTTTCTTCAAAATCCAAATCAAATAAATATGTTTGATATTGAGCATCATAAAATTTACCACGACGATCTGCTTCATTTGTTGTTATTATTTCACCAACATATTCACATATATAATCACCTTTATTTATTTGTTTTTCAGTTTTAATACCCCAGCCACAACTATTTTTTGTACGAAATACACATAATGAATTTTTTCGACCAGATTGGACAACACGATTTGGACAATCGGGACCACATTTACAATTTTTATTACATTCAAATATTGGTATACCCAATTCAATACGTAATCGACGTTTTATATTATATGCAAATTTTGAACCAGCTATTTTAGCACAACAATTTGTCCGAAATGAACAAGTATCATGTTCACCGTCTATAGTACATGTACAACCAATTGGTGGATTATCTGGTATTATAATACCATTACGCGGTAAATTTTCTTTAATATAATTAAATGAATCAAATGGTATAAATTCATAATCAACATTATTTTCAATATTAATATTTGCATTAAATTCAGTTTTATTAACATTTAATTTCCATGTATATAATTCATATAATTGACGTTGACGTTCATGATATTTTGGTTTAATTAAAATATGGTTTTTAATACGTTCCCGTATAATACGTTCTGTTGTTGCTGCTTTTGATTTTGTAATTTGAAATAATGCCAATAATATTAAATCAATCATATGTTCAAAATTATTATATTCATCAACTTTCTTTACATCATATTCATCATCATTTAAAATATATCCATCAGTTTTAATTTCATCAATAATATTAATTGATATTTCTGATATAATTTGTTCATATTTAATCCAATAGTCATCTAAAAAAATTTCTAATTCATTACAATCACGTAAATTTTTAAATGGTTCCCATGTATTTTGACTACTTGGATAATGTTTCCATTTAACTTCAAATAATGGTTTACCACGTGTTTCACTTAATCCTATAATTTCTTCAACAATATATTCACGCTGGCTATTTGTACCACCATTTTTATTTTTATTTTTATATGTTGTTGATGGTATTTTTGGAATTTTAAAATTATTTTTTTTAAAATCTTTTAAACTAATATAACCACTACTACAACTTGATGACATACTAATTAAATCAATTGATTTATTATTTTTACTATATGAAAAAATTGTTGAACTTGGTGACAATGATCGTGATAATAAATCATTATTCGATATATGATATTTTAATACTTTATTACGATTCAATTTAGCACTTTGTTTTTTCATATATTTTGATAATTTTGCTGGTGATTTCGATATTTCAAGTAATTTTTCATATGAAATACGTTCTGTAAAAACAAAAAAAAAAAAAATAATACAAATAAATAAATTGCTGGTGAAAACAAAATAAAAAAACAATAAAATAATAAATATTCAATTTTTTTTACATAATATGTGAAATTCCCTTGTTCAATTATTTATATTTGAAAATAGAAAATAAAAATGTTATTTAAGTAATTAACAAAAATTACAACCAACAAAAAAATAGCCAGCAATTTATTTATTTAAATTTTTCTTTTTTTATTTGTGCAGTTTTATTTTAATAATTCTTAAATTTATATAATCAGTCAAAATAGTACTATTTATTATCTATTGTGTTTTCTATTCTAAAATCATTGATAAATAAATGAACGGGGATTTTTAATAATGTAACGTTTTTTTTAAAGAGGTTTTTAATTAATAAATCTATGGTAAAATATAAGAGTAGTTTAAGTCGATTTCATATAATCATTCTAAATATTACCATTTCAGTTAATTATTCGCTGTATTAAGGTCAATATTCTAATAAATATTAGATAATTTTATTTTTAAATAGTGATGTTATATTGATGAATGCAGATTTGTTTTAAATATTCAATTTGTTCTGAACATGTTTCAGTATTCGAAAAATTTTTTATTTTCAATTCACAGCTTTCATTAAAATTATAGTTTGGATTTTACAACTATCCAATTCTCTTTGTGCCATGAATTAGTAATTATACTTTCTCAGCTGACTTATATAAAAATCATTAATTATTACTTATTGTAAAATATTGTTTGTAAGTGATTTACTTTTAATTTTCGAAAATAGTAATATTTCTGTTTTTCGCTTAAATAATAGTTAATGCTAGTTTATACAAAATTTAACTTTTTGGAACATAAATATTAGTTTTGGAATTATGAAGCAATTTAATTTTTTCCTCTTATATTAATATTCCTCATATTTTCATTTACTATCGCATGAATACTTTATAATAATCATAATATTTTTTAACATTTTCAATAAAAGCTACTCTTACATATTCCCACAGAATGCTAAGTCTATTATATCTTAAAAATATTAAAACTACATACTATTATATTCAAAATAACTTACCTAATTTAATAGTAATATTTCTTTCAAGCTCATTTTTAAAACGAACAGTTTGTACCCCTGATATAGCTTTAACAACAGTTGATTTACCATGAGCTACATGCCCAATTGTACCAATATTAATTGTAGCTTGACGTGAAATAACTTCAGGTGAAAGAGGTGTTAATTTTGTTATATCCTACAAATAAATATATTGAAATAGTATAAATTATTTATTAATATGCACAAAAATTTTATAAATGCTTCATCGGTTTCTTCGAAACATAAAAATATGGTTAGGTCAATACTGATTGATTGCGTCAGCTATATATATTAAAAAAATTTGATTTCGTTAATTTTTTATGTATTTTTTAGATAATATGAAATTTGAAAGTTTTTTTTATAGAATTTCATTCAATGGCTATTGCGGCATTATATTTTTTCTCAATATTAAAGTTTACAAAACGCCACGTGAGAAAATCAAATTTCACTATATATATATTATAAATTTAACGCCAACTAACAGAGTCATTAATTAACCAATCAACCGGTTGACAAAGCATTAAATATTTCTTTTTTGTGAATAACTTACAAGATTTGTTAAGTCCTGCTTTCGTAAATTTGAATTAACACTTTTTTGCTCTTCAGTAGATGACATTTTTCTTATTTTGTTTTCTTTTAGAAATTTAAAAAAAAAAATTTAAGATGTGAAATGAATTTCTTGATCTTGACAATTTTAATTTCACCTCACCCAAACATCAATTCATAAACTTTTTTCTAGATTTACCTAAAAGTCACGAACCTTGTACAAGGTTGCCAACCATTACATTGAAAAAAAATAAAATCTTATAAAAACCGTTTAGGCGTACGGAATTCCAAATGCTTAGAACTGTGAAGCGCTTCAGAAGTGAAACAATATTAAATAAAAAATACATATTAAATAAATTAATTATATATAAAACTATAGAAAATTAAACTTCAATTTTGATTAAATTTGATGAACTACATCCGCAATTCTCAAAAGCATTGTGCCGGAATAAATTATTTCTATTTATTGATTTAATTTAAAGCTATTAAAACTTAAGTGACATATCTTAAATGTAAATCTTAATCATTTAATAGTATATAGAACCATTAAGTTCACCACTTTTGATTTTATATATTTATATTATATGGTTTTTATGATTATCTATTTATCATAACAATTTCAGCAAATACTCATAAGGGATTTTTACTTACCATAATGATTTAAATTTAGTTATAACCATTTTCGATTTTATATATTTATATGTATATATGTTTAATATAATATATTTATCTAGTTTTATTACTAAAAGTAAATTTAAAACTTAAATTGTTGCTATAACTAATTTTTTACCTAATTGAAAATAACTAATTTTAACTATTAACAGTTGTTATATACCTAACTTAACTTAATCTATTTATCATAACAATTTTAGCAAATACTCATAGGGGCTTCTTACTGTTAAGCATTCTTTAAATTTGCTCATAGCTGTTTTATTAATGTTGATATTAGTTTGTGCATTTATCATATTTAATGTACTAAATAAATAACTTAGGGCTGAAATTAAGCATTTTAATGTGCGAATTTTCGATACAGCGTTTCTCCGCAGCTCTTGCGAGTTTCTTGTGATGAAAAATAAGGTATGCATTTCTTGTCAAGGTTTCATAAGTTTTTTTTTATCAAATTTGATTGACATCGTATAAGACTAGTCTTATGAAAAGTAATGTAAAGGGGCTTTATTAAATGATTTTTTTGACAAAATAATGTTTTGCGAATATTTCCTTCTAAATATTCAACAAATGTTTGCACCGGAAGTCGGAAGAAGTAACTTTTCAAATATTTATATCGTACTCCTCTAACTATTGTTTATTGGGGAAAAGGTCTACCCCGGTGTCTGTGATTTTTTTTTGTTATATTCACGTGTACCAACATAAAAATTTCAAAAAGCCGGCCATCGCGCATTTTTCTGCGAGTGTAAATTAAATTTCTAGTGTTTTTCTTTTAATAAATAATATACATTAAATTACAATATTAAAATATAAATATAATTTATTAAATTTAAAAATAACAAAATAAGAAAAATATAAAAATATGTCCACCCCAGCTAAACGTTCAAAAACTGATGATACATCAATTGGCGATAATGAATCAGAAGCACTAGAATTAATTGATGCGACGCAAAATGAAATTGACGCTTTAAACGAGAAGGCAAGCGAAGAAATTTTAAAAGTTGAACAAAAATATAACAAATTGCGTAAACCATTTTACGAAAAAAGGAGTGAATTGGTTAAAAGAATTCCTAATTTCTGGATCACTGCTGTAAGTACAGTCAACACGTTTTATCTTGTTTCCACCTTTTCGTATTCAAAAAAAAAATTCTCTATAACCACAAAAAAAAAAAGTTTTAGTCTTCAACCATCTTTCTTTCATTTTTTGTATATCTTTTTTTTTAGTGTTTGTATGATTATGATGTGTTATTTCATTTTTCTAATTTTATATATAATAGTTTATAAATCACCCTCAAGTGAGTGGAATATTGGATGAGGAAGAAGAAGAATGTTTGCATTTTCTAAATAAATTGGAAGTGGAAGAATTTGAAGATATTAAATCTGGTTATCGTATTAATTTCCACTTCGATGAGAATCCATATTTTGAAAATAAAGTTTTAACTAAAGAATTCCACTTAGGAACAGCAAGTAAATAAAAATCATATATTTTATATCAACATTTTGTTTTTGGAGGGAAATTTTATTTTTGTATGGTAATTTTTTTTTTTTTGTTCTTAGATGATGGTGAGGGACCTTCGTCAACAAGTACATCCATTCAATGGAAAGAAGGCAAAAATCTTTTAAAACAATTACTTTCAAAACCATTTAACAACAAAAAGAAACGTAATTTGGAATTTAAAACATTTTTTGATTGGTTTACCGATAACAGTGATCCAGTTAATGATGAAATTGCTGAATTGGTAAAAGATGATTTATGGCCAAATCCTCTACAGTATTATTTAGTGCCTGACATTGAAGTTGAGCCCGAAGATGATAATGAAGAGTAAGAAATCAAATTTTATTTATTAACAGTTGAACAATGTAAACTTATTTGTTTTTTTTTTTTTTTATTGTTACTAGGGAAGAAATAGAAGAGGAAAATATGGATGAGGAAGAAGGTAAAATTTGAAAAATAAAATTTATTTTCTAATTTATTAATAATAATTATATTTTTTCTTAATTTAGAAGAAGGAGCTGATGAAAAATAATTCCAATAGTCTCTCCATCTTATTTTTTATTTGTGTGATTGGACGGAACAAAAAAAAAACCAACAAAATTGGAACAGACAAAAAAAAATACAAAAAAAACTTTGATGTGTCCAATTATTGGATATTAATGTCTTTCAATTTGCATAAAAAATTTTTAATTTGAAAGTTGAAATTCTTTCACTGTAATAAAAGAATCAAATAATTATAAAATAATTAAGATTTTTATAATGTACGTTTTTTTAATTATTAGTTAATTTTTGGATAGGACGAATTATTAATTTTCAGTGGATGATGGTTATCAATAAAAAACTCAAGATTCTTCATCCTTGTATAATATAAATTTTCAGTATTTTGTACTAATCTTAAACTATCCTTTAAATTTGGTTCACATTTATTGATTAGTACACTTAGTAATGCCAATTATTTTTAATTGTGTTAATGAATCGACAATTATTACGAAATTATTTTCAGTGAGACATTTATAAATAAAATATGCATTTTCTAAAAATATTTCCAAGTATACGGTAACGGTAAGGCTGTATTGAATTCAAAATAAATTAGTTTTGCAACGATCTTGAATATATTAAGCCCGCCATGTCAAAATTATTTCAAAAATAAAACGATCGTTAAATTTTGAAATAACCGCATATAATATTAGAAAAATGTAATCGCAATCTCACTCCCAAAACGCAAACCGCAATCTTGTAACATTCAATTGTAGTAGATTTGACATTTATGTAATGGCATCCTATTCGGTAAACTGTTTACCGATACTAGATCAATCGAAAAATGTTTTAAATTCCAAATAAGATTTCCTGAATTTAAATAAAATTTAATTTCACTATTGGTGTAAAATGAATCTAAACTAAATAATGATCATATAAGACTTCATAATTATTTGCGAAAACTTTTCGGTAACTGCATAATAATTTTATATAATTATCTACAAATTACAGTTTAACAGTAACTGCAAAATAGTTACAGTTTATAATTAAAATACATAGTTTATTAGTTTTATTATAATGTACTTCTAGCTTAGCTATAAAGATTAATATCTAATTTTTTTCGACCAATTTACAAATGGTATAATTTTATAAATGCCTGTTTTACTTTTATTTATTAATTTTTAAAATTGCGAATTCACAGCAACTCTTCTTCAGACAGCAAAACATTGTCAAAAGTGACAAATTCTCTTCACCACTTTCGTGTAATGTGCAGCTATCACAACATAAATTTTACTAAATATAAATTTTAACTTTATTGAAATAATTACATTTTTTCTATTTACTATTAACTCTAAAAAGAAAATTCAAGCTTAAATTTTCTATTTTTAAAATGAAATAGCAAAAATGTTAAATAAATATAATCACAATAAAAAAGTGTTGAAGTGAAATTTATAAAAATTATAGAAGAAAAGAATTTTTTTTATAAAAGTTTCTTTTCTTTTGGGATTTTTTTTTTATATTTATATGCAAATAAATAAAAATTAATTTTTATTTATATAATAATTAGAATAATCAGGAAAAATATATTTAATGAATTATGATGGCCGGTACACCGGCTAAACAAAAGTATACTTTTACAAGTTACGTTAATTGTACAAAGGTACGTAGAGAACAGAAATAATTAAGATTTAGCGGATGTGTTGTTCATATATATGTATATTAATATTTCAATTTCAATTGTTTTCCCTAAATGGAATTCAATATTTCCGTTTTTTTTTTATATACAAAAATTTAAACAAGAACTGAAAAACAGTTAATTTTTTTTTTATATTTTGCTTGTTTTTATTTTTAGGCCTTAAATGGAGATGGGAGTGCACCACAAATTCAACCTAATTTATTATCAGGTAATTTTCTAATAGTATATATATAAAATGTGATATTAAATATTATCCTCTTGTAGGTGAATTGGAAACAGTTTGTGCTGATGTTCATATGTTTTCATCAACAACAAAAAATAATGATGATGAAATTGATGGTATCCCTGGTATATTATTTGTTACTAATTTTAAACTATCATTTATACCATATGACTCTGAAGATGTAAGTGTGTATAATCAAAAATTAATTCAGGCAATTTTTGGTTTATAAACATTTTTTATATTATAACAAACACTAATTTTTCTCCGTGATTCTGTCAATCTAGACATTGATATAATCTATTGATATTGTATATTATACCAGCTTTTATATTAAAAAATGTTAATTTCGAATAAATCCTTGCATGTTAAATCATTTTAGTAAAATCACAATATTCAGTATATCACCATACTCAGTCTATATTTATCTTTATAAAAACACCAGTCTTACAGATATATTGCTGTTGGCTCCTAGTGTTTGGGAGTTCATAAAATGTAGTTATGAAATGTATGTCATAATTTGTTATCCTGGAATCATTAAGCTAACAATGCTAAAAATGTATTGGTACTAATTTTATTATACAACATAACATGTAATTATAATTACGATCTGGGATACGAAAAATTAACAAAGCTTGATTGTAAACCAAGAGTTGCCTGTATTTAAATTCGGAAAATACTTTAAATTAAAAATATATTTTAAATAGGAACAAGGATCATATCAGGATAATTTATTTCTTGGTAAAAATGATGTTACACTAAATAATATTGATGTTATTTATCAAATTGTTGATAAAAAGAAAAAACGAATTTTACCACAACAAAAAATCAGTTCAAAAATAGAGGCTTTACATATTGTTTGTAAAGTAAGTTCTTTTTTTTTTTTTTGTCTGAAATATGAGTTTGATTTTTAGTAAATTATTATATATATATATATATATATTTTTTTTTTTTTTAGAATTTTCGTTTGCTTAAATTTAGTTTTAGAAGAACAGCCAAAGATCAAGGAAAAGTAATTGCTTCAGCATTAGCACGTTTTGCATATCCAACTAGACATGATTTATCATTTGCTTATTTTTTCAAGTAAATATTTTACACATTAATTTAAATATATTTATATGTATATATTAATGTTTCTTTCAAAATCAGAGAATCTTATATTAATACATTAAGACCAACTGTAACAATGTTTAATTGTAAAGCTGATTGGCAACGTGAATTAATAAGATGTGGTGCTGTTGAATGGAAAGTAATATCAGCTGAACAATTAGAAACATCATCAAATTCACAAAATCTTCCAAGAAATTTTGTAATACCAAAATGTTGTACACTAGATAAATTTATTGAATTTTCAAATGCTTTTTGTGATTCAAGGAGTGCATTTTGGGTAAATAAAAACATAAAATTACATAATTTTTTTTTTTTTTTTTAGATTTTTATTAATTAATCTAATATTTGAGATTAAAGTTTTAATTTTATAGAAAATTGTGGCTCGGTCAATTATTTTGATATTGTACAATACGTTTAAATTTTGATCTGAATGGTCATATCACAACAATATATTAATCTATCCATTAATCAAACTACAGAAATTTTCGTACATAAAATAATTTTACTCTGCATATTTAAAATCTTTATTATTTAAATTTTTAAGATATACTATTATTTTGATTTTATAGGTTTTCAGTTATGGACCAGCTTCATTAGTCCGAATGGCTGAATTAAAACCACAAATTCAAGATACAACTATTGAAAATATAACATTAGAATTAGTTCGTAAATGTGATCCAGCTAAAAAATCCCCAAAAATATTAAATTTATCTGAACTATTACCAAGTGTTTATGATATTAGACGGGGTTATTTAAAATTTCGTGAATTATGTACACCAGATACTGCAAGACAATTCTTACTACAAGATTCAAAATATTGGAGTTTATTAGATAAATCTGGTTGGTTATTATATGTATCGGCATGTTTAAAATGTTCAATAATATCATCAGAAACATTACGTCAAGGTGTTACTGTTGTTTTACAAGAAAATAATGCAAGAGATTTATGTTGTATAATATCAAGTTTAACACAAATTTTATTAGATCCATATTATCGGACAATTGATGGTTTTCAATCATTAATACAAAAAGAATGGATTGCACTAGAACATCAATTTGCTGATCGTTTAGGACATGTTTTTAAATCAGATATACAAAACAATAGTCATAGTAGTAGTAATAGTATTAGTAGTGCTGGTGGTATTGTTTTAAACAGTATTAGAAATAGTGTTAACGATAATATTATCAATAATAGTAATAATTCTATTGATGAAGAAAGTCCATTATTATTATTATTTTTGGATTGTGTTTGGCAATTATTACAACAATATCCAGAAGAATTTGAATTTAGTCAAACATATTTAACAACAATATGGGATTCAGCATTTATACCAATATTTGATACATTTCAATTTAATTGTGAATTAGATCGATTACAAGCGACAAGGGTAACTTTAAATTTTTAATTTTCCTTTATCTTTTTTTTATATATGTATTCAAAAATATAGGAATTAAAACTTGCTTTAAGACCTGTTTGGGATTGGAATGAACAATTTGCTGAAAAAGATTCATTATTTTTTACAAATCCATTATATGTTAAAAAACAAGAAAATTATCGTAAATCTATTGTAATGCCACCAAATGCAATTTTATTGCCAGGATTTCAAAAACAAGGACAACGTTTTAACGCTGCTGATCAATCTTCTATTCCAAAGGTATAATTTTTAAACTATATTTGAAATTTACAAGTTTATAAAATGTTAATAATGTAAAAATGCTTTTACCAATGACAATATTGTTTTTTTTTTTAGGATCGATATTTATTACCACGCTGTGGTATATCGGATTTAGATATATGGCAACAATGTTATTATCGATGGGTACCAATATTGGAAATAAAAAATGGTGGATATCCACAAATCGATTTATTTCATCGTCTATTATTAAGTAATATATCTAAATTACAACGTGCCATTGATACAAATGAATATGATGATTTACCTGGAATGAACGATTATCAAAAATCAGAAGAAAACTTAAAAATTGAAGAAGAATTAAATAAAAATGATAATGATACTGGTAGTGGTAGTGGCGCAACTAGTAAAATTAATAAATCAAATGATATTACACCAACAAATAGTCCGTATAAACATTTACCAGAAATTAATTCATTTTTTCCATTTAGTTTAAATACTGGTGATTCATCACAATTAACTGAAATTTTAACAAAACGTAATGAATTTTTAACAGACGGTTCAATTATGGAACGATTATCAATTGCACAATTACCAGATTAATATTATTTATATCTATCTATATATATAAAAATTTAATTATAATTAATAAGCTTTAATTTTTTTTTGTTTATTTTTTCTCGTTTTTATATATCATTTCAGCAAAATATATAATATAATAAAATAATATATAAAAATTGAGATTAATTAATTTGTATGAGTGCGCGTTCTAATATAAATTTTTTTTTTTTTTATATATTTTGCAAGCCTTAGAAATGAACGTATTTAAAACGTAATATATAATGCATAAATAATTAGTAATTATTATAAAGAACAAAAATATATAATGTAATATTAATTTATAGTTAAATTCGAAAATTTACAATTTTATTTTCATTATAAATAAAAACTTTCAAATTCAAAATTAAGCAAATCGGAAAATAAATTATAAAATTAAATTTCTTAAAGAACATATTTATTTGGATATAAAATAATAATTTTAAATATAAGTCAACAATTTTTAATTCAAGAAAGTTTTAATTTTTAATTAATTTTTAGTATATAACAATACGAATTCATAAAATAAGTTCTGATTTGCTTCTTTATTGTTGACTCGAAGAATTATTCAGCCATAAAAACGTTTAAGAAATAATAATATGTAACAATAATTTTGGAATTTTCTTTTACATTCAATAGACTCAAAAACTATATATATATAAATTATAATATTTAACGCACTTAATTTTTTAATTAAATAATGTAATATAAAATTAAATGTATCATAATCAATATTTAAAATAATATTTTAATTTTTATTTTTTTTATTATTTATTTGTTAATAAAAAAAAAAAACTATATAAATTAAAAACGAAATAAACGATGTTCAAATAATGTAAAAAGTTCTTAAATGAAACCAAATTGTTTTTATTTATTATATTTTTATATATAATATAAAATATATTTAAATTTCAAAATATCCGTTTTCATTAAAAATTGGTATAATTTTTTTAATGTCTTCTAAATATCGTGGATTTTTAAAGAAAATTCCTCTGACGTCATCATCTTGTAATATATTTTCAACATTTATTTCAAAATCATCAAAAGCCATTGGATACATAAATGGTACCGAAACTCCAAAGAAAAATATTTCTAAATAAATTTTGAAAATAACAAATTATACTTTAACAAATATTTAATATTAATGATTTATATATACCTAAATGACGATGCTTGTAAAGTTCTTCATTTAAATTTTCTCGACTTGGTATTTCATAATTAAATTGTAAATCTTTTAAGGCTTTAATAAAATTGTCATAGTAAAAATCAATTATTTCATTTCGATGATTTAAACGTGTTTTTGAATCAATTAAACAATATAAAAGATAAATTAAATCAATTGCAACCGAAGTGTACACAGACAATTGATAATCGACCTATAAAATTAGTAAATTTATTATTTTTTGTAGTACTACAAATTAATTATAATATATTTATATTTTACAAATAATATGTCATTAAGTTTCCCATTATCAGTATAGTTACACATTAAATTTTTTACATAAAAATCACCATGATTTAGTACCGCGAATTTACATGATTCTAAATTTTTATATGAATTTATACATTTTTTTATCAATTCCTCTTCGTATAATTCAATTTTTTTACTGTATTCGGTAAGTTCTGGTATATTATTTATAGCTTTAATAAAATGATGAAAACAATCCCGAATTGTAATATTATTGTACCAATCCCAGAAATCAAATATTCCATGATTATAAAATTGAAAACAATTTGGTTCCTTGAAAGAAAAAAAAAATTAAAATTAAATAAATTAAAAATTAAACATTTGCTCCGAGATCAATTAATTATTGAAGATTCAATAGTTTCCAAAATTAAATTGAAGCAAATTGTTACAGTAAAATAAAATTTACACATTTATTCATTTTATAAGTGATTGCATGCCATTTTGATAATTTTTCTAATGCAAATTTGGTTTCGTCAATATTAGCCATTCGTCCTTTTATCACAGCATATCCTGTTTCTGCCAGATCCTCCAGTACAATAATATATCGTGGTGATTTTGAATAATATAAAATTCTAAAAATTTATTATTATTATTAATATTCTAACGTATTTAATTACTTTGGCCCAAATATCGTTTGTGCTGAAGAATTTTTCTGCATGTCGAAAAACATTGGCAATGCTTTTGAGTAAATTTCAATTTCTGTATCATAAATGAAATCTTTTCCCATAATTTCTTTTTTTGCACTATCCATTTCAGGTATAATTTTTACAATAATTGATTTTCCTACGACTTTATTATTTATTTCATAATTTACTTTAACTCGATACATAACACTTGACCAATGTTCGCCTTTAGCTGTAGCTGGTTTTATAGAAAAATCTATAATCTATAATTTTTGTAAATGTTGAAATTTAATTATGATTTTGTTTTGAAGAGGTTATACCTTTATGTTGATATCATTATTTTGAAACTCAAATACTTCTTTCAAGAATTTACTATCCAGCCAATCAGGACTGATAAGTTCATCGTCATTATAACTCATTATTAGCGCAGTTTAAGTGTAAGAATAGAATAATGAAATTGAAAACTTCTAATATAAAATATATTAAAATAATTGAAAGTAGAAGATTAGATAGAAAATATTATTATCTTGAAATTGAAAGATAAGATAAAACAAATTAGATTTGATAACAGGAAGCTATTTCAATATTTTTTATTATTAATAAAATTACAAAGTGCAATAGAATTTTTCTGAACTTGCCATTACCAAACTAATACAGAATATTTTACTTTCATTTAATTGAATGAACTTATATACAACTCACCTACAACATTAGATAATTATGTTACCTTCATCTGGCGTTATGAGAAATATATTTTCGAATACGTTGATACTATTTATATTACATATAATAATTTATTATTATTTGAATAAACACTACTTAAATTCATAAAGAGGATTTTCATACTTCGTACCCTATGCGATCAGTACTTAGGCTATTAATATATTTTCTAATTTATCTTTTTCTTTGTTGATTAAATTAATTAATAACAAACTAATATCACACTTTTTATAAAATTCAGTAAATCATATAATTTGAGATACATGATATCAATAGTAATAGTTGAATATTTTATCAAAACTGGTTTAGAAGTTCTTGATTTTTTAACCAAACAAACCAACATTGTTATGTAATAGCATATAATTATGTGCTATTTTTAAAAGTAACATAAAAAATAATTTGAGAAAAATTAAAAACGTTTTTATTCTTAGGTATTAATGATTAAATTCCTATAATAATCGTTTATTTTTAGAATTATATTTAAAATGGTACTGCATACTAAATACAATTTCTAATCTCTTCTTTCTTTTGTTGAATGTTATTTTTGCTGATTACAGTGATTGTAAGTAGTGATTTTTTAAAAAGATTTATGTAATATATAAAATCTTGCCGCACGTCTGTATTGTCTAGTGGTTAAAAATGTATTAACTTTTTTATGAAAAGAAGTTAAATTTTTATAAAAAGAATTTAATTAAAATTAAATATTCACCATATTCGCAATAAATCAAATTCACAATTGAACCAATGTAAATTGACTTAATACAGAGTTGAGAATAATTTCACAATTGACTAAAAGCTCTAAGTTAATTTACCGAATTATAATTTACCATTGATTAAATCTGTGTTCAATGGTTCATTCAATTGTGATTTCGGTCAATTATATTTCGGAAAATGGTGAATTTGAAACAAATTACTTAAGATCAATTGTGATTTCGGTCAATTATTTTCAGTCAATTATCATCAAATGCATAACTGAATTTCAATTCTGCATTTTGGTAATAAACTTTCGACTGAAAAGATAATAGTTTTACTTATTTGACTTATTGCAGCAGATAACCAAGTAATTTTTTTTTTTAAATTTAGTACAAGTTTGTTTAAAATATGATATACAGGAGTAACTATTGTTTAACATGGTTTACTGGTGTAATAAAATTTGAAATTTACATAATATTGTACTATTTTTTATTTAAAAGTCATGATTTATTCAATCATTACCGGACTAAGCACCTTTCAGCGCACTCAACCAATATAATGCAAAACAAAAAGTGATTCATTAATCAGCGATTCAGGGATTATTCATATTGGTCAGTTAGTTGTCTATGTAGTA
Organism: Rhamphomyia laevipes; assembly: GCA_963920725.1. Taxonomy (NCBI): domain Eukaryota; kingdom Metazoa; phylum Arthropoda; class Insecta; order Diptera; family Empididae; genus Rhamphomyia; species Rhamphomyia laevipes. Next base: position 55,015,352 of record OY987257.1, read on the forward strand.
ACATTTTACACCATCCTGATCTCAGTTGCGATAGTGTTTTTCTTGCAATCCTTGATAGCTGAGATTCAGTATCTGCAATAGGTGGTGGGTGTAAGGTGTGCCCAGAATCTTGTGCCGAGGTTTGTTGCATTTTTTACAGTGTTATACAAATCCCGTGTTCTCAAACTACGGTCTTAATCGAGAGTTACCTGTATTTTATAATTTTTTTGTGAAATAAAATTTTTTTTTTTTTTTCAAATTTTTTATGCATACATATTTATTTTTTTATTTTATATTTTGCATTTCTTTTTGTTTATTTTTAAAATTAAATTTGGTTTTGTTTTAATAATATATAATCAATTATATAATTTATTTTTAAAATAATTTTGTGAATATCTCGTTTATCTAATAATTATTAGATAGAATGTTAAATTTTCAAAATTCTCATTAAATTTAATCCAGTAATAAAATTCATAAACATTTTATTTTATGTTAAACTAATATGTATTCTTAAAAATTATAAAAAAAGATAATTGTTGTTTAGAAACATGTAAGTTATTTTAATAGAAAATACAATTATATAATTTTGTTTTAGGTTCTCACATGCCTATTTCAATTCAAGTAAACAATTAATTTTGAAAATTCATAAAGATGAAAATTTACATATATATATATGACAAATTATGTTGTTAAATAATTTTTAATAGTGTAGAGCCAAAAATATTATTCTCATCTGAATAATGTTATAATTATTAAATACGAAGAATAATTTTAAATATAATGTAATGGAAAACTTATGATTCACACTATATACTTTAATATTAACCATGAATACTACAAAAAGAAAAAAAAAAATTCTAAATAAAATTAATTCGTAATTATACGTACTAATAAAAAATTGATTTCAAATTCAATTTTTAATTAAATAAAATGAATTAAAAGTCACAATTACTTTTGAAATTAAATTTTATAAATATATTGTATTCATAATAAATGATTCTTTGAATTATACAGGAACTAAAATGTACAATTTTTCATTTTGTATTAAAAAAATATAAAATTTTCTCAAGTTTTTTTTTTCTGTAAAAATTCTAAGCACATGGCACAAGAAATTAAAGTTTTCGTACAAAATTGATTTTTTAAAATAAGAACACAAATTATTTAAGTGTTAATAAAAAAAAGACCCGAGGATGAAAAAAGTAAAGAACTCGAATTTAATAATAATTAATTTTTGAATTTTGTTAAAGAAAACACTTTCTTTTTATATAAATTATTGTTTTTTTTAAATATATTTCTTATTTACATATATTATAATTAAAATATTTTATTAATAATGACAAAAAAAAAATATGTATACGATAGTAAGTTTAAACTAAACAAAACACAGCAAAAAAATTATATTATATGAAAATTGAATATGAAGACAAATAAATCCCTTAAATAAATATTCAATATTTTTTTATTTTTTTTTATTATTTTCTTATTTTTAATAAATTAATTTTTACACATTTCTAAAATCACTTCTGCTTTTTTTCAATATTTTATTCTTATAAATGTATAGTTTTGTAAATATTTCAATTATTATATTTAATTAAATATTAATATTTATCGTACTAAAAAATAAAGGACTTTTTTCATTGTCCCAATAAAAATATTTTCCCTCCCATACAACAAAAAAAAGTCCTTTTAGCCCGACCAAAAAAAAAAAGAAAAAACTGAAATTTTCAAAAAAAAAAAAATCTCAATATTTCTTTTTTTTATCTCTCTATAAATAGATAGAGAGAGAGAGAAAGACAAATTAGAAAAGGAAGTATTTATTAGACAAAATTAGAAAAATATTTGAGAAAAAAACATTAAAATTTACACATTTTTCATTCTTATTAATTTGATATTATATTTTTTTGTTTTTTTTTTATGTAAATTGAACTAATTTTATCCGAGAAAAAATCGGAATGAAAATTTTCTATTTACAAAAAGAAATGAAAAATAGGAAACTGTGTACTAATAATTTTTCAATTCACAATAAAAACAATATTATTTTTGTCTCTCTCTTTTAATCTTCTACTAAATACTATTTTTTATCATTATTATTCAAACTATTTTTTACTAATTAAATATAATTACATATAATAATTTAATGTAAAGTTTACAAATCAAATTTTTTATATAAATTTGAATAATAAAAATAATAATTTCGTCATTGATTTGTCGATTTCTTATTAGTTTTTTTTTTGTTTTGAAAAATGATTAATGAAATTATTATTATTATTTTTCTTAAATATATTTATATTTAAAGCTCAAATAATATATTAGTTAATATATTAATTTAATGTGATTCAATTAATGCATAAAGGGCTTTTGGTACTTCATTAATATATTTAATATGATGTTTATGTATTGTTCTAGCTGCTAAACATGCTAATGTTGTATGCTTAATTGGATTTATTAATTCATGTAATTGTTGATTTTGTAATAATGATTCAAATGTTTCGCCATCTTTATTTCGGATGTCCTACAATTAAAAAAAAAAAAATTAGAAAAATAAATTAAAATATAAATTATAAAAATAAATTAAAGTATAAATTATTTAAAATAAAACAAAAAGTGAATGCTTCAGCCCACTTCGGCCTTATTTATAATTTTCGAATTTTCTTCATCATTTTCTGATTCTAGATACTTCAAGTTTTAATAAATGATGTCTGACAGTGACAGCTACTTCACTAGACATTTACATTGTTAAATGATAATTTATTAAAACAAAATTAATAGACAGACGACGACCGTTCAAAATGCTGACAATCATCCAAATTTAAATGATAATAAAAACTAACAAATAACCACCACTTACCAAATGTGAACCATTTTCAATTAATGTTTTTGCTAAAATTGCTGGACATGGACGTGCCAATGCTGCTAAATGTAATGGTGTATTACCATTTTCATCAGTTGCATTTGGATCAGCACCAACCATTAATAATGCTTTAGCTAAATGTGGTGATGGAAATTGACATGCAGGATATCGGCCAACTAATGCTGCTTCCCTATAACATGCTAAATGTAATGGTGTTCGACCAGAACGTATAACAACTTTAAGACTAATCAGTGCATGGAGAGCTTTAAGTATATTTTTTTTAGTTTCTGGACAACAATCATTATCATCATCGACTAGACGTGCTAAAAGGCAGGCAAGATGTAAAGCGCTAACAAGTGCACGACTTAATGCACTTGGATCTTTTTCTGATTCTGGTAATGATAATAACATACGCTGGCCTATAAATAGAATTTATATTAGTATTATTTAATTAAATTTTAATTCAATTTTAAATATATATTTACCTAATTCAAGTTCTCTAACAGCCTTATTAAATATCATTAACATATCAACAGTTTCAATTGGTGGTACAACACGACCTCTTGTTACTGGTCGACCAGCTTCTCCTAACATAAAACTAAATAATTCAGCAAATGATAGTAATGATGATTGTGTCATTGGACTTAATGGTTCTAAAATACTTTGTTGCATTGCCAATGCATATGTCCATAATTCAATACAACGATCAAATCGTCCAGCATCAGCATAATGTGCACCTCTATAAAATAATACCAAAAAAAAAAATAAAAAAAAAATCATACAAAAAATGTTTTTATTAAATTATTTACCTAAATCGTATATAATAACTTGTATCTGGATGAGCTGGTCCTAATATTCTTTCTCTAATTACTAATGCTTGCATACGCATCTCATCTGGATCCATAACTAAATCATCCAGAGCGTCAATATTTGTTACTTCAGCTGCATAATCATATGCTGCAATTGGTTCATTTATAATCTTTGGTATTTGTGGTTCTTGGCCATAACGATCTTCCATTGCCCGACGCCATAAATTTAATGCACTTAACATATCACGTTTTTTATCAACATATGTTGCACCAATTAATTCTAATGCAGCAATACGATCAATACGTTTTACTTGTTTTAAATTAATTAAATGTTCAACAATTTGTAAATGTCCAGTAACACTAGCTGCTAATAATGGTGTCATACCATATGAATCAACATCCATTGTAGCACCATTTTTTAATAATAATTGTAATATTTCTAATGAACCAGATTCAGCACAATCATGTAATGCTGTATTACCTTTAACACTACGACGATTAACATCTGCTTTTAATGCTAATAAATATTGGGCAATTTTATAATGTCCTTTATAACAAGCAATCATTAAACATGTATGACCATGACGATTGGCAACTTCAAAATCTATAAGATAAATAAAATATTGTTTTAATATAATTTCAATAATTTGATAACATATATTATTTGTTTTTAAAATTGCATATCTTTAGGTGATTTAAGTAATTTACATAATTCTAGGAGTAATTAAATTTTTCATAATTGTATATTTTTAGGGATTCAAAATTATTAACATTTTATGTTCGAGATAAACCAGACGGCGATGAAAATCTACCACGTTGCATCGGCGTCAACTCGACGCCGTTCATTATAATTTTCTAACGTGAAAACATCATAAATATAATTAATATTGATTGAAGTGTCATAATATTAAATCTGTGACAAGTCATTTGATGATTTGACGTCATTAAAATAGAAATAAATTGAACTTTTCTGAAGAAGGACGTTCCATTTTGTTGAATTTATCCGATTCTATATAGATTTATATAATATTTTAATTTTTTTTGACAGTTCACAGCGCGAACGGCGTATAAACGTCGTCGAGTTTATCTCCAATATTAGGAATTTAATGGAATTTAAATAATTTTATTTTTTTATGTATATAATTAATTGCATATTTTGTGAAGTTAATTTTTATTTAATAAATAATATAATTGCTTGCTTACCTGCACCATGACTAATTAAATATTTAACAATTTCAAAATGCCCATCAAAACATGCTGCCCTCAATGGTGTTGAATTTGTTCTAGTTGTACTATTTACATTTGCGCCACGTTTAACTAATAATTTAACTATACCTAAATGACCGGCAGCTGATGCACACCATAATGGTGGTGCATCTTCAATTGTTTCACCATCAAATGTTACAGAACCAACTTGTTCAACATTACTATGACATTTTGTTATTAAATATTCTACAATATCATAATGTCCATAACGACAGGCAATTACTAATGGTGTAGCACCACCAGTTTTAGCTGAAACTAGCATAGTTATATCGGCTTGTGATCTGCCATTTAAACAGCCCTGAAAATTGAAATGAAAATAAAATTATTAAAAAAAATTTCTTTGATTTGCAGCAATATAAAAGTAAAATATTATATTTAAGTATATTTAATAATTTTATCTATAAATAATATTTTATCTAATCAGTTTTAAATTTTATCTTATCTAATATCAAATTAAATTAATTTATATCAGTTCATTAAAAAAGAAAAAAATTCAATTTAAATTGATGTAGGTGAATTTAAGTTAAAATTTTCATTAATTAAAATATAATTTTAAAAATAATTAATATTAAAGATTGGAATGGTAGCTGAGCCTCTCATAGACCACACTGGATCTATAGCGGAATCACCACTTATAATGTACTGAGAGGGATTATCTAGTCTAGAAAATCGAAATGATGTTACAATTCGAGACTTCTTTCAGAGATCGCCTAGAATAAGTGATCTCTATCTAGCGAATGCCGAACACTAAGGATAGGAGGTATTCTAGTGTTTCAGCTTGTCCTGGATCAATGTCATTTCTTCATTGATCACTTTCAATTACGCTCATGCTTACCGATCAAGTATATGGATAACTTCTTCCAACGATTTATTGAGCGCGCTAGAATTTTGTTATACACTAAAATTCTTTAGAGTTTTCAATAGCTGTCGAACTTGTTCGAAGCTTTCAAAATTAGGGTTTAATTATTGATTAATTAAATGGTCAAATAATTAATTAATATTTTATGAATCATAATTTCATTGGGAAAATACTAATATTTATTGTAATGGAAATTTTTTTTTATATATAATTTTATGTTGTTTAACATTAGATTTTGTGGAAACTGGATTTAATTATGTATTTAACATTAGACTTGAAAATAATAATACGAGTATTAAATCGATTTTTCAGTATTCGAAAAAGTTAGTTAGAATTAGAATGTCTTAATTAGTTCCTGGATTATATAATTATCTAATATTGAATACTTCTATTTAATATTGAATATATTTTTATATTGTATATATTATTAATTCTTATTAAACTGGTATATAAATTGTTATATTAAGAATAAAATTATAAAGTTATGCTTATTATTAGCTAGACTTTGTATAATTTTAATTTCAAAGTTGCTCATAATTTTAGTATTTATGCATAAAACGCATAAAAAGTTGAATGAAAATGAGTTTTAAATTAATATTAAAATCTTTATTATGCAATTTATTAAATTCTTCAACCACGTACGAAATAGAATAATAAGTTTTAATAATTTTATGTAAATTTGAAAGTATCTCCAAGAATCTTTCGTGGATCATGTAACAATTTTATAGATTCATTATTCTTTTTAAAAAAGTACGATAAAAATAATTGGCTGTTAAATGGAACTATATAAAAGACAAAAGCACCAAAATAGGTAAAATCCATTCTAATATATTTTATTAAGTACCCCCACCCCGCACCCGCCTTAGTATTACATTAAATTAAGGGTTGGCTATAAAACAAAAAAAAACTGTTCAGTTTGGATTCCGAAAGATGAAATTCGATTAATTCATTGTATTAGTTAATAATTCTGTTAGCAACAATATTATATAAATTTTAAATACGTAGCTTTATTATTTAATAGTTTCATATCTGGTGGACTATTTTACAATAATTTATCTTATTTATCTTTTAAACGCTGATTGTAAAATTAGAGCAAATTTCAACAGTTCGCCGTTGTAGTCTGCTACTAAAACGGTTACAATTTCGTTATAACCTTATATTTTGAATTTTCTGAAAATCATGAGGGGTTGACAAATAGTTCACAGTTGCTAATTTTATATTACATATTAATATAAATAATATTTGAAAATTGAAAAAAGGATTTGAATTCAACTTCAAATTTCTTAAAAGTTTATATGTTTCTCATAATGATCACTAAATACAAAATAAAATCCGTGTCAAATTTATATGAAAGTTTCAGTTTAACTTTAATTATTTTGATTTTCTTTTTGTTTTTTCACTTACCTTAATAAATTTTCTAAATTTTCTCAATATTATAAAAAGTTCACTTAAAATTAAAAAATTTTGCGAAATTTTTTTCACTAACATTTTAAAATTTTTATATACTAATTTAAAAAAGAAAATAATTAAAATTATTTAAATTAATTTTTATAAAACATAATTTAGTTAATTTAAAAACAAAACAAAAAATTCCAAAAATTTTTGGTACTCTTTTAGTACTAAACTTTATATCCAATCTTTTATGTACAACAATAGCTCAAATACTAATAGCTTAAATTATTCTTAGAATAACTCTTCTTTAATTTTTGATTTTTGTTTTTTAGAATTTAGATATCGAAGCCAGATTGGCTACACCAAACGCTTAAAGAACACGTTTTTTTATTTCAAATTATCTTTATTTTATTTTTTTTAAATCAGGTTTAATAAATTCAAATTTTTATGAAAACAAGTTGAAAATTTTCCATATGATTTGAATTTAATTACCAAAACTGGAATAAAAAACCTAAAAATAAATAAATTTTATTTACAATATTAATTTTTATTGTAAATAAATAAAAACATACGCAATTTTTTCTAAATATTTACAATATATTTAGAAAATATAAACAATCAGAAATTATGTGTTGAAGAAACTAATTTTAGCGTTATGTGAATAATTAGCGAAGCGGCATTCTAAATTAATGTTACATACAAAAATTTTCACAAGTAAAAATGTAACACTATTTATGTAAGTAATTATTCAAATAAATCTAATTTTATATCTAATTGGTTGGCTATTAGATGAATTAATTTTAAAATAAAAAAAATATAAGAAAGGTCATCATAAAGAATGAATTCAATATTCATGTTGCTAACGAAACCTTACATCTCTATAAAATCAACAGAACGTTACAAAGTCAATATAGCACTCGATGTTTTGAGTGCTGCGAAACGAGCAAAGTTGATAATAGAAAATACTTGCTAGCAATTGGTGATATAAATTATAAGATCATTATTTTTTTGGTAGACAGACATTTGGATTCATATACGTTTTATTTAAATGTCAGAAATATCCCAAAGAGTCTACCCTAAAATGTTATATGCTTATTAAAGTGGACTGTGGACGTAATGTAAGTAAAATCGTTATCAAAACTCTAGAATTAGTTCGAGAAATCAGGAAAATTCTTGAAAATGATTGGGTAAAATTTATAAAAACCTCCATTTTCCTAAACTAATTTTTTTTAGCTAATATCCAAACCGTAGCCACCTTTCGGATATAAATAGATATCGACTACAAATGCAAAAACAGTTTAAGTAATCGACTCAAGCGTGATCGTGAATAATGGCATTGCATCCCCATTTCGGCTTTCTTTTTATATATGTATGACAAAGATAGTTTTTTTCCTTCGTTATCAACCTATTTATCGTAACTATAAGCAAAACCTTAATAGCTTAAGTTAGTTGGAAGAAGTAGTTCCAAATGAAAAAATAGTATATGCGAATTTTAGGGTATTTTGCCTTCATCGCAAGTTTTGTTTTCATATTTTCTGTAGCGTATAGGTATGACTTAAGCTATTAATTAAAAAATTGCTTAACTGGCTTAATTTCATTACAGGTATATTTTAACCAAAACAGATTAAGTCTCAAAAGTCTTAATTAAACGATAAGAATAATTGACCAAATTTAATATTTAAATCATTTTGTTTTTAAATCATTTTCATTAACTCAAATTAAATGGATTTTTGGGTCTCAGAATTGTTTTAAAATTAAAAATGCGTTAGTGAAAAACTATCATTTATACTTAAGGATGACATATGACAGCACTTTTCATATGATAATTACACTTTCTGAACTGCTACATTTGAATTAAAAGTAAAGTTACAAAATAAACAATTTCTTCTTCAATTTTATAAAAAAAAATCGTCGTGACAAACTGAAAACTAGTTTTAAAACTTTCATTAAATGAAATTGATTCTTTATTTTATCGTTCAAAATTACATAACTTTAAACAGGTTTTTTTTCTTTTTTTCAAAAAATATGTATATAATTTTGCCGGCTTTCTTTTTATATGAATGAACAAAAGTTTGAACTAAAATTATAGTTTCCACAAAAAAGCAAAAAATAACAAGTTTTTTTTTTTTTAAAATTTCCTTATTAATTTGCTTACTTCCGCAGCACCGGTTCTTATTTATTCTTTATGATTTTGAATTTAAATAAGATTATGTTAATTTCGAAAAAAAAAATTGTTCTTTTTGCTTAACCGAACCGTCCACCAACGGTAATTGTAGTTTTGCACACTCTCTAATCTAATATATTTTATTAAAATATCTATATACATAAACAGTTTCTAAGCAATTTCCGAATTTTGCAAACAAGATTATTTAATTTAAATATAATATATTTATAAAGAAATATTTTATTTATATATTGGGGGAAGGGAAATTACTTAAATTCAGTCGTACAGTACGACAGAAATAAAACAGACAACCATACTAAAACTATACTGAAAGGACACTGATCAATTGTTAACTTGCGGCAATACTAGTCATCCCATTCAACCAATCATGACGCAGTGGGTCAATTGAAGAACATGCGGACTAGTTATTCCATTCAACAATTCAACCGATCATGAGGTAGTTGTAGTATAACCTATACTACAACTTGAAGTTTCCAGAAAGGATACACTTGGCGAGTGTTAACTCAACAGCCTTTGCGATTATGCGGCTAAGAAACTTAAATATTCCGTACGGTTTCTGAATGCCATGAGCTATAAGAAAAAGTAACTATCTTGGCCAAGCCAGGTAGTCAAGTAAGTGATAGCAAACCGGTACGAAAGGCGCCACATAAACCAACCAATGTTAATTGAAAATTAGACAAAAAGGATTTTAATAAGAAATCAGGAAGCAAATGTGCTTTGGCTTTCTTGTAGAAAGTTTAATTGTGTAACACATTTAAAAGAAAAATATGCAGTGAAAATTTAAACATATGAGAAAGTAATTAATTATGTAATTAACTATCTATAATAATAGTTGTCGGTGACAATAATGCCGATGATAGCTTAAATCTTAGGTCTTCGCCAAATAAATGAATTATTATTACTGCAAAAGTTATTAATTACGAAAAAATAACTCATTCGCCAAAATCTTGGTTAAAATTCCGTATAAAAAAACTGTGCCGGATTCGGAAAGCAACAAAATTACAAATTTTGACAAACTTGGCAAAAACATTTAAAAGTGTGAATAAATTTAATTCGCTTAATTACGAGTAAAATTTCTCACACTTTTAAACGATTTCGATTTCGATATATTTCTGGAAATCCTTAAATTACTTTTAGATAATCAGTAAATAACGACACATTATATTATTATATACTCGAAATTCAGGAATTTCTACTCTTAAAGAAGCCGGCAGGTGATTTAGATACGACGTATAGGTATGTCAAAATTACGCGCAATCAATTATCTACCTAAAATATCTTCAAACTGGATGTAAATTTCCATTAAATTTCTTAATTTAATATATTTCATAATAATTTTTCCTTTTCACAAACTAAATAGTGATTCTGATTACATACTAAAAATTGAGTTATCAATTCTTGTTTTTAAGGGTTAAGTACTAATATTAAAAGTTTAAATTTTCCAATGTTAAACCAAATTTTATACAATAATTTATACTTTGCCATTCATAATATTTTTATGTAATAAAAAAATATTTATGTAATAAAATTGAATATTAAAGAACCTAAATAAATAATTTAATTTTGTAATATTGAAAATAATTAATATCATAAAATAATTCTTTATGCTCTAATAATACAAAATACTTGGAAATTTATTGTAGTAATTTTCCAAAGAAACAAACTTCCAAAAAATTACGGATTGACATTACAAAATAAAATATTAAATTACATAATTTTCTTTAAAGCTTTCGCTTTTTTTAACTACAAAATTTTGTTGACATCTTAAAGAGTTTTTCGTCATAGTATCTTTCTAAGCTTATATAATTTTTGTAGGATTTTCTGTGTCAATTTTATGAATCATAATAATTAGACTGAAGAAAAAAAATTTATTTAACCTTTTTCTATTATTTAAATATCATCAAAAATAAGGATAAAAGTCAAGGGTTCCGAGATTATCATTTATGTTCAACTTGCTTGAAAAAACTAGCTAGTATATGGACAATTGCCAAGAAATTAATTTCTAGGGTGTATATTTAAAGCTTTAATATTTAAAATGCAGGACCGGCGCCATTAATTTCATCCATGCATGATAATTTTTTGCATCACTTTTAAAAAACATTTCTATAAATTTGTAATCAGGATTTTCTATATTGATCGTGGCACATCAACTTCGGGTACAAAGGTTTGGTTATATTGATTACAAAATTATATAATCGTCGATGAAGATGTGAAACCTCGTAAGTAGCAAAAGTAAAATTTTAAAAAAAGAAAGAAAAAACTAAATTAAACATGGTCATATACAATTAAATCTGCGTAACACAGACTGCGTATGGGCAGTTTAATTTGCACTCACAAACTATATGTCAAAAATTGTTGTTTTTTTTAATTAAATTTAAAAAGGCTCCTTCCAGATTATATTTTCGTTAAATATACCCTACACCGAATATTACTGAATAATTATTTTTAGAAAAATTACAACTTACGAGGTTTCAAATTTTTATCCGATTTAGAAAGAAAATAGTGTAAGAACGAAATTCGTAGATGTAATTAAGAGTAAAACGATGGAAATGGTCGAACTTGGCCAGTCTATTTGATAATCGATGTACCATAAACTGTACTCTGAATGGATACAAAATGAAGAGAAAAGAAAAGTAGGAAAACAACTAAAACGTTACAGAGACGATTTACAACAATTATATGGAAATTGGGAACAGACTGACAGAAATAAAACAACTTGGCGGTTAATTATTATAGTATTAAATAATTTTTACATTTGAATTATGAAAACCATCACTTTAATTGAAATAATTAAATAAAATTAATTGTTACAGTATAACTAAAATCAAAGATGTTAGTTAGAATACATCACATAAATCTTAATGAAATTTTGAATTAAAAATAATAAGGCTAAAGAAAACTTTTAATAATATAATAAATAAAAAAGAAAATATTATGATTTTTATTAATATTAGATAATTTTGATTTTGGCTTCTCATTTATGAAGGGGAACAAAGGTTGGTAATGACCCTAACGTTTACTCTGATAAAATCTAGGTAAATCCTTCTGAACCAACAATTTTATTTATGAAATTGTTGGTGGTGCATCTTGCATCATTTACTTGTTACGGACCTGCATTTTAAAAGCATTTAAAAATAAAAATAAACTTTTTAAATGACGCCACAAATATTTTAAACAGCTATTTAGTGTAGGTATGCCGAATATTTTTTAATGTCGAAATTTTTAATATACATAATTTAATATTTAAATTATATATTAAAAATTTTTAATGATTATTTAACGTTTATAGATACAATCCAAATTATAATTACACAATTATAATTAAAATTATTTTACCAATTAATTATAGAATTGTAATGGATATTTTACTATCTACTAATAGTATTTATTCAATTTTATATTATTCAAAATTGTGAAATCAAGAAGGATAACATTTTCTTAATTAATATTTTTTCAATTAATATTTAAAATTATTATAAAAATATTGATTTTTTTTTAATGTTGTATAATTTAATTGATAATTAATTTAAAATAAATAACGATTTTTTTTTTTGTATTATTAATTGACAATTTAAATCAATATAAACAAAAATATTAATTAGTAAAATTGATGAAATTGTAAATTGATTTATTATATAGAAAAAAATTTAAACGAAATAAAAATTATATATTTTGATTGAATAATTTCAATCTATAAATAAATCATTAATCAATTATAGTGATCAAATAAAATAATAACAGAGCTGGACTGTGGCGTAAAAAGGATACGATGGAATCATAATAAGTTGTTGGCGTTCTAGTTGGTTACTATATGCGACAACTAAAAAGTTCTTAAGCTTGATTCACATATCCAGAGAAAACCCATAACATTCGGCAAATGCGGCGACAGCTTTTTTTTAGCAATTTATTCTTGTGATGGTTTTCAGCCATTTTTGATTAATTTTGACTAAGTATTTTTGACATTTCGTGAAATATAAATAAACAAAATATTTTTTATAAACAAATTTCATAGTGGCGCATCTGAAACGGAAAAGATAAAATTAAACAAACATTTCGCCGTGTCAGAATTTCGTCGCAAAGGAGACTTCTGATTGATGAGAATCTAATGTCACGGTTTTTCGGCGAATGTGTAAATTAAGATTTACTTAAGAAAGTTTTAACTTCTTAAAAATATTTTAACAAATTAATATCGTTATGTGAGGTGTTGACGCTGTGCTACCAAGCATTAGACATTGTCCTCACCGCTCATAGCGACACTCTGTACGTTACCTTCAACATAATATTATAATTTTATAATGGGCGTGAAGGTATTCGAAGATACTAATGCTAGAACCAATAAAAAGCGAGTAATAGTACTCCTAGTAGGAAGAAGCACAGAAGAATGACAGCATTCCTTTACTGTTCACTGTAATTAAAAAAAAAAGAAGATATATATACACAATACAATTGGATTGGTAGCATACAATGATGTGTCAATTGCGTCACAACGGGGATAAAATGGCGAAATTGTGCAGCTATAAAGCGTTCACGTCTTTAGCACTAATTTACCGCCCAACTATTAGTTCATGTACAACTAATAGTTGTAAAACCAAAATTTCTCAACTGATCCAAAAAAAATTAAATTACAATAATCGTAAAATATTTAAATAGATAATTTAAAATATTATAATAAAGAAATATTAAATAAATAAAATCATAATTTATTTTAGATTTTTAAATCCTCATCAATTTAAAAATTTGTTTTTCAAAAAATTAAATTATGCGCGAACATTTATTAAAATAGAATTTAATATTTTATTATTTTAATCTATTTTATTTTATATACTTAATTTCTAATGGTTTTTTATTATGTTTATTTAAAATGTTGTACTATGAAAATATGCCAAAATAATGTGATAAGTCCAGCTGCTGAACGTCAAGTTTTATGTCAAAATTGATAATGTCAAAAAAAATAAAATGAAAAGAAATTTTGAATTTTATATATTTCTATTTAAAATGAAAAATTGAGACATTTAGTTTGTATAACAAATTTTTCATATAATTTAACACATTCACAATGATTAATGTTTGGAGAAGATTTAATTAACTTTGTACAAAATAACGCAATTATCAGTGATTTTTTATAGCTTTGTGCCAACAAAATAAGTGTGTTAAGATTACAAAATTAAAAAAGTCAGCATGTTTATAAGAAAATTCATCATTGACACATTATTGCGATGGTTAGAAAAGGCTAATTTTGATTTTAAGACAAACGACGGCCAGAATAAATTATATATAGTAGGAAAAATGATATAATATCACTGACAATTTGAGGTGAACTAGAAAATAACTTAAAGCTTGGTTGATTATTTGAATATATAATTTTATTTAATGTAATGCTAGCTTCGAATAGGTTATCGCAATCACATTTTTTTAAAATTAATTTTTAATTTTAATTTGACATTTGTAATTGGTATTACAATTGATCTCAAGCAGAATAAGTTTTTAATTAAAAAACACTCATTCTAGTGTTTAATTAATCATTAGCTCCACATAGTGATAAATTTTAAAATGTCCTTCTCAATTTCTAACGCTTGCATAATGTAAAATAGAAGTTGAAACATATCAAAGAAAAGAAAAATTGTTCATAAAATTATTTGACATTACAAAGCGCCAGAGCGGAAAAGTTAAACTCGAACGAAATTTTCCGCAGGACATCACGTCACCGTTCACCACCAAGCAACGAGTTTAACATCTCTCATATATTTCTATATGTTTCAATTTTTCAGCTGGAGATACTCTGGTCGTTGCCACTGTACCGATGGCGCTATTACTTTGAAATGTCAAAAATAAAGTTGAACAATTGAAATAATCATGTTAAAAGAAAAATTGTTTATTAAATTAATATTTGACATTGGAAAGCGGCAGAACGGAAACGTTAAAATCGAATTATGTTGTCAGCAGAACTAAGCGTTAAAAAGTTTAACTAATCTCTTATATAGTTCTATATGGTTCAACTTTTCAAAGCAGCCAGGAGCGGTACAGCGGCAACGGTGAGTTTAGCTATGCAGGGTTTTGAATTATGTTAATTATAACAATTTGAAAATTTATAGTGTTTAAACATATCGGTAACAACTGGAAAAAGCCGTAAACAAAAAATTTTACTAAACACTTTCATTACAACAAATTTTTAATCAAATCCAACATTATTTGTATGCTGTTTATGTTTATGCTTCTTGTAAGGGTTGATAATAAATAATAATAAAAAAAAACCAATTATTTTCAATAACATAAACGAAACCATAAAAAGTCAAAATAAATAATAATAATTTAATATAAAGACGTCAACAAAATTATAATTAAATTTTGATTAAGTATTTTAAGTTATCAAGACTAAAAAAACGTTTATTTTGAAAATATTTAAGTAAATAATAAAAAATAAAAAACTTAAATAAAATTACTTGTCATCGTCCACATAACAAATCACAACAAATAATCGAAAAATTCGACGATGTTGGCGGTATGTATAGTTACAATGACCTAAAATCAAGGTCAAGTTTAATGTTGAGGTTAATTTAAAACAGTTGAAATAAAATTTCATTTTATATTAAATGAGAAATTCTTTATTTATTTATATATAGTACGTAAATTTATGTATTTTTGTAATGTTTAATTTAAAAATATAAATATATACAACATAAAATAAATATTGACGAACGCATAAATAAAATTAAATTATTCTTTCGTGTTATTACGTTGCCATCAAAATAATTTATGTTGCGAGGTAAATAATGTATCTTCTTTGGTAACTAAAATGTAGTTGTTTTCTTGATTTAACCAAATATTACTATTCGATTATTTATAATCAAAGCTTGTTTTTTACAATTTCTCTGACGATTACATTAATTTTTGTGAATCTTCTTCACAATTTATAAAATCAAAATGCATTCTAAATTCTAAATTTAGTTTAATTAGCATATATTTAAGCTGGATATCTTTCTTGTAGAATTCAAGGTTCAGAAACGGACAGACTAACCGAATTTCATTACATTGTGGCTTCGTTAAAAGCATTTGTTCACTTTCATATCAAAATTATTCATAGCGGACCAGAACAGAATCAAAAAATGTATCTTCTAAGCAAAATTCATCTAAATCGTATCGTAAATGATTTAAAAACGATAAATGAAATCATTTATAGCTCTTAAAAAGACTAATAAATGATTCACCGAAATAGATTCCCAAACGATTCACTAAAGAAGAATTTATTAACGATTCACTGAACCGGCTTAAAAGAAATTACCACCAAATTCAAGCAACTTCACTTTCATTCTAATTAACTGTCATGTGACTGGTTGGCTCGTAATTGATATAAGAACGATACTTCTAGTTCTAGTCTAGATTTCTATATACGTTATATATTCTCTAGACACTCTAGAGTCTAGTCTAGAGTATATATAACGTATATCGAAAACGATACTCAATGTTTACAGGGTTAAATATGCTAAATGTAATCTTGTAAATTTAATTTCTTTTCTGACCTAAATGCAACAGTTAATATAGAAAATAATTACATTTATATATAGAATGTATTCAGCAATCTCGTCATCCTCTTACATAGTCTACATCGGGATGACTGTACCAATATTCATTCCAAATTTTAGTTTAATATCTATTTTGTTGAGGTGAATTGGCTTTAATATAAGCTGCCGAATATTGGCTTCTATTAGTTAGCTGTATAATGTTTTCAATTGAAATATTAATTTTTTTTTCTTTACGTTTTTCCACGATACTTTCACAATATACAATTTTCAAAGGTGTTATTAGGTTAATCACAAAATCTAAAAATATATTTTAAGTTTCACAAAATTACATACAATTCGTTAAGGTGAACGCATGCCCTAATTTTAAATTATGATGAATTTTATTAAATTTTTTATTTGTAAAATTTCACAATTTCTAAAACTTTAATAATTTCGTATTCATTTTTGTGTATTTTTAGAATTATTTTGACTTTTTTTTTGAAATTTTTCTATTTATCGCGCGAATCTTAAATTGTAAATTTATATAAAAGCGAATTAAAAAAATTAAAAATAGTTCATAAAAAAAAAAATCTTTTAAGAGTTTATATTTTTTTAGAAGATTTTCTTTTTGATTTATTGGTCTTTTGATTTCAAAATATATTAGAAGATTAGAACCTAATAATGTAAAACATCTTTTAGAAATCAAAAAAAAAATTCTAATATTAAATTAAAAAAAAATGTTTGAATTAACAAATTTAACTGACATAAATAAAATATTTTTAATTAGTTATTTAATCACACAAAAATTCATCACGAATTTTATCATAAACTCTTAAAGTTTGCTGCTATTACGATATCATTCGACTTGCTAGATAACCCAACAATACTTATTCAAAGTTAGTTATTAGTTGAATCTTGAATTATATTTATATGAACCAAGTGTGAGCTACTCTTCGTAACTGTGATGTACATAATATAATAAATTGCAATTGATAGCTTCAGTGGGTCAATGCTAAATATACGTATCATATCAAAGTCATGTATCTTCTTAACTAAGGAACCTGAAACATGTTGCTGAAACATTTATTATAAGTAATTCATGTAAAATGTTTAATGAAACATTTAATAAATCGCAATGAATTTTCTTTTGACGAGTTTTCCGTAAATACTATTAAAACATTAGGAAACGGAACGGTTAATACCAAATGTTCTGGTGTGAACTAGTATGGATACAGAACATTTCATTATAAAGAACCATACTAAACACTTGAAGTGGTAAGTTGGTGGAAACAGATGAGTTAAAACCAGCCAATCATGATTCCATTCGTTAAGGATGCGGCTATAAGGAAATATAATTAACCTAATGACGGAGGAGTACAACATATATTTATAAGTCGATTTCGGATTATCCTCTTTACGGAATCAACAATATTTATATTATTTTTAATATTATATATTTATTTAATTTATAAAAGCAACAATTTATTTCAATTCAATGCCATTTTATTATTTTGATGAACATAATTGTACTTCAAAAAATCAATAATTCAATACGTTCTCAAATTATTGAAATTGCGAAAAATATTTACATAATGAAACGATAAGTCACAGCATAATACGAAAGTTTAAACTATTAAATCATATAAAAATTAATAAATCAAAATAAATAAATAATTTTCTTGTTAATCTAATTTTAATTATCACAAACAAATATCATTTTTTTTTTGTATATAGGAATTTCCGTGAATGTTATAGGAAAACACCATAAACAATGCATAAAAAACATAATTTACGTGTTCATTAATTATGACACAGTGTACATAATGAGATTTTTGCTTTTAATATGCCAATTTGATTTTATGTGTTCCATTAAAAAAAAAAAAAAAGTTTTATTATAAGATTTTTAACCTTGTTAAAAGCCATAATTGAAGTGTAAAAAAAAAATTACATAAAATGCTTCTCAGTTACAAAATGTATTTAGATAAATAGTTAGTTTCACTGTTTTTATATGAAGTAAATATTAGCAATGTCATACATAAAAATAGTGTTTAGTTTAATTATGTTATTATAAATATGATTATATAAAATATGTAATTATTGAGGAAGTAAATTCAATTATAAAACCTTTAAATGACATTTATTACTTAATATAAATTAATTTATTATAAATCTGAATTCCACAGGGACAATAAAATTCTTTGGTAATATTTTCAATATAAAATCGTCTAAAATTTAATTTTGAAAATTATTAGAAATTTATTTAAGTAATTTTGTTCTTAGGGGATGCTAAAAAGAAGGAACTTGCCCTGTATATAGAACAACCAGAAAAACAAAACAGAAAACCTCGTAAAATTATCACGTAGGACTGACGCAAGCCAGATTCAGACACTGCACTCTTGGTAACTATACTACTTTAACGAATTAAACGATATAATCATATATTTCTTTTACGGGATGGGATCGATCTAAAATAATATCATCTAAGCTAGGGCTAACGAGAATGTGTGGTACAGCAAAACTAAACTATTAGCGCTACTTGGAGTTCTCTTGACAGTATGCCACTAGAACCAACCAACCAATTTTTTTGTGAAACACATTTCAATTAATGATTATTAATATTTAGTTGTTAAAAAACAGATGTAAAATTTCTGTAATTCAAATTTAATTACATACTTAATCAATTTACTTCAAATTTTTCAAGCTAAATTGTTGTCCAGCTGAATTAAACTGAGTCAAATTATGCCAACAGAATTGTGAGCAGTGTAGTCGAATTGTTCTAATGGATTTATTACCCACTTTTTCGAATTTAGTATTACAAGGCAATATAAATAAATCAATTATTAAATAATTAATTGAGAAGTTGGGAAATATCAAACATTTATTATTTCTTTGGCCCATTAAGAATTCAACAATTTATGTGTCAAATATTTAATTTTAAATTTCTACAATTTTTTATAATCTTGTTTAATTTATATAAATAATATTTATCTATTTCAATTATCAGTTACATTAATATTTAATGGCATCTCAAGGAATTGTCTAAGAACTTTTTACATAATATAATCTAAAATAATTCAAATAATTTTTGTATATTTGGTTGGTTTGTTCATAAGGAGGAGGTGCCATCTCATATAAACCCTTTGTACACCCCCAAATTGATGGATCAATCTTATCAACTCATTCCACCTCCTTAACGAAAGTGATGAGGTTGGCAAATTTAATTTCATCCACTTCTATCAGATTATTTAGAAAGTAGCATTCTAAATGTCGTAAATCTTCTTAGTTGCAATGCAGAAAAATGACTGAGGAGGTGCTCCACGAATTCCTAATACTAAATCACATTTTAATTATGAAATAATTAGGCTATTCCAAAAATTGTAGACGATATACATAATTCCTTTCATCAATATGAAATAAAAATTATGCGTAGACTAAATTTTATCTTTATGAATTCTTTTTGACTTATTGTTTACAGTAAAATCTCTTTCTTCGTAACAAAAACTAATTTTTTTTTTTTGTGGAAATCTTTGTATAATTTGGAAAATTATAATTAAATTCGTAAGTTAAACAAAAAAAGAAAATTCTGACAAAGAAATTACGAGATAAAAGGATGAATAATCATGAAATTATTTTATTATAAATGTTTCTTAGTTCTATAAATTGAAATGTATTAAAGTATTAACGATTATTAAATGCCGGAAATTAATACGATAAAACACCATTTAAAATCTAAATTCACCTGATTCCGTAAATGAAACTGTAACATTGATATAAGCATAATAAATAATGGAAATACTTAATAAGAAATAATGACCCTGGGTTCGATTCGAGACAATTTTAAAATTACATTTTTCAAATAAATTATATATAGCAAAAAAGAAAAAATGTTACAATGTTTTGCAGTTTTCTCAATAACAAAATATTTTATTTATTTGTTTTTACTATATATATAAAAAATTATTGAAATTTCAAAATAAATTTATTAGTTGTATTTTCTAAATTTGGAAAATTATAACCAGGTGTAGAGTTTTCCTATATTTTAGAAAATTTGTTATATATTTGATATACAAAAAAAAATATAGGAAGTTTATTATACAGTAAAATAAAACAATAAAATTTAAAATTTAATGGTTTTACTTTAAATTAGCCTTTAGGAGGAGGAAAAATCGATTTAAATTTTTTGTTTCAGTTCGGTTGTAATATTACAATTTCATTTTACAGAAAATTTTCAATTTCAATTTCAAAAAAAATTGTTATGGTTCATATGACTAATACTTTTGTTAATTATCATTTACAATGAACAACAATTATTAAGTGATTCAATTCCAATTTAAGCTTGATATGCAAATGTATCGATCAGGTTACAATGTATCGATATATTTTGTATGGAAAATTGATTGAAATCGAAGAATTTGGAATGATTGAACTTTTATGAATCCAAACTGAAGAAAATGATAAGAGAATTGAAATATGACAGTTTAAAAAAAATTATGTTTAATGACGAACATTTGCTGATAAACTTGGTAATGCCATTTCTTGACCAACATGGAGGAGACGGGTAATTTAAAACCAGCTAGACTAATTCCGTTCATGAGAGAGATGATTTGGAATGATGTGTACAATAAACAAAACATCAAACTGACAAATTAAATCGATTACAATCGATAACTAATGTGTTCAGTCTACTTAACCAGTTGAATGTACAAATTCGATTCGAAATTGAACTAATCCAAATATTGTATCCCAAGATTTTCAATCAAGATCAATTTTAAATTTTAGTGACATTTCTAGTTTCAATGATTTATCATTAAATTAAAAAAAATCAAATCCAAGTATACAATTTTCAGGATAATTGATAATTGATTTTACCATATTAACCATAAAAAAGGACGATCAATTTTTAAATGTCAATAATAATATTTAAGATTTTAATTAAAAAATTTCTATTTAATTAATTTTCATTTCTTAGTGTTCTTATTTTCATTTTTTAATTTAATTAAATTTTATTGTAAATTTATTAAGGACATCAAGGCTAAAAGAACACGATAGAAAATTTTTAATTTATATTCTGATGAAGTGTTTATTAGTGACCACAATTCATTCACACAAGAAACACGAGAATGAATTTTTTTATTAATAGATTTAAATTAAATTAAGTTTACAAAAAACATTTTTTTTTTTTAGAATTATTGTTTGTTATGACATCAAATCCTAAAAACACTGAAATAACTTTTATACACTGTTAAGAAAATGAATAGATTTTACTAGCTTAATAGTTAATTGTAATGTTGCCCATACATTGTACAACCTAGTTGGCAATATTTCTTCCGATTTCTCAGCCGTCAAAAAGCTTGTCAACTTGTTGTCGAAGATTTATAATTTTGCGATATTAAAATAGTATTTCATTAAGTTGACAAGTTAAAGAAATTTTTAAAAAGTTAATTTCGTGTAATTTCTTTATTTTTAACTATCTTGACGCTGATGGTTGGTTGGTTGGTTTAAGTGGCGAGTCCCAGCAGCTTGCCCGGCGACTCCAATTAGCGCAAATGCACCGTTTTGTTACCACTCATACTCTTGAAACCGGCTTGGTTACGCGGTGGAAAAAGGGTTTCCACCACTTGACGCTGAAAGTCGAAAGAAATTTAAATCATCGTACCGTCAAACGTTATACACGTTTAGAATTGAATATTCGAATAGTAAATATAAAAATGATTAACGAAATCTATGAGGACAAAGTTTATTACTTGCAATTCTGGTGAGATATTCAATTAAGAATTTACTTCCTTCTGCTGGACGGAGGACGACGACAGAGTATATAATAAACGTCTTTCGTTTTGACTATATGAAAATTCGTTAATAATATTAATAAACTGTCAATACTTCAAATATGAATATTACTAATTTAGAAAATTTTTATATTATTTTACTAAATTTATGACGAATTCTTTATTTTTTAACAGTGTATTCATCCAAATAACCTACATATATTTTTTTTTATATTATTTCCGTAAACATATTTTCAATTAAATTATAATCCTCTTTTCTAACACTAAACTATAAATAATATTTTCAATTTAAATCATTTGATAATTTAATATTAAATTATTATTACATATAAAATTTTTAGTTTAATGCACTTTAAAGTAACTGAACTGGAATCTAAAAGCTATTAAGTATTATTATGACGACAAGCGATAACGCCAGAAGCCAGGGTAGTGACACAATAAAATGTAAAAAAAAAAATTTATATATTTTTATAATGTTGATAAGCGTTTTTGCTAAGTTTTCAATAATTCTTATTAAAGTATAATTTTAGAGGTTAAAAATTATTGATTTACTATATGAAATAATTTATCATAAGCATAACGAATTTCATATTGACTTTTCCATTTTAATGAGTTGTTAATTAATTTAATTAAATAGAACATACATTAATGCTTTATCATTTTTTAGCAAAGTTAATAAAAAAAAAATTGATTTTTTATAATTATATTATTGAAAATAATAATTATAAAATAAAAATCTAATTAATTTTTTGAACTATCGACGAATTTTATAAGAAGTCTAGGTTAAAAAAATGTTGTAAATTATGTAAATTTGATTACGTTAATAACTTACAAAAATAATTGAAAATATTTGTATATGTATCTATAAAAATTACATTATTATAAATTTATGTAACATCAAATTTTTTGCATAATTTTGTTTTTCTGCAAAAAAACCAATTAAAATTTTATTCATGATTTAATATATTAAATAGTTATATATAAATATAATAAAATGAAATTAATGTTTTTAAAAAATAATATAAATTTATCAAAAAAAAACTAGCAGTTAAACAACTAGTTATAAAATATTAATTGTACTTACTATATAAATAGAGATTAGTGAAGTGCAACGAAATGGAAATTTTTATTATCGTATATATTTCATTATAATGCAGCATTAAATTGGAATAAAATTGCAATTTTGTAATATTAAATTTAATCATTTTATTATATAAATATTAAATTAGCACATTATAACCTAATTTAAAAATGTAAATATATATTTCATAATTGTCATAAATATAAATTGAACAGAAGAAAATTGATAATTTAGTGAAAGTTTTATATCATTTTTCATTTAGTTTTCGTATATAGTGAAGTTATTTGAATGAAAATCACAAATTAATGAAATTTTAAATTAAGGATTTGTATACTTAATTGCTTCTCCCGAGACTGTTGATATTAGGTATAATGATATTTGTTTTTTGTTCGTTATTGAGAGCTGTCAAAACAAGGATAATGTTATACACGCTAGCAGAACATTTATATTTGAATCTTTAAGTACTGATATTTTTACGTACGTAATGTAAGTAGAACACTGGAAATATTGAGTTGGACTTGGAATATATTCTATAATTTGTTGTGAATCATTTAATAATTCACTGTCAACAAATTTTCAAATGTCACCCCTTGAAATCGTACATAAAATCAATCAGATTCGTTTTAAAATTGGTTACCGAACTTACAGGTTAGCAAATGAATCATTATTAAAAACAGGACTAAATTAAAAACATAATTACTTTAAACAGTAATGGAAATAAATAAATGAGTATAAATTTTTAGGGTTATATTGAATATTAACAATATATAATATATGAAAAATCCATTTTGCAATTTGTAAAAATCTTGCTTGATCAAATTTAGACACATAACTTCAATTTTTATTCGGGAAATATAGGAAGCATAAAAATGAAAATGTATTGTAAAATAAAAATAATGATCATAAAGATGCAATTTAAATGTGGAAAGCGTAAAAGTAGTGATTATATTGCGTGACATTTACATAAACAAGTTTAGGAATGTACAATCTACAATGTAAGCCAACGAAGTAATCGAGTATAAAATTTAATTATTTTTAATAATATCTGATTTAATTAAAAGAAATTTTTATATTTAAGTTTATTTTTTATTTGGAAGAGAAAAATGAAAGAAACTGCAAGGAAAAAGGACAATGAGTTACGAATTTGCATCAGAAATGTTTGTATATGTAATTTATTAAGAATTTTTTAAATGTCACGACACATAAGACATAATAATCGTTATATTATAATATAAACGATTTTAAGTCACAAAAAATGTCACAGAACCCCTGATTATATCATATTTAAAAAAAATAATGTTTTAGAGATGGTACAGATAATTTAGACCGATCGCGTCAATTGTTTCTAGTTCATCAGCAAAAACCAGTGACTTCACGTACCCCCACAGAAAATAATCGAGGTGTCAAATCGCACGACCGTGGAGACAAATTGAGAGATCCATTTCTCGAAATCATTTGATATATCGCGAAATTGTGATTTCAATAAATCGAAATCTTGTAGAAGTTATTAAAAATATTAAATGGAAAGAAATTGCTGTAACATTAGGAGCAACCGCTAAATAATTATTTACAATGTTTTTAATATTATAGATCAGCTGATTAAAATCGACTGTTTTATGTCATTAACGCAAAAACACAATTTTGAGAGTACCTACAACGCCGTTGTGAATGTTGTGTTATAACTTCTTATAGCGTGTTGTCGTTGTGAATGTTGAGAGTAACTGGGGGGTAAAATTTGTTCATTTTTATGTGGCTTCTTTCTTTTAAAAATAATTATATTCTCAAATTAATAATTTTCTTTGCAGGATTTATTTAAAATTCAGTCATTATTATGTCATTATTTTGCAATTCAATTCAAATTTCTTTCAGTAAATTTTATCTTTATAAGTTATACGATTTTTATTAATGAATATTCCATAAGAATCTATATAATTACGAATTACGTATACGTCTCTCATGTAACCAACAGAATTTCTTTCAAATAGTAATCACGTTCATGAAAACTGTTTTTGAAAACATGAAAAGAAAACAAAACTTTCAATTTTCTAGCATGAAATTTATGACATACATATATAAGTAAAGTAATAACATTTTCTTAGGTAAGAAAACGTGTTTCATAAGATTTTTATTACCATAGTTCATATAATACTCTGACGTTGTTGTAAGGTTTTATCAAATTAATATCATATCAAATTAATTTACAAATTTTTCCACGTGTGTCATTTTAAATTTATATGTCATTTATCTACCCACTTTCAATTGATAACACGTTTTATTGTCAGTGTTTTTTTTCTTTTTGTTTGTTAAGTATAATTTAAGAATTTTAAAAAGGAAACACATTTTTAAAGCATGTGCCATTTTTGCGGAAGTGGTTTAGGTATAACAAAAAAAGGATACTAATAAAATAATTTTTATTAAATTCATTAAGTTTAAACAAAATTAACCCGGGTCTCAACGAAAGTTACGTAGTTGCAATAATTAGAACGTGCGTTAATACTAGGCAGTCTCAAAGTTTGAATTATGCGTTACACATGAAATATGTGAAATATTAATTTATAATTCCGATTTATAGCTTATCGTAGAATACGTTGAACTGCATCTGCGTTGCTTCCTTTACGACTAACTGGATTCACACAGTGTCAACGTCAACGCGCCGTATTTGTATTTTAAATTATATTGTATGCGTTGAAATTAACTTTTTAAAGTTGCTGTTTCCTTACTTTTCTGTCAAATTGATGCTATACTTAATGATATTTTTTAATTTAAAAGAAGTGTTCTACTACTTTTTTACTAACGTTGCAAATACGTTTTTGTGTCAAAGTCGTAGTATTCCAACTTGAATATAACAATATTTCTAGTGTACCGTCATAGTCAACGTTAACAATTGTAGTTACTTAGGTATTAAAGTTGGAATTACCACCGAAACAGTAACGTTTACACAACAGAGTATTTTACACGTTGTCAACGTCACGGTAATGGTGGTAAATTCCAACTTTAATTTTGATATTTCCGTATTCTTTGTTTGTAATTCCTTTACAGAAACAAATTCCATTTAAAGGCTTTGTCAACATTTTTCTAGAAATTTAAAATTTTAGTAAATCCCCGCAAAAACAAAGTGATGAACAAAAAAAGAACACAAAATTTAAAATCCCGGAAAAGAACAAAAAAAAAAAAATGGTTCATTGAATTTCTGAGAAAAATTAACAAACAAAAATTACAAAAAGAACATCAATAAATGAACAATAAAAATGAATCTACCTAAATTTGAACAAGGGGACTTTATGATTCTTGGCATTATCATACAATTTTTATGTATTTACTATTGTTGATTATAATTTTTCAGGGTCAAAAATATCTTAATTTATGGATAGAAAATGTTTAATTTAATGATTTAACACCTGCAACGAGACAAGACATCAAATTCTTAATATGTTAGGGGGTTTAAATAAACAAAATATTTTTATTTCCTGTTGTTTTGTGTTTGTTCCGACATAAAACTTTCATTGATTATAATAAATATTTATTAAATTGCAATCAATTTTTTATAGTTTAAAAAATTTATACTATTCCAGAAATTGAAATTATTTGATTGATTTAAAATTAGTGCAACAATGTTAAAATATCATGACAGTGTCAAAAAAATATTATTTATGGTGACAGTTAGTTGACAAATGTATTTTAAATATGAAATTAAATAAAAAGAAAACAAAATTAACAGGGGAGAGTGTTAAACAGGGTGTTATTACCTTAATGCTAATTGCTAATGTTTTAAATTTGGAATCCTAAAAGACCTAAACGTCTTATTGGATAAAATAGCCAGTAAAGTTGGGTGTCATTGATGTTGTTTTCTGTAGTAGGATATTTGAATAGCGGAAATATATAGGCAGTTTGTTCAGAATATCAGTGGATATTTGGTAGATATAGGTTTGATAACCTTGAAGAAGAATCATGAAAATTTTTAAATTTTTAAGATGAATAATTTTATAAGACTAAAATTCTTTCTTTTTTAAAATAAAAGCATATCCATGGGTGCAAAATAGTAGATCAGAGCTACTCAATGTAGCACTCTTTTTCCAAACTAACTAACTAATCATTCAGTGATCTGTCAAAAACATTAATACAAAACATCAATAAATATTTTTAAATGAAATAATTAACAAAACAAACTACAAAATTCTGTAATACAGGGTGGCCTAAAATTCACATGTATGATTTAGAACTTTATTTTAAATTTCAAGTATGACAAATAATTCACTATTCGATCTATTGGGCTCTTAAGAGTCCATTTTGCATAACAGCACGTAACGTTTGTGGCTATATCGCTCTGAATTCAGTTTCGTTGTTAGATTTTTTAGCTGCTCTTTGCTCTATACCCAGAGATTAATTTGCATTAATCCGGATCTTTGAGGAAGCCCTAGAGGAAATAAACAAACGCGATTAAATCGGATGCACCAATTAAATTAAATTTGGAATTTCTTAAAATAATTCGTTCTCCAAAAAGGAGGAAGATTGTGTTACGGGCCGTGTGTAAGGTGTGCGGTGGCACGACCCTACTGGTACGACATATTTTCAGTCATAGAACGTATAGAAAATTATTTATCATATCACGGTACCTGTCCCCAATAAATGTCACTTCATTATCAACTTCAGTTTCAACAAAAACTAAAATTCTATAATTTGAATAATTTTACATTTTCGCGTAAACAAGGTTCTATAAAGTTATTAAATTTTTACACCCTTGAGTGTTTTTTGGACCATCCTGTAGTTAAATTAAATATTTAACAAATTTATTTAAATATCTAAATTGTAGAAATTATTAAATTAATTAATCGTATAAATTTAATAAAAATCACAGACATTTTCTATCTTCTTCTATATGACATTAAATTGTTAGTAAAATAAATATTTAAACAGATGTTAAAAATTTTTAATATTGATTTGTCTTATAATAAATGTGCTAATTATTTACATTAAAAAATATTAAAAGAAAATTTCTAAATTAATCAAAAAATAAATAAATAAAATAAAACATAAAATAAAATATTCTGCCAAAATAATTAAAATTTATAAAAAATTTCATTTTTATTTCAATATTTTATGATTATTATAGTTAAATTAAAATTTATATTATTGAAATTGGCTCAATTTTTCTAATTTTTTTAATAATTTCGAAATAATAATTGGGAATTTTAATTAAACAATTAGATTAGAATTAGGAGTATGGTTAGAATTTACGACCATTAAGGCAGCGACTATATAAGATCCATTGTTGCACCACATTTCGTATTTAATTATAGTATAGAAAATTAAAATTCACAAATTTCACTAATTCTATAA
Source organism: Rhamphomyia laevipes (assembly GCA_963920725.1). NCBI lineage: Eukaryota > Metazoa > Arthropoda > Insecta > Diptera > Empididae > Rhamphomyia > Rhamphomyia laevipes. The sequence goes on from OY987257.1 coordinate 55,044,396, forward strand.
TATTTTTAAAGAGCAGCAATCAAATCCTCTGACTTAGGGAATATATTAGCCATTACTTGATACGATTATTCATTGCTTAAATCTTTTCACCACAAATTCTGTAAAGAGTTCGTAGTTGACAGCGAAAGATCAATCATTTTTGTGTAAATGTAAATCCTTTGAAGATTCAAATTTACCAGGACTTAGTAGCAGTTAGGATAGTAAATATAGTATCTTTGCAATAACGCTACATCCCAAATAGAATCTTGGTTTCCTTAAAGAGAATTTCGTAACATTTTATTCCAATTGGAGCTAATTAATTTTTTAGTGAAGAAAAAGTTTATTGCAACAAGCTAATAGCTTTTAATAAGGAAACATTTGTTGGCAGAAAATGGTCTCAACCTCAACCATTGCCTTGGAGATACTATCGCCTTGCCGCTATATCGCTGAACCACTTTGAATTGTTAAAAAAAGCGGCGAAAGTAGTACTTTCAGAATTAGCAATTATAAATATTAAAAATTTTATTACTGATACTTGAAAAGGTGACATCAATATCTCGTTCTGGAATTGCATCTGGGATATAAATACATCACAAACTACTACTGCGTTACCCTTAACTACAGCATAATGAATCGGATTCTAGTGAAGTAATTATAATTAATTATAATTATAACTAATTATAGTAGCATAAATTATTTATTCAAAGAAATTAATACCAGGTAAAAATATATAAACCTTTTTTTTAATATTTTCCGCATTGAACTATTCAGGAAATCTAAAAATTAGGGGACTTTATAGGTCAAGGATAAAATTCATATATAATACATATAACTATTAACCCTATTCTTAGGTATATATTTATTTTACCATTATATATTTAGGTCAAGACAAATTGTATTAACCTTCTTTAAAATTCTATAAAGAACAACAATGGTTGAAAGTTGAAATAGAAGTTTACGTATAAATAGACTCAAACATAAAATTTATAGCTATATAATAGACAGACATGAAAACTATTAATTAAGGAGTTAAAACAAATGGATTTTCAGGACGAGTATTATTAGATGTGTAGATATAAAATGTAGTGTATAGACAAAAAACAAAAGGCTTTATTAAAGAATTCTCAAGAATACAAGTAAAATTGAAGAATGAAAACAAATTTTTTATATAGGTTATTAGTTAAAATGAGCTAGTGAACTAGAAAATTTCTGTTAATTTCTTTATATTATTTTTATTTATTTAATCGGTCAAAAAATTGAAAGCTATAATGTCAAAATGTCAAAATTAAATCAATAATTTGAGAATAATAGTAATCAAAAATACTGTAAACTGTAATGTAATTGCACAGGAGCACAACAGATTGGTTTGAGTTAGAGTGCAAATATGTTACTGGTACAAATTGGTGTAATGGTGTTTTCCTGGTTAAATGTGTGTCTATCTTAAACACTCTCTAAAACAGTGTTTAAATACTGGCATTTTCGCTATCACTATCTGCTTATTGTTTTATGTAAACTCTTAATGTCTTCAACGAAGACAGCGTTGTGGCTATTCTTGAGTCGTTGAGGCTTAAAGCCAGTGAAAGTCAGTGATAGTGACATAGTAGTATGTAAAAAGTACGTAAACACTGAGGAAGATATACAGTGTGTTGATACTTTGTAAGATACAGTGTTGTTTAAATACCTTCAGAGTAATATAACTTCAAACAAATATTAATTCATAAATTGATCCGATGTATAGAATAACGAAATTGGTTTTATTTCAAAGCCAATTAATTAGCCTCTTTTTGAGGTTATATATTACAAGTCGCATTTTGAGTTAGATATTTGTATTCAAAGTAAATATATGAAAATATAATTGTGCTGTTTCGACTGTTTTTTTTTCTTCTTATTATTATCATTTTTACCTAGACCTTACAGTTGGCTTTGTATAATGCCTTCAAAAATAGTGATTGAAAATAGAATCCTCCAGACAAAAATTCATTTAACAAAAATAAAAGTACTTGTTGAAAATGCTAAACAAACCTTGTTGTAATTCATCTCAAGTCAATATTATTCAGTCATAAAAAAAATGTTAACCATATTTGGTAGCATTAAAATTGCGGTATCATTTACTTTTATACAATAATAAGTACCTACTTTCCATAAATTATTTTTTCATGTCTGGTTTTTAATTGCGTGACTAGAAATCAGGAATTTTATATAATTTTTTTTTTGTTCAGAATCAAATCATTAAAAATGAGTCAACCAGAATTATTAAGTTAAAATATTAAGAGGTTAAATAATTAGTAAATTAACTAATAAATATGAAAATTTTGGCGAATAAATACTGAGTTAAAAACCTAATTTGCAGTCAATTCTTTATAAAGAGATTAACCTACAAGTTTAGGTAATGTTTTATGAAATATTTTAGGTTTCTATGTTTTATTTATCGAATTGAACTCGAGTTAATGTTGCTATTAACGTTGAATTATAATTGAACTCGAGTTAACGTTGAATTCTAATTGAACTCGAGGTAACGTTGCCGTTAACGTTGAATTCGAATTGAACTCGAGGTAACGTTGCCGTTAACGTGGAATTCGAATTAAACTCGAGGTAACGTTGACGTTAACGTTCAATTTGAATTGAACTCGAGTTAATGTTGGTCAAGATTTTATTGAAATGTTTTTGTGTCTGATTTTTCAAACTCAATGATAACTCTATCCCAAACTACCAAACTCTGGTGTCTGAGAAATGTTTCAAGGGACAAAGATGCCACAAAATTTATCATTTTAATTGTTTCTTGTAATTTATATTATATAGAAAAAACTTTTAACTTGTCTTTAACTGCACAAATAAGAGACCATTAACCGTACAAGTTAACGACCTTGTGTTGCAGACTTTTCTTAACTATGCAGACACTACTTTTTTTATGAGAATCTTCCTACAATTTTTTCGTTTTATCATTAAAATTTTCTTTCATCTTTTCGCATGTTTTTATTTTTGTATTTATTAACAAAAATTTCTTTTAAACTTTCAAAAAAAAATAATGATAAATTATATTTCCTTAACTTATTTCATATTTATTTTTATATATATATTTTTTTCGTCCGAAAATTATTGTAATTTATGTATTAAAAAAAATAATTACTTCCTGGATTATACAAAAAAAAATACCATTTAATTTAATAAAAATAAGTGTACAAAAATAAATAAAGGACTCACCTTTATGTAAAATAATTTTTAAAAATTAATATTATTAATATCAATTACAAGATAATTTTTCATCGAAATTTCTTAATTTTGACAATCTAGAAAATATATATTAAAAATGGAAGGCAGTTAAAAGGATTTTCATGGAATCGTACTAACAATTTTGCTTCAGGATTTGTTAGTTTAAAACTTGTAAAACTTTTATGCAATTAATTGATTGCTTGATTCTATGAAGGGACTCGCTTTTTGACTAATGCAACGATTGATGACTGAGTTAATAACTCTGTCGATCGAAACAGAGAACTGGTTTAATGCAGTTCGTTCATGTAGTGTGAACCAAAACATTTGCGTCGTTGATGCATAAGACAAAGGACAGTGATACAAAATATGTTCAATCGTCTCGTGTTCATCTCAGCATCCTCTACATATATTTCATTCGAACGGATTCGGTTCGGTCAGTAAAGTTCCTTTTGTATGTAAAATCAATTAAGTGAACTTGGTACGATTGAAATCGATTCGGATAATATTTAAGCATAATCGATTGTCTACTGTACGAATCAATTCGAAAGTGAACTGATTGCCAAAACCTTACACTCATTTTTGCAGCTATTTATCATTTCAATTTTCATTAAATTAATTGAAAGTATAAAAGATCATAATAATTTTTCTTTATTTTAGTTTTTCTTTATCTTAAGTCAAAGGAAATCTAAAAAAAAAATTCTCAAAAATTTTCTTTATCGAGACAAATATTAAAATTAAATCATTTTTATCAATGTTACTGGAACAATCTTGAAAATTTTAAATTATATTTTCCGTATAAATTTTATTTATTTCACTTTTCCGGAATTTGTTTGTTTAATTTTTTATATTTTTCTCATTTTATTATACAATATAAATTAAATTTATATTAATAAATTTTTCATAAAAGCGTGTTTAAACTACATGCAATTATTCGCACTTGAAAATATAATAAATATAATTTATATATAAATTCAATTTATTGTGACAAGTACTTTTATATATTTATTTTGTAAAATTATCAATAAGCTACTTTTTAAATGCGTATAACAACAATAAAGCTTAGAGGTCATAACGTTTGCTTATTGTATACGCCTTTGTTTATCAGTCAGTCATCCATATAGGAACGTTCTTAATGACCCCAAGATAATGAAATTTTTATGAGAAATTTTTTTATTAGAGTATGTTTGACATTCGATATTTCTAAAAGGTTCATTTTAATAAAGGTTAGTGGAAAATATATAGTAGATTTTAGAAATTATGCGTGCATGTTATATAACGTGCATTGACAAGGAAATGAATTGAATAATATAATAAAAAAATATATATTTAATAAAATATAATTAATTTTGTAATAGTATTTCTTTATTTGATAAATTTTGAAATTTGTATTAAATATACAATCCGGAAGTTTTTTAAAACTTCCTCTTCCTTTTTAGAGTATAAATTGGAGAAGAAAAGATTCAATTTTTAAAAAAGTTTTCTCTAAATATTCTAATAATTCTTAGTATTGTAGAATTGTTGATACAATATCTAATTAATTTTAATTATATAAGTAGGTCATTAATGATAATATTGGCACTAAGATTTCCACAGAATTATATGCTAAAAATCAATTTAACTTGAATAATTTATAATATTTTGTAAAATTAATTTGCCCTGTCAAATTGTAATTGATTCAAACGAAAAATTAAATGAGTCCTATTTAAAATATCACAACTCAAATTTAGTGTCAATAACTTTACAGGAAAATAATTTATTTCAAAAGTTTGATGATCTCTCTATTAACTAATTTTGAAAACCAGATGGGGAAATTGTCAAAAATAAAATTTACAAAAAGATGATCAATATGAAAATTAAGTGTAAAAAATATTGACAATTTTATTTTTAAAATGGGTCAAAATGTCAATAATCTTTATAGAGGTACAACTGATTGGGGGGAATTAACGAGCTGGAAGTAATATTGACTAAATTTCATGGGGAAACGATTTTTTTTTTTTTAAATTGATTGTAAAAGTGAAGTCATTTAGACACGACAATATTGGAATACTACTTAAAGAGGTCGTAACATTTGCAAATGATACTTAATCTATAATTACCATGGAATAAGTATATTAGAAAATTTTGTATATCGAGATTTCTGGGCGGTATTTCAGTTTTTAAACCCAAACTAGCAGAAGAATATTAATTTCCACAAGTTTGGTCCAAATAAATTAGAAAATTCAACCCAAAATATTTGGAGTTTAATTTCAATTTAAGAAACCGTAAATCTGACGGAAATATTGCCTAAAGATGAAAAAGTAATTCAATATAAATTATGAACTGAAATTCTTGGTCTGAATACATATGAAATAAAAAGGAATTGGACCTGATTTTGTCTATATTCGAATTTTCTGAAGAAGAGATTGTATAAAAAAAAAGGTCGATCATGTGTTTGGGTACAGCTTTTAATCTACTACATCCTCTGAATTTCCTAACTGACAGTAAATATAATCTAAGGGCACGTTCAAAGTGAAGCTATTAGTTGTGCTGAAGCTATGTTATGTTAGCAATATGCTCATATATGTATATTTAAATGAGTGTGCACAGAGTAGTGCTGAAGCTGTGCTATACTGGAAGCTATTAAACTCTTTCGTATACAGTTTTTCTGATGAGTTGCTGACCCATTTAAGTTTCATGTATTCGTAAGTATTTATTTTTTTAATAACAAATTGTACACATTATCGCGAAAGGTTTCGCAATTTCGATTTTTTTTTTAAATGGTATTTGAAGTGAAGATTTAATAACATTAGTTGTTCCATTGCAGGACCAAAAAAATAAAGATTACCACAATCTTCTGCTAATTGATAAAAAGTGTCAGGAAATTTCTATAGAATTAAAAGACGAAAGTAATGTAAATTAAACTATGCAACATAAAACAAAACTTTTCGCGTATCTAAAAGCTTTACTCTGAGCATTGCTCAAAACGTCAATCTGAACGTAAACAATTGCGTAAACCCACCTTAACTCAAATGAATTTTATTTAAATATAATTTTTTTAATATTTTTTCACCTTTTAAATTTAATTTAATTTCTAGTGCAGATAAAATAAATATAAATTTCAGAATATAAGAAAAAAAGTAAATATTTTTTTGTTATATTTTTAACCACCTCATACGCCAATCGGGGTTCCGCCATTTAGTCTCCTTAGCAAATAAAATAAAAATTATTATATATTTTTATTAAGTAAGTATATAAATGTATGTATGTATGTATATACATATACATATAAAAATCATTTATAAATAATACTTTATTTAAATATTTTTATAACAACGTGAAAAATATTGGCCTATTGCCAATTTCTATTTTCATTTTATATGTAAACTAAGCAACCTACTTGGGGGTCTTTTCTCTTCCTTGGAAAATTATACATTTTATTTCCCCCTCAATATATTTTTTTTTTTTTTTTTTTGTTTTTGTATTAAATTTTCTTTGTAGAATTTTTTCTTTCAATATCCACAAAAAAGAAAATTTCAAAAAAGAAAATTGCAAAATTATATTTCCTAATTTTCTTCTTTATATTTGACTGATGTGTGTAAAAAGAAAATGAAAATTTCTTAAGAAAAATATATTCGAAGATTTTTAAATTTTTAAAGATTTTTATTTTCTGAATATTCTTAAAATGGAAAAAGATTTTCACAATTCTATCTTAATTTAAAAAAAAAATCAATTTTTAACAAGGAAAATTGTTTTTAAAGATTGTGAAAAATATTTTTGATGGCCAAAGAAATTTTTTCACACAATTTTTTCAAAAAATTTTCAATAATTTGAAATTTTGTATTTTTGAAATCTAAAAGAATTTCAATTTTTTTTTATTATGATTTTAGAAGATATTAAGAAGTGGTTGCCAAATGGCGGCGAATGATATTAGATTTAATTTATTTTGTAAATATTTTTGAGAAAATAATAAATATAATAACGTGAAATATTAAATGTTTTATGACTCAAAAATTTTGTTTTGAAATATATATACATAAAATATTATTAAGTAAGTCAAATTGGTTAAATTTATCATTAAATTAACAAAAAAAAAAAAAAACATATAAGTTTGACCTCGATTCTTAAAAAATAAAAAAAAATTTGAGATTATCCAAATCTTAAATTTATTTATCTAATACCAAATTATATTCATAAAAAAATGTATCAAAGTACACCCTGTTTAAATGAAAAAAAAACACTCACTATACACCTTACAAACAAAAATTCAACAGCGGCGGGGTATAAGTTAATATCAGGTGGGGCTTATTTAATATATACTTAATACAATTTGTTTAAATTACACCTTCCTTAGTTATATTCGGTGGACTAGCTTAAATTGAATGGCAATCGATTACAGGAAAATTTATGGAAAATTAGAAATTTTGAATATTTGAATCAGCAAAAAAATTAAAAAAAAAACAATATAACATAAATTTATATTTAATATTAAAATATTTAATTATTAAAAAAATGTATTAATACAAGCTAAAAATACCGAATATATTTATAACTATGATTTAGCTATTAGCAAATTATATAGGATTCAAGTTTAATAATTCACACTTGATTTAGATATGATTTTGATTTAAAACCATTCAGGTATGATTTAGCTATTACAAAGTCATATCTGAGTCAGGCCATAAACGTAAGGCCATACTTGTTGGTGGTGCATATCTTTAATAAAATCATTTAGCGATCAGTCAGTCATATATCATAATGTATGATATGTTATGACGAATCATCTCATAGCTAGATCAGGTCTACTTTTCCCTAAGGGGTAGTTAAATTATCAATTATGACTCATCAGATATTGAAATATTTATTTTTCAGATGTTTGACAAACTTTACTGTACTGTGCTCACTCTCTTTGCTATATATAATTAATTTGTGTAAAAAAAGGGTGTGCTATGACCACCCTTTATTATATTGAATAAAAATATGCTATATATAACAAGAAAGTGTGAAGTTTATTAGTGTTCTCTAATTGCTTTGTATACTTATATATACTTGAAATTGAAAATAATTGAATAAATTACAACACTGAACTTCGGTTGGGTAGGGTCATAATAATTATTATCGGTCATGAATCACACAACAAATTTACACTAAGAATTAGTCACTTAAAGATCAAAATATTATCTTTAAATATACTTGTTTTTTATTTATAAAGTTAGGTAGTTATAATACGACTTTATAAGTCAGATTTAATTTATCTAATTTTTATATGAAACCTTAAACTTTTAAGTTAGAATTATCATTCTAACTGGAGCTATTGTTGCACTATATTTTTCAAAATACTATTTCAAAATATTGGAATTTGAATAATCAAATTTAGTTCTAGTATTGTAAATTATTTTTTTAAAAAAAAAAAAAAAACACTGTAAGTTAAAGCTACCACTTTAATCTATAACTAACTTTTAGTTTCTTAGTTTATAACAGTTTAAATCAAACTAAAATTCATTTTTTCTAATCATAGTATCTTAAAATAATGAAAGTATAATTTTGGTAAAATCATTCAAAATTTAAAGAGGTTAAAAAAGAGCTTTAATTATAATGATCTAAGCTTTTTTGTATTTATTATGTTTACTTCTTTTTGGGTCAATCAACTCAAAATTTCGAATTTAGTTAAAATGCCATGACCGAGTCATTATTAAAATTTAATGTGATTTTATTTGTGCCGTTCTTCTGTATTTCCTACAAATCTGATAATTATTTATATTTCGCAAAAACAAAATTTATTTCACATACCAGTATAAAAATTTTCGGTGGTTTTTGGTAGGGGAGGTCACGAACTTTTATTGATAATATTTAGGTTGAAAATGAATATTAGGAGGCAAATGTATAATGAGTTTTTGATAAATTATTGTTTTTGATAGAATTTGATGTATTTCATTATATTAGGTAACTTAGAATTTAGGTATGTAATTTAGGTCAGGAAATTTAATATTTATTTTTAAATTTCCTTTTCCAATTGGCTTCTAAACAGGCAATTTCCAGCTAACACGATATTGTGACATGTTTTGTGGATGGTTTTAGAAATCCAAAGTCTTACGATAATATGAAAAATATTCTAGCGCAGAAGATTAACCAACACAGAGCAAGAATGAACATATAAATAAGCGCCATCACCGTTCATAGTAACACTTTGTACGTAAGGCACATTCAGAGTGAAGCTATGAGCGGTGCTGAAGCTGGTGCTATGGTGGAAGCTTAGTATACGCTCACATATATTTAAATTACTGTGCACAGAGTGGAGTAAACCTGTTTGCTTAATGAAAGCTGATTTTGGAGCTCAATACTATTAAACTCTCCTGTACAGTTTTTGATGCTGAATAAAGCAATTGCACAGTCCACGTCGGAATTCATAATTTCGAAGTTTTTTTTTAAAAAATGGTAATTGAAAGTGAAGATTTAATAACATTAGTTTTTACAGAGTTCCTTGGTATGACCAAAGAAATAAAGATTACTACAATCTTCTGCTAATTGATAAAAATGGAGAGCAAATTTCTATAGAATTAAATAGACAATACAATACAAAACTCCTCGTATATTTAAAAGCCCTACTCGGTACACTCTACCCTTTGTGCATAGCACGACCAAGCACAGTTTCCAGAATAACACATCTTCAACACCGCTCATAGCCTCACTCTGAACGTGCTCTAAGAGTTTAATTGCTCCTAAGCTATGTAAAAATATATGGAGTAAGACTGTAACTAATAAAATGAATATGAATTTATGATTTTACCTATTTTTGCAACAAATGAATTTAATTTTGATAAGATTTTCGTTTTGGTGTATTATTTTAATTTTTGCAATATCCTCAAAAATTAATTAAAATAATTTGTATATTTTGTAATTTAAATTTTGCAAATAAAAAATAAAATTATGAAAAGTAATGATTTTTCTGTATATACCATAAAAACCGAAAATATTACATAATTTTTTGACCCCCAATTGAAATTTTATTTGTATATATTTTTCTGTTTTTGGAGATAAGCAAAATATAAATTTTTATTATACTTAATAATTGATTAGGCAACAATTTTGACAATCAAAACAATTGATTAACTTGGAATGGTCATCATTATTATATGGTACAAAATAATACGGTAATATTTGACCAGACCATAACTATACGCTTTAGTTGACATTAACCATGACCTAAAAATTCAATTTTTGTAAATTATTTATTATAAAATATAAAAAAATTTCCTGAAAAACAGATGACTAAAAATATACAATTTTTCATGGAGAAATGATATTATATTTAAATTTATATTAAAATGGAAATTTTATTATTAACTATACAATAATTTATACAAAATATAATTTAAATTTGACCTTATTTTAAAATATATTCTTATTAAATACTTTAAATCATAAATTTTGTATAAAATAATTTCAATTAAGGGGTGGGCAAGTACACGAACTAGAACTAATAAAAAAGTATATTTAAACTAAATTATGATACCATAGAAATATCATAAAATATCAATTCCATTTTCACCGAAATTTCATTATATAAATGGAATTAAGATTTCGAGAAGTAATCGAAACTGATTTATTTGGAATTAGTTTTTTGTCGAACTGTTGGAAATTGAATTATTAATTATATGACAGACTTAAGTATCTTTCGGCAGTTCTTAAGAAGTATTCAAAGAAATATTATTATTATAAATAAAACAACATTTGAGAACCAACAGTCAGAAACAATTTTCATAAGAATTTACTCTTTTGATAAATATATTTTCCCTTGAACATTTCTATTTATTTTCAAGAAAATCTCAAAAAAATTTCCCAATTTCTCAAGGATCTTAAAAATAAAAACCAATTTCAAAAATTTTTCTAATTCTCTGAAGTTTCATACAAAAAAAAAAACAAAATCTATTAATTTCTATATAAAATACTGTCAATCATTTTTTATTTCAAGGTTCTAAATATTAAATAATTCATAGCTATCGACACAACAATCATCAAAAACAAGAAAATATTAAATTTCTAATGTTAACAAAAAATTAATAACCGCCTGACTGCTGATGACCGGTTAGCAGCAGCACCGTTCAAATTATATAAAATGCATCAGCAAAAAAATAAAATTAAAAAAATATTTACCACAATTTGCATAATTAACACAATTTTTAATCACCGTTTATAAAATTGTGGAAATAATTAATTGCTATATGATTAAATAAGATTCAAATTCAAATAAATAAAAAATATTTTACGAGTTATTATAATAGTTAGAATAACTATAGTTGCAAATTGCAACGGACTGGGAGAGTCGAAATAATTTTACTTTAGATTTTCGAAAGTAGGAATTCCGAATGTATACAAAATTTTGTTTTGTAGTTGGCTTTTATTCCGAAATTTGTTGATGTAACCTTAAATATGTTCCTGCAACATTAAAATCGGATCCTAGTTTTGTAATTTGGTTTGAATCTGTAAAACTTGAAGTCGGTAGGTTCATGAATTAAAAAAAATTGCATTCTTGGTGTCTGAGACGATCTGAAATTTTTAATAAAATATAGTGTTCGTTACAAATCACCAGGGGTGCATTTACTAACAGGTAAGTGTAGGCAATTGCCTAGGGGTGCCATTCGAAATTGAGCTTTTAAGACAAAATAAATCAAAATTAAAGAAATTTATAATTAAAAGTAAAAATAAAAATTTCATTGCTTTTGTGAAATTTTGATTCAAAGAAGTGTTCTAAATGAAAGTATATTTCTTTAAATATGAACGTTCCATTAAAAATCGATCTGTAAAGCGTTGTACGAAAACTGGACGGAAATATTTAAAGCATTACAATTAAGTATAACTACAGTACTATTAGAAAAATTATACCATATCATCTTAAGTTAGAAGTCAATATTAACATTTAAGTATTAACATTTAAACGAATCGACTCGAATGACATTTAAGATATCAAATTTGGAGCGGTTGCCATTTAATGTCACTATATAATTTAAAATTACAATCAATAGGAATTGATTAATCCGATTGTTGTTGAGCAATATTGATTAAATGATTGAGTGAATTTATTGATTAAACATCAATTTTTTAAGAATTATATGGCATTTCAGTTATATTTTTTGACTATGGGGCTGCAAAAACACAAATGCGGCACTGCAAATCTCATAACTACGACTTATCTGCTGCAATCTAGGTTAGCACAATTTTTAATAGATTCATATAATTTTTTCCCTCAACAAGTTTTACATCATTTATAAATATTAATCGTTCTTCATGATTGAGTCTTGGTCAAAGTTTATTGGGATTTTCTTGTGTCTATTTTTATCATTGCTTCTTAAAATTCATTATTTTTTAAAATTTCATTAGTTTTCTTTATATAATTTGTTAATTTGTATATTTTATTAGACAAGACTACAAGTTTTAATAATGAAATAACCTTGAAACATAAATAAAACCATTAAAAAAAAATTTGATTATTTGTTATTTTCAATATATAAATAATCTTTAAAGTTAAAAATTAAATTTAAAATTTTTCAATTTTTTTAAATTGGGAGACATTTATAAAACAAAACTGTAAAAAAATATTCGACAAAAACTTGTCGTGTTTTTAGATTATAAATCTATTATGATTTTGATATGTTGCTCAAATAACATTGACCTCAGAAATTGGATCATGAAATTGAATCATTAATCATCAAAAAATGGTGTTTAAAAATAAAAAAAATTATAATTGAGGAGATTATTTGTTATTAAATTTTTGGATAGCTTGAATCATAAAAAGTGGAACAAATTTTAATTATTATAATATATAAATAATAATAAAAAAAATTATGAATTTTGGAGGATATATTTTACATCAAATTTTGCATAGTTATCTTTTGTTAGAATTTATATTATAACTTTACTTAGTGTAGAAATAAAGCTAGTTTTCAAGGCAGCTATAAAATTATTTAAATGTTTTGTAGTGTCTAGCAATTTTAAGAAAAGTTATGGACTGAAAATTTCCAAATTGTTAAAAATCATTTTGAGAAAAGAAATAATGTAAATTTGGTTTTAAAATCAAAAATTTCTTATATATGGGTGAATAATCTATAAGGGGACAATATGGATAAAAAAAAATTAATATTTATTTTATTGCAATATTTAATTCAAAATAATTTATTAAGGTTTCTAATTTAAAAAATAATTGAAACAGCTAGAAGATCACTCTAAATATTTATTATTAGCGATTTTATGCCATATTTTCGAAAATAGCTTCCAGGGGAAATGACAATAATTTCAGGGTAATGACATTTTACCTATACCTGTTAAAAGTTATTTAAACAAAAAGTTAAAAAGCACTAATTTTATGTTTTATAAGAAATATATTTTAGAAAAAAATTAAGAAATTCAATAACATAACAAAAAAAAATTTGTACTTTTTTATAATTCAACATATAAATATAACTTTTTTATAATTCAACATATACCTAAATATAATATAAAAATAATTTGTACTTTGTTTTTTAAAAATAATTCATTCACAGCACATATTATAGAAACATTAACAATATTATGTATATTTCATATATATAATATATATGTACTTAAATATTATGTGAAAGTTAATGCTTTTCTAACACATCAACTTCGATATGGAACTTATAGTTCACCCTATTTCCATGTAGCACAAGTTCTGGAGTTGGCAACACAGATATTATCTGTTTTTGTGGGATAAAAGAAACATCTTTTTCATCCAGCCTGAATAAACCTTTGTGACTGGTTCGTAGCACAGCAATTTGGATTTCATTATCCTCTGTAATGTCTTGGCAAACAGCAGCATATCTGTAAATTAATTAAATTTTAATTAAATTTTGATTATCAATAAAAAATGTAGTATACTAACCTATATTTTTTTGTATCTTTTAAGTTTAAGCCCTCGCCAATAAATTCCACTAATAGGAAAGTTCCATTTGTAACATTTTTTAGGGAACATTTTTCAGGTAATAATTCTTGACTTTCTTCTTCACTTGAGGAATAAACGTCGTGATATGATAGTGATTTGTAACCTTTTTCTATCGGTAAATTTAAAGATTCATTTGAACTGTTTAATTCTTGTATATCCGTTTCTTTTCGTTTCAAAACTCCCAGCTGATAGTGATCACAGTCATCAACGCAGTCAAAACAGCTTAGTGCTCGCATTTTTAAATTTTTATATTTTTGACCACCTACAATTTGATGTACCTTCATAGTACCAATAAAAGGAAAAATGTCATCTTCTACTTCTCTGGACATACATTCTATATCACTGCTACTTATTGAAAAGAACTGTACTCCGGGAATATTAACTTTCAATTTCTGGAATAATGTATTGTAATCTACCAAATCAACACCTTCTGAAACAATACGGTCAGCTATTCTTTTGCATGTTCCTCCAACTCCATCTGGTGCTCCTTTTCCATGTCCTGCTTCGGAATAATTCCATGAAAATTTATTCAACATGGGATAAAAAACTTTTAACTTCTTATCCAAAAAATTAAACATAGTTTTATTCCTATATTGAGTTGCTGGGCTATCACTTAAGAAGTGTAAAGTTGTAACAGATCCAATATCAGAAATATATCTCAAAATGGGTTTTAAGTGTGCCCATATTGCAAATACATTATGCAGCAATGATTCAGACATTGTGCAGAAACACTGCACTTGAATTTGGTCACCTGGTTTGGTATATACTACAACTGTATGCATTGTAATTTGTTTCCGTGAACCGCCGAAATGAAAACTTTGCGTTTCTTCTGAATATTTCATATTATAGTTTTCACTAAAATCCATGTGGATAATAGCTTCTTTCTCTGTGAGTCGCTCTTTTAATCTTTTCATTTCAATAAATTGATGCAGATTAGTACCTAAATATAGAATTTAAATTAAAAGATATAAATTGTTTATTATTTGTAACAACAATTATTTTACAGTAAACATTATAAGAAGAATAAAGCTTATAATAATAATAAAAAGTACCTTCATGATGCAAAAATAATGGTAAATATTTTTCAAATTGTAATATAATTTCTTTAATTTCACATTCTATTGTTTTTTTTTGGGTTTTAGAAACTGTTTTTAGCTTATTGCTACGCTTGTCAAAAATTTGTTCTTTTGTCGATGTCCATTTGAAATAAGATCCTGAATTTGTACCATCATAATTCATATAGGAAATCTTTAAAATTTCACACACCTGGCACATACGTAAAAGACATGTCGGTTGTTTTTTGCAGCAAACAGATTTAATAACTTCATTGATAGTTTTCTCTTTTAAGACATTATGACGAAATAATGATGTAACTAGAAATTCAAAATTTGCATGTGTAATACATTTGCAAGTATCCCGATCAGCAATCTGCATTCGCTTAATCCAAAACGGGCAGCATTTACAAAAGAATGCATAGGTTCTTTTTTCTGTAGGATGAATTTTTAAAAAAATTTCATGTAGATTTTTTAAGGTATCATTAAGAAAACGTTTTTGTTTAACAATGGTACCTCTTCGTACAAAATCTTTTTTACCAGGACAAACTCTACTATTTATATCTAATTCTAGAAAATTTTGCACCAATTCTCTGAAATTTTTATCTATTCTACTCTTACGATCATAATTTAATTCTCGTACATAGCTTAATCCTGCAGTTCTTTTGTAACTTAAAAACTGGACGCACTGCCGTTGAATTCGATACTTTTTAATTATTTTTCCGGAAACTATTTTTGTGAATATCTGTCTTGATCTATCTGATTTTGTTTTATGGAAATTAATTGAAAGTTGTTCCTTAATCACTTGTCCAAAAAGTAAATTTCTAACAATTTCAGAATTATTAATACCTGGATTTTTCAAGATTTTTTGGACTTTTGCATTAGGGCTATCTCTTTGGTCATTCTTCTCGATTGCTGCTTTCGTCAATCGGTGACATCTTTTCTTATACTTTTGAACTTTCGTAATTAGTGTATCAACTTTCTTTTTCATGTTTTTTAATTTCCTCTCACGCTCCTTTCTGCGCCTGGCAACTCCTTTCTTTGCAATTTCTTGCCGTTTTATTTGTGGACTCATGTTTACCTCACCTTCATCACCAGAGTCCGGTGGAGAATTTTCGTCAAGATATTCTTGAAAATTTTGTTTTTTTTTTAAAGATTTTCTATATTTTTTAGAATTATTCTTCCACATCTTTCTTTTTATTCGCTTCTCTCGTGGTGTTAATTCAGCTATTGGTTTAACTAGCTTATTTTCTTTTTTTTTTAAATATTTTAAACGTTCCTTTTCCTTTTGTTGTTCCCATTTTAAAGGATCATTTTTGATAGCAAGATATCTCTTTTTTTCCGCTGCCCGTTTTTCTATTAAAATTTTAGATCTGGATTGAACTACTTTTTTCTTGTTAGGCATTTTGCTTTTTCCTATATGGAAAACATTAATAAATTTAATTGAAGAAATTAGTCTTTAAAGCTAATTTTCAAAGTTCATCATTACCCTGAAAAATTCGTCATTCCCCTGTTGCGTTAAATCCAGGGTAATGATGACCAGGGGAATGATGTTTTTTCTTTAAATTGACGATAAATTGTAAATAGAGCTTAATTTAATGAATTAATTATCACTGTTATAATAATTACCAGTTTTACAATAGGATAAAATATTTTTTTTTATTAAATCTACAAAATTAAACATAAAAAAACTTACCAGGGTAATGATTTTTTGAAATGTGACATCCGATTTCCCGATACTAAAACAACACTAACAACAATAACCTCACTTCATGAAAAACCAAACACAACTGCACTTCTTAAAAATATTGCGTAATACTCAATGCAAAAAGTTATTTTACCTCCAGAACTATCTTGTGGTAAATAGCGAAAGTTTAATTTGTACCCAGGGGAATGACCGGGAACCTGGGGACAATATTAAAAAACTTTTTAAAAAAATCCAGCTTGCTTGTGTTATTCAAAATTGGCTACAATACGTTTATTGAACTATTTACAAAAATATCTGCAGTAACTTTAAAATCATTTTTATCAATTTTATCCTAAAATTATAGATTTTTGTTTGCTGGTCGTGGTGAGGGACAACCAGGGGAATGACGATTTATCACTTTTAGGGCCTAAAAATATACTAATTATTTTTAAAAAAAATAAATTATTATATGGTCTGGGTAGGTGATAATGAGATTAAATATATTATAAAGAATTATTTATGAAATTTTTATAAATTTACTGTAATATATATTGGGGACATCGAATTGTCCCTTTATTGATTATTCACTCATATATCAAAATATTTGCAGAAAAATTGGACATACAGCTTCACACTTTTTGAGATCGGTGCCTATTTTAAACACAAAATGGAACGGCGTGTGCTTTTTGTCATTTGGGGAGTAGTATAGCGTGTAATATCATTATTTAAACAAATTTACAGAGTTATCTTTGCCCTTATTAAAAATAACATAGATTGAGAAAAACGTGGTGTTTGGCATTTGAACGAGAATACTTAAGGTCATATTAACAAATTACAATATTTTGTAATGTGTATTTTTAAAAAGTATTTCGGTAAAGGTAAAATATGACTATGACTTTTAAATAAGACTTTACTTACAAACAAATATTCAATTATAATTTCTAAAGTATTAACCCAAAAGCAAACAAAATTAGCTCATTTAGTATTAGAATTATAGAAGGGTAGGTCCATATTGTCCTAGGCATATTGTGAGGTATGTACTCAAATTATTAGAACTCCCCTCCCAGTCCAGTGGTATCAAAGAAGCACAGGCAGTTCGTTACAAATCACCAGGGGCGAATTTACTAACTGGTAAATAGCTGCACTGAATTCCCGAAACCATGTCCAAAATGATGAAATGACGTGTTTTGCTTATTCTTCACCGATTAAGCATATTTTGCAGAGATTAGGTCCAAGTGTTTGTTCAAGCTGCGGTATCCGGTAAGTAATACTGTTAATGTGCTTACGTTATTGCTGTTCATATCAAGAAGTTCGCGATTTTTTCGCTTTGAATGGTTAGTTTGGAAAAATTTAGCGAGTCGGTTGCTTTGTGTAGAATCCAAGGTAGGATTACATTTGTATGTACATCAACTTCTTTATGGCTACTTTCGGTAAATAATTAATTAGCGTTTATATCAGAATTTTATCGTTATTTCCATCCATAAAAATAAAATTAATGAAATTTCATGTGATTATACGAAAGTTTTGCTTCATTTATGATAAGTTATTTCAATTACAAATTTTTGACATCGCCTTAGATTAGGTAATTTGGTGTGTATGACAGTTTGCATCGTGTGGTAGTCGGGCAGATTTTGTGAAAAGAAATTGCTACTAAAAAATGTATTAGAATAAAGGAAATTGATTACATAATTTTATATTTTATAATTAATGCAAAACAAAAATTAAACATTAAATTTTTCTAATTTTTGATAAATAATTTTAGCATTTAAAATTATAGAAATAAAATAATTATTGATGATAAGATTTTAAAAATATTTTTACCATTAAAAATGATATAATAAATATTATCTTTTCCAGGCTTCACTTAATTTATATTGGTATATTGGCACTAATCCTATAGATAAAGAATATTTTAACAAATATAGTGATTTTCGAAGGCGTTATCATCATCAGGTTAATTACTACTTCCTCCTAATTTTAATCCAAATTAATTCATATATTAAAATAATTGTAAATAAAAGTAGGTAATAAGAATCAAATAAAGCGAAATTGTTTTTTTTTATGGAAATCTTTTCAAAATTTCGATAACATTCGTTATCGAAGTACAGCTTTAAATAATTAATTCTTATAATATTTATTTTTTAAAAAAAAATTATTAATCATATATTATCACTGAACAGAAAAATAAATAATTAAAATTTATGTCAAAAACATATGTAAACATAATAAATTTCATATATAAAATGATTATATGGAAATTTGTTTTTATGTTTTGTTTATTGATAAGTGGTAAATTTATTATAATTGTTGACATTATTTGATAAAATATTTTAATATATTTTCCACATCATTTACACGACAAATTTTCTAATTTCTTAACAGAAGTTTTACTTTTTGTATTTCTTATATAACTGGAAAATTGTAATTATTGTAAATTAATAAGATTTTTAATTATATAAAGGGTGACACCACAAAACGGTTAGTAGTTTTTTTTTAAATTATTTACATAATAACAGAAATTTTCATTCATTCAAAGTGAAAGTTTGATTTATTTCATATACGTCGAAGTACAATATCGAATGTAGTTGCATGTAGGAGAGTGTAGGCCACTTCTTCGGTTGAAGGATGGTGTTGAAGTGGACGTGAGAAACTTGAGAAGGACATAGTTCTATGGAAAAATTATATTTCCTTGTCCCTGGGTTTACTAAAGCTTTAGTGACGAGTAAGTAAGTAAGAAGTATAATCACTGCGATTTCGTTAACAGGCGATAATCCAAAAATGAAAATTTTAGAACATTTTTAGCAATAAAAATGAATTAATCAAAGTTAAAATGTTGATTTTCATGTCCTAAATGGTTTTCAATAAACCAAATTCAAAGGAGTTAAATCTTATGATCAATTTATTATCAAACGTCAATTTTATGTACTTCTTATCAATGTACTTTTACATAACATGTTTGGATAGATCTTCTAAGCGTTGTTGAGTTTATAAATAACGCTATGACTACTAACATTCTTTATACTTTACATGTATAAAAAAATTCTATATAGCATATAAATATGGTTTATTTATGAGGTCTCAATTACTCTCTACACTAACGCGCTGTTAAAATTCAAACATTCACAATGCAGAAAGTTCGAAAAATTGAACGCAACCATTTACAAAACATTCACAATGAATAATAATAACAATTTGTTTTTGTTAAATAAATTATAATCACATCAAAAAACTGTGATATGGAAAGAAATTGGTGTAATATTATAAGCAAACGTTAAATAATTATTAACAATTTTTTGAATATTATAAATCAGCTGATTAAAATCAATTCATTTATATATGAATGTCATTAACGCAAGAACATAACTTTGAAAAATGTTCAATCTCGTTTCCATTGTGAATGTTAAGAGTAAAATTCATGGTTTACAAAAATTTCTAGCATAACATTTGGGTCACCCTTTTTTTTAGAAAATTTGAAATAATATTTATTCATTCAGTAATCAGTAATCATTTAAAATTATAAATATTTAATAATTTTTAGATAAATGTTTTATAGAATTTTCGTATTGGTAATTAATGAAAGGTTATTTTTTTCAATTTCCATAATTTCTTTCAAATGTCAAAAACTTAATATTTGATAATTATAGGTAAGTATATAAAGTTTTTGAAAATTTTAAATAAACTCGTTTTGGGACCATTTAATAAGAAATTTTTGGAATGGTTTTCAATGGTAAA
Organism: Rhamphomyia laevipes; assembly: GCA_963920725.1. NCBI lineage: Eukaryota > Metazoa > Arthropoda > Insecta > Diptera > Empididae > Rhamphomyia > Rhamphomyia laevipes. The sequence goes on from OY987257.1 coordinate 55,064,989, forward strand.
ATATATTATTTCATAGATACCAAAACATTTTGGGGCTATTTTTCAAGAAACGTCACTGACAAATCAAGAAAACTGCATATAAACAAATGTATGTCAAAAATTATAATTAGAAAGTAATTATTTTCTATACAAAATATTTAACTATATATAAATAATGAAAATATAATGTATTCGTAATACAAAATTCTATAATAATTTTAGTTGTAATGTATATAGCAATAAATGCTTTGCTAGCTAGCAACCAAAAGTAACAACAAAGAATCATGAAAAAAACAACTTGTTGTTGTCGTTATCATAAACAAGATACATAAATGCATATACATATATATTTATATATAAATTTGCTTTAAGAATGTTTCATTATGAAAAACAAAGAATAATAAAAATATAAAAATCTTAGATAAGTTTTTCAAAAATTCACTAATTTCAATGACAGAAATTATTGAAAAAATCTACAAATTAAGATTAATTATTGAAGATTAATTTTAAAAATTAATAATTTACCTTTAATTGTGTCAAATTATTATCCCGTGCTGCATTAAATACCATTAATTTGTAATCCATATCCTTAATAGTTATAAATATTTAAATTTATATTATTTGAATAAATTTCTATATTAAACTTATTTAATTATATAATATTTTAATTGATTCCCCCAAAAATTATTTTTCTTATATTTCTTTATTATGTAGGTAACACGAAAAACAAATAATATTACAAAAAAAAAATTATCAAATTTAATTCAAACTTTTTAATTAAATATATAAATGAATTTTAATTTTTTTAATATTATTTTACAATTTATTCTTTCTTTGTTTATATTAAAAGATTGACGACATTTTAACTTTATTTTTTATTTATTTTTTAGAAATTTTTCATATAATAATTGAAAACATTTTCTATTTATTTTCTCAATTAAATTTTAATTATTTTCTTTTTTTTTTTTTATTATATTTTCACTATGAACAAATAAAACTTGGCAATAATTTTTTTTTTCTCTATTTTTTTCACTATACGGAAAAAAATCAACAAAAAAAATATAAAAATAATAATAAAAATTATTTTGATTTTTTAATTATTAAATATTATTTTTATTTCCGCGTAACTTGTTCGCGTGCAATGCAATGCAAAAATTGAATTGAAAATGAAGAAATTGAAAATGCGAGATTTATTTTTTTAATGTTTGCCAATTAGGAGGAAAAAATCATGAAGTTAGCAAAAAATGCGGATGATGTTTATAAAGTTTTTTTATTTAATTTTGACAGCTAGGCTACAAAGCAATACAAAATGCTTAATCTGAAAATTAAATTTATAATTAAAATTCAAATATTTATATAAATAATTATGTATAATTTATAAATATTATTTACAGACATTTTATTAATAAATTATTTTTAATTAAAAAATAAATTATTTACAATATTTAATTGTTTAAAATTAAAAAAAAATTATTATTTATATAATTTAAAAAGATATTTTTTACAAAAACTACCTGCCGAAATTGTGGCACCTTTCTACAAATTTGAAGTTTGTCTTGCAGTGCCATCTATTGTTAAGCAAATTTAATTTAACGAAACTTTTTTTTAACAAAAAAGATTGTGAATCTTTACAGCTAGAGTAAAAAAGATTAATTATTATAATTTTAAAATGAAAAATTACGAAATTAGGAATATATTTAATAATAAGTGAGAGTTATAATAATTATTTTAACTTATTTTGATGCCTGGGTTCTCATTGAAAGTGTGTTGTCTGTACGTTTGTCCATTATCTTGAGGAAGATTATCAAACACGCCATTTGATTACCAAAAATGCAAAAGTTGATTTAATTTTAATCATTGTGTGTCCGATACAGCATAGTGTTAATTAAATTGGCAATAAATCTACAAGCACATTAGCGTTTTCTAATTTTTGCGTATATGAGAAAAACGAACTTTTATTTTCCTCCGACATATCGAGAAATCGACTTAAAATCATATAGTTAGTAAAGAAACAGAGTGTCATTGACAAAACTAGACGTATAATAACGTATTAGACTAATAACGTATTTAATATTAAATAAATATATACATAATTGAAAGTTGTGAAAACATGATTTTAAAAAGTTTTCTCAAACATCTCGTAACTATTTCAATTTTCTTTTACATAATTTACTTTACTTCATTGTATTTATAAATTAAATAAATTTAGTTATGGCAGTAAGCTATAAACTTGGTCTTACATAGTTGCTATCAGTTAAGTTCAGTTTCAATTAGATTCGACTGGTTAAGTAGACTGAACACATAGCTATCGATTGCAATCGGATTAAATCACATTATTTTTTTTAACTGTCAAAAATTCGCAAAATTCCAATCGATCCAAATTCTTTCGATTCGATTCGATTTGACCTATGTTTCCACTCAATAGATTTCCCATATAAAATATATGAAGACGACAAATTTGAACTTTACTGAACGAATCGAAACTGAACCGATCGAAACTATATAGACCACACTTAAGTTTGTAGTGGAAAGTTATTAGTTTATTACTTAATCTTGACCAGTTGTCGATTTATTTATAGACGGTTATTAATCGATTGTTATATCGATATATTGTCCAACACATCAAAGTAATTCTCAATGTTGTCTTTGGTGAAATTTGTATTTAAAAACAATATTTTTTAAAAATGTCTTGTTTTATGGTTAGGTAATTTCCCAGCTGATTAACCACCCTACTAACATATTTCATCTCAAACCAAAATCTAGCCACACCTATTGAAAATTCATTTTTGCCATTTTTAAAATCAAATCATTTATAGGCAACACTGATCGTTTCTGAGTCGCGTCTTTTATTGAAACATACAAACATTAGATCGCGTGTCCATTTAATAAAAAAAAATGTGAAATTATTTGATTTAAAAGACAATATTAAAAAATATATAAACAAAATATTAATTAAATATATTAATTTCTTAATTAATATTTATTATTTCCCCGAATATCAAGGGACAAAACAAATGTACAATTAATATTTATATATATAAAAAAAAAAACTCGGTGAAGTGAATGTGTTTGTTTAGTGACCTATCCAACAACAACAAAATTAAAATCATTTTTGTATTGTGTTGTGCCGAGCGGTGCTATACATTAAATTTCAAAGAAGCCGAATTTCTTTTAGTTTTTTTTTGTTTGTTTAAACTCTTGTAATTTTATCAAAAATTTATTAATTCATAAATTTAATTTTTTTGTAATTCGACCACAGAAAATTATATATTTTAAAAGTCGATTATAATAAAAAAAAAAATTTGATTGTATTAAAAATAGAATTGGCGCAATTTGCCACATTTTTTTTTTTGTATGCAAAGATTTTGGGTTGAAAGTGTCAAAAATTATTACAAAAAAAATAAATAAAAAGTGCCTCATTTTCCTTGTCCTACCTATTCTCATCGTAGTGCCGTCTTGCCTAGTTTATCACTACCATTAATAATTTTATTTTAAATATAATGTGAAAAAATTAAATTTTCTTATTAATATTTTCTTTTTTTTGTTACTGCTGTTAAAGATCATAAAAAGTACTTAAATTTAATGAAGCAAAAAGTTTTTTTTTTTTTTTTTTCGAAATTTTATTTAGACAATTTATATATTTCTAAAGGAAATGGGAAGGGAATGGTCGCATAAATATTACAAATCATTAATAATATTTAATGTTTTGTAGCTGGAATTGATTAAAAGTAAAATTACAAATAATTTTAAGTGGATTACCAGTGCTTAAAATCAAAATTAAATTTACTATCAATTATAATTATACAATTTTTAAAATAAAGCGGCGAAATTTGAAAATTTTATTTTATTTTAGAATTGTTTGTTAAAAAAATGGAAGTGTTTACAAAATTTTAATTATTTATAAATATATAAAAAATTAGTTAATTTGTAAGCAATTAATAAAATTAATATAACCTAAATATATACAAAATATTGAAAAGTTTTAACATAATAATTTTAATTGAGGTTAAAAACGAAACAATTAATTAAAATTGTGTTGGTGGATTTTTTTTTTTAAATTATATTTTATTTTGGTTCTATATAACAATTGACATTTTAGAATGTATCCAGCACCGGCACGTCATCCTTCAGCTGGGGTAAGTGGAAAACATATTAAATAATTTTTTATTATTGAATATATTTTTGAAAGTCACATTACTGTACAAAAAAGGATCATAAAATAAATATTTCTTACAAAATTTTCCAATATAAATTTAGGTATTTATGATTATATCGAGTAGTTTCAAATGCCTGTAGGATTTATTTTATGATCTTTAGGGGTAAATCATAATTAAATATGGTTGAAAAATTATATTTCGTTTGTTACAGAAATTTTACAAATTTTGTGTCCAAAAATTTATGTTTTTGTAATTATACATTTTTGATCTGGTGCATTTGAAAGTGATTATGTCAATTTCGATAAGATTTTTTCTAATTACAGCAGCGCAATTCTAATAAAAGTTTTTTGTAATGTGTCACTTTAACAAATTTATTGCTAAGTATCAGAAAAGTTATCCTTCCTTCAAATATTTGAGTTAAGTAAAACCAAAACGGTTTTTATGTAGCCGTTTTTGTGTGAAGTTTGTATACAATTTTTTAAATATAATTTTATTATTGTACTGTGAGTTTTGGGTAACAGACATTAAACGCACCGTTAAAGCTTATAATACTTGCTTATTGCTGAAAATATAGTAAATATCCTAAAATTATAGCGTGGCTTAGGCTACTGCTGTGTATATACGGGCAATCGTGTACAAGTAATTATATCGGAACTGTATGAATCCCAACGAAAAAGTGACAATTGCTCAAATCATTTACAAGTACCTAGTGATAGCCAGGGTCGAATATTGCTCTATTTATAACTCCCATCTTAAAGAGTTAAACGATCGGGAAAATAAACGGCAGACGGAGACCGTACATTTCCTTAAGGACACGAGATGAATCTAAAATACCCCATCCTTCGTAGGGTTCATGAAAGAGATGTTAGAACTCTACTTGATGTCCTACCTGGACAATCAATTACAACTGGCAATCTGGTCTCGTAAATCACAAGGAATCATTTTTAAATATTAGCGACATAATATTTTTAAATATTAATGTTTTTTCTATATTAATAAAATATCGGAAAAAGATATCTAGTAAAGTAAGAGCGAATTACTTGTATAATCATTCTCTCAAGGACATGACGAAATTACCAGTTTAATAATAAACAGCGGTAAAGAAAAATAACTAATTTTTAATTTTTTTGTGGCCCTATTAAAAGATGTTTGATAGAGGAATATTGACAATGGCAATACAGTTTTAAAATCTTTACTAAAACAATTTCTTACGTTCAGGTATAGGTCAGGGTGAGAATTTTATATGTAATCTACACATAAGGAACAAGTTCTACCCTAAAAGGAGCTTTTATAAGTTGTCTGTTCAAACTGTTGTTCAGATCATCAATTAGAAAACAGCAAGCACTAATTTTCCGTTTTGTTTAGATGAAGATGAACTGTTGAATTATTACCGAAAAATCTTTAGTCTATTACCGAAAAAGTGACGGAAGCCGTACAAAAGTTATTTTGACTTCTACAACAATATTTTTAGAGAGGCGTATACAGGATGAACCTGAAATACATGAGTTTAACTATAATTCTGTATTCTTTAAATTCATTCTGACCAAAGAAATGTATCGGAAGCTTTTTGAAAGATGAACCCCTGGGGTGTTACTCCTCTTTTTGTGATTAAATGTTAAAAAGAAAAATTGAAACACATTTTGGTTCGTAGCTTCAGAATGGATTAATCGAGAAGTATGATTCATTATATCATTAGATTGGTAATTGAATACTCTTTAAAAAAAAGCTATTAAATATTTCTGAATTTCACGTTCTTTGGAAACTAAGCTACCAAATCTAAAATAAAATTTTTTTTTTTTTTTTTACAAATTTTGGCAAAAATACCTCTCCCCTGAAAAGTTCAATAATTTTTTTTACATAAGAAGTTCCGCCGTTTTATTATGTGCGAAATAAAATTAACCTTATCAAGCTACCTGTAACTTAACACCTTGCAATTTAATGGTGAAGACGCAACAATTCGTGTTAATGATCCGATAGTTATATTAAGTATTACATTATTTTTATTAATTAATTATTGTACGTCTCTAATTAATTCCAATTTTTTATTATATATTAATCCAATTTTTCAAATCAAGGTCTTTTAATTTTTATAATTAAATAATTTTCTTAATTATTTTTATATAAAATTCATGTTTAACTACATTCCTTACCTTACCATCCCAAAAATTTTATATACTTAATATCTAAGTATGTATGTATCTTTATACAAAATATATATAAACATAACATCATAAAATCATAAAAAAAAAAATTTTATAAAGCACAAAAACAACGTAGATTTTTTGATTATGACGATTAACGAAATTATTTTTACTTGCCGCTTTAACATACCTAATAAAAAATAAATAAATAATCTTAATTAAAATATTTATAATTTTTTTATTTTTTATATTTATATTCACACACATTACAAATAAATAATTAATTTTTTATTACTAAAAATATAAAAAATTCATTTTATTTTTATGTAAGTATTAAAATTATTTTTATAACAATTTGACTTTTTTAAAGAAATTTATTTGAATTTTAATTTGTAAAATTTTTACCTCATTTACACATTGTAGGCAAGTGTCACCTCCTATATAGCAAATTCAGGGCATGATGAATGTTTTTTAAAAAAATATTTGTGCGTTTCTTAACATAAATATTTGAACTTTTAATAAATTATTTTTATTTATACAAAGTATATAATAAATAATGTTTCCGTTTCTATATTTGAATGAACATTAAAATTTCACGTAATTTACTACAATAATATTTATTTTCTATATAATATACAGGGTGGTCAAAATACTATAAGATACTATAAGATAGTGAGTTGTTAGGGAAGGGTCTATTTGCGACATCTTCTGAAGTAAAAAGTGTTAGGAAAAAGCGACGTCAGGATTGTAATTATACAACCATCGTTATTGATTAACGATTTTTTGAAAATTGCTGTTATTACGAGGTTATTTTCAGTTTCCAGTTAAGTTTTTAATTACAGCAGTGCAATTCTAATTGCACTATCCAAGAATTTTTTTTTACCTATTAATTTCCAAGGTTATTGAAGTACGATACTAAATTAATAATTCATGCTAATTTGGATAAGATTTATTATTCCAAGTAGGTGGAATCGTTAATGTTTGAACAGATGGAGCCCCCTTTAAATACGATTAAGCGAGCTACTTTCACTTTATATACTTATTCCAGGTGAAAGGAACCCACCATCTGCAGAACGACAAAAAAGAAACGTTGCGATTGTACGCGAATACAAAATAGAAAATCTCTTAAAATGATAGCGTGGAGGGACATGGTTAGGGCTACAACTATACTGTGTATACAGAAGTACTCGTAATTTTAAATGTGTTCCTTCGCCATAATATTACATAAATGTTCACCTAAGTAAGCTTTACTGTTTGCCTAGTATAACGCTATTAAAAATAGTCCTACAAATTAAAATATGGAATTTTTGTATTCGTCAGAGTATAAAGAAGATACGACACCCTGAACTAATACTATTTTTATCTTCAAATAAATAATTACACATTAAAATATTTGTAATATCCTAATTGGGACCACCCTGTATATATATTCCCTGAGTGAAATTATTAAGATTAGATATATACTTAAGTTGTTATTATTTTACACTGAAATTATGGTACCCCTTCAGGCGCCTTCTGACTATATTATATACATCAATTTTTGGCATGACTGAGAGTTTCTTGTTTTTTCGATTTTTGTGTGCGGTTTTTAATTTTTTTGATTTTGTTAATTTATTCGGATATTATCACAAATTATTATTGTTATTTTGACGGTTATTTTTTTGCGCTGTGTCAGTTAATATATTTATAAATTATTTAATAATTATTGTTTATTTGAGGATTTTTAAATAATATTAATAATTTATAATATAATTGATTTATATATTGTAATTTTGTATATTGCGAATAAATTCGAGTATAATATGATAAGATTGTTGTTGAGTGAATTAAATATATTTAAGGTTAGATTTAGATTAATAAATGTATACTAAAATTTGAAATCAATTTCATTAAACAATTGCTTTTTTTACATATAAAAATACATCAAGAAAAACATTTCTAAAACAAATTCGGTGAAGGTAAAGTGAAGAACATTCCTATATGCATATAGGTTGATTCACAATAAATCATTTAATCAATTAATATATAAATCAATTTAACAGCGATATTTAAATGTTCTTTCTATTTCTACTTTTTATGTTAACTTAAAACTTAAAACGTAAAAATTGGCATACCGCTTATAATTGGCTAACGACAATTAAGTATAATTATATATAATAAGAATTTCAATTTAAAAAGAAGAAATCCAGTTCAGCTCTTTTTTACACCACTTCAATTTCAAAAGAAATTCCAGTTCACTCGCTTGGACGCTTCTGTATTCAATAATGTAACACAATTCTAAATTTCCGAAACACGCAGAACTTTATGAAAATGATCTATATTTAGTAATATAGAAACCGATCGATACTATGAAGAGTTACAGTATTGCAACTTGAAAAATTGTATTTGTCTTGTAAAACTTTATCGTCAGTTCTTAAATCAAGGATACGAAAATTACTGATTTTTATAAGTATCTTACCTACTGTTATGTTAAGCAGTGGATTTTAAATAATTTGTTCATTAGATTGTGATATAGTTTACAATTAGACGTGCTGGTTAAAACCGATAAAATGTCATTAATAAAAGTTGGAGCTAAATCTATGTATACATGTTTATAGTATAAGGAACAATGCCATATGATGTCTGATTTTCATTATTTACTTTCCGAGGATTGCAATTATAATTATACAACGTTTTGATGTTAACAAAAATTATTTTACAATCACAGTTTCTGTTCAATCCAAAGCCGACGATGTTGGAGTTAGATAAAAATATGAAATATAATATCGATTATTGTTGCGTCCTGAAAGTTTGTATATAGAAAGTTATTCTGAAAATTTATGGAGAACTATTTTTGGGGAACAACGATAAAATTGAAATTTTTCGGAACAACTGATCCTTATAATTAAGATATGAAAGATATGACTAGAAACTGTCGATAATTATATAATTCAAAAAATATACAATTTTCATTCTATTACACACTGTATAAATGAAAATGTTTCTGTTTTTAAAATAGTCATTACCAACAGGAAAACCAAAACAAATTAACATTTTTTTCTACATTTTCTAATAAACTCTTACGCTAAGGTCATAGTACTAATATTGTGTCATATAAACCTTAACAAATATGTATGTATATATATTTAAAACAAAAATGTATATAAGTATATACATTAAACTTAATCTACCATAATAATTTACTTTAATGGTCGTTCGCGCAAATATTATTAATGATGATTAAAGTAACTCATATGTCAACCAGTAAATAAAAACCCTCCAGAGTCTTTAATACTTTTAAGGTGTCATAACTTTAGCTACACATCAGTGAATTTCTTTTAATTTTTTTTTAATACTTATAGTTTTCTATACAACATATATTCATACATATTTCCATTACATAATATAATTATATTTTCCCTCTTCATTTATATGCACTAAGCCCACCATACAAATACATAATTTTCAGGTGAACTTATCTACCTTAATGTGATTATTTCATAAAGAATATTGTGTATAAGAAAAAAAATAAAATGCAAAAAAATACCAAAAAGAAGGTTCATGTATTGATAATGTAAATTTACATGAATATAGTATCTGACTAATTATATCTTTAATTATTTTCATATTTTTCTTCATTTTTCATTTTCAGCACTTTATATATATAAATTTTAATTTCATTTAAAAAAGATTATGACAACGACAAAATACTTAAATGTTTTAAGTAGTAATATAATTGAGTTATATTAGAAGTATTATTACTTTCCGAATTTCCGAAAGGTTTGAAATAAGTCAGACACTAATAACAGTACGAATCATTACAATTAAATTCAAGCTACTGAAGAAGATTATTTCGAAAAGTAACTAATTTTCCAATTATATGTATTCTTACGAAGTTCAGTTTTAACTTTCTTTAGAGTACAACTTTAGGTCGTATGAACCTCTTGACGCATGCCAGATTAGACTTTCTTGACGAATGTGTCCCTAATCTTTTTCCCCAAGTGTTTTTCATCCAAAAACTTCACAAACGTTGCTTCTTATTCATTCGAACCAGAATAAACATTCACTACTTTCGGATTTTGTTAAAGATAATATTTCAAACCATGGTTGCACAAACCTCACTTTTAGCTCTCTTACGCACAACTTTAGGTCGTACATTTATATAAAATCTATGATCTGTTTCCCTTGACGTATGCCAGATTAGAAAGATTTCAGTTGAAATTTAAATTGTATCGTCCTTTTCTGAATTCTTCAATTACATTGAAGAATTTCTGATGAAATAATAGTTCTTCGGCAATTTCATTATGTAAGGTACGTATATAAATTAATATTAATGGTACGGTACAAATAATGAAATGTACGGAAATTCACCATTTAGTACCATCAGATTTTTTTATATGATTTTAAAGTTTTAAATTTTACATTACAGTTGAATTTTATATTATCAAGTTTAATATTAATATTTTATGTAAAGTGTTTAATTTAATTTTTATTTATTGTATACACTTAGAGAATTATAATTCCGGTTTATTGGTTTACTGAGGAACTGAGGTCTAAACTTAGTCAGCGTTGAAGAAAGAAACTTTGAAAATCGATCTGTCGATTAATGAAGTATAAAAAAATTTGTTTTAATCTGTTTTGTACAAAATTATGATTATAAATTTTTGGAAAAAAACATTTTTTTCCAAATTTTTAGGAGTGTTCTGGATTGTACTAAATATGTAAAAGGAACGTTTAGAAAACCTAACCCAGACACACCTGATTTTTTATTGTAGAAAATCTAAAATACAAAATATAAAAGGATTTGGCTCCATAAAACAAATCAATATTTTCAAAGAATTAACAAAATTCTTCGTGGTTAAATTTACAATCTTCAAATATATTATAACGAATTTAAGAAAAATCAAAATTTTATAAATATATAGTCGATATTTTTGCTGGCCACATAATATTGAAAGTTATACTTCTATTTTATATGTAAGTCTAAGTATATTTATAAAGAGGAAGTCAGACAGGACACAAAAAAGAACAGAAAATAAATTAATGAAAAGACATCCCCAGGAAAGATTATATAAGGTCAATCAAAAAGAAATAAAAATAATGAAGATGTGTTCTTCATCATCATCGCGTTTTCTTAGTAAATTTCATCTTTATGGATTACATTTATAAATATATTCAGCTTTCTTTTGTCTTCTTTTGTTTGGTTTTTATACTAATTATTATTAAGTCTGTTGATTGTAACGTCACGTTTAACAGATTCTTATAACTGACGCCATCTGTACGTAGGTATTCAGGGTAATGAAGAGGCGTTGGTAATCAGAAATATGACGTATTGTTGGGTTTAGCATAATGTTGGTTGGTTTAAGTGGCGAGTCCCCAGCAACATGCTCGGGGACTCCAATTAGCTGATATGCACCGTTTTGCTACCACTTATACTTATGAAACCAGACTAGGTTACGCAGTGGAAAGAAACAGTTTAGATCTACCTCTTGCCATTCAAGAAGCGTACGGTGTCTCTGGTTTGTTTCGTGGCCAGGTCGTTGAGTTCGCTAAGGTAAAGACTGTTGAAAGAGTTGTATCTGGCTCTGGCCAATGCAGGGCACTATAGCCTCGTTCTCATGTGGTACTTACAGTAATAATTCCACTAAAACAATTTTATTTATTCATCACTGTCAAAATTGATGGATAGTTTGTGGAATCAAAAGAAATGATGCAAAATTTACGAGTACAAAGCAAAATTTGAAGATGCACGAAATAGTGAGTTATAAAACAAATATTTCACCAGATTCCAACAATGCGTTAAACCAATTAATTTATAATAAAGTGTTCCAAACATTTGGTCACATTTGGTAACAAGATGAAATAGAATTTTAAAGGGAGTACGTGTGAAATTAATGAAAAATAAAAATTGAGAAAATGGAATTGTCAATAGTGAAATTGTGGCTAGTGGAATAGCCTTAAAATAATTCTGCACTGTAAACAAACTCCTTATTTTCATAATAAATTTTATCGATATTTAATTTTTATCAATTCTCTTCTTGTGGTTCTTGATTAATTTTGGTTTTGATTGGTTTTAATATAAAGTATTATGGTGATTTGACTGGACACATAAATTTGTAAATTCGATGGCCTTATATTTAGTTCCTTACTTAATATAACAATTCAAACAGAACAACAACAATAATTATTGTTTTTTTTTTAATATATGGCGATCCATAGACGATTATAATACAAAATTCCATTAATAAAAAATGAAGATGATAAATTCTGATGAATTCTTTTGTATATAACCACAAATTCATAAAATTTTTAACTTTACAATAGAAGAGAAGATGAAATTAAGATAAAATGAAATATTATGATGATGATTATTATTATAGAACGTCTATTTTTTTTTTTTATTGAAAATAAGATTCAATGAAATTATTGAAAAAAAAATTTTTTTATGAAAAATTAAGTAAACGAAAATCATAAAAATTTTCTACTTCAGTTTTTGTATTTTGAAGAGTTTTTATATAGGTAAACAAGGTTAAATTATTGGTTATTATTTATTTCATTGTGGATCCAATTATAGATATTTATAATGAGATGAAGTAATTATTTGTGATGTCTAATTTGATAATGGTGATTCAGAGTTCAATGATTTTTAAGAATTTTGACGGGATGAACAAATAATAATCATATTTATAGTATGGTTAATTGATATTACAAATTTTTTTATTAAAATCATTGCCTTAATTTTGATAGAAAAATTGAATTTAATTATATATAATTGGATTAAGTAATTTAATTATCTATAATTAATTGGATGGTGTATGCCCGAATCATTTATTTCACGATTCTGTTCAATATCGAAGTTGAAGTGAAACTCTTTTTCTTAAATATCCATTTTCCCTTAACTGCAACTCATGATTTGGTAATCGAAAGGAATAGGAGTTTAGATTTTGGAAGGAATTATAGTAAGATACCGGGGTTAACAGGGAACAGTTTACATTCCTGTTAAACTTGCTCAAATTATAATTTAAAGTGAACACATGTGGTGATAATTGTTTCCACAATTTTGTGGTTCTAGCAGTTAACGAATTTCGAAATTTCAGTGTGCAATGGAAGTTTGGCTCGAGTCTAGGTAAATTTACATTATATGCACCATTTTACATATTCAAATGCATAAATATCATATTGAAATTGAAGCAGTACCAATTTTTGAATAATTTGGCGCCAAAATTAATGTAAAATTATGATATAAATATATAATACTCAAAAGGCTGTTCTTAAACGTCAAAAAAGTCAATTTTGTAGAATGACATATAATAATTCTAGATCTTTTTGACTAAAAAGTGGACACATTATAGTTTTACATCATATCAACGCCTACTGTCAAATTCAATTAGTTTGTTTGTTCCTAATTGAAAAATCAAAATTTTCAATAATATTTTCATATTTTGAATAATATTTATAACAATTTGGCGCCAAAAACAAACTGTCAATTATATATATGTCAAAATTGTGAAAGAATAATTACAATATTATAAAATTTAAATTATAATTTGTAAATTAAACACCAAAAACATAAAAATTAAATGTCTTACACTGCAAATTACAATAAAATCATAATTCAAAAGTATATAACCTAAAAATCCTTAATCAATACAAAAATAATATACGGTATATTTATAAGTGTTTCATCTTGATATTTTTTTCACGCATCAAAAATGACTTGGTATTCCCAGATTCACATCCATTATTTTCATGGCGTGGTTATGCTACTATATATAACTATAAACAAAATTATACGATACGACAGCGGCGCATAACAATTGCGCCAGTAATTTTGGCTTCAAATCAAAAAAACCATTAATTATTTTTTATATATTATACAATTTTCATTTAAATTTTCTTTCTATTATACAAAGACCAAAATTTTACAAAATAATTATATTAAAAAAACATAGTTTTCTGCGGTCGACCGCAACGTATTCGTTTAAGTTGGCTGATGCCTGATGGTAACAAAAAAAACGTAAGAGGAGAACAAGGACAAAAGGGGCATAAATGTTATCTTTTTTTTGAAATTTGTATAATGTTCATGGCATCACCAACAACGACCAACACATTTATTAAAAAAAGTGGCGGTTATTTACAACAAAATAAAAAAATTAAGAAAAAAAAAAATTTATGGCGACCACAAAATTAAAAAAAATGATGTGCGAAAAAATTTATAAAATTTATTATTTTGACAAGATCACAAATTAAAGCATAGAAATGAATTGTCAGGCGAACGATTTGAATGTCAAAAAACAACAAAAAAAGGAAAGAGAAGGAGGGGCTACACATAATAAATGTTATGAAATTTATGTTTTCATATTAATTATCACCTTAATGCAAAACTAGCCTAAGTCCACTTTTGGGCAATTTCACGATATTGTGTCCATTGAATTGTAAATCTTATGAATCTTGGTGTTTAGAGAGTAAAGTGATTCGTTATTAAACAACACCAAGCAGTTTACGCTTATGAATCACTGTACATACACAATGGACACAATATCGAATCCGTCCTGCAACAAATTCATACTAGTGTATTGAGCAATACCATGAGACAATACAAACCAAATAGAATACTAGGCACGCACCCACCACCAATTTCGAGTGCCGAAACGCTTCTTTCCAGGACTGCAAGACAACGCTTTCACAATTTAGATCTGGTTGGTCCAACATTCTAAACAACTATAATGAATCGTATAGAACCACCAATAACTGATACCTGTCCACTTTGCGATAGTTATCTAGATGACGCAGCACATGTTTTTAAGTGGCCAGCTAAACCAACAACATTATCAATAATCGACCTATGGGAGAAGCCGAAAGAGGTGGATATCTTCCTGGACTTAGCTTAAAAATAGTTGTGATCTACAGACGTTTGTAGCACTGCTACAACAACAACAACACAATATCGCAAAATTAGCAAAAGTGAACTTAGGCTAGTTCTGCAAAGGTTGCGAATACATTTACAAAAGATTTTGTATTTCTGGTGAATTTAAAGATTAATTATTATTAAAATATTATCTTTGAATAATATATAATAATTTATTTGTTAGAAATATGGAAAAAAAAAAAACATTTTTTTTTTTTTAAATACGAAAATCACGAATTAAAATATTTTCGTATGCGCGGTAAATTTTTGATTAAGTAGAAGAAATGAAAATAAATTTTTCTTGTTACGTTTTGGTGATTTTTAAATTAATGTTTTCAAAATTTACAATTTTTAATAGGTGACCTAGAATTTTTATATTTTTTTTTTTTTTTTGAAGATTTGTAAAATATAAATTTAATTGAGAGAGATTTTTTTATAATTAAAATAATTATATACAATATTTTTAATTTAATTTTAATGATTTTGTAAAAATGATAAATGTAATTTATAGTTATAAATGTGAATTATGAATAGAAGGAAATTGTCATTTATCTGTTTTTAGTGTAATTTTTTGAATATATAAACTACAAAAATCAATGAACAGGAGTTGAAAGGATATGAATCACGTTGCAGTTTAATGGTGGAAATCATTAATCGCACATTTGGTGTTGGAGTTCAATGTCAACCATAATGTTATTGTGATGAAATGTAATTTTATATATATTTAAAGTGCTTGGAACTTGGAATCCTCTGAGTTTAGTGAATTTCTATAAAATATTAGAAATGTTAAAGATTCTTCAACATTTTTATGATTTACATACAGAAGTTAAGTTTAATATCAAGAGTTATAACAGAACATGGATAGAGAGTTCATTATTAGAAAACGAACAGATTTAGCATTCCTGAAATTAAGAAAAACTAAATTACATATTGGCAGGGTACGGATTTCTGCTGAACATTGTTGATTATAGTTTTCAAAGAAACTGTTTCTTTGCAGACAGGAGTTCATTCAGTGTTGATAAGCCAATTTTAATGTTCATTCGAGAGGACGGGTAGCTCTGGCAATCGCTGCGGAATATGTGAAAATTATGGTTTTAAATTGGTAAATAAAATTGATATTGTTCTGGGCTGAGTGTATTAATTCCTTACGGATTCCCAAATTATTACAAGTTGTAGAAACCAATTTCAGAACTGTCGCGAGATTTAAAACTTACAAATATTGTCTGATAATTCAAATATGTAATATGCTTCTGAAAATATCATAAACATTAAATGGTTAAATTATAATTATACATATTCTAAATTTAATTTTTATAGACTTTTCTTCTAATACAAAAACCACTTAATTTCTTAACTCGTCAAATTTTCTTCTAAAACATTAAGAAAACTTTTACCTTCAAAATTTTATTATTATGGTATTTAAAATATTTTCTGAAAATCTTTAAATTTTCTTTTTTTTTTTTTAAATATTTTAATAGATTTTCTTTTAATTTTTTCCTATAGCTCAAAATTCTTTTAAAAATAATTTTTTTTATATAGAAGTGTAAAAATATCTGATGTTTTAAAATTATAACATATAAAAATATAATTTTAGAAAAATCTTTCACTAATTTAACAGAGTGAACTCGAAAGAAATCTAATAAAATTTTTATAAATATATTAATGTCTATGTACATCTTAACTAAAATATCTAGAAAATATAATTTGTATTTTTTTTCTTCTGTTTCTTCTTGTCTAAAAGTTCATCATAATTTAATGTTTTTATTTTCGTTTGTATAATTATGTTTTTTTTAAGAGTATATTTTAAATTTAATTAAAATGTGCTTATTAATTTATAAATCGGTAATTGGATTGGAATTAAGTGAGTAAACTTAATTTAAAATATTTCCAAATTAATAATTTTAAATGGTTTCATATTTCCATATAAGCTCAATCTCTAAAAACAAAAGATAGAAAAATTTTAAGTGTCACTTAGTGAAAATTAATAAATTTGATATGCCTTATCTCACAACAATTTTTTTTATTAGTGATTGTCGATTTATTCAATATTATAAACAGTGTTATTCCACCTGTATTCCATGGAACAATTGGGTTATATAAAAAAAGTAAGGTTTTGCGAGAAAATTTGATGGAAAGAAACCAATATTTAAAAAATATAAAACGCTGAAAATCTATTTTGTTGAATATTGTGCCTGCCGCAACATTGATAATAATTTTTTTGAAAAGTTAATTTTTGAACTTTTGGTTTTAAATTTTATCCCAACACCCCGCGGTTGGGATTAGTAACAGCTGAATGGTTTTGGAATGGAACGACTTATAATGTACGAGTGTTCTTTATCTGTATATTTCCACAAAAAATATCCAGTGTAAACACGCAGAATAGGGCGACCTAATCTTAGATAGAAGGATGGTGCTGAGGAGGATGTCAGAATGCTGAAAAGGAAAGACAGTTTTAGTTGGAGGTTAGCATCGCAAAACAGACACCAATGGTGATTAGCTCTAATCTCGGCTCAAACGAATACGTTGTAATGCCGGTTAAGTAAATTAGAGATTTTATATGCAAAATATGATACGCTGTTACAAATTACACCAGATTTTAATACGATTTGCTATAAAAAGTAGAGTCATAAAAGTTCAATAATTTTTTTTATAGTCCATTTGTCGTTACATAAACTGAATTACAAGGAACGCAGATTACATTACATCTTGTCTCAGAATAGTTCACTATTATTAATGTGTAGTTGCCGCTAACCAATTTGTAAATCGCAATCCCTGACAGTATTCAAATCGCTTACCATATTAATACCTTAAATAATTAAATATTAACGCATTAAATTCAAATATGAGAGCGTGCTACTTTCCAAGATTTTAATAACTGCTTTTAGACTTCATCAGCAGACATAAACGGAAGGGGTTATATAATCCTAATTTTAAGATTAAACTTTTTTCATATTTATCAGCAAATTTACACTGAAGGTGTTATCTGACGAAAAGCTGTTACCTGACAAAATTAATTTGGGAATTTTTTATTTGCGATTTTTCAATTTTGGTATTTTGTATTTGGGATTAACGTATCTAATCTTTTAAATATTATATTATTATATACTTTTTATGTATAGTAGCCATTTTGAAAAAAAAACTAAAATTGGAAAATTCTTTTAACAAACCCATTAATTACACTGATTTTTTTTTTTTTTTCAGTTCATCTTTCTTTAATGCTTTTAGTCAATATAATAATAACATAGAAATAAAAAAATAATAATAATTCTTATATAGTTTCAAGCTGATTCGAAATGTGTTAGAGATTTTGTACTTACATATTTATATATATACCGTATATATGTTTATAATCGAAATGTTTTGTGTTTAGTAGTATATAATATTAGTTGAGCTTGTATTGAGATATTTAAAGCGTTTTGAAGAATTTACTCCACGTGGAGTATCCGTCGACCGCTCTGAATAATTCACGACTTGACGGTTTACCAATGGCGCTGTTTTTTTTTTCATTTTTATATTTTAAAATTATTAGTGCGGTAAGACGTTAGTGACGATAGATGATATTTTTTGTTATTGTAAATGGTTTGGTTTTTCTTAGATCTTAAGTAATTTTGATTTTAGGCCCCTCAGGTTGTTTTTTTTGGGGAACGTTTTCTTGTGTAAATTAAAAGTTTTAAATTTTAAAGAATTTTTTTTTTAATTTTTTGATTTTGAATATTGTGTGTGCGTTATAAATACCGGTGGGTGAGAATTTGATGTAAAGTTCTTATTTTTTTTTTATACATATATTTTCACTCGATTTAATGAGCGATTTGAAAGTTCTTGTGGGCAAATATATCTTATCTTTCTTCACTTTAATATATAGTAATACATTTCTAATATTTTACACATACATAAGCCATTGTATAAACAATCAAATCTGCTGGAAGTTCAAATTATTGAATCATAATATGCAGAACGGATATATAAATATTTTTGATTTAAAATTATAATTGAGATGAAATTAATTTGTTAATAAATTATGTATTGTGGTAACAGGAGAAATTCCTTTTTATTAAAATATATAGTGTGAAAATAAAAAGAATTATTTTTGTTGAAAAATTGGTCGAAAAAGTACATTCTAATATCTTACTAGTAATACGATACGATCTATGATCTTTTTCTTCGTCTTAAAACTCGTTTCTGATAGATGTGTGACGACTGCTACTACAACTCTTAAACAAATTTTATAAGATTTTTAAGATTTATAAGATTTTTTAGTAAAATTGTTTGTTAACTGCATGTTTTATGAGAGCAAAGGTGCAGAAGATTAATATTATTCTTAGCTGAGATTGAAATTAACATTAAAAATACTATTATCTAAGAATTGATTGTTACTATATGTTTTTTGCGAGATCGAGATAAGAACTTAGCGATAGAGACCGAAATATTTAAAGCTAATTATCTGTCAATGCTGATAAACGCGACTTGTTGAACTACAGGTGTAAAACATAAAATTTTAATTATAATTATAAGTTATCATTATAAATATTAAAAAAATCAATATCTCAACATTTTAAAAATTGGTAAATTTATGTTAAACTTAATCCATATTAGCAAACTGCAAAATCTTAAAGCATTATTGATCATCCGGTCATTGTATGATCGAATAAAATAAGAAAACAGATGAACTAGCAAGAAACGGTGCTACTAATGTGACTTTACAGGTCTATAACTTATGCTACCCACCGCTACAAATTAAAATCTTAATAAGTAATGGGATTAACAGATAAGAAATGGAATGAGCAGAACAGTTGTGTGTATTATAAAAACGTTCTAGGATATTCCTCGCCCTAGTAAATCCAACAAAAACAACAGCCAAATTCGTATACGGGAATTGTCACGGGAAATGCAATTCTTAAGAAACATGCAACCAGATTATGACTTACTTCATATTCCACTTGTCGTGGGTGTATAAAGGAGGTCAAAACAATGAAACATTAATGATGTCCAACATAAAAGATTTAACAAAAAATAATTATTTCTGTGCTGATGATGCAGCGTTCGACTGGAGAGTAACAACTGGCTCTCAAGATAATGGCCTATATTCGAGAGAATGTCGAAGTTCCCACTCCTTTTAAACTAACCAACGATCTCAGTCAAACATCATCATGATGAGCTAGCTGTATAGAAGATATTTAAAGCTTTTTCTAATCTGTTAACAACAACTTGTAGATCAACGCAATTGCGACTCTAAAAATAACAATTTGTGGCGATTGAAACATTATTGAAACTCTCACTGAAACGAAATTATAATATGAATTTTGATATTCGTTTTGCTATCCTCCAGATTTTTTGGAAAAAATTCCAGATCATAGAAAAATACTGGTACATAAAATTAAAAAATCTCATTTCTGCAAAACTTATTAAAACTTAAATAAGTATAAACTTAAAAAAATAATTATTTTAATTTTGTTTTCATTTTTTACTGATACTTCCTTTTTAACGTTGTTTTTCTTTATCTTCTTATTTCTTTAAAAAGATTTTTTTCATTTATAATAAGTAAGTATATAAAAAAACCATATTTGTAAATTATATATAAATATATATATACACGTTTACGAACATGAATACTATTTAGTAAGAGACCTACAGAAGAAAAAAAAAAAATCTTACCATCCATTTTATTCGTGTTTTATGTTCAGAATTATAAGTAATTTTTTTTTTTTTTACTTTTGCTGGTTGTTGTTACAATTTCTGTGAATGTGATTTGCTTTTTTTTTTTATTGTACTGATTTTGTAGATTTTTCACATATTTTTTTTTTTTATTTTTTATTATTATTCTTGGTTTGTTTTTATAGATTTTTACGCGCTCTGCGTACTTAATAATATCTTTAGAATGTGTACACCTATACATAATTTTCTCAAAATATTAAAATTTAAGTACATTTCCTTTACGATTTTTTTCTTTTTTTAGTATTGTGATGTATAATTTTCCTACTACGGTAATATACATTCAGTCAGTAGTCTTGCACAATGACTTTTAGTTTTTATATTTTTTTTTCTGTTTCTGAAGTCACAGTTCGTCGAGAGTTTATACAACTATGTAGATAGTATGTAATTATTATGTATTTATTTTTGAATAATATGTTTAACCAATGTTTTGTTGGAAAAATAAAAATTTGTAAAATGTATACATGAAAAATAGACATTTTTTTTTAGACATGAAGAAAACATATTAAGGATGAGCTGTACAGAGAAAAAAAAAATTATTTTGTAATATGGAATTCTTAAAAATGTTGCTAAAGTTGACACTGTGGCAACAACAGAAATGAAAAAAAAAAAATCAAATCTAAAAATTAATGACAGCTAATGTAATGACGTTTCATTTGAAATGACCGGCTAAATGATATTTGATTTAAAATGCTTCATATTGAAAATATCCATTTCAGAATTAATTAAGTATAAACAATTACATAAAACTATTAAAAGATGTCGTTTTGAAATGGAATGTTTATGCATCCTGTTTAGAAAAAAACCAACAAGCTAAAATATCGAATTTTTTGACAGTTTTGTCAAAATTACGAAACGTTCAAAATCACAACAGGTCAAAGTGTCAGTTTGCTTACATTTATAATCTAGTTCATCGATTGTAAGTAAAGGGTCACACATTTTTCAGATAGCATTTTCATATCCAATTATTGATGGTGGCACGTTTTTTTTTTTGTTCAGATTTTCACGGTTTCAATTATTTCACGCATTTTCACTCTGTGATTATCTATTTGTGTAGTAGTCACTTCAATTGGACGTTCAAAACGTGGTTCATCAATTGTGCTGGTATGACCTTTTTTTAAATTCAGAAAACCACTTGTAAAACATTGATTTCGAAGCTACAGATTCACCATAATATTTATCCAACTTTTCTTTAGTTTCCGTTCATGTTTTCTATTTCCCTGTTAAAAACCCTCGAATGGAAAAAACTAACTACATCGAAAATAAATTCAGAATTCCAAAATGATGAACTTAATGAACTAATGAGTTACGAGTAGTTAATTTTCTCAATCTTCAATTTTTATTACTGGTCTGATGTTGAAACAGAAACTAATTCATTACAGAATTATACAACCACCTAATTGACTTATTTACCAGATATTTATAAAATATAATCTATTAAAAGTGATCTGATCACTAATGACACGATGTGGTTTATCCAAAATAATAGTTGCCAATTTAACTCTAACCTAATACTTATGTAAATTTCATGATATATATGGCAACAATGTAATTTGTATGCCCCTCTAATTGTAAACCTGGAACCTTCTATAAAATTTAACAAAATCAATACAAAACTAATTGATTTATTTTCATTAAGAAACGTTAAATTCAATTACGAAATTTAATTGATTAATCTCCATTAAATATTGAATACGTATAGAAGTGCCATGACATAACGCCCGGTGAATAGTGTCAGGAAATATACCATTACTTAAATAGCTTTGTAAATGAGATGTTATAATGTTGGAACTGAATATCGGAATTAAGACACTTAACAAAATTAAGATACCTACTTAAGATTCTTCGGTTTTACGTTTTAAGTCATAATTACCAAGAACTTTCATACAAAATATTCGGAATTGGTATAACACTTTGGAAAATTTCTCCATCCGGAATACATATTAAGGTAAAAAGAATGAAAAATTATTGAATGAAATTGCGGAAGAGAGCTACAGCTTGTATAATATTGTGTTCCGGTTTAACGTAACATTTTAAAAAGCGATTTAAAGAATATCAATTTTGGCCTTAACTAACCGGGCGTTATGTCACGGTACCAATGTTATCGATTCATTTCTAAATTAACCATATTCATTTAATAAAACACTGATTATAATTTTAATTATACATTTTTTTATTAATGTCGATTTTGTTTTTTCGTTTCTGATGATGATGAATCAAAAGTTCAATATTCTCATTCATAATTTTAATATTTTTTTTATTTATTTTTTAACTGTCGCTATTAATTATATAAATATCTTTTTGAAATTGAACTTTCTAAAAAAAGAAATGAAAAAATTTATATAATTTTATTTGATGTTTAACAACTTCAAGGTGATTTACACCTAATATTAGATTAAACATAATCATTAAATAAATTTCAAGTCTTCTTTAAAGTTATTATAAATAAACATTAAATAAAATTACTTTTAA
Organism: Rhamphomyia laevipes; assembly: GCA_963920725.1. NCBI lineage: Eukaryota > Metazoa > Arthropoda > Insecta > Diptera > Empididae > Rhamphomyia > Rhamphomyia laevipes. The sequence goes on from OY987257.1 coordinate 55,088,334, forward strand.
TATTTATTTATATATTGATTTTCTATACAATTTCTTGTTGTCATGTTTTAACATAATTTTTTTTTTTTTAATGTTTTAAAAAAAAAAACGTTCTCGACTTCTCTTGTACGATAGTAAAAATAATGCGATGAATAAAATCGAGATTCTAGAAGAAATGTATATAGGGAAAAAAAATCAATATATTAATTTTTGTCTATACTATCATAAATGTCGGTCGAATTATTATTTTTAGATTATATTTAGATATATATTTTTGGTATCTAGTTGTTTTGATCGAAAACAATTGACCGAAGTTAAAATTTATACACAATTCACGGAAAATATGATTGTGTTAGTACGTTAGTAGGTTTAAGTGGCGAGTACAATAAAACATGACGGTGACATCAATTAGTGCGTTACCACCGTTTTTCCGTCACTCACGTGACAGCATTGGCTAAAATAGTAATTTTAGTTCCATGCCGTGGCATCTGTGAATCTGTATATGTTTTTTAGCTTCTAGATCGCTAAGGTTGTTGAAATCATACTCGTCAATTGTGTCCTTCCTGGCTCTGGTAAAGACTTAGCACTTGCAAGTTAAATGATTTATTATTTCTGTTTCATTTAGTTAACCGAAAGTGCGGCATAATTGGTTAAATGGGATTTCTAGGCTAGTAGCGTGTTTGCTAGCTGGTCAGTGTCCTTTTGGGATAGTTTTAGTATTGTCTGTATTATTTCTGTTGTACGACGGCAACGTCATTTTGGTCTACTGCAGGTGGTTATGACTTTTCACCTGTCGCCAAGGACAGAAAGTAGTGATATACATAAATATCTCCTTACCCTGTTTAATGGTGGATCTACCAGCTCCTCCAGTACAACAATTTCATTTATAGTTAATAATCATACCGGTAGACCAAAATTCCCACTGTTTAATTTCTTGCAGAAGGAACGAAAGCTTCGATATTTTCTTGCTTTGGCAATCAATTACAGAGCTTTGGTATATAGTAACTACGACTTTAATGATTCCATGAATCAATGTTAATAATTTTCTATATATTTAAACTATATCCAGCTGTAATTCTTAACAATAATCTGTTTTTATATTAGAAACTACTTAATACATGGCCTACAAACCTATCGGCCTCAGCACTACTGATATAAATGCAGTTAGTAATAGTTTTAAGTTGAAAAAGTAAATTTATATTAGTAATTAAAGCGTTACTAAGATTATGCTGAATATAGTGTGCGTTGTCCTCCCTAATTACTTAGGAATTTTGAACCTATGGATGCCGTGTCACTGCTAAATATATAATTATGTGATGGTAAATTACAAAAAAAAAAAGTTTTGCTGAACACTTTTAGGTTCAGTTTAATATTTGCTCAATTTATATGACGTAAATTTACGTTCAATTGTGATTCGGTCATTTGTTTTCGATCAATTAACCGAAAATGTATTTTTTTTTTATAGATTTATGTTTTTTTTTTTTCATATTTATTTAATTTAGTATTTTTTTTTGTTGTTACTTAAATATATAAAAAAATTATTTAGAAGCTAACAAAATTATTGAGTAAACAAGTAAAATATTAAAGAGTGCATGACATTTTTTTTTGATATTCGTTATGAAATTGGTAAAGTTTAATTTATAAATATTATTATTATTAATATTTTTTTTTATATTATATTATTACACAAATTACACAAAAATATTAAAAATATTTTATTTGAATTAAAATTTATGTATAATTTACTTAACGGATAAATACAAAGTAATTTTACTTAAACATGGTAATAATAATAATAATGAACAGTTTTTTTTTTGCTACATAAATAAATAATTTTTATACCTAAATGATTAATGTTTTTTTGTTTGTACAGTTTTTTTTTCATAGATTTATTACAGTGTAGATTAGAGAGTTGATTAATATTTAGTATTTTTAGAACGACCTATTGAAGTATTCAAAATAATATAATCAATAATCGGAATTGTGACTTTAAACATGGTAATTTGAACAAATCGGGATAGTTTGAATTAATCTTTGATATAAATATGTAACGTGTCCGACCAGTGTTTTCAGCGGGAATCGAATCTACAACCTCATTGATGGTAGTGTAGTAAATGTCACACTCCGCTACCGAAACCCAATGAATAAATCTTAATTGTCGTTTCTTTGTCATTTAGGCAGAGGCGGTAGATGTCTGCTTCAGCCTGACCCATTTTGTTGAAGTGTTAGTTCAAATTGACAATGTCCTTTTGTCCCTTTTGCTGAGTGTTATTATATATTCCACCTTCATTTTTTGTGGTTTTATAAATTATTTTGAGATTAAGAGTCATGGTAATTTGTATTATAAATTCTGTGATCTTGTTCAATCCATTAGTGTTAAGTGAAGTTGGAATTGTCCTCTTGCTCTTGGTTTACCGCAGAACGACTCTAGTCTAATAAGTTTTGTGTTTGAACCAGTTTTCGACTCTTCCTTTCTTTCATAAATATAATGACTAACTAAAACCTTAACAAGAAAATGTTATAAGAAATATTAATGGTTCATGTACATGCTAAATCCACCAGGTGATTATGATTTAAATTAGGTCTAATTATTGTTAAATATTAACTATCGTAGTTCTATCAAATCTTTCCCTAATAATTGACCTATTTTAACCATGTCTTATAAATAAATCTATACTACAAAACTAAAATTTAATTTTTTTTTTAAATTTCTTAAAATCTAACCATAACTTTAAAATCAATTAAATAAATCAGCTTTGTTACAATATACAATTTTGTTGTGAAAAAACTAAAGCCTAAAATTAATTGGACACCATGTCATGAGCGAGAAAATTAGAGTACAAATTTTTTATTTTAATAAAAAGCTACAAAAACTGTAAAGGTAAATTGTTTTTAAAGTAAAAGAAACTTTATTTAACTGCTTCATCATGCCAGAAATTAAAATAATAGTTTGTTAGCAAATTAGTAAAATTTCTACTATGAAACAACAAAAAAAAAAAAAAAAAGAAGAAAAACATTAAATGAACAAATCAGAAATGAAGATTTTTATCTACTTTTTTCCCCCTTCGAAATATTTAAGTTAATCGCATGAAATCTTTGTTAATTTCTTGAACAAAATTCTGTACAAAATTGACGTAAGGTTGAAAAACTTTTTATAGGCACTTTTGTATTTATAATATAGAATTCATTAAAATTTCAATTTTCCTGTCTGTTCTAAGGATCTATCCTTAGAAACTTTTCTAAATGGCTTCATTGTCTTCCATTGGATATTTGTCCACAAATGGTGAATTATTATATCATTTTCCATCCGATTTTGGTGAAACATACTTTTTTTTTGTACTTGAAATAAGACAGGTTAAATTTAATATTATAAGATGAATTTAATTTATAATTGATTGTTAAAAGATTCGAAATTACCGAAACCTCTTCAAATGGTGTCAAATAAATAAAAATGATATTATATATAAATTCATTTGCAGAATATAAATGGTTAAAATTATTTGAAAGAATTACAAAAGTGCACGGATAAGAGATTGACCCGTCAATCTAATCTCACATTTTAGATTAATCTATTCTTGTATAGTAAAATTGAAATAATCAAATTCGTAATTCGTAAAATTAAATTAATTCACTATTTTATAATGGAAATAAATTACATAAATAAAACTTAAAAAATTATTATTTTGTTTAAAAAAATATTGAATTACTTTGTGCTGGTTTGTTGTGTCTGATGAGCGATGACCTCAATATATGGACTTTTAAGTGTAATTTGAAACAAGTATACAATATTAACCTATTTCATCATTATAATTTTGTGAACTGTTAAACTATAATCGCAAGAAGGGCGGCAGAATCAGGTTGTAGGCTCCATTTAAGGACAATTAAATTATTATATAAAGTAACATTCTAAATTCAGTAATAGCAAATGTTCAATTGCTCTCTAAGATCAAAATTTATGAAGATATGATTTAATATTTATTTAAAATTCCAACCCTGAAGATTTTCTTCTTAACATTATCTTAGTGGGTGTTGAATTTACATTCTGAACTGGATCGTCTTGTATATTAAGTACATATTTAACGTTTCAAATTTATAGATTAAATTATTTCTTTAAATTGATTTCGCGATAATATGAACTGATTTCAAAGTCGAAGCAAACTGACAGGACGGTTTTAAAATTTAGTTGTTTTTATTTACAAGCGAAATCAGCTCCAGCTAAGATACTAAAATATTCCGTCGTCTCTTTGTTGTTAAGACAGAGGCGACAGATGTCTGTATCAGCCAGGCCCATTCTACTGAGGTGGTAGTTCAAAGGACTGTGTCCTGTCAAGAGCACGTATAACCGAAAAGTTAAAAATTGGGTAACTTTATTTTATAGTTCAGTTATGTTTGTGAATGGAAGTACTGTTTTCATACATAAGTATAGTTTAATTTTGTAACTTTGAGTTCAGTAACTTTTGTATTATGAATCCACAATAATTTTATTTTACGCACCATTATGTGACATCTTAAATTGCCTCTTAATGAGTAATATCCTAAAATAATAAGTAAAAACTGTTTTTTATATGTAAAGTGAACCTTAAAGTACATTTATATTATGAATAAAACATAAATCTTAAATTATATATAAAATTCTCGGTCATTAATTAGAACTCACCACCATCTCAAAATGTATTAAAACTGAACATTTTGATAATTTAATGACCCTAAGAAAATTATAACAAAATACGAAATAATTACGTGCCTAAAATTTTAAGAGACGAAATTTTATCTGAAGAGCATTTAGCTACAAAAAAGGTGAACAAAAAAGTGATTTTTTTTTTATTTATTTATGATCGTAGGCGTAATCTGACTGGTAATAACAATAAAAGGATGGAAATTTTTTTTCGGAAATTATAACAAGAAGGAAAAAAATATATAAAATATAAAAATAAAAATAAAATTATAAATGGATTTTTTTTTTGTGAAATGTAACGAAAAACCAATTGAGTAAAATGACACAGTAGAATTTTTAGATTTTGTTTGTGTAGGTGGGTTAATCAATGCGTAATTTTTAAAATCACATTTGAACAATTTTTTTTTGGAACATAAGATATCGGTCTAATAAAATTGTGTAGTAGGTAGTACAGTCATAATCATAATAGGATCATCAAATTTCAAACAAGTAGTATATTATTTAATATACAGAAGATAAGTACATAACCGGATGCATCCGTTTCCTTTATGAATAAGTCGTATTGAAAGAAAATGTATTAAAAACGGCTCTATGCATTAAGATTACAAGAATTAACGTTGCCGAAATTACGAATTAAAATCGCACGATATTAATTAGTTTTAAGTTTTAATACAACTAAGTTTTTATCGCACACATTACACAACTATCGCTATCGCCTCTTGTGATTCATGCCCAGATTTCCGTTCTCATCGTAAATTTGTGTAAAGGCGTTGAAATAAACTTGTTACAAAAGTTTAACTAGACATGTCGTAAAAATGATCTATGAACTAAGGTCGGTGTTAATTGTAATGCTTACTTCACTTTGCGCAATGGCTACAATGGCTACAGAATTTGGTGCTACAGTAATGCTTTACATTAGTTACTGAGTATTTAAATAGTATACTTAGTATAGAAAAATTATAAAAAAAGGATGCTAATTTTGGCAAGATATTAATTTTTAATTAATTTTTTAATTTTTTTTTTTTGAAAAAATATATCCAAATCATTCTCTGTTATTCATTCAGAAAAGGTATAATTAATTGTTTATTTATTTTTTATTTCAAATAATTTTATTAATTTTTATAGACATATTTATTTTGATAATAATATATATTAAGAAATCAAAACAATGTATTACTACATTAATAAAGAATATCAAGAAACATTAATGGACAAGCTTTATGGTAACGAAAACAAAAATGTTTGCTTAAAAAAACTTAAATTGGTTTAGTTGAAAAATTGTTTGTTCTTTATGAATTATGCTACAGCATCGGTTTTACGGCATTAAACAAAATGTAGTTGGTTTTGTAAGAGTTCTGATCGTTTGACAAAAAGAATATTACAAATACGAGTATTAAAGGCCCCATACACTATCACACATGTTGTCAAACTTGGTGTGTCACACACAATAATTGATGTTTCTTGGTCTTTCAGGAAACTTAATTCCTCGAAATACCATAATGTTGGCACATTTAAATATATTCAATTCCGACACCCGATGTTTCGCTTTTTAAAACATTGTTCAATTCGCGCCTATATGAACTACTTAAGCTATGAAGTTCTTTTCACCATTTCTAAATTTGCAACGATTTCGTTAAATTTTTCTAACATTTATTCATTTCCAATATTTTCTAAAACTCTATTTTTATATACATCGCTTTTACATATCCACAATTCGGGATGTTCGCGATATAAATAAATATCTCGCCAAAATTTCATATTTAAATGGTATGTGGCCATGAAATTTTTCTGAAGAATGACGAATGTTTGACAAACAGTACCATACACTATCACACATGTTGTCATACATGCCGAAAAATTAAATATGTTTAATTTTTATCAAATCGCTTGACAAACTGTGTGTCACAGCGACAAACATGGCCACATACTATCAAATCTGCATGACAACATTGTTGTCCAACTCATATTGGACAACATGTGTGATAGTGTATTGGGCCTTTAATATAAATTATGTATATTTCAGTTTAGTGACGTCTGAAACGTTTCAATGAACTAAAACAGTTTATATTTTAAATTTCTTACAATATGTATCTTATTTTTTGTAAATTTTATATAGGGTGTGCAGTACACACCCAAAGGAAACGCCACTGGTATAATTTTTGATAGGTATCATTAATTTATTAACAAAACTTAATTTATTCACAAATAAGCAAACTAATTTCGAATAACGCACTTTTTTTTCTCAGCGTTTTTTTTCGATTTTGGTCAGAAAGTTTTAATGTTTTCGTTTTCAAATCCATTATAGAGAATGATGCTGTTCCAGTTTTGAATATTGATGAAAATTTTAAAGAAAATCGAAAATATTTATGTTTATATTTTAAAAGATTTGTTTTTAATACTTGGTGGCATAATGAAAGTATTGAATTTCGACCATTCCGTAATGTTAGAATACATAAAAAATTTGGAAATAAAAATAATCACAAGTAAAATTCTTAATTTTTTTTAAATATATAATTCTAATATAATTTTTTTTTTTTTTACATTAAAATTTAAGAATTGGATATTATGATAATTGGTTATTACAACCAGCATATACTAAACAAATTTATCGTAATGGTAATCCTTGTATTGGAGGTACAAAAAATACAACAACATTTGTTATATTTAAATGTGGTAACGAAAATCGTATTGTCAGTTTTAAAGAAACAAAAAAATGTTTGTACTATGAATTGATTTTTCAAACACCATTAAAATGTCAAAATACTATTATTAATGCTAGCGATTTAAATCAATTGGCAATAGACAAAGTTGGTAAAGAAAATTGGAATTATATGTATTTATTTGCTATGTCAATTTTTTCATTTATTCTGATCAGTTTCGTTTTATTTATATTGAAAAGGAATCGAATTTATTAGTTTTAATTGAATTTTTTTATAAATATTTATAAAATAAACAAATTTTAAAATAATACAAACTTTGATTATGTATTCAGAATACATACTTAATAGGTCACGACAGATTCATGGCAGCCGTTTAACTGAATATGCTTTTCATCATAAGCATGTTAATCCCACTGGCATTTCATCGTGAGCACACACAAGTAATCACTGCGAAGAATAATTAAAATTTGTTTTAATTGGGGTCTAATAGGCCGTTTCACCGCGGAATATTTTCTACCCAAGTGCATTTGATAATGTTTACTTACTGCTCTTGCTTATATTCCTTCAGAACGCGTGTCCTAACACGCGATTAACAAGGAATTGTCTCGATTTTGATAAATTTTAATGTATTGGTTTTGTTATACAGGCAATTGCTTAAATTTTAGATTTAGATCGACTTTATTATTATCCAATACAAAAGCGTGAAATAAAGATGATTTTGTCAAATGACGATGCACCTGTTTACAGTTACAGTATAGTATTATCAATATAGTCCCTTTCGATAGTTCCAATATCTTTTATCTATTAATTCTTTGATATATCACTGTCCTTATCTGTGTAATAAAAGGTTAAAATTTATCGGTTCCTATTTTGTATGAAATTTAATAGAATTAAGCAGTGTAAAACCTGTGAAGTTGACAAACTTTATGAAGGAAGTGTGATGGCACGATTCGTGGTGAAAATGGTCAACGCTTTGTAAGGGGGTAGAACGGGCCCTACGGTCTATGTATACGTGGTTTGGTCGCTTAAATTCCATTCCCCCTTCTCAAACCAATCAACCAATTCTTTGATTAACAAACATAGATGAATAATATATCCAAAATGTTTTTCAACAAAAATTAACAAAATTCCTGGATAATTTGCCAGGCCCTCTATCGCATTTTTCCTACCGTGTAACGCGAAACTCGCAAAAGATGCGAAACTCGCAACAGATGCAAATGCAAAAATGAAATGACAAATGACCCGATGTATAGTCAGGAACTTTTTAATATAAAATTAATATAAAAACAAGGATGGCTAATAAAATATTGTCAATAATATAAATTAAAATATTTTTCTTAAAAAAATTGTATTTTATTCTGAATAATCTGATACAATTAATTAAGTTTTTAATTGCCAAATAATTTTATTAATTTTTGTAGATAAATAATTTAAATTATTTCCTTTTTTTTTTTTTTTGGTAATATTAATAAATTAAAATAATATGTCGATTCCTTCAAATGATTTTATAAAGTTACGAATGGAGAAACTTGCAGGTAAAATAAAAATAATTAATTTTTTGCATTATACATATAGCATTTCCGGGTCAAATTAACGATTTTACAATTGTAAAAACCGATTTTACAATTCATGTTAATACAGTAGTTAATCATTATTAATAAATTATATATGTAATTATTATTAATAATTGTGTGTTAATTTATAAAATTGTTTTTTAAAATTGTAAAATCGTTAATTTGAATTGTAAAATCGTTAACTTGAGCTGATAATGCTATATATTTTGAAATATTAGCTTTTGTTTTCTAATTATGTTCACAGTAGAATCGAAAATATAGTTTGCATCACAAAATAATTTGTTTAGTGTTGATAACGTTCTTTAAAGTTAATATAAATTATATCAAAAAGTGATTTTACATTGTATATTTTTAGTGATTAAATTCTGACGTTCAATATTTTTGTTTCAATTTCTTTCTTTAAGAGTGGTGCAATATTAAAAATATAACGAGTGAATATAACGAGTTTTTTATGCTTATATCTAGTTCACGTGGTGCGGAGTGGAGTGGACTGGATTTGTAAATCCGGTCGTAGTATGAATGTTCACCTGCGTGTGGATCGTAGTAAATCTACCATAACGCATCTAGTGAAGACATGTTGAAGTATTTTTTTTTGGCATATCCTTTTTTTCTGAAATTGTATAAATTAATTAAAAAATCGTTTTTGTGAAGTATTTTTTAATTAAAAAATCGTTTTTGTGCTGTTCGTTTGCAATTTGAATTTGAAACAATAAAACAAATGCCAAAATCCACTTTATTCCACTACGCTACTGTTCACGTGGTACGGATTTGCTAATTCACTACACATCACTACTCACATTTTGAGCGGAGTTGATAATCCACTCCATACTACATTTTTCGGTGTTCACGTGGTGGATTTACAAATCCAGTCCACTCCACTTCGCAACACGTGAACAAGATATTAGACAAATTTTTCTTTCTACGAGTATAATTTTGACGTTTTTCAAATAATATTTATATATCAAATCATTTTATTTTTTTCGATATTTTCTTTTGCGGTATTTAATTTCAATTTTATATTCATATAAGTTTTGATCTCTTTCTATTATATGCTTTTTGAAATACATTTTTATTATATACTAAATATTCTATAGAGGACGATACCCCTGAAGTTTGTAAGATAGCTGGAAATTTTGGAGAATTTGAAGAATTCTATTGTTTGTATATGCAACAATTTTTCTTTAAACCTTTTTGGCTTGATGAATCTAATAAGAATAGAAGTAAGATTCTGCCATGTCACATAAAAATATTAGTTTGAAATGTGAATCCCAAGACCATATATTACGTGTTGCTATATATATATATATATATATAATAAAATTTAAATTATCATCATATTACATACATTTTGTTTGTGCAGACATGCAGATATGTGCAGCTTTTAACAATTCTTATAGTAAAGTTTTGGTAATTAATAATTGCAACATGAAAGATATCACAATTTTATAATCAAACTTTTTGTGTGACATACTGTTTTATGCAATATCTCTTATATAATTTAATTATTTTAAATTGTAGGTATAGAATTTCGGCCGTTCCGTAATGTTAGAATACATAAAAAATATAAAGAAGAATTTTTTCACAAGTATTAAAAATCTATATATATATATATTATTGTAAAAACTTTTTTTTAACTATTTTATATAATTTTAATTATTTTGAGGATTGGATATTATAAAAATTGGTGTGTAGATGGATATTATACACATCAAGTTTATGATAAAGGTAAACCTTGTATTGGTGAAACAAAAGAAACACAAACATTTGTGATATGGCGATGCGGTATATTCGATCGTATTGTCAGTTTTATAGAAACAAAAAAATGTTTGTTTTACGAATTGATTTTTGAGACACCATTAAAATGTCAAACAATTACTACACGTTCACCTAAAGAGAAAAATGAATTAGCTATACAAGAAGCTGGTGAAGAAACTTGGAATTATATGTATGTATTTGCTGCAACTTTATTTACATTTATTATGTTCGGTTTTGTGGTAACAATGTTGAAAAGACGCAAAATATATTAATTTTATTTAAATTTTTAATAATTTTATATATAATATTTAATATTTATTTGTTTTTATAATTTATAATATGTTAAAATTAAAAATATTATTATATGATAATAAAATTAATTTCACATTAATTGGCCTGTGATTTTCGAAAAAAAAAAAAAAAAAAAAAATTGATTTTAAATTTTTTGGTGGAAAGGTCTCAAGACCTAAATAATTCACAATTATGAAGTTTTTCAAATAAAAATAAATATAAGTTTTAATATATTGACCTACAAAACAGTGTTTATAACTGAATCCTTAGCGTAAATTCATTGATACCAATGTGGACAACTTCAATTTTTGTTTTAAACTGATTAAATCTTCTGTTTATTTCCGTTTTTCTTGGATTGCTATCAAATTTCTAGTCAAAATCGATTAAATAACAAATTCAATTTCTATTTTGGACATTTCATATTACAATTAAATCATTGAATCATTAAATATTGATAAATTTTTGAATACTTTCCCACAAACCTTACAAACCCAAAACTTTATAATAAAAATTTACATTTTTGAAAATTCCAATTTTCAATTTTTCGTTAATATAATAATTTATTTGGAGGGTTAGATTTTTTTTTTTTTTTTGCGAGTGGAATGCGAATAATGATTTGACAGTTCGCGACCAGATAATTCAATTCACAGAAAAAAAAAATTAAAATTTAATTAAACATGGAATAATTCATTTCTTCGTAATTAGCAGTTCGCTTATTATGTGCAAAGGCCATAAGATCTCTAATTCTGTGGGACGTATACACTATCCGCGGGAGGTTAATTTGAAAAAATTATAAAATACTTTCTATACATAAAATTAACCCCTTTCAACCCTCCACTATTTGAAGGAAATGTTAAATTCAGAATTTCCATTTATGAATTGCTCATAAATCAAGAATATTTTAGGTAGGGTCTTGTAATTTTGACATTACGTTAATAACATTTCAAAATCTCAACAAATTATATCCATTCTCATTCTCTAACATCCCTGACTTTTGTCCTACCCTTTACATTAAGTTTTATTGTTCGGAATAGAATTGTCAGGATCAGGAAGCTTGAGGACTTATACTCCCTACCAAATAGAGTACTGGTTGATGAAGGGGGGGGCTTTATATTTCAAATTTTAATCGTTTTGTAAAGTTATTCCTAAATGTATTGTTAAAAATTTCTAATTTTGTCTAAAACAAAATATTGTCAGTAAAATCTATTAATTGCCTCTGCCTATCCAATAAATTAATTGTCTGTCCAACAGTGAAGTTATATTCGAATAGAGTTTAAGTATAAATGCACGTTAAAAACGATTCATACTTTGTGAACCTACCTTAATTATTTATTTTGAACAATTAATTAAGAATCATGCGAGATAATTAACCTAAATACTATTCCATATTCCTATTCGTTATTATTTAAAATACGTAGCTTCCGATATCCTAAATTTTAGCACTGATTTTTATTGATATTTATCATAATAACACTAAAAATTAATTATTTTGTATCGAAAAACAACTGATCAGCTTCCGTCTTCCTGATATAAGGAAATATTTTTGTAATTCTGGGAATATTGTTTACTTTTTATTCTATACAATCGACTAAAGTCTCTTGACTTCCACTCTATGTTTGAAATATGTTTGGTCAGGGTCAGAATTATATATACTTTTAAAAATCAAAATGTTACATTACTTAACCTCATTGTCATGGTTATTGTTACACTTTTGTGATAGGCTAATGTAGTGTCACAGATTCTGTTTTTTTTTGTGTGATGCCATTACATAATTGAAAAGTAATCAACTGTGATTTTGCCGAATCACAACATAATGATATTTGATTTCTTTCTGATGGTATGATCGATTCATTACTTCGGCATCTATTTTCACAATTGTTTTAGTAGGTATATATGATCAGAATATTCTGGATTCGAAAACAATGATTCTACCTGTAATTTCTATGGCCTGTAACCCAAAATTACCAATTAAAGTAACATTATACAGTAAAATATTTAAGGTGTTTAAAAATAATTTTCATATTTTACTATCTAATTTATAATTCTATAATAATTATCTATTAATCTTTACATATTATATGTATATCAAATTTCTTATTCAATATTCTATATTCGATTACGATTTAAATCAATTTTCTTTTAATAATTATAATTCAACACTTTTTATTCCACCACAAATTATAATTTATTTAAATTCCTTGATTCAATGTTATTTTCCAATAAACTTCAACTCCAAAGATTAGTTCATTTGTATTTTGCATAATTTTATATAATAATTTATATTCACCTGGTGGTATTAATTTTGGTAAATTTTTTGGATCATATGACCAATTATTAAATGTATATGAACCCTAGAAAACAGAAATAAAAACAAAATTTAAATAAAATATGAAATTATTTTAAACTTTATATACTTTCGGAAAAGGACATATTGGCTTTTTAGGTAAATTTGATTTTCGTGTCATTTCCATATAAGATTCATCATTTTTAACAAAATCACATACATTCATTATTTTTTCGAGAACCGATTTATCATAATTATTTGTATTTGATTTCTTATAAATCGTATATGAAACCTAATGTAAAATAAATTTAAAAGTTATATTTAAAATAATATATATAATAAATTATTTATATATGTACATTTTCATTAATTCCCAGATCTTTATGTAATATTCCAGTTCCAGTTAATGCATATGCATTTCTATCAATTTTTGCTAAACGAAATGAACCAAAATCACACCATGCCTTATTAAAATCTGGTAATACATGAAAATCTGTTATTTCCAAATTATATGTAGTAGCACCTACTAAACCTAACTAATTATAATAATGTAAATTAAATTTAAATATAAAAAAATATTTAAACTTACAGTAACAAATTGTATTATTATAAATAAAATTATTAATAATTTTAAAATTAATTCCATGATTAAATATTATATCAAAATTCAGTTATACAATAATTTTAAATATGAAAATTTCTCATGTATTTATATGATTTTTCATTAACATAATTTAAATTATATTGGGAAATGTTTTTTTTTTTTATAATTGGAGACATGCAAGTGGACTTGTTTTATTTTACATCTAGAATTATTGTATAGAATAATCTTGATTACATGATAATATTGATGACATGATTGATTACAATAAAAAAAAACCAGGAAATTTATTTATTTTTATTAAATATAAGACAGTTTTTGTCTAAAAAATGAATTATTTTAAAATGAATACAAACAATATTGTTATTATTTTATGCCGCAGCACGAAAATGACAATAATTCATAACGTCGTATGTGATTTTTGCAAGTTGTACATAGTAAACATAAAAAACTATATTACATTTTGTGATACAAAATTTACTAAATTACTAAAAATTGTATTTAATAATAATGACATACAAGGTCCTGCTTCAAGAATTTAAAAAATTCTTTGGTATACTGTATTTTGTATAGTTACGTTACGAGACACTCCAATACTCCAAACGATTTATTGTTCTTAAAACTAAAGTTAGGAGTTACAATTTTTATTTTGGCTCGTTTTTAATGAACTTTACAATAATTGTGGCCGAAACAGCATAAACCAGATGATCCGCTGTATAAATTTAAAGGTTACTATATTAAAAAAAAAAAGTTTAATTTGTGGACTTACGATATTATGAATTATTGCCATCGATAATTTCGATTTATTTGATGTTTTTTTTTGTTTTGTAGCCTTTTTAGGGCTTTTTCAAAACTTTTCATTTATTTTAAGGGCTAGTTTAATCTTTATGTGATAGTGCCACTACAGTTTTATGACAGATTGACATATGACAGAATGTAAATAAACATTGAAGTAAAAAATATAACGATTAGATCTACTGATCTGAAAGAGTAAACTGTATAAAATGTTTAACTAATCTTTGGCGGAAGGAAACAAAGTAAATGAATGTCAAATTTCCATATTAACTATCAGAATATTAACTATCAGAAATGTTCTCCTAGTGAGATTGAATTATTTGCCATTTCTATAAAATCTAAATTACTATGTCTGTCTATATCGCAGGGGTGGCTAGTAAAACGTCCGGTGTTTTTGAATTCGAAAAATTTTAACCATAAAAAAACGTATAAAGTAATTTATACCTACTTAGATAAATTATTAATTTAATTTCAAATTACTCAATTATATGATATTAAAAGAAAAATTAACACAGTAAAAACTCGATAATTAAATGTTCATTTTCTTAATTACCAAACAAAAAAAAAACATTTTTTATCTAAAAGAAATCGTAAATTGTTTATTTTTTTTAACCTGACATCTTAATTGTCAGTTAATTAGTAATATTTTTTTTTGTTTCCTTTAACATTTCATTACTGACAATCATAATAGTTTCTAAACAAAATTAAAATTTACTTCTTTTACGATAGTTTACCATCCATAAAATACCACAAACTTTATCTATCTAAAAAAAAAAATCCTTACAAAATATACTTTTTATTCATACGTTTTACAACAAAAAAAAAAATATAAAATATTTTATTTTTATAACTTCTTTATTAATTTTATTATTTTGCCCTGTGCATAAAATATAATGGCAATCATCACCACTTTACCAAGAAAAATTAACTTTATCCTTCAACAAAATTTATATATATATATATGTACGTAGTACAGTGATAAACCAATTTCCCCACTAACAATAAATGAAAACTTTATATGACTTTGAAAAGTTTCTGATATCCATAAGTAAAATTCATTCAACTAAAAAGGAAAAAGTTGTTAATTTTAGTATACATTATTAGAAATTCAACACACAAAATATAATTTCAAAAAAATATTATATAAAGTCTAATAAACTTAACAATCTTTAGTATAAACTTTTCTAACCGCACAATTTCAAACCAAATATATAATCATGTATGAGGTCCTCCTCGACGTCATCCTCTTTGAAAAAAGTTTCAAAGAATTTACTTTTTTTTTTGGTTCATCATGAATATAGTTTTTTATTATAATGTATATAAAATTATCTTCTTGTAAAGTCCTAAAACAGAACTTATTATTCAAGTCAAGGATATTTTATAGTCGGGCCGGGTATAGAAAAAATAAAACGGATCTCTTTTACCACTTTCACGTATTCTTTCACTTTATATATAAATTAACTTTATATGTATAAATTTTACTCTTTTCCTTACCAATTTCACACGTAAACCTATAGAAAATGAATTCAAATTCTTCATCTATTAAGCTTAGTACGTAACTCGAGTGAAATGAATTTTTCATATATAAATTTCGTGAAATCGGAAATTTTAAATTTAGCTTATAATTTCGTCCAAGTAGTACGAAGCTCGCGTGAAAAGTAGTAATAAAAAAAAAAAAAAAAGTTTTTTTTTAATCAATAGATGGCGTGCAAACTTCTTCAGTTATTTTTCACGTGAAATAAAGATGGATTTACTTATGCGAGTATTTTATGCCGCGGTTATTTGCGATAGAGCTTCTGTCGCACATTTTAGTGGCATTGTCGTACATTTTAGATGAAAATCTGCCCCAGACTTTAAATCAACTTCGTTGAGATCTGTGGCTATGACTGTGACCAAAAATTACCTCAACGATTGTTTCTGATTGATTGAATCGACAAAAAAAACTGTCGCAATGAGAAAACGTCGTATAAGTAAATCCACCTTGAATTTTACTATAAATTTTGACATTTAATTTTATTTTGGTTATATTTTGATAGAAATTTGAAAATCATTTGAAATGTCAAATTAACTTGTCTAATTTCTTTACAAAATATTTATCACAATTTTTTCACGGCTATTTCACCGGAGATGACAGCTTTGGAGATCTCGTTAATATTTTATTTCACTTGAGCTATGTACTTATACTAAGCTTTACACTTAATTGTATATATTGTTTTAGTTTCGAATTATCTGACTGAATGATTTACGCTAGAGTGTTCCTGTTCCTATGGTTAATCTTAAGTTTGCGATGGTGATAAAGAAAAATGGAACAATTTTAAAAAGTTTTATTTGAAAATAAAAAATAATAAAAAAATATTTAAAATTAATTGAAATTATTTCGAAATGTTAAACAACAACAATTTAAATGAGTATATACAAAAAGTAAAAAAAAAAAATGAAAAACTTTTACACATTTTTATTATTTGGAAAATTAGAAAATTTTATCTCATACAGGAAACCATATTATCTCGATCCTTACCATATAAAAAACACCCAGAAAATACAAAAACAGAAAAAGAAGAAAACTTTTATATCTTTTGTGGAACTTTAATTGTAAAGAATTTCCACGATGCAATAAGAAAATATATATATATACATTTAAAAATAAATAAAACAATTTGCCAAAAAGTTTTTCTGAAAATTTTACTTATAACTTGGAACAATCGTATAACCAAAACCATAGTAACATCAAAATGAAATCTTTTGACCTGTATATACCACCACGAAAGAACTATATACTAAAAACTTGGAAAACAAACAATTCACTTCTTCTTCAATTGTGAATTCTCAAGGAGATTCATTCTAAATAATTTCCTTCCTTATACACACTATATAGTTTAATATAATATTTTACAAGTTTGTTGTTTTTGCTATCGTATTCCTTCTGAATCAAATTGAACTCCGTTTAACAATTTCCTCCTTTAAAAGTAAATTTTTTGCTATTTATAGTTTGAAAACTACAAGCAGTAAAATTATTTTTGGTTCGGAATGGGTGTACAAATTAAAGGGATTACAGAAACTAAATTTTAGATTTCTGTTAACCGAGAAAAATGGAAACAGCACTGTAAATATAATCAATGTTTTAAGGTGTATTTTTTTTAAAGCGATTTCAGTAATGAAATCGGTTTTTTAATGTAATTTAACATAATATGAATCTGGATATTTAGTCGAGTTGACAAAGCATCTTCATTAAAAATTCGAAATTTTATACATTAGTAAACTTAATGTTTTCAATATCCGGGAAAAAACGAAACTGAGTAATACCGATCGTGACGGGACAGTGTACATTGAACGAAGACTTTCACAGAAGATAGGTAATTACGGCTCCTACATGCAAGAATTGCTGCGAAGAGTGTGAATCGGCTGAGCATTACTTGTGCGAATATCGACCCAGAATTGCAACACTAGGAACATACGCTTTAGATACTACCGAACTAATGAATCTGGAGCTAGCCAATGTGATAGACTTTATCAAAAGAACTTACCGACTTATGGGAAAATGTAATAGAGGTTCAGTGTTGGTGAACATATCGGTGGTATAATGGGCCGATACTTCTGCTGCGTTCATTTTAACTCATTCATTACTTATCCATGAAATTGTATTGACGGATTACGATTATTTATTAAAAATTTTCGTTTTATATCACTTCTGTTAGCGACTTAATGCCGATGATTTGACACTAATTTAATTATCATTCTTAAACCGGTTTTCAGTTATTCCCATATAATTTAAAATACCGAAAAATCTGGTTTCACTTTTGATGAATATTTTTGCAATGACTTCAATACTTATGTGTAAATCCTTTTTTTCTGTACATCTTTAGATTGTCGTCGTGATTTTTTTTTTTTTTGGTTTTTTATGCTAACACTATATCCTGAAATTGTGGTTCTATTCTAATCAAATGAATTTACTTCCTCTTTCTTCTCGAGTTCCTATTTCGGTTTGGGAATTACAATTTCACCATTTTCTATATATATTTAATATCTGGAAATTGTGTTCTTCTGTAATGGTTTGTCGGCGTCTTTATTATTACATTTTTGTAATGCTTGTTATTTTGTATAATTTTTACTCCTTTAGAATATTTCTTTATACCGCCTCCTAACTACAATATTCATCCTTCATAAGTTTTACTTTTAAGTTTATAAGCTTTTCATTTGTTTGTTTTTTTACAATGTTGTACACTTAATTTTTTTGGCACTTCTTCTTTTTTGTTTGCGGTTCGTTTGTTTGTTGGGTATTTTGTATGTGTGTGTGCATGTGTAAATGAAACTATGGGGTTTTCAGATAGGTTTTGGCGTCATTAACTTCCAGAGAAACTTTTCTGAAGCATTTTGTACAAACAGATTAAATAAAAGAATGGGAAATATCAAATTATGGTTTTCACAAAATATATTTTGTTATTCATATATTTTTTTGTGGTTAACAAATACATACATAGATAGAAAATTAAAATAAAATTAAAACCACACATTCACACACACAATAGGAAATAATCAAGCAAAATTTTCTTTTGGTATTAAGGACAATTGGTATAAGGGGTTGGTATGAAAAAATGATATTATAAAAAGGAAAACTGTTAACAGTAAAGGATGTGAAAAAAAAAATAATATAAAATTTGCAACAAATATTTTGTGGTTAAATTTATATATATATTTTTTTTTATTTTGGAATTTGGTGGTTAAATTGTTGTTTATGTTTATTTGGCAGAGTATGTATATACAAGGACGATGGACTTGTGTAATATTTTTGTTTTAACAAAAATTTTGTTGTTTTTGATGTTAGCACTTTATTTAGGAAATTACTAAGATTAATAAATATACAAAGTATATAACAAAATGTAAATGAAAGAGTTTCTATTTTTACCACTTCAATTAGGAAGTTTGAAAGATTCTGTTTTTTTTATATATTTTCAAAAACAGAAGAATGCTAATTTTCGTTTTGTGCTTCAGAAATTATAAGTTTTGAATAAATTTAATAGTTTAAAATGAATTTAGCAAGGCTAGATTTATTAGAATTATGACAAGTCTGAGATGAAAATATGAAATATTGGATGTATCAGATTTGTAAAAATAAATATCGATTGTTTTGACATTCGAATTCGATCAAACAGTATAATAAAAACTCTGCATGTTCCACAAGCCCTCTTTCAGGTTAGAATTGATCAATAAATATTTTTGCATTGTAATCAGGGTAGAAAAAAAATGCTGTAGCATCTTTTGTGATATAATTCGATTACTCAATAAAAAGGAATTGTAAAATGTAGCGCAAATTTATTACGGAGGTGGGGGTTAATTGGAGCTTAAACCCATTCCCTTCTATGATTTTACTTTGTATGATTATTTACATATACAATTCAAGATATTGACATAGATAACTCAGAGAAAAACTGAGCTAATTTATCTGAATCCCCTTGACTTCATTTTGGGAATATCAAGGGTGGATAAAAAGCTCGGTAAATAACTTTAACGAGTAATGCAATTAATTTAATTAAAAAAAGAAATATGTACGATTCATATATTTAAAAAAGATTGTTGATTGTCTAAAAAAAATGAAACATAAAATTAGTACTTTCAACGAACTGTCACTATCGCTGGTAACTCACTTTTTTTATCTGCGCTGGCAACTCACTTTCTTTTATCGTTGATAATTTAATTATATAGAAATTAAAAAATATCAAGAATATCTAAAACTGTTATAACTAAAATTAATTCTAAGATTTCATAAATTTTCAGGGTAACAAAAATTTAAGAATATTTTATAGTAAATTTGTGACATCAATCGAATCAGACATGATGAACCAACAAATCCGATTATTCATTTATTTGGAATGGGTCATATTTTAATACAAAATCTAAAAATATCTAAAGAATTATTTCGAAGAAAAATAATTTAAGTTTGAATGAAAACTTAATGAAATTCAAAAGATTTTTATGTTTAACAAAAAAAAAAGAAAAGTTTAAGTTTATGTTGCTTTTGATAAAGGCAAATCACACAAATTCACTTAAGTTTTTCTTTTGTGTATTTATTATATCCAGGAAAAGTTATCCTGCAATTTTTCATTTTTTATTTAAGGATCTAAATTGTGTTTATTTAAGGATCCAAGTGTATATGTTTATTTAGTTTTTGGGGGATCGGTTGGGATTTTTCTTCAAATGGGTGATTATGTATTTTTCATTAGTATGTTCGAATCTGAAAAAACTTTTATACAATTATTGTAAATGTTTTGATTTCTAGTAATTTATAAAGCATGAAAACAAGGTTAAAATTAGAAACAAAAACAAAATTTATATCATTTTTTTTCTGTTGGTTTTTATGGTTTTGCATGTCATCACAGTTAAAGATTTTAAGGACAAACTTGGTTATGTGTTGAGAATTATACGTTTTTGAATTTATATTTTCGATAATACTTATTTAAAAATTACTTCTTTTGGTAAGATGAAAATTAATACGATTTATGTACTAAAACTTTTTACACAAACTTTGAAGGCAAATTAGTTTTGAGTTGTTGGTTGAATTCTCTTGTTTGCATATTATTGAATTTCAAAATTGCACAATTAAAAATGAAGTTTATTTTGGTATATTTGGTTTTCGATTAAAGTAAATTCTTATTAAAAATTTTAGTTTTAATTAGCAAAGTATAATTTAGAGATTTTAGTTAATTGAAATTTTGGAAAACTTAATTATATTTTCAAAATTTCATTTTGTTTTTGTATTTCCACATTATATTGTCGGTGAAAATGTTAAACCTCATAAGTAGCAAAAGTAAAATTTTACAAGAAGAAAAAACTTAATTGTAAATGTAAAAAATTGTTTAATATTATAAAAAAACGATACAAATTTTATCACTTCTGCCTAATTTCAGAGTAAAAGCTTATAAGGATTTATCTGAGCTTAAACTTTGGTTTGTCAGTGTAAGTTTAAAGATAAGCCTTCCTTAAAGTCAGGTTTAACCTAATCCGTAAATGACTTTTGACACTATAGTTAACAAAAACAAATAGAAAATAAATTAATATAGATTTCAAAATTTATCATAGTTGCAGGCTTAAGTTTAGTTGGTTTAGTGAATCTTGACTTGAGCTTAAGTTATTACTGTGAAATCGAGCATTAATTTTGTCTTTATATGTTTTAAACAGAATAACACAAAAAAGTAATTTTTAGACGAATTGTTACTTACACATCTTCACTGGTTTCACACTTTAATGTAAATGCAATTTTGGAATGTTACGTAAAATTGATTAAAAAGTCTAAATGTTTTCTCTCTTAAAGGTCAACATTTGAAGATTCAAAAAATGTCTAATAATTGTAATTTATTTAGCTATAAAAATGAATCATTCTCGAACACCTGAACAAAATTATTAATTGAAATTATTATAGTTTTCATAAATTCAACTATAGAACTCGACTTTACTCATAAAACTTTCAAAGTTCTAGGCCATTTCAATTATTAGTACAGTATTACATATTTCTGAGTTGTAATAGTATTCACCACAATATAATTAACTCTTTTGAAACAGATTCGACGGAAGCTATGTATCTAAAACAATTTCAATTCTGATTCCATTTTCAATTCTCTGATATCATTTGAAGTAAATATTAAATATGTTTTATCCGTAACGTCCATAAAATATAATTTAATATTTGGTCATTTTTAAAAGAATGAATTATTTTCTACCCATACATTATATAGTATGGTCCTTTCAAAATAATCATGACATTAGTCTTTTAGGTTGGACCGTATTTATCTTATTTTCTAACCCAACTTAAAAAAAAATGCCCACTTACTAAAATCAATAAAAAAAAGTAAATATAAACCCTTTAATATATAGGACTATATATCCTTTTCCCCACCCAAACCAACTTAAAATATATATTCCATATACGATATACTTGAATGAACTTTGATTTTATCATTTCTATACTTTATTTATACGTTATCTTAAACATGTTTTTTTTTTCTTTAACAGATTACAGGGTGTTTTATTTTGTACATAATTTTCGAAAACAATTTTGAATAACAACTGTTACGTTTCGTAATTACTGTCCACTAGTTAATCTGTACAAAAAATACAAACAGAATTATAGAACTTTTCTTGACTTTTGCTTGTACGCTTCCAACCGAACAAAGATGACAAAATTATGAATATTATAGCCGTCGCTAAAGCTTTCTTATGTTATCGAAGACTTATGGGCTGTACAATTTTGTTAAACCTCCAAGTATATGCATTATTATTCAGCTCTTAAGGCCCAACCATAATAAGAATAACAAATTTTGTTATGTGAACGAAAAGTTACTAAACTAAATGTAGCAAACTTAGACAAATCTTAAAATCTTAAGAAAACTTATATGAATGTCACATTAAATTTCCATAGCAAGCTCGTTTTTATTGCCATTTTAAGTTAACGATTATGGTTTGCATCATAGAATTTTTATGAGACCATCAAGTAAACTTAAGATATTTAAGTTCATTGTGAATGGATGGACCTATAATATCTGTTTTTTTTTAATATATCATGATCCTGTTTTTTCTACTGTAATATGAACCACCTTGTTTATTGAGATTTTATTTCAAGATTTATATTTTCAAATTTTAATTTCATTTCGTGTCATACATATACGATATGATCCTAGGGACCTCAACAAAAATACAAAAAAAGGTTTCATCAGTTCGAGAGAGAAGAGTTAAGGATTATATTTTATTTTTTTTTACTTTTAATGTTTGTGTATGGCAAAAATCCTGATATGTTGTATGTGTATAAGTTTATTTAGAAAATATAAGTATAATTGTGGTATGATGATAGAGATAAAATGGTACATGATAAATCTTCATCATGTTTTTGAAAGAGTCCTTTTTATTTGTTCTGGTGAAAATTATATATATGTATTTATATATATTAGTATTACATTTATGGATTTATATATAGTAGATTATAAACTTTTGCTGTAGTTTTACCATAAAAAAAGAAGGACTCATTTAATTTGGTAAACACACTGTTTTTAAAATCGGTTAAAGAAAAAAAAATAGAGAATGGGGGCCAATTTAACAGGTATTTTTATGTACACTGTTAAATTTTATTAAATTGAAATTATTATGAGTAAATTTTTGACATATACTTGTTGCAATCCTTCAAAATTAGAAAAAACCATTTCAAATGTATAGCGAAGTCATATGATAGACTGATAGAGCAAAATATATTCAAGAAACTTTCTTAAACTACTATACAATTAAAATATCCTGTAAATTTTGATTACGAAGGTTTGTCCTCTCAGTAGATTCAGAATACTATACTTCAACGACATTTGTCCTGTGTTGATTTGCGTTTGCATTGAAGTAGTATTCTTAATCTAGTATTATTCTCCTACAGTTTGGGTTACATTGTACCGATCAGTTCAATTTCGATTCCATTCGTACAGTATCCAATCGACTGGTTAATCAGACTGAACACATAATTACCTTTTACAATTATATATGTCAAATTGACATTCCGAAACCGCAACAGTATGAAAAGTTGAAATAAAACTAATTTTGCTACGTTTCGGTCGTCGATTACGTCAAGACGGCTGCGAGTTTGTCTACTTTCTTATATTTCTTTATATTTCAATTTTTTCCTGACATTTCAAACCTTCAACGTCAACGGCGAAACTATCTCCAGGGTAAGACGTTCGTTAGTATTGATTTTGTATTAAATTAATCAAGATGGCCGCTGGAAAATTACCTTATATATTTTATAAAAATAAGCATAACCTCAATGGTAAACATAACCTCAATTAAGTAATTCAAAACTAATTCACACATTTAACCAAGAAACCAAGAACTTATTAATGTTTTGGGTACATTATGTAACGTTTATAAATTCGATCGAACCTTAATCTTTTAAAGGCTGGGCTACATAGTTTCTTTCAGTTCAGTTCAGTTTCGATTATACTGGTTAAGTAGACTGAACACATAGCTATCGATTGCAATCGATTAAATCACATATTATTTTTTAAAACTGTCAAATTTCATTCCTCTTGAGATTTTCTTCAGTTTGGATTCGAAAAATTCCAATCGTTCCAAAGTTTTTCGGTTCTATTCGACCTATGGGTGCACTCAATCGATTTCCTATACAAAATATATGTAAACGTCAAATTGGAACTTTACTGAACGAATAGAAACCGAAACTATGTAGCCCACACTTTACTCTTAATTTTACAATTTTCAATGTCTATTTAAAAAGAAAATTACAATTTTCAAAATTATTTCTAACTGTGTAGCTCAATAGATTAATAACTAACAAAAATGGTATCCTGTTTTGATATTTGAAAAGCATTCAAAAAAAAAATTGTTACTATTTGGTTATAGCTTATATGGAAAATGGTAAATTACCTTATAAAATTATTTGTATATATGAATATATATAAGTATTATATGATTATATTAAAGGTATTCTGTTTTTTTGATTCAGGGAAAAAAGGATATAATCATCATGTACCGAATATATGAATATACATAAAGGATACGTCTACTACGTATACTACATAATATTAAAAGTGTAAATATAATATTTTCAATATCGTATAAAATTAACAAAATTAGTTGAATGATTTGACGAAAAACCAAATTTTCATGGGTTTCAAATATCTTCAATAAAAAAAATATAAAATTGGTTAAATATGTGACGGTATGGATGTGGGATTGCAAATATTTAGTTAAAAAAAAAAAGGATATAGATTTTTTTTTTTTGTATTTATTTTATTTATTTTTGCTAGGATATGTGCAGCAGTAGAATTGTATATACGTAACCAGAGTATACAAAAAAAAAATTATTTTAATATTAAAGGATATTGTTATACATATACAAATATAATTTTTTTACATATAGTATTAAAAGTGGTAATTTATGATTTATATATTCCAATTGATTTAGATTTTTTGGCAATGATGATGATAAATATGAAATTGATAGAATTAGATAGAATTGAAAATTATTTATATTCATAAGGATATATCATTTATATATAAAGGATACATCATTTTATATAGTATAACCTTAGTTAAATATTAATTTTGTGATGTTTATATACTATGTAAAGAAAGGTGAAAATGTTGATTTGGAAATTAAATGTTAAATTGTATCTATCTGAAAAGAGAAATTATAATTATATTTTTGGTGTTAGTATATATTTAATTTTGTTTTCTAATTTTTTGTTTTTTATTATTATTATTATAAAATTGCCATTGTCGTTATTGTTTTTCGTGTCATGAATAAATAATAGGAAAATTAATTACGCAATCATAAAATAAAAGCAAAAAGGAAATTTTTTATATTATAATTTTTGAATTTTCATATTATATTACCATATATAATTTATTTTATTAATTGAAATAATTTTGTTTTTGTTGATTAATTATATTTATATATAGTTAAATATTAAATTTTATTATAATAATATTTTTTTCTTTTTTATTTACAGGTAAGTTTGATCTGAACAAGTTATTTTATAAATCTAAAATATAAGTTATTAAATGATAAAGTAAGGTAAAGAATTTTATATTATTTTTAATCAATTTTTAATGGCCTTATACCATGTTCAGACAGAGCCTTAATCATGTTTAAAACCTTAATCATGTTTAGTTCGTAATTATTTTCATACAAATTTTCGTTTATCTAAACAAGTGTTTAGCAACTAATTACGTTTAGTGTAAGGGATTGCCATGACTTTTTTTCGTTTCTTGTGGTAAAATTCGATATTTTTTCAAATAATTTTAACAGCCCTGCAAACCAATTGTCATTTTACAGCTAATTTCTTTCAAAATATTTTTTTTGAAAAATATAAATTCAAAATGGAAAATTACGTTTTTCTGTGTGAACACTAGTTTCTTAAACGTAATTAATTCATGTTAAACATTTCTGTCTGAACAAGGTATTAGACTGAAATGTAATTCCCTTAATCTTCTATATAATTAAATGTCGAAGTAACATCTGTTATTAAAACATGAAAATGATTTCAAATATTGAATAATTGCTTCTATACAACAACATACTAACTAGTTTTAACGCCATCTGTAGTCGTGAATTTTAATTTATTTAATGTAGTTTTGCGACTGTTATTATAAGTGGTGATCCTTGGTTAGTGGATATTTCGGTTACGAAGATATCAATATAACTAAAGTTCTATCAATACGACGATATGTAATTTTTTTTAGTGCTGCCATCTATATTTTTATATTAAATGTAAATTTAATTTAAATTTAATTAATTTTTTTTTTTTGTTTTTTTAAATGGAATTTGTAAATTGTTTAATAAAATTCATTTATATAAAGTATTTTCACCACAATCAGTAAATTCTGAAATTGAATATCGTGAATTATTAATATCAAGTGTTGGATAACAAAATTGCTATCCCGAATACAAGATATTTGGATATTAATACTAACCAATTTTCTAATGAATCTGGAGAATTACTAGTGTGATCATAAAATTTCCAAAATATTGTTTTCTACAACCGACGAACTAATAACTCAATTAAATGAGGAATTCCATCCTTTATGGTTTTCGAAAATTGTACAAGATTTAAAAATATAATTTAGAAACGAATCAAGTTAATTTGAAAATGCTCGTAAGCAATAAATTTATATCGAATTTAGCGTGTGCCAATTAAGAAAGATTAAATTTAATTTATATAAACTCCTGATGAATCAATAAAATAAATTTAATTTTTTGTTTTTGTTATTTATTTATCATTTAAATTAAAATATCCAATTTAACTAATTGTTTAAATTTTCAATTCAATTTTTCTATATTTATATATAATTGAAAACTTAATTTTCTTAAATTTTATTTCTTCGTTAAAAACTTTGTTGTTCTCATCCCACCAAAAACAGTTGATATAAATTTAAAAAGCAATTATATTTTATTTACGTCTTATTTGAACCTTTAAGACCCTAACTACCTTAAAGACCTATATCAAAATTGTACATGGGTAATTGTTAAAACATTTGTTTATGTGGTATATACACAAAAATATCAAAAACCATTAAAAAATATTAATAAAATTTCAAACAATGTGTAAACTTGTAATAAAAAATGTCTCCATCTCTAAAACAATTTTGCCTATTTTAAATTTATGTCACAAATTAAATCAACCTTTTGGTTGCCTCCATATTTTCAAAATTCTGAAATTTAATAATAATGCGCGTTAAGTAAAATAATTGCCGCTTTTAGTACACAAGAAAAACATATTTAATATAAAGTTTTTTAATACCCACACGATCCTTCTTCAGATATTACTTTTGAGCTAATTATCCTTTTGAATACAAATATTATTTCCCTTTTAAAAATGAAAATTTCTTCCTGTTTGTGTTTTATATTTTTTTTTGTTGTGGTAAATCTCTAAAATGAAATCAGAAAAATTATGCCACCCACATACATTTTACTTCCTTTTACACATTCTAAGTAGAACAGTTTTAGCCCTAATAAGAAAATGTAAATTATACAGAAAAAGTTCAAAGAATTTTCTTTTAAAGAAAAATTTATTATCAACGAGAATCTTTATTAAGATAAATTCGTCAAATTAATTTTTTTTTTTCATAATTTATTATATTTTTTATTTTATACATAAAAATTAAATTTCGTATCCTTAAAATTATGATTAGTTATATTTAACAATAGTTAAATATTTAACATTATACAAAATAAAAATACTCCTGTAACGTAACCGATAATTTTGTATATACGTTATGTAGGTTAACGTTAGGTTTAGACTTTGGAGTAATGGTGGGCTACATACAGTCCTAAATGTCAGTACATAATTATTCATCTCATCACTAATCATTCCCGTACTGTTGATGAAACAATGCAGCTGCTTTAGTGTTTCGCATTCCAATTTCATTTGATGGAGCTTCTTCCCATTCATTTGAATGAGCTCTGTTGCTCGCTTTCTTGATAGTCCTGGTGACCAAACAAAACAAAAATCCTTGTAACTACATTACTAACAAAAATATTTAATTTTTAAATTATTGTAATCAATTTCCGTTCTAATTCTACGCAAAAGGATATTATTATTTATTTATTCCTTATTCCTGTAAAGTCTTGACTTCGTCATTTATGTCCTTGTGCATATTATATTCATTGAGTTTATTAAATATTCTGCCATTCTTCCCTTTAACTTTCATATTTTACTAAAGGACTGTTAATAACAATATTTTTTCTTGCGCAATTTTGCTCTTAATGTTTACACTTCTGACTAACAAATAGCAAAAAAAGAAAAGAAAACATAATAAAAAATGTGAAAAACTCGAGAAAATGAGAGTTTTTTTTTTTATTTTTGCTACTTAATGACATCAAAAAAGATGGAAAATAAATATAAAAAAAAAAATGTTGTTTTTCTTTTAAATACATAAATATTTATAATATGTAATATTTATAAGGACTAACTAACACACTACATAGAAGGAAAAATATCTCTTTCTAAAATTTTCCAATTGTAGTACATTTTCTTCTCATCATTTTCGGTTACAACTTCTCAATTTCATTTTGTCCGGTATTTTATGTAGTTTATATATATACATATATAAAAAATTTCCACAATGATTTGAAAATATTTTTTTTATTTCGGTGTAATTTTCGGAAAATCATTTTATGATTTAGTTGTAAATATATGAGGTGATACAGTAATTTACAAGGTGATTCGATTGTAATGATATTTTAGTAATAATTAATTGGATGAGTTTGTGTAAATTTTTCATTTCAAGATACCGAGCAACAGAATTCGTTGGAGGGAATAGGAGGAATGCAAGAGAACTTAAATTAGTTCTTAGGTTACAGTTTAGCTTTATAAAGCATGTATGCACACTTGGACTAACAACTGCTTTGATGTCTAAACGAGAAATTGATACGTTATTGTCTCTTCGAACTTATATTGGTCGTCAGTCATGTGACTTGTAACTACGTCGAATATTCCAATAAGCTATCAAAATGTTTTCATCAGTGTTTCATACTTTCATTCAAATCTAAACCCAATTTAAACTCTTTACGGAACAGTTTATTTATGAAAAACATTTATAATTGGTCATCATTATTCTCTAAGCGTGCAAAATTCGATATTTCGACAAACCTGAAATAAATTTTATTTGATTACGAGTAAAATGTCCCACACTGTTAACCAATTTCAACAGATTACACGAAATGCATCGACAAAATGTCATATAATTATAAGAATTACGAACGTTTTGTTGAATTTACTTTGAAAATTGTATTTTTTTAGTTAACTCTTTATTGTAATAAGTAATTTTACATTCTACTAGAATGATTAATAATAAATTAACATTACCAATAATTTTAATTTTGTCATAATTGTCTAATAAAACTCTTTAAGATATGATCATACCGAGTCAGTCACGGTCATTTTGATTTGATATTTTGAATAACTTATATAAATTATTACCGAATATTTAAATAGGAACTTACTGTCGAGAACCATAGGTTAAGAAGGATGCCCGTGGTTAACATACATTACGAAAGATCTCGAAGGATTCATTGTGATATTAGCGAGCCTAGATCACGAAGGATCCATTGTGATACTGGCGAACCTTACTTATAATTGAAGCATTGAAAATTATTTAAAATGTTATTCAATTTTATATTTTATGATGTAAACATAATTTTGTCATTATTTAAATTGTTAACTTTGAATCACCCTATATTAATAATTTTCTTTAACTTTATATATACTTGTTGTCTTGGGGTTACATTTTTATTTTACTTATGTTTTTATATATATACATATTTTTTTTTTTGTTTTATATTATTTTATTTAACTTTTACTTTTTTTTTTTTTATTATTTTGTTTGCCAGTCAATTACTCCCTCCAACACGTTTGATAAACCGAGAAATTTTCCTCAATCAACAGAAAAAAATCTTTCCACAAAAATAACTCAGAAAATAAATACACGCAAAAGAAAAACTTTTTAACACCCAAATCCACTCCTTCCCTCCTCCGTTTTAACATAACCTCGTTAAATAATTTTTTATATATACTTATACAATAATTTCCCTACAATGATTTTGCTACTATACATGAAATCTCTCAAGAGTCCTTAAAATAGCGTATAAAAAAAATTGTGTCTGATTCTCAATATTATTAAATATATATAAATTTTATATATAAATAATATAATATTTTATTGGTTTATTTGTTAAAATCATTTATTGCTTTGTTAGTAAGTGTTGCGTTATTTTCATACGAAACGGATACGATATAATATAAAGGATAGAGGAGTGAAGTTTACCTTCAATATCACATCCAACCACTTCATCCAGCCCCTTTCATTCCATTTTCATTTCAAAGAGACTTCTATATATTATATATTTTACGGATGAGAGTTCAGGAGAGCAGAGTAAATAATTGGAAAGTTGTCTTTAAAAATGAATTTTCATTCGTATTTGTAAGAAAAATAAAAGCGGCCGGCAACAGGACTATTTATGTAATTTATATTTAATACAGTTTTTCTTGAATTTTCTCTTTTTAATATTAAAATTTTCCGATTTATTTATGATGTGAAATATTGAGAAATTGACTGTCCTTTTGTAAAATTAAGGAGTAAAAATGAGAATTGTGGAGAAATTGTAATTGCGCAATGAAAATTGAAGTAATTGCGTTGAATCAAAGAAAATTATTTTTAAGAGATTTTATTTTCTATTATACTCTCAAAAGTGTATACAGTTTTAAGGATGTTTAACGTTAATTTTCCGACTATTAATGTGTTTTTTTATATGTATATTAAAGAATGATAATAATGAGATAAAGTTGAATTTAATTTTATTATAATACATAAATACTTTTAGTTAATTTTATTATTGCCATACGATTTTCATATAATTAAGAGTTAATTGCCTTCATGTATCCTTACAATAAAATTTTATATACATATATTATATGTATATGTATAAATTATAATTTTATTAGTAATTTTTTAATTGATTACTTTTATACGTAAGACATTTGTTTGTCATTAATTTATCAATATAAATTTTCATTAACAATTTTTTATTATATTATTTATGATATTAATGACAATTTGACCTATTTTGAAAAATATAATATTAATTTGATATTGAATATTTATTTAGATAGTGGATTTTTAAACGACAAGAAAGCGTCGTGATTTAAACAGTGACATAGGTTTGGCTAGAAACTTCAAATAAACTGCCATTCGGAAGGTAAAAGTTTCTAGTTCATTCTATCATATATTTTTTTATCTTAGGATCCTTTGTACTTTATGATCCTCACAATCCCTCAACACAAATTAAAATTGGTTTTTGTGTACAGTTGTGTGATTGGAATGGGATAGACGACTATCGATTGACATAACCTGAGATACCAGATCTCGACTCCCTAATATAATTGAATGAATTTAAAAGTTTCTAATTTAAATAATTAAAAGAATTACTTAGTGTACCCACTAGATTACATTCTACTTCTCCGGACCATACTGTCGATAAAACAATGTAACTGCTTAAATGATAGAGGCCACGATTCTAAGGATTTAATTATGTAATAATTAAGATGTCATTGCTGCTTACCCGCAAGGGCCTCACAATCACATAGTATGCGTTCTGTCGTCATAAATCCGCCTTTTAATAATCTGCACACTTCCTCTTTCAATTGTCCATTGCTGTGTAGATTGTTTTTTTAACTTTACTGTGTCTTGTGAGGAAGCTCACCAGTGTCTGTCCTGTTTTACTTCCTATTAATATTAATTCCAACTATTTGTTTGGTACGTTTTTTTAGATGGCCCATAGATATGAAAATCTTCAAACGACTCATACCTATTCGCCTGGTCCAATAATTTTGTTAGTATCGTGGAGTTTGGACCTTTTTGAAGAATGTTGCCCTTGCTTATTTGTATCATTCACATCATATTTAAATTATCCTGTTTTCCCTCCCTAAAGTTTTTATGACAACTTAGAAATTACATCAATTTAAACTAAATTTTTTATAATTCCATCACAATTTTATTAAATTTTAACATTTTTTTTTTTCTATAATTATATAATTCTAATAAAATTTGTATTTCATTATGATTCAGTGCATTTTTTTAATGAAAATTAAAATAATAATAAAAACTTATATAAATACAAAAATATTAAATAAAAAAAATTGTTTAATTTTTATTTTGTTCTAATATATAAATACATATTTTATTAATTGTTGTTCCAATGAAAAATGAGAGATCATCCAGTTCTACCCTAACCTAAAATATATTTTATGTTTTATGTATATTTTGTTTTTTAATAATATTAAATAAAAAATCATGTTTATATTTTCTTTGCTTTTTATTTATGTTATAAAATTTTGTTTGGGTACATTTCATCGATTGTCATTTGATCGGTCCCGAATTCGTATGAACTAAATTTTGCTGGTACAAGACGATAAATCTTTGATTACATATAATTTGATTACCGATGAAAATCGACATAATTCATTACCGACATAATTTGATTACCGATGAATTGATTATACATACCGCTGAAGAATGATATAAGAAGCAACGATGGTACAACAAATAATTAAAATAAATGGATAACCATTTAATAAAACACCGACAATGAATCGCCGCGAAACAAAGTGTCATCTGTCATATGTTTTATCTGTCATAAGATGAATTTAAATTAATTAAATTTAATTTTTTAACAATTTCAATTAATTTTTCTTCTATTTCTGCCATTTTTTCTTTTAATAAATAAAATAACCCAATTGTCAAAACACTGCGACAAGCGAACCACGACGGGCAATGTTATAGTTGTTGAATAATACGAAATATGTACGTATTTTTTATTTTTATTTTGACATTTCACGACGACAACAGCGATTTTCTCGAAATTATTTCAAATATCATTTCAATTAACCCCCAGTTGTAGAAACAATATTGATCGAAATCCAACAAAAAAAAATGTATTTGGTTAAAAAAACAAAATATTTATGTATTTTTTTATGAAAACAAAATAAAAAAAAACTTCAAATGATTTGAAATTTTTAAATTTTGTTTTATTTTGGGGGCTAAATGGGGGGAAATATATAAAAACAAACAAAATATATAAAAATAAAATAAAAAGAAATAAAAACAATCAATATTTTTAAAAAAATTATATACATATATATTTTTTTTTTGTTTTACAATATTTTCATCAATTTCCTTTAATAATTCGTCCCATCCTTTAAATTTAGTTCATTTCTTTGAAATGGTTTTTGGGCTTTATAAATTCAATATAATTGGTTATAAAGGGAAAATTGCTGAATGGTTTTTAAAATTCACTGGGTTAATGACAACAATATTGACGTTAAGAATAAAAATTTGAATTAAGTTTCTAAAAAGTA
The DNA here is from genome assembly GCA_963920725.1 of Rhamphomyia laevipes. NCBI lineage: Eukaryota > Metazoa > Arthropoda > Insecta > Diptera > Empididae > Rhamphomyia > Rhamphomyia laevipes. The sequence goes on from OY987257.1 coordinate 55,122,345, forward strand.
AAACTTTAATATTAATTAAAGTCAGTCTCTGAAAAAGTTCAAATGTCAACGTCATTAAATATTTTATTGTACTACAGTTTTATTTTTGACATTAGTTCAGTTCAGAATGTCAGAAGATTTTACTGATTGGTTTGAATAAAGTTAAATCAAATTACCAGATTATTAAGTTACAAAGTTACAATTAAAATTTTTATATTTCAATTTTTTTTTTTTTGACATTTCAATGCGGCAACGATACAGCGCCAACGTCGAGCATATCTCCAACATTAATATTGAATTTTTCACTCATATGTCAAATTAATTTCATATACTATGTGATTGTATGCGTGCGTCTGTCTCCACATTAACAAAAAATCTACTACATAAGACATAAAACGCGGTAAGTGTAAATATCATTAAATTGAAATTTTTGAGTTAATACGATTTACACATTCGAATAATGTTAAAATCATTATTTAAATCTGTTAAGTTCAACTTATTATTAAATTAAGCAAACTCCTAAATATCTAAAAACAAAACATTTTTATTTAAAGTATGTATAATAATGCAATCTTCTTTCCACAAAAATGGATATTTAGTGAAATAATTCATGATTTTTTTAGCAAACAGTCAAAATATTAATATTACCAATTTAAATAATAAAACAAAAACCAAAAAAAAAAATTTACGTTCCAATATTTATCAAAAAAGAAATGAAAGAAAATTATTTGAAATACAAATATGAAATTATTATTCATATAACAAATTTCTGTAAATATAAAATAAAATTAGATCCTTTTCAGAATTCGGAAAAAAATTGAAAACAGAATGATGGAGAACCTACGCCGAACACAATAGTTATATCCATTTTGTATATAAATTCAACTCCCACCAGTTCACCACCATTTGAATATGTTGATCCTTTAAAAAATATTATCAACAAAAAAAAACACACAACAACAATGAAATATACCGTAAATTATGAACCACTAGCATGTATTTCTTCTTCTTAACTCCCCCTCATCATAATTGTTACCACCCTATACACCTCCATACAAATATTAAAATTTTTGGATATCAAAAAAAAATTTCCAATTTCAATTTAACGTTCACACAACTAGTCAAAAACAACAGCTCTAAAAAAAAATGAATTGTTTTTCAAATTTATTTCCATCCCCTTATTTTTGTTGACCTCAAACTCCATTATGATCACAGTTCGTATAGAAAGTCTTCCCTTTAACAAGGTAGGACATCGATAAAAAGTATATGGTATTTAGGAAAACAATATAAAAATTGAAAAGAAATTTATATCTTTAACGTCAGTTGTTGTGGAATTTATGTGTCAAATCATTTGCTAAAGTTCAAACCTCAATAAATGGGATAGGACTCCTCCTACATACAATGCAATTTAAAGATATCGGAGGATTGTAAATTTCCCAAAAATAAAAGAAAATAGAAAATTTAAAAATAATAGTATTTTTTTTTTTATTTATATTATTAATTTTCTTCTTTTTGGTAACTTCTGGATGTTATTGCATGCTAGACGTCAATTTGTAATAATAACTATTGGTGAAGTAATAGTCGAAGATTAGGTAATAAATTAATATTATATAGTTCAGGTTTTTTATCCTCTTGAAATATTATATTATATTTACCATGAATTATATATAAATTAAGACTATTAAACTCTTCTGATGTTAGAGTAAATACTGAAATGACCAGTGAGCTCTTTAGTAGTAAAACCTATTACAGGAAGAGTGGATTTTTCATTAGAATTTTATTAATTTCTTCTTTTTGGTCCTTTTTCACTTGAAACCTTACTGGTCACTGTTGGATTGGTAAACACGATACTTATCTTGGGATTTCCATCGATTGCTTATGCAACTGTAGTAATGAAACTATTGAACCCACACTGGAACATCTAGTGTGTCATTGCGATAAACTTGCGCGCATCAGATATCAATAATTGATACGTAACGTACTAGACGGTTGATCGGCATTTTAAATACTACTTTTTGTAAAGAATTCTTCTCTTTATTAGTAAATACAATTTTTGATGTAATTTTAAACACAATGGATCCAACGTGATCTTTCGTGATGCGTATTGATCACGGATCTTCATGCACCTAATCTTTAACCTAACCTTTTATTACAGCGGAGAAAGAAACCTTATAACAGCGAGAACCATTTTTATTTTAACTGTCCATTGTCATTCTGTACACCAAATCAAAGAATTTGGCTGAATGTTACTTTATGATTAATTTTTATGGAAACCTGTTGTTCAATTTAAGTCAGAGCAGGTCATATTATTGAGAATGCTTTGACAATTTCAAAATAGATGAAAACTTATAACAACTATACAGTTCAGCCCCAATTCAATAAAACTGAATAAAAACTGCTGAATCCAAATAGAAGTACAATGAATTGATGCCGTTTTCTGTGCACGGAAGTCCTTTAATTCTCTTCTCCTTACAAGGAAACCAATCAACTGTAAAACCCCATTACATACAATTTTTTTTACAAAAGTGACAAGAAAACTTTTCAAGTATAAAATAAAAACTAAAGTGAAAAAATAATGAATGCAATGCAGTAATAAATTTCACCTCTGTTTTTACTTAGCTTTTGTAACAAACCGAGAACTTTTTTTTAAAAAAAAGTTACCAAGGATTGGTTATGTATGATGGAGATGAAAATATATATCTGCACATATTTTCCTACAATATTTTAAAATAAAAAAAAAAAATTACAATTTTTCCATAAACATTTTGTATCAAAATATGAAAAATTCTGATGCTAACCAAGCCAACAAAATACCCAAAAACTTTGAGATTCGTGATATCGGTGATGGGATTTATGGGATTTCTTGTTTGTTTCTTTTTTTTCCGTAAAGTGCAATTTATAGTTTGAGTTTATGATGGTGATTTGCACTTTTATTCAATATTTTCAACACAACACAAAAATTTCCATATTGCACCCACCTTTGGTATGTAAATCGTTGATGTCTTTATACTTGTTTTTTTATTTTTCAAGTCCTTTTTTTTATATTTTATATTATAACTTCTGGTTAGAGAGGAGTGATTGGTGTTGTGTTATATTCAATATTTTTTATATGGTTTTTTTTTTTTCAATTTTTGCAGTATACTATGGTACTTTACTCTCTGACGTTGTTGCAATAATTCAATATTTCAATCTAAATTTTCTTCAGTATATTTGTGTGTGTAGTATTCGGAGGAAAAACAAAACATAGTAAAATTATATATGAGAAATATGCATAGTACACAAAAAAAAAGGTCCAAATTTTAACCAGTCAGGGATTGATATGGAAATAACTTTTCTCCCTATGGCCATTAATGTATCTATAATATTATGATTGAATTTTTATGAATAACTTTTGAGTTATTTTTACTTTATTATCTAGTCGTGTTTAAACGGAACAATGTATTCGATAAGTTCGAATAAAAACGGAATTTATAAATATAATTTAATTTCAATTAAATGTTTGAGTTTAGTTAGAATGATCCTTTATGATCATACTAAATAATTTCAATCTGTAATATTGATTCCAAGCTGATTTCTTAACGAATCTAAAGTTTATCTTAACTTCGATATCCATATTCAAATATAAAATCATGTTTGCTTTTGACAGTGACAGAGCATTGTGCCTTATCTAGGAGATACGCTACTGTATGAACTAGTTTTTTTGTATATTTTTATTTTACAAGGCAGTGCAGTATCACAATTTGTAGATTATTTCTATCTAGTGATAGTAGTTTGTCCATACCCATATGGCAGAAGTAGCTTACTACATACTTAACAAGATTCTTTTAACACCGTGAAAACATCATCAATGGCCCTTTAATTTTATAATTCCTGTATGGAGAAAAACTGAGCAATTAAATCCGAATGCCATCAAAAATTCAAATCTAGTACGCTCAATAAACAACTATTCCCGTCATTTCATCAATATAACTTAATAATTTAATTTTATTTTAAAATTGTCCAACATTTTGTTAATTTTTGTGTCAGCCATTTTGTTATTTTATTTCAGCCATTTTGGTATTTCAATAACTTCTTTTTTGTTTTGTAATTTTAATTGAACATTTATTTATTTATTTTATGATTTTTTTGATGTATGCCAATAAAAATAAAAATGTTGTTGGAATTCAAGGATGTTTTATAGTTTTTAGTGCCTGCCTGCTGGTAGATTTGGAAGGATATTTTTGTTTTTAAATTTATTTTTTTATGATTGTTTTTATTTTCTATTTCTGTATTCGTTTTTTTATTTCAATTTTATTTTATATATAAATATATATACAATTTATTATGATTATGTTTGTATTGTTATGAAAAAGAATCAAAAGAGGATTCTGTAAAAAAAAAAATATTGGATATAGCAAAACGTACGTAAAAAAATCATTCGCTAAAAAAATTTAAAAGTTTATATATAATATTTATCTCAATATTTATATACAATATATTTGGAATGTTTGCGCATCCTGAACGACCATTGATAGCAAAATACATGAAAATGAATTGGAATCATAAAAATTTCCTAAAAGTGACAAAAATAAAATGTATTTTTTCTTTTGTATAAAATTTGTGGGAAGTTTAAAAGTTTAAGTTTTGTTATTGGGGAGAATGTGAATTTATCATCCACAATTATTTGAAAAATGATGATACACAAATTAATGTTAATTTCTTTGTAAATCAGGATTCACAAATACAAAATTTTTATATAACGTTCACAATCACGGTGGAAACTGTTGGTTTTAAGTGTTTAACATAAATAGATGTGTAGTTCCGGTTCTGATGCATCTTAATTTATGTAGACTCGTTGCAACGTTGCTAATGGTATGACAAACATGTAAGTTGTTTTAGTCTGTAGTTTATTGTTATTCATTCCATGCTGATGTTAAAACTAAATCGAGTCCTTCAAAATCAAAATCTTTTTAAACCAGTTTTAGGCAAAATGAAATTTCGCAGTTTATTCAATTTAGATTGGTATCCTTTGTAGATATGATGGGAGAAACGTATGCTATAGATAAAAAAAAATAATTGCTTATTAGATTTATTGATTGATTCTATGACGGGATCTGCTAAGCTTCATGTACTTAGGTCATTGTACCCATTGTAAAAGTGTTCAATCGTCTCACATTCGTCTTCGTATCCTCTACATATTTTTACGTATGATTTATTTAGTCGGATGCTTGTGAGGTGGCAGTCTATTTTGAAGCTTACATGCAAGCCTTTCCAATTTCTCGATTGATTGTAAGATGTAAGCCAAATTTGTGTTTGTTGTGAAAATAATTTGTTATTAGCTTGTAAATCTTTTACCATAATAAATGACATCGTTGAAAGATTTTAAATATGTTCTTAAGATTTTTTTTATTTTCTGATTTTTTGAATTATATTAAATTTTAATAGGTTAATTTTTAATCGGTTCATTTTTACTTCATTACAATTTAATATCAATAATAGTTTAAAATACTTCGTAAAATCCTATTGTAAATTTCATTCTTTATTTGAAGAATATTATCCTTATTACAACAACATCAAAAATTTTAGAAATTGCTTTGACATTAGTTTTTATTTCCGTTTTTTTCAATCAGTAAAATGTCCTTGATGATTGTTTTATTTAAAAAGTTTGTCATACGAAATGATATATAATTAAATATCATTTTGGGGGATAAATCATTTTATTGGTAAACATTTTCTGTAACGTCATCAAATCTAAATTATTTTGTAATGATTACATTTAGTTTGATTTTTTTTAAAGGGAATTGTATAAATAAATTGATCCTTAATATAGTCGTATAAACGACAAATGTTTTTTTATATATATCCGGAAATAAATTGTCATTTCTTTAACGTCCTTTGACTATTTGTTATTCAAGGATATTTTAATGTATTAAGATGCTAGCTTTATAAATTACCTGAATGTTTAACAATATTTATAAAAGTCTGAATATGAATTAGAAAGATTATTTTATATTCGAGGCAACACAGAAATCAGTTATTAGAAGGCATTGCTTTCAAAGTAATTTTTGACTGAACTATTTTTTCAGAAGGTTCATTAATCAAAACACTAAAAATGTATTTGAATCCAAACCTTTTTAAACTGATATAATTTTTGGATTATGAATTGAAATTCCAAATATTCCGGTCTGGCGGGAACTTGGAGGTTAATATCATTTTGGGCACAAATTCTTTGATAAATAATTTATTGGTGATGAAAATGTTTGATATTTAGTTTTCCAGGGTATTACAAATGATTTTTATTTAAATGTAACCGGGGGAATCTCTGTATTACATGCATTGGATGGGAAGTTGGATCGTTTGTATTGCTTTTTTATAGTCAAACGACGAAAGTTCGGTTTCATCATGACACCAGTTCACAAATCAGCAATTGCAACTGCAAAATTATTATAATTGACACCTTCTGACTTTTTCCTTTTTTCAAACTAGAAAAAAATGGCTTGAAGGAAAGAGATTTGAATCAAATGTTTAAGTTAACAGCGAAACAAATGGCTATTTTGAAGAGTTACAAAAAAAAACTTAATTTACGGAGGGATAAGTGTATCGTACGAAAAACGAATCTATTTGTCAAAAAACGTTCTTTTCTGTGTAAGTCCATTTACTTATCAGCCCATCCTCGTACATTATTTCATATCATATTTTGAGAAAATTCGAAAATTTTCCAAAATTACATTACTAAAAATATTTTACAATTTAACATTTTCCTTTATTAAAACAATCCTTTTTTTTTTGTATATACAAATGCACTTCACCTACACACAATGACAATAACTAAATAACGAACATTATAATATAAAATTTGTAAAATTATTTTGAAACTTAATTCTTTTCATGGCCAGAGGTACTTGAGAAATAAAATTTTCCTTTTTTTATATACATATGTATTTTATATATGATAACTTTCTACTTTCTATATAGCTTTTTTTTTTGTTATTTTGTTTTGTCAAATTTAATTTTTTTTTTATTTTTTAAATCCTTTTAAATTGTTTTGTGCTTGTTGTGTTATATGCTTTCTAAGGATATACAAAAGGATATTCGCATTATGAATTTAAATGTAGTCTACAGAAGAGGATATAACAATCACAAGAAATATGAAAATTATTATTTGTGTGTTTTTCGTAACTTATATTATTATGTATGTAGTATACATAAATGTATTTATTATGATAGTTTTACTTGAACAATGTACATTTAAGGATCTTCCAAGCAGGGTTAGTAGCAAAATTTTAATATTTTGTATTATTGAAGGGTAAAGGAAATAATGTTGGGATCTACACACAACATTGATGATAAAGCTTATTGTTTTTTATATTATTACTTTACATATATATATATATAAATTTTGTATTTAGACATCAGTCTTTTATGTAATAAAATTATAGGTGGTAAGGTTTGTAAGGATTTAAGATATAAATGAAAAATAATTTTTTTTTATATGGTTTTGGAATATTAATGGATGAAACAAGAAAAATATATATACAAAAGGGAATAAAGGTGAAATTTTGAGGTGACATAATGATATAGTACCTACAAGGACAAATTTTTGGATTGGGAAAATTTGTTTTAAGAGACTAGACAGAGTTTTATTAGACGTATAAAATTAGTTTTGAAAAATAATGAAATTTTATGAAATGAATTTCAAGTTTGTCCATATTAGAAGATTTACTTAATTTCTTTCCGGTAACTAATTTCATCTTTAACTTAACCACAGTGTCGTTATTTAAATTGTTAATAGATTGTCATTTTAAAATAAAATTATTAACAAAAATTAGTAAAATCCAATCTCGAATATTGGAAAAATCATTAAATTAAAATTGCAACCTGTCGGACTGACTGATCCTTGCCAACTAATCTAATTTATAGTAAAGTTTTCAAATACTTCAAAACTTTCAATACATTTCTATCCAATTATCAACATCAATTTGAATTATATTACAAAACTTTACTTAGTTTAATAATTAAGTTTATTTTGATGATATTATTTTATAAATATTTTTATCACCCTGTTTTCTTTTGATTATCCCTTTTTTTTATACCACATTAAATTCGTAAAAATTCTACACATATACAGAAAATAAAATAAAATTCTGATATAATAATCTTTAGAAACATGTGGTTTTTCTTGCGGCAAATAGTCATATGATATTATAATATATTAGTAGTATAAGGATTCAACATTTTATCTTACCACCAGTCGTGGTATAGTAAAATGACATAAAGAAAATTTCATATTGTTTGTGTTATACTGAAATTTGTTGAAGTCAACATTAAATCCCATAACACTTGAAAATTTATATTTACAATTTTCTCAAAACCCCTACCCCTCCAAACACAATTTTCCACAAATAAAACTATAAAAATTACATATATACAAAATACTTCGATACAAATAAATATATTATAAAAATATAGCATCCAGTAGAAATATTTGAACAATAGTTTTATATTAATGAGCTTTTTTGAGTCTTGAATATTTTGGTACATCTTGGTATTGTTTAAAGAACTGTGTTATTTTTCCTGCCCATTTACCCCTATACTTAAAAATACATTTTGAAGTTCATTATAAAGATGCTTTGGCGCAGCTTATAATGTCAGAAATCTAATTCTACTGAACATTGCCTTTTCAACCAAATTTCTTTATGTTAAATTGTTGTATTTTGTTATAAATGTCTTCAAGAAATGACAGATTAACGATTTAAACTCAGTTTGTTACCAATTCCTCAAATCTTCAATCGACACTAATCTAAAGTGAATATTTATTATAATAAATAATTTTACAACAGACCGACAGACAAAATCATTAATATAAGAATGTTTTCGGTTTCACCAAACCCCTAAAAATATACAACAATTTAAGGTAAAAACAATTGTTTTTTTTTTGTTGTGGTTTTTCTACCGTTGTGGTTATATGACGTCTCTGGATATTTTGTTTTTACAATATGAAAGAAATTAAGGATGTCAGGGGAGTGAGGAGTATACAGAAAATTGGAATGAGTGGTGTGATTTTGATTAACATTTTAAGGACACAAATTTTTTTCTTTTTTTTTGTTATTTATGTCATTTTCTCTCGGTGTATTTTATTTTGTATAATATACACAAACATTAATTTGTCGAAATGTTCAGATTGTATACGTATCCAAAAATATGCTCCGGATATATGTATACACATAAAATTTACGTTATTTATAAAAGTTTATTTTATTTTCTTGTTGTTGTTTCTTTTTTTTTTTTTTGCAATCCCAAAAATGAGTAAAAGGACATGAAATATAATGTGTTCAAATAAATTTATTTGTTGTTATACTATATTATTATAAGGATATTTTATATAATATAAAGAAATATTTTAAGTAGCTATACTGATGATAATGGGGGAGAAACATTTAAAATATAGAAAATATTCCTATGGGGTAGAAAATTAAGGTATAAAAAAGTTGTTCATTTTTATTGTGTGTATAAATATGAGATGTGTCAAATATAATGATTGTCTACAACAAAAGCAAAGTTGATGTGGTTATCCTCACAAGGTGAATATTATGTGTTATTTCATAAAATGGGATAAAAGTTGTCATAAAATAAATTTATAATAATTTTTTTATAAATTTTTTTTTAAAGAGATTAAATTATTACTGGAAATATTTGATTAAAGAAAGTTGAATATGAATTAAGGATTTAAAGACTGATTTAAGGACGATTTATTAAGAAATTGTATAAGAATTTGTAAAATTAAACAGAGAAACGATTCCTTGTGATATGGCTTGTGTCTGTCTGTCACTATATTATTTATTTTTTTCAAATTTGTTATTTACGAATGTAAATGCTTTCTAAATTATTGTTAGTGTACATAGAGTGAAGCTATGATCTATGAGCGGTGCTGATGATATGTTCATGCACTCTGAATGTAGCCTTGAAAATTTCAAGAAATCAGACAAATATGAATTTCAATTTTACATTAATTGCAACAAAACACACGAATAATTTATACTAATAATAATTAATTAGATAATTCACTATCAATTATTTAATCAACAACTTAAGTTCACTAATTTCGTTAAAACAAAACAATTTTTAATATATTTATTAAGATTTTATAACATTTAATTATATTTAAATTAACATTCAATATTTTTAAATTCTAATTTCGCGCGCTAAATTAAAATTTCAAGTTTCGCACAATTTTTTTTTTACATTTATAATTAGTCACGCCTCCTTTTTCTTAGTTGCAATTGAATTGTCGGTGTGAAATGATGTTTCCGGTATTTGGTAGTGTAAAAAATTAATTAAAATTATAAAAATTAAATTTTTATTTCTTTAAATGGATTAATTAATTTTAGAAATAAATGTTTTAAATAATTTATAATTTAAGAAATATAAAAACATTTAAAATTTTTAAAAATCAATTGATATAAAAAATTTAATTTATTTTTCGTGGAATCTAAATTTAAATATAATGTGAAAGAAAAAAAATTATTTCCATTTTCCAAATTAATATTAAACTATTCAAAACTTTACAAAAATATGATTTAATTTAATGAACAAAATTAATTAGTGCAGTTTTTTAGTGCGGTTGTTAAAATTATGTTCAAGATTTTTATTTTCTATAAATATTCAGCCATTTTGAATCAGTTTTATGTTTTTGTTGTTGTCATAAAAGGTAAATTAAAAATTACATTATTTTTATAATTTTTTTATTTTCATTTATTTAAATTTATTAAAAAAATTAGTATTAAAAATTATTGACAAATCTGAAGTTGATTATAAAGTTGATACAAATATGTTAATTTTAAAATTAATTAATTTAATTTACAGTTTTTAAAATATAAAAAAAAAAATATACCCTTAAAACATCACAATTCAATAAATATAAATATAAAAAAATGACATCTCCATAAAATATACTGGCAAAAAAAAAGTTATTCAAAATCATTAATAATCTGATTATATATTCCAAATTAACATTGATTAAATCTGGTTATTTCGAACATGGAAAATTACCCTCTGGACAATGAAATAATTAAAAACCAAAATATTAAAATCATTTTTTTTTTTTAGTTTTCCTTCTTTTTTCTATAACCAAAATGACAAACGCAAAAAAATTTTCATTTCCATTTTATTTTCTGTTACAATCAACACAATTGTAAATTCATTTATTCTGTTTATCAATATCAGAACCAAAATGAACCACATTAACCATTAAATTGACTACCCTCACTACATAGCCCAACAATTTAAAATTGTAATGTATAATATTAACAACAACCAAAATGAATATACATTTTCCCTTACAAATCTAATCACTTTTATACAAAATTTAAACAAAATTGCACAACACAAAATAAAAAATGGTTTTTGATAATTTTTATAATCCTTACTCCTTTTTTTTTGCGTTAATATTTAATTATATAGCATTAAAATATCATCGTAATAAAAAAAAAACTACCTTAAAATAATCAATTTGGAATTCCATATAAAATTGATGGCATCAAAATGTTAGTTATATTTCCCTAATCTAAAGGACTATAACATTCTAATGAGGTACAGTGGTAGTAAAATTTGTTAGATAATTTTATATAATATTATATAAATTATAACTATATATTCTGGAATGACATTAGTTGTTAATTTATATTGTTAATACGGAAATTTTGAATTGTTTTTACACAGTATACAAAATCTAATAAATTTATATGTATAAAAAATATCCTTTATGAATCGGTTTCTCTATATTACAAAAACCTCAAAACAAAATATTATATTTTTATATGTTTGTTTTATTTGTTGGTTAAACTTCCGGCTATTAATATATTACCTATTCTAACTATAGTATTTAAATCATTTCTGATCCTTTCTGTTAAAAAGGGGCGGTTTAGGTGAAACAAAAATGATTTTCCTAAAATAAGGAAAATGTAAAAAAGCTTCATTATATTAATTTTTTCAATAATACCTTTTTGCTTTTTACCCTACTGTATTTGAATTTATTATCATAAAAAGTTTTGTAATTTTACTACTAAACCCATCAATATAATTTTATTAAGTAATTTCATTTTTTTTTTTTTTTACTATATATACAATAATAAAATTATTTATTCTCTACACACAATTTTATATATAAAATGTTTATTATAAAAAAATTTATATATGTATGTATACTAAAAAAGGATATTATAATATAGTATGTATAATAAAAGAAAACGCAAACAATAAAAAAGGATGTCACTCGACACAATAAAATGTAGAACATTAAAACGATTACAAAAGTATAACCCCAACTAAATAATAATAATAATAATAAATACACTGTAAGAAATTAATTGGATTAGTAATTTATTATAAAATTTAATGGATATAAGAGAAATTTATGTATGGGTATGGTCCTTGCGGAAGGAGAGTAAACAAAATTAAATGACCTCTGATTCCTTAAGAAATTTGAAATTTTGAATGAGATCTGTGATTTAAAATTACATATTGAATGTATATGTATTTTTATTTCTATGTAAATAAAAACTGAAATTTATTATGACTTACTTACTTACTTAACCGGCATAAGAGCGTATTCGTTTGAGCCGAGGGTAGAGCGAATTTCCATTAGTTTTTGTTTTGAGCTGCTAATCTCCGATTTTCAGACAGGTTTAGTATTCTGACATCCGCCACAACGCCATACTTCCATCGAAGATTAAGTCGCCCTCTTCTGCGTACCATCCGGATGCGAGTCAAAGACTTAACGCTGGATCACTTTTTTCCATTCTGACGACGTGCCCAAGTCATCGTAATCGCTGGATTATGAATTTACCATAAATATTATCGAAATTTCACATTTTAATGGTATATCAAGGGGTTGTCAAATGCTTGATTCGCGTTCCTATTAACAATAAGTTTGCTACACTTTTATATTTTAATATTTTTAAGTTATAATTTCTTTACTGTTGACTGTTACTGATAATTTCGAAAGCAATTTTGAACCTACTGTAATTGAGAATCAGAAAATACTTAACTTATTTTCATTCATAAATTTTATAATATTTTTTTTTTCAGTGTATAAAATTGTAATAAAATTCTATCTGATATATAAAAAAAATGATTCCATTATTGCTATTTACCCCAATTTTTTCCCATTTATCCTCTTAATTATAAATATATACATACATATATTTATGTACATTTATAACAACAGAAGTCCTTCTAAATAATATTGACACCAACGAACCATAGTATTTTATTTAAGCTCCTTTTTACTTAACAAAAACCAAATGTTTTTCATATATAACAACTACACTTCTCCTACTTAAGGTCGTATATTTTCAAAACCATTAGCAGCAATTCTATTCAATATGATCATCCTTACAATTATTTATATACGGTATATAATATGACAAACAAATTTTCTTGCTTAATTCGGGGTAGTTGGTGGAGGTGGAGGCCATAAATGGCGCAAAACCATAAAAATTTACATTTATATATCAGTATTTGTATATAGTGTACATAAGAGAGACAAATACACAAATACATTAATAATTTATTATAATAAACACGAATTTATTTCGATAAAATCTCTTCTTTAACAAAAACTAAAACATTCTTTACCTAATTTTTTTTTTTTGTGGAGCATCACAAATAGAATAAAACACAAATAAAAACGACAATACCGAAAATGTATACGTTCTTTCAACACCTTCACAGAGGAGAAAGAGAGTGGAAAATGTTGTAGGGAAAAAAGCGGAAATTTTGAACATGTTGTTAAATTGGTTATGGTTTTGGTTTCTATTCTAAATAAGAAAACGTGAGGGACTGAGAAGGATGTAGTTAAAATGATTAGATTGGTTTCCGGATAATTTCTTCTAATATATTTTATGAATATAAATATTTTATTCGAATTGATATATAACCGATGTTCATTTTACCGATGGCTGTACAAGTATTTTTATAATACTGGGAATGAATCATGAATTTGGCTAATTTTGAAATTTGCTAAGAGGAATTATGACGAAAGTAATTGAAAATCAAATTGTTATGTGTTTAAAAGTACTTCTAAATAGAAAACTTGGTTCTGGGACATCTTATATACCTTAAAAGGCAATTTTTTACCTTATATCCTGAAGTTGGAACGATTGCGGCCAGGATTTCAAATTGAGTTGATATGGCAGTCGATTAGATGAATTCATATTAATATATTTGTCAGAATGATCCGATTTATATTAATAGAAAGTTTTCTTTAACTCTATTATCATTAAAATTCAATTACTCTAGCTTCAATATCCGAGCCATAAAGTCATCTTATATTAAACCAAGAAATAATCATTTAAAATTAATTTTATTTTAATTGGATTTACATGGTACTTCTGATAGTAATTGGTAATATAATAAAATTGTATTTCTTTGAGTAATATTTGAGAAAATCATTTGCTTTTTCAACGAATTATATTCAAATCTCCAAATTAGCAAATTAACCATGGAGATAAGCCGCGGAACTGCTTTGTAAAAGTTGAGTAGATAAAATCGTCGCTTTTGTTCTGTGATGCAAAAGTTCGCACGATTACAACTTTTCCGTTCAGTCGCTTTGAAATGTCAAATTAATGTTTCAAAACTCAATACCGGCTAAAAAGAATCAATTTGAAATTATTTTTCTAGATTGTCGTATCTCGTTACGATAGCATGTCCAAATTTTTTGACAAATTCTAATTTTTAAGCTAATGATGTGTAATGCCACTTTTGCTTACTCTTTTATGCTCTTAAAAAGTGGCAAAAAATGTAACTATAAATTTCATTATCAAAATCATATATCAAAAATCATCCAAAAACATTGAATGCACAAAATATCGAAAAAAAATAATTCGATATTTTTATATATTATAAAGTTACAATTAAATACAAAACATTTTAATTTTTGATGTTTTCCTAAATTTTTTCCGTGTACAACTTATTTTATTTTCGTGTTTTCATTTAATGAATAAAACTCTGGGTCGCGGGGGGCTAATTTTAAATCATATTATTACAATCAAAAAAATGTATACATTATTTCCTACTACTATACTAAACTTAAGAGTCACGCAAAACATTTCACCGCTAAATGAGTGCGTAATTAACACAGGGTTGAAAAGTCTATGTTTTTGTTGTTGTTGTAATATTTACTAAGGGGGATGATAATTTTAAATATACTATAAATGAAAAAAAATTATGATAAATACGATATGGGTTTCAAACAGAAATTATGTTTCAATAAAAATTGGTATACTATAGAAATTAACATACTAGCAATATTTATGTATCACACTATGAAAAAAAAGGATATTATGAGAATGATATGTGAATAAACATAATTCGGAAAAAAAACGGAATAAAATTTACAACCATAAACATTGTATTTAAGTAAGGGAATGATTAAATAAATATAAGTCAGAGAAAATAAAACAAAAATTAAGGGTGGAAAAGATTAGAGTTCGTGGAAATTTAGAATTATATAATTTATTCTGGTTTTTTTTCTGGGATTTTACTGCGATATTCTTGATTTTCATTGATTTTTTTTTTTTTTTGTTAATTTTTTGGGGGAGTTGTTTAACAAAAAAAAAAATGGAAAAAAAATTAATTTATTCCTAAAGTCAGAGAAGTTTATAATTTTGTAATTGGGAGAGTTTGATGAGTGCTTTGTGATTTGTGTGGGTTTTGGAAAATATTTTTGTATTATAATTATTGATTATATTTAATTAGTATCGTATAAATATTTCAAATTAATGATTTGCGATGAATTGATCGAAAACAATTAACCGAATACACAATTAGCCGAAAGTTATTATCCAATATAATTACATGGAAATTCAAATTTACTGGGGAAAAGCGCATAAATAATAATTTAGTGATTTTGGTTTCATTAATATGTAAATCATTTGCTTCTAAATTTTACTATCAAATAATTTTGAATTTTGTTATTGTACATTCGATCATTCTAGCTTTGACAAAATTATGAATTTAGTTATACTGTCAATTCTGTAGATGGCCAATTATTTCCGGTCTATTAGCCTGATACATAAAATTAGAATATATTTTTTTTTCGATTAATTATATTTTTTTTACAGAAATTTCAATTTTTAATTGCTCAATTTTTTTGTTAAACTTTTTTTTTTTTTTGATGATTCTTTGCTTAATAAGGCGTTGCAAAAATTGAAGGTTATTTAATTAAATTTTCCTTTATTTCCGTTTTGTTCAATTTTAACATAAAATTTTCTAAGGGTAAATTACAGAGTATATTGTATATATATATAATACCATTTTTTTCTGTATTACTTGATTTTGTACGCCAAGCCAATAACAAAAAAATTTAACCTTCCAAGAAAATGTATACATTGAAATTTTTTTCTAATTTGCTCCTTTAACAGTCGGAAATTTTTCATAAAGAAAAATTGTATACCAATTTCGGTTCGTGTGTTGGTTGTGTGAGTGGTTGGAACTTCATAAATTCCATAACAACAGAAGGTAATAAAAAAAAAGAAAAAATCTTAAAAAAGTTTTTGTTTTTATGTACATTTATCTTTTTTTTTTTTTTTTAAATATATAAATAAAAGGGACTCCAAAGGTGGAAAAACAAGAATAATTTATCTTGAGGGGGTCAAAATAATTTGGAAATTGTTGTCGGTAAGGATTCATTTTCTTTTTGTTTTTTTGTTTTTAGTATTTTTTTTTTTGTACTTTCAAATTAAATCAAGAGATTTTATAGAATTTTATATTGTTGTATATTTTGTGGAAATTTACTTTAAAATTATATAGTTAAAAGTGAGCTTTAGCAGAAATTGATGGTTTTGTTTAGGGTGGCTAAAACAGGTAAAGAAGATTTAAGATTTATAATTTTGGTATTGGTAAAATGTGAGAAAATTACTTTAAAATTATGTTGTGCTTGTAATTTTTGAAACTGATAAAATCTGTAAGAAATGGAAATTACTTGATAAATAGTTTTATTTACGAAATTTATACCATCCGCAGAATTATTAAGTTTACTATTCTGAATGTATTCAAATTTTACACATGAAATATTATTGGTATTAATCAAGGAATATTGCATACTTTTAGGCAAAATTATCTTAATTAATTAATTTAATGTTGTACATTAGAACTGTTACGTAGGTTACAAGGTACATGAAATCAGCTAGAGACTTTTTTGACTTTCATATTATGCATTGGTTTGAAGTCTTCAGTTTTTATATATCTAGATGGAGAGATTAGGGATAATGTAAAACTTGAAGGCATTTTGTTATAATACAAAATTGTCATACATGTTTTTTTCATATAACTTCATTTAAATTAGTTTTTTGAAAGAAAATGACTTCATAAATTTTTAATTATGAAAAATGTCATAACTTTTCCACATTTGAAAAAAAAAAATTAAAAATTAAATAATTTACAGTACGTAGATTAGATATAGAATTCAGGATATATATTCAAATAGTTAGGACATTGCTTAGAAATTTGTGCACATATTAAACTGTGTTCCCAGATAACATTCTCTATTTCATAAAAACAAAAAAATTGGCTGACTTTTTAACCATACAGCCCAGAATTTCAATTCAATTTTTTATATGCTAAATACAATTTTTTCTAAAAAAAAATTCTGTATATCCTTTTTCGTTGAAAATTTAGAACAAAAAAAAAAATTGTGCCATAATTTTTATTTTTAAAAAAAGATTATAGATCAACTAAAAAGTATCCTTTTTTTTCATTCAAATATTAAAACTTCTCCCAACCAGTCGTCAAAAGTCCATAATAAATTCAAAATTTTTTTTTTTATATGTAGAAAAATACCCTTGTAAATTTACAAAAAGGACCAAAAAAATCTCATAAATTCCAAAAAAAAAAAAAATCATCTTCGTTTTTATTTTATGTGTCCTTGTAATATATTTTTTTTTGCTGCTGTTGTAAATTATTATTGATTTAAAAATGTCACCCTCATTCTTCCTGGCCCGCCATCACATCAATTTTTATTCAATTCTATTCCATACATTTTTTTTTTGTCAACATTGATGCGTCCTGTCATTTTACTTTATTCTGCTCCCACTCCAGTACCCATGACAACAAAAAACACAAAAAAAAAAAAAAACGTAAATCCTTTCAATATATTGTAGCCAATTCTTGTTATGTGAATTTCTCGTTGAGCCTGCCATGTTCCGGTTCTGATCCTTAAGCATAATACACGAATACACTGTTTTTTTTCTCCGTATATTGTAGATATATAGTGAAAAGAATTTTGAGTCCTAGAAAAACATAAAAATCATTTTTGTAAAAAAACAAACAAAAAAAAAAGCATAAATTTTTATGATTTTTTATTTTATGTCCTTTGGTGGGTTGGACATTCATACATCATCATATGTGATAGATTTACGCCACAACAGGAATAAAAAAAAATGGAATTAAATCATACATGGCATCGAAAATTCTTTAAAGTGGTTTTTTTTTTTATATATATTTTTTATAGTGTTATTCTGATGTTGTGTAGAGCGGATTTGTATTTTTTCTTTTTTATGATGAGGAAAGGATTTTCTTTTTTTTTTTTTTATGATTGTGAATGGAATTTTTTTTTTAGGATTATATGTAAAAAAAAAAAAAAATTCTCGACAGACACATGCCAAAAATATAAAAGATCTTGTATCCTGTGTCAGAATATATTTATATTTATATGTATTTACTATGAAAATTATATGACATACCGCATATGTGCTGGATATACATAAATACATATAAAAATAAAAGTTAGTTAATATTTTTTTGATCCGAAACAGAAAATACTTTTTAAATTGCTTTTTTTTTTTTTTAACAATCTAATTTTAGTCGCTGACTTTTTGGTTTTGATTTTTCCTTTTTATATGCTTTTATAAATTAGGTATTTTTTGGTATAAATCAGGATAACGTAAAATATATTTTTTATACATTGATTTAATTAAAATGTATATGTGCATAGTACATTATTTAATGCATATTTTTTTTAAAAATATGTTACTATTCGTAGTGTAATTAATGTAAAATCAAATAAGTTGTAATATAAATACTTAAATCAGAATATCAAAGACAGACAGTTCTGAAATAAATTTTTACTTAAGTTTAAATCAAAAAAATTAACTATTTGCATAAATAATATAATTGATAAAAGTAAATTTTTGTAACAAAATAAAACCAATATCATTGGTTAGAAGAAGTAAATTTAAAATATTGATGACCCCGAAATAAAATCTATTTATCTATATTTAACTTCTGTAAATTTCGGTAATCGACCACTAAACTACACTAATTGAATATTTGTCAGAACGCGTGCAAGTGCCATTTAACATACTAAGTACTTACCAAAAATTTATGTTAATCCTTGGATTAGGAACAATTAATTAAAACCTCATGCACTTGAAAGTATACAGTGTTGGTAATTATACAATACAGTATATTAAGGACTGTTTTGAGAAACAAAAACTTAAAATTTATCACTGGAAAAGTTATCCCATTGATATAATAAAAGTTCTTCAATTGATATAACTAATTATTTGATTCCAAATTCGAAGCGTCAAGAATTTAAAATTATAATATTTCAAAATAAATTGATCATACGCTAAGCTCTTCTAATTGGTCATCACATTGATTATAAATTGTAATATGTGCAAGTAATTTGGATATTAATTATTATAGAACATTTGTTTAGAACTTTGTATTTTTTACATTTTCCGCGAAATTTCGGTAGGTGAAAATCTCGTTAGACACTATATGGAAAATTCCCGCGCGCCATCAAACAGAAGTGTGAGGTCTGAGATTCAAACCCAATGAAAACACCTATCATCCATATTACGATCTAGTCTTATGTCTTATGTCTAATAAGCAATTTTTTTATGTGTTGTTTTATTTGTTATTTATACTAGCTCAAAAGGTTTACTCCTTTTTAGCTTTATTGTTATGTTTGTGTTGAATATGACCTTATGATTGCGCTATATTCGCAACTGCTTTGGCAACCATATCTATATCTAGTCTAGTTCCTTGCGGAGGTTGCTGTTTCTTATGTATAAAGAAACATTAATAATATTTTCCTTAATACTTTGTTCTGAAATTGTTGAATAATGTTTAGATTATCTTTGGTACATCCTTAGTTTCAGTACTTGCTTGTATATTGTGTTGATAATGAAGAGTTTCTTCCTAGTAGCCAATACACTTTCTGCTAGCTTAGTTTAATTTTTTCTCTTTTCTTTTTCAAATGGATTCCTAGTTATTTTGCTGAATTGGATTATATGATATTTGTTAATTGTTGATACGTAGGTACCGGTCTGTATGTAATCTTTTTGCTGATGTAGTTTACATGAATCGATTTTGATACGTTTAGTTTAATTTTGTATTTTTTAAACCAGTTGTCTATATGGTTAATAGCGACTTGCACTATAATTGTTGATTCCACATTTGTATCGTCAATTGCCATTATACCCATCATCTGCAAATGTTGGTTGGTTGGTTGGTTTGAGAAGGGGGAATGGAAGCGACCAAACCACGTACCTAGACCGTACGGTCCGTTGTACCCCCTTACGAAACGTTGACCATTTTCACCACGAATCGTGCCATCCCACTTCTTTCATAAAGTTTGTCAACTTCGCAGGTTTTACACTGCTTAATTCTATTAAATCCCCTGCAAATGTTAGTTATTATGTTGTATTCTATCGTTGTGATATCATTTGCATATAAAACAGTACAGAGTAGGTTTAAGTACATTAACTTGTCGAACTCCTGATTTCATTTCATTTGGAACATTAAACTTGTTTATGTTTGGAAGAATTAAACTTTTTAAATACATTTTTGCAATTAATAGCGGCTAAATAGGTAATAATTAAAGGAGAGTAGGTCAATCTGTAATATGGTCTCTATTTTACAATTAATACCCTTTCTTTGTTTTTGGATAAACCTTGCCAAATTCTTTACTGGTAATTAAAACTATTTGTATTATTTTATATCAAACAATATTCCACTATTTATAATAATTCTGATGATTCAAAATCCTTTATTTTTCATAATAATTTTAAAATCTTTTGTAAATTTTTTCTGAGCAAAGGATATTTTTTTAATTTAGAATAAATATTTTTTTTAAAGTTTTTTTTTATATTTATCAAAATTATTTTTACTGAACAATAAAAAATCTTATACAATATTTTATTTTTTACGTTTTTTTTTTGTCCGTATGCACGTTCCAGTTAACATTAAACATACTCAAAACGTTTTATTCCGTTTTTATCCTAGCAGACAATAAAATATTGCAAAAAAAAAAAAACATTAAACACACATTTATTTTGTTTCTGCATTCAAAACTAAATATCATCCAACCTGTATAATATTCAGTAAAATATCCTTTTTCGTCCTTTTTTCATATACGGTATATACAAAATTTCCAAAATTTCTTTTTATTCATTTTTTTTTATGTAGAAATTTTCTGTATATTCATTTTTTTTTTTATTATTATTATTATTTTTCAACTTTTCTGTTAAGCTATGATTTTTATTCATTTTTTAACAGCTTTTCTTTTTTATATATATAGTTTGCAAAAATAAGGATTTAACCCCCTCGTTGTTAACAAGAGTTTTTCTGTGGTGTTTTAAAATTCTATTTTATATATAAATAATATAAATTTCAACAATATTTGTTAGGTAAAATGCAACAGAAAATAATCTGAAAAATAAAAATTGAAAATTTGGAATAAATTCTCGCGCTTGGTTGCGCATACAGCATACAGAGTAATGCTATCACATCAAGCCCTCTTTTGGCTAACACCCATCACATCCTATATATAATTTTTTTTTTACTTTTGTTATAATAGTGAATATCCTTATAGTGCATCATTTTGAATGCAATTCAGTTTTTGGTCGACATATTTTCCAAAATCTTCATATTCCATTTACTATTTTGTATTAAAAAGGATTCAAAAGTTTTTTTTTTCTGTTGGTTATTGTTGTTGTATATAAAAACTATATAGAATTATCTGTATTTTTATTTTGATTATATTTTACTCGTAACTTAACAAGGAATTTTACTAAACGAAATGTTAAAATTCTTATTTTATTTTGTGTATTGGATTTAAAAGTTTAACTACCGATTTGTAACTATAAAGGGAATTTTGTATTTTGAAAAAATCGCTCAGTCAAAAATATTGTACAGTACTTTTCAAACGATTGTGATAATTTTGAATGTTTATTATTAGCGTTTCTTTATGAATTATGTATATATAGTTTAAAATACAAAGCTTTATACCTAAGTAATTACAATGCTGAACATGACAAATTTCTTCTATCAGCGCACAAACCCGATTTTGACGCAATTACGAATTTGACGCGTTGCTAAAAATGTATATAGTAGAATAGTTATTTTACATTAAGAAGTAGCATCAATTTCACAAAAAGAGAATATGGCAGCTATTGAATGTTTATTTCAACGCGTACAATGTAATTTAAAATTTAAGGTCACTGTTAACGCTCGTCGAAATAATAAAGTTTATTTTAAAAAAATATCACATAATCGACAAATATAGCAGCAATTAACAAATATTGATTATCTACCGAATAGTATGCTCTTTTCTTCGTTCATACGCCTCTTATGAATCAAAACTTATGGGTTATATTCTTCGATACGCCTATACGCTGTCGTCTCCCGAAAAAAAAAACGCCCTGCATGTGTAATGGCCAACAAGGTTTTAAAGTTTCACCATCAAAGTTTTAAATTTTGTTTCAAATAAAAAAAATACCGATTCTTGTTCGTTTTACTATTATTAATCACCGATTCTTGTTCGTTAATTACAGATTCTTGATCGGTTATATTCGTTTTTATTTAACTTTAATAGCATACTTTTAGGCATTGTTTTTTTAAAAATCATACTTTGAACGTTGTACATATATTAAAAAAATATTTGTATAAGCTTTTTCATAATTAAATTTTTAGATTATTTAATGTTAACATTTAAGTATTTATTAATAATTCCAGACTTAACATAAAGTTCAAAAAGTTTACAAAAATATTTCTAGCTATTCAAACTCTTTTAAGGACCTTCCACAATAAAATTGATATAAATTTTCTATATTTTTTTTTTTTTTACAATCTGTTTTTTTTTTTTTAATTCTCTTGGTTTATTTTCTGTCATGGTATAATTCGCTTGGTAGAATCGCAACCATCGTTGCTGGTTGCACTGTCATGTCAAAAATATATGTACATATTGTGTACGGTTCGGTATCTTTCCATATAATACTAAAAATGTAAAGTTTTCATAGTAGGTATAGGAAAATTGGATAGCCATCATCAGAATCATTTTATCTACCCAATAATAAAGGGGATGATTATATTCCTACCTACTCTAAGATAATTTTGTATAGGGTGCGGTATGAGAAAAATAACCAAACTAACTTTTTGAAAAATGTAATTCAATTTTTTTTTTTTATTTTTCTGTTTTTTCTTCTTTTCAACGAGAAGCCCATTTTTTTTGTCTGTGTTTGGGTATAATGGGTAAAACTATAAAATTAACCCAAATAAAATATATGGTTTGGATAAATGAAAGATGGTAAATGTTCACAATTTTTTTTCTTTTTTAACAAAAAAAATTCATTTTATTGCTTAAAGCCATTTTCTTTTTGCCAATCTTCCACTGACTGCACCTTTCAAGTTTTCTTGGTTAAAGTTTTTCATAACTTTTACCTTGTTTTTTTTTTTTAGTAGAAAGTTTTTATTATTATTACCTCAGTATGGTTTTTTTTTGTCTTCCTTTCTTGCAAATAAAAAAGTTTCCAATGATTTTATAGTATAGTCCCAAGTAGCAATCGTTTTTGTTATATACTTTTCAAAGATTTTTTGTTGTTGTTGGTATTGTCGGTTAAATGGAATGGTAAAAGTAGTGTAGTTGCTAGTGTTTTTAAAGTGTATATTTTTGTCGGTGCATTGTAGTGCGGTTAGTAGAACACAATATGAAAAGAATTATACAACTTTTTTTCCTGTTTAACTACGTATACATATATATTTTGTTTGAAAATTTAGTGTGTACATAAATGCAGGTGCTGCTGGTATTCACTTAGATGAGAAATTTAATAAAGATTTTTATATTATTTATTTTTTAATATGGTGAGGGGTGTAAAGAGGTAAAACGTAAGGATGCAATAAAATATTTGATGTAAAGGATTATTAAGTACGTATAGTCAAGATTAAATTAAATAACTTTTTCTTTTTTTTAATTTATGTTTTTGATTTGTAAATGTTTAAAGTTTTTTTGATTATTATAACAACATATTTTCTTGTATATTTACTAGCATAACTTTTTAAAAAAGGAAAATTTATTAGCATATTAGTATATTATGAAAAAAATAGTATTGTGAGCCTTTGTGAGGGAAAGGCAACCAAATTGTAGAATTACAGGGACCCTGGAAAAATTGGTGAAGCTCCCGAAAACGATGTATATGAAAATATTGTAAAAATGTTTCTGTGATTTTGTGACATTTTATGATCATTATTTGAATATAATTTTTGGATACAATTGATTTATAGATTTACTCTTAATTTTTAATATTGATTGTTAATTATAATTGCCGCCAAAAACACATCTAACTCACATTTAGCTAAAGTTTAAAATTATTTAACCAACAATTTAAACTTATAATTAAAGTTTACTAATAGTATTGTTAAAATAGAGCTATTCCACTTGATATTTTCAAATTCAAATTTTGCGCGCTAAATTAAAATTTCAAGTTTCCCACAACTTTTTTTCAATTAATTAGTCACGCTTCCTTTCTCTTAGTTGCAATTTAATTGCCTGTGTGAAATGATGTTTTCGTTACTTAGTAGTGTAACAAATTAATTGAAATTATAAAAATTAAATTTTAATTTTTTTAAATGAATTAAATAATTTTAAATGTTTTTAAATAATTTCTAATTTACGAAATTATAAAATTTTCGACTTGTCGCGTATTTAAAATCGCTTTAAAATCAATTGATATCTTAAAAATTTAATTTGTTTTTCGTGGAATCTAAATTTAAATATAATGTGAAAATGTAGTGTTAATAAGAAAAAAAATTATTTCCAAATTAATATTAAACTATTCAAACTTTTCAAAAATATAATTTGATTTAATGAAGAAAATAAATAGTCCGGTTTTTTTAGTGCAATTGTTCAAGATTTTTGTTTTCTATTTCCACCATTTCGAATCAATTTTTTGACATATCAGGTAAATTATATTAAATATTTAATTTTAAGTTTTTTCTAATGTTTTTGTAAGACATTAATCAGTTCTATAAATTTTCAATGAAAAGATTTTACTTTCGGAATCAGAGCCTTAAGATATAAAAAGAAATTGATGTAATCAAATTCTATTTAATGATAAATCATCAAATTCTAAAAATCTACAAATACTATCCAATTATACTCAAATTAATCATATTATATTAACAAGTAAGATTTGAACTCAAACTTTAATAAATTTTTGGTAAATCCAAAAATGTTCTATCAATTTTTCAAATCTGATTAATTTTCATAAAAAAATTTCCACACCAACAAAAATTATATGATTTATATCAATAATTTACTATCTAAAAACAACAACGAAAAAGAAATAAAAAAAAACCAGATCCAAAAAGTCAATTTCAATCAAAATTCAATTCTCAGTTGAATTTATCTATATATACACATAATTTGTTTTATCAATAATCGAAATTTCCTTTATATTTTCTTCCAAATATTTATATCACAAAAAAAAAAACTCTTTTTCTAAATCATTTTTATCTTAGAATTTTCCTTTTCAACAAAAAAACAAAAAAAAAACA
The DNA here is from genome assembly GCA_963920725.1 of Rhamphomyia laevipes. NCBI lineage: Eukaryota > Metazoa > Arthropoda > Insecta > Diptera > Empididae > Rhamphomyia > Rhamphomyia laevipes. Next base: position 55,148,139 of record OY987257.1, read on the forward strand.
GTTTTTGTCCTTCAGACAACAATTTTCCTTATTTCTTTTATTTTCAATTTCATCTTTTGATACTTTCAGTTTTGTTGTTGTTGTATGTTTCTACATTAAAAAAGGTTAAACACAAACAAAAATCCCTTAAGGCATCAAGAAAACAATTTTTTTTTCTTGATAAGTCAGAGAAATTTTCTATTTAAGTACGACAAAAAAATTTTTTTTTTTAAATATATTTTACTTGTCTTTTCTCATCAAAACCAATTCTACCCTATTAAACTGTACTTTTATCCAGGACACAGAAAACAAAACAAAAAAAAAAAATCCTTCCCGACTACAAACAAACAAAAAAGTGATAATATACCCAGCAGCAGCAGGAGCAGATTTTCTTTAAGTTTTTCCAAAAGAGAAAAAAATAAAAAACCATATAATTTTTTTCAGTCTTTATAAAAATATCCTTTTTTATTGGGCTCCATCTTTTAAGAAGTTTTTAACTTGAAATATATGTAATAAGAAAAGTCCCCAAGGACAACAACAATAACAACAAGAAAAAAAAAGGATTTTCATGAATAAAAAAAATTTACAGATTTTATTTTTTTTATTTGCTTTCCACCACCTTAGTTGCTAGTGTATCTCTTATTATTTTTTTTTTACAATTTCTTGAAATTTTTGTCCTTTTTTTTTGTAAACCCTCTTCAGACCAAAAATTTTCTGATTTTTAGATAATCATTGCTTAAAAAAAATAAAAAAAAATAAAGAAAAACCTTTAACCAATAATCCATTTCTCCTGTAGTCCCACTTTTATAAATTCTATCAAAGTTTTGTACTATAGACATTTCTTTCTCGTCCCCTTGATTATAATAAGAATCCTTCTTGATTACAATAAAAAATGTTCAAGCTTATTCAAGTGTATTTATATATTGGTCATCTTGAAACTTTTTTCTAGATAAATATTATATAGTAATAACGAAAATTTTTTGAACAAGCACTTAATTCACTGAAATCACTAATGTCCTCCTTTATATATATAGCAACACGAATATCCATCCTAAATAGAATGGGGAATTATTTGATCCTTTAACTGCTATAAATATATATATAGTAAAATTGTATATTTTCTTTTTCATAATTTGGTTTTGGTGGGAAGTTTATATAAAGATTTTCATATTTTACGAAGAAAAATCAGTTAAATAATATCGTCATGGTAAAAAAAAGGACAGAATTAAATTGGGTATAAGTGTCCTTTTTTATGAATTGTGTTAGTATATATAATAAAATTGGTATAGCGATCTATTCATCTATTATCCTTTATCAAAGTTTGTATATTATTATTTTTTTGTATATATAGACCATCAAAATTGTCAATGTCGTTTTTGTTCGTCCTTTTTTCAATGTAATTTTGATGATGGTCGCATCGGACGTGAAAAGAGTATAGTAACAAAAAAAATATATAAAAAAAAGTTGATCTTTATATAATAATTTTTATGAATTTTAGTTTCTTGTTCAAACTGAATATAATTTAGTTTCAAAATTTAATATAGTCTAATTATTTCATTATAGTTATCGCCGAAAAGTATGCAATATTATTGGATAATTGTTGGTTGTAAAGGATTGACTAAATAACTAATTTTCTCATGGTTTAAAAGTATGTTCCGCTTAAAAATATGCAACTAATTTACGATCTTTGTCACCTAAAAATATGCAAATATTTTCGAATATTCGAGGACATGAATGAATGATTAGTCTTCGATATATCTTTTGTAATGTGTGACTGCTTTGCATAACAAACACAATAGATAAGATAATATAAAAAAAACATTATTTTATCAATTAATTGCATTTTTTTAGGATGATTAAAATTTGCGCTTCATAAATTATCTTATATCCTTTTCGTATTTATTAAAAATAACAATTTCTATGGAATTTAGAAAATTATTTTTCGTATCCTATATGAAATTAATTTTCTTAGTTAAGCTCAATGAATTGGAGAAATGAAAAGAATTTAAAAGCTTAAAAGATATTCTTTTATAACAATATCTTCGGTAAGCTAAACAATGTCAACTGATGAAAAAATGAAGATTAAAATGGAATGATAAAAAAAACATAACAGAATTTTCCACGAAAACAATGATGAGCTACAAAAAAAATATTATGTTCATTTTTGGGGGAAAAAGCAAAATTATCACAGAATTTTTCTATTTAGTATGATTTTTTTTCTTTTTTCATATTTACCACTCATTTTTTGTCAAATTAATTTTCTCTTTATATTACATTTATCATTTTCTTTTTATTAGTTCATTTAAATATAATAATTTTATTGAAATTAAAATTGTTTAGATTAAATTTATTTTCGCCGTTCTTTCGGAAATAGGAACTGCCAGACCAAATTTGAATGTTATCCAAGTTTAAATCGCAAATTGGGCCTATATTAATTAATTAATTTATAAAAAGATCAGCTTTAAGTGGAACATGGAATTGGATTTTAATAGTGAGACATTTGCTATCACCGAATTAAAGCAACTACGGTAATAGAGTTTTTCCATATTCCTAGTGACAGATTTTGCAGTTTAAACTAACTTCGAACTAACAAATCAAACTCAAATGATGTAGTCTCGTAACTTTTTTATGAAATATTGACATCAATATGTTTCCGCAAGATTGGCCAATCATTCGAGTAGAGAACTTAATTTTACGCTGAAACTTAAACAATTATTATTTGGAGTATGATGAACAAAAAATTGTATTTTCCTTTTTGCTAGTACGCCATTTTAAAATTGTAACTCATTTTCGTAGTTTGGCTTATAAACTTCCTGCGACAAGAAAATAGTTCACTCTAAATAATCCCAGTCATAAAAGTTTTAACCCGAATGAGTTTTTTGATTGAAGGTCTTGAATACTTTATTTTGATCTTCTAATATTTGATCATAAGATCGTTTTTTTTTTACTGAAATGTTTTTGATTGATATTCGTAGTCACGAGATAGAATATACCACTCACTATTCATCTAAAAAATTGTCTTTCAACAAACTCCTTAATATTTACAGTAAATTAAATAATATAATAACATTTTCGTTATAAACAATTCAACCAAAAATAACCATATTTATACATATTTATGTCAACTTCTGTTGGGCGCCATTATTTATGTCATTCAAATTGACTTTTTGTTTTGTTTTTCTTCTTCTTTTTTATATAAATATGTTTATGTATTTGTTGTGTCATATTTTACACTTTACAATACAGAGTATCACGTTTATATTATCGTATTTTTGTCTTAAGGGATGTCGATTTGTAAAAATAAAAATATTTCTTTTTCTTGAGGTTTTTTTTTTTGTTCTTTTCAGTTTTTCCTCCCTGATTATGGATGTGGCCCATATTTCACCCCATTTTTCATCCTTATATACTTACAACTGATAAAAGATCCTTCAGTTGTGAAACAATCCTAAACAAAAAAAAAAAAATTATGAGAAATAATAATAATAAAACACAGAAATATAAAAGATGATGACAAAATATAAAAAAAAAATCTGAAATATATTTTCTTGTGTGTATGTATGTGCAATAAGGACATTTTTATCAGTCAGTTTAGTATTTTTTTTTGTGTACCATTATGACATTCATCTTCATATTATTTTTTTTTTTTTATATATAAGATTGTTGTGTTTATGTACGACAGTTTTGCCACCTAACTCCCAAGAGCACACCTGAAATTTTCATATATTTATTTATTTAAACATTTTAAGGATATAATTTATATATAAATATATAGAAAAAGATATCCTGAAAATGTTATACAATATTAACACAAAAGAAGAAAAATAAAAAAACAATTTTTTTATATATGTGAGTATTTGTGGAATTAATTTTGCAAAAAAAAAAGGATCTGTAGAAATTATAATTTCATATGAAAATTAAACAGAAAATTTGGGAAAATTATACTTGAATGAACACAACCAACAAATTTTGTTATTACAGTAAAGGATGAAATTTGAAGTTTTGAATTTATTTATGTTTTTCTAAAGTATGTAAATGTCAAAAATATAATTTTTAATTTGTGGTTAGTGGAAAATATAAAATTCTACTCCTTATTTTGAAATTATATACTTGATATAAGTTAAATTGCTGATCAAACCTTAGTATACTCCGTTAATTTCATATAAAAAAATGTTCGAGCGGCTTATTGTACTACCTCAAGTAGTATTGAAATGACACTGGTTGAACTGGTTTTCCGTTTAGACAGACCAAAACAACTAAAGATATGACCAGACGTCAACTTTTTATTTAGCTCAGTTGGTTCTCCGGTCGGTAGCTGTTGCTTCTGATCGGTTTACTGGCACTGAGGCCTTTTAGGTCTTACGTGAAACATAATGTAAAATAAAATTTCCATTCATTTTTCAATATTCTCGGGACCTATTAAAATTAGTAATTATGGTTTTTAATGTTAAATATAGAAATGTTTACAATATAAATTAATATTATAAAAAGAATAATCATTATTTAATTTCTCTGGTCCTTGATAATTAATTTATTTATATATTTGTTTAAATCAAACATTTTACAAATTTGTACAATATACAATTTTAAATGAAATCAAATAAATTATTTCTACAAACAATTATGTAAATTAATTTAATTAAATATATTAAACATTTAAATACATAGACAAACATATATAACAGAAATTAGATCATTCTTATTAGTTCCATTCAATGTTATGTCATTTGTGCCTTCTTAAGTTGGTCTTTTGTTAATGATTAGTTAAAAAAATCTTAATATTGATTGGCAGCTTTGAAAACTCTATTTAAAGGTTCATATTTCCCATAATTAGTACAATCAATATTAAATATATTCTCATGTCGAAAACGCGTCCTTAAATTGATATGAGATATTCACTTATATAAATAGAATTAATTTTTCCACTTTGGGTCCTTGAAATGAACACAATATCCGCAACCATTCTTCTAGATTCTAAAGATTGTCATTATATTCAAAATGTATACATTTTCTATATATGTATTACATATCTTTAAAATAATAAAAAAATACAAAAATATTGCATACCCTTAGGCACTATTTAAAAGTTTTTATTATTAATTTGTTAGAGGGAAACCGGAAATCCTGATAAAAAAAAAATATATAAATAATTTTTTTTATTTTTTTCATGTTTATAAAAATAATTTTAACTTTATTTACCGGAAACTTGAGTAAAAATCTTATTTCTGACATTTTAACAGTCGATAAATGTCTATATATATATAATAAAATAAAATATAATAAAAAAATGTACCCCAAAGAATTTTTTATTTTCTGTTTTGCTATTTTTTTTTTATTTTCGAATAAAATCTGCACTATACCATCAGCTTTCTCACACCATCAGACAAAAGGAAATCTAAAATCCTCGAAAATCTATAGATGATAAGATAATAATAAATGATGAAGAAAAATAATATTATACTTCAAAAAAAAATAAAAAAATTATACATTTTTATTTATATATCGTGTTTACGATGAAAGTTGATTCTATTCGTATTACAAAATATCGCATACTCCCCAATCCTTACTAAACATCTTAGCCCTATTAGAAATAATTTTATATGTGACCCCCCACCAAAACATAATATATAATTCGGTTGAATAAATTTTTACTTGATAGAGTATATTTTTTTTCCTTTACTGTGAACATCACAGTACATATTTGTGGAATCTCGACACACACAGGATATTTATTCTGTAAATATACACGTATACCAAAAAAGTAATATAGTAGTTCTATATGTTACATATATCCTTGGATACCCATAACATCTCTTAATATCTATTTACCGAAAATAAAATGAGTATTTACATACATACTTCATTTTCTGTTTAAAAAAAAAGAATCTTGTTTAAGTACTCTACATAGAAAAAAGAAAAACATATGGAAATGATAATAATCAAAACTTGAACCTTGTAGGAATTGAAATCAGTATTACGTATAGCAAAAAATATAACCATATGGATAAATGACACGGATTTATTACCTTTCTAACAAGACTACTTTTGTTCAATTCAGTTAAATTTTGTAGCAAATATTACAGTTTATATACGATTTAACAAAAAAATGGCTTCCATTATGTAATTGTTTCTATTGTATCTTCTTGAAATCAACCTAGAAACCTGCTCTATAAGCTGGACACATATTGTATAAATGTACTTAGGGCATCTTGTATAAATAGGTCAAGATATTCATTTATAATTGATAACACTACTTGTTTTCAAAATGGCGGATATTATGTTTAATGGCGGATATATTTATTTTAAATATTAATATCGTGACAGTTAAAAAAGATAGAACAAAATTGTGTTTTGACAGTACATTTTATTTGATCTATAGTCGTATTGAAAAATATAGTTTTTGGAATCCTGTTGGAAGCGTTTCATATACGTGAAGGCTGTGTAACATTTCTATGTAATCTGGTTAAAAGGACCAAGTGTTGGCAAAGTGATAGAGACAAAACAAATTCTCAGTAACTGCAAGCCAATCGCATGGAGAAGACAACACCTTCTGGGCAAGAACTGGCCAATATATGCGCCTCCTAAAACATCCTTAGCTTCTTTAATTCAATAAGTTTTTCGTTTTACTTGTTTCACAATATTTAACAGATTTAAAAATTTAATAATCCCTTTAAAAAAAATATGCTAAAGCTGATATTATTAAACAACCACAACAAACTCCTCTTTTTCAACAAAATATACAATATTTTTTTTCTAAGGACGAATATTTTACTTGATTCTTAAGCTTTAACGCCTGAAAATAAACGACAAAAGTGGAAAAAAATGGTGGTTATTATTCAGTACACATACCCCATCCAAAAAAATAATAAAAAAAAAAAAATCTGTTGGAAAAATGAAAAATACTAAACATGAAAATTCGCTGCCAAGTGATGAGGTTTTACTGCTTGCTTAAATAATTTTTTTTTCTTTCTTTGTCAGAATTTTTATACGGGTTGATGAGGGTTTCGAATATATATTTTTTTTTTCGTTATTGTTATTTGTTGTTGTTGTTGTTCGACCCCAAGGACATGGATTTTTCTTTTTTGCTCTGACACAAGAAGAGGGAGTTGATGGGACATACTAAATTGCAAAAAAAAAGAAGAAAAATTCTAACCAAATCAAACCAAACAAAAACGAAAGAAAAAATTGGTTAAAAGGTTTGAGTGATGGTTTGAGACTTACCAAAAAAAAAAAGTGCTCACCTAATATAGTACAAAAAAAAAGGACTATAAGGATATATTTAGTTATAATATTATCAAAGAGATATGAAGAGACAAGAGTTTTTTTTTTTTGGTATCTACAATAAACTTTTATTTTTATATATTTATTATTTGCGTTTGGCTTTCTTTTCATTTTTGTATATATATATGTAATTTTCCTGTTAGATGTTTTTGGTCTCTGTTGTGTATATGAAAAAAGGATAAAGAGGATTCTGTATATAGTTGTTGTTATTAGAAAGATGAACATCATCATAGTAAAGAGATTTGTGTGCTTATGTACATTTTACACATAATGGGCTTTTTTTTCTTGTGGGGAAGAATATGTGAATAACAAATAACCAACAACAACAAGAGACAGTAAGTAAAAATATACACAATAAAAAAAAATACCAACCTCAGATCCCACAGGACAATATGAAATGAGAAAAATGAATACTGGTGGCTCTGGTGTTCCTTGTGATTTGTGTATTAAGTTTTTTTTTGCAATTCTCTATTTCTGCTCCTACTTTTGCTGCTGGTGTAATATGTGCTTTGTGCTTGCTATTCTTAATATGGGTGCGGTAGAAACATGCAGAAAAAGAAATACAAAACTTTATATATCAGGGTTGTAATTCTTTTTTATCACTTTTAAGGTTTGGTATTTTTTACAAGGACGATAGAAACAACAAAAAAAAAATATGATGTTTATAAAACACAGAAAAAATTCTTTTACGGATTTGCACAGTAATCTTTATTATTATCCTTTTTAGGGATTTGAAAAAATTCATCAGTTAACTTTTAAAAAAATTAATTTTACAATGTTTTTTTTCTTTCTTGGGATTGCATATCATTAGGCACATTGAAATTGAATTAAACCGAAAATTCTTTTAATTATTTTTGATTTGGAAGGCCAAGACTTTTTTCAATTAAAAATTATGTGAAGTAAAAAGTGGTCTTGTAGTATTATTAAAAGATTAAACTGACTATTTTGCAAGTATGATTATTGTAATTGTTAATTTGCATATTGCAAGGTAGCTTCAGAATTCCTAAAAAAAACTATGTTATATTAAATTAGTTAATTAATTTTAACTCAGCTAATTTGAAAGTAATACGTATTTTTTAGCAATACAAAAATTATCAAATATTTTCCATAACTTCAGGATTTTTATTAATATTGCATACATTTAGGATATTATGATAGTATTTTGGTTATTATGGAACGAAAACCGGGAGAATGTAAACGTTCAAAGATCTAGAAACATTTTACTGATGAACAAATCAACCGCACGATTTTATATCGGGATATAGTCACTGGTTATCAGGAAGCATGGTAGTAGATTAGGTTCAACGGAAATCTCAATTTGTAGAGGATATGGGGAAGAGGAGGAAACACTAAAACATATTCTCTGTCACTGCCCTGCTGTAAGATATACATTGTTTTTTCACATGGAATGTCATATCTTGCCCGACAAGGAGGAAGCGAGCAATTTCAAACGAACTAGACTAATTGAGTGGTGTTCTAGTGGTCTAGGTGTGTGGATGGGTTCTTGTATCCTTCTCTCCCTTCAAGCCAACCATCCAAACATGCGATTATTTTGCAAGTACGCCAATTTGTAACCTGTAAGCTTCTTATTTAACATATAAACTGAATTATCTTTAAATTTAAAAATCTAATATACAAAAAATATTGCATATCTTTAGGATATGAAAAAAATTTTTTTTATCAATTTTTATCAATATTATATTTTTCTTCAGTGTAGATAAATATCTTTATATTCTATTTAGAAATCAGTAGCTTGTGCAGATTGAGAATTATTTCATTTTTATTTATTTGCTATTATTATTATGTATTTTTTTGCTTCTTTATGGTTATGGGGATGAAGAAATAAGGTTAGGTCGGTTTGATTGGGTCAGAAAATGGTAGAATAAAAATATATATTTTTTTTTTTCAAGATTTCGATTTATTTTCTATATTTTTTCTATATTCATAAATGTTTTTTATATTTTTTTACTTCTAGAAAAACGAAAACTATACTTACACATCCATTTTACTTTTCAAAGTTTTCATTTTTTTTTTTTTTTTGTGGTGTCCATAAAATATAAAGGTTATTCGAATGTACATACAACAATATTTTATTTATATACCTTTTATCGTATGTGTACACATATTTTTCATGTCCATATGATCGAAACATTATTCGATGAAAAGAATAGGATTTTCCATTAGAAGTTTATATGATTGGAGAAGGAGAAAGGGTGGAAATTTGTTATTGGCAATAGATTTTATATATATTTTTGATATAGGAAAGATGGAAGGAAATTGACATAAATATATATATATAAAAAAATTTGTTAGTGCTGTTATTGTTATAGAGAAATTGATATAAATATTTTGTTAAAAAAAAAAAAAGGAAAATTTCTTTCGTAAAATGGATAAAATTACTGATATAGGGTATAGAAAAATTGTTATACATTATATATATTTATAGTGAATATGTGTAAGGTGAAGTGTTACAGTCCTTTACATTTGTTGTTGTAAGGATAGTATATTATTATTATCCTTTCGGTATTGAAATTTTCTTTTTTTTTATATATATTTTTATCAAATGATGGTCATTGATTTCTTTTAAGTGATCAGTCAAGCGTATACTATATCTACCCTAGTTTTAATGTGTATATACTTTTTTATATTATACATAATATTGAAATTGATTGTTGGTAATTTTATTTAATCAAATTTACTTATATTTTTTTACACACATATATAATATAAACATGGAAAATTAAGGATATTCATTGTTGTTGATGGACACATTATATTGAAAAAAGAGAATTTGATAAAATTGTGGAAAATGTATTGTGTTTAAAGGGAAAATATAATATTATATATATATATTTGAGGTTAAAAATTAGTGGTTAATGAAATAGGATATTTTATTTCAATATATTTGTATACCATATAAATAATTTAATTACACGGATTTATTTATTATGGGTTTATATTTTATTTTGTATTGATGAAATTAATCGGAACGTAATTAAAATAATGTTATAGTAGTTATGATATTTGAATTATATTACATAATTATATATTTAATTTAATATTTTTTGATAATATTATAAATTTTTAATTATAATTATTTTTTATTTTTATTTTTAGGTAAGTGGCAACATTTAATAAATAAATTAAATTTATTAAGAAAAAAAAACATCTTATTTGCTAAATATGAATTTTATATATCAGGTATAATATTGATTTTTTTAAATATTTGTGTTATTTTCTTTAAAAATTCAAAAAAAATCAAATGGATAATTGATTTCTTTGACTAATATCTTTGTATTGCATATCTTTTCCAAATACAACAGTTTTGAAATATTGATATATTAATGATTTATATCCTGTACTTATTAATATAATATAAGATGTTATTTTTAACAGTCCTCTTTCGGTGAGTTTAAAATCAAGTTTGGTTTTTTACTTGCATATTTTGAGGCGTAAGTTTTAAAAAAATACATAATATTTTTTAAAACTACATGCTAGAAGCTATTCCTTGTCGCACTATGAGCAAACCGTAGATTGCGCGGAGTAGATATTCTAGCTCCACCAGGAGTTTTGTTTTTATGTATCGTATTTTCATGGATTCATTGCAAGTTTCTTCTTTTATTTCTATAGCCATTTCTTCCTGCTTTAATTAGCAGACGATTTTGGTAATCTTTATTACTTTTGTCCTACAAATGAACTCTAATTAGCTAATTACATTAACTTCAAAATCAGCTTTCGCTCAGCAAACAGGTTACCTCCACTCTATGCTCACACTAATTTAAATATATGTGGCCATATTGATGGCATATAAACAGCTTCCAGCATATCACCACAGCGTCAGCACCGCCTATTGCTTTACTCTGAACATATATTATTTATATTACAAACGATACATTGTCATTATTATATATAATTTATTTTTAAATTTACACTATTGCATACTTTTTCGACATATTTAAATCATTGCATACTTTTTGGAGTTCATAATTTTTTTTTTTTTTAAATGTGATTATCTTTGGGAGAAACATTTTTATTACATATTTTGATTAATTTTATTTAATAAAAAATTTGTCAACATTACAATTATCGCATGTACAAATCTCAAAAATCATAATTCTGATTACATAACTTCAGGCGCAAAGGTAAATTGCCGTTCTATTCACGAATCAATCCAAACCAAAAATTACCCTATAAAGCAAAAAAACAAAAAACCATTTAAATATTGTATATACTAAAACAAAATATAAAATATTCTCATCATAAATAACTAAACTTAATTACCTGAAACTAAATAGTTTATATATCTACGTACAACATTATAATTAAAAAAAGTCCCTTTTTTTCTGTAAAAACTTTATATCCTCCTATTTCATAATTTCGCCTGACATGTTAATATGTCACGTGTTTTCTTAATTTTATATTCATTTTTATTATATTATTTTCCTCCTTGTTGTATACGTATATAATCTATTTTATTATGTATATACGTAAATAAAAAAAATATGTATACATTTTAATTTATATAAATACACAATAATTTGCTTAATATTATTATTTTCTACCTTATAATAATAATAATATTTCTATTTTCTCTAATACACAAATTAAAAACCACAAAAACTTGTATACATATATTTGAAAACACGCATAATAATAATAATAATGATATCCTTTTTCTATGTTTTTATGTTTTTTTTTTTTTTTTTCATAATAAATATATCCTTTTATAAATTCAATACAAAACAAAATAAAAGGATATGTATACTAATATAAAAACGATAATAATAATAATAATAATATTTTTCTCATACTCACAAAACACAAAATTACTCCCTAATGTCCTTTAAAATTGCCCCAAGTTAAGAGTTCAAATAGAAAATATTAACAAATTATTTTTTTTTTCATTTTTTTTTTTTTTTTCTGTTATTCTTACTCAATATTTTTACGTTATTATGTCCTTGCTCCTTTATTTTGTGTCTTTTTTGTTGTTGTTGTATATAATAGTATCACATTTAACAATATTAAATTTATTCGTTGTGAGGTGGCGTTGCTCCTTCGGTATAATATTTGTTTACGTAAATATGTGTAAATAGAAAATATTGTTCACTTAAGTTTAACACTTGAGAGTTTTTCTTATTGTTGTGTGTCATCGACGACACAGAAAATAGAAAAAAAAAACATAAATACAAGAATAACATAAAATGAGTGGCAAAAACAAATTATCCTTTAAACAAAACAAAAACAAACAAAAAAAAATCGTATAAAAATGAAATTTTCCCCTTAATTTCTTAGTAAAAATTTCGCGCTACTCTCTTTCATTTTCATTTACTCTCTTTCAAATTTGCTCTTTTTTAACGTTACAGAAAATAAAAATAAAATATATGAAAAGGTTATTCATAAAATATAAAAATTGTTGTATTAAAAGGATATTCACAAAAAACAATTCACTTGTATGATAACTTTTGTATGGAAAACATCATCAGTTTTTCTTTTTTTCTTTTTTTGTGTGATAAATTTTCCCAAAACAACATCATTAAATAAATTTACATTTCAATATAGAAAAACATAAGTGAAAATTTCTTGCGGGAAAAAAGAAAATAACAAAATTGTATATATATAAAAAAAAAAAAAGGATATTTTTTTTTTTATTTTGTTTAATTGTGTAATTTTGTTTTCATGTAGTCCTTAAATAAATGTCAAAGGATACGTTACTAAACTACTTGATATAATAATTTATTTAATATAAAAAAAAATATAAGAGAATACATAAAAAGGAAAATAGAGGAAAACAATTTTTTTGGTTTCCAGTTAGTTAAAAGTTTAACCGTCGGTAGTGTATACAAATTTTGTGTTTGTAGTCGTTTGAAAGGATATATAAAATCAGTTTAATTTTGTAGTAGTAATTAAATATGCGGTATAATTAATTATTATAATGTGATGAGTTTTTTTTTTGTGAATTTTCCGTTTATATATAAATAAAGTCATTTTTCTTTTGTATTTAGTTTATGTGCATACTTTTAGGAGAATTATTCAAAAAAAAATCATTTAAAACTTTATTTTCTTTAGATAATTTTCCATTGTCAGTATTATAATTAAATTAAGGAAAACAAGAAGTGTTTTAAAAAAATTTCTAATTATAATTTGTAAAAGTTTATTTTACAAAAAAAAAGAAAAACCAGTAAATTTTCTTCGGCAATTAAAACCTGTTGGTCGTTAAACACGGATTTCTACTAAAAGTATGCTTGAAAACAGAAATTATTAATCATTTTTTCAAAAAGTATACTTATAGAATTAAATAAATTCTGTGTTTCTAATAGTTTAACATAAATTAATTAAATAATATGCTCCTAAAAGTATGCAATGGAACAAAAATATATTAAATATACACATATAATATAAAAATCATATACATATTATAAAATAAATCAACTAATCTCCAAGGATATAATATAAATTCTAACAAAAATAACAATAAAATGTAGAGTATATAATAATCAAGCTACAGTTGTTTATCAACTCCAACCTCAGTAACAATAAAATTTGTTAAAAAAACTGAATTTTATTCTTAATTTTGTTTTACACTTTTTATTTTATATATATAGTCGAATTGCACTTTATATCCTGTGGGAGGAAGACTAGATGAGAATGAGTTTTACTGTGTATACAATGTGTTCAAGAAAACTGTAAAAAAAAAGTTGTTGCCATCTTCAATTTTCTTTTTACAACATAAAAAATAAAGTAATTTTTCTTTCTATATAAGTTTTTCATTCTTTCTTTCTATATAAAATTCAAACAGAAAAATAAAATAGTTTTAATAACGACACAACTTTTTAAATTGTATATTTCCCCTTGATATCCTTTTAGTTTTTCTGTTGTTCCTTCAACTAAACACGAAAAATATATAAAAAAAATACATTTTTCTGTTAATATATATAAATTTTTTGTTGTTGTTGGTTGTATCGTCGTGTAATATACCATAACCTTATAAATAGAGTATTAAAATAAAATGTTGTAAAAGAAAATAAATAATTTTTTTTGTTGTTTTTACTTGTTCTTCAACAACTTTTTATATTATCCTTTTTTTTTTTTCAAGGAACAGGAAAAAATTATATATGTATATATTATATAAAAAATATTTACTATTAACTCTACACAACTATTGCTGTTGTTTTTCTTGTTAACAAAACCTTAAACTACAAGGATGATAATTCCTTATACAATTTATTTTATATATAGCTACATATAAATCAACCCATCATTGTTCAACTAACACACCCTCCAACCCTCTATTTAAGTATCATCAAACTTAAATTGCTCAACAACTATATCTGATTATATATATATATTAGTTGGTGGTAAGCAAAGAGCGTAGACAGGAAAGATGGTAAAATTGTAGGTAAATAATAATAATAAAAAAAAGCTTTTCATTGTGTAATGATATAAATTTTATATACGTGATATAAATAATTTTTTTTTCTGAAGTGTTGGTGGGGATTTTAAGGACGATATATATACATACGAGTGTAGAAATAAGAAATGCATACAATTTAATGTTGAGATGTTTTTTTGTTTTGTAGTAGAGTTTATTTATTTATTTTTTTGAAATATAAAAAAAAATATTTTCATATAGTATATAATCAAAAGTTTTTCATTTCTGGGTTTTCATTTGTTAATATTCAGAAATAATAATAAAAAAAAAAGAAAATATGAAAGAAAATTTATTGTGTAAATATTTTCCATATTTTCTAGTTTTTCATTTTTGTGTGTAAAATTATGTATTCATAAAAAATAAAGTAGAAAATTAAGATTTTTATTTTCTTTCTATATAGTAATTTTGTGGAATAAAATTTTCTGTGCATACTTTTAGGTACGAAATAAATTAAATTACTTTACTAGTACAACAAAATAACAATTTTCTAACAATTTTATTTTTGGAAAAATTGAATTTTTCGTTGATAATAATAGAAAAATATAATAAAAAATAATTTTCAAATTGAAAACACAAAAGAAAAATGGAAAATTTTAATAAATTTTTGTGAATATTTAATAAATTCAAGGAAATTTATTGATAATAAGTTTTTTTTTTTATGTAAAATTGTGTGTAAACTTATTATACAAATTATAAAAAAAAAGAAGAAGAGATTTTCTTTACAAAATTGTAATTACAATTAAAATTAATTAATAATAAAAATTTCTTGTTGGATTACGAAAAAGGATAATTGAGGATTACAATGAACGTTAAAAAGGTAAGTAAATTTTTTTGTTCAGAAAATAATTTAATTAATTAAACGTTTCGCAACTGCTTCCTAGCTATGCTATATCGGTAATTAATTAATTTGACAATTTCTGTTTTGTAATCAACCTCTTCATAATTGTTATGCAGTTAATTAATTACGACTATTAAAATTTGACCTACAAATAGATTTTATTTATTCTCTTTAATTCAAACATTTACAAACATGAAATTAAAAATTCATTAATTAAGTATTCAGTGAAATACGAAATACAAGATTATTAAGGTTGAACCATAGTGTCATCGTTACCGTCATTGTCAACAAGCATTGACGGTGACATTATAAATTTTAAATTACATTGTACACGTTGAAAGGAACTTTTTAAAGTTGTCGTTTCCTTATTTTTTTTGTGTGAAAATGATTCTACTTAATACTACTTCGCGGAAAATACGCATTTGTGTTAAAGTTGTATTTCAGAGCTGATATAGTAGAAAACTACGCTGTCACTGTCGATATTGAGCATTGTAATTGCTTAGTAATAAAGTTATTTTACGCAGATGACAATTCCTCGGTACTGTGCTTCCAGCTTTACTTATTATTTATTCATTTCTCAATCAGTAGTACAAAAATATATAATTTAATAAAATACTACATTTAAAACTATTCAGTTTATAAATTTTTCGTTTTCATTTTTATCATCTAACTTCCTTTATTGCACTTATACAAATTTGTGTATAACAAACGTAACCATACATCACCGAAATATTATATACAACGATTCTAGTTTCCACATTTTCATCATGAATGTTCTGTGTATAGATGTAGACTATCGAAAATAAACGAAAAAATCATACAAACTTCACAATCTTCTCTATTTCGATTCATATTCACAATAAAAATAAATTTAGTCAATTTCTGTACAAAAAAGGACGACTTTTTTATGGTAGCTATAAAAAAAAAAACTTTGTTAAAATGCACTTTGTAACATTGAAAATATTTTCCAGACATTTTTGATATTCTGCTACTGGTGCATTTTGCATTTGAAAATCGATGATATGTTTTTTTTTGTACAAAATGATGGAAATTTTGAGTGTACATATAAAGTTTTGTAGTATGACTTCGGCGATATTTTCACCCAAAAAAGTGTGTATATTAACTATCAACAAGAAGTGTACAAAAATTAATTAAATATTTATCAGCTCCGCGACCTGTACGTTAATTTTACTTCTAGGTCCAGGTATAATATAAACGTTCAAAATTTATGTTATTCTTATTTAGGTAATAACTTATACCGGAAACTATATTTATTGCACCATTAACGCCAGAATCTTATAATTTGGAATTCCCTGCACCATTCTATACTTCTAATTCAGATACCTTTTTCTAAATAGTTTCATAGAGGCACGTAATAAAACCTTATCAAAAATAATGTTACTGTTACTGTTACCAAAAAGTGTGTACAAGAGTTTTCTTAATAATTAGCCAAACAAATTTGAAAATCATTATTCGCTATAGAAATTCTCATGAAGTTTTTAACTAAAGATCACATAAATTACAAATCCTTTCGCATCTCAAATCTATCAATTTAACAAATTCTGCTTTTTGACCTTTCTTTATTATGTCAATTATTATAATTGTACAAGTAACAAAACAAACGCTTTCACAAAAGACATAAACAATTTTTATTTGAACCTTTTTTTTCTTTGCAAGCTTTGGGCCAAATTAAATTATGTTGATAAAT
Organism: Rhamphomyia laevipes; assembly: GCA_963920725.1. NCBI lineage: Eukaryota > Metazoa > Arthropoda > Insecta > Diptera > Empididae > Rhamphomyia > Rhamphomyia laevipes. The sequence continues at coordinate 55,165,371 of OY987257.1, forward strand.
AATACACAAAATGCTTCAAGTAAAATCAAATTTTATTCTTAAATATATACACTGTTTACACATAAAATCTCGCCTCCCCTTCAAAAAGAAAAACACTGTCAATTATCACATTTTATCCTTTTTTTTTCTTCCTATTTATCTGTGCAATAACCAAAAAGCAAAAAAAAAAAAAAAGCAAACTCAATCAATTCCATTAATCCTAAATAACACACAAATACAAACATAGGCAAAATGAAATACATTTAAAATCCTTTTTATACCACTTTCCCGTCATTATAATTCCATAACAATGACAACTCCTATGAGAATACAATTCTAATGTATTTTTTTTTTTGACCCGTTGCCATCGTAAAAGGATCATCAATCGACACACCATCAACAACAGAAATAACTTGAATTTTTTTTTTATTCTTCTGTTTTCCTTTGGTTTTTTTTTTCATATATATTTAACTTTCTATCCATTTCCACCTACACTGAAAAAATTCCATTTCCACACTTTTCTATATTGTTGGTGTATAAGAAGAAATTATTATTTTTATCCTTTTGCTTTTTGGATATAGAAATGGTATGGGAAGAGGTGAATAATTGGTTTAGGAAGGAGCAAAAATGAATTTATCTTCTATCAATTTCAAACCGAAATATAATAGAACAATACTCCACTTTTACTCCCGTCTTCGACAATACACTCCAAACCACTCTTAATATTTTCTAAATCCTTGCAATCTATTCAGAAAATACCAATTTATTGTTTGAATTGGTTATTTTTTGTTGTTCTTGTTATATGTCCTGTGTGTTGTTGTTGTTGGTTAAATTTGTATTTATGTATAGGATCCTTTTTCAACGTCAAAAAGTATTTTTTTTTTTTTTTTTGGTAAACTTTATTTTTATTCACCGTGCACTGGTGGTAACCCTGCGCAACCCATATTAATTTTTTTTTCGTTTCGTTTTTATTTTTATTTATTTTTTTGTTATCTCGAAATATTTTTTTTTTTTGTTATGGGAGGTGAGGGGAGCGATGGGTAGAAACATTTCTTTTTATTGTTATTTTTGCTGTTGTCTCTTTATTCATATAAAAGGACATAAATTCCATAAAAAAACAAAACAACAAGGATATTAAAAATGAAAATAAATATTATAAGAGATATGGATTTTGATGGATGCAGAATTACTGGGTTTTTTTATTTTTCATTTTTCTGGTTATTCTATTTTGGTTAAGAGTAAAATGATTTTAATAATTATGAAACTTGGAAAATTTGTACGAAATACAACATAAATTAAATATAATTTAATTAATATACTATACGAGCAACCCATACTAATGCAAATAAAATGAAGAAAGTGGAGGTGGCTCAAACATACCATCAGAATGAAACGCAACAGCATTACAAAAATGTCACTAGAGTGCAATCCTCAACGATCAAGAAGTCGTGGTCAAACAAAGAACAATATGAAACGCACAATACTCCGAAAAGTAAAAAAAATATTACCTTACATTTGGAAGGCGCAAAAACATCAGCGACTACCAAAGTAAGATGGAAATGGAAAGTTGAAACCCTGTAAAAGAAAATAGGGGGTAAATACACGTATGACCTCCAGTAATTTCTAAATTTATATTGACATTTTCAGACACTTCAAGTGGAATTTATTGTTTTTTTGTAGTTAAGTTTTTTAAAATTATACCGCTCCTGTGTTGTCTACTTTCTGTACCACTAATTCTCCAGGATATCCAAAGACTACGTTCCAACTTAATTTAAAATTTAATGTGATAAATGAAGTGTTAATTTTAATATAATGATAACTTCACGGTGAATCATAATCATAAAGAATATAAAATAAAAAAAATTATTCCTGGTAAAAAAATCGATTATTATTTTATTACTTACTGATTATTTAATAATCGAAAATCAATCATAAAATGTTTATTTAATGAATGTTCTTTTCTATAGTTTAAATATACTAATCGTACGAGGTTTATCGTATCTACTCGTCTACTCTAATAATATTTTGAAGCAACCAAGGCTTCAAAGTTTAATTGCAAATGATATGATTTAAGTTTTGAATTGTTGAGATTTAAGTTATCATAGTTTCTTCACAAGTCCGGAAAATTTCTAGCGCATACATTATTTATATTTTGAACGAATTTTGCTATCCATCTGAGATTTGGAATGTATTCAGGGTCAATATTATCTTTCAAGTGTATGAATATGTAAGATTTTAAGCATATTATAGCAATAATTTTTATAGGTTACATTTATATCCACTTAAAATTACTTTAGTTATAAAAAAAACATAAATTGATTAACAATCCAGAAAAATTTAGGTTAGTATGTGTGGTGAGAATTCCATGGATACATAATGGTACCTTCGTTAAGTTATATACTATGATTCCGAATTTCTAAGAAACAATTCTTTATCAAAGAATGTGCTTTCTTTAATAAAAAATCTGATTCTACATAAAAGTTTCTTAATCTAAGCAATTCAGGTAATTGTACTTGGATCGTAGAAGATTTTATCATATTAACATACTAAATGTGTATAGTATTCTTTTTCATTATCCGTCTTGGGAGCATACGACTTCCACTTGTCATCTCCATCTTAGTCTGTTTCTGTTAGCCGGTCCTGTTTTTGCACCTTTCCATGTTAGTTTACACTTTTCTAGTTCTTGGAGTATTGTTCGGTTCCAGGTGCTCTTTGGTCAACGACGATTTATCGTGTTAGTGTAGTTTCCTCGTACCAACGACACAGATTACACACAAGGACTCCTCTAGGTAAAAACCGAGGCTACCGATTGTCCCGTAAAGTGACTTATGATCTTGCTACAATTCATCCGAATCTTGGACAGTATCGTTTCACATCTTATCTTACATAATCCTGTCCAACATAAAGATCGAATTAAAAATTCTGTATGTTTGTTTGATAATTACCAAAATTTATAATAATTTTGCTCTAAAAAATAAAATTTGAAATATTTAAAATTCCATTTTAACGGATTTACATTTAACGTAAAAAAAAAATATCAATTTAATATTTTTTGAAATGTTATAAATAATATTGGTTTTTTTTTTTATAAATATATTTTGTTAAAAAATATTTTTTTTCTTATTTTAAAATTTATATATACAAAATTATCATATAACACCACAACCAGCAATCCAACTGCCACCCACCCTATCATGCTTATACTGCTTTAATTTGATCATAACTTTGTAAATTTATCATAAATTTGATGTATAAATATATATTTATATATGTATATTTTCATCCTTGTAAGATAATCTGCATATTTTTCATCAAATCCCAGTCATCCTTTTTATATAAATATTATCATATTTTTTTTTTTTTTAATGCTATTTTTCCATTTCAAAAAATTAAAACAAAAAGTAATTTTTTTAATAGAAATGCTGTTTTTTTTTTTTTTTTATAAATCCTTCCTGGTATTGTGCTGGAAAAAAATTATATTCAAAAAGACAAAGTATGATCCTTCGGGACATTGTTGTCAGACGAAATAACATTGTATTTGTTAAAAGAAAAGAAGTTTTACAACAGTGAGAAAATAATATGCAAAATGTGAAAAGAAGTGTAAAGAAGAAAAAATAAAATATAAATTTTTATTCTTTTGTATATATTTCTTTTGTGGTCTCCTGTGAATTTATATATTTCACCTCTAAGTTTTTCTGCACAAAAAAACAACAACATAAGAAATAAGCTTTTTCACTTTATCACCATCAGGCACAAATTCGGAAGGTTATATATTTATATAGTTATTATTTCAGTTTTGGTATTGTAAGTAATGAGCTCAAACCTTCTCCTTTTTATGGTCCCCGAATGAATAACTTTAAATATCTTGGTCATTCTTTCGGATTCTAGTATTACTTCAGAATGGACTGTTCTTTTCGTTTTGAAACATCTTCAAATAATAGAGTTTCAAATAAGAAAATTTGAATTTTTTTAATTTATTGTTACAAAAATAGAATTTAATTAAACTCTGAACAATTTATCTGATTTTACTAAGTCATACTAACTCTATACTTGTTACAGCTACAGACTCCTGGTAAATAGTCAAATGCACTGTAACGCCTTTTGGATTATTTGATTTTTTGACTGAAATTTCTTTTTTTTTAGCAAAATAAAATCGAACGTTTTGTTAAATATTAGATACGTTTAATTTTAACGAATTCAGAAATGTGGTGGCAATCGTGAAGGGACACTGTTCATTGAACGAACACCTCCAGAGGATATGGGTAGTTACGTCTCCTACAAGCAAGAAATGCTACGAAGAGTATAAAATGAATGGGCTGAGTATTACTTGTGCGAATGTCCGATTTACATCAATATTATTTCGATATGGATTCCTTCTTATTTTTAAACAAATGTTTTTCTTTTTTTTTAATGAAATGTTTTTGATTGATAGTCAAAACCTAATTTGACCATCTACTAATTAGCCTATTTCTTTCTATATTCACAAAATAACTTCTGAAGAAACAGTCCTTATTATTCTTGTTCTTGGTTTTCTATTACAGATTTTCATTTAAAAAAAAAAACTGTAGTATGCCATTATAAAATTCGAGGATGAAAATTCCTATTTTTTGTCCTCGCTCGCTCTCTCTGTTTTTCCAACATTTTTTGTCATTTTTCGTCTAAATCATTTCGGTCCTTTTACATTATAAAAAAAAAAACTTAAATAAAAATACAAGAACTAAAATTATATATAAACTTAATACAAGCTTTTCGTATAACATTCTACTCTGTTTTACCTTTTAAAACCTCGGGAAAACTTCCTGTACGACAAAAAACTATAGGATATACAAAAAAAAAGAAACTTTTATGGTTAAGTTCGCAATGCCATTAGAATAAAAAATACAAAAAAAAAAAGGATTTTCAGTTAAGCTAAAAAAAAAGAAAGGTATGATGATATTTTTTTACCTGTTTCAAAAATGTGCGGTATATAGTTCCATACATTGTTATCACAAAAAAATAGTTAGCATTTTCATGTTGGGCTCTGGAGGGAAAAAATAAGGTTAACTCTTTCCTTTTTATATTCTTTTTGTTTATTTTTGTTTTATTATATCAAAGGTTCCAAAGGACTTTTTTTTATATATGTATATGTGTGTAGTTTTAATATTCTCCTGATGACTTCAATTGTCGATTTTTTCACACCCATTTTGAAGTCATTTTTATAAAAAAAAAACGGATTGAATTGTATACTAAAATTAGGTAAAAATATTTTTGGCGGATTGCTTCCTTGTGAGAGTTAGTAGGATTTGTGAAATTTATAAATTTTAGAAATAAATTTATAGTTGAAAGCTTCATTTAGAATTCAATACACAGACTTAGCTAACTTTTTTATAAAAGGACCCAAAAATGTGAATATGGCAAAAAGATTAAGTAATAGATTAAGTGATAGTTTGTTACTATCAGAAATGTTAAATATAAGTAATATGAAAGGCATCTTATTATGTATTAAGGAATTACTATATAAAAAATAGCTCCATTTGGAAGTGGAAGGTAAGACAATCCCCTAAAAGACTCCGTAACACTGGATAGCCGAACATTAGGTGTCCCAAGAATAACGAAACTAGGCTTTTGATTAGGCATAGGTTTTTGATTGGGATATCTCAACAAAATGGCAGTAGAAATCCAATACGATACTCAATGTAATTGATATTACGTATCCATAAAAAAAACGTTAATCGGTATATCAACGAATATCTTATTCCACTATGATCGCAATCACTTTGAAATCCCATTGACAACATGTATGAGTAATAAAAAATCTGATTTTTCACTTATCCAAGAAATGTTGAATAAAAATTCGGTTCGAAGGACCATATTTTAATTCCATTATTCTTAAGTTACACCATAGTTTCATTCTGATATTTTTATATCTCACCTATTTTTTCTATAATCCTCCACAGTTCATTTTATAAATAATCGTACCAAAAATAGAATTTTAAAAAATATACCTTTTATAGTAGCCTCCATTTTTGCATATAAATGAAATAGAATTAGTATACATTTTGATGCAACTATGCACGTGTGCTCCATAAAATGAAATAAAGGAAGTATATATAGTACATAAAAAAAAAGGATTGCTTAGTTGAAATCTATGGTAACGTTGACTATTGTTATAAAAACTACCAGGATCTCTATTTTATTCATGGTTGTTTTTTTTTACATTAATTTTTTCTTGTTTATTTGTATTATTAATGCACACACTGTGAACACAACAACAGATTTAAATTGTATACATAATAGAATGGATAAAGATTTATCTTTATTTCCCATAGGTCTCCCACTTAAATAGATTTTGAGGAGTTATCGAAGTCCATCCGTGTATACAAAAAAAAAATCTTCTATATCTTTTTTGATAAAGGATGGGTTAAATGCACTCTGATAAAAATATAATAGGATTTTTTTTCTAATTTCCATTTTACCGACGTAATTTTAGCTACATAGAATTGAGTTCATTTTTGTTTTATGGAATAGAACTTTTTTTTTTTTTTAATTATAAAAGTCCTTTCTGATGATAGTATTTAGGTAAAATTTGTTTTTCTTTTCTTTTCAAATCTGTGTTAAAGGAAATTGATTTTAGTAAAATTTAAACAGAAAAAAATATGATTTAGTTATTTATAAATTTTATAGAACTCAGTTTTGTTTTAAGTTCTAGTTTTCCGGTTAAATTCACTGCGCTGTACTATAGTCTTGGAATTCCATTATTAACAGTTTTTAAAGAAATCAGTCTAGTGAAAATTATCATACTTCCACTAATGCCCAAACTATAGCATTTCAATATAAATTTTACAGTCATTTTCATTGGGGAGGGAATAAAAAAACCAAAAATCCAAACATATCTAAGAAATTTCCATTAAAATTTCTATAATTCTTCGAAACGGATTAATTGCGGAAGTAAAATTTCATACAAAATTATATTAAAAATAAATTTCTTTAACACCTTCTGGTGTTACACAATACTTAATCAATTTCCTGATACTCAGTTTTAAACTAAAATTTTAATACGAATATTGACATAAAGTCCTAGAAAATTACATCTTATTCTTACCGCACTCTTTGCAACACAATTTTTACTCAATTCATAATACGTCCTTAACAAATTAATCAATATTATATCATAAATACGTTCCTAAATGTCTGAAGTCTGATACAACATTTTTAATATACATGTGTATAAATAATTACTATATGTTGCAAGTTAACAATAGGAAGCCCAATTAATTTCCTTTCTAATAAACAGATTTTAATTGGATCAACATCCTGAATTACATACAATATTAATATGCAAAATCTTAATATATGTATATACGTAATTTTTGGGTTAATTAAATTAGTTTTGAAACCCATACCTAATATAGTAAATTTTAGAGTGTATACGATACCCAGACACTTAATATCTGGGTATTTAAAATAATAGAACGAAGAAAATTTTATTCTTCCCAAAAATTTTGTGATAAAAGCATCTTTGAAAAACGTGTATATTATAAAGTAGTCTACTATATACACATTTACATTATATACGGATCTTGATTTCTTCAAGGATATTTTATATGTAATATGTATATAATATGAAAATTTTTAAGATTTTAAAAGAGATTTTCCCGAATATTTGTGCCGAGACATTATAATGATAATATGTATAGAATATGTTTAAGGAAAATTCATAACAAGAAAATTCATCGCAGTAAATTATTTTTAAAATTTTCTTAATAATATAGCGCGATTTAATAGTAAGTTCGGTAGGTTACTTACTCTTCGTAAATGTGGTAATATATATGTATATACAAATAATAAATGTTTCATCAACATATTTCAGCAAGCGCATGTAATGTAAATTTCAAACTGATTGGCATTCTATTACATGAACTGTCAATTACATTTCATTAAAATTTGATGTTTAATGGAATTGAAATTTTGGGGAATAGTAAAGTAGAAATCAGAAAAATTTCGATTACGTTACACGGCGCGTTCGAATTGATTCTATTCGTTCGTTTCGAAAATAAATTTTATAGTCACAATGTTTTCGACTTGTCCCCTCATTTGAAAATTAATTTGACAATTCCACATAATTTATAACTTTAAGTTAAAATATAATAACATTGGGAAATGTTAGAATTACATATTCGAAATGTTTTCCTATACAAGAGTTGGATCCAGAATAATTTTTTGAAGTCAGCCGAATATCTAGACCTCTACGCCTGTGCAAAATGATTTAAAAGAATTATATTGCATTTGAACATAAGAAATTCCTCCATTTTTAAGAGTATGACAACAATTTTAATTGATTATTATTTTTTTTACGTTTGATCAATCCGTCAAAGATAATCCGGACTTTTCAATCCTGTATAAAATTGTACAGGAGTGTCAAAATCTGAAATTTTCGGTTCGAACAGGAAGTAACGAATGAAAAACATTGTGACTTCCCTTCCACTTAAGAGAATTACTAGTTTTAATTGGAAATTTGTTTTTGTCGAATCTGTACGGATAAAATATTTATGCTGCTTCCAGCCATGTGTCTGATATCATAGATATAGGAGGATAACCTCCTCTTTAGAAGGACACCATAAAAAATATAATTTATTTGTACAAAATTAACTTTACAATTACATCTTGATGAATTGTTTGGCAAGAATTTACCCTGTGATCAATTTTCCGGACACGTGTATAATGGTGGGTAGTATGAGTTTAAAAATATTTTTGTTTAACGACATGTTGTGTATTTAAAGAACATTATTATATACTTATATACAAGTAAATATTATAATATGAATTGAGATATTTTGTCTGTTTATTTGGGTAGATTTTTGCGCAAAATGTTAGACATCTTTATTTGTTTTCTAGATATTATTTTACTTACATATATGAAGACATATCAAACTATTTTACGATATTATAAATTGGAGTATTGGGAGAAATAATGTATAATTTAATTTCAAATTGCAAATGAAACATAGAAATTGAGAATATTATAATTGAAATGTGTTTAAGATTGGGTAAAGGATAATTGTTTTGTCTGAAAGTAAATTTGTGGGAATAGAAGATTTGAAAGATTTTAGAATATTTCAAAATATAATGACAAAAGGGATTCCTTAAATTATAATGTTGTATATTGTAATTAATTTTGTATAATTTGTATAAAATTTACAGGTAAATAGTTTTTGATTTTAAATGGCATAGCAAATAATAATTGTAATGTAGAGTACTTTGAAATTAGTAAATCAATTATATATAGAGAATTATATAAGGGATGCATAGTTATGTTCATTTAAATGTTATACATTTGGTATGTCGATTGGAATTTTAATATTTTTAATTAGATTAATAAAAGATAATTAAATTGTATTAATTTAGATATCGTAGACCTGAATTATTCAGTGTAAATTTATTGATATAATTTCGTAAATAATATGAACCATTGCTCAAATACGTAAAGTATTATGCTAACTGACAATATCATATAAGAAGAAAGCTGTGAATACTAATATAAGATAATTTATAGTTCGATATCTTCGATCTGAGCATACCCTATAAATAGTCTAGTCATCTCTAATTATCCCAAGATATTGATATCATATATGTATCCTAATATAAAAAAAAAAATAACACTTTCATCATGGCAGCCTTCATTTCGAAATACAGTCGCTACTTGTTTAGACCTGGAAAATATAAAATAACTTCATATTTTTATCCATAACTAAAGTTGTTTACTTCTGCTTCTAATCCACCCAATTCCCAAGCTTCTCTTTTTTTCTATATTTAATCATAAAAATATTCAGCTTGATCTCTTGAACAAATTTTTTACAATTTAACAGGCTGGAGGCTGTAAAATAACAAATTTTAAATACACAATTTTTGAGTGGATTTTACGAGAAAAGGCTTAGCAAAAAGACGAAAAGCGCGTCATAGAATTCCATTCCATTTTCAATGCCTAAGTCCTCTTAACCTTTCAGCAAAGGGTGATTTAAGTGAAAAATTATTTAACAATTGGTTAACAATTTTGAGACACAGACAGATAATACTGATTGAATTAACATACGTGATTTTTGTATTTCCCTGTCATTCAATCCTTTTTCTCTTTTAAATATTTGATTGGAAAATTACCCATTAACTATAAAAATAAATCAAATCTAAATACATATATGAATTATCATTATCTAACTAATCATCACAAATCTCCTACATATACTAAAAGTTTATTTCCCTTTAATTTAATCTTTTTTTTCACATTTAATTTTATCAATCCGTTTTTTTTATGTTTTTTTTCTTTTTTCCTATTTTCCACAAAACCTTAAAACGGAAATTTCTTCATTGAGAAAATAAATACAAATATCTAAAAACATGAAAACAAAAAAAAATATGGAAACTTACAAAAATCACATAATTTCTTTTTTAAATACTTATCGACCCTCCAATTTCATGTTTTATTCTATTTTTTTTTTTTTTGCTTTCTTCTGTTTCTCTTCTGTTTCCTCTGATTCTAATATATGTTGTTTTTTTTTCAACCCCCAAACCAACAACTTTTTATTTTAACCATCCTTCTTGCCATCTTGTTTTCAGTATTTTCTTTTTGCAAATATTATATTATTTTATAATATCCTAGTACAGGTTCCGGATGACTATACACATTCATTTCATTTCCATTTACTCAATCATTTTCAACCCCTGACATTATGGGTTATGCTCCTTTTCGTCGATTTTGTTATTGTTTTTTTTTTTTTGCTTCTTGCAGTTTTAATGTTTGCTATTGCCTGTAGCAACTTCGCTTGGTAAAGCAAAGCAAATTATTTTATTTTTTTTTTCTGTTGCTTGACTCCAACCTCCCATAATGTCTTTTTTTTTTGTTTTGTTATTGAAGCTACGTGCTTTACAGTAATATGTATATAAAAAAAATTTATAATATAGTTACATAAAAAAAAGGACGATGACGATGATGATGTTGGATCTACAATATATTATTTAGCCTAGAAAAAAATACTGACTATATATAAGAAACATCCCCCAAAAAAAACGTTACCAAAACAAGTAGGAATGATGACTTTTATGTATATTTTGAAACGAATAATATTAAAATTGTATATAAGTAGTAAAGTAAAGAAATTTATATAAAAAACAATTTCTTGAGACAGTTATGATGAAAATCCTTAGAGAGAAATTTTCGAAAGAGTGTTACATCAAGTATTCAACCAATCTTCTAAAATAAAAACAGCACAACTTAAATTGAGGTTAGAATAATAATTATTAGTGACATTTAAAATGCAATTAATTTGTATTAAAAAAAACGGTAAGGTTATTTTGAAGGAAATTGGTCCTTCGAGAAGAATGACAAAATAAAAATTATTATTGTTATAATTAGTTTGTAAGTTGGAATGTTGGGAGTCAAAAAGAATAATGATTCTCGCAAAACACTACAATACAAAAATTTCCTGTGTGATTGGGAGCAAGCAAGAAGTTCTGTAAAGGACACGCAGTAGTATCAGAGTAGATGATAGATTTGGTTTGAAGATAATGGGAAAATCTATCATTATAACGAAGTGTGAGTCCAATGTACTATCCTAATTATGATTTATTCCTGTTATACTTATCTGTTAAACCTAATCCTACCTACATCTTGAGTGTATTTTTATTGAAATGCAAATGAAAACCTTTAAGAAACATTTAGCTGATAGTTAATTTCTTATTCTGAGTCGATATTTGCAACCTTTGGCCACATTTAACTTGATTCTGTGGACATGCAAGATATTAAATTTGTTTATCCTTGGTATTTATAATATTTAAATACGAAATTTGTATGTAAATTTGGTTTTTAAAGTATTTTGTGTTGAAGAAATTTTTCGGCATTCCGAAATTCCGATTGAAATTTAGAATACATGCATTTCCCCGCCTATTCGGCGGATTCAAAATTGAATTACTTTCGAATTAAATTAAATATGAAATTGTTCGTCTGAACTAATTATTAAATTATTGTCACTTTTGCAATGGAGTTCAGAATAGAAGTGCTCTTTCTTATATATTACGAAGCTGTATCAAAGTTCAGTATATCAAATTTGAAATCACCGACTAATCAACAATTAAAATTTATTTTCTTATACAATTATCTACATATTTATTTTACCTTTTATGTTTCAAATAATTTACTAACAAATTCTAAATATATAATTCTTAAATAAATATAATATAATCTTTTCTTTTTTTCTTCTCTCTTCTTATAGCTTAAATTTTAAATCACATTTGCTTGTGCTCCCCATACACCGAAAATATATTCATTTTTTAACACAATCTGTCGACCCAAAAAATAATCCTTATTACCAACCAATATACTTTCCATACAAGGCCAACAAAAAATAAACATAATTCAAAAAAAAAAAAGAATTAAGTAGAACTTTAAATCCCAGAAGGTAATCCTTCATATTTTTTTCTTTCATCCTTATATTTGCACCACCAGAAAATTATTCACTGTTGTAAATACATACATAAATATTATATGTATATAAATTTTCCTGAATATTTTTTTTTTTATTCGATATTATATTAACAAGGATATTTATTTCGCCATAAAAAAACCACCCTTAAACTCCCCAACTCTCTTAAAGGTTACAGTTTTATATAGTATTTTTTTTGTTAAATATTTATGTTACGTTTTTTTTTCTACTTCGAACTCACCCCTTAACATTACCCGTTGCACTGCACTGATTTATTCTATACACTTACAGCTCATAACAAAATAAAAAAACGTATGTTGATTTCGTAGTGATTTTTTTTTTATTTCACACACAAAAAGGTTTTGCTGAATGGGAGAGAATATAAAAAAAATATTCATCCCTATAAACCATGTTCAGATTTATACACCCGTTAGCTACAACAAAAACTGAACTCATCCTTTTTCGGTATTACTTGTGGAAAAAATTACAATATTACAAATTTACTTTAAATATATTGGGATAAAAAATGTGTGTAACAAAAAAAGAAATAGAAAATTGTTCTTACTCTGTTTTTCCACTTTTTTGGTTTTTCTTTTTGTTGTACATATATTGAAATTATGTAGTGGTTTGTTTGGTGGGTATATACAACATTTTCATCAAAAATATAGAAATTTACCCAATAAAGTCAATAATAATATTTTTCATATTATATTTTTGAAAAGCGAATAGTTTAATTATAGAGTATATTTGAAGACATTGAACATTAGAACCTACACTAGAACATCTAGACCTAGAGTGTGACTGTGGATAGATTTGGGTGCGTCAGGTACCAATACTTGGGATGTGAAGTACTGTACGGTTGGTTGGCCTTTTAAATGCAGCTTAAAATTGTTGTTCTCTTCATATGGGTTAGTAGAATTTTTGATATGATTAGTTCTTTGTGTTTGAACCTTACATATGGACCACAATGGATCCATCGATATGTCTCGTGATGCTTGTTGACCACGGATCTTCACGCATCCTTCTTCACCTAACCTAACATATTCCTTTAACCAAATTATTTAGAAAATAACATTTTAAATGTCTTAATTTTCGTTGTTACACTAAAGATGTTCCAAAGATCAATCGAAGCTTACTTACACCTACAGCACACCGACCCATCCACACTTACCTGTGTACCATGGATTTCATATAAAATGATATTCCAAGTGTTTCATTCTTCTTCATTTACTTAAATGTCAAAATGCTATGAAGAGAATATTCTTTTAGGGTGAAGTAAACTTCGCATTCGATTTAACTCGGACGGCAGATTAATTTTAATTCAGATGCATTGGTTTTATTAGTTAGTATATAAATCACTAAATTTGATTAATATCATCAGCAATAAATATGAAGATTTTTTTTATGTAATATAATTATTAAAGGATCAAAGATCACAGTATTCATATGGGAGTTTACATTACTATAAATGAAAGTTTTAACCAAAAATGACTCGTCTTTTTAAAATGAATGATTTGTCGGTTACAGAATATGATTGTCATTGAAGAATGTGACTGGAAATCAAAGTATAAAAAATATTGTTAAGTGAAAATATAAAAAGTTAATAATAATTTTTTTTTTAATTACGTTACAGAACCACTTAAAAGTTTACAGGAAATAACTTTGAAAAAATAATAAATTTAATAAAACTTGATTAAATATTAAAAGTGAAAAATTGATTTATATACATATATTTTTTTTAAAATTTTTATTTCAAGGATAATAGGTTCATATAATTCTATTTTCTATATTCAAATTGGAAACATAAGTAAATTTCTATAACAGAAAATTATCATCAGAATGAATTTTTATTATTAAAAATCCTTTAAAGTATCTTCGGATCCTAAAATATACAAAACAAAAACAAATAAAACATTTTCCAATTTAATAAATAATGGAAATTTATAAACATATATGTATGTAATGTAGTAGGTTTTCACATTTCTGGGAAATATATTTCATAAGAATTTATTATATTTTGTGCCAACATTCAGAAGAAAAAATGGAAATTTATGAATTTTATTATTTGTATGCTTTCAGAATATACAATTAAGCAAGATACAAAAAAATCTTTGAGAATCTTTAACATTTTTAACTGTTTATATCATTTATCTTTAAGTGTTCTATTTACAAATTTATAGATGATTAAAGTTACTTGGTTTCTAATTGTAATTCTACCACATAAATTTAGGCCTTTTCGTATTTCCATTATCTTTATTTAACCCTTTTACTTCCCAATGAAATTAGTTATGACATAATTATTTTTTTTCTAACTCCATATTTAAGTCTTCCACCTTTTTGACAATGGGAAATATGAATGACAAATGAAGGTTTTGAATGTTTCTCCCGGCAGGTATATCAATTATTAAGGTCGCGGAAAGTAACTTCACCGAAACTGCGAATTAACATCACCCTAAATAAATCGGCGTGCTATTTTTGATTCCAAATCAAAGCAAATTAAAATCGCTTAATATTTTTATATAAAGCTATGGTAATTAAATATAATTGCTGCCAGTGTTTCTATTCAGCTAATCGTATCCTTATGTTTTTAAAATCTGAAACAACTAACATTGCTAGACATTGGAAGACATGAGCGGCAAGCTCTTGAAAAAACAACAGCTTTATTCATAGTTAAAGATAAGGATTAGTTCAGTGTTTCGGGGTACTCAAAAAGTATTTTGTGTCATCTATTGCGTTATGGAGATTGTACTATTTCTTTAGTTTTATTGGAAACTATGTATTTCTATAAGAATTCTGTGCGTTAAGCGTTTTTGGAGTTAAATGTTCTTAATGAATAACTTATATTAAAAGAATAAAATGTACAACAATACATTCTTCATCTACCATTACAGCCCTCGACGACCTTTAGCCTTCTTCACAATAAGCCTTGATTTTCCATGTCTGTTAGCATCGGATTTTCACTACTTTTAGTTTTCTGTAGTCGATTTCAACACTATCTTTCCATCTATTTCACGGTCTGTCCATGAATATCGTTAGCAATATTTTGTTTACAAATATTTTATGTTGTGACCTTATTTGTTTCACTCTTACTACGTAGCCTTTGCCCATTAGCTTTGCCCGTAGCCTTTGTACTTAAAATTCACTACACCTTTTTTGTATTAATTGATATTTTTCAGTGTTTATATCTTCTGCGATATTCTGCATTTTCTATCTTCACTTCACCATAATTTTAAGTACATCATAATTGGCATAAAAATCATATAGTTCGCGTTACTGATAATTTAAAATAATATGCTGATAATTGGTGTTTAGTCAGCATAATCTTTCCTATATTCCACTTACAATTAACAAAACTTCAATTTAAATTTCTGGCATTTTTGTTTTAGAAAAATATTCCAAATTCATTTTAATATGTAAACGAAATTAAATGTAATAATTTTTTTATTTTTTGTTTTGTTCAAATTTACAATAATGGTTGAAATTTATATAAAATGTTTTGTAAAATATATTTTTATATTATCTTAAGAAGTCATAAATTCATCATCATCTATATTTAAAATCTCATAGAGTACTACAAAAATTTATGTTGTTTTTTTTTGTGAATCTTCTCAAAATGCAGATATGTACATAAGACAAAAAACGTTAAAATTATGTACAGAATTTTAAGTATAATAATTTTAAAATACGCACTTCATATCCAAAAAGTTCTGCTGAAAATTATTATTTTATATAGAAATAAAAAAAAAACAAAAACGAAAAAGAAAACATATTTTAACGAAAAATAATTTCCACCCCAGAAAATCACTTAACATACATCAGAAAACAAAAAAAAAAATTATATACAAAATAAAAAATACATTTAACACTTAACAAAAATGAAGACGAAAAACAAAAAACAAAAAAAAGCAAGAAAATATTCAAAAGAAATTAGATGAAAGCTTTTCACAACATGAAATAAATTTAAAAAAAAAAAAACGACTTCACTCCATTTTAAAACGCTATAAGCTCTGAGAATAATACAAAATAATATTTTATAGTATTAATAACTCACTCCATATTTGAAACAGTTGCGAAAACTTTTTGAAAACATAAAAAAAATCGCCCCAACATATAAAAACGTTGATATGAGATTGTCGAGTCAATCTCTAATTCGGACAATTTTCCAATTTCTTTCAAATATTTAAAATCTAACAATAATTAATGTCAAATATCATCCTGGCTCAAAATTAATGGCCAGCTAGTACCATGGCAAGAATCTATTAGACTTACATTCAGACAAAAAATTAACTTATTGTACCCAATTATGAACAGAAGATCGAAAATCTCACTTTGTTATCTACAAAGTTAAATTTGAAAGTATATTACTGTATGCTTGTCCTGTTTGGGACAATTGTGCTATCAAGCTCCAAGTGGAAACAGTATAAAATCCTTAGAATTGATGTTCTCAGGTGCACAAGAAATTGTCAATAAAGTGCAATTAATTAATAACCATCTGTTAACTTAAACCTTTCCATTCCGCAACATTACAAATTGCTGCGGAACATTTAATATTTCAGATTCGTCGGAGGAGTCGTGACGAATTAAGGAAATGACCTTTTTGTTTTTCTGGTTTAGATTTAGTTGATTAGATTAACCACTCTTAGTACAAAGTATTTGTAATTTCCCTCAAAATATTTTTAAACGCTTTTTATACCAAACTCCAAAGTAAGATTCCTAATCTCTATCTATTTAGTATTAACGATTTTCGTTGTTAGTCTTAAGTTTAAATATTCAAAATAATTATATACTCATATTCATTCATTAATTAGTGCTAATCAAGTAGTACCTGCCGTACGATTCATGACAAAATATACAAGGATAAATTTTTTATCATTTTGGGGCCAAAAGTGATCGAGCACTGCCATCTCAATTAATGTGCTGTCCCATTCAAAGCACACTATTGTTTAATTCACCAAAATTATAGATGCTAATTTGATAATTTTAATAAAAATCAATATCTTTTAGGGCCTTTTGAGTAGCGGTCCTTATAAAGTAGGTCTTCGAAGTATCAACTAGAAATATTTAACTTTCGAATATCGTTAGTTCCAAATTTCTGCTTATATAGATCCAGGAAATAAGCGTTAACAGACTGACGGTCTGACAATAAAAGTGAAATATTAATGCATTTTGTGCTACTACTACAAAAGTGCCTCAAATATGATGCATACCGATAAAATATAATAATGATTATGATAATTTTTTTTTTCTATATATAATATAAATAATTATATAGATCGGTTTTCCAGGAGAAAGAATTATATAGAAGAAGACTATATTTTTTTATATAAACATATAAATATGAAAGGAAATGAGTTGAGTGTCCTTGAATATAACTTAATATAAATAATATTGCCGCGTCACACCGTTTTCACCTACCATCCATCCATACCAAAAAAAAAATATAAAATATCTTTTCTATTGTCTAATAATACACTAACAAAATCTTTTATATAATTTTTCTGAACACTAGAAATATGATAATCATTAAAGCATACAAACAGCCAACAAGTAGAAAAAAAAATCTACTTAAATACATTTACATACCAATCTGCTGTTAGTGAATACCACCCATCATAGAATCATTAAATATAACTTTTGTATCCATTTTTTCTTTTCTTTATTGAGAAAAACCATATCCTGTGTGCAAGGATACACATTTTTTTTCTTCTGTTGTATATAAATAGGAAAAATGTTTCGTTCTCTTTCCACTTCAATTTCTAAAAATATTCTTCACTCGAATGAAAATGGATGACATAAATATACTGACAATCTACCACCTACTAAAAAGATTGCACTTATCATAGTAATTTCGTTACCGAGATCCTTTCGTTCACAACATCCTTCCATGTTTTTTTTTTTTTAAAAGAAACGAAATCTTCCTTCTTAAGAAGAACTTCTCTTATCATATTTAGCTTTCTCTTTTATGAAGTATACTTTGGGTTGGAAAAAGTTTGTCGTTCGTTGTCTATTAGTCAGACTGACGACGACTATATTATAAACTAATTCTATGGTAACGTACGACCTGTATTTATTCAAAGAAACTGGTTCTGCATATAAAAAAAATATCCTTTTTTTTTCATTTAAAATTTTTTTTTTAAATTTTCCGACATTATGAACATAATATTTTTGTAGATTGTTCGGAATAATAAAACGGAAAGTAAGAACGGTTTATAAAAAAAAAAAAAGTATAACTATTTTTTTTTTTACGTATGCAGTCATGCACATTTAAGTAAAGTATGGATACTCATAAAAATCATCAACATCATGATCATCATTGACTATACGACAAAAATTTATTATGAAAAAATATACATTTAAGATGAGGGAAAAGATTAACCTTAAAACCATTGAAAATTTTCTTTATTTTATTTTTTAAATTTTCATTTTTATGCGGAGATACTCTTAAGCGAAAAATTTTAACAGTTCAGTTCTTTTGTAAAGGTATAGTTTTTTGTTGATATGTTGTTGAAATTCATCATCATATTTTCAACATTTTTATTTATTGAGGGGATGCTTAAAGCTGTCCATGCATTTATACAACATTTTTATCAACATGTTAACAATTTATACATGTTGTATCGTTTTGTGGGTAAGTTCACATTGACAACCATTTTGACGGTTTATAAATCCGGTTTAAGAAATATGAAAATATTTTAATTTATGTGGGCAAGTTGGTTGATGGTTATAAAAGTTGTACAAACAAAATGATATTTTTTGACGTTATAATATCGGTTGTAAACAAATTGAAATGTTTGTAGTGAAAATTTAAAAATCAGTTGACATCTAGGTTGTACAATGTATAGGTAACACAAAATATAAATTGACTATATAACAAAATATGAACTGCAAATAATATGGCAATACTTTTATGAATAATAAAGGAAATAGTGTTACCATGGCTATGGCATCTCGAATATTTAAAAAAAATATAATTCTTAAAGTATTTCAAATACTACAAATATCCCTGACACTTTCCCATGTTATGATGATAATTACCACTAACAAATGATAATTTGCTGTTCTTTTCGTAGTACGTATTGAATTCTCATATGAAAAGCAACAATCTCATGCTCGTCATCTCCGACTAAAAAAAAAAAACAGACAAAACCAATTATATAATTGAATTCAGCCCTTTAAGCTAGTGCCACAAAATACATCGCTCATCGCTGTCTTTCTAGCCGTGTTTTTCGTTAGTGAAGATGACGCTGCCGTTGTCGCCTTTTAATTTTCTGAAAATTATTTCATTTGTAATAAATATAGAAAAGCTGAAGCAGGTTGCATTATAACGGTTGCATTATCCTTAATATAATTGATATAAAAAGAAAAATAATACGGAAGAATAAATGTAGAAGATGCACCATCTTTTAGATTTTATCTTATTTATCATTGATGATTTAAAGTTGTATACATATACTTATACGATTCATTTCTTTTAATGCCTCAGTAATTACGAATCCAAACTGAAGTAGTTAAATGCCGACCAGCCGATTGGATACAGTACGAATAGATTCGAAACATTGATACATTGTAGCCCAAGCTTTAATTTGAATTTCATCTCGATAAAGTTTGAATATTTAATTTGGAAATAATAATTTTCAAATTATGAACCACTCTAAATACACAAAATTCGTGGAGGCTTTAAGGATATTAATTTGTGTGTAGCTATTAAGGATTTAATTAAATAGCAAATTATATAATATAAACTTTTTTTTGTTAAAACTATCATTTAAAATACTCTTTAAAACTTTCTGAATGCATAGAAAAACAAAATTGAAATTTTCATCTAGTGATACACCCCTAACAGCTACTAGTACATTTAATATGAGCATCAACAGTATGTACATAATTCATAATACAAATAGTATATATGAACATTGATGCAATAATGTACATTGAAAAAATAGAAATAAGCAAACATTTTGTGTAAAAATATAAGTACTATCTTTAAATTGTTTTCTGCACTTAATTTTCTAACATCATAACCATCCAACTCTACATTTAAACCATTTTTTTTTTTTTTTATTTTTAATTTTCTCGACCAGAAATGAGAGTGAATGATGAACACAAAACAAAGTTATATAGGAAAAGGAATAACGTATAGTAGAGATATAGAGTAGGTACCTCAATGAACAGCAAAAAAAAAATTATTTTACAAGATTGAATTCAGGAATTTTATGGCTGGATATCGTACACAAAATAGTGTAAGGAGCTCGATTATATTTTAATGTAAGGAAGAGTAGTAAGCTTTTTTCGAAAAAGTGAATGTAATATACGAAACGGTAAAGGATGATTCATGTTATCAATTCTTTTATATAGAACATTATATTCATTTTATGATTGTATGATGATGATGATGATGATGATGGTTTTTTTGTTTGTTGTTGTACGTACTCTTTAAGGTGAATGTTAAAATTTATCCTTTTCACAAATAATATTAAATATTATTATTATATTTGTATGAGTAACAAGAGAAATTATGTTCGATACCACAAAATTTTCAGCCTTAAACTATACACAGTAAACATATGCAGTTCCTGTTCAGTTATCATAAATATCGAATATCCTTACACATATCGATGTATATCTACATTTTGTTGTGTACATAAAATACTGTTTTATTTTCAAAGTTTCCCAAGAAATTTCATCATATTTTTGTTGATATTTTTCATCATTTTCTTTAATATTGATATAATATAGAATGATATTTTTGTGGGAAGGGTTGGTGATATAAAATTTGAAAACTGAATAGGATTTTGTTGTGTGTGCATCAGTAAAAAAAAGTTTTTAACAAAAAACTTTCTTCTATAGAAGATTTAAGGGTTGAGATATTTTACAATAATATCTGATAGAAGGGAATAACAAAAACAGAAATTGTTATGCGGGTAAATATGAATTGAGATGGGTTAATATGGTTTTTGTGGGTTTGGAAATGATTGTATATATATATAGTAGAGAAATGTAATATGTTTTTATGTTTTATGTTTTGATGATACGTTATTATGGTGAACTTTTAAGAGGAAAATTTAGATGTGACACACAAAACTATTTTGTGTATCTT
The DNA here is from genome assembly GCA_963920725.1 of Rhamphomyia laevipes. Lineage (NCBI taxonomy): Eukaryota > Metazoa > Arthropoda > Insecta > Diptera > Empididae > Rhamphomyia > Rhamphomyia laevipes. The sequence continues at coordinate 55,186,899 of OY987257.1, forward strand.
GTTTGGTTATAAAGTAGTTTTTTTTTTTATATAATGTTTGTGGTTTTGAAAAACTTGAAAATTATTTTAATGTTTTGTGGAGAGATGGATTTAAAAGTAAAATATATTTTTTAATAAACTAAAAAAAAAAAAAATGTTTAATTTTTTTTTTTAGGTTTCACAGAAATTTTATAATGTTTAAGAATCTTATGGGTTTTATTTTGTGGCTTTTTAATATTTAAGGTTTCAATGATTACAATTTTACTGAATTAAATTATATAAATAAATATGGAAATTTTTGATTTACGAATAATTAATTTATTTAAATATAATTATATATAAAATTTGTTTGTTTGTATAATTTCAGGGATTTTCGAATAATATAGTTAAATGATATTAAATTGCATAAATAGAATTAGAATAAATTTTTAATAATGAATTGTTGAACATTATATTTAGAAATTTAAAATAATATAAAATTTTATAATTTTGATAAATTTGAAATTCTATTTTTATAATTAAATAAATTTAAACTAATAATTTTCTTTTTCTTTTTAATTATAGGGTCCGCCGCCACAGGGCCCGTTAAAATTCACAATAGTTGATACGTTAGAAAGAATAAAGGAGGAATTTAATTTTTTACAAGCACAGTATCACACGTAAGTATTACAAATTTATTTATTTAATTTTATAAAATATTTTAATAAAATTAATTTAAATTAATTACCAAATCACAAGACACGATATTTAGTGCTATTTGGGTAATAATTTTAACCCTGTAAATCTGAACAGACGTGGTACATATTAAATCACTGGTGTAAAGCTTGATGATTTAATAAATTGTATAATGAAAAATATTTAATTACCTACACTTTTATCATTACTTTTTTACTACAAGTTTTATAATTGTAGAAACTTTATCAAGTAATTTGCATTTGAAAATCACAATTTTCTTAACTTGAACTTGAACTGTGAATTATGTAATTTGATTTCAAATCAATTGTGTTTCATGTTTCATTAGTTTTCCATTTTTCCCAATAATAATTTTAAATAATTTATGTGCAATAATTTTGTAATTATTCATTTTTTGATATTGAGTTGTGGGTATTCGGTGAATTAACCAAAATTAAATTGACCTAATTTTGATAGGTAAAATCTTGAAAGATATTAAGAATACTGGACGAAATTCTTAGTAGTATGTCATCCTTAATGTCCTTTTGTTATATGTAATGTAATATGTTTTAATTACTATTTTATATAATAATTATTACCCAGTAACCAAATTAGAAGGTATTGTTCCTCTCAACTTTTTTATTTGGTTATGATTATTTATGACTTGAACAACTTCAAGATTAACGTGATCCTGTAGTCTAGTTTAACGTTTAACATCATTTCTAAATGTATCTCACTAATTACTTTTCGAATCCCAGTTAATTTTTCTTTACTTGATTTCAAGTTCAACATCATGTTATATCTTAAGTATTTAGCTGTATTTTCCTGTAGCCATTTAAGTTAAAACGTGAAGAATTTAGTTTTATATATCAACATTATATCATTTTTAGATTCGATTAAATTATGTTTCAGTGTTTCAAATTAATTTGTATTTTGTAAATATTCATTTAATTATGAATTCGATTAAATGTTCAATTGGCAGAAAACTACTATTTATATAAAAATAAAACTTGTAACAACAAAAAAAGTACACATCATTAATATAAAAAATTATATTTCAATTTAACCTAATTAATATTATTATAAATTATATTTAAAATGTAATTAATATAATTTAATTAATAATCATATTATATTATTTAACTTTACCCAAGGCAATTGAATCTTGCTATCCAACCGGATCATAAAATATAATTTCAATAAATACGTTTCAATATCATTAACATATTAATTAATATAAACATCATTAACATAATTACATATGATTTTTTTTATTTATCTTTTTGAAATAAATAATAAACCAAAAAATAAAAAACACATAATTGTACAATAAAAAGATTTTTGATTATCATAAATTAATTTATCAGAAAAATAATGTTCGTATTTATGAAATGATATAACAATTTAACTGATTATTTTTGTAAAATTTTGTATATTTATTTTAAATGGATTTGTAAATGTTATTAAACGTGTCAGACACAGAGGAGTAGGATATTTTTTGATTGAATTTTAATTGTTTTTTTTTTTTTTTTAATAAATTACAATAATTTTACATTTTCATTTTATGGAGTTGACTGACGACCCATTAAGATTTCTGACCTTTACATAACTCGTTAATTTTTGCTGATAATAATTAATTTTTTCGATGTCCTTTGAATCAAACATTTTCGAAGCCTTAAACGATATAATCGCCACAAGCTTATTAGTTAAAATATAAATTACGGTCTCCTCAAATTAATAAATCAGAAGTATCAGTTATAGCCTCTTTACACTAAAAGATTTTTCAGACGACTAGTATAAATTTATACTAGTCGTTTGCTCTTAGACTTGCAATTAAAGGTACAGACTTTGAGACTCGAGGCTTATTTATATGTTAACTGTATATAATTCTACTTATAAATTGGGTAATAAATAACCCACAACACTGACTTACATTGGTTCATTCTCGAGATATCACAAATAAAAACTAAAAATACAAAGCCCAAACATAATTATTGAAGTAATCTTTTTAATTGTTGATGGACCACGATTCAATTTACGTATATCGTTAGTTTCCTAGCTAGATTTTGCTGCTGAAACTACAAATTATTTTCAAAATATAACTATAATTAATGAAATGTTTGTTCAGTAAGCATTTCCAAAATATATTTTTTTATTTTTTTTTATCGTAACTGTTGCAATTTAATATTTATTAAACACAATAAAAATATTTTGTGGTTTCATTTTAAATCTTGATTTTTAACATGACAATTTTTAATTTTATTTACTTGTCAGAAGATTAAAATCAATGTGGAAAATTAAAATTGCATTATAAAAATTAATTTTTTATTCATACAACTATTAAATAAATAAAACAAAATAAATTAAATTTTTATATAATATATATATTTTTTATTCATCATCAAAAAATATTTCGAAATTAATTAATTACATTATTATCAAAATAAAATATTCAACTGGAATTTTTCTTATATATTTAAATTTAAATATTGTTTATTTTTAGATAAAAAAAAAAGCATAATTTTAATTTTGAATTATTTCTCTTTATTATTTTTTAAATATATATGAATTTGTAAAATTTCCAATAATCCTGAATTCTGTATTTAAATATATATTTATATTAAACAAATTGGTATATAATTTTTTTAAAGCGGTTTTTTTTTTAATAATTTACATTTATTGTAAAATTTTCATAAAAGCATTTTTAATTTTCATAATTTTTATTTCTTAAAAGACTAGGCATTATATAAATATTATAACTTAAAAAATAATATGTAATTAATATAATATAAAGAGAAAATTTTAACTTAAATATATTAAATATAAAAAATGTACAACATTTTTCTTTTCAAATAATAATTTTTGTTCCACTAATACTATATTTACATAATTATTTATTTAAAAATTTAAATAAACATTAATTTAAGGCCTTATTTTCATTAATTAATTTGTATTTGATTGAATCAATTTTTCATATATATATATATTAATCATTTAATTTCTATCAAAATTTGAATTCTTCAAATCAAGAGAACATTTTTGTCAACAATTTAATACATAATTATTTTTGAAATTTTTCTATCGATACCCGATACACGCTCCAAAGGCACATACTAAAAAAAAATGTCGTTTTTTCTTAAAAAATATTTTTCTTTTTTGTTATTAGAAATGCCAATTGTTTTATAATTAATATGATTTCATTAAAAAAGAATAAAAAATTATATGATTATTGAATATTATAATCTGTAATTATCACGAGTAAAAGAGGTTTATTATCGGTTGCTGTTTCTGGTGTTGTTATCTCATCAATTTCATCAATATTATTATTATTATCATTTAAAGTTGATGTTCTTAATGTTACAATATCATTATTATTATTATCATCATTAAAATTATTATTTAATAAATAATCCTGATGTTATTTAGCTTGTAACATTGTTGCTGTACCATTACCATAAATTGATATATTACAACCAGAATTAATATGATCAATAACTTCTTGTTTTAATTGGAATACATGTTCTTTTAAATTTTTAACAACAGCACCTAAATCAACATTTTCACCTTTCAATATTTTCACTTTATCTTCTAATTTTGATATTCTTTCTAATTTACGTTTGCGACATTTCGATGCAGCTACACGATTACGTTGACGTTTACGTTCTAATTTAATTTTTTCCTGTGTTTCCATATCAATTGGACTTAATGGTGGTGATGTTGGTACTGTTTGTGGTTCATCTTTAATAGCAACTGGGAAATTATCATCTATAAAACAAAACAAAAAATTTATTAAACATTAAAGTGTACAAAAATTATAAAATTTTCAATTATTTACCTAAATTTGTATATGTAATTGATCCACCACCCATTCCATTTGTTGTAACAACTGATGCTTGTTGTGCAGCACTTGTTGTTATATTTGTTTGACCACCACAAATTTGTTGTTGTGAATTTTCACTATTTCGTAAATGTTCAAGTGCATCAACAAATCCTTTTGAGAAATCTTCTTGTTCAGTTGTTGCCTAAAAAAAATTGATAAATTACAATTTTTATATATTATTCATTTTTAAAATGCAAAATTACCTTTGTTGGTGGAAATACCAAACTAGGTGTTGGTGTTGCCAATAAATTATTTGATAATATAAATTTTTCTAAATCTGGTGTATTAAATTTTAATGATTGTAAATCTGGTGATTCTAAAACTAATGGACCAGCAGCACCATTTAAACGTAATTTTTTAGCAGCAACTGAATTTTTATTATTATTTGAATTTAAATCCAATGACATTGGTCTTTTAATACTATTTGTACTAGCAAATTGTGCATTATTATCATCATAAAATGATGGATCCATATTATTATTATTTGTATTATCAGAATTTGTATTATTATTATTATTATTTCCAGGCATATTTTTTTTTGTTATACTTTATATTTTCCACACAAAAAGCACTTAATTTTTAAAATTTCATATCAAAATAAAAAATAATCTTTTTTTTTTTGTACAACCCTGGATTTTCTGAAATGTCACTTTATTGAAATTTCCCCTCTATTAATTTTTTTTATTTTGTTGTTGTTATAATCTTTGTAGTAAAATTATGATAAAATAGGAATTTATATAAAAATTTTAATAAATTACTCAAAAAATATTATTCACTTTAAATATTTTAGATTTGATTGTAAAAACAGTATTATAATTTTAAATCATTAAATTACACTTTAAATATTTAATTTTGTGCAATTAGGCACTTCAAAATTGTAGACCTTGGAATTGAAACTTTACTTTTCTTTCCTCGTTTTTGTATTTTTTTTTGAAACTACACAAAGAAATTTTTTGTTTCTACTTTTAAAAAATTTAATATTTAATTTTTCACTTAGTTTTCTATTAAGTATCAATTTTATTTATAATAAATTTTATAAATATTTATTTAAAAAATATTTATTACGCAGTTAAACAAGATAAACTAAAAAATATTCTGCGACTTTACTTGCGAACACATCAAAAAAATTTATACGAATGACAGCCAGCCAGCAGTAAAATTTTTGTGGAACAAAATAAAATGAAAAAGAAAAAAAAAACCGATGAGTCATCAACTAAAAATAGCATAGCGTCATTCAGTTCAAACGTGATTGGGTTGGTATGTCGTCATACTGATTTCTGATTGGTTATTTTATTATTGTTCTGCGCTCTGGAAATGGCATATTTGAATAGCAGGGTTGGGTAATTTTTGAAAAATTATAAAAATTATTTTACACTACGTAGATTGTGACTATAGAGGTTGTGATGGAGAATATTCAATTAAAATTTAAGCAGCCAGTCTTATTAAATTTATTTTAAACAAACTATTGTACTACAGTTTTTTTTTATATTGCTAATGCGATTGACGTGAATCTTTTCATTGATGAGATTGAAGAATCTTATCGCTTGACTGAAAAACAATTTTTTTAAATTTGTTTATTATCATTTTAACAGGAGTTTTCCATATGTAAGCCAAATAATTATGTTCTATTTTAAGTCTTATAAGTTCATGTGTTTTACAGTCTTATTTTAAATTTGACGTTTAATAACAAAATAATTTTTGTTATTTAAAAATATTTATTAACGAGCTGTCTTAATTAAGAAAATGCTGAAAATCAAGCATTATTTATTAAATAATATATTATTTTATCAAGTTATACGTTTTTGCTGAACATTACTGTGGTTGTGCACTACACAACCGATTTCAAATGTTAAAAATAAAAGTTGAAACCTATAGAGAGTGTAGTTAAACTGGTACCAGTTTGTTCGTTTGTTTTCAACTCTTTAGGTCTGCCACGGGACACGACATGGTTAATATCCTGAAACTCGCCTCTGTTCTGCACTTCGAGTGAAAATGAATTCAATATGAATTTCATATAGATATAATTTATATCTATATGAAATTCATATTGAAATCATTTTTACTCCAAATGCAGAACAGAGGCGATAATATATATATTACCTTACTCATCCCTGATGATATTCTTTCTGAATTTCACAGAGAAGAGATACTTTGATACGTATTGGAATTTGGAATTCCAGTTTTTTGTTTATGCTTGCTAGGTATTATTTTTCTGGTCATGTATAAAATTTATTTTGATAAAATTATGATTTTTATTATACCTATGCAACAAAATTGTATTTACTTACCTGTAATTTTTGTAGACCTGTACGAACATGATTTTTACTAGAAAGAGAAAATTATAATATAGAAGTAAATAAATATATTTTTGTAGATTAAGTTGATAATTAGTTTATTATTTAATAATAAAACCATTTCTTTAAAGATGTTGTAACATTTTCATTAATAAATAAATACATTTAAAAAAAATATTGTACCTACTTACTTAATTGTATCATCTCAACGCTTTGGCCCAAGCCCAAGGTAAAAAAAAATTGACATAGAATGGCATTTGATTATAAATTATAATTTTCATACCTATAGCAGCTATACAAATATTTGCTTGTAAACAAGATGAGTCATTGTAATTCGTACTAAAACAACGTGTTTTTTTATTGGACTTGTTGTCGGTGGTTAAATCTAAAATGTAGTAAAAAATTCGCGTAAAATTTCAATTTATTTTTGTTATATCAAACAAAACGAATTTTAATTTTATTGGTTGGTTATACACATAAATTTATTTATTTTTGAAAACAAAATGTTAAATTAATTTTTTTACTGTCAGGGATGGAATTATTTTGCATTATCTTATATCTTATTAAAATTAATATTTGAATGTAATGAGATTTTTAAAATTATCTTAATTTAATTGTAATGTTTCATTGTAATGTTAATTTAATTGTACTAGTACATTTTGGATATGAAGATCATTTTGTGCTATTATGTATAAATTGCAGTAAGGGTCTGTCTAACTAGATCATAGGAATAAACCTTAACTAACAGTCTGTTATCGCGTTTTTCTCCGAATCTAGACGGATTAGCAACTTCAAACCAATATCATTCGAAATGTAAAAATCCCCGAAGTATGCGTACTTTATAAGCTTTTCAGTTTTCAAAATAAATAGTTTAGAGTTTAGATCACATTTTAGAGCGTTATTGTCATTGTAGATATATTACGACTTGAGTAAGAAGGGACAAGTCAAATTGGAAATTATTTAATTGATGAATTAAGTAATTACGGGCAAATCCCTCTTCTTAAAAATATATAGTCACCCTAATTCAATATAGTTCAACAAACTATTTTCTGTTTTGTTCTATCTTACACCATTTTTGAGATAATACGAGTAGATATTTTAACCCAACTTATTCAAGTTTCAAGTGCGTTTTCCTTTGGCACGAAAAATCAATCTTTTCTTTGGTACGAAAAATCAATATTTACTCTTACATTTACTAATTCCAATATAATTTGAAATCACAATCATATCAATATTTTTTATTTTCAAATATATTTCAAAAATAATACTTCAAACTATACCAATACTAAACAGTTTTCATGTTCGTTGGCACACTAAAAATAGATTTTAGAGCAAAATCTGAAAAAAAGTCCAAATAAAAAAAACCGACATTAAATTCTTCTATGTCCAATAAAATTGTTCTATATCCAAAACTATAGTATACAACACATTCATTTTTAAAGATTTACTAGGATAATTAAATTAATTTATCCTTAAAAATATTATTATAAAACTTAAAAACTCGTAATATTACTAAAAAAAATAAAAAAAAATGTGGGCATTGATCTAAATTGTACTGAAGTGACGAAATTTCATTTCAAATATATTACATATTATATTTTTAATCTCGAAATTATAGTTTTTAATTTAATTAACTTGTAAATTTAACCTCAAAAATTAAAAAATACAAGTACTTTTAAAACAGTATAAATTACATAATTAAAATTCATTTATACATAAAATTATATTTTTATTTAATTAGCCTTGAGAACATAAATAATATATACAAATATTTATAAATTTTTTTTTTTTATTGTTATCTATTTAAAAACATTAAAAATTTATTTAATTTTATCACTTTTTTTTTTTTTTTTTTGTTATAAAAATATAAAAACAAATTTTTATATTTTTCCACATATTTTGTTATGGACGATTTTAATGAAAACATTTTTATTTTCTTTCAACTACCCCTCAACCCTCAATCCATTTTTCTGATAAAATAATGTTGATGATAATTAAATATAATAAAAATTCCTGAAATTACTATTTATTTTGAATGCTTTTTATATAAATTTTTTGTTTTTTTATTTTGGTGGATAAATTATTTTGTTAAATTTGTCGGGTTGATTTTTAATCGCGTGATAATGAACACAATCAGCAAATAAACATCGTGCGATTTTATCAATTTGAAAAGGGAGAAATTATGGTAGTTGGGAGTTAATTTACTAACCAAAACACAAAAAAAGCGCAACAAGGTGCACATTAAAACGTTTTTTTTTTAAATATTTATTTAGTGTGGCAAAACATAAAATAATTCAGAAAAAAGTTTAATTTTAATTTAACATTCTTCATTTATTTTATAATAATATTACAAGTGGTAATACAAACTTGGGGGGTTGAAAACATGGATTTCACTCAAATATATTTTTCGTTAGAGAAGGTGGAGATTTACAAAGCAATATGTCATAAGAGTTGTAGTTCATATCTGATTTGAAGTAAATTTGGCACACCTGTAATAGCCCAGTTTGTCTCAACCCAAGTTACGAAACTGCAGGTTACACAGAAATTCAACCAATATAAAATAGGCAGTTAATTTCAATTTCCCACGCACATTGAGAACGTTGACAACATAATTCTGAGCTATAAATTAATATTTCACATATGTCATTTCTGTCAAACGCACTATTTTGAAACTTTGAGATTGCCTGCTATGGCGTAAACGCACGTTCTAATTGTTGCATCTGCGTAACTTTACGCTGAGACTAACTCCCATATTTGTAGCGTAATCTTAAAATTTCGGTAAGTTCATTGGGTCTATGCAAACATATCTGAATTCTGTTTAATTTTAAACATGTTTCCCATTTTTTTTTACAAATTACTATTTTTTATATAATTATGACTTAACATCGGCCCTGTACCTCCCTCCCCGCTCTAGTTTTTTCCTATCATTTTACATAATTTTATTCATAAATAAATAATTTTTGATTTTTATCGATTCGCAAGTCAAGAACAAAGATGTTGTCAGAAATAATTATAGTTTGTTTGTTGGGTAAAATATGTTTTCGAGGTGGTGGGTGGAATATTCCAATTTATTTAAATTCGCACGATTATTCTGATTTATTTTTACATTATTTTTTTTTAAATTATTATTAAAATTCACGATTTTATTTTTATAAATAAATAATAAATCTTGTTTATGCATAGACTAATTTAATTTATTAATAAAAATTAAAATCTAAAATCGTATTATAAAAAATGAATTAATGAAATGTTTTTCACACGAAATTTTTCACAAAAAATCAATTATAAATTATAAATAAATTGTATATTAAATAAATTTGTTTTTATATTTAAAATAATTAGCCGATAAATGAGATTATATAATAATTAACAAATATTTGTATTTTAAATGATTTTTGATATTTATAGGGAAGTACATTTTAATGAGATAATTTTTGAGGGGATGGTATAATAATTACCATTAATTGGGATTTAAATTGTTTTACATTATCAAAATGGTATTTAAATTAAGTTGCTTATTTTAGAGATTATTGAAAATCAATTGTTCAAATTGTTGACATAATATTTGCAATATGGTAAAATAATTAAATTTATCGTTATATGTTTTCAAAAAATATTTCTTTTGGGGGTTTTTGTTTATCCATGCAAATTAGGTGCGTATACAAATTTATATGGAAATTCCCATAGATACTTTGGTAAATGTGTGAAATAGTTTGAGAAGCATGATTAGAAATTGTATATTACAAGTTTATAATTCGTACTTCTAAATATTGCTAAGTGGAGTTAAGATTTTGAAATTTGTATTTCCTAGATTTTGCGTTTTCTATCGCTTTCAGACACAAGAGAATCGAAATCCAAAAATAAGAATATGAACTCGATTAGAAATAGTATTTACTTAGTGCATGTTTTGCATTTACTCCACACCCAAGGTGGTTGACGATTGCCAGTTTTAACCACACTAATAGTAATAACTAACCCGCGATTATGTCAAATTTTCTTATGTCTACAAATATAGAACCAACGCCGGTGAAGATGTAGAACCTCGTAAGTATATCAAAAGCTATATCAGCAAATTAATTTGTGGAAAAATTGTTACTTACGTGGTTTCACATCTTCCACCGACAAGTGTAAATATGAATAATACAAAAAATTGTAGGATGCGTAACTATACACTTTTATGAGGGAAAGAGTTTGAAATTTGAAAAGAATATTTGAGGTTGGATGGTATAACTTGAACATATTAGATAGCATAAAGTTGGTGTAGTTTGTTATTATCACATCACCCCTCTTTGACAACTATTTACTACTTACTTTTTATGTAATTTTATTAAAATTCTTTATTGTGCAATAAAATTCAACAAATTACAATATGAAAATCTAAATTTTACATTTTTTTTTCTTTATATTTTCAGATTAAAATTAGAATGTGAAAAATTAGCAAATGAAAAAACAGAAATGCAACGGCATTATGTAATGGTAAGTGAAAATTTTATATTAAAAAATCAGTACAAATTAATTAGGACGATAGATAATTTTTTCAAATTTATTTCAAAATATATTTTTAAATGTTTACCTCTTTATAATTTACCTTTAATTTATATATCTTGATGCTCAAAAATAAACAATTTCTAATTGGTTGAAATCACCTAATTTCTGATTAATTACTTAATTTCTAATTAGGTATTCAAATGAGTGAAAATTGTGATAAAATCCATTTAATAACTTAGAACGTCTAAAAGCACTTTCAAAAATAGAAATTGATAGTTTCTTTTATATCAAACCATCCTATTATAAAAAAAAATTCGTTCTTTTAATTCTAATATGTAATAGCCCAAAAAACTCGAAACATTGTAACGCTGTGAGTGTCTACAATAAAACAAATGCATTTTTTAGTTAAAAACTATGCAGGTTCCACTCACTTTTTGACATTTATTATCAGTATACTCGAGAAAATCATCATGAATACACTCACTCACACTTGAACAACGCTACCAAATTATCCAAATTTACTTTGAAAATCAGTCCTCGATTCGCGCAACTTATGTGGCCCAACATTGGACGAATAGCAGCGGTTGGCATAGTTATGCCCGAAATCATTTTCAAATATTAATGCCATGTACTAATCTGTCGAATAAATAAAAAAATATTTGATTAAAATTGAATTTGTGTGTAAGTTTTTACAATTTCAAGTTCTATCGGGCTTTAAAAAACTTAGAAGTTCACTCGTTTCATTCTACAGACATAACGTAACAACGTTTGAGTTTGAGTATTTGTGGTATTAGAAATTAGAAAAACGGAAATCAATTTTGTTAGTATAGAGAGCAGTTGTTTGATAAAAAAATACTTTATAGAAGATAATTGAATCAATTGTTGTTAGGTTTACAACATACATAAAGCTGATTAATCAACTATGCGATTTATATAACAATTTTTTTAAAAAAACTCTTATCCAACATTTAATTAAAACCCTTTTAAATATTTATTCATTATAACATAATCTAAACAACAATCTTATTAAAAAATTATATTTAATGCAAACATTTACTCTCTTTTAAATAATATTAAAAACATTTAATGCCAACCCAATAAATTCTTTAAATAAAAATTTCCAAATTCGCAATATAATAAAATTAAAATCGTTGAAAAACAATTTTAATCCGTTTATTATGAATATTTATTTAATAATTTTATGTCTTTCAGTTGAAATAATTTTTACAACCCTCGGTATATAAATAACAAAAATTAATAATTTCTCTATGACCTTAGGCGTCACTGCTGTTGGCAACCGTAAATGTTGCTGCAATCATTTTAAATTGAAATTTAACCAAGGGTTGTTTTGAATTTTTTTTGTTCACTTAAGGACTTGATATTAATATATTTAAAAAAAAATTCTTCATAATCATCTATTTTAATATATTATGTTTTTCTGTGTTATTTTTGCCCAAACAAATATTTTTATAATATACTTAAAAAAAGGACACTTTCATTATAAAATACACCCACCCAAAAATAAAAACAACCCCAATTTTCTTTTTTTTTATATATAAAATCCATTTATAAATAGAATTTTTAACAACGAGAGGGTGGGTGATACGATGCTCTAATAATGTTATATGGAGATATTTGGCACAAGTAATTTTTCATCAAATCGTTCATTTAATCAGATTCAATTTTTAATGCTATTTAATTTTTTTTTTTTTGTATTTATACGCTCATTGTAAGCAATTTAATAACCCCCTTTAAAAGGATTTTATAATAATTCCCTCTGATATTATCTATTACTTTCTTATTTTTAGGTTATATTCGTTTAATGATTCTTTGTTTAAAGGATTTTGTTATTACTGTGATTTGAATGTAATAAGATCAAGAGGTTAGACAAATTGATTTGGTAAAAATTCCAAAATAGAAAGTTTTCCAATAAATTTAGGTTAGCTTAAAAAATTTAATATCTTATGATAATAATTTATAATATTTGTAAAATTTATGAAATCAAAATTGAAAATATTTCAATAACTAATATCAGTAAATTTTAATAATAAATATATAATGATTGAAGTTGACTCCATATTGGCCTCTCGATTGGACTATATGTAAAAAACGTCACATATTTAAATGCTTATTGAAATATTTGCATCATTAATGCGTGCCGGAGTCGGAGGTAGTCGCGATGATAAAACGTCGCATATGTAAATCTACTTTTAAAGATAGCTTAATGTTAAGTACAATTAAAATCTTATATTTTTTGCATCTATCAAGTCTTGCATCTATCAAGTCAACAATTGAACTAATGGTGTTTATATAAATAGGTAAACTTCCACCAATACTTTGATCAAGTTTTTGATTAAAGTGTTTACAATATCGTTTGATCGTCCATCGTCTCCGATAAATGGCCTTTTATAAGATTAAAGTAAAATGAATTAATGTTTTTCTAATATAAAAACTATAACAAAAATTGAAAATCGTTGTATTAAAAACAGGGTGTTCACCGGGAAAGTTTAGTACTTTATTAGGTCGTCATTTTCTTATAATCGTATAAATACATTAGATCAAAATTAATTATCAATTATTGTGCCGACTAGAAAATTACGTGAAATTTAGAAATTAGGTACCATTAAAACCCACTACTTATCGTTTAGGGTTTAGGTGAATAGAAAATCCCCAAATAATTCATCAGTCACCTTTGCATCCATTGTTTGGTTGAGGAATCATTGGTCATTACTTTTTTTTAAATTTAATGGACAAAATTAATGGAAACTAACTGCTACTGGAGAACGTTATCGTAACATGACTGATAACTTTTCGACACCAGAATTGTATGTGTTGGGATTGGTTAACATATAGTTCTTAAAATGAATTACTGAAAGATCTATTTGCACAACAAATTATCTCAACAAATGATGCTGTAGATTCGTCTCCACGGTGGTCGAATTTAACAGCCCCGGACTAATTTTTGTGGGGATAACTAAAAGATTATGTCAACACACCAGAAACACCACTTGAGCAACTTTAGCATTCGTGATGAAATATTAATGAAATTTCGGTTGAAATGTTTGAAAATGTGATGACAAATGTTATAAGAACAGCTTGAATTTGTGAGGCTAACATTTACCTGACATTATCTTCAACATTTAATAAAACATTTAAGTATCAGCATTAAACCATTTTGTTTTAATTTTCTATAAAGTTATTCAAAAATAAAGTAGTAAAACCTTCCCGGTGTACACGCTGTATATACTCTTATTGTAAAGGACATTTTTAACCCTCTTGATTTTTGTACTCATAATAAAAGACAACAACGAAAAAAATTAAAATTTTATTATTAATGTAGAGAAATATGAAATATAGTTAGAGAGTGTAATTTATATAGATTATTAAGGATTTTTCTTAACACTTTTAATATACACATTTTTCCCTTTTTATTTTACAATATTGTCTTTTAGTATACTTCAAAAAAAAGAATTTTTTTTTTATTATTATTTGTTTACCCTGACATTGTTGACATTATTGTCGTCGTCTTCGTTGCCGATATTTTCATTCTCATTGTTGTCATTTCCTTTAGTCATAACAATCCAACAACAACAAAATACTGAAATCATTGCAAATTATGTTATACACCCATTTAATTTCTAAAGTGTCTGCTGTGTGGGTAAATTTATACAAAAAAAAAAGTTGATTATTAACAAAAAGGACGAAATTGCCGCCAGTACCGTGACAAATAAAAAATCGTTAATATAATTTTATTTTAAAAGAAAAATCTTAAGGACTCAGTAGGGTGTTCATAATGAATATAAAAATTTGATTAAGAAACTTGTACTTAATATATATAAAGTAATTTCTAAAATTTTGTCGTAACAATTAATTTTGAATTTAAATTGATATTTTTTTTTTTTTTTGAGTGGTTTTGGTTCAATAATTAAGGGCAGAGAAATTTACATGGAATTCAATTAACCAATTTTCTTAAAAGAAGATGTAGTACATATAAAATATTATTTTTCAACCGGAATGTGTTGCTTGACTTTAGAGCCATAGCTATTAAAATTGAAATTCAGTTAACTTTTAAAGCTCGAGAAACGCGTTTCACTTACAACTGATATTAACTATATCAAGTGTTGTTAAAGCACGAGGCATAGTGTTGTCACAGATTAAATAAAGACATATTTTTTCAAGCTGGACATATAGTATCTCTGTTGACACATTTTATGATTAATTCATTTTTTGATTAATACTATCGGAGGGTCTTATTTTTAGCTGTCTTTATCTGGATGTGTGAGTCTTTTCAGATCTGTTATTTCAAATTCAATACGATGATGTTCACGGGCGATTTTTAAAGAAAAAACTTAAAAGTTTTCCCTTTTAATTAGCTTAAAATTTTTATTTACACAACTCTAGTTTACAATTTAATATCATCACACGTTTAAATACATAAATGTACATTATTAACTTTCGAACTTTGTGCTGTTAATGGAGATATCATTTGAATGAAAAAGATCAGAAGAATATCCTTTTGTTAGTGCGAAGCAATCGTCTAAGCTAAGCTTACATAATTGGGTAGGGGATTTTTTAACCCCTTAAAAGATTAATGGCATAACTTTCACAGAAACTTGGACATCGACCGACTCTAAAATATATTTTAGGACGCATCAGTGCCGTATCAACTTTAATAAACTTACTAATCTTATTAACTTTAATAGTCTACTTCTTATTTATATACATGCATATAATTAATAAGATTAATATCCTTAAAATTGGCGTATCATAGCGGACAAGTGCAAAGAGGAAAATTGTAAATAATTTTACAATCTTTTCGCATATTTAAAGGAGATTGTGACTGACATTGATTATGAAAAACGATAATTTATATTTTATTATGATTTAATATTGTATTTATGATATTTTATAAATTAAATTATTATTATAGTAGTAGAAGAATTATTTAACGATAATTTAACAAAACGTTAAATATATAATGTATTTATAAGGGATAATTTGGTAATTGTGATGAACATAAAGAGAGATTATATTATGTAACAAGGATAATACGATTTCTTTACAGTCTGTTGAGTAAAATTACATTTTTTTGTATTAATTGTTTCTATGTAGATTAATATCGTTAAGATCAAGCTTAACTAAATTGATTTTGTTGCTTAAGTCTGCAAATTAAGTTCAGTTGCTTTATCAATCAAAAGTTGTTATTAGCTAAAAATTAATTTATTTTCTATTTGCGTGTATAAACTAATAATAAAAAATGTTAAAAGTAAAGCTTAAGCTTTAAATGTTAAAAGTAAA
Organism: Rhamphomyia laevipes; assembly: GCA_963920725.1. Classification (NCBI taxonomy): domain Eukaryota; kingdom Metazoa; phylum Arthropoda; class Insecta; order Diptera; family Empididae; genus Rhamphomyia; species Rhamphomyia laevipes. The sequence goes on from OY987257.1 coordinate 55,203,510, forward strand.
GAAGATTTATCTTTAAGCTTGCACTGAGAAACGAGAAAATAAATTAAACTGAAGTTTCAGTTTAGACAGAGGCTTAACTCTCACTATGAAATCAGTCATTAAAGGACATTGTATAAACCTGGAAATGTAGTAACAAAAAATCTAATTTAGTAAGTGTAAACTAATAATCCGCACATTCCTGCACCCAAAAAACCATCCATTTATGTTTCCATAGATTCCATATTAATCCATTTTATTTGTCAAAAACTTATTGAAAATTTTGATTATTGCCTGTCAACGAAGCCGTGGTTTGGTAGTCAAATGTATGGTATTGTTGTCCACTTATAATATTTCTAATATACCCTCAAAAATTCGTATGTAATCTAATCGTGGGTCGTTCTTTATATGGAATTTGTAGTTCCAATTTTATCACTGATTTTTAAATGTTAGTGTTTAATTAATTTCAATATTATTTGAATGACTACAAGGTTTATTATGATTATGTTGTACAGAATGACTAGGAATTATGATTTTATGTAAAAAATTAAAAAACTTGCTGCAATGAAGTTCAATTTTTTTTTTTTTTTGAATATATTTGGAAATACTGACAACACTGAAAAGAAATATTGAAAAATATAAATTTCTATATTTAATGAATTAATAATCATTTTATTATTTCTGATTCCCGAAATTTTGTTTTACTAATCAAGTAATATTAGTCAATTATAATCAAATTTCTAACTACATATGTGATATTATCAGTTATTTATTGCTAATTCAATATAATTACTCAGAAAATAATCTAATTTTTTGTAATTCTGTTTGATATTTGAAATGTTTAAATACAAATATGGATAACCACAATTTTTAACCACTAATTATAAAATTATTTACTCACAAATACAATATATTTTATACAATTCAATATTAAAAACAAATAAAATTCTTCAGCCCACCACAAGCAGCGTACTTTAAAACGTGGATGGGAACATTCTATTAATTATATAATGTAATTCAATATTATGTACAACTATACAAAGAATCTATACGTTTATATTTAATAAATAATTAGTTAAAACTAAATTTTTTAGTCCAAACTTATTAAATTTTAATGGTACAACCTTTCAACTGCAACCATAAACTATAATTCTAAAACATAATTCTATTCTGGAAAACCAACCACAAAACTAAAATTTTAATTTTAATAATATAACTAGGAAACCACCGCTGATTAGTTTACATTTTATGTTAGTATATTTATATTATGGCCTCCTAAGTCTTTAATAATATTTTTTACGGATTAAATTATTAGCCAAATAATGTCAAATTAATTTCCGTAGGTTTCGGTAATTCCCCATTGTTATAGATATAGAGTAACCACTCGACAATATTGTAACTACTCGTCATTAGATCATAACAGAGACGATAATCACGAATATACGTTAATAAGTTACGTTAATTACTAAATGGAATAAATGATTTTATACTCATTAATTTCGAATTAAAATATTAAAATCCTAAAAATATGTAACATCTTAAATAATTGACCTCTCAAATATGAAATGACCTTTGAATATATCTAATTTAAAATGTATTTAACTATTTCTATTATGTAGAGAAGCATTATAAAATTATTATTGTCAGTATTATTGCCTAAATGCTGAGGTAGAATTAATCCTAACCGCACAATAGTTAAATTGAATATTTTTATAACATTGCATAACATTGGGTGCTTTAAATAATAAATATATACCAAATTATAATTAACCTATGTAGGTAGGTAGATACGACAAGTACACAATAGCAAATGAGTAAACCAATACTAAATGGAATTTAAACATTCATAGATAGATTGTTAAACTAAGGAAAGCAGAAATTTTTACAGGGTGTGATGTTGACCATTTATAATGTCTACACTTTTACAAATTAGTTATGTGTAGTTAAATGTTTGTGGTATGTCTATATCTATAGAGTTTAAGGTTGTGGAAATGAAAATTTTATATAAAGGAATCTTTTACAATTATAAATGTGAAAAATTTATATATTTATTAATTAAAAAATATAATGATATTTAGTGGGCTAAAACGTGAAAATATGTTTTGTAGATGGTATTATGTCTTCTTTCATCATTAATAAATAATACAATTTCATTCAAATGATCATTTGGCTTCCGTTCAACTTGATGTTACTCTAATTTTTTTTTTTAAATACGCTTTAATGAAGTTAAACATCAGAAATGTTTAATTCTTGAAATCGAAGTGAAATTTATAAACTCTTCAGCAATACTAACACTTACAGCATGGATATTGGGTTCATTATGAATATTTCATGGACGTACTGATATTGTAGTATATTGTGTAAAAAAAATTGATTAAAACTTGTTTCAAATCTATCCACAATTCGACGTATAGCTAGTGTAGTTGGTCGATTAAATGAACCATAAAATTCAAGAAGTTTTCTTTGAGTCACAAGAATTGAACGTGGATTTTGTTAAAATAATGGAACGATAGCGATTCATAATGATTTTTATGTCTGTACTGATTAACACAAATTAACATATTTCAGATATCCCTATCGGACGCAATCCCTGTCTCACACTTATTGAAGGACCCTTTATTTTAACCAAATACCGGGAACGGTTTTGTGCCCTTTTGAAAAATATTGTTTTACAAATAATGTTTTTCTGGAATTCTACATTTTATATTTATACAAATTGTTTCATAAATTCGTCCTTCATTAAATCAATTTAGTAATTTTTAAAATGAATTAGTATTATTTAAAAATGTATAATGGAATAATAATTTATACATGAATTATTAAACAGTATTTGTAATATTTTATAATAGATTCAAAACTACGACGACGATAAAATATTGAAATATATTGTAAATTTTGATTGTATATTAATGTACTATAAAAAAATCAATGGAAATATTTTGTTAATCCTGGTAAAGTATGTTAATTGAAAGGTTAAATTTAGCTTGTTATTTTTTTAATTAGATTTATTATTTAACTAATTTTTCAGCAGATATTTGCTGTATTATAGTAAAATTGTATAAAAAATATTATTATTTGTGTGCCATTTTTTTCAATTTATACAAGTATGAGGTAATTATATTAATAATAATTTATTTATTTTTTATTATATATAAATATTTAATAAGTGGCAATGAAAATATATTCAGAACATTACAAATTATAATAATAGGAAATTATTAGTTTTATAATATTAAATATTATATTGTTCTAAAGTTTTTCAATAATATTTCATTTTTGATGAGATACTTTAATATCTATTGGCAAAATATTAATGTTTTTTACAATATTTTAAAATATTTCTGCTTCTAGCGTTACAGCCCTAAGTGAGCTTTAGCCTTCTTCACAATAAGCCTTTATTTCTGTACTGTTTATTGCATCTGCTATCCAGTTTATTATACATTTAGATTTCTGTCGTCAATTTCACCACTATCTTCCCATTTAGTTTTCGGTCCGCCTCCTCTTTAGTTAGTTATAGTTTTTTTTTGCAAATATTTTATGTTTCGGCCTTATTTTTATTACGTGGCCAACCACAGGTGGGTATAATTCTACGTTATATCTTCTACGATATCTGCATATTTTCTTCAACATTTATCAAAGCCCATACCTCACAGCTCATACGTCACTAATATTTTCATAAATTTTAAGTTTTATATGCATTTATTTCCGGCTTGTATCCATCTTTTCTCTTACGTAATATTGTCTGAAAAAAAAGGTTGGTGACATTTTATAATATAATTTTAAACCCTGACGAAATTAATCAAAGATTTTTGAAAATTCTAAACTTCTATAGCAAGCTGAACTGGAAGGATATCATTTATTAATGTAGGGAGTTAAAAAAATTTGAATTTATTGTCATTTTATGATCTAAACTTTTATAAATGATTAAGACTAATTTATAACAAACTCAAGCCACATAAAAAAGTTAAGAATGATAAAAAAATGTAGAAGTTCAAAAGCATGAAATGGGAATGAAATATTTATAAGATATTTATTCGAATGTTTAGAATTCCGTAAGAATGTTTAATTAAGGTTAAGATAACTTCAACTTTTGTACGTGAAGAGGGACATTTTTAAATTAAAATTGGAATATCCTTGGTGTATATAATTTTATTACAAATAAAATTATAATGAATTTTGATTTAAAATATTAAAGAAATTAATTTTTTATTAATTTTTATTCACTAAACAAAACTAAATCAAAGATTTTTTGTTTTACATAAACATCTGTCATTTTACAGATAATTTTGTTTCGATTCTTACATCTCTTATAAAACCAGCTGCATCTGAATATGAAGTTTCAAAAAGTTGGTTAGAATGTTATTGCCAACTTTCTCTAATTTCTTGCTTGCGTGTGTTATAAATTAGGCTTAATTATTCAGTGAATATCTAAAATTAATATATAATTCGAATAATATAATTTTGGTAACTATATTTACTAAAGAAACAATACCTGCAAAAATAGTAAATATTATATCAAAGTATTATATAAATAGTAATCAATTTACGTTCGTTATTCAAGAATAATTTTAACAACCATTCAAATAGAAATTCAAATCCAGAGGCCATCACTTATTTTTCCTATATAAATATACATGTATATATATAATTAATTAAATATATATATATATATATATATATATATATATATATATATATGTACATAGCTTTTATTTCAATCTTCCCACCAATAAATCCTATTGAGACACATTATATACAGAAATATCCTATTAACTCTTAAACTACTGTATACAAAATTCAAATATAATGTATGTTTTTGTTGTTATAATGTTAAAATACATATTTTTCTCCACTTCTTTTTCAACATTTTACACACACTCACTCATAATATCCTTTTTTTATTTGTCGCAATTTTTTTTGAAAATGCATTTATTTTATAATAATCTCACGTCACATACAACAAAAATATAACAAAACAACAAAAAAAAAAAATTAAAATTCTGTACATAACCAACAAAAACAATGTCTAAAATGTTTCGCAAATTATCTAGATCCAAAAACTTTCCAGGATATCAAAATTAGAAGTATCTCTATATAAGAGTTGTAGAGAATATGCACATGGGTACAATATTATTCATATAGTATGAAATATATTTTGTTGGGATTGAGTAAAAAGGATTGTTGGTTTGGGTGGCGGTGATAGTTTTTAAGTGTTATAGTCATTTTTGGTACGACAAATCCTACATATTGAAGTTTTTATCCTTTTTTTTTTCAATATTTGTATGTACGTGCACCCTATGTATATATAGATACATATATATATATATATATATTTTTTTTCAATATATTTAAGGATACAAGGATCTAGTAGGGTACATTTTTTTTTGTTTTGTGGGTACATTAAATAACTGTGGTATTTGCCCTAAAGAGAGATAACAACTATGAAAATGCATTTATATTTTTCTATATATACATATATTTATATTATTATACATTTTAAATATATTTATGATACATTGTTTATTTATGTTAAAAGAGGGGTGGCTTAAAGAGAAAGGATGGTTTATATCGAGTTTAAACATCCTGGGTTCATACAAGAATAAATAATATGTATATATATAAATACAAATATAGACAAAAACACGTTCGAAAGGAAACTATCTATAATTTTTTTTTTTTTTTTTTTGCACCACAAATATAATTTGAACAGGACTGAAGGCGGAGCTGTATATAGTTAGTTTATTATCCTTAAAAATGATTTTTGGTTAAAATAAATGTTATATTATTTATCAAGGATATTTTTCACTATAGCCATTTTGTATAACAATCATTGCAAATGCAACTATATATATTTATATATAAATGATTTAATTATTAAGTGCACCCGAAAAATTGAGTTTTATCCTATATGGATAGCAATTGTATGCAGAGTGAGTATACTCCTTATTTTGATTGGTTGTTAAAAAAAATGTAATTTCATATTTTGGTTTATAACTTCGGAATGGATCAATGCATCCATAGGATTCATAAGTCCTTTTAAAATATCATTTAAAACGAACAATAACAAATTTCTGTATAACATTTAATAATTTTTGGTATTTACAAGTCCTTAGATATGATTTATTGAATTAACAATTTAAAAAAATCTTTTTTTTATTTTTTTGGAAAAAATAATCCTGGACAGATACACCATCTTATCCACCCTGTTAATTTGAATTTAATTTCTACTGAAATCTTGTTGTACAATTGATGGTCTTGTGGAGTTGTTTTGGAAATATTTATTTTGTAAAATTTTTGATCAAGAATTATTAATTAAACTTATGATATATAATATTTGTTGTATATAAAAATAATCATAAAAGCATAATCCCAAAAATATCAATTTATATATACATAATTATTTGTATGATTTTACTTAATTTTCTATATTTTCTTTCTTTTATGGAGATATTCTTAAATTGGGTCACTCAAACTACAATGTCCCACCTATAAGAATGAATTGCTATTGAAAAACTTATTTAATATAATATATTTTCTATTGAAGATCATGATAGTCTTGTAAGAATTTTATTGAAAACTTTTACTATATTAATATTATTAGTTCATATTGGAAATTGCAATACTATTCCAAAATATATTTTCAATAAAATTCAATTATTCTCAAACACAATACAATGTAATGTACACTTTACAATTCCTAAAGACAACAATTTTTCCTTTACCACATCATAATTAAACAAATTTTTGTTATGGAAATCTCATTCATAATCATATATATATATACATATATACAGATAGATCCTCCTTTTAAAATCTATCGTATTTTTTTCAAATTTCAAATTTTACACAAAATTTCCAGAAAAATAACACAATCACAAACATAACCACAATATTATATTTCATATGATTTTCACCCCCAGGAAAATTAATTTATTTTCACTATTATGTTTGATATTCATTTAAATTTTGGTAAAATTTCTATAGTAAAAAAAAAACATATATATTTTTAATCCCTCTAAATACTTAGGGATGATAAAATATGTATAGCAAGAGCGGTTTATCTTAATTATAAATTTATATTTAACATAAAACTCGGTATCATCATCAGAGATGCATCATAATAATAAAGAGCTTGGAATGCATTAGGTTGTAAGTAATAATACCATAGAAAAAAATACTCTTACTATTACTTTCATCACACAACAACGAACAAAATAAAATAAATTTATATATTTTCTTGATATAGTTTTCCTGGTTATTATCATTTTCATTTTCATAGTTTTGATTAATACTTAAGGAAAAGAATCGAAAATAAAGTATGAGGTATTGCAAAAGTTTGAGTTAGAAGTGTGACTATGATTTTGATTATTATGTCAGGATAAAGTATTTTTTGCCAATGGTTTTGTGGTAAATTATTAAATATAAGAAGGGAATAAATCTTCATTGTTATTATGAGGTAAATATTAATCTAGTGGATTGAATTTATTGTAAATTTTCAATTGTAAATTAATTCCACATATTTTTCAGTATATTAATTAATTACAAATATCTTTATATTTATTAGTTAGGTTATAGAAAATTAAATTTAAATCAATTTTTCAGTAGATATTTATATATATATAAATTAACAATTATTGTCGTTTGTTTTAAAGAAGTTGGTTTTAAGACTTCTTAATACGTTCAATCATAAAACATGTTTTTTTTAGATGTAACTACAGGCAATATTGTTATTTATATTACCTTTGATATTAAAGTTAGCGAAGATTGTAGCTAATAAAGTTTCAAACATTCGGGGACCAAAATTTAGTTCTTAAAACTGTTTCTAACTTTCGAATGTAGTTAGTTTTAAAGATCTAGGACTTCTTTACATTTGGAGAATAAGCAATAACAAGCAGATGTAAGGATAAAATGAATCCTTAAAGAATTGTATACTATATTATAAAAAGTGCCGAAAACGAAACTGTGAAAGCAACTATATATCCGTCAGTGTACTTAATAGATTTAATTTTTAACATCAAGGAACATCACTTTCATAATTATTTAATCTCGATAATTGAAATCCAAAATTGATTATCACAAAATTTCTTTTAATTCTCAATTTTTTTTTTTCAATCCAATTTTACACAATTTTGAAGTTAAATTTTGGTTACGTTTTTATCTTTCAATTTACTTAAAATAAAGTTTTCATTTCATCTAAGTACATAATTCCAATTTTTATACTAAAACTAAAATTAATTTGATAAAATTCACTCAAAAACTTTTCAACTTTTTTTATTATTTCTATGTTAAGTAAAGGATCAAAATTTCTTATATAAATATATATAATATATAGAAAACTTGAAAGGATTTAAAAACTTTTACCATGTGTACAACAATATAAAAAGATAATAATCATAATATTTTATATTAGTAGTGCCACCGAATTAAATGTTGACGACCATGATGATAATGATGATATTCATCTTTGATAAAATAGTTTCAAAATAAAAGATTTTATATATATGTATTTCCCTTTTTTAACCACCTACAACACTAAAAATCAATTCATATAAATATCCTTAATATAAATTTGCTCTTTTCTTTCTTTAACCATAAAAGAAAAATTGGAAAATTGTTAGTAGGAGAGAAGGAATTATAAAGGAAAAATAGTTAAAGGGATATAAAATACAATGAAAATATGAAAAATAAATTATATTATAAGGATTTGAAAAGGATTTCGAAATGCACTCGAAAAGCTTATTACTAAACATTCATCTATAACTGTATATATATATTTATATACCACAAAGAAAGGATTATTATTGTGTTATTAGTTTTTCGCTATGGGAGAATATCCTTATTTTTTTTTTTTGTATAGTAGTTGAATAATCATATTTTGTGTGTCTGCAAAGGATTTATAAATGATTTGATGCTTTTGGGCTATTACATAAATATATATGTTTATATTTATATATAGAGAGAATTATTAGGTATATATAAAGATTGGTTATGTTATTAGAGTTGAAGATTTATATCCTTTTATATCTTTTTTTTTTTTGTATTAAGGATTATTTATTTACAATCATATACAATATATTTATATAGAGTTGAATTTTCCGAAAAAATGAAATATTATTTCATATTATTGATTTGAAATTCAAACGTAGAGAGCAGATATACAGGAATCAGTTAGATGTTTGGTTAGTTTCCACTCGGTATGGTACTCAATGAATTAGTATAATATTTTAACTCAGATCAGGTGTATATGAAGAAAGTCTGTGCAGTTATAAAGATATATAAAATTAGATGAATATTACAATTACAATATGATAAATTTAATTTTAATTTTATATATTTAAAATTAAGGAGTTAAATTGTGTTTTTAAATTATCAAAAATATTGAAAATTTTGTAATTTTCAATTATTACTCAACATGGATTACGATATTTTAGGATGAAAAATGATTTTAGAGTTGAATAATTATTAAAAGAATTTGATTCTAATGAAAATTATCTATCGTCAACGTAGACAGAATGAAATATGTTCCTTTATAAGCCATTGTACTAAAATCTATAAAAAATTAATGTGGTGAATACAAATAATCGAAGAAATATGTAAAAAAATTACTGAAAACACTGAAAAATGTAAAATTACACAAGAAGTTAAGTAGTAAAATTGCACATTTTATTGTTATGTAAACATATTTTTTTTTATATATTTTGTGCCTATTCTTTTTAATTGTACTGAACATTGCATTCATTTCATCACCCAATCTTTTCTGTTCTCTACCAATTTTTTTTGGGCTTTAGATTGCCAATTTGTTGGAAAATTCGTCCATTTTTTGTCTACCATTTTAATTCTTTTTATCGTTGAATTACATCAACTACTTTTGTTTGTTCTCTAATGGTAACACTCGTCTTGTACTTTTCAATCGACTTATCAATTGATCATTCCATTGATTTTAAGCATACTTTTAGTCTTTCCATATTCCTATTTGGTTCTGCAATTCTCTAAATCTATAAATAAACAGAGAAAAAAGATTCAGTTTTTGTTATTTTGGTTTTTCCAAATTTGTGAACTGGAAAGCAATTACTTTTTTGTCTGTTTCAAAACATATAATTACTAAACCAAAGTTCCTTTTCATTCTCTATACCCGGCTTCTAGAAAATTGTCCTGTGTATATCCTGAAATTTTTCATATTTTAATGTTCATTACAATAATGAAAAAAATATAATATTTAAAATGTTGAAAGTAAGGAAAAAGTTCAAGGATAACCAAGTCGACTTTGGTGTTTAAAAATTCAGTAAACATTTGTGTTACTGAAACCATTTGTATATTTATATTAGACATAATATTATAATTTTATATTCAACATTTTAGTTGACTAACTAACTATTTGCAATTTTGGTTATGTTAAAAGTTAACTACCAGCTCAGTGTGAAGTATAATTTTATTTAGTTGAACTGACAAATTTTGATTCAAAATTTTTAGTATATACAGAATTATTTAAAAATATTTCTCCGAAATTATGTTATCAGTCATCGCATGTAATTATGTTGTTATGTTGTTAAACAAATTAAGGTCTTCTCCACTATTACTCAGTTGTAATCGCTTTTATCTTTGATAAAAAGTGCAAGATACTAAAACTAAAGAGGGCAGAAAGACTTCTAAACTGTTCGGAACCAATTTTTTTAATTGTTTTCTGAAAAACTTTATTTAATTACAGGCACATTATAAATTACAGACACAGTAAAGCTGGTGCCAGAAAACGTTCTTGACGTGTTTTACGCCAGGGAAGTGGTCAACTCTTAATCCTTAACTAAACACAATACATCGACACGATACATAGTGTCATCTGTCATATTTTATTATAATTTGATTTCTGAAAATTATTTCACATAGAAATGTAAAGGCTCTTCAGGAACGATTTTCTACTGAACTATTTTGTTAGCGAAGGCATTATTGATTCCATAAGCAGACAATATTTTATTATAGTAACGATGTTTGAAAAGGAATCTCAATAAGCTACTAAATTGTGACTTTAAATTGTCATCTAAACAAATTGTTAAATAGTTCTTAAGGTCCTTAATTTTAAATACGTCCTTTATTCGAAATTTTGATTTTTCTACGTATTTAAAAACAACTTTTTTAGTTTGTACATTTATTTATATCCCACTGTACATTTTATGTAATTTGCAACATTTAATTCCTCTAAGGATATAATTTTCTGTTTTCATTTTTATTTATTTTTTAGTTTGTTCACTTATTTTTTGTATTTTATTTATATATACACTTTTAAAATATGTTTAATGTACGAAACATATGTTTTCTACATATATAAATAATTTTATCAATTGTATATAAGTGATGTCCTTAGAGAGTATATGTATACATGTATTGGTGCAAAACAAATTGAGTTTGGTGTGTGGCTTTTAAGAGTGTGGTTAGTTTTAAAATGGTTTGTGGCTATCCTAATAAAATAAATATAACTATATAAATATTCTCTCTCTATATATATAAATATATTTATTTTACACATAAAACTTCGATACCAATTTTAACCAAAAAGGATATAACGACAAGGATAGTCAGATCAAATCTTTTATATAAACGAAAGTTAGCCAAACAAAAAAAAAGACACGTTAAAAATAAATTTAGAAATGAGAATTTGGAAAATTTGAAGCAAATAATATTTTTCATTTTTGTTAGAATTTTTTATGTTTTTGGTGAAATGGTCACTAATACTTTTTGTTAATTTTCTTCCTCAATTTCTCTGGGTTTGGTATAAGAAGTCTTTTTTTTTTTTTGGTATGGACAGAGAAGAGGAAATTGCAAATTTTATTGCATGAATTGAAAATTTGTAGATTTCATATCGTTAAATGTTATTTATATGGAAAAAGGATATTATTTTAGTTTTGGACAAAATTGTACAGCAAAATATTTTTGAATTGGTTATTAGTTATTACTAAGGGAAAAATTAATTAAAATAAATAAAAAGAGAGAGTGGACCAATAAAATTGTCATATTATAAAATTTAATCGAGGTTTTTGGTAAATATTTAATTTTATTTTCTAATATTTCGTTGAAAAAGCATTAAGGACATTAGAATGAAAAGAAACTTTATAAATTAAAACCAAAAATCCAGTAGATTAGGTAGTACTATTCAACAATTCCTCCGCACAACGAAACGAAATTTGAGATTTTTGGAATATAGAATTAGAATACCAACATTGAAATATTTCATGAATAAGAGAAATTGGGCCATTCATTTCTTTAAATAATTTTTATGTTTTATGTTTAATATACAAAGGTTTTCATTAAATAATTTTTCCTTGATTTTTCCTTCTGTCAGTAATTAAATGTTAATTTGTTGTTAATAAACTTTTTGTTTTGTGACTGATTGATATAAATTGTAACCATATTATCCATAGAAACGTTTAAAATGATACTACATAAGTGTAGGTGTATTTTGGATCAAATCAAATTAAAATTCGCATCATAAAACCAAAAAAATATCAAAGAAAAAATATTTTTTATTGTCAATTTCCAAGAAAAAAATTAAAATTCATTTTTTTTTTTTTCACTTTTATAAATATCCTTAAATTAAATTATAAGAAAATAAAAACCTCAAAAATATAATTTCTAAGAATATTTATAATTATTTACAATCTAGAATATAATTTCCATTTTTTTTTTTTTTTAATTTTTACACAGTTGAAAAAGCCAAGAAAAACAAAAATCCTTAAACATTAAAATTAGGAAAAAAAAAAAATTAAAAGAACGACGACGTTGACGAAGAAAATTAATGATGGTGAAAATTTCGAAAATCTTAACTATATACTCAAAAGCAATTAAACATAAAAATTATATAAAATTATATACGTTTTCCAAGCAAAGCTCCTGCGATACCTTTAACAATATAACAGCGAAAAATAAAAAACATTTGGGTTTAAACCAAAAAAAAAAAAAATTTAAATTTTAAATATCAAAAAAATTCTCTTTCATCTTTTTTAATTAAAAATTTAATCCTACTCCGTTTTTTTTTTCCTCGCGGTATAATAATTTCAGTTCAAAAATTCAGTGAAAAACAATTATAAAAAAAAATGGTATATTTTTATCCTTGGTGATGAGAGACAAACAACGAAAAAAAAAACAAGGAAAAAATGAAAAATACCAAAAAAAAAAACATAATTTTTTTTTTGTGTGATCCTTTTTTTATTTTGTTACATTTTAATTTTTTTTTTCCTTTATTTTTATTTTTTGCTCGCTGAAAAGGACACCAAAATATATGAAATACATATACACTCACAGAAACAAAAGTTTACAACCCTTGATTAAATCCGCTTAAAAATCCAACCAAAAAAAAAAAACAATGATTATCAGAAAAAAGAAAAAACGAAAGAAAGAAAAACAAAAAAGAAAATATTCGCACAAATCCCACAGAAAGATTAATAACAACAAAAATTGACATACCATGAAACTTCAGTGAATTTTTTTACGTCAGTCTCCCGAACTCCTCGTTTCTGGCTAATTAATAAAATGACATAATAAACACAACAAAAAAAATGAAATTATCCACCATTGATTAAGACGAAAATAAACATTTTTTATCCTCCGTTTTTTTGTAATTACTCCCGCTTCATCATAATCTATACCAGGACCAGGACCACCCTCGTTTTTTTTTTTGTAGTACAATATGATTTTCCTAAAAAACCATAAAAACACTTTAACCGTGTTATAGGAGTATACACGTTTTATATTTTTGGGAGCGGGGGCGGTTGGAGGATTTATTTGAAAGTTTCATACATTCGTTTTGAGAAAATTGCATGACATATTTATATACATAATGAATACAAGGATATTCGTAAAAAAAAAAATATTTATTTTAAGCCGCCTGCCAAAAATGTAGTATGTGTATGACATTACCATTTGAACAAAATCCGGACTAGCTATACACATATAATTTTTGTCATGTTTACCGCACTTTTGATCTCCAAAACATTCACCCTTTTTTATTATTATTATTCCAAAAAAAAAACACCATGATTTTAATTTTTTTTTTTGCCATGGTCTTTGCGATAATAGCACTTTGAATACTAAAATATTCCCTAAAGGATAATGTACGTATATGTGTGTTGTATGTGTAATAAAAATTTACAAAAACACAGTCAACAGACTAAAACAAATTCAACAGTCCCTGAACGATAAACTCTTATATAAATATATATACATATATATTATGTCCAGTCCACCATGTCCTTTTTTTCCGTTTAGGATCTCCTCAAAAAAATTTAACTGTCGTACTGTCTTGCTCTGTTTACCTTTATCACAATGACGATATATAGTAAAACAGGGATGGAAACCGGTTTCGAACCGAACCAAAAAACCATCCGAACCAGCAACATTTTTAGAAACCGAAACCAAAACCAGAACCATTATTAATTTTTTTTCGAAACCGAAACCAAAACCAGAACCATTATTATTTTTTTTCGAAATCGAAGCCGGCGGAGCCTCTTCTAAAATTTTCCACCAGATCTAGTTCAACTTCTCAATAACTTAAAACTTCAACTGCATGCAATCTTAAAAGTGTTGCAGCTTTCTTTGTCATGTTCACACTTCAACTCTATATTATTTTATTTTTAGTTTTTTGAAAATGAATTTGTTAATTTTATTTACTTATATACTTAAAAAAATTTAGTTGAAATTTTGTATTAGTTTTTTTTTTTTTTCAAATAAAGAGTTATGTTGAAATAATTTTGATTCATTGCTTTGAGACAAAAATATGAAGTTTTGGAAAATTTTGTTATCTGAACCACCAAATATGAACCAAAACCTGGTTTTTTGAAATACTAGAAACCAGAACCGAACCGAAACCATTTTCATAAAAGAGCAAAAACCAAAACCAGAACCAAAAACCATTTTGATTTTTTTGGAAAACCATTGAACCGAACCAACATGTTTTTTTCAATGGTTTCCATCCCTGTAGTAAAATATATTTTCCTAAATAAAATATTCAGGTATACACTTGGATAAATACAATTTCAGGATAATGATAATCATAACAGAGGTGGGTTAAAGGGAATCCAATTAATGAAGGTTATTATATGGGTGGTAGTATTTTTAATGAAAATAAAAAAAGTTTTTATTTTTGTATTTTTTTTTTTGAAATAGGAGGAATGAATTTTATAATGAAATTACTTACACTCCTGTTCATCGTCATTTATCAAAGCATACCAGAAAAAAAAACCAGTAATTTTTTTCCCCTATTTACCTCCCTTTAACAAGAAATTAAATGGTAAATAAAAGACCATGGATGGTGGGGTGGATCGTTGGTGGATGGGTTGATATAGTCTAAATGAAAATTTGAATGCCTAAAGAGTCATAAAGTATACGTGTACGTATCGTAGAATATTCGTTTCTTGTTGGCTGAGAAAATAATTTTATTCTTTGTGTGTAATATAACAGACGGTGGCGGTCGGATGGATGTAAAAGGTATAAAGAAACAAATTTACATAAATAATTTTGCCCTGGATTAATTATGAAAGGAGAAAATTATCATTATAGTTTTTGGCTTTTTGAAAATTATGATGATGTTTATACATTGTGTTTTGATATATATATATATTAGGGGTCTGTGGTTTTTCTGTTTTTAGATAGTGTTGTATATGATTAGGTTATGGTCGGGAAGTGATTGTATAAATAATGGATTCACCTTTAATATTTTTAAATATAATTATTAACTATAACTTAACTTTTATTGTATATAATTTATAGAAGACGGTAATAAATCAACAAATAAATAAAAGTTATTTGGATAATTTTTTAGACGAACGTGTGGTTAAGTTTGTTTTGGAAATTATAGGAAAGATTTTACATGGCCACAGAAAAAATGTTACATAAAATGTAGAACGTTTTATATACATAAAAGGAAATTTTTATTACGTTGTATCTATACCCAAGACTTTGCGAACATTGAAAAACAAGCTAATAAGACTATTTATTGTTATATGGAAGCACCATTTGTTATTCATATTTGTAGAGGCGCGTAAATAAATATAAGATGATCGTACATTTTCTGTATTATGGTTTGTTAGAAAGCATATGGATTTACTTTTCCTCAACAAACTGAAGCCTTATTAAATGGCCCGTTGTACTCTCCAGTACAACTACATTTTTCACCATTGTAGCATGTTGAACCACTCTACTTCTATAATGAAATTAATCTATTTAACTGGATTTATTCCGCCAGTTTCATTCAATATGTCCATGTAGTTGTCGAGGTTGCACAATAGAGGCTCCACTGACTTCTCATTCTACTCACATCCTAATGATGCCTAATGCACTTCAGTTTAACTATATTAATTGTTATTTCCTGAGCGAGAAACCAGTAAAACACTCAGAAACCTCCGCTTTCTCTAGCAAACTTCAGAAAAAATAAGAAATTCCCTAGTGACACAGCTGATTTTATGTTAGTACATAATTAAGGACTAATTTGTTCTTGCGTATACCTCTATCCTATCCATTCATCCATATATGCATGTAAAATATTTAGCTGGCGTTTACTCTTTAATAACATATTCTTGTTCCACTCTAAAATTTTCACCCCTAATTTTCCATAATAAATTCGGCGTCATCTATAATTTTTTATATTTATTTAGGTTTGTTTGAATATTAATTTTCTGTTTATATATATTTATTTTTTTATGAATTCCTTCCTGAAACATTTAATTATACATTGTTTATATAAATATTATTTGCTCTTTTTGGAACTGACGACTTTACTTTAACAACGAAATTATATATTGAATTTGACCTCTTTTGTAATTACGAATATTGTACAATGACAAATCAACTCATTTTATTGACTGTCTGGTTTCATTCTTTGTGGTTTATGGTATTAAAATGTGTTCTTTTTTCACCCTTTAAAATTGAAGAAACTTAAACGAAATATATAGAAAACAAAATCTTTGTTGTATAATCATGAAATATACACAACTATACGAATGTAAATTATGAAAAAAATAAACATAAAATTCTTGAATATTTAAAGTTAAATGTACAGAGGCAGACACACTTAGTAAATTATTATTTAAAATTGTGATAAAGTTATTCTGGTTTTATTTAATAAGGGTAGAAGGAATTGAAGGATATAATAATTTTAGGGAATTTTCTTTATATATACATTTAGAGAAGACAACAAACAATACTTTTACCAAAAAGTTGACTTATTATAATTTCGAAATTGTTGTTATCATAAAATTGTATCTTCCATAGTAAATTAAAGAAAAGAGACTGAGATTTTTAAGGTATAATTAATTTAAATTATTACAGAATGATGAGTAAAGATTTTGATATTTTAATGTACGGATTGTATGCCATCTGTGATATATAATTAAATAGTTGGAACTTAATCAAGAAAATATCAGTTAGATGTCAGTTCTTTGCAGGATCGATTTCATATCCATCCATTAAAAACTCTAACGATACTAGAAAATTGAACAAATCTTTTACAGTGATCATTATTTACAATTATGAAAATAGCACAATATATCAGAATTAGTTCTGATCATTTGAAAAATTTCCTTCATTTCACTTTCGATTCACTAGATAATTGGAATCAAGTTGGCGAGAAAAGTTATTGCCTTTTTATTACTCCTTCAGAATCAGCTATTGCAGGATGAGGTTATCATTTTATAATTATTTAATTAAAATCAGCACTGACATATGGAAGTGAAACCTATGGTTAATTTCAATAACATCATACAGAAATTATAGGTATTCATCAACAAATGACTCTTGTCCCAAGAACACATGGACACAATCGGTAATCCTAGAACTAAAAAAGACAATCTCACATGAAATAGTGTACAGCAATTAATCGGCTGGGATGACGAAACTAAATGGATTTTTCTGCTTTGTAAAATATGTGTTAGCGCCGGCTTTCTTACAACGAATTAATGATATATATATACGTTTTTTGAGATAAAGAACCAATTGCAGATTTGATGAGAAAGGGGGCAATCATTTCAGACATTGAACATTAAAATTTATTAACTTTCCGCACAAACTTGTTTGCTGCCTCTACATATACCATAAAATAAATTTTATTGTAAAATGGGAAGAAAAATGGTAACAACGCCATCTGTGAATGAATATTTAGGTATTAACAATACAGAAGTTAATTAAATGGTCTATCTATTTTTTAATTGTACGAAGTTGTACTTACTGATATTATTATTGGGTTATTCTCTAATCAAAGGCATTTATTATGTGTTACAAATGTTTTTAACAACAGTGCCATCTGATAAATATCTAAAAATATAAAATTTTAAATTTTTAATGGATTTTACATGTACAATATTAAATATTTATAAATTTTTCAAAGAATCCCCACAAAATCATTATAATACCAAATTTGTTCACAGTTCATCTTTATCTCAAATGATTTGTTATAAATGTTTCCATATAAAAATCGAAATAAAAATCTGCTTTCCCATTTGATAAACTTTTAGCAATTATTTATATTGTCAGAAATCATATACAACAAATAACGCGAATCATAAATCTTCCAAAAATATACACGAAATTTTTTGTAAATTATAAACACCCTGAAAAATTGATATTACCATCATCTCTAGAGAGTTCATATTATATTTTGTAGGTATATAATTTAAATTTACCAATTATAAATCCAAACTTTTTGAAGAGAATCAAAAACCCCAAATTATAACTTAAAATTTTGAATTTTTTTGACTATTTATGTCTATTACAAATATTGGAATTCATATTCATCCCTTTTTTGTCTAGAACGTGGGGTAGGGACTAACACCACAATAAAACTTTAGTATTTTATATAGAAATGAAACCAATAAATGAATTTATTTTTAATTTAAAATAATCATTTTAAAAGAGAATATAAATATTATAAAACCCCTCAAGGATCCAAAGGATATTAAAATTATACTAGAATATTTGGATAAATAATTGTGTTAGCGGAGAGTGATTAGCAAGCCCGAAATATGTATTTAAGTTAAAAAAAGGGTGTTCGAATGTAACTTAACGTACTTCAAAAAAAAATTATTGTTTTGTCGTTTTATTACAACAATAACAACAAAAATACACACCACCATACGAAAATTTTTGAATTTGAAAAACCTCTAACTCGAAAGTTCAAACCCGAATATTACGTGGTGGTGTATTAGCGACAAAGTTGATGATAGAAAATTTTCACTTTAGTAAAAAATTTTGAATCCGTTTTTCATGGTTTTATACATTTTACAACACAGATAATAAAATTATGCGAAGCGAAGGAAGAGTGGAAAAGTTAATGGCAAAAGTTTTACTTTTATTCAGTTTTTATATTTTAGTTGGGGGGATGGTAAATGTTTTTTTTTTTTTTTTTTGGTTATAAAAACTTGTGTGTAAATTGAATTTAATTGATTACATAAAACTTTTCTTTGGATTGGAGCGCGTTAAGTTTCCACTAAAAATATTTGTTTTTAGGTGTAAGAAAAAGACACAATTAAGTTTTATGCACGAATTGATTTCAACATTTTTTTTTATATTTTGTTAGATGGGAGAATTTGATAGAGACTTGTAAAATATTTGGTATATTTATTCAATTATTTATATTTTATTGTATTGAGGGTAGAATGATTATTTTTTTCGAAAGTTTTGCTTAAATTTACAATTTTAAAGATTATTTATTTGGTATTGTTAAATTGTTAGTCATAAATAAAATTGTGATAATTTGAAAATGAAATTTAGTAGTAGTGACATCTAGTATAGGTTAGGTTATTTTTAATGTAACAGACAGTCTTTGGCTGTGATATCCCTTCTAATTTTTCGTCAATGACCATGTTTGTATATTATTGCTGAAACAACAGCTGCTTTAGTAATAGCCGCCAGTTTTCTAAAGGAGTGACAAGATAATCTTCGAGATGTTCCATTGTTTTGTCTTCGTGTTGACAATACCTAAACAGCTGATCCGCTTACAGTTGAATTGTGTGTAGTTGCTTTTTTATGTTACGGTGACCTGTAAGGAAGATTCGAGTGTTTTGCTTTACATCTTCTAGTGTAATTCTTGAGATTGTGCAGTTTTCTTCTTATGTAGCGTTTTGAAGTTGCAGTTTGAAACACTACCGAATTGTAAATAAAAAGTATATTAAAATTATTTATATTTGTATCTTTTTTATCCTTGAATTTGATGTATTGCAAATGGGAAGTATATAAAATATTAAAAACTAAGTGTAAAATTTATAACATTTTGATATGTAAAATTTTGTTTATTTCTAGTAAGCTTAATAAATAATTTTGTAAATTTTCTGGTTCTGTGAACTACTGAGTAAAAGTTGAATTTTGAAAACAATATAACGACCAAAAGTAAATTTAAAAAAAAAATTAAACATATAATTTTAATCCTTTATCTCATTTACTATACAACTCTTTGTATGCATCTCATTTTTGGTTCACTTATTATACACTACAGACACCATAACATGATACAAATCTTTATCAAAATTTAATTTACAAAATAAAATTGCTTCTCCATTTTATAGTTTATGAGAAGCACAACAATGTCGACATATACTCCAGAAAATTTCATGTTTATCCATAAAAAACTATAGTTAGTACATATATAATAAAAAAAACTACTATCGCAGAGAAAATGTGTTTAGAATAATTTACCACCAGGACGATTATCATCATCACAAAAAATAAAAATTATATCTATATGTATATATAACACAGCCTGAAATCAAATGAAATTGGATAACGTGAAGTTTTGTTCTTCTTCGGGAATGAAATGTGGATATTGAAATTCAAAAATGTTTGGACACAGAACATAATTTCTAAATAAATATAAATAAATATATAGAACTCTTGGTAAAAAGGATAACAAAAACATATAAAGAATGTGGTTTGTTATTTCAAAAGTTGTTTTCTTTCAGTTTCACAACTTTATATACCAGTCATTTTTGGTATTCAGGATCCTTGTCCCAAGTTGCACACAAATAAAAAAAAAATAAAAAAATATTGGTAACATTCAGAAAATCAACAACAGCAATATTGAAAATATTTGTATTTATAGTTTCACTGGTAGCTTGTTCTCTAGTTTCATCCTTAAATATGGTTCGGATTTTATTTATATAATTTTCATTTTCTGTATATATTTATATTTGGGTCCTGTTTGTTGTTATTCGACTCTTTTTCTGTTTATCTATTCGAAGACCAAGTTAATTGTGCATACAAAACAAGGATAACATTTTTCTAGAAAATATATTTTGCTATTCATACAAGGATACTATTCGTATGTATATCGAAATACAAGGATTTTATTATTTTGTGTATATATGATGAAAAAATATTCGTATTCTGTATGTGGATGATGATGATTATTAGTATTTAAACATTTTTATATTGATATGAAAATTTTGGGAAGTGAATTAAGGCTGGGAATGCCAAAAGGTCAAAAATATTAAATAATTTGATATTGAAGTTTCAGGTTTGCAAAATGCATTAAAGTCTTTTAAAATTTTGAAGAGTTGTTGGATATTTTTCGGTTACTTAAATTTGTATTTAGTGTATTTAAATATATTTCACTTAAAAAGTGGATTAATCCTTTTTAATATTTGTATATATCCAAAAGCGACTTATACGTGCCCTACGTACCAATAACGTTTACAACTCCGGAATCATAAAATACTATTTTTATATAATCCAAAATAAGAAAAATTCCCGGGATTTAAGCGGAATTGAAAAAGAGTTACTTCATTCAGTGGAAGTAATTAGTTTCCGTGTTAGTAATTATTGGTATGTATTTTAAAAATTAAGTATGGTTTGTCTCAGCTAATTCCTGAAATAATTTTAATATAACTTACGAAAAATGGAATTACTTTTGCAAACTATGGTCACTAATTGTATTTTTCCTAATTTCACCTAACAATTTTCTATTTTATATTGGAAGAAAATTTGTATTGCCCAACCCGATGATCTTCCTAGCAAAACTGTTCAGTCTGCTAATTACCTATTTAAATATTTTAGTTTAATCAAATTATATTTTTATTACATATTCTACTGTTTCTCTTTAATTATATAAATTAAATTAAATATAAAATAATTAATTTTTATTTTCTTTATATTTTTTTCAGTATTATGAAATGTCATATGGCCTTAATGTAGAAATGCATAAACAGGTAAGTTATTATTTTAGTAATTAAAATCAATTAGTTTTACAAAATTAATCGGAATCTTTATTAATTTTTTTTTTAAATATAATTACAAAATTTAGAATTAATTGATTTTTATATTAATTAACAAATTAATTATAATTATATTCAAAATATTTATTGCTTGATAATATATTTAAAGAAAACTTTGATGAAATTAGTTAATTCTTTTTTGTAAAATATATGGATAAAATTTCAAAAAGAAGGTTAATGGAGGAAAAAACCAAATGGAAATATTCACTAATTACTTTAATTGTAAAACAAGGAATTTATGAAGAATTAAATATTCGACATTAAATTTAAATTAATGATTTATTGATTGTAAAAATAAGTTCAAACAAAAAATTCTTCTATTATAATTTTGTAATTGAATCGCCATTTTGAAAAGATTTAGTAGAAACACCATTAAGTTATATTAAGGAACTTAATTCTTAATTATTATTTTGAAACATGAAAAAAGCTATTTAAATTTTCAATTTCGTAAAATGAGGAAGGAAATAAATAATACCAAGTAATACAAATTACAAATATATTTCTATAACTTTGTAAAACAATAAAGAAGGAAATATTTCTTAAACATTAATTTGATTTTCTTTTCAAATACGTTTTTGTATTTTATTACTTACTAATAATTATAATGGTAGCCACAATTTTTCATTTAATTTTTTGTAATTCTTCTTTATTGTTTTCTTTTCACAATTTTCTAATTCTTCTCTACAGTTCAAGTAAACCTACAAGTATAAATTCGGTAGTTGTTGAAAACTTATAATTAAAAAAATATTATCCATAATTATCAAATTATAATTATTTACAAAATTAAGCCTGGGCTACAATGTATCGATCAGTTCAGTATCGATTCGTTCAGTAAAATTCATATTTTTCGTCTTCTTATATTTTGTATTGAAAATCGCTTTAGTGGATATCGATAGAGTTTGGAATTATTGAACTTTTACGAATCCAAAGTGAAGTAAATGTCAAAAGGAATATGTGAGGAAAGTTTTATAGAAATAATTAAAAATTATCTTGAATTATTTAATAAACAGAATTAAAATTACATGAACACCAGAAAAAAAGAAAGAGGAAAACAAAACTTTAATTTAATCGATTGCAATCAATAACTTTGTTTTCAGTCTACTCAACCAGTCAATTGGCTACTGTACGAATCAATTCGAAAGTGAACTAATCGATACATTGTATCCAAATCTTAATTGTTATAATTTTTAAAAATTTCAATTGGAAAATTATAAATAATTATCCCAAAATATTTTTTATTAAATTTGTTAAAATTGTTTCTAATTCAATATTCATAAATTTCTTGAAAATCGTTTTAGTCGTTCTCGTTTTTTATTACTATTAACAAAAACAATAACAGAAAAATAAAACCTCCCAAAAGTAATAAATTAAAATGTTGTACATAAAACGAAAAAGGAAATATTTAATCTGGTCACAAAGTTTAGGTCAAAAGTTACAAGTTACAATAATAATATTTTATATATACCAACCCTAACCACAAAATTTCTCTTAATTTTCACCGTACGCTGCCTTCTTGGTTTTCGGTTGTAGATTTTCTTTATATCATTTCAATTTACTCTGCGTTAGTCTGTCTAATTTTCCACTTAACTAAATATTTATTATTCTGTGAAGGATTTTTTTTTTTGTTATTTGATTTTATATATAAATATATATGTATATAGATAAAAATTTGAATTTTCTTTTTATCCTTTTTAAATTTCTCTTTATTTACAATATTATCACCTGCTCTTTGTGTTTATGACTGAGAGAATGATTGGAAAATTGTTATATTTCTCTTAATTTTTTTGGAATTATATTCTTCATCTCTATATAATTTAGTTCAGTTTAATAACTCTATTTCTTCCTTAAATATTTCTTAGTATTGGTAACATAATATAAAATTTAGTAATATAGACGACAGTACGCAGGATATTTACCAATTTTCTCAGGATTAAATACTGATGAAAAACAAGTAAATTTTCCCCATTATTGTATACTAATCTCTCCTCTCACTTTATCTATACATGTGTAAAACATTTTTAAAAAAGAATTAAATTGTTATCCTTTTTATAGTATACAAACCTCTATACTCTTTTACAAGTTCCATAACAGCAGTGGAAATAAGAAATTATGAAAAACTAAATCATGTGGAAATATTTTCACTTATATATTGACATTTTTGAACCAGAAAGAGTAGGAATTTATTAACAACTGTAAGGATATAGCACCAAGAATGAATTTTCATGGTAATTTATATTCAAAATGATAAGGATTTTTCTTGTTTTTGTCCTATAATCAAAATAATTATACCCTTAAAATCAGTAAATTGGATATATTTTATTTAAAAATTTAGCAAAATGATTTTAAGGATTTTTACCATAGTCCTTATACAATATTTAAAAAAAAAAAAATACGACAAGTATAATTATAAATTACAACATAAAATATATGTATAATTACATTTGTTAAACGAAATATAATTTCTATTTTCCCTCTGGCAACCGACAATAATTTCTCATTATAATTCAATTTTCCGCATCTATCATACATACCAAAAAAATTCTAAATGTGGTATTAGAGTCAATACGATATCAGAGCATCATCATTGCCTAACTAGACATAATGGTGAAGCTAAGCAAATTATTATATATAGTTTTATTCACATCACTTTTCACATCAATTTTAAACCATGTATATTCAAAGAATTGATAAAATGATTTGAAAATTAAATTTAATTTATAGAAGGATGAATACGATATTATGAATTCTATTATCTGTAACGTATTAAATTTCGAACGACGACCGTCACTATTCGTGGATAATGTGTTTAATTAACAAAATGTAGGCTTTTATAATAGTATTTCTATTTACAAAAAGATGTGCCATATGAAGATGAGAGTTTGATGGAGTGATGAACATGATAATATAATATCATCGATAACGTTTGCGAATTTGATTAAATTTATTATTGCATATAATGCATATAATTCAAATCGTATGGTTTCTATTTTATGATTTATACATTTAAATGTAACTTTGATGTATATTTGAAAAGTGTAAATGGTTTTAGGCATTACAACTTGTACTTTTAATAATTCTCTGATGATATTTGTTAAAAAAAAAAACCGCATCAAACTAATATTATATTACCATTTATTTAACGAAATATTATCAATCATAAAACATGTATATAAATTAAATGTTCAATTCTATAAAGATCAATCGACATTTGTACATATATATATTAGAATGCGGTTTCAAATTGTATTTTACATTATTTCCACCAGTCCAACGGTTTGAATGATTTCTATATAAAAATTGTCGTTCATTTTATATCCTTATAATATAAAAAAATCATGATTTTCATTTCTAAGATTTCCATACCGAGATAATCTGGCCGCTCCTAAAAATTTTAAGGGATGAAGAAAATAAGTGGACTTTTAAGTTATGTATCTAGGATTTAAATCATGGGCTATTGGAAATTTATAAATAAGAAAATGTATAATCTTCTAAACTACTTCAGTTTACTTCGAATTTTGACACTTATTTGTAAATTTTGAATTATTTTGGTGACCATAAACTAAGCCAAATGTGGTAACTAATTCGTAGCCTTTCTATAAAGGATGAACAACCAATTGATTTTTACGGTTAACTTTAGCGTTTTGCTATAAATTCTTTGCTATGAGATATGATAAAATAACTTTTTGTGTTGTTTAGGTATTTTCTTTGGAAAGGACGATTTAATTATGCTCTATAAGAAAATCAAACCGTAAACGAAGTTTAGACAAAATCAATTCTTCATACAAGTCTTAGTTTTCGACCACTCTGGTGATACGAAAGCGAACCGTAAACGTAAATGTTCGAATAATATGTGTAAAAAAAACCACCTATATAACAATTAGATCACAATTAACGAAACGAGAAATGGTTCATATTCGAAACTCGTTTTTTATAGTAGGAAATTAAAACATATTTTATGTGATATTGGTAAAAATGCGATTCGTTTTCAATTTAAGGAGTTATACATTTTGTTTTTGATTAAAATTACGTTATTAATATACGGTAACTTCGGTTTAAAAAGTTGCCAATTATTTTAAAAAAATTGGACAAAATATTCAATATTTTAAAAATCATACCCGTGTAGTCCGACAATTCATAATGTATACTTGATTCATATATATTTCAAGGACTTTACTATTTCACAATATACAAAAACTATACACAGAGAGAAGTTAGAAAATTTTACTTGATTATTATCCTTATCGTTTTATGTAAAATAATGTAACTAATTTTCCATATATAGACATGAATTTTACCATTTATAATTTATACTTTGTGATAAAATTTTCAATCGTATTTTGAATTGCGTTACGATGTCATCGTCCATATGCTATATATATATATGTATTGAAATTTAGAATACACACTGGAGAAGCCTCCTCACTTCAAAAACTTCATATAGTATAATTTTTAATTTTATATTTTATAGTGCAGAAATATGACACCATTATTTCTCTTGTACATATCCGAATTTTATATAGAAATTACAACAGGAAAAATTGATGAAAATTGAACAACATTTTGTGGTCTGCTGATATAGCAATAACAACAAAATATAAAATTATTATTCGTATAAGAGTTCTAATTTTTATCTATATATATAAATATTTTATGAACTATAATTTATAGTGGTACCATCATTATAACAATCTAGATTGGGCTAAAGAGGATGTGGTATTTCATTCTGTAATATGTAAATTTTTACTATATTCACGAATATAGAACTGATCTCAGGAAATAATTTTTGAAATGTCCATATCGAAATCATATTTAATATATATTTGATTTGGTTCAAAAAAAAAAAATGGGAGAAAAAAAGGATTGGGAAATTGGTATTGTAGCGTATATATAACGAGATGTGATTTTATGTACGATTTTTATTTATTCATATGTTAATTGGAAAACTTCTTGTTAGTATTGACGTCTCTGTTTTGTATAGATTGGTGTAATGACCACAAAAATACTGTATATCGTCTGTACAAAAATATTAGCCTAATTGGCATCGATTATATTTTCTTTTTATTATATATTTGATTTTACTCGTAATTTCATGTCATTCATTCCGCAATGCAATGACAAAATTATCGAAATTTGAAGAAATTACAAGATCGGTCTTGTAAATACCTTAATGCCAACTCAGAGTTAATTATCTATGAAAATGTTCTCGTTTTGGCACTACAATAACCTAATTTATAATCAAGGAATTAATTGAATTCATAATCAGGATCAGGATATCTTAGTTTTGTTCAACAACTCACATTTTACAAGGACTAAAAGCATGGGGTTAATCTAATGAATTCATTTTCATTGATAACTCAATTCTGAGTTGGTTAAGAAATTTACTAGTACTTCGACCGATCTTGTAATTTCGAAAATTTAGTAATTGCTTCAAATTTGGAAAAATCGTTTATAGTGTTCGGTCAGCACCTTTCTCAGTATAAAGATGGTTTAACTTTTCATTTACATATCAAAAAATAT
Source organism: Rhamphomyia laevipes (assembly GCA_963920725.1). Lineage (NCBI taxonomy): Eukaryota > Metazoa > Arthropoda > Insecta > Diptera > Empididae > Rhamphomyia > Rhamphomyia laevipes. The sequence continues at coordinate 55,231,244 of OY987257.1, forward strand.
GAAGGATTGATTGACGAAACCTTCAAAGAATATGAAGGTTTTGCAAAACAAAAAGTAAATGTTTCAAAATTCTCTTCAGTATAATTCTTATTCTTATTTTATAAAGGATATTTGAAATCATATTTTTGAGATTTGTACCTAGTAAACCTAATAAAAGTTATTTGATATAGCATCGTTCCACAAATGACACAAATTTATTGTATTCATTTTAATATTCCTCTGTAAACATTTCTATTTCTACATATATATAAAATTATCTATGTATCAATATTTTATTTCTTTATATGCAATCGGCATTATTTTATATAGATAATCGCCATAGTTTCACTACAAAATATTGTCTGATGAAAATAATTCCTTTTAGCCTTTTATTAGTGCTTTTAAAATTTTTGTATTTCATTTTTATACAAAACCAAAAATGGAAAAGTATCCTTTTATACTATGTATATTCATTTAGAATTTAGATGAAAGGTAACATAAAAAAAATCCTTTTTATATCATACAACAATTATTTACTGTCGATATTCACCAAATAGAAATTTGAATCTTTAGTTATATAGTTAAAAACAATCAATATTTGGTGTGGTTTTTGCATTTGCAATGTATAATTATATACATAAAAAAAAAAGATTATTGAACAGAATTCAAAAAAGGATGAAAATTGTATTTAGTATACACAAAGATTTTCTACAAATTTTCCATTTATGTAAAAATCAATATTTGCTGTGATAGTTTTTATTAGTTTACTTGTAGTTTTAGAAATTTTTGTATACTAACACAAAATGGTTTAATGTTTAACTTAGTCTGGCTGTCCACCCGTCCGTTTATTCTTTACTAGCATCTTTTATTCATACAAATGCCATTTGAAAGCTAAAACAGCTTTGGTTAAAACTTGTTAGTTTATCATCATTAATCGCCGTAGTTTATAAAACTAGCTCAAAAATTGAATAATTATACAATTTACAATCCAATTTGGTTACTTAAGATGTCACAAGTTATAATAATTGAAATACTATACTCTGAACCCATTAAAAAAATTTGATTTCATGTTAAATATTTAATGGTACTAGTATAAAACTGCCCGGTTTAGAGATAGACTCTCACATTTCTGTACCTTATCCATTAAGGTAAACCAAATAAAATAGTTAGGTAATAAAGGATGATATTTTCATTGAATTGTGGAATTAAAATTGAATATTTTTATTTGTATTTTGTGGTGTATAAGTGGACAAAGGTAAATATAATATAAAAGGATATTTTCTATTTGCCTTTTAGTAAATGTAAATTTAATAATTTTTTTTTTTTGGGGAGATTATTGGTTAAATGATATTTAAGGTAAATTATAGTTAATAAATAATTGGATTTGAAATTGAATTCTGTGTTTTATTATTTGTCGATATTTTATTAAAACTTTTGCATTTGTTTTCTTTATTACTATATGGTGTATCTATACTTTTGTAGTACCCAATATATTTCATAAATAATTTAATTATGTACTGGAAGTAATTTTCGTTGAATCGTAATGGTGATGTCTCCAGTTTTCTTTAAGTTGAAAATACAGACATAATAACAATTATTTAGTTAGATAAAGGAATGTCACCTAGTTTTATTAAGTGATACCAAACATTTTGTCACTATTCGTATCCGTGTAGTCTAAAAAACAATAATTTACAGCATCATAATAAGGCATAAGTATTTGTGGATACTGCGATGTGTGAGATGATGAAAAATATGCAATTAAGAATTTCTTAGTGAGGTACAAAAGCAGAAACTCTGCAATGAATTCAAAGATTGGCTAAAAGAAGTTTATGAATCTGTTAAATTACATTTTTTCCATTAAATAACGCTGATCATTATCATATTTTTCAGTTAGCTGTTGACAGTTTTTGTATTGAATCCTCCTCTTCAAGATTATAAAGTTTTATATTTCTCAAGTTGTCTTTTAGTGCGACAAAATGTCTAGTTCTAGTATGACTATTATTAATAACTTTATTTACCTACTAAATTGAAGCCCATATATAATTTTATTTTATGTTTTCTAACAATTTTACAAACTTTTAAAACGCTTATAAAAAAGTAAATAAATATGAATATTTTCTAATAAATCAAAATATTTATATATGAATTTTTTAATTGAAATTAAATCATCTTCAATTTTTTTTTTATTTTAATTTACAGACAGAAATAGCAAAACGCTTAAATGCTCTCATAAATCAATTACTACCATTTTTGGCAGCCGAACATCAACAGCAAGTATTGCAGGCAGTCGAACGTGCCAAACAAGTAACAATGCCAGAATTAAATGCTATAATTGGGGTAAGTTTTAAAATACCATATAACATAATTCATAAAATCTATATAAAAATGAAAATATTTTTTTTTTTTTTTTATAATTTAAGTTAATTTTAAAAACTGCAGAAAAACTACATTTTTTTTTTCAAAAAAAAAAAAAAAAATATTTTTTTCTATTTATTTTATATCCTTGATAATTCTTAAAGGTCGTTTACATTTTGGTAAAAAAAAAATCAATTAAATTTTTTCTTATATACGTATCGAAATGATATATATTTTTATGGTTATTTGGTAATTGTATACCGAAAGTGTTATTGGTTAAATGCCAACATTTAAATAAAAAATTATTAGTGCTCTGTTGAATATGTGCTGATAAGTTCACAAAAATAAGAATTTACCAAAAATGGAAATTGTCAAAATGTAAACGAAATTTGAAAAATAAAAAAATTATATAAATAAAATTTCAACACATTTGTTATCATTTTGTACAATTATAATAGCAATTAGGATTATTTATTTATATTTATATTTAATTTTTTTTATATATTTTTTTTTTACCAATATTTCTTTATTTATTTATTTTTTATTAGTAAATTATTTTCTTTATATTTTCATCTTTTTGTTTGTTTGAGTGAGAATGCATTTAAAAAAAACATTCAAATTTATTGGATTTTTGTAGAGCTAATTGGAAAATCTTTATATATTTTTTTTAATAAAATTTTGTAATATTTAATTTTCAATTTATTGTATTTATATTTTCACTATTGAATAATTCGATATTTTATATCTATTTGATTTTGAACATATTGAGAATACTGTAATGTAAAGATAAAAATGACAGATAATAAAATGACAACACACGAAATTATATTAGGTCGAGTTTAACGAAAAATGTCAGAACTTAATATTGGAAGAAAGACAACGAAAATTATAAATAGAAATTAGTTTTCTTTAAGATTATAATTTAAAAAGCTTAGGGATAGCTAGCTATGATGAGTATATCCAAATAATAACAACTTTAGGCTACTCTAGATCAGTTTTATATAATTAAAGTACACACTACTTCCATCTAATGTCCCAGCAACATAATTGTCCTTAAAAATAAATATATATTACGTTTTTTATATGACATGATACTTTCCTTAAATGGTTTAAAATGTCAAAAAGAAAATTTCATTTTAGTTTTCAAGTTTTACAATTCAAGAATTTACTATTTTATTTGAAAATTCTATACTTGATTACGGTATTGATTATTTGTCAAAAAATTGTCGAAAATATCAAATATCAAAACTGCCAAAATTTTGATAAATAGTGTAGTACACACCGATTTCATTACTGAATACTTATTCCTCTTTAAAACTGATTCTAATGTAAAACTTAAAACTGAAACAATTTTCAAATTTAACAGGTTCATATCAAATTTTTAATCTACAGTATGTTAAGATAATTAAATCTAATTTTATTATACAAACTATTTTACATGCCCCTATAGTCTATCTAGATCTAGACCTAAAGTATTAATACGTCTAAATTTTAGGTCTAATTTATTCAAAATGTGAATTTTATCTTCTGTCACAATTAGCCATTATGACATGACAGCTCTGGGTTAGCATTCTGAAGTAATTTACCATGTAACTATTATTAAATATTGATTCAAATTAATATGGCATCGAATTAATATACCTTTATTTTATAGTATGTTTTGTAAATATTGGCTAGATTTTACATATTTAAATGACAGTGACTGAATTCTGAAATTAACATTAAAAAAAAAGAAATATTTTGTTTTTAATATTACCACTCAAACAAGTTCGACACGACTGACAACGGAAACGGATTCTATGTAAACAAAAATAAAATGTAAAGGAATATATGAAAAGGAAGAAAGTCACTACAGATACGACGTATAGAGGACGTACTCAAGATGCATAACTTTAAATACTTTAAATTTAAACTATCGACTGACGACGGATATAAGACAAATTTGAAAAATAAAAAAGTACCCGAGTAGACATAATTTGTCATGACGTAAGTAATATTGTTGTACTTTTTGTAAACACCTAAATTTGACGATAACAGTTTGATACAAAAGAGATGAAAATTTGTCAACAAATATTTGAAAAAAACATCATTTAAAAGGTGACAAATTTGTCGATAATTTAATTTTTTCACAAATACATATAATGATAATTTTTTGATATGGAAAATTGGGACAAGACTGCCCACATTTTCTCAACATTCACATATGACATATTTTTGTTGACAGACAATCAACAAGTGAAAAAGTTTTGACAAATGACTATAAGGGGATGTTCAATAAAAAAAAGTTTTAACTGAATTTGACATAAATAATTGAGTTGTTTGAACTGTCATCGACGGATATTTGTACAAGTCTAAATTGCGCGATCGAAATTTCTAATGCGGTTCTTTTCTCCGTTCGTCTTCAGTCGAGCTTGTTTGAACCATTAGGTTTATTTTCAAAATTTCATTAAATCATTAATTTATTTATTGTTTTTTTCTTTTTCAAAATAAAAAAATATTTATTTAAAATTTAATTTGAACAAAATTTTATATAAAATTATTAATTTTATTTTATTTTTTTATTTTTATTTATTTTTTTGGTTTTTATATTTTATCTACTACACAAATCAAAAACACAAATTCTACCTAACCTCAAAAACAATTAAACAAACAAACAAAAACAAATAAAATTAAATGTTGTTTTTTAAAAAAAAAAAATATTTAAATTTATTTTTCGTTGTTTTTTTTTTTATTTATTTTTGATAAAAAAATATTAAAATTATCATAAAAAAAAAACCAAAAAACAAAACTATTTCCAATATAAATTTAAAATGCAGCAGCACCAACAGCAGGGAATCCAACAGCTTATAGTAAGTTTGAAGTAACGTAAAACAAAACAAAAAAAAAAAAGCTTTTAACAATAAAAAAAAAAATCTTAAATATTTTTATATATTTTTTAATTTAATTTAATTATTTTATTTTAATTATTAATTTCGTTGTTTTTCTTGTACAAAATGGAAATATTTCAGTTCAATATAAGCCAAATATTTAAATCATTAATATTTAAATTTGCTTTATTAAATGCAAATTATTATTTTTTTTAATGATTTTTATTATTATTTATTTATTTATATTTTTTTTTTTTGTAAAATATTTTATTATATTTTTATTGAGCATATTGACAAGTTTTTAGTTTTAACGCACCAAAAAAAAAAAAAAAAAAATAATAAAAACAAATTTCATTTAATTTTAATTAAATTATTATTTTTTTTTTTCATTTATTTTTTCTATTTTTCTGTTTATTGTACTATACATTTATATAGTTTTGTCCGAATGAATGTTTGACAGATGTAAAATATATAAAATGTCATTTTTGGCAGAAGTTATAGCTTAAGTTTAGTGTATTTACTTTTTTATTTGCTTGAAATTAATTTAAATTGAATAATAAATGAATTCATAATGAATGTGGTCACATATTTGTCAACAAGAACGTTTTGTATTCACAAATGACGCAACGGACGGAAAGCACACACTAAAGAATTATGACCGATTTCACAGTGGGAGCTTAAGCTTAATTATTTACAATTATTATAAGCATTTTTTGGTTTAACTAAGCTTAGGGTAAATTTTGATTGATAAAACAACTGAAGTTGCAGTCTTAAGCTATACACAATCGTTTAAGTTAAGCAAGTTTAAGCTTTTACTGTGAGTTAGGCCTATGTTATCGGGAATTATAGAAACTTCTCTAACACAGACATAACCATCATCAAATAAACATAATTAAAATAAATTACTTTCTGTGTTCTGTCGAAACGTCGAGAATTTGGCTGATAAAGAAATTTAACAAATTTTGAACTGTTGACATTCCAACAGCATGTAAAAGTGTTAAGAATTTATCTTATTTGCGTTGCGTTTACTAAACTATAATATTTGGTTTTTGTATAATTATTTAATTAGATTTAGATTTTTACAGAATTTTTTAGAATCTAATCATAATATCATTGAAATATTATTGGTACAAAATTCAATTTTACGTTATGCCTGACCCAGAATGACGCGGCAAAATGTCGCGTCGCTTTTGAAATTTCGAATTTTGAAGCGTATAAAGTCAAAAGCGACGCAATGAGTTTTTTTCAAACCACATTGAAAAAATTGTAAACAATTTATTTAATGGAAAAAATTAAATAAATTCTAATATCTATGGATATTGTGTCATTATAAATTAAAATAATTGTAAACAATATTAATTGAAATGATTGAATTTAAAAAATTTTAATAAATAAATTTATTGACACATTCGAAATTAAAATTTATACGCGGCAAGCGGCAAAAGTAGAAAGTAGGTCTACTCAAGCGTCGCAACAAAATTGCCGCATCAACGCGACGCTACATTGTGGGCAATTTCATATATGCCTATACATTCTACTTTTGAAGCGTTGTTGTCAAACGCGACGCGACAGTTTGCCGCGTCATTCTGGTTCTAACATTATTATCAAACAATATGAAATTTCATTACGTTGAAGTTAATTTCAGTTGAATTGATAAAAATCCTAACAACTTATATTTGATTATTCATTGGTATATGATGATGATACGTTCCATCCGTCATATCAGTATTATTAAACGAGTATCATTAATCTATTCTTGCGTCCGTTGCGTTTAATTTCTATGTAGCAGTTCGTTAAAACAAATTCGGGGTTGTCAACCTTAAAAACGTATTTTTTTTTTCTGTTGACTATGACGGTGACGGTGGCACTGTGATTCCAGCTTTACTTTTTGTATGGAAATTAAATGCTTTATACATAAAAACTAAATAATTAAAAAATACATATTAAAATATTTTAATAAATTATTTTAATAACCTCATAAATTATAAAGTTATTATTATCTTTGAAAAATAATTAAAAAAATACAATAACATATTTTGTTATCGTTTAAAAATTTATCGTTTTCGACTATCAAAATGATCGAAATCGCTTTTGAGACTATAAGAAAACAATTGTCACGTTTTTAAGACTATCAACCCTGATGAATATTCTCGCTTAGATAAATTAAAATTACATAAAAATTAATATGCTTTAGCATAATATTTTGTATATTATAATAACTCATAAACATAATGAACATAATATTGTGGTCGACAACATATAATTTATTTGTAATTTTAAACATAAAATTTTAACCATTAATTTTGTATTTTCTAATGATGATAATAGAAAATTATTTTCTTTATTTTCTTTTTTAATATTTTGCATAATTAATACGAAAATTTCAATTGTATATATAAATAACATATATTACCACCAAATATTCATAAAATTTCAAAAATCAAATCAATATATTTATTTATCCAAAAAAAAAAATTGGATTAATAAATAAATTTTATATATACATAATAAATTTTTGTGTAATTGCTATTCTAATTGTTCAATTCTTCTCATAATATTATGTTATTTTTAATTATCATACATAAATATCTATGTTATGTTGTGGTCTATCTAAACATTTTTGTTACAAATCAATAGTACCACAATCAAATTATCTATTTTTCTAATAATTCTATTATCCTATACTAAAATATTAAACTTTTCATTTATTTATATTATATTTATTATTGTATATTTATTTTTGACAAAATTCATTTAACCAAACAAATAATAAAAACAATCTAATTATAATTAATATATTTTATTAAAATTGTTGCACACGAGTAATACTATTAGCATTTAACTCCCAACTTATAATTTAATTTCCTTACCTATAATTCTGGTATGTATAGAATTTATTGACAATTGAAACTGCAACTAAAATTATGGCATCACAATACTATAGAGTATAGACTACAATTTTTGAACACTGGCCCGAAATTTGAATATATTTATTTTGGTATTTATAATGATATCATTATTAATACCATTTTTTTAGTTCAAATTAATTGTATTTCTTCTATTTCTTCTAATAAGGACGCATTGATAATATCCTAAAAGGACAAGAATAACAAATTCAACCGATTCTAGGGTTTAATCACTGTACGATAACTAAGATATTTTAATTTTACTATTGAAAGATTTTAATTTGTTATTTACTTGTCAAACTTAATTTCCTGTAACATAATATTCTTTTTTCATGTACCTCACCAGTTTAAATGTTTTGATTAACATTTCTTCAATATAATCTTTATAAAAGGAAATTAACTAATTCTAATATTGGGCAGTGCAAGTAGCTGTTTTATTCAAAGCTCCGGGCATCATAAATATGAATGGATCAGGGATTCTAACTCTACAACTTACCTCACCAGGGGAAAATACATAATTGGGAAATATCGTAAAGGGCACTGAATTTATTATTAACCAAACGTTTCTCAGAATTGAAAATATTTAAAACATTTTCAACAGAATCATTGCTAACCAAACGTTTCCAAAATTTATTGGTAAAACTTTTGATACTGCTCAGAAAAGTTTGTTTCTAGCTCATTGTATTGTACAGTTCAAAAAATTTTTGCAGCTTTAATTACAATCAAATTTGTTATTTTGTTATATATTTAATAATTCTCGAAATCATTTACCACAATTAATAAGCATTTCTGAGCTATTCAAATTTGTATAGCTAATTTTGGAAAAGCTGCAAAATGTTTATGCCGAAACTAGAAAACCGGAGTACAACATAACAATTTGGTCTCCGCTTACCAAGTTGTAATATCTAATTGAAAATATTACCAGTTGGAAACCGTGGAAAGAATTCTCTTATAGGCTACAATGTTCTTTTAATAGCATGAATGGTTCATATGGTTGTGATTAAAATAATATTGTGGGCTATTCTCTGTATTCTTATACCATAAATCATTTTAGAATATAAGCTGAAGTTTTGGTATTGGTTGGTTACCTTAATAATAAAAATATCCTTGGAATCAATTTACACATAGTATTCTGTTTTACACATTTGTGGTTTTTTTTTTTATATTTTAATTTTTAATTATAATCTGATATAATTTTCAAAAACAAAAAAAAATACCAATGATATTATATTACATCTCATCCTGCTCAGTTTAATTAATATATAGATCAATATCATTTTAATTTCACAAACCAAAAATACAGAAACATTAAAACAACTTAAAAATACATTATTTTTGTTCTGAAAATCTGTTTTTTATTTTGAGCTATAACTATAACCATCATGAGATGTAGTTAAATGAGTTGATGTGTTTAAAATGATACTATGTAAAACGACTGACAATGTGACGGACGTTGGAAAAAATTAATTTATAGATAAAAGTATTTAGTTACTATTTAATATATAATTTAACCAAATTTAAAATGGAAAATTCGATGAGTGCGTAAATTTGTGATTTATACATACATAATTTTAAATTAGATATAAGTGGAATTAAAATGTTGGACGGACGGCGGAGGTAAACTATATGATAGTATTGTATATATATTTAAATGAATGAGATTTTAAATGGTTTTGGTTACAAAAATTTGGTTTAATTATTATCCATTGATAAAATAAATGAAAATGGTACAAAATAAATTTATATAGACACTTTTTTTTTGTAATATACAATAGGAAAATGCTGGCGTCCGCCAAGTTGTCCTTTTAATTATGTGGTCAATTACAGTGATTTTTTTTTGTGGGTATAGTGGTTGCTGCTGTGAGTAACGAAAATAAAAGTAGTTATTTAAATATTTTATATATATATATATTCGAAATGAACAGAGTGATGCAAAATATTAAAGGAATGTAGAAAATTGATATAAATTGAAGATATGATCACATAAATTGAAATAATGTTTATGGGGAATGAAAAATGTTACTATACCATTCAAGCTTAAAAAGAAAAGAGTTATTGTCAAAAATTAGATGGTATTACTGTCTAATTTTTGTTATTGTAAGAGTACATAAGACGGCGGTTTCCCTTTATCGATCATTTAACTGCATTTAATTAAAAATTACAAAATAAATTTAATAACAGTGCGGGGGGACCAGATACAACTAACTCATAGTTAGCTTTAACAGTGATTTATCTATGAGCGGATTGTATATTTATGCAAAAGTGTTTTGTAATTAACAGGACCTGTTAAACAAGCAGTGCCTTGTTAAAAATTTACCTATATAATGTAATTTATATAATTTGAAATTTATATAGGGACCTACTGAAACTACCGACCTTATAGTCATAAACTAGATTACGAAACTAATATGTATTACTAATTTTTTTTCAAATCGGATAATATTTACACGCTATATAAAACATATTATTATTATTACTAGCTATTAACATACTTTCTCAATATTTTAAATGATAATATAGTATAATAATTGTAATTTAAATTCATTTCTAAATTCTAATATTAATATCTTAACTAAATATAATTAATTTTTATAATTTATAAAACATATAATCATAAATAATTGGGAAATTTATGAACCCCCCGATACTGGAATAATCCTGATCGGATAATAATTACATGCTCTAGCCTTGAAAGTAAATTAAAAATTCTTCAAAAACGAAACTGGTTATATATTAGAGTCATATGTACTCACTGAAGCTACTGGCTACAAAAAAACTGGTCCTCCATATAAACCGGAAATTCCAACATGTTTATACTGAAAATACCGATTTCGTCTTATACAGGCATCAGGATTAAATGTGGATGAATCAGTGTGCCAAGCGGTTCTAAAAGTTGTTCCTGCGCACATGCATATTTTATTTACGCGGACTCTTCATTACATTTTCGGGCGCCTAGAAATAAAGAATTACTAAGCTAGCAGATTTTTTACTATCAAATTATTCTTCATGATAAATATATTTAATATAATGTTGGTTTAGTATTTATAGTCGTAATTCGGGGATAAACTGAATTGGATAAATACGAGTTGCTATACATTTAATCAATATTATCTAAAATCACTCTGTACATTAAATATATTTAAAAAAAAAAAATTTAATTTGTAAATATTTAACAGTTTCGAAATACAAAAATATTTTTTGAAACATAATCGAATTGTGGTTTCCATTTACAAACTTATTCACAAAATGACAATTTTTCCTGACCATGTTCGGATTGTATATTTTTATATTTATATCCTGTATTGAAAATATATTAGTATCCTTACAATTTTATATTATATACAAGAAAAACCATTTTTTTTTATAAAATTCTCGAGTAGGCAAATAATAAAATAAATTTTCATTTTGATATTTTAATTTCCAATAATTGGTTTTGTGTTTTTGGTAAATGAATGGTTTTTATTTGGGGACAAAGAAAAACGTTAAAGGATTTTGGGGAATGAGAAGAAACGTAAAAGGATTTTTTATGTACATATATAGTTGGTATAAATGAATGTCGAGTGTTAATCGATATTTAAAATATTCCACCTAAAAAAATGTTGTTTTCTTTTTTGTGTTTATTATTTTAAAAAATTGTGGTTAAATTGGTGGCAATGAAAAATTTAACGTATAAATAAATACAATAATTTTAATTAATATACATTATTTTTTTATTTGCTGAATAGTAATTAAATTAGCCAAGAATTAAAATAAAACTGTTTTCCGAAAAATTTAAACTGGTGACAGACAATTAAATTATAAAATTTTCAATTTCAATATTTTTGTTGAAATTGTGAATATAATAAAAGTAAATTAGTAAGGATTTTAAAAATTTCCATTTTGGTCATTACACTATTACACATTAAGATTTGACAATTTGACCAGTATTTAATTTTGATAAATAAATTGAGTTTAATATTGAACTGGAAATACATCTAATCCATCTCACTCATTCGTTGACTCAGTTATGGTTTGTCCTATACTCCAAATTGGCTAGTTTAACCTAATAGGATCTATAAGTTTGTACGCATATTCTTTTATTTTTGCTATCCGTACTCTTTTTATTTTTAATTTTGGTATCAGAAATTTATTGGCTTTCTTAAACTGTGTCCTTTAGGTTACCACGGAATGAGGTCGTGGTGTACGACAATCCAATATCAAAATGAATATTGAAAAAGCAAATTATCTTGATATTGATTTTTAATAGTATATATTGTTTAGAAGGGTTCAGGGGTGGAATTACATGCAACCAATAAACTGGCAAGAAGTAGACTCAGCAACAAATAAACTGACACACATTTTTTATTTCGGTTTTCATGCAGAACTTTAACATTCAATCTAATTCAGATGAGCTAATTAATAATTCAATATTGGCTCATTTGAAATAATACAATATTGTCCCCATCTATCGAATTTTAACATATATTTCGCATACGTGATTCATTATTATTACCAAGAAGAAAATTTCATTGATTTGAGCCATTAATGGGACTGATAATTTTGGTTTTAAAATCATGAAGATTATTTATTTTATTTTATTTGGTTTATTTTTTCTGCTTTCAATAATGAAACTGTCACTCAAAAATCTTTATTTTATATCATATGTCAAACATTATTTCATATTTCTATAATATTGCATTTAAATTGACTCGATTAGATTAAGTTCTTTTTTTTTTTATTAAAGCTGAATTATAATAGATTTCAAGACTTAACAAAATTTAACGTTTCCATAAGTTTTCGGTAACTTAACAACACTTAAGCAACGATTAAAATATGGACTTAAAAGGTGGAAAGTTTCGTTCACTCCGGTCCGGATCACAAAATAAACAAAAATTGCATAAGAATTAATCGTAGAGTTTTCAAAATCTTGTTAAGTTTCCTTAAGTATATTATAATTCGGTCTTATAATTTTGTTTAGCTTGTAGCGCTTTAAGTTGTTTTCTATTTTTTTTTTTTTTTTTTGAATGTGCATTTGTTGTATGTATGTTTGAATTTCCAAATATATTAATTATTAAAATATTTAATTGAAAAATTCTATTTAATATAATAAATTCAATAAACATTTTTTTTAATTTTCATCTTTTTATTTTTGTCCTTTTTTTTCTCTATCTTTGTTACAAATCATCAATAGCAACAAATTCATGCTCAACAAATTCCTGGTGGTCCACCACAATCTATACCATCTTTAGGTGCATTAGGTGGTTCATTAGGACCATTTGGTGGACCAATTGGTTTACCACATGGTGGTCCACAAGGTTTATTAAAAGCACCACAAGATTTACATCGTGAAGATATAAAACCATCATTAGCTGGTTCATTGGCAGAAGAAATACAAGTAAATTATTAATATATATTTATTTTTTGTGATTATTAATTTTCTAAATATTAATTTTTCTGTAATTATTACAGAGAAATTCAGTATCACCAGCTGAAAGAGAAAAATATCGAACACGTTCACCATTAGATATTGATAATGATCCGAAACGAAGAAAAGAAGAAAAATTATCACATGTAAGTAAAACATAAATAATTAAATTTCATATATTTTCTTTTTTATTTTCATAAATTTTAATTTTGTAATTATATATAAAAACAAATTGTATTAATAAAATTTATTTTTAAGTATAATATTAATTCAAAAAAAATTTGTCCATAATTGAAAAAAAAAAAATTAATATAAAACCGAACCAAACTCAACTCACCAGCCTTAATTATTAACATTGAATTCAAAATTTATTTTAAGTTTATTTTAACACTAGGACTACCCGACAAGTTAAAATGTCAAGTTTTTAAAATTAATCATAAAAACAATTCTACTCACATTATAAAAATATGTGGATTTTCATTGGGAATTACTTGAAAATGGCATTCATTCTCTATTGAAAATTCACAAATTTCGTCTTATAATTGAAAGTAGATTTTATGATGAATTTTAAAATGAATCCGTTGTCAGTGGCAGTTCTAGTTTTAAATAAGATTAAAAAAAAAAACCATCAAAAAAAAAATTTGTTCTATTATTTTTTTATTTTGTGTTTTTTTTTTTTTTTTTTTTTTCAAAATTCCAGGAAGATGATGGGGATAAAAGCGATCAGGATTTAGTGGTAGATGTTGCCAATGAAATGGTGAGTTGAGTTGCACCAAAAAAAAAAAAAAAATCAAAAAATTAGCAAAAAAAAAAAAAATAATAAATAAAATCAGGGGTCGAATTCTCTGAATAGATATCGATTATCCGATATCGAAATTTGTGTTATTTGATTTGCATTAAGTATTTCCCAACGAATTTCTATTATTTCCCAACGAATTGGGGTCAAATTTTAAAAAAACTGAATTAGGATCAAAATTAAATAACTTTTTAATTAGTATTTTTATCACAAAACTTTTAATATTATGCTTTATGCCATTCCTATCATAGGATCATATTCATATCCAACCAAATGTTGATATCCTCCACTAGTTAAAACATACAAAGTAAGCTCCAAACTGCAATTGTTTTAGTATTGATGTTAACAAATGATATTGCAGATTGTCCAGTTCATTCAACATGAAAATAAATGGTTCTTTTGTTAATCGAAACCTCTTTAAATCAGCTGGAATCTTTTAATAGTCTTCCTATTTCTCTTTCTGGTGTAATACTTTTTTCACCATCGTCAGAAGATAATGATAATTATAATAACTAATAACTCACTCATTAATTAAAACTAATTTTAATATTTACACAATTACATGCCAAACAAATTCAAATTTCAAATGTCAAATGACTTCAATTTGATATTTTTATGTTTATAATATAAAATCGATTCGTTTGCTATAGACTGTCATGATTTCACATTTTAATTACGAGAATCGTAATCGAAATTTTTACTCGTTTCTCGTTCTACTCGATATCAGAGAATTCCACCCCAGAATTTGATTTTTTTTTTTAATATTTTATATTTATTTTTATTTTATTTATTTTTTATTATTATAATTTCTTTTTTCTTTTTTTTTTTTTTGATTTTATAATTTAATGATTTTTTATAGGAATCACCATCACCAAGACCAAATGGCGATCATATTTCTTTAGAATCACGTGATCGTGATCGTGACAGTATTGGTTTAAATGGTGATCGTAATGATAAACCAGGTGGTAGTAATTCAAAACCACCTAGTGAAAGACCACCATCACGTTCCGGTTCAAGTTCATCACGTTCAACGCCTAGCCTTAAGACTAAAGATGTTAGTAATAAAATCAAAAAAATTTAAATTAAATTTTTAATTGTTATTTTCATTTATTCAAATTAATAATTTTATGTATAATATAAATTAATTTTTGTAGCTCGATAAACCTGGAACACCAGGTGCTAAAGCACGTACACCAACACCAAATGCCTCATCAGTACCAGGTAATCAAAAACAACCAGTTGTACCACAAGCACCTCCAGCTGGTTATCCGAATTCACCATATCAACGACCACCAGATCCGTATCAAAGACCACCACCAGATCCAGCGTATGGTAGACCACCGATGCCTTATGATCCTCATGCACATGTAAGGGCTAATGGTATACCAATGGCAGCGGCAGCTGCTGCAGCAGCAGCTGGTATTGGTGGTAAACCGTAAGTATTTCAATTTTTTTTATACTGGTGCAAAAAATATTGCAGAAATAGTGCAGAAAGTTGAAACTAGTTGAAAGTTTTGGAATCTAAAATTTAAACAAATTTATTTTTTATTATCCTTTTTCAGAGCATATTCATTTCATATGAACGGTGAAGGTACTTTACAACCAGTTCCATTTCCACCAGATGCACTTGTTGGTGTTGGTATACCACGACATGCCAGACAAATAAATACACTGTCACATGGTGAAGTAGTATGTGCGGTAACAATATCAAATCCAACCAAATATGTTTATACAGGTGGCAAAGGTTGTGTTAAAGTTTGGGATATATCACAGCCAGGAAATAAAAATCCAGTTAGCCAATTAGATTGTTTGGTAAATAAAAAAAAAAAAAAAATTTAAATTTTCATTTAAATAAATTTTGTTTTTCTCAATTTTTGTAGCAACGCGATAATTATATACGTTCTGTTAAATTATTACCAGATGGTCGTACTTTAATTGTTGGTGGTGAAGCATCAAATTTATCAATTTGGGATTTAGCTAGTCCAACGCCTAGAATTAAAGCTGAATTAACATCAGCAGCACCAGCTTGTTATGCATTAGCAATAAGTCCAGATTCTAAAGTATGTTTTTCATGTTGTAGTGATGGTAATATTGCTGTATGGGATTTACATAATCAAACATTAGTCCGACAATTCCAAGGACATACAGATGGTGCTTCATGTATTGATATTAGTCCAGATGGTTGTCGTTTATGGACTGGTGGTTTAGATAATACAGTACGTTCATGGGATCTAAGAGAAGGCAGACAATTACAACAACATGATTTTAGTTCACAAATATTTTCTTTAGGATATTGTCCAACAGGTTAATTTTAATTAATTATTAATTACGATCTAAATTAAATAAAAAAAATTTATGATTATTATTTATTATTTATAGGTGAATGGTTAGCTGTTGGTATGGAAAATTCACATGTTGAAGTTCTTCATGCTTCAAAACCAGATAAATATCAATTGCATTTACATGAAAGCTGTGTATTATCATTACGTTTTGCAACATGTGGTAAATGGTTTGTTTCAACTGGTAAAGATAATTTATTAAATGCATGGAGGACACCATATGGTGCTAGTATATTCCAGGTAAATTATAATAAATGCTTCTATTAATGATAAACAATTGAACAAAAACATAAATGACCTCTAATCGATGGTTTTTTTTTATTTATTTTTCTAGTCAAAGGAAACCTCATCAGTTTTAAGCTGTGACATATCAACAGATGATAAATATATTGTTACTGGTTCTGGTGATAAAAAAGCTACAGTCTATGAGGTTATTTATTAAATTGAATATATGGAGAAACTTTTGGTTATCTACAACAACAAAAAAAATTATGAAACACACAAAAAAAAAAAAAATTAAATTAATAATTAAAATAATTACAGAAAATAAAAATTAAAAATTCTTGTGGAAAATTGTTTTTTTTTTTTCTTCTTTTTTTGATTTTGTTCTTTTTATTCCTCAATTTATAAAATATATTTTACAAAATAAAAAAAAAAACAAAAAAAAAAACTAATATTAAATTAATTTTAAGATAATTTTCATTCTTTTTTTTTTTGTATTACAAATTTAGTTTATAAGTTTCTATTTTAATTTTTCTTTAGCGTCCTTTATGAATTATTATTTTTGTAAAAACCTAACAACAACAGTCAAGTTTCAGTTAATGTCGTATCAAAAAGTATCTAAATTCTTAGATTACTGACTGCTGCTATACTGACCTCCTATGAAGTATAACTAAATCAGTTATTCCCTAGAAATTAATGTCTAAAAAGGATTAACGTTAGAAATTAAATGCTTGTTGAAACGATTTAAGTTAAAACGCTAAACTTTATTAGAATTGCAAAGAAAGATTATCTATAGTCTTGAAACTTTGAATACGTGTTTATTTTCGCCAAAACATTAAAAGTAGAACAACGCGGTATTTAAAATAGCATAAAATGGTTGAAATTTTGAATTAAATATTGGTCGTTGAAGTTTTTAGATTAACATTATGTTATTCTTATATATATTTTTTCAAATGGCCCGTCAAAATGTTAAGACTATTTGTCACATGATGCTTTTGGGCACCAATAAACAAGTGTACGATATTTCAAGACTACAATTTTTTTCTTTTTATAATGCTATTTTAATTGAGCTAATATTGCTTTTAATTGAACTAATATTGCTCTGATTAAATTAATGATTTGTTGTTCAATTTTTATTATAAACACGATTTAAATTTGACTTATTTGATGACTTTACATGTTTTTATATTCTAAATTCTGATCATGTACTAAAAGCTTAGGCTATGTTATCATAAAAAAAACCATATATTTTCTATTTAGTACAATTCTGTAAATTAATTACATATTTAAAATGTCCTGCTTAAATAAATACACAAACCAAAAGCCTTTTAGAATTTCATTTTAAGGCTAAATCAATTGGCTAAACTAATGCATTCAATTTAAATTTGTAATAATAATCATTATTTATAGATTTTATAATTATTATAAACAATGATATTACGAAACTACATAAATCCTAAAAAGAAGAATCCTAAAAAGTCTGACCATTGATTACAAATGAAAATCTATAAAGTTTTATTTGGTCGGTGTATATATAAACTTTAAATATTTCAAAATTGATTGCAGAATTTTCATTTTTGTACTTTGTCTATAATTAAATACATTAATTCCTCAATTGATTTTATTTCTATGTTATTAATTATCAAAAAAAAAAATGAAAGTTATATTTTTTTTATCATTTTATCAAAATATATAATAAAATAATGTGCGTATTTTAGTGTACATCATGTGATAAATTTAATTAAAAAATAAAAAACTTTAAAAATAATACAAAAAAAAAAAGATATTAAAAACTATATAAAATTTTAGAACAGAAAAAAATATAATTGTAAAAAAAATTAATAATAAATTATAAATAATTAAAAGAAAAAGAAAAACTATAAATATTAACTATAAAAAATTTACTATATAAGTATATTAGATACTTATAGTATTCCTAGTTCATTAAATTTCGCCACTTGACTATACCGAGAAGTCTGCTGCTATAAGCAAGTGGCAAAATTTTTTGAGCTAAAAATACTATAAGTATCTATATACAAGGATAATACTATTTCAAATAAGTAAAAATTATAGAAAATTAATAAAATTTTAAATTAAAAGAAAAATAATTATGTAATAATATGTAAAATTATATTTCTTGTTTTTTTGTTTAACTTATATAAAAATGATCATATTTTTGTAAAACAAAAAAAAAGCAATTGTTATAAACATAAAAAGATCTTGTAAAATTTAATTAAAGTAAAATAATCATTCAAGGCTAACAGCTTGCAACGATTTATACTTAATTCATTTCACAAAGCGGCGTGCAATGTATGAAATAAATCCTTTAAAACTTAATATGCAGCTCGAATGAAATGAAATTTTATCGCGATCTGTAAAGCGCCAAATTTTTCGGTTAAAAATATTATGTAAAGAAATTAGACAAGTTAATTTCATATTTTGATATTTCAAATATTTTTTATGTAAATTTGAATTGTAATAATTGGAGAATTAGCACACCAATTTAAAAAAAAGTACATTTTTTATGACTTATTCACGCGAGCTGCGAAATTATAAGCTTCTGATTTCATGTCTTTAAATTTATAATGAAATTTCATTTCACTCGAGCTGCATACTACGCTTTACTGAAAATCCAATGGAAGTGTAAAAACAAATTGAAGATCTGATCTGCACAAGGTTACTAGGGCAGGTATTCTAAGATTCGCAGCGATACAATAAATCGTTATCGTTGAACGATTAGCCCAGTTACGTCGCAAAGCAAGTTACGCAGAAATTCAACTAATATAAAATGGGCAGTTAAACGAAACAGGAACACGCAACGCAGAAATTGGATTACATATTTCGATTTCCCATGCACGTTGAGAACGTTGACAACATATTAATATTTCAGACTGCATCTTGAGACTGCATATTACGGCGAACGTACGTTCCAATTATTGCGTAACTTGCTTTGAGAGTAACTCCAATAGAATACTTTTTATATATGGTTGAATGACAACAATTGATCATTGCGGATCTTTGAATACCTGCTCATCTATGTCATTATGTTTCTCACTTAACGTGTTCAAAACGCTGAAATGAAGTAAGTAAAACTTATTTGCCAGCTCTGTGTCTATTAGTGGAAATTAAAAAAAAAATATTTTTAAATTAAATAAATAATTAGATTTACGATTACAAAATTTCTTTAAATTCCTGGTCCCCTGTCCAATACATAAATCTAATTAATTTTTATCTAAGTAAATTTTAAATCTTGTAAAATATTAAATAAAATAATTAAAAATTATACAAAATATATGTATTATAATTAGTTGAACATAATGAAGAAAAAAAATATGTAAGAAAAAAATATTGACAAGGAATTATGAATAATAACAAATCAAGATTTTATTAAAATTATACAAATAAAAAAAAACAATTATTTTTAAAAATGTAAGATACAAAAATCAAAATATACAAACAAAAATACTTTAGAAAAATGCAAAATTAAATATATATATAATAAAATTATATTAAATAATTAATAAAAAACATAATATTTTTCTTTTGACTAATATCAATAACATAAAAATGCATTTATATAATTAAATTGTGTTTTAAATAATAAAAATCAATCGATAAAAACCATTTTTTGAAACTAAATGCCTGGTGAATTTGAGAAAATTTGTATAAAATTAAATCTAATTTAAAAAAACATAAATATTAATGCAAATTTTTAGCTGGGACGAAATTTTTTAGTTAATAAAATAAATATAAATATATAAAATATAAAGAAGGAAAATGTATTAATTGTAAAACTAAACAAATAAAACAGAATTTTATTTTTAATTTTATTCAAATTTTCAATTATATTTTTATTTTCTAATTGACGCAAAAAAAAAAAAAAGAAAAATATGCGATATTTTATTTGATAATATTTAATTATAAAAAAAAAAAAAATATTATAAAATATAGTTATAAGAAGAACAACAAAATAATAATAAAAAAATAAGATGATTATAACAATTAATTTAAATTAAAAATTATAAAAATCGAGTATAAATAAATGTAAATTTTTTTTTGAATTTTTTTTTGTTTTTAGTATTTTATTTAAGCTCATCCATTAATTTACCAAACATATTTCTACATTAGTTCTACGTTCTACCTAAACTAAGGTGTTCTGTTTCAATTAATATACCATTTTCAGATTAAATTAGTTTTTCGAAATATTTTAATCATTTTTCAAAAATTTTGAATCGTTTTCCAAATATAATTAATCGGTGTTCAAATCTTCTTCTTCTTTAGGGTTCCCCTCCACTATGGAGATTGGTAATAATGATCTTAACTTCTTTTTTTGGACCAGCAACTCTTAGCAATTGTATTTTAGTGCAGTTGTAATAATCTGCAATGTTTTGCATCCAAGATATTCTTCTACCTCTGCTTCTTCTACCATTAATCTTTCCTTCCAGAGCAGTCATCAGTATTTCATATTTTATGTTTCTTTTTATGTGACCAAGATAAGCTATTTTCCTTTTCATTATAATATTGACGATTTGTTTTGACATATTCATTCTATTACTTCAACGTTAGTTACTCTTTCTGTCCATGATATTTTCAAAATTCTTCGGTATAACCATAAGTCAAACGCTTCTATTTTCTTTATGTCTGCATTACTTAACGTGCAAATTTCAGCCCCATAAAGTTCAAATAGAAATACTGATTAAAAATTTTAGAAAACTGTTTAATTTTATATGAAAAATGCTTAATTCTATTTGAAAAATGATTAAAAAATTTTGAAAAATTATCATTTCAATTTATAAAATTACTAATTTAATCTAAAAAATGTTGAATTCAATCTAAAAATGGTATAAAAAGTTTATTTTGTTAGGATTTTATCAAAAATATTACTAGCTTTCCGAAATATATCAAAAATGTTCGAAATTACTAACTAATTAACAAATTTCGCAAATTTACTCTTATTAAAAAATTAGTTATTTATTTGCGTTGTGAAAGTTCCATGAAATTGTTCAACTCTGCATTATCTATATTAAAATCATTATTTTAGATTCATATTTTTACAAAGTATAAATTATAACCAAATCAAATATACATTATTTCTCGAATTATGTAATAAAATTATATAATTGTACCATGTATCACAGTAAATGACTTTGATCAAATAAAGTTTCGTAGTACAATTATAATTTCTGAAATTGGTAGTACCAATAGATTTAAAACATAACATTTTTAAAATATATTTATTTAGTTTATTCGCAGACTTATTAAGAATACATTACATATAAGAAAATATGGTAAAATTCTTGTTTATAATAATTTCAATATTACTTTTTATTTATGTAACAAATTCGAATAAAGTAAGAAACTTTTTTTTTCACAAACTTATTTCTTACATAATAATTTAAATATAAAATTTAGGGATATACAGCCAAATTTAAAAATATTGAATGTGGAGTGAATAATTCTTGGATATATGAAAATGTCAGTTGTAAAATAAAGGCTCGCAGCCGTACTAGTCATACATTAGAAATGTATTTATTTGCATTCAAACCACTTCACCAATTAAAAGTAACTTTTAACGATTTAATCTTCTAAAATTTATAATTGAAATAAAAATTATTATTAGGCGGTAGTTCAAATGTATAAACGTTATAATGGCTGGAAACCATGGATGATAAATAATGTAACTTTATCGCTATGCAATCTCTTAGAAAGAAAGAGTTTTCATCCACTTTATAATGCGATAAGAAAAATTAATGCCAAATACACTAATTTCAACCATAGCTGTCCATATGTGGTAACAAGTTGAAATTTCTTTTTTTTTTGTAATTTCAATTATCATAATTATAGGGACCAATATTTGCAAGGAACTTAAGTTTGAATGCTCTTGATATAGGAGCATCAATTATACCAAGCGGGTATTATCGTTTTGATGCATTTTTTTACGAAAAGCATATTTGCCTTGTTGGATTTACAAAATTTTATTTCGATATAATAGAATTATAATATGAATGCAATATAATATTTTTTAGTTAATCAGAATTAACATTATTTCATGTTTCACTTCACTGCCTTAATATAATTTCTTTATTTATATAAATTTATTTAGTAGACACCATAGGAGAAACATTGTAAAATAATATAAAGTGATAGATTCTCTATTAATTTTTATCAGAACCTTCACAACACATCTAGCCAAATCTTAATGTAGGTTGATTCCGGCTTATAAGATATTTTGCAAACTGTTCGGACTTATAACTTTCAACAAATATTAATATCTTCACATTACAATTATAGCCTTATTTCGCTTTACGAAAGTGAATTAATGTTATATGGCGTTATTTCGCGTGGCCATAATCATAAATACGTAGCACATCGATACCTAAAAGAGGGCAAGTATAATTTTTCAATTTTATTTAAGATTGATGTTCCAGTGCTTCATGTTTTTTTTCCATTTATTTTGTACAAAGTAAAAGTGACTGCATGAACCCAGTTCAGTATACAAAGAGATTTGTACATATGGAAATTATGTATTTATATAAAATTTAATGTAAATTATTTATATATTCCTTAGAGTACTCAATAGATGTGGCATCCAAATTTATAGGCACAGATAGTCTCTATGGTCTATGCAGTCATTTAAATATTTTTTTATTTTGTAATAATAATTTACCATTATTATAGATCAATGCGGATATGTCATTGCACAACTGATGTTTGATGCAGAAATCAAATAAGGAAAAGTTTCATCATATTAACATTAATAAAATGTTAAAAATTGGAAAGATTTCATTAATAAAAATATTTATGAAATATTTTAAATTATTTTTATTCATTCTGGAACCAAAATGGCCCAAAAATACATCCAAAAAGTACTTTTAAAATTTGTTCTTCGATGTTCAAAATGTTGAATGTTGAAGAAGGAACATTTTTCAACAATATTTTTTATTACAAAGAAAGATTGTCTATAGTTTTGAAACTTTGAATACGTGATTATTTTCGCCAAAACATTAGACATGGAACCACACGGTATTTAAAATAGCATAAAATGGTTGAAATTTTGAATTAAATATTGGTCGTTGAAGTTTTTAGATTAACATTCTGTTATTCTTATATATATTTTTTCAAATGGCCCGTCAAAATGTTAAGAATATTTGTCACATGATGCTTTTGGGCCAACAATTTTGTCTTTTTAAAATGCTATTTTAATTGAGCTAATATTGCTCTGATTAAATTAATGATTTTGTTTTTGTTGACAACACTGAACCTTAGAGTAAATATTTACTCTAAGCACTGAACTCAATAATCGGACATACCAACTTACTGTCATCAGTTGGTAAACCTGCGTGTAATTTAAATGTCATGTCAACGTGAAGGTTCATTGTGCATGTTGATGTTGGTAGAAAGTCAGTTCAGTTTTGGAGGTTAAAGAATACGCAACGCAGGCAGAGCTCTACTCATACATTTCATTTCATTAAGCTATATATTTCATATTAAAAATTGTTATTTCATATAGGTTAAATAAATTGTTGTTAATTCCTATGTAACGTTTCGACTTATTATTATTGAACCCACAACGTTCAGGAACATAACAAGTGGCGACGAGGATTGTTAAGATTTTCATAGATTGAAAATCCTCAATACACGTTTAAGTAATTTTTTTTTCTTTGTTCTTGTTCATCGAATTAGCAATTGATCATGACGGATAAAATGCTGGAGAATATATTAGTTCAACAGCAAGAAGCAATCAAGCGTCAAGATAAAATGTTAAGAAAATTAATCGAAATAACATCGAATCAAATAACATTTCAGGTAATGTTCAACCTGAAATTGGTGTAGAAAATATAATGGATTCATTATCGAAAAATATCAATGAATTCGTCTATGACCCAGAAAATAATCAAACATTTTCTTCATGGTATGGTCGATATGAAGGATTGTTCATTGAAGATGCAAAAAAGCTCGACGAAAAAAACAAAAATCAGAATGTTACTTCGAAAATTAAATACGGTTGCGCATGACAAATATATAGATTTCAGTTTACCCAAAAAGCCATCAGAGTTAACATTTACTGAAACGACAGAAAAATTATCAAAAATGTTTGATGTCCAAGAATCAATTTTTAATAGGCGTTATAAATGTTTTCAAACTGTTAAAAAAGGTGTTGAGGATCTAGTTTCATACGGCGCCCGAGTTAACAGAACTTGTGAGAATTTCATATTCGATGGTTTTACTAAAGAAAATTTAAAATGTCTTATTTTTGTTATGGGACTTCAGGCCTCACATGAAACCGCATTGCGTACAAAATTGCTTACGGTGTTAGATGCTGAAACAACAGGTTCGCCGGTAACAATTGAAAAACTTATATGTGAAGCACAGCGAATAATTAACCTCACAAATGACTCAAAGTTAATCGAAGTAAACACAAATCAAGTACAACAAATCATGAACAAGAACAACAGCAATCAAGAATACAAATTAAAAACAAATCGTGAGCAAACATCAAATAAAACTCCTAGAACTCCTTGTTGGCAGTGCGGATATAAGCATTTTGTGCGTGACTGCACTTACAGCAAGCATAAATGCAAAAATTGTGGAAAGATCGGCCATAAAGAAGGTTATATGTCATGTTCAAACGCAAATGGTGTAAGCAAAAAAAGTATCAAAAAAAAAATTATCGGAAATTCAAAAATAAAGATAACCATGATGCAAAAACTAACCGAATACATTCCGTCAACAAAGTCAACATCAGCGACAAAAGAAAATTTGTTGAGGTCGGTATCAATGGGCATTGTATTAAATTACAATTAGATACCGGGTCAGACATAACCATAGTTTCCGAATCGACCCACAAATTAATTGGTTCACCTGCTTTATCATCAACAAAACATATAGCTAAGGATGCTTCTTGGGTTTGCACTCCAAATTCAACCTTGTGCAATTCAAATTGACCATTTTGCATTTCAAATTGACCAAATGTCAATTCAAATTCATCTTTTTGCAATTCAAATTCAACCTTTTGCAAATCAAATTGACCTTTTTGTAAATCAAATCCAACCTTTTGTAAATCAAATTCAACCAATAGTAAAAAAGTTAAATTTAATGTTAAAATAATTATAAAAAGTCTAAACAAACAGAAATTTGTTCTTTAAAAATGTAAAATTAAATAATTTTAACAAATGTAATCAAATTCAAAATTAACAAAAACAATTAAACAACACATCATATTTTATTTTGGAAAAAAATTTTCAATGGGGTTCAACATTGGCGAATATGGTGGCAGAAATACTAATGTATACCTTGTTTGACCAATTAAAGCCGAACCTCTTGTGTCTTGTGTAGACTTACATTGTCCAAAATTAACCACGCTTCTTCAATATTAGCTACAATTACACGAGCCGGTGTATAAATTTTGGAACGTGCTTTTGTTCGCCGAATGTGGTTATTGAAACCAGATTCATCTATAAATACATATGTTTTCTTTATTTTCCGGAGCATTTCGCGAAAAGTGCAATGAATAAATCTTTCGGTGTTCAATTACGATTTGTGAATTTCGGCGATCAACTTGTAGAGTAGCGCATTTCAATGTTATTCTTAATCACTTTAATCCATTCCTAATTGAACTTATACTTAATTCCACATGTTCAATTATAAGCTACTAAAACACCCAAAACTTATTCACCAAATACCAAATTTCCGGAAAAAATGTAAATGATTAACGCGTTAGTTTAAAATTTTATAATTATTTTAACAATAAATTTAACTTTTTGATACAGTTTTTACTATTGGTTGAATTTGATTTACAAAAGGTTGGATTTGATTTACAAAAAGGTAAATTTGATTTGCAAAAGGTTGAATTTGAATTGCAAAAAGGTGAATTTGAATTGACATTTGGTCAATTTGAAATGCAAAATGGTCAATTTGAATTGCACAAGGTTGAATTTGGAGTGCATACCCTGTAATCATATAAAGTTTGCTGGTGAATTTTCAGCGAGGATCCAGATAGGAAACGAATACAACAAAGGCAAGATTTTCGTATCTAATATTAATAATTTAAATATTTTAGGTATAGATTTATTAGAAAGTTTCAATCTTTGGGATCAACCAATAAATGTATTTTGTAAGCTGGTAAAGCTGGAAAAGAAAGAAAATTTGGTAAAATCAATAAAAAATAAATTTCCAGAAGTTTTCAAAAGTCAACTAGGTCATTGTACCAAGCTTAAAATACATTTAGAAATGAAATCAGTCGTTAAAAAGCCAAATGGGAAAATTCGTATTTGCGCAGATTATTCAACCGGGTTAAATAATCAGTTAGAATCACACAATTATCCACTGCCGTTCGTTACCAGATGATATTTTCGCAAAAATGGCAAACTGTAAAATTTTCACCAAAATTGATTTATCCGATGCTTATATGCAAATGGAAGTAGACGAGCAGACCAAAAATATATTAACTATAAATACACACAAAGGGCTGTACGCATTCAACAGACTTGCACCTGGAGTCAAGTCCGCAACTGGTGCATTTCAGCAAGCCATAGAATCAATTTTATCGGGCATTGAAAATACAGCACCTTATTTAGACGACGTTACAATCGCAACAAAAAACTTAGAAGAAAATCTCTCATCTGTTCAAAAGGTTTTGCAGCGCTTCTCCGAATATGGTTTAACCTTAAATTTTGACAAATGCGAATTTTTCACAACACAATGTAAAATTTTGGGGCACATCATCGACCGTGATGGTATTCGTCCAGATATAAGTCAAAAATTAAAACAATAAACAATTTACCTGCTCCAACCAATATAAATGAGCTGAGGTCGTTCTTAGGCGCAGTAAATTATTATAGTAAATTTGTGCGAGAAATGCGGCAACTACGAGCACCTTTAGATGAATTGTTAAAAAAAGATGTCAGGTGGTCATGGTCAAAAAGTTGTGAAGAATCTTTTAAAAATTTCAAAAAATTATTATCTTCTGAACTTTTATAAACGCATTACGATCCATCATTGCCAATAACAGTAGCGGCCGATGCATCAACAGCCGGAATCGGGGGTCGTATTTCACACACAATGCCAGACAATTCTGAAAAGGCCATATTTCATGTTTCTCGTGCACTCACGTCAGCCGAAAGAAGCGCTCGCGTTGGTGTTCACCGTAACAAAGATTCACAAAATGATTTATGGTAGAAAATTCACGCTTCTGACCGATCATAAGCCATTACTCGCCATATTTGGTTCCAAAAAAGGTATTGCGACGCACACAGCTAACAGGCTGCAACGCTGGTGTTTGACATTAATGGCTTACGATTTTCAAATTAAATATGTATAGACTACATAATTTGGTTATGTAGATGTGCTATCATGTCTAATAAATAAAAATTCATATCAAAATGATGAAGAATTTATAATAGCAGCAGTAACAATAGCAGTTGAAGATGACATTTCAGCAATTCTTCAGCAAAGCATCAACAAGTTACCATATAATATGATCAAAGCTGCTACAATCAAAGATAAAATCCTAACAGAAGTTCGTCATCATCTGGAAAACGGCTGGCCAAAGAAATCAAATAGTGTATCAAATGAGGTAAATTCTTTCTTATCACGTAAAAATTTTCTTTTAGTTGTAAACAATTGCATTATGTACGGTGAAAGATTGGTAATACCCAAATGTTACCAGCAACGCGTCCTTAAATTATTGCATAAAGGACACCAAGGTATTGAAAGAATGAAAGCTATTTCGCGAGGGTACACGTACTGGCCAAGCATCGACTCAAATATTGAACACCATGTAAATAGCTGTAACAATTGCGCTGCGCAATTGTTACAGCTATTTTGCGCTACAGCTGCTAAATCGCCAAATAAATCAACTTTAATTTCTTGGCCATTGCCAAAGCGGCCAATGGAACGCATCCACATCGATATAGCAGGTCCGCTGAATGACAGTTATTACTTTGTAATAGTAGACGCATTCTCGAAGTTCCCAGAAATAGAACAAACAAAATCCATAACTTCTAGAGCAGTACTTAATATTTTGTCATCATTCTGTTCTAGATTTGGTCAACCAAGTGTCATTGTGTCAGATAACGGTACGCAATTTACCAGTAGTGAATTCAGAACTTTTTGTGCTGAACGAAGCATAACACATATACGAACAGCTCCGTATCATCCCCAATCAAACGGCCAAGCGGAAAGGTTCGTGGACACTCTCAAACGTGCTTTAAAAAAACTAAATAATAGCGGGACAGAATCCGAAATTCTTCAAGAATTCCTACTAGCTTATCGTTCAACTCCAAATCGTAACGTTCCAGATAATAAATCACCGGCGGAAGTGTTTCTCAACCGGAAACTAAAAACTAATATACACCTTTTACGAAGAATGACGCCACCAGATCTTGAACATAGCACAAAAATAGAAGAGCAGTTTAACAAAAAACATGGAACAAAATTTAGAAAATTTGTTAAAGGGGAAAGCGTATACGTCCAGCAAATTAAAAATATCAAATTATTTTGGATGCCAGCTACAAATATACAGCAAGTCAAAGTTCATCAGTTCAATCGCCAGTAGTTTCAGCATCACTGCAGCAACCACATGTGGTGACACCATCAGCTTCATCAGATTTTATGCCAGAAACAAGTTCGACGCCGCAAACTAATTTACCTTTATTATCATTTCAGCAAGAACATCAAAGTACTTTAGCTTCCACAGATTCATCTCATTACTCAAGTATTACATCTGAAGCTAACGAAACATTACCGCAAGAGAATCCTAATACAACTATCATCGCCATATCATCATCGAGAAATCGACGTCCTCCAGCCCGAATTTTAGATTACCATCAATACTAAGAAGGGGAGATGTTGACAACACTGAACTCAATAATCGGACATACCAACCTACTGTCATCTGCTGGTAAACCTGCGTGTAATTTAAATGTCATGTCAACGTGAAGGTTCATTGTGCATATGTTGATGTTGGTAGAAAGTCAGTTCAGTTTTGGAGGTTAAAGAATACGCAACGCAGGCAGAGCTCTACTCATACATTTCATTTCATTAAGTTATATATTTCATATTAAAAATTGTTATTTCATATAGGTTAAATAAATTGTTGTTAATTCCTATGTAACGTTTCGACTTATTATTATTGAACCCACAACGTTCAGGAACATAACAGATTTGTTATTCAATTCGTATTATAAACACGATTTACATTTGAGTTAATTTAAGACTACATGTTTTTATATTCTAAATTCTGATCATGTACTAAAACCTTAGGCTATGTTATCATAAAAAAAAAAACATATATTTTCTATTTAGTACAATTCTGTAAATTAATTACATATTTAAAATGTCCTGCTTAAATAAATACACAAACCAAAAGCCTTTTAGAATTTCATTTTCAGGCTAAATCGATTGGCTTAACTAATGCATTCAATTTAAATTTGAAATAATAATCACTATTTATAGTTTTTATAATTATTATAAACAATGATATTACGAAACTACATAAATCCTAAAAAGAAGAGAATTAAGGTCTGACCATTGACTACAAATGAAAATCTATAAAGTTTTATTTGGTCGGTGTATATATAAACTTTAAATATTTCAAAATTGATTGCAGAATTTTACTTTTTTTTACTTTGTCTATAATTAAATACATTAATTTCTAAATTGACTTTAGTTACCTTAACTTAGGTGTTCTGTTTCAATTAATAACCATTTTCAGATTAAATTAGTTTTTCGAAATATTTTAATCATTTTTCAAAAATTTTGAATCATTTTCAAATTGAATTAATCGGTGTTCAAATCTTCTTCTTCTTTAGGGTTCCCCTCCAGCCTCCACTATGGAGATTGGTAATAATCATCTT
Organism: Rhamphomyia laevipes; assembly: GCA_963920725.1. Taxonomy (NCBI): domain Eukaryota; kingdom Metazoa; phylum Arthropoda; class Insecta; order Diptera; family Empididae; genus Rhamphomyia; species Rhamphomyia laevipes. The sequence goes on from OY987257.1 coordinate 55,261,968, forward strand.
AACTTCTTTTTTTGAACCAGCAGCTCTTGCAATTGTATTTTAGTGCAGTTGTAATAATCTGCAATGTGTTGCATCCAAGATATTCTTCTTCTACCTCTGCTTCTTCTACCATTAATCTTTCCTTCCAGAGCAGTCATCAGTATTTCATATTTTATGTTTCTTTTTATGTGACCAAGATAAGTTATTTTCCTTTTCATTATAATATTGACGATTTGTTTTGACATATTCATTCTATTACTTCAACGTTAGTTACTCTTTCTGTCCATGATATTTTCAAAATTCTTCGGTATAACCATAAGTCAAACGCTTCTATTTTCTTTATGTCTGCATTACTTAACGTGCAAATTTCAGCCCCATAAAGTTCAAATAGAAATACTGATTAAAAATTTTAGAAAACTGTTTAATTTTATATGAAAAATGCTTAATTCTATTTGAAAAATGATTAAAAAATTTTGAAAAATTATCATTTCAATTTATAAAATTACTAATTTAATCTAAAAAATGTTGAATTCAATCTAAAAATGGTATAAAAAGTTTATTTTGTTAGGATTTTATCAAAAATATTACTAGCTTTCCGAAATATATCAAAAATGTTCGAAATTACTAACTAATTAACAAATTTCGCAAATTTACTCTTGTTAAAAAATTAGTTATTTATTTGCATTGTGCAAGTTCCATGAAATTGTTCAACTCTGCATTATCTATATTAAAATCATTATTTTAGATTCATATTTTTACAAAGTATAAATTATAACCAAATCAAATATACATTATTTCTCAAATTATGTAATAAAATTATATAATTGTACCATGTATCACAGTAAATGACTTTGATCAAATAAAGTTTCGTAGTACAATTATAATTTCTGAAATTGGTAGTACCAATAGATTTAAAACATAACATTTTTAAAATATATTTATTTAGTTTATTCGCAGACTTATTAAGAATACATTACATATAAGAAAATATGGTAAAATTCTTGTTTATAATAATTTCAATATTACTTTTTATTTATGTAACAAAATCGAATAAAGTAAGAAACTTTTTTTCACAAATTAATGTCTTACTTAATAATTTAAATATAAAATTTAGGGATATACCGCCAAATTTAAAAATATTGAATGTGGAGTGAATAATTCTTGGATAGCTGAAAATTACAGTTGTGAAATAAAGGCTCGCAGTCGTACTAGTCACACATTAGAAATGTACTTATTTGCATTGAAACCACTTCACCAATTAAAAGTAACTTTTAACGATTTAATCTTCTAAAATTTGTAATTGAAATAAAAATTATTATTAGGCGGTAGTTCAAATGTATAAACGTTATAATGGCTGGAAACCATGGATGATAAATAATGTAACTTTATCGCTATGTAATCTCTTAGAAAGAAAGAGTTTTCATCCACTTTATAATGTGTTCAAAAAAATTCATGACAAATACACTAATCTCAACCATAGCTGTCCATATGTGGTAACAAATAGACATTTCTTTTTTTTTTTTGTAATTTCAATTATCATAATTATAGGGACCAATATTTGCAAGGAACTTAAGTTTGAATGCTCTTGATATAGGAGCATCAATTATACCAAACGGATATTATCGTTATGATGTATTTTATTACGAAGAGGATATTAGTCTTGTTGGATTTACAAAATTTTATTGCGATATAATAGAATTATAATATGAATGCAATATAATATTTTTTAGTTAATCAGAATTAACATTATTTCATGTTTCACTTCACTGCCTTAATATAATTTCTTTATTTATATAAATTTATTTAGTAGACACCATAGGAGAAACATTGTAAAATAATATAAAGTGATAGATTCTCTATTAATTTTTATCAGAACCTTCACAACACATCTAGCCAAATCTTAATGTAGGTTGATTCCGGCTTATAAGATATTTTGCAAACTGTTCGGACTTATAACTTTCAACAAATATTAATATCTTCACATTACAATTATAGCCTTATTTCGCTTTACGAAAGTGAATTAATGTTATATGGCGTTATTTCGCGTGGCCATAATCATAAATACGTAGCACATCGATACCTAAAAGAGGGCAAGTATAATTTTTCAATTTTATTTAAGATTGATGTTCCAGTGCTTCATGTTTTTTTTCCATTTATTTTGTACAAAGTAAAAGTGACTGCATGAACCCAGTTCAATATACAAAGAGATTTGTACATATGGAAATTATGTATTTATATAAAATTTAATGTAAATTATTTATATATTCCTTAGAGTACTCAATAGATGTGGCATCCAAATTTATAGGCACAGATAGTCTCTATGCAGTCATTTAAATATTTTTTTATTTTGTAATAATAATTTACCATTATTATAGATCAATGCGGATATGTCATTGCACAACTGATGTTTGATGCAGAAATCAAATAAGGAAAAGTTTCATCATATTAACATTAATAAAATGTTAAAAATTGGAAAGATTTCATTAATAAAAATATTTATGAAATATTTTAAATTATTTTTATTCATTCTGGAACCAAAATGGCCCAAAAATACATCCAAAAAGTACTTTTAAAATTTGTTCTTCGATGTTCAAAATGTTGAATGTTGAAGAAGGAACATTTTTCAACAATATTTTTTATTACAAAGAAAGATTGTCTATAGTTTTGAAACTTTGAATACGTGATTATTTTCGCCAAAACATTAGACATGGAACCACACGGTATTTAAAATAGCATAAAATGGTTGAAATTTTGAATTAAATATTGGTCGTTGAAGTTTTTAGATTAACATTCTGTTATTCTTATATATATTTTTTCAAAGGGCCCGTCAAAATGTTAAGACTATTTGTCACATGATGCTTTTGGGCACTAATAAACAAGTGTACGATAATTCCATACTATAACAATTTTGTCTTTTTAAAATGCTATTTTAATTGAGCTAATATTGCTCTGATTAAATTAATGATTTGTTGTTCAATTCGTATTATAAACACGATTTACATTTGAGTTAATTTAAGACTTTACATGTTTTTATATTCTAAATTCTGATCATGTACTAAAACCTTAGGCTATGTTATCATAAAAAAAAACATATATTTTCTATTTAGTACAATTCTGTAAATTAATTACTATTTAAAATGCCCTGCTTAAATAAATACACAAACCAAATACCTTTTAGAATTTCATTTTCAGGCTAAATCGATTGGCTTAACTAATGCATTCAATTTAAATTTGTAATAATAATCACTATTTATAGATTTTATAATTATTATAAACAATGATATTACGAAACTACATAAATCCAAAAAGAAGAAGAGAATTAAGGTCTGACCATTGACTACAAATGAAAATCTATAAAGTTTTATTTGGTCGGTGTATATAAACATCAAATATTTCAAAATTGATTGCAGAATTTTCATTTTTGTACTTTGTCTATAACTAAATACATTAATTTCTAAATTGATTTTAGTTACCTAAACTAAGGTGTTCTGTTTCAATTAATATACCATTTTGAATCATTTTCAAATTGAATTAATCGGTGTTCAAATCTTCTTCTTCTTTAGGGTTCCCCTCCACTATGGAGATTGGTAATAATCATCTTAACTTCTTTTTTTGAACCAGCAGCTCTTGCAATTGTATTTTAGTGCAGTTGTAATAATCTGCAATGTGTTGCATCCAAGATATTCTTCTTCTACCTCTGCTTCTTCTACCATTAATCTTTCCTTCCAGAGCAGTCATCAGTATTTCATATTTTATGTTTCTTTTTATGTGACCAAGATAAGCTATTTTCCTTTTCATTATAATATTGACGATTTGTTTTGACATATTCATTCTATTACTTCAACGTTAGTTACTCTTTCTGTCCATGATATTTTCAAAATTCTTCGGTATAACCATAAGTCAAACGCTTCTATTTTCTTTATGTCTGCATTACTTAACGTGCAAATTTCAGCCCCATAAAGTTCAAATAGAAATACTGATTAAAAATTTTAGAAAACTGTTTAATTTTATATGAAAAGTGCTTAATTCTATTTGAAAAATGATTAAAAAAATTTTAAAAATTATCATTTCAATTTAGAAAATTACTAATTTAATCTGAAAAATGTTGAATTCAATCTAAAAATGGTATAAATAGTTTATTTTGTTAGGATTTTATCAAAAATATTAAATACTCTCCGAGATATATCAAAAATGTTCGAAATTACTAACTAATTATGCATTATCTATATTAAAATCTTTATTTTAGATTCATATTTTTACAAAGTATAAATTTTAATAACCAAATCAAATATACATTATTTCTCAAATTATGTAGGTAATAAAATTATATAATTGTACCATGCGTCACGGTAATGGCTTTGATTCGCAGTACAATTATAATTTATGAAATTGGTAGTACCAATAGATTTAAAACATAACATTTTTAAAATATATTTATTTAGTTTATTCGCAGACTTATTAAGAATACATTACATATAAGAAAATATGGTAAAATTCTTGTTTATAATAATTTCAATATTACTTTTTATTTATGTAACAAATTCGAATAAAGTAAGAAACTTTTTTTCACAAATTAATGTCTTACTTAATAATTTAAATATAAAATTTAGGGATATACCGCCAAATTTAAAAATATTCAATGTGGAGGGAATACTTCTTGGATAGCTGAAAATTACAGTTGTGAAATAAAGGCTCGCAGTCGTACTAGTCACACATTAGAAATGTACTTATTTGCATTGAAACCACTTCACCAATTAAAAGTAACTTTTAACGATTTAATCTTCTAAAATTTGTAATTGAAATAAAAATTATTATAAAGATGGTAGTTCAAATGTATAAACGTTATAATGGCTGGAAACCATGGATGATAAATAATGTAACTTTATCGCTATGCAATCTCTTAGAAAGAAAGAAGTTTCATCCACTGTATAATGCGTTCAAAAAAATTCATGACAAATACACTAATCTCAACCATAGCTGTCCATATGTGGTAACAAGTAGAAATTTCTTTTTTTTTTGTAATTACAATTATCATAATTATAGGGACCAATATTTGCAAGGAACTTAAGTATGAATGCTCTTGATATAGGAGCATCAATTATACCAAACGGATATTATCGTTATGATGTATTTTATTACGAAGAGGATATTAGTCTTGTTGGATATATAAAATTTTATTGCGATATAATAGAATTATAATATGAATGCAATATAATATTTTTTAGTTAATCAGAATTAACATTATTTCATGTTTCACTTCACTGCCTTAATATAATTTCTTTATTTATATAAATTTATTTAGTAGACACCATAGGAGAAACATTGTAAAATAATATAAAGTGATAGATTCTCTATTAATTTTTATCAGAACCTTCACAACACATCTAGCCAAATCTTAATGTAGGTTGATTCCGGCTTATAAGATATTTTGCAAACTGTTCGGCCTTATAACTTTCAACAAATATTAATATCTTCACATTACAATTATATAGCCTTATTTCGCTTTCCGAAAGTGAATTAATGTTATATGGCGTTATTTCGCGTGGCCTTATAAAAAATCATAATCAAAAGTATTTTAATATACATTTATTCAGTGATATAACAAAATAAAAAATAATTGTATTAATAATCTTCAATATCTTTGTCGAACTTTGATGATGATGCTGCTACTAAGTAAGTAACTCGACTATCAATGATGTTAAAGAGGAAGTAAAATGTTTAAGCTGTTTACCTAATTCTGAACTAAATACACTTGATGATAAATGAGGTGGTATTTCGAATTGTTTTGCTAATACGCAGCACATCGATACCTAAAAGAGGGCAAGTATAATTTTTCAATTGTGGCATCCAAATTTATAGGCACAGATAGTCTATATACAGTCATTTAAATATTTTTTTATTTTATAATAATAATTTTCCATTAGATTAATGCGGATATGTCATTGCACAACTGATGTTTGATGCAGAAATCAAATAAGGAAAAGATTTATCATATTAAATATTAACAAAATGTAAAAATTCGAAAAATTTCATTAATAAAAATATTATTGAAATATTTTAAATTATTTTTATTCATTCTGGAACATAGAGGCCCCAAAATATATCCAAAAGTATACTTTTAATAGTAGTTGAAAAACTACTTAGTTGAAAAATGTTGAAGAGGGATTTTCACCAATATTTTTTATATTTATCAGTGAAAACTACTGAGCTTTTTCACGATGTTCTATCTTAATTCACTGGAACGAGTTTTACTCAATCCATTCAGTATTTTTTCAGCACTATTTTGTTATCAAGGATTGTTCTTATTAACATTAATAATACTAATAATATAACACTATTAATATTAATACTAAACAGACTGACGATGCCCCTCATCCATAGCCATATTTTATTAAGAAACGGCACGTTCGAAAACCTCAAAGATATTCGCCAAAGAAACCTTAAATTTTTGCAATGAAAATAGAAATTAACTCGAGTCAGTTCAGAAAAAAATCTTTACATATGATTTGCCAAATCTAAATTGGTGAGAAACAATGATATTTCCTCCATATAGGAAGAGTTTAAATTATGCAACTTAAAACTCTAGAATCACGGAGAATAATTGTAAATTCAATTTACAACTGACAAATTTGGAGCCCACATCACTTTTAAAAATATTTAACATAACAAATTAATCAGCATTTCATATATTTACTTTCAACAAACCTTCTCGTTAGAAATTCAATTTATTTTAAATAAAAATGTTTGCTCTTAATATAAAATTATATCCTAAACATTATATACATAAGATAAGTACAATAATTAAATTATATTTTAATTATTTTATTTAAAATAATAATACACTTAAAACTAAATATTTATTCTACACTTCCTTTTGGTTTACGTCCAGGCCGTACATGATGTAAATTTGGTATAAAAATTCCTTTCAGTCTACTAGCTGCCATTTTACGTTCATGAACTTTTCTATGTTTAGCCAAATGATCACTTCTAGCAAAACTAATTTTTAAAAACAAAAATTATTATTATTTTTATATTAACTACAAAATTATAATATTATTAATTTTTTTTTTACCATTTTGGACAATAAATACATTTAAATGGTTTTATTCCTGAATGTGATCGTTTATGTCTTGCTAATTCATCAGATCTAGAAAATTTCCATGTACAATTTGGCCATGTACAAACATATGGTTTATCACCAATATGTCTTCTTAAATGTGCTTTTAAATGTGCTGGTTTTGCATATACTTTATTACACATTTCCCATGTACATGGAAATGATAATTTTTCACCACAATTTGAACTATTACTACCACCATCACCTTCATCACTAATTGATGGTTGATAGTTACTATTATTATTATTAACAATATCTAAATTGAATTTATAATGAAATTTTTTTAAATTTTCTGAACTTTCTTTTAATACTAAATCACATGAATCACTACAAAGTGGTGTTTTATCTGGTAATAAATTTGTTAATTCTGGTATTTCAATATAATTATCTAAAAATTGATTTTCCCAATCAAAATCTATTTGTTTTGTATTCTGATATTGTTGAAGTTGACATGATGATGATGTTGATGATTCTTGTTTTAATTGAATATAATTAAAATTTTCAATAAATTCATATTGATCAGTTTGTTGTTGCTGATCAAATGTTTTACCAAAATCATTTGTTAAAAATAAACTATCTAAATCTGGTGGTTCTTGATTATCAACATAACTATAATAATCACAATTATAATAATAATTATTATTATTTAATTCAATAAATGAATCATTTTGATGAAATTGATTTTGTTGTTGATATTGCTGATATGCATAATCAGCAGCATAATCACAAATTTCTAAATTATCTTCTTCTAATTCTGCAAATAATTGTTGAAAACCATTGGAAATAAAATCCATATTTTTTTATTTTATTTAACTTTACTTTTAATAATCCAAATTTGATGTTGACTAGAACAAATTTAAATACTGACTGAAAATTATTTGTCCGTTACAAAATTGTTTTTAAATGTACTACTCTTAAAAATGTTACTATAAAAAAAATAGATAATTTAGTTTATTTTTTCTGCACCATATTATTTCCTTTTTTTATGTGAAATTTATCTCAAAAATATTGTTAATAATTTGTTTTGATTAGAACAAAAAATCTCAAATATCGAAATAATTATTAATTATTATTTTAAACAGAAATATATTTTTTTTTTTGCGTGCGGTAAAATATGAATACCCACGAAAACATCAAAAAATCATGAATACTTTAAAATATTTTCTCTGATATAACAACACACAAAGTACACAGAGCACTTTCATGTCCCTTGGGAGGCATTAGATCGATCGGATTCATTATATGGGTACCAGACGGTGTCAACAAGATATTAATATGATCACAAAACAATGACGCGTGATATTAATGATTTTTTTATTTCATTTTTTTTCTAGAATATTAAATTTTTTGATAAGTTTTCTGATAATTTGAAAAAAAAATATTATATTTAAATTTATATAATATGTATTAGGTACCTAAATAATAATCAAGATATTTACTTTTTTGGAATGTAAGTTAAAATATTCCATATAGTTTCAATTTGTCTGTCTATGATAAGATTTAATTAGCATCGTCAATGCGAAATAGTTTACGTAACAGTGTAACCTAACAGTTCTAAACCCATATAAATTATAACCAGACTTCAATCGTAGTTTAGAATCTTCCAAAATATTTTCGCCTCTTAAGAGTTTAGCATCACTTATCAAGGTTTTTCTGGCATTTTAAGGCAATTTCTTCACAATCGTTGGATTAATTTCTATCTAAAGTAAATTTTCTGATATTTCGATGTAAACAATTCATAACATAACATCGTCCAAAAATCGAATCATCTAGTTTATTCTATTTAAGCCATAATTACTGCAAAGTTCATTAAATAAAAACGCTCCAAAATAAAATTTGTAATTCGTAAGTTTAGTTTAAATAACTAAAAATCGTTTAGAGTACCTCATATCTACAAATTGTAATGTAGTACTACAAAACATTTTAAATTCTTGAAGTAGAAACTTGTTTGTCTTCTGGAAAACGTATTAAATTTATAAGTAGTTTAATTCTCATCCGTGCAGATCAAATGTTCAAAAGTAATATAGTAGTTTCTTCTCTCCTATAAAACTTGAAAAAATCACATTATGAATTGGCGTTATGAATTGTTGCCATCGTTTTGCATTTAATTAGATATTTTTCCAATTGTACTCTAAATTAATTTAATATTATAAAATATTTTTGTTATAATAATGTTAACTCAATGATTCGATCATTAAATACATTTTATTAATATTCCTTAGAGATAATACAAACATTAAATTAGTAATAATTATTACACTTTGATAAATAATAAAATATTTCCTCAATATCATTCATTATTTTTACTATTTCATATATCGTAACTAATTTTACATGGTACCAAGAACTTATTGAATTTTATCAAAAAAAACATAAAATTTTATGTGAAATTTCAGTGGCCAAAAATTTGATAAGAAATAAAAAAAATTAATTCTAAATTGCGCATTTCAGCAAAAAGTAAAATATGTAATTTATAATTCTGGAAATCATGCGCATTATTATTTGATTGATACATAATTATCGTAAAATTGATTTAAATATATATACTTGTTTATCTTAGTATAATTAAATAATGATTCTGGCGCCTTAAATATTTTATTTTTATTTTAAATTTTAATTATATATAATAATTTATAATTGGTTTAATTATAATCTTTATTTATATATAATGATATTTTATTATTTTAATATCTTCTTACAGTACATCAGTTTGATAAACACTACGTGGTTTTGGTCTTGGTGGTCCTAACCTCATTTGATTTTTTAGATCTGTTAAAATTTCGTTTTTTGTACCAGAAATTTTTTCAAATTTTTCTATAGCAACTGGTAATAGTTTTTCAACTAAATAAATTTTATTTTTTGCAACAAAATTTGGCTAAAATTCACATAGAAAAATCTTTAATTTAATAAAAAAATAAATATAAAAGTTTTTAACTTACATCAACTGTAATTCCAGGATTTGGATTAACTGCATGCTGAGCTAAGAATAAGTCACGTAATAATAATTCAACGTTTAATTTAAGTGCTTCATTTTTAGCTAAATAACCACAACTTTCAGTTACACTTAAAAAATGACGACAAAAATTCACTGTTGATTGTGTTAAATTAATCCATGTATCACCAGTTACTTCTAATTTTAAATTATCCAATTCACGTAATAAATTCTTTAAATGTGATTTTGTTTGTAAATTATATGGTTGCCATGCATCTTCAGTTCGCCCGATTGTTTCAAGTAAACGATAACGAGATTCTTCAATAATTTGTTCAAGTGTTGTACGTAATAAACCTTCAACATGATAAGATAAATCTAAACCAATTTCAGTTAGTTTAGCACATGGTTTACGAACACCTTCAACACATTTCGCAACAACTTCTAATTGTGATCCTTTTGTTAGATAATGTTTAATTAGTTGGCTAGCAAAATATCGTAATTCAGTATTACACCAAACAACAAGAGCTAATTGAGAATATAATTATTATTGTGTAAAAAATAATATTTTGTTATATCCAATTAAAATTCTGTATAAAACTTACCACTAACACATGCTGCCTGTCCATTAAATGCTTTTAAAAATTCACTAGCAACTTGTGATAAATCACAAAAAAATAATTCTGAAATTTCGGCATTATTACGTCTTGCTTCACGCTGCGAACTACGAATTGCATTCGTACATACTTTTAATAATGTTCCACATGCCTGTCTTGCTTTACCCATTTCGGCAAGTAATTTTAACGGTCGCCTTGATGATCTAAGTGCAGCTTGTAAACATCTACTCTGACAATTTGATAATTCATGAATTAATACGTTAGCAAGATTAGTTTTTAAATTTTTCAATTTGCCAGAAATTTCAGCTGCATTCCAAAATGTCGAATCACTTGCAATATATTCATCAGATTTTTGAATTAAACTTAATGCTTCTTCAAAATGACGTTGAGCAATTGATGCTTGAATTTCTTCTGGTGAAACAGTCAACCACTCAGGTGCCCAATTTTCTGAACCATTATCATCAGTTGGTGTAATAGCGGTGTCAGTACTCATAATTGATTTTGTATCAATTGATGAAATTTGTTTATGTAAACTTGGTGGTTGTGGTGCTGGACCTTTTTTATGTTTTAAATTTGTCGAATTTGTTTGTTGATTGAATTTCAAAGCAAATTCAAATTTTTCAATCCATTCATTCTGTATATTATAAATTGGTTAATACTTATATAAGAAAATGCTGGAAATTTTTCAATTTAAATTACTTTTGCTGCAATTGTTATACATTGAAATATTTTAGATCCATCTGATGTTATAATATTAATAGCATTTTTCACACCATCTAAATCTTTGATATTGATTACAGCTATTTTTCTTGGATCATATTGATTAACTAATTCTAATTTCCTTTAAAATAAATAAAATTATACAGCACATGTTTAAATAAAATTATTCATTATACAAACAAAAAGTTCTTACTTATCATGTTTAACTTTAGAAACAATTAATAAATCATTGAATAAAAAGAAAAATACTCTTTGTATAGGTCGATAATCATTTGAATCCAACTCAATTAAGGCACCATCATTTATAAATGTTTTACCATCTAAATTACTATGAAAACCTTGTACCATTTCTTGTACAGTTCGTATTGCTTGTTGATTTTGTCCATCATCAATTGTTTCATCATCATCATTTTCTGATTCTTCTTCATCAGGTTTATTAGCACCATCACCACCAAGTGATAACAATAGATTTCGTTGTTCAATTAAAATATGTGATAATTGATACATTTCTGATTCGAGATCTAAGATTGCATTTAATTATTATTTTAATATTTTTGTCCTGCTAAATTTATATGATAAATTACGTGAAATCTCTTTGGCAGTTTCAATGAATTGCATATAATTAGCATAAACATGTTTCTTTAATGATGATGAAGTCTGATCACTGAACTTCTGTATTTGCACTTTACGCTGTTGTAATTCTGCACCTCCAACACATTCCTGTACTAAACTGTTGATATCTAAAATTAAAATTCTTTTTAACTAGTCTAATTGAATCTTATTACCAAATTTATTTACATTTATCAACACGAAAGTCTTTTTTATTAAATTTTTCACTTTCTGTATTAGACATCATTTTTGTATTTTTGGAAATATGTTATCAATTAAAGGAGGATACAGGATAAGCTAGAATGTAAATAAAAATATGACGTTTTGTTGGATTCGTGCAAAAGAAACTTGCCGTGGTGAGGTAATTGATTTTAATTGAATGTAAAATATGAATATTGAATTTCGATCAGCGTTAGGAGAATTTTAGCATACTATCTCTTTTTGTTTTCACCAAAGCTGAGAAATGTTAAATCTCAAAATAAAAAATCAAAGAGTAGTTGAAAATCTTATATAATAGCAGGGTTCCACCAGCAATAACAGCTCGTGATTTTACTTTGTCCATTTTCAGGAATTTTTTTAAATCATTTGGCGATGTTTACTCTAATTTTTTTAATAAATTTAATTTCCGCTTTTTTGCAACTATTTCTTCTTCCAAATTCTTTTACATGTTAAATTCCTGTTCACCTTCACTTTCAAGAATAGTATATATATATGGATATATAAAACACTCAGCCATCCATATTTTACTTATAATAATTACCAACGAATTGATGTTTGACAACATGTTGGACATGCGTTATGTGTGACACACTCCAAGTTGTACAATATGTTCGTCGTGTATGGACCGCTTTATGATAGCTATATATCCAATGATCCAATGCTTTTTCCCTTTTTCATATAATTTTTTTTTAACGAAATCAGCTGTTCGTTCCAAATGTCTTTTAATTTCGGTAAAAAACAGAAACACCAGAAACACAGATATAAACAATAAGGCATGGTCAATTATTAAGGTTATTAAATATAAAGTTCTGTTTTATTTTTCTGTTTACCAAAAGAATTATACATTTTATTTTAAAAAAAAATGGTAGATAAACTTATATTAAATAATCAATTATTGGCTAATAAAAACAAAGTCAAAAAAGCTAAAACTGTGGCCATAAATAAACTGGTACAGAAAATCCGCAAACTTAAATCTTTGGCTGAAAAGAACCCGGAAAATACAAAGATTAAAGAAAAAATTTCAAGAAATAATGAAATATTAACATGTGTAAAGGTAATGAAAGCAAATGTCTATTATATTATATATTTATTCCAAATAAATAACTGAGTATTTTTAGAAACTTAAAAATATGGAAATTCTCAAAAAAGCATTATTAAATGAAAAGAATCCTTTTGCAATTATAACTAATGGCAGATCGTTACCAGAAGAAATTGCCGAAGCAATACTTTTTACTACAAAACCAATAATTGAAATTGTTAAAGATATAAAAAATTTATTATCGTTGAATGATGAAAAAAATTCAGGTTGGAAAGATAAAATTCTAGAATTAAGTAAAAAGGAACAAAAACAATTAAGAACTGAACAAAAGAAGGAAATACGACAACAAAGAAAGGCACGTCATCAATTAACTTTAAAAAGGACGGAATGGTTAGAAGAGAATTTACCTGATAATCTACTGAAAAATGTTAGTCCAGACGACACTAAAAACTCTGAAAATTTCACTTCAGAAAACAAAACTCCTAAAAAAGAAAAGAAAATTTTATCAAATAAAGTAAAACCAAAAAAGGATTCGAAGAAACCCGTTAAAATTGAAAAAAAAATAAACAATGTTGAAATGATAAATGACAACGGTGAACAAAAATTAGAAGTTCTAAAATCCGTTGATCCATTTTTTATCACACAAAATGGTGATAACTATTTATCAACTGTTGTTATAGACCGTGTTCAACCAGATGCACCAAATGATGGTATGATACGAAAAGATCGACGAGCATACCAAAATGGAGACAGTCGCAAACAAATTAGAAAGAATAATTTTAATAATAGTAAAAATATTGGCTCATCTCAAATGCACACTCTACAAAATAAGTGGCAAAAGGGAAGTGAAATCAAAAATAAATTTAGTATACCAAAAGAAATTGAAACTGAAGAGGAATTACATCCTTCTTGGACATGTAAACAAAAAGAACGGGGTATTAAAACATTTACTGGTAAAAAAATTGTTTTCAGTGAAGGTGACGAAGGAAAGTTAATAGATATGAGTACCAATAACATACATCCATCCTGGGAAGCTAAACAAAAACAAAAGGGAATTAAAGTTTTCGCAGGAAAGAAAACTACTTTCGAAAGTAATGATTGCAATAAACTAAGTGAAAAAATCGATTCCAAAATGGTTACAGACAAATTACATCCATCGTGGGAAGCTAAACAAAAACAAAAGGGAATTAAAGTTTTCGCAGGAAAGAAAACTACTTTTGAAAGTAATGATTGCAATAAACTCAGTGAAAAAATGGATTCCAAAATGGTTACAGACAAATTACATCCATCGTGGGAAGCTAAACAAAAACAAAAGGGAATTAAAGTTTTCGCAGGAAAGAAAACTACTTTCGAAAGTAATGATTGCAATAAACTAAGTGAAAAAATCGATTCCAAAATGGTTACAGACAAATTACATCCATCGTGGGAAGCTAAACAAAAACAAAAAGGAATTAAAGTTTTCGCGGGAAAGAAAACTAATTTAGAGTTTGATGGTAGTAATAATCGAAACATAAAAAATGCATACAAAACCGTAATTAAATCTGAAGAGAAATTACATCCATCCTGGGAAGCGAAACAAAAATTAAAACCTGTTATTTCGGAATTCAAGGGTAAAAAAATTAAATTCGATAATTAATTGTAAATAATAAAGTTTATTTTTATATAAATACATATCTATTTTCGATTTAAATTATTTTCCCTAAATTTTTGGTGCAAAATGACCTCGTGTTTGATCATTCTTAATTAATTTATCGATATCGACACTTGGGTATTTTTGTTGTAAAATATTTCTATCCAAATTTGGATTCCTTCGTAGTAACATCATAACATTATTACGATCACGACTGAAAAATAAATAAATTATACATTTATATATTGATTTTTTTTTTTAAATCCTACTTTTTAGCTTTTCTCTTTTCATTGTATATTTTTTCTCTAAATAGAAGTAAAAATTTGCGTACAGCTCGTCCACCATAAGAAGATTGATGTGTTTTAAACCATTTTGCATTCATAAATGGCGGTACAACATGTTCGGACATTCTGTAATAAAAAATGAGTTAATATTATGAAGATATAAGCTATAACAAATTATATTATTTATTTACTTATAATAATATCGCATGCCCAAAGGATTTGTTTGAAGTTTTCCTGGTCGTTCTCCGGTTTCTCCAGTTTCTAATTGATAATATGCTTTATTTCTTTCGCGGACAACATTTTCCAAGTTTGACATTGATATTTTAACCTAAATTTTGTTTTTATAATTTGAATTACTAATTACAATAATTAATATAATTATATACTTTGTCTAAGCGTTCAGGATTTGGAAAATATTCCATTTTATCATTACATTCATGTTCCATTGTTAAAAGCATATTTTTCTCTTTTAATAGAATATACCACAATTTATGTAAATCTGTATTTGATTTTATACGTAATTCATCTGCGGTCCATGCTCTGCCGCATTTTACTTCATTTTCACCCCAATGTTTTTTATCATCAAAAAATTCCATTAGATCATATTTCACCGTCGTTGTATTGATATTTTTTGAAAAACATATTGAAGGTACAATTCTATATTTATATTAATAGTATAAAATAATGGTAAACTATGAAAAAAAATATTACCTAAGTGGTTTGAGAAACGAATCTTTCGCAATAGACAAAGACAATTTGCAAATATTTCCAAATGATTTGGATGTACTTAATACTTTTGAAATTGATGCCATAATATGTTAAAAAATATTCAATTATATTTCTTTTCAGAGCTATAACTATTCTATAATACGTCCATTATTTTGACAAGTAAAAAATGGTTAAAAATAAAAACAAGGTTATGTTTATATTACGGAATGTTTTTTTAGGTTTTTTTTTAAAAAATAGCATCCCTCTAAACTTGACGTATCATTTTGTATTCGTAAACGGTAACGTTCCTCATACAAAATGTTGTAAACCTTAGAGTTGTAAACGTATGCATCATTTATAAGTATCGTTAAAATATCATTTGTGTTCACCACCGGTTACATATTAATTAAAATCTTATGCCAAGATTGTATATAGTGGTAGATAATTTCTAATTCTTTTCAGTGAAACACATTATCCGCTTATTGTTGAATCATTTATGTATCTCTTTTAATTAATCGGTCTCAAATCTTATTTACTTAATTGTGATATTTTGCAAAATGAATTAAAAAATAAAAGCAAAATATTAAATTTAATCATTTTGTATTTTATTTTATAGTACATAATTAATATAAATAAAAGATAATCACAACACCCTCAAGAAAGAACAAAGAACAATAGCATTAAAAAAAATTGTGATTTTTTTTTACTTATATGTAGGTAAGGTACCTGTAAAAAGGTACCTGCATCATAAACTTCGCCTATATAAAAAAAAGGTACCTGAATCATAAAAAAATTGGGGAATGGGGATTAGTGAAACTTCATATATCCTTTTTACATCGTGTGCGATACGTTTTAAGTGAATTACACTAAGTTGCTAAAAGGGAACTAAATTATTTCTATTAGGACACCAAAATATGAAATGGCATTATCTTTTAATTCTAAAATTTATATGCTGTGGACGTGTACGGCGGTGGATATATATTCTTCGCCGTGACAGCCCCAAATTTTCACATTTTGGGAACATCTCAATTCTTTATTCAAATAAATCAAAATCTACAGTTTTTTGTTAAAAGAATTTATAAGATTTGGTTTGGTATAATACAAACAAATTTATTTATACATAAATAAAGTAATTAATAGTTTGAAAATATAAATTTAAATAAGATACTATAACACAATTCAAAATAATAATAATATAATTTCAGCGTTTAACTCTATAATTCAGTTTTACATTATATACTATCCGTTGTTATATAAGAGAAAATAGTTTACTGGAGATATACATATGTACCTATATTAAATGTTAAATTGTTATATTTCT
Source organism: Rhamphomyia laevipes (assembly GCA_963920725.1). NCBI lineage: Eukaryota > Metazoa > Arthropoda > Insecta > Diptera > Empididae > Rhamphomyia > Rhamphomyia laevipes. Next base: position 55,279,140 of record OY987257.1, read on the forward strand.
TCAAACTGCTGATATTCAAAACAGAAACAGTTTGAAATTGATGTTCTATGCACGAAAGTACTTATTGCAATTTTCTAAACTATCCGCATCTTATCCTTTATAGTCAACACATTACAAATATATATATTATTTAATGATCATCTTTATATGGTCCGGGGCAATTATCATTTAAATCATCATTGCTATCATAATGTACTCCACACCAATGACAATAATTGTATGTCGTTCGCATATAATTGGTTAACATTTCTAATTTTTCAGCTGGTTCATATTCATCGACTTCCTCATCTTCTTCAAAGATTTCTTCATCTAATTCACCATCTAATTTGTTCTTAGCACTATCTGTATTTCTATCTGGCCAAAACCATTTCATTACTGGAAAATCGTATTTATCTTGTTCATCAAGCTTTTCACAGGCTTTTTGACATTTCCTATAATGAGATAAATTTTATTAAAAATCCAAATATAATTTATTTAATTTCTAGGTATTTCCTTACACTAGTGTACTTTCAATAAATCTTTCTTCGGCTTTCTGAACCATTCTTTTCCGAAACTGTTCTGTAGTTATTTCAACTCCCTTTTCTCTAGCTTCTTGTTTCTTTTTTCGCAATTCTTGTGTTCTATCTGCCAGTTCTACGAGAGCAGCTTGCCGTCCAAATCCAGCTCGACCTAGTTTTACAGTGATTCCGATCGGTTCAATAATTCCACTTGTTGTAGATTTTCCTAGTGATTCACCTTCTTTATATCCCATTTTAGCCAATAATGCAAACCCCTTGTTTGTAGATGTTAATGGATTATTAAGGCCTTGCTCGAGACGTTCTTGTGATGCTGGTTTGGAATTTAATTTTTGATGTTCAGAAATTCGTGCCTTGTTTGTAGCTACTTGTATTTCACGTTCTTTGGCACGATTTCTAACAAGTCCTGGACGTACATCACTAGTACTGAAATTATTACGTATTTATTTTATATGGATGTAATCATGGAAAGAATATATTGTATACCTACCATCCAGCTAAAAACTTTTCTGACATATAATCTTCCTCTTCAGAAGACATTCTTATCTTAAATAAAAAATATTCTATCAGTTTTCACGGTTTTCACTGGTATATTAATAAATAAACAATATTAACAACTGGCAACCTTAAATAACTATATAAATAGAAAATTCTGAACTAGGCGGCAATCAGGCAAACAAATAAATATATGTATTTTATATTATCGTCAATAACATTTCCATATGATTTTGACGTTTCCCAAGATGCAGAATTTAAATATTCGTTTCAATTCCATCCAGTACAGATTCAGCTGTGAAAGTAAATGAAGTTGGGTGAGCCAATTTTATTACAATTCCGAAAACCTGAATTTAGTGCTCATTGGGACCTGGAAAATCGAGAAAACAAAGATACAAAATTATTTCGAAATGCAATGTCAAACTTTCATTGAACCCCTTCAAAATCGACCAAAACCAAAACATTATAATAAAAACAATAGGATTTGTTTTTAAATAATATATAATCAATTTGGTAAAAAATGAAAATTTATGAACACTCATGCCGGATTTGTCTAGAAAATACAGAATCTACGGATGAAGACGAAAAATGGATATCAATAGAGGAAAAAGACTCAGATGATGTAGCGATTTGTGATAAAATAACTCTATGTACAGGAATAAATGTAAGTTATTATTATTTACAATCCCAAAATGTCACAATCCTCATTTTAGATTAATCGAGAAACAATACTAGCTAAAAGCATTTGTAAACCATGTACTGAACATTTACGATCAGCTTTCGATTTTCAAAAAATATGTAAACAAAGTGACTATATTCTGCAGGATTACATAAAAAATAATATTTGCACTACTCCAACTAAATTAAATGAAAATGAATCAAAATATATTGTACCAAGTTCTGATAAATCAACATTACAAAGCGCATTTTACCCTAGTGTTAAAGTTGAAATTACAAGTAATTCTGAACCAGATGAAAATTCCGATTATCAAAATGATTATTCATCTATAAATGACTGTGAAGATGATGAATATAAACCAACACCAACAAGGAAATATGAAACTAAGCCGGTTGCTCGAAATAAAAGTAATGATAACAATTCTGATAAATTAAAAGGATTAGTTACAACACAGAAACTGTCACGACGTAGACCAATTACCACAAAAAAAGATTTAGAAATAGAAAATCTTGAAAATTACCGCAATTTTAATTCAGAGGTTGAACCAATTGAACGAAAGAAACGGAAAAACTCAAAAAAAGATGAAAAAGAATCATTTATCTGTGAATTATGTGGAAATGTGTATAAAAAACGAGCATTGTTGTCCGATCATATGCGATGGCATAGTGGCGAAAAAGAATTTCAGTGCGAGTAAGTTATATTTATTAAAAAAATAATTGAATTTATGGATGGTAGTTTTGATTTTTACAGAATTTGTAAGAAATCATTTTTATTGGCTACATATCTGGCCAGACATATGAAAACTCATACTGGAATTAGGAATTTTCAGTGTAGCTTTTGCAGTAGAACATTTTATACTAATGGACTTAAAAGAGCACATGAAAAGTAAAAATATTTATTTAATTATTTTTTTTTTAATACCCATTGTTTACAGAGTTCATACTGGAGAACGACAATATCCTTGTAAATTATGTGATCGATCATTTTCCTACTCACAAAGTCTTCAACGGCACATGATGGTTCATTCTGGTGTAAAACCCTTCAAATGTAATGATTGTGGAAAAGAATTTCGACAAGAAACTCATCTAAAACAACATTTATCGACAAATATCCATCAAGCCAAAACAGCTGCTGCTCTTCAAAATACATAAAAATGTGGTGAAAAGATTTTTAATTAATTTTATTGGTTGTGTTTTAACAATTTTATTTCTTTAATTTTACATTTAATGTTTAGTATACATATTTAAACTATTAAATAAAGCAATTTACATTTAAATTGAAAGAAGTTGAATATATTTTTCACATTGATTTAAATCTATTTCTAATATACCAACTCGAATATCATTTAAAATCGATTTTCTTATATCATTAAGATTTTTTGCTAACACATTTAAGTTCTCATTACATTTTCTAGACTCCAAAATATTTTTAATTTGTTTTCTAAGCAGCAAATCTATTTCATGTACTTTTGATTGTTCCATTTGAGAATTTTGAACTTTCATTTGTATTTTTTGAGGATTATTTAAAGATTTCGCAAGAAATAAATCAACATTATTAAAATCTATTAATTGATCTTCTAGCAAATGTATAGTATTTTCTTCCCATTTAAGATTTGGTACCTGAAAACGTTCATACATTCGTTGAATTACAAATTCCGGAATTCTATTATTAATTCTATTTAAATTTATATTAATTGATTTTACAAGTTTCATTTGAAAATATATTTGAGCAAATGATAATTCAAATTCTCGACAGATTTTATAAAATTCATAACGCATTCCTACATAATAATTATTATCATCAATTAAAATAATATATTCTTTACAATCATCATTTAATTTTACGAAATACCAATCTGTTGGAATGGATTCTATTAAAGAACTTAAGTTATTACCACTAATTAAATATCTTATTAAGTTTTTTATTTTTACAAGAATTTCCTTTCGATTTTCTTTATAAAGCTCTTGTCTATGTTCTTCAGTATTAAATTTAATTATTTCATCGTAACAAATATGAATAACATTATATTTTTTAACATGTTTTATATAATTTATGCAGAAACTTGTTTTACCAGCACCAGGTAAACCAATTAATACAACTACACAAATTTTAATCATATTTTAGTGTAATTAAAAAACAAGTAAAAGTAAATAAAATCTACAAATCTAAAAAGAAAATTGTATGAAAATACTATCTTGACGATTCAACTTCTGATGGACTAGATGAAAATTGAGTTGAATTTTCTAGGTTTGGTATTAAAATTTCTGGTGCTACTAGGTTAGCTTGTTCCTGTTGCTGAGCTTGTAATTCAGCAATTCGCCTAGTATTTATAGCAGTTTGTACTTCTACATAAACGTTCATTACTCGTTGATTTACATGAGTAAACTTTTGTAAACATTTATCGACACAGGCAGACTGAAAATTCGAAAATTCAAATAGTAGATTTAAAATTAAAATTATTTCAAAGATTATTACTTCATCATTGGATATTTCACGACTGTAAAAATTGTCTATGCAGTGGGAGAAACAGAGATGGGTAATTTTATTATACAATGAGAGAAAATCTCTAAACTGAAATATTTTTTTAAAAAAACATTAAATTATGTATTTCATATTTAAATTATTAAATTTATTTACATTTCGAATTTGCGGATCCATTTAATTTTTAAAAATGAATAAAAAGAAAACCTCACTTCTTTTTTGCCTTTACTTTTTTCAAATTTCTAGCAGCTGAGAACGTGAGAACTGTCAAATTTGGCATAAATATATTTTTGCGTTTGAAAAATAATTCCAATTTCCGAATTCGTATTAACTTTTGAGATTTCTATGGTCTGAATAATATCATTGAAATTAAAATGTACAGTAATTTTTTTAAATAAGTTTTTAATACAATATTGCTTTGATTGATTGATTAGTATGGCATCGTTAGGCCAATGTATAATCGCTTCCTACACGCCCTACACCGCGCCCTAAAGAGATCTATTATACATACCATAACTAATGTTTGGTCATATGATATCCAGGTTTACATAGAAATCTAGAATATTCCTGACAGCTAAACCATTTATTTCGAGTACGCTTAGAAATCCCATATCCGCAGGTGTGACAGTCTTTTCAGGCTACAGCGTACAGCCTCGCAATCCAGGCGATGATATGCTTCGCAGTCTCGTGATCATCCGAAGAAAACCGACAGTACTACTACACTTTCTGTTAGATGTTCAAGTGGTACCTTATTGGGCTGTGACCAGTGAACAAACCAGTTATTGTATGTAGCTCAGCTTTGTTAAGTGTAAGCACTTTCTTAGCTCTCCGTTTTGAGAAATCTAGCAACCGCTTCCGTTGATGTATGTGTGGGATATTGTTCCAGTAGTTTGATTTTACTTTATTTTTCCATTCCCTTATTTCCTCCATTATATGGCTCTTAGAGATATCACAGAATGGTACGAATAAGAGCGGTTAGCGACTGTTCTCGCTAATTCATCGGAAATCACGTTGCTGGTAATTCCTTCATGCCCAGGCAAACAACATCAGAGTAATTTTGTTGTTTGAGGTCAGTTGCGTTGCGGGGCCGTTGATGATCTTTTCCATACAAGCTTAGATTTAAAGGAGCATGAAACCAAGGCTTTGAGTGCTGCTTGGATATTGAATGTCTCAACACAATATATTTGCGTTGAGGCACGCAAGCCATTACAATTTCTATAACAAATCTTTAGCGGTCCACCGAGCTGAGTTCATGTGTTATTCCTAGATATTTGAATTCATCTGAGAATTCAATAATAATATAACTTAGCCTGGGAGATTTCATGTTAATCTTCCTCATTTTCGTAAATAGTATTATTATTGTTTTATTAGGATTCAAGGCACCAGTTGTGTACAATATGTAGGACCTTTGCATGAACTCTTACCGATTTTCATCATGCTTTCTTCTGATCATGATGATAAGATCATCCGCAAAACTGTGTACATCATAACCCAATCATCAATCACCAAAGACTATAGAAATGGTGATAGTACCCTCCCTGAGGACACCCTTTATTGGCTGTGACTGTGGGTGACTCATATTATATTTTTACCGTAATACTGGGAGGGACATTCAAACATGACTATAATCCAGACAATCGTAGGTGTTTCAACTCTATGATACAATAATAATCACACCTCTTGCTATGGAATCATAATGTTACTTTGATGCTATAAGCTGTAGTTATGGTACAATAATAATATTGGTTTAAATCAATGGAGTAGTAATTGTTCTGGGTTTGAAAATATAGTCGGTGGCTGTCAATAATATGAAGTCGATCACAAAATATAATTCGGTTGCTCATTTATAATTCGGTAGTTGAATAAATAAATAAATTTACTAATTGGGATTACGAATTTTTAAAGGATTTTGGTTTCATTTGACAAGTGACATTTACATTCATTAAATTGAAAATAATGACGTGACTGAGAGAAAGTTTAATAAATTCTTATTTTTCCAAAATAATTAAACGTATTTATTTAATTTATTTTTTATCTCGAAGTGATTAGTATGGGATGGTCAGTGATTGCTAGATTAGGATGTTTGTGTTCCAAGGAATCAATAAATGTTAATGGAACAAAATATATAATACAGGAGCGCATTGCCGAAGGGTAATTGAAAATATAAAATTTTCTTATCTTATCTCTGAAATTACGTTATATTTAATTAAAAACTATTAAAACATTTTGATTCCAGTGGCTTCAGTTTAATAGATTTAGCTGAAAATATTGTAACTAAACGACGGTATGCGATCAAACGTGTTTCATGTCATAGTATTGATGATCAAAATATTGCGCTGAAAGAAATAGAAATTTGCCGAAAGATTAATCATGAAAATGTTATTAAAATTATTGATTATGTCATTAAAGGTTCTGCTGATATTGTGATAAATGCAACTAGCCAAATTTTTATAGTTTTACCATATTATAAAAATGGTTCCCTTCATGATCATTTAATAGCTAGATCAAGAACCAGAGATTTTATGCCCGAAGCACAAGTTTTACAAGTATTTTTGGGTATCTGTGAAGGTGTTAAAGCTTTACATGAAGTTAAACCTGAGCCATTGGCGCATCGTGATTTAAAAACAGCGAATATTTGTTTATCTGATTCATTTGAACCAATTATTGTCGATATGGGTTCAGCAACTGAAGCTCGAGTACAAATTTGTGGACAACCTGATGCACAAAGATTACAAGAATTAGCTGAGGAACGATGTTCAATTGTTTACCGTGCACCAGAATTATTTTCTGTGCAAAGTTATTGTATGATTGATGAACGAACTGATATTTGGGTAAACAAATAGTTCTTTCATAATAATAATTATTAAAATTTGGTGTATTTTACAGAGTTTGGGTTGTATTTTGTATGCCATGTGTTTTTTCAAATGTCCATTTGATCCAATTTATGAGAAAGGAGATAGTGTTGCACTGGCTGTTTTAAGTGGCAATGTTAACTTCCCCGAAGATTCCTATTATTCTCAAGTAAGGCTTTGTTTTCTGATTTTAAGTTTGGAAATCATTTTAATATATTTTAGGAAATGCAGGAACTTATCCTATTTCATCTCCGATTAAATCCTATGGAACGACCTTTTATTTATAGTATCATTGAACGTGCTCAGGAATTGGTAAACAAATTGGAGAATCGCCTTTAATATATTTCATTTTTAGAGTTTTACAGAAAAGTTATTTTTAAATAAATATATTTTTATCGCTAGATTTTTAAAAAAAGCATCATTCCCATATTTTTGTGTAAAATTTTATATACATAAAAACAAAACCGATTTTTTTTTTGTTTTATGATCTTTCTACAAGTCTACTTACAACAAATTTATTTGGAGGAAAATTATGTTAAAAATAAATGAATTATATATTAATATATTGAACTTTTCTAAAAATAAATATACGTGAATAATAATTTTAAATATTTTATATTTTTTTTTAATATGCATTATCAGTTTCACATAAATAGCAAAGCAAAATAATTCAACTTGAAATATTTAATCAGAAAGTACAATTTCTTCTGGTTCATTTGATACACAATTGTAATTATTTACTAATTTTGACAATGTATTATCACCATACTTAAAGTCAATTGCTTCTTTACCAGCATTTTTTAACATATAATTAACACAGCTTCGAAGAAATGCAACTCTTTGTATAAATTCTGTATTTGGATTTTCTCTTGCTAAATAATCAGCTGCATAACTAGTTTTATGGGTTTTGGCGATTGGATTACGACTTTTAGTAGTTTTATTATGTTTTTGTATTTTATTTTGTCGTGCCGTATTTTTTTGTGGATCTTGTGGTATTACTGACTCAAATGTTATTTCATCATCGGCATTATTTAATATTTTGTGAAACGTTTTTCTACGACGATGACCAATTATGTTAGCTTTTTTAACTGTGGGAGAATTAAAAATTTCATTTGTAACTGCAGTCGATTTTCTTCTTGATCCTTCTGCAAGTGGTGTTGTTAATATGATATTTTGTTGTAGTCCATCATCATCCATTATCGTGAATATTTCAGGACTATGTGATTGCTGCTGTTTATCAGATGGATTATATTTTGGAGAACTCATTATTTTAATTATTTATATTATTCTTTATTTAATGAAATTTTGTTATTTGGTAAACAAAAAGACTTCAAGAGAGCAAAGCAAAATAATTTTGATTTTGACATTTGTTTAATAACCAAACAGCAATATTGTAGTAATGGCTGTGGTTTAATTTTAATAATTAATTGTAGTTGGTATGGTACAGTAAAGGTGAAAAGTACAAACCAGATCCGAAGATCCGATATATATATAACGAACAATGAACATTGTTAAGCCTTGGGGACGCGTTTTTTTTGTAGCGGTAGCGAAGCGAAAAAACCGAGCAAAATTCGCATAATAGGCCAGACTGACGCGGGAAAAAAAATGAAAAAAATATTTGTTAACATTGAAATGTATTTTTAAAGAAAAAATTAAATTTATAAAAGGAAGTTTCAATTTTTATAATAAAGAAGCTTAAATTTGTAATTTAAATTTTCTTACTATTTTCATTTAGTTCAATTCCAATTTCATCCCATATTTTATCTTTTTTCCTTATATTTTTGTATTCTTTATAAGATAAATTGTAAAATACATATTGGATTTTTTTTTTACTATTTCAACATTAGTTTTTTCCATTTTAAAAACACTTAAATAATTACCGCTAATAACAATTAACAACAAAATAATATGTTATTTAATTGATTGCAATCGGTGTTCAGTCGTTTCAGTTTACTTAACCAGTCGATTGGCTTTGGAACGAATTCACCATTAGTACTCGTTTATCGTGAACGTCGTGTATGTATGTTTTTTGAGTTTGTCAATTTTCAATTTTGACAACACTAAACACGACAACGACATTGTGTAAAATAAATAGTTTTTAAAAAAGGCGGGAGAAAGAGCTATTTCGTGCAAAATAATAATTTTTTATAACTTTTAAAATGCCGGAGATTAATATATCTGGTGTACCTGTAAATTTTCCATTTGAACCATATGATTTACAGAAAGCATATATGACCAAAGTAATTGAATGTTTACAAAATGAAACAAACGGTGTTTTGGAATCACCAACAGGTACTGGTAAAACATTGAGTTTATTATGCTCGACATTAGCATGGATTCTCATGAAAAAACAACAAGCTAAACAATTTATCCAACAACAGCAACATGTATTAGATAATTCTAATAATCCTACCGAATCTTTAGTGAATGTGAATTCATCAACATCATCTTCAGTTGTAAATAATTGGGGTGTACCTAAAGTTATATATGCATCAAGAACACATTCACAACTTACACAAGCTATTCAAGAACTAAAACAATCATCATATTCATTTATGAAAGCAATAGTTTTAGGATCCCGTGATCAATTATGTATTCATCCAGAAGTATCAAAAGAAACAAATAATGCTAGCAAAATACAATTATGTAAAATTCATGTTACAAATAGATCATGTTCATTTCATGCACGTATTGATTCAAAAAAAGAACATCCTGAATTTAAAATACAAAATATTATGGATATTGAAGATTTAATAACAATTGGTCGTAAATTACGTATGTGTCCATATTTTAGTTCTAGAGAAGTTATACCAGATGCTGATATAGTATTTATGCCATACAATTATTTACTTGATCCAAAAGCAAGACGTGCTAATAAAATTGAATTAAATAATACGATTGTTATATTAGATGAAGCACATAATGTTGAAAAAACATGTGAAGAATGTGCTTCAGTACAAATAAAATCATCTGATATTGCATTAGCTATTAATGATATTACCCAAGTAATGAAAAAAACATCTGAAGATAATGATGATTTAATGGATATTATGGTTGAAGAACCAAAAGATTTTACTTTAGATGATTTGGCTTCTTTGAAAGAAATTCTATTAGAATTTGAAAAAGTTGTTGATTCAATTGAAGTGAAAAATAAATTTGAAGGTATTACATATCCGGGTGGTTATATATTTGAACTTTTTGAAAAAGCTAATATAAATTTTGAAAATATCAATATAATTATAAGTTTATTAGATAAAATAATAACTTTTTTAGCAGCAGCATCACAAAAAAACGCATTTTTTCAAAATGGTGTTGGTTTACAAGTTTTTTCCGATTTCTTATCAATAACATTTGCTGGTAAAACTGTAGAAAAACAAGAAAAAACTTTTAAATCATTTAAGGTTCATATTGAAATACAAGAAATTAAACGTAAACAGTCAACAACACAATTAGGAGATGGTTGGTTAAATAGTAGTAAAGCAAATATAAGTTCTGTAAAAATGGAAAAAATTATAAATTATTGGTGTTTTAATGCTGGCTATGGTATGGAGGAATTATTAAAAAAAAATGTTAGAACAATAATATTAACAAGTGGCACATTAGCACCATTAAAACCATTAATAGCTGAACTTGGTATACCTGTAACAGTTCGATTAGAAAATCCGCACATTGTTAATAATTCACAAGTTTGTGTAAAAATTATATCATATGGACCCGATAAAGAGAGACTTTTATCAAATTATGAAAATCGTGATAATCCAAAATATATTAATTCACTTGGTGGTACAATATCCAATTTTAGTACAGTTATACCAGGTGGTTTGTTAGTATTTTTCCCATCATATGTTGTTATGAATAAATGTATTGATACATGGAAGGCTAGTGGTGTTTGGTTGCAAATTAATAAGAAAAAAACAGTGTTCGTGGAACCACATGGTAAAGATGCATTTACAACAACAATGTCTGAATTTTATCAAAAAATACAAGATTCGAATTCGAATGGTGCTTGTTTTATGGCTGTTTGTAGAGGTAAAGTTTCCGAAGGTTTAGATTTTGCTGATATGAATGGTAGAGCTGTTATAATTACTGGTTTACCATTTCCACCATTTAAAGATCCACGTATTATTTTGAAAAGACAGTATTTAGAAAGTAATCGAACAAAAGAAAATGAATTATTATCTGGTCAAGATTGGTATTCCTTAGAAGGATCACGAGCTGTTAATCAAGCTATTGGCCGGGTAATACGTCATAAAAATGATTATGGTGCAATTTTATTTTGTGATATTAGATTTCAGCAACCAAAACAACAAGCACAATTATCAACATGGATTCAGGGTCATTTGAGACGTTCAATACCAAATCAAAATTTCGGTTCTATATTAAGAGAATTAAGACAATTCTTTGATAATGCTAAAAAAACTTTACCTGTACCTAAACTAAGAGAAAATATTGTAAATACGATCACAACCATAGATGAATTTCCACCAATTGAGTTGAAAAGAAAAGCAGAACGTTTAGTAGAGAAATCTGCAATGTCAAGAAATAATTTTATAGAAACAGAAAAATTAGGAGTAGATTTAAATTGGACTGCTGGAAATTATTCAAATTCATCATCACTAACAAAAAGCTGTACCTCAATAAATGCAATGGATTTTATAAGCCGTTTAGATGGTAATGTTTCTACAATTAATTTTAATGAATGCTGTTCAATGAGTAATAATAACTTACAAATCACAAATAATGTAGAAAATACAACTTCTTATGCTTGTACAAGTCAACAATCACCATCAGAACGTTTGGTTAAAAGAAGAAAATTAAAATTAGTCTGTAATGATTCGCCATTATTAGCAATACCAACATTACAGGCATCATTAAACGAAAATAATGAACTAACAACGGAAATGACTAGAAAAGAATTTCTAGATTTAATTAAAAATTCATTAGCACGTGAAAATTATGTAATTTTCATTGGCGCATTAATGAAATATAAAAATGAAGAAATTGTTGAGAACTTTTTTACAATATTGTTAAAAATATTTGGTACCGCTAATTCTTATCATTATTTATTAAAAGGTATTCGTCGTTATATTAAAGAAAATCATAAATCAAGATTTGATTATCTGCTGGCAGAATTTCTTAAATCCAATTAAAACTCGAAAATTTATCTTTTTTTTTTTTTTGTTTTATTTATAATATATATTTTTTGTTTGTTTTATATGCCACAAATAAAATTAATTATCTTTAAATTTATATTATTATTGTTGTTTTTTTTAAAGTAATATTATAAAAAAAATCTCAAAGTAGTTTAATATTCTATTTAAATAAAATTTTAATAATTATTTTGCTGAAATAATTATACATTAAATATTTTTTATGATGTCTAAGTAAAATTCACAAAATACAATTTCTATTGAATAATGATGGAACATATTTCAGGACCAAGAGGATTCATTAATTTGGACGAAATATTAAATTACGAATCATTTAAATATTATTAACAGGGTTGTTAAAAAAGACTTGTTTTTGTTATTTACTTTTGTTTTTAATTATTTTTTTTATTATAATGATTTGTTTGCCAAAATTTGTGTAGATTAAACACTTGAATATGAAAATTGTAAATATCTAAAAGAAAAAAAATATCGTTTTTTTAGATATACTAAAAAACTGTGTACATTTGAATCAATTTACGTAAATTTTTTTTCTATCCATTTTTTTTTTTCTATAATTTCTCTCTCTTTCATAGTTTTTTATCAAGTTATCTTTTACCATTTTCACCAAAAACAAGTCTTTCAATTTTTTTTTAAATCTAGTGTTGCGTACCCTTTATTGTTCCTTTAAATTTCAAAATATAATTTTACATTAAATGGTGTAGTAGATTTGTCATGTTATAACCAATTCAACATTGTAAATTTTTCGATGTCCGAAACAAAAACAGCTCTGCTTATTTTTATAGTTTCACATTTTATTTCAATTTTACAATACAAATTAGTGTTTTTTTGTTTGTATTAAAATTTATAACATTTTCCAATTAATTTATAATGTAAAAAAATTGTCCATTGTAAATTTTCTCATATCATCTGAATGGTATTGAATATTGTGTAATTATTTTTATATGCTACATATTATATATATATAAAAAAAAAAAGAATTATTATTTTTCAATATTTTGTTGAAATTTTGTAAATTATTACAATATAAATGTTAAAAACTAAAAATTATTTGGAAATTTCTTTCCCTGGCGTTTCTATTTTTATCAGAATTTATTTTAATAATACTTTAAAAAAAAAATATTTCTTTTTAATTTATCGTCGGTTTTTTACAGGTCATTTTTTTTAGAAAAAATCATAAATTTAAAATTAAATAAAAAAAAAAATTACATCTAAAATCGTTTTTAATATTTTCATCCTTTTTTTTAAAATTATCAAAATAATTTTTTTTTTAAATGAATTTATACATATTTTTGAATAATTTTTAAATTTTATTCTTTTTAATTTAGATAAACAACAAGCAAAGCTAAATTTAACAATTTTTTTTTTTTTTCTTTTTTGAAAATAAAAATTATAAAAATATCTTACATGAAAATAAAAAAAAAAAAAAAAGAAAAAGTTTTATTTTTAAAACAAAATATAAAAAACATTAAAAAAAAAATGTTTTTATTGATATTTCATAAAATATATTTTATATAAAAAAAAAAAATATGCGTTCGTTTTCATTATAATTTTAATGTGCATTTCTATTTTTTTACTTAAAGTTAATAAACTATTTTTCGGACTGATTTTTATTTTTTTTTATTGCAAACTTTTGTGTAAAGTAAGACTTTCATTATTTGTAAAATTAAATTTAATTGCAATTGTGTGTTAAAAGACGAGCTAAAAATTGTTGTAATTAAAAAGAAATTTTTGTTCATTGTGATATAATGTTTGAGTTGGTTTTTGTATGTGATTTTCCTCTTTCCGGATTTATAGTAAAAGTACTGAAAAGCAACAGTATTTTTTGTATTTTTTTTTTTAGTAAAGGTGTATTTCTATTGGATTTATTCTTATCAGTGTAAAAGTTCCAAGTTATTTTTTATTTAAATTTTTTATTTTAAAGAATTTCACACTTAAATCGACGATGAGGGAGTTTATTATGTTTACGATTCTTTTTCCCTCGTTGTTCTTTATCCTTACGTATTTCACGGACAAGTGTATAAAATGCATCATCGACACCCATACGTGTTTTAGCAGATGTCTCAACAAATGGAATACCATATTGTTTAGCAACCTTTAAATAAATTGAAAATTATTATAATTATTTATATTATATTAATTATTAAAAATTTTTTACATCTCTGGCTTGATTCATGTTTACCGCCCATGCTTGTAAATCACATTTATTTCCTACTAGTACCATTGGAACTTCTTCAGCATCTTTAACACGTTTGATTTGTTCTCGGTATGTTCCTAATTTCAAAATTTACATTTTTTGGAGATAAAATATATATCATATAACTTTTTACCTATGTCTTCAAAACTTTTGGCACTATTTACAGCAAAAACTAGTAAAAATCCTTCACCGGTTCGCATATATTGATCACGCATCGCTGAATATTCTTCTTGGCCGGCTGTATCCAAAATATCAAGTAAACACGTTTCACCATCTATAAGAAAAATATTATTTTTCGTTTGTTAATTATACGGAATTAAGAAACATTTTATTTAGTAATTATATATATAGAGATTTAGTAATTAAGAAAGTAATAGTAAACATTATCAAACTAAGTAATACTAAAAAATCGATTGTCTTATATGATAATATGCTGTAAAACCTTAACGTAATTTAATAAATTGAATAATATAATATATAAATAACATAATTTATAAATTTCTAAATTTATAAATTAGGTATATGTACTTATTTGTAATTTCGATCTTGCCAGCAGCAAGTATATAAAAAAAATTAATACTAAATTAAAACTAAGAAAAAAAAATATTCGGCCGATTACCATCTGCTGAGATGTATTTAATTTGATTCGGCTAGATAACAAACTAACAACATCGCGCACTTGTACTGCGCAGCATGTGGATTTGGGATGCTAATCCGTTAATGGGTGGCTCCTTGGTTCATTATAAGCCAAAAATCGTAAGGAAGGGGGGGGGGTGCATTTTCAACACCCACTGAGCTACAGGGTGTTTTAAAAAAGTCCTTCGGAGAAGTAGGTACAAGCACTTATCCAATAAAAAAAAAAAAAATTTACACCCGGCAAAATTTTGAGAAAAGTGGCATTTTTCCAAAATCTGATTAATTTTTTTTTTGAAAAAATCATAACTTTAACGCAGACCTGGAAACCGGTGAAAATAACGGTAACATCGAAATAAAGGTAATTTAATTGTCTATCAAACGCGCCTAGTTTGTATATTCTAGGTTCAATACGTTAGAAGTTATAAATGAATAAGTGCTTGTACCTACTTCTCCCAAGGACTTTTTTAAAACACCCTGTAGCTCAGTGGGTGTTGAAAATGCACCCCGCTTCCATATGATATTTTGCTTATAATGAACCAAGGAACCACCCCTTAACGGATTAGCATACCAAACCGGGACACCCTGTATAATAATACTGTTGAATTGCACATTTCATTTATAATATATCTTAATGATATTTATCACGACCATACGACTGTCTTCCTTAGCAAATTTACTATGATCGTAATATCGGGATACAACAATACTGAATAATACACTTTAAAATAAAAATTGATATTTAAATGTACATATTTTATATACCAATATTATTCTATAGTTATAGTTACTAACCAATTACAAATTCTTTACGATATGAATCTTCAAGAGTTGGATCATATTCCTCAACAAAGAAATTTTGTATAAATTGAATAACTAATGTTGATTTGCCAACACCACCAGCGCCAACAATAACAATCCTATATTCAGTCATATTAAGATTAAGTCTTAGTTCTTCTGTTTAATTATTTGTTTTATTTATTAACTTAACTTTTCTACTGATTTTACTTCTTGATATAGAATTTTTAAAATAAAGTAGGTACTTATACAGTTTTAAGTTTTAATAGTTAAATATTTTTTAAAATATTAAAAAAAAAACAATAATTAAATTACGATGATAATCGCACTTTGGTTTCTTTTAAACTAAAATAATATTGGTGGTAATCAGCAAAAATAATTGAACACACAAAATAAAAATATAAAAAATTAAAATTAGATTTTATCACGAACACATTGATATAATTCACAAAATTTTTTGTTTTGCTTTAGATTATTTACCGGAGAATTCGTCACGTTTTTGAAAACTTATTGAATACGTTGTTCAATTGAAAACGATCAATTGGGCAAAACGAACGTAAATTTTTTTTTAAAAAAATGCTTTCCATTGCAACAATAATTGTTTGTTGTCAAATTTGTAAAACAATTACAATGATTTTTATTTAAATTAATTTTTGTATTAAAAAAGAGTTCAATTCGAAGAAATGTATTGCTTTTAAATATTGCAATATATTGTGATTTCTTTAAATTTTATATATAATGTAAATTCTTAATGTAAAAGTATTATTACTTTTTATGTTATTTTGAAGATTTACATTATATAAATAAAAAAAAAAAAATGTTTTGATTTTATGTAAATTTCTGAATATATTTTAATAAAAATAAAAACTAAATACCTTAAAAAAAATTGATAATTGTACAAATTTTATATAACACCAATGTAATTCAATAGTTACTAACCAATTACAAATTCTTTACGATATGAATCTTGAACAGTTGGATCATATTCCTCAACAAATAAATTTTGTATAAATTGAATAACTAATGTTGATTTGCCAACACCACCAGCGCCAACAATAACAATCCTATATTCAGTCATATTAGGTCTAAGTTCTTCTGTTTAATTTTTTGTTTTATTTATTAAGTAATTAACTTTTCTACTGATTTTACTTCTTGATATAGAATTTTTAATAAAGTACTTATACAGTTTTAAGTTTTAATAGTTAAATATTTTTTTAAATATTAAAAAAACAATAATTAAATAACGATGATAATCGCACTTTGATTTCTTTTAAACTAAAATAATATTGGTGGTAATCAGCAAAAATAATTGAACACACAAAATAAAAAATTAAAATTAGATTATCACGAACACATTAATATAATTCACAGAAATTTTTGTTTAGCTTGTTATAAATACCTTATAATAAGTGATATCATTTTAATATTACACACGTGTATCGGCTAATTCGTCACGTTTTTGAAAACTTATTGAATTCGTTTTACGTTCGATTGAAAACGATCAATTGGGCAAAACGAACGTAAATTTTTAAAAAAAATGCTTTCCATTGCAACAATAATTGTTTGTTGTGTCAATGTTTGTTGTAAAATTTGTAAAACAATTACAATTATTTTTATTTTTATTTAAATTAATTTTTGTATTGAAAAAAAAAAAAATCAATTCAAAGAAATGTATTGCTTTTAAATATTGAAATATTGTAATACTTTAAATTTTAATTCAATAGTTATACTAACCAATTACAAATTCTTTACGATAGGAATCCTCAAAAGTTGGATCATATTCCTCAACAAAGAAATTTTGTATAAATTGAATAACTAATGTTGATTTGCCAACACCACCAGCGCCAACAATAACAATCCCCTCCAACGACGTTCGGTTCTTCGCACCGGAGGGACCCTGGTGTAACTCTAACGACGAACACCAGGCCAAGAAACGTCAACCCAACAACGGGTCTTACGGACCTCGAGTTGCTACAACAACAACAACAACAATAACAATCCTATATTCAGTCATATTAAATCTTAATTCTTCTGTTTAATTTTTTATTTTATTTATTATGTATTAACTTTTCTACTGATTTTACTTCTTGAAATAGAATTTTTAAAATAAAGTAGGTACTTATACAGTTTTAAGTTTTAATAGTTATAAATATTTTTTTAAAATATTAAAAAAACAATAATTAAATTATGATGATAATCACACTTTCGTTTCTGCTAAACTAAAATATAATTTGTAATCAACAAAATAATTGAACACACAAAATAAATTTAAACTAAGATTTTATCAGGAATAACATTGATATAATTCACTGAAATTTTGGTTTAGCCACCTATATTTTTGTGATATCGGTTTGTTATCTTTCCTCGTATGAAATGTGATTGTACAACTTTTTTACTAAGCAAGCAGTTAAATAATACGAGTATTAATTTATTACATCCTGTGATATACTAGTCATCTTAGATATTTTTGTACTATAGTTTTATTTTGTCCGTCTGTTATCGCTGTTATAACTTATTGTCCGGACGGCTAGAAACTTCAACCCACCGGCATTCTAAAGTTAAATATGTCGAATTGGTACTTTATCCTTACTTAAAAGTTAAGCTATGTACTGAACGTGATATATATACATATTTTCAATACTGTGATGGTAATATTTAAATTTTATATATCAAAAGAACTTCAAGATTACTGGAATCAATTGACTCAATTTTAGTAAAACCATCCGGATCGACTACTCGATTTGTCGACCACCAATTTAAATAATTCCTAAAATATTAATATATATGAAGTTAAACAAAATACAAATCGAATTGATGAAATAAATTCAAAACTCAGTAATGTTAATATAAATTATAAGTAATAAAAAAAAATGAATATAAATAATAAAAATGTTTGTGAATCATTGCTGGCGTTATAAAATAAATTATATAAAACTTTCTTTTCCGCATATATATACTTACATTTAAGTATTTTCTGTTTAAATGTTTAGAATATTTAAACAGTATTAATTAATACGATCAGATGCTATATTTAGATGTATGATGAAAAGTAAATGGAATATGAAAATATTAACCAAATGTTGGAATCTTTTTTATTTTTTAATACAAACTCTTAATAGAAAATACAAATATTAATATGTACTTAATAATTGGTACTATTTTACGCGCAAAACTTTAATAGAAATTAAAGTCTTGCCTAAAATAATAAGTAATATAAAAAAGAGAACAAATTTTTAAAATATACTGGCGGCAATATCAGTAGAGAAATTGATGGAAGGGTTTTAAAAAGTTATTGATTAAGCAATAGGGGGAGATGCATTTTGCATATTTATAAATATCCTTGGTAAATAAAAACAGATCTAGAAACAGCTTTTGAAACGTCATAAAAAAAGTTTAAATAATTACATAAAGTATATAACATATGAGTAATTTTTTACACAGTGATATTAAAACCACCCATTTTAAATAAATAAATATTATATGTATAATTCTAACGAACTGATGTTTCATTGAATGTTATCCTGGTGGTTGTTTGCAGCTTAATCAAATTTTGGTGTAATCTATATATATTCTTTAATAATCACAAACTTTATTTCTATGTGCAATTCGTAAAAAGCTAAGTCCTCTTCGTGTAAATAAATATATGTAAATACTTAATATGAAAGAATAACAATTGTGGTATAAGGTCTCTTTAATGTAGGAGATTTTTAAGTTGTACTTCAGCACTAAATAATGCGTGTACATGAAGTACAGATATATATATATATATAAGAAAAATTTAACTAACAAGATTACTTTAGAGACTCAAATGAAAAACTCCAAAAAATTGCATAATTAATTGGTTGGACACCAAAATTATATATATATATATATATATATATATATATATATATATATATATATATATATATATATATATATAAAGGATTTTGCAACTCTGAAGAATTATTTATAATACACAGTTAATAATGCCTAATAAATTTATTAATTCAGGATTTGGAGTGTTAGAATTATTTTGAATTATTCCTCCACTAAAATTGAAAATTTAATAATTGTACAATAAAAATATTATTATAATTTCCAAATTTAACTTCCAAATTAATAACAAGCTACCAAAACCATAAAAGCAGATCTAATTGATTCTTAGTAATTTTGGGCAATTAATTTTATTATTTATTAACTCTTATAATTTTATTATACTTCAATTAAACTGAATATTGAATTACTAATACCCTTTAGCAATTATATTTATTTTTCGTCCATTCATTTATATCTGTAGTAAAATTCAAAATAAAAATTAATGCGAAATACTTATGTACCTTAACAAATTTTCTAAAAATAACAATAGAAATTTTAGAAATAATATATATATAAACAATGTAATACAATATTTACTAACCAATTACAACTTGTTTACGATAGGAATCCTCAATAGTTGGATCATATTCATCAACAAAATGATTTTGTATTAATTGAATAGTTAAGGCTGATTTGCCAACACCACCGGCGCCAACAACAACAAGCTTATATTCCGTCATATTAAATCTTTGTTGTTTTATTTTTTGTTCTCCTTTTCAGTTTTTTTTATTTTATTTATAATATATGTAATATATTTTCTACTGATTTGATACAAAAATTTTTTAATAACTATACAATTTTAAGTTTAAAAAGTAAACTTTAGTTAAGATATTACAAAAACAATTAAATTAAGATGATAATCGCCCTTCTATTTCTTTTATTTTTAAACACAAGAAACTAAAATAATTGATAATCAGAAAAATAATTGAACACACAAAAATTATATATTAAAACTTAAGATTTTATCGCGGATACATTGATAATTAAATTTATATTTATATATAATATATAAAAAAAATTAAACCTCTATTTGCACTTTTTTCTTTTCAAAGGATATTTTTAATTGGTAAAATTATTAATTAAAAAAAATAATGTTTTAGTTACACACTTAATAGTAAATTTATTTGTGAGTCATTGAATATTTGTTGCACGACAAAAAAAAACTTTTTTTCAGTTTCTTGGTCTCGTTTTTTATTGTTGTAAAATTAACTGATTTTCCGGGTTTTCGATCAAAATACATAAAATAAAAAAAAAAACCGAATAAATTTTATAAAAACTATAGATTTTTCTATATATTTTTTATGAAATAGCTAACAAAAATTCTTTAAAAATTAAAAGAATGAAATTATTTTTATACTGACTGTGCGGATTAAAAAAATTTCGTCTAGATTGTAGTGGCTTGAAAGAATCCAGACATTTTTATAACAAAAAAAAGTTCTTTCTGTCTTTTTTTTAACGAAATTATATGTCAAAATTTTTATATTTAACGATTAACCCCTGTATATCGTAATTACAATGTCCATTATTTGGAACACAAAAACAAATATGTTTTTTTTTTTAATATTATTTTTTATAGATGTAGTAAATAATATCAATTATCAGTAATCTTTATATTTTTTACAAATTCTAAGTTACGAATCGATTCGTACAGTAGCCAATCGAAATCGACTGTAGACTTGAATAGTTATCGATTGCATTTGATTAAATCACATATTAAGCGTGAACTACATAGTGCTGATCAGTTCTGTAGCAAGATGAAGATTTCACTCGATTGTCGTTGCACTTGCGATTATACAAAATGTACTATCCATACTTTGCGGCAAAATTATTAACGAAAACTTTTGTAATTTCATTTGTTTATGTTTATTGGGCTAACTTTCAAAAAAGACATCGCAAAAATTAACTATGACAGAGTTGACAACCTGACAGTTCATTGACAGCCAAATATTAAACATTATTGTATTATTAATTATTTTGATTAAAATGAAATAAATTATTTTTAATTAGTTAAAAAAACCCAAAAAAAAAAAATATAACTATAAAAACTAATTAAATGCAACAATTTTAAAATTACTGTGATGACACTTGGACAAATTTCCAGGTAATATAAATATAAAAAAATCTTTTAAATAAATTTAACTTGTAATTTCTTATAAAATTGGTGAGTCATTATACTTATTAAATTTTTTTATTTACATTTCCCCAAAAATTACCTTTGTTATTTTTTCATAAAAAAAATAGTATTTTAAACATCTGTGGAAAATGTCCTTCCAATCCTCAACAACATCAACAAATATGGATAGTGTACCTGTAAAAATTTGTGAAAAATATAAACCACCACCAAAAGTGACAATACCACAATCAATAATAAATCGCTTAAATTCAGATGGTTATCCAAATGGTATATTTGATTATGATTTTATACTTGAAAGAAAGGTAATTAAAAAAATTGATGAATGGAAAAAAGTTAGAGAATTAGAACGTCAACAAAGACAAGAACGTTTATGTAAATTAGAAATTGAACGTACTCGTGAAAATGAAGAAAAAGAAAAATTATTATTAACAGCTGTATCATATCCAAATGCTGATGATTTATCATCTGGTGATGAAGATTCACCCGAAGATTCATCATCAGCAACAGCTTCTGGTGGTGGTGTTTGTAATGCTAGTAATTCTATAATAAATTCTAATCAACCGAAAAAATTTAGCCCATTACAACAAACACATTTTGATACAATTCTAATGCCAACTATTGTGCCTGATAATAATACATATATAAATAATACATCAATAGTTTGTCAACAAAAAAATTGTTTAACAGCAACAACAAATAATATTAATAAATCAAATGGTAATAATGATATTGGTAAAATAAATTATTCTGATTTTGAAAATGATACATCATCACCATTTGATAATATTGAGTTAAAAACAATAAATGATTTAGATGTTTTAGCTCAAGTATTAAATGTAACACAAATACATTCCACACAAAATACAACTAATTTAGAAGAATCACTAAAAATTGTTACACAGAACATTGATCAACAACAGCAGCAACAACTTCAAGAAAGTCAAATAAATAATAAAAATTTGACAAATTTTAGTAATATTTGTTATCGTAGTTCAACAAATAATACTCCAACTGGTGAATTGACTACTACAACACAACAATCAACAGTAAATCAATGGAATAAATCAATAATTGATAATAGGAATCCTATGAATCACATAATACATCATACATTAGTAAATAGTCAAACAAATTTATATTATCCAAGTAATAATATATTTTATCCAAGAAATTATGATAATACAACACAATTACAAAATTATGCAAATATGAATGGTGGTGGCGGTAATACAACAGGAACTGGAATTAGTAATAATATTGGTGGTGGTCAACAAATTAATAGTAATTTGCAAGGAGGAAATGCAACAGATTTTTATTATAATTATAATAATATGCCGAGTAATCAAAACTATTTATATAATAGCTACCCAGTTGATAGGCAAAGAAATAATTTAGATATTTCTGTGCCACCAACTACTTATAATCAAAAACAAAATTTTATTAATCAACAACAACAACAAAATTTTCAAGGACAACAACCAATTTTATTATATCATAATAATTTAGAAATAAAAAATAGTGAACAAAAATTAGAAACAAATTTAAATTCATATGGAATAAATAATACAACAATAAATAATTGTATACAATCATCTACAAAAAGTAAATCAAAAAGTGTACCAGATATATTACAAGAATTAAATGATGAAATTAGAGATTCCGCATTAAGAAGAGCACGTAATCATAGTCAAACATTAGAAGATCATATAAGTAAATATTTAATATATTTTATATAAAATAACTTACAAAAATTAATCTTATTTGTTTTGGGGTTTTTGTTTTTAGATAAGAAACCAGAAATTTTAGAAAATAATGATTATGAAACAGGAATCGAAAAATCAGAAACTTTTATGGAATTATCATCATCATTACAATGTTTAGTACAAAATATTAGTTCAATGGGATTTCCACTAGAACGTGTCGCTAAAATTGCTAAAAAGTTAGGAAATGATGATAAAAAGGTAAATTATTTAATTTTTACTTTTTGGGTACCAAATGCTATATATGGTATGCAGTTTATTACCTTGAGCGCATACATAAGCGAGTCGGTTGTTGCATATATATATATATTTCAATTGAAACTTTGATTTCGACCAATATTGTTTTTTTTTTTTTTGCAGATTTTCGAACATCTAATACCATTAAGCGAGATATTAGATTTAGGATTTGATGAAACGAAAATATCAGATGCGCTTTTAAAATTTGATAATGATAAAGAACAAGCATTAGACTTTTTAATATCATAGTATTTCTATTATATACAAGAAAGAAACCATTATAAATTATTATTTAAATATGTTTTTATTTGCAATTAAATAAAACTAACGAAAAAAACATACTATTTATTGATATAAAAAAAAATATTATTTTTCATTTACATTTACGCATATTTGTTTTTTTTTCTTCATTTAATTTAATTTTGTCTATCTGCTCCTGGATATCCCAAATCACTTGATGTCAGTACTAAATTTATAGCATTCTCTACATTACCATTTGCAATTAATAATACATTTAAATTTACTTCATCATCAATTAATCCCATATCTCGCATTATACGCATTTGGCCCGCAAATTCATGATTACGAAATCTTAGTGGTAAATCATTATTTTCATCACTAGGATTTTGTTGTGTTTCACTTGTATCCATATTTTCACTATCACTACGGTGTAATTGTTGTAGCTGGGACAATGTTTGTCCATTATTAGTGTTAGTACCAAGAAGTGCTTGTGTTAATGCATTATTTAATAATGATGATGAAATACGATTTGGTGTTGATTGTACAGCTGAAGTACCGCCACCATCACCACTAGTTTGTTCTTGATCAAATTGTTCAGCTAAATTTGAATTTCTTTGGGCAATATTTGATAATGAATTTAATGATGATGTTCCAATAGCTGATAAGGCTGCTGCTAATTGATCACGACTTATACGACGTATTCTAGCTTGTTCTGATTGATTAGTATTTGAATTTTCTTCTTCAGAACTTGATGTTGTGTCTGTAAGTGATTCATCACCTAAAAATAGATTAAAATATAAAGAAAACAAAACACATTTTTAATCGTTCTTACGTTGTTCAAAATATACGCGTTTAGCGTAAACAAAGAAATTTAAAAATTTTATATAGAAAAAAAAAAACTTACATATTGATACATTTGAATTTTTAGCTAATTCTTTTTTAGTGATTTTTACAATAAATTCAGCAGCATCACATATAATACTATAATTTTCAGCAACTTTTTCAATTACTTCTGGTTTGTCCAGTGAATGAAATAACACTGAATCACGTATTAATGCTTGAGCACCTAAATTACGTCGAAATTCTGGATATTCAGATATAATATGTGCTAATATATTTATTCGTACACCAACATTAATACCAACATTGGTAACTGTACCAAAAAGTTCAGCAATTTGTTTACAATCTTCTTTTGTGTATGTTTTATTTGATGTATATGGTTGATATTTAGGTGTTTTTTTGAGGACATGAATTAATGAATTTGGATTGATATCGGATAAATTCGCAGTATCTTCAAGAATATTACCATTTAATAGAAAATCTAAAATAAAAATATTAAAATATATAATTCTCATTTTCCAAAAAAATTATATTACCGATTTCATCTTTTGGAAATTCTATTTTTTGTGCCACCTCATTTTTCAGTTCGAGAATAGATTTCTGTGTATCCTCAAAGTCCATGTGCATTAGACTATAAGAACGATCTGGAATTCTAATACCAAAGAATATACGAGATGACATTTTATATTTGAGATTCTTGAATTAATATTTTTCCTATTTTAAGTTGAATACTTCGATTTTAAATATCTCTTTGTTACTATTTATTTGTCGCTTTTTTGTTTTAAAAATAACCAGAAAAAAAATTGTATTTCAATCAAAATACGAATGTCATTCAACCAATAAACAAAACTTTTGGAAATAAAAAGTAACGTCAACCCAGTACGCAAAAAGTGCGGAAATTTTTTTTTTTTTTGTTAAAATCGGAACTTGAATTTGAAATATATATTTCTGCTGGAACAGATTAATTACTTTCTGAATTCCACTATTTGTATAATTTAATTTAAACAAAACGGTGGTTTTACCTGAAGTAGTAATCAATAATAATCTTCATCATAAATTCGAAACAAAATTTAATAGGTACAGATTAATAATAACAAATTATTTCAATTATAAAAAATTATCGCTACAAATATTTCTACGTGTGAGTATTCGTACTTCTAAAAGTTTCTTCGCCTAAGTATTTCATATACACTTTTATTGGATAGCCTAATATGCCTTCCGATGATAAAAATTGGTTCCGAAAAGCTCATTTTGGTTCCGAAAAGCTGAAGCAGTATCAGAATTCAAGTTCAACCATGAACGTTGAATAAAACAGACTTAAAACATTTGAATATTGAATGTTCAAAAAGTATTGCAAATACATAAAAGTGATAGTATCACAAATGCGGAAGTTATAAGTAGAATTGGGTGATGATACTCATACTCGATAATATTAAACACCATAAAAACTAGTAGATAGTTTGGGCATGTAAAATGAAGAACGAGAAATATAAATTGCTGCAACTATGTAGTAAAAGTAAATAATAATCAGAAGAGGTAGAGAGGGAAATAGTAATATACTGGCCGGAGTTCATTGAAAAGTGGTGTAACATAACCTAGATCTCTAGAGACTTGCTAAAAATAGTAAAATCAAAAGATGAATTACAACTGTAAAAAACATATCTTTTAATTTATTATGTTTCGTTACTTTAGGTTTAGATTCAGAAGATGTTTTTAGGACTTACTATTTCCATATAATTATGGAATGATTAGTGCTAATGGAAATAAATATCGATTAGTGATGCTGATGATTCTATCGTAAATCATAATAGAAAATATAGCACCAAATAATTTATAGTTCAAAACTCAATAATTAATATAGGAATCCTTTATATTAGATAGATTAACAAACAATAGATTTTTAATTATTCTGGACTTTACATATTTCTAAATTTATAATTAAATAATATTGAACAAACAATTTATCTTTCTTTTATATTTCTTACTATAAATAAACTTTAAAATATAATTATTTATCGCATTATGTTAAATCTATTAAACATAGACATGCGAAAATATACTTTGAAATATAGCTAGCTTTCAGTTGGAAAATCCAATTAAATAAGAAATATATATATATAAGTACTTATACTTACAGAAGTTCATCATGTAGATGTTCCTTATCATTCTGTTCTTTGGTCATGAGATGAAAATTTAATAGTCTTAATGAAAAAAAAAATTGATTTATTAAAATTTATAGGAATGGACATTACTGATAATAAAACACAATAAACCATAGCTTCTGCTTCAGAAAATTCCATGTATATTATATATTTTAATCTTGATTGTTGTGAATTGTGATGATGTGGACAAAAAATAAAAAAAAACAACATTTTTTCACCATAATTCTATCCGGATATATAAAACTTTTTTACAATGATGGTAAATTTATAAAGCAAATTAGTTAATAATCTGGAGTAATTTTTTTTTAATTGAATAAATTTTAATTTACTTAAAATAAAAAGAATTCTATGAAAAAAGGATTTAAGTTAAGTGGTACAAAATTATGGATATCTCATTATAATTTCTTGTAATATTATGAGTCTGATTATTCAGATTAATTTTTTTCTATTTCCTATTTTTATCATTAATTCAAATTAATAAGTTAATTGACCTGCATGATTTATGTAATGAAAACAATAAATGTTGATTTTAAAAATAAATTATTTAGAAAAGAATAATTATATATTTATTGGTAATATATCTCCTGGCATAAAAAACAGTAACTTAAAACCGAATAATAATTTAGATTAGATGTAGAATTATTTCTAATAAAAGGTCCACATTATTACAGTCTTAAATCTGCTGAAAAAAAAAAACGTGATACTGTAGAGATTTTCAAAATTCAAGAAGTACAAGGCTTAGTAAATCAAGGTACAGAAACATTGGTTTCTTTTTTATAAGAAATATTATTTTGCTTCTTCAAGGCAGGCGTATGCCCTCCATCTTTCCTATATTCCTACATAAAAGTTCTATATTCTTCAAAATTATTTACCTATTTATATAAGAGGAATAATCGAAAACTAAAGTTGAGGCGTTGGGGAAATAACTTCAGTACCATATGAATCACCTCACTGGTTCATATGGGACTGAAGTTATTTTAAATACGAATAGGACTTTCTTGTAAAAATATAGGAAAACATATTATTGATTCAGTTAACTTCCGATATCAATTTTTTAATAACCATGCTTGGTAATTTCAGGAATCAAATAAGTACTCAGTGATCAGTGTGACTATACTGAAGTGTTTTTTACCTCCTTCCACACATATATTTGCAAAACCAGGACTGCTCAGGTAGGATTCATCTGTCTCTTCCTTATACTAACTACTTATTTCGTTACTTCAGATTCCTCTGGAAAGCAACAGTAACAGGTGGCCAAAAGACGATTATTTTTATATTTTTGAAAAGTGTTGGGGACTAAGTTAACATAATAGTGAACTGTATCCAAAAGTTTACTTTGTTGTTTGAGATAATATTGATAGAGAAGTATTTTATTTACATTTTAAATGTGTATTTTGTGGTAATTATGTAATAAAATTGTGTTAATGCAAATAAGGATAGCATAGTTTATATTTAATATTATCATTTAACAAAGTATAATTATATATGTTCACTTTTAATAATATGTATGGCAAACAATATTGAATATATTGCTAATAAATAAATATATAAATATGGTGTTTGAAAGGTTTCATATATAGCATTTTAAATAATTCTTTTTAAATAAATTGAATTCAGTTGAAAAACAATTTTCATAAAATAATTCAATTTATACTAAACAAAAAATAAATATCGCAATGAATTTCTAAATACAAAGGACCAAACCTTTGCAAATATATATTTTTATAGAATGATACCATACACATTGCCCTATTCAGAAATAGTAAAAAATTATAGTATGAAAAAACAATGTCATAAAATCCAATTTAAAATTTATCGCGTTTTTAGATTGTAGCTAATTCAAACTTTATGCTTTTCATATTTATTTTACTGTAACAATAAAATTCACGTATATATAGAATTACGAAATTTTCAATAATCAAAGTTATTTGTATTATTTTTTAGTTTTTCTTTAATTTTCAAATAAATCATTGACACTGTTAAAAATATAATAATGAAATGTATACCAGTGTAGCCCAAGCCCAATCTTTTATGGCCAGTGACCATTTAAGAAAATATTTCAGGGTCTGCAGGCCAGATAGTATATAAAATCAATTTTTCTAGCTACCCCTAATATTACAAATATAAGACATTTTATATTGATATTTTGGAAAAAAGAAAGTTTATTCACAAAATTAAAATTGATATTAATTTTGTAATTGTAAATAGTGCATTTGCTGTTCTGAGCATAGTTTTTGATAATCGGAAGTTTTTAAAATATGCTTTTTTCAATATATCTTGAAAGGGTTCATTACTGATGGTATTTCTTAAAAACAAATTAATGTACAAATTATAAGAAAACTTTTATTGTATATAAAATATAATTTTATAAAAATTTGTGTATTAAATAATAAAATTCAATTTCGGACCCTCCTCAAATGCGGTCGTATTTGGCTCGTAAGTCGTAGTTTGGGTACCACTGTAGCACACTATACACCGAATAGATTTGCATCTATAACTTACTAAATGAATGATTTTAGGATATGCCAGTATTACATTTATAATAAAATTTACCAAATTAATATTTTAACAGTGTACTGTTTAGTGTTTTGATATAAAACAAATCTAATGTTATACTTTCCTTCAAATTCAGT
This sequence comes from Rhamphomyia laevipes, assembly GCA_963920725.1. NCBI lineage: Eukaryota > Metazoa > Arthropoda > Insecta > Diptera > Empididae > Rhamphomyia > Rhamphomyia laevipes. The sequence goes on from OY987257.1 coordinate 55,308,822, forward strand.
TCTGTTTTTCAGAATTTTATTTGAAAATATTTAATTTAAGTTTTAAAAATATTGTTTAGTATTTAATCTGGTCAAATGACTTTCAGTTATGTCTGGTGATTGTTTAAATAAGTTATCCTTATCCACATAAAGGAAATCCCATCTCTGCCTGTGTATACATTCAATTTTAATTCTATATTTTGTCCAGGATATTGAGAGTTTATTGAAAAAATATATATTTATCAATTTATTATTATATTATTTCATATTTTTTCATAAATGCATCAGGTTGATGTGTTGTGTTTTGTAAACTATAAAAATAAAAAAATTGAAAAAGATATTCAATTTTTTTTTATTATGTTTTATGTAATTGAGTTTTTAAACCAACTCTGCAGGATTTTTTATATTTAGCATTTGGATTAACTTATAATTGTGGTTTATTGCATCATTGATTTAACAAGGAAGTATATTTTTTTAAATTTATAATTTAATGAGTTTTAATTGAAAAAAATAGTTACAAAAAGAGATAAATAATAATTGACTCAATAACTAAAATTAATATTGGTTTTTGTAAATTTTATTTTACAATTTTTTTTACATTTTTTCTCCTGTTTTTGACACTATGTTAATTTAATGTTTTCTATAAATAGTTAGGAATACGCTAGTTTGAATCAAATGTGATGATAGTACCATATATAAGTTGCATTTTGGTAAATGAACAAATTTACTATAAAGAGTAAGATTAAAATTTAATAAAGGACTAGAATTAAATGGCATATTTTTGACGAGTTACAATATAAGCGGGTGGTATAAGATCGCTGAGGATTTCAAAATACATTGAATTTTTCTTCTTTTTTATTAGTGTAAACAATCTGTCAACTGAGTACTAAAACAGGTCTCGAAAGGACCAACCATTTATTTTATTTTAATGATTCTTAATTCTGAGTTATAGCCCTTTCTGAATACTCGCCGGCATTAAGTTGAATTTATGCCAGACCTTTGCCTTCTTGAATCTTCTTGTGATTTCTCATTATTTAGAATGTTAGTCGCTTCGCCATTGACATGGTTTTCTAGTCTAATTCAGTGTTTTGCTGCGAATCGTTTAATTTGAACCTCAAGTTATTTAAGCTCTTGCACATCCTCATAGATGAATACCATATAGCCAGTTCGATTTTATTAGTGTTATTAGTTGATAAGATTTTTTTTTTGTTCAGTCTTGTAATTGTTATATCAGTTTGAAGTTTTCTTGTTACATCATTTACATTTTTGTCGGCCACTAATTTTAATTGAAACGAAAGGAAAATCGAAATGTTTTGGTTCACAGAATGGTTCAGTTAGTGGTTTTCCGGTGCGGATCAAAACCGGTTTCCAGCTTTGATAGCATTTCTAATTCATTTTAGTCTTTTTTGATTGATCTGCCTAATTCTGATACAATATTTAAAAATTTCAATTAGCACGTCGTTTAAATTCGTGTAATGAAGTTTCAAAATATTATAATGTTAATTTTTATAGTTATGAGCAGAGGTTGATCTACTGTCTAGTCTGGAATTTATTATTCTTAAAAAAACTACAGACAGAAATTCTTAAATTTTAATTATAAATTTCTATTTATTTAAAATTTTCTTATAATCTTCATATATTTTTTTTTTAATAAACTATCCCCAAATGTAAGAAAATCATAAAATATAATAAAACATTTTGCAAAGACTAAAACACTAAACTAACTAAATATTTTATTCATACTATACTTAATGCTAAAAGGTAAAAAGGATTTAAACATTCATTATAAATGATAAAAAAAAAATGTATTTTCTTTTTATCAGTCTGTCCTTATAGTGCCGCAGACGAAAAGGAATTTTAATTTTCAACATTAGCTTAGGGAAATACAAACTTTAATCTAAAACAATACCCACCACAGTATTTATTTATTAAATTGTCTGTGAAATCAGAAATTATAAATGAAAATTGTATAGGTAAAATAATAAAAAAACATAATATCTGCAACATTATTAATAAAAGTTTTTTATAACTAAAATAAACTTCGCTGCAAATTAATTTAAATTATACTTAAATATTTAGAAATTTACAAATTAATTTTAGTTCAATCTCTGCTAAGTTATTAGTTAGAAGTTATTATGTAACAAGATTAAGAATTATGCTGGAACATGCAAGAAGGACTAATACACTTGAAGCTCTTCTTTCGTGGACCTTCAAAAAAACAAGCAACAAAGCTTCTTCAAATGAAAAGTAAGAAAGCCAGAATAATAATAGCCTTTCTTACAGGTAACTTTAATTTCAAAAAGCATCTATATATAATGGAATTGTAACGAGTAACGCAGTCGTAGCTGGAAAAACTAAGAATCTGCCAAAATGAGGACGAATGAGGCTGTCAATAAAGCTGATTTACTGTTTCATCAACAATACGGGCTTGATCAGTGCTGAATAATTAGAAGTGATGTCACAAATGGCAGTAGTGGTAAGGACTGTATGTGGCCCACTCTAAAATCCATGTAATATAAATACTATACGTATAAACTGAAGGAGGTAAAGTTTTGCCTGTTAACAATAAGTGTGATTTGAAATTCGAAAAGTATCAATGAAATTTATACATCAGACCCAAAATTAAGTTATTAATTAGAAATTTAAACTCATTTAAAAGCAATTATTAAACTTGTAAATTCCTTAACGTTGGTGATTTCTTGTATCTTGTATTCTTATTCTATAGTTTAAAATTCAATACCACCAATAAACTATGATAGCCGATTAAGCTTTAAATTTACTTTCAATAATACGAATTTAAACTCAAACCCTTCAAAATATAAGAATTGTTTTTCAGTATTTAAAAAGTGAAAAAGTTCTAACTATAGAAAATTATTTACTTTTAATATTAAATATGCAATTTTCCTAGTACAAAGTCCTTCACTAAAAATATTATTAAGAAATGCTGAATAAGGAAATATTTTTATAAAAAAAATGTCCACTTTATTACGAAAGTTTTAATAAAAAAATCTCATTGTTAAATGTCCTTAAATTCTTTTTATCTTATTTCACTTTCATTATTTGTCATTATGGAAAATAATTGAATATTTTTTTGTAGTCGAAAATGACTTTAAGAAAAAATGATTAATAGTAGTTGTAAACCATTAATTTTAGTTGGATACCAAGTAGATTATTCATTTATTATAACTAAATAGAAATCAGGAAAATATTAAATAGAAGATTTAATAAAAAATAGAATTTTGTGATACAATTTTACAAAGACTAGATATTTTTTATAATGTAATAATCTTGTGGAACTCAATAGGTAAAATAGGAAAGAATTTGTTATCAGGCAAAATTTGATCCTGATGTTTTTTGAAACATTTTTAGATTTGATGCCGAAATTTAAGCATTTGTGAAAGGTTTTACGTAATATATTTTGTTAAAAAAACACTAAACTCAATGGAAATTAGTAATATATATTTTCTATATTCCAAGAACATTTTCATATTGCCATTAGCATCCACTTATATATAAAATGACCATTTTCTATATTAAGGATTTTATATATTATCCTTTCAGTTACTTGTAAATATTATTATTTAATAAAAATTTAAATGGAGAAAAATAAAAGATATATACAATTTTATATGAATAATTCGAAAATTCAATAAAAAAAAGTTAAGAATTAAATTTAGACAACAAATTAATTAAAGTATATTCGTTAAATAACAAATTAAAATTATAAGAAAGAAATTGAAACAAATTTAGAATTTGTTATTAGGAAATAGTTAGGGACATGCAATTGACCAATTGGACAACTGTCGAATGTACCATTAATGTATGATTAACAATTAGTCAATATTTATATTTTGTATGCGTCACAGTTCGCGGTAAGCCTCATACGCTTCCCTCCGCGTTCCGGTACATAATTTTTTTTAGGCGTATATGCCATAACACCAAAATGGCTTTATGACTCGCTTGAGTGAGTCTTAAAGCCATATTCACAATTTTTACCAATATGGCTTTAAGACTCACTCGAAAGGGTGATAAAGCCATCTATGGTATGAGTCTTAAAGCCAAATGGCGTTATGACCCATTCGAGTGAGTCTTAAAGCCATATTGGTAAAAATTGTGAATATGGCTTTAAGACTCACTCAAGTGAGTCATAAAGCCATTATGGCGTTATGACATATGGCCTTATGACACGGCACCTTTTGAATCTAATATAAAGTTATAACATTTGTAGAATTATTAGTAGTAAGTAATATTTGTCATACACTCAGGCTATAAATATGCTTAATATTATTTACTCACGTTTTAAGTTGATCATTTAATTTGAAACTATCTTTGATAAATCTTCAAATCGTTGTAAGTCTTCAAGAAATTACATTTAGATTATAAATTAAATAGTAATTAAAATTAATAAAAAATAATTATTATAATTCAATTTCACACCTTTTTCTTTAACTATCTGTTTATTGTATAATTTCCTTATTCGTTACGCAATTTTATTCTTATAGAATACTTTATCCTTGAAAGGTTTTTGTTTTGCTCAAGACAATTTGAAGAAATTTATTTTTATGAACTATCAATTAATTTTTACTTACTAAATTATTGGACCTTATAAAATATTTATGTCTTAATTACAAATAATTTATTATTCTAACCAAAATCATTTAGTATTTGAAACAACTAAATTTTTGTTATATTTTCTAGGTATTTATTTAATATACAATTCAGGATTTGTCGTAATTTATATTCAAAAATTTTCATGTAAGAAAATTATGTAATGACCTAAATTATTAAGAATTTGTGCTTTTCATTTATTTTACTAATTTTATTTAGAATATAAATACATGCTTTATTATTCCATTTATGTTTAATTCTTTATATGGTAAGGTAAGGATTTTCAAAGTAATATATGTAATTTAATAGTTGGCAGTTGTCACAAGGGCAATCGTTTCGTAATAATCAATATTAATAATATTATTAGATCGTAGACTTAAAAACGTAATTTTTTTATATAACCTATGTAAAAACATTAATTCCGATCAACTAGTTACTTTAGTGTGAATGCCGATAAATCAAAAAGTTACTGGCGAGTAAGTATACTGCAAATAAAAAAAAAAATTATTATAAATTGAGCTAAATAGCTTTGTATCAATAACTAATTACTTAGAACAGTTTCGGTAACAATATTACGCTATCCATAGCGTAATAGTTAAACGGTACAGTAGTCCGTCAAATGCAATATAAATTGTAAAATTTCGTAGACATGTTATTGAAATAATTTGCAGTCTTAATAGCAATCATTTAATGGAGAAAATTGGATCGCTATTGAATACAACGATCAATGCATACAGCATATTTGTACTGCACTCAATTTAACCAAGTGCCACATATTATTAATTATTTCGAATAGTTTAAAATGTCGAAAGTTCTGACATACTTGTTAGTAAATCAATTTCATTTTGAGGAAGAGGTTTTAAAGTCAATAGGTCTCGCATTAACGACCTTGGCACAATTTTCTAACAAAATATACAATTTTATTTATTAAATTTATTTCAAAATATTGAATTTTTGTTAATTCCTTATAATATTAATTGTTGTGTATCTGCTGAACTGGTAATATGTAATAGGATATACGTTTTATAAATAAAATATCCTTTTTTCAAATAATAATTTCTATTTATATAATTTTATAATAAAAACAAGAACTTCTTCTTTATAAATCAATTTAATTATTTAATCAGATGTCATCCGTTACTGACATAATTTCAAATATCTTGTCAATATCGTTGGTCCTTTTAGATTTATTTTTTATTTATTTTTTTTGTTTAAAAAAGATTATCTGCACGTTTTTGATATTTCCCATTTAATATCTTTATTATTTTCAAAATTTCTTGTAATAATTCTGTATCGTTTATGTATATTGGTCTCTGGGGTGTGTTTTTGTTGAAAATATGACAGCTTAGAAGTTCATTTTTCGCTATTTATGGATAATAAAGTATGAAAAGCTACAGGCAAATTATTTTACATGAAATTTAACATATTCTTAGGCTAAACTATTATAAAAATACCATATTTATATGCTGACCAACATAATTTTTATTTTCATTGTAATTCTACTAAATGAAATTACACATTGATTAATATCATAAAACAATTTATTTTATAAATTACAATGAGTTAAATATTTTTTTATTTTTTTAATAATTACATTAAAAATTTATTATCCTTTTTCCTACACTTTCCTTCACGACATTCTTTTGATTTATTAAAATTCCATTAAATATTTTCAGAAATTTTTCCTATGGTAAAATGTTTAACTCATAAATTTCTTTATTTTTGATAAATGTTTTGTAATGCAATTTATGAAATTCCAACCGCGAAATAAAGTTTACTTGTTATTCTATAATGTCATAAACAGATTTTGACTTCTATGGGTATAAAGATCACGTTCCTCTATCACAAGATGATATGTTTTCAACACTCATGTAAAAATATTTTGTAAATAATTCAAATGCAGATAAAATATATACAAAAAATTATTATTAAAAAGTCAGAGATCTAAGAAATTTAACTATAGAAAATATTTGGAAAATGTAGAAAATTATATGAAAATTATAATGTGTGAAATATAAATTTTCATAAATTCATAAGTTTATTTACCAAGTTTTTTTTTAGTTTAGTTTTTATTTAGAGGTGTAGTAAAAGTTCACATGATATTTTTCATTTATTTGATGTTATATATGGAAATATTAATTCAATGCAAACTGCATATCTTATTTGAATAATGGAAAAGTTTGATATTTCCATTAAAAGGAAAAACGTAGCTAAAAAATAATTTATAATAAAATTTTTTTTTTTCGTAAAGTTTTTGTATTATTTTATTGAATATATGAATTTATTTGAAAAATTATTTCCAGCCCCGAAAGTATGCAATTAATTGAATTAAACTTTTTATATTCGTTTGCATTTTATATTGTTTAAAAAAAATATAATTAATATTGCCACTACCCTAACAAATATATATTTTTTATTGGAATTTTTCAGAAATTAAATATTTAATTTGAAATTATCGAATTTGAAATAATCGATCTGGAAGTGTTCATTCAACCAAAAACTATGATAAATTCATAAAGTTATAATAATATTTATAATAATAAATCAGAAAATAATTATTATTTGGTGTCTGTATGTAATTAATTTTTCCGACCCAGTTTATTTCACCAATTATTATGTCGAATAACCAGATTTAAATTAATATTTTTAACATTTAATAATAGCTTGTTATAAAAGCTTTTAAGGAAATTGTTTTTATTTTTCCTTAGTTTAAAAATAAAATCAATAAAAAATGTATGTGGTGACACTGGGGAGCAGATAACTTGTAGTTAAGTTCAATAGTGTTTTGTAATTTACAATATATTTGTTACAAAAAGTATTTTTTTTTTCAAAATGACACCAATAATGAATTTTATATAATCCGTAATTTTGACAGGGACCAATTGAAATTGCCGACTCTGAATTTAATAGACACAAACTAGAATAGAAAAGTAATATGTGTACCAAATTTACTGAAAATTACAGAATTTCATCATAAAATAACGCCATAATTGCCACGGCGTAATTATATGACACCCTAATTTCATTGAGGTCGGGTAATAAATACTATATTGTTTAGAAGATATGAAATATTAATCGGAAATTTTGACCTCTATTTATCTTGCCAAATGCGAAATCACGATCCCAACATGTGTACCAAACTTCATTAACATCGGATAATAATTCGGAAACTAAAACTGCATCAAGATGAAGAATGGATGAACCTGTGTGTCAAATGTCATAAAAATCTGACGAGCAAATTGCTGTGATGTTGCTGTGCACATCAAAATTTTGTGTATAAATTTTATTTATAATTTTTACGCAGGAAATTTTTAAATTGAAATTTTTGGACACTCCGAACTCGAAAACTCATACAAAATCATTTTTTTTTACCATCAAGTCCAGTGCAACACTCATAGCTGTGCACATCAAAATTTTGTGTATAAATTTTATTTATAATTTTTACGCAGGAAATTTTTAAATTGAAATTTTTGGACACTCCGAACTCGAAAACTCATACAAAATCATTTTTTTTTACCATCAAGTCCAGTGCAACACTCATAGCTTCATTCTAACTACATGTAATAAACGAATTAGGGAAAAGCTGTGGAATTTTCTTGTGAAATACTATGTAAAAAAAAAGAAATAGGTGAAATGTTTCACCGCGAAATAAAACATTAATAAAAAAAAACTTTTATTGTACAATAATCAATTAGGTCAACTTTTACAATTATAATTTAGAATTCCCCTAGTTTCCATTTTTTAGGAAATCATTTTACTAAAAGAATTTTAAATACAAAAAATTCCTTTTTTATAAATCGTTGATATATTTAGTAGAGTGGACAAAAATTTAGCTTAAGTTACTATTTTTGAAAAAAATAATTACTTTCTAAATCGGAAAATTTTCATTATAACTTTATTAACTGCTCTGTATGTTTATAAAATTATGAATTTTTTATAAAATTTAAGAATTTAATTAATATTCCTAAATTAAATTTAAATTTAATAAAAAATTGTTCAATAATTTAATGTAAATGAAAATATTTATATGGTTTTAATAATGTTGCCTATCTTTAGGCTCATATTTTAAATGATTTCAATATTCTACAAACGTAAATAAAAAATTCGAAATCTAATGAAGATAAAGAGATATCGGATATGTGAAAACGTGCGCTTTCCTATTTCCGTTTCCTATAAAATGAATTTTCTTGAAAATATTGACTATAATATTTATTATTCATTCCCAAGGTAAATATTTCGAAATGAAGTCAAATATTCTAAAATATATGTGATAAAAATAATAATAAATGAAAATTATATATTTATATATAGAAACCATAAAATATAAATATAATTTTAATGTTAATAAAAAATATATATTTCATTTATTATTATTTATGTTCTAATTTGGAAATAAAATCATAATATTATATAGAAAAGAAAAGTTTTTCGTGGAAAATTATAGTAAACAAAATAGAATTTTTTTTTATGACTTTGTAAAGATTAATGATTTTCATGTCAATATATTATAATTAATGTGTCACTTTTGGAATATAATTTTATGAAATAAAATTTTCTTTTTATATGATTTGGAATATTAAATTTATAATATTTTGTCTGAAATATTTTATATTTTATTTATTTTATTTATGTGGAAGTCATTGAACTAACTAAAATACAAACTGGATTTATAAATTTATGAAAATATGTTAATAAAAGTCGTAAAATGATAATTATTATTTGTTTATTTTATGAAATTAGTATACTAATTACAGAATTTCGTGCTGAAACTTAAATTATCAAAGTAAATTTATAAAATATATGTTAGAATTCGTAATTAAATTTAATGATAGTTTTATTTTAAAATTATGAAAATTTATATTTAATTTGGAAAATGATAAAATATGCAAAATGATAACAATTTATGGAATTAATAAACTTCTTAAAAATATTGAAAAGTATTTACGATTACGTTTGATTTGAATGAAATAAGGAAAGATATTAAACTACTTAGAAAAATTAAATTAATGACTAATGGAACGATAACTAATGAAACGAAGCTAAGCAATAGTTGGAAACAATTTTGGAACATAAAAGATATTCTAGATACAAAAAAGAATAACAATAAAATATCTAATGGATGAATCTGTTCTTTCAACTGTTTTCAAAGTCCCTTCACATCTATCAATCGGTTGTATAATTTTTCATTCGATGTGTCAGAATGTTGTATGAAAAATGGAATCAAAATGGCAACAGTTGGATTTATCATACAATATATTACATACAACTGTTACACTATACGATATTTTGACATTAATCGAATGAAAATTTGTACAATTGATTGATATGAAGGGACTTTAACATATATGGTGCACATATGTGGACTAATGCAAGGAAAATATCAGAGAAATTCTAAAAGTTAATCATACGAATCGGAAATTAAGAGTAAATCTAAAAAAAAAACTAAAAATATACTGGATTTAACAGCTGAACGGAAATAACAACAGAGTCCTATAAATAAAACAAGAAATGTAAGCAAGTAGATAAAAAGATGGAGAGATGACATAACAAAATATGCACCAAATTGAATAATAAAACTAAGAATTAAAAGGAGCAGTTAGTAGTATCCTTGGATATGGTACTGACCACTTAACATAATAAATAAAAATCAATATATATTAAAAATATTGACAAATTGTTCGAAATTCACTAATTTTGATTATATTAGAATTTCACAGAATATTAAATTGTAAAACCAGATTTAAGTATTCAAAATGTTCTCGAATTTCTATGTTTTCTGATGGATTTCTTAAACATAATATATTTATTTTTTTAAGAACTTATTTATATTAATTAATTGGATATATTCGTTTAACTGGAAAACAAAATTCAATCAATTTTTCTTATCATTATAAAATATATTAAAATCATTGTAAATATCTTCGTTATTCATCAATGATATTAATATGTCTGGATTATAATTTATGTGGTTGGCATATTGATTGACTAGAGTTGTATTGAAAATTACATGGACGTTTGCCAGTTAACAATATATTTGTTATACTGAAAATCGATAATATAATATTAAACATAAAATTGTTATCATAATAAATTGAGATATATTTATAAATAATTTTTTTAATTAAATTTACAATGGTAAGTCAGAAAATATATCATTTATAATATATTACAATGTAACAATTAATATTTTAGTTTAATATTTTTATTTATTCTAAATATATTTTAATGATTACTAAATATACGATTTAATAAGAAGACAATTGCATAATGTTAAAATATGTATAGCAGTTCTTTAAGATATATTATACGTATAATAATATTTAATTAATTTTTATTTAAGTTTGTAAATTTTAAAATGGGCCTTATTGTTGAAAAGCCTATACAAATTTAAATAATATTATAATATTTCGTCTTTGATATTAAAAATATTGTTGGTGCTGTGAAGTAAGGCCAGATGCCAGAATAGAACCATTAAGACATAATGATTTTATCATACAGTTGAATGAGATATAAGCTTTACGACGAATTTTTCATATTCACTTGTTTGATAAAGCCATATCTAGTAATATTATTATTATTAATTACTATTTTCATTATTTGCAACTTCGCGAAAAAGGAAAAATAACCGAAAATATGCAAAAAGGATCTTTTGAAATTATATTTTTATTTTTGTTATTAATCCTTTTTGCATTAATTAATTGAGATTTAAAGCTATTTAATTGAATTGAATTGAAACTAATCTAACAAATAAATGTTAGACTAGTAATGGAGTGTTTAATCCTCATCAATCTCAGATGCAAGCACCATCTCTTCACCTACACCAAGTAAATGGGTAGCTGAGAAAAAGATTTCTTATTTGTTTGGAAATATATTGTTAGTATGTTTATGTTAAAAGGATACATTTTATAAAGACAGAAATCATATTTTTATCTTTAAGCTTGATTTCTTACAGTTTCTCATATGCTGAGAAATAATTTACTATCCACAATTGATTAAGCTCTGATGTTTCCATCACCGAAAACAATACAGATATTAATAGATTAGTAGGCACTAATTGCTTAATACAAGCAGCTAAATAAAAATAAATATATAAAAATCGTAGCAACAAAACATTAAAATTTGATTTAACAGGATACCTACTTTCATAGCGTTTCACAGTTCTGAAAAGACCGCTACTACTTCCCTACATCGTCAACTGGTAATTTAAAATATTAGAAGTTTAAAAAAAGTAAAATTGTTAGCACTAAAGTACTTCTACAATTCTACAAGTAAAAATATTCGCTAAGCTTATATAAAATTTTAAAGTTTTCTGTTTTTCATTTATTTCTTATATAAAATTATTTATTCAAATATAGACCACCTAAAATAATATTAGTCATTAATTAAATAAAATATATTTTGTTTATATGTATACTTAAATATTTAATTAAATGTTTAAAAATTATTATTGAAAATTATTTGAATTAATTATTTAAATTTATTTCAAGGTAGTAACTAGAGGATTATAATATAATTTCAATTCTACTTGTCGTCTTTTAATCAAGCAGTATTAAAGAAACTATACTAAGTGAAGTATAATCAGAACTATAAAGTTTAATTATTATCAGATTTATATACAATTATCACTTACATGTTGACTCTTATAACTAGAGCCACAATTAAATAAAAAATACAAATTTCTTCATTTTTTTTTACAAAATAATTGAATTTTTATTATAAAATTCTAAAAAATTAATATATTTATTTACAACTGAGCATCTAGTATATGAAATTATTTTACCCAAATAATTAATCGAAATCGCTTTACATATTAATCCATCACAACAATCGGTAGTATCTTGGCAAATAGACTTTTTTTCACCACATTTTGGTACATTAACTTGAACTGGTTCTGGTTCTACAGCCGAGATGAAGACTCCAATGATAGTTAAAACAATTAAAATAGAACGAATCATATTTCTATGACTTTACAGATTTAATACAACCGACTCACAATCGAATATTTTAATAGAAAAATTATTAATTAATTTTACTACCTCGAGCAAAATATTTGATAATATTAAATCAAATAAACTTTGTGCTACCAATTTTATATGAATTTTAAATTTTAATTATACATAATATTAGTCGGAATTTAAATAAATAAAAATACAGAGACCGGCTTTGTATATAGTTTAATACATATTTCAGCAATGCAAACAACGATAAAAATATGTTTTGATATTTTCAATTATTTTATTTGATATTATCCATAAAATTATAATTAATAATGAAATAAAGTACGATAGAAAAATATATTTGAATAAATTTGTAAAAAATATATTTTTTTTTCAGTCATTTGATGGCCCCGGTCCATATTCTGAGTTAGTGTTAAAGTCAAACTTTATATTGGTATTATAAGGCAATCTCCTGACTATGAGCATTTTATAATTATTTATTATAGGGCTTCCAAATCAAGTTAAAAGTTACATAATCATTTGATGTTCTCGAATTAAAATACTGGTGCGGTGCAAGTAAATTCACATAGTTTTTAAATAATTAAATTAAAAAATTGCAACATAAATATGCAATGCCGTCCTTACTGCTGGTCCGTGGAATCCTACTAATTGTATAGCCCTTTTTTAGCTATTACATATATCAGGTTCCATGGTACCTTCGGAACTTTCCTGAATAAGCACAAACAATTTCCGATTGTACTTTAAATAGGTCTTGTTTTAGTTTGCTCGTTGCCGAAGAGCTACGATAAAAGTTTATTTGTATTACCTTCAGGTAATGATTTGGTGGAACAAGAATTGGCCATCTTGTTGGTAATATCCTTATTTTACCGTCAATTGGCCTGAAAAAATAATCGTATTATTTAATTTTTCTATTAAAGTATCAACTACAGATAATTTGTCGAGTTGTGTACCTATTTAACCAGTAATTTCCAGCTCGATTTTTGCTCCTAATAAGGAGTACAAATCTTCCTTATTGAAATCGCCTGAACTGATGAATATTATATCCTTATATTCTAGTTTTGGGAGAATAATTTGAATTGAACTTTTCTAGATGGATACCAAATCTACACCCTAAACGACGTTAAGATCAATCAGAGGAGACTCGCTGCTGAGTTTATATAGTACCCTAATCGTATCACTTGTAGGTCTGCCTTTTTTATTCACCATTTTCTTTACAAAGTCTATCGTATTTTTACCTTCACACGTGACCCTAAAACATTTAGAATTTCGACTTCTCTTATAATAAATAAATATTAAATTATATCAGAAACTTTTGCATATTTTTAGGCGAACATATAAAACTTCTCTATCTACATAGAAATTTATTTATAATCAAGTTATCAAAATTTCGTAATAGGAAATATTTTTGAACAAGTTAATTAAATATATTCAGAAAATAAATAGCTTTATATAATATTTTTTTTTATACAATTTAAAATATGCCATTTTTAAAAAAACAAAAATCAAATTTTTTAATTACATGCAAATTTTTAGATTCACAAACTAAATTAAATGGTTATCGACCACATTTTACATTTCCTGGCGATGGTATGTATAAAGGTGAATGGATAAATGATGCACGTGATGGTTTTGGTACAAAATACCAACAAAACAATTTAATTTATGATGGACAATGGAAGAAAGATTTACGAAATGGACAAGGTTCAGTAAGGAAATTACAAAAAAATGGTACCGGAATAAGAATTTATATTGGACAGTGGAAAGATGGTATGAAAAATGGTGAAGGTAAAAAATATTATAATAATGGTAAGTATTATGGATGGTGGAAAGAAGATAATAGAAGTGGATTAGGTATTATGTGGTATAATAATGATTCAATTTATTTTGGTGAATGGTTAAATGATCAATATAATGGAATTGGAGTATTATATAGTGGTAAATAAATTATTGTAATGTATTTATATAATGATAAAATTATATTAAATAAAATTTATATATTTTTAATTTTATGAATAGTGAATAAAGATCGTTATGAAGGAAATTTTTTAAATGGTAAAAAACATGGTGAAGGAATATACTATCATAATAAAACTGGTCAAATACAAAAAGGAATGTGGGATAAAGGTATTTGTAAAACATCAATTATGTTTGATCATTTCCGTAATCAAGTAGTTATGCCAACATATTTTCCAATACATAAGGTATTAATATACAAATTTATTCAATTTAATAATTAAAAATAAAAATAACATAATAATTTAAGTCTGAACTTGATGATCCAGATCAATTAGTACGGAATTTCTTTCGAGAATATATAAATGAAATTGTAGAGTATCAAGATAGTTTCACTGTAAGGAATTTTTTTTGAACAGGCTTCTCGAAAATACTTAAATATGAATAATTTTTTTTTACAGGGACTTCTTTGCTTTGAAATAATAAGAAAATTGAAAAAGTAAATATAAAGAATTATTATTATTTAATTATTTAAGCAAATATATATAAAATAATTTATCCTTAACCACTTGACAAATATTGTACGGGGAAAAATTTAAACAAATATACGTTTTTTTCGTACGATATTTATGTTGTCGTCTATTCGTCCGATTATTTGTATAACTTTAGAAGCAATTGAAAAAACAAATTATAATTTAAAGTGAAATTTAATATTTTATTTAACAAATTTATGAATTTTTTTGTTATAAAGTTTGTAAATAATTTTGTTGTGTTTTATAATAATTATTTGTTTATAGTTTTAAAGTTTCTGTTTGAACATTTATTATTATTTTAATTTCGTAGGAGATATCAAGAACTTCGTCGTATTGGAAATTAGACCACAAAGTTTGCCTGAAATAATTGAGATTAATTAATATAAAAATAATCTAGATATAAATTAAATTATGGTTAAAGGATTATTATTAAATAAATGATTTTCCTTCATTAAATTGTTTTTAATTTAGCGTATAATTTATTAGTTACTTGAAAGTCAGTATATTAAAATAATCCTTCAATTAATAAGAAGCTTCGAAATAAAGGAAATGAAATAATATTTACTATATTACTAATCACTAACCAGGATAAAATTTTAATCCTTAAAGAATCATTTATTATTTTTTGTAAAAATTCAGTTTTTGTAAACATACGAAATATTAAAGACTTTCTAAAATCAAAGGATATTTTGCAGTGAAATATTATGTTGTCTATACATTATACAATAATGTGTTTACCAACGAGCTGACAATTTGGTCAAGTTGTATCGTTTGTATAAAGTTTACAACACGTTGACAATCATTTTGAAGAAATCGGTTGCAGAAATATTAAAATATTTTAATTACGTTGGTTGATGGTTGTAAGTTGTATAACAAAAATGACGTTTCTTTATGTTTTATGTCAAAAAATATATGTTTTTATATTTTAATGCGATATATATATATATATTACACATATATATATATATATATATATATATATATATATATATATATATATATATATTATTGATTCAAATAATATTAAATCATAATTTATTATTTTTCATACATCTTTTATTAAAGCACCTTTACATTATCAGACTTTTCATAAACATTTGATACATTTTTTGTCTAATGATACAGTGTTGTAAAGATATAAAAATATTAAGCGCATGTGATGTATTATGAAAAATCTGGTGGTATTTCCATAAGAATTTTCATCAGACTTTTTTAAAATCACATTTTTTTTTTGACATTTGACACTATCCTTTCAAAATCATTTTTTTTATATGTTTTTTTTTTACATTTTTGTCAGTTGTAAATCAAGTTGAAATATGTGTAGTGAAAATTTAGAACGTGGTTAAAAACACTTTGACATCTAGGTTGCACAATGTATGGGCAGCATTATACTTAAAATAAACTTTTAATAGAACGTTTTCTGTTAAAATATTTTCTTACCAAAATATTTTTGAATTATTTTTAATGTTTTTTAATTATAATTATAAAGGATGAAATTATTTACGTAAATAATAAAATTGAAAGTTTATAATAATTTTACAATTTTCGAATAATTTGTTAATTTTTTTAATTTTGGAGTAATTTGTATCAGTTGTTTCAATTTTAATACGATATAAATATAAATTAATTTAAAAGCTTTGGCAAGGTACCAACTCATACTATATTCTATCAAAAAGTAAATAAACAATTTAACTGGAAAGCGTACGGCGTTGAACTTTTAATTTATGTATATAGATATAAAAATTTGCCGGCAAAACAATACATGCAGTGATACTCCATAATCTATATAAAAGTTTTAATTTTAACCAATACACAATCATATTGTATAATGGTGTTTGTTGGATTTTGTACTATGTATGTGTGATATTGATTTTATATTTTACTGAAAGTTATGCTGAAATTGATATAATGAACTGAGGTTTGTTGAAAAGAGTGGAACAAGAGTATAATTTTAAGAGATTTTCAGTCAAGCATCAAGCTTCTTTTTAACAAATACAATTACAAATTTTACTGAAAATTTAATATCAAAAATGATATTCATACTTTTACTGACATTTCAGTCCTTTTCTGAAATAACTCAGAAAAGGACTCATAAAATATATCGAATTTTTTTTTGGATTATATATTATTTTAATTTGCTAGAAATTCAATATTTAATTTTACACTTTCGTTAACATATTCTAATTATAAATAATAAAACCAGACGTAAATATTTATTTTCAATTAAGATTTATTAACATATAACTTCAAGGCTTCCAAAATATTTTTTCAAGGTATTATAAAAAATATAATTTTGTCTACGATTTGTCTACTTTCATTAATGCAAAATTCTAAGAAAATTTCTTGAAATTAAATGTTATATATTTTATATGAAATTGTCATATGTTATGGAAAATTATAAGGTTTTTATAGATTTAAGAAACCAAGACATTTTCAAATGAATTTTTCTGAGAATTTTTTTCCCAACTTTTAGTAACTTTTATTGTTTTTTGTTGTAATTACGACATAATCCAAATTATATTATGTTCAAGGTTTCTATTACATATTGTAATTAATGTAATTTATATTAAGTGTTTCTAATTAACAGTCTTTAAGAATTAAACAGATTAGATAATAAAATGTCATGGAGAATAATGAGGTCCTAAAAAATAACTTTTAAGGACTAAACTAATAAAAATTTATCATAAAATACAATTTTGTTAACTTAAATTATGCCAAAATAAATAAAAGATAAAAATGTAAAAAAAAAAAAATCTTCGAAGGTAACGAATCATTTACTCCAGATATGTTGTATATTCCTTGTGATTGCTTTGGAATGGTAGAAGATGTGTTAATAAGCATTGATTGGTTGGTTTTAAGGAGTGGGAATTTCGAGACTACCTCGCCATATAATAGTGAGTCTGTTGTATCGTCCAGGCGAACGCTACATCATTCAGTTTACGTGTGTTTTCATGGTTTTCTATAAAAAATAACCAAATTTTCTTAATCTTTTATGTTGGACTAAATGTCAATGCATAACAAATATTCAATTGTCTGTTCCTTTTCCTGCATTGATCTACGATAGCTGGGTATAAGTACTAAGTATGGCCTAATCTAATTGTATGCTTCGAAAGAATCGTATGTCTCTTGGAATTCTCGTAAAGAACTTTGGCCTTTTTTTTGAATTTTTATTAATAATAATGTAAAATGTGAATAAATGTGCACATGGAATTATTTAATATGTAAAATTTGGTGTTGAAATAAACCTCATTTTCATCTATAAAAAATGGGATATAACCCACTAAAAAATGGGATTAATTCCAGCTAAAAAATGGTATTAATAGAAAATAACTTAATTTTGTTTTATGGAGCTATATCCAATTTGATGTGGAGTTCATTATTCTTTAAAATCTATATTTTTATATAAATTGTAAATTCTTAAGTTTAATTTTTAACTAGATAATTAAATAATTATATAATAAATTGTTAGCGATCAAGAAAATAATGATTTTTCAAAATTAAAATAAAGTAATTTTCTGATTTAATTATAATATTTATAATGAATTTTCTTTAATAATATGAATTACTATAATAAGATTCACCAGAAATATATAATTAATATCTTGAGTTTGCCTGAGGAAATAACGTTTTCCTCATTAATTAATTTGATTATAGAAAATATCGATATATAATTATTCAATAAATTATAATTGGATCTAAATTATAATGCTGACACAAAATACAACAAATATTTTAGCAGGATAAATTTCTATATAATAAAGTTAATTTTCCAAAAAAAAAGTTTTCTTATAATTTAATATTGATTTATTTTACATATAATAGTAAAGAAACATAAATATTAAAGAATTTAGTATTAATATTATTATATTGTGAATATTTTTTTGTTCTTCAACATATAAAAAAATTAATATATAAAAATACCAATTCCAAAATAATATAAATTTAAAAAAGAAACATGATAAATATTAAAGGATGTGAAAAATTATTGGTCTTAAGGTAAAATCCGAATCCCAATTATTCAGATGACATACAAAAGATAAATCGTCATGAGTGTTAAATAAAGTTAGAAAATTTGAATTACATTTTGAAAGTATTTTTTCATTTCAATTTATTTAAGTTGAAAAATTTATGAAGTTTTATATTTTGGTAAATGAAAAAGTCACTATTTCAGTAATTTATCATTTTGGAATTTGAATTGCTATCTATAAATCTATAAATGTACGGTTTTGGTCATATAAAAATTAGGCGGCTGTTTATAACGTCAACATGGACGAAAATTTATGGATAATTTCATACCAAGAAATTTCAATTTAATTCTCGAAAATGTAAACGGTTTGAAAGAATACTATCACAAAAACTTACTAAATTAGTAAATGGCAAGATACTTCAATTTGAAGTAAACTATGATCTTATTAGGCACTCGAAAGTAAGATTTTACTTTACAGTTGAGATTCACTCAAATGTCAAAATGAATTAACCGATGAAGAATTTTATAACAGCACGAATTTAGCAGTAAATTGTACAGTGACAGACAGGTTGATAGTTTGCCGAGACAGCTAAATACCATAACGCCTGAATCTGCCATTCTTTTATTATATATAAATTCAGATTCAGAATATTTTTCATTTTTATTTTACTAGTCTTTTTCTTATTTGAATTTAGTTAAAAAAAACTTAATAATAAAGAGATAAGATCGTCAGGTTTCGTTGTTTATGAAGGAAGCCTATAATATATTTTTTTTTGTTCTTCAATTTATATCCTGATTTTTAAAATAACATATTTATTTACTTATTTTTTTCAATTTTTTTATTCCTGTCACGTTGAAATCATATTTTATATATTCTTAAGATGAAATTGATATTTTTGAACAAAAAGGATTGGAATGGAAAGTGAACGAATATTGTTTTGCATATTTATGGGCGCAAAATATTATTCTGTATGTTTCGTTGTTTAGTTTTTTTTTGTTGTGAGGATTGTTAATTTTATAGTTGAAACATTTTTTCTTTTTTATTATAACTTTTAGTATAGTTTTTATATTAAGAAATTTTATAAATAAAAATCATGTTTTAGTTATAGTGTACGTTAAAAGAATTGGAAATTAATACTGACGTAATAATATGAAATGGAAATAGCAAAGAAAATTTATACCAAAAATATTTGAATAAATATATAATAAGGAATAAATTCGTTACCTAAGTGGCTTCGAAATATATCTTCGGTATGCGTTAACTTTTCTGGAATTTAATGTGGTAATGAGCATTGGAAAAGGCTATTTATTGCACAAAACCCTTGTTTACAGTTTTGGTCAACTTTATTGATAATTCTATTATCAATAAAGTTGGTAATAAATAGAAGTTATTCTTGGCTAGGTATTCCAGTAACTAGATTTCAAAATGTTTTCCATTAACTGCCTTTCTCCATTAAATAGTTTCTTGAGATTCCACAAATCCAATAACCGGCATGTAAATAACTATTCATTCTATTTAATCGACAATTTTACTACCGGTAATTCCTTTATGGCCTGGCATCCATATCAGTGTCTCTTGAGTGAGGATAAGGATACGCATACAAATTTATATTCAATAGTGAAGCCTATATTGACGACATGATTACTATATTTGGACAGCCTATATTAACGCAATTTGGCGTATATTAAAACTTTATGGTATGTGTGTTCCGTTTGGAATATTGTCAACCTAGAACTGGAATCGTTTAAGTAGTGTACGAATAAGAAGAAAATTTAAATTTATTTCACAAAATTTAAAAAAAAAAGAAGAAATTAAGTGAATTGTAGATATAGTATTACGCATGGTGGCAGTAGTTAGTCTGAATTTAACTTCTGACTGTAAATATTAAATTTCCTATAAAAAGTCTATAAAAATTGCAAATTAAATAATTACAATAAACTTTAAAACATAATAAAAAACTGAAACTAATAAAGCAAAGTTAAGTTCAACAGTGAGTGATTTATATAAACATAGATTTGTAAAAATAGTACCTAACAAAACTGATATATTAAAAATTTGACATTACAAAAATATATTTTATTTATATAATTCGAAATTTTTATAGTTTCTCAATGAAACTGCCAACCGCAAATTTTACAAACACCAAGTAGATCACAAATCCAACCTTTGTCCGAAATTTATTTATGAACTGGGGAAAATGTACTATTAGACTGACATGAAACTAAATGCGGTTGATACGATTTTCTATACTATACAGATTTTTTTTTTGACTAAATACTGTTTTTAAACCGTCATTTTACACTATTTTTAAATAACATGGTCTTTAACAAAAAGTTAGTTCCGTTTCTACTAATTTTTTTTTTTGATATATAACACAGTTCGAATAAATAACGTTAACGTATATTAAAATTATAGTTTTTGTATACATTTTTGTTTGGAACGTATCTATCGTATTAAAAACCAAAAATTATTGTGGACTAATAGTTTATTTCTATAGTTCAGAATTTCAACAAAAAACTTCTGACATATGGAAAAATCGTATTTGTAAAATTTTAAATTCTGCACATTTTGTCTGCAATATTATTCTGGTGGTAATACTGTTGTTGTGCCCGCTGTTGTGGTTGTTGGTGTTGTTGGCGGGCATACTGCTGGTGGGCATACTGGTGGCGGGCATTCTGCTGCCGGGCATACTGGTTTCGGGCATTCTGCTGCCGGGCATACTGGTTTCGGACATTCTGGTGCCGGACATACTGGTTTCGGGCATTCTGATACCGGGCATTGTGCTGCCGGGCATTCTGGTGCCGGGCATACTGGTTTCGGGCATACTGGTTTCGTGCATTCTGCTGCCGGGCATTCTGGTGCCGGGCATACTGGTTTCGGGCATTCTGCTGCCGGACATACTGGTTTCGGGCATACTGGTGGGCAAGGACGAACCCCAATATTCAAAAGTGCACCAAGGTGTCCGTGGGCGGCTACACATAATGTCACCAAAATTCCAATACAAAGGAATAGCCTATTTATCTGTATAAATATATAATTTATATATTCAGTTAATTTCAGAATAAAAATGCTTACTTACAGATATTTTGCTGCGAAACATTTCGATATATTAACTTGACTGAAATTAATTTGTCATATTTTGTTCTTTTATACGTTTTTTAAGAATACATACTCTAACTAAATGCATAGTACGTAGTGACGAAATTGGTATTAAAACAAACTATTTATTTTAGAAAAGTAAATGAAAATAAGTGAAATAATTTAAAAATAAGATAAATATTTATTCTTGTTTATCATTTGAAAATTAAAATTAATATTTTTTTTTTAAAAACATGAAAAAACTCAAAATTATAATATAATAAAAGTATGTTTTTACTGTCAATATATGAACATTATTTTTTCAATATAAAACATTTATATTATTAATAATTATTATTAATTATTGCTGATTTGGCAATTTTTATTTATATTGGAAATTTTTTGAATAGTTGTAATGGTTTTCATTTTAGAAAATTTGAAATTAATTATTATTTAAATGCTGCATTTCAGTTGTTCCAGAGCGAGATAATTATATTTTCTGTGGTTATTTTAATATATGCAATATGAATATCATATTATCACTTATATTAAAGGATATTTTTCCTTAATTAAGTTAGTTTAATTATTACATAAATAAATTATGTACAGAATTACATAAATAAATGTAGCTATTATTAATTTAGTACTTTTTTGCGTTAAAAATATGTAAACTTTAAAATTATATTAATTCAGTTTGTTTCATTTAACAAACAAATATAATTTTTGAATATTTTTGGCAAATTTAATATTGAATCAGTTGATAAAACTTAAAACTATACGAAAATAAGGAAAAACCCAAAATTCCAAAATTATATAATATATAATTAAAAATGATATAATTCCAAAATTTTTCAAAGTTAATAAATATTTGAAAATAAACACATCATAAAGTTAACACCATAAATATAAATAGAATGTATAATGTTGGCAAAAAAGTTTATCAAATTTATAATGACCATAACTTGGTTGTCACGTTGTCAGCTGCTCTTCAGGCCTAGGATTTCCACCATGGTGTGAATAAACAGATCATAATGTTGCCAAAATTCCACTACAAGGAATAGATCAATTATCTGTATTATGAAATAATTTATATTTTCAGTTAATTTGTAAACTTACAGAGGTTTTGCAGTGAAACATTTTGATATATTTAACTTGATTGAAATTAATTTATCATATTTTGTTCTTTTTATTATACTCTATGCACTTAATTGTCTGCATAAAGTTAACGAAATTAACGCAATTGGTTTACTTATTAATAAAACAAACTGTTTTAGAAAAATAAAGGATAATAATCGGAATAGTTTTAAAAACTGACTATGGGCGCTCGATAACTCGTCGATTATTAATAGTACATATCGATGCTTTCGGCATCTTCGACAAGCGTTGGTAATGAGCATTGGATTGGAAAAGGTAATTTATTGTACAAAACTCGTGTTTACAGTTTTGGCCAACTTTATTGATAATTCTATTATCCATAAAGTTGGTAATAAAAGGAAGTTATTCTTGGCGAGTTATTCTATATAGTAACTAGTTTTCCCATTAAATGACTTCCTCCAATAAATAGTTTCTTGAGATTTCACCAAAAATTCGATGACTATCGCTTCTATTTAATCCACAATTTTACTACCGGTAAATCGTAAATGCCCTGTCATCCGCATCACTATCTCTTGAGTGAGGATAAGGATTCGCATACAAGTTTATATTCAATAGTGAAGCCTGAAACCATATAAAGTTTTAAAGACAGCTTGGTAATCCGAAATGATTACTATATTTACACTATTAAAACTTTATGGGATGTGTTCCGCGTGGAACTGGAACGTGGATGGAAACGTGGAACTGGAATTTTTAGTCTTTTAGTGTATAAATAAGAAGAAAATTTAAATTTATTTCGTAAAATATTCCATTATATTTCATTTTTCAAAAATATTATATGAGATTTTGACTGTAAAGATAAATTTTATAAAAATATTAGTTTGTATATATTGATTACTTTTGCAGATATATTTAATGGTGACAATAAAATTTTCCTCAAACTTCACAACAATTAAAATTTAATTATTCACTTTGATTTAAGTAAACACTAATTAATAATTATGTTTAAGGAATATAATTAAAGATTTTGGTTATGTTTTCTGTTGCATAAAAGAATCTTAAAATTATTAATTATCAGAATGAATTTAGTATAATTTTTGTTGGTGAAAATATTGAAAAATTATTAACTTTTTATTTGAAATATTTACATACTTTAATAATTTGTAATTTTTAACATTTATAATATTTTTATTATTGGAGTTGTTCTCAAATATTAAAATCATATTAAAGAATGAATGAATAATATTTTAAAATAAATTTAAAAAAATTTAAATTAAGTGAATTGTAGATATAGTATTACGCATGGTGGCAGTAGTCCAGTAGTTAGTCTGAATTTAACTTCTGACTGTAAATATTAAATTTCCTATAAAAAGTCTATAAAAATTGCAAATTAAATAATTACAATAAACTTTAAAACATAATAAAAAACTGAAACTAATAAATCAAAGTTAAGTTCAACAGTGAGTGATTTATATAAACATAGATTTGTAAAAATAGTACCTAACAAAACTGATATATTAAAAATTTGACATATCAAAAATGTATTTTATTTATATAATTCGAAATTTTGATAGTGTCTCACTGAAACTGCCAACTGCAAATTTTACAAACACCAAGTAGATCACAATTCCAACCTTTGTCCGAAATTTAAATTATTTATGAACTGGGGAAAATGTACTATTAGACTGACATGAAACTAAATGCGGTTGATACGATTTTCTATAACAATATACTATACAGAATTTTTTTTTGACTAAATACTGTTTTTAAACCGTCTTTTTTACACGATTTTAAATAACACGGTCTTTAATGAAAAGTCAATTCCGTTTTTACTAATTTTTTTTATGCAACTCTGTTAGAATAAATAACGTTAACGTATATTCAAATTATCTATTTTTATACATTATTGTTCGGAAAGTAAACAAAAATTTATTGGAGACTAATAGTT
This sequence comes from Rhamphomyia laevipes, assembly GCA_963920725.1. NCBI lineage: Eukaryota > Metazoa > Arthropoda > Insecta > Diptera > Empididae > Rhamphomyia > Rhamphomyia laevipes. The sequence continues at coordinate 55,333,939 of OY987257.1, forward strand.
TATTTCTATAGTTCAGAATTTAAACAAAAAACTTTTGACATATGGAAAAATCGTATTTTAAATTCTGCACATTTTGTCTGCAATATTAGTCTGGTGGATATACTGTTGTTGTGCCCGCTGTTGTGGTTGTAAGTACTCATGTGTTTGACGGGCATACTGGTCTCGGGCATATTGGTTTCGGGCATTCTGGTTTCGGGCATACTGGTTTCGGGCATTCTGCTGCCGGGCATACTGGTACCGGGCATTCTGCTGCAGGGCATGGTTTCGGGCATTCTGGTGCCGGGCATTTTGCTGCCGGACATACTGGTTTCGGGCATTCTGCTGCCGGGCACACTGGTTTCGTGCATTCTGCTACCGGGCATTCTGCTGCCGGACATACTGGTTTCGGGCATTCTGCTGACGGACATATTGGTTTCGGGCATTCCCCAATATTCAAAAGTGCACCAAGGTTCCCGTGGGCGGCTACACATAATGTCACCAAAATTCCAATACAAAGGAATAGCCTATTTATCTGTATAAATATATAATTTATATATTCAGTTAATTTCAGAATAAAAATGCGAACTTACAGATATTTTGCTGCGAAACATTTCGATATATTAAGTTGACTGAAATTAATTTGTCATATTTTGTTCTTTTATACGTTTTTTAAGAATACATACTCTAACTAAATGCATATAGTACGTAGTGACGAAATTGGTATTAAAACAAACTATTTATTTTAGAAAAGTAAATGAAAATAAGTGAAATAATTTAAAAATAAGATAAATATTTATTCTTGTTTATCATTTGAAAATTAAAATTAATATTTTTTTTTTAAAAACATGAAAAAACTCAAAATTATAATATAATAAAAGTATGTTTTTACTGTCAATATATGAACATTATTTTTTCAATATAAAACATTTATATTATTAATAATTATTATTAATTATTGCTGATTTGGCAATTTTTATTTATATTGGAAATTTTTTGAATAGTTGTAATGGTTTTCATTTTAGAAAATTTGAAATTAATTATTATTTAAATGCTGCATTTCAGTTGTTCCAGAGCGAGATAATTATATTTTCTGTGGTTATTTTAATATATGCAATATGAATATCATATTATCACTTATATTAAAGGATATTTTTCCTTAATTAAGTTAGTTTAATTATTACATAAATAAATTATGTACAGAATTACATAAATAAATGTAGCTATTATTAATTTAGTACTTTTTTGCGTTAAAAATATGTAAACTTTAAAATTATATTAATTCAGTTTGTTTTATTTAACAAACAAATATAATTTTTGAATATTTTTGGCAAATTTAATATTGAATCAGTTGATAAAACTTAAAACTATACGAAAATAAGGAAAAACCCAAAATTCCAAAATTATATAATATATAATTAAAAATGATATAATTCCAAAATTTTTCAAAGTTAATAAATATTTGAAAATAAACACATCATAAAGTTAACACCATAAATATAAATAGAATGTATAATGTTGGCAAAAAAGTTTATCAAATTTATAATGACCATAACTTGGTTGTCACGTTGTCAGCTGCTCTTCAGGCCTAGGATTTCCACCATGGTGTGAATAAACAGATCATAATGTTGCCAAAATTCCACTACAAGGAATAGATCAATTATCTGTATTATGAAATAATTTATATTTTCAGTTAATTTGTAAACTTACAGAGGTTTTGCAGTGAAACATTTTGATATATTTAACTTGATTGAAATTAATTTATCATATTTTGTTCTTTTTATTATACTCTATGCACTTAATTGTCTGCATAAAGTTAACGAAATTAACGCAATTGGTTTACTTATTAATAAAACAAACTGTTTAAGAAAAATAAAGGATAATAATCGGAATAGTTTTAAAAACTGACTATGGGCGCTCGATAACTCGTCGATTATTAATAGTACATATCGATGCTTTCGGCATCTTCGGCATGCATTGGTAATGAGCATTGGATTGGAAAAGGTAATTTATTGCACAAAACTCGTGCTTACAGTTTTGGCCAACTTTATTGATAATTCTATAATCCATAAAGTTGGTAATAAAAGTAAGTTATTCTTCGCGAGTTATTCTATATAGTAACTAGTTTTCCCATTAAATGACTTCCTCCAATAAATAGTTTCTTGAGATTTCACCAAAAATTCGATGACTATCCCTTCTATTTAATCCACAATTTTACTACCGGTAAATCGTTAATGCCCTGTCATCCGCATCACTATCTCTTGAGTGAGGATAAGGATTCGCATACAAGTTTATATTCAATAGTGAAGCCTGAAACAATATAAAGTACAGCTTGGTAATCCGAAATGATTACTATATTTACACTATTAAAACTTTATGGGATGTGTTCCGCGTGGAACTGGAACGTGGATGGAAACGTGGAACTGGAATTTTTAGTCTTTTAGTGTATAAATAAGAAGAAAATTTAAATTTATTTCGTAAAATATTCCATTATATTTCATTTTTCAAAAATATTATATGAGATTTTGACTGTAAAGATAAATTTTATAAAAATATTAGTTTGTATATATTGATTACTTTTGCAGATATATGTAATGGTGACAATAAAATTTTCCTCAAACTTCACAACAATTAAAATTTAATTATTCACTTTGATTTAAGTAAACACTAATTAATAATTATGTTTAAGGAATATAATTAAAGATTTTGGTTATGTTTTCTGTTGCATAAAAGAATCTTAAAATTATTAATTATCAGAATGAATTTAGTATAATTTTTGTTGGTGAAAATATTGAAAAATTATTAACTTTTTATTTGAAATATTTACATACTTTAATAATTTGTAATTTTTAACATTTATAATATTTTTATTATTGGAGTTGTTCTCAAATATTAAAATCATATTAAAGAATGAATGAATAATATTTTAAAATAAATTTAAAAAAATTTAAATTAAGTGAATTGTAGATATAGTATTACGCATGGTGGCAGTAGTCCAGTAGTTAGTCTGAATTTAACTTCTGACTGTAAATATTAAATTTCCTATAAAAAGTCTATAAAAATTGCAAATTAAATAATTACAATAAACTTTAAAACATAATAAAAAACTGAAACTAATAAAGCAAAGTTAAGTTCAACAGTGAGTGATTTATATAAACATAGATTTGTAAAAATAGTACCTAACAAAACTGATATATTAAAAATTTGACATATCAAAAATGTATTTTATTTATATAATTCGAAATTTTGATAGTGTCTCACTGAAACTGCCAACTGCAAATTTTACAAACACCAAGTAGATCACAATTCCAACCTTTGTCCGAAATTTAAATTATTTATGAACTGGGGAAAATGTACTATTAGACTGACATGAAACTAAATGCGGTTGATACGATTTTCTATAACAATATACTATACAGAATTTTTTTTTGACTAAATACTGTTTTTAAACCGTCTTTTTTACACGATTTTAAATAACACGGTCTTTAACGAAAAGTCAATTCCGTTTTTACTAATTTTTTTTATATAACTCTGTTAGAATAAATAACGTTAACGTATATTCAAATTATCTATTTTTATACATTATTGTTCGGAAAGTAAACAAAAATTTATTGGAGACTAATAGTTTATTTCTATAGTTCAGAATTTAAACAAAAAACTTTTGACATATGGAAAAATCGTATTTTAAATTCTGCACATTTTGTCTGCAATATTAGTCTGGTGGATATACTGTTGTTTTGCCCGCTGTTGTGGTTGTAGTACTCATGTGTTTTACGGGCATACTGGTTTCGGGCATATTGGTTTCGGGCATTCTGGTTTCGGGCATACTGGTTTCGGGCATTCTGGTTCCGGGCATACTGGTTTCGGGCATTCTGGTTCCGGGCATACTGGTTTCGGGCATTCTTGTGTCGGGCATTCTGCTGCCGGGCATTCTGGTTTCGGGCATACTGGTTTCGGGCATACTGGTTTCATGCATTCTGCTGCCGGGCATTCTGGTGCCGGGCATACTGGTTTCGGGCATGCTGCTGCCGGACATATTGGTTTCGGGCATTTTGGTGGGCAAGGACTAGGCTTAAAAAGTGCACCAAGATGTCCGTGGGCGGCTACACATAATGTCACCAAAATTCCAATACAAAGGAATAGCCTATTTATCTGTATAAATATATAATTTATATATTCAGTTAATTTCAGAATAAAAATGCGAACTTACAGATATTTTGCTGCGAAACATTTCGATATATTAAGTTGACTGAAATTAATTTGTCATATTTTGTTCTTTTATACGTTTTTTAAGAATACATACTCTAACTAAATGCATAGTACGTAGTGACGAAATTGGTATTAAAACAAACTATTTATTTTAGAAAAGTAAATGAAAATAAGTGAAATAATTTAAAAATAAGATAAATATTTATTCTTATTTATCATTTGAAAATTAAAATTAATATATTTTTTTTAAAAACATGAAAAAACTCAAAATTATAATATAATAAAAGTATGTTTTTACTGTCAATATATGAACATTATTTTTTCAATATAAAACATTTATATTATTAATAATTATTATTAATTATTGCTGATTTGGCAATTTTTATTTATATCGGAAATTTTTTGAATAGTTGTAATGGTTTTCATTTTAGAAAATTTGAAATTAATTATTATTTAAATGCTGCATTTCAGTTGTTCCAGAGCGAGATAATTATATTTTCTGTGGTTATTTTAATATATATGCAATATGAATATCATATTATCACTTATATTAAAGGATATTTTTCCTTAATTAAGTTAGTTTAATGGGATATTTTTCATTTTGTAATAGATCAAGTAATTCAATTTTTATTTAAATTTATGTATAAACATGTTAACATGACACGAGCGTTTTAAATTAGGTTTAAAATTGTATTTTAATTTTTATCAGTATGTACTGAAATATGTATTAAAAGTGTAAATATATTAATATAAATAATAATAAATGTACCTAAATTAAAGACGAATTACATAAATAAATGTAGCTATTATTAATTTAGTACTTTTTTGCGTTAAAAATATGTAAACTTTAAAATTATATTAATTCAGTTTGTTTCATTTAACAAACAAATATATTTTTTGAATATTTTTGGCAAATTTAATATTGAATCAGTTGATAAAACTTAAAACTATACGAAAATAAGGAAAAACCCAAAATTCCAAAATTATATAATATATAATTAAAAATGATATAATTCCAAAATTTTTCAAAGTTAATAAATATTTGAAAATAAACACATCATAAAGTTAACACCATAAATATAAATAGAATGTATAATGTTGGCAAAAAAGTTTATCAAATTTATAATGACCATAACTTGGTTGTCACGTTGTCAGCTGCTCTTCAGGCCTAGGATTTCCACCATGGTGTGAATAAACACATCATAATGTTGCCAAAATTCCACTACAAGGAATAGATCAATTATCTGTATTATGAAATAATTTATATTTTCAGTTAATTTGTAAACTTACAGAGGTTTTGCAGTGAAACATTTTGATATATTTAACTTGATTGAAATCAATTTATCATATTTTGTTCTTTTTATACTCTATGCACTTAATTGTCTGCATAAAGTTAACGAAATTAACGCAATTGGTTTACTTATTAATAAAACAAACTGTTTTAGAAAAATAAAGGATAATAATCGGAATAGTTTTAAAAACTGACTATGGGGTAACTTGTCGTTAGGTTCAACAGTCATTTATGTCCAACATAGATTTATAATTAATAGTACATATCGATGCTTTGGAAAAAAACACTGCTATATTAAAAATTTCCAACTTTTAAGACCAATAATGTATTTTATATAATTAAATTTGATAAGGACTCATTAAAACTATGCCAATACCAAATTTTATAGGCACAAACTAGATAACAAAACTAACATTTGTATGTGTATCGAATACCAATTACATGCTCTAGTCTAGAACTAGAACATAAATCAACTAAGAAACTAAGCTGTTATATATTAATATCCCATGAATACACTAATTTTATCCACCACGAATTAAGTAAATTAACTAGATGACACTAACTAGGTGACAAAATCAAACTGTGTGTGATATATAATTGAAACCGGGTAACAATTACTGTATGATGTAAAGCATTGAACTTATGAAATATAATTACATATTTAACGTGGACCTACTGAAATAACGACTTACAATTTTAAAGTCACTAATTATATAAGTAAGCTATAATATGTGCAAAATTTAATTGAATCCGATAAAAATTATTATATCTTCTAGATATATTTGAAATATGTATAATATTAGTCGGAAATTTTACCATGGACCTCTTAAAGTTACTAGTTAGTTACTGACTCTACTACCTGGGTAGGAACGTAAAAGATTTGCATACATATAGGAGTTGCTATAAGCAATTAAAATTCTTGTTATGATTAACTTTCCTTTTAATTCTTTCAACAAATTTTTAATCTTAATATTTACTTTTTGTTTTGCTTCAATTTTTCTTTAGATTAATTATTTATAAAATTTTATTTATGAAATACTTTCAGTCCTTCAGATAGAATAACTAGTTTTTGGAGGAAAATTTCTAACTTAAGAACTATATAATTTGAATAGGAACAAAATGTAGAGAACGAAAAATTCTTTAGTAAACGGATATAATAATATCCTGTCAGATATTTTGAATTGTATAATAATTTCAATTTTTGTAGTACATTATATAAAAATTTCTATATCTTTTTCAATTTATAATTCTGAGATAAAAAAAAACATATTTTTGACAGTCAGACAAGAAGTACTTATGGTAAGAGCATCAAAAGGATAAAAAATGAAAGTGTTAAAAATATTAAATCTGCACTGCATTGAGAAATGATAAGTGTTAAAAGCCAGTTTGATTTGGCTTTGAGTTCAGTTGTTTATTTCACGTGAAATAGTACGCGTAGAGTTTTGGTTCGCCATCTGTTGAAAATAAATAGAAACAATGTATTTTACAACTTTTTTTACGATAAACTCATAATTTTTGAGTTCACAATTTTAAATTTGTATGAAAATTTCACTTTACAACGAACTCGATACTAAGCCTTTAAAATAATTTAAATTTAAATAAAAATGAATTTAAATAAATTATTCAAATTTATTTTATGTAAATTATAATTTTATAGTTTAAGCTTAGCGTTGTACTACAGTAAAAAATCTTGAACTATCTTGAAGTATAAAACATATTATATAATTTATATAAAATATAATAGATTTGAAGAATTTATTAAAATTTCTTTATCGGCAATTTTCTTGTTAAATTAAAACTTATCTCAACTTTTCTTACATAAGATATTTTTGTTTTAAATCCACTTTTAAGTTTCCATGCATTTTTTTAATCGATTTGGATGGATTAAAAAGTTATTTTTATGTGTATATATTTAACGAGTTTAAAGTATTTAGTGTAATCACCAAATATTATTAATTAAGTTGTTGTTTGTACTTTATAGTTTGTAATAATAATCATTTTATTTGTTTTAAAAGGACATTAATATCAATTGGCAGGATAAATATGTATGCGGTTTATGAGAGTAACTTTTAAGTTTTCATCTAAACTCTTAATATATATTTATTTATTAGGGTCTATCAACGAATTAAGAAATTATTTTCTATTTAAAAACAAAATTTACTAAATATTAAATATTAACCTTAAACCCAAACCTTTTATAAAATGTTAAATGTCAAAGAATTTGAAATTCTTTGACTCATTTGAATTCATCTTGGTAATCACATTTGTGAAGAATAAGAGGAAAATTTGATTACATTTATTTATGTTTTTATATAAATCAAATTTTAGGCGAATGGTTCATCAGAATCGTTTCGTATTCATCCAAAAGATAGAAAACTTACTTGGATCGTACAAGTTCCTGGGCCACATATCAGGCAGAATAAATAACTTTTTTAAATAATTCAATTTTATATTAATGTTGACACATTATATATACATAATTATCCCTTTGATTCCCCCACCGGATATGGAAAAAATATAATCTTAAACAATTTTGAATCTTAACCAGCTTTATTTTCTTCACAAAAATTAAGAGTTAACTTCCCATTTTAGTCATAAAATTTCGCACTCAAAGTGCCAAATTTCAAATAATATAATAAAAATTATTATGTAAATTAGGATTTTTCAAGTAACTCAAAGGATCTATACTCAAATTTCTTTTTATACGCTTTTTAAGAGTAAAATATTTTTAAGAGAACAATATATTTTTATAATACTCTTTTTTAAGTTGGTAATATTCTATTTAAATAGTATTGTAGTAGATGGTAGCAGATATTTATCCTTTAATTTAATGGATTCGATAAAATGGCTTTAGTCTGTTCAAATGCAGTTTCTTTCGTTTTACAATATTTCAATTTGTTTATTAAAAGTTAAAATCAAAAATATTAAAAGTTTTACTCAAATATTTGTGGTGAAAAAATTATGTTTATTTTAATGGTAGCCAAAATCCATTCGTTTACTATACAATATCCAAAAAAAAATTAAATTTACGAAACCATTTTTAGTGTTGATAGAATTTTATAGATGAAACTTACTATTATTAAACTCATACATATACAATTTTATAGTAAATATGTATTTGTGTTATATATTGATTTTTCTGCAATATTATAGGGTAGTAAATTCTGTTAGAATAGTTTAAATTATGACATAGAAATTTTAGAAGAGGAATTTTTGTTTGAAATAAAAGAGGAATTTATTATGTATATTTCATTCGTATATAAAGATTGTTGAAAGTATGAGAGAAATTCAAAAATCTAATGAAACGTCATCATATATATGTACATCGGCGGTTCTATTTTGATGTCTTCATTTAAATAGTTAACACACCAGTTTACCCATAACTTTTCTGACATTATTTCAACAGATATTGACACGAACAAGATAATTTTATAATGTTATCGCTACATCAGTAAATTATTTGATATTATGACATCCTGTCAACAATTATTATAGTTTATTAGAATATGTTTTATTCTGATAGTAATTTAATTAGTAAATTTTTGAGGGGATAAAATTCCTATATGAGTTTACTTTTAAATTAGCTTATATTGATCTATTTTGATTATAAAGCCATATTGGTTTTTTAGTAATAATTAAATTGCTTTTATTCTCAAATTAATATTTTCAAAAGTAAATAATTATTACACTTTTCGAAATACTGGGGTACAAGGTAAAAAATTTGAACTGTGTCATTCACCGATTGAATTCTTACCTTTAGCTAATTTTCACGGTACTCTTCAGCATTTACTAACTTAAAAATGTGCTCATGTTTATTAGATATGCAATGTACATACATTTATATACCTAGAGGGATAATATACAAAAACTAAATTGCTATCAGGAAATATCTGGAAATTCGACTAGTTCATTTGATTAGATTGGTTTTAATTTATCATATAAATTAGAAAGAACCGAAGATTTTAAGAACTAATTTTTGGCAATTATTTAATTTTCGAATTTGTTTAACTGATTACAATAATTATAAATTAAATTTTTAAAATAAACATAACTTAACAAATAATTTTATAAGTTTTAATTAGTAGTTAAATAATTGCACCCTATATAAAATCAACTTACCTTATAAAATCCTAATATTTACCATTATTTTTCATATATTCATCAAATTTCCAACAATAATTATTTATATTACTTTATGTAGTTTTACATAAATTTTACTTCCCAATCCGCAACATAAATTTCCTTTGATATATTTATGTATACAAATATTTTCCATAAATATTTCCTTTCAAAACATAAAATATTTTATTTCTAAAATATGTTTGTGTGTATATATTCCAGATTTATGAATTATATTCAATAATAATAATAATAATAAAATAAAAAAACTCCAACCATTTATTTTTAACTCCCTTATCCAAAATGTCTCCAATGTATCACACATTCCTATAATATCTACTATACATCACTACATGTAAATATTTTAACCCTTTTCTGGAAAAAACCATTACTGACATTTCCTCGAAAAATATATTTTTCTTAGATTTATATATGACATAAAAAAGAAAATATATTATGAAAATGGTGGAAAATATTTAAAGAAAAAAAAACATATTTAGGGATTATATATATTTTTTTTATGTACTTGATTTATTGAATTGTGTAATGACAACGATGAAAACACATAAAATATTTCAGATTTAGTGATGACTTCAAAAGGATTTAAATTTTGTGAAAATAAATTTATCAAAATAAAACATATCAAGTTAATGGCGTTGATATTATGTTGACGAAATTTTGTCTTAGTTTGAATTTCATTTTTAACATATCTGGAAATGATAGAAGGTATTACTTTTTAATGATTAAATACATTTTCCGAGAGTATAATTAATTATTTACAAATTTACATAATAACATTTAATAGAAGGAATCTTGGGGAAATTGGTATGTCTTCTTATATTTGTGGCGTATGTAATATTTTGGATAATATATTTAATTTTTCCATCAAAATTTAGCTAACATATGTTTCAGAAATTTAGCCAAAAGCAAAGCCAATGAAAATATGTTAGGTACAATTGATAGAACAATTTTAAGCAGCATTTATGATCCAATATGTCTAGGCCGAGTGTGAAAAATTTGGTACAAGCATGAGTTATATAACTCCTATAAAGTAGCTGACATTGTTACGATTATAAAAATAAAAAGGTTACAATATGCCGGACTTATTAGTAATCGTATGTCACGCAACTGAACTGTAAAGAAAATGTATTAAAATATCCCAGAAGGAAGAATAACAACAGGAAGGGCAAAGTTACGTTGAAAGAAATGCAAGTGTAAATGGATTTTAAAACTTGATAACAGCAGCCACAGCAGAAGCAATTTGAGAAGGATTATTGACAAGGTTTCCACCACTAAGTTTCATAATACGACCTTAAGTTTTAATCAAAGTTAAAACTATAAGCTTTAGTCAAAATATTTATCTGAAATGGCGGATGAGTAGATAAATATTTTAATATTAAAACACTGTGATAATTTTCATTCATAATTCTATTTATCATTGTGTTTAACATATTCGGTTTAACACAAATTTTTAATGAAAAACTAAATGACTGTAAGTTGTGATTTAAAACTATGCAATTATTTTTGTTTTGAAGTTAAGTATGACCTTAATCTCGCACTGTAAATAAAAGTCGTAATTTCAATTAAAATTTGGTTATTATTTTTTGTTTGTTTCCAATGATTACAACTCCTGGAACATTATCCCAAACATACGTCAATGGAAGGGAATCAAACAAAATCAGTTAGCAAAACCGAGCTACGTATAATAATTGGCCTGTTCACCGATCACTGTGCGCTCAGGTATCACTTGAACAAAATCGAAAAGTCTGAAAATACTGACTGTGGGTTCTGTTCGGATGATGATGAAGTTGCGGAACATATTCTTTGCGATTGCGAGATCTGATAAAGACTAACACACCTGAGAAAGGAATTTTTGAATCCCCACGAAATCAAGGTTCTGACCATCAGGATAATTCTAAATTTCTACAGAAAGTCTAGATATAAAATAACCAAATATTAGTATGGTAGCCATAATAGATTTCTTTAGGTTGCAGTGTAGGGAAGCTCTATTCAATCAAACATAAATTAATGTAAACTTACTACGCTATTAATTTATTGAAATCATTTTGAATATTTGAAATTAAATAGTGGGAAAAATATGGTATTTTAGTAAAAAATTGACAAATCATTGAAAACATTTTGAATTGTAATTAACAACCTCAAAAATTGTGTCGTTAGTTATTTTACCAAATTATTTAAATTAAACCACACAATTTTGTAATCGAAATTTCATAATTCACACTATTTTTGTGATAAAACATACACAAATTTATGTTATTAAATGTTTAATATGTTATTGAATTTCTCAATATAAAACATATTTTTTTTTACCATATTATTTAAAAATGATAATATCAAAATTTATTCATTATATATTTTTAATCTCGTAAAATATACGCACCCATTATTTACGAATGAAAATAAAAAACATATTTTTTTATTATATCCTTAACATGATTGATAATATCCTGTAGCAATAATTTAAATTTTTTTTTATTTATAAATAAAATAACGAAAAAAATTTGTCATCAACTATTTTTGTATGGCAATTCAGTTGAATTATCCTGTCGAATCCTTTTAATATTATATAATTTTGTTATTGGAAGGAAGGAGTGTGTAGTTTAGTTGGATTGAAAATAAGAACGATGAATAAATATAATTTATTGGAAAAATGTGAAATATATTTTTTTAAAGGCCAATAAATTTATGGTTTTGATTTTTATCTAAAATTTATATTTATGAGGTTAGCTAAAAATCATATGAGCATAGAATTAGTTTAGTGTTTTTGACAAATTTCAAGCTTATATAATTTATGTATAAATTTTATATTTACATTACAAGCTCATGTAGAATTGGTTAGTTTTACTGGATTGGAGTGGATCGACAATAGATAACTGGGAGAGCAGTAATACGTTAATCCTTACATTTTTCTCCAGCAACAAAATCAAATAACACGCTTTGATATTATACCTAATTCAATCGGATTACTTAGATTATGGCACAAGCACTTCAATTTTACGGATATTTTGTATATCTTCCATTAATTTAGAAATTAACTAACTAAATAATTTCTTTCAACATTTTTTCAATTAAATTGTTAAGTAAAATATTCTTTTAAATTGGAAATAGTTAAAAATTAAATTGATCAGCATTTTATCTAAATTACAATCTTAATTGTCGTACGAAATGTTCATTTTTATCAATTGTATAAAATTTATTTGTGATCATAAAAGCATTTCACAAAATTGAATGCATAATTTAAAAAAAACTGAATAATAAAATATTGTTAAAATAAAAATTTTGACAGAACAAAAAATAAAATAAAAATATTATTTTAATGGGAAATTTTCTATATTATTTTATTTTACAATTAAAGTAGAAAATTGCATAACATTTTTAGACTATATAACGCTACGTTTATATAATTCTTAGAATAAAGTGCATGGATAAAGTTTTCCTTTTTTTTTGTAATTGTAGTTTTCCATTAAGTTTACTCTGTCATTTACTATTTACATGAAATTTCCAACTTTTATTATGATTATTATCATTATATCAAATATTAAATGTCATTTTTCAATTGCAATTCAAATAATTATAACAATTTTTTTTTGTTTAATGTGCATTTCAGTTTGTTTTCATGTACAGGATAATTTATAGTTGCTTGGTATAGGAGTGAGAACTTTGATACCTCACATCAAACATATTAGTGAGACTGTTGTACCCACCATGTCGAACACTGCATCATTATCACAGTTTGTCGATTTAGTTCACTTTTTTAAAGAATGACATGACTACAGAACCGTTTTGCTCATTCCATTTTAAATTTAAAGTGCTACATATATTGGCACAGTTACTTATTGAGATTTTAATTTGTACCGGGAGAGGGGGTAGCATATATATTGTAATTGTGAACAACTAAAGAGACATTATGCAGCACCTTAGCACCTTAATCTCCTTCCTAATTTCCTTTAATCATACAATGAACTAGTGACGAGAGAAAATCTAAATTGTTACTGTTTGATAATAGGTTAAGATTAGTTTTACAGAAATTTACAAATTTTTAGTTATATTGAAATATTAGACAATAGACCGTTTGGGTATCTATATATAATAAAACGTAGCGTAACATATATTTATCCTAATATCTCTTAAATTCCATATTTTCATGAAGTTTAATTTCATTATTTATTCTATACAAAATAATCTTACACTGCATCAATTAATAAATAAACATGTTTGCATGATATTTTCTTCGTAGTTAATTATTAGTTCAAATTGCAGACTGAGAGATAAGAATAAAGCATAGAATTGGGATTACTTTATCATATAATTAAGTATGTATATATGTAGTTTAATTTTAGAGAGATACTTTGAAATTTAATTCTTATGAGTGGTTCTTATATATTTATAGTAATATTTATAAAAGCCATAAGTTTTAAATTGTCTGTTTAGCTGTTTATCCATCCGAATCCGACTGTCATTGATTATTATAGGGGTCTATAAAAGGGTTATAAATTTATATCTAACGCTCGAAAGTTTAAAGTCTGTAGTTGATTTTGGTACTTGTATCCTTGGTTCTTTATAAGCTATTTAACCAAAAATAGTTTTTTTTTTTCTTATATCAAAAATGGTGTGCTTTGGACAAGACAGAATTCAATATCGATTGATATTAACTTAGATGCTGATTTAGTAAAATCAAGATACATCATGTTCAATTTAAATATTATTGAAAGAAGTACAAAAGTACCTGAATTAAAGTTTAATCCCAGACTCGTCAATATAAGTCTAAACATTTGAAATAAATGTTTTGATTTCAGTTTTATATTACACGTTGAGAAGATAGGAAACAGTAAGGAAATGAATAAAATGATTTTGAATTATAACTTTAAACATTCATATTGAATCCGTATCGTATACACCTATAAAATATCTTCAAATATCTATTTCTATTGTTATAGTACAAATAATAATGTTATCCTTGAAATTGTTCTGTCAAATAAAAACCAATTCACAACAGTATAGCCAAAAAACTCAATCAATATAAATTCCTTTTGTCAATGTTTACAGTTATATAGTATTTATAAGGATGGGTCAAAGGATATTCTTTGTATATTACAAACGATATTCCTTATCAGATATATACAAGTTTACGCATTGAAGGTATATTTATCATGTTTATAGAGAGAATAATATACTTTTATAACAATATCTATTCTTTTTTAGTATTTATTTGTGAATCACTCGATAAAGAGTCCTTTTCCTGTTTATATCACGTAACACAAAAAGTTTATTTGTACAAAAAATTTAAATAAGATTATACCGAAAGGTAAATGAACCTGAAACCATTTTTTTTTTTTATAAAATGAAAATGAAAATATTTTTTACATTTTGACATGATTTATATTCCGGAATTAAGTCTTTCAGACGACAGATAAGTTTTCCGTTTGAAAATATCCTTGAATATATGAATATATTTTTTATATATATATTTTAAATTACATTATCTTGAAATGAATAATTTTTTTCCAAAATTTTGTAATTCAAGAATTATAATAAGATTGTGGCATTTTTACATATATTTATTTATTTATATTAATCTGAATAATTTTCAACGAATGAATTAATCCTAATTTTATTTGAGAAAATTCTTGTTAGTGGATATCAAATTACTATCAAATGATTTTGTTTTACATAGCTTTGTAATTATAATGTTAAATACCTACAAAATTTGCTCATATTTAAATAAATTGGTTGGTTTAGTTTAGAGCGACGGTGGAGTAGTGGTAGTTTGTTGTGCTGTCTCGGTTTTAACTCCGGACCGATGTATCGATATCGATTTAAGTTAACTCAACTTTAAATGTGTACCAGTAATAAAAATTTACAATATGTAATTGTGATTTTAAGACTGATAAAATTCCAGCTAGACAGACCGCTTGCTCACAACAAATTGCTGACTATTAAGTATCAATAGGTTGTTGCAATTCAAAGTTTCTTTATTATAAAGAAACATATAGTTCGAAATTTATATAAAATTTAGGTTCAGATTGCAATAAAATGACACGAAACCTTTGTGGAACGATGGTCCTAAGAGAAGTGAACAAGGAAAAACTAAATAAATTGGTTTAAATTAATTTTCCGTTCCTACAGTTGTTTTTTTCTTAAAAGTTAAGATTATATAAATCTTGCATACTCTTAGGCGGAAACATAAAACATAAATTTCTAGTTATAATTTTTGAAAATAGTTTTAATGTTTTAATCAAAAGTAAATTAATAATACCGAATATTATAAAATTAGTAAACCTAATAAATAAATATAGATTTTTGATTCCAAGTTTTAAATTTAAAGAAAATTTCTATTTATATTGAAAATACGCAGTGATTTATTAATAATTTATATACGAGTATGAAAATTTGCTATATAAATTAATAATAATCTTACAAAATATTTAAATAATGATTTTAGTACGAAAAGCTTTTCTAAAAAGGATCGAATACTTTTGTTTATAACTTAATTTTCGTCCGATAATGTTTTAAATAATCCTTAAATCTTAAAATCCTATATCAAAAGATAATCTCTGTAAATTCTTTGCAAAAAAACATTGTATAACAAATTAGGACTTTAACTATTTAGGACATTCAATACGGAACAAATAAATCTTACTATAATATTATTGATTCAAGGACTAAATTTATATTTAAATATAAATTTCGTTTGGATCAATTTCCAATAAGCTTTAAAAATTTACTTTACACAATTTTACAATAAAATTGAGCATAATATATATAAATATCGTAAAATGGTTACAGTGGAAGTGGGATCTGTGGATGGGTCAGTAAATGGTAAATGCATATTTTTCTATTTAATAATAAAAACAATTTGTATACAGTTTTGCAATTAAATCTGTAACGTAACAGCAAAAAAAGCAGCAGCACCCAAACTAGCAATGAAACAGAACGTAGCAGCAAGCAGCAGCAGCAGCGTCTGTCAAGTAAGTTGTTAAATTTTTATTTTCTCAATATATTTTTTTATTTTCATTTAAGTTGTTTGCCCTGTTTGAAATTATTCATTTCATGTTGGCAGCAGTTAGTAGTAAGGTTGCTGCTACTTGCAGCCATGTTGTGTTACACACTACTCAAACTATTTTGCTGCCCTTGATATTCTCGTTTTGTATTACTTCATTGATCACAGTCGGTCTTTCGTATTCATCGTTATTCAATCTTTTTGCCTCCAATATTTTCCGTAATATTTTTATTTTCAAATATTCTTAGTTGAGTTTTCACCATTTAAATTCGTAGCTCAGACTTCACTGCCATACGAATTATAATGATTGTATATCGAAAATTCTACATTTGTCTTGAAATTAATTTAGATTGTAAAAATCTATTTAATGGCAACTATTTCCGGCTTGAATATAGATGCATACAATTGTCATTTTCTATGACTACTGTCACATACCTAAAGATATTAACAACCGCGAAAGTATAATCTCCTATCGTTCGTTATATTAATTTCGCTACATAGTAAGGTATTCTAGATCTATTAAAATTTTCATTGACCGCGTAAGCTATTGTTGGTAAGATTTTATAAATATGGTGTTTAATATAATGTTAAAAATAAATGCTGATAATGCATCTCCTTGTCTGGCAACTGATTTTACATTACTGATTTTTCCCTTGTTTTTTTTTGCAGTTTTGCTTTAGATCCTGCCATTCTCATTAATTTAACCTTAATGAGAATGAGAATTGTTTTCTTGGTTCACAATTGTTTAATTAATGATACTAAGATATTTTATTATGATGTTCTCGATAAATTGAATCATATAATATAAAATCTTAAAAAAAAAAATACTTCCAAAAA
The DNA here is from genome assembly GCA_963920725.1 of Rhamphomyia laevipes. Classification (NCBI taxonomy): domain Eukaryota; kingdom Metazoa; phylum Arthropoda; class Insecta; order Diptera; family Empididae; genus Rhamphomyia; species Rhamphomyia laevipes. Next base: position 55,351,392 of record OY987257.1, read on the forward strand.
TGTCCTTATTATTAAATTGTTGTGTATTTGAAAATTTGAGTATTACGAAAATAAATATTGCGACAAAAAAAACCATTAGACTTTCATATGTGTATACTAAATTTATTTTAAATATTATATTAAATTAGTTGGAAACATTTCAAAAAGTTTCCCTTTCAAAAAGGATATTGTATACTGATAAAAAGAATGTAATGAAAATAAACATTAAAATATTATTATTTATCCTTTTTGTAAAGATAAATGACAGAAAAGTTTATTTACCATATGAAATATACAAAAAAAAAAAATGGTTTAATTAAATAATTATCCTTGGTTTTTAATATAATGACAAAATAACAAAAAAAAAAAATCCTTCAAAGTTAACATAATTAAACATTAAATTCCTCAATGTAATTATTAAGTGTGTGTGTATATAATTTTAATGTGTATGTATTTATTTCAAGAATTATTTTGAGAGGGTGAAATGATTACATTGCGTTTATATGTTGAAAAAACTTTCAATTTTGTAGAAAATCTTTCAAAATCTTTTTATGAAAATTATAATTTATCATTTTTTTTATCATATAATATTTCCTTTATGAATATTAACATATTATGTAATATTCAAGGATATATTTAAAATAATTTCATTATGTTATAAATCATTCAAAATAAAAATTAACTTCTCATTTTGTTGCGAATAAGATAATTTTTTTGTAGACTTTTAAATACGACTTACATTTACATTAAGGAACTGATTTGAATTGCGGCATTTAAATTATTTAGATAATATTACATAATTAGGAAATTATATTTTCTTAAGATTATTTAATGACAATTTAAATTTATTGTAATTAATTTTTGAATATTTCATTTAAAAATGATTATTTAATATAATTAAAATAAAAAAAATTGTTAATTTCTGTTAATGAGATTACATTTTAATAAGTTTAAAATAATTATATAATTTTATATAATTATATTTGAATTGGTTGATTTGAAGAGGAGAAAGATTCGCGGTATTCTAAAGTCTTAAAGGCATATTGTACACCTCGAGATTATTTCCGTCTTTTTATTTTAATTAATATTATTCGATACTGTAATAAAATATTTTTCAGTCATAAGAAAATTTCATAATTAATGAATCAGTATTAAATTGCTTTATCGTTCTTACAGAATTTCTGTTGAGTAATTTTTTAATTAAGTAAATTGATAATCTTCTATAACAATTTTCAATTCCTAACATTTAATTGAAATATTTACTAATATTATGAGTAGTTATAAATAACTATGAATGTTGTGTTGGAATTGGACTTAAAAGAAATAATTTTACTAATTTTTTTTTGCTGAACAATTTGATTTATGGTAGGTAAGGCAAAAAACGTTGAATCTGCTGAAACCACTCAACAGATTTTCGATGAAATTTGGCAGGGAAGTTAAATGGAACCTTTTTCTGATGCTTGAAAAGAATAGGGTTGATAGGTTTAGTTAACCCATGAAAACCGTGTTTTTTGGCTCAATAAAAAAAATGTATAAATCAAATTTTTAATGAAATATGGTACACAGTTAATCTTATTATTCTGCATGTGTCTGTCCAATTTAGAGTCGGTAGCTTCAGTGTGTCCAGGGCTTAATTAATATATATTTTCGAAGTATATTTCAGTATTCTACGACCTGTCATTATTATCCGAATTCAATAAAATTTCGTGCACGAGTATACATAAAGTACTTTCTTGTTATTCTGAAAAAATCTGAAATTTTTAACAATGCAGCGTTTTTTACAAAAGTATTGTTAAATACAAATCATTCTGGTACATAACTACGAGTTAACTGATTCCCCTAGGTTAGTATCTTTTTTTTATGAAGTCAACCTTGACACTCAGTTGGTATTCTGAAATATAAATTTTGTAGGGGTTAAAATAAAATTTTCTTAACATAAGATCAACATCAAAAATGTAATACCGATAATTAATGTTACAAAAACTATTAATTTTTACCCATGACAGTTCATTCTTAATAAATCCTGTAACTTTATATAAATTTTGTTTTTTCTCAATGGTGTCAAGCTATTTTCAGAAGGAAAATGAAGACACACAAAAATTATTTATTAAAATTTAAGCATTTTAATTAGGGGAGGAATAGAAACTTCATCTGGATTTTATTATAATCCAATGCAATCTTTAATTTACAATGCCTATACACTGATGTCAAATATTTTTGGTGAGGGTCAATATAGTTTCTGACGTTTTTAATATTATTTCAATACTTAATGCATTTTCTATAATTAGATAGTTTTGTCTAGGACTATTAAAATATGAATTTGTTTAATTTCATAAATTTTTAATTTATCTATTGAAAGGACATTTTGGCCATTAAATTAATACAATAATTGAAATTTCTAGTGTTTTAATGATTTAGGTACATGATTATATTTTACAAGGTTTTTATTTTTAATTAATCATTAGTCTACACAAATATTTTAGTCAATATTGTATAGATTATAAAGGATTATGTTAATTCATATTATTTAAATATATTATTTAAAAATACTAATTTCTATTCTAGAAATATGCTTAAATAATTATAATAATACAAATAATTGTTATATAATTATTATGGAGCTAATGCAAAATCATGTTAACAATTATTCTATTCGTTATCCATGAAAACATTTCCTTTTTAATCCTCTTTTATTATGTTTTCTGTTTTTTTTTTTGTTGCGAAAAGTGAACAACAAATATATTTATGCTGCATAATTACATTATTTGCATACTAATATCCTTATTTGTACTTTTAGGTACTTTGAATATGGAAGTTTTAGTTATAAATATTTTATATATATATATACATCGCAAAACCATTAAGCTAGTAAATGAATTACGTGCCAAAAAGGATTGTTTGTTCATAATATTATTAAAATGATAAAGGAAATTGTCAAGTAATAAGAGTTTAGTTATATAAATATTTTAGTTTGTTTATATTAGTATAAAGAATAAAGTGATCTAAAGGATTAGTAGTCCTTGCTAAAAAAATATGTTCAAAAATTGAATATTTAAATTTGTAGAAAAATGTTTTAGAAAATTATTTTAAGGATTTTCATTTTTTTCCCCAATTTTTATTAATTATAATTTCTTGTGAAACGCTAAAATATTTTTTTCAAATTATTTAAAGTTTTATTCAAAATCAATTTTATTTAGCATTATTACCAATGAATTTGTTTGAATTTGGTAAGAATCAAATAGAATATTTCAATGTCACTAATACAATGTTACTAAAATGAAAACAACATTTTTAATAAATCTTAATCCTCATTTTCATTTGGATTTCATGAGACGAGGCTCATAAGATACAGATTTATGTTATACTAATTTTATATGAAGAAACATTTTAATTGTAACAAACTTAAGGTTTTTAATAATGAGATATTTGTTGCCAGCGATCTCAATCGTCCGCAGTCTAAAAATCTCAATTTTCCCAGTCTTAAAATCACAATTACATATTGGAAATTCTTTTATTTTAAAGCTGAGTCAACTTCGATATCTCGATCTGGAGTTAAATCCAGGATCTAATGCATCACAGCATAGCACGCTATCAAATTTCAATTAGAGTTAAAATTTAAAAGTTTAGAATTTGAAATTATTTTCACTAACAAATTACGATAAATTTAGTGGTCACTATATTAAAATATCAAAACTGAGTTTCTATAAAACCCATCAAATTTCAAATCCTGTTTTTTTTTAAATCTGGGACAAACAGCAGACGTTTAGAGGTGCATTCAAAATGTATAAAAGAGTGTCCGATTTAAAATCGGTCTAGTTATTTTTATTGTATGACAAAAAGGTTTTGTTTAATATTTATATCAGTGTTCTTCCTCTACGCGTAGACTTTCATTTTTTATACTTTAGAACGAATAATTATAGTTGAACCGCCATGACTAGACATAAATATTAAAAAAATATGGAATGTAAAAAACTAAAATTTTAATTAATTTATTATTTATTTGAATTTTTATTATATTCAAAGAAATTTTGATAATTTTTTTATACATATTTTTCGAAGTTCTATTAATTATTTAATATAGCAAATAACTATAAATAAATTTGAATAAAAATGACCAAACATATTCAAAATTATTTATTATTTAATTCTTTTTTATTGGTTTTTCAGGATGAAAATTGTCTGGTTATGTGAATAAAATTGTATTGGAAAATTCCGAAAAAAAAATTGTTTATTATTTTTTATATTTTTAATGCAAACAACTAAAAATATGAAATTTACATATTTTATTAAATAAAAAATCTAGTATTTCACAGAGGACCGATTATACCAAAAATGGAAAACTTTATTATTGTATGTACTCAAACCTTAAAACACTTCCAAATTAACAATTTTATGAGGAGTTATGTTGTGATGAAATTGAGAATTGAAAAAAAAAATGCAAATTTCACAAAATTCATTTTTCTGTACGCTTTCCAAAAATAGGGTTAACGTACCAATAGCTTCTAATGTATTGTTATCAATTTGAATTAAATTTGTGACACAGTTTTGGTTCGTGATTTAGTTTATGCTTGTAAAACTGTTGTACGATCAGTTCAGTGGGTTTATATTAAAATTTCTGAATTTATAAAGTATATTTCTGATGTTCTGATTATTAAAGAGAAATTTACATGTTTTAGACCTAGATTAGCAGCAATTCTGATATCACAAAAAAAAAATCATAAATTTTTGTCAATTGAACTGAACTGAATTTGATAGTAGATTTATAAAAATAATTTGAATTCATTGAAAAATTTATTGAAATGACATTTTGGTGGAAATCAAATATAAAAATTATAATTTAGTGTGAATAAAAAACAGTCTAAACGTAATTTGAAACAGGTAGAAAGCTGCCAATACCCAGCATAATTTAAATATAATTTAAATTTAATTTTCATTCTTTCTAGTTAATTGGAATTTATTGACTTTGTACGGTTGTTGATGCCTAATTGGAATGCAAATTTAAATTAAATAACAAATATGTCAATGAGAATTCTTTTTACATTTCATTAAAAGGAAATCTACAATTTCACAAAAATCAGTTTCAGACTATAATCACAGAATTCATAATATTGCATCAACCATCAACAAAGATTTAATATGAAATTTTCAACTTGATTGGTAATTTTGTCACTAAATTTAATTAAAATGTATATTAAAATCGAATATATTTTCATTTAACATTTCGAATTTTAACAAATTCGAAAACAAATGTTACCAAAAACTTAATAATATTGATTTTAACATTTTCTACTTACAATTATAAATAATTAAAATTAATATTTATAATAAATTTATTTTTAATTTTATATTTCTCCCGATTTACAAGTAAATAACAAGTTAAATAAAATATTATAAAAAATTTACAGATACCATTCGATACCAAAGTAAGAATGAAACCTTATAAAATAGACAATTTGAATTAACTTTATCCAGCTTCAATTTACTTTAAAATATATTTTTAATATACCCAAAGTGATTTAAAATTTTCTAGGATTTTGTCTTTGTTTAAAGATTGTGTTTCCCAAGATGGTGATTTTTTTTAGTAATGTAAGGAAACTTTAGTGCTATAATAATTTCGTATAATTTTCCATTAATTTGTTATCATTGTGGGTTAGTTGTTAGACACCACAATTCTTAATTAAGAAAAACTTTTAAATTAGAATTAGTTCATATTAGAACGGAGGTCAGTAATATTTATTTATAAGTCTAACAACAGGAAATTATACAAAAATTTCTTAATAAATTGCAATGAAAATTAAATTTTGTAATAGAAATTCTTGTATATTTAGGTTAATAGTAGTTCTAATAGAAATAGTACAAATGGTACTATATAATAGTATCGAAAAAGTGGAATTATTGAGGATTATTTTGTATAAGTAAAGAAAACTCTTATTCATCATAATCTTGAAAGTCTTACTTACTTACTCGGCGCAAGGCGCAACAGCTTCCTAGCCTAGGAAAGAGAGTTTCGCCAGTGGACTATGTACAGTAATCTCCAACGCATTCCCACCCAGCCTTCCTCCGGAATTCAGCTTCATTCTGCTGCGGTTATCCTCAGGTTTGGAGTCAAAGTTAGCTGATATGCAATGTACAATGATGAATCTTACTTCATCTTTTTCTTCTTGTGGCTTTCCAGTTTTAGGTAAAATTTAGACTTCTTAAAACTATTTGATTTCATATTGCTCGATAAATTTACTTTTCCGATTTTTAATTTGCATTTTTCTGGTGTTACTTTCAATATTATCTTCATATCTTGTTATCGGTCTTCCTCTGTTTCGATTTAATGTGTAATTCTAGCCTGTAAAATTTTATTGGGTAGTCTTTCTGCTACTTAAATTTCATTGTATATTTTCCGAAGTATTGAAAATTTAAAAGTCCTGTGTCATAGTTGTTAAAATTGTATTTTAATAAAATTAATTTCTTATAAAATAATTAAATTTTATTTGATTAAATGATAAATGAGTTTTCAATACAAATAATTAATAATTCATTTATCTTTTTACTTGACTGATTAATCCCAATTAGCCACAAATAATGGAAAAATCGAAATAATTCAGAATCTCTGGCTTAAATGTTGATTTTGATTCTACTGATAGTTAAATTCCAGTCCTTGTCATACGGAAGAACGGAAGTAAACTAAATTTTATAAAGATGTTTAAATATTTAGAGAGGGTAAAAAAAATTGTTGTAAAGGAAATTGTAAAGGAAATAAAAAATAAAATATTATCAAATGTGATAAATCACTTTAAGGCTTAACACATTTTTATCTTCTCAAATATAAATTCATTCATTGTGTCCTTAAAATATTTATGCCAAAAAATATATCAGGGGAGATTGTTAAAGGACTTTTTTGTTTTTGTTTTTAAAGGACTTATTAATTTACTTGTACAAATACTTAATCCTTAAAGTGTTTAAGACATATTTAAGTATTCATTAAGTTATTTTTTTTTGTTTGTTTAGAAAGTCGGCAATATTATTAATATGTATTTCTGTAACGTTCAGTAAAAGTCAGTAACATTTTAATGGGAATTTTGATACTCGGTAATATCTATTTCAGATTTTATGGAGCATTGTGAAACTAAATAAAGATGATAAAACCAAATTGTTATTATATAGATTTTTAAATTTTCAGATACTTATTTTGTACAAAAATAAGATTTTCTATTGAATTTTTAGTAAGCTAGAGCTTAAAACTTAAACGTAACGTAAAAGGCTGCAAATACATTACAAAAAATAAGAAATTTCTATAAAAAAAATTAATATTCCCTGAGAATTATGCATGTGCACACATTAAATTATTAATTTTTATGTTGATTTTACCTTATTTTATTTATCATCTTTTTTTATTTCTATACTAAGGAAATTTATGTTTTTTTATGCTACAGTGTTAAAATAAATTCTGTTCATCTTATTTTATATCTCGAACCATTTTTCTTGGCATATTTTTCTTACGATATTATTCGAATACATGAAATATAAGTTTTTTATTTTTTTACTGGGAAAAGTAGAAGGGATGATTGAACATTTTATGAAAATATTTCCGTATTTTATGTTCATATGAATCTAATAGATATTCAGCATAAATACATGTACATATAATTTTTTTTTAAGATAATTTCAGAACGTTATTAAATGTATTCCTTTCTAAAATTTTTACTCAATAAATACACGGTGTCTATTACGAAATTAACAAATTATTTGCCTGAATTTTCTATAGTCTTTTAGGAACTATATAAAATGGTTCCTTTTTAGGCGTGTTTTGTACACAAATATGAGAAATACTTCAATAAATAATTCATATTATATTTTTTTTTAAACATTTTTGGATACCCTGTTTTTCTTTCCAAATTGTTATATAATAATATAAAAAGATTATAATCTTAAAATGAATTTTATATTAAGTTTTGAAGTAAGAAAATAAAAAATTAATAGCCAAAGGCATCAAATTAAATGTTACCCATTCTTATTTTATTAAATCCCCGAAGCCATGATATAATTTAGTGAAATGTGGAATTAGATACAACAAAATTTTATACTATCTTTATTATCTTTGATCTGGTGTATCTTAAATGTTATTTGTGCAATTAATTTTTGGTAAATCCTTTATTTTCTTCTTTTAAGTTAAGGTATATTTTAATAAATAAACGGAAATAATTATTTCAATGAAAGATATTTTAATTCCCAGTCTTAACAGAATTATATTATTACTGATTAATAATTTGGAAAATTATTTAAAAGTAATTATTTGTAAATTTATAAGAAGTTTTTCTCGGAAATGGTCAAAAATTAAGTTTCTTAACAAATTTATCTTTAAAATTGCCTTTCAAAATAAAAGTTTTATCAACTCAATTATTGAATATTTCTTATTATATTTTTATTAAATTGATATCAAAAACTTAAAATAATAATAAAAATTCTTTACTTCCATACGCTTCTATAAGAAAATGTCAAAAATTTCCTATTATCGTATTGCCATTACGATTATTTCTGGTTTGGCAATTTAAAATAAGTGTTAAATTTTCTATAAAATTTTGTAAAAATCAAATCCTAATAATGGATATGAAATAAAAAATAAACTTATAGAAAACTTTATAATTTTTGACTTTTCAAAAAAAACTTCCTTACCGGTTGTGATATTGTTAAACCAAAAATTTTCCACTTTTTTTCACATAAACTTAAATAAAACTTATAGTTGGTTAGCTGCCAAAATAAAATATAATTATAATCATAGAAAATTGACTTTTAAAGTTGTTTTTTTAATGGTTGGTAAACTTCAAATTTTCAATTGCTGGAAAAAATCAATTCTTACAGATAAACTCTAATTTTAGTTAGGTATTTACAGAGTGTTTTCAAAATTAAAGAAAATGTACAATTAATTGATTAAACTTAATTATTCTTCTTGCTTTATAGGAAACTTATTGAGCATCTCGAGTGAAGTAGTCACCAACAAATTAAATATTCAATGCTTCAATGCTGAGGGGATCATGCTTTTAAGAGAGGGCGATCTAATGTTGACACATGTAAAGGATGCGGAAATGAAAGCAAGATGGTTAAACACTTTTTGTGTCACTATCTCTGTCTCATACATCTGCGACGAAAATGTTTTGTTTCTTTATACATGAACGAACTGTATGTTTATGAGTTGGAAATCAATTCACTGTTTCGATTGAAAAAGTTGCTGGTTCTGTCAACTGTCACGGCATATGTAACATGAATAGTACGAAGTGTACAATTGGACTAATTCTGATCTTTATAAATCAATCAATCAATATATGACTATTATTTCTTAATTACCCTGTATAAATAATACAAATAATGTTAGTGAATTTTATATATCCCCTGCAGATTCAATTGGAAAATTAAACGAATAATCATTTGTAGAAGGTAATTTCAGTTAACGATATCGTTCAAAAATGATTATAAAGTGGTTACATAAAGAGTTTTCAACTTGGAAAATTTTTTATAGAAAAAAGTTAATTATTTATTTTTTAATACTTTAAATTAATTAAATTTTCATGAAGAATAAATAATAATAATTTGAAAGCGTACTACGAATAATGTTATAACAAGTAATTGAGAATGTATCGACTAATTCGGAAACTAAAATTTTACAGAAATTTTCAAAACTATCGCAGACATTTTTTAAACCTAATTTTCCAAAAATTATTTGTACATTTATTTTTTATTTACTTTACTTGTTATTTAAATTATATTAAAGATTATTTATAAGCTTTACTTAAATTATATAGATTACCTAGACCTGAAAACACAATTTACGTTTATTTATGGTTCAAATCCTTTTTGGAAATCTAAATTATAAAATTATTTTACCTTAAATTTTTTATATCAATAAATGTTACCACTCAATTTATACATAAAATTTATTATCATTAGGGACGAAAATTTCGATTTTATATCATCAAAAATTCAGACTGGCAAATTGGTAGCAAATAAATTGTTTAACTGGTCGTCATATAGTTGATTTTAGATTTGAAAAATTGATTAATTCTCTTTTCAAGTTTACGATGAATTTCTATTCAAAAAATATTGAAAAAAAAATAATTTGAATTCAAATTGATTGATTTAAGAGTTGTTCATTTTCAATGTTGATATTACAATTTTTTTTATCTACTATTAGTGTAATTATATAAGGATTTAAAAAATTTAAATAAAAATTTTAGGATTTATTTAAAAATATTTTATTTGTATAGGAAATGGACTTGAATTCTAATTTTAAACAAAAATACTGCAGCAAAAAAATGAAGAAAAATTGATCGGGAATCTTTAATCTTTAAGTATCAAGATGTGCTGATTGATAAACGAGCGCATAATTATCTAAGAGTAAATTGAAAAGAAATGGGGCTACAAGCTGTTATCTTCCGAAAGTACTACCAATAGCTAACAAATCCTTGATAAGTGGATCGAAAAAGAACACTTCAAGAATTTGATAAACTATAATGGCTGTTATAGAACGAAAACATTTTAGTATACGTCAAAAAGTATAGATATATTGTTCTGATAAAAAACCATTGTCGCAATTATATGACTGGTCATATTCTACTCAGGAAGCATACAAGGAGATAATAGATTAAACAGAAATATCAACATACAGAGGATGTGCGAAAGATAGACAAACATTAGAATCCTCTTGTAATTCCTTGCGGTAAGATATAAAAGATTTAAACATTTGGAATGTAATTTTTTGACTGATATGGATGAGGAGCCTAGATTAACTGCGTTCATGAGAGAAGTGATTTGGAATAATATGCTCTAAGGTTGAATAATCCATAATGCTGAGTGTATAATGAACTCTCGAGGTCAAGGTACTAGTGGTTGATTTGATTAACATTCAAACCAACCACTGAACAATTCGGATGTAATTTTACTTAACAATACTTTAGATATGTCACAAGAAAGTCATGTATTACAGTGGAAAGTGATATCGGATCAGAAATTTTTTTCCTAAAAAAATGTATACTAAGAAGAAAAATCCACTTATGATATATAATTTAATTAAAATAAATATTTTTTTAAAAGTATTTTTCATAGTTTATTAAGTAAGATACAATAGAAAGTTGATATTAATGTATATTTTGATTAATGAATTTATGTCCTACGTAGATGGTCTCAACCTTACCGCATCCTCGTGATAGTCAAAAAATTACTTTAATAAAAATATTTCGAGTATATATTTGTAATTATATTGTCATTCTCAAACCTATAAGTATGCCTATAAGTATGCAATTAAACTTATAATGTTTCAACGCTGTCGTTTAAATTTTTCTGAGAAAAATATTTATCTTATATATTTTAAGGGTAGTGAAATTGTAGTAATTTAGAAAGAAATAACGAAATATAGATTTATAACATGTTATTAAAGGCTTTTTTTTTTTGTATGATTTTCATACTTCACAAAGATATTAGCTAGTTTTAAGAGCCATATAGCTATCATATCTAAAAGTGTTTACATCCTGGTGCTACTTCATAAATCATACAATGAAAATTGGTCAAAGATCAATGCCAAATACATAAACATAATTAAAATTTGCACTAATCTTACTTTTAGTTACTTTAATGGTTGACAAATATGATCGGATTGTAAACTAAACAAACATTAAAATAATTTTTGCTGGTATTAAATAATTAATGCCAGCAATAATTTTTTGAATTGGTGGAATTTTGGAGTACAATAGTATCGTCATTCGAAGATGAGTAGAAACGACAACACCGTTTGTAATCTTTGTATCTAAATGCTTGGCACCCTGCACATAAAATATTCACCTTGTATATTAAATTTTAATTAAAGCAGAAGGCTATACAGGATATAAAAAGGATATAAAATCAATACATTAAAAGTTTGTAATAATAATAAAAGTTTTGTTTATACATTTTTTTTCAAAATTTTTTTGTACGATATTATTAAATTGTTGGGTCAAATTGCATTCGTGGTTGTTGAAAACATTGTTATTTTAAGTCTTCTTTGCTTACCAATTTCATTTTTATTTTGTTGGTACAATATTCAATTGTTTTTTTCTCTTCTTTTTTTTACGATTTTATCTTCTGGTCCTACCATGATATCTATTGTTTTATATTTTTTGGTTTTATACATTTCCTCCTATATTTCCAATTCGACTTGCAATTGTGCTCTATATCATTTGACATTTTCCTTTTTGTTGTTTTAGCTTTTTTAAAATTATTAGTCTCTTGGGTGAACTTTTGCAGACAATACTTTTGATTATACTCATTCCAATTCATGGTTTTTATTTTGTACAGGACGAAAATAGAAATGTCGAAGAAATGCAATATAAAATAAAATAAAAAAAATGATTACTAAAAATATTTAAGAATTGGCTACAGGATTTTAGTAGGCAGATGTCAACAGATTGAAAAAATTATACATTTTAGCTTTAATAATAATAATAATATTATAGAAAATTAATTCAATAAAAGTTTGAAATCTTCCAAAAATTTGGAGGCAGTTAGAAGAAATTTTGAAAACTTTTGTTTTATGAATAGTTTATTCAAAATATATTTATATTTTAATAAATTTATTACATAACTTTTATAATAATATTTTTTTTATTGCATTATAGAATACAGAATGCAATAAAGTTTCGCTGAGATTTTATTATGCAAACCATGAACTAATCGTTCATGAGGAAATTACAATGTCAGAAGCAGATAAAATATTTATTTAGAAAAATAAATCAATGTAAAGAAATATTTGAAATTATAAATATATTTCAATATTATAAATATTCGAATAGTTTAAAATAATAATTAAAGAACTTCAAGTTAAATAAAAAACGGGACAAAATTTGATATTTGTCATTGCATATTTTTAGGTGAACGTTTTATTTGTTTTAGTTCTTTTAAGTTGATTAAATTAGATTTGATTTTACAAGAAGGACCACTGTAACCCTAATCACTGCTTATTGTGATTTCTCTTTTCTAATTGTCCATAAATCAAAACAGCTGTTTTAGTGACATGAACCACAATTCTGAGGATATAACTTGGTCATATCCGTTTTCTCGCTATTGTCTCGCATTGACATAGTATGTGTTCTGCTCTCTATTCCTCGCCTTTGCAGAATCTTGATTTGTTGCTAATCCAAGTCTGTGTAGTGTGTAGATGTGTCTTTACTTTCCAGTGTAATGTCTTTACTTTCTTCCTATTCATTCCAAGTTTCTCCACAGCTTGTTTTTTATATGCGTTACTCGAATGTTCCATACCTGCTTCTTTTGCTGGAATCGAGGCTTTTGAAGCACTTGAGGTAACAGCGTGATACTCTGCAGAATAATTCTGGTCCTGTAAAAGTCTCACCTTTTCCCTGCTTTGCCGAAAGGTCCACTTCTTTAGATTCTAATTACATAAATTTATAGATTTTTGTATAAATCTAATTACTAATTTGATAAAATAACTTAAAAAGATATTAACAATTATAAGGAATTATTTTACACAATAGCCAGAAAATCCTAAATATATTAAATAATTTGAAGTATCACGTTTCTGATCCTTGTAAACTTTTGAAAACAATCAAAATTGTGGTTTATTAAATATAAATACTATGTTCACTATTGATAAAGAATATACCAAAAGTTAAATATTTCATTTTCGTTTGTGGTTAAAATTAATCACGTTTCTTGTACTTTTATTCTATATTCTTTATAGTTGGAATTTTATAATTACATGTTTTATGTCCTTCCGTCTAGATATCTTGTAACTGTTTGGATAATATGCAAATAACTTTTTTTTTTTATAAATGAAAGACATAACGAATGATAAAGGATGAATAAAGGTTGAAGAGTTTGATATTATAAAGAATTTAAATATTAATAAATCTTTTAACGAAAGAATCTTGAATAGGACAGTTCAGAACAGGAAACTATAAAGGATAAATTTGTTGGTTTTTTTTAATTTAAGAGGAAATTGAAAAGTTGTTTGCTATCTTTTATTGATTACAAAATTTTTAAAGCATGTAATTTATTATTTGATATCTTGAAAAATTATAAATTATATTTATGTATTCGTTACAATTTCTAAAATAAATTTGTTAATAATTAAATTTTTTTATTGCAATATGATTTTTTTAATTTTTTTTTGTATTTTTGATATAGAAACTACTATATTACATAAATAGGTGTCCATAGCAATTGGTTCAGTCATTATACTTCAGTTTGATAGAAAATACCATTGATTTTCAAAAAATATTACATATTAACTTTATTGAGGTAGAACTAGTGGCAATCGAATGCATCTTAATACAGTCGTTTGTGAAAACTGAATTCTAAACAGTTCTATCCGAATTCTATCAGACTAAAAGTCAGCAATTCAAGCTATAATTTTGATTTAGGTTACGTAGAAGAAAGGAGCTTACGAACACCAAATCTGTATTTGTAATGTAAATCAATTGGTACATCAAACACATAAAAATCAATTTACAAAAGCAGAAATTCAAGAAGTAGAAGAAGAACTAAAAAACAAGCAATATGAAACATCCAAAAAGATTTCGAAAATATTGCACAACGAAGCCTTAGGGACTAAAAGCTGGTCACACCTGTATGGATTCAAATATATACCATCAGAAAAGTGAGGTTGTGCAACCTAAATATTGTACAAGATGACGTTCCACCTGTTTCATCCCGCACTTGACACATAAAGGCAACAAAGAAATAATATATTTCATATTTAGTTGATAGCCCGTGGCGTGGCTAAGTTAGCTAACTCCGTTCCAGTGGAGAACAACATATATTATTGACAAACGAACTTATCATAAACCATAATTCGAAATTTCAAATTTTCTAAAATCTTATAGCATTTTTTGTGTTCCTTTTTAATAAAATATTATTACCATAATAATAACTATTCTGTCCAGCATATTAAAATCAATATCAAATTAAAATTATTGAAATATAAAAACCATCTGTCCATAAAATTTTTGATTTTTTATTGGTCAACATATTTAATACCATAAAATAAAAAATAATATCTATTTTCATAATAATTTTATTTTTTATCTTAAATTTGAATTACTGTTCAGTGGGTTCCCAGCAAAAAAAGATTACATAATTTAATTATAAATCCGAATATAATTATGAAAATAAATGAAAAAGATCGAAAAACTTGTTTTCAACTAAAATATTTGCAAAAGAGGAACAGATGGAGGCTGTTCAGATCAAATTACAGAAATATCCGAAACAAAAATCTGCAATATTAAAATTTTAAAATACATATTACAAAAAATTTGTGGAAAATATTTTTTGATAATGATTTTTGATACTAAAAAGCAGCTGTAGTTTAATAAAAAAAATTATTTAGTTATCAATACATTGTATCTATATTTGATTGCCCACTGAAATGGAAATTGAGATTTGTGGAAGTAAAATAAATTGTGTAATAAAATCCCACCTGTTAAAAATATGACTTTAAATTTTTTTTTTCTACATCTGGTTGGAAATTTAATTTGTAATCTATAGATTCAAAATAAACTTTTACAGAACTTTTTCTGCTACTACTTACTTACTTACTTAAACTGCTTTAACCACTCGTGGGGCATAGCGCGTCTACCACTCCTACGCGTCATCGTTGTCGATTTCTGGCAATGCGTTTTAACTCTCCCCAACTTTTTCCAAGTTTGTCTTGTTCCTCCTTTACAGATCTGCGCCAAGTCTGCCTGGGCGACCCATTCTTATCTTTCTTGGGTTAGTGGTTTCCATTGCATCGCATGGCCAGCAATGGTCTTGTCATCCTTTCGGTTTTATTATAAGTTCTACCGAAAATCTAAGCTCTAGCAAAGATAATTATTAATTATATTATTTGATAAATCATTTCTATCAATTGAAAGAGTTATTACTTTAAAAACTTAAATTTAATGTAATTTTCGACGTTTTCATACTTCGTAGTGAACAAATTTAACAAAAATTAATAAATATAAGGATTTTACTTTACTAAACATTAAATAATTATTAATTACAAATATGTATGTTAAAAAATCTGAGTTTTCCGGGTTTTCGTGTATTTAAAATCATTTTAAAAATGTACATCGAAAATAAAAATTTCAGATTGTTTTTTGTTGTGTGTTCGGAAATATTTATTTAAAAAAAATATATTTAAATATATTAAAATATATAAAAAATAAATTTAAAATTCAAATATATTAAAAATAAGTTTAGTCAAAATTAATAGTGATTTTTTTATTGTGGTAGTGAAAATAATTCCGGACCGTTTTTTATAATCAGCCATTTGAATTAGTTTCTCTTAATCATAATCAGTAACAGGTAAGTTACATTAAATATTTTTATCATATCCTTAAAATTTTGAATTAACTTTCATGATTTACTTAAGCTATTTTGCAACAATTTTAACTTTTCTAGCTTTGACTTAACTTTATAACTTAATTCTAAAATATATATTTTTTTATAATTGTTCAATCAGAAAATTTCTCAAACAAAATTAATTAGAATTTTTCTTAATTTCGAACTCCCTCAAAAACATAAAACAAATCCAGCATAACATAATTTATCTTGCATTAAATCTTTAATAATTAAAAAGAAAAAAACATTTCCTAAATTTCTCATATTTTTCAGTCTAATATACTATCGTATATCGTATCGTATCATTTATGTATTTTCTATTTCTGAGGTAGGTACTTCAGATACAATTTATATGTACCAGAAAAAAATATTTTTTTATTTTCTACTTATAAAAGACCAGAAATAGAAATGAAAATAAATAAAGATAAATTTCAATAAATAAAAATTTTCATTTTATGCTTTTAATATAGGCTCAAGTATCTTACACATAAATGTGAAGAATTTCTCAAACTCTGAAGTGTCTATACAAATATGTAGAAATAGATCTATTTTCTAATTGAATAATTGAAATTTCATGCTCATCTTTCTATAGGGCCTTTTGGGAATAATTATTTATAAAAAAATTTAAATATGACCTTATTTCGATATTTTAAAATTAAATTACATACTTAAGTAATATTATTATGTTGAGTCTTGAAAATGTAAGGCAAAAAGGGTCGATTAATGATTATTTATATTTTTAAATTCACTTAATAAGTTTTTTCTTCTATCAATATTGTTAGGAAGTAATTAAAATTGATTAATTATAATTTATAATTTATAGAACAAAACACTTTCGAGTTTAGATTATTTTGAAAGTTAAGTGTTTAATTTTATATAATTAGAAATAATTAAAAATAGTTAATTTATTAAAAATTTAATTACTACTTTAAAAAGGTTTTGAAATAATAAATAAAATGTTGAAATGATCTAAAACTGTTAAGTCGTGTGAACATTTAAATCCTGCAAAAATTGTTAAGAAATTACCATTTTTATTATCAACTTAATCTGAGATATAAAACAATTTAATATAAAATCTTTACAAGAAAGACTGTACATAAAGTTATTGGTATAATTCAAGGTGCATTCAACAATGGGAAGCCAGAGGATGATGTAGATCAGTGATGTAAAGATATCTATAACCGTATTCACCAGAGGTACGCCACAAGATTGACTGTCATTTTCTTTGGATTTTGGTAATGAACAGGTTCCGAAAGGAATTTGAACTTCTTGGATAAATTCAGAATCACATTTAAATACCATACTAAATTGTTTATATAAAATTAATTTTTATTTGCTGCAGTCATCCAACTATTAACAAAATATCAATAGATTAATAGAATTGATTAAACAAAAATTTGTGATATTAAAAATTTAATAAAACGTAACTTTTTATTATTATATACAATAAAGTTTAATCAAGAAATGTCTTGAATATATTTCGATAAGTATAATTATGTTAATTACTAAATCAATTCAGTACAGTAATTAATCACTACATAAGTATAATTTGAATTTTCATAAATCATTACCAATATTGAAAACGAAATTTACTTTAAGTACGTATAAAATTAAAACTTTGTCAATAAATCACAACTTTCAAGTTTTACCCTCCAATTTAACAAAATTTGATAAAGCAGAAATATCAAAAAACGCAATAAAAAATCAACTCTTTTAATACATTGCTAAAATTCTAGTACTTCAAAATTAAAAAAAAAATGAATTGAATAAAAATAAATATAAAGTCGTCATTATCCTTGTATAAATCCTAAAGAAAGGAACGAGAATTAAAAATTTCTCTTTTTATTAAAATATATTTTACGAGGACAGATTGAAAACTTTTAAAAACGACACCGAAAATTCAGTCGCAAAAAAAAAACTTATAACACTTTTAATATTTTTACAACAATAAACAATAATCCATCACGACACACCAGAGACAATACAACAATAAACAATTGTTAGAAGCTGGTTCAAGTGAACCAAAGCATGGTTCCATCAGCAGTAATAAAGGTTATGGCATCAGTCTTTTTTTGAGATTCAACAGGAATTTAGTTGATCGATTATCTTCAGAAAGGTAAAGCAATTTACTCGGAATATTATACAAGTTTGTTGGATCAATTTAACACAAAAAAAAACAAGAAACAAAAAACTTGCTTTAAAGAAGAAGAAAATCAGTTTTTCATCTAGACCAAGCACCAGGTCAAAAAATGATTTAAACTATGTCAAGAATCAACGAATTCAAGTACAAATTTCTTGATTATTATTAGATTTAGTTCATTAGGATATCATCTATTCTCAAACTTGAAAAAGTTCGTTTGTAAAAAGTAATTTTCCGTCCAATAATGAAGCAACTGAAATTGTAAATAGTTATTTTACAAGGCTTACAAATGGTATAGAATTTGTAGAAAAATGTTGAACTAAATATATTATTTTTTACACTTAAAATTCGTTCTTTCTGTTTCCGTTTTAAAAGTTATCAAACAGCCCTCGTACACTTGATAAAAAGTGATTGAAAAAAAAAATTTGCTTCAAAAATAAAAAGTCACCCTTAAATATTTAATCTTAATGGTATTTTTTTTTCTTTTCAGTTTACTTTTATTCAATTCTTTAACCCTTCATATTTTTTAACTATTCATTTTTGATTTTCTTAAACAAAACCCGTCATTTTTAATAAAGGAGACATACATCACACACTACAGTGATACCGCCTGCTACGTACGTAGTTCTTTTCCTACAGTATAATTTAAAAAAAAATAATATTTTTATAGTACGGTTGGTTTTTGTTATTTTTTTACATAAACATTATTTTAAATTGCACTCCAATTCCACATAAATTACAGGACTTGAAACAAGACTTTTGAAAATATTGTACATATATAAAAAAAATTGTCCAAGTAGAAATTGTAGAGTGTAAAATTTCATTTCATATATGTCAAATTCAGTTTTGTTCTCTAATACAGTGTTATAGTTTCACAACAAAAAAAATATAGTGAATTTTTATGATATCCTTTTTTTAGTCCTTGCTGTTGAACAAAAAAAAAATGATTAGCACTTACATAACACAACAAAAAATCAAAAGAACATGCAACCAGTTGCATTTAATATGAAATTGTGGTTATGTTGAATGAAACGATGACAGTACACACTAACACACTAGAGTAGTTTAATTATATTCAGCTATGGCATTAGGTCATAAAAATTTGAAATTTCTTGAGATTTGAATTACAGAAAATATAAATAAAACAAATAAACAAATCAAGAATAAAGCGTACTGTATGTTTGTTAAGCTAATTAAGGATATTTTAAAAAATTGCAGTTCAAGAGAAAATTAATTCATTTTGTGGAATTGACTAATGAATATTTATCACGTAATAGTGTTAGTAGTTTTAGAAGGAATTATAAATTAGTTTTAAGATGGTAAAAAAAAAGGATTTTATTGTAAATATATGTTTTATGATGAAGAACAATACTACTAAACTGTAAGAGTACCAGAAGATGTAAATAATTTGTGCAAAGATTCGTTTAAATTACGTCTATTTCGTCAATTCCACAAAATATTTCATTTAATTATTATATATTATTTAATTTTCTAATAATTTTTAATAATATTTTATCCTAATCCAATTAATGATGATTAGTTTATTAAATCCACTTGACAAAAATAATCTTTGACATTCGATTCGGGTAATTCTTATAATTAACATTTTCATTTGAATGAAATTTATAAAACGATATACAATAATTATAATAAAACGACTATAATTATTTAAGTAAAGTATATGTAAAGTCATTTATTAGCATAAAATGTTCTTTTGGACCTTTGAAATGACCCCAGACTTTTATGAACTCTTTAAGGAACCACTAAACTTATTAAGTAATAAAAATTATTATTATCAATTTGTTCTGTTACACAACAAATCGATAATAATAATAAACGATAATCAAAGTAAAAATAATTCTAATATAAAATTACAGGAAAAAATATTAATTAATTTTTGGATTTGCAAATTAAAAGACATTTTATTTTCATTTACAATATCAATTAAATTGAGTTTCATATTATATAGTTTTGTAAAACATAAACTGAAGTCCATTACGTATAGACTCAAATTTAAATACTTACGTAATTGGGTTTATTATTTGAGTTTATCTCTACAGAATTGCAATTTAGTAATTTAATTAAGTTTCTATATTGATAATTATTCGCTTTAACAAATTCAACTACAGCAATAAAAATTAATTCAAACTTCCATAAAACATCGGTTAAAACTAATAAAATTCGATATTAATTTTTCTTAACCTTTAAAATATTCATATTATTATAATTAATTAATTTATATTATAAATTTTTCTTTCTGTCTTTTTTAAAATTTTGATTTTGCACCTTGAATCAGGTCAGTCATTTAATTTATATGCTTATCATAATATCCCATTTAAAAACATTAATGACTATGGGCCATCAAAAAAGTCTGGGAAAAAACGACATATGGTCAAAAATGTATCACGCATAAATTTAAGGAAGGTACAGTCTCGTTAACCATATCATTTTTTATGAAACTAAACCATACGGCTATGGATGGACCAACAATGGTGGATACGAAAAAAAAAATATACTAAGAGTTTCTTTTACAAATATCTTTTTATATTTTAGCAGCTTTACAATTTGTTGTTGTTGTTGTTATTGTATTTTTTATGTTTAATTTTTTTGTAAATTCTTTTGTTTATGCTTCGATTTAAATTCCATCAGATACGATTTTATTTCGCGAAATTTTGTGTGATAGGAAACAGGTTTCAATTCGCACAGTTTTATATAACATCAAAATATATGCGGTGATAGTGCGCGCTGAGAGAATTTATTAAGTACAAAACAAAAAAGTGCAATTGAATCTTTTGTTAATAATTTGGACAATGGTCAAAAGAGCATTTGCCGCCATATACTTGAAGTATTTAATATAGCCGTATTAGGCTGTGCGATAAGATTATGTACTTTTGGATAAAGTATTAATGAAATTAAAATTAGTGATTGTTCATGTATAAATAAAAGAATTATTCAAAATTTGTTCATATGCTGTTGAGCTATATTAGACTAAGTCTATAATTGTGCCAAACAACATCAAAAGAAAATAGGTTCAACAAACTTTGACTTGTTCTAGTTTTTAAATTAATAATTTATTTGAAAAAATACTTAAATTTTATTATAAATATCGATAAATTTATAATTAAATTGAAAAGGGGAATATCACTATAAAAATTCGTATATTCTATTGCAATACGGAAAAATGAAAGATAATTATTTATGAGTTGTACAGAATTTATAAGATTTACAAGATATTTTCCATCATTTTTAGGTGGGGGTACATCTTTAGTCCTTAATGAAACAACTTTGTTTCTAAATTTAAAGTAAAATGCAAAATGATCTATAAATGAAATTGCTATTTTATATTTTTCATACATATCTCTCAGCTGGTTATATAAGAGATGGTTCTTATTATTAAATTACCTTGAAACTACTTCATTTTAATATTGTATTTTCATTGTTTAGAATTCCGTTTTGTAATAATATTTGTCCTAAAACAAAATTTCGATGGACTATAACAGATGGTTTCAATCTCCCAAAAGTCCTTTTATCCAAAATATTTGTTTCTTTCTATTTATAGAAAAAAAGGTTCATATAATACTTTATGTAATTTGATACCGTATCTCATATTTCTTATTTCTTATTTTAGCTTATCATGAGGTGTTCTTAATTTAGGGGCTAATTACTTTGCTCTATGTATAAGGTGTTGTTTAGAACAACTATAATTCATTTACATAAACTAATTACTTTATAATATTGCGGAGAACAACTGCGGTCCTTTTATAACTAACACTATTTACATACAGGATTTTGGCTTTTTAAGACTTTGAAATTATAATGTGAAATAACTGAAATACCCCTTAAAATATTTTTTTGTCATTTAATATTTCATAATAATTTTCTCGTAGAAATCATATTAAGACAGCAAAATTTATTACTTATTATTATATTATTATTAAGATATGAGAAATATAAATTCCTAAAGGATTATAGGGTGTTTTGTCCATTGTGTACTCGAAGATGCAATAAAATATAAAAAAAAACTTATGTTTTTGTGTGTGGGGTTTAATGCGTGTTGAAATGCAATTTGAAAGATAATAAATATCAAAACATATATATATTACAAAGATAATGAACAATATGGCCTATAAAAAAGAATATTAAAGGACAAAGTAAAATTATTAGAAATATAAGTATATTTCTTTAGGGTATTTATTCATTCAAAAGTAATTTTCTAGATAGTTGAGTTATGCGCCTAATAAAATTCATTAAATTTGATTAATTATATGAAATTTTCTATTAATTATAAACTAGAAATGCCATATCATCAGATGTTTATTAAAGGACATTAGCTTAAAATTATTATATCTGTAACTGATTTTGATAAGTTGGAAAAGAATAATTTGTAGATTTTAAGATAAATGAATTGAAATTAAATTATTGTAAGGTTCATTAAGTAAATCATTAAGTTTGATGGCATTTCTTATCATCAAGTTTTATTATCAACTATAATGTTAGGAAATTTATTAAAATTAAACTTCAATTATTACTTTTCGATAAAATTTATATAGTTAATTTTAATTAGATTTTAAATTGATTTTTTATTTACATTTTTATCTTTTATAATCTGTAAGAAAACTTATATTAAAAATAAACTTTAAAATTCAAAAATATTTTTATAAATTTATTATATTTTGTTGGTATTTGGAATTAAAAATATCAAATCTCATGTTCTTAAAAGTTTTTATAGTAAAATTTTCTCTGCAAAATAGAAAAAATAAAAGTTTCCCAAAAATATAAAACTTTTTACATACTTTTTACTTTACAGTATAAATAAAAATTGATATTTTTTACAGGTAAAAAAAAAAACAGTTTTAAAGTTTTTTTTTGTAAACAGGATGAAAAGATTCGCAAACAAATTTTTTCTCAAAGGACCTTTTTCAATCTATAATTTCAATAATAAAATTGAATTAAATATTTATATTTTCTATTAATTAAATTTCATATTTTCTTATATAATCTTGTAATGTTTAAAGTTTTTCAATAAAACATTTGTAATTGCATATCTGAACAATAATGTAGCTGTTTCAGAGTTAAGGGCTATTTGAGTTTCGGAACAATAATTGTAATAATTAATAATTATGTGTAATAGTTTATATGGAATGTGTCAGTAGACACAATTGGTCAAAAAACGAAAAAAAGAAGAGGGAAAAATGTAAATACCAAAAAGACTAAACAAATGTCAAAAATCCTTTATTTGTTTACTTCCTTTTTACTTGCGTTTGTTTCGTTTTTTAGTGTACAGTAGGGATAGAAGATTCATTTTAATTTGGATCTGTCCCATTATTATTGATTCCTCTTCATGACATGTTTCCCAATTTGGTAATATTTTCGGATATGTTGAACAGCATTTAAAATAAATACCCCCTAGCCATCGATTTAAGATTTTTAGTAGCTAAGTCGATTTAAATTTTACAAGCTACATTTTAAATCCGTAAAACTTCTCAGTTCGGGGTAGAAATTTTTTAAAAAGGGATTAATAATTTTCAAAAAAAAACTCTTAATAATTATATAATTACTTTATTAACGAATTTTATAACACTTTTTTGTAAAAAAAAATATATTTATTGATAATTTTTAATTTTTATTGCTGAAGCAGGTGGAAAATTGAATTACATGATTTTAATTCAAAATATTAAAACAGTTTTTACTAATGAGATAGCATAATTTTATTTATAATACAGAAAATATATAAAATATTTATATTTATAGTAATAAAAATAATGATAAGTTTTTTTTTTTAAAATTATATTTTAATTACATAAAGATTAACTAACGAATAATAGTTAATTAGTGTACATAATAAAGTTAAATAATAACTGAAATAATTTTGACCATATCTATAGAATTAATTCAAATTAAATACATTTTCTTTTTTTTTCAATTTTATTATATTTGTAATCATCATAACACCAAATGATCCCAAATTGGTTCCATCCACCCTTAAACTATTTCATAATTTCAAAATATCTTTTTACTTTCATTTTTATAATTCTATAAAAACAAAAATTCATTTATCATCAAAAAAACCTGATGGATTTTAAATTATAAACTATAAATTTTTTTACTACTTTCATAAAATTGACATCATCACGCACAAAATTTAAAATTCTAGTTACCAAATTTTTTATTTATATTATTTTAGAGACCATCTGTCGAATACTTCAACTCCTTCTAAATTTCTATTATTATTTTGTTATACTATATTTTCATCCCTAGTCTTTACTGCTGTGAAGCAATGATCTCCTATGGTGATTAGAATACGATTCAGGTATAAAAATTAAACTGGAGGGCGTTTTTAAATGCCTAAGGATATAGAATATTAGTAAATTTGTTATTTTGTTGAACTATGGAAGCTAAAAAAAAATGTAATATAAATAATCAAAACTGAAGAAGGAAAAGAAGAAGATTATCTCTATTACCTTTGCTTTCTTGAGCCATCATTAAAATTATAAAATTATAGTTTGTATTGCAGATGGCACACGAATGCCAGTCGACAACAATTATTACTTATTTTTTGGGGGAATTGTTATA
This sequence comes from Rhamphomyia laevipes, assembly GCA_963920725.1. Classification (NCBI taxonomy): domain Eukaryota; kingdom Metazoa; phylum Arthropoda; class Insecta; order Diptera; family Empididae; genus Rhamphomyia; species Rhamphomyia laevipes. Next base: position 55,376,437 of record OY987257.1, read on the forward strand.
TTTTGGTTTTGAATCATAATAAAAATATCTCTTTCTTATAAGATTTGATAAAGGTCGAGTATCTTAATTCAATCAAGAACGGATAATATAAATTTTTAGCTAAATTGATTTTTATTAAGTCTAAAAAATTGGATTGAAAGATTTTAATTTATTTGGATATAAATTGTTCGATTAATTTTTGTAGAGTGGGTACAATATTTAGTCGTGTTCACATGGCAGTACCAAAGAAGGATAATTTTATAAATTAGATGAAAATTTCATAATATTATTAAGATTTATAAGAATTTTTGATTCAATTTATAGTTTCTTAATAATAATATTATAAATTTTTATAAAATTTATATATAAAATATAAAAAATCTTAACAAAATAAAAGTATTCTAAAATTTCCTTCTTGAATATTTGAAATATTTCATGTATAAAATGATTTTGAATATAGAAAAATGTATATAAATATATGTATTAAGTATGTAAATGAAAAATATTTGAAATTCTTAATTTATTACACACATTAAACCCAAATTTTATATACAAATTCTTAAAATAATGTTTGCAAAAATTTTTATGTAGTGTTTATTTATTGTGAAAATAAATAAATTGCTACAATAATCTATTTATGGAAAAATTTGCTTGGAATTTAGGTAAATAAAAGCAATAAAATTTGAAAATATTAATTATTTCAAAGTTAAGTGAATTTGGTGGAAATAAACTATAAAAAATTGTTGAGATTTATAATTCCTTTCAAACTTCGCAGGGATCTAAACTCTAAAGACTTATTTTTCGTCAAAATATAATTTTCTTCCAATTGTTAATATTTTTAATTAATTTTCAAACTAATAGTATCATTTTCATATGCTCATACAGCAAAGCTGGTTTCAAAGCATTAGATAGTATATCCACCAATTAAGAAATATAAATTATTTCTTCATACAGTTAAAATACTTTGCTGCCCAGGACACATTATAATTGAAAGTATATAATAAAAAATCGGACAAAATGGCAAGAAACGGAGCCACTTGTGATTCCATGCCAAAGAATATGTCTGCCCCTAGTTAAATTAATGATGACGGAATGGGCTCGGAAAGCATATGTAAATAGATGGGGCAACTCTACAGCGTGTAGGGGTATTTAACTCAATTGGAGTATCCCAAACGAAAAGAAAGACTACATTAATTCTAAACATTAATAAACAGTCATGTTCGTTACTTGATACATTCTTCTGATAAAACATGCCTCACGACTTAGTTTATCAGCAGAACCCATCTGTAGAAACTGTGAAACTCCACCATCATCTGTTAACATTACCGTCATAGGTACCTCAGTAATAGGTACTTAAACTAGTACTGTTTAATTTATATTAGTTTTAATTTCATAATTTATTTATTCATTTATTTATTATGCAATTTATATAATAGTAATAATACGACCGCAAATAGAAATATAATTTTCTATTTTTATCTCTAAATATTTTCACACTCAAGATATAACTTCACTCAAAGCATCGTACAAGGTACAACATAAATATAATTTAAAAAAATCTTTATATTCCAATAATAGAGCATAATCTCATTTTTATCATAAAAGAAAATATTTTGTTTTGTTATTCTTTTACTTCTAAATGCGGAATTGCTCCGTACTTTCTCTATTTTATTTGGATTCTTATGTTGCCTGCCAGCCAAGCATAAAGATAGATTCATTTATGCTATCCTGTACCACTAAAAACATAATATTTTTTACTTCTTGTTGTGCCTTTACTATTTTCATATTTCAACTTCATCTCTTCATTCGTGTGTTGAGTGGCATCGGTGCTGGTTGTGCATTTTATTCATGCGATCGATTTATAATAAAACCACGTGAATTTTTATTTCATTTTTTATACAAAAATAAAAAAATCTTGTTATTAAAATTGTGGAGTAGAATAAATTTCTATATATGAGAAATCAGAGTTGCCGTTGATAATTTTAATTTTTATAAATATATTTAAAAGAGAGTGTATAGTGAAAATTTGTATGTATTGGTACAATATTATTGCCGGTAAACAAAACTTTAAAATAATGAAAAATTTAGTAGTGGTGTAAATATTTGGGGGATTGTAGGGTAGTTATAATACATACATACATAAATACGTATTAAAAGTGAGTGAATGTGTTTTTGTTTAATTGTATAGCGTCACATTTTGTTATAGTATGTGTAATTATCGATTTTCCTATACCACACAAACAAAACGATAGACGATAATTTTTTCGGGAGTACGGGAAATAATATTTTTTTTAATGAAATGAAATTTATCAATGACGGTTAAATTGGGGGTAGGCAAAAGCTTTACGTAACGTAAATATGAGAGTATTTCAGTCTAGTAAAAGAGAGACTGAAAGAGAATAGGAAAACAAGTTTACAATACAAGTAAAAGTTATACCAATTCTTCTCGTCCTTAAAAGCTTTGTGTATACAAATACAATACAACTTTTTTTTTTATGAACCAACTATTAAAAGTTCAGTCACAGAACGCCGTTTGATATTTAAACAACGTCCGGTTTTTGTGGTCTGTTTATCACCGTGTATATTTTAATTATATAAAATATTCAATTTTAATTAATTAAATAAATCAATTTCCTAATCATATCTAAAGTTATTGAAAAGTGTAGCAATATTAAAAAAATATATAAAATTTATACTCAAATATAAAGTGAAAAATTGGATTGTTGTTTTTGTTATGGAAAAATTTATGTCTGAGTGATTTTTTAAAAAAAAATTATGTCTGAGTGATTTTTATATTTCATCTAAAAGTGATTTTTATAAATTCAAATCATCAGTAAACCATAAAAAAATAATTATTAATTTAATATTAATTAAATATTGAAAATTTGTCAAAAATAAACTAATTATAAAAAAAAAGTGTTTTCTAAGTGATAAAAATTATTACGACAAAATTGTGTAATTTTTTTTTTGTGATAAATAAAATTTTTTAAAATACTGTTTCAAAAACGCATTAATAAAAAAGAAATTAAAAAAAAAAACATATTTTAATAAAAAAAGGATTAAATACAATTTTGGATTACAAATTAAAAGGATAATTAATCATTTTTCATTAACATATTGTGGTAAGTTCTTTAATTTATATTTAGTAGACAATTTTTATAAAGGAAATTGCAATTTAATTTAAATGTTTTTTTACATTTTATAAATATTTAATTTTTATAATTAACTAACAAAACTTTATTTTCTGTTTGGAAAATATTAAATTAACATAAATTACATATATAAATTCTAAATCCTAATGCCAAAAACAACATTATAATATTATATGAATTTAAACAAATATTAAATTATATAAAATAAATACAATCTAAATAAAATGAAAATTTGATTTACTATGTAGATGGAAAACAACAATTTTCATAATGTAATATATTCTACAAAAAAATTGTTTATTTACATTTTGTATTTATGATTGAAAAACAACATTTTAATCAAAAATTGTAAATTTTTTCGGCAACGTTTTCATTGTGTCAATCAAATCCACCAACTTAAATTTTCATTGACAGAACATTACTGAAAAAAAAAGAAATACCTATAATAACAGTGAGCCTCTTGGTATGATATCGAGAAAATTCTTGCCGCACATAATAATGTACCCTATTAGTTGCTGATGAGGAATAATTACCAAACCTTCCAATTACTGTTCAGTAAATTATAGTCTAAATCTAAATGGTTTAACTAAAATTAAAGTACACCCAATTCTATTTTTATGTTGTAGCTATGTTTCTGAAAAAATCGTGTACAAAAACCCGTGTTAAAAAAGACACTTTGAATAATGGTGAATAGTTCCTTAATTTAGAAAAATCGTAGCAAAACCCCCGTAAAAACAAAATAATGTTAAAACTATATTAAAAATCTTTCTAAAAAGCCAAGGAAATTTGTTTGACAATGTTAAATTAAATTAAATCATGTAAAAATGGAATTGACTTTACTTTCTAAACCGTGTTAATTCAAAATCGTCTTTTTTTCACCCTGTAACAACAGAGTTGGATGTCTTGTATATATAAGTTAAATTGTTTCAAGATCGGATAATGATAGAATTATAATTTCTGTCATTAATTCTAATTGCAAAAAAAAAACGGAAAACTTAATTTATTAAAATTCCTGTTATTAATAATTTTTCAACAATTTTCCATCAAATTATTATAAATGTTAAGATTATCTATAAACAATTTTCCATTCTTGTATCATATTTTTATTTAAACATAAAGTTCGATTAAAATCCAGTTATACGTTCATCACTACAAAATTATGCTTCAAATTTATGTACTTGGGATGTACATAATCACAAACTTCACAACACTATTCTATCTATGGTCTATTATGTAATTACAAAATTCTTCAGATTTAATAATAACATATTATTTATTATATTCCGTACAAGGAAGAAATTATATCTTTTCAAATTATTTTTATTTTTTCATATATAAAATTAATGTAAAATTTGTAAATATTTGTTCTAAAACAGGAAGAAGAAAAAAATTAATTAATTTATTTTTTTGTTTTTATTATGATCCTTAAACGAACATTTTTTTAAAGTTATATTCTTAAGGCATAATTTGAGAAGTTGTAAAAAAATTAATAATAATATTATATAAATTATATGAACCTATAATAAAAAAAATTACTTACCTATTCTATGGCAGTCTATTTTTTAGAGAAGTTTATTATTATCAAGCTATAAAAAACGGAAATAATAAAATTATTATGGAGGCAATTTTTTTTAAGATTAGAAAAACAATTTTTTTTTATTAGTCTATTTTTATTATAAAGAAAATATTTTAATAATAGATTACAGGGAGAAAATTTAATTTTAAATTAATTTATATAAAAAAAGACAATTTAATTATACATAGTAAAATAATGTCGTAAAAAAAAATATTAAACATGAAAATACAAAGATGAGCTTAATATTAAGTATTGTCAATTACATCTTCTTTGGCCTCCTCTAAGAGATTTCGTGACATTTTGTATATTAACTACTAATTTTATATAGATTGCAAACCATAAGTCTTTTTTATAACGAAGAAACGTTTAATTGCAATAAAGCTAATGACTTTTTATAATGAGACCATTTATTGGCAGCAAATGATCTCAACTGTTACCATTTTTCCCAGTCTCAAAATTACAAAATTTAACACATTTTAATTTAGAGCAACACTGATGTTCGGTCTGGATTTGAACCCGATACCCAATGAATCATAGTATCGCACACTAGTGCTCTACGCCACCCCTTGTGGCAGGAAAATAATTCAGAAAACTTGCAGAATAAATTTATCTATAGAAAGGAAAATGCTCAGAAAAAATTTACCTTCATAAAATATTTTTATTTTTTAAGGACTTTTTTTCCACATTTCTCGTAGAATGGCTATATATATAGTACGTAGTTGTAATTATGATAAAGTCTAACTCAAGCTATCGAATATTTAAGTATTAAACTTTAAAAATAGGTTTATGCCATCCTAGGCAGAAACCTTATAAAAATTAATTACATATCATCTTTAGACGATAAAGTGATAATTGAATATATTTCAAACGGCTATAGTGAGGTTAAGTATTTTGGTCACATCAGCTATTTTCCTAATTTTCTTAATCGTTAGTAAATCCTAAACATTCCTTTTTTACAAATTGTGTTTCAACATTCAAATTTTCATCAGAAATCGACTGTAAATTTAAACAAAATTATAGTATTTAACTTTCACGCGTAAAAAAATTTAAAAGGAAAAAACAAAATTAAATTTTAAAAAAATGATTAAATTTCAGAAACATTAAAAAAGCTGATTTGACTTCCCCTGTCTATTTTAATGCATATTATTTAAATTTTGATAGGTCATACCACCAAAGTAATACGCGTTTGGAAGGAAAATTATTTCGGAAGTTTATTTTATTTTGACAGTGTCAAAAAAAAAATGTTCCTTTATATTATTACTTACATAATCGGATGGCAGAAAAAATATCAACAACAATGGTTGACAATAAATTTCATTTCGTTTAGAGTAGATCAAAAAAACGAATTTATATAATATTTTCTATACAATCTGGCAAATACTAGAGGGTGTGACACCCTCACAAAAAAAGAAGATAAGGGATCAATTTTTGATATACAATTTGGTAATTTTATGGTGGTAAAATAATGATAAAGATGACTTGGATTCAAAAATATTATGTTGTAACTCAAAATTTTCAGTTTTATAAGAAATTTAATTTAAAATTATGGTGCCGGTTATGTGACAGTTGAAATGTACGGAATTAAAGAAATTAGCTGAAATGCTTTAAAAGTAATTAAAAATATTACTTACATAACTTAGCAAATCCGTTCATAATATTGTTTTGACAGCTGTCATAGTCTTATGAAGACAGCATTCTTGGTTATAATTACTTATATTTTTATTGATTGTGCTATTCTGTGTCTGTTTAAACAAGTAAACTTCAAAAGTAGATTCTTAGAAATAATTTACAATTTCTGCAAATGTCATTTTTTTTTTGTCGTATGTTAGGAATGCTTGTAATTTTCATTTACAATTTCCATTCTCTTATAGAGATAGAAAAGATTAAAAAAAAAATTTATATTCAATGTACAATTTAATATTTTCTAAAAAACAAGATACAATTTTGAGTTACTTTAATGTAATGCGAATAAATTTCATAAAAATTCTCATATCAACCAAAAAGTTTACAAAATTAAATAGATAGCTTGATACTATGTACAAGGAAACAAAAAAAGGAAGATAAAACCGCACAAGATGAAACTTTTTTATTACATTTTCCTATTTTATTTTGTAATATAATTTTGGAAATGTAAATTTTTTTTTATTATTACTTTAAAATGGCGTCATTTGAAGTGTAATAATAGTATTCAAGGTTTTATTGTTGGTACGACTATGTCATGATAAAATGTTGTTGTTTCTTATCTAATGTCTTACAGTGAGTAAAGATATTTGAGTTGCTAATTTTATTGTAAAATATATTATAAAGTAATACAAATTTTGACAAATCCTACAATACTTTTGGTATTTGATAGTAGAAGTATTTTTGATATGGAGGCGGGTAGAAAATTTAATGGACTGTAATAACTTTTATCAAAAATGAAGTAAACTCTGATGAGAATGATTTGATTTGATATGATTTGTGTTTAAATATTTTTTCGTTTGACAATAAAGAATAAAGTATTTGGGATGAAATTTTGTGTATTTTCATGACTTCAATTTATTTTTACATAATTTGCCAATTTGTTATGGCATTTTATAATTTATTTAAATTAGAGCTTAAACAAATTAGCATATTATTTTTTGTAGACCTTAAATTGAAAGGTTTTTTATTACTAATTTTCTATTTTTATAACAATTTTCCAAACGATACAAAAAATTAGTTTTTAGTAAAAATAATTACATAGTAAAATTTTATTTATAATTACTATTTGTGCGCATATTGTACAGCCTGAAAATGCAAGGGTATTACGAATAAAAAGTCTTACTAAGTATATTAATTAAAATTGATTATCTTTGCATAAAAATACCAACTTTGTAATAAAATTATATAGCTTACTATTTAAATATTACTTAACCTTCTGTTACAAAACGATGGTAAATATTAACTAATTGATATTTATTTAATTACCAGCATTTTATTATTTATATTTTAATATTTAAATAATATTTTATAGTGGCGTCATCAGAAAAGTCATTACAAATATTTTTAATACATATCGAACGGAACCATTTCAACTAATTTTATATTCCAAATATTCCTAAATATGCTCGTTTTTAATCAAATGATTTCTGCATAATTAAAGATTTTAATAATACAGTCAAACATATATTAATAATTCACCCTTTTTGAGCAAAAACATATAATGATGAGGGTGCTTAATAACCACTCATTAAAATGATTTTCAGTTGTTTTGTTGTCAAAGGATTTTAACCATCCCTTAAAACTTTTTTTATAATCACTATTACCACCGCCATTATACAATCACCACAAAAACCATTTAAATTTTATAGAGTTTATTTGGCATATTAACCAAACATTTACTATTTATTTCCAATTATATTGACATCAGAGACAAAGTCAAAGTGTTTGGTTACAAAATAAAAAATGGTATAAAATAAAATATATACAGGGACATAATTTACAAAAAGGAAGTCTTTTGGTAAATTATACTTTTAAAATCGATTTGTAAGTGTTTCATACCATGCACATTATAATTCAAGTTATAGATAAAGCTTATCCCAAATTTAAACTACTTATTTTAAGGATAATTGTAATTTAACATTTATTTTGATTATATTAATTTACATTTATCCTGAAATTATTTCATATCAAATTTAAATATTAATACTTTCTGTCCACTTTTAAATATTTTATTTATAATTTATTGATATTTTAATTTCATTTTTTTATTATTTCTTGGAATCCATTTTTTAACCATGAACTTGGCATTCAAATAAACTCCAATAAAAAAAATGTACAAAAATAAATAGTGAAACTTAAAAAATATATAATTGCATCAAAGTTTGTCGCAAACAAATAAAAAATCGATGAAAATGCAATTTTGAATGAGCGCATGATATGAAGACTGCCAATTGTATAAATGTAATTTTTGTTATTGTACATTTGAATTTCTGTTAAAACTATTGAATCACACTACAAGAAAATTCCAGAATAAAATTTAAATTTATTGAAACAAATTTATTTATTATATAATAATTGCATATTTTATGGCGCATTAGATATTATTGCTTCATTGGAGAAATTAAAAAAAAAAAGGATTATTCAAATTCAACTTTTGTTTAGTTTTAAAGAATAGTGAGATACTTTCTCCGAGTCACTGAAGACTTATTAAAAGGCCCTTTGTACTCCAGTCGATCAACTTTGTTCTCATTGTAGAGTGTTGAATCATTCTACTTCTACTTCTCTAATAAACTCATTTTAAACGGCCTTGTGACATGGTGACCAAATTTGTTTTAGATTGTCACCATTTGCTAGTCTGCTCAGGTTAACCTTGTTTAGAGTTACTAAATTCTATTTTTAGCACAAGTTCTGCCTAATGTACAATTATAATTACACATTATGGTTGTACATTTTTCATTATTTGCATATTTTCAGGCAAATTATATTTTAATTTTGTAGCATATTTTTGGTTATGTAAAAATTAAATGCGATCATTAGAAAATAAATATTTTTACTTTGTTGCAATTGCAACTGCAACAAATAATTTTCCAAGTTTGCACGAAATGTCATAACAAAAATTGGCTTAACGATTATTATGTCTTCTTGTTTTTTTGTTTGGTTTATAAAATATTTGATGAGTCATTAAATTTTTTTATTTACAACACAATGCCTTACAAATAAAAAGATTTGAAGTATGCATTTCTAGTGTACTTTAGTAAAATTTCATGTCAAGGACAATTTATTATAATAATAACCTTGTACAAAATAGGCACCATATATTGATTGCATACATTAAGGTGTTTATGTAATCCTTAATAAGTCGATGCACACAAAAACTTTATATATACAACACATTGAGGGAAGCCTTAGTAAGTTTAGCACTTTAGAATTATAATTAAGACTGAAAATATATATAGAAAAAATTGTTAAAGGACTTTTAAAATGTTGTCAAATGGTACTGGATTACGAGAGGACTTTCTACCCTGATTATTTAAATTTTTATTGAGTAACATAACAAAATCCATAATCCATTTTGTTGTTTTAACATGTGTGGTTTTGAAATGTTTTTCATAAGTTTGTAAAAGGATATTTTATTAAAAGTTCACACATGTGTAAATATTTTGTAAAAAAAAAAGTTCAACAACATAAGTGAAAAATAAAGTAGAAGAAATAATGATATTATGTTAAAATGGAAATACATAAATATGTGGAATTTAGGTAAAAAATGTTTTTAAATGATTTTTCTCATAAAATATTTTTACTTATATTATTACGTATTGAAGTTATAATCAAATACATCTAATCTGTAGGTAATTTCCATACATTTTGTTACCTCAACTGAACATGTGTGAAAATTGCTTTTTAGGACTTTGAAAAGATGATTGAAGGATCGGATTAAAATTTGTTTGATAACAATATTGCTTTTCTTGGAGTTGACAGAATAATTTACAATTGTAATTACTTGTGTTGGGTCACAAGTGTGATGAAGACTTTATTATATTCTAATGTGTCTAGAATACCAGCAAATGCTACTGGTACTTTAGTTGCTATAGTGGTGCTGTAAAAAATGGATTATACAGTGCAATAACTACAATATCATATGGAAAATTCCATCAAATAATTTATTTATGGACACTTCTGTAGATCACTTAAATATATTTGACCTTTGACATATACTTTCGTTACAAAAATAATAAGTTTATTTAGGAAATAGGTTTGCCTATAGGAACCAGTTAGGTTCAAAAACAAAGCACTAATTCTATCAAAAATTATATTTACCTTTATGAAGAGAACAATTCTCCATAACGATAGTTTTGAAAGAGCCAACCATAACCGTCAGTACATCACGTACCTCGAATTGATATCAGAACCGCGCTATAGTCTATTGCAATCCCACACAGATATTCTAGTATGGGCTCTATATATTTTCTTCTCCACAGCATGCTATCTATGGTAATCCTAAGATGTATGAACTAAATAATTTTCTGCAAAGTATAAATTTATAAATTTTAACTAATATTTTTTAACTGCGGCCAGTGGATAATAAATATTGAAAGGATAACATCAGGAAACTCAATTCTAGATAAAAAACAAAAAAAAAAAACGTAAAAAGTTGACAAATTTATTATTTATATTTTGGTAAAAAACAAAATGGTTTTATTGATTTATTACTCCGTAGGATTATCGTATTTATATGAGTTTTATCATATTTATTTGCGGTTTCACAAAAAGGACAATGAAATTTTGAAAATATGATTAATTTCGGTATGCAGCATTTTAATAAAATTTGTGATTTTATCGATTTTGATAAAATCTAAATCTAAAAGTTCTTTAGAATTAATTAAATGTCGATTTAAAAATATTAAAAAATTATAATTAACATAAATTCTTTTGCAAACTAATATTTCGTATTGATCACAAAATCAATAAAATATTTTAGGTAAAAATTAGTAGGTTCTAAGTATTTCCAATTGCAGCAACATTTGTAGTATTGTTGCGATTTTCATATTTGTGTAGGTACATTTAGGATTAAGGTTCCAAAGCACCTTTGATTAGCATTTAATTAGCGAAGTATGGAACTGTTGACTGTTGGTAGGAATCAGTAATTCAGTCAATGGAACTGTTGACTGTTGGTAGGAATCAGTAATTCAGTAAACATGTGCTAATTCCATTATAAAAATTGCGTACAATTAAATATTAAACCGGAAGTGACTTATAATTTAGTTACTTTTCCTATAGTGAAGTACAAATTAATATTTTATATAAATATTTTGACATAAATTTAATTTATCAATGTCGAATTGAATTTTTTTTAAATTCATATAAAATATTCATCGTTTGTGTCAATGTTAAATTTGTTTTACTCATAATTTCCCAAAATTTTCTATCATTTTCATACTTATTTATATTGATAAAAATCAATATTATTATTTATTTTTCATAACTTATTGAATTGTACAAGTATTTTTATTTTTTTTGTGGAAAATATTGACGACAAAGAAAATATTATGATTGACTAATGTTGATTTTGACGTACCGAAGGGAATTTTATTTGGAAAATATAAACACCTTTAGGGTGTCCTATATGTAAATGTGATTTTGATTATGTTGTACATATATATATTTTTTTATTGTACGTGATATCCTTTCGATTTGTATTTTCTAGATATTATATGTTAAATGCAAATAGATTTACACAAATCTAATTACATTTATGCGAAATATTTGAATATGAAATTTTAGAAATAAAAATTTGAATATTATTCGAATGAATATGATATTAAAATTATTTCAAATTTCCGGAAAAAGATCCAATTTATTTTAATTGAATTGAATTTCGAATTTTTACAGAATAATTTTACATAAATTGATATTGTTATTTTTGAACAAAATGTTAGCTATTAAGATAGAATGTATAAAATTGTGACAAATGCAGAAAATTGTGAAAAATATAAATTATTTTGGATTGAATTGAAGTAGGCTGAATGTAGCGCATGAAAAATAATAAAATTCGTCTTGAAAATATAGGAAATTAAATTTTTCTATATCATTTATCCTTTCGAAATGTTGCGGCTTCAACACTTTTATTATCGATTAATTTATACAAGAAATAACTCTTAATCCACTCGTATTGTAGATTTTTAATTCTTAATTTTGGAGTTGATTATTCGAGACAGCAACCAATCGTTATAGAATCAATCGTTACTAAACAGATAACTTCGTATACATCTCCACTAATAGTCCAATGATTAAATTTGAAAGTGTGAAATGGTCTTACTTAAGCTCAAGGTACTTAATCTATTCAATTTATAAATCCAATAACTATTCATCCGGCGAGCTATAACATAGTTCAGTACAAAAAAAAACTCCAGAATGAAATTCCATAAAATAATTCTTTTTTGATTAAAACTTTCTTTTAATAAATTGAAACATTTTTTAACGATTGATCATTAAAATTTTCTGACCATGTATGCAAAAAAATGTTTTTACCTTTTTACAACAATGTATCAAGTGTGTACGACTTTGGTATATAAAATAACAAGATTCCAAAATTTCAGGTGGCATGTAAATAACGTTAAAAATAATAATAATAAAAAAAAACCAAAGCCAATAATCAAAGATTCTTCTTTCACAAGGTTTTTGAAAAGGTTAAACAACAATTTTTATTTTACCTGCAGATTTTTTTTTTATTTTACCTTTTGTTCGCAAATATACCTGAAGTATTAAATTTGGACTCTGATTAAATGTTTTGCACCTGCTCTTTTTCTTGTTTTCAGTTTTTTTTTTTGTATTTTTTATTTATAGGCTTCCAAATCGAATTTTCGGTGCCTGAAACCAAAAAACAATTTTTTTTTCTTCTTTTTATAATTCGTAAATAAACACAAATAATAGGGTAAAAAATTGGGATGGTATTATTACAGGGTTTGACTGATTTAATGGTTTTCTTGTTGTATATTTACAATGTGGATGTGGACAAATAAAAAAGAAAAAATGTGATTTTAACAATAAAAAATACATTTGTAATGACTTCCTTGTTGTAAGCAAGAAATTTAATGAAAATATTAATATAATTTGGTTTGAGTTTAAGTAAATATAGAAAGATTGAAAGTAAAAATTCGATATAACAATTTTAATATAATTGATACAGAAATATTATTATATATTAATAAATTGTAATTGGATTATTTATGTGATTCCTTTTCCAATACCTTGTATTGATCAATTGAACTATATTTAAACTAAGTTTATTAATTTTTTTAAAATTACATGTGATTAAATTGATGAATAAATGAGAAAATTAAGTGCCAATCTGCTTTTCATGACACAAAAGACTAAAAAAACTATCATAATGAATTTGACTGCGGTTATCATGATTTTGATCTCCTGTAAACCAACTTAAATCTACAGGAGTTATAACCAAAAGTCATTGATAGTTTGAAGATTTGACTAAACGACAACCATGTAATCAATGTTGAATATATAACAGACCATTGACAATAGTATTCCATCATTGTCATAGTTCTTCTTTGTTACTTTACTTTAGAATCTACCACAAATCACTAGAAAATAAATACAACTTCCAAACAATAAGGAAAATCATTTAAAAAAGTTTGAAAACTAAAAAATACTTTTCAAACTGAAATATATTATAAAGCAAATAAACAATTTGTTTAAAAGTTTATTTTCAAATATTATATTCAAATATATAAACCACAATCCAAAAATCTATAAAGTTTATTCATCTTCAAATATATTTTGCTTCCAGTAAAACCACAATAGCCAAAATTTTCTTTGTATCTAAATTTACCCATCATTATTTCTAGAATTACAAACTTTTGATATAAAAAAACAATTTTCTGACATATCCAGATGAAAATCTAAAATAAAATGTTCAAAATTTCAATATTTTATATCCATAATTAATTTTGAAGAAGTTCTTTACTGAATATTATTATTTACGATTGTAATGTTTTACTATCTTTAATAAATTAATAAAGATATGAATATGAAAATGGTATCAGTATTACAAATAATCAAATATTTTATATTACAAAGTTTTGAAAGAGTAATCCTTAGAAGTGCCTTAAGTTAACAAAAATATTCAAATTTCCTATTGTAAGAATTTACTCTCCAAACTATCAAAATCGATAGATGGAAATTGAAATTTTTGATTTTCCATAATTTCAATTTATTAGAAATTATTTATAAATTTATCATATCGTAATGTTTTGAATTGTCAATTTTGAAAAATATTATTTGAATTGAACTGAAATGTTAATGAAAAATCGATTTAAAAACTAATTTTTCCATATTTTTTTCTTAAATTTCAAACTGATTGACTGTTTGACAATCTGTTACATGAAATATCAATTCTATTTCATTAAAATTTCAGGAAATAAAATTGATATTTCATGTAATTAAAATGAAATTTCGTAAGGGGTAGAAATTGTAAGAGAACTACTAGTTTTGGTTGGACATTTGGATTTTAATTTATATTAATTCTATGTAACATAAATTAAATATTGTCACGTTTGTAGAAATGTAAATTTTATTTCAGTTATTTTACAAAATTTAAGTTTATATTTATTTCTAATAAATTTCATTTACTATGTCAATTATTCACATTTAATCAATAAATATCACCATAAATAATTCATTAATTTTAAATTTAAAGTTTTTTCTGAAAAAAAAAAAATTAATTAAATTATCTGAAATTCAATTTAATATTCGGTCAATTAAAATTAATTAAATTGATTTTAATTAAAATTTAGATATTTTTTCGAATTGTCTAACAAATGTCTGATAATTCACTTAATTCTAAGGAGAAAAAAAAAAACAGATTTCCAAATTTTCCTTTAACCATAGTACCTTCAGAATTTCCAATATAAAATTACATATATTTTCCAATTCTATTAATATTATTCTGATTATTGTCTGGTTGTACTAAAGTTTTCTTTATTATAATATTAAAGGTTCACAAAATCTATCCTTATCTCAATTAATCTAAACGCCTTTTTTGTAATGTTTATTTATATTCTCGTTTTTATGTATTACATAATATATATATTAGATTTATAAGGATGGGTCATATCCTCTTGGCATTATCATTATTACAACACACAAATATACTATTTTGAATGGGTGTGTGTATTTGTGTGTTTACGACAGGATAATAGCTTTAACACAATCTAATATTTTTCTACTTATTTTTATTATATATTTTTTTTTTTTTTTGTTGAATTACACTCGAAAAATAACAAAGAGTCCTTTTTATCTTTGGATGTGTAATTTAATACCTTTATAGTTAATTTTGTTGTTTATTTATATTATATATAATGTAAGAAAATATCCTCTGAATTGTTCAAGTGATTGTGTTGTAAATACAATTTTAATATGGCTAAAAAGTTTTAATTTTTTTGTAAAGAGCATTAATAAAATTTGCTCTGTAAAAATTAAATGAACCTCAACAAAAATATATTTGCTAAACCAGGGGGAGCACATTACACGTCATTTTGTCAAACAATGACTACTTTTATAATAAACTGTGGTTTTTATGAAATACAAAAAAATATTTTTGATATAATTCGGAATTTCAATAGACACCCACTGAAACTATTACTACCCAAATGTTAGAAACACCAACTAAAGCAGTAAACTAACCTGTGGACCAAATTTCATTGAAATTTATAAGCAAAATGTTGCATCATTACATGAATTACACTTTATATACACATATTAAAATGTTGCAGTTACATGTTTCGATAAAATGTTGCAGTAATATTTTTAAAGTTACCATTAAAATATTTCAGGACAAAAATTAACCATTTTGTATATACAAATTTAATTAAAATGGCGTAAGAGCTAATATTGCTCAATACTCAATACGTTTACATATATTTTATTGACCACCAATTCCGCCACAACATTTTATTCTAAATACTCGTAATATCAAATAAAAATGAAATTTTTTTGAAATAAAAACATAAAAAAAATGTTTTTCTTGTCAAATGATTTATTTATTTATTTTACCTTTTTCAGGATAAATTATTTTATCCTTGTTCCTATGGTAACACCCTTAAATATTCGAATAATTTGTGTTTTTATTTTCTATATATTATTGTGAATAATATATAAAAAAGAAAATATTATTTGGGAAAATTTTAAATCTTAAGAAAATGATATTTTTATAATAATAAGAAATAACATTTCAATTTAATAAAGACTTATGAACCGAAAACATCAAAATTTATAAGCAAAATCTGAAATAATAATAATAGAGAAGAAGCTTAGGAATGAAAATATTAAGGTCTATTAAATTTAATACGTAATTTGATAGACAATTTGTATAAAAAAAAATCTTTATGTATTACTAAAGATAATAAAGTTTTAAAATTTTTATTGTTCTACCTATTAAAATTATTAAATAATTCGTTGAAATTATTAAATTTCTTAAAATCAATAAAATTATATATTAAAAATTTAAATATTCAGCAGTTTTTTTTTAAGAAATTTTCTTTGCAACATAATAATTTCCCCCGAATAATTGAGAAATTATCTAATAAAATCGATTTTCCTTTCAACATTCTCGATATTAATCCCAAGTAAAACGATAATATTGAGTAATAAATTATTTTTATTTAGTTTGCCTATTTTATATTTTATTACAAACACTCATAAAATGTTCAATTTGCCAATATAACTTAAATATTTCCCTCTAGGATGTAATATAAAAATAAAAACTTTCCTGTTTTTGGACAAACAAAAAATCCTTGTAGTAAAATATTTCATCCCAAAAAAAAAAATGTAATTTGGTATTTCATAATAAAATAAACAAAAAACATTTTTTTTTTTGTATATATTTCAGATATCCTTATACGTTATTATTTATTTTCCTATTAATATTTTAACTTTCCACTATATGAACAAGAAAAAATCCTTTGAAAAATATATATCATTTTTGATATTGACTCATTCTACGTACAACAAAATTTTAACCCTAAAAATTTATATCTCGAAGGACTTAAAAAAATATAAAAATATAATTTTTTTTTGAATGTATGAAATTTATAGATTATTGGAAATAAAATTTTGGGAAATTTAAAAAAAAATATGGAAATTTTATAAAATATGATCAAGTTTAGTCATACAGAAATATTAATCAAATGTAAAATGTTTGATATAACAATAAAAGTGATTGCATACATCTAGGCGCTTATATAAACGTACAGTTTTTTATGAAAATATAAATTATTTTCTATACGATTTACGATTATATAAAATGCAATTATATATTTTTTTTATAATGAATTGTCGATTTTAATGGCCATAATATTTAAAAAGTTAAATTGGACTTGGTATAATGGGAATTCTATACAAAATTAAGAATTTTTGAATGTTTTAGGCCAGGGAAATGTTAATAAATAAGTTAGTAAATTTGAGATTTTCATTATTTTTAAATTTAAGTTATAAACGTTTTGAAAATCTATATTTGTAGTAAATTAATTTTTAAATTTCGTAAATTTCATAATTGACTTAAAATATTTTGTACAAATGTATACAACATTTAATTAATTAGTTAAATTAGTTGGAATGTGTGTGATTAACTGTTGTCGGATTACTAGTAAATTGATTGGATACCAATATTAGATACCATTCTGTGTACTAGGTAATTATTTCAAAAATTTAACAACCCACTTAACAATTCACTTAAGGAATCAAAGAATTTACGATATTGGAATATTTTTTATTTCTTCCAAAATATAAAATATACAATTGACAGCTATTAATGAGTTTCCATCTTCCATTACTCCATTCACCTAATATCCAATTACTATGATACCTAGTTTCCGGCAATTTACCATTTGTCCAAAGTTTTGAAGTAATCTCTTAGATTTATCCTTGTTTAATGATAACCTCGTTACCTTGTCATTTGTACTTGCTCAAACTTAAACTACTTTAGTTTACTAAAAACTCACCAATTAATTTTTACTTTTTTGCGTAATTTATTTACTCGGTATGAGTACATCGTTAAAAAAATCCTTAAACTAAGTAAAAGATATTTTTAAAATTCATTTAACTAATTAACCTAAATTTTCTCTAACATATTAAAAGTTTTAATTATTTAAATAATAAAAATAAAAATGTTCCTTAACAATCATTTTTACAATTTTTAACACTTAGTAGTAGAAACTTAATACTTAACCTTTTTTTTTTTTTAACAATTATGACTCAACATTTTATTTGAACTGATTCACAATTATATTTTTTTTTATTATTTATTCAAGTTTTATTTCCTAGTAAAAAAACAATGAATAAAAAATGCTTTCACCTTAAAAATCTAAACTATAGAATTACAGAAAAAGTCTTTATCCATCCACTCTGTAGTGCCATACCATCTAGCAAAAGCTAAATGAAACTTTAGACTTTTGTGAAATGTTAACGAACAAAAAATGATTATCGTCCGGAAAATCACAGGTAAAAAAAAATCGTAGCAGTATTTTATTTCTTTTAACACAATAAATCTTGTCATGTCAAATATGTTTTTTTTGGAAAATAAGAAAAATCGTTTTCATTGTGATAAATATTTTCATTTGAAATTTTAGTATTGTACACTTTTGTTTTTTAGTAAAGTTTCATGTGTTCACTGAGATGAATTACAAAAGATGAATTCACACTTTTAAAAGCAATTTTTGTAATTCTATTATTTTAAAGTAACAATTTAAAGTTTAAATAAATTTGTGTGGTAATTTAATATGGAAATCTAGTGAAAGAGATTCAAAAATTTAAAAGTTTATTCACCATAATTTTTTGTTGACAATTTTGTCGAGAAATATGAAATTGATTATGTATTTGAAGTATGTCCCGAATCTGATACATTAAATAATGATGGGATGAATGTCCATAAAAATTAATTACTAACAATTTTTTGTACTTCTTATTACTTTTTTCATACCGCAATTTTTTATTTCTTATTATCTTTCCAGCGAGCGTCCTAATATCATTTTTGGCAAACATTTTTAGTTACATTTGTGTGCAAGTACAAAATCTCTTAAGATTTCAGTTTGACCGACTGTTTTATTGTTAGAAGTTAGAAGGGCTAGAAATAAACACCATTCAAAGACAAAAGTTTCTAGTTGATCTTCACAGATTTTGGCCCCCGAATCCTTGGCACTTTATAAAATAATGTGCCATTTCAAAAATTGAAAGTGAAAAAGTGGTCCATTTTCCATTCAATTTTTGTGAAATAATACTTTTGTATTCATGGGTGACAATGAGCATCGAATGTTATTTACTCATATGATAGAGTAAGAAGGCCATAGAGAAATTATAGAGCCTCATTTTTGAATTTAAATATTGTAAATTAAAGTAAATTAATAATTGATTTTTAAAGGAATGGAAAAATTTGATATCCCTTCAAAATTCAAAAGCTCAAAATTACTAGAATCTTCCTTTTCAGTAATCGATTATTTATGATGCAATCCATTATGCATAATTAGTCTACATGAAGGCCTTCGAATTTTGCATTTTAATTGGAGAAACCTAAATTGCAGAGTTTGTCAAAGTAATCTGTTCTCACTGCCTTGAACAAAACACGATCAAAATTTGTGAGTAAAATTATTATATTAAATTGTTGTACATATCCGTTGAAAATCTATACTTACCAACTCAGATTTTTTGAAATTTCTGTCGACAATGTTTTGGTTTTAAATCCTTTCAGGCTAATTAACAATTTAACTGGACATTTACTTATCCATTAGAAATATATATTAATATGTAAAAATTGTGACATTGAATAAAATTTGTAAATTATATTTAAAAATATGATGAAAAAAGTTAATGATATTCAAAAATGTATCGCACATCATCATTCTAAATCCATGATAATGAAAAAATGTAATATGTGAAAATCACTGGAGCTTCGAAAATGTGTTGAACACTTTTTAATCAAATTAATTGATTATAAGAGTCTAAACTGAAAATATTATTTAAATATATATTAGAATTATAGACGCACACATAAACGAAGGCATTATTTTCATGTTTTTCTGTCAAATCCAAATAATAATCACCCCCACAACAAATACATTTATATACGAACCCTTATTTCTTCATTATACTTCCTTTTTTTATATCGTAATATTGTGTATTTTAGTAATCTCCAAAAAAAATTATATATTTTTTTGAGGCACGTAAATATAAATGGATATAAATCCCAAAGGATATTATAACATACATATGGATATATTTATAATAATGCTTTTTTTTACCAGAATTGCATAATACATATAAAAAAAAACGGATATTAAAATCACAGTTTCATTTTACCTCACTCCAAATTAAAAGCCCCAATGAATTAAACAAAAAACTCATAAATATTATTCAGTTGGGGTATAAGAACGAAGGATATAGAAAGTTTATTGGTATCAACTATTCGTATTCCTTAAATTTTTCCATACAGGATAATAGAAGGGTAAGTATATACATATATATATGTGCGTGTTAAGGATATTATCAAAATTATATAATATTATTTCATTAGATTTTGCCTTCTTTAATTCTTTTAACAATGTAGAACGTTTTGTTCTTGTTAAATGAGTTAGTCACCTTACATTTTACTTTGAGTCTTTTTTTTCCTTTTAATTTACCACATTATACGATATATCCTTTTTGAAAAAAAAAAACTCTATATATCCTTATGTATTGCGTGTAAAATTGACATAAGGAAAGAAAAAAAAACTAAAATGGAAATTAATGAAGTTCTATAAAAAGAATTTTTGTCTAAAGGTCTGAAAGACAGGAAGATAAAAATTTAATATAAAAATTTCCTTTTTTTTTTTGTTTTGTTTTGTGTCCTGGTAAAAACGATGACGATGAAGTAGGATTCATTAGGGTAAAAATTAAAATAAAATTAAATATATATTTTATTTACCCCACTTCTTTTACAGTAATTTAGCGCCAAGTTAACAAGTATTCATTGATGTAACAAAAAGAATCAATTGTTGACTATTAATTACACGTTAAATACATATTCAGTAATTTTTATAAAGAAAAATGGATTGAAATTTTCAAAGAAAGAAAGTTAAATGAAATTTTATGAAAAGTTCTTTGTTCTCAAAAAGACAAGAATTTTTATGAAAAACAATTTTCCATATCAATTCATTTAAAAAGATATTTTATTTTCAATGACAATTATATTTTCACTTGTGAATTTTGTAAAAAAAACGATTTATAATGTCGCACTTCATTTAAAATGGTAAACTTATGTGAATGGTTAAATAGAAAAATAGTCATAAATTTTAGTAAAATTTATGAAAAAAGTTTTTAAATAAAACTTTGAACAAAAATTAAATTTATATTCGAAAATGAAATGTTTGTTAAAAAAATTATTTAATTTTCGATTTAGGAAAAATGAATAAAGTTAAAAGTAATAATTTTATTTCCATTAACCTTTTGGAAGAATAGACTTTCCCCTGGGTTAATATGGAACTTTTTAATGTGGTCTAGAAGGTTGACAGTTTGAGAAATTCTAAGAAAGGATATCGATGTGATTTTATGATTTTATAGTCGATTGTAATGCATATTCTCAGTTTCATCGCTTTCACTATGATTTTGTCGTATATTAATTTTCAGTGATCTGTTTTGCAACGCAAAGCAAAGTTGAAGTAAGTCAATGTAAAGTTATTATAATTTTTTAATTCGCAATGAACATTTATTTTAAGCTTCAAATCATATTTTAGATAAACTTATGTAAATTCAAATTCAGTTTCATCCATTTCCATATGCATTTCATCCGTCTTTAAAATAATTGAAATATATTTCAATTTAAAAATAATTGGAAATATTTTCATATAGTTCAACTTTCAACTTTGCTTTCCTTTACGTAACTTTTCTTATAGTGAATTCAGTATTAGTTCCGAATATTCTATATATTATTTTGATCAAAACGTATAATTTAGCTATGTTTCACTTCCGTACAAAAGAGTTGTTTTTAATATTTTAATGTGCGACATCATTTAGTAACGATAGCAATAGAATCTGTTATTTATTGTCCGTCTTGGTTCGATTCCCACCAAATCAAGGTTCTGAATAACCTCCTATTGATTTTAAAAATATCCTAAATTTATATTTCACAATAATTCCTTTCAAGTTACATTTAAATTAAATTCACTTAAGATAAAAATAATTATCGTACACTTCACTTCTGGGTAGATTAATCATTTCCATACGAATTCCTATTAAAATCTTTATGTCCTTCAAAAAGTTAGTGTTAAAAAGATTAAAATGACATTGTTAAATTATGTAATTATAACTCACCCAAAATATTTCATTATAAAATTTTCGTTATCCTTCAAGATAATAATTTATGCTTTTAAAAAATATTTTCAAAAAATATGAAAAAATATTTTAAATAATTTTTTTTTGAATCTTGGTTTGAAGGATTTGCAGTAAATATTTTTTTTTGTAAAAATTTCATTTTTCCCACCTGAAAAACTATTACAGATAAAATTAAAAGGATAAGTATTTTTTGTCCTTAAACTCAACAACATAATGCATTTTATGAAAGACGAATATGATAAAATTTAATAATGTATATACATAAAAAAGGAAAAACTAAAGAAAATATTCTAAATTTTTTGCAGTGCTTCAAAAAAATTTATGAAAATTCTTTTATTTATATTTGCAGTCATTTAGTTTTTCGTTATATTCTTTCAGTTTTTTTTTATTATTTTTATATCCTTATAAGAGATTTTCACAATTCAAAAATATATTATAGAAGGAAGAAGAAAAAAAGGATATCTTTATTTTGCGCTTTGTTATTTTAATTTTACTATTCACGTCACGAAAATTTTCTGAAGCTGAAATTTCTGTATTATCGAAAATATTTAAATAATATATGAAAACATAAAAAACACTGTATAAAATTAACGTGCAAAATGTATAGAGAAAAAAAAGATTTGGTTTAAGAAGGAGTAAGAAAAAAATGGTTAAAAAAAAGTATTGTTTGCATACTTAAAGGCGCAAAAGGTTTTTTTTTTGTATATTCATTCCTTTACCGCGGAACATTTCTTTTTTTTTTGGTTTCTTGCAAAAAGGTAGATTTTTTTATGTTGTTAACTTTGTTAGTTTTTCATTTTTATTAATGGATGAATATACATAAAAGCAAATATCTGAGTTGCATGATAAAATAATGGCTGCATAGTTAAACTACCGTGCAATAGTTTCATATTAATGACCTTGTTTTGGGTCAATGTTTGTTATATATAGAACCTGTAGAACATGTAGAACAAAACTTCAAAAATATACAAAATATAAAATAATTGTTGGGATAGTAACCTTTCAACTGTGGAATAAATTGAATGTGATTTTTAAAATACTTTTTGATTTTAAATCTTTTAAAGCTGAAATTGTAATTGATTTTTTAATCCTCATCAATTTCTGACACAAGCTAATCAAAAAAATTTGATTATTTCTTTTAATCATAGCAAATAAGCTTAAAATTTATTTAGTTAAATTTCAATTTTAAAAAGTGTCAAATGCACAGACAGACGAAAAATTTTAATTCAAGTTATTTTTATTTAAAATGACTTAAAAATGAAAAATAATATGGAATAAATAATAATGGTGTTATTTTAATAAGAATCGTGGAACAAACGATAAAGTAAAGAAAATATTAAATTAAAAAAAAAATACGTAGAGGCTTCCATTAAATTTCCTAAATATTTAGTTTTCTATGCTTTGCTATTACAATTGACACACAAATTGTCAACACAAAATGATTAGAATTATTATTTTTATTAGCATATTTAAAAACTATAAACTTTTACTAATCACATTTTATGTAGCATTATTTCAAATTTAAGGGCAATTTATTTTAGATGCTTTTTTTAAATTAATTTCTAATCAATTTTCATATCAATTAATTATATTTAACGATTGGGACAGTAACGTTGATAGAAGTATGAGTCATGGGAACACTGTGTGTGCTAGTGTCCGGAATATATCCACACTGGCTACCTGCAGTAGTTTTGAAAAGGATAACCGGTACAACGAGTCAACACGCATAATGCAGGACTGAGTATGATTAACCGAAAAATCGACTCAGTCAGTCCTTTTCTTTGCTAATGATAAGGTGGTACAATGGATCGAAGAGTGTGAAGCATTGTTAAATTGAATTCAACGTTGATATAATTATAATTACATGAAAATAAATTAATACAACTGGAAAATTATAGATATATACTTTAAAAAAGTTTGATGATCTTTAATGTGGTGCCCATAAATCCTGTAATTCAGAATCTAGTTTCGAGTCTTAAAAAATTATCAAAACGTAGTAAACTTTCGACAGAAAACTCTTTAAAAAAGATAAATTACATCAAATTATTTTAGTTATATGTAATTATTATTATATATGCCTCCTATCAATGATATTTTTTCCTTATACGAAATATAATGTATAAAAAAAAAAAATTTGTATTCTAAAAATTTATTCATCACGTAAAATACTAAATTATTTTTCCTCCGGATAAAAGGTAAGAAAATTGCTTATAACAAAAAAAATAATGTAAATAATTTTTTTGGTTACCATATTTTTCAACAGTTTTCCTTAAACATTTCATTACACGAAAACAAAATATGGTAAGAAAAGAATATAAAATTCTTAACTTTTTTTTGTGGTTTGGTTTTATTTTTAATTTATTTAATTTTTTTAAAATTCATTTTAATAACCACGCAAACATTGTTAAAATAAATTAAAATAAATTTTGTTAAATAAATATTTTTGGGTGAATTTCATTAAACTGTGGTCAAACTAATTATACGCAGTTTTGATGAGGTTTTTTTTATTAATCCAAAAAGGAAGTAAAAACTTTTATAAATAATCGAGATAATATTTTCAATTACATGGCGAATTTTTGGCAAATTTAAATTATTGTCATGATACCATCTTTACATAAATTTCGTAATTAAATATTTATGAAAAGTTATAAAACTTATTAAAACTAATTAATTATTTTTCATTTATATGAATAATAAATTGCGGAATAAAATTCGTTAAATTTTTAATGAAATGCAGAAACATAAAAAAAAATTTGAAATGCACTGAATTGTAAATTTTTGAATTACATTATTCAATTTATTTTTATCAGAATTTTAATTTATTTAATCAATAAATTTAAATTTTATTCTTTCCGTGACATAATTTTATATATATAGAAAAATGGTCTGGAATTTTAAATTTAGCGTACATAATAAATTTTATGATTTTATAAGTCAAATAACAAAATTATGATAAACAAAAAAAAAAGGCTAATTAAAAATTGTGCAGTCTATTTACGCTGGCTGCGATATCTGCAAAGTCTCCTTTAATATTCTGAATTTTATTTCGATTGCTGTTTTTGCTGCTAAACTAAATGAATGACCGACTGACTGCAAAAACTGCGCAGCAACTTAATTCTTGAATGCACCCATAGACTGTAATAAGTTTAGTGACATAATCGTTTATGTCCTAAAATCACTGTTTTCAGTAGATAGGAATAAGCAGGGAGCTCGGACTAGTCTTGGCCAAATATTGAAATAAAATTTGCAAAAAAAATAAGATTGTTGCTTTCCTTTCATTAAATTAAATTGCATACTTCACTTTTTATGTAAATTTAAGGTTAATAGATAAAGAAAATACACAATATCGTCAAGAAAGCGTTTTTTAGGTAAAAATATTACAGCATTTACACCAAATTTTACTAAACCTTCTTGTGTTTTGACACCAAAAACATTTTGTCAAAAATAGTTAATCATTTTTTTTTATTAATTTATAATAATTTGTCTTCTTCTCAATTAGTTTTATTCCAAAATGGGAAAAAAATTGTTTATCTTACAAAAATATCATATTAATTATCATACCAAAAATCATACCAAAAATTGACTGGTGTCACTTGAAATGCACATACAAATCTTAATGGAAACAGTAGAACAATAATGAAAATAAACAATTTATTTCATTTAATTTTTTAAACACTATCTCGCCCTATTTTTATTTAACAATTATTTCTAATAAATTTCATTCCTTTACTTTTAATTAAGTATATTTCGAACATTTCCTAACCAAAATGAAAACGATTTTTCAAATGGACATACACGTAATATTTATTTATATATACCATTACGATGTGTCTAGTCGAATTCTTGTCTAGTCATCACAATTTCGTATCTCCAGTCACGTAAGCTTACTATTCATTTAAAAATATTCAATGCTCATTTTGAAATGCCATGATTATAATAAGAGGAATCTTAAACTTCCTGACCAGACAAATTTACCATAAATTTCTGCTGATCCATCAATAATTTTCAAGTCCGTTTATAATAAAAATATTTTATGAATTCTTTTTAATTATTTCTATCGACCTTTAGCTATTTAAAACTTAAATAAATAATTTATTTTATTTATTGGATGATTTAGCAATTTTCATAATCTTTAAATAGTCTTTTTTTTTTTTTGTATTATCCTTTTTACGTATTAGAACCAGCATAACAAAAACCAGAACAAAAAATTTTGATTAATGAACTAACAATTGTAAAATAAATGCTATTTTACTACTACAAAAAAAAAAAACAATATTTTCTCCTGATAAATATATAACTTTTCAAAGTATCCTTAATCCCATTTAGAAATAAAGTATAATCTGTAAAACTGTAAAGAGAAAACATTTAAAAGAAAAATTGTAAAAAATAAGAAATTGTCTTTTAAAAGCTATTGAACCAGAAACAAACTAAAAGTCAAGAAAACATGAAAGTTTTTCTTTTGTAAAATCAAAAAAAAAAATGTGTGAAAATTTTCTTAAATTTCGTTTTTCTTTTTTTTATTATAATAAAAATTTAAGAAAATTTGATTTGTCCTTTTACAAGGATTCGAAGAAAAAAAATAACAAAATAACAAAATTTTATCTATTTTGTAATACATTTTCCATTTTCTTTCTATATCCTTGCGGTGGACAAGAATTTGTTTTGTTGTGTCAGTTATATTTTTTTTTTGGTGTGTGGTTTCTGGTCGTTATTGGTTCAAGAAAACATCCAAAACAAAACAAAAAGTTACAATTGAATAGAAATGAAAAAATGAAATAATTTCTAATGTTTACTATAGAAATGTCAGTTGAATTTTCCACAATGTTTTTAATTTTTTTTTATTTTATAAAAACAGAAAATTTAAAATAAAAGAATTTTCTTTATTTTTTGTGGTAATTTTCGGTAAGACAAAATAAATGTCAGAATGTTTATTTTGTGGTTGTTTCTTTTTTTTGTAATGGAATTAAATACAAAATGTTTTTTTGGAAGATCAATTTTATTATCTAATGGTTTGTGAAAAACTTGGTTTACATTTATTGGTGGTTGATTTGGATTTAATGAATCAGGACAATTTTCAAATTCGATTTAAATGCTGCATTTAGACGAGTTAAGAAAGATTTCCTCTTTCTCTGATATTAGATTAAAATGTTTGTATTTATGACAATTTAATTGTAGTCCTAACAAATTGACGATTTACATTAAAATTTGTTGATGGTTGTTTAGGATATTCTCAGTCACGATAATAACAAACAACTACTAAAGGAAACAATTAATTTGGAGGTTAGGTTATAGTTGGGGCAAAGCCTCGCATAGACCACACTGGATCGATAGAGCAACGATGCCACATTCAAGGATAACTGACTATGTGTATTGTATTGAAAATTATCTAATAAGTAATTGCAGCACTAAACTTGAAGAATGTCCCGCTGGTGTAATTTGACACTTCTTTCAATTCGAGACTCATTTCTTGCCATGTATTAATTACTCTCGATTAGTCTAAACATAAGTGCATGCTTAGTGATTAAGCAGTGTGCAGAGGTATTGTCAATGGATTTTCAATCATTTAATGTTAGCCTATAAAAGCATGTACTCGTAAAGTATATCGTCAACTTGGGAACAAGTAAAACAAACAAGGAATTTTAGAGTTTTCAGAGCAGTGGAAGTGTTTCTGGTTTCCAAACAGTACCAGTGACTTAATAAATGCTGTGTCACTTTACAACAGTAACTCAATGTTACTGAATCGGCCATCTAATACAAAATTTTCTGTATCCCTTATATCTCTCATCTGTTTTAGCTAGCATTTCTTGGCTGAATAGACTGGATAAGAACGAATCGATAAATTCTGTCGTTAGAGCAGATTTCCGCGGAACTCAATTTCCACGGATTGAACAATATGATATTTTTGAGTGTGTGATTCCATCATGGATTTAATTGTATTTATTCATATGAATATTTTTATTTTTTTAATTATTTTAAAATATATTTTACATTTGGGTTTAAAGTCTAAATAGTTTATAAATATGCAAAAAAAAAAAACATATTTTAAATCTAAGTTTTTTTGTAATTTCAGATCCTGAGCCAGTTCTGATTCAATAATCAAAAAAATTACTTCACAGGTAATTTAAAGTTTAACATAAAATAAAGTTTTTATAATATATATGATAATTTTAATTAACAAAGCTATCCACAGAACGAATCACTACAAAAATATTACGTAATTGTCTGTAACAATTTACTATAAATCTATTTATGAAAATATCTAATAATATTAATGAAATTTTCTCAATTTTCTCACAAGCAATAATATCAATTTTAATTCAATTCCATAGTCAATTGTTATATCACATAATTCTTATATTCCAAATAATTGAACTACTTTTGAAATTTCAAATTGTCTTTGACCATAATTTCCTATTATATAATAATTCCGAACGATCAAATCACGTTTTAAATGTCAGATATTTTTGATTTGGTCAAACTAGAATACTTGAATTGAATATAAATTTTGTATCCTAATTAACTATATATGAAAATATAAACAAAATGATGATTTTATTGTAAAATACTAATTCAATTATATAACAAAATAAATCCAACAAAATAAACAATTTTAATTTACATATCCTTAAAACCCTTAAAGATGAATATTAAAAAAAAAAATTACAATATAAATTTTCATTCAACTTTATTTCTCTTAATTGAGTTACATTCAATTTTACTCAATCTACTGGTAAGGACTAAATTTTATTTCTTTTGTTTTATATAGAATATTTTTATGTCCTTAAAACATACAAAGAAATTTAAATAATTTATTATACAAGAGAAAACGATAAAATTGTTTCGTATATCTTTCAATTTATTGAAAGGACATATTGAAAAAGTCCTTTTTTTTTGTTGAGAACGTTGTATAATATAAATATTTATGCTATTTATAATTATACTATATAATAGACTAAGAGCTATCAACAAATTTAGTTTCAGCAGTTATAAAAATGAATAGGCAGATCCTTATAAATTGAATAAACAGAGAATGGAAGATCTAGTAATTTTGTTTTGTAGTTAATTGTAACCACTAACTTACAAAGGCTTCCAGAATGGAATTAATTCATTCCCGCTTATTGAATTTATATGGTTCTACCGGTTCTGACTTCTCATACTTGTTCAAATTAGTCGGAAATTTGTCAAAGCTAAGAAGTTGTCCTTAGTCGATTACTAACGGAAAGATTAACAAATAAAATAACCAAATTTGTAGTGGTTTGAATAAATTTGTTGATAAAAATTAAATTATGGAATTTTTCAGACCTCTAAAAGGAGTTTTCTAGCAAATATGGATCAGAAAACACTATCTGACCACTGATTCTATCCAAAGTAAATACGTAGCTGTCCAATTATATAATAGGATTTGAATAAATAAAACAATTTTTTTGGAATAATCATTTTTCAAAGACTATTAAAAATATTTTTTTTTCTTTGAATTTTCTTTTATGGCTTTAAATAAAATATGGAAATTATTTAATGGAAATAGTTACAATAACTTGAATATATAAAATATATATGCAAAAATTTGGCTAAATTACTTCAAGGATATTATCTAAATTATTTGAATTATTCGCACTTGTTTGTATATATGAAATTATGGTAAAAAAAAAAAAAAAAATTATCAAATCACGAGAGGTTTAAAATACTTAGGTGGTTAAATGTCATGGAAAAACTTTCCCAGATAATTTTTCTTATAAAATATGATAATTTATCATTTTTCATACTATATTATAATAAATAATTGTTTTCATCCTTTTGGGAGTATTATTTTATAGTATGATATAATTTAAGGGAAATATTTTAATAATAATTTATTAAGTTATAAATCATTCAGTAGAAAATTTCGTTTTTTTAATGTCTTGATGTTGAGAAAGATTTTAGTTTTATTTTTCTTTAACTTTTCTTAGTATAGTAATAATTAATCTAAACGGATGAGTCTTCTTTGTGAGTTTATATAATTTAAAGTCACTTTTAAAATGTCTGTTTAAATTTAAAAAAATGTTTGCTTAAATGCGCACAAAATAAATATGTGTCACTGTCTCATTCTCATGTCACTTTCTCATTCTCTGTCTCATTCTCATGACATGAAGGGTTCGAGGAGAACAATGAGTCTAATTCTGACCTAAGTGCATAAACCTTCATAGATTCAATCAATAGACTTTAGAAATACAACCGAGTAAGCTTTTCTATCACTTTTCTAGAGTACTGTAGAGCGAAACTTATGAAAATGTCCTAATTAAAATAATGAAAATCGTGGGCTCCTCATTGAAATCATTGAAATAATTATTTAAAATGTTTTTACTGTAAAAAATATTAATCATAAAAGTCTATTATAAGTGCCTATTAAGTTTTGTTAATTTACCCAATAACTTAAAAAGATTTCGATAAAATTTTCTAAAGTCTATAAGCTTCCTTAAGAATAATAATTTCGCGTTAACAAAATATTCAAAATAATTTTGATATTTGCTTATTGAACCATCCATAAATCACAAAGGTTTTTCTTATGTCTCAATAAATTTCATTTTAAATCCTATAATATTAAATGACACAAATCTGATAGTATAATCAAAAACATCCTTGATAATTATATATTCAGGATTCGCGACAGTATTTCCTTTCTACAAATTATTATGGACATCATTTTGGTTTTATGTATCCATTAATTTTGTTTATATATTTCAGTAAATTAGGTTTTTTTTTTAATGGACTGCTTTAAAGCTTCTTTACCTTTACAAAAATTTTATAATTTATGATATAAATTTTAATTTTATGTTACTGAAAAGTAATTACAAAAAATTTTTTGATATTTTATTTAACTTTAAAATATGACTTCAAATTCATAGAAAAACAAATCCCGGGAAAATCTTTTGCGATTACTTTTTAGCAAGGTGGTGTAGATAGAGACTGTAGATTTCCATATGTATATAATCTGTCGGAGCTTAATAATGTGGAGAATTATATTACCGGTATTTCAGTAAAAAAATTTTGACAAGAATAGCTTCCGGAAAATGATTTTTTCTAAGAATTGTCTGTGTTAGATTTATTTCTAAAGTTGTATGGCAAAAGTATATTTTCTATTTTCAATTAAATTCATTAAATTTATTAATAAATCACATTAGAAAATTGAAATAATTATTAAATTTCATTCGTTTTAAGAATTTTTGTACTAATGTACAAAAATATCTTAATATTTCACTGTTTGTTACCGTTTATTATCTGGAACTAGTAGGACTGCAAACTTCAAACCAACGATATTTGAAAGCTAAAATCTAATAATTAATCCTAATATGAAATAGTTTCAATATGAATAGTTTCATGTTAAAAGTTAAATATATAAAATTAAGAATGCACAAATTTAAATTTAAATAAATAATTGATTTGGGAATGGCCCTTTTCACATTTCAAAAGCGATTCGAATAGAAGTGTTAAATTGCCCGAACCAAAATTTACTTATCAATATAAACTAACATATTTTTTTAGTATTAAAATATGAATTCTGACTATAATTCTATTTTTCATCCTTTTGCATTTCTGCATAACACTTTTTCATAAAAGTATAAAATCCTCGCTTCCATAAAAAGGAAATTTCCTTTCACATCATAATAATAATATACCACAAATTCACATTTTTCTTTTTTTAACTATTATGTACAGTTTTCTATACATAAAAATTTAATTAAATATCCTTCCTGTATTATTTCTATACAAACACATGTTTATATATTATTTTCACACAAATACAATTAAAAAATATAAAATTTATTGTGTCTGTGTAAAATAATGAAATTTTCCAGTTCTTAAAAAAAAAATCAATAAATTTTCTTCTTTGTCTCTGTAGTCCTCGGAAAATGTGTTATAGTAGTAACAAATTGGTAAAAAGTGAATTTTTATACTTGGATAAGTTTTATGGTAATGTTTAATGTATTTGATTTTGAACGATATTTAAAATTCTGTAATAAGTAATAAATTTTTTACCTCAATATTTAATTTTTTTTATTTTTTGTTGAAATTTTCTTGAAAACTGTTTTATACAAGCAAAGGAAAAATTATCCTTTGATACCTTTTTAATTATGGTTAAGTTAAGTTAACATAAAATCGAAAATTAAAGGAAAAAAAACTGAATTTTTAAAATTTTCATTATGACAATAATGTTTAAAAGACTACTTTAATGAAGTTAGGGTTTAATCGGCTCTGTCGAAAGGAACCTAATAATGATTCACTAATTATAAAGAACTACTAAAAAAAACCCTTATTATAACAATTTCACGAAAATTCACGACATTGCCTCCAAGTGATGAAATTATAAAACTCTCAAGTTCTTTTAGCCTTCATCCGTCCCTTGAGGTTTATTTCGACTCAAACGAAAATGTACTCGAAAATATTTTATTAAATAATTAATTTAGACTTTAGATTAATTAAAGTGACGTTACTAAAAAAAACTTTCAGGACTACTTTCAAAGTTACTTATAATAAATAAAAGTTGTTGAAAATTTTGATAGCTATCATTTTCGGTTATCAGATATTTATAGATATTTCATCTCATTTCGAAGTTCTAATGAATTTTACCATTATCGCTCCAACAGTATCGTTTTCCATTTGACGATTTAATTCATTTTCAAAAATGGCTTCTTGCTATCGGCAGCCGCAAATAATGTTAAATTCAAAGTTAGAGTAGTAAATATAAATACGTTACTTTGTTTAATGTTATCGTATTAAGGATTCTTAAGGACACCTCACAACATAAAAATCTGATAACAATATTCTATACTCTCTTCGGAATTAGGAAAATAGAAATTTCAAAATTAGTTTCTTATTGATTATTATTATTTTTTATGTTGCATATTTCTAACATATT
The DNA here is from genome assembly GCA_963920725.1 of Rhamphomyia laevipes. Classification (NCBI taxonomy): domain Eukaryota; kingdom Metazoa; phylum Arthropoda; class Insecta; order Diptera; family Empididae; genus Rhamphomyia; species Rhamphomyia laevipes. The sequence goes on from OY987257.1 coordinate 55,409,876, forward strand.
TACTTTAATAAATAGATAAACTATAATTTAACATTGTTTTTCACAAATATTTTCATATTTTTCCCCTTACTTAATGCAATTAGTTTGATTAATTTCCAAAGACTATAAAGAAAACTTTCTGCACGTAACTATTCGTTTTTAAACTACCACAATATTGTGGTATCACTTTGTATATTATGTTTTTATCTATATAATAATTCATGTTAAACTTTATTAAACAAACACAATTTTGTATGCAAATAATGTATTTAAAATGCACCATAATAAACTAAGATAATTTTGCAAAGGAATATTTTTTGGTTTTGATAAACTAAATTAGATTATATAAAAAAAATTTGTTTTAATAATAATTTAATTAATTAAAGAAATTATCTAAAAGTAAATATTTAGGAGAAAATAAATATTAAAGCATATTTTTAGGCGAATTGTTAATGTTTATAGAATATTTATGTAACAATCCAAATTGTAATGTTAATAAATGCTTTAAATTTAACATTTGTTTTGAATTTAGATTATATTCTTTAATATATAATAAAATGGTGTCCAAAAATATTAACATTTTTTGGATATTCTATCAGTTTTACGTAACTTTTCCCCCAACAGAATGTAAAATATTTTTCACCCTCCGAGAAAACTTTAATTTTAATCAATATTGTAGAAATTTTCCATTTACACTTCACCTTAAAATATTTCTAAATTATCTTTATATATATATATATATATATATATATATATATATATATATATATATATATATATTAGTATGTTTTTGTGGTACTTTTTGGATTACAAATTAAATTTAAATGAAGGGGACTGTACGTGTCATATCCAACTAAAAGTACAATATATTTATAACTTGTAAGGACATTGTACACCAAACCGAATGGTCTAACTAATTAACCACTGTAACACATCACAGGTCTAGCATTTATTTGTTTGAACAATTTTCGAGATAAAGTCTATTTTCCCCTCGTCGAGAACATTAAATCTACCGTAGTTTCTTATAGTGGTCTATGGAAATGAAACGTGGACAATATCAAACAAATTTTAAAATTTTCTATAGAAACATTTGCCATCAAATTCCACCAGAAGAAGACAATAATTGATGGAGAATCAAATACCAAAATGAACTTTAAGAATTAGAAAGCGGACTCAATAACTTTCATGGTTTATCAAGATTAGACGGTTTCAATTGGCCGTGTCTAGGACACTGGACACTAGTAAAAAAATGTTTTGAGGGTAAGACAAAGAGCTAGTTGGCGCATAGTTTACAGAGATATTCTTTCATTTTTTTTATTATTCTGCCTGCCACAACTGAAGAACATCAAGGCTGAAAGAGGAATCCAAAGCAAGATAAATTTTCAGACTTTTCTAGAGGTGGTCGACTATTCCAATAAATTTAATTATTCTTGTCTAGAGTTCAGTGAGCTGATATACATAAATATGTACTTTTACCTGACTTTTTCAAAAAGGATAAAAAAAGAATATTTTAATGTTTAAACGAGGAGAAAATCATTCTATAAAAATTGTAAAATTCTTAAGGACACTTCAATATGTTTTCCAATTTCTCTCTATGAATAAAAAATTTAAAAACTCTTCATAAAAAATGTTAATAATTATAAAAATTTTTTACCTTTAATCACCATTGAATAATCAATGTTATAAAAATTCATCTCAAAGCAATAAAGCCAGCCAGCACCATTTGCTATATTGGTATAAATTACCATTGAAATTTTGATGTAAATATTCATTTACAATATTTTATTAAAATAATTCCCCCCGTCTAAACTCTAAATATAAATAGATTTAATTTCTAATTTTCTACGTGCTCATTTAATGCATTCGAATTTATAGAAGGATATAACAAAAAAAAAATATTTTCTTTTTTGTTTAATATCCTTTTTACTTATACAAATTCCTTCAGACATTAAATTAACAAAAACTCATAAAATTGAAAATTTATGCTAAAATTCCAACACTCTTTTATGTTATACGTTATACATAGAATAAGGAAAACATCACATAACGATATTCTATGTAGTCTTTTGGTAACATATATTTAGGATGAGTGTCATGGGTATAATAATGGTTTTTGAAGATTTTAATATCGCTTTAAACAAATAACAAATTTTTTTTCCGTTTTTTTGTTTTTAGGGTGGCAATGAATAGAATTGCTTGTGTGTGCATAAAAATGCGTTCCCCTTGGCTTAAGGATGATTATTTTATGCTTCATTTCAATCTATAAAATGATACCAAAAAAAAAGGATGGTAAATTCATTTCGTTTGTATCAAATAAATCGGGTTTGAGTTTATGTAAACATATTTTCATTTACAATTCCTTTGCACAAAATTTTCTTTATTATTTCCATTTCGAATTGTAACGAAACAAAAACCAATTTTAAATATTTTTTGTAATTTAAAAAAGGGGAAATAGTCTTAGTTATATAGTCAAGGATACTTGAATTTTTGTGTTTATTCAAGAGTCAGTCTATTTCTATAATGTCGTTATCGATTTTTCTTTAAGGTTATTTTGTTTTTTTGATTAAATATATTTTCGTATATTTAAAGTGCGTGTATCGTAATTTTTATAGAGATTTTCTATTTTATGAATTTATCCCCCTTATGAAAAATGGAGAATCGAAAAGGATATTTTAAGGGTGATTTGATTGTTTGTTGTCTGATGCACATTAAAGTTGTTGTATGATATATTAAAGGTTATATTTATAGGATATATACGTAGTTAGATATATAATTTTTCATGAAATTTGGTTGAAAATGTTTTATTGATTTAAAAGAAAATTTTTCAAATAGTTTATTTCCAAATTGAAATTTTGAGATCATATGTTTTTGGTTTGTAATATAATATAAATGAAATGTGAAATATTTACTCAAAATTTGCAAGGACATTTTAAAGACATTTCGGTAAACATTAATTTATATAAGTTTTTTCGTTCTAGATAGATCACTAGAAAGACAATTTTCGCGAATCATTTTAAATAAATTGAAATTAACTAAAAAGAATAAATTTTATAAAATTTTTCTTATATTCTTTCAATTTAAGTGTAATTTTTCTTTACTGGTCCTATATTTTTTAATCAAAATGTAATTATCCTTTTCTTGATATTTCACCTAAAGGCAAAAGTATTTCAAATGCTTTTGAAGTTGATTTTTTATTTGTTAGCCAGAATAAAAGGACACAAATTTTCAATTAAATATAATTTCTTTGAAGTGGAAAATAAATTTAATTTAATGGAAAATTTATTATTGAAAATATAACATACAAAAATGTCTGTTGCATAAGAATTGAAATAATGAGAAAATTTTTTGGTAATTTTCTTCTTATGACTTCAAAACATAAAAAATATTGTAAAATTTGAACATTTTGTGAACATAATTTATGAAGTTTTGTTTGTTAAAATAAAATCATTTAAGAAGTCTGAGATATTAACTTCTTAATATTTGCAAGACTTCAATTCGTCCTCGGTTTGAAAATAACTCTCAAATTTAGGCTGGTGCATAACAAACTAATATCTTGAGGCTGCTCATCAAAATTATAAATAATGACAAAATATTAAACAATTATCAAACAACTTAATATCTGTAATTCAGATTAAGAGTATTTAGCAAAACTTTATATACAATACTCACAAATATTCATTTGACACCAACGTTCACTGTACAGTGAAATTTAGAAAATCCTTTATAGTTAAACTGCATAATTATGGAACCAATATTATCACCTAATGTGATCACTTTGAATTATAATTTTAACGAGTTTAAGAGGAATATGAACCATTCCCTGTTCCTTAATCTATTTTTTTTCCAATCCTAAAATTACATATTTGAGTGTGCTTAATTTCATACTCAAATAATGTTTGCAATTAGCCCAATTTTAATTCTAATCCTAATTTTCATTTTAGCAGCCACAATATTTAATTATGTTAATATCAAAGAACAAGCAAATTAAAATTATTCTATTTAATAATATTCCAAAATTCAAAAACTTTCAGCTATAAAATTATATGGCAATAATATCGTAATAATGAAATTTCATAAAAAGAAAATTTCAACTTAATAAATTTATATTTATAACACGCTATAAAATCATATAAAACTCATAAAAATATAATCAGAGACTTTTATGCAAAACTATGTAATTACAGAAACTAATAAAACGCTGTGATATTTAGGTTTTTTCATGAGGAAAACATAAATGAGAAATATATTTTAACTATATATAAAAAAAGTTTTATTGCATTTAAAATGCTCTGTGAAAATGAAAGATTTCAAAAAATTCTTAAAATATTAATTTTCGTTCTGTAAAATTCTTTACTTTCAATTCGTTTTTGTTAGTATATTATAGTACAGAAAAAAAGAAGAATAAAATTTTTATTATTCCTGTAACTGCGGCAAATAAAAACCGCAAACATAAGAAAATCCTTTTATTTATTACATTTTCTTTTAGTTTTTTTTTTTTTTGGTTTGTGTCTCTGGGCATTTTCTTTCCCAAAATAAATAAAAAAAAACAATATTTTTGTGAATTTTATGAAAACCAAACAGAATTCCAAATCGGGTAAAATAGAAAATATTTTTAAGTTTTAACTTTTGTTTTTGATAGTAGAGAGCAGGACAATCCAGAAGTCAAAAAGAACTTACGTAGGAACATAAAAAAAAATTATAAATCATTTATTAAAAATAAAAAAAAAAAATATTTATTATATATTTTTTAAAAATTATAAAACTATGTAATTGAATATAATAATTGCATATTTTTCGGCATTATGTAGAAACATTTTGCATATTTATAGCCCGGAATATTTCGATGTCCCCGGTCCATACTATTCTAACTCAAAATTACATAAATACTAGTTGAAAGATCATGGAAATTTTGTATTTATTAGAGAGATAATTTATTTCTGCATCATTTTAAATCTAAATATTACATATTAATTAAGAAATTAATTAGTTACAATTAAAAAACTAAGTTAAAATAAATAAATTTAGTTAAATTAGTATTGTACATATTTCAAATTTAAATCTTTGTATTATAACTTCCTAAATTTAGTTAACTACTCTAACCTACGTTTTGAAAATTAAGTTTTAAAGAGATTGATGTATTGCAACTCAACTGACGATAATATCCTATTAAATATTAAGATAGAATTGATATATTTGAGTTAGAATACTTACACATAAAATCAAAAAATACGTAAATGTTGTATCTTTAGAAATTATTAAGTAAAGATATTTGGAATCAAAGATATTTGGAAGAGTTACCAATTTTTTCCTATAATTCTGGGAGTTTCAAAAATTTGCCGAAAAGTCCACACTAAAAAACACTTCAGCTCCCAAGTATTCAACTTTACTTGGAATAGTATGGTCCGGGGACTTCGATTTGTGCATCATACTTTTATGAATATGAATTTTCAATTTTTTATTCACAATTTTCTTTAAAAATTGAAATTATTAAAAAAAACTCTTGGAAAAATTCCCACAAAACTATCCGAACTTAAGTACATTTAGTACCACTACGTATTCACAGTTAATGTATAGCTCGTTTAGAACCACAGCATATAAATGTAAATTTTTTTAGTATCAATGTATGATTATGATTAATAATAAATTTTAATGTAGGACTACATATATTTCAAATATCATCAATATAAATGTTGGCTCAAATCACCCTTAAAATATCCTATAAATTTGTGAAACGATTTAATAGAATAGATTTGTCGTTACTACACGTTACCAGTAATTATTATTGTATTGAAAATTTATTCAGAATTAACGAAATTAAAAACCAAAATTATTTATAAATTGATTTTTATACGATTTCCATTGCAATCATAAGTTAAAAATATATTTTTAATTCAGAATTGCAAAACGTCACTCAAAACGTAACGCTAAAACAAAATAACGAAATAAAAATATTCATCCTGTGGTATCAGTGCTCTAATTTTAATAGTAAATGTCAAACTTACTAATTCAAAAAAATACTTTTGTTTTGAATATTTTCGGGAAAATTGTAGTGAAAGAAGCAACATTACGAATTGAATTAGATTACGTATAGGATTTTGAAGATACATACAAAATCTAGGTTTATTACTAACGTTATAACGTAATTTACAACCTTTAAAATTCGGAAGGTACAAAATTATGTTTTCTATGTTTTTCTTAATAAAAATTTTATTTGCATTCTGAATACAAAGGATTTTTTTGTATTAAATTGAACATTGTGTAAAAGTAATTAGTGAAATTAAACAGATCCTTTTACCCAGGAATAAAACACACACAAAATCCTTTTGTCATCATGAAAGATAATAAAAGAAATTTAATTATCGTATTATTTGTTTGGGATTTAGTAGTATTAGTAGTATCTCTACATATATATAAAACTACTATATATGTAAAATTATGCTTTCAAGGTCTTGTGGAGGAAATTCATGACATATCAAGCAGAGATGAAAACCAAAATAATGGTTCAGTTTTAATTCAATGATAAATTTCATTTAGATTTTACGTTTTGATTATGATTCAAAAACGTATTTCTTAAATTTAATTATGGTTCAGTTCTTCTTCAAGAACTTTTTTTTATTTATGATTTTTTGTTGGGTTTCGGTTTACATAATTAACTTTGTTTTTTAAATCAATTAAAAACTTTTAAATAATAACTTATTAGTAACTGATTTAACTAGCTTACACTACAACATAATTGATTTAGCATTAAACTGAGAACTTCAATAAAAGAATAGCGTCTATAATATAATTTAATCTAAAAAACTAGAACATGAACCGAATAATAAGCAATACATTGATTTATGCGGTTCAGTTAGCATCTTTTTATTGGAAATAGTTTAGAAAATGGTTTGGTTCGCCTAATTAATTTTAAAAATTGTTTGGTTTTGGAATTCGCCAAAAAATATGAAATGTTCCTTAGTTTTTGGTTCGATTCAAGAAACAGTTTGCATCTCTGATATTAATGCAATTTTTCAAAATTATAAATGGAAAATACTAATTGCCTATTTCCAGGGGGGTGGTTTTTTTTATTAAATACTTCTTTTTGTTTAAATTTATTCAATTGTATATTTATAAAAAGAAATTTTTATTTTTTTTGTAAATAATTAATTTGTTATAAATAAAATATTTGAATTTTATTATTAAATTAATGTAATTTTTTATTTTATTTTATGTTTTTATTCCCATTAATTTTCAAGCTCTTATATATAAATAAAATCTCAATTAAATCATTGAATTATTTATTTTATTATTTCGTTAAATCCTTTTCTGTTGGCGGACATAAATTATTATATAATATAATTTTAATTCCCTATATAATTATGAAAATAAAAATATTGTATAGTAATAAAGTTTTCAAAAAAAAAAAAATGTTTCTGATGTTGCTTTTTCTGTTCCTGATTACCTTCAATTAAATAATTAATTATCCTGGATATCAGTGATTTCCCAGTACAATATAATCATATATAATACTAAACATGACTATAATTTTTAATGGCTTTTAAGTAGTTTTTGTATTCACAGAACTTTGGGATTTTATTTATATGTATAAAAATATATAATATCAGAATTTAATTTAAAAAAAAATCATTTGGGGAATTTTAATTAAATTAATTTTATATGAAATTACCATAAATATTATGATAGATTAAAATAAGATATATAAAGTTATATTTAAAGAATTTATTGAAATTTTAAATTGGATTCAATCAAAATTTGTGACATTTCCCATAATTATTGTCCTAATGGACGGATTGAGATATAATTATCTAAATTTGGCCTTAAAGTTTTGAAATGAAATATTGCCATCATCATAAAAGTGAAATTGTTTTAGAGTAAATACAAAACTGCATTTTGTAATGCATTAATCATAAACACAACAAATTTAAAGCGATCGTCATAGTTGCGTAATATATCGAATCTCTATATTAACAATCGCAGAACTTATAATGGTATATTAAGGGTTCATTAGGAGCGAATTACTCCATTTCGTGTTATTGAAAAAACTCCATTCCAACAACGAAATTATTCCCTGCAACAACGAAATAACACATCTACTATTCAATAACTAAATGATACCGAGTTATTAAATTATATCTTTATTTCAGTAACATCTTGAAAATGTAGAATGACTAGCTTCAGGAAGCTGAAGAAACTCGTGACGGAGTAACTTGGGATTCATTAATTCCTTTCCAAAATACATAATTTAATTATATTAAATTCTAATTTTGACAAAAGCATGAATCTTTTTAAATAGCCTCAATAGCTGGATTTGTTAACTCAATAATTATTGAGGCAGCACTCATTTAATAACTTTCGTTAAATATACTCCACTCAATTTCGAATATATTCTGAAAAAAAATGAGTGGAATGTATAATAATTATTTCCGAAATGGAATGAATACACCTAAAACTAGAGTAAACACTAGCACAACACTTTTTACACCACCCATTATGTTTTTTCGAGAATACAGATTTTTGCAAAACAATTTTTGAAATAAATATTTTTGTAATTAAATATTGATTGGATAAAATGTATACAATTTTAAAATAATAATAATAAATTTAAATTTTAGTGACAAATAGCATCGTGTAAAACATTAAAATAAACACAATTTCTACTTTTACAATTGAACACTCAAATTATAATTCAAAAATTAGCATATAAAATAAAGTTATGTTTTCATATTTTTGATTTGTTTCACCAAAAAAAAAAACACTAAATCCAATTTTTTATATGTGGTTACAGATTGGGCTTTCATACACAATCTAAAGTCATACAGGATTGGCCAAAATTCACTCATGTGTGTAAAAATTGAATAACTTTTCTGTTTCTTAATTAATATTTTAATTTTGTTTATTAATATAAATTGAACTTTCATTTCATTATTTTTATAGAGAACCACCAAAAACTTTTGATTTTTAAGGTCCTGTTTTTAATAATGTAAATATGTAAGAAGTCATACCTACCACTATTTTCCGTATGGATTATTGGGTTCTTAAAGAGGCCTTTAGCATAACAGCACCCAAGGTGTGTGGATTCGATATTAGAATTTAGCGGCTCTATAGTACGGTGCTTGCAATACATGCTTTTGGCCTACCCTGTATTTACAATTTGTTATCCATTTTTTTTATAGAAATGATTTGGTATAGAGAAATTGCAAGTAATTTTATTTTCATTAGATTGACGTATGTAAATCAATTTCCTGTTGATATACCAATATAAAAAAAAATTGCATATCTTTTTTTTTGTTACATTGAAATCCAATTAAAATGCAAATTCACTTTTTACAACAACATTTTTGTCAACAAACAAATTTTTAGCAATTATAAATTTTTCATTTATCTTGATGCAGAATAAAAATTGAATTATTGAATTCAGTGTTACATAAATTAAATTCACCCCAGAAAATTTAAATTTCAATGAGCTTTTGCCACTTTTTTCAAGAATATTTTTTTAACATTTCAGATAACTTTGGTTAAAAAATTACAAAAAATAAAATTAGACAATAATCCAATCTAATTAAAATTAGTTTTTTTCCATAGCTATGGAAATGAAATAGTTTTCGTAGAAGGAATGAAGCTATTGAATTAATTTAGCTTCATACATTATGTGCATAACTTTCAGGATTATTTTATTACAAAAATTTTCCCTGCTTTTGCATCTGACATACAAGGCTCAGTAAAAATTTTCTTAGTATAAGGGTCGGTCCATTAAAATTGAGTTTTTATTATTGTTTACATAGGACGGAGAAGAGTTAGATAAAGGAAAATCATATAAAGTTTTCTATTCCCATTATAAGTTTAAAAGTAACAATTATTTTGGTATTATGAGAAATTAAAACAGTACAGAATATTTTCATGGTAATTAATATTCACTATGTAATTTTATGTAGAATTTCTAAAATTGGTGAAGAAGATTCATTTCTATATTCTGACACTAATAAAAAAGTCGACATTCTGTAAAAGATGACCCAAGATAAACACCTCCAAGAACAGTTGTATTTCTAGACACGATAGTTGCTGTAAATACTATGATAGAAGCAGACCCATCTTACAATACGATCTGAAGAAACAAAATATTGCATATTAATCGAACTTCCACTGTAATCAGCTGACATTGAAAACGAAACTTTCGCGATCATCGCTTTTCATCAGATGTTGCAAATCATGTACTTTCTTTTAGGACAGAAAACAATCGTCGTAAATTTTTTAGAGTTGTTGAAAGTAATAAGAAAGAAATGCATTATACTTTAAATATAAATTAAATTTTATAGCGTTTTGTTATCTCCTTTTTTGTAATTCTTTTCCATTAAATTTTAATTATCCATTTTTTCCAAAGCATTTAAAAATTATTATTTTTCATTCTAAATTAAACTATAAACATTTCAAATTACATATACAAAATGCCTGCAATGTGTAAAATTATTTAATTTCCCAGGATAAAAATATATAATGTGTGGATACATTGTAAAGTTTTCTTGTATTATTATATTTCTTGTTGTATACATCCTTTTTTTTGCTGGCAACAATATAAAAAATGAACATAAATACAATCATTATAATCCACTATAAAATGCAGTTTAGAAGGCACTATAATGTAACAAGTATAATAAAATATGAAGCTATTTGTATCGTGGTAATTGGTGTTGTCGTTGTAAATATTTTTTTATTTTTAAATTGCTAAATGTTTTATAAAATATTTTAAAAACATTATATAAAAATGCAATTTAGAATAGAATTAAATTGATGTGATTTGGATTAGAGTTTTGTTATTAAAAAGATTTTGGATATAAAAATGAATAATTTTAATATGTTGAGTTATTAGGGATAGAGAAGAACTAAATTCATTAAATGATTAATGTTGATGAATTTAAGATTAAAGTTTTTCTGTAAAGGGCGCTAAAACTAATTTCGATAATCACATCAGATATACATCTAGGGTTTCCAGCAGCTCATGTTCGATTGAAATAATGGTAAACTCATAAATTCGTTGCTGTTACTGCTGATAGATTATTAGAGAATGATCCCATTACTTGCAACGAAAACTGGTTAAAACAGAATTCTTAAAGAAATTGATAAAATTGGCACAACTGTCTGCAAATTATTCGAATAAATCTTTTACTATCACTCCTTATAAACTGGTGCTATCGGCCTCACATTTGTTGCAGTGTAAATGATAATATCAACTTTGTGCTCCACTTTAGATTACCCGACACTTTTAGGAATACTAATACGAAACGAATAATATTTGATATATAAAAAGGAGAGAAGTAAAATTGATTTTGAAAGATGAATTACTGGTAATTTCATATTACGACCCAAATAATTAAATTAATATATCGAAACTTTTAATATGATTTTCTTCAATTATTTACTTGTCTGAATAGTATCGGAATCTTTTTTTTAATTTACCTTTAATTGATTTATTTTACCAACTTTATTAAAACTATATCGAATAATTTAGTTAAATTAAACCTTTATTAATTCGATTATAATTATATTATGTTTAGATAACTTGTACTTTTAATTTCATCCTTTTTGTTATACATAACCTAAAATTTTATTTGTACAAAATAAAATATCAAATCACAAAAAAATAAAGTCCTTTATGAATTCGTTCTGTAGAGTCTTCTGTATAATGAAAGTTTTAATAATTGTTTTGGCAAAAAGAGTAAAATTTCTTGTTGGTGTGTATATGATTTGAAATTTTCCTTTTTTTGGAAATTTTACCAATCAGGATTTTTATAATATATACAAAAAATAAAAGGAAACATTTTACACAATTTTTTTTTTCAAATAAAATTTCAACCTTTAAAAAAAGCTGATGGTTAAAAGTTTTTGTAATAAAATCCTTGTCTATGGGGAATAGTATAGTCAAAAAGTTTTATATTAAATATAGTAAATAAAAAAATAATAAAAGAAAGGACAAAAATGAAAATGAAGAATTTTCCATTAGTTGAAATGGGCAAAAATTATAAGGTAAATTTTTGACTAAAATTTTTAGGGACCTAAGGGTAATCAGGGTAAGAAATTATGAAAAAGCACTTTTATTATGTCTTGTATATATCAGTTGAACTTTACATATAATTTTTTTATATTATATACATTTAACATGAATCCTTTTTATTATATACATATAGAGATGTATATAATAATTTGTAGACTAGAAAAAGCGTATACTCGTACAAGTTGAATTTGTCAGTTTGTCTGTTATGCTTTTATGTTTCATTCTTTTTGTTTTGTAAGGATATAAAAAGTTGATTTTTTATCATATTCCTTTTCGAAGTTAGTTAGTAATAATTATGTACAAGGAAATGTTATTATTTCTATTTATTATCCTTTTATATTTCAGCTTCAATAACAATTAGAAATTATTAGATATGGTATTTTAATTAAGAATTTTATTATATATTTTATAATATTGTTCCATTGACATATTTTTTTGGTTTAATAATGATATTTTTTGGTAAATTCATTTTTGTACAAAAAATTTGATACGTTTTTTTAATAAGAACATTAAAGATATTTAAATAATTCTGAAAAAAAAAAATGTAATTTAAAATTTACTAAAATGTATATAATATATCATAATTTTAGAAAAAGCTGCTCTAGTGACAGTTGCTATTATATAAGAACCAACTTGTCGTAACCATTTATTCGCTAGCGCCTCGCATTCATATATTATGTATTCTACTGGATTTAATGACTTCTTTTTTAATATTTTCTATGTATTAACTTCTTCCAAGGACTCATACCTACCCGCCTGCACCAATAATTTTGTTGTAATCGCTTAGTTTCATTCTCCTGAAGCGAATTGTTGTGATACTTTTCAAAATAAGATCAAAACAATAATGGTTCTACAGAAATTTAGAAATTACTGAACAAACTGTTCAAAAAATTTAAATATTAATTAATTTTCTTCAATAAAATGTTAAGTTTTTCATAGTTTCATCAAAAAATTAGTTATCTTGTATGATAATATCATATTTTATCATTACCGTTTGTACGAGCATGAATTCTTCCAGATATTTTTTACTTTATATCTAGAAATAAAATAATGCAGAACGAATTTAACAAATTAACATATTTGAAATCTTTCTGACGTTAGTTTCCATACAAAATTTGCTGTTTACTTAAAAAAAATGTTTAAATACCAATTTTCACCATTTCTACCTTTAAATTTATGATTTGGTTTTGTCATTATGCACTCGACTCATAGGAAGTAAAATTTCTCGGAATTACTGAAATTTCTTAAAACGATTTAAATATTATTAAATTGGATACCAAAAAAATTCAAAGATATTAGTTAAAAGTGTCTTTATATCCAGATTATTTAATAATTGGAGCAATATAAAAATTTCTTGGTACGTTAAAATAAACTGTAAAAAGATTGATATTTCTTTAAAATTCTCTTTACCAGAAATTCCTTTTAAAATTCAAGTGGCTATTACGATATTTACTCTTATAAAATAATCACTAAATTATTTTTAAACGAAATTATTTCAAACCAGTTTCTAGTTAATAGCACGAAATATCTTCTTTTTTTTTGGTGAGTTATTTAACTGCATGCTATTACAAAAATTCACTGTATATTGAAGGGTCAATAATACCTAAAAACTTGTTTAAAAGTTCAATTACACTTATTGCATTCCATTCTATTTTAGACTTGAATAGGATACGTTACGTTTTTGTCTGTTTCTTTTCTTTTTTTTTGCAGATAATACCAGATAAATTCTATAAATTCACCTGAATCTAAAGGTTATATATGGAAATATTATCATTGAATATCCGCAATGTAATAAATTAAACCGGTTAGTCTGGGTTAGAATTTAAATTTTAGCTCGAATTATTTTTATATGTAAAAAGAACTTAAGTACTGAGAAAATTGTATCTTGAAAAATGTATGTTGGGAAATATCAATTTATTTATTTTTGTTGTATAGTACCAACAATAAAGAAAATTTGTATTAATTTCAAAAAAATAAATTTTATTACTTAAGTTGAATTACAAATAATGTAAGAAATTTATTGGATTTAATTTTGTTAATAATTTAGTGATTATAATTTAGTGACAAATTTTAAATTTTAATGGCAATATAAATTGGTTTACTAATAGTAGGTGTACTATAAGAATATGGACAAAAGCATTTGCCAATTTCATAAATCCGTCCAATATTTTGGAAGATATCCAGGGGGCCATCATTTTATAGATTACATATAAAAATTTACAATTCAGATTTAGATTGACTATTATAAATTTGATATTTCTTTAATTTTAGTTAGTTTTGTTTTGAAATATATTCAGAAAAATTTAATTAACTTGGTTGTTAAAAGAAAATTATTAAATTTTGTTATCGGTTATTGATTATACTAAAATTATATAGATTACCAAAAAATGTTTCTTGATGGTCATTAAAATAATATTTAAATTATTTTTGTTAACATTAAAATAATGGAACTAATAAAATGTTGATTTCCGAAACGCGTCCGAAATAATGAAAGAGAAAATCAATTTTATGTTATTCCAGAATGACGGATTCCTGTATAATTATATGAATTATAGGTCAATCGTTTTTTATGGGTATTGCAGTCGGGAACATTGATTTTGATAGTTAAGTATAAAGGTTTATAGGGTTATTTTTTCACTTATAATTACGACATTATAATAACTTGAACTTGGATACACTGTTTTAATCTTTTCGAGTCTGAAATCACATTTTTACGTGATTCTGCTTTTCCTGAAACATTAGATAACGTTATGCAATTCCCTCTTGAAATGGTTATATTAAAACTCTAGAACTTATTTATAAAAAAATACAATTTGCTGCAAGACTTTTAAGTGGCCAATATTTTAAATTTAATGTAGCCATTAATTTCGTTTCCAATTAAATTGTGGGTGTTTAAAAATGACTTTTAATATGACCTAAATTTGGAGACTTTATTAAGTTTTGTGCCAAAACTTTTATATGATATTCAAATAAATAATTATAATTAAAATAATTTTCTTTTGAATAATAATTTTTTTCTACATTTATCCAATTTATACTAAATTTATTTAACTAATTTCATATTTATTTTTCTTTTCAGATATCATCGCAATCAAAACCTGAATTTGAACATATCATTTATCAATATTTTTCCAGATACATAATCAATTCATCAAAAACAAAATCAAAAATTCATTTTCATAAAATAATTTGAATTTTCCACCCCAGAAACTATAAAATTTAATGAGACATTACAAAAATTTTAATAATCATTTATAAGAAATTAATTATAGAAAATGATCATTCAAAATGACATAAAAAAAATTATTAATTATTGTAAAAAAATATATAAATTTTATTTAAAATTATCATAGTTTTAAATAATTATTTATATTTAAAATAACAAAATATAATTTTATATATACATACATCATTAAAATTTATATTAAAGGATAATAAAAGTTATGTCAATAACTGGATCACTAATTGGTTATCAAAATAATAACGAATTTAATAATAAAAAAATTCAATCTTCTGTAACAATGCTGAATACATCGGTTAGTTCAATGGGTAAACCATGTCCTAGTTTAAATTCTAGTATTAGTAATTCAGTAATAACAACAGCTAGTAGTAATAATCATCAACATAATCAGCAGCAGCAACAACAACAACAGCATTTACATAGTAATCATAATCATAATCATCATCATAATCAACAGCAATTACAAAATCAACATAATATTAATAATAATACAAAATATCAAAATTCAAAACGTAAAAATTATAAAAATCAATTTAATCATCAACAGAATCAATATAATGAACAGAGCCATCTACATTTAAATTCATTATGGTCAATATGGTATGGTGTACTATTGACATTATTTCAAGGATATTTAGCTATACATGGTGCATACAGATTTTTAGGTAAGTACACATTAGGAAATATATAACTTATCTTTAGATTTGTAGTTACGACTCCAAAATAATCGAATTTATTCGACAAACTTGTTAAACTACTGCACTAAAAATTATAATCATTATAAACGAGTCCTAGTAAAAGAATCAATTTTAATATCATTTAATATTGTTTACGATATTTTTCTTTATAAAATTATTAAAGTATCGAATATTTATTACCGTCAAGTACTTAATATATTTTGTATACAAATTATCAGAATTATGATACACCAACGAAAAGTATCGATTCAAAATTATCGTTTATTGATAATTTTTGAAAGTCGAAGTGTTTTTACGTATTTTTTTCTTTTTAATTCCGCTTGGTCGCATAGGGCCATAATTATAGATGTTAATATTGCAATTTAATCACAATTACATAATGAAAATTGTTATACTGGTACTTATTTAAAGCTTAATCAACTAAGAGCACCATCGATGCTTCGCTCGGAAATTAAATCCGGCACTTCACACAATAGCACACTAACACTTCGCTACCGCCATCCATGGTTTATCATCGCATATTTTGATAAAAATGACAAATTAATTGAAGTATTGAAATCGATAATTTTGAAATTTGTAAAGATTATGGTTAAATCAAAACTATCGACGATATTACATGTACATAATTTGATTCAAATTTTTGGTTAATTTTGAAATATTTTGATTTTAATAATTGCATATCTTTAGGCGTAACTTTATTTACAAACCAAAAATTGTACTATTATTTTTGTATTCAGTTTATTATTAGTTTTTACTAAAATGATTGATAATATATAATAAAATTTAATTTTTTTTTTCATAATTTTATTTCAGGATGTTCACTAATTCAATGGAAAATTGAACCTGTTGCTGAATTAAATTTACAAATTGTTTTATGTGGCGTTGTATTTATTTTATTGCCTTTATTTTTTGCATCAGCTGTTTTTAAAGTGAGTATAATAATTTGATTTATGACAAAAAATTATATAATATTTCTTCATTTCTATGATTATATTGTTTCCAAACATATTTTATATTGTTATTTGTTCGATTTAACATGAAACTTTATATGTTTCTTTAATTTTATCAAATTTTTAATAATTGTTCATATTGTTTACAAGCATCTGTCGAATATTTAACGTTATTCAAAATTCTTCCTTTATCATTAATTTAATAATTTTACAAAACCTTATTTTGGTTAAATAAATAAACACAAAACTAACCAGTATTAATTTGAAAATTTATTCAATCAATTATAAATTTTTTAACTAAAATCACTAACTAAATATATTTATTTGATATTCAGTTAACCATAATTTCTAATTTAAATTCTTCCCTGATGAACAAACTCAAAACCATAAAAAAAATAAAAAACTTTTCAATTAATTTCATTTCATTAAATATTAAATAAAATGAACATTTTGAACGTGTTAATATGGTTTTGTAAATATTTGTCAAAGAAACTCATTATTATCTATATTGGTTTTCCACCTAATGCTCGTTTTGTTGTTGCTTTTGAATCTTCGCCCCCCAAAATCATAAGTAAACTTTTCCATTAAGGGAAAGTTAGATTTAATTTGTACCCAAAAACAGATAAAAAAAAGTATACAAATTTAAAAACATTTTGCTTCAATAATCACGTTATTCAAATTTTCCTTTTACGAATAGTATGAAATACTATGAAGTCTGGTGATGGGTTGAATGGTCAAAAAAAAAAGTTCGCTCAAAATTTTTTTCTAGGCGTTTCCGAGGTCGGGGAGTCCGAAAATGCAAAAAAAAAAAAGTGTCCGGGGGACGCGTACGCGTACGCGTACGCGTACGCGTACGCGTACGCGTACGCTTTTTATGTGCGCAGCAACATCTCCTAGAACCGCTTGTCCGATTTTAATGAAATTTGGCACACAGGCTCTAACATACCTCGCGCAGGTGCCGGTACAAGATGAGATCGATCCTTTCAGTGGGACCATGTTAGATTTCCCCATTTATGTGGCAACCTACGTGTTTTTGTTCTACGGGAAAATGTAAAAAAAAATTTCATGTCTCAGATTTGGATGAAATTTAAAACATAGGTTGGTATCATGATTGTCCACAAGCCTACCAAGATACAGGTCTGTAACTTCAGGGGGTCCCTGGTAAAATTTCCGATTAAAATTTCGTATACTCTAGAGCATATAGTAATTTTTATCTAATTAGCATAAATTTTGGTACATATGATAGTTTCCGTATGTACTTGGTGTCTGTAAAATTTGAAGTCAATACTTCAGTGGGTCCATGTAAAAATCCGTAATTACTTTTCATAAGTTCAACTATCTATATCTACCGTACCTTTCACCCAATTTCAATGATATTGAACACACAGTTTCATTTAGTTATCTATTTGATACTCCACAAATTTGTAGTTGGTAGGTACAGTACGTTCATGGGAAACTAATATATGAGCAACTTAGTTTCCGAAGAATATTTTCTTTATGCTCTACAGCTTGTAATTATTATCCGATTTCAATGAAATTTGGTACACAGGTTGAGTTCATGATTCTACATTGGTTGACCAAATTACAGGTTAGTAGGATTAGGGGGTCCATGTTAAATTTCCGATTTAATTTTTTTTTTTTTTTTTTTCGTATGTTCTACAGCATATAGTAATTGTTAACCGATTTTAAAGATATTTTATATATAGGCTAATTTTGGGATCTAGTTGGCTCTCCTGAAATTTGGGGACCTTCAGGGGGTTCCTAGAAAACAGTTTTAGTTTCCGAATTTTATATAATTACGTGTTTTATAGCATGTAATTATTATCTGATTTTAATGAAATTTGGTACAAAGGTAGACCTTCTGATTATGCATGTGTTGGCCATGTTAGAAGTTAATACCTTCAGGGGGTCCATGCTAAAATTTCCGATTAATATTTCATATGTTCTAGAACATATGGTAAATATTATTCAATTTCAATGAAATTTTGTACACAGGTTGGATTCGTGATTACGCATGTGTAGACTAAGGTAGAAGTTAGTAGCTTGAGGGGGTCCATGCTAAAATTTCCGATTAATATTTCATATGTTCTAGAACATATGGTAAATATTATTCAATTTCAATGAAATTTTGTACACAGGTTGGATTCGTGATAACGCATGTGTAGACTAAGGTAGAAGTTAGTAGCCTGAGGGGGTCCATGCTAAAATTTCCGATTAATATTTCATATGTTCTAGAACATATGGTAAATATTATTCAATTTCAATGAAATTTTGTACACAGGTTGGATTCGTGATTACGCATGTGTAGACTAAGGTAGAAGTTAGTAGCCTGAGGGGGTCCATGCTTAAATTTCCGATTAATATTTCATATGTTCTATAACATATGGTAAATATTATTCAATTTCAATGAAATTTTGTACACAGGTTGGATTCGTGATTACGCATGTGTAGACTAAGGTAGAAGTTAATAGCCTGAGGGGGTCCATGCTAAAATTTCCGATTAATATTTCATATGTTCTAGAACATATGGTAAATATTATTCAATTTCAATGAAATTTTGTACACAGGTTGG
The DNA here is from genome assembly GCA_963920725.1 of Rhamphomyia laevipes. NCBI lineage: Eukaryota > Metazoa > Arthropoda > Insecta > Diptera > Empididae > Rhamphomyia > Rhamphomyia laevipes. The sequence goes on from OY987257.1 coordinate 55,429,362, forward strand.
ATTCGTGATTACGCATATTTATACTTATTATAGTTATTTTAATAATATTATTTATTATTAAAAAAATAAAAATATAAAATTAAATCAATAAATAATAAAGATTAGCAATTTTTGAAGAAACCACTGTTTGTTACAAAGATAATGTTAATTACAAAAAACTTTTGGACATAAATCGCTGTTAAACAACATACTATGAGTTATCTGCTCCCCCTAGTTAGCAGCTTTTTTTTTTCTGTCTGATGAACAAACACGCAAAAAAATATTATATTTACACAATTCTCAAAATTACATCAATAAAAAGGATATTTAACTCTCGTACAAATACATATATACACACAGTACAGTAATAACAAACTTCCGTCCTCCAGAATTTTTTATCAATATTATTAGAAAGTCCCCCCCCCATTATATCCTATTTGTATCTGACATCGTTATTACAGTAGATAAAATGTCTTTGTTGTGTCAATATTATCAGAGTCGTAGATATAAATGTATATTAAGTAAAAAATTTGTATTTAGGCTATTGAAATTTAAAGCAGAGTGAGCATGAAAAGTTACTTTTGTTTAGCTAGGTGATAAGGGGGAATCTAAAACCATGGATTTTTTTTTGCCACAGTCCGGCACTCGATAGATGACTAATCCTTTCTGAAATAGGTCCCGAATTTTAGCACTATAAAACTCCTCAAGTTTGCTGAAATTAAAAAAACCTAACTTTGAAAGCCCCCTTAACGTAGTCAGAGTTAGTTATCAATAAAAGTAAAAGTGGAACCAATATGAACACAGTTGGGTCTATTTGAGGTTTTTCCAACACTAGATTTAGATATATTAGCCATGTTTCTAATGATATCTCTCTCATATTGTTTGGTTGTTTCGGTGGGACTATACATATAAGTTAATTTTGATCTGAATGAATTATTCATTATTCGTAGACCAATGAATGAATTATGTTTGAATTATAGTTCACTAGAAACTTTAAAACTATTCATATTAAATTTAATAAATTTTCTATGAAATACAACCCCGAAACTGATGAATAAACTTTATGGCTTCAAAAATATGTAAATATAAATTTCCAATTGAATATTTAATTATTTCCATTTGAGTCCATTCTATTTTTATAACCAAAAATTCGTACAACTTTAAAACCAAAACACAATTTTTTCCAACAAAGTTTGATTTTGTTGATTATCCATGGTAGAACTTTTATTTATTATTTTTTTTGTATTTTATAGGTTGGTAACCTAGCTAATGATGGTGTAAAATTGGCCAGTATGCCACAACGTCGTTGTTCATTGTCACCACATGATGGTTTAGAGGAGGAAGCTAAAGGTGGTACATTAAAAGCATTATGGACACATGGTGGACCAACAGCAGCATTTATTCATATTTTAATTGGACTATGTTTATTATTTCCACGATTATTATTAGAAGCAAGAATAATTGAAAATGGATTGTTACCAAGAGGTAAGTGGTTTTATGAATGTTCATTATTTTTGATATATACTTTAAAAAAGAAATTCTGAATATATTTATCATTTAATTAACAATTGAAATACAAAACAAGATAAATGAAATATTTCATAAAACATAATATTTTATCTGGTTTCCTCTACATATGGTTTCCTCAATAAGAAATATTGCTAGAGTTTTAATTAAATTTGTGAAATCTATATGTTTAATGAACCATGTAGCCAGTATACATTTATTAATTCCAATAGTTTGTTCATTTGTTAAATTGGCTTTTAAATGAACAATCAATCTACATATTTAGAATAGTTATAATAACTAGGAGTGTTGTATTGGACTTGACCATAAAAAAATTGAAATTCCTTAAGCATTTATGATGTGGACGAGTCCAAAAAAGTCCATTTACGACCGTTTATGCATATGCAAATATCTTCTCGATGTCTCCCCGACCTTCTGGTCAGATTTTAATGAAATTTGGCACACTGATTCATCTAAAGCTCATTTTGATGACCGTGTAAGAGGAGATCAGTGAGTTCATTTTAGAATTTCCTATTTATGTGGAAAATTGTCGGTTTTTTTTTTTTTTTTGTTCATCGTTTTTTTGTTATGTCTCAGGTTTCTATGGGTATACAAGGTAACACGTTCTTACTCAGGTAGAGGTCAGAGAGTCCATGCTAAAAATTTCAATTAATCTAGAATCTAGAGCATATAGTTATTATTATCTGATTTGAATTAAATTTGGCATCCATTATAAAATTATGTCTGTAAAATTTGAAGTCGATATTCAGTGATTCCATTTTAAAATCCGCAATAATATTTTAGAAATTCAATATTATGATGTAGATACGGTAATAGTTACCCAATTTTAGTAACATTTCTGTACAAATAAATTACATTATTGGTGTCTTAAAACATGTGAAATTTTTAACAAAGTAGTGTCGGTCAGCATATTATTAATTGCAAAACTATGTTGCATATAAATCGCTATTGTACTTACTTACGAGTTATCTGTCCTCCTACTTAGCAGCTTTTTTCTATTGTCTTTATCGTAATCATTAGTCTTGTTCTGTTAAAATATTATTTTTCAAATCCATTGTAATTGACATTATCAAGTAAATTAGTTTAAATAAATCTTCTTAATCTTATTTATCTGCTCTTCAATAATTGATTTGTTATTCTAAACTGATTTTTATTTTATTGTCAGTATTAATTAAGTTAAATATTTTAATGAAAATCACCTACACAAAAAATAATAATAACTACCAGCATTGCTGACTGCCAGCATTTCTGAATTGGAAATATTTTGAAAAATCCACTTAGAATAGAAATGATTTTGTGTCCTGTGGAAATAAGTTTTATGTTATAAATTTAATTTTAATCTCTAACAAATCTTTAAATAACTACTAACATTCAACCCAATTCAAATAAATAAATTCCTCTATCAAAATTCATTAAGAGAAATTAATTAATTATTTCCCTTATTCATTCATTTTTTCTAAGAAAATATTCTGATTTTGAAACTTTAGTATTTTATTTTTACTAAATTTCTCTTATTATTTTCATGAAAATGCTTATATAAATAACAGAAATTCCGTTTTACTAGAAAACACAAGACCTACATATTTACCAAACAAAAAAATAAAAAGGATTCAAAAAAAGGAAGACCTAAATTATTGCATTCATCGGTTTAATATAGTACACCAGAGAATGCACATTAACTGAAACTAGTCCTTTTTTTCGTAACCAATCTCTACAAGAAAGCTATAAATATAAATGAAAAGGATATTTTTTTTTTAACATTTACTTTTTTTACGCTCTACTTAAATTTGAAAAGCTTAAAAATGAATCTAGAATGGATTCAAAAATTTAAAGGAGAAAAAAATTGATGGAATTAATCAGTAGAATTACTTTCTTCCTTTATTTTTTTGTAGGTATAAGTACATGCAATGAGTAAGCAATGATTTTTTTTGTGTGCCATTAAAAGGATTTATTTTATTATAGATTTTATATTTATATAAAGAAAGGCAAACAGAAACTTTTAATATTGTGTATAAATATTAGAAGTTCTTTAGTCCTTTAAAAAAAACCTGGTAAATTACAACAGAGAAATAACATTTTTCTAATGGGATTTTTTTTTTTAAGGTAAGAACAGGATTTCATAAAAAATAACAACAATAAAATTCTCAACACGTAATTTTAATTTTCGTAATGGAAAATATTAAATGTGATCTGAATATTATAATAAAAATAATGGACTTTTTGGGAATAGAAAGAATGGAATTTATTGGAGGGTAAATGGTTTATTACAAAGGATAACTAATAATTTTCTTTATACAAATTTGCAAATTCTTTTAGAGAACAGCACAAATTTGATACGTAATTTATTTCAAATTTATAGAATAATAATTCTTATTGGTTGATTGGTTGGATTAAGTGACGAGTACCATACAACATGTCCCATGCAACAATTACAGTGTTTGCACCATTTTTCTAGAACTCACATGACATGACTTGGATTGCGGTCAAGAATTCAGTCGCTGCTCAGTTTTTGCAGTTAGTCAATCATTAATGAAGACGATAGTTGGCTAAAATTTTAATTGTAATTTTTTGTATTGTTCGTTTGCCGACAGCTTTTCAGTTTTTTTGCGGCTACATAAGCTGCGCAGGAGCTGAATTCTTGACCGCACCCATAGTGATTATAGATCCACCTCGTGGCATTCACAAACCGTAGCATATTTATAGGTCTACAAGCCGCTAAGCTAAATAAAGATACACGTCTTTTTTGTCTCTGACAAGAGCTTGCCACTTGTAGTTTCCAATTGCGATGTTATTGGTTGAATGTGATGCATAGTTTGACCGTATTTTCGTCAATCGTCCAGTGCCCCGTAATCACACCTGTTGTTTAAGAATAATTCTTATTAATTAAGAATTTATAATCGATTGCTTACCCTGATCTAATTACAGATTCCTTTTACTCTCTTTCACTACAGATTTTTAATCTTGTTTATTATATAGAATATCCAAATCAAGTTAGTCTTTTTCCAAATTAAACTGATTTATTATACATACTTGAAAAGGACCAATTTAATTCGAAAAAAAAATGAATTTGACATGGAAATGCTAGATATCACTGTCATTTTACAGGACATTGTCTCGAAATTAATTAAATTTTCCTTATCGATTTTATTTTTAAAAAGAACTGGAGATTAAAACTATGAATAATGCAAAAGTTAAATCCCTCATTCTATATATAAATATTCTGGTAAATATTGTTGCTAACTAATCTGTAATTAAATTTATTTAAAAGTTATACAAAACTTTATGGAATTAGAATTTTCAGTATGGTTTTCTTTATTTGTATAGTAGTAAAAAAAAATATAATCCGATTTTTTAAGTTTATACAACGAAAAAGAAAATTTAATTAATAATTTTTAGTTAATCCTATTTGAACAAACAAAAATTTATGTCAATTATTTCAAAAATTGTGGAAAAATTTTAGTAATCGTACATGCATGTATAAAATTTAGGTCAATTCATGTGGGAATTATATTTTCATAATCATGAAATTAAACAGAATTTTGATTATTTATTTAAAGTAAATCAACAAATTAAATAAATATTCTAAAATACGCTGAAAAATGTATGAAGAACCTACTGCAACAAGCCCAATAAAGTTTCAGTATATAAAGTACTTTTTCCCTCCTTGCTTACATTCTTATATACCAATTCTATCAGCTATTTAAGCAGAAATTTACCAATTTTTTACCAAAATAATTAACACTTCTTTAATATTGTTTTAAAAAAATAGTAATTAATCTTCTACTAAGTTCAAAAATGTATTTCATCAATAAAATCTGTAATGATTGGCCTATAATCTTCACGAAATCCAATAACAAAGTTTTTTTTTTAATACCTTTATCAAAATTAAATACTTTCGAAATTAATTAAATTTCTATTAAAAAATAAATTGTTCTTATTTAAGTGTGCGATTTTCAATATTAGCATAAAAAAAATATTGCCAGTAAAATAGAAGATCTTTTGATGTGCCTTAAGGATAATTAAATATCATTAGACAGATGGTATACAAGAAAATTATAATTATAATTTTTTTTTTATAAATATACAATTTTAAATGAAAATTATTTATTTTGATTTTCAACTACAAAAATAAAATTTTATAATTACTAAACGCAGACTAAAACGTATTATCCGATGGAAAAATAACAATAATATCCTTAATTAAATATTATATAAGATATAATTAATGAAAAGAAACAAGTAATTTTCTAGAAATTATATAGTAAAAGTTTTTTAAATGATTATAAGGATTTCTTTTCACGAGTCGCGACATATTAATATCTTGTGTAAAGTTATAATTATGAAAAGAAAAATCTTTAAATAGATTACAATTTTCAGGAAAAGTTTTTTGTGTAAACATCTGAGACTACAAGCTAGTAAAATTATAATAATTGATAGTCTTTGTAGAAGAAACTTATATTTTCTTGTCAAAAGTTGTAAGTTTTATTGCTTTTATGTGAAGGATTTTTGTTTAAATTTTATATAAATCATATTCAAAAGTTTACAATTAAGAATTTTATTGAAAAAACCACTAAAAGTATACAAAATGTTCAAGATTGGTTGATGAAAATTAACCCTCCATTTAAATTGTGATATTTTTGATCCGTTCTTACTGGAACATGAAATGTAATCCTATTATATTTTTAAAATATATTTTTGCAGACACAGCTATAGCAAAATCATTTTGGAATGTTGAATACTAAATGATGAATAATCTTTCTTATCAGCATTAAAGTGGTGCAATTTTTCCAATATTCAAATCTCAATTTCTTTGATTTTCTGCATTCCGGCTGTCAAAAATTTACTGGAAATTATTTTGAAAATATTTTAAAATGTACAAAATGTGAAAACATGTTAATTAAAAGTCTGTTTAATTTAGTTAACCTTTAGATTTTAGAAGGTTTGTTTTTAATTTTAATTGGATGGAATACATCCACACAATAGTAATGGAGGGTTAAATGTAATTTCCAAAGTTTTATAAAAATAAATTTTTTATGTACACTCCTACACTGCAACCTAAAGAGATTTATTGTGCGTACCCTGTAGTATTTTATCAGTTGATAATCAGAGTTTTCCTGTATTTTCCTGACGGTCAGACTCCTGACTCAGCCAAATATATAGTTATACTTTGACCAACTAAATGTTTTCTATCCTCGTCAAAGTTTTAATTTTATAGTATTTAATAAATTACTTCCAATTATTGACTAATCTAAACAAATTGGAACTTAAATTGGTTTTAAAAAAAGGAATTTACAATTAACAAATCCTTCTAGAATAAAAATTAATGTTCCATTTTCTGAGTTGTTATAAAATATTATTTGAAATTCATTAGTTAAACAATAATTATGAATAATTTTTTTCTTTCCAAAGTAATTATAATTAGTCCTTTCAAATAACTTTTTTCTTTTCCTTTTTTTTGAAAAGTTAAATAAAACTTTTACCCAGTTTAATTCTTGGAAAATTTCTATATTTAGAGTTTATTAAACTTAACACGAAAAATTCTTTTGAAATTTTCAAAATTATTTTGAATGTTATTCTCACCCCCAGTTCTGCTGCGTAACACTTTAAGAATATTCTTAAGAATATTAGTGGAACTTTTTTCCTTATTACAATTACTTTTTTTTTTATTTAAAATACCAACTGGGAAATATTGACAAAATTTATTTCATTATTAATATTTCTCAGTTTCATTTCGCGAAAGACCAAAGTTAAAAAAATTTTAATTTCAATTTTAATTAGAAGCTTATGTACTGAGAAGGATGAAAAATTGTTTGCCTGGAAGATAAAAAAAAAAACTAAAAACCACAATACAAAACAGAAACCCCAAATTTTAAACTTTCTTGAACAGTAATGAAATTCTGTTTTTATAAGTGTTTATTTCTTTCTTCGGTTAAATATCCTTGATAATAATATTTTTATATTTTGTTATTATACAGTATTCAATAACAGGACATTTTAGGGTGAAATACTTGCCGAAAATTGTTTGGCCAATTTTTAGATTTAGTTTCCCTGTATTTCAATTATTTATATTTTATTCAATTTTCAAATTTTATGTCCAATGGAAAGAGTAGTCACAAATTGCAATGAAATGCTTTGATGGACTAAAGATTCGCAATGGTTTGCTATATGGTTTATGGAAGCACTTTAAGCTTATTGCTTTCACAGTATAAAATTGTTCAAAAATCGTGATAATTATATTAAATATTTTATTTTTAATGATTTAAGAATTTCAGAATTTAAAATATTTATTTTACACATAAATGCCTCAAGATTGCACAATCCATTAGCAATAGGTTTCTGGCCCCTTTTCAGTATTTCAATTTCATAATATTACTTGACTTTGTATTGTAAATGGAAATATTGATCATAATTTCTTTTTGACATTTCTGCATTGCTTTACTTCAACGCAAGACGTATTAATCTTTTGATTAAACCACATTTAATCTAAGTTGTCATTAAACTTAAATTTTCCACATATAAATCGTTAAACTTTATGCTGTAGGTGTAGAATTTAAAGTTTAAACTGAAAAGGGACGTGTATAAGTCATCAATTTCATCCGCAAAATATTTATATCAATAAATTACTTCCGTACTATATCAAATTACATCCTTAATCAAATCGTAATTTTATTTCTTCATTTTTATTCTAACTATATTAGAAACTATTTTACTGACCTTATTTTATTTAAACTTCTCGATAATTTTCTTCAATACTTTACAAGAAAATTGGAAAATTATTTTCAGTTATGCATTTGAAATCTGGATTCTTATACACCATACATTTTCAAGAAATTTTCAAGATTTTCAAAACTTTTCAGTTTTTCATTTCGAAAAGTTTTTATATATTTTTGAAAATTAAATTCTAATCACGTACTTAAAACTTGGATATAAAAAGAAATTATATTTTTTAATAATAATTTTTAATTCAATCAAAATTCATTGAATTTTCATATACAAAAATGTTATTTCCTAGGCTCTATTTACATTAGTTGAAGAAACTCATAAATTCTATATATAACTTTAAAAAAAATTCTCAACACTAAACAGGATCAAAGATTCTAAAAATAAGGACATGTTTTATAAGGGAAATTTTTAGAAATCTTTAATAAAATAATGTTTTCCTATCACGAAATTTCCTTAAAATTATAAAAAACTTTTTTCTTGGTTTAGGTTAGGCGTTTCGATATTTTTGTTTTTGTTATTTTGTAATTAACTTTGAAAATTTCTAAATTAGTTCGTTAACGTTTTTTTTTTATAAGTAATTTTCCTTAATTTCCTTTTAATTTATTTATGTCCAAAAAATATGTTAATTTAAAAATATTATTTAGAAAATTTAAAATAATAATAATAATATGATAAATAGTCTTTGTCCTTACGCTTAATTAACTTATTTTCTTCTTGTTTGATACCATAAATAAATTAATTTTGTCGGAATCAAAGCAAATTTCTTGAATATAAGGAAAAAATATATAATTTAAAATTAAAAGTTTTGATTAATGACCACAAAAAATGTGGTACTAAAATTTCCAGCTAAAAAAATGTTAACCATTATTAGTAGAACGTTATTTATTCACTAATGAGCGATAATTTTTCGACTGGCTATTATAATTTCACTATATTAAATATTTGATTTATTATTTTTACGTAATTAGTAAAATCAAACCTTCTCTTAATTTGTATTTGATTAGTTGGTTTTTCTATGATAAATTGTGTTGATAACTTTTTTGATTAAAATTGGGGTAGTGATTACTGATTTTTTCGATATGAAATGAAACTACAAATCAAGAACCTTCCCAAGAACATATTAATAACAAAAAACATAAAAAAAATTATATTTCTATACAAATACCTCAAATTTTCATATTTTTATCAATAATTGAAATGATTAAAGTTCTATTTAATATTGAATTTATTTATTTTTTGATTCTAGAAAATATTTGGAGTACTGAACTAGATTTCATATCAACAAATCGTGATCGTTTTATAGTATTATCATTTATGAAATCACCATATCAAAACATATCAAATGATTATAATGATACTGATGATGATCTTGGTTATTTAGATGAACATTATAATAATAATGCCAATAATAATAATGGAACTGAGAAATTTGTTGATGGTGTTTATCATATGATTAATTCAAAATCACCAATTTTTCAATTAACCAATTTAAATGAACGAAATGACGATGATGATGAAGATGATATTAATGATAATGAAAATTATGATATGCCACCAAAATTATATGAAGATTTAGAAATTATACCAACATCACCATTAAATATCTATACTAAATCTCCATTAATATCAACTACATCTACTACATCGACTACACCTCAGACTACAACAACATCAGAATCATTTTCAATGACAACAACACCAATATCATTCATTACAACAATACCAACATTACGACATCCAACATCACGCAAATCAATTCGTTTAGAGACCCGTAAAAATGGTGGACGTAAAAAAAATCATAAATCTCGTCATGAAGATCGTCGTACTAAATCTGAAGAGACTGATCGTAATCTGGAATTAAAATCAGATCATATTGATTTTGATAGTTTAAATGAATTTGAAATGAGTACAATATTTGAAAGTATTTCGAATATAAAATATCCGAAACTGACGACAATGTCATCAAAATTGGAAACTTCTTGGCCGTCCAATGAACAATACTTAACTACACATAAAACTAATCAATTGAAATCAACAACTAAAGATAGTAGTATTCATATTGTTAGGCCTGAGAAATCACCAGCAGATAATTTACATTCAACACCGATTTCGACAAATTCGAAAATAATCGAAATTAAAACGAAAAAAGTGAAAAGAATGGTTGACGATGAATTACAAGTTGAAATCGAACCAGAATATTTAATATCATCTATACAGAATTTTAGTACAGTATCACCGCCACCGTTGCCTGGTATTGTAAGACTTGAAGGATTTTCAGGAATGTTACAAACATTTTTCGGTGTTGAAAAAGAAATTGATGTTGGTTCATTTAATAATCCACCAAGTATGGAATTTGTAAATTTAGTATTGGCATTGATAGTATGGTCTGTACGTTATCCTGCAGTATTTTGGACAACAACTAAACCATTTGCAGCAATTTTTAGTTTACAAATGATTTCATCAGCATTAGATATAATGTTTGGTTTTACTGGTGTTTCCAATTTATATAAATTACAAATTGTCAGTGAAGCATTACCAATTCAAAATCCTGGTTTAATTTTAAATGGAATTGTTACCCTTTCACTATATTTATTATCAACAATTTTATTGATTGCATCATCGTTGATTTTATATTTATACGGACATGGTAGATTGGCAGCTAGAATGCGTGATCGTTCAATTATTACAATGAAAACAAATGAAACATGGATTTATTTTGCACATTGTGCATCATTATGTTTTGTATTGGCATTGTCTGTTGTCAAAGCACCATTACTAAATGATTTAAGTGCAACATATCGGAATAATTTAAGTTGTCCAACATTTATTTCTGGTAAGAATATTAAAATTAATTTGAATCTACATAATATATTTACAATTTATATTTTATCATTAGCCCTGGTCTCAGTTGTACATCTATTTCTGTGGATTGTAATTTGGTTGGGTTTGACAGCCAAACGACGCTGGGCATTTAAATTACCACCAATGCAACAATATGGAATTACAAAGGGAGCAACACAACCACTATTAATATCAACACGTGGTCTTAATACCAGTGTTGATAGTAACAGTGGTAATGGTGGTAATCAAAATATGAAAAATTCTGGTGCTATTAGTACTACATCAAGTACAGATGGTGTTGAAGACATCTATTGGCCAAAATTGACACCAAGTTCACCAAAATTAAAAGTTACATTTAATGAAGTTACGAGTACGTCTGATGATGTCCTATTAATAAGCGAACAAGATGGCAAGCGGTAAAAAAGGACAAAAAAAAACGTTGCAAACGTCAAAATTAATTTTTCAAAATTATTTTATTTAATTTTTTGTTTGTTTTTTTTTTTTTATATAAATATTTTTTTTGCACGTTTTATTGTTTTTTTGGTTTTCAAATTTTTAGTGTTTTCACAATTTTCATTTTTTGTGTGAATTTTTGTTTTTTTATTTGCACTGAATTTGTTTTTAGCTTAGAACTTAGAAATTTAATAAAAAATTATTACATTTTTTTTAGATTATCATTTCAATTAAGAAATCATTAAATTTTTAATCAATTAGAAAATCATTAATACATTTTTAATTATAAAAAAACCAGTAAAAAAACAAATTTTTTGTTCCGCTTGTCGCCTGTTTATGTCTGCAAAATAAAAAAAAAACAATTTTGTTTAATTTAATTTTTAATTTCCAATTTTATAGAATAATATAAATTGTTTTTTATGAATTTAATTAAATTTAACATAAACTTCTAACATATAATAAATTAAATATTGTAATTTCTTCTTTAATAGCCATACGTCCCGTGGAACCACGTTATGTCTTACCAGTATTACGGGGGAAACTGATGACGGAGACTATGCAACATTAAGAAGTGGACCAGGTGGTGGATTAACAACATGTATAAATACAAATATAAGAAATAGTTTATTACATTTAAGTGAATATGATGAATTACCACCACCACCAGCATTATTATTAAAACCACCATCAAATAATGGCAGTACTGGTGATTTATTAGATGATAATACATCTGAAGAAGGTAAATTATTGGCATGTGTACGTGATGATAGTGTTACATATGCATCAACAAGAGATTTAGAACCACCACATCCACCACCAATATTACAACAAACACCATTATTAAATATGAGATCACCATTAGCACAACCAGAAAATATGCAATTACCACCATCACCAACTGAACAACAACAACAAAATAATTCATTAATGAATCAAATACAACAACATTTAAATCATCAACTTATTAGTCCATTAGCACCAGTTACTGTCACAGTACATACAAATGAAGCACATGTAAGTTTTATTCACTTAAATGTTGAAAATTGTGTGATTATTCACTTAAAAGTAGAATATTTATAATTCTTTTCATATTTCTCCCGGTCTAAATAATAGATATCAAATTCAACACCACGTTGTTTAAGACGTGCTGATTCTGGTGTACCAAATGAAGCATTAACACCACGTAGCGATACAACATCAACAACTGAAAGTACCACATCACCACCAGAACGTGCACCATCCGAATCATCGAGTGGTGTACATTCTGGTGAGGAACGTGAAGAAGTTGTTATTCGTCCACGTAATAATATTGGTAAACCACCAGCTAAATTACCCCAACCAGCTATTGAAGAAGAACCATATGGCCGATCAACAAATATGCGTATGTCTAGTTTTAATAATAATGATATTACAAATGGTAAATTTAATAGTAGTTCACAAAATATAAATCCGTCAATAATGTCAAATAGTATGAATTTATCAAATAATACTAATAGTGCTACATTACCATTAACTAGAACTGTACCACATGCCGAACATCGTATTGATTATTCACATTGTAGTACAATGCCATTACCAATGGGTTGTCATCAATCATCAAATATTAATGGTTCACATCATTATAATAAATCACAAATTTATAGTCCAACTGTTACTAAACAATTACAACATCAATTAATGCAACAACAACAACAACAACAACAGCATACAACATTACCAAATGGTGTACGCTATTCAAATCCACATTTTTTAAAACGTTTACCACATGTTACAAAAGCCGAATCACCGTATGGTCATTTAGGTTATGGTTCAGGTCATCATACATTTTCAAAATTATTACAAGATCCATTGCATAGTTTAGCTGGTTCATCAATACCAGAAGATCGTGATTCAGCTAATTATTCAATGTCATCAGATCAAGATTGTATGTATATGAATACACAACATCAGCAACAACATCATAATATTAACTGAAATAGATGTGCAAGTCCTACGATGCCATCAAATGGTGGAATAGGATTTTGCTATTAAAAAATAATAAAAACTTAAAGAATTAAAATGCAGTATTTAAATTGGGATTAAACAAATAAATTAAAATAAAATATAAATATATAGTAACAAATATTTCATAATATAAAATGCGCACAATTGAAAGGTGAAATTATAGTAGCTTATTGAATGATTATCAGGGCCGGTGATCTATTTCAAAATGAACTTATTTTTGAGCTATAAAATCCGGTTAATTCTGATATTGTAAATACTTTATCCGCGACGCTGTGCCTCACGAAAATTTGAAATATGTGATTCCGTGTAATATGTTAAACACTTCGCTTGGCGATTCCGTGTTGTTCTGCTGGAAAAGTTCATTCTAAAAATAAAATTTTTTAGTGTAAATCGGAGTGTAACAATAGCTCATCGAACTTTTACGTACAATTTACTACAATTTTCCGGGAATATAATTTATTGATAGCTTAATTTTTTATTTTGTTCAATATTTCGTTGAGCAACTTTACTTTTTGGTTAGATGATTATTTGTCAACTGGCTGGAATATCAGCCACTAATAGTGGAATTCAGCCACTGTGAACTCTAGAGTATTTTAAAATATATTTAATAATCTACTACAATTTCACCTTAATGCTTCTTGCTATATACTATAGTATATTTAAAAAAAATCAGCTTCATAAAATAGTTAATTAATTAAATAATTTCTTGATTTATTTATTTTATTTTATACAAAAAAAAAGAATCGGATTTAATTTTTCTTTTCGGAAAAATAAAAAATTGTAACAAAAAAAAAAAGAGCTCCACCGAATGGTCCAAAAAAAAAAGAAATATTTTAAAGTATTTTGACTTATATAAAGTCGAAAATATTTTTTTTGTCAATATTTTTAGTAGCCCAAAAAAAAATGTCTATACAAATAAAAATAATATATTTAAAATTAGCTAAACAAAAAAGTCATTTTAAAATTCAAAATAGTTAAATCAATTTAAGGATGACAATATTTTGGTAAGTGTTTAATCATTTTTCTATAAAAAAAATAATAATAATATTTAAAAAAATCATTCCATTAACACAAAAATCATCTTTTAAAATATAAATCCTTAATAATAATAAATATATATTTTTTTTCCATTCCATTTATTCCATAATTATAATGAAAATTTATTATTATTTTTAATCAATAATTTATTAATTTATAAATTATTATTGACCTGATTACCACATAAACATTTTTATAATAAACTAAATATACCTGAACCTGAACCATAAAATCATTTAATTCAAAACTTCAATAATAATTATTACAAAGAGTTTTTTCAAATATTAATTTCCGAATTTTGTTAGATTAAAATACTTTTAATTTTTAAAATATGAACAGAAAGTTTAATATCATCAGAATTTAAATATAAAATTTTTGTTCATTTACAAAATTCAAAAATGTTACATATTACAAAAGTTATGTTCGTCTGTTTATCCATAGCTTGTGAATTTTGTCAAGGTATTATCTATCAAAGTATAACGATATTCTGCATTATAAAGTTCAAGCGATGCCCAACAAATTCACAAATTCGTCCGGCTATTCCAATATAGTTTTGAACGGAAAATTGCAATTTAAGATAATAATTGTTTGTACTGGTTACAAACCTTGATTTGTGCTTAAAGAGCAATATGAATGATGATATTCAAAATATCCTATAAGTATGAAACTACTGTGGTTGTACAGCACTTTTATGTATTAATATTGATTAATGTTTTAACATAATTTTCCCTATTGGGATAAAATTATGAAAATTCTTTATTAAATTTATATAAACATTTTTAAAATATTTTGAAAATACTTTAACCTCAACTACACAATTTTTCTTCTTAAATTAAAAATGTTGACACTTTTTGAATATTTTTGCCAAATTCTGAACCTTCTGAACTAATTAAAATAAAATTTGTGGAAAAATGTTTTCAAATTAGATACTTTGAATTATACATAAAGCTTAGGCTACAATGTAATTACATATATCATACAGCAGCCAATCGGTTGGATAAGTAGAATCAACACATTATTATCGATTGTAAAGTTTGACAGTTTGAAATTTTTGTTTTTCGTTTTATTTTCTATAGTAATTTTTATTCTGTTCATTATATAATTTTCGAAATTTTTAATATTTTTTATAAAAAAAATATTAGCCATCTACACATAATTGTCACATTTAATTTCTTTTGACATTTGCTTCAGTTTGGATTCTTAAAGGTTTAATCATTTCAAACTATTTTGATTTTGAAAATTGTCCACTCAATCCAATATATGAACACGTCAAATTTAAACTTTACTGAACTGATCGATACATTGTAGCCCAACCTTAATAATTGCTTCCGAATTTCCTACACATTTTTTATATAAAATTATACAATTTAAATTACAAAATTGTTGAATAATATTATTGTTACATATTATATAAATTATGAATAAACTAATAATTCATCAATAATTATGCTTTTCTAAAAACAAAACTTATAATTTATATAAATAATTAAAATCGCTTTATGCTTTGAGCTTAAAAATCTATTTAACTGAATGGAGAATTTGAATATATAAATTTCAATCATTAATTATTTATAATTTCACAAATTACAATAAAAAAAATCATTAAAAATCATATATATTTAAATAAATTTTACAAAATAATGAAATTAGCTAATAATTGAAATAAATAAATTTTAAAGTGGACATATAAAAAAGAGTATTAAAGAAAAACTAATTAAAAAAAAAAAAAAAATGCTAGAAAACTAATTGCTAAAATAAATACTATTTAAATGAATTAATTAAATATTACAATAAAATCATATTTGTATACAAGAGAAAAAAAGAAACCAGAAATTAATAATTAAGTAAAAATAATTAAAGAAATTAAATAAATAAAATAAATAATTAAAATGATAAAAAAATAACATAATTTAACTGACCATAATTATAAAAATCTCCCTAATTAATTTAATATTTCCAATTTTAATTAGCACTAATGAAAACCATCATAAAATTTAACTGTCAAATTATTTAAATTTTAATTATAAATTAATAAAATTTTATTAGAAAAATGTACTGGAATCGAACTGCCTGAATAATAATCAATATTGGTGATTAGTTGCACTGCCAGTACTGATACTAAAATTAGTTACACTTAGCTCAAGAGTTGAAAGTCTTAAAAAATTTATTGAAACTAATCAATTGGGTACATGAATTTTAATTTAGAGAAACCATAACAACTTTTCTAAATTTCATCACATTAGTATCTATAAGTACATTCTATAAGTACTACATGATAGATACAGTTTTCAATAAATTATTGAATCGTTATACCAATATCATTTGTACTATTTTTGTGACATTACTTGTAATTTCGTAATTTGAAATTCAAATTACAAATTACTTACGTAAATTGAAGAAAACTCGTTACACATTCTAGAATACTGTGAAATACAGTACTTAAAGGTACGAAACTCCAAGTGACATCCAAAGGAAAACCGTGAATTAACAAAATAATCTTGAATTATTGTAATGCAGTTAAGTAATTTATTTATTTTTTTAATGTATTAATGAATTTAGCGTGGCAAGTAATTTAAAATATTGATGTACAAATTATTTACAAAATCATTAAATTACGTAATACTGCATTACTTTTCTACACATTATTTAACAACTTTGTTGCATAGAATGTAAAACAATTGTACTTAAGTAATAATTTAAAGTCATTTGTTTGTACTTAACCACGAAAAATGCTTTTAAATAAACCGGCGTCTGTCAAAATATTGATATTTATTAACAGGTACTCTAGCAGTACCATTACTTTATTCTGAATTACTCAAATTGGTATTACTATATTTAATAATAATAATGATGTTCTTAATTTTGGTGATATTTTATTTTAATCCAATTGAAATATAGATTTTACTGCCGCTTCCCAAGACTTTAGAAATGTATTAGTTTTAGGTACTAATTTTTTCCATATAATTTTGAATATCTTTAGGCTGTAATTGTAATTCTTTATTATATCACAGCAGACAATAACTACTTTGAACATTCAGATTCTTTAATATTTTTCATATAATTATATAATAATAAGAATTATATAATTAATAATTTAATTTATTATTTACTTACTTTCAAAGAATACCCAAATCTTTTCAGCACTTTGGCCATTTTACACACAAGAATAATTGCATACAATTAGGTGCACTATTTCAAATTAATAAAAAAATTTAATAAAATTTCAAATTAATTATATAAAATATTTAAAAAAAAATATATATATAAATATTTGTGTTTTATCCCAAGTTATAAATTGTATATAAAGACTGACTAGTGCGTATTTAAAATAAATAATTATTTATTATTTTATTTAATTATTTCATTTTGGCTGAATTAAGCTCGATATATTTTCATTTAAAAACCGTCATCATATCACAATTTATAATTAATTATTATTAATATTATTCATACAAAAAAAAAAAATTAATAAATTAATTAAGAAAATTACTCATAATAATCTTTATTGTAATAAAAATTGTAAATTTAATTAAATATAATAATAAAAATATAAATATTGTAATTAATTTTATTAAGCTTCAAATTTAAATGTTAATGTATTTTTTCGATTAATTTTTAATGAAAATTTACTATAAATCAGACAACAAAGAATCCAGTTAATTATAATTATTTAAATAATAAATTTTTTATAAATAAAATAATCATAAAATTTATTTAATTTATTACATAATTATGATTTCAGTGTATGATCATTGAGCACATTTAATTTGTCGAGCATAATTCATAATTTTATGTCGTTATTTGGAAAACTACGAATTTTCTATCGTACTTTTCCAAAATAAAGTATTAAGATATTTCATGCTAAATTGAATGACCTTACTATAATATGTGTACAATGAAATGTTCATGATGAAATGTACTCGATAATCTACACTGTTAACAAAAATTATTGATATAAAATTAAATTTACTAAAATAAATAAAAAATAATTTAAAATAAAAATAAAAAAATTATATGTTCCTCTTAATTAATCCTGTAAAATAATTTTAATATATAAAGTTTATAATTATTTTTAATATTCTAAAAAAAAATATTTTCATTTTTCTTTTTAAATTGTGTACAGAATTTTATAACATTTTTTCTTATTTGTAATTATATTTATAAATTTATATAGAAAATTTATATAATAACAAATAGAAATTATGTACAAAATATTTATAAAATTATTAATTTTTTCGTAATCATAAACTATAATTTTTAATTATAAGTATTAAATAATACAAGAAGAAAAATGAATTAAAAAATTTATTATTAACATTATTAATTATATGCATAAAAAGTAAAAAAATTTATATATTAAAGTAAAACAAAAAAAAAAATAAAATAAAAAATAAAAAATAATTGCAAAAAATGGTTTATAAAAATATATTTAATGTGGATTAATTGTATTTAATTTTAAGAATATTATATCATAATTAAATAAATGAATATATATAATATTTAAATAATATTAAAATATTAAATAAACCACCGCTTTATGTACTGAAAAAAAAAATCTTATTAGATT
The DNA here is from genome assembly GCA_963920725.1 of Rhamphomyia laevipes. Taxonomy (NCBI): domain Eukaryota; kingdom Metazoa; phylum Arthropoda; class Insecta; order Diptera; family Empididae; genus Rhamphomyia; species Rhamphomyia laevipes. The sequence goes on from OY987257.1 coordinate 55,448,494, forward strand.
GTTTTATTTCTTAGAATATTTTCAGGAACTCAATCAGTCTGCAGAAATAACTTAAGTCCCTCTCAACTATTTTCAAATTATTAATTGCTGGTCAATATGGTGAATGTCAATTATAAAATCATTATAAACCGAACCAATTATTCTTCATTTAATTCTGACAACTAAAAATCTCAATTTTTTTTTGAAATTTTAGTTCCTAAAGAATGAAATCACAGGATCATAGGAAGAAACTGTCAAAAGTTTTGTAGTGTATTTGAAAAGGTCGAATGTAACAAAATGGGGGAAAAGAAACCACCTGGATGAATGACTACCAACAGTGTGAATAATAGTATCATATGAACGTTCTTTAAAATTATTAATAGTGGCGATACAGCCTCGTTCATAGCGGTACCACTTTTATGGATAACTAACTCTGAGTATGGGTCGAGGAAATATCTAGTAAGTCGAAGGGTTTCGTAATTGCAGCAAACTAGAAGAGTTTCTTGGTGGCGCAATTCGAGACCTCCTTCAGAGTTGGGGAGCAGGGCTCTTCCAGAATACGACTTCTACGTTCAACGAGTGCCGGGCAGTAGCATAGAAGATGCTCTACGGTTTCAACTTTTCCTGGATCGACGCAGTTTCTGCATTGAGCTCTTACGATTAGTCCAAGCCTACGCACATGCTTGCAATGTTCAGTTAGTATAAAATATGTTCAATATTTGAGGAAAATTGGAGAGTATTATACAGTAGACGACAAAAACAGACTACACACTATAAAAAAAGTACTTTTAAATGTCGGATTTTAAATGTTATAAAACGATGCAGAAAAAGTTAAATATGTGAAAACAATACTTCCATTCACAATGTTGTCATACAATGTTATGAGTAGCATTTTGAACCCGAGGTAGGTGGTTACAACCAACCTGTTGTGTAAGGTAGGTATTTTATCGGCGGATTAGTTGTTGTTTATATATTAAACTACATACTTTTTTGTGAAAAATCAATGTCAATATCACAGAACGGTTGCCAACATAATGTTCTGGGAGACCTCGAATTCTAGAAAGATAAGGATAGATTATTTATTGGAGTTGTTACGGGACACGTAATCCACAGGAAGTATGCGGTAAGAGTAAAATTAACTATTACCTCAACATTCCAACACACCAGGTTCACGATTTTGGGAAATTTCTTCCTGGATAATTTGAAGGTATCACGCCGGCTAAAGTGATTATTTTTGAGAAACAAATGTGATCGCATGGAGAGTTGAACGGGTCATTTGATAAGGCTTCAGTATGTGGGTTAAACTATCCTTCTATAATATAACACCAATCAACTAACCAAATGTATATTTAATATCGTTAGATTAAAAAAATACAAACTTAAATTTTATACTAATTATTTACCACAATTTACTAATTAAAATTCTGATATAATATTAAAGTTATATAAAAACGTATATTTATGTTTTTAATGTAAATTTATAAATTTTTTAATTAATATTATATTATCATAAATATTCTCATTAAGAAATTCTATATAATTTATATTTTTTTAATATTATCATTTTATTTATTGAGAATTAGGACACAGAATAGCAAAAGGTAATAATTTCATAATGCTTTCACCATTTAAGTACAAAACATAAAGAACATAAAAATTATATTTATGATACAAAAAATTACCCAACCATTATACTTTGTGTTACCAACCCCCCCGTAGAATTTTCCATCAGCATTTTATGCCTTTTGTTACAAAACAATATGACACCAGGTGTTTTTTTCTTTTTGGAAAATTCTTAGTAACTTTATATTTTTAACATTTTATTTTAACGAGAAAAATAAAACAATAATTGTGAATTTCATAATTATTTATGAAAAGAATTTATTGAAATTGTTCCCATTAATTTCATTGTGTTTACACTGTAGCCTAATTTTAAAAATGGTTTCACAATAAAACTCTAAAAATTAGCGATAATTTTGTAGTGGCTGATTTTGAAATTTACACAGCTTTTAATTAGATTTAATGAAATAAAAACTATTTAAATGAAATTTTAGTACATATATTATTTTAAATATTCGAAAATTGTATTTTTTAGTATTTTGTTAATCGAACCTTGCTTCACCAAAATTCAAAATTGAAGTAACGAACCGCGGTCACAAATTCTAGAATTTTATTTATAAATATTCACTTTTTCCAACTAAAATATCGTACCGAAATTATTAGTAATGAAGTTCATACCATTTTAATGGGTATGTGAATAAACAGAGCACTCACTAAAGTACACAGTATGGAAAGGATTGACATTAGGAAAGGCTCTATTTTTTGAAAATGAATTGGAAGATGCAGTAACAGAAAATGGGGGGCAAGTAACATAATTTGATAAATAATATAGTACTCCCTGTGACAGACAACATGTGGTTCCAGCATGATGAGGCCCTCGCATCTCTTACTTGTAAATGTAGTATTTGTTGTATTGTATTAGCTAAATTTAATGAAACTTCTTTAAGTATTCCCCATAAACTCACTGCAAACCTTTATTGAAAAAATATCAAAATATTTACAAACAATAAAAGTATTATGTATATACAATTCCGAAATACGATTAAGATTGTCTCATCCGGAAAAATACCCAATAATTCCATATGGGTATATATAATTTAATGGTTAATTCATTTCAAAATATATTATTTTTACCAATTCAGAAATTGCGTAGTGTATCCTTTAATTTCAAAATATTTCCTGAATTTATTTTCTCTTTCTTTTCTATTGTTTTTATCACTATTTTAGCTTCACAAAATTTAATGTAAAAATATAAATAAAAATTATTCTTAAACTTTTTGATTATATGTACAATTTTCAAACTCACTCCAATTGGAAATTTTGTTGAAGGGAAAAAGGTAAAATTTATTTATATTTCCTTATATCAGCAAAAAAAAAAAAAAAATAAAGGAAAAAGAAAATAAAAATAAAAATTCTAATCATGAAGGGGCAGTTGTTTTACCAATTTTTTTTTTTGTTATTTTCCGTACCATTTAATATACAAAATTATTGGTCCATAGGAAATACATAACACGTGTATATATATGATTATTATAGTTTACTTTATTATACATAGTTCACTCAACTTTAATATCCTTTTACTGGGTAAGTAAACTTTTTATTTATTAACAGAGCTGGAATTGTACTTTAAATATTATTTTGATGTTTAGAAATTTTAAATTTAATTAAATAATATAATTTAAAACATAATTTGATACCAAAAAGCATTTACAAGCTAGTAACAATATACAAGCTAGTAAATATGAACAAAAGATACGTGAACTTATATCATTAACAGTAACAAAATTACCTGAAGCCGTCACTTTAAGTTTCAAAAAATGTCAATAATACTTTTAATATTGCTGGTAAATCGAATATTGTCTGGATTAGACATCCAATAATCTTATAAATCTAAAATATTGTCTTTACTTGCACTGTTTTTATTCGAGACCAGTTAAAAGAGAAAAGATTATTTAATGGACCCAATTTATTTGAATTAAACCATAATGTGTACAGGGTATAGCTATGACTTTTAGAAATAAAATGAATGTATAAGAATTTTTTATTAATTGTTAACATAAATTTGCAATTCGACTCTGTTTAGCTCAATGTATGTAAACATTTATTTTTTTAAATCACCTAAAAACTCTACAAGTTTCAATGTTTTATTTAGAAAATTCGAATACATAACATATTTATATTTGAATTTATAAAAGGGATTAAAAAAAATTATGCTAACTAAAATGTTCAAAGTCGATGTCACATGTCACTACATATATTTATTTTGTTCGTAAATACCATTAAATATTACGAGTAGTTAGAATACCAATGAGTGTTGCAGTGGTCTAAAAAATTTAATTGGCTGCAAACATTTTTCTCTGCTTTTTCAAGGTCGAGGAGTCGAAAATGCAATAAAAAAAACCTCAGCGTACGTATGAACATAATTTTCATTTGAGCAGCAACATCTCCTAAAACCGTACGTCAAATTTTAATGAATTTGGCACAAAGATTCATCCTGATATCGGTATAAGATGGGATCAGTATTTTCAGTGTGTCCTTGTTAGAAATTAACGTTTATGCCGAGAGTTGTGTTTCTTGCTCTTCGGAAAAATTTAAATAACAAATTATTTAGCAGATTTGGATGGAATTTAATACAAAGGCGGGTCAAAAAGCTATGATGGTCAAAGGCCTTAGTGTTAATTTGAGAGTCCAAGTTAAAATTTCCTTTTAATATTTCATATGTTGTAGATCATATAGATATTATTATCTGGTTTTAATTAAATTATTGCATAAATTATAGTTTAATAATGTAATTACTGCCTGTGAAATTTGAAAGTTATAATTCAGTCAGCCCATATTAAAATCTCCAATTATCATGCAGTAATTGTCACCCGATTGCAATGAAATTTCACAAAAAAGTTGATATAGTTAAGTTAGTGCTTGTACTTGTAGCTGAATTTAAATTTGAAGCCGGTAGCTTAAGTGAGTTTATAGGAAACTAACAATTTAGTTTCGGAAGGTAAATTTTTTTTATATTCTAGATAGAAGAGCATTATGTACAAATGTTAGTATTGTAATCTAGTTTCTGCCTATTAAATTATGAGTCGTTAGTCGGTATCAAAATTTCGACCTGTCCTGTAGGTGTCTTAAAAGGTGAAATTTGCAATATAATGATGTAGTTAAATTATATACAATATGTTAATTTTATTACATTAAATTTAGAAATAAATTAATAATACGAAATTAATTAATTAAGAAATATGAAGTTAATTATAAAATTAATGTTAATAAATACTTTACTTGCCAGTTCTATGCGAATAGGTTTAATTTTTTCTATTTTGAAAAATCATTTTATATTTCAAAGAATTATTGATGAAAACATCAGTCGTTCAATAAATATCATCACAACGCTAACACTGAAAGTGAGCAAAATAATTTGAATTTATATGACAACTTACTTTATATAATATAAAAAAAAAATATTTATACTGCCACTATTTATATCTGGTACTACAAAGCATTTAAATACTAAAAAAATTTGAAATGCACAAAAAATTATCATAAATTTTCTTAATTAAACTCTCTCTTATTCTTATTACACGCATTTAAGAGTTTTTATGAAAGCTATGTACCTCTTTAAATTCAATTTTTAAAAAATAATATATAAAATGAAAATATTAATAATATGGACTGTGTCCAGTACTAGACAGTTTCTTTAAAAAGTTTTTCTATTTATTAGATTTCTTTAATTTGGATATGATATTTAAATTTTTAAACCACTATTACTAATACTTCTCAGCTACTGCTACTTAAATTATACAAATTGTTCTACATTCGTTTAATTTTCATAATTTTTGTTTATTCTATGTCACTTTATATTGGTTCATATATGATTGAATTGTTTCTTTGAAATACTGAACATTAGAACAAATAATTAAAAATGGCGCATATCCTGGTGACAAAAAAATTGGAAGAATAACAACACTCTGTAGGAAAAATCGTTTAACACCGTTTACAATGATTGGCATCATAAATCCTGGACCTGGATTCCATCCTCCATATATAGTTTGTTCATTATTTTCAATAATACGAATACAAAATAATTTTTCACTGTTTAATACAAGTTCAGCTCTTTTGTTATTTTTACTTTTCGCTGAACAATCATCATAACTTAAAGTTAATAATTCAACAGTATCTAATTCATTAGGTGTAAGACCTTGACCACCTATGTACCCCCAACCAGTAACACGTCCAGTTAAATTGGATTTCATTGGAATTTCACTATATTCATTCCATTTCAAACATGCTGGTTTAATGTAAAAATTAAATTTGAAATAATTTTTTAATACCAAAATTGTAATACTATTTGGATTGGCAACACCATCAAATCTAAAAAAAAAAAATATTGGCATGTCATTATTTAGCACTGACTCTTTAGCAATTTATTAGTGTTTTTTAGTGACATCGGCAAAGTTAAGATTTTTGACAAGATAATTTGAAACTAATTCTTTCACGAAAAAAACTGCTAGCTAGAAGATCAGGTAACTCGTAGTTAGATTCAACAGTGATTTATGTCCAATAGTGTTTTACAATTAGCAGTCGCTTTGTGCTAAATTTGACATCTTTTAAAGACACAAATAATGTTATTTATATAATTCGGTATAACTTAAAAGATGTGAAAGCCTTAACAAATCACTGTTTGTTAATTACAAAACACTGTTGGCCATAAATCACTGTTGAATCTTAGTACGAGTTATCTGTTCCCCATAGTTAGCAGCTTTTTTACAATACAATTTTTGATAAAAATATAATTGTATAAAAATTTTTTTTACATGTTCCACATTAAGTTGAATTTTTTAAAAAAATACTTACTCCACAGGTATTTTAATTTCTTCTACATCCAAAAATTGTACTAGTAGAGGCTCTACAGCATTATAATCGTGATAATATTTTCCAGCACCAACTTTATAATATGATTCATCATTTTTCTGTAAATTTGTTGTATTCCAAAAGCAATATGCTGCTGATATTACAATTCTGGCACTCACAATTGTCCCACCACAAATATATGTGTTAGGTATATCCAAACTAGAGTAAATACCAACATTCCATGGTCCTTTTGCATTATTAGATATAATATCTTTCGATATAGATGAATACAAATCTGGATGTTCTTCACCACAAATTTGTTCACATCGATGTGGCGCATAATCCCATTCACCACTTTCTTCACAATATACATTATCACGAACTCCAATAGTTGGTTTTTGATAACCAAATTTGCATGCAATACTAGCCCGTGTACCAGGTAATATTGGCATTTGACAGTCAACTCTAGTTCCATTAAATTCACATGTTGGTTGGATAGTAACACTGCGCAGCAAATCGTAACTACAATACTCTGGAATTTTTTTTTTAGATAATTATTAGAAATATTATAAAATTTTTAAGATTTACTTGTACACGTCGGATGTGGCTTGATCCATTTACTATCAACACAATCATTTTCTTTTGCACCATTTAGTGAAAGTCTTTGTTTACAACTGTACAAAATCTGTTGTTTATCTTCAACATAAGCTCCTGGTAGAATTTTTTGTGGACTATCACCTCCAGTTTTTACAATTAAATTACTTATATAAGAAATTCGACAGCCACCTTGATCTGGCTTAGTTGTTACAAGTTCTCTAAAATTTGTAGTATACAAAGAATTTAAATTAATTAATTTTCAATATAAATTTCATAAACTTACAATTCATGACCTTCAGGATCCACCTTAAATTGATTCATATATGATTCAACCATTTGTTTAAAAAACTGAATATTAGTAAAAGCAGTTAGAAAATTTCCTGTACATTCAGCATTAGTATTAATTCCATTACTAACAATACCCTGCAGGACAAATCGTTTAAAACCATTTGTATCTATAAATGGTATTAGAAATCCTGCTCCACTATCACCTTCACATACAGTTTGTTCATTTTCATTATTAACACAAAATTTGTCACCGCTTAGTGATATTTTATATTCTTTTTGAGTTTTTTCTACACAATCATTATAACTTAAAGTTGACAATTCTACCATATTTAAGTCAGTACTTGGTAAACTGTTAGCTGTTTTACCCCAACCAGCAACACGACCAATTAAATTAGATTTCATTGGAATTTCGCTATATTCATTCCATTTTAAACATGCTGGTTTAATGTAAAAAGTAAATTTTAAATATTTTTTTAAAACCACTATAGCAATATCATTTATGTATGATAATTGAATATCTTTGTACCTAAAAAAGAATTAGAAGTTCAATACTTTTGGAATTGATTATTTCGATTTTCAACGAAAAAGAGAGAAAAACGCTGCAGCTTAATTTAGTGAAACATCTAATATAGTAATTACATTATGAAAATTACAATACGCAGCATTCAGAAACTTGCATTATAAATTACATTTAAAAAAAAGTTGTTCCGATAAAGAGACACATATAGTTGCATACCGGATAGTCTAGAAATTTTATCTGCAATGTCTAGTTCTGCAGATGCTAATTTTATTAATAATTTATAATGATATTTTATGCTACATAACCAAAATATAGAATGGATAAAAATGCAAATTAAATGCAACAAAATTTTATCATTATGGTTTTTTTAATTTTAATATTTACCCATCAGTTATATGAATTTCCTCTACATCTGAAAATTGTACTAATAAAGGCTCTACGGCATTATAATCTCGATAATATTTTCCAGCACCAATTTTATAATATGATTTATCATTTTTCTGACCAATTCCTACATTCCAAAAACAATGCGCTGCTGATATCACAATTTTGGGACTAACAATTGTTCCACCACAAATTTGTTTATTTGATCCATCTAGACTAGAATAAATAGCAACATTCCATGGTATTTTCGTATTATTAGTTTTTGTACCACCCAATATGAATGGCCTATAATCTAGATATTCTTCACCACAAATTTGTTCACATCGATATGGTAAAAAATCCCATTCACCATCATTTCTACAATATATATTATCATGTACTCCTAAAAATGGTTTTTGATAACCAAATTCACATGCAATACTAGCCCGTGTACCAGGTAATATTGGCATTTGACAGGAAACTCTACTTCCATTAAATTCACATGTTGTTTGGATAGTTATACTGCTAAGTACATTATTGTTGCAATACTCTGGAATTATTTCGTTAATTGTTAGAAAAGATTAAAAATAATATAAAAAAAAAATTATTATATACTTATACACATTGGCAGTGGTTCAGACCATTTACTATCAATGCAATAATTATGTTCTACTCCTTTTAGTAAATGTCTTTTTTCACAACTGTACGTAATTCTTTGAAAATTTCCAATATAATCTCCCGGTAGTATTTCTTGTAAATTGTTACCATCAGTTTTTGTTTTTACTAATAAATTAGGTATATAAGAAACTCGGCAACCATATTGATCAGGTCTATTTATTAGGGTTTGAGTAAAATTGTATTAGAATGAATTTCAACATAAAAAAGAAATAATTTTATTCTTACATTTGATTAATTTGACGAGTAATTCTATTCTTCGTAGTTGTTGTATGTAGTCGGTCACATTTCCTTACGTTTTCATTTGAACAATTTTTATGACGATCACATAATTCATAACTTGAAATACATTGATCATTTTGACATTTCCATTCGAAACTTTTACATTTGGTTTGACCGTAACCTTAAAAAATATTTAAAAGATTAAATATTTTCTCTATATATACTGAAAAAATGAACTCGCGTAATAGTTTACCTATATTAATAAAGTTCTTTAACCAAACAATAATAATTATAATTTTTCCGATATTTCTCATAATGTTTTAATCACTTTTAGTGTCTTCACAAACTTCATTACACTAACTCTGTCCAACAAATTAAAAATAAAATAATTGTCAAATTTAGATAATGATTTGAACTCTGATGTTATTTTTGAGATTTTGCCAAATAAAGAAAGGTTAACTTAAAATTATAGAAGAAATTCCGATAAGTATAGTAAATATGGCGAAATTAATATTTATAATTTATTAAATAAATGTCTTCATTACATTTATAATTTTTATCTTGATTGCTGATTCGGACGTTCAACTAGAACTGAATAAAATTAAAATGAGACGGACGGAACATTCATAATTTATGTGACATCAATGTCTCATTTGAATTTTGATAAGCTAATGTATTAGAAATAGCTAGTAATATATTTTATAAAATTTTCACTCTTATAGTTTTATTAAATACAGAAACTTTGTAAAAATCAATAAATTAAATCGAATACTATTAAATTGTAAAAATTAACTTTTTAAACTATAAACTTTTTATATTAGCGAGACCAACATTTAAGTATTTTTATGAAAAGTATCTGAAGAAACAATGAAGAAACTTTAAAGTTTTAGCAAATTACACAAACTAATTCAGAAATGAAGATATTCTAATTGATTTATTTGTCATTCGTCAACAAGAAAATCATGAACACATAGTTCAGATGTAAAATTTCTTTAAAATCTTTCGCTTCTTATTAGATTTGAAGAAATATATTTCTGAAGCTTGTAATAATAATATTTGCAACATAAATAAAAAAATAATTTGCTTAACATTAGACGTTTTCGAAGGTGGAGAGCCTATACAAAAAGATGATAACTTTGGCAGTAAATAATTCGTAATTGAATTCAACAGTAACTTATGTCTCACAGAGATTTCTAATTAATAGTGGCTTTCGAGGATTTGTTAAAAAATTTCACATGTTTTAGGTTTCTACATGTATGTGAAATGGCATTGAAATCGTGTAACAATTACAGCATTGTCCTTAGGAAATATAATTGAGGATTTTAACATGGATCCTATATGAAATATCGACTACAAATTAACAAACTTACCAACATTTGAACAAAATTTGCCACACATAATAAGTACATTATGTATTTTGTTCCTATAAAATTTAAAGTTGGCAGTTTCAGTGGGTCCCTATCAAAATTTCGATTTAAGTAAATTACGACATGAAATACTGTTGAACATTGAACTTTTGAACTAGTTCTAAATTTTAGTGAGAATGTCAATAGAATAAAAATATATAAATTTGAGCAGCACTTGAACATAGTTTAAATTTAAAATTTTTATTTTATTTTTAATACTTCCCTTGAAAATTTTCAAATAATACAGGGCAGAAACAATGTTAAATTCAATGTTTGGAATGATTCTGTTACTTAGTTCAGAGTTCAGATGATAAATTACATATACATAGACTACCTAAATTACTTAAGTACATCAAAATTGGTTAGTGTACCGCAAAAATATAATAAAGTAACACTTTAAAATAAGAAAAATTTCAAATAATTTAATTTCTGTAGACTTTAAAATCTAAAGAAATATTAATAACTCTAAATCAATATTACATCATTAAATAATAATCAGAAACTATTGAATTATTTAGTGCCCATTTTTTTTAAAAAAAATTATAGGGTTCCAATTATTAAGAATCATTATTTATTCTGGTATTTTCTGCATCAGATTAGAACTAATTTAATTACTTAATTATTGATTGTATTTCTATCATTAAAAAATGCTATTGATGACGATTAATAATTTTTTGATAACATAACATAAACTTTACTCAACATTGTAAACAGGGAAGCAAATCAGGACTTTCGAGATCGAATGTCGAATATCGTATACGATACCTTTTGGGATCATGTCATACGATACGTTGGAAATATCAGAAATTTTGGAATCATCACATTTGTCTATAAATAACAAAATATTAATTGCCAGTTTTTTTCGATTGCCATTTAGTTCTCGTAAAGTTTTTAATAATCGAAAATGTAAGTAAAATTATAATTAAAAATATGTAAATTAATAAAAGTGGTAATTTTTTTAATTAAATTTGTCACTAATATATATATTGAAAAAATTTACCTATTCAGTTATCAACTAATAAAATATTAAATCGAATTAATAAATTTAATAAACCCCAGCAGTAACTAAAGTAGAAGAATGAACTAAAGCAGAAACAGGAGTAGGAGCTGCTATAGCCGCAGGTAATCAGTTGGGACAAGAATAGTTGGGACAAGTACTGAAATTTTAGGTCTATAGAATATAAAAATAATATTTAAATATTTGAATGATAATTGAATAACTCTTTCCACCACGGTTTGTCTTTTTCAATATATGACTTATATTAAATCCATACTGAAATCACTTAAATTTAATATAATATAGTAATTTACATATTTACTTTATTTCAATTTTATTTTCAATACATTTTTATTTAATTAAACAATTATCCGAAAAAAATACAATACAATTTCAGTTTAATATGAAATTTCTGTCAGGTAATTATATATTCTACATAAATTATAGAAATTCACCAGCTGGTTTGATAACAATGTCCTGAATCTATAAAAATAAATAAAATGAAAATTATTTTAATTTATTATAAATAAAATAAATAATATAAATTATTATTAATATATACTAGAACATTATCTGGTGTACAAATAGCATAAATTAATGATTTAGCAACATCTTGTGGTGACAATCGGGGCATTAACTTTACAAGTTCATTATCACTATTAACTGTCAGTATGTCATTTTCAACTAAACCTGGACTGATATTCTGTCACAAAAGAAAATTAAAATTTTGTTATATATTTTTTCATTAAATTTATAAAACTTGTTTTTTTTTTATTATATATAAAATCATAAAGTTTTAATTTTATAATTAAATTTCAGTATAAAATTTTATTATTAAATATATAACATAAAAAAAAACACACAAAAATACCATAACTTTTGCAGACATTTCTAAAAACATAATTTCCTGTCGCAGACATTCGGTAATTGCAGTCATTGCATACTTGCAGGCTGGATACATTCCATTAACAGGTTTTGTTCCTGGTACACAGGTATTTAATTTGTGGCCTAAAATGCTACAAGGAATATAAATTATAAATTTCAAACGATAAAGTTTTTAATTAATTTTACTTGTAAAACTTGTAATTTAAAAAATTTATTATACTCATACATATATATACAATAATAATTTGATTTATGAAAAGTTTTGTTTAACATTTAGTTTCCAATTAACAAGGACGTAACAATGATAAAAAAAAATAACAAAAAATATACAGCGTAGCAGATCAGCTGAATGTCATGTTACATAATCTAAAATTAGATAACATAAATTTTGTGAAAATAATTATTTTATTTTCAATATCATCACTTGAAGCAAAGGCCTATAAAATTTATAAAATTATGTAGAACTATTATTTTAGAATGCCATATTTAAGGGAGTTATTTAACATATAAAATTAGATTTTAAAAATTTGTGTAGAGATATTTAGCAATGCAGTATGCAGCTCTACTTGTAGCAGAAATTTAATTAAAATTTCCAACATTGTGTCTATAATGCTGATAAGGGGTCGATTCAAAGCCTGATATATATTCTGCAAACGTTACCAACTTGCTATCTACCAAATTAATTTAGGTTGACATTTACTATGTTGTATAATAACGATTAGAATAATTATGACTGTATGATTGGACTTTATGGTAAACAAAAAATGGATTTATATAAAAACTTCAGTTAAACTTGAACGCGCCTAGAAAAGTTTTTTCTGGATGCGTTGGAAAATACATTAAAAAAATGGTCCATGTACCCACAATTTACATGTGCGCAGACTCTGTACGTACATAACCCTTAATCTATTGACGTAGAAGTCAATAGATTATGGGAGTCCATTCTAAAATTATATTTGGCACACATGGAAGTTTCCTTATGTACTTAGTGTCTGTAGTTCAGTGGGTCCATGTTAAAATCCCCAATTATATTTCATAATGCTCTGCAACTACATACAGAAATTGTCACCTCTGTTAAATGATATTTAATCATTTAGTTCTAGTAGTTGTTTTAGTGGATATATAAGCAGCTTAATTTTCGAAGAATATTTGATTTATGATCTGGAATCCAGAGCATGAATTATTCTATGATTTGGATGAAAGTTGGTACACCGGTTGATTACGTATGTGTACACCAAGGTAAATATCACTGGCTTCAATGGAACCATGCTAAAATTTCCGATCAAATGTGTTAAAGCATATAATAATTATAATCCGATTTCAATTTAGTAAATATATTAGATTTGTAATCTAGTTTGTTTAATATAAAATTTAGTAGTGGCAGATTCAGTGAGTCCCTGTCAAAATTTCGAATTATATAAAATACATTATTAGGTGTCTAAAAAGATATGAAATTTTGAACTATGTGAAACTGTAAATCTACTCAGAATTATTTTGACGACAGATTACCGGATTACATTTTATAAAATTCAATTATTTACTATTTGAAATATACACTCACCTATTAATGTTGACTATAATTCCTTGTATATCACGTTCTTTCATCATTTTCAATGCTTGTTTTGTACAAATTATTAGACCAATTATATTTGTATCTAACATTGTTTTAAATTCTTTAATATTATTATCATCCAATAATAAATATTTGCTTGTAACACCAGCATTATTAACCAATAAATCAATACCACCAAGACTTTTTTCAATCCATGTAAAAGCTTGATTGACAGATTGTTCTGATGTTATATCGCATTCAACAGCATTTAATTGTCCTTTAGCATTTACAACATTGACACGAAGTGCCTATTTTTTGAATTGGGAAACGTTGAAAAATTTAATTAAACAAAATGATTCACAAAAGAAGAAATTGTTAAAATTTAATTAAATTTCTTTTTTGTAAAATATTTACAAAAAAAAATTAATTAAATTATAAGCATTATAAGTTCAATAAAACTGATAAATTAAATTGAGTGATAACATTACACTTGGTCATACAAAAATTACAATATTAACGAAACTTATAAAATTCTCAGTTTATCCTGTTTTTGGTGATATTATTATGTATTAATATTAGGAACTACATTTTTGGAAATTTGTATAAATAAGAATTTTGTTCCAAAAACTTTAATCATATTTTAAATGATTTAAAATTTTAATAAAACATTTAGTCAAATTTTAAAAAAAATCCGGAAAACTCATTAAAACTAAAAGGATTCTATGGTTTATGGCTTCTGCTCAATGAAATTTTACAAAAACTCATTATAAAATTATGTAGTTAACACCAGGATTTTTCAATTATTTAATTATTTTTACAAAATTTTGTTTTTAAATAATCATTTATACAAATTTTCTTTCAATTTCTGACCATTTATATTGAATTAATTAATTTTAATATTAAAATTATTTATCTACAAAATAAAAACCAAACAAACCTCAACTTTATCCTTACGTCTCGCCAATCCACAAACAATCATTCCAGCTTTAACTAATTCAATAACAATTGCTGAACCAATGCCACTAGTAGCACCAGTTACAACTGCCACTTTACCAACCCATTGATCCATTAATATAATAAAAAATTTAATTTGATAATATTTGAAATATATTTTACTCCAAAATAAATAAATGAAAATTAAAATATTATTAATTATTCTACAAATTTTTTCGAAATGTGGAACTAATCAAGTTTAGTACCGTTTAAAGACTGGGGATATAATTATTTCTGTCCATCCTATTTATATGGGAATTTCGTAAGATATTCACGCCCATATATATAAAACAGCACCACCCAAAAATAACACTCATTAATGGTAAATATGCAAAACAAGCAATACACAACAAATAAAATAAAAAACACTAGAAACATGAAATTCTGAATTGATGACATTTTTAATTCATATTATAAATTAAAATTTCCTTTGTAAGATTTTTACAGTCGATAAAAGAAAATTGATATTATAAAATTAAATAGAGGGAAAATTTGTATTATGGTATATATGAAATAAAATATTTTCTGTTAATTACATTTTCCGTCCGTTCGTCTGCCTAATTGTAACTATTTCAAATAATTTCGCATCAAAAGTTTTAGTTATATAATTCGGATCAAAGAAAATTTTAAAATTGTCCGCTAGGTTGGCTATTCGTCTATCTATCCGTATATTGTCTACAGCCATTATAAACGCTAAAAAATATATTGGATAACAAGACTTTAGGGCTGTCACATTGTTGGGTATCTACAACGAGAAAGAAACGCAAAAAGTCGGCATTCTTACTGGACACTGCTTGAGCGGCAAACTTTGCGTTGGCTTGGATTTATCGCAACTGATTAATGAAGACACTACAGTGATCAAGGACATGATCTTACTACCCAGCACTGAAATAAGTTTGTAATTACAGTACCAGAAAACTCCTGGTAATTATGAAATCATTCGAATTAGACTGCCTATCAATACCTATTCAGAGGTATTTATGAACCCAGTGTGGTATATATGCAAGGCTATGCCGGCACTATAATTTAATCTAATCAAAATTTATATTTGGTTTGGCATTGTAAAAGTAATAAATAGGGAAGAAAATGGCTGTACATTATTAAGAAAAAATACATAACCCAAGTGACGCTATTTCAATTTGTAGTAAGAATTATTGGTCTCTCTAGGTTATAATGGCGGCCAAGCATCGCATAAACCACGCTGCTTGGTCTATGGTTTATTATAAACCGTTCGTCTGCATAATTGTCACTTCTGTAAAAGTTTACAGAACTCTGCTGGTTTGTCGAAAATGATCATTGACATGAAACTACTGCGTATTATTTGGAAAACTACATCTTTATATTTATAGTATTATTTTGATATAGAAATGATTAAAAGGCCAAATTAATTAAACGGCTTCGAAGTTTCGATAGATACTATACATAGATACTGAAATCTCAGTCCTACATAATTCGAATACAATGCTTAAAATTTTTTGTTTAAGAAAATAGATTTAAATATTACATACATAAATATTTTTCGTGTAATACCAGCTTTATGATAATAATTTTTTAATAATAATTATTTTAATTTATTGTTCTTGTAATGTAAATTTAAATAAATTTATAAAATATCTTACAACAAATTTTTTTATTAATTAATTATTATTAGTAATTTAAACCAAAATATTATAATCTTTTGTAAAGAAGATATTAATACCAAATTTAAAATAAAATTAATTATTTAAATAATTTAATCTGATTTCATAGATAATTAATTTTTAAAATTATTATAAAATAAAAGTTCCAAGTTGTAGACTATCTTCTATATTATACAATAAATATCTCACTATTAAAAAGTAATTATAGCTTTATGCCATTATAAATTACTTCATTCGGAATCCATAAATAAAACTATATTATTTGATTTAAATTGTAATTGATTGTTTCAAATACCTTATCATTTGAAGAAGCTTATTGATGATAATATACAGAGCTGCCAGAACAAACTCTTATTATCAATCATCTTGGAAACTAAGTTTTATCAAACTGCCAGATTAAAGTTAGCTGCTTTGGATAAATTACCAAATTAAATATTTTTAAATAGAAATTCAGAAAAGTGGAAACATTTAAAACCAGTGCTGTCAAGAAAAATCAAAATATTTATATTTCTATTATAGTTTATATTTTGAAATATATATCTCAAATATTGTTTTTTATTTTTGGTGGTTTCCGTCCAAGCATGGATGGGTGCAGATTTTATGAAATGTTTTGGATATTTACCAATAAAAATTTCGAAAAGTTTCCAAAAGGAAAATTTACAATGTATAAAATTTAAATTTAAAAAAAATGGTTATGGTTAAAAGAATTTTATGTCTTTCTAAATACTAAATATATTTATAAACCGTCTTCGGTCTCATGGATTTTCTAATTAAACGGTGCTATAGCAATAAATTAACAGAAAATTTATAATTAATAATGTCATAAATTATTAGTACAATCATTTAAATTATTTATACAATGTATTAAAAATTTTATAGTAAAATAATCCTAAATTTTTCGCGAATTTAATTATAAGTATTTTTTTATTTATTGAAGTTGAAGTATAATTAAGACTTGTATTGAAAATATACTATATTTCAGAGACTAGAATTTCAGAAAACATGAAATTACAATGTAAGTTTAATATGATTTGAATATGAATGATTATCATTTTCAAAATTGCAACTGAAATGAGAACAACAAAACAAAACTGATATTTATTATTGAAAATTTTCAACTAAACTTATATAAGTAATTATTGGCAGGTATTCTAAGATCCCTAATGTTAGTCGTTATCGTTGAACGCATAGTTTTTATCGATAACTATCTGATCTTTGAATAATCAGAAAATGGAAATATGATTATTATTTATTATTTTTTTTTTATTGATTATTATTTTTTTAATAAATTTGTATAACAAGAATTAAAAATAAAGTCATGCACTTTAATAATTAGTGTTATTTATTAAGATATGAAAATGCAAATATGGTGTATTGAAGCCTTATTAAAAAGCTTAATTTTTCTCATTATAGCATGTCAATTGGTTGCTTTTAGTTATTTATGAAGAAATTTTCCAAATTCATGAATCTTCTTTGCTGTACCAACGGATACGGCATAGTAAGGTACTGTAAATCAATTACAACTCCTCACCTCCTCACATTCTCTGCATGCAGATATAGTGGTCATTCTTAACCTTGCCACATGAATTACATATCCCGTAGCATATTCATTGAATAATATTTATGTCACTTCGTTAATTTTTAAGAAATCCCTTGTCTTTCTAGGATTGGGAATCAACTAGAACATTTTCTATGTGTTGACAATCGTTTTTAATTTACTTAATTTTCATATAAATTTTCCGGCTAGATCCGCAAATGAATAAAATATAATATATAAATATATCGGAAGCCCTTAAAGGTTATAATTAGGATCGGGCTCCCGATCCTAATTATAAACTTTAAGGGCTTCCGATCTTCATTATAACCTTTATTATTTCATTATTGCTTTATTTACATCATTTACTTTATAATAGCAATTAGTATTCGAATTCCATTTCAGAAATTATAATATGATAAATAATTTTATCCAAAATAATATTTTTCAATGAAAACATCCAAAATAATTCAAATTATTTTCAAATTATTTAATATAAAATACGAAAATAATTTTCATATTAGAGTCAACCTAAATTCCAAATAGCTTAAATGTATATTATAATAATTAACATTTTTGTATATAGCTATATAAAAATAATATTAAGAAAATTTCTATTATAAAATATTATATTTTTTAATTAATTTGTAAATTTTTTTTTCAATTATATTATCTAAGTCATAAATAGAAAACTGTGTATAATTACTTTTATTTATGATGACATATGAATAATTACCACCCAAATCAAGTGTGTACTTAGATTAATAAAGATTTAGAAAATTATTTGTATTTTACCAGAAATGTTTACGGTTGAACAGAGAATTTTGGCATCAAATAGAAACATTATCATAAAAAAGTTCGACTGAATGTTCCCAAAAACAACATAAACGACAACGTTGACGTACTCTGATGCGTTTAACGATAAATTTGTTTTCTTTTTCTATTTTGCTTACATCTTTTTTAATTATTATTTCAGTGATACATAAAGTAATTTAAAAATTGCCTTTAAATATAATAAATTTTAAACGTTTATTTGGTAATTTAATAAAATATATGAGCCAGTAAAAATAACCCTAATAATATTTCCGTAAATTTTTAATATGCCAATTATTTTATTGCAGAATAATAATGATAAAAATTAATTTTCTAATTAAAAATTAGATTATTTTAAAATTGTTAAAATAAATTTAATATTATAGTATAGAAAAAAAATTTATGAAAATTGAAAATGTAAAATTTATTATCAAACTATATAAAAAATATTATAATCAACTTTTGTGGCCATAAGAAATAACCGCTTAAGTTTGAAATAGAGATTTTGAATAAATTAATATTTATCATTCTTTACGATCAAGTTTCTACGATATTGTTTAACAAAATAGTAGAATTATATAATTGTAAAACTGGCCATACATTATACAACATGTTTATCAATGTGTTGACAAAACTTGATCAAGCTGTATATTAGTTTGTGGGCTAGCTTACAACACAACACGTTGACATTCATTTTGAATTTTGACGGTTGAAAAATCGGTTAAAAAACATTAAAATATTTTAATTTATATAGTTGTGCAACTTCCCGATACACTAAACAAATTAGAACGTGAAGGGGCGTTAGTTAATGGTCGTACGTTGTATAGATGTATACAGGGAATTGGTGAAACCAAAATGACGTTTCTTATTTCGTATTAATTGAAATAATATTAATTTATAATTATTTTTCACGCAATTTATATTAGATTTTTTTTTTATAGCTAACACTATCCTTAAAAAACGAAATAAAAAAGATTTTTTGATATTTTGACGGTTGTAAACCAAATTCACAACACGTAGAAAATCAGGTTGTACAATGTATGAGCAGCTTAATAATTTAATGCGACTATATACTAAGAATTTAGTATTGACTTATAATAAATATATGAAATTATTCTTTTCAATCACTGAACAATTGAAACTAGAAATTGGTGATTACATCATGAAGATTTAACAATAAAATATTGATTGAAAATCAATAAATCAATTGAACAATTTTAAGAACTGATCAAATTATTTATTTTATACAATTAATAAATTATATATTTCACTTATAATCAAGTAATGAATAAATCCGCGGGACGCAGATAAAGTGAAGCTGGTCCAGTCTGATTTCATTTATAAGGGAAGTAGTTTTCGAGTGGGGTTCTACGGGCCTCGGTACATCGGACTTGGTCTTTACAAACTCTACAATCAAACCAACCAACCAGTTCAAAATTATAAATTATTGACAACATTTTCAATTATTCTTTACCCAACTTAAATTCTAATTTATTGAATTTCATTTTCTTAAATTTCTAATCAATTCTTTACAACTCTTAAAATTTATAAATAAATATATTAAATATTAATATAAAAATACATAAATTTAATTAAATAAATTTTAATATTTTTTTTTTTTTTTTCAATTTTATAAATATATCTTGAGCGAAATTTTCATGAACCATAAATTTGTTACAAATCATACTTGGCTTAATTATCTGGTTCAATTTGTTTTCGAAATACTTACTACACCAATTTTAGATAAATTCCCTAACATTATCAAAATATTTCAAGAAAATATAATTAAAAACTAATAATTTCAATGAAATATTTAAATATTCTTGGCACATTTCCTTATTTCGTAATTGAATTTTAAAAATAAAAGAAAATACATTTTCAAATTTTCATGCATATTAATATTTGATTAATTATGACATGTTTAATCCTGTTTGACTTTATGTTAAATGTCGAAAATAATCAATTACAATATGCCGAATCTTTATGTATCCTAACATTTAATGAGTCAGAAATTAATAATCGAATAATTAAAAAAATCTAAATTTAGTTTCTTATAGATAAATTTAAAGTTTTATTTTTATACAGTCTACGACATAAAAATATTTAAAATATTCTTTTAGAAAAATATTATTTATATAATTTAATTATTTAATTTTGCTGTGTACAAATAAAATCCTTGTATATTTATTTTTAATGATAAAATTATAAATATTGAAATTAATTATAATACATAATTTTTTAAGTTAAATTAAATTTGTTTGTTTCAGTTGTTTTTAAACAATTTTAGGTGAAATTTATTTTTTGATATCGCCAGGTGAAAATATGATCTAACATCATTGAGCAAAAACTGAAATATAAATTGAACTAAGCCAAAAAAAAAATTGTTTATATTAAAAATAATTATATTACATAATTTCATATTTCTTATAATTATTGACTTATTGCAAAAATTAAGCTATTGATTAAACACAACATTTTTAAATGAAAAACTAAAAGAATATTTAGGAAAATTGTATTTTACTGGCTTTATTTATAAGTCTGTGGAATAAATATTACTATACTAAACTACTTATATAATTCAAATGAATTAGAATTACGATAATTTAAGTTTGATTTATAAACATAAAAACCATAAGAATCATAAAAATTCTAAAAATTATGAAAGTAAAAATGTACAAAATTGTATTGGAACTTGGAACTTAAATAACCAACATAAGAAGGATGAAATGTATCTAACTCTCTAGTTACAATGAACGATTTCAAGAAGCAGTGGTCAAAATAAAGTTAAAATGTATATGGAGTTGTAGTACATTTAAAAAAAATCATAAGGTAATTAAAACAGATAAAATATAATGATTATCAATTAAATTCAGTTGGTATTAATAATTAGATAATTTAATTAATTTTGATTATTTTAAAATGTGGGTGATTTCAAAAATAATAATTCAACGTTCACAATAATTTATATGACAATTTTATTTTATTTTATTCATACAATTCCTAGTTATCATTTAGTAGAGGTAATTTCTAGTTATTGAAATATAATATTTTGTACTTTGGTACCAATATTTAGCAGCAAACTCTTTTCTATTATACAGGGCTGATGGGACTCTACAGAAAAATAAACATTACAATTTATTAAAAGCTGAAGAAGTAACTGGTCGAATAAATATATCACATTAAAATGGAACGAGCAAAATGGTTATGCGTATAAAAAAATGTTCTTGGTTATTCCTAATCATAAAAAATACATGATAATTCTGATAATGAAGAAGACAACGGCTAGATTACACACGGTTATTGTTTGGGGACATGCGATTCTTACGAAGCATGTAATTAGATTTGGACTTACTCTATCCTCCACTTGAGGGTGTAAAGAGAAGGCGACAATGAAACATTTGTTATGTCATTATCCTTCAGTCCAACATAAAAGATTTAAGAAATTTGGTAATTTCTTTGTTGTAAACCTAAAAGATTCAGGTAAACTGAAGCCAACTTAAGTGATTGCATTCATCAAAAAAGTGGCAACGATGTTGTATTCAGTAATATGTGCCTTTTACGTGCATGGGATCGAAGGGGTCTCGATATTCTCACTCCTTTAAAATTATCCAACAAGGTTAGTTGGATTATTTTATTTCAAATAATAAATATGTTATCAAACTAATTTAAATTAACCTTAATGAAATATCATTAAACTATTTCCAACTTATAAAATCTAATTTCAAAAATTCTGTTAAAGTTTTAATTTAAATAACATTCATTTAGTTTTGTTTTGACGACGACTAAATTAAAATCATAAAAACATTTAAACTTTGTTGAAAATATTTTTTTTTTGTGTTTCTCAAACTTTTTAAATCGTTTTCATTCAACTTTTTCCTCACTAAATTAAATAAAATATAATTCTAATTACTCTGAACATATAACAATCTCCATCACATAGAATTTGTATATCTACATAAATCTTTCAAAACATTAAGTCTCTCTTGAAATTCCACTTACATGAACTTAAGCTGAAAAATTAAAATAAACTTTTTCAAATCTAAATTTTATGACTAAAGAACATTTCCGCTAAGTTCCTCAAACATATCTTTTTTTACTTGGTATATAGGAATCTTTACAGTGTCATTTTAATCCTTGAGAAAACTTTATTTTTATTTGTAGATATTAGAGAGTTGTATACTATAATATATTGAAGTATTAAATTACGGAAGAAGATTTTATATATAGTTTCTTATAAAAGTACTTTTTAAAATGCTGTGTTATTTGTAAGTGGGAAATCTGTATTTGAAAATGCTTTTAAATCAGGATTGTTTATATATATTTATATAAATATTTTTAGCTTACGTACGATTCTAAGAAAGGATAATTTTATTATATAATTTATAGAAGAATATTTATCAAGATAATAAGATATCTGAATTATAAAAGAGGATTTTGTGATTTTTTGGTTAAAGAAAACTGAATTTTGTGATAAGAAACTGATATAGCTACTTTTAAATTATTTTGGCAAAAAATCATGACATACATTTCCAAAATGATAAAGTATTTTTTTACCCCACCCCTCCAAATTTAAAAAGAAAACACTGCTACTCTAGAAGTAGCTCAAAACTTGAATTCCAGGAATGTTTGAAAGATAATATACTAAATTCAGATATGAAATATATGTAATTTATATAATAATGTACCAGTACCACGTATCACTGAACTTACCGACATCAACTATATCACGAAACTAAGGCTATTTGATGCCAAATTTCATTGAAATCAAATAACAAATTACTAATTATTTATGTCTCGAAAACCTGAAATTTTACAGACCATTTTAACTAGATCGCAAAACTGAGCTATTTTTGTCAGATTTCAATAAAAAAATTTAACAAGTACTTTTATGAGATATTAGAAAGAATCACAGACTAGTACAAGAACGCAAAATTTTCTCCTTTTTTTGCAATTTTTAGAATCTTTACTATCAGAAACGTAAAGTAACATTGATTTGAGCGATTTGCGTATGTTCCATAACTCGTCGTAATAGATCAGTTAAAATATTGGAAAAAATTTAAATAAATGAATAACAATACTATTACAATAATAATTATGAATATGCTAATTGAGTCATATGAAATATCGGAAAACTATGGATTCATTTACATCAAAATCATTTACATCTAGATAGTTTCATCGTATGGCGACTAATAAAAGAAATTTAATGATTTACTATAGAAAATGAAAATTTTCAACTACTATATAGAATAAATTCTCACATTTTTAAAGTTGTATTATTGTTCCTGGAAAAAGTACTGCTTTTCACCATACGTTACAACAAAATTTGAAGAATCATTCTCTCAAAATTTACTTATTTTAAGAAAATGAATATTCCTGTATAATTGATTAGTTTCTCGGTTTCATATCTGCCAGAATTATTGATGTTACTCACTCTTCTAAGTTGAGTAAGCTTTAAAATGAATACCAATAATAACAATTTACAATATGGAATTGTTATTTTAATACTAGCAAAAATTCAAAAGGTTGAATATCAATATTGTAGTCAAGAAACTTTAATTTCAACAAAAGCTGCACAACATTTTGTTCATATTAACTAATAAATATTTATTTAAACATTTGCTTACAACAAATGTATCACAATTAAAAGCTATTAGCTTTTGTTGCAATTAAAATTTCTTCACTACAATAATGAAACTCATGGTACGCAATAACGCAATAAAATTATTTAAACGAAATTCCAATTAAATGTCACGAAACCTCATAATGTACCTGGAAAAATAAAATGGTTATCTAACCAGAGTTGAGAGACTCAGATATAAAAAGTATTTTTATTACAAAATATTTAAAACCGTTTTCTTGATTAAATATATTATATAATAGTCTCCTTTAAATCCTATAAAAGGTTCTTGAATAACATACTATAATAATAAAATAAAATTGAAATTACTGCACGAAATTCCTTGGATAATAAATGTTAAAAATTTTAATTTATTTTCAAATTTAATATACAAATCTGTACAGTTTAACTTTAAACATTTATTATATACGTATTTAAAATAAATATATATTAAAAATCCTTTGAGAATAAAAAAAAAATAACAAAATTGTATCCTTTATTTCTCTCTACTAAATGTTTTTAAAGTAAACAAGTCAGTTTCTACTAAAATATTATGGCTTAACATATGTTCCTTTTCTACAATTCTATCTACACATTCTTATAAATTTATTATTTTAAAAATATCCTTGTTAAACAATGTCTTAAGCTCGTTATATATAGTTTTTTTATATATAATATTTTATTTTGTTATGTAGAATAAATAACCACCAAACAAAATAAAAAAATTATAGAAAATTTAATATAAATAAAAAAAGGGAACACCACCACCGCCGCCGCGATATGTGTAAGTAAAATTGTGAAATTGTTAGAATTGTAGAATTTAAAAGATTTTCATTGCGTATTTATATCTGTATAGTCAATAAAGAGTTTAAAAGAAAATTTATACATCGGAAGAGTCCAGGATTAATATAAAAATGAAAAAAAGAAAATGTTTTTCAGCAATAAAAATAACAGATTTTTGTTAGACATATTTTTTGATTAATGTTTTGAACTAAATTTGATATTAGTTTTTTAAGAAAATTTTAGTAATATAATATATTGACTAAAGAGTTTCTCAAGAAATAAAGAAATTGAAGAATGTAATAAAAATCGGATTATAAGTACGGACCACATTTAGAAGGTTTTGAAAAAATAGTGTTTTAGTCCTTAGGCGTGAAATACATATAACTTTTTCTCATTCGTCTTGGCATATGGGTTTAAAATATATGAGTTTTGTATGGAACTAATTACCTTGGAATGCCACAATGCCTTGCGCAGTGCAATTTATAAATATTTCTAATTTAGCTGCACCAACAAAATAATAAAAAATATAACGTCAGACAGGTGAAAAAAAAATAATTACATTAGTGATTTGAAATCATCTATTTTTAGTTTATTTGTTAGTTTATTAACATAAACCATAGTAGAGAAAATGATTAAATCATTTAATTCTTAATTATTTCAGGCATTATTCGCTTAGTGATATTACATATACAGATCCAGATAAAATTTAAAAAAGTAGCTTATAGTTCTTAAAAAGACTTTAGTTTTATTCAGGCTATTTAAACAATTTCATTAGTCTGGGACAGCCTTAAAATTTTAATAGAACTAAGTAACAAAAACATTGTTACTATCATGTAAATACCAGTGCACTCGAGTTTTCACGGAAATGATGCAGCTGATACCGTGGCCAGACAAGGTTTGGACAGCATCTTTACACTTCCAATGACAGCACCTTTACACTTCTGTTGTATTCCATTCACCACAGCTTAATTTACCATCAATAACAGGTTGATGGAGATATGGGGAAACCTCTGGAACACCACCCCAGATTGTACTATGGTTTTCTCGTAACATACTCAAACAATATAACAAGATCTTCCTAAACCCATAGGACAATACATCCAGCTCTAATAAAACACACCATCAGGTTCATCTAACTTGAACTGTGTTAAAGAGCTTTAAGACAACAAACAGAACGTCAAAATAGGTCAATAATGACCGCAGTGACATATAGGAAACCTGTGCCCAGTTCTGTAACTTTAATCTAATCTAATTTCATTTTAAATTTCAAATAAAATTAATATTTCTAATAAATTTTCCTTTGTTTATCGAAAATTACAAGGATTTCAAAATAGAATAAATATAAATATAAGGAATTAATAAAATTCTTAGTATGAAATCTAAAATTTTTGTTTTTAATAAAGTTATCATCGTTATTCTATTTGGAAAAAAAAAATATATGCTTTAAAGGCTAAACGAAAGAAAAACCTATACAAACCTAAAAATATCCTTTATAAAGATATGAATTATCAAAGATATTAGAGATTCTTACCCAGAACAGAACTAATAATAATATATACACAAAGATTAAATATGTGGTTGTCAACAGGAAATTCGAATTTATCTCAAGTGTAAAATGTCATGTGTTGTCTATAAACCAGAACATATATTACGAAGGATATAAAAATAGGATTATATCCTTTCAGCTTTATTTTTTTTTTGTTCGAGAATATTTATATATTATGAAATTTTATGGATTATGGTCATTGATCCGTTGTGGGTTATAAAATATATACAATATTTTGTTTTTTAGTCAGAATTTTTAAGTAATAAAAAAAGGATAATAAAATTTTACAAAGAAAAAAAAATATATTTCTGTAGTTTAAGTATTTCTTCGTGTCGTTATGGTTTAATAATTAAGTAGTAAAGTAAATTACTAAAAATTGTGATATCATGTTTTGCTAATTCTAAATGTCATGATGATTTTTCGAAGCAAAAGAAAAAATTACATGAAAAAAGGATTAATTACCATTATTTTTTGTCACACTTAATATTTTTTTAAGTGAACATTTTTGGTTAATAAAATGTTTTTAGAGGGAATTGTGAACAATAAGAAACAAAAAACTTAATTATTTCTATTATTTTCGAATAACGAATTATAATTAATGGTAAATATTTACTAACAAAAGTTATATCCTTTAATATCTGTTATTAAAAGCTTCCTGATAGAATTGTACGGTGATTATCAACTAAAAATTCCCCGAAAAATTATTCCCTAGGAAAAGAATTCCAAGAAAAACAAATTCTTTGGTTTCTAGGAATTATTTTTAGGTTGTAATGACATTAGATTTGGTTGTCATGTCATAATCTTCGTAATAATTTTGGATGTTATATTCGTGATACTTATTTTTTTTTTAAATTAATTACACAAAAACAATATTTAAATTTATATTAAAATTGGCTACTCAATCTCCAATCGCCGCAGGCTGTAATTTGATATAAAAATAAATTTTCCAGGAAATCATTAAAATATTTATTATTTTTATTCGCCTTTTAATGAAGTAAATAACATCCATAATTTGTGTAATTTCGGGAATTCTAAAAATATCTTGAAATTGGTATTCAGTTAATATAAACTTCATTGGAATTTCTTTATACAACCTTCTTTGATTCTTTCTTTGTAATGGCGATAACTGCTAGGCTATTAGGTTAGACTAGGGTAATGTAGAGTAGTGTAGTGTAGCGTTCTACATCCCAAATCAAGAAGTGGCATCCTCAAAGAGATTTCGTCTCATTTTATTACCATTTTGTACCCACTAATTTTAAATGGATTCCGAACCATAAGTTTCTTTATAGTGAAGAAACGTTTATTTAATTACAATAAACTAATAGCTTTTAATAGTGAGATATTTGTTGTCAGCAAGTGGTATCAACTGTTACCTTTTATCCCAGTCTTAAATCACAATCACATATTTAAAAATGGTACTTATTTCAAAGTGAGTCAACTTAGATTGACATCAATGGCTTGGTATGTAGTTAAATCCGGATACTAATGTATCCCAACGTAGCACATTACCACATTAAGAAATATATTGTCGAATTATTGTGGTAACAAACATTTAACATTTTCCCGAATGTTTAAAGCCAAACGTAAAATTATAATTATTGAATATTTAAAACTGAATGAAATTAGAGCGACATATTTCTTTTAGATTAGAATCGAACCATTGACGTTAATATGACAGCATTTAACACGACAAATACATATTTTATGACCTTTCTTTCTTTAGAAAATTTAACTAATTATTAAAATTAGTGTATAAATTTTAAAAATTCATTGACTATCTAACATTTTAATAACTAAAGAATATTTAAAATCGAAAGTTCATCCAAAGTTATTTAAAATAAATCTATTTTTAAATTTTTCCTGTGTAAATTGTTTTCTCTATCTTTTTTAATAAAAAAGATATGTCATTACGCCAACGTAAAATTATTCTTGAAGAAATCCATAATATATTTTGCCAATCCTTTATTTTTATTTTTTTTATCTACAATCACAAAATAATATATACGTATACATTCCATTAAAGAAAACGTTTGAATAGCGAATCCGTAAAATAATATGATTTTTTCCATATAAATATAGGAATAGGAAGCTAAATAACCTTATAGATAAAGTTTTACGACCTAAATCTTACTAAAAAAAAAGTTTATCTAAAAGTCAACGTCCTATCTCTGTTTCAATTTAATATTAAACCGCATCAAAAAAAAAAAATATATTTTAGATATAGATATTTTAAATATGTATTTAGATACTTTAAGAATTTCATAAAAGCGTTCGAAAAATTTATTTGTATTTTCTTATGAAAAATTTATAAAAAAAAAAACTAAATCTACATAAATAATAAAAAGATTATGGCAGGTTTCTTTTTTGAGCCTATATAAAATTTAACCGAGCCACAAAGGTGTAAACTGATATTATTCAAAAAAGGATTATGAAATGCGATGGTTCTGGTTTCTTTTTTTATTCCTTTTACCATTTTTATTTAGTATGGTTTTAAAGGATTTCTTTTCAAGAAAATATTATATAAAACATTTTTTTTCGTGATTATTTTTAATATTAAATAGTGAATTTATTTAAAATATTCAAAATATTTTTGATTTGGTAAATGATACATCAGGTTTTATACAAATGTACAAAGTATAAAATATTTGAATATCAAAAGATTTGAAATAAATCAAATTTTATGTGAGAAATAAATAGAAATCATTTCAAAAAAATTGTTGTAAGATTATCAGTTACCGAAACTAACTTACATAAAGGCCCATTCGTAATGTGGGCGCAAACCTTTATCGCAAACTTTGAAAATTGTTCAACATAATGAAATCAATGAATGCAAACACAATGCCAGCGGTCACCGTTAAGGAAAAAAAGTTACAGCCAAGATTGAATAATGTTGAATATTAACCGCCAGCGCTAGAGAATTTTAATAAAGGAGGCGAATTTTAAATTTGACTGACATTTTTCATATTGACATTTTAAATAAATAATAAAGATTTCACGCAAAAAATATAATAATATAATAAAATATAATTATCTCAGCCACCGCCACCGCCAGCATTACGTTTGTACTGGATTTATCTTGGCGGGGAAAATAAATCTACGCTAAAGGTTTGCGCCCACATTACGATTTTAAGTTGACTCAGGTTTAAATGAGTACCAGTAATAAAAATTTACAAAACGTGATTGTGATTTTAAGACTATGGGAAAAATCATAAGGGTTGAGCCATTTTATATTGACAACAAACGTCTCGTACTATTAAAAGCTTTCAACTTTGTTGCAATTAAAAGTTTCTGCACTATAAATAAACTTATTGTTTGAAATCCATTTCAAATAAGTTGGAATTGCATTAAAATTTCACTCTATCTGTATCATTATAGTCCAATTTTCACAAGTGGAGTGAGCAATGAAAAATAAATAATGTTATTATAAATATTTCGTCATAATTACTCATACTATTTTCATTCTATCTAAAATGACTATCATTACAAGAAATATTTTCACTGTTTTTTTATACGATATCCATCTAAATAAGAATATGTTATGTGTCGTGTACATAAATCTACTACATAATATACATTAGCTTCATATCCATTATACCGCAATAAACATTTATCAGATTAAGGATTATTTTATATATGAATTTATTTCAGATTAGGAACACGTAAATTTATATATTTTACAAGATTTTCGTATATTTCTTAATGTGCCATTTTCATATTATTGGCATTTTGTATATACGCAACGTAAACGACTACGTATCATTAAAAGTAATAATGACATAACTTTAAGAAGAATATTGTAGAGAATTTAATATCCAACATATAACACGAGCCTTCAACAAAATAAAAAAAAATAAAAACTTTTTAATGGTAATAATATTTACCTTCGTTATATAGTTTGAAAATTGATTCCACATGGGACAAAATATGGAATATTACCATTACCATTATAATAATATTGAGCATATCATTTATGACATCATAAAACGATCTGTGTCTTATATATTATGGTAAATGTTAGTATTGAAAATATAAAGTCTATAAATATTTAAGTAATTTTAAAGGGTTTTTGAAAATTATTTAGTATTTATGAATATAAATTATTTGTGGGATATATAGAAAATATTATTTGAATTATTAATGGTATATTTTCAACGATGAAAAGAAATTTCTGAAAATATATTATAAATTTATTTATTTATGTAATTATAATATAAAAACTATATAAAAAAAAATAATAAAACGCAGTATTGTCAGTAATCTTACGCAGTATAATTTCTTTATAATATTTGGTAAGTTGATTTTAAAGGTGTGTGAAAGACCTCCAACCACATAGTCCATTAATAAGTTCTTTAATGAACGATATCATCTTACCCGGCTTCAGTTTACCCGTGTCTTCAAGGTTTTCCAGAAAGAAAATATCAAACTTCCTTAACCTTTTATGATGTACCGCAGGGCAATGCCACAACAAATGTTCCATTGTACGCCCATCCTCAATACACTTATGACACGTGAAGGTATGAGTTAAACCTTATATATCATTGCATGCATCTTAAAAAACGCATGTCCCCTGACAAATAGGGTAAATAATCTGTCTGTTGCCTTGTTTATTTTTAAAATTATCTTGAACTTCTTGTTCTTGTGATTAGGAATACTCCATCAGAATGTTTTTACATACGTGCAACAATTCTGCTTATTCCATTTCGAAGTGCTATGTATGGCCCAATTACTTATTGAGCTTTTAATCTGTAACGGAGGGCAACATAATTATAAACTTCTAAACTGACACTTAGTTTTACATTGTAAATTAATAGAAAACGATTTTTTTTCTTAGAAAAATTTGTTCTACTTTTTGATATTAGAATTTATCTAAATAAATTTAATTACCACATAAAATTTTTGAAATTGGAATCTAATATTTTATTAATTATTTAATTTAGCTTAAACTAAAAACTTCTATTTAGTAAGTTTAGTTGTTTTTACCATAAAGTTTTAAAGCATATGAGAAAAAAAAATTAATATTTATTTTAATAAAATTTTATGTTGAACATAACCAAGTCTATAAAACCACTCAGAATATTGTTAATCTATTTTAATTGAAATTTAGGTAGCATATTTATTAATAGATAATAATTATGTATAAGATACAAAATTAGTTATTTAAAGCATAAAGTTTATTCAAGGCCCCGTATAAATATCTACATAAGCAATTTATTATAATGTCATATTGTTGTTGTAATACACTTGTACTGTACAGCGTTTTGTCACTTTACGAAGCTAATTTTACTTATTAATGCCGAAATTCACAGTGCGATGTTAAGCTTAAGTTTAACTAAATTAATTGTGTAGCTTAAACCTACAAATTAAGCTGACTTGATTTGTCAATCAAAATTTGCCATAAAGCTAACAAAAATGTTAAAAGTGAGGGTTAACCTCATTTACTATTTAATATAACCGCGCAGTTTAAATTCTGGTTAAGGCTTAACCTTGCACTCTGAATGTAGGCATAAGTATTAAATTCTGGTTAAGGCTTAGCCTTGCACTTTGAATGTGGGCATAAGTATTAATTTTTTTGTAGCTTTAGTCTTGCTAAAATTCTTAATAAAATATAATTGTAGAATTTAAACTTCGGTTTATCTTAAGCTTATGGCATTTGATTGACAATTCAAGTGAGCTTAATTATAATTCTTAATTAAATAAAATTTAATGAAATTTCGTAATCTAGACTCGTTGTGTGATCAAATTTTGATACAATAATTTTAGTGAATTTAAGATTCCGAAATTTGAAATTACAATGTTCTGTTTAACAAACTCCTAGTTTAAAGTTATTATCAGCATCCTGGCAGATGACGCTAATTTTTTTAACATTTAAACATTTATTTTTTAACTATTGAATACATATTTTAGTTATCTTTTGTATAGCTTACCTAAATTTATAGTATCAGCTAATTTTACATGAACATAAGTATTTAAGTTTACCATAAATAGCATGATATAATCTGCACAATGCACAAGTGCTTTCATTTATTTATCTTTACAATAAGAGTTTCAGAAAGTTTCTTTTCGTGAGGTGGAAAAACTTTCATTTATGTTCACAGAACTTGTAAATCGAAACTCTTAAATAAAGGAGCGCATAAAATTAAAGTCAATTTTTTTAATTCAAGATTTCGATTTATATTAAAACGATAATGATCAGAAAATAATTACAACTAACTAGGTTCAAGTATAAAGAAAATGTAAAGAAAATGGATAAATAAAAAATATTGTTTTACTGATTTCAATTATTGATTATTTCAGTTTTTCTGCAACACTACCTGAATATATCCTGGTTTTTGATAGTTTAATTAATTTTATCGAGTTGTTAATGTTTTTGTGAATATTGTTTTAAAATAATTGATACAAATTTGTTGAGAATTTAATTAAATGTTGGAAAAGTCTAATAGAAAGGATTTTTTTTTTAATAGATAAAAACATAAAGTTGTATTAACATATAACTCAGAATGTTTCATTTCAATAATTATAAATATTTGGGGTAATTACCACATTAAATTAATTTAATTAAAATTTTAAAAGAAAATTTTTAATTAACCTAACCCGATTAAATCAAAATTAATAACTTCTGTAAAGTTCGAATAAGTTGACACCACTGCATTTTTTTTTTCACCATTACTCCGTCCAAATTATATAGCTTTAAATACGAATTTCTATTAATATTTCCCAGCCTGCCGGCCGTATTAGCAGGCTGTACAAAACTAGTAGTAAAATAAATGTTTAGTTAAAAAAAATTGTTTGGAATTTATATTAATACGTCATAATTTAAATATATTTAACGTTTTAACATTAAAATTTAAATAATAAGTTTTACTATAACATCAAATGAAATGTTAATAACTTAACTACTTTCGTATACTTTTTATTTTATTAATTTAAATATAATTTCACACTTATTAAATAAAGATTATTTAAACACTTGGCCAAATAATCGATTCTAACCAATCAAAATAATATTCAATTCTAGTGTAAACTCCTGGGGTTTTCGAACCACAAATATTACCAAAGGATGTAACTCCAAATAATTTTGGTATACCACCAAAAAAAGTTAATAAAGGTCCTCCAGAATCACCCTACATTGAATAAAATAAATGAGCTATGTAGTATTATAGTAACTGTTTTCATTACCTGGCAAGTATCCTGCGTATTTTCCTTTTTCAGATCAACTGCACAAACTTGTGATGGCAGTAGACCTTTTGGTAGATAATCATTTTGTGGATAATATTTTTTACATTCTTCTTTACTAACAACGGACAAATCCACTTCTAGCAATCTATTTGAAGCAGGACCACCTAAAATAAACTTTTTAAAGTACTATTTCTACGCATGGTATTTTAATTATTTTTACCAAAAGAAGTTTGTCCATAACCTACAGCAATTACACGGCTACCAGTATAGTTCAAATATTCTCTTTCTGACATACATCTAGACGCATCACTGTGAATAGTGAATGATTTTTTTTAACTTTTATTGAACGAACGCAGTGAATTTTACTTACTTAGATTCTTTAGTTAATTTAATCAAAGCGATGTCATTATATGCTTCTTTACTATTATATAAAGGATGTATAAAAATTCTACTGATTGGAATGTCTAAATTAGTATTTGTATTATTATCAAGATCAATTCCACCAGTACGAACAACAACTGGAGGATCGCTATAATAGGAAAAATTGAAAACTATGGAAAATTATTATCTAGTAAATACATTTTATATTACCCTCCTAGATCAGTGCAATGAGCTGCTGTAATAACAAAACTTCTAGTAACTAGAAAACCACCGCAATTAAATAAAATCTTTCCATCAAATTGCCGAAAACCAATTGCAGCCTATAAAAGTAATGTAAATCTAGTTGCTTTATTGTGTAATTTATTGTAATATTTTTCACTTTTTAACACCTTCCGCAAAAGTTAGAGCTTTTAACAAGCGGCTGATGCTAGACCACTATTTAACCCATAGTATCCATTTATTTTAAAAACAATTGTTCGTGTTACTACGAAATCTAAATGTAATTTGCTGTTAAATCTAGAGATATTTTTTATACCGATTTTAGTCATTTATTCCAAACTATCGAAACTATAATTTTATGATCCTCAGTATGCTCCTGTTAATCTATCGGCTTCTTATTACCTTCTATATAACAATGATATAAAAAAACTTAGGACAACCTAACACTCCTATATGCCTGCAAAGTGCCTGCACCACTTTTCAGCAGTTATTTCACCAAATTTGATTTCAATATCTTACTCGGCAGATCTTTAGCTGGATCGATGTCAATATTAGCTATAGAAAAAATATATATATGTATATGCAAAATAAATTTTACCATAAATGGATAATCTCCAATACGTGTTGGTATTCCATTTAATGCAGCACCTATCCTACAGTTATAGAATCCTGTAAAATAAATCCATTATTTTCCTCATTCGGTATTATTTATTATTCTATTTTAAGTACAAATGTATTACCAAAATTAAAATTTGTAACAATTTTTTGGCATTCTTTTTCATAACAATCTGGAAAAGAACGTAAATTAGAAATTGTTTAATTAATCATTATTTTGAATAAATTACCAACGGAAAATATTCCCTCACCATCAGGAGTTTTGTGACATTCTATAAATTTTAACCAAAGAGTTTAATTTTAATAATATTTACAATTTCATATATTTTTTTAATTTACCAATTTTAGTTTTCCTACAATTTAAATGATCAAAATCACCTTTAAAATAATCTGTACAACAAACAACTGGTTCCACATTATTAAAATAACAATTAGTCGGATTAATTTTATGATTCCTGAAGGTCACTTTAGCACTTTTACATTTCGAAAATGGTACACAAAGACCTGGTAAACCAGAATGCTTAATAATACATGATTTATTAGTTTCATTTTCAACGTTTTTGAATGTTATATCATCTATAAGAAAGAATATTAAAATTATAAATGCTTACATAAAATTTATACTAAACCTTTAGCGAAAATAACAATTCGAATTAAATATATTACAAGAAATTTGACTTTATTGGTGAACATGCTGGCAAAGACTGAATCAAAATAAATTCATTCAAAAATGTTTTATACTATTTGGAATTTCCTAATTAATAAATAACTTGTTCTAAAATAGTATAATTTATCATTTTGCGTCATAACGCTAGTAATAATAATATTTACAAGCTAGAGTCAACAGTTTTTGTGAATTACTGGTTTAATTATTCAAAACTAACAAGCTAAAATCTTTTATATATTTTTTGTTAATTAGAAAGTATAAATTATAAATTGAATTAATATATAACTTTATATATCTATTTTGTAGTTCTGTTTGGAATATATTAATTTGTCATAATTTAGTTGAATGTTATACCATAAAAAAATTAACTTTACCTTTTACCCTAAACCGCAGGAGCAAAAAACTCCTCATATATTTAAAATGTCGTGCGATACACTGTGCCACATCTGGCAGTAATGTTGTTTTTATGAATTAGAAATGCTTTAAATTCACTGGCTTTATTATTTATATCGTTTTGGCTTCATCTGTTAAGGAAACAAGTTTTGAATATATCTTTTCAAAATGTTTCTTTTCCTTGCAAAATATACAAACTTTTGTCTATCACCAAATCCAGATTTACTTACCCAAAACTTTATAAAACAAATGATCTTCCTAAAAGCTACCATTGTATGTGTCATTTATTAGGAAATTGCATAAAATTTAGTTTTATTTATAAATATATGTTTTATTTATTTTAAACAAATCTTTTTATACATTTATTACCAAAAAACAAATCACAAAATAAATAATTTCATTAATTGTTAAATTTAATAGAACACATCACTTTTTATTAGATGGAAATTATTCAAACATTTGGCCAAACAATCGATTCTATCCAATCGACGTAGTATTCAACTCTTGTATAAACTCCTGGAGTTTTCGAACCACAAATATTTCCAAAAGATGTAATACCAAATAATGCTGGTATATTAGAGAAAAATGTTAATAAAGGTCCTCCAGAGTCACCCTAAATTGAATATATAATTAAAATCGGTTCAATATTAATTAAATGTTTTATTTAAATTACCTGACATCATGTGTCCTGAGTAAGTTCCTTTTTATAATCGATAGCACAAACTTGTGACGGCAGTATACCTTTTGGTAGAAAATCATTTGATGGATAATGTTTTTGACATTCATCACTATCTACAATTGTCAAATTAACTTGTAACAAATTATTTGAAGCAGGACCACCTTAAAATAAACTTTCAAATATAAGTTTAATTATGCCATTTTATTGATATTTACCGAATGAAATTTGTCCATAACCTACAGCTATCATAACTCTACCAGTGTAATCATAGAAAGCTTTCTCTGACAAACATTTAGATCCATCACTGTATGAAATATTTGTTCAGTAACTCAACTCTACAATTAAATTTATTATACTTACTTAGATGTTTTAGCTAATTTAATCAAAGCGATGTCATTGTATGCTTGTTTTCTATTGTATAAAGGATGTATAAAAATTCTACTGATTGGAATGTCTAAGTTAATATTCGTACTATTATCTAGATCAATGCCACCAGTACGAACAACAACTGGAGGATCACTATAATAGAATAAATGATTAATAATTATTATTTAGTCAATAAATTTTATATTACCCGCCAAGATCAGTACAATGAGCTGCTGTAATAACAAAGTTACGAGTAAGTAGAAAACCTCCGCAATTAAAAAAAATATTTCCATCATATTGTTGAAAACCAATTGCAGCCTGAATATTGAAGAGTTAGAATTAGTTTATTTAGTATTTTAAGATATTTTACAGAATAATTAAGTAAAGATTTATTTATTTAATTATTTTTATTTCTACTAAATTATTAAAAAATGTATAAATTTCATAATAAAAAATTAGAAATTGAAAACTTCATATTTCGGTTCCTAAAAATGATTATTTTTCCAATGGAAATTGTACGCTATAAAAACACAATAAAAAGTCATTTGCTAAAAATAATTTTGGGATATTCGTTTTCCCTTCTTCTTAGCAATTAAATCAAATTATTATTTTCACCTATAACAAAATAAAAGCTGAGGGGCAAGTGATAAATAAATTGCAATGCATAGTTTCATACTATGAATTAATATAATCAACTCCACTTTGGCAATTCAAAAAATTATTTTGCTTTCAAATTATAAATTTTACCATAAATGAAAAATCTCCAATTCGTGTTTTAACGCCATTTGCTGCAGAATGAAATCTACATTTGCTTAAGTCTGTTTAAAAAAATAACATCATTAAATTTTAATAAATATTTAATATTTAATTTTAATTATTACCAAAATCGAAATTGCTAACAATTTTTTTGCATTGAATTGCAAAACAACCTAAAATTAAATATAAATGAAATAAATTTCTTATTTTCATATGTAAATTAAATTATTTTCTTAATTTGAATAATATTACTTGGATTAGGAATTATTGTTACACCGTCAGGAGCTTTACGACATTCTGAAATTTTTATAATTATGTTTATTGAAAAAAAAAAAATTAAAATAAATTTAATTGTAAAGTTGAGTTACTGAACAAATATTTCATACAGTGATGGATCTAACTTACGAATTTCACTTTTCCTACAACTAGGATGGTCCCATTCTGTTTCAAAAATATCTGAACAACAAACAACAGGTTCGAAATTATTAAAATAACAAATATTCGGATTAATTTTATGATTTTTGAAAGTCATTTGAGCATTTTTGCATTCCGAAAATGGTACACAAATACCCGGTAAACCAGAATTCGTAATAATACACGATCTATTAGTTTCATACTCAACGTTTTTGAATGTTATATCTTCTACATGAAAAAATATTGAAATTATAATTGATTAAATAAAATTTATATTTAATCAAATTTTAACCTTTAGCGAATAAAACAACACGAATTAAATATATCACAAGAAATTTGACTTTATTGGTGAACATGATGACAAAGACTGAATGAAAATAACTTAATGCAAAAATGTTATTTACTTGAAATTAATAGAATTAATCAGAATAGTTAGCAAAAAATATTTCTGACACGTTTTAATTTAATTAATATTTTGAATCTGGTTTGAAGCCAGTGACTTCTTAATAACAAAATGCTCTATAATTTATAATTATTTATTCAAAACTATTAAATTAAAATAATTTTTTTATGCCTTTATTTACGAAATTATTTAGCAGATTTTCATGTTTTGAGATAATTATTATAAAATTAAATTTACACTTAATAAGATAAATTGATAACTTCGGTAAACTTCGGTAAACGTATTTAAATTATTCAACAATAATTGTAATACTGACACGACACATAAATTTTACGAATATAATTTCTTAGTGTACTCTAATAAGATTTAGGATAATAGTTTGAGTTACTACTTAAATTGAAAGCCGCGGACCGATGAGTAACCGGAAAAATATTTGGTAAAAAGAAAAAATTTATTAAAAATTTCAATAACAATAAACAAGTTATTAAAAAAACGAATTTCGACTTCCAATCCAAACAGGAATATTTCAAAATCTACTAAGTAGGAGCAGCATGTAACTATTAGCGTAAAGATGTCAAAAAAACAGTACGATTGAACGAATATAATCAAAGTGAGAGAATGGGAATTCCGAGACCTCTTATACACAAATTGTATTTATGAAAATAAAAATCTATTGGTGTATTGGCGTTGCAGTTGCAAGGTTCAATAGGCGATGCGAAGAAAAATAAAAGTTAGTATAATTTAAATCGACATTGCTAGCAAATTTGCATTGATTTTCAAAACAACCTAAAATGAAATAAATTTCTTAATTTTATGTAAATTAAATTGTTTTCTTAATTTGAATAATATTACATGGATTAGAATTTATTGGTCCACCGTCAGAAGATTTATAACGTTCTGAAAAATTTATAATTATCTTTACAGAAAACAAAATAATTAATAATTGTCCAACTTATGAATTTTATTTTTCCTACATTTCGAATGATCTCTAATCGTTTTCAAAAATATCTGAACAACAAACAACTGGTTCCACATTATTAAAATAACAATTAGTCGGATAAATTTTATGATTTCTGAGGGTTAGTTGAGCACTCATACATTTCGAAAATGGTACACAAATTCCCTGTAACCCAGAATTCTCAATAATGTATAATTTATCAGTTTCATTTTCAACGTTTTTGAATGTTATATCATCTAGAGATAAGCAATATTAAAATTATAAATAATTAAATTAAATTTATATTTCATTTAAACTTTAACCTTTAGCGAAAATAACAATACGAATTAAATATATTAAAGAAATTTTCCTTTATTGGTGAAAATGCTGTCAAAGACTGAATCAAAATAAATTCCTGCAAAAATCTGGTTTGCTTAATAAAAAAATGCTCTATAATTTATATTATTTATTCAAAGCTTAAATTTTATTTAGTAGATTTTCATGTTTTTCTAAAATTAAATTTACGCATGCATAACAAAATAAATTAATAACTTAATTTAACTTAGGTGAACGTTACTTAAATTATTCTACATTTGTCATATTTTTCTATTAATACCCCACACTTTACCAGTATACGACTACGGAAAACCGGAAAATTAGCCGGAAACCGAGAAACCGCGAAAATATTTCCCAAAAAAAAAAATGTTAAAAAATTTAATAACATTAACCAAGTTATTAAAAACGAATTTCGACTTCCAAACAAAAATATTTAAATAGTGATGCTCCAATATTCATTGATAACTTTGATGTCCATAACT
Organism: Rhamphomyia laevipes; assembly: GCA_963920725.1. Classification (NCBI taxonomy): domain Eukaryota; kingdom Metazoa; phylum Arthropoda; class Insecta; order Diptera; family Empididae; genus Rhamphomyia; species Rhamphomyia laevipes. The sequence goes on from OY987257.1 coordinate 55,489,139, forward strand.
ATACCAGAACATTTAACCTGATTTAAAATTATTTTCTAAATTAGCTTTTATACATCTTTCCAAAAATTTACTTAAACTTTTTAATAAGCTAATACAAATTTGTACTTTCAACTGATTTACCAGGTTTATTTATAATTAAAATTTTGGCTTCTTTCCATAGTATTTTTTATTTTAAACATTTAAAACCAGGCCATTTTTTTATTTTTTAATGATTTAGTAAGAATTTTAACTTCACTTATCATTTTTAAGTAGTTCTCTTTAGTTTTAATATCTGATATTTCTAAGGTAGAAATAGAGGATGCAACCAGTTGGCACGCCGGTGGATCAATAAAAAATATTGACCCATGATTTCAACTTTATCTGAGTTCGTGCTTCGTGCTATAATTAATACAACTTATTTTCTCTGAACACATAATTTGTTAGTGGCATATTAGAAATTATTTTTTCTATCTTTCTTAGGTTAAATTAAAATATTCTCTTTTATTTTAATTCTATTACTTTTAAAAAAAAAAACAATATTATCAAATTAAAATTATTTAAAATTAAACATTTGGCCAAATAATCGATTCTATCCAATCCAAATAGTAGTGAACTCTTGTATAAACTCCAGGAGTTTTCGAACCACAAATATTACCAAAAGATGTAACACCAAATAATTTTGGTATACCACCAAACAAAGTTAATAAAGGGCCTCCAGAATCACCCTACATTGAAAAAAATAATTGAATCCAGTATTATAGGTTTTGTTCTCATTAATCACATTACCTGGCAAGTATCCTGCGTATTTTCCTTTTTCAGATCAATTGCACAAACTTGTGATGGCAGTATACCTTTTGGTAGAAAATCATTTTTTGGATAATATTTTTTACATTCTTCATCACCAACAATTGATAAATCAACTTCTAGCAATCTATTTGAACCAGGACCACCTAAAGTAAGCTTTAAAAATAATTCTACTTTTCGTTTTTTAATTATATTTACCAAAAGAAATTTGACCATAACCTACAGCAATTACACGACTACCAGTATAATTCAAATATTCTCTATTTGACAGGCATTTTGATGCATCTCTATAAATTATAAACAATTTTTATAACTTCTATTCAGCTAAATGCAGTTTTACTTACTTAGATTCCTTAGCTAATTTAATCAAAGCAATGTCATTATATGCTTGTTTACTATTATATAAAGGATGTATTATAATTTTACTAATTGGAATGTCTAAGTTAATATTTGTATTATTATCAAGATCAATGCCACCAGTACGAACGACAACTGGAGGATCGCTATAATAGGAAAAATAGAAAACTATGGAAAATTATTATTTAGTAAATAAATTTTATATTACCCGCCAAGATCAGTGCAATGAGCTGCTGTAATTACAAAACTTCGAGTAACAAGAAAACCTCCGCAATTAAATAAAATATTTCCATCAGATTGACGAAAACCAATTGCAGCCTATTAAAATAATGTAAAATAAAATTTAATTAGATTTGTTAGCCTAATTAAGTTTGGAAAATGTGATTTTTTATATCCGAGTTTAATAATTAAAATATTATTCTTGACAAGTTTGCTTTTGTAAAAACTGGAAATTAGAAGCTTTTTTTTAGCAATTTACAATAATATAATAATAATAATAAATATTGAATTAATTTTCTTATTAATATGATTAATTATGAACTTCAAATTATGATTATTTCGTTACATTGGATAATTATAAAACAATTAGAAAATTAAATATGACAAAATCAATTAATTAATACACGAATTTACATATATTAAAAAGATTCATCAGCAAGTTAATTTGATTAAATAATATTCAACAAAATTACATCATTTAAATTTCATATTCATTTTATGATGACTAATAAGTGGTTTTGTAACTTTTACAATAATGTTAGATAACAGATTATGATTATATGATTTCTTAACGATTCTTTATCAGTGCCGGAAATAACAATCAGGGAACGCTTGGATAAATTTATTTTCTGATACCAAAACTAAAATTATTTGTTATTTTATTATATAAAGTAAATAAATTAATTTTAACACGGAATTTATTCAATGCAATCTTTATTTTCGAGAAAATTTTATAGCAAAAGCAAAAAATGCAATCATTTATGATCACTTTTTGACACCTTATTCAAAGTTTCTAACAATTCTTTGAGAAAATTTTCAAATATTTGAAAATTCTTGGTTTATCTATGAGCAGTATGAAAATCATATTGCCTAGATTAGTTATGCTAATTCCAACTATGATAAACAATAGCAATAGAATCGAAATATTGTTATACATTAGTTTATTTAGAAAGATTTTCTCCGCAGCTATCTACCAAGGTCGATTTGAATATTTCAGCAGCTCTTTATCAGGATCGATTTAAATATGCATTGTATAAAATATAAATGTAAATTAAATTTTACCATAAATGGATAATCTCCAATCTGTGTTCGTACTCCATGTAATGCAACAGCTTCAAAATACACACAGTTACTGATTTCTGTAATATACATTTATTAATTTCGGTATTATCTAATATTAAATTTTTTGGTTTAACTAAAATTGAAATTAGAAACAATTTTTTTGCATTCACTTTCCCAACAATCTGAAAACAAACTTTATATTATAAATTGTTTGATAAATCATAATTATGATAAATTACCAGTATTAAATTTTCCTACACCATCAGGAGTTTTGTGACATTCTATAAATTTTAACCCAAGAGTTTAATTTTAATAATATTTTCAATTTCATATTTTACTCGTAATTTACCAATTTTACTTTTTCTACAATTTGAATGATTCAAATCATCTTGAAAAATATCTGAACAACAAACAACTGGTTCCACATTATTAAAATGACAATTAGTCGGATAAATTTTATGATTTCTGAGGGTTAGTTGAGCACTTTTACATTCCGAAAATGGTACACAAATTCCCTGTAACCCTGAATTCTCAATAATGCATGATTTATTAGTTTCATTTTCAATGTTTCTGAATGTTATGTCACCTACAAAAAATAATATTAAAATTATAAATAATTAAATTAAATTTATATTTTATTTAATTTATAACTTCTCGCAAAAATAACAACACGAATTAAATAAATCACAAGAAATTTGACTTTAATACTGAACATGCTGACAAAGACTGAATGAAAATGAATTCATTCAAGTATGCTCTTTACTATGGAAAAAATAAATAATAGTATTAGCTAGAAATTTCTAATTATACTTGTTTTATTTAATTATTCAAACCTAGTAAGATAAAATCTGTTAGATATTACGAGTAGTTAGAATAGATGCAAAAATGTAATTTAAAAAAAATCCGAGTACGAGTACGCGCAATTAAAATTTACATGTGCGTAAACCGGATTTTAATTATATTTGGCGCACAGCTTCATCATGTTCATGACTTCATATTTCTCAGAACTTGATTCTCTGAACTTAGTTAGTCATTTTGCAATTGTGCAAGCAACTCGAAATTGTCACATACATAACTAGGCCTACCCAATGTTGACTACATTACAAGGTAAAATTGTAAAAATATAATTGAAGATGGTCTTTCCAGACAACGGGGAAGAAGAAAGATTAAGATAAAATGACCTTACAGGTAATTGCAACCCTAAAAAGTACCTACATACAATTGTACTATCAGCAGAAGAAAAGTGTGTATATTCTGTAAACATAAAGACGAAATGGCTGCAATGTGTTGATATATAAACGGTTTCGACACCTCGAAAGCTACATTATCGCTTCTACATTATAGCGAAGCATTCTTTCGAAATACTCTGATAAGTTTTAATAAAAATTAAATTAATTTTATAATGGTTTTTTACATTTTAATTGTGCAATAATTAATTATTTATTCGAAGTCGGTTAAATTTTTTGTTTTATGTATGCTATTTTATGCTAATTTAATGTGGAAAGTTAATAATTTTAAATAATGTGAAAAAAGCATTTATATTGGAATATTAAAATCAAGTTTTATGCTTCTCAATATTTTTTTTTGTATAAATATAATTATGATTTTAATGAATCTTAACTCTCCAGAGAATTGTTTTTGTTTTATTTCGCTTATTAATTTTGTTGTTATTATTATTTTTTGGAAATTATTCATCCAATTCATCCACTTTTTGGCGATGGAATTTAGGTACATATTGTTTTTACTGTCACTATTTGCACACCAATTGATAAAGCATACACATAGTTAAGAATGGATTTTGTAAAAAAAACTGTTGTTGTAGAATGTTCTCAAACTCTGTCTGTAAAGGATCATCCTCCGCTGTCCCTGTCCTTAACTTTTTCTTATGAGAGTATGTAATAAAAACAATAATAATTTTAAGCGTTTAACTGATTTCGAAAAAAAATTTACCTCTGAACTTTAATTTAATTGTTAATTATAATGATAATATTAATTTAATTACATCTAAATTTTATTGTATTACATCTAAATAATTTCTTCTGCACCTCCATGGTACAATAATGAATTTCGTTCATTAAGAAATAATAGAAATAAATTATAGCACAAGTTTTTAACAATCATATAATTCCTAACATTATTGTAAAAGTTACAAAACTACTTATTAGTCATCATAAAATGAATATGAAATTGAAATTATGTAATTTTGTTGAATTTTTATTATAGCAATTATGTAAATTGCTAAAAAAAACTTCTAATTTCCAGTTTTTATAAAAACAAACTTGTCAAGATTTTATTTGCATTTAGTTACACATCGATATTTAAGAAAGATATAACGAAGGCTAAAGATATCACAAATCACATTTGCCAATCTTATTCTGAAAAAAATTACAATACTAAAAACTAATTCTAATTTAATTCTAATTTATATTAATTTTATTTGGCTGCAATTGGATTGCAAAGGTGCAAGTGCAGTAGGTTATGGATAAATTTCATTTGGTAAATATCAATAAAATGGCATTTATGTAGAAATATTTTTGAAAGTTTAATTTAAGGTGGTCCTGGTTCAAATAATTTATTACAAATAATTTGACAATATGTAATTGTAATTAGTGAAGAATTTAAAAAAAATTATTCATCAGATTATTTTCTTCCAAGAGGTATACTGCCGTCACAAGTTTGTGCTATTGATTATAAAAAGGAACTTACTCAGGACACTTGTCAGGTAATTTAAATAGTGTCTTATATTTATTAAGCTTAGTATACAGCAGTGCATGTGATTAATTGCAGTACATTAATCAGAAAACACTACAACATGAAAATATTATTTATATTTCTGGATTAGGTGTTTTATTATAAAAGTGGTGGGAATAATCGTTATATAAATTTTTCACGAATACTGAAATGTGCATTTATTTCAAGGGAAAATTTTTACTTGGAAAACCTCTGAAAACTAATTCACTTTTTCATTAGGTTTGCATTGTGATAACTGCTATAATTTAATAATATAATTTTCCTCCACAAAAAAAAATCGGAATCGTAAATTACGCATTCTCTAGGATAAGGATATGGTGTGAATGATTCTTTTATGTTTCCTTCACACAACATGGAAGAATTAGAATAAGTCTTTCATATTTTTTTAATGTGTAAAAGACAGAATATAATTTGCAATTTACATAAAGATTACGTTTTATTTTTTTGAAGATAATTTTATCACAAGGATAATTTTATCACAAGTATTGAATTAAATTAAAATGTTTCGATCTCCTATTTTTATTTTATTATAATTTCACACTTATTTATAAAAACAAAAAAGAAATAAATATTATTAAATAAAAATTATTTAGACATGTGGCCAAATAATCGATTCTAACCAGTCCAAATAGTATTCAATTCTAGTGTAAACTCCGGGAGTTTTCGAACCACAAATATTACCAAAAGATGTAACTCCAAATAATTTTGGTACACTATCAAAAAATGATAATAAAGGTCCTCCAGAATCACCCTACATTGAAAAAAATAATTGAATCCAGTATTATAGGAATTGTTCTCATTAATCAAATTACTTGGCAAGTATCCTGCGTATTTTCCTTTTTTAGATCAATTGCACAAACTTGTGATGGCAGTAGACCTTTTGGTAGATAATCATTTTTTGGATAATGTTTTTTACATTCTTCATCACTAACAACTGTCAAATCAACTTGTAGCAATTTATTTGAACCAGGACCACCTTAAATAATCTTAGTAAAATAATTTACTCATGGTATTTTATTGATTTTATACCAAATGAAATTTGTCCATAGCCTACAGCAACTACACTTTCACCAGTATAATCCAAAGAATCTATATCTGCCAGACATTTTGGTTCGTCACTGGTGTATTTTAAAACATTAGATTAACTTCTATTCAGCTAAGTGCATTTTATTTTACTTACTTAGATTCTTTTGTTAATTTAATCAAAGCGATGTCATTATATGCTTGTTTGCTATTATATAAAGGATGTATTATAATTTTACTAATTGGAATATCTAAGTCAATATTTGTATTATTATCAAGATCAATGCCACCAGTACGAACGACAACTGGAGGATCACTATAATTGAAAACTATGGAATATTATTATTTAGTAAATAAATTTTATATTACCCGCCAAGATCAGTGCAATGAGCTGCTGTAATAACAAAACTTGGAGTAACTAGAAAACCACCGCAGTTAAATAAAATATTTCCATCAGATTGCCGAAAACCAATTGCAGCCTAAATATAAAATAGTATTTTAAAAAAATTGTAATTCATTTAACTGAATATAATAAAAGTTCTATTTCAAATAATATTGTTTTTTTAGGCTTTGGTCCGTCCATAAAGATAGATTTTCTAACTTAATATTGCCAACTCTATTATGGATTTATTGATCCGACTATTCTATTGATATTCATGTAAGCTTTCCAGATAGTCTATATGCAAATGCACACCACGGTGTCGAAATATAATTCGTGGAGAATTTTGCTGCCAATATACTCCGTGATTATTAGCGTAGCATACTCGCTATATTTTTAATAAGTTTATTTACTTGTTATAGGTCAAAACCGGAATTCTATGCATAAGGTTATTGGAATAGGCATAGCTCTCGTAAACAGTTTTTTGTGCACTCTGCTGAACTTTATCTAACCTGTTAACGCCAGCCTTTATTTATCTCAGCCCAGAATGCAAGCGAATCGTTTGTTGTCGGTTAGAACGCCATATCCGTATCTATACTTCACTTTGTGCTACAGGTAAAACTCATATTGGTCTCATTTGTTAGTTTTACTTCAATATTTTTATTTTTAATATTTGTAAGCTAGAAGAAACTACCAATTCTGATAAAAAGATATAATTTCATTTTAGCTGGTTTTACCAGTTGTGCGGACTATAACTATTTGTCAATTTACTTTCAATGCTAATGGCTCTTTTTTTAGCAAACTTATGGCTTTCTAAAATATTTCCATATTATTTTAAAACTAAAATTTTATTTTAAGTTAATAATCAATTAATAATAATAATTACATTATTATTAGTGAAACGATTCTAAAACTTTTTAAAAGCAAAATATTAACTTATTTCGTGATATATATTGCAATTTATTTAGCAAGAAGAATTGTTATGTTATTGATGAATCACTAAACGGCATCAGAATTATTTGAACTTTAAAAATTAAATACTTAGAGTTCTGTTTCAATCAAAGAAAATATCGATGGAAATGAATGGAAATTTAGGTATTTAACGTATTTTGTATTTAACTATTAAAAATATTATTGCAAATTAAAGTTTACCATAAATAAAAAATCTCCAATACGTGCTGGTATTCCATTTAATACAGCATCAAATATACATTTATCAAATGCTGCAACAAAAAAAAGTATTTATAATTTTCGGCATTATTTAATATTAAATTTTTTGGTATAGCTACCAAATCTAGAACTTGTAACATTTTTTTTGCATTCATTTTCCCAACATTCTAGAAAACAACGTAAATTTATTAAAATGATTTGATTAATCATAATTTTGATAAATTACCAATTGAAACTATTCCTCCACCACCAGGAGTTTTATGACATTCTATACAAAATAAAATCCAATGTTTTATTTTTTAATTATAATAATAATTTCAATTTCATATTTTACTCGTAATTTACCAATTTTACTTTTTCTACAATTTAAATGATTCAAATCATCTTGAAAAATATCTGAACAACAAACAACTGGTTCCACATTATTAAAATAACAATTAGTCGGATTAATTTTATGATTTCTGAAGGTCATTTGAGCACTTTTACATTCCGAAAATGGTACACAAATACCCTGTAACCCAGAAATTTCAATAATACATGATTTATTAGTTTGATTTTCACTGTTTTTGAATGTTATGTCATCTACAATAAAGAATATTAAAATTATAAATGATTTAATAAAAATTTTTATATTGAATTTAAATTTAAACCTCTCGCAAAAATAACAACACGAATTAAATATATCACAAGAAATTTGAGTTTATTAGTGAACATGCTAGCAAAGACTGAATCATATTAAATTCGTTCAAAAATGCTTTTTACTTGAATTGCTAATTAATAAATAACTTGTTCCAAAACGTGTCCAAATATCAAATTTAAAAATATATTTTTATAATGCGTTATTATGCTAATAATTATTAATATTTTCAAAATGGAGCCAGTTTTATTCAAAACTAATTTATTTATTATATTTCTTTCAAATGCAAGATATATAAATTGAAATCTTTAATTTAATTGATGGATTGAAAAAGTTATAGAGCTTTAAAATAAAAAAAAGATTACACTTAAAAATATTAGGTTTTGCTTGACCCAGAAGTACTCTCGTAGGACCCCAGTTTTTATGATATGTTTCATTATATTCAAAATCATATCTGCAACCAAAATTAAATTTCTTACTCTTAGATTTAAAAGAACTAATCGCTTATTATTAAATAACAAAATTTCAAACTATTGACCAAATAATCAGTTCTAACTAATCGTACAGTGGTTTTAATATGTAAAAGGAAGATTAAATAACGAGACAAAATTTTATCTCGTTTGACAACTTACAAAATAAAATAATTAGCATTCACTTTTATTTTTATTTATTATTAATATTTATTATAATTTTATACTTAGTTTAAAAAATTTATTAAAGATATTCAAACATTTGGCCAAATAATCGATTCTAACCAATCGTAATAGAATTCAATTTTTGTATAAACACCAGGAGTTTTAGAACCACAAATATTACCAAAAGATGTAACACCATATAATTTTGGTATCTCAGTAAAAAATTTTAATAAAGGTCCTCCAGAATCACCCTGAATTCAGTAAATAATTAAATTATGTAGTCATACAACCAATATGAGATATATAAGGAACTTAAATTACCTGGCAAGTATCCTGCGTATTTTCCTTTTTCAGATCAATTGCACAAACTTGTGATGGCAGTATACCTTTTGGTAGATAATCATTTTTTGGATAATGTTTTTTACATTCTTCATCACTAACAACTGTCAAATCAACTTGTAGCAATTTATTTGAACCAGGACCACCTTAAATAATCTTAGAAAAATAATTTACTCATGATATTTTATTGATTTGTACCAAATGAAATTTGTCCATAGCCTACAGCAACTACACTTTCACCAGTATAATCCGAAGAATCTATAACTGCCAGACACTTTGGTTCGTCACTGTGTATTTTAAAACATTAGATAAACTTCTATTCAGCTAAGTTCATTTTATTTTACTTACTTAGATTCTTTTGTTAATTTAATCAAAGCGATGTCATTATATGCTTGTTTGCTATTATATAAAGGATGTATTATAATTTTACTAATTGGAATATCTAAGTCAATATTTGTATTATTATCAAGATCAATGCCACCAGTACGAACGACAACTGGAGGATCACTATAATAGAAAACTATGGAAAATTATTATTTAGTAAATAAATTTCATATTACCCGCCAAGATCAGTGCAATGAGCTGCTGTAATAACAAAACTTGGAGTAACTAGAAAACCACCGCAATTAAATAAAATATTTCCATCAGATTGTCGAAAACCAATTGCAGCCTAAATATAAAATAGTATTAAAAAAATTTTTAGATTTTTGATATTAATTTAGCTGAATATAATAAAAGTTGTAATTCAATTAATAATGTTTTTATTTTTTTTAACTTTGGTCAATGTTCCTTAGTTAAATTGTTAAATTATCAAAATATAAAAATATAAACTAATAATTAATACGTATCGGAGTAACCTCTAAGTATCGCTATGTGGCTTTGGTCCGTCCATAATGATGGATTTGCTAACTTAATATTTGCCAACTCTATTATGGATTTATTGTCCCGACTATTCTATTGATATTCATGTAAGCTTTCCAGATAGTCTATATGCAAATGCACACCACGGTGTCGAAATATAATTCGTGGAGAATTTTGCTGCCAATATACTCCGTGATTATTAGCGTAGCATACTCGCTATATTTTTAATAAGTTTATTTACTTGTTATAGGTCAAAACCGGAATTCTATGCATAAGGTTATTGGAATAGGCATAGCTCTCGTAAACAGTTTTTTGTGCACTCTGCTGAACTTTATCTAACCTGTTAACGCCAGCCTTTATTTATCTCAGCCCAGAATGCAAGCGAATCGTTTGTTGTCGGTTAGAACGCCATATCCGTATCTATACTTCACTTTGTGCTACAGGAAAAACTCATATTGGTCTCATTTGTTAGTTTTACTTCAATATTTTTATTTTTGTTTATTGTAAGCTATAAGAAACTACCAATTCTGATAAAAAGATACAATTTCATTTTAGCTGGTTATACCAGTTGTGCGGACTATAACTATTTGTCAATTTACTTTCAATGCTAATGGCTCTTTTTTTAGCAAACTTATGGCTTTCTAAAATATTTCCATATTATTTTAAAACTAAAATTTTATTTTAAGTTAATAATCAATTAATAATAATAATTACATTATTATTAGTGAAACGATTCTAAAACTTTTTAAAAGCAAAATATTAACTTATTTCGTGATATATATTGCAATTTATTTAGCAAGAAGAATTGTTATGTTATTGATGAATCACTAAACGGCATCAGAATTATTTGAACTTTAAAAATTAAATACTTAGAGTTCTGTTTCAATCAAAGAAAATATCGATGGAAATGAATGGAAATTTAGGTATTTAACGTATTTTGTAAACTGTTAAAAATATTATTGCAAATTAAAGTTTACCATAAATAAAAAATCTCCAATATGTGCTGGTATTCCATTTGATACAACTGCTATTCCATCTAATACAGCATCAAATATACATTTATCAAATGCTACAAAGTATTTATAATTTTCGGCATTATTTAATATTAAATTCTTTAGTATAGCTACCAAATCTAGAACTTGTAACATTTTTTTTGCATTCATTTTCCCAACATTCTAGAAAACAACGTAAATTTATTAAAATGATTTGATTAATCATAATTTTGATATATTACCAATTGAAACTATTCCTCCACCACCAGGAGTTTTATGACATTCTATACAAAATAAAATCCAATGTTTTATTTTTTAATTATAATAATAATTTCAATTTCATATTTTACTCGTAATTTACCAATTTTACTTTTTCTACAATTTAAATGATTCAAATCATCTTGAAAAATATCTGAACAACAAACAACTGGTTCCACATTATTAAAATAACAATTAGTCGGATTAATTTTATGATTTCTGAAGGTCATTTGAGCACTTTTACATTCCGAAAATGGTACACAAATACCCTGTAACCCAGAAATTTCAATAATACATGATTTATTAGTTTGATTTTCACTGTTTTTGAATGTTATGTCATCTACAATAAAGAATATTAAAATTATAAATGATTTAATAAAAAATTTTATATTGAATTTAAATTTAAACCTCTCGCAAAAATAACAACACGAATTAAATATATCACAAGAAATTTGAGTTTATTAGTGAACATGCTAGCAAAGACTGAATCATATTAAATTCGTTCAAAAATGCTTTTTACTTGAATTGCTAATTAATAAATAACTTGTTCCAAAACGTGTCCAAATATCAAATTTAAAAATATATTTTTATAATGCGTTATTATGCTAATAATTATTAATATTTTCAATCTGGAGCCAGTTTTATTCAAAACTAATTTATTTATTATATTATTTTGAAATGCAGGATAAATAAATTGAAATCTTTAATTTAATTGATGGATTGAAAAAGTTATAGAGCTTTAAAATAAAAAAAGATTACACTTAAAAATATTAGGTTTTGCTTGACCCAGAAGAACTCTCGTAGGACCCCAGTTTTTATGATATGTTTCATTATATTCATATCTGCAACCAAAATTAAATTTCCTACTCTTAGATTTAAAAGAACTAATCCCTTATTATTAAATAACAAAATTTCAATCTATTGACCAAATAATCAGTTCTAACTAATAGTACAGTGGTTTTAATATGTAAAAGGAAGATTAAATAACGAGACAAAATTTTATCTCGTTTGACAACTTACAAAATAAAATAATTAGCATTCACTTTTATTTTTATTTATTATTAATATTTATTATAATTTTATACTTAGTTTAAAAAATTTATTAAAGATATTCAAACATTTGGCCAAATAATCGATTCTAACCAATCGTAATAGAATTCAATTTTTGTATAAACACCAGGAGTTTTAGAACCACAAATATTACCAAAAGATGTAACACCATATAATTTTGGTATCTCAGTAAAAAATTTTAATAAAGGTCCTCCAGAATCACCCTGAATTCAGTAAATAATTAAATTATGTAGTCATACAACCAATATGAGATATAAGGAACTTAAATTACCTGGCATGTATCCTGCGTATTTTCCTTTTTCAGATCAATTGCACAAACTTGTGATGGCAGTATACCTTGTGGTAGATAATCATTTATTGGATAATGTTTTTTTCATTACTAACAACTGACAAATCAACTTGAAGCAATTTATTTGAACCAGGACCACCTAAAAATTAAGATGAAAAATATATTTCTGCTAATACCATTGTAATTAGTTTTACCAAATGAAATTTGTCCATAACCAACAGCAATTACACGACTACCAGTATAGTCTAAAAAACTTTTATCTATCAGACATTTTGATGCATCACTGTGAATTTTAAAATATTAGTTTAATTCTATTCAGCTAAATGCATTTTATTTTACTTACTTAGATTCTTTAGCTAATTTAATCAAAGCGATGTCATTATATGCTTGTTTGCTATTATATAAAGGATGTACAAAAATTCTACTGATTGGAATGTCTGAGTTAATATTTGTATTATTATCAAGATCAATTCCACCAGTACGAACTACAACTGGAGGATCACTATAATAGAAAACTATGGAAAATTATTATCTAGTAAATACATTTTGTATTACCCGCCAAGATCAGTGCAATGAGCTGCTGTAATAACAAAACTTCGAGTAACTAAAAAACCACCGCAATTAAATAAAATCTTTCCATCAAATTGCCGAAAACCAATTGCAGCCTATAAAAATAATGTCAAATGGAATTTTATTAGATTTGTTAGCCTGTCAATTCTGTCACTACCTAAGAACATTTAAAAATTCTATAAATTTATCTATTGAAATATAAACTATTTAAATAAATTGAACATTAATTGACCATTTCAGTGGAACTAAATAAAAATATTAATTATAAATACATAAATATAACTTAAAAATCATAATTATAAATTTAATTTTACCATAAATGGAAAATCTCCAATTCGTGTCTCTACACCATTTAATGCAGCAAATATTTGACATTCATTAAATCCTGTTAAAAATAATGAAAAATATTATTTATGACATTATTTATTACTCCGATTTGAATTATCGATATAATTACCAAATTCGAAATTGTTAACAATTTGTTTGCATTCTCTTTCCCAACACTCTGGAAAACAACGTAAATTGATATTATTTATATATTTATTATCTGATTTTCATAAATTACCAGTTAAAAATATTCCTTCGCCATCATCAGATTTGTGACATTCTATAAATTTTATATAAATTTAGTAATTTGAATTTCAAATTTTTTTTTTACTTACCAAGTTTACTTTTCCTACAATTCAGATGGTCCAAATCATCTTGAAAAATATCTGAACAACAAACAACTGGTTCCATATTATTAAAATAACAATTAGTCGGATAAATTTTATGTTTTCTGAAGGTTATTTGAGCATTTTTACATTCAGAGAATGGTACACAAAGACCTGGTAACCCAGAATGTTTAATAATACATGATCTATTATTTCCATTATTTATGAACGTTATATGTCCTAAAATGAAATTTAATTTTGATGTTATACAAAATAAAATTTATTAAATTAACCATTCACAGAAATCAAAATAGAAATAGCGTATATCCAAAAATAAGCAACTTTATCAGTAAACATGCCGGCAAATACTGAATACTTAAAAGTGTATACTTTTGAATCGTAAAAAAAAAAAATTTAACAAGTTTTCTTACTAATTAATGACTAACTTGTTTTAAGACTTGTCCAAGCTATCAGGTGAACGTAATTTTTGCAGTTTATTTTGTTTTGTACACTAAATATTTTGAATCTGGTTTTCGAGTCAACGTTCTGAAGAATAAAAAAACTATGTGAATCAGCAGCCTATTATAAAAATTGATAAAAAAAACTTGGTTTCAATTATAAACAACTATAAAAAACAAGAGATCTTTAAGTAATCAAATTTTCATGATCCTTCGTAACTTGACCATAGATTTCTTGTGGAGGCTGTTGCAGCTTGCAGCAGAATTTTTATTAACACAATTTATGATTATTTTTTGTTGGACATTTACTATATGAACATACATTTTCAATTGTAATATAAATATATTTTTTAATTGCAAGATCCTTAATTAGAATAGTAATTAAATTTATAATTCAATAAAAATTTGCAACGTACTATCTCCACTATTACAATTTCTTGAGAATCCTAACTCAGATTGCAATTTTTGTTTAAATAATAAGTTTAAACAAATACGAAAAGGTTTGTGGTTGAGTACGGGCTGATATACATGAGAAATAAATATGATTCAAAATTTATTTTATTAATTAGAATAGATTTTCGAAATGCGCCAGTATTCTTCAAAACTTTATTTTTATTTAATATAAATTTAATTGGTAACTGTTACAATGTTATTAAACTTATCAATTGCAACTAAGTTTTTTTTTATGTATTTATGTTATATGTATATTTTTCATTATTATATGTTTACTTAAATAATAAGTGTTTAAAATAAAAACGAAATATATTATATACATATTCGATTTTCATGATTTTCGATTTTTATAATAAACTTGTATTTGCAATTAGCACGTATTTGCAATTTAATTTAATTTTTTAATTTTGTAAAACCTCAAATTAACAGGTGACACCAGAGAAATGTAGTAGCATTCTTTTTTAGATCTGCAAATCCCAATGTAAATGGACGCCTGTTGAATCAAATTTTAATGTCCCTACGATTAATGCAAGATTAAAAGTTTTCTGTTTTTATTTTGCAGGAGATTTAATAGAAATAAACATGGAAAAACCTGCTATCAGACAGACTTTTGTTTTATAAAGACAAACTTTATAAAGGAAGTGGGATGGCATGATTCATGGTGAAAATTGACAACGGATCATACGATCTAGGTACGTGGTTTGGCCTCTTCCAAACCAACCAACCAACTTTGTAACAAATAATACTTTGTTAAAAATTTCACATCTTTTAAGACACGTAATATATTTTACATAATTCGAAATTTTGATATAGACCATATGAAATATTAATCGGAAATTTTATCATAGACCTCTACAAACTAACGATTTCTAATTGGGTATACACATAGACACTGTGTACTAAATTTAATTGGAATCGGACAATAACAAGTTATAGAACAGAAAATAATAATTATATATAATTAGAATACTAATTCTATCTATCTAAGAACCACTGAAGGTGCAAACTACAAATTTCAGGATCACCAAGTAGGTCATAGAATTAACCTGACGTCTCTATTTTTTTATTGCATTTTTGCTATAACCACGAAAACGCCTAATGCAACACTAATATAGAAGTTATTATCTAACTACTCGTAATTCTTAAATTCAGGAAACAAAACCAAAAAAATTTGATAAATTTAAATATATCAGGTTTTACGTAAATGTAACTGCAAATAAATGACAGTGTAATGACTCCGAACAAAAAGAAAATTACGAAAATTTTCCAACTGCAGAATAACAAACAAAAAGATTGAGAAATGAGAAAACTTCCAAATCTTAATAAAACAAGAAGTTTTCCTATAGCTTTTTGCCATTTTATTTATATATGAAAAGAATTGGTAGGCAAATTTAAATTCTTATTTAAACTTAATGAATGAATGATGATTCAAACGAAAAAAAAATATTAGAATAAAGTAGAATAAATTTTGCATTGAATAAACTAAATTTACCAATGTAGTTAAATAAATGGTACAAAAAAGATGACAAAAATTATTCCTTTTATGCAGTAATTGATGTGAAAAGTTTTTCTAAGAAATGAAATAAATTCTTTTTCTATTTACTATTTGGATAAAAATTACATCAAAAATTTAGTTAACGAAAATATTGTTTGGATTTCGGATATAAAATCATTTTCCAAAATTAAATAATTTTTCTGAAACTCATGTCACATATATTGGTCACATTTAATTAGAAATGTAAATAGCTATAGAATATTACACATATTTATTTGCATCGGTCTGTGGATAAGTGATAAGCCAAGTAATTATATAAATAGAATTGCATATTGACATTTTGCACAGATAGTAGTGGAGCCAGAAAAAATAGGAAAAGCATCCAGAATACATAAATTTGGACTGCATATTTATACGATCGGCTTCAAAATGTCAATATGCAGCAGATCAATTGTGAATTTTTCAATTTAATTACTTTATTATTCAACTGAAATATATAATACTCAGTTTGGCTATGAATTTGCTCATTTACCGATCTTCTCCATATAATTTTTCGCCTACCTACATTTATATTTCCTGGATGATTCTTATTCCTCTCTCGTAATGTCTAACTGGCTGGCTCTTCTTTAGTAATCTTATAAGTCGTGCAATCCTTCGTATTTGGCATCCCTGTTTTACTTACTTGCTTGATGTTATAAGTTCGGTTAAGTGTAAGTTCTTAAGATTGTAATTATCTTTAAATGGAAATATTTTGTAAATTTAAATTTCGTATATAATTCATATTGGAATTTCAGGTACTTTTAACTGAAGATCAGACTAATGGCGAAAATATAAATACAGAAACTAATTATAACTAAAGAAACTAGTTTACTTTATTTTTAAATTAATTGTGCTACCGGACTGCTCTCATTACGAATTACGATGAAACTGATGAATTAAATTATTTAATTTTTGTGTATGAAAATTCAGTCCTTTCCATAATGCTGTAACAAACTTATATTTCAGTTAAACGTTAAGACAACTTATTTTAATTAAGACGTGTTTAAAAATAATCAGGATTTTGAAGAATTATCTTCAAAAATAACTACTTCTTTTATATTGATTCATCCACAATAGAAATTGAAATTTTAAGACGCTTAAAACTAATATTTTTAAAAAAACCAACAACTTCTAAAAATATTTATTGATGTTCGATCCTTGCAGAAAATATATGTAATTGACTACGTACTTTGGCTTCACCTATCTAAGTGAATCGGCATTTTGTCATATGAAAAAATAAAATTGAAATACGAATATTTAAAAATGTGTCTATAATTAGCAGTGCCATTGTATGACCAGCTTCCTGATAACATGCAATACGATACGTCAATATCTAAGCACAATTATTAAATTATTTAATGTAAATCTTTAGTCGATCTTGTATTCTAATTTTAAGGTTGGGTCAATCTTCACCGAGTACAAAAAAAAGTATGTACAAAACTTGTATTTATGGTACTACACAGCGAACTTCTTTTTCTGATGAAAGACAATATTTATGTATGATATTATTCTAATATTTTATTTATTAAATTTTTTAAAACTGTCTAAATTTTTTTTACAAAAAAAAAATATTTTCAGATATTGCAAATGTCAAACTTTATATTTTTATATCCCAAAATTAAAATATTTAAATTACATGTAAAAAAAGAAATGTGTTGGGACCATTAAATTATTAATTTATTAAATTTGAAATAATAATTGTACTTTGGCGCGTTCTATTTAAAAAATTTTAAGTTAAGAATATTTGTGTCTAATGGATCAATCAATATAAAAAATTGAAAAAAAAAAAAAAAATTACCAAAAAAAAAAAATGCATCTTTTAATGCAAACAATCCGAAATTATAATCATACTCATGTTTTGTCAACAGACCAATTCTCAACACCCCAACAAAAATTAAATCATATGTTTGCTGCTGCATCATCTGGTGCATTATCACGTATTACAACCCAACCATTTGATGTATTAAAAATACGTTTTCAATTACAAGTTCATCCATTAGATCAACAAACATGTAAATATCAAAATATACCACAAGCAATTAAATTGATTTGTCGTGAAGAAGGTATTACAGCATTATGGAAAGGACATGCTCCTGGTCAATTATTAAGTATAGTTTATGGTATATCACAATTTTGTACATTTGAACAATTAATATCAATAACACGTGATATGCCAATATTATGTAATCATCCAAATATACAACATTTTTTTTGTGGTTCAATTTGTGGTGCTGTTGCTAGTTTTGTTACAGCACCAATGGATATAATTAAAACACGATTAATAGCACAAGATAAATATAATACAGCTGGTTATAAAAATGCTAAAGATGCATTTATAAAAATAATTCGTATTGAAGGACCATTTGGATTATATCGTGGTTTAACATCTGGACTTTATCAAATTGTACCATATATGGGATGGAATTTTATGTTTTATAGTTTTTTTGGTGATATTGTTACAAATTTAATGAAGTCCGATGAAAGAAAGTAAAATATATAATGTAACAATATTTAAAAAAATTAATAAATAATATAAATTTTCTTTTAATTTTCGGTTATAGTACATTACCAACATGGTGTTTATTAGCTAGCGGTGGTATTAGTGGTATTATATCAAAAACAATTGTTTATCCATTTGATTTAATACAAATGCGTTTACAAATCCAAGGATGTGAATTACAAGATAAAAAATTTGGTTCTCATTTCAAATGTAAAGGAGTTTGGAATTGTTTATTTTGGTTATTACGAGTTGAAGGTTATCGTAGTTTATTTAAAGGTATAACACCATCATTAGTAAAAGCATGTTTAGCATCATCATTAAATTTTTGTTTTTATGATAAGATATTAAGTATTTTGAAATAAATATAAATATTATTTTGTATATTTAATAAAGATTTATGAAAACTACAATAACTTATGGCTAGATTATCTTTGAATTTGCATCTTAAATAGGTAGATTCTGGTCTTGTATATAAGATAATTGGCGATATATTATACAATCTAAGATTAAATTCAGAATATCAAGTTTTATAAGTTTAATTTTTTAGTACTTAAATAATGGCCAAAAATATTGAAATTCAGAAAGTTATAGCGTAATTTAAAGATGAAAATGTGTACGAATATTACAACACTACTCGTGTGAAATACGTTCAACCTTCATGCATTTTTTTGTGAATAATTAATATGTCCCATGATATAGGTGACATATGAGCCTTTAAAACAATTGTAGATCACTTATAATATGACTTGAGTTTTGAGTAAAATCTATATTAAATGTGAAAGTTAAACAATCAGAACCCATCAGTTCCAGAAGCAGAATTAATTAATTTAAAAATAAAGTAAACTAGTTTTTTAGTTATAATAAGTTTGTGTATTTATATTTTCGCCATTAGTCTGATTTTCAGTTAAAAGTGCCTGAAATTAAATACGAAATTTAAATTTACAAAAAAATTGTATTAAAAGATAATTACAATCTTAAAAACTTGCACGTCTTAAGCGAACTTATAACATCAAGCAAATAACTAAAACAGGGATACCAAATACGAAGAATTGGACGACTTATAAGATTAATAAAGAAGAGCCATCCAGTTAGACATTAGAATGTAATAAGAATCATCAAAGAAATATAGATGTAGGTAGGCGAAAAATTATATGGAGAACATCCGTAAATGAACCAATTCAGAGTATACACAATCATGAAATAATTGAACATATAAAATATAATTAAACAGAGCTTGGTTATAGACTAGATATTCGAATTTTTTACCAATTAATTAAAAGTATACTATATAAAACTTAAATTATAAAAAAGTTTTGCTAAATTTAATTTTTTTTATATAATACTAACTAATAATAACTCTTCATAAATATTAAATAAATTCAGTATCCGCACCAATATTTAAAATTTCACCCTTACAAATTCACTATACATTACCAAACTATAGCTAATAAATTTCATAAAAATGATGCCATTAATTATGCATAGGAAAAGTTTAAATTAGTCTACTTCGAAATAAAAATAAAAGGATACTTTATTTTGTACAATCTTTTAAAAGGTTGCACAATTTTTATAAAACCTTTATAACAAAAAAAAAAATCTGTTAAAGTTTTTCAGTATTTTTTTTAGTAGCACCAAATTTCCATATATTATTCTGAAAAATAAATTTACTTAGTCCAGAGAAGTCAGCAAAAAAAAAAAAAATTTTGTTAATAAAATTCGTGCCGTAATGCACCATCAGAATTGAAATCTGTTTTGGATCAGACAAGTTATCCAATTTCGAAACCGAAGAATAAACCCTTTTTTTTTTAGATATTATCAAATATATATTCATAGTGTATACACTGTACAAATTTTATGGTGTTAAAATAAAACGATTTATTGCCTATTTCCTTCTGCAATAACCTTTTTACCACGGCATATAATATGAGAGTTTCAAAAAAGGGAAGTAATCGTTGTTATTTTTGTTTGAAAAAAAAGTATCCCTTTAATAATTCATCCTTTTTTAAAGTTTAATTTTAGTAAATTTTTCTATTTAACAAATTTTCTATTTAAAGAGGAAATTATTCTTTCTTATTTTCTATAGGTTTCTTTTTTCTGACCATTTATTTTTTAGAATCGAAAAAATCTGATGTAATTTTTAGAAAATATTATAAAAGTGGAAGCAATGATATATTTGTAAATGGTTATATCGAAATGAATCAAATATAGAAATAGAAATATGGCCAGAAAAATTATATTTTCTGCTTTTGGGAATAGAATCCAATTTGATTGTAAATTATGTAACGTTTTGTTATTATTATTATTTGTTTAGAAAAACGTACGTAAATAGAAATTATTAATATGTTTTTTGTAATAATCGATATTATTATAATTATATTATGAACATGTTCAATTCGTTTCAATAGAAAAATCATTGGAATAATAAAAACTTCTCAATTCCATGACCAATTATTTTATATTATTTATTACTTTTTGTTGTATAATGTATTATACCCAATGAAAACTGATTCAGACCACACTCAATGAGTTAGTAAACTTATGGTTACCAAAATGAAGTAGCAATAAATATTATATAAAAATTTAATACTAAAGAGCGAGATAAGACACATCAAAAGGGTTGGTATCAATCAACATCATATAATATCGTCGCTTGAATATTTGCTTGTATTGTACCATATGTCACCTTTCCATAGTTTGAAGTTCTTTAAGAGTTTAAAGTATAAATTTTATACAAAAAATTCCAGAAATCTTCACAGCATATTTTAACTTTTTTACAATTTTTAATTTCGAAGTAATTAGAAGCCATCGAATGGACAGGGAACACTACAAAATAAAATATGTTAAAAAAAAATTACAATTAAATTAAAATTAAATTAATAATTAACAAAGTTCGATTAATATTACTAATATATCGGATCGATATATTTATTGTATGTTTATATTATAGCATTGATTTAATATCGAAATCAATGTTCTCTTCCGACATGATTGGCTCATTTTGTAAATTAGTTAATTTTAATATCAAATCAGTTAAACGATTCATATTTTTCATATTTTTTGAAAATCATAAAAATCTTTTTTAGTTATGGCTTGGATATGTAGTTCATTACCAAATAGTATTTAATTTATTACAAAATGGCTATTTTCTTTAAATTTGTAGACTATATACAAAATTTATTATTGAATACATTATACAAATGTGTCAGCATGAACTCAACACCTAACTTATCAGCCTGTCATCAGCTAACTTCCTCCTATGTAAATTTCAATAGGATCTTTAGAATTGTGTTTCATTATTGACAGCTCTACGTTGGTAGCTACATTTGTACTGGGTTGTTAAAGTTACATACCAGAATATTTGATATATCCATGTGGAAATATTTCAATTTGTGGTGTGCAAAAAGTTGATGTATAGAATATGTAATATAATTTTTCATATTTTCATATCAATTTAAAATTTTTATATAATACAAGGTGACATATGAATATATATTAAAAATATAATATTTTAGTGTTTTATTAACAAAATTATTAGCTTTATTAGTAAACGAAAGCATTTATTCCACCATTAAGTTCCTTTGTAGTTACGAACCTTTAATTGTAACAAGCTAATGGAGTTTTAATAGTAAAACATTTTTGTGGTATCAAACGTTAGCATTTGTCCTGCAGTCTTCTACAATCACATTTTTCAAATTATTATTACAAGTGATGGTCCTCATTAAAAACTAAATGAACTGAAGTGTAAATTTCGTAAATATTCTTGTATTTTGACATTTCATATTGTCAAGTTTTTTCTTCATATTAAAAATGTAAAAATTCTGCATAAAATTAAAATATTCACAATAATTCATTATCATCCTGTATACATAAAAAAGAAATATTGTTTGAAATTTTCATTCTCATAAACAATAATTATTTTCCACACAATTTTGATTATAATTTTTAAAAATTTTAATATCCTATTATTATATAGTTTTTCCTGCCTGTATCCTATTTCGAAATACAAAATTCATTAAAATCATAGAAAAATTATCATCTAATTTTTTTTTTATTCCCTTCCTTCATTTTTTAAATAATTATAAACTTTATATAAATATTATAATATGAATTTTGATAACCAAAGCAGATCATAAAATAAAAAAAATAAAATTCTTCCTTCCGGGAAGTTCATTTATATGAATCAACCATTAAATGTAGATAACACCATCTGGTGTTATTGTATCCCAGCTCCCAGCATTAATTGTTGTTATCCTCCATATATATATTACTAAAAAGCAAAATAAAAAATAATTTCTGAAATTCCAATAACATAAAAATCTAGGTCAAAAAGAAAATATATTTTTACATTTATAGTTACAATTCATATTGAGAACACAAATTAAAATGTTACCACAAAATGTTACCATATATTCATTAAAAAATATATTACTATAGCATAATTTCAAAGTATTTTTTTTTATACAGATGTGATTTTCCTTATTACTGTTGAAATTATGACAGCGAAATATTTCACATATCATAATTTCAACATTATATACATCAGCAGGATTCAGGATGATGGTAAAACCTGAAAGAAATTTATATTATTATGACATTCTTCACAGTTGAAAATAAATTCATCTATATAATAAGAAACAATATTTTAAAATGAAGGTATACAAAACTATTTGGAATATTAATGAAAATATCCTTTTATATTTAAGGATAATAAATGACTAAAAATGGTTTTAAGGTAAAGGAAAATATATAATATTTACATATGAATTAAAATATATACAAAAACAGTTTAAGAATTTGAATAAATAATATCAAAAGTTAAAATTTACATAAATAAATTTTTGTTTTCATAAATCTTACAATAATATTATGGTAAATAAATATTATAATTTATTAAACGATATATATAAATATTATATATTATAACATGTTCATAATTATTAACATGTTCATTAGAATTTCGAAAATTTTAGAAATATTTATTTACTTGAAAAACATTCCTTTCTTAGTTGGACAATTTAAATTTTAAGGATATAGTGGAAATATTTAAAAGTAAAATCTTTTCATGTATTTTACATTATTTCCCAATAATGTAAAAAATTTAAGAAAAATTTCAAAAATTGTGCAATTACTTGGTGAAATTACTTATAAACCAACCAGAACAATTGTTGGTTCCTTACCAACCATTGTTCATTAAAAAATATCACATTACCAGGTCACTACCAACCTTTGAAAACACCTACTAACACACTATTGTACTATGAACGAAACAAGTGTGTTGGTTTTGTGAAGACGAAAGGGCGGAACATATTCCATGTGTGTGTATAATGGTGATATTTAAACGGCTTCGACACTTTGGAAGTTGCAGTAACAGCTTTCGAAATTGACGATTGGCACTGAATAAGATGTGTACTGATTTATCAGTATTGCGGATTTGGTCAATGACGAATAAAAGGATATCACGATATGGATGCACTCAAGGATGTATGCAAACTTTCCTTACTCTAAACTCTAAACCTAATCTAACTTACTTACAATTGAAGTAGCCTTACCTAGTGTTGAAATTATAACTTTGTATGCTTAAATGTGAACATTAATATGACATATGATTTTATGATTAGCTAATATATTAAACAGAAATTGTTTGCTATCTCGTAAACCATTTTCAGAATACATACAGGGTGGCCCAAAGGTTATGCATATGTTTAAAAATTGAATAACTTTTTTTGTTGATTAATTGTATTTTATTTTTCGGGGTTTTGTTAACACAACATTTTACACCAAAATGATAAATTTAATGAACAACTTTTCGATCAATATTGTAAACTCATAGATCGTCTGTAGAAAAAAACCGAAATTGGCTTTGTAAATAAACAATATACTCGATTTTGGGGTACTGCACACACTGTTTTTCCTTCCCTATGAGATTTCCTCAAAGAGCGAGTGTATGCAAACAAGCCTCGGACTGTAGAGCAGCTAAAGTCTAACATATTTTATGATGGGTTCTGTTATGTAAAAAGTCCTTTTAAGATCCATATAGTCCATAGTTATCATTTATCAGACATTACTTTTCATACTTAAAATTAATTAATAAACAAAAACTTATCCAATTTTAACATACATGATTATTGGCCTATCATTTTTAATAAAACATAATTCTTCATCATCTCATGTAGCAAGATAAAAAAAATCTTAAATTTCCTAATTATTTACTCGTCATTTACACAAAACTTATTTCCTTTTAGCAAAATACCAAACGATATATTTTAATCAACAGTTAAAGTATCAAAGAGTCCTTGAATATGATTGAGATGTGAGATCCCAAAATTAGGTGTAATAGATTTATATACATGTTATGTAATATAACAATTAAAATTAAAGAAAACAATTAGATAGTTTTTATCAAAAAAATTAATGTATTTATTAATATATTTATTTTTTTATAAGATTTTTACTGTACGAAGCGCAACTGAAAAGTGAAAAGTTTTATTTTCATTTATTGAATTAGAGTTCGCATTATTGCTTTTCGAAATGAGCATACGCCTATTTCGAAAAACAATAAGTTGTATTACCCAATCAATGTAATTAAGTTTTTGTAACTTAATACTCTAATAAATTATATTAGCCAGACGGTCATTAGCTTTAGTAACTAAACTCTCATGAATTATATTTTGTTAAAAATATAATTGCATGAGAATTTAATTTTTGCAATGTTATCAAAGTATTATATTTAAGAAATGAATAACGGAAATAGGGTAGGGGGTTATGTATGAACATAACATCCCTCCATCCCTTAAATAAGAAATTTGATGTAGTCAGATTTCTGTTGCATCAACGTAGTACATAAATTTAAAAAAAAAAATGTTACATTTTTTTTTGCTTGTTTAAAAGTTAAAATATATTACTTAAAATTTTTTTTTTTTTTATTGAATTAATTCTTACAATTATACATATGTAGATTTATTTTATTAGATTAAAATTGTTTTATAGTTTAAATGTTATATTAAAATTATTTTGATAATTTGTATGATATAAAAATTAAAGAAAAGATTATTTTAAATTTGAATAATACAAAAATTAAATTAAAAATGAACTATCTTATATTTATTACTTAAACAATTTCTAAAAGAAATTATAGTATTTTCCCAAATTATTTCATTCATTTTCTGTAGCATTTGGTTGCCTAGTGCATTTGATTTTAATATACTTTTTGTACAAAATATAACAGACAATAATGATGATTGTTAAAATGATAATGGAGATTGTTACATAGAGTATATTATTGGAAATTGGTAACATTTGATTAGTATGACGGTACTGGGTATGTATGTTTTGCAGAGTTTTTAAGTCCACACTAAATTTGTCAAGATTAAATTCCTCTAATTGTGTTATATGCGGCGTATGAATATTATTATTTGTTATGGTTTGTATCGTATCGTTAGGAATGCTTACATCAAATGTATATATTATTGATTTAGTCTTTGCTATTACTGCCTGAGATTGAAGATTAACTAATTGAGTGAAAGCTTTGCAGTTTTCGCCCAATTTAAAGATTCCACTACCATATAGTTTTTCCGTTGAGGAGGTGCTGTTGCAAACAGATTTTATGTATATAGTTGTCGGTGTTACATATAACCAATTATTTTGTTCATATAAATTGAACCACACTTCTTGATTTATTTTAATTATTTTGATTTCGCAATTTTCAGGTTTGTCCTCACCTGATAACAATTGAGTTATGCAATTACGAGTGTTGAAATTGTAATATATTAAATTTTGTCTACAAAGGTATTCTAAATTTTGTATAAGTGTACATTCTTCTAAATCATTTTTATTCATAAAAATATAACGTTGTGACTCATCATTTATTGCTACATATTTGTAGTTTGTTGAAATATAGTAAAAAGTATCATTATAAAGTTTTCGAGGTAAACTAGTTAACTTGTATAAATTGAATGTGTCTGTCACTAAAGGAATTTTTATTTGAATGTATAAATGATTTTTACTATGTAGTGGTTCGACTTGAACAAATGAATTTAATAACCGTAGATTTAATCTATTAAGATTAATCGGGAATTTGATATTTGAATCTTGTTCAAGTTGAATATGTTTAATTGTATTTGAAAATATTTGTGAATTTAAGAATTTATGATTGAGTTTTCCTAATTTTGCTTCTTGTATTAGATTTATAAATTGGTTTTGATTTGATATGAGAGAGTTTGCTGATAGTGATACAATATTTGAAATTTCATCAAATTGATGCATGATTATTGCGTAATCTGTTAAATTGTCTATGTTGTCAATTATTTTATTTAAATTTTTTCGTATTTGTACGAAATTATTATTAAGTTTAGTGTTTGTCAAATTGAATTCATCTACTAGTTTATTAATTACTGTTGTATGTTGATCTTGAATATGATATATATATAATTGTTGTTTTTTCATATTTTCTAAAGCTATATTTATTTCTGCTGCATCATCAGCATCCATTGTTCCAAACAGAAAATTTTGGAGTTTTCCGATTCCATTAATTAAACCTCTTTTTTGTCGAGAATCTCTTGTTTGAAAAATTTGATTTATTATTGCATTATTGAGTTCTATTTCATGAAGTAATTTAGAAGTTAAACTTATTTCAATTTTACAATTTTCATATTCAGATCTTTTCAAAATTTCTTCGCAAGTCAAAATTAATGTCTTGAATTGTGTTTTTAAAGTTAAAGTATCCTGTTCGAAAGTCAAATGATCCACCAAAAATAAGAATTTCCAATCTGCTACGACCTTTTTTAATGAACCAATTTTTTCCGAATATACACCGGCAGATTCTAATTGAACATGCTCTGATGCAGAGACTGCAAAATAGCAAATGGCGATGATATATCTGAAAGGCAATGATTTTTATAAGTAATTTATATTTTTACATTATCAAGTAATAAATGGTTTAAGAAGATTATTGTGAATTGTTTTATATTTATTTTTTATTTTTATAATTGAGTTTACTGGTGACAATATTTTTATTATCTCGAAGGGACCTTTATAAGCTGGCGTTAGTTTTTTATTTGAACGATTTTTAATTTCTAGCCATACCTTATCTCCTACAATAAACTTTGTTGATTTTACGTTTTTATCATATTGTATTTTTGAATTTTCTTTTGCTTTTATAAGATTTTGGCGAATTATTTCGTAACCGTTTTGCATTCGCGCTTTTATTTCTAATACATAATTTTCGTAGTTATATATAGGTTCAACTGTTTTCATTAATGAAGTGGGTAATTCAGCTTTGAATCCGAATAAAATTTCATATGGCGTATATTTTGTTGCCGTATGCGGAGTAGTATTGTAGCAAAAAACTGCATAATCTATCCACGAATCCCAATTATCAGGATCTTGAGAAGCGTAATTTCTCAAATAATCTCCTAACGTACGATGAGAACGTTCCAAAGCACCGTTGCTTTGTGGATGATATGGACTAGTTTGTATTTTTTTGATTTTTAGAAGTTTGCAGACATTTTTCATAATTTCGCTTAAAAAATTTTGACCTTGGTCGGTTAGCAAAGTTTTTGGGGTACCGAAAGTACAAATTATTTTTCTTACATAGGTTTCAGATATCGTTTTTGCTTCTTGGTCTGGAATAGGAATTGCTTGTATGAATTTTGTCAAGTCGTCCTGAAATGTAAGGATATATTTATTGCCTGATTCTGATTCCGGTAAAGGACCTACTATATCAAGAGCTACACGTTCAAATGGTCTCTTAGATGTGGTAGTGATTTCCATAGGACACTTATTTTTTGAATAAATTTTATTTTTTTGGCATGTGGTACATGTTCTAATATGTTTTTGTATATCATTATACATACTTTTCCAGAAATATTTACTTTTAATGCGATTTATTGTGCGAGCCAACCCCTGATGCCCACCTAATGGAGAATTATGGTATTCAAAAATTACTTTTTCTATGTCTTCAGGTTTATTTAATAAAATTAAATTTTGTGACTTGGTAGCGAATGGATTATTATGTTGTTGTAATATTTCATTTGTATTTGGTGCGAGATTGTTATTAATTTGAATATTTTTAGAATTTGAATGAATAGTTTGTGTATTATTATTGTCAGAATTAGGATTAATAATTTGTGTATTATTATTATCAGAATTAGGATTAATAGTTTTTGTTTTGGAGCGAGTAATCACATTTATGTTTTTGATATCCAATCTAGAAAGAGCGTCGGCGTTGGTGTTTAAATGACCAGATTTATGTACTACTGTAAAATCGTATTCTTCAAGTTTTATGCGCCAGCGCATAATCCTCGAAGAAGGATCTTTCAGATTAAATATCCACACTAAAGGCTTGTGGTCAGTGACGATGGTAAATTTTCTACCATATATATAAGGCCTAAAATGTGTGGTAGCCCAAACAACGGCCAAAGCTTCCTTTTCTATCGTTGAATAATTTTTCTCCGCATTATTCAATATTCGGCTAGCGTATGCAATAGGTAGATCTTGTTTACCAGGATTACACTTTTGCGAAAGAACAGCTCCTATTGCATCATTACTAGCGTCAGTAGTTACATAGAAATGTTCGCTAAAATTGGGATATTGTAAAACGGGTGGATTCATGATTATTTGTTTTAATTTATTGAAGGATTCATCACAATACGCATTCCATTCGAATTTAATTTCTTTCCTGAGTAATTTATTTATTGGAGAAACTAATTTTGAAAAATTGGGTATGAATTTCCTATAGTAACCAACTAAACCCAAAAATGATTTGACTAGTTTTACAGTTTTAGGTGGTTGAATATGTTGAATAGCTGTGATTTTTGTAGGATCGGGTGTAATTCCATCCTGAGAAATTACGTGCCCTAAATACATAACTTCTTTATATAAAAATTTACATTTATTTGGTTGTAACTTTAGGTTATGTTTTTCAAGAGTTTTTAGAACTTCTATTAACTTTTTGTTGTGGTCTTGTAAATTTTTACCATAAATTATGATGTCATCTAAATAAATAAGACAACGCAAACCTTGTAGACCAGTTAGCACTGTGTTCATTAGACGTTGGAATGTGGGTGGTGCATTTCGTAGTCCGAACGGCATTCGGTTAAACTCGAAATGTCCATAACTTGTGCTAAAAGCTGTTTTTGCCTTATCACACTCCTTTACATTAATCTGGTGGAAACCACTAGCTAAATCAAGAGTGCTGAAATACTTTGAATTTCCCAATTGACCTAATATGTCTTCAATATTTGGTAAAGGGTAAGCGTCAGGTATAGTGATTTCGTTTAATTTTCGAAAATCAACTACAACCCGCCATTTCTTTGTACCGTCAGAACCTGATTTTTTGGGCACCACTAATAAAGGGGCATTCCAAGGACTTGAACTTTTACGAATAATTTCGTCATCAAGCATTTTATCTACTTGATTTTGAATTTCTCTTTTGTGTATTTCTGGTAATCTATATGGCCTAATTTTTACGGGTGGTTTAGATGGATCAGTATTAATTTCATGTTCTACTAAAGAGGTGGAGGTTAATACATCACCTTCCAAAAAGAATAAATGGTTAAAAGTCCTACAAATATTTTCAATAGAAGATTTTTCTTCAAAGTTTAAGTGTTTTAAATCAATTTGTTGATTTAATGTTTCTAATCTGTGTTCTATTTTATTTTTATGAGAATTTGAATTAAAATTATAAATATGGAAATCTTCTATAGGTAAAAATTTTATTCTAAAGTTTTCATCAAAAGTTATAGGGAAATTATTAGAATTTAATACGCTAATATACACATAACCATTTTCTGGTTTTACCAATGTATTAGAAATTAGTAATCCTTTTTCTAACAATTCATCAATGTCCATAAGAGCAACTGATTCATTTTGATGAGTTACTGGTCCATATTTAATAACCTTTTCAGTACGAGGTGGTATTATTATATTTTGCATTTTCGTTTCAAAAGGAATTGTACATTTTATATTATCAAAATGAAAAATAACGTTAGTATTTCCATAATCAAGTAGGGCTTGAGTTATTTTTAAAAAATCTTCACCAATAATTCCATCTTGTTCTATTGGGAAGTTAGAATTTACAATATGAAAGGTAATTGGATAGGTTTTATTTAAATTATTGGGAATTTGTAGATTTAATGTAACTTTTCCTATTGTACTTATTGGTTCGGTAGTAATACCTTTTATTGTCGTAGAATTTATGTCAATCATAGTTTCGTCGTTTAAAGAACTTACTTTTAATAAACAAATACTAGCTCCTGAATCTATGAGAAAATTAGTGGTATTATTGAGTGTACCAGAAACACTTAAATTTAGAGTGCTAGAGAAAGTTCTATTCTTAACTTGATTAACAAGAACTTGTGTAATTTCTTTATCATGGATATTAGAAAATGTATCTAAATATGACTTATTTGATTCAGCAATGTTTGAATTTCTTTTACTATTAGAAATTTTATTTGTTGTAGAATTGGTATTCTTATTTAGTGTATTTTTGTTTGGTTTTGATGTAGTAGATTTAGTAGACTTTGAATGTTTTATATTTGAATCAGTGTTTTTCGCAATATCTATATTTATAGATACTTCTTTTAAAGAATTGAGAGAACTGTTTTCAATTGATTTTGAAGAATTAGTAATGTTTGTTTTTGTGGAGTTAGGAAGATTTAGTTCTGCACAATTCATAGATTTATTAGAAATAAAATTAACATTTAGGTGTCGCTTTTCAAGTTTTTCGCCTGTGTCTGAACACCAGATGGACCAGGCTTCTGCTCGTTTCCCGTATTGGATTCTTGGTTCTGTTTTTTGTTATTATTAAACATTCTTTTTCTACAATTTTCAATAGAATGACCTTTATTTTTACAGTAATTACAGGTGTTTTCGTTAATTGTTGCAACTATTGGTCTATTTGGTTGAAAAGTTGGTTTAAATTTAGGTAGATGTGAATTAAAATTATTATTCACATTTTCTATTGGATTTTTAGTATTTTTAAATTTGCTCCTACAGTCAATAGTATTATGACTATTATTTCTGCAGGTAGAACAGTAATTAGAGTGATTTGATTGAAAGGTAGTTTTTTTATTTAATTTATTTAATTTTTCCTCTTGCAATGCTAAATCTATAGCTTTGACAAGAGTCTCTGGTCTAGTGGTACGCGCTATTAAACGAATTGGCTCTTTTAAACCATTTATGAAACTGGTTAACGCTAATTTTTCATTCATTTCCCTAATAGCCGTACCTACTTCTTTTGAAGCAGTGGTATCTATACTAGAAATATTGAGTTCGTCTAAGAGTTTCTCAATTCTATTGGCGTAAAAGGACACGTCTTCCTTTTGTCCTTGGTTCAGGGTAAAAATATCGGATTGTATAAGTTGTACTGCCCTTAATTTGGAAAAATTAGTTTGCAATGCTAATTTTAAAGCATTCCAATTATCATAACTGTGATAACGAATGATTAGGTTGTAAGCTCGTCCTACTAATTTGGACGTAATTACATCAATAAAATCTAGTTTTTCCTCAGCAGTATTTGCACGTTTATATTGGATGTCGGCCATTTGGAGAAAACGATGTAGTTCTAAAGAGTTTCCACTAAACTCAGGAATCATTTTTAAAGCCTGATTTATATTGAAACTAGCCGTCATTTTGGATGAGGGTTTTGTGTTATTGACGTTAGAGCTTGAAGGGGGATTTGGTGGTGGATTATTATTATTAGTATTTGAATTTAAATTATTCGAAATATTTTCAGTATTTGAATTATTAGTATTTGAATTTAAATTATCCGAAATATTTTCAGTATGTGAATTATTTTCACCTTTTGAATTTTTATTATTTACAATATTTGAATTATTCGGATTCTTTTCAGTTATTAAATTTGTATTATTTTGAGTTGAATTTGTAATTTCCGAATTAAATGTAAATAGACTATTTTTATTTTCTATTTCTGTGGGCGAGCGAGGAGTTTTTATAGATTTAGAAAATACACTATCGTTTAGATTTGAATCATCATCACTATCGATATCAGTACAATCAGTATTTAGTTTTTTAGATATTTTCCTTGTTCTAAGACTGAGATTATAATTTAAACTCATTTAGATTTCAAATGCACTCAAACACAATTTTACCAAATGAAATAATTATTTTAGGAAATAACAAAAAAAATCATGAAATAAACTTAAAGTAAAAATATATATTATCAATTGAAATTTATTTATTATACTTATTGTATATTTATAAAAAAAAAATATTATGTTACTTTTCACAACAAAAAAAAATACTTTGTCAGTGTTTTTTTTTTTTATATCATACGTTATTTTTAATTAAAAATGAATTTCTATATTTATGAAAGGTTTATGGCCTGGTTATTTGATGATTTTACATAATTCCATAAAAATATTTTTGAAAGAAAAAAAAAAATATCACATTTAATTAAATAATATTTAACTTTGTGTTTGTTGTATTTGTTATAAGTTTACAAAAATTGATTCAAACTATTTAAATTTAAATTTGATTTTTTAATATTTATTATAATATAAAATTAGAATTTATTTAGAAAAACTTTACTAGATTAAACATACATAATACATAACATATATATATTTTATTCAATAGCATATAAAAATTTGTCTTAATTAATTACTCCTTTTGATTACTCACTTTGGTATATTCATTTTAAATTGATAGTTGATGTTTAGCTTTGATGTTTTGACTTTCTGCTGCTTCGCTGTAGTTTAGTTTAGTAGATATTGATTTTCTTATATGATGATTTACAAGATTTACAGGATTCACCAGGATAATGTTGATTTATCGAAGAAAATATTTTTTTTTTTTTTAGTTTTAGTTTTTTTTTTTTGAATTAGTAATATTGAATTTATTTTCGCGTTATTCTTTAATTTTGTTTTATTTATTTATAAAATGTTTTTGTAAATTTCTTTTTCGTTTTTATTTAATAATGCTAGAACCAGACTCAGTTCAAGCTTTAAGGCTATTGTAGTCTTTGCCGTTATTAAATAAAATTTATAAAATTGTCACTTTACAAAATTTTTTTTTTTACTTTATAAAAAGTTTATATAAATTTGGTAGATGCTTTAACCAAATTTGTCCTGTCACGGTCGCCAAATTGTTATGTAATATAACAATTAAAATTAAAGAAAACAATTAGATAGTTTTTATCAAAAAAATTAATGTATTTATTAATATATTTATTTTTTTATAAGATTTTTACTGTACGAAGCGCAACTGAAAAGTGAAAAGTTTTATTTTCATTTATTGAATTAGAGTTCGCATTATTGCTTTTCGAAATGAGCATACGCCTATTTCGAAAAACAATAAGTTGTATTACCCAATCAATGTAATTAAGTTTTTGTAACTTAATACTCTAATAAATTATATTAGCCAGACGGTCATTAGCTTTAGTAACTAAACTCTCATGAATTATATTTTGTTAAAAATATAATTGCATGAGAATTTAATTTTTGCAATGTTATCAAAGTATTATATTTAAGAAATGAATAACGGAAATAGGGTAGGGGGTTATGTATGAACATAACATACATATATACATAATACATATATTGGAAAAACACATTATTATTCCGAAATTATATTGAAATGTTTTAAATATGAGTTTAATGTTTTAAATATGATCTTACAAGCTGTTCCCTTAAGTTGTTTTCCACAAATTACTTATTATAATATTGTATTAAATTGAGTATACAGAAAATATAATATTTAACATAAATATCTTCAATTTCACTCTCCTTAAAGCACATTATTTTGATAATTCGTCACCTTAGTAGTTATTTGCTATTATGTAAAATATTGTAATATTTATTTTAAATACTATTGGTGTCTGAAAAAAAATTTAACATGGTCACTTTTGCATATAAATTCTTCTTCATTCTTAAAGTTCCTGTCCGCTACGGAGATAAAAATCTTATCCACTTCGCTTCTAGACATAGACACCACTTATTTTTATATTTGTATAGTATATTTTTACTTTTTAGTTATGTAGTAATGTGCTCTAAAGAACCAATCTTCCTCGTTTTTATGTTGTTCGTCATTTGTTTATTGGTGTTCATACGCCTCAAAACTTCATCATAAATAATTCTACTTTTTGCAAAGGATAATTTTCAGTATATAAATTAGGAAGATTAATTATTATGATAACTTTTATTAAGAAAATTCTATTCGAAATACTAACAACTCATTCCAGTAACTCTTCGTCGAACTAAATAATCTTTAATATTTTGGTTTATAAATTTTATGTAAATAAATAATTAGGTAAGAATTTCTCAAATACTTATTGAATAAACAATCTTCTATAGAGTAAAAGGACTATTTTAAATATATAAATAATGTAGATTATAATCAATAACATTTTTCTTGTATACGAATTTTGATAGAAATTAGTTATTCTAATATTAATAATAAAAGAAAATGTTATTTAAATTTTAGTTATAAATAAATCTTTAAATATTTAAATAATCAAAAATAATCAAACAAACAATAATGTATCAAATACACTAACTTTTGATATGAAATTATATTAACAAAAATATTTATTTAATAATTATTATTTCAATATAATTTGAATAAAAATTACAATTTCCCTAGTGGCATTCGACGAAATTGGTATTCTAAATCGTTTTCCAATATGAAGAATTAAAACATTAATATTTTATGTGTCATTGGTGGGCATTGAAATAAGTTACAATTCATGAGAATCATTTAAATATCTAAAAAGGATAATACCGAAAATATTTTTATATATCCACGTTATACCAATAAAATTAATCATATAAAATATAATCATAAAAAATTTGGAGCATCTGCTACTTAACATGTTTGTAACTTCTATGATATTATTAACTTATAAACTTTATTTAGACTTTAATAAAAATGTTGAAACAAAAATATGTTGTACAGTTTTTGTAAATATTTAAATTGAGATACAGATACCGACGGACGACTGACTTTTTTAATATTTTTGTAGTCCCTGGTCTCTGCCTTTTAAAATCAAATTAAATTAATGTTTATTAAATTAGTAATCGAATCGAGTATCTAATCCTAATCATTCATAGACGGAAGCCAAGGAAAGGAGTTTTAAGAAGGAAATTGATTATTTGTTTAGCATAAAGATATATATTGTTAGTAGGTAAAAATAGAAGAACACAATAAAAAGAATATAATATATTTTCTTTAAGCTTGAAATCTTGAACTTTCATTTTGAAATAAAATTTATTATTCACAGTCGTTTTCTGATGTAGTTAAAAATATAATATAATAATTCAAAAACAAAACATTAAAACTTAAATGAACAGGCTACCAATAACATAGAGGTTTAACAGTTCTGAAAAGACCGTTAAAATCAACATACTTCCCTACATTGTCAGCTGTCACTTGGTAGTTCATCTTTTTAATTGAATTTTTTATAATGCATTAAAATTTATTATTAGCGAATATAAATTGGTATGGAATTAATTAGACTTGACGAAAATTAGCATGTATCCAATTCAAAAAGAAACAAATAATAAACAATATTCAAATTTCTTACGTTTTCCGTGATAACCTGATAACTTATTGCTACGTCACATAAAAATAACTGCCTGGCGGATCATTTCCGGCCAATCGCAAAAACAAATTTTAAAATTATGTTAAATAGGATTATACGCTGCTAGAGTAAATAGATATATAATATATAATAATTATTTTTCCAAAAACTTAATTTTCGTAAATATATCCAATAACTTATCAATAATTTATAAAAATTATTAATAATTTAATCAATATAAAACTGTTATACAAATAATTTTTTTTAATAATTTAAAATAAACATCGGCGCCTATGTATTTCTGAAGAAAATATCTTTTTGAAGTAATAACAAAAATTTCTTCTATTGGTATTGACAACACAACAAAAAAACTTTTATAAATACTACCAATTTAAAAATAAAACATACAAAGAATTTATTGACATTATTTTTTGACACATTCCAATCTAATTTTGCTCTCTAATTTGAAATTAATCTACTATTTTTGTTTATTTTTCATTTAATTTAATTTTATTTGTGTTTTTCTTAATTTTATTTATGTGTTTCTTAACTTTACGTTTATAATTTTCGAAAAATGTTTAGAATATAATAAAAATATTAATTAAAACTACTTAAAATATGGCAAGAATGTCACAGACTTTGAACAAAAACAAGTTTTGTTATAAATGATTGATGATGTTTTCTTCTCACTGAAATTCTAGAAATTTTTATTTTCATTTATTAAACAAAATTTTACAAAGAAAATTCAAAAAATTAGCATAATTTAAAATGCATCACCATCATCGACGACGTAAAAAACGACCTAATTATGGTACACGTACTATAGAAATTCAAAGAGGTTTAAATGGATTAGGATTTATATTATCAGGTTGATATTTATATAAATAAAATCTTTAAACTATTATTTTAATATTATAATTATATTTTAGGTCAACAACCATGTATTTTATCATGTATTGTTAGTAATTCACCTGCAGATTTGGCTGGTCTTCGGGCTGGTGATTTTCTAATTAGTGTTAATGGTTTAAATGTATCAAAATTACCACATGAATCAGTTGTACAATTAATTGGAAGTTCTTATGGTACAATTCGTATGCAAATTGCTGAAAATTATTTCTCTGATAGTTCAGATGAAGAGAATATTACTAATAATCAAGTTAGTCGTGTTAAACCACGATATTTACATCATAAATTAAAAATGAATCGTTTGCGTAATTCACCACAAAAAATTCGTACAAATTGTACATCAAATACGAATTTTTTATTAAACAGTTTTATCGGAATTGAAAATGTTAATCCATCCACAAGTGGTACTAGTTTACGACCTGTAATTGAAGATGTTCCACCATTGCCTGAAATTTCGAATGTACAAAATTTAATTCATTCGCCGCCAAATTCAAGTACATCTAAAGTATCAAATATTCGTGCAATGATACGATCAGAAAATGAAACTGGTGTACCAGCAGCAAATATAAATTCAAATTTAATGTTTGATCTTGGACCAGGTAATGAAATAAATACTCTTGAGTATCGTGCCATTGTTGGTTATTTAGGTACAATTGAAATGCCTAAACAAATTGCTACAAGTTCAAAATTACAAACTGTACGGAGTTGTATAAGAAAACTGCGTCAAGAAAAACGCAATCCAACAACTGTTTTAATGACAATATTACCAAATTGTTTAACATTAAAAAATTCAAATTCAATTGTATTGGCAACATATCCGTCATCTAGATTAAATTATGTGAGTAGTTCGTCAGAAAGTGAAAATCGGTTTTTTGGTTTAGTAACTAGTGTAATTTATGCTAATACAAATGATGATGATCCATTAAATTTTGATGGTGATATTGCAGCTGGCGGTATACAATCATTAACACGTGATGTAATTATATCAAATAGTTGTCATGTATTTGTTATCGATACCAAAATATGTGATCATATTGTACATGAACAACGTGCAACTGAATATCAAATAACGTGTACTAAAGATCCAATATCAAATTTATGTTTAGAATTTCCAAATAATTCTGAATATGTTGTCAATTTGATACGTAGCATGTATACAATGAAAGTTTTACCACCAATTGCAAGAAATTTACGTAATAATGATAATGGTGGTCATCATGGTATTATAAGGAATCCACAAGATCCACAAGCAAATTCACCACAACCAAGTAATCATAGTGAAATAACAACAACATCATCTAATTCTGATTCAGGAATTGGTTTTCATAATGATTGTACAAATATATCTGATCGTATTTTAGTTGTTGATTTTCCCGGATTATTATTAAATCGTATTTGTGCTGGTACTAATAATGATGGTGTTATTGGTTGTGGTCCAATATCTGGTCCACCTAGACCATTAGCAATATGTAATGATATTGTACCGGATACATGTGCCAATAGTAATTTAATAAATAATGAAAAAATAATAACACCAATGAAATCTGTTGATTATCGTTTAAATGTACGTGCAATGCCAGATCCAAAAGTAAATCCAAATAATAAAATACCAGATTTATTGAAAAATTTTAATTTAATGAAAAACTTATCATCACCATCATCAACTAATTTAATAACAACACGTTCATGTGATGATGTTATTTCATCAGTTGAACGTAATGATTTTATAACAATGCGTAATAAAAAACAAATACAAATGTCAATGGATGATATAACTCTAATGTCTGGTTGTGGAGATGTTGTCGATAATAACACTGTCACAACTAGTGCACTCAACAATTGTACAGAAAAAGAACATATATTCATTGTACCTGGAAAACCATTACGGAAAAATAAGAAATTACCATGTACAATCCAAAATGACCAACCAAAAAATGATAAAGATTTAAATAATTTAATTTCTTATAAATTAAGTCCAAAAGTTTTTGGTGTTTTGCCGAAAAAACAAATGAATTCGAATAGTTTTGAAAATGTATCAAAGAAAAATAATTTTAATAAAATAGAAAATTCGAAAATTGTTGTTGTTGATAATGTTGGCGGAAGTGCTGATAAAAATTCATTTAATGATTTTGAAATTTGGGGTAGTTTACAAGAATTAAATAAAACTGATGTATTTGAAAAGAATAATGGAAATTTTGTGGAAGGAACTTATAGTGAACCTGATTTAATGGTAAGTTTAAATAAAAAAAAAATATTTTAATTGTTGTTTTGGAAACTAAAATATGAATATTTTATTATTTTAAAATTTGCTAAATATTATATCATTAAAATTATAAAATTAGGGGTGGATTAATGTTACGAGTATACAAAAAAGCTATGAATAAACGTAAGAGCAAAAGGAAAATAAATCATCTGTGATTTATTCGGTTTATTAATAAGTTTCCATTCTACCAAAGAAATTCATCGTAGCTATAACATTATCTGAAATTATCAATGATGAATAAACGGCATTTTTTGTATTGACCAAATATTGCAATGTGACCAAATATTTGAATACGAAATAGTTAAATCATACATCATACATAAATTGAAATGGTATTTTTATTATCTTTCCAACAATTTAATTTCTAAATTTTAAAATTCAATAAACATTTCCATCGGTCCCATTTTCTATTATATTTCATAGCTTCAGCTTTAAATTTTGTCAACCCAAATATAAAAAGCTTAATTTTTATCTTTGAACTACATTGATACCTCCGAACCATAAACAAATTAAATTGTAAAAGAACATCTGGTAAATAAATATGTACATACTTACTGCAGAAGCCATAAATATTTCCAATTTAATTGTAGTTCATTGTACATCTGTCTAAAGCAGTGATTATTTTTAAATTTTTAATAAGTTCTTCCAATTTTTTTTTTGTATATAATCTTGGTATGTCTTAAGAATCGAATGTTTTTAAGAAAATTATATTATTTCTATTGCGTTATTGAGTATTTAATCTATAATTTTCTAATATTCTGGCAAATATTTTCGTTTGATTAATTTAAATACAATTATCACAACAAAAATAAATTAAGTCATTATTATTGATATATTTACACTTTTTATGAAGTTCTTATCCCCTTTTTATGAAGCTTTATAAAATCGCAATTTTTCCTTATCGTCATCAATAAGTTCTTTATGACGTGTGACAATTATATTTTTATAATAAATATATTATTTTTGAACCAAGAAAACTGATAACATTACTAATATTAATTGCGTATGATTTATACATTTACATTAAAATTGTTCTCTGACACATTTTTTCCCTTATAATATTTGTATTTAATAACAAAATATTATTATTTATATATAGAAGTAAAGTTTATTTCTTAGTTCAAATTTACATTTCGCTTAATGAACATTTATATTTAATTTTAGTGTTGTCCTAGTAAATAAACGTAAATTTTATTTTTATTTATTTGTCGTCATCGTGATTTTCATAAGTAAATTTAATTTTTAAAATTGACGAATTTTATAAAAACTGTTTTATCTTTATTTTATTAGTAATATCACAAACTTTGAAAAAGCTTTAAAAAAAAAAGTAACTTAAAACCAAATAGATTAAAAATGACATGAATTACGAGTCTAGTGCAAAAATAATTTGAATATGAAATGATAATCAATAACATTATAAAAAGAAAATAATTATTTAATTAATTTACATACAAAATATATTTCCGATACACAAGGATATTTCAATATTATGAAAAAAACTTATAATGATATTTTATTATATTTAATAATTTAATAGAATGAAACATTTTAACGAAAACAAAAAATGATAATTTTAGGACTCGTAATATTCAAAAAAAAAAATCTTAAAACCATTAATTTAATTCATTTAATTTACGACAATTGAGTCTGAGGTCTGAGAGATGCTTTAATTAAATTTTCAATGAATGAATGACAATTTACTAAACACCAGTTTCAATTGTACATTTATTTATTTTGTAATTTGAATTCAGTGCTTGGTCTTATTATATTTTTTGCGTTTAGAGTTAAGATTTAAAATAGTAATGTCGTTTTGTCATAAAATAAATATTTATTTTTAGTATAATATTTTCATTTCAATGATCTAAGACATTTTCTATT
This sequence comes from Rhamphomyia laevipes, assembly GCA_963920725.1. Lineage (NCBI taxonomy): Eukaryota > Metazoa > Arthropoda > Insecta > Diptera > Empididae > Rhamphomyia > Rhamphomyia laevipes. Next base: position 55,530,716 of record OY987257.1, read on the forward strand.
AATGTTTTTTTAAATACAAATAGTAAAAATAATTTATTAAGAAAATTTACTCAATAAAATTGTCGAATTTAATTTAAATACACTAAATTTTTGAAAAAGAACATTTTTATCAATTATTCTCCTCATCCTACACAATATTTATTAAATGCGACCTAATAAAAAATCTATACGAGATAATAATATAAAAAATTAATTATCAATTAAAAATTGTGATAATTTTGTAATAAAAAATATATGTGATAAAATAAAAAACAATTTAAATTTAAAATTACAAATTAATTAAATTTGAATATATAAATTTAAAAATGTCAAAAAATATTATGCTAGAACTTGTTTGTGGATTTTATTCTGATAAAGTAAAGGTGAGAAATTTTAAATCTAATTTAATCTGATTTAGGTTATTTTCTTTCAAGGATTTTTATATAAAAAAAAATTTATCAAGTTTACTTTATATCTAATCAGTAGATATTTTTTTTGCTCGTATTCGTCATTATCATTTGTTCCCCTATAAGTTTTGAATATTATACTAGGTTTTTCTTATGTAGTGATGACACATCCATCACAATTGAATATTAAAATAAAATAAATAACAATTTTATTTTGTTATATTGTGTAATCAAATCATAAATTAAACAGCAATTTTCTGTATACATAAATTCGTAAATATTTATAACATTAAATAAACTTGCTAAGAAAATTGATATTATTAAAATATGATTTATAAAATTTGGTCAATGTAGATAAGATTTTTAACATTAGATTATAAACACCAATTTTTTGCCAAAAAAATTATCTTGAGCATAGTGAACAAAAAAGTAAATTTTTAAGTTATATTTTTATGACTCGCCATTTATTAAGATCCAGAAAAGTAATTCGAAAAATAAACTTATCCAAAAATATCAATATTATTCAGGCTAAAGAAAAGCATAAAAAGCATAATTGGCTCTTCCGAAAGAGCCTAATTATAATTATGTTAAATATAGCGTCTATCCATACAATTTCATGTAGATAAAACTTTTGCTTCGGCACAGAAAAATGTATATCAACTAAAATTAGAGACGTCACCTTGTAGAGACTTTCTATTCTATAAGGTAGCATTTTGTCACAGTTCATATGATTTAGTAGTTTTTGACCTCATGACAGAACTTACCACTGTACATATTACAACTATTACCAGTATTTTGAATTGTTATGCATCCGAAATGTGATTTATTACAATCTTTGAATAAGTGTTATATTTTGATCAACTAAATTTCCATTCTTTCTACATTTTCTGATATTGCTTGCTTCTTTCTTATTTAATTAACCTATGTCATTTGTTACTCTTTCGAATTTATTTGTAAACCATTCATAAAATTAAAAAAAAAAATTGTACAATTATTAATAATAATTTCCTTGACAATAAGAAAAATCATAATTCTTAAAAGGAAATAATTGCAAATCTAAATATTCATCCTTAAATATACAAAAAAAATTAAATATAAGAAGATAACTTTTGGATTAGATGCATTATGAATAACCAATAGACTTTTTAACAACCCTTCTTGGTGGTTGGTTTTAAAAGAATGGTATATTCGAGACTTCCTCGCACGTAGGCTACATACTTGTGAGCCCGTTATACACTCCAGTCGAACGCACATCACTGCGTGTTAATCCATTCTACTTATTTAATGAATGAAATCACTTTAACCGGCTTTAGTTTCCTTAAATTTTTCTAGAAAGAAACAACCAAATGTTTTAATTATTTTATATTAGACTAAGGGACAACGGCAGTATAAATGTTCCATTGTCTAATTCTCGACCATATACCATGCATGATGCTTGATGCATCCAAGAAAAATGAAGGATGAAATAATTCCTAATCTAATTGCATGCTTCTTAAGAAACGGATTTCGCGTATACACCTTAGTACTAAATTTGAATCCAAATACATCCAAAATTAATTAATATAATTAAAATTTAAAATAATCAATTTCGTTTAACTTTTTACTATTTCATTCTCTACTTTTTTCCTGTATTGGAATGTCGTTAATTATTTAAAACAATAATTTGCTCAAATAAAAGTCATGACATTATCATAAAGGGATTATTTATATACAATTATTATTCAGTTTAACCAACATAATACTGAAGTCGAGGTCACGCACTTTGTAACCGCTTTTTAATTCTGGTATAAGTAAAATGCCCGCCAAAGAATGACCAATAACGACAGGTGCTTATATATTAAATTTTTAACGTTTCGAATTGAAATGAATTGAGGGTAGAAATACAGAACAAAAATTGAAAAATGTTAAAATTGTTGAACATTTGAATTATATTTTTATTGTGGTTTAGTTGAAAATTTTAATTTAGGTTAATATTTAATTTATGTTAATCATAGAAAATGTATTATTATAAATTTTACATAAATTTTCTTATATTTCTATTAAATTTTTATATTTTTATTATCCCTATACGAAAACGACACAAGTAATTATCAATATCAATGATTTGACTACCAATGATTTGTTTTTGCTAATTACATTTAAATTTACAATAAACTTCATTTAACTTTTTAAATAGATAACTAGTCTAAAATCGAACGAAAAATAGAAGTATTTGTCAAAAAAATATTGTAATTCTGTAATGCAGTTTAACTGCATTCTAAATTTCGTTTTACTATAATTTATATCGACAAAATTTTGGATTTTAACATTTTTTAATTGTAATTTCAAATAAATTGGCTCGTCTTTCTATAAACAATAAATAAAAACTCCTGAAATTTGATATTAAAATTAACTGACATAAAAAAATCATATCTATACAAATTGAAGTTTTTGCTAATAGGAAAATCTGTTAATTATAGACTATAGGAATTTGCTATGTCATATTTTCCAGGATAGTTAAAGTTTTAGTCTTTTTTCACTTTTCAAATATTTATTATAAATATGATCCTTTATTTTATTCTAATATTTCCATATAATAAAATATTTATTTTAACTATGAACTATTCGAAAATAATAAACTTTATTTTTTCATAATTGGGCTGTAAATATTCTAAAAATCCACTTGTAATTTCTCTATAAGAAATCTATATGTTCATTATATACAAAATTAAGATACTATACATAATTAAAAACAGTCAGTAACAGCTGATGCGTGGCCACAAGCTCAGCCAACCGTCACAAATAATTTTAAGATTATTACCTTAAAAATGCACTTGCTTATTTGGTTTGATATATAGGAACCGTTTATCAGATTCCCCGGAAATATACTTAATATAAAAAATAGTCAAAAAATTGAAATCAAACAACATTTGGTTTGAAAACATTTGAATTCTTTAGTTTTTATATTTAGTTTTCCTATATAATCTCGAATTTCTTTGCCTTAAAAGGGCATCTAAATATTGACTTTTATCGGTTTGTATTTAATTACACCTGTGTATACGATATACGTTTTGTCGTAATAATTTCTGGTCAGACAAAAGAAGCAGCCACAAAAAAAGAGAAATTATTTTGTAGTAGCACATGTTTCTTCTTTAACAAGTGTTGATATTACAGGGTATACCAATTTAAATATAACGAAAAAAAAAAAATTAAATTGTTACCTTAAATAACCTTAACAGGTTTTAAAGAAGTGGATAGTTTGGAACAAGTACCCTCAAGCCGCACGCTGCGTCAATATCAGAGCATTAATGAATGAATCACTTTAGCCGGATTCAGTTTACTTGAGCTTCAAGGTTTCCTAGAACGAAAAAAACAAATTTCTTAAATCTGGTATGTTGTACTAAAGGACAATGGCATTACAAATGTTCCATAGTCTCATCCTCCTCCATACATCCACGATTAAGTAAGTCCTAATCTCAATGTAAAAAAAAATTACTTGCAATAAACCAGCAAATTTATTTGTAAATTAGTTAAGATCTGACAGATTAAATTTTTCTACAAACAAAATATTGAGCTCTAATCCTAGAGACTGAATACCTTACTTTCAGTGACATTAGGTCTTATTTGTTTCCTAAAATTTTCGATTGAATCTATTATTCAATGAAGCATATCAAGTTAATTTACGCAATCGATTGAATAACTTGATTCTCATAAAATTAAAAAACAAATTTCTCACCTAGTAAAAGTAATCTGTACAATATTGAATTTTAAATATTTGCATCGAGAAACTTTATTCTTGGAGTTGCAAAGTTGCAGTCAAGAGTTTTTGTATCTATACTCCGACTCCATTTCAACAAAAACGAATTCGACTCAAAAACTGGAATTCTACACCCCTGCTTCATAGGTTTAAATTAGTACACCCTGTAATTTTTATATTATATATTTAAGTATATGAAATTAAAATTTACTATATAATTTTTTGGATTATTCATCACAATAATATTGTATGTAATAATTTCCCCCCGCCATTTATAAAAAATGCTCTACTGCTGCTGCTGTTTCTACAATATTTTCATAGTTAATGACTGATCTGACAAACTATTTTGTTGAGATGGAGGGGGTAAACCCATATAATAATTTATTTATAAAATAACAAACCAACATTAACAAAATTATTGGAATATTTTTTATAATTTTTATTATTACCTACCTAAGAAAACAAATTAATATAAAATATTATGCTAACCATCATGTTTCAGTTTAATTTTGATCTTTAAACGGAAAACATATTAAAATACAGGTGTTAATTAAATATGTGATAATGTTGCGCGAATTTGGAATTACCTACACAAGAGTTACACGTAAATTTCCCATAGATTCGTTAAATAATTTTTCAAAAAAAAAATCATTTAAAAATGTGATTTTTCACATATTCAATTGTAATAATAAAAATAATTTAGTTTTGTGGTTAATTACAAGGATTTAACAGATATTTAATTCAAATATAAAAATGATCACTAATTTAAAACTATACGAAATTAAATTTTTTTACAGTGCTGCCAAATTATACGCGATATTTATCTATAATCGATTTTAATTTATTATAAAGATCGTGAAATTAAATCTAAAAATGAATAAAATAAGAAAAGAAAAAAATGTTATAAGTAAAATTTCATGGAATTTATTGAATAATTTTTTTTTTTTGATGATGATGATTCACAGGTGCGGCATTTTTTACGCGATTTTTACGTGATTTTTACGTGATTTTTTTTTTATAATACTACTCAAAATTAAAAATGAATATAAAATAGAAAACTTTTATAAATAATTTTTTGTACTTAAGAGATTGGAATGTTTATATGTGTAAATTTTCAAATTTTCATTGAATAAAAATATAATTAAATTTTCTATTTTATCCGTAAAATTTTATATTGTTTACTTTTTATTTATAGAATATTTATATATAATTAGTAAAAGAATTTTCCATTATTTTATTTAATGGAAAAAGTGTTTTATTGGTTTTTGTAAATTCAAAAATGATTTCACTAAAATAAATAATTGCTTTGTAAATTTAAAAATTTAGTAATTTAAAAGTGTAAATATTTTTTTTTAGATTTTATAAATAATTTAATTGCAGAATTTGCTTTTGTTTGGAGAAAATATTTTTGATATGATTTTGAATTGAAAGAATTGCAAAATGTGAAATAAATTTATAGAAATATTTATTTATGATTGATTTTTAAACTAATATAATTATGCTTCATTAGCTTTTCGAGTTATCAAAAGCGGTTTTATTGTATGCGGAATAACCAACTAGTCAGAATTCAATTAGAATATAAATATTAGAATTCCGAATATTAAATACCGGTGTCTCAAGCAGAAGTACAAGTGCCGTCATTAAACCTTTAAACTAGTAGCTTTATACATAACCAATTGCAATAATAATCAACCTTGTCGTTGTAGTAGAAAAATTTCTACTATCAGCTCTGAAACACAACTTTGACGTGTATATTTGTCGCATTTCTAAAAATGTAGTAGAAAACTTCTTTTAAATTAAGAAGTAGCATTTAGTAGTATCAATTTCACATAAAAGTTTAAGGAAAATTTAAACGCTTACATTGTCATTTATAATTTATGATCACCATCAACGCTCGTTAACTGTTGCACTTGCACTGTGTTTCCAGATTAAATGGGTTAAGTACTCTAAAAAAGTTTTATGTATTCAATTTCTAAATTATAGAGAGCCATTGCTTTGCAACCAAGATCGCAGAAATGTAAATTTGTAAATATTTTTGACAAATTATATCAGTTTTTATAGAAACATTTACAACCTCTTAGATCGTTAGAATATTGCCACTAGTTTCAAGATTATCTTAATAGGAAAGTACTGACTTTAAAGAAATACTTTGAAGCTAAGAATTCTTTTAGTTTTCTTGGGAGCATATGGCATCCACTTAATATCATTTCGTTGGTTTATTTCCTGCTATATTCCAATTTCTCCATGTGAGACAGTAAAGATCTATATTTGTTGTTATTCGGGTAACCTGAATAATACTTGTTCTTTGATAATTCCATTCAAAAGTAATGCTTGTAACCGCTATTGACTTTTTTCTAAGGATATGACTTATTCATCTCCATTTACGTTCCTTATTCTGTTTCGTGATAACGTAGGTTTATTTGATGACAGTTAATTAAAAAAACATAGAATTTGCATACAATAAAATTGTTAAAACTTTTCATTAGAGATAAAGAAATATCACATTTTAATTTGAAAAACCTATAAAATATGAACTATAAATGATATTTTTAAAAAAAATTACAGTCGAATTTTCACAATTTAACAAATGGAACACAACATTTCCTGATAAATAATAAATTTAAGAAGAAATTAATATTATTATAAATCATAAAATTTCATATTTCAATAATTATCAATATTTATACCAAATTTCATCAATTTTTTTAATTATATAGTAAATGAAGAAAATTAACTGAAAAGAAAATATCGTAATTTTTGGAATCTTTCGTTGATTTTATAAATAATTAATTTTTAAGAAATAAAAATATTTACATCAAATTTTAAAATAAACATTCTTTTAACATTAAATATTAAAATTCACATAACTTGTTTCCATACGTTAATAAATTCTTGTTGAAATCTATAAAAGAAGACATAATTATACCCCAAAATTAAGGATATCAAAAATCTGGTTTTATTTACTCCTATTAGTAAATTTATATCTCAATTATATTGAACTTCCGGTGAGAATAATGTCACCCAAAATATAATTTCCGTTGACAATTTTTTTTCAATCTCGTAAATTTCTTAACAATCAAATAATAATCGTACATCCTTTTTCAAAATTGCTCATATTCTTAACTGGAATAAAGTTCTTGTGACTACCTGAATCATCCCTTAAAAAAAATTATTACTTGAATCAGTAATAAATTAATTACGCGCAATTTTTATTAAATTGTATTTTTATACGTTATTCAAAATTATTTACGATGCTGTTCAGGTTTTTCTCATTAAATTTCCATATTTTTATTTTATTATTGTTAAAAGTTGTCTTGTTGTCGTCACACCATTTGTAAAATCTCACACTTTAATTAAATTCACTCTGTTTTCATAATAATATTTATATGAAATTGTAATTGTATATCTTTCTAAAAATATACCTTTACTCTTTACACAAACATCACGGAATCCGAAGAAAAAAATTTACTTTAATAAAATAATTTTCAATTTTTCATTAGTTTTGTTGAAGCAGTTGATCTAGTAAAATCAAAAAAAAAAATCAAAAATTTTTTAATCCTTAACAAAAGTAAATTTACAATTAAATTTACAATTTTAAAAAATTTAATTTAATTTCGAAATAGAATTTTAAAGGATGTTAAAACAAAATTGTGACAGTGATAAAAAATATAATAAAATTATTGAAAATTATTCAAAAAACTCAAATTCACCAATAAAAATTATGGTGGAACGTTTTGTACAATCATTGGCAACAGCTAATGATTCTGGATCATTTGATACAAGTTTTGAAGTGAAACCATTAATTCAACGTACAAAAAGTAAATGTGTTACAGAATTGGATCGTGAAAATTTAATGAGATTTGTAAATGAATTGGAAGAACGTAATAATAATAAGAAAAAATTTAATAAATCATCATCATCACCAATAATTACACCAAAAAAATATATTACCAAAAAAAGTACGCAAATAATTGAACCAAAAAACAAAACCAAAGAAATTATTTATGAAAATGTTGATTTAAAATCACCGGCAGTTTCGTTAAAACTTGATGTTAGTCGACGTATAGTATTTCCAGTACCAGCACAACAAATTGTTCGAATTCTAGAAACTGAATTACCACAGCTTATAATAAATCCACCAACACCAACATTAATTGGACCATCCGAATCAGATGTTGACATGTTAACTGAATTGCAGACATCATCAAGTCAAGATAATTTATCTTTAGATTTTCCAATATCTACAACATCTGGTGAAACAATATCAACTGATTCAGATTTTGGATCAAGTGGTCAAGATGACGATGATGATGATTGTGATTTTTATGAAGAATTAAAAGAAGATGAAAATGATCAACTCAATTTGACTGTTTATGAAACTAAAACACCAGAAAATTTACAAATAAAAAATTCAAATAAATTTTCATTTAAAAAGCCAGCAGCATCTTCATCGCCTACGGCAAAAACATGTAGTTTAGGATATAAATCGGCAAAAGTTTTAAATTTTTTCTCATCAGCTGGTAAGAAAATGTTAAAGAGATCTTCATCATGTAACAACAGTCGTAATTCATCACCAATACCAAAATATAATAATCAGAATAATATTAATTTAATTGGTGTCAAGCCACTGTCAAATGTTGATTCTGATGAAGATGATGGAATTTTCTGTAATGGTGCTAGTAATAATATATCACCAGATTCATCATTTGAAATGCAACCACCAATTGCACCAATTTTTAAAGTAACACCACCATCAAGTTTACGACAATCTGGTAATCCGGCATATGAATTAGCAAGAATTTTACGTGGATCATTTAATCGGGGTTCGTATCGTTCAAAACGTGCATCAATTGCAACATTACGTCGATCTATTAGTAATCCAGATAATTATCAATTAAATGATATTTTAAAACAACAAAAATATGATAATCGTGTACAACAAAATCAACAACAAATTAACGAAGAAAATGATGAAAATATGTTAAAATTTGTTGAGGCAAAAGATTATAATACAGAAAAATGCCGATTGGGAGCAGCACTTATTCGAAATTTGGATGTTATTTGTGTGAGTAAATTAAAATTTAAAAAAAAGGGTTAAGTAATTCCATTACAATAATAACGTAGATATGATAAAGGATGTATACCGGGAAAAATATATTTGTTAATTTTGCTCATTTTTTTAAAGGGTTTTTATTCCATTTCCGGTGTATTTATTGTTTAGGCGTATTTTGGGATACGTTTAAATTACATACGTAAACTATCCTTATAAATTTTATAATTATAATTTTTTTTATTAATAAAGAAATAATTAAAATTTTATTATATATTTATTTTGTACTACTATTTTTGGTAGAGTTAATCATTATTAATTTTGTATAACAATTTCTAATGTTTTCACTTTTTTATTATTATTCTTTATTTAATTTCAATTTTTAATTGGCATAAATTCTTTTTTAAATTTTATTAATATACGTGATTACAATTTATAACAAATTTTCTTTGTTGTAATCATTTTAATATAAGAAACGAATGTGATTATTAATTCCATTCTGAAGAACTAGCTTACTGTCATATTTAAACCTCATTATATTTAAAACTAACTTAAACGACAATGGCGTACTGTCAGGTTGTGCACGTCGGCCATTTGCACTTCTTTTTTTTTTAAACTTTAAAAGATTATACCATCTTTAGCTGATATTCAAAAAATCATATAGAAAAATGTACTTGCTTCTTCTTAGATCCTGTTATTTGTCGTGGGGCATAGAATGTCATTGAAACATTTCCATCTAGTTCGGTTCCTTGCGATCAATTTAATTTCGTTCCATATTTTTCGGACTCTGCAACTTTTTTGTCTATATAGTATTTTTTGTGGTTGCTTGCGGAAACCATTCCAAAGCTTCTCCATATCAGGATTAATAGCAAATTATTGAAATTCTAAGTAAAATACTTAAATGATGTCAAAATTATAGGAAATAAATTCACTGTCACCATTACATTTGCTAGCTATTAACTATATGTTTGGAAACTGTATTAGACAACCAAGATTTGTGTTCAAGATACAACACTGAATTTCGACAGTACTAGTACAAAATAATTAAATTATGTTAATTGCTCTAGCTAAAATTGGTAATTTACTGAATTTATCCACTAAAATGTATACTTTTAATCTAAATAGATTGCAAACTAGACTCGTATATATATACTTGCTTCAATGTTTAATCTAAATGCTCGGGCTCGGAATTGCTCCACTGTCTTTAATTAAAGTACCATTCAACATACTTCTAACAATCCATTTTTTTATATATTTTTTATGTACACAGTTTATTAAATACATAAATATGCTTATATTAAAAATTGTATATAATTAACACAATTTCATTGTTTATTTTGATTTTAATTATTTTTTCCATTTCTAAATTTTAATTATATTTTTGTTTGAGAAAACATATTAGTTTAAAACAATTTTTATACTTAACTTATATAAAAGCCACGAAACGCTAGAGTTATAAGCTTGATAAGTTATTCAATTATTTGCATTAATTACATTGAAATTATTAAATTAAATTTTGAAATTATATGTTATCAAACTATATTAATATTAATAACATTTGTATTTTATATGAAAAAAAAAAAATTTGAAATGTGTGAAAAAATTTGATTTTTGTTTTAATTAAGATTTTCTATTTATTCAGTTGCGTTAACTTTTCGATCTACAAGAGTATCCTCATAGAAAGTTGATTATGTCAACAAATAAAAGAGAGATAGCATATTTATTAAAAGAAAATTCTTATTTATTTAATTTATTTCTACAAACTATCTCAGATATTTGTCAAAAAGTAAATAACTGAATTGTTTTTCCAACTTTAGTTTTTTACGAAAATCGAATTAAAATAAAATGATCTATCGATCCCAAACGGTTTCAATCGAAAAAAAAAATATTAAGAATATAATTAGCAATTACCTAAATAAGTATTCACCTAAATGCAAAATTAAAATTGACAAGAATTTAATAAATGCAAGTTAACAAGCAGGAATATTCTTTATTGACTGCCAAAAAAATTTGTAAGTGACAAAATTTTTTTTTAAATGTACAGTACATATGTGAAAACCGTATTCGTACACCTCAATTTTTACATTAAAATCATGCATTTAGAATACGAACTGATTCCGTCCAGCATTGAAGTTGATTTGGCGGGTAATTGTAATTAAAACACTGATCATGTTTTTTAAAAAAATAATTATGCGCGGTTTTTTTTTTTTTTAAATTAACTACGCGCGGGTTTTAATATCAGTAAGGAGAAATAACTTGTTTACTGATAATATTTGATACATGAGTGGTGCACATCAGTCATCAGTCATCTGCTTGTTGAATAAAATAGATATGAAGACTGGATTTTACGACAGTTGTTATAAGGACATTGAAGCGGTTAGTTATATGGTCAGTTTCCCGCCACTCCAGCAGGAGAAGGTTTAACATATTTTTATTTGGATATATATATATATATATATATATGTATATATATATATATATATATATATTTATTTATATTAAAATCCGCGCGTAGTTAAAATTTAAAAAAAAAACGCGCAAAATTATTTTTTTAAAAATAAGTGTTTTAATTATAATTACCCGCCAAATTAATTTCAATGCTGGATGGACTCCAGTTTATTGATTTTCTAAGAGATTGAATAATTTTTTGTATATACGTTATATATATATAAAAAAAAATTTTAGTAATCTCAAATTCGTATTCTAAATGCATGATTTTAATGTAAAAAGTGAGGTGTACGAATACGGTTTTTACATACTGTAACTACAAATACATAACAAAATGATTAAATGTTGAACTTCACGAGAATTATCTCATTTATTCAAAAATGCAGTTATTTGCTTTTGAACAAATGACTGAGATATGCATTGCGATTCATTGTCTTAGAGATGATTTTACCTATGGAAAATTATATTGGAACCATCCATTTTTGTAAAATTTGATTTACTTATCTCAGTTTTTACACCTAGTGAAATGTTATGTTCCCAGCAAGGATTCACCTTTATATATGACCAAGTTTTGTCACTTTTTTCCAATATCTCCAGTCTGCTAATAATTGCTAATGTAATATTTTAATATTTGATATAATGTAATCCCAAATCAGCATATTTTGAATCAATTAGCAAAAGTGCATAAAGTTTATTGAATTCGGTAATTCTTTTATTAATTTTTATTTTAATTTCCTCTAATTTAATAATTGACTTATTAAATCTAAATTGCAACTTTATAATATCAAGTTACCAATTAATTTTCTAGAATTATATTTAACTTTATAATTCTTGATTCCCATAAAATTCTGAATAATTAAATTTAATATTTTGTGTGTAATAAACCGGAAATTAAATTAAGAAATTGTAACAAAAAAATAAAAAAAATTCTTGATAATTAAATCCAAATTATTTTCCAAACTAAATTTTAATTCATTTAACAAATCAACTTGAAAATTGTGATATGTTTTATTACGTCATCTTTGAATTATGTCAAAAGAAAATTGAATTAAAAGCCATACGAAAATTGCTTCTACAAACTCTTAACATTGTTCTGCTCTAATCTTAACCATATTATAAATGAATATAGAAAATTCAATTTGATTTTACAGAAATCTAGCCAAAGCCAGACAATTAATTGTCTTTTTACATAGTAAAGTTGAATAAAGTTCTTTAATAATCCAATTAGTTTTAAATAATCAATTAAATTCAAATTTTGAAAGACTTTCAAAACTTTTGTCTGAGAATATACAAAAATGCATTTTAAATGTAATTAAATTAAAGGTTGACTTAATTGACATTTCCTTTTTAATTCTTGATGTTTATTAATAAATTATTAAATTTACATAAATTTCTTTTTTACTACAGAGTTTTAATCATATAATTTTGTACTATGTAATTTATTATTTTTGTATTTGTTAATTTTATAATGTTTTTTAAGATATTAAATGTGATTTTTGTGAGAAATTAAATTTCTTTAACCCTTTAATGGTAAAAGACGTTTATATATGTCAAACTACTGGTTTCTTTGAAATCGTGACGTTTAAAGCAGGTATAAATAAAAACTTGACATTTAAAGCTGTTACGAAATATATGAGTATATATGAGCAAATTTGATCAGTGTAAAAAAGATTCTTTAAAATTATAGTGTTTTCTTTGGTAATACCTCTAAGAACACCTTTTTAGTTGACGTTGTTGTCATAATGGCTATACATGCCCATGTTAAAATGCGTATAATCATTTCATGATTAAATTATTATAAATATACTTCATTTCATTCAGTTTCTTGTTGTCAGAACTTTATTATCTTTAATAATATAAAATATATGACATGTGACGTTTTGAAAATTACAAAAAAGTTGTAGCACAAAAGGGTTAACCTGAAAAAAATTAATATAAAAATATTAGGAATACTGAAAACTGTGCATTGGCACATTATATTAATTAGTAGCTCTGGAAATTATTGAAATATTTATAAACCTATGAATCATGTAAGGGTGACAAATCCTGTGCTTAAACAAAACATTTCATTAAGGTGTAAAAAGTGAGATAGTAAGTCCAACTTTGTATATTGGAATAATTAAAACTTTTCATAGTTTTGATCTTCAGATCTTTGAATTTTTCGGAGTTTTTTAAATACCTGGTCCGCTATGGACCGAGTGTGGTCTATGCGATGCTCTGTCGCCACTATAACCTTAAAATACATCAAATAAGTTTTCGAAGTTTATGAAATATGTACCTCATCATTAAAAACGAATTACATGCGTCTTAGTATTTAAAGTAATTGTACATCTTCAAAAAAAAACATTAGCGAAATTTATTTAGTTTTAACGAAATTTTATATTTTTTCAATATTATTATGAAAATCGCGTGATAATTTAACAAATTACCTTTTATGTAAAAATAAATTCCTTTATATAATTTCATCAGTCATTTTGACTTATTGACCTATTATATTTTAATGCCGTCGCGTGGGTTATATTTTTCAGCTATTATATTGTATTTATTTTCATTTACCTTTATAGGAAAACTATGAAATTAATGATAGTACTTACACTACGCAGCTATTCCTATTGATTTATTTATAAATATTTTATCCTCCAGCATAAAAAAAACATATTACATTTATTTAAATTCTAACAATTTGATCATTTATGTGAAATCTATAATATAAATTGTAATACCGAAAAAAAGCAATCTCATTAAATTAATAGCTTTGTCAATTTTGTACACGTTTTTATAATAAGTATAAAATTACCCATTTTTGGATATTATATTATACATTTTGATTATATGTTTTTGATTAACTATTCAGTTATAATCATTTTGATGATTTTCTTTTGAATTTTTGACCATAAAAGAAAATGTGTTAATAGTTATGCGCCACAATCTAAAAGATATATAAAAAAAAAAATTTTGATTCTAATTTGTAACCAGTCGAGCATAATGCGCTCAAATTATTTCAATTTTTTCAAGCATGCAATCCAAAACATAAATCACATAATTTTTTCGATATATTTATAATTTGGACATGGAAATAATGTTATTTCATGGTTAAAAGACTAAAAATACAAATATTTTTTTTTCTGTTTAATTAAAAGAATAACTGAAGAAAAATATAGCATGCAATTTATATTTTTTGAAATTCCATTCTACTAATTAAATCCACATAAATTGATTGTTAAAATAAATTGTCTAATACAGTAGCAAGGGATAACTTATCTTAATATAATTTAAATAACATTCATTACTGAAATTCGTTAATGTCTTTAACTATTTCAATTTAAATTTACGTACAATTGTCAATTCTGTTCGTATGATGAACAAACTGTGAAACACATCCTTTGCGATGATACAAACAAAGGATAATACAAAAAAAGAGGTCTGGTGTCAAGAAAAACTCAGCGCGCGTTCAAAAGCTTAGGTATTAACTGACCAAATACTTATAGCATAGGCACAATAGATCTCTATATGTCACAGTGTAGGGAGGCGAAGGTCTATTTAGTTTGCAATGTAGGGAGGCCTCAACGACCCCTTAATTATATAATTTAATATATTTAAAGTTATTGTAAGATTAATTCCACTAAAAATTTACATTTGCCTTTTAAAGCATTTTGAAATAAGGATATAATCAGTTTGAAGATAATTACTTACTTAACTTTTTACTAAAAACTAAATAATGGCCTTATAAGTTCATAACATGATTATATTTTTTTTGCAATATAATCATGGATCAATTTTTTATATATACTCTTATATAGGCTAGTCTTAAGACTGGTTAATATAATATGGAATTAATTAAATGCTGGTTTAAAATGTATACAGATTAATTAAAATACTACTTACATTAATGATTTTATAATTCAAAATGACAAATATAGTACAGTTTATTATTGTTTCTATATTTTCATTTGAACATATTGAAGAACTGAGTAGTTCCTAGCGTCCAAGAAAAACGATTAATCTCTAGATGTATAAATCGTAAAGGTCCAACAGCCACAGCCTGTCTATAAAATAACATTCTGTATATTTAATATCTAAAAGGGTTAACAGCATGTAAAGCATTAGCTTTATAATTAACAAAAAAATGTATCAAATTTTATCATATATAAGATGAATTTTAGTTGGTTCATAATATCACCTAGTAAGTCTTACTTCTTTTAAAATTCTACAAAAAAAAAATAGTTTAAAAACATTTTTTTAAAAAATCATTCCAAAGAAAATCAATCAAAATGTACAAATTATTTATTAATTCTATAGTTGTAATTATTAGTCATTTTATGTTTTAATGCCATTAATTTTCCATATATTGCAATAAATTATTACATGTTCGATAACATAAAAAAGATCTGGCAAACTCATGTTTTCATAAAGGTGTACAAAATACAAATTACTTTTATAATTTAACCAATTTTCTGGTTTTTTCCTATATATACAGGGTGCATTTCTTACTATGTTTGCCAGATATTAATTTGGGAAAATTAATTTTGTAGATTTGGATATACCTGATATGATAATTATAACAGAGTAATTGGAGCCTTTATGAAAATTTGATCTTGTTTGAATTATATATTGTACTGACTGAAATTGACCTCCACCTCGCCACGATATTGGAACGACGAAAATTTCAATAAAAGCTGATTTTTATAGTGGTACTGTTTAGAGGGGTGAATATTACCATATTGAACACAGAATTAAGATAATATTCAGGTTGAAAAAATAGGATAGACCTCAAACTATTTTACATCCTGCAGTTTTTCATGGGTCACTCTGTACTAAGACGAATAGATTTCTTTTTTTATATATATTATTATTACATTTTTCCTTTTTTTGTACCATTCATCTGGAAAGAAAAAAATAACAACAGTTTCCATCAGCTAAAAAAAAAAAGTGGAAGTATATGTAATGTTTTTGGTTTGAATATTTTTTTTATTAGAGAGAAAGTATGTGAACTAAAAGCGGAAACATGGAAATTAATATTATATGTGTAAACAGAAGTTCTGTAATTTTTACATATTGTATTTTTGTCGAATTGAATTAGAGCGAAAGTTCTTCTATATACCAAGCTTATACTGAATTTCATTTATGTTTTGTGTATGATTCCCATTCCGCATGATTGCCCTCGAAAATTAGACACTTTCATTTTGATTGATTAATTAAAAATAAAATTCCAAAATATTAACAAAAAAAGTTATGTCATGATAGTTTAATTTAAATACTGCTTGACGAAGTGTAAGATTTCAGTTGAAGAAGGTTTCCAAAATAAAATTATTATAAATCAAAAATATACAAAGTATTCGTAAAGAAATTATTTTAATGCTGCTGCTGCATCTACAATCAAACGCTTTCGTTCGGTCTCTATGCGCAGAGTCTACAAAAGAGTATGCACAAAGAAATTATTTTTTTGTAATTTAAAATATGATCTTACATGCCTATTAATTTTCCAAACTTTTCGATTATATTTCGAATTGGACATTTGAATTCGTTGAGGAAGCGAAACAAGTTAAAAGTTAAACGACTACGTTTACTTTAATATACATTTCAACCTAACTTTGACTGCTCGCTTGTATATAAAGAGGGAACGAAAGGATTGATTATAGATGCAACGAATAAAGGGCTCAGTTTGTTTCCACTTACAAATAGGATTCAATACTTCAGTAACATTTGCTTTTTTTTTTAAATATCATAGTATAGTTTTTCGTGATTTGAATCATTTAGATTTAGACGATTACAGAATGGTATGCCAATTACAGAATCGTGAATTTTCCTGAATCGTTACGAAAAAATTAAATTGGTCTAAAAATATAAATAAATATTTCTCTAATTTTCATAATTTTGTAAATATTTTGTTTTACTTTAATTAAAGAATTTTTTTAATATTTTTGTTTGTTTTGTCGTCTAATTTAATTTAGGGTTAAATATTCAGACAATTTCCATATACTAATCACTATACTACTCTAAATGAGGGCATATTCAATCAAAACTCATTGATAAAAATTTATTGCATAGGGTCCCATTATCAATTTGATATGACCGCCCCTCTTTATCTATTTATAAATTGATAAAGTTTAAATGGTATTTTAAATGATGCTGCTTTTTTTTTTAAATTAAATTTTTTACAATGAAATTATGAATATTTTTTTATAATTTCTGTTGTTTTTTTTTTTATAAATTCATATTTAGATCAGTTTTGTTGTTGAAATCAATTATTAGATTTGATCAGAATTTATGTTATATTTAAAAGAGCATCAATTCATTTTTATAGGTTAATTGATTTTAATTTATTATGAAGGAAATTGATAGAATGTGAATAATTATAACGAAAGAACCTTTTAAATAAATGAACTTGAAAAATTAATTTTTATAATTGATAGAATCATTTTTATATTTTTTAAAATGAAGTATATTTTAAAACGCAATTAAAAAAACTGATTTGATTTAAAAAAATGTTACATTACCAATAAGAAGTTTTTCGTAGACTATTTAGGTCGAAATTTTGCTTGATTTTTTGGTATATGACTTTAATACGTGATATTTATTTAATTGAAAAATTTAGTACCAGTAAATGCATTTCAAATTTCAAGCGATCTTTTAAAAATATGGGAAAATCAATTTAATGAGCTATTTCTATTGAATCATGGATGCTATTACAAAATTTATGTTTCTCAACAAACTCTTTAATTTTCAATTATAGAACAAACTGGTTTTATTCATACAACATTTTCAAATTTGTTAATTTCATCAATTTCATTCATAATATTCAATTCCTTACTTTGATAGTGTTTCAAAAATTCTATTTATTTATTTTTTCAAAACCAAATCTCATCACGAATTTTTTACAGTTTGTGATAAAATTGTGTAGATAGAAATACATTAACAAAATGTCTGTCAACATCATCATCATCATCATTTTATTACTATCAACCACAAAGTTACAGTGTTAAAGCAATTTGATTTCTCTATTCTATATATACATATAAATATTTATGTAGCTATTTTAAATAGCCTAGCCAGCATTAATTCCGTTTTGATTCCGTTTTATGTTTATTTTAAATTGTCTTAACAGAGAAGAATTTTAAAACATTAACAACAACAAAGAATAAAATCTTAATAAAAAAATAAATAAAATAAAATAAAAATGAATAATATGGTAAATGTTTTATAAGAAGCCGGGCTAATTCACTATACACAATTCATTTTAAGCAATTCATAATGTACAGAAATGGATACTTGAATTATCCACAGTGAATTGCTTACCCATAATAAATTATTACCACAGTAAAATGTCGACTACACAGTGAATTAGCCTTATATAAATTCATTTTATTTATTTACTTTAATTATAAGGGTTGCCACATATACGAAACACACAAATAATGTAATGATTAATTTCAATTTGATCGTTCGTTGTATTGTATAAATTAGATTAGTATTGTCACGAATTTTATATTAATTATTTTTTCCTTCAGTTAATTAAAAAAAATTAAAAGAAATAAATTGTTTTCACAGAAAAATTAACAGGACTGACTACATAAAATCTCTGAAATTCGAGTATAGAATAACACGAGATGCTAGTAGAGTTTTGTATCTACAATCTGTGGTAGACTTCCTTAGAAATCATTAGAAGTATAGCAAATACTATCAAAACATATTAAATAATCTATCATAAATTATTTACAATAGCATCTCTTATTATTATATACTGGACGGATAAAATTGATTTCTTAACAGTATGGAAAAGTTTACTAATGCTCTCTAGAAGATCTAGACATTCATACATTGAATTCTTCTGAACTTTTCTGAAGCTGGAACTGATGACACTTTGTTATTGTGATGTACTTTTTAAGTGGTCATAATCATGTACATTGGAAATATTTATATTACCATAACAAGATGCAAGATCGATAACCTTCTTCGATAATTGGTTCACCAAATTTTCTTAATATTTCTTTAAACTAATTTATTCAAATTAAATTGATAATTTGATAATTGATTAGTCTGAATTTTCTACATAACCAGTACTGCCACATCTTTAAAACTAATTATGTAAATACATCCATTTCCTATTATATATCTCTATAGTCTCCATCTCAACTATCTAATCATATACCAAGTGCAATAACAAAATAATTGAACATTTTCAACGAAATAAACACCAAATAATAAAAAACTTTTATATACAATCCAATTTTATTTTGCGGTGTATATGTACATAATCAGCTGATCCGTAATAAGCCATATCTCCGCTACACCGCCGCTGTATTTAATTATTATCGAACAAAACCTTATACGGACGAATACAATTTTAAATTCTAGTAGTACTGAAAGTATCGTCGGTTTGATCACTTCTATGGGAAAATAATTTTTTTGTATCTTTAAAAATATTTTCGTTATTTATACTATTTAATCACAAAAAAAAAGTACATAAAAAAAAACCTTACAAATAAATTACTAAAACAGAATTTAAAACATAAAGTGAAACGCGAAAAAATGTCGTCATCCATGTTTTTTGTTATTGTTGTTGTTGTTTTTTTGTTATTTTTGAAAACATCGGAATCGCTCATATCGCACCGCCGCAACTTTAGTCAATAAGAAAATATAATTTTTATTTGGTTCGATAATTTTGCACGAAAACCGCGAGGGTCATGAAAATGACTATACAAGCAAAAATAACAAAATAAAATATCTAAATATAAATTAAATTTTAAAATATAACATTATAAAAATTTGTGATAATTTTAACAATTATTTTCTATATTACAAATAAATTATCACCGCCAGGGTTTTAGTTTATTGTGAACAGATCTAATCTAATTTAGATCTAATTTTTATCAGTAATCATAATAAAAAATACTAATTAGAAAATATAATATAATTTCATTTTTTGTATAGTGTTATCAATAAAAATTTAATGATTAAAATAAAATGTTCAAATTGGATACATAAATTTTATAATAAAATGAGTAATTTAAAAAAATTGTAAAAAAAATCTTACAGCAAACAAAAAAATTATGCTAACAACGACGGTAATATAATCATAAAATTTTCATTTTTTTTTTAATTTTGATTTATTTTAGAATTTATCGTTTATTAATATATTTTATAAATTTTATTAATGTTTTTTTACATTTCTGCGTTTTTAGTGAACTATATATAAATATGAAATCTTTCATGGGGTTACCAATTCGTGTCAATTCTACAAAATTGATATTTTCTAACTTAAAAAACGGATACTAAAATGAATTATGGGTTTTACCTTTGAATTATTTTCATTAAAAACCGCAGAGAAAAACCGTTTAAATATGAAATTACAATTTAAAAATATAATTTTTAATGGTATTGCATTAAATTAAAAGTGTTTCGGTTGAAAAATACAGTGTGGTACGTTTCACATGAATACGCGGTTCCGATATAAAATGAAATAGTCTAAAGTCTAACCAAATTTTTAAAATATAAAAATTAATAAAACTAAAAGCTTAAGTTGAAAGCAATTATGTTTAAACTATAAGAAAATATTTCGTCATTAAATATTTGCACTAATTTTGATAAACTATATGGCTTTATCACTATAATTAATCGCCTACATATAAAGCGATTGTATTCAGGGTACTTTTTCAGTGTAGATCTTGTTAAATTAATTACCACCACGTGTCGCATTGAGCAGTTATAGAATAGCATTAATGTAATTAACATTTTTTGTTATAATACCAATTGAGTATAGTTTTAATTAAATTTTAATTAACCTTTTAATTAATTATTTCCAACAGTTTCGGCTGCCTTACACTTCAGTTTTGCCTTCAACTTCAAGTTTTAAAAAAATAATGGGTAAGATTACCTAAATTATTATTATATTCATCCATTTTGTGGAATAATACTAATATTATTGAACTTGCTACCAAGATTACACTTAAAAGTCAGATTATATCCTAATTACATTTTACGCCTCTGCCGAGAACATTTTCGTTAGCATGATCTAATTTGATCAATGTTAAACTCATTGTAATGTTAAACATACGTAAGACAGACCAACCTTTCTAAAAAAAGGTCAAAATATCTTCAGTAAGCTGGAAAACAGCTAAATATGTTAGTAAAAAAGTTTATTACTGATTTAAATCTCAATCTTAATTCCCAGTTTCGATAATATACCGAAATTGAAAACCCTAATAATTTATGAATGTCGTTTTGATTCGATATGACATGTCTGGCGATAATTCTCAATTGGAAAATTTATTATTATAATGTTCATTATTGTTCCCCACAAGTTCAAAATGATGAAAAAAAAAATTTTTTATAGTTCAGCTATTTCATGAATAAGCGCGGGGGTTTAAAAATTCTAATATCAAAATTGATGAGTTTAGTTTATGTTATAGATCAAGTTAATATTCTGTGACGCGACATTACTTGATAAAATTAATTTTGTTGGAATTCAGTGTTATTTCTAGATTTTATTATTGGTTTGGCCCTTGAACCTAAAATTATATAATTTTATTTTGTTTTTATAATATATATTGCGAAATATTGAAATTACAGACAAATTTTTTTAAATGCTGTCCAATTTAATTATATGATTTTGATTAGTTCTCCATAATTTTAAAATACATTATCATAAAATTTGTCAGAAAACTGTTTCTATGTATTTTAAGTAAGACACGTATCAGTTCTTTTTCTATAATTCTCAAATTGCCACGAAATTCTTAAAATAACATAATTTTATGAACAAACTGTCAAAATATTTTGTATCTTAAAAGCATAATAATCAAAATTATCAATTATTTGTTTAAATTTATTTGAATTTGCATGTAAATATGACAAAGTCAGCATAATTATTGACCATATTTATCCATCATAACATATATAATTTATTTGCAAATAAATTGTTGAATTTAATACATAGTCAGGAAAGGAATTTGATATTTTTAAAATTGATAATGAATGTCAAGTCCTCGTTCAATATAAATGAAAGAAAATTAAACATTTATCTCACGAATTTTATAGATCATTTTACAAATTTTCTTATACGAGCCAAATAATATTTCGAATGTCTGGTTAACAAAACGAGATAGTTTACTTTGAAATCTGAAATGGATCATATAAGTTGTATTCTGTATCCTATCTTATACAACTTATGGAAGTAATTTAAACACTGACATTGAGCATTTCATAGTAAAATATTTGATATCCGATAGTAACGAAATTTGGTATCGAATATGTAAAGTCGTTTTGAATAGAATTTTCATTTGTCTTCTTAGATTCGACTCTTCTTGGATATCGGATATTTACTATAATTTTGGTGGAATAATGCCGCAACAAAACAACGTTTTGTATCACTGATATCCAAGTTTAGTCATTTTCGGATACCCAATACCCGAATTCTCAGCAGAACAGTATTTTTTTTATCCATTTCAAAGCACCAATGTTTAGATGGATACATCTATCTGAACACTCAATATATCAGTAGGTTTTGTGTATTGAGTTTGTATTGATTGTCTTATTAATTCCCTGGAAATTATTAAAGTAAACATTTAAGATTTTGCCTGGTCTTTGTTTCTATATACATTTTGAATTTCTTAAGAAATATAATAATTCAAATTCATGAAATATTATACAAAAATTCTATATTATTATTGTTCTTTGTAATTCATATATAAATAAATTTGCTGATGTTGAACCATACAATTCCATAAAAAAATATTTTAATTCATAAGGTGATTTTTTTGTAAACAAAAAGGGGCTAAAATTTTGAAGATATAAATCAAAAAGCTCTCGACAAATAATAGAGATTTTAATAACCCCAGCTAACAACATACATTCAACTTGTAATAAAGATTTTTTTTTTTATGGTTTCAAGAAATAGTTACTTCCTCCTTGGGTTTGAAATCTTGTTTGTTGTCTGTAGAATATTAGCTTGACATTTAAATGTAATTTATGACCTTGAATAGGTAAAGATGTTGTAAAGATATTAATTACTTCTAAAAAGTTATTACTATAATAGATATGTGTAAAAAACAGAAAAATTTAATTCTGACAGATTAACAATAAATATAAATTGTTTGTTTTTATGAATAATTAAAAAATACAAAACATACTAATAATTTTTTATCGTAAGAACTATAATTTAACTGATATAAATTACAAATTTTATAATAATAAATTTAATTTTTATCTTGTAAATTGATTCCAACCTTAGCTTTTCTGCCAAATTCTTGAAAACCAGACCAGAAAACTAATTGCTGATACTGATTATGTTATGAACACTGTGGCTTCTTTATATACCTATAAAGAAACTCCTTGTAGGCAATTACTTTCAGAAGTCAGAAGACTAATTCTTAACAGAAGATATTGAAATTTTTTTTAAATGTGGTTTCGTCTATAGAATAAGTCAGGCCCTTGCACAATAATAGCCCTCCATTATTAATTTGAAAATTTCAAAGTATGTGAGGATTAAGTTGTAATAATTTCTTGTTATGAATTATCTGTTATCACTATGACAATTTTAACAAATTACAGAAAGCTTTTCTTAAAGGTTCGTTTAAGGAGATGGATTTTACGACCAAACAACCTCTACAATTACTGGCTTGCCCAGGATTCTTGTTTACAGAACTGCTCGTTTTTCTATATTCCTAAATTAAAATACAAATTTCGTTGATAAACTCTCTGAGACCTTTCATGACGTCTTCAAATTTAGACCATTATTCACGAACTGGTTACGTCTGACATTTCGGAACTGAAAATTCCCAGTACTTAATCTATTTTCGAATTGGAAAATTTACGTGAATTTAGTGACTTTGCTCTTTTTATATATTTTTTAACACTTTATAATACAAATTAGGATCTCAGCATGATCTAACCAAAAAAAATAATAATTACTTTTTTATATTACAAAATTTAGTCAATTATTTTTATTAAATATAGTTTTGTAAAAGTAGCTTAAAATTACCGTGGACTAGGGTACGTTTTATAAAACTTTAATGGGAATTTCTAAAACTCTTAATTAAGTTCATCTAAAAAAATACAATTTTTTTATTTATTTTGAACTGTGTTTTGTGTTTTTATGAATTAAAAATTTAAACTTATGTTACTGATGGTAACAGTTCATTGTAGCAGTTCATTCATTTTAGTAAATATCTTTGTATTTATTTAAAAAAATTTTAGTACATGTTTTTTAACCTTTTTTTATACCTAACAAGAGACCATCATCAATTTATTTGCTCTGGTGAATTGTAAATCATTTTGTAAAATTGAAAGAAAGAAAATATTTTTATTTTCTCATAATAAAAGTAAAAAAGGCAATAAATTTTGTATTAAAAAAAAAATCATTGTCTTTTAAAAAAAAATAAAAAAATTATTATCTTCATTTAGTTTTCTTTAACCCAAATATAAATGAATAATGAAAGAATTTATATTTTAATGAGGAAATGTTGATCTATATTTAAATTCATAAAAATGTACGTTAATCTTTAATATAATATAGAAGAAAAAATTAAATAATTTTAAGAATTTATAATCTTTTTTTATTTAATAAGATTTAACATATTTTTTTTTTTAATATGATTAATATATTTTAAAAGTCTTTACCACGTAAGAGGTAGCACAATATGGGAATTACACGCCTCGTACTTGGTTGCTTTTTTCGCACAGTGTTTATTAAGGTTTGTAATTATGAATAATTATCATAACTAAGTGACCGCGCAATTGTATAATAAATTAATTCATTAAAGGTCACTACGCGTACATTACCTGACAGAGAGATCGTTCTCGTATTAAAATACTTTTTGTTAAACGTAACTGAAAGATTCCCTTTTAAATTCATTTAAAATCAACAGAACGTATCCACAAATTCATGCAGACAGGTGACGTTGGACAGTTTTAGAACGTTTTGATCATGATCCGAGTTCCTTTCGAACAACGATTACAAAATTAGTATATTTTTTACATTGAAAACAGTTAATATTTGAAATATAACATTTACATCTCAACAAAATTCGTGTAGTCCGGTTAGATAGAACCGTTTTCGACCATGACGAAATACGGGTTTCCTTTGAGCTTGAGAATAAATAAAAATATTAATATTAAAAATATATTGGGCGACAATTAATTACGACCAGTTTATTGCAAAATATTTATTTGCCTATAATAGGCGGTAATTTTCATAATCCGAAAAAAACGTTTACGATATTGCCATCTTTTGTTATATTGTTGTAGATATTTTGTCAATGTGCACAGTACACAGATACTAAGTATCTTTCAATCTGAATTAATTACTTATAAAATTTAAATCATATAGTTTCTACCAAACAGAAAAATATGCTGAATTATAACATATATTTGGAAGTGAACAAATCGTGCAAGCCTAAAACGGACACAAGTCTTATTTAATTTCAATAATTTTGATTGCCAACATTAAAATGCAAAGATTTTTACATATTTTATAGTGATATAGTGGGAATTTAGAGTTACGAAATGTCAAACGTAATTTATATTATTAAATTATCCTTGGCAAAAGATTGATTTTGCAGACTAATTCTTCTTGTACGTTTTGTCCATTAAACGTTTTATTAATCAATAAAGAAACACATAATTAAATACAAATAAAAAATGTTCTCAGTTATCAGCAACTAGATACATTATAGATTTCCATTCGATCCGTAGTGTCTCAATAATTGACACTTTTGGATTGCAATTATTGTTGAAATCAGTTGTAAGTTGAACTATGATGTATGTAATTAAATTTTCTTTTAAAAAAATATTCTTCAAATCCATTTACAACTGGTTTTTTAATTAATTCAAATAAAACATTTGAGTTATTATTGTACAATTTATTAGTATTAAGAAATCCCTGGAATTTATAACCAAACTGTTAAATATTTTAAAAAATATATATATATTTTATAGCCGGAATAACATAAATATATTTATTTAATAAAAACAAAACTCGCTATCTAAATTCTATGTATATTTAAAAAAATAATAATAAAAAATTCCTTGTAAATGACACATTTTTTATGGTCGTTTATATATTTACATTTTCCGTCTAACAACACAAATAAATTCAAAAAAATTATATCAAAATGATAAGATAATTTTGATTAAGTTAAAGAACTTGGTTAGAAAGGTTCGTTGTATTTTCTGTTTTTAAAAATCCATTACGTAATCCATATAAAATTTAAAGTCTTCCCCAAAAGAAATGAATTAAATTATGATGATCTAAAAATGAAAACTATTAATACCCCATTTTTCTGACTTTTCTTCAATCCGTATTGAACCAATTTTTCAAATTAATAATAAATTTCATCTATAATTCTCTAAAGTGTTTTGATTACATAGTAATATAAAAATTATATACACTTTTCGAATATTTAAAGCAGTGTTGCAAAACGTTACGTGAAACGTAACACTATAACGGAATAACAAAATGATTTTGCAAAATAGCGTTACGTAACGTTATAGAATTACCAATATCGTATCATAACGAAAAACATAACGCTAATTTTTTTATATTTCGTTACATTTATATTGTATCAGTAGAAAGAATATTTTCTATGCTCAAGTGCATTTAATCAGACAGGAAGAACCGAATTGACGAAACTTTGCTAGAAGATATTATTATATTATTAATATGTAATAATAAAAGCCAAATTTAACACTTTTCAAAAACAATTTTCTGTTTTTATTTTTTTATATACATATAACATATTTCAGAAATTTTCCAGATAGGCATTATAACGTAACGAAATAACATAACGAAATTTGTTTTTTATCGTTATTTTAACGTTACTCATAACGTTAAAGAGTTTTCAATTCCGTTTCATAACGAAACCCGTAACGTTATGAAAAATAATTCCGTTTTGCAACACTGATTTAAAGTGATTCCATTAAAATTTTTTGAAATATCTATTTAATTTGATTTAAAACAGAGAATTTTACCAAATTAGAAAAATTATTTTTAAATTCATATAATTATTTTTGATTTTAGATTATTTTTAAACATTAATAGTATTTAAGTTATTTTTTTTTTTTTTCAAAATATTTAACTATTTTTTTTCAAATAATTTAGTTTAAAACATTTTTAATCATATAACATAAACGCTACAATGACCTCAAATGAATTATCTTTAAAAAATAACCAGAAAAAAAAATTATTATGTTGAGATTTATGAAGAAATTTAATGTTGTGAAGTTGTTTTTTCTAAAATATTTTAGATATTTGTAAATTAAAATTGAATAACATATAAAATAATTAGAGTGTTAATTTTGAATAAGTTTTTTAAACAAGACCAAATTTAATTACATTAAAATATTTGGAAATTACAAATTAATATTATTAAATTTGTTTAAGTATATAAAATTAATTCGAATTAACCTCCACATTACTGAAATTGAATATAACTATAGTATATTTATCGAATTGTTGCATGCAAAAGCCTTGGATTCCATTGTATCTATCGGTTCGATTCGTACACTATCCAATCGACTGTTTAAGACGAGATTGCAACCGATTAAATCACATTACATATTATTATTTTTTAAAAGTGTCAAATTTGATTTCACTTGACATTTGTTTCAGTTTAGATTCGTAAAAGTTCAATCGTTCCACACTCTTTCGATTCGATTCATTACGAATTGATTTTAATCGCACCTATATGTCCACTCAATTGATTTACCATACAAAATATATGAACAAATCAAATTTGAATTTTATTGAACGAATCGTTACTGAACTGATCGACAAATTGTACCCCAAAACTTAACAATAAAGAAAGTAAGTCAGTTTACCACTTTTTCAATCTTATATTCACATTCTGCAATTTAAAAATCAAAACATCTGGGACTCCTGAGCTTTATCACCTGCGTTAAACCTGAGTTTTGTCCAAAATTTACTAAACAGTATTACAGTAAGAATAAGAATAGACGCTCTTATAAACGCGAAGGCAAATGTAACGCATTACTGATGCTTCAAATAAATAATTTAATAATTTAAATTATGTTGGTTTTTTTAAATTATTTTTTATATTATTCAATTTTTAATAAATAAATCTGTAAATTGCAGAGAATAATTGGAAAAATCTGAAGTTTCGTATTTGAAAAATTTAAAAGAGAAAGACGTAATTTTAGTTTAATTATAGAAAATATTTATGAAAAAAAAATTAAACTCTAACTTTTGAATCAGGGCTCGTAGAATAGATTAACATACAATTAGAAATAAGTACCTTTCAGATAGTATAAGCTTCTCTAATGTATTGCAGTTTTATAGTGTAAATTATAAACACTATTAGAGGATCAAAATTGTATTAGACAATATTAATTAATTAAAGCCTCTACTACAAATGGAAATTCTTCTAGACTCATAATTCAGCTGTGCAGGCCATTATTAAATGAAAACCGAAGAAATGTATTAAAAATTAATTCAAATTTAAGTTTGTTCAACTAAATTATCTAAATTTTATAATTTTACTACGGAATCTATTTTGAAAAAAAAAATGGTTCAACGAACTTTTCTGGAAGTTTCAAAATTCTACAGTGTTTTTTCTCTATATGTGTTCTTTTTTAAATGTGCTTTACTGCTTTTTTTCTGCAAAATAAAAATTAAAGAATTATCATAAAAATTAAATAAATTATGAGTAATTTAAATTCAAATTATTATTTTGACTGAGTTAACGATTTATTTTTAAAAGAAGCACCAATTTTATTAATAGAAAATTTTATATAATAGTGAATCTAAAATAAACAATTTAAAATATAAAATTCAAAAATAGCACTTCAATTCAACTCAGTATTATTTAAAAATAACTCAAATTTCTAGAATTTCTACAATAATTAATTACTCAAAAAATTTCTTTTTATATAAATATTTTAGTAATAAAATAGAAATTATCCAAAAACATAATCTCTCCAGTTTGTAACACAAATAATTGCACATGTTGCTATTAATTAATTCCGTGAATTGTCAGAAATATTTATATACCCTGGAGAAAATGTTGCTGCCCCCTGTGTTGCAAACCTTATTGCTAACATTATAATTATAATTTTAATACATTATAAATATAATAACAAAAAAAAATCCATGGTGTTTAATTAAAATCAATTGAAATGTGACCTAAAATTATAATTCTTAATTATTTGCAAAAAAAAAAATAGGCTTTAAACTGAAGAAATTTATGTAATCTAATCGGTTTGGAATAATAATTATTTTTTATTTTAAAACTCTGAGAACACACTTTGTTTAAATTATATTTAGTAAAGTCGTTATTTATTAGGTTTTAAGCTTCAATTTGGAAACCTATTTCAAAGTTTGTATTCCAAAATAGATTTTGAGTAAAATATGAACTAATAGCCATAAATTATTATTGTATCAATATTTTATTTACTAGTATTTTACAATACGATATTAATTAATAGTATCACTTGATATAATTTTGAAACAAATGAAAATTTATTATTAAAATCAATATAAAATTTATAGAAAAAAAATCAATGAGTAAATAATATTTACACATTAGATTAGATTAGATAGCGTCTAGATTGTTACGACTGCCCCTAATCATTGTGGACACTGTGAGTTTATTGTGATATACCTTTAATTTAGAATCCTCCCTCAAGAACAGTACTTTCGAAGAAATAAATGAGGCTTTTGGGTGAGTTCGACGGCAGTTTCATTGGCTCTATAAAGCCGTGTTCAAGTTGCCGAAGTCTAGATCCGGCCAGTGCTTCACATTCATACAGGATGTTTTCGGTCTTCTTTCACACAATCTGCATATGTTATTTGTAGCCAGTCCAGTCCCCTCGTATATAGAAGTTTCTTTAAGTATCCGATAAGTAACCCAGTTATTGTTTGTATTCTATATCTGCTCAGTTTCAGGAGATCACAAGTCCATAGATATGAATTGTTTCGTAACCCGGTTACTTTGTGTGGAGTGAATAGATATGAATTGTTTCGCAACCCTGTTACCTTGTGTGGAGTTCCAGTGTTTTTGCATTTGTGCATTCTTCCATATTTTTATTTCAATATTTACCCATAAATTTCTTTTAATTTTTTTAAAGTATTGTAAAAATTGACATTTTAGCTATGCAATAGGATCAATTAGACTAGTACAAAATTTTCTTTAAATATATAATTAAGAATTCTTTGAAATTTTCCAGATTAGTTCTAAATTTCCAACAAAATATTACAAAAATTCAATTTAATAAAATTATGCTTTATTTAATTCCATTTTAGTCACGTGCACTGCCATCCAGTACATCACCATTTCGTCGTTGGGGTCAATCATCATTTCGTGCACCACGTACAACAGAAACACGACCAACATTAGGTCGTCGTCCATCATCTTTGGCAGCATCTGAGAACGATGTCTATACAAAATCAATGGATGAATTTATAGATGATATAAATTCGGTACACAGTAGTCATAGTGGTGGTGTTAGTATTGGTACTAATTTACAAGGAACAAAAAATTTAACAATAAACACAAACAGTTCAATTCCAACAAAACAAAATATTCAAAATGTTGTTCAATATGGTGGTGTACAAAGTTGGGGTAATTCATTTGAAAAATTACTTGAAGATCCAGCTGGTTTACATACATTTGCTGAATTTTTGAAAAAAGAATTTTCCGCTGAGAATATTTATTTTTGGACAGCTTGTGAACGTTATCGATTATTAGATAATGATAAAGAACGGGCAACAAAAGCAATGGAAATATTTTCAAAACATTTGGATGGCGGTTGTACAGAACCAGTTAATGTTGATTCACAAGCACGTAATATAGCTGAAGAGAATTTAAATATTGCTGAAAGAAATTTATTTAGTCAAGCACAAAAACAAATTTTTAATTTAATGAAATTTGATAGTTATCAACGTTTTATTAGATCAGATTTATATAAAAAATGTATTGATGCTGAGAGTAAAAATCAACCATTACCATATCCTGGTGAATTATTAGATGAAAATTTAAGAACTGGTAATTTAATTTGTCCGGGACCATCAAAAGTAAGTTTTTAATTCAAATTAATTATTTTTTATTTTAATAATTATTTATTGCAGTTGAAGAAATCAGCTAGTAATGCTGAAGATCGTCGCCGTAAAAGTTTATTGCCATGGCATCGTAAGACACGTTGTAAATCACGTGATCGTGCTAATACTGGTGATTCAGAAAGTACACAATCATTAAATAAATCACAATCATCTGCCAATAATTCATTAAAACAATTACCAATTCTAACAACAATCAATAATAATAATACAAATTCTACAAGTGATTTACATAGTTCACGTAGTTCATTATCAAGTTTTGATACGAATACAACAAATGGTTTTATTGGTTCAGATGAATATCCATTATGTCGTGTTATATTAAGTGATGGTGCTACAACAATAGTACCAACACGACCAGATGAAACAATACGTCAGTTAATTGAAAGATTATTAGAAAAACGTGGTATACAATATCAATTTTTTGATGTTGTTTATAACGGTCAAACAAAAGCAATTGATTTAGATAAACCAGCAAATATATTAGCTAGTAAAGAAGTACAAATTGAACAACGTGTTGCATTTAAATTAGATTTACCAGATCCAAAAGTTATATCTGTTAAAAGTAAACCGAAAAAACAATTATGTGATGTAATTAAACCAATTTTACATAAATATAATTATTGTTTTAATGATGTACAAATATTAATGCGTGATACACATGAACAATTAGATTTAACATTACCTGTAACTGTTGCTGATGGTCAAAGATTACAAGTTGTTATGTTAAAAAATACATCATCATCAATTGATGCAAATTTATGGCAACAACAACAGAAAATACGTAATGGTATTGGCGGTAGTGGTTATCAACAATTTACAAAAAATAATTTAACAGGAAATTTAATAAAACCATTAAAAGCGATGGGATCAAATACAAATGGAAATTCAACACAACAAAGTACATTGGATGAAATAACAAATAAAGTTTTTAATGAATTGTTACAGGGAAAAGTTGAATCACATGCAACTAGTGGTATTCAAGCTAAAAAATCTGCAGATCTATGCTCATTGAGAGTAAGTTTATTTAAAAAAATAAAAAAATAATAATAATACTTTATAATTAATTTTAGTCTGATGATTGTACATCAGAAACATCATCAATATTTGATCGTTTAAGACGTCGTGATTCAAATATACCAGGTTTAAAAAACTTTAAAGCAAAGAAAACATCACTATCTTCATATAATAATACAAATAATCAACAAAATAAATTACTTACAACACAATCTGATGAAACATTAAGTACAATAACACAAAATACAAGTGGAAGTGATCCTACATCTACTGGTGGTATTAAAAAACCATTAATAGCTAAATGGAAAACTGGTGTTAAATTACAAGTAACCGGGCGACCACAAAATCAAAGTGGTCATAATCAAGGTAGGTAAAAATCGGTAAAAATACAATTTAAAAAAAAAAAAATTAAAAATATGAAAAATTGAACTCACAGTTATATTTTTGTTTTTGTTTTTAATTAGATGAATTTCTTGAAGGTTTAAAACGTGCTCAACGTGCACGGTTAGAAGATCAACGTGGCACTGAAATAAATTTTGAACTACCAGATTTTCTTAAAGACAAAGCAAACTTAAGTGCTGCTAATAAATTACGAAAAATTCGGGCAAATTTAAGTCCAGTTAATCAAAATAATAATTATAATAATAGTCAAAATGCTAGTAAATTATTAACACAATCTCATTCTGGACAATTACAACAAACACCAACAGGAAATAATAATAATACGGATAATTTAATTACAAACAATCGTAATAGTATAGATTCATCGAAAATATATAAAGATCGTCCACAACCAGCACCTCGATTATCAATATCAAAAAGTTCTAGTTCAGTTGCAGTTTCATCACCAAATAGTTCCAGTGGTTGTAGTAACAATACATTAAATAATAGTACTATGGGACAAGATACTACAACTACATCAACAACAACACAATCAGCAGTTGCATCAATAACTGATACATCAAATGATTTAGAATATTTATTAGATGGTACATTAATAAAAGGTCCACCACCGCTACCACCAAAACCAAAAATTCTACCAATAAAACCATCAAATTGGGGTCAAAATAATACAGGTCAAGTTACGAACACAACATCAACTACAACACAATCAGCTACAGTAAATAGTAGTAAAATTCCAATTGATATTACTCGAAGAACTCTAAATAATAATAATATGATAGCAGGAGATACAAATCCTAGTAATATTTATTTAGACCAGCCCAGTAGTAGTTTTGTTTAAAATCAGTATACATATTATATTTTTATTTAAGAATTAATTATATTCAATGATATTAATTAGTAATTTTTTATTTTGGTTAAGTAAAAACATTTATATTTAAGGTGATTATTTTTCTCTAATGATCGAATTACTTAAATTCATTTCAGAGAAAATTTTGAATAATATGTGTACATTTTTATTAATGTGATTGAATGGTTTTTAGAAAATTTTATATAGAAATTTAATAATTTTATAACAAATTATGTTAATACGTTTTTTTTTTAATCGAGTTCTATAATAATCTATACGTACAATATTCATTTAAAATGAATTTTTAAAAATTAACCTTTTTAATAAATATAATTTATTTTTCTACTAAAAAAAAATGTAATACTTTATAAAAATATTTTTTTTTGTATTAGCAATTTTATATCATTACTGATAAAATTATTAAAATAAATAAAAGGAATTAAAAGCTTTTATAAAATTCGTTTTAAACTAAACCAAAATTAATTTATATCTCACCACTTTTGAACGAGACAGAAATAAATATATGCATTTTTGCAGCCATTTGAATAACAACAATTATTTATACATACTTGAAATACGATAAGAATTTGAAATATTTTCCATGTTTTAGTTATTTTCAAATCGGGAAAATCAAAAAAAAAAAAAAAAATTGCGTATTTCAATTATTCAACAGTCATATTTTATTTGAAGTAAAGTAATCTAAATAAATTCAATTATTCTTTTAGTAGAATTGTAGACATATTTGACTCATGAGCTCCATGTGTTGCTATTAATTCCGAATAAATTATTTTAAATATTAATTTACAATGTTTTGTGATTATACTTCAAGAAATTTTCAAATTTCGTATTATTAAAAAAAAAAGATAAAAGTTGATATATAAAGAGAATGTTGACTGTTATTTTTGTAAAAAGAAACTAAAGCGATATGAGGGATTAATTAAAAAAACGTTGTGGTCTAAAATTGTAAATTTAACATTTTACTAACTTTTTTTTAAACTAAATTTCACAGTAAAATTAATAAAAACAAAAACCGATCTTCTACTACGCTGCTGTTAATAATTTTTCTTTCGGCACATCATTTGACCCACCAGCAGTGATTTCGTTTAATTCTTCATCTTTTGGTGGTTCAATAGCTTCAATTTTTTCTGGCGGCTCATCATCTATTCTAAATGTTATTTCAGATGGTTGTTTCTCCGGCAACCAATCTGGTATAATTTTATCATGTAATCTCCACATACCATATTCATTTGATATATGCTTTTCAAATACAACATATTCAAGTACATCTTTTGCTAAAATTTCGCTACCATGCATTAATCGGCCAAACCGATCATATATTGCTAAAATTTGTTCTGTATGAAATCGAACAGTAACTTGAGCAAAAAGATTTTCTTTTGAGATCATATCGGTAACCCGAGCATGAACAACTTTTGGTGGTTCAAGGGATTTTAGAAATTTCCAATTAATTGTTTTATCCTTAATATTATGCATCATTTCTGGATATGCTCTTTCTGTAATGAATTCTCTCATACCGTATTTATCTTTTTCCGACATTTTTTGATGAGCTTTAACATAAATATCTTGAGCGATATCAGCAAAGAGATAAGTTTCAAATTCTTCTTCATAATTACGAATTTTACGTACGGCCATCATACTTTTTGATTTCTTTTCAAGAAATTCAAATTTCTGTTTGGCTCCAGCTTTTGTAATAAAGGATTTTTTCCCATCACCTTCTGGTGGTACATAGGCTTCAAATATCCCACCAGTACAACTAATATGAAATGGCCTTTCCATCCAAGGTCGTGGTGGCATTAATCCTCTTTCTTTCATTCGGCTACGAATTTCTTCTTTACTTAAATCACCCTGTTTCTCCCGGAAATTGGGTAAATCGATTTTAACAAATTTTTGTGCACGTAATTTTTTAAATTTTGGATTCCAATGTTTTGTTTGTCGATGACGAACTTGTTGGAATTGATTAGATGTCACTTGGACACCAATTGAAAGAAATCCGGTTGGATGAATAACCTTAAATATTTTAATTATTTAATAAAACAAATATAATACATACTATAATATAATACTAACCTGTAGCAATTTAATGCAATTCTTTCCCGGTCCACCAATTATTTCCATATTTATAATATTTAGTGTACTTTTTATTGAATAAAATAGATATTTGTTTGAAAATAGCGTGAACGAATTATAAATTACAATAAAAACATAGCAATTTTTTTTTATGGAAACGTCAAAAGTCAAATAAATGTCTTTCAGGGCAGGGTTATATAAAAGACATAAACTCGATACTATCCCAATTATTTTGTGGAGTAGCGAAACAGGCTTAATGAAAAATTGTAGAAGCGTTGGCTTCTTCTGAATTGAATTCATATAAAAATCTTATAAATCAAATTCCATTATTTATTTAATCGAATTAAATTTTGTTATTATAATTGCGTTTTATAATCTACAATGGACAAGGCTATGTGGTAAGTGGTAACTGATAAACACTAAATAATTAGGAAATCTTGTAAGATAAGTATTAAGAGGACTTTAATTGGAATTCCCGAAATTTATTCACTGAACACTGAAGGACTGAACCATATAAAACTATTTAGTTTATAAAATTAAACTTATAAAAGCTTATAAACTTATCAAGTTCTTTATCTACACATCACGCTCGCATTTTTGTTAATATAATAGTTAAATAAATAGTTTTGAAGGTCTCTGAATATTCGGCTCCAGTACTGAGCCCTCCGAAAATGTGGTACTAGTTCGAGACTACGTAAATTGAAAAAAAAAAACATATTTCTGTAACCACACCTTAGAGAGTAAATAATCAAATAATAATAAAATTATTATTAGATTATTTACACACAAAAAAACATTCAATGTAGCCAAATTAATCTAAGAACGCAAATTTACGCGGCACAAGAATACCTAATAAAATATTTATTGTGCAATGCTTTCTTCGACAATTGAATTATTCATTCGACACTTGTCGAAAGCTCACGGGAATAGCGAATATAGAAATGTAGCTTTAAAAATAAAATAATTATTCTGTAATGCTTTCTTCGATAATTGAATTATATTCAATCAATAATTTGCCAAACGCTCACCCAAACTGGATAGTGAATTATGTAGAACGTTGAGAAGCCAGTTTTAATTCAAAACGGCGAAAACGGTGCTACAATCAAAAAACTTAGAACTCAAAAGCAATGTGTCCATGTGGCATCTCCACCATCAAGCTTAAACATCTGATTGATGTAAGTATTAATACTTAATATCATATCAGGGTGTGAAAGACCATATCAGGGTTTAGAAATTCTTCTTCTTATAGTGACTATCCACTCTGGATGCGATTCACCAACGAATGCAGTTCTTGTTTAGATTTTACTGTTCTTATAAGGTTTTCTGTCGCCATGTTGCAGTTGCAGCACTCCGTCAAGTTTTTCAACCACGTAGTTTTTCTGCGACCTCTGTTGCGTTGACCGATTATTTTTCCAAATAACACCAGTTGTAATATATTGTATTTTTCGTTACGTAGGATGTGACCAAGGTAGCTAATTTTTCTCACTTTCATTAAATTAACTAACAGCGGCTTGGTGTTCATTCTCCACAGAATTTCTACGTTTGTGATGCGGTCTGACCATATTATCTTCAATATTTTACGATAACACCATAATTCGAAAGCATTTAGTCTTTTGATGTCTTGCTTGTCCAGCGTCCACGTTTCAACTCCATAAAGTAGTATTGACCATACATAGCATTTAACGATTTTCATTTTAAGTTTTACATTTAGATCTCTACTACCCATCACTTTATACATGTTGTTAAACGCTGCCCTAGCTTGCTCTATTCAACTTCGAAATTCTGTTTTGTTGCTGGCATTACTAGTAATAAAAGTACGCAAATATTTTATCATGTCCACTTTTTCGATTCTTTGTTGATTGATTTTCAGTCCGGAATTCGATAATTGTTCTTGCTGAAGATCATGTATTTAGTTTTTTGAACGTTGATTGACAGTCCGTACTTTTTGCAGCTTACCACTAGTTTGCCTAACAATTTTTGAAGATCGGTTTTTCACGTTGCTAATAAAACAGTATCGTTTGCAAATTTGATGTTACTGATGCATGTACCATTTATCTTAAAACCAATTACAACCGAGTGGACGGATTCATTGCATATGTGTTCATAATAACATAATTTGTAAAAAAATAATGGAATATTAATAATAAAATGTTAAAAAAAATGTTCGTACAAAAATTAGTAATTTTACGGCCGGCATAGAAAGTGGACGCTGAGAAAAGTAGACCTGAAAAAATTTAATCATTCCAAGTATGGGTGTATTGTAGAATTGGAGCTACCACATTACAAATACCGAAGTTATGCTTAGAATTAGAATGAACATGAAAACACAAATAGTTCAGACAATTAAGGACAGAAAGTTTACTCAGTAAATTTAATTTTTTTTTTTATATTGTAGTTGCTATAATTCTAATATAAATAAAGTAATTTCTTGTCAAAAGTTCTTTTGTTAACACAAATTTAGCATGCCAAATATTTTTAATTGCCTAAAAAAATATATTTTGTCATAACCTACTAATACTGCTTAACGATCAATCAAGAATAGCCCCCAGTATTACATTTTTAATACGAAACGGTAACATAACCAAAACTCATTTCCTATAAACAGATAAATGTATAATGGGTGGAATTCATTAAAGAATATTTTTTCTAACAAAACGGAAACACCAATTTCTTCCATATTAATTTCATTTCCATTGCTGACTGGTTTTTTTAATTTTATTATTACTAAAAAACCTTAATAACCGCGTAAATTATTTAAGCAAGTGAAACCTGAGAAAACTTTAGTTTTTTTTTGTAAGTATTTAATAATTTATCTATTAATCAAATAATTTTACAAGAATAAGTCGAGTTATAGAAAGAAAATGTGATTTTTTTTACATAAGAAAGGAATCTACGAAAATAGAAAATGGAGACATTTCCTCCATTCTAAAATTTTTTTTAGTAGAAGAAAAAGGTTTGGCTACAGCCGGCGCTGCCAGAATAAATTATGTATTAATTTTGCGAAATAGTAAATTCTAGAACAAACTTGACGTAATTATTTTCAATTGGTGATTAATTTAATATAATCGTACAAAAATTAGTAATTTTATTTGCTTTGCTTATGTCGTCATCAATTTTATAGTACGTACGTATGGATCATTCAAAATATTAAATATTTGCATTTGGCAATTCTCCAGAATTCTTTAAAAAAGTGATTTTATATATTTTTGAATATGAAATGAAAAATGATGTCTAATTATTATTTATCTCTCATTTATCCATATATTTGACCCTTTCCATTTCACACAATCTGTGACGATGGTAGCGCCACCGCCATTTCAAGATTTTGTTGTCGTCGTGTTGTGTGAAAGCCTGAAACTAGAAGCAGAAGCACACGTTTTTCATTTTCCTCTTTTTGTTTTTGTCAAAAAGAATTTATTAAAAAAAGTTGTAGTTTTTTTTATTTTATTTAATTTTTTTTTTGTTTTATTTTGCCACAAATAAATTTAATTTAAGAAAAACATTTATTAAAACATCAATAAAAAAACAGAAAAATTTATTAAACAATTAACAATTTTTGTGATAACCTAAAAAATATAAAAATCAAAAACTTCAGCCATTATATTCAAGAACTGAAAAAATAATCAGAAAATTGACATTGCAAAAAAATAAGAAAAGCCAAAAGAAAATCTGTGTGCGTGTGAAAAGATTTTGTGTTAGAAACTTTTTATTTTATTTTTTTTATTTTAATTATAAAATAGTAAATTTAAAAAATAATTTAAAAAAATACGAAACTTTTGATTTAACAACTTGATATTTGACAAAAAAAAATATATTTCAGTTTTTTCTATAATAAATATTGAATTATTTCTTTTTTTTCTACATATTTTGTGGCCAAAGTAGAAAAGTAAGTATATTCAATAAGTTATTAAAATAGGTATAAAAATCTTACGATTCATTCAACAATTTTCTTTTATCTATAAAATTAGTTAACATAGCGGTTATTTAAGTAGTCAAAGAATTTTTTTTTGTAAAGAATTTAAGAAAGATCGTTGACCTAAAAATATAAATGTATTAGGAAAGTCTTACGTGGCTAATATTTGAATATAGATTTGTATAAAAAATAGTCATTTGAAATTAGATTTATTATCCTTATCACTAGATAAAAGTTTAAAATGATTTCACACAATGAGGAAAAGCACATGTCCGTCAGATTATATTAAAAAAAAAAAAATCTTAATTATTATTTTAGGTTAAGTTGAAATATCTATTCTAATTTATAACTTATAGTTTTTTTACTTATTCAAATTCAAAATCATATTCGTTTATTTCTAAAACTACTTGTTAATAAAGACCTTTTAACAAATATTAGATCTTATAATTATAATATATTATATATAGTGTGTAAAGTATCGGTAAACTTGTTACTTGTCAGTAATTTTACATTTTTTTGGTAAAAGGAGGGTGACCAAATATAAAATTCCAATTAGGTGTTCAATTTTTTATACGTATACCTACCTATTATATTAAGAATAAAATTAATTTTGAATTTAAAGATGTAGCTTCTATTCTATAAGTAGGTATATTTAAAAAATTTTGTAATTTCATTAAAAACCATTAAAATTTGAATCTGTTCTGTTCTGATCAAAAAATTAAGCATGTCATTCATGTTGACTATTCTCTACAAGCACTCTGTACAAAATATATAATTTAATACCTAATTTATCAAAATGGCTCTGAAGCTCGAATCATTAAATTAGTTATAAGTAATTTGTCTATGTCCATGTCCATATCCTATATTATTATATATATATACTATGTACCCACACAGTTGAATTGGGATATCTACATGGAGTTAAAAAAAATATAATTTGAATCGAAATGGTTTCAATAACGATGACGAGTAA
Source organism: Rhamphomyia laevipes (assembly GCA_963920725.1). Lineage (NCBI taxonomy): Eukaryota > Metazoa > Arthropoda > Insecta > Diptera > Empididae > Rhamphomyia > Rhamphomyia laevipes. The sequence goes on from OY987257.1 coordinate 55,571,641, forward strand.
CTATTAACAGTTTTGTCAATTAATATTTTTGAACTCCTAAATTTCTTATTTTAATTTTTTCTATAGTGACAATGACAGTTAAAATCCGCTGTTTTTATATTCTGAATGACGTCAGAAACCATGTCCTCATTTTTTTGTGAAAATTGTTTTGTATAAAAATAATTTATTAAAAATTAATAAATAACAATTTCTTTAGAAATCAAATCGAAACTATATTTTCGGTATTATCAGTATTTCTAATCAAACTTAGAAATAATAGCGAAATTAATTCAATTTATTGTTGATTATAAATCATCGTTCGTTTCAGAAAGTAAAAATCAGTAATACATTCAAGTATATTTAAAACCGAAAAACAGTTGAAGTAATCATCAGTTTCCGTTTTGATAAAACAATTAATCTAATTTTTGAAATATTTTGTTTATGAAAATATCTTTTGGATTGGTGTTGACCAAGAATTAGTTGTATACAAAATCAACATAAACTTTAAAGTGCCAAAGATAATAAATTTATTAATTTCTTTTAATATAAGAAAAATCAAATTGATTTATGGTAATAAATGTAGAAGTAAATATATTTTCAATATTGTCAATATTAATATTCATTGTTAAAACTGTCAATTCAACTCAACTCCAGTTGAAATTCAATTTATTTGATATTCATTTGGTTTGAAATTCTAATTTTTAATCCCAACTGAGCTATTCATTTCTTATTTTACACAAATTTACGATTTGTACACGAAATGATTGTAGAGTAAAGATCAAAGTCGAACTGTAACAATTAATAATTATTAAATTGTAATTTATGTTTCTTTTTTCTCACATATTTTGGAAAATAATCATACACATTCTAGTTAAAAAAAAAAACAATTGAATTATATATAAAAAGTATATATACATACATAAATGAAAACATTTTTATAGAATTTGATTTGGATCTAAAAATTAGAATAAATAAATTGATTGTGAAATCAAGGTCAATTTATTCGTTTTGAAAATTTTATTTTATATAAATTACGAATTAATTTACTGTGCCAAAATTTAAACATTTTAGCTTATCCAAATGGAAGACGACTTTTCTAAACAATAATATTTTAAATTCAAATTTTGAATTAATATTTTATTATTTAAAATCATTTATAATCATTGCATCTTAATGGCTATCATTAACTTAAATTCTGGTTATTGTGTTGTAAAGTAGATGCAAAATTAATTAGTAAATATACTAAAACATTTTCTTTACAAGCCCGATCATTATTACTATAATTTTCTTGGGTGACTAGAACTTGTTACAATTGACAGTTGAATAATGACAATAAGTCTTCAAGAAAAAGTAAACCTGATTAAACCATTAATGTAAAATATCACTCTTCAAAGGTGCATCTTAATGGCTATCAATAACTTAAATTCTGGTTATTGTGTTGTAAAGTAGATGCAAAATTAATTAGTAAATATACTAAAACATTTTCTTTACAAGCCCGATCATTATTACTATAATTTTCTTGGGTGACTAGAACTTGTTACAATTGACAGAGTTGAATTGACGTCTTCAAGAAAAAGTAAACTTGATTAGGCCATTTTCGTAAAATATCATATCGAAGGTGCATCTACGGAGGCACTACTTATTGGAAATTTTAATAGAATCAGAGTTACTTTTCCTTGAGAAATTAAATTATAACATAATAAATTTGTCAATAAAAAAAAATATTAAAATTATTAACTACATATATTAAACTTATATATTTTAAAATTAAAATTTTTTTTTTTTCAGCAATTTATTGTATGAGTCAAAAAATCGAAAGACCAGTGCTATCAGGTCAACGCATCAAGACCAGAAAAAGAGGTAAACATTTCATGTAAACTGAGTTTTTATTTTATAAATTCAAAAATTTCTTTATTTTAATTAAGTTTATGTATTTATTTTAATTAATTTTAAGAAAATTCGAAATTATTTAATTGTTTACAACTAAATTTCTCTAAAAAGTACATTAGTTTAATAAATATTAAGAAATTAAATTGTTATTAAATTAAAAATAAATATAGATACTGAAAATAGTTCATGTTTCCTATTTACCATTTTATGGTTTCTTAAAATCAAAGATTTCCTAAGTCATATTCAATAATTCATGTCAATTCCTAGTAATTTCTTTATAAATTTCTATTATTTAATAGAAAATTATCAGTTTATATTTAGGTCAAAACTTATAACAATTCTATTTTTATTTCTCAAGCTATTTCACAACAAATTCTATAAATACATTTTTATACAATTTATTGATTTTTTTTTTTTTTTATATTATTATGTATTATATTTATGTTTTTTCTTTAAACAACAAAATTATAATATCTTTAAATGGTCAAGGCCTTTTCTTATTTTATTGTTGAGAGAAATTTTAATTTTATTTGTTTAAATTTATCCGTTGAAATATAGATGAGAAAGAGAAATACGACCCCACGGGTTTCCGTGATGCAGTTATTGCTGGTCTCGAAAAAACTGAAGGTGACTTGGATGCAATCTCTAAATATTTAGATATTGCTGGTAATAAAATTGATTATCGACGTTACGGTGAAGTTTTATTTGATATATTAATAGCTGGTGGTCTCCTAGGTAAATTATAAATACATTTTTTAAATATAATAAGGAATAAAAAACAATTTTTTTTATATATATTAGTTCCTGGAGGATCAATTTCCCAAGATGGAGAAAAACCCCAAACAAATTTTTGTATTTTTGCAGCATCCGAAGATATGGAAGCAATGCACGCTCATGAACAGGTAAATAATAATGTTATATAAATTGAACTACCATAATATTTACAACTGTTTTCGAACCTAATTAATTGGATAACATTTGTGTTTTATATTTCGTCAGGTATTCATCAAGCTTATGCGTAGATATAAGTACTTGGAGAAGATGTTCGAAGAGGAAATGAAAAAAGTTCTTGTATTTATAAAGGGTTTTACTCCAAGCGAACGGGTTAAATTGGCTCGCATGACGGCACTTTGGATCGGTTAGTTTAAAATATTTAACTTTCTATTTTTAATAACATTACCAATTACAATATAATAAAATATTTTTTTTTAATTTATATAAATAAAAAATAATTTGTAATTGGTAGAATAAATTTTAATAATGGTGTACTGATTTGAGAATTCTAATTATAATTCTTGAGACATAAAGCCTTGTACAAGTTAAAATAACAAAAATTGTAACAAATTAATTTAATCATTTTTTTTTTTTAACTTAGGTAACAATTCTGTACCGCCAACTGTATTATTGGTACTGAGCAATGAACATTTAATCAAAGATGGTATTGCACTTGAATTCTTGGTTGAATTATTTGCGACATTTAAACAAGAAAAGGGTTTATCATCATTGGTACAAACACTTAAAAAAGGTGGACTAGAAAGCAAGTAAGTTCAATTTATATAAATTAGTTACCACTTTTTTTAGTTAAATAATTGATTTTACAAAATTTAATCGTCCTTGTGTTGTTTGCAAACTTATAACCCCAGAGTTTGTGATTGTCAAACAGGACACAAAGTAAAATGCTCACTACTCGTTATTGTTTTAGCTGTATTTTTAATGCTGAAGCGTATTCCAAATGTGGGCCACAAAAATTATTCAAAAATCTTAAGATTTGGAAAGCTTCAGGAAGAATTCAATAAAAATTAATCATTTGTTTTCTTTAAGAACTTTCCAATATTAAATTTCATTGAATTCTTGTTATTTTCTCAAATAAATATTATTTTGTTTGGGTTGTATTAGAATTTATACATAAATTTAGTTATAAAATAATTTATTGCACCTAATTAGAGCTACTTCAGTATAAATAACGTTAACTTTAGTGGTGTCGGAAAGTGTGCTAAATAAAATTTCAGCTCTTTTTACTTGGCCTTTTTCTTATTTAATAGAAAACGGTGATTTCTTAATTTGCTACAATACAAATTTAAATTCTATTAAGAAAATGATTTATATTATTGCGTCTTTGAGAACTTTTTGACTAATTCCAATGTCAAATATGTGTACAAGATTGCTAGAACAAATTAAACAATTTTTGCTTACCTTATTATTCAAATAAAAAATATGAATTCTTAAAGGTCAATGAAAATGTTTACATTAAAATTCTTATGTATTTATTGCTGTTAACACACAGATTTCTGATCCTACGACTGCGATGATATTTGCCTTCGTTATAATAGGAATAGCAAAGTTTAAGAGTTTTTTATAACTGAAATTTATTGAAAATATAAACTTAAACAAAAAATTTTGTATGTTCACACATTTTATTTCTAGGTGGGGAGAGGTTTAAGTAAATTAGCTGACTAAATATTGACATTCTCATTTATTCTGTTGTTTAAGACATTAATTATAATAAACATCTCGTAATTCATAATACATTGAAAGATTACTGATGCGTTATGGTTGTCGTTGTATTCAAAAAATATCTAGCAATCAGAATACTGTCCTTGTGTTGTTTGCAAACTTATAATTCCAGAGTTTGTGATTGTCAAACAGGACACAAAATAAAATGTTCACTACTCGTTATTGCTTTAGCTGTGTTTTCAATGCTGAAGCGTATTCCAAATGTGGCCAACAAAAATTATTCAAAAAACCTTAAGATTTGTAAAGCTTGAAGAAGAATTCGAGAAATATTGATCATTTTGTTTTCTTTAAGAACTTTCCATTAGAATTTATAGAAAAATATAGTTATACAATAATTTATTGCACCTAATTAGAGCTACTTCAGTATAAATAACGTTAACTTTAGTGGTGTCGGAAAGTGTGCTAAATAAAATTTCAGCTCTTTTTACTTGGCCTTTTTCTTATTTAATAGAAAACGGTGATTTCTTAATTTGCTACAATAGAAATTTAAATTCAATTAACAAAATGATTTTATAATTATTGCATCTTTGAGAACTTTTTGACTAATTCCAATGTCAAATATGTGTACAAGATTGCTAGAACAAATTAAACAATTTTTGCTTACCTTATTATTCAAATAAAAAATATGAATTCTTAAAGGTCAATGAAAATGTTTACATTAAAATTCTTATGTATTTATTGCTGTTAACACACAGATTTCTGATCCTACGACTGCGTTGATATTAGCGTTCGTTATTATGGGAACAGCAAAGTTTAAGAGTTTTTTATAACTGAAATTTGTTGAAAATATAAACTTAAATAAAAACTTTTGTTATGTTCAGGAACTTTATTTCTAGGTGGGCAGAGGTTTAAGTAAATTCATAATACATTGAAAGATTACTGATGCGTTATGGTTCTTTTCAAATAATATCTAGCAATCGAATAGCAATCAAAATACTGTCCTTGTGTTGTTTGCAAACATATAATTCCAGAGTTTGTGATTGTCAAACAGGACACAAAATAAAATGTTCACTACTCGTTATTATTTTAGCTTGTGTTTTAAATGCTGAAGCGTATTCCAAATGTGTGCAACAAAAATAAATCAAAAAATCTTAAGATTTGGAAAGCTTCAGGAAGAATTCAATAAAAATTGATCATTTGTTTTCTTTAAGAACTTTCCAATATTAAATTTCATTGAATTCTTGTTATTTTCTCAAATAAATATTATTTTGTTTGGGTTGTATTAGAATTTATACATAAATTTAGTTATAAAATAATTTATTGCACCTAATTAGAGCCACTTCAGTATAAATATTTTATTAACGTTAACTTTAGTGGTGTCGGAAAGTGTGCTAAATAAAATTTCAGCTCTTTTTACTTGGCCTTTTTCTTATTTAATAGAAAACGGTGATTTCTTAATTTGCTACAATACAAATTTAAATTCAATTAACAAAATGATTTATATTATTGCGTCTTTGAGAACTTTTTGACTAATTCCAATGTCAAATATGTGTACAAGATTGCTAGAACAAATTAAACAATTTTTGCTTACCTTATTATTCAAATAAAAAATATGAATTCTTAAAGGTCAATGAAAATGTTTACATTAAAATTCTTATGTATTTATTGCTGTTAACACACAGATTTCTGATCCTACGACTGCGATGATATTTGCCTTCGTTATAATAGGAATAGCAAAGTTTAAGAGTTTTTTATAACTGAAATTTATTGAAAATATAAACTTAAACAAAAAATTTTGTATGTTCACACATTTTATTTCTAGGTGGGGAGAGGTTTAAGTAAATTAGCTGACTAAATATTGACATTCTCATTTATTCTGTTGTTTAAGACATTAATTATAATAAACATCTCGTAATTCATAATACATTGAAAGATTACTGATGCGTTATGGTTGTCGTTGTATTCAAAAAATATCTAGCAATCAGAATACTGTCCTTGTGTTGTTTGCAAACTTATAATTCCAGAGTTTGTGATTGTCAAACAGGACACAAAATAAAATGTTCACTACTCGTTATTGCTTTAGCTGTGTTTTCAATGCTGAAGCGTATTCCAAATGTGGCCAACAAAAATTATTCAAAAAACCTTAAGATTTGTAAAGCTTGAAGAAGAATTCGAGAAATATTGATCATTTTGTTTTCTTTAAGAACTTTCCATTAGAATTTATAGAAAAATTTAGTTATAAAATAATTTATTGCACCTAATTAGAGCTACTTCAGTATAAATAACGTTAACTTTAGTGGTGTCGGAAAGTGTGCTAAATAAAATTTCAGCTCTTTTTACTTGGCCTTTTTCTTATTTAATAGAAAACGGTGATTTCTTAATTTGCTACAATACAAATTTAAATTCAATTAACAAAATGATTTATATTATTGCATCTTTGAGAACTTTTTGACTAATTCCAATGTCAAATTATGTGTACAAGATTGCTAGAACAAATTAAACAATTTTTGCTTACCTTATTATTCAAATAAAAAATATGAATTTTTAAAGGTCAATGAAAATTTTTACAAAATATAATCCCAATTGGTAAATGATTTAAATGATAATTCTTTAATCAATGTTCTAGTTCTTCTTAATTATTATTATGTTTTTTTTTTTTTTTTTTCAGATTAATGGATTTCTTCCCACCAAATAAACGTACTGAGGAATATTTAAAACAAGTATTTCTTGAAAAAGGACTCACAGAAATTGTTAAATTACATAAAGCACAAGCAAGTCAAGAAGCAAAACGTGAATTACAAACGGTATTTAAAAAAATTGATAAAAATGTAATTAGTTTAACTATATGATTTAATTAAAATTTCAGCTTCTTCTTGATGATATCAGTGACAATAAAACGCATAAAGAGATTACTGCTGATATTAAAGAATTGGCTCTAAAAACAAACATTCCCGAACATGAGATTATAAGTCTTGTAAGTTTAATAAAATATATATGTTATACCATTTATTATTTATTTTAAAAAAATATAATATAAATATTTTTAATTTAGATTTGGTCAACAGTTATGTCACTCGGTGAATGGAATAAAAAAGAGGAATTGGTTACTGACCAAGCTGTTAAACATTTAAAAGGCTACTGCCAACTATTGCAAGCATTTGCAACAACTGATCGTTCTGAATTAGCATTAATCATGAAAGTTCAAGAATTCTGCTATGAGAATATGAATTTCATGAAGGGATTTCAAAAAATTATACTATTACTGTATAAAAGTAAGTTTTTAAATTACAATAACTAGTTTTTAGTTGAAATTTTATTTTGAAAAAGAAAAAATATATTTTTCCAAGTCGAATGTGCATGCAATAAATTTGAATTTTACTGTAGCTTAGAATGAGAGTATAATTTCCATTGTGGGAATAGTAAATTCGAGCTGTTAATATGCTTTAAAGTTGAAGGATGCCAAAATCCCATTGCATTTAAAATTCATTTTATATTGATTATAAATCGAAGTACATATGCGAGAACATGAATTTCTTCCTGCAATAAATTATTTATATTTACTCAATTTAATTCTATGGAATTTCTCCCAAATCTCGTTTCTAAATACCATGAATGAGAATGGAACTCCTATAATTATTTGTGATAATAAATTATAATATAATTATGTCAAATGCACTCTTGGTTATCTACAACTAAACAATTTCTTTAAAATTCTGTTTAGTGGTGAGTCGTACGTGTGCAAAATTAATAAATATACAATAGCAATTTATCTAGCCGTTTTTTTTTAATGAATAGGAAATGGTGATTCTAATATTGCTACAATTACTATATTTTCCACATTTATAAAGTGTTAATTTAATAAAATTATTTTATAAAAAAATCGTATTTTATTTTCAGCTGAAATTATTTCTGAAGAAACCATTCTTAGATGGTACAAAGAACCACATTCATCAAAAGGAAAAATGCATTTCCTTGAACAAATGAAGAAATTTGTTGAATGGCTACAAAATGCTGAAGAAGGTAATTTATTATTAAAAGAATATTGAATAATCATCAATCACTGATGCTTTATAGTATTTTGCAAAAAAAAGTTTTAATTTATAAAGTTATTTAATGAACTCTGTCCAATCGAATATCAATCAAAATACTGTCCTTGTGTTGTTTGCAAACTTATAACCCCAGAGTTTGTGATTGTCAAACAGGACACAAAATAAAATGTTCACTACTCGTTATTGTTTTAGCTGTATTTTTAATGCTGAAGCGTATTCCAAATGTGGGCAACAAAAATAAATCAAAAAACCTTAAGATTTGGAAAGCTTCAGGAAGAATTCAATAAAAATTAATCATTTGTTTTCTTTAAGAACTTTCCAATATTAAATTTCATTGAATTCTTGTTATTTTCTCAAATAAATATTATTTTGTTTGGGTTGTATTAGAATTTATACATAAATTTAGTTATAAAATAATTTATTGCACCTAATTAGAGCCACTTCAGTATAAATATTTTATTAACGTTAACTTTAGTGGTGTCGGAAAGTGTGCTAAATAAAATTTCAGCTCTTTTTACTTGGCCTTTTTCTTATTTAATAGAAAACGGTGATTTCTTGATTTGCTACAATACAAATTTAAATTTAATTAACAAAATGATTTTATATTATTGCATCTTTGAGAACTTTTTGACTAATTCCAATGTCAAATATGTGTACAAGATTGCTAGAACAAATTAAACAATTTTTAAAAATTTAAAAAATATGAATTCTTAAAGGTCAATGAAAATGTTTACATACAAATTAAGTAATTTGTAAAGATAAATTTTAACCTTAATTTTTCTAATTAAATACTGAATGCTATTAGCGCTCCTATAAATAAACCGACTGTGGCTCAATAGGTAAAGGCATTATTACGCCACACAATTTCGTAGTCTTAGGTTCGAATCTTCACTGTGACATTTTAAAAACATATCTGAATTTGAATTGTTTTCGAAAAAAAATCCCTTTATCAATTGCCACGCATCAATTGCGAATTTAACCAAGCAATTAAGATGTGCCATGAACAAAGGGAGATTAATATTGATCTTGGATTAGGAAGCCATCTATCAGAACTTATCGATTGAATGGTGCCAATGAAAAGACACAAACTTTTTTTATAAAAAAAAATAAGAATATAAAATTATTCTTTTCTTGTATTTATAAATTTATCAATTTTTTCTTTCTTTTTTTTTTTTATAGAATCTGAATCCGAGGAAGAGGATTAAAACCACAAAAATAAAAATATGCATTACCAATAAAATAAATACTTATGAAGAACATTTTTTAGAAGATCATTTAAAAATATTAACAGAATTTCTCTCATTCATCCATCCTTCATTATACAGCAACTCATACGCAAAAAAAAAAAAAGAAAAAAAAATATTACCTACTATCGTTCACCAGCAACAACAACATACTTGATTGAAGTGTAATCAAATTAAATTTAATAATAAAAAATATAATAATTATCAAATCAAATCAAATTTTTACCAACGGAATAAAAAACTTTTTAATAAATATAATCAAAAAAAAAAAAAAAATTGTGTAATTTTAAAAACGAAAATTTGCAATTCGATTGCCAAAATAAAATTTAAAATCTTTTCATAGACAACAACAGACACAAGACATGCAACATTATATAAATAAATATTTAAAACGAAACTACTTGTCAAATTTTTTATTAAAAAGAAAAAAAAATATTTAAAAAATTAAATTTTTTTTTCATTTTTCTTTTCTTTATTTTTTTTTTTTTTTTTTTTGTAATATAAAATATAAAAAAAACTACGCAAACTAAAAAAAAAAAAAACATTTTTATTATAATCGTAAATATTAAAACAAAAAAATTGTGTAATTTTTAAAATTAAAAAGAAACAAAAAAAAATTATTATATTAATTTTGTGTATTTATTATATGAAGGGAAAATAGTTATTATATATACTTAAAAAAAAACTAAAAACATAAATTTTAAATATAACATTAAAAAATAATCAAAACTGATGGAAAATATTCTTCTCTTTTTTTTTTGTGGAATGATTTATTTAATTTTACTTCATCATGAAAAAATATAAATTTGTTCAGAAAAAATTAAATTTAAACCATGAACAAAATCGTAATTTATAGGCCTTTTATTTATACCAGAAATTTATATTGATTAGAATCGCTCTTATATATATTTATGAATATAATTATTTATCTTTTCACTTTTTGAATATCGCCTTTTTAAGTAGAATACTCAGCTATGCGTGGTGTATTTCCATAACTAGTCCTTTCTATAAACATATTTGGAAATGCTTTGAAAAAAGTGGAATACTTTTAAATTAAAAAGGTGTTGTTGGTTATATGGTTTGGTTAAAATGAGATTTTTACCGAATGAGTTCCACGATTAAGCATTAATTGAGTTCCTATTCCTGTGCGTATACACATTTGATAAGCTTGGTCCATGATTATAAAATAAGCGCGCAGTTAAATAAATTGAAATGAATAAATTAATAAATTCGAAAACATTTCATTTATTGTCCCAATTTTTGAGATTTATTTAGATCGTACTGTTTTCTTTATTTGGGTAAAGAAAGATTACATTCAATGAATTTATGGAAATTTTATTGTATAATAAAAATAATGCCTGACACATTTTTTTAATAGTTACTTTACATCAGTTATATTTCAAAAAAATTCGGTACATAATGAACTCTAATTTTATCATTTTTTATATTAAATAAAAGAATTATATATTATATTTTAACTCTGTACTTGTGCTTGCTAAATTTATAATATACGAGATATCAATTAACTATATAGTATGGCATATTGATATACATACATTATATCGCCCATATGACTATATCTATGGACTACTTTGTACATTAAAAATGATATCGTTAAATTTATTTAAAAAATTGAATCTAATTAGTATAGTAAAAATAATAATTTAACATAAAAACAATCTATTTTTTCTTAAATTCAATTTAATTATTTATTTATTTATTAGATAGATAAAAAAAATGATTCAATGCAACGAGTTCTTCCACAATATCAGAATCTGTAACAAAAATATCTTCAGCTTTATTTCCCATTATTATTTGTCGGCCATTGTTATTTATATTTTTTTTAATTTTTGCCGAAGAATGAAATTCTTTACAATTTGTTTCTTTTAATATTGTATCAATATTTTTTGTGTTAATACCAGAACCAGGCATAATAATTAAATCTTTATTTTTATATTCATCTGTTAATCTCTGTAAATTTTTTATACCCAATTCAGCAGTTTGTTCAAATCCACTTGTTAATAATCGTTTAAATCCAATAGTTTCAATTAAATTACAATTTTTAAGCATATTTTTAACATCAGTAATATCAAATGCACGATGAAATGTAACTGGTAATTTACCACAAGCAGCAATAATTTTTTTACATTGTTCAACATCGATATTTTTATTGCTATCTAAAGCACCAAAAACAAAACCATCACTTCCATGCTTTTTTAAAACCTCCAAGTCATATAAAATAGTTTCCATTTCACTGGCAGAATATTGAAAACCATTGCATCTAGGACGAAGCATACAAAATATTGGTATATTAATTTTTTCAATATCTTTTAATGTTTTTAGTAAACCAGGTGTTGGAGTTAGACCACCTTCACTTAACGCTGAACATAATTCGATACGATTAGCACCTCCTTTAACAGCTGCTAAAGCAGATTCTATTGTATCAACACAAATTTCAACAATTGCCGGCATTATTCAAAATATCAAAATATTTAGCTTAGGTTTCTGGTTCCAGATATATTGTTGTGTCAACTTTATAGTTTGTACTTGTTTAAATTAAAATTTAAACTATATCTTTTCAAATAATTAATTTTATATTTTATAATTTATTGTGGATGTTATAAAATTAAATAAAAATTAAGTTAGCATCAGCAAATCGAGATTCAAAACACAAGATAAATATTCAAAAGGACTGCGAAGAACAAAATAGTATATGCAAAATTTATAATCAAACATTTGTAAGGTGTTTGTTTTCAGAACATCTTGATCTGACACTGACAGTTTATAAAAATTCTTCTAAAATATCTTTATAAAGAGTAAAGGGATATTTTTTTAAATGTAAGCAGGGCTACGCGATTTGGGTAATTTTTATTTGGGATGTGTCCGTGGTTTATGGTGATATTATTAAAATTGTTGAAAATTTGAAATTATAAGTATAGTTTAATGAGTATACAGTTCATATGTAGGCAGGCATAAGAAACGTGTCAATACAATTTCTGAGTAAACATGAAATTGAAATATTTTAATAGTTAACGTCGATTTAACTTTATATGTACTGTTATTGTCAACATATTTAGATATTTTGAAGAAATTTAAACTATAAAATGGACATTATATGTCTCGTCTTAGAAAGAGATTTCGGTTAATGTAATGTTTTGATTTATACTTAACTTCTCTGCATTGATTTCAGTCGTTTTATCGTTGTATATTTCAATCATAATTCATAAGGGACAACATTTGAAAATTTTTCACTTACTGTAGAATAATTTGATAGCAAGTTCCTATTACTTTATCTGTGCCGAGAGAATATATTTTGTATTTTTATCACGATTTAAATTAAATCCATTAAAATACATTTACCTCTATCGTTAATGTATTTATTGTACAAATCTTCACTAATGATTCATTGTGCTTGCCGCTTAATTCCACATAAAAAAGTAACAATTAAATTCCTTATATTAACAATAGCAATAGGATTTTAATTTAAGTGCGCAGGGTATATTGACCAATATTTACAACACTTAACGATCTTGGTTAAAAAAAAATTATTTTATCGTATACCGATCTATTTCGATTTCGATTAGATATTGTGCTTGGTCAATATTATTTATTTATTGTTATCATAATTAATAAATCATAATAATTTTTATAATTACTTTATGCAGTTCAAAATACATAAGGGCGCAAATTTAACATCAATTGATTATATAGAAGAGAAAATTTCAATTTTTTTTAGTAATCTCATCTGCCATTTAAATTCTTAATAAGGTACGAAAGGGGAGGAGAAGCAACAGATTATAGATGTACCTAATTTATTTAATACATTTTAAACTAAAATAATTACTTTAAAATTTTTGAAATTTTATAGTTTCACACTATAAAACACAAATATAAATAAATAAATAAAAATATTTCCAAAATGGACAAATTACGCAGTGTTTTATCGGGTCGTGATAGTACACCAGAAGAAGAAAGTAGTATAATTAATCAATTAAGTGATGCATCAACATTATCATGGTCAACTCGTATCAAAGGATTTTGTATATTATTTGTAGTTGGAATATTATTTTCATTTTTGGGTTCATTTGCTTTATTTCTACATAAAGGATTAACAACATTTGCCGTTTTTTATACATTGGGTAATATTTGTTCACTATTAAGTACATGCTTTTTAATGGGACCAGTTAAACAAGTGAAAAATATGTTTGCCTCAACTAGAATTATTGCAACTTGTATTGTATTGGTAATGTTTGTATTGACAATAGTTGCAGCATGTGTTTTACATAAAGCACCATTAGCTTTATTATTTATTATAATTCAATCATTAGCAATGACATGGTATTCATTGTCATATATTCCATGGGCTCGAGATGCAGTTAAGAAAACAATAGAAACTTGTATTGTTTAGAAAAAATATAAAAAATATTATCATTATTAAAAAAAAAAGAAAAATAATTTCAAAATTTGTATAATATTATTATTTATAAAATATTTTAAATTTTTATAACAAAAGTTATTAATGACATTCACTTGGTGACATCATCAATTTTATATTATAAAACTTAATTCTTTTGTTATAAAAACTCATTAGTCTAAGTACAATATCTTATTATTATCAAGTTAATAATTATTTTTAAAAATTATATATTCTTTTTGTAAAAAATGTATGGAAAATAATAATAAAATAAATTTCAAATTAAGATTTTCAAATTTAATCAACATTTTATTGTATATGCACAGTTTTAAATTGCGGTATCAAAGAAAATGATATCCAATTCCAAACCGCAAAATTGGATTTAAATTTAAATAAATATAAAAAAATTAGGGAAACTCCATGCTATATTAAATTATATACTCGTTAATATTTTGTGGTTTTTTTCCCTTGATTCATAAAATATATAAATAATTTGAATTTTATTTAAAATCTTCGAACAACAATCTCTAAAACAAAAGAACTATAAACATTAAGATTTAAAATACATATTAAATTGGTTTGATGTTTCTTTTAATATTCATTTTAAATTTTAGCAATTATAGAATAACTATGAAGTGTTTTGGTGAAATTTAAGATCCCGAGGATCGTGTAGTAAATTGTCCATTTTATATAAAATTAGAAACAGATTAGTCTTGTAACTTAGCTATTTAATTGTGAATAGATTAGTTTAGTCAGTGATTTAAAAATTTGCAGTTAAAATATTGTGACTTTCTCCTGTGCTCCTGTGCATGAACATAAAATTAAAAAAAAACTCAATTGCATAATTGCATTCAAATTTATTCGGTACTTAGTCCGGTTGATGCCAGTTGCCAGTAGTTTAGAGTGGGTGGGTCATTATCAAAATATCCAAATTATATTAGCTGTTTTTTTTTAATTGCAATTTTCATGTTGCATGTAAATTTTTACAAACCAATGGCTGGCTATCTATATATTGACAAAAATCATTAATTTGGAACCACCTTATCCCCGACCATTCCGAATTAAAAGATAAATATGTTCATACTTATTTCTTTTGTACAGTTTATGAATGGTGTGAATGGTTAAATTCGTTAAATCGTTAAATTATTTGAAGGGATTGACATGACAACAGCAATAACAGCTGATTTAAATTCAATCAGTTTGTCTACATACGGATTTCGGATTCCATTTGATTAAAATTAATCGTGGACGCTACGCTTAGGGTTGTCAGTTGTACTTATTTGGAGAGTACAGTACTTATTTTTTGTTTCCGGTTCTGTAATATACTTATTTTCAGTAATTAGTAAATATGTACAAAAATGTACTTATTTCAGCTAAACGAGAAGCAAATCCAAATTTAATCTTTTACAATTTATTGCTAATAATATTTGGTTGCAGTTTGGCTATAGGGAGAACAAATTTTCATCTTTTATACCTAAATATATTATTCAAAATGATGACTTACTTAAAAAAATCAAATCAAATGACAAATATATGTAAGAAATGTATTTTATATCGCAATATTATAAGTCTGATGAAATCAAAAGGCTAACCATAAATATTATTTTACATTGATTGTTCCTATTAAACTAATTAGTTTTAAGTGTTTCTTTTGCATAGAATTATTTTATTTTTGATAACTATGGAGATTATAACGTTATCATTTTATGTTTTTTCTGTTTTTCTTAAGTAATATAAAGAAACTTAAAAAAAAAAATGTTTTCTTTTACATTTACTATAATGCTCCCAGATTTTTGACTTTTTTTTGTAATACAGAAATGTATGTACTTATTTTTAGAACAATTCATCTGGCAAGCCTAGTACGCTATTATTTTTAATTCCATTCCAATCGATTAAAAATTATGGATAAATCTGTATCCGAATTTGGAACAAAATATGTACCAGAGAATTATTTAACAATAGCTTTAGATGCTCGTAAAAGTCGGGATAAACAAATTCGATTACTTCTCGAAAAGGTACAATTTCTTACAAGTTTTTTCAAATATTTTAAATATTTATTCAATTTTATAAACTAAATAAAGAAAAAATTACCAGATACTGGCTGGGAAAACAGTCTAATAGAAGAATTCATAAATTATCTATCATCTTTGGATAGTAATAATTTTCCAAATAAATGTGGATTGGGTGAACGAGAAGCTCGAATTGTATGTGGTAAACTATATTTTATAATTAAATTAAAATTATTGGAAATTATATATTAATAATTTCAGAACTTGTTGCTCGTCGTCATTTTAATTTTGGTCATGGAATTGGACGTTCTGGTGATTTGTTAGAATCACAACCAAAAGCAGCTGGGTCAACATTATTATCACATCTTACAAATGGACTTTTATTAGATTTAATTAGATCGATAGGTATTAAAAGTACACAATCATGTTTCCTAGTACCAATGGCCACAGGAATGACAATAAATTTATGTTTTCTAT
Source organism: Rhamphomyia laevipes (assembly GCA_963920725.1). Taxonomy (NCBI): domain Eukaryota; kingdom Metazoa; phylum Arthropoda; class Insecta; order Diptera; family Empididae; genus Rhamphomyia; species Rhamphomyia laevipes. The sequence continues at coordinate 55,588,157 of OY987257.1, forward strand.
CATTACGGCAATATCGTTCAAATACAGCTAAATATATATTATGGTCAAGAATTGATCAGAAAGCATGTTTTAAAAGTATAATAACCGGTGGTTTCATTCCAATTATAATAGAAACAATACCAGAAAATGATTTATTACAAAATACTGGCTTACAAACAAATATAAATGAATTTCAAAATCAAATAGAAATATTAAAACCAGAAAATATTCTTTGTATATTTTCAACAACAAGTTGTTTTGCTCCACGTCTTTGTGACAATATTATTGAACTATCAAAATTATCAAAAAAATATGAAATTCCTCATGTTATTAATAATGCATATGGTCTGCAAAGTTCATATTTATTACATCAAATTGAAAATGGACAAAATCAAGGTAGAATAGATTTATTTGTACAAAGTACAGATAAAAATTTACTTGTACCAGTTGGTGGAGCAATTGTTGCTGGATTTGATAAAGAAATTGTTGAAAATGTTGCTAGAACTTATGTTGGTAATTAGTAATTTTTTATTTAATAAAATATATTAAACTTAATTATTTTATAAATTTTAGGACGTGCATCTTCATCGCAATCATTAGATGTTCTTATGACTTTACTATCTTTAGGATTATCAGGTTATCAGAAATTATTATTTGAACGTAAATCGTTATTTCTTTATTTAAAAGAATCATTAAAAGAATTGTCAGCAAAATATAATGAACTAATTTATGAAACAAAAAATCCAATTTCGTTAGCAATGACATTACAAAATCTTTGTAAAAATTCACAAAAAGATGATTGTACAAAATTAGGTTCAATGTTATTTACTCGAGGTGTATCAGGTACACGTATAATAACAACATTAGAACAAAAAATAATAAATGGTTATAAATTTAATGGTTGGGGTAGTCATCAAAATGAATCAAATTTACCATATTTAACTGTTGCAGTTGGTTTAGGTACAAACAAATTTGAAATTGAAGAATTTATTGGAAAACTGGATAAATGTTTAGTTAAGTTCCTAAAGAAAAATGATATAAAATAATAAAACTGTAATTTTTATTAAAAATAATAATATTTTTATTTTACACTTGGCAAATTGTGGCACATGGTCATTAATATATTTACAAAATGTATTTAAAAAAATAATAATAATACAATTAACTAGTTGTAGTGTTGTAACATATTATTGTTACTGGTAATTTTTTAATTTTTCTTCATATTCCAATTTAATTTTCGAAATTTCTTGTTTCATCTAAAAAACACAAAATAATTATTTTTAATTGTTTAATTTACATGTATAGTCGAATAAATTAAATTGCCAAATAGCAACGAAAAATTATTTTTAATCAATTGACAATCAATTTTACGAATTGTCAATAAAAGTAAATAACAAAAAAAAAAAATTAAAATTAATTTACATTTTTAGATTTTCGTTCCACAAATTCCTGATAACGACTTTCTAGTTTTGTTTTCGCTAATGTATATTCAGCCTTCATTCTCTCATATTCTTCCATCATATGTGTTTCTTTCTCTTCAGCATAACGCTGTAAAAAATATGAATAAAAAAATTAAAAATAATATTTCCTATAAAATTTTTATATCATATTTTACCTTATAATTGTTAGCAGTTTTTTTAGCTGAATCATATTTTAATTTTAAAGAATCAATAATTTTATTCTGATCATTTTTTAAATCTTCAATCATTGTCCGCCAATCCGTTTCATTTTTCTCTTTATTAGAATTGTTCTGTTCCCATTGTGTCATAACAGCTTTCATTGATTGTCGTTCAGCTTCAATTTGTAAGTTACGATCATCTAATTCACGTATCAAATCATCAATACGATTTTTTTTAATATTTAATTCATCACGACATTTATGTAATATATTATTTTGTTGTTGTATAATTTGTTCAGCTTCTAAATCTTTTCTTTTAATAATTTCCATCATTTTTTCACGTTCAGATAATATTGCATGTTTTAATAATTGTACTTCATTTTGTCGTAATTTCAAATCAGAATTAATGCGTTGTAAATCATCTTTTAATTGGGTATTTTGTATTTCGAAATCTTTTAAACGCAATTTAAAACGCTCTTCCATATTTTTCAATTCAACGGCAAATATTTTTGCCATTTCATCACGAATTTTACTCTCGACATTACGACGATTATAATCTTGTAAATCTGGTGATGTTTCGACACTTTGATCACGAGATTGAATTTGTTTAGGTGATGATGATATGCCAGAAGTGCTAGTGCCACCTGTTCCACTACAACCATTTTTTCCACAATTTGATGATGGACTTAATTGTCTACTGTTATTTTGTGATTTCATATAATTTTCAAATTGTTGTGCCTTTTCTTTTAATTCAGCAATTAATTTCTCTTGTTCCAATTTTAAAGCAATTTTATCATTCAGATCTGTAATAATTTCTTGTGACTTATTAACTTGTAATTGTAAATCGTGAATTTGTCGTAAATTTATAGTTGATTGATTTTCTAGTTTTATTTTTTGGATTTCCAGCTAAAACAAATACAAATTTAATAAATTTTTATAATTTAATAAAATATTATTTAAAAAACCTTGGTGACTTCAGAAATTTGTTCAATGCATTTTGAACAATTGTTTGAAGAATTTTTTGGTGACTTTAATGAATCAATTTTTTCTGAAAAAAAATCTAATTAAAATTTATTACATATTCGACAAATATTATTTGATAACTATCAAAGGTGAATAAACCACATTATTATTATTTTATTAAATGAGAGTACTATAAAATTTCTTTTCCACATTAGATGGCTGAAGGGTTAACTCAAAATGAATTCCGTGTCCATAGACAACTGAATAGCTACTTAATTTAATCCCACCAAATATAAAACTATCAAAGTAATTACCTTTTTCTCTTTGTTCTCTCAGCTTATTAAGTTCTTGTTCGTTTCTTGTTTTTTCCATTTCTAAAATTTTCATTAATTCTGTGTTTTTCAATTCAATTAATTGTAATGCTCTTTCTAAATTAATTGATTTTTGTTTCTCATCATGTAATTCTTTATACAAATTACTAGATTTCAGTTGAGCCAGCTCAATTGATATAGTTTCTTTTGTATTTGATAGTTCATAATATAAATTTTTAACACGATCACATTCTTTTTGGGCATCTTTTAATAAGAATTTATGTTTTTCTAAGTCCAAACGTAGTGGATCAGAGGATTGTCGACATTTTAATTGTTCATTTTCTTTTAATAGTTCTTGATAATTAATTTTCAAACTTTCATGTTCTTGTTTAAATTCTTCTAAATCAATATTTAAATTTTTTATTTGTGAATCAATACGTTTACGTTCATTTTCATCATATTGTACAGATAATAATTGTTTATTTTTCTCTTCTTTAAGTAACTCATATTTTTTTTGTTCATTTTGAAATTCATTTTTTAGTTTTACATTATATTCTTTCAGATTTTCAATTTCATTTTCTAAATTCAAACGAATTTTTGTTGAATTTTCGTCAATAATATTATTTTTTCGAGACTGATTTAATTTAAGTTCATCTAATTCTTGTTCTAAAATTCTTAAACGATTTTTTAATCTTTCGTTTTCTTCTTTTAATGTTGTAATTTGTACTAAAGATTTATTTTCATCATCTTTTAAATTTTTGATTTCATCATTTTTATGAACTAATTGATCTTCTAATTTACGTATTTCATCACGTTTTAATTTTTGTGATGATATACAACGATATAATTCATTTTTTAAACGATCTGTTGTTGTTATTGATGTTAATGGTGTACTACTGCTACCAATTAAATTTAATTTTGTTAAACTCATACGTTTTGGATTAGTAATATGATGATCACCATTATCATCATCAATACCATTTTCATGTAATACACTATCCATTATTTCTAATTCTGCTGTTGTAGCATCTAAACGTTGTGTTAAATTATTAATAGTTTTTTGCATATCATCAGTTTGTTTTTCTAAAGCAGTTACCAAACGTTTCAATTTAATATTCTCTTGACCATAATCTTGACTTGATATTAAATGTTGACATTGACGTTGGGAATCTTCTAAACTTTTAGCTAATTGATTTATTGTTTCGGCTTTATCAATTAATAAATTCTCACGATTTCTTTGTAATTCTTTATATCGTGTATCTAATGTTTTTAATTCCATTTCTTTATTATCTAATTTATTATGTAAATTATCAAGTTGTTGTTGCATCATTTCAATTTGTGCAGCATGTCTTTCGTTTGCTTGTTTTATTAATACTTCTGTATGTCGATCAGCTGTATAACCAGCATTTTTTTCTACCATATGATATTTCTGTTGAACATCAGCCAACATATTTCGGGTACGTTCTAAATCACCAACTAATTGTGTATTATTATCTTCTAAATTTTTAATTTTATTTTTAAATTGTGATATTGTATTTTCAAATTCTGAACATTTTGCTTTACTATCAACTAACAGTTCATGTGTTTGTTGTTTAATCATTTGGGCACGTGATTTTTCTGCTTCAGATAAAGCTAAACGTTTTGTTAATTCATCTGATTTTTTACGTTCATCATTAACAATTTGTGTAATATTTTCTAGTTCTCGATCTTTGGATTGTATTATTTTCTTATATTTCTCGATTTCTTCCAAATATTCCACATTCTGATTATTATTAGTCTGCTGATATCCAATATTATTATTTTGTTTATTATTATTAGTAGTAAGTACATTTGTTGGAATTTCCAATGATATATTATGATTTTGATCAGCAGGACCATTATTATTTAACAATCCTGACTGAAAAATATCACTAGAATCTACAGTATAATCATCATCATCGATAAGATCGTCAAAAGCATTTTGTAATTGATTTCCAAGCTAACAAAAATTGTATTAAAAATGTAAATTTTTGTTTAATTTTAAGATATATGTTAAATGCGCGCCCAAACCTCTTCATTGCGTCTTTTTTGATCTTCCAGAGCTTCTTCTTCTTCTAATCTATTTGCACTGTTATTTATTTGTATACTTTCACCACCATTTTGGAAAATACTTAATCCAGGTGCATCCATTTTTTTTTAATATTTTTTTTTTTTAATTTATAAAATAATAATATGGCAAATATAAAATATTTATTTAAAAAAAATAAGAAAAACAAGAGAAATATAATAACAAAAACAAATAGTGACGCGCCGGATTCAACAAGTGTCAAAATTTTAAAAATGTCAAAATACTGTGCTGCTTTCATTTTCAACTGTAGTTTAAATGAGGTTTAGTGCGCCATCTAATGTTAAAATAAATTAATCATTTTAAATTTTATTTTGTTTCAAATTCAAATACAGAATATTGTACATACATTAATTTATATTTCACTATATATAATTCTATGAACTTTAATTAAATCAGTCTTTTCTACAATGGAATTGTAAAAAAATAATTTATTATTTATTAAACGCACTAATTAATTAGTGATAAAAAATTCTCGTCGTTTTTTCAAGAGTTGGAAATTCAATTCAACAGTAACCAATGGTATAATTTTATATTTGTAACAGGTGACAATATTTGGAAACCATATTTCAAAATTGGCCGTACAAATGTGATACAAATATCAGTTTCAAAACTAAGGATCAGACAATTCACGAGATTCACGTGCTATAAAATCGTACATTAAGTACGCCTTTCCTAAAATTTCATTAATATGCAGATTAAAATCTTACTCTTTATCCAAATTGAGTTTTAAATTTCATCAACATATTCTAATTCCTTGGTATCTAGATTCTAATGACATATCAATATGGACTTATTACGAGTAAAACATGCATTTACACTATCAACATTTAAAAAAATATTATTACGCTTACACAACTAATGAAAAAAGTCAAAGTCTGACTATAGTTCTATAGTATCTTTTGCATTCTCGATACTTTTGAGTATCTTAACTTCATCAGCATAAATAAGACAATCAGAATATGTATATATGATACAAGATACAAGCCATTCTACAAAATTGTAATTAAATCTTAGTTTTATAAAATTTTGCTAACAATATCTTACGAGATATGAGATATCTATCGAAACTTTTGAAGAAGTCAGTGAATACGATATTAGTTTTAACAAGTTTGTTATAGTAGATCTTCCAATGACAAACCCATGTTGATTACAAACCCATTTATAGTTTATAAATACATCAAAATTCAAAATTAATTTTTGTAAAGTATACTTAGTAAAGCAGATGGGTAGGACAAATCTCTAGATTCTAAAACATATAGAAACGCATTAGGGATGCTGAAAATGTGACATTATATAATATCTCAACTAAATAGCAACATATCCCGCCATCCGATATATGTAATTACTACGTGTATTATGAGAAGATTTTACATTATTGTTGCAGTGCTTTTATTTTTATACATTTATTTTTATATATTTTTATACATTATTTATAAATATAATAACAATATATTTTTTTTTTAATTTATCAACATATTTCAACAATTTTAATAGAAATAATTATTTTAGTGTTATAGATTAAAATTGGACTATAAATAAGTAGGTAATTAACTTTTAAATTTAAATTATTTTGATTCAATATCTTGTGTAATTAACGTATCTTGTATTTTAGCTTTGTTGTACGATTTGTTTCCATACCAGTGAAAGCCATTCTAGTAATTTTTAAAATATTTTAAAAACAATATTTAAAAATTCGTATATTGTTACTTAGACAAAGCATATGAAAATATAGATGTTGCAGTAAGATCTTTAATTAAATCATCATTGTATATGCAGGATAAAAATCAGGGATGTTAAAAAAATTAACAAAATTCGAATCGAAACAGCGCTCAATATACAAATATTTACGGAATCAAATTTTAATTGGAATCGTAATTTTCAGAACTTGATTCAAATTTGTTTTGCACTATATTTTACAACCATTGTAACATCGGAAATTATCTGAAAAGAAATAGGAAAAAAAAAGTCTAATTAGAAATGTAGAAAATTAATAGAATTAAATATAAATGTTATTTGTTTACCTTTTTCTGTATTGAATGAATCCATGATGGATGCACTTGACAGCTTGACACTGGTTGACAAAATTATTGTTTTTTTTTTGTTGTTATTTATAAATTATGTAGTAGTTTAGAACTAAACACTAGCGATTAAAATAAGAACTAGTACTACATAGGCGCCTATCACATATATTTTTATCAAATTAATAAGCTAGTTGCATATAGATGTCGTTCCACTTACATCTAAAATATAGATTCGGTATCGATTACTTTAGATCAATTTCCCCTTTTGTATCCAAAATTGAATCCGAAGTTAATCAGCCCTTCGGATGAAAATTATTCTGATTGGAAGAAAAGATAATTTTATTGAATCTTTCGGATGGGGTGATTGCTTCGGGTTGAATTTCGGAGACAACAAAGGGATTGATGTGGGGTGATCGATATCGATCGATGTTGCTAGGTGTGGTGGACGACCTAGATCAGTATGTAATTAGTAGTAGAGAATACCGGAGGTATTCCAAAATTAGTTTTAGTTTAAAATAGTATGTAGTTAGTTTTAAAAATTAAATTAAAATTAATAAGTTAAATTAAAATTAAAGTAAATAGTTTAGTACATATTAAATAATTTAGTATTAAATAATGATAGTAGTGAGTGTTAAAAATAAAATAAATAAAAATAAACTTATAATGATAATTATTTATATTAATTTCAATATAAAAGAGATTACAGTGGATAATAAATTAAATAATTAATTGAATTATTAAATAAAATACTGTAAAATAAAATTAAAACTATATCACAAAAATATGTATTTATAGTTATACATAATATACCACACATATTATTATATAGTTACGTTACAAGTTACCACAAATAATAAATATAACATAAATAAGATCTTAATTAGTGCTGAAAATAATAAGAAACATTAATTTTAATATGTGCAAGGCACATATTTATTAAAAATCAACAATGAGTTGCTGATCCAGAGAGTGAAACAACATCGGGAAGGTTGTCCAAGGACAACCTACCTCAACATTATATTTTTTTGGTTGGTGATAAAATTAGTTTTTTTTGTTAATGGTAAAGTAGTTTGTTTTAAAATTTCATATTTTTTTTAATGTATTATAGTGTAAAATTAGTTTTTTTAGAGTAGAGTAGTTTAATTTTAAAGTTTTTTTTTTGTATATTAAATAAAATTAGAATTATTAAATTATAATTAAATTAATAAATAAAATAGTGGGTAATTCATCAGTAGCTGAAGCTTCAGGAGCTGAATAAATCATAAATCCCAGGTAATTAATTATAATTGAATATTTTTTTTTTGTTATCTAAATTCCATAATTATAAAAAGTAGAGTAGTTTAAAATATTTTTTTGTATTGATTTTTTTTTATTAATGATTATAGTAGAGTAGCATATTTTCTTTTTTTTCTTTTGTTTTAAATCATAAATAAATTATATAATTGATGTGCCAACCAATTTATTTTCTTGTTATTTAAATTGTTTTATAAGTATGGAATAGTTTAGGAAAAATCATGTGATTGAACGTCCTGGATATTTAACCCTCACCATTCCTTTTCCCCATCCTTTCCTTTTCTAGGTGATGTTTACCCAATGTAAGTATTATTCTTGAACGGAAAAATTTGGCCCTGGATATTGCTCAGCCCACGCCCAACCGCGTAACTAGGCCTGGCTGAGAAGGAGGACGTGAGCAATATCCTAAATCTGTTTTGTTGTTGAAAATATTCCTCCCTGACAGAATTTTATGGCGTGGAAAAGGGACCGTGGCCTGGTCATTTTTTTTTTTTTTCCAACAGTTCGAGCATCATCTCATGAGGAAACTCATGAGACCACTTTTCTGCGTTACATAAAATGGCGCCCAACGTGGGACCAGAACAGCTGTAATTTGTTGAGAAAATTGTTACTCCAAATTTCGGTTTTTTCTGTTCAAGAATGATGTGATTTCCTTTATTTTTGGTTTATTTTTTTTGTTATAAAGTCTATGTTTTAGATAAATTTTAGTGGTCTAAAATTTAATCAACATAGGAAAATATATAAATTTTACTCTGGTTAGATTGTTTTAAGGTGGTCCTTAACAAATCCTGGTATAAAATTTATATATATAAAGTAAAGTAAAGTTAAAGTTATTGTATGCAGTATAAAGTAAATTAATAGTTAAAATTCGGAATCAATAAATAAATTATTCGGAGTCTAGATGAATATTTGGTGGTCCTGTATTCAATCCTTCGGTATAATTATTTATTCCATAAACCAAATATAAATGAAATTTCCTATACCCTATTCCAAAACCATTTCCATTTTCCTAAAAAATTCCTTTATGGTGTAGTTAAATTGAAAAGAAGTTCAATCACAGTTTAATCCAACAAACTTAATTATTCCTGAAAATAAAATATTTTTTTTGAATAAAATACTGAAAATGAATTAAAGTTAATACATATATTTGTGCACATACAAAAACTAAAAATTAATACTAAATATTATTGTGCCTATTAAAATTAAAATTAAATATTAAATAAATATATTATTTTGAAAAATTATTATAATATATATAATATTATTATAAATATATGTATGTTGTTTCCAAATAAATTTTGATTTGCAGGATCGGCGAATTCATTGTTGATCAGAAATATTGATTATTTATTTGTTTTTGTGATGAAAATTCTGATGTTTCTGATGTTGAATACTGTTTTATTTTTTTTATGTATCTTCAGTAATCTTCGTTTAAAATCTAAAAATGAAAATAGTAAAATTAAAATTATTTAAAGTAAATGATTTTATATATTTATATTTGTGGTATATTATAATTATATAGAATAAAATATATTTAAAATGATCTTTAAGTTGACTTTAAAAATAAGTATCATATTACAAATTGATTTATATTTAAGGTTTAATTATATATTATTTAAAATTCGTAAATTATTAGTGTAAAATAGTTATGTAATATATCTGTAATAATGTGTAGTAGTATAGTATTAGTATAGGTTATTAGGTAATATCTTCTTTGTTATTTTTTTTTGTATTTTGTATTTTGTGATTAGAAAGTTTCAAGAACATTTAAAATAATTATTTATTAGTTGTTCAGTTCTATATCTTAATAAATTAGATTACCTTCTGGTAAATTTTCTTTGATTTTTGTTAATCAAAAACCATAGATAAAAATACACCAGATTAGTATTATATATTTCAGTATAAGAATTATTATAATACGTTAGATTTAAATATTATTTGTAAGTTAATTGATTATTATAGTAACTATAATAATTTTAGAATTAAATTTACAAATACAATTTTTTATTAAGATTAGAAGCTGAATTGTAAATGATCATTTACAATTAGAAAATAGTGGTTAATATATATAGGTATTTATAAATATAAATATATTTATATTGTTTTCGTGTCCTGAGTGTCTGTATTTAATTATAATATAATCTAAGATATGAAAAATATGTCATATTTACCTGAGCGAATTTTGTCTCGTCGTCATACCAATTTTTGCTAGTACGATGGTATCATTCATAATAAAACAAAAATAGTTCCTAAATATATATAATGTAGAGATTAGGGTCGTGGGTCGATCTTGTTACGACATACTTTACAAGTGCAGCGAAAAATCTGGAAAAGAAATAAATTTCAAACCAAAGTAGTAAATATATAGATTTTAGCTAATTTCCTTTTTGTCAGTTTTCCTTTGGCTCAAGACTCGCTGCTAGAAAAACTGTTTTGTAACATCGGAAATTATCTGAAAAGAAATAGGAAAAAAAAAGTCTAATTAGAAATGTAGAAAATTAATAGAATTAAATATAAATGTTATTTGTTTACCTTTTTCTGTATTGAATGAATCCATGATGGATGCACTTGACAGCTTGACACTGGTTGACAAAATTATTGTTTTTTTTTGTTGTTATTTATAAATTATGTAGTAGTTTAGAACTAAACACTAGCGATTAAAATAAGAACTAGTACTACATAGGCGCCTATCACATATATTTTTATCAAATTAATAAGCTAGTTGCATATAGATGTCGTTCCACTTACATCTAAAATATAGATTCGGTATCGATTACTTTAGATCAATTTCCCCTTTTGTATCCAAAATTGAATCCGAAGTTAATCAGCCCTTCGGATGAAAATTATTCTGATTGGAAGAAAAGATAATTTTATTGAATCTTTCGGATGGGGTGATTGCTTCGGGTTGAATTTCGGAGACAACAAAGGGATTGATGTGGGGTGATCGATATCGATCGATGTTGCTAGGTGTGGTGGACGACCTAGATCAGTATGTAATTAGTAGTAGAGAATACCGGAGGTATTCCAAAATTAGTTTTAGTTTAAAATAGTATGTAGTTAGTTTTAAAAATTAAATTAAAATTAATAAGTTAAATTAAAATTAAAGTAAATAGTTTAGTACATATTAAATAATTTAGTATTAAATAATGATAGTAGTGAGTGTTAAAAATAAAATAAATAAAAATAAACTTATAATGATAATTATTTATATTAATTTCAATATAAAAGAGATTACAGTGGATAATAAATTAAATAATTAATTGAATTATTAAATAAAATACTGTAAAATAAAATTAAAACTATATCACAAAAATATGTATTTATAGTTATACATAATATACCACACATATTATTATATAGTTACGTTACAAGTTACCACAAATAATAAATATAACATAAATAAGATCTTAATTAGTGCTGAAAATAATAAGAAACATTAATTTTAATATGTGCAAGGCACATATTTATTAAAAATCAACAATGAGTTGCTGATCCAGAGAGTGAAACAACATCGGGAAGGTTGTCCAAGGACAACCTACCTCAACATTATATTTTTTTGGTTGGTGATAAAATTAGTTTTTTTTGTTAATGGTAAAGTAGTTTGTTTTAAAATTTCATATTTTTTTTAATGTATTATAGTGTAAAATTAGTTTTTTTAGAGTAGAGTAGTTTAATTTTAAAGTTTTTTTTTTGTATATTAAATAAAATTAGAATTATTAAATTATAATTAAATTAATAAATAAAATAGTGGGTAATTCATCAGTAGCTGAAGCTTCAGGAGCTGAATAAATCATAAATCCCAGGTAATTAATTATAATTGAATATTTTTTTTTTGTTATCTAAATTCCATAATTATAAAAAGTAGAGTAGTTTAAAATATTTTTTTGTATTGATTTTTTTTTATTAATGATTATAGTAGAGTAGCATATTTTCTTTTTTTTCTTTTGTTTTAAATCATAAATAAATTATATAATTGATGTGCCAACCAATTTATTTTCTTGTTATTTAAATTGTTTTATAAGTATGGAATAGTTTAGGAAAAATCATGTGATTGAACGTCCTGGATATTTAACCCTCACCATTCCTTTTCCCCATCCTTTCCTTTTCTAGGTGATGTTTACCCAATGTAAGTATTATTCTTGAACGGAAAAATTTGGCCCTGGATATTGCTCAGCCCACGCCCAACCGCGTAACTAGGCCTGGCTGAGAAGGAGGACGTGAGCAATATCCTAAATCTGTTTTGTTGTTGAAAATATTCCTCCCTGACAGAATTTTATGGCGTGGAAAAGGGACCGTGGCCTGGTCATTTTTTTTTTTTTTCCAACAGTTCGAGCATCATCTCATGAGGAAACTCATGAGACCACTTTTCTGCGTTACACCATGAAGAATGGATACACTATACACAAATGGAAAATCTATATCTTATCAGACTAAAATTAATACTTCTTGATTGTGATTCCGAACATTTATGATTAAGTATACGAAAAATCATTTCTCAATAGCTTTTTTTGAACTTCCATGACAATAATGTCTACACTACACTCTACAGAATTAGTGTAAAAATGCCCATATAGTAAAAGGCAGGAGGAAAAGAAATCGATATGATACTTTCGTTAAACAACATAAACTATAATTATGTATTTATTTTTTATAATTTATTTTGAAAGTGTTCATTAACACATTCCCTTGTGTTCATATTAATCAGCATGAATAATTAAATTTAACCAAAAATTCAACAAATCAATTTACCTTTAAAACTCTTTGGATATGTTCCATATCTACACAATATAAGGTGATTGACCGGTTAGATAATATATATGTGATTCTTGAAAGGATTTTCCATCCTGTCATTATAATAAATAACATAAGTTTTCCAAGTTCATAACTTATTCATTTATATATTAAATTTATGCTTGTCAAGCAAGTCGATTGATTTATGAAAGAAATATAAAATTATGTGTTGTTATGAGTTTCGTTTTCGTTTTCGTTTAATAAAATATTTTGGCCAAAAATTATAAAAAAACAAACATCTAGAATTTTATTAGATAGCATAAGACTTTATTGTCAGATATATAAATTTATATATTTTTATTTTGATATACAAATATGTATAATATTATAATAATAAATATAAATATAAATAAAATTTTCCATTTTCATATTTTTTTTTTTTTTTTTTGGTTTTGTTACATAAAAATTTCTGTTTATCTTTCAACAATTCGTAAATAACAAACGATTTTTAAGCACTTCCGTTTCAATATTTCATTTATTTTTACTGTGGTGTATATATAATATTTTATTGGCATTTTTTATTTTACTTATTATAATTATATTAATAAAATTGTTATATAAATTTGAATAAACATTTATCACATAAATATTTTCACATGTATATTGGTATTTATAATTATATTATATACTTAGATAGTAAATGAAGGTTTCCAAAATCAGTTTTACCGAAACCGGTTATGACGGAAATCGGAATCGTAAATTTACTGAATAAAAATGTTACAGCGAAAACATATAAAATACTGTAACACCGATTTATAAATACTTGAATTTTAATATTTTAGTTATATAAAATTTCAGTATCGCAATTTGTCTGTCATTTCAAAAGATTTAATTATTTAATATAATAATGTTTAAATTATGGTTACGACTACTAGGTAGAAGTCGTTAGATTCGAAAACTATAGTACCATTTCACGTAAATTTTGATGTGTTTTAAGTTTTAACGTATTTTTACGATTCGTAGAATTTTAATTTTTGTGATTTTACAAGTTTTACGGCTATTTGACAATTCTTACTTCTCTATAATAGTATAATTATAATTTATAATTAATTAATTTAAAAAAATAAGTTATTTTTAACAATCATTTATGTTGGACAACCAAAAAATGTAATTTTTTAATTATTAATTATTTTACAGTCTTTAATTGTTTTAATTAAATTTAATTTGATGTAATTTTGTATATATAATCATCATTATATAAAGTGTACCATTCACGTCAATTTCTATATTTTTAATTTTTTTAAGTTAAAATTTCACGATGAGAAAATAACGTATACTTTTGGCGCTAATTGGTACTATGAGCAAGCAGAGGAAAATGTTATAAGAATAATTTGAAAATTAACGACTTTCTGGAGTGGAGTAGAACCATCATTTTACAAAAATATATACAGTTTGAAGTTTAAGGTCCAATATCAGTATCACATTCACATTACGAAAAATAAACAATACATAAAAATTAACGTGGAGAGTGCTATTTATAATACTAATAAGAATTATGCTTTAGTAATAGCGTTATTAGGTTAATAAGGATATTTGACGATGAAAAGTCAAGACGCATCACGAGAAATCACTATGGAACCATTGTGGTCCGCAATAGTGATATTGCAAAAGTTGAAAAACAAATGTTCCATCCTTCAGTGTTATCGCAATACCGATTTTGAAAATAATGATTTCGGTTATTGGAAACCCTTAAGTAAATATACATGAATTTTAGTTTATATAATTGGGAAAAAGGAATTTTTAATATTTCAAAGTATTAATAAAATAATAATTAAAAGTTTCAGTACATACAATTTTTGTTTTAATTGAAAATGTTACGAAAATATTCCAAAAATTCGATGTTGATAATTGAATTAAAATAATTAATATTTATATTTAATAGACTTTCAATTGATTTAAACGCTTTCTACGCGATTTAATATAAGTTTGTTTTAAACAAATCTCGTTTAAAAATAATTATATTTTCAAATATATTCTTGTAAAACTTTTAAATTCTCATTAATTCACAATAAAAATTTAATATATCGAATAATTTTTTAAATTTTATTAATTAAATTGTAAAGGATTTTTATGCAAGATTTTATACTTTCTTAATTAAATTTATGTTACAAAAATGTGTTTTTAATTTTTATGTAAATGGCAATCAAATTATTTTGTACTTTTTTCCATTATAATATAAATATTTTATCGATATATATATGTAATATTTTATCCAAAATACTAAAAATAATAAAAATATTTTTAAGATATGATGATAGAATTATTTATTACCAATCGATTAACTACCGCAGTTTGTCTGGAAAATATGTCTGGAGTTTATATATTTAATGTTAAATTCCTCCTGGAAACCATATTATTATATCTAAATAGATTAAGAGTAATATAATGTATCGATTTTTTTTTTTCTATTTTCGATATTTTCTACTGATTATATAGAATGAAATATCAGAAATAGGTAATAAAAAATTTCTTTTATGAAGTCTTATATATTTATGTATATAAATACTTATATACAAATATATTATATTAATAGATTTACAAACCATATATTTATGGTGATAATATACAAATAATTCAAGTAGTAAAAACTTTAATTGATGAACTGTTATTAATAGCTTGATTTGATGCTGTTGGATTTGATTCTCTAGATCCATCAATAATTATTTTACGTTTTGATGTAATTTTATGCCAACCACGTAACCAAACTTGTGTACGATATTTTGGTGTTGTAAATGTATATAACATTGGATTTACAGCTGAATTAAGTGGTAATACAAAAACAACTAACCATGCATATGTATCATCTATAATAAATTAATTAAAGAAAATTAAAATTAATATTATATAAAAATGTTAGTGATATTCACAAATTACTTAATAAAATTCTTTAAAAAATTTGGAATTAGCTAAATTTATAATAATAATACGAGCTTGACTTGTAGTGTTAATTAAAGAACTTGTTTTTGGTCCTTACATTTGTATTTAAACTCTTCATTCATATACACGTACCAACAAATTTTGTCAGACTTTTTCCAAATCAAAGTTTTTGTTAAATAATTTATAAATTAAATTTGCATATTTTATAAAGATTTACCTGAAACATGATAATTTAAAAATGTCCATATTTTCATACAAATTATTGGTGCCCAACATGCCAAATCTGTTAATACAATAAAAAAGAATCGTATCGCAAATTCACAATCTAATATTGCTAATGGTGTTGCACGTCTTGTACGACATATTGATAATAATAATGCTGTATATAATATTGCAATCATAATTAATAAAAATAAATTTAAACCCAAAAATATAAATGCTGAATATTTCCAACCTAATGGATAACGTTCTTGTATATGTAATGGAAAACATGTTCCAGAATATGTACCATAAAATCGTGTACTTGAATGCCACATTATTACTGGTGATATTGCAATACAACCACCAATTAACCAAATCATTATTAAAAATATTGATATATTTTTTTTTTTTAATCTACCAAGACTACTAAATGGATTTGCAATTAATAAAAATCGTTCCAATGACATAAATGATAATATTAATATTGATACTTCTGATGATGTTACAGCTATGACACCAGCTGCAGCACAACTCCATGATGATATCCATTCACGGGCATATTGATGATATTGATTACGATATCGTAAATCTTGTATACCAATAACAATTAAATAAATACCCATTAATATATCAGCAACAGCTAAATTTCGAATAACCATTGTAACACCATGATTTTCATCACGAAATATATGCCGGCCATATAATACTAATAAATTACCAATTAATGTTATTAATGCCATACTCCATGTTGAATATCGTAAAATTGGTTTCATTAATAAATCTTCATTTGATGATATACCATTTGTATTTGGTTCGCAACGTTTAACATGTGGTATCATTGTACAAAAATAGAAACTTTTAAATACAACATAATTTAATTGTGGCATTTGTAATGCATCAAAATCAATTGCATTCCAATTAATACCATCTAAATTTAAATATGATATATTTAATTTATCTAATAATGTTATTGTTATATTTAATTTGGTGTTTCCTATATAACTAAATATAAAGAAAAAGAAAATATAAGAATTTAATATAAAATTATTTTGGGCAATTAAATATAATTATAATAATTACAGTGCTTCCAACTTTATTACGTTAGAGAATGTATCATCGGCAATTGATGTTATTGGATTATCAGATAATCGTCTGTAAATAAAAATAAAAAAATTAACCATTTTTGATTTCATGACGATTAAAATGATTAATATTTAATTAATTAAAACATTAATTATGAAAAATACATTGAAGGAGCATTGTTTTTAATTTGAGATATCACCGATATCACTGATTTGTAATGTTGCTGCAATACTTTAAACGTCATATATTACTAAGAAAGCATGCGACAACGCTAGTGTGACACAAACTTCTACATGTAGGGATATGATTAGCAAGATGAATCCTTGATGCACGGTTTGTATCATTGCCCCGCTGTTATACACAAAAAAATTGTCTTTAAATAATCTGTATGAAGCACGAGTAATATAACCGGAGAAATAGGTGGCCTTCATGAAAGTAGTAGGATGGGCAACTATACGAGATGCAAACTAACTAAATATTCAAAATAACAATATATTTGATAGCATTTTAACAACTTCGAATGAAACTTAATTCTGTATCGTATTTGTTTAATTATTTACACTATTAACTTTAGTGCGCAGCAATCATTTGAGATTGGCACTAAATAGATATGGATATACGGATAAATGATGTGTAGAAATATTGAGTGGACGAAGGCGAAGAAACATATTTAGTGTTTCTGAAAAATTCTTTAAACCAGCCACAACTAATTTCAGATCTTCAAAGAATGTCACAATTAATGAGTTTCTTAAATTGAATTAAATTTAATAGTCTATCAAATTCAAGTACAATAATTGTTTTTACAGAATTTTATCTTGACCAGCCAGTACTAATGGATGGTGTACCTGCCTAATTTATTGAAAATTAATATATCAAAAGCAGAGATTGGAGATAATTAATTTGAAATTGCAATAACAATTTAAGCATTTGAAAATATATTGTTATATTGATCCATATCTCCATAGTTTTGGATTTGTAAGGCAGTAATAATTTAGAAGTCTTATTTTCAATTAATCTATTTTTTTTTATTAGTTTCAAAAAACTCATCTAAATATGTATATACAAAGAACGTAAATCGTTATATACATATATATTAATGTTAAAATTTATGATAATATCTTTTACAACATCAACAAAACATGTGCAGTATTTATCTTTAAGATGAAAATAAAAATTGTTTTGGTCAAATTACAGCTACATTTGAATTTGTTATATGCTATATAATAATATATCCAAGACGTATAACCAAAATACATTATATCCTCATAAACTGAAAATTACATCCGGTTTAAACTGCCTGATAAATGATGCTATGATAGGCAAATACCAAAAAACATCTTCAAAGATAAGAGAATGATATAATGTATAAGATTGAACGATATATAGAATGTTTAATACCACACTGTTTTTATATTGATGGGTCTACCAAAAATGACGTGTACAAGAGCTTTAAGTTTGTGTGGTTGATTCTATATTTTTATTAGAAAATCTTTTTGTTGTTTTCCTCTTATATGTATTCAATTTGCCGGAAAATAAGAATTTCATTTTATATGATTTTCTTTTTTATGTTTTATACATTATTTGTTGGTTGTTTTTCTTGCGAGCCTCCTTGTTAGATTGATAATGAATTGATAATAAAAGAAAAACCTTAAAAAAAAAGAGATCATAAACAGAACAGCATGAAATGAATGAATGAGTCGTAAATTAGCAACAAAAGAATTTTGAATTTTGAACTGTAGGAAAATAGGTTTTTGGAAAGGTCAAATTTGTATTAAAGAATGATTGAATCATATAAATAAAGTTGGCATTAATAGTATATAAAGTCCAGACATAGATCATTCAAATTTATTAGTTTATCTTTACAATTCTGGTATTATATATAATGGTTCAGGTTCATATAGTATCGTATTTGTAATAGACATACGAAATATTCTGTATAAAAGACATTATAGATCAATTTACATAATGCGAACTTGAAGAATCAAAAATAATTAATTCTATGAATTCGGACCAGGTTATGACCAGGTTAATAATCATTTTATGAGCAGTTAGATTAACTATGAGTGTTGCATTGGATTTGATGGTCAAAAAAAGTTTTTTCTCAGTGTTTCGAGGCCGACGAGTTTGCATATGCGCATTATCATATCATAATTTATTGAAAATTAATATTTTAAATCATTCGTCAGATTTTAATTAAATTTAGCTAATTTTAATGAAATTTGATGAGAGCTGTATTTTTTGCGGTATAGAACAAATTCGTGAAAAAAATATATGTTAGATTTTGATGAAATTTGTTATACAGAGTTGGGTTTCGTGATTGTTCACCTAGGTAGAGGACAGTAGCTTCAGGTGTTCTATACAAAAATTTCCGATTAACATTCCATTTCTTTTAGAGCTATATATCATTATTATATAATTTGGTGTGTGCCAAGTTTACTTATGTACTTTGTGCCTGTAAAATCTGAAAGCGGTAGTTTAGTGGGTCTTAAATTCAATGCTCTTACATCATACAGTAATTTCAGTAATGTACAGTAATTGTCACTAAATTTCAATGATAGTTTATACACAGGTTGACTTAGTCGTCTAATTGGTAGCCGGTAGCTTTAGTTGGTTTATGGAAAACCAATATATTTGCAGCTTAGTTTCCGGAGAATTATTGATTATATATTCTATACTCTGTACCGTGTAATTATTTCAATGAAATTTGGTATACACATGGTAGTTTTGTTATATATAGTTTGTAACTATAAAATTTGGGGTTGACAGTTTCATTGGGCCCTTTTAAAAATTCTGTATTATATAAATTTCATTATTGATATCTGAATTAACAAAACAGTGTTTTTTACAAAGTACTCAATGCTTGTTACAAAGATAAAATTAATTATAAATAACTCTTGGACATAACTATACGAGTTATCTGTTCCTCACTGTTAGATGTTAGCAAGCACCTTTTTAAATGATCATAAAGTTTTAGATTATGTCCCAGACTGAAACCAATCTAGTAGCTACTTTTTATTTTTATATACTTTAAAAATAATTTCTCTGTTATTATTCTAATTAAAGTTTTCTCATAAATTCTAGAAATTTTAGAAATCATTGTCACCTTTATAACAGTTTTATTATTGCGTTTTTCATCATTGTCATTCTTACAGTTTGTTATTTGTTACAGTTCATCTCTTATAAATTAAATCAAATTTATTTTCAAATAAAAAAAAATACAATTTCATAAAAATGTTAACAAGAAAAATCTTAAAGATTTAATATTATATAAAAATTCTTTTAAAAAAAAAAAAAAAGTTTTTCCTTATGTATACTTACAAATCAGTAAGGGATTCAAGTTTCCAAAATGCTTTTGAATGTATAAAATCTATGCTGTTATTTGTCAAGCTCCTTTTTATTTTTTATTTATTGTGTAAAATTTGAAGTTAATTCCCATATTTTTTCAATTCCGTATAATGAAAATGTAAATTTTCCATTAATAAAATAACAACGAAATTATTTTTGGTTGTGATGTAATATGTAATGAAAACCAATTGTACCATGTTTGTGAAAAGAAAAATTGTAGAAATATAAAATTAAATATATAATAATAAAATATATTTTTTATAAATCCAAACTATATAATAAATATTCGAAAAATATTTTAAGGATTTTTTTTATATATTTATGTGTATAAATATATAATAAAAATAAAAAAAAAGATCAAAAAGAAAAACATAAATAGCCAAAGTAATAAATTTTCATTTTTTTTTCTAGTATTATTTTATTATTTCTTATTTCTGTACAAGGATACTAAAATTATTTTTCTGTATATTCACTGTAAATAAAACAGGATCTGTTTAAAATCTTGACAATAAAAAATCCGATCTTTTAAAATTCTGCCAAATTAAAAATACCAAATTATTTTTTTAATTAAACTAGTGCCACTTTAAACTATATATCGATATTTTTGAATTTGTCAGTATTTTGAGCGTATGAGATTTGTACTTTCGCGATTTTGAACTAGACCGAAAATAAATCTTTGAAAAAAATTATATAAAATTAATATTTTTTTTTTATATAAGTGTAGAAATATCGAATATAATCGATAATTTTGATATAACTTACAAAAGATCCAATTTAGTTAGTTGAGAAAATGTAAACTCATTAATTTCTTTAATACAATTAATGTCCAGATTTCTAGAAAGTATAGTAAAAATAAAATTAGATTAGCAAAATAAAATTAATATACTGAAAAGTTTTATAAATTATGATAATTTTTGCCTACTTCGAACATTTTAATGGTTTATCAATAATATTGAGGCATCGTCATAGTGTATTCTATGGGCCGGACCGATGCATCGGTATCACTCTAAATTGATTCAATTTTAAATAAATACCATAACAATAAAATTTACAATATTTAATAATCGTTTTAAGACTGGACAAAATGCTAATGGTTGAGACGATTTTTCTGACAACAAATGTTTCACTATTAAAAGCCATTTGCTTGTTGTAATTAAAAGCAATTTCACTATAAAGACTCCATATCAAATTACTAGGTCCAAATTGCAATAAAAACTTCTATCATTGAGGCCCCAAGTGGGATGAACAAGGAGAAAAATAATATTTTCATAAATACAAAAACTTCTGTACCATTTTTCACTAATATTAATTTCGTTATTTTTTATTTTATATTTACAAATTAATATAAAAAGCAGTTTTCAATTTTTTTGATACAAAATTGGATTTTCCATATCTGATTAATATAAATTTATTGGTATGATAAATTTTGAAATAATTTCATTAAAATTTCTTATAAACATTTAACAATTTATATACTTACAGATCATGTAATTTAATCAATCTTGGAAAATATTCATCTTTTAATGTTAATTTATTATCTGTTAAATTTAATGATTTAATTGATTGTAAATCTTCTAAACAGTTCAAATTAAATTTATGTATTTGACTTGAACCTAAATTTAAATATTCCAATCTGTATAATCCTTTAAATATTCCATTTTCTAATATTTCAATATGATTAGATCTTAGGTTTAGTCGATTTAAATAATTTTGATTTATGAAAATTCCATTTGGAATTTCTGATATGCTACTGTTTCTAAAATTTCTGTAAAATATAATTATAAAAATTAAATATATTTAAATTAATTTATTTGTTCTTTAAATCAATAAAATCAAAATTTTTCAATATATATTTTAACAAGTTGACTGTCATGTGAATATAATACTTGTCTCACACATGTAGTTAAAATTATGTTACCCAAAATGGAAACAATAACGATAATATTATTGGGTGTCCTGATTAACATTCATTAATTATATTAAAGGAAAAACAAAAAATTTTGAATATTTTTTTTCAGTAAAAATAAATTAAAAAAATTATGGTCTCTTTTAATGGTAAAATAATATTAATTATTTATTATAACCTACATTTAACAGTCAGTGTTAATAAAATTTGGTATTATACTTACATGTATGTAAGGTTAAGTCCTTGGAGAGAATTATGTTCCAGTGTGAGATTATTTCCAATTATAAGAAGATGAGTAACCTAAATTAACAATGTAAACTTTATCTTAATAAACAAAAAATAACAGGCCAATTAATTACAAGGACATATACCATAATTTAAAGGAAAATAAATAATTGAATTTTATATTGTTTTTCGCATATTAAATAGAAAATTATAAATTACCTTGTTATTAAGTTTTGGTATTATTTGTGTATTATAACATTGTAAAATTGTATCTATGCAATGGCAAAATTTTGGATATGTTGAAATTGCTTAAAAGTTTTATTGAATTTAATTAGTTTATTACAAAATTTAAAATAAATTTTATAAATTTACCACAATTAGGTTTCATTTTCTTTTTATTCGAATTTGTATGATTTTTGTGGCTATTATTTAGACCATTATTAAAAGCATCTTTCATTATATTATCAACTGTTTTTTTAGCACCATAATAATGTCCACATTTAACTCTATCTTCATCAGTTCCATCTGTACAATCTACATTATTATCGCAAAATTGTCGTTGTAGTAAACATTTTTCATAATTGTCACATGCAAATGTTCCACTTGGACATGGACCTGAAATATAAGGTAGGTAATTTGAATGATTCAAAGTATAATGTGTAATTTTTATTAGAGATCACATAGTTAAATTTAAAATATTTTATACAATTGAATATTTTAAATAGGAAAATATTAAAAATTTTATGAAATAACATTTAAAATTTTAATTTAAAGTAAATTTTAAATGTTTTAATTAACCTAGTGAAAAAGATTTATGGCCGAATTATCAGTGGAAGCTTAAGCCTGTGCCAGAGCTCAAACATCGGTTTAACTTATTTCTGATTTAAAGATAAGCCTTTCTTACAGTGAGGTTTAACTTAAGCCGTAGATGGGTAGAGCTTATATTTTACTTTTGACAATTTTTTTATTAGTTATACATACAACTTTTAGTGGAACCGAAGGCCGAAGGGTTCCGCTATAAACAGATTGAACAACACTTTTCTATAGATATAATATTCCATATTCTATATTATATAGATGTGCAACTAATTTATTGATCATTGATTTTTAATTTGACTTGATTTATGATTTCGGAGAAGTAACCGCGAAAAGTTAATCTTAACTCTTATATTTTAAATAATAAAGTTCTTGAAGGATTCTAATTTTATGAATTCTACTTGCATTTCTATAATAATAATTTATTATTTTTTTAACTCGAAAAATTAATATAAATTATCAACATAAAAATATAAATTAATAAATTTCTACTATTCCATATTATAATTTCTTATTTAGATGAATTTACGACTTACATTTGCCCAAGTACTTTAACAAATTACAAATAATTATCATAAAAATTTATATTAATGATTTGAAAATGAACCATAAATTCTTATTAAAATTTTCTGGCTTTCTTTTATTCAGAAATTTTCCAAGATTTCCATAAATATTTCAAAATGAAGTGAAAATATACTAAAAATAATAATAATATTAATAAAATTTCATGATTTCAAGTTTCTCTATAAAATTTATATTGATTTTATGTGTCCTTGTTAGTGTGAGCAATTTTCACTTTCATGATTATTGAAATATTGCTCAAATTTGTTAAATTTCACTAACATTGAATGAATTATTTTTTTATTTTATATATTTACGAGGCAAATAATCGGAAGAGGATAATTTTGAATAAATATTTAGGATTTTCTTAAGTGATTATTTATTTAAAAGAGTATTTTCCGCTTCAGTTAATATTGGAAAAAGTTAAAGAAAAGTTAATGCCACAAAAAGACTTGAAGGAAAATAATTAATTAACAGAAATTAGTTAAAATAATATTTAATTTTATTAAAAATTTTAAGTGAAGATGAAAATGTTATTTTTCAAAATATATTTGTGAAAAAGTGTTTACTCAGAAATATTTTCTGGAAATTATAATTTGCTTTAATGACTTTAATATTTTGTTAAATTGTAATATTTTTACTTATAATTATATTTATTATTTTAAAGATCACTCTTTATTATTAACACCATTAAAACTCATTCTACATCTAAATAAAATCCATTTTAACTAACATACAAAATTATACTTTGAATCTTCTATAGTTCAGATAAATAGAACGAACCGTCCGAAAAAAAGTAATATTGATTTCATTATTTTTTATTCTTCAATTATAATAAATCATATTTTCCTGAAAAATTAAATCCTTGTGGATTTGCTCTTAATGTCCCCAGTGAGTCTATAAATATATTTGTGTTTGTTGTCAAAGAATATTTATGTGTTCATTATATCCGGAGTTGATTTTCCAGCTAATCAAATTTTCTTGCATTGAATTTGAAATTGGAACAAATTTTTATAACAATATCATAAAATATGATGTCAGAATGAATGTCCTGGATGAAATCTATAGTCAGTAATCAATAAAATACATAAATTTTATTTTATAAAATGCAATACTATAGAATCAAATATCTTCAATATGAAACCACCATAGTTTTCATAGTTTAACATTTGAATCTGGTCAAAAAAAATTCATATGTAAGAGCATTACATTTTGGTATTAGGAATTAATTGGATAAGTTAAAGATATTTGAACAATATCACTTTAATGTTAATAATTTTAAGTATTTGAAATATAGATTTGAATTTTTACAACATTAAAACTTATAAAACATATTTATAAAAGTATATAACCAAGAAAGTTATAATGCAAAATAGTAAAAATTAATTAGATTATTCAAATTTACCAGTGAATTAATAAACTCTTAATGAAGCAATAGTTTAACGTTGTTGAAGACATTGCCAAGTATATTGTGAAAAATATTAATTTTTTTTTATTAAAGTAGTAAAATTCCCATGATTGTGACTTTAATAACTAATAAAAAGACTTCACAGATTTTTTGACTTTTATGTACAATTGGTGGTATTAAATTCTATGAAAATCTATATATAAAAAGAATGGTTGGGTATGGAATATATGGAATTTATGTCGTAAAACATATGTTCAGCCAGACAGAAAGGTTAAAGTTGTTACATATATTTGTAAAATTTTCTTGAATTTCTGAACAAGATTTTATAAATATACTTTTGAATTTAACACAGTTAAAATATTTGAAGCATAAAGTTAAAGTAATCATATTTTAGATATGTTATCGTCATAGTTAATATTCGTTTAAGTTGTCAGATTTTAATCCAATATCCATTTAATTTAGATCCTTTAAAAAACCAAATTTAACATTTAATTTAAAAAAATATTATTTGTATTGTGTAGACTTTTCAATCTTTATCAAGTTATTTGAGAAAAATGAAAACGATTTTTTTAGAAATGTATTATTTTTCATAATACTGTATACTGTAAGTCGCTTTAAAATGCAATTCTATATTAAAAGGTTTCAAGTAAAATCGTTACGCTAAATATATCATGATATTTATAGTTAATTCGGAATTTATGTTATTATGTTGAGATTATATACAAAATATTATCATGACTGTTAGCAACATATATTGCACAGAAGAAGTGTTAACATTGAAAGATATCAAAGTTCAACATAAAAATACATAAATAATGAAACTATAGAATTAATAAAGTTGTTACCAAGCTGAACAATTTTATAATTTGTTGTAAAATCTTTAAAAATAGTTTAAAAAATGAGCACAAATATTCATTATTTTGAACAAAACCATTGAGATTTCTGAATGAAATTGCACGTTTAATGTTTAATGATTTCATTTATTTTGGGATAGGAAATTGCATGAGAAATGAAGCCATCGCAGATTTTAAAAAAGATGTCGTATATGAAATATAATAATAATAATAAAATTATGCAATTGGTAATAATACCTGAAACTTTTTAGTACTTTTTTAGATATTTTAATCGGAAACTTTATTCATTCATGAATATAAATAAAACTTGTATTTTCTTAGAATTGCATTTACTTTGCTACATATCTCTGTACTCTTCATAGTCGTCCTTAATCCTTACGTAGATTACTTTCAAAAATTAATTGTCAATTTATTTAACTGAATACATTTTGATGAAAATTACTCAATTGGAAAATATGTTTGTAATGCTTCAAAAACCAAAACAAACGAACGTTAAATAAAGCAATTCATGTGCAAGGACTTCAGAATTAATCCTAAATATATATTTTTGTTAGCCATTTTTTAAAATTCATTAAAGGAGTTCTTTATTAGGTTAACTCCAAAGGAGTTCCATTAAATTTTGATAGCATTCGACAACAAGATCGCAATTAATTTTGTCCTTTTTTTGGGACATGGGTTTGGGTATATATTTTCATTCTGACAAACCAACTTTTACAAGTTTTTAGGGAAGAACTTCTAATAATAAAAAAAAGGATTTATAAGACTATTGGGAATTTTTATTATTTCTATTTTGCTGTGAATTTGTATATTAATGAATGAGATTGCATATAGAAATCTTTTTAATTGTTTTATATATTTCGAAAATTTGCTATGCCATAGTACAAAATGTTATAGGCTAGTATAATATCGTCATCATTAAAAAAAGGAAATATTTGTCGTTTATATAATATACAAAAAAGAAAATGTCCTTGATTGCTAATGGGGTAAAAATAAAATCTTGATTTATATTATTTGACTCCTTTAATGATTGTAGTACAACAAATAAATTTTAGCCTTAAAGAATTAGGAAATAAATGTTGTGTAAAGTTGCTAAAAAAAATATAATTTGGAAAATTTTATTAAATTTAAATTGGTTGGAAAAAATAATATTAAAATTTTTTTTTACTAATCACTAATTTTAAGAATCAAATTTAAATAAAATTATGCTTTAATTTTATATATAATTATCAGTAATTTTCATTGTTGATTCCTTTAAATTTTATTTAATAAAAAAATCAACTGAAAATACAGTGTCCTTTACAATGTGAAAATAATTAATTATTTTGTTATTTTTCATATGAGTACTATTTTTTGATAATAATCATTACATTTATACTTAACATTAGTAACATTTAAAATTAGTAACTATTTAAAATTAGTAACATTTATTGAAAAATTCTATATTTGAATTTTAGTTCTTATAAATTGTCTGAAAATAACTAATTCTTAATATGTTTTACAATAGGTTCAACTGTGAAATGCAGATATAAATTAACCACATCACAGACCCAGACATTTACTTATTTACTATATACATATTAATTAATCGGGTATTTAAATTTACTTCTTGTGACAAACAATTTGAATAATATTTCTTAGGATGTTCCTTTATATTCATTTGAAATATTACGAGTAGTTAGAATAATTAAGAGTGTTGTATTGGACATGATGTTCAAAATAATGGATTTGATTAAAACATTTTTTCTTGGCGTTTTCCAGTTCGGGGAATCCAAAACAAAAACAATTTTAACTTATTTCATAAGTTCAATGCTCTACATCTACAACATACTGTAATTGTCACCCCATTCATACACAAACTGATTTTATCTTCTAGTTAGTTTTAATGGGTTCAAATGAAACTAATATAGGAATATGATTAATTTAGTTGCCGAATAATGTTTGATTTATATTCTAGCTAAAGCATGTAATTATTATGCGATTTGTATGAAATTTGGTACACAGGTTGGGTTCGTGATTTATGAATATATCAACCAAGGTAGAGGTTAGTAGCTTTTTTAGGTAGTCCATGGTAAAATTTCCGACTAATATTTTATATGTTTTAAAGCATTATAAAATTTCCGATTTTAATGAAATTTTGGTACACATATTAGTTATGTAATCTAGTTTGTGCCACTAATGAATTAAAATTTAGGGTCAGCAATTTTAGTGGTTCCATAAAACCAAATTATTTAAAATAAATTATAAGATGTAATAAATGATATGGAAGAACTATTTGTTACAAAGCTACTGGTAATTACAAAACACTCTTCGATATGAATCAGTGTCGAATTTAACTACGTGTTTTATGCTCCCCTAATTCTTTTTTTCTAACATAATGAATGAAACTTGAATGATTATTTTTAAATATTTTTTTATTTATTTTTTAAGCATTTCATTAAGACTTTAGTTATTTTAAAATTAAAACAAAACCGATATTTTTTTAAATATTTTGGATTATATATTGTAAGTAATTTCTCACTAAACTGTTAAAATTTCAGATTAATCTGTTAAAATACAAGATCACATAAATCAAAATATATAAATTTTTTTTAAATTAAATTTTCCTTTTTTTTTTGGGTAATTGATTGATGATTGCTGTTGAACCTTACTGATTTGTAAATTATATATATATTTAGATTTTTATAAAATTGTTTATTTTTTAAGATACGATTCATAAATTTATCATCAATAATTATATTAAAATATAAGAAAATATTTATATAAAAAATATAAATTTTAATGATATAAAAAAATTGTAAAGAAATTGGTGAACTTTATTACTATACTGTAATAAATGTAGCATAATTTTAGGCGATTATGTAAAAAAAAATTATTCATGAGGATTTGGACTTGTACAAAAATAAATTATTATCGTAAATACTTGGAGACAAGAAGAAAAAATTGTTAATTTTTTAATTATTTATTTTGTTTCTTAAAAATTATATTTTGATTGTCCGTCTTGTCATTGAAATTTAATACGAAAATTAAAGTGATTGAGATTAAATTTACAAATTTTCGGATTTAGCATAATAATTAATTAGTTAGATTTGCACTAATTAGTGATAAAAACAATACTAACAAAACAAATTTCTTAATAATTTTATGTATATGTTGTCAGTCTTATAATCAATTGAAGAAAACTGCAAATTGATGTAGATATATCCAATATGAATTATCAGGACGACCAATTAAAACACTTACTATAAAGAGATGACAAAGGCAATTTGACAGACTGATTTAATTTTGAAAATTCCATCTAAAGAACAGACATAGAAGACACTAAAAGAACGTAATTTAAATTTCCTTGATTTAGATTAAATTTAAAAATTTATCATTTAATCATTTACAAAATAATGAATTTAAATATAGTGTTTCCGTTTTCTACTCATTTTATAACTCTAATTTTATAAAGGATTTGTAATTGTACTACAAAAATATAATTTATTTAATTATAAAGTATAAATTAAAATAAATGCAGTAATTTAATTTAAATTATTTACTCGTGTAAGTAATTTAATTTATAAATTAATTGTTATTTTTCCTATTCAATTTTAAATTATCATAAGATATATTTTAAATAAAACATATTTACCTAAACTGAAATATAATGTAATCATTGATACAAATAGTACACTTGCTGATATTCCACTACCAATAAAAATACTTCTTTTATAACTATTCATTTTGAATTTTTTATGTCCTTTTTTCTATATCATTATTGAAAAATAAATTTTTCTTATCATTACTGTATAATCCAATTTTCCACAAAATGATAAATTAATTACACTATATATAAAAACTTATTGTATTGGAAATACATTAAACTTGTAATCTAACAAAGATTCTTTTCTAATTGTATAATAGAATTGTCCATAATTACAGTCCATTAACGAAATGAAACAAGACGAAAAATAATTAAATTTCAGATAATATTTCTCTATCAATAAAATTTGAAATTGTATCCCTTAATAATTCACAAAAATTTATACAAATTAAAAGTAATTTAAAAAGACAAACATAAATTTTCACTTTCAACTAAAATATTTAATGTATTTAAGTTATTAAAAAACAAAGTCCTTATTTTTCATTCTGAACATAGTAAAATGCAAAGAAACATTAAAAACTGAAAATCTCATTTACACTATCACAACACTGATATAAACAACGTAAATATTTCATATATGTTTTATTTTATTTTTTTGAAATTTTGGTCCTTTATCGTAAAATATCCTTACAGATTCACGTTCAGCATCCAACTAAAATAAATATTTCATTAACAAAGTATCTTATAGGAAATCAACAGTGTATCTAGAATATCGTCATTATCGTTATTGTCGGTACCATGACCCATCCTTAACCATAATTTTGTTGAGGGTGTTGGTGTATGGCAAAATGTATATTATACCTCGTGACTCGTGAATATTATAGTAAATTTTTAGTAAAAGCAAAGCGTGAAGATTATTGATAAAAAAAGAAAAAAGAAAATTTGGTTTTGCAGAATTCTGCGCGGACAGAAACATGAATTAAAATGTGTTCTTTAGAGTGAATTTATGTTTGTCTGTATACAGAAAACAGACTTTTACTGAGAAAAATGTTAAACATTTTTAGTTAACTTATCAATGTTAAATGTAATTTTGTACACAATTTTTTATGATTTGAAGAGGGATCAAATAGATGCAATATTTAGGATATTAGGATATAATAGTAAGAGGAAAAATTTATTTTATAAGTAAACTAAAAACATAAGACTTCAATTCAGATTATAGAAAAAATAAATAAATAAAATTAATTATAATTAAAAGTTTATCTATCAAGGAATGTTAGAATTCACTTATCAATAATTGTTTAAGTGAATTTTGTGGTATAAATATAACATTAAACATTACAAAATTTTCAGAAAATACCAAAACCAAAACCTCAAAAATACTGGGTTTAATATTCTAATCGTAGTCAAATTTTAGAGATTCGCTTCTCGAAAAGCTATATATGGAATAGTAAGATGTAGACATACAGGCAGACAGTATTTCCGATAGTAATTTCCTATATTCGAAACTTATATCTGTGAAATTTATCTGAAATGTATAATTTTCATGTACTTTTATTTGTAAGTTACTTAAAACGTGCCAAAATGCTTTAACTTATTGGTAGTAAAAGTTAATTTTTATCATTCCATTCATAATTATACTACGTTGTCAAATTAATTCATAAATTTTCAAATATTTACATCTTTCGTTGAAGCTTTCTATTATCAAAACCGTACATTTGTGATATAAAACCGCATTTACCGAGTGAAAATGAAAATTTTCAATTATATATTAATTTTCCACATAAAAGAAATAATTAAAAATATAGTAGAGAAATAAATTTTAATGTCACGTAATTATGATTTTTTATTTTTTAATAAAAGTCAACAAAACTTGACCAAATTGTATTTAATTTGACTGAATTATTAGAAATAATAGTAAATTTTTCTATAAAAATCCTTTTTAAAGTCCTTTTTTGTTATTCCAAAATTATTATGCATTGTTAATATAGTTTTTCTTTCTTTTTTATTATGAAATAATAAAAATTGAAATGAATATTTGGAAAATTTTATTAAAATCATCATCAGGATCGTCAGAGAATAAAAGGATATTTACATTTTTTTTTATTTTTATGATAATAGAAATGGACTGGTAATTATTTTATAAAGTTGAAACTTATTAAATAAATATATTAAAATGACAAGGATGAGGTTGTCCTTATAAGCTAAATAAAATATTGATGGAAGTATGAACAGACAAGTATAAATTGTAGATTTCTTCAATTATTATTTTTGTTACACAATATTTTGGTAATCACAGTTTTGTGAGAATTTTCATTAGTAAAATGCCATCGTCGGAATATTTATTAAAATTTTCTAATAAATTTTCATCAAGATTAATTGAAAAAACAGGGTTCTTTAAAAATAATTTACTTGCAAAGAAACTTGAATGACGAAATTAATAAGAAATAATTCTGTAATAATGAATAATTTAATAATAAATTTTCGATATACATTAACCCAGTTATAATTTTTAATATTATACTTACAAAATATTAAGAAGACTTCAAAATAGCTTTTAATTTAACGATTTTTTTTTTGTTACAAAAATAGGGGCTAATTACAATTTTTGTTGATTATATTATACCAAGAAGCCATAATATTTTGTTTAACGATTATATAAAATAATAAAGAAAAATCATTTTAAGTTTATGAGATTTTATTCATGTCGTTATTCGATTAATAATGCCAATCAGTTGGACAATTACAATTTATTAATCAAAAATGTCAAATTAATTATATTTCTCTAACCAAGAAATTTACAAGAAATCTTTTAATAATTCAAGAAAATTAATTTATTTTAATGTTGCTTGTAAATTAGTGCTAGGAATTAGAAGAGATGTCCAAAAATTAGTATTTAGAATTCCAGAAACTGAAATTTATGTCT
The DNA here is from genome assembly GCA_963920725.1 of Rhamphomyia laevipes. Taxonomy (NCBI): domain Eukaryota; kingdom Metazoa; phylum Arthropoda; class Insecta; order Diptera; family Empididae; genus Rhamphomyia; species Rhamphomyia laevipes. Next base: position 55,621,025 of record OY987257.1, read on the forward strand.
TTGTATATATGATACCATTGACATTTATCTAAGCGCTGTTAAATATAGATCCATTGGTCCCCATATCTTTGCCTCCAGCTTTAACATAACTTTAATTATATAATTTAGTTTTATTTTTAACTTTCCTTAGCTTTATAAATATTAAATATTCTGTTGAAAATAACTTATTCCGATAGTTCATTATATCTAAAAAATAAAGAGTAATTGTTAAAGTTAAAATATATAAACTTAATTACACTATTTTTTACGAGTCCTTGTTGATTATATTTTGCAATTTTTTTTTTTAGATTTTCATAAAGATAATTCCTAGAATATAAAAAAAAAACTTTCCCTATAAATTATGTATTTCAAAAACTCTAAGAAATGACAGAATATCATTAAAATTTATCAGTAATAAAATTTATCAAATAAAAACTAAAAATGTCTTGCAATGCCCGATTTTACAATATAAATTGTAGAAATGTTTTTGCAGATTTTATGAGTTTCAATAAAAATTTAGATTTCTAGACATAGATTCGTACAGAGTTCTTATTCTGGTGATTGAAGGAAATTGGTCAACCATTAATTTCTAAAATTTCTAAATTATGAATATTTATTATTATATTGTTAAATGAATAAATAATTCAATTAGGATAAGAAAAATATTTTTCTATTAAACAGAAACTAAATTAGTTTAAATTAGATTTGTGGTGATTTTGAATCAAGTTTGTTTTTGCTGTATGAAATAATGAAGTTGACGGAAATATGATTTATGTTAAATAATAAATTAGATTTTGTAGATCAATTTCAGATTATGTGGACCTTTGATATATTTAATAGACGAATATTCCGGATGAAATTTAATTCTAAAGTTGCCCATACATACATTATATAACATGTTTATCAACTTAGTTGATAACTCGGTCAAGTTGTATCATTTGTGGGCAAGTTAACATTACGTTGATAACAATTTTCATGGTTAAAAAATCGTCTGAAAGAATATTAAAATATTATGATTTATGTGTTGATGTTTTTAAGTCCAAGTTGTATAGTGTATGCAGAAGTTGTTCAACCAAAATTTCGTTTCTTGACATTTTATGTCAAAAAAGATTTTTTTTAATTATGTTATGAATATTTTTTATTGATAAAAATAATATTAATTATATTTATTTTTCATACAATTTTTATTATAGATTTTTTTTGATATAAAAAAATATGACAAAAAGATGACAACTAGGTTGTATAATGTATGGGCAGCATAAAAGATTTATTTTAATTGGCAGGCTAAACAATTTTTCTAAATCACCTTGAGGATAGCTACTTCAGTCTTATATTATTTATGTACTTAAGAGTACATCGTCACTTAAACATTATTTGTTATATGAATTGGGTCATGTCCATTAAAATCCTATGCTTATCATTATCACTCAATATTTTATATAAGATACTTATGTCTATAAATCAAATGTTTCATTAAATTTGTAAATTAATTTCGATATGATGAAACCAGAAGCAAATTAATGTTATTATCCTAAATATCAATAATTTCCAAAAAAAAAAAATTCATTCATATTAAGATAATCTGCGGTTGAATGACCTATTTTGAGTTAATAAAAGTGGTTACTGAATAATAAAATATTTTTCTTTTACTTAGAATTAACAAATATATTTTAGAAAATTTTGTGAGATCCTTAAAATATCACGCGACATTCAATTATATCTTATTTAAACATAAAAAATAATAATGATTTTTTTTTACATGCTTTCAAAAAGTTCTTAAGACAGAAGGAAAATTGTGAAATATATTTTAATACTTTTCCCCAACTCCTGAATCTATAAAGCAAAATGTATAATAATATCAGAACGATATTTAATAAATAGATAAACCATTTTGTTAGCCAATTTTCTTATATTATTTTTATTTTTTCTGAGAGGGTCTTTTCATTTCCATTATCATGGAGTGACACTAAAACGCCACCAGAATTTTGTTGTATATTATTGGAAATGAGGCGTAACATAAAAATATCAGATCGCAAAAAAATGTTATTATTAATCGGAGGATAAATGTATACAAACAAACTTAAGGAAAATGTATTACAAAATAAAAATGAGCAATAAATTTTTGATTTTAAATGTTGAAAACAGAATAATTTCCATTAAAATGTCTTCATATTAATTAAATACAGTTGTAGAATAGTTAAGTACTAAACATATAAATATTTTGATAACCCTCTTAATCCTTAAAGTAAGATGACAGTGTAATATTAAAAGTGATTTTTAATTATGTCTACAAAACTTTCTTTTAATGACTTAGACTATTAGCTTTTTAATTGTTAGAGAACATTTTTTATAATACTGATATGATATACTGCTTAACGTGTTTTGGAAAGACACTGATCTTATGTCCAAACTACAAGTAACAAGTTCGTAACTGAAATATTTGAGATGTTATTGAAACTATTAATTTTGAAAATCACGAATTTCTCATAATTGTTATATTAAAAGAATTATTAGAATTGATGATAAGGATAAATTAAAAAAATTGAAAGTAGGGTCGAGTGCGTAAAATAAGATCGGATGCCAAGAAATCTGAGTGTCTAACACTGATATGTTCTATAGATACGAAAATACTGGGTATACAAAAAAAATCTAAAAAAAAATTACCCAAATATACTATTCACATTGTTAAATATTTAGAGACTTCTTTCAAAATTAATTATTTCACTGGAGTGTAAACCTCAAGGATCATGAAGTCTTGGTCGACCAAAGAACACCTGGAGAAGCACAATACTGCGAGAACTAGAAAACTGTAGCCTTACATGGGAAGGTGCAGACATAGCAGAGTATAACAGAGTAAGACGGAGATGCATAAAGAAATTTGTCAAATTCTTAAGTAGCACAATTATTATACGAATGCTTATCTAGTATCTATACATATTTGCGTACTAATAACGTAATGTTAATTAACATTTATATTTTGAATAATATTCACAATTTATTGATGTCTCTAACAATAGCATACAATTTACATTTATTAAAGAAGATTTCTTAGCAACATCATAGAATAATTTCATATTAGGCGTCATGATTTTGTCAGACTTTTAATATTTATTAACCTTGAATAAAAAATTAATTTTTGACAATCTTTTAAAAAAAATTTGTTTGATACCATACAAAATTTTCATTTATAATTTTAATTTCTATTAACGTCCTTCAGGATTTGTCTACGCTCGTATTATGTATCAATATTTCTTTAGAAATAAATTTATTTGTTAAATATATTTAATATAAAAATTAAAAGTGATAATATATAAATATTTTATATTTATTGAAAGAAAAAAATGTCTTTTATTATACGATTTCATAATTTTGGAAACATATTAAAGATGAATTTAAATTCTCTTTTTGGTAATATTTGTAAAATTTTATTATTATTTCTATGTTAATTTTTTATTAAAATAAACAGACTTCAAACAATGCGTTAAATTACACATTTTTAAGACGTATTACACAAATAAAAGATTATGAAATGGAGCTGAGATCGACACGTTACTAGACTGGAAGACAATAGCTAGACAAACTAGATAATTCGTGGACAAATGAACGACTTATTGGATCCCAATACAGAGGCAAAGAAATGTATGTGGAGAGACAACCCTATTTTAATCGTAAGATGAATAAATATTGCATTAGATTTAAATCATTGGATGTCGTTCAGAAAAACTCATTAAATTGTATACACAAATTATTTTCTATATAAATATTTAATCGCGCGCGTAGTGCAATCCAAAAAAGCGTTTGCAGATATAAAATTAGTGTACAAAACAAAGTTAAATACCACATATTTTAATAAAGTTATTAAAATGATGAGACTTTTTAACATTTTACAAATTAGAAAACTTTTGGTGCACAAGAAATAATAAAAATTTCAATTTGTAATATAATTTAAATTTTTTTATTATTATTATTGTGACATGTTATGACCTAATTTTATCGCAATAAATTCGAAAATTTTGCTACCTAACTTAAATTATAAATATATTTCATGAAGAGGAAAAAAATATTATTACAAATTTGATACCTCAAGAGATTTTCCTGGATTGTTTTTAATTTAATTATGTCTTACAATGTGCCTAATAAAAACTAACGCGTGGGCAAGAATCTATTAATATTTCCATTACCAGCTGAATAAAAATAATTATGAGAAAATGTAATACACAAGAAAGGAATAAATGATTCAAGGTTAATGATTTTGTACGTTTTACCAGCAATATTAGGTTAATTTTATTAAAAGACGAATTTGTCATACTATTTTTATAAGTAGATTATATTAGATTCTACGGAATTATTCAATATAAAATTTTGTATTTGTGTCATTATGTTTCTTTATGAAATATCCCTAAATCAAATTCTGGTTATCTTTAAATTAATATCGTTTCTTATTTACTTAGTAAGGATAATAATTGTCTTAAACTTTTACTAATATTTATCTAAAATTTACTTGAAGAAATACATAAATGTTAGTGGTTTTCTCTAGTGTATAATTATCTTGTTAATTTTGTTGAAAAGTGAAAGTGGTAAAACTTTTCCTTTTTAATTTTGTATTTTAATATAAAATTTGAGTATTTGTTGATATTATGACAATTAATAACATATGAGATTGACTCATAAAATTATGTGTTGAAATAATGTAAATTCAAGGATCAAGGATAATTATCTGATACAAATTGTAGTAGTGTCAGTTTATATTGAGTCGTAGGAGTGAAGAATTGAAAAAAATATATTGGGACAAAAGTTTTCTTTATCTAAAGAGTTTTGTATAAATTGATTGTAAGGATTATAGAAATAAACATTCATAAAAAGTTTCTTGATTACATTAAATTATATAAAATTATTTAAATATTTTACGTCTTAACATAATTTGCGGATAGGCAAATTATATTAAATTTTATATATTCATATTCAATCAATAAAAAAGACGAAATTGATAAAGTTTAAAAAAATATAATAAAAATAAAATAAGATTCTTAACTAAATAAAGAAACCAATTTTTCGATATCCAATTTAAGCTAAATAACAATTTTTTTCCTTTTCATAAATTTGATTTCTCGGTTTGTTGATTTAAAAATTGATAAAGCTATTTGCATATGATTTTAAATCCTTTTTCCACTTTGACCTCTAACAAATCCACAAAGTTTTGAGATACTCTGAATAAGTTTATTTTGATCATTTCCGATTTTTTATTGCGGAAATGAATTTTATTTTCTTAAGAAAATTATAAATTTTAAAGCAAACATTTTTGGGAAATATAAAAGAAACGATGTTAATCTAAAGCGATTATTTGATGACTTCAAAATCAATTTTAATTTAAAATCATTTGCTAGGACTAATAACTATTTAAGTAAATTATTAAAACTATTTTTTATATAATAAAATTCTATCGTACACAATTTTTCTTAATATCCTTTTTCCATCTATAGTATTTATTTATCGAAAATCTTTTTAGATTTTAATATTGTTATTTTAAACATTTTTTTTTTGCCAAGCAGTAAAATTATATTTTTACGATAAAATCGTTTTTAATCAATCAAACAATTATTTATGCGAATAGTTATCAATAAATTTTTTATTGAATTTATAGAAAAAAGATTTTTTTTGCATTATTATTATTTTATTATGTTCAGATTTTATAAAGAGTTTTTCTATCCTTATTGAAACTTTCTATAGTTTACGAAATAACATATTGATTATCAATCGTGCTCGTAAAAGTAAATATTGGGAAAAGCGAAATTTCCACTTAATACATGAGACATAAAATTCCTGAAAAATGAATATTTATTTTAACCATCAGAATTTTCATAAATTAATGAATTGTAAGTGAACATTTTTACTGTCACCAAAGAGTCTGGAATTTTTATGGTTTGCAAAAAACTTTCAATTTCTAAAATTTTTATTTACTAAAATTGGAAACATTTTCCTGTTGATAAATAAATTTTTGTTAAATTACTATATAAAAGAAATTGTGGCGGTTTTGGACCTAATTTAATTTTGTCATGAAAGTAATATAAAAAATATTTCATAAATCTTGGCAAGACAAACACTTTGCATAATTAATTTTATGAGAAAATTGGTTGTTATTTTAAATTAATATTTTGATGATATTTATCTGCCCATAGGTCAAATTAGTATTTATAATTAATAAGTACTTCCAAGTCCCAACAAAATGTTTCATAAAATTCTACTGGAACCTTCAACAATTACTGTGCCTTTCTGATATATTTTCCTAGTGAAACTTATGTTGTCGAGATATAAAAACCACTATAGACAAAAAATTTATTAATCTTGATATTGATCAGACTGTAAATATTTACTCTTATCAATAATTTTTGAAGCAATAAAAAATTGTCTTTCCTAACAGAAACTATTCGATTTTATGGATACATTCGATGTAGATTCCGCAAAAACTTATGTTGATATTGAAAGAAACCCGCATCATCTAAACCTAAACATTACCATAAATTGCAAGAATCAAATCTCATTTGTATTTTTAAACTTTTGAAGAAACCATCCTAGTAGTTTTCGATAGCATTTCTTTCATAATGTTTTCTGACACCAATTGGTATAATAATGGATAATTCATGAGACGTTAACAAAATTGTTTTGTTGCTGGCAAATATCAATTCAAATTAATTTTTCTTAATAAATACAAGACCTTATAAATTTCTTTTAATAAAACTAAAAGTCCTTGTATAAAAAATATTCTTAATTTTATGGTTTTATTTAGGTTTAGCTACAGGCTACAGGAGATAATTGACAATTGGCAAATAAAAATTTAAGTTTAGAGGCAACGATTTCATTTAGCGTAAGGAAATATTTTTTATAATTTAGCTGCATAAAGCTTAACCAATATTTAAAGGAAAAATTTAAAATAATAATAATTATTATTATTATAGAATAATAATTTTCAGTTTCTGTAAATGATATTAAATTTATTTTTAGTTTTTAAAGAAAAATTCAACAAAAATAATTTTCTTTTAATATTTTAATTATGAAATATATGAAAACCAACATAATTATGTTTTGTTAAATAATTTAAAAACAATTTTTTTTCATATTTTTATAAATAATATTTTAATGTCATTGACAAACATGCCAAAAACTCCATTGTGGAATTATGATTTGTGGAACTAAGTCCCAGCATATTTTCACAAAAAACGTAAAATAAATTGAGTCCAATGGAAAATTTGTCATAGTATTTACCTAGAAAATAATTAGATTTTTAAAAATTTAGATTATAATAAATATATATTTAAGTACGAGTCACAAAATTTAATTAAGTCAAAATATAATTGATTATGAAATAGTCATGCTATTTAATATTATTAAAGTCCACATTTATATCCTTAATTTAATATTTGATTAACCACAAAATCTTTTTTATGGATAAGTTAATTTCTATGCTTTACAAATCTAAAATCAATGATATTCAAAAGTCGTTAATTTTCTTATATCGAATCTTATTTCAATTGATTTATAACTTTTTACATAGCAATAAATTTTCAAACATAAATAAAACATAAATTTTCTGTGATAGTTTTATTGATAACAAAATTGAATTAATATTAATAGAAAAATTATATTAAATCATCCATTAAAAATAAATAAATTTATTATTTTCTTCCTGTTTGTGTTGTTTATTTCTAAAACTTTTTCGGAAATAATATATTTAAGTATAGCATAAAAAAATTTAGAAATTATATTCCAATAATTTTTAAAGAAACTCGAAATATTTATTATCATAAATATGAAACCATACGATTTCATTCAATCAAAGTACTCTATATAATAATTTTTAGTACCATTTAATACCAATTTCCTTACACTTTTCCTAACTAAAATGTCAAATTATCATAATTGTAAAATTTATTAATTGGTTAATTTTCATGATTTGTAAATTCTCCAATAAACTACTGAAAATTACAAATAATTTATAAATATTTGGAATTAATGCTTGACTAAAGTCGTGAAAATAAGTTCTTGTCAAAAATGCTAATTTTCATATCAAAATTCACTTTTCCATTTGAATGAACACCAAATTCCACAAACAATACACATAATAAAGTTCTGTATGAAATCGAATATTTCTTCCTATTTGTCATTGTCCTTCTCACAAAATAATATAGAATTATAAGTGGATATCCTTATAATATTGTGGGAAATGAATTAGAATCATATTCACGTCTATTGTTATCTTCCATTTGTGTTTTTCCATTTAAGTATAATATTTTTTTGTTAAATACTCAGACGAAATAATAATTTACCAACAAACATGAGGTCCTTGCTAAGTTTCCAACATAATATAAAATATTAATTATGTAATAAAAAGTTTGAGATTTTTATATTTGAGATAATAAAAATAGAATATTTTTAGTAAATTAATTAACATTAGTTTGGTTGGTTTAAGTAATAGGTCAGATCAACATGATAATCACTCCTATTACCGCAGTAGCTCCATTTTGCTTACAATTACGTGTTTCTAAAGTTTTAGATTTAGATTTTGTTGCATTCAGAAACCGAATATTTCTACATCGTAAGGATTGTTGAATGTGTTAACTACCAATAGAGTTAACATTCTGACACTGACTATCACTGAGCACTTTCAGGTAAAGTATGTTATAGTTTATTCCTTATTTTATTTTTCACAACTGCGGCATTAGCCGGCCAATTGGGCATTGTCCTTTGTACCCAGCTATTGATATTGATCACGTTATCGAATTGTTTTTTACGAAAAATTATTATTAGTTTTCTGATATTTCAATATTATCTTGGAAAACTAAATATACTTAAATACACAACTTGAATATGAATTTGTTTATGATAATAAATATTAGAAAACATATCAGAAAATCATTTTAAGGAATAGAATATTTTTAGAATTTTATTCAAGAAACATACCCAAGATATTAGTCTCAGCATTTTTTTTTCATCTGACCTAATCGAAAGCCACAAAATTTTATGGCCTCTTGAATAAATTTATTATTATTATAAAATCAAACATTAGAAATGTGTGACCCAAATAGTCATAATTCACAAATTGATCAAGATTTTATTTACTTTTTGTCCTGAATGTAAGTTTAAATACGATATTTTCATCAGGATGATTTATCGTTCACTGAACTGATACACTAACTAAATAAAATTTTCTGGGCAAAAATAAATACGATAATCATTCAAACTAGGATAATATTATTTGCTTTTCAGCAGCTATTAAGGCATGCCAAATAATTTTCTTTATTATTAAGTATCATCTTCTTCAATTAGATGAAAATTTGTACAAGTTTGTAAAAAAAAAAAATAATTATAAAATTTCTCATTATTAAGGATGTTTTCTCTCCCGTCATTATTAACAAATTTAATGATACGGATAATTCACATTTAAAAATTTTGATCATCATTTAATATTAAAACTTCATAATAATGTCGTAATATTTTTCAACGTTCGATATTAGTTTGCGATCTTAAGCTTTATAATTTCATTGTAAAAATTTAATGAAAATTACACTTTATAAACACAAAACACGAGCTGAAAATTTTGACATAATCCTGGTAAATTTATGTACCAAAGAATATCCTTTGTTTGATATATAAAATTGACAGGACATCCAATAACGTGTCATTTATCAATTATAACTGATTAAATTTGTTAAACAATAAAAAATATTTTATGTAATAATAAATTCAAATTTTGAAAATGCGACCAGGCATATAGAAATCTAATTTAAATAAAGTGTTACGATACAGGGTAGTTTATAAATGATACTTTATAAGTGTTTATGATATTTCGAAATTAAATTTGGATTTGTAAGTTTTTAAGTACAATTGTGACATAAAAAATTCAAATAAAGTAACTATAATATTAACTTTATATAGGAATATTTCACATTAACATTTAATTAAAGTAACAGTTTTATTATTATTACTAGTAAAAATTTATTTACACGTTATACTCTGAAATATTGTAATAGAACTGATAGTATTCTATATTTTTACTATTTCATGAAAAACACCCTGTTATACCATAAACGAATCATTTATCAAATCATTTCTAATAAAACCAATAAACATTTCTAAAATTTTGTATTAAGGCTGGTGCACAATGTCTGTGACATGTGTTAGTTGTTATTGTAATATTTTTTAACAGCACTTAAAGACAAATTTTCAATATGGACCACCGTTAAAGTCTCTTATTGTAATATTTTTTACTAGCAGCAAAAGGCAAACTCTGTAAAATGATGTGGATCACTTTAAGTCAAAGTCTCTTAATTTTGAAATTTCTGTATTTATTTATTGTTAACACTTCAAGCCATCTATTGTGTTTTGTAGTACTCAAAAAAATATATTCCTACTTAACTACATTCTCTAGTTTTTGTTGTAGACTTTCAATTTTGCTCAAAACCGGTGGAAGCTATATTGCCCTGGCAGTAGTCGCCTGAGTATAGTCAACATTTTTTTTAAATTACCGTCAAAAGCCAGTGTGCGTCTACCTAGAAATTGTGAACTATATAAAATTAATATTAAATATATTTATAATATTCTGACTAGTTAAATAAATATCACACCAAATAAATATGTAAATTTATAAAATTGTTCGAAAAGACTATGGATTTCTATAATAATTTTGACAGTTGTTCGTGTAAAAATTATTAAAGTGTAATTAAAAATTATGATTGGTTTATTTAGGAATTTTGTATATAAAAGAAACAATTTGTAATTGGTTGAAAAATCACGCATAGCATTATTTTTTTTATGTTTTTAAAGATTACTTTTTAAGGGATCACTAATAATTCAATAAAAAAATAATATTCATAAACTTATCATATTTTGAATATAAGTTTTTTTTTGCATTTGCATATTGAATTTAATTAATTAATTCAATTTTAAGTTAATGAAAACAGTAATGAATATTTAACAAAAATTGATACTTAAAATTAGCATTAATGCATTATTTTTGATGTTGTTTTGAGGTTTTTGGTTTTCATGGAATTTTATAGTCTACAAGTTTTTATGATACATTAATTTTTCGATGAATATTTCATAAAAATTAATTTAATAAATTAAAAGACTTTTCAAAGCTACAGGGTCGACTATCATTAATATAAGCTGTTTCTTTGTGTGGATGATATTTAATATTTTAAAATCGATTTTGAATTTCTATTAAGCTTGCTTGATTAGTTCACATTAACATTTTTCTAATTGTCTTTTCTATTTTTGTCCATATTTTCATTTATTTTCCTTCATCTACAAGATTGTATTTTTAAAATAAATTTACATTGCGGAACCATTTTTTCTAATTGAAAGAGTCAATATAAATATAACTACAATTGTATTGAAAAAACAAGTATAATTCGTACCATCAGAATAATTGATTAAAGCTTCAATAATATTAATTATAATTCCGCTGTGTACAATCAAACTTTTCATATTTGTACCATATTGTAGGTGATACAAAACGAAATCGGAAGTACTTCGATTTGGGAGCCATGTCCTTCTAAAGCCGTAACATGTCTCGCATTAAGACTTTTTGGGGTATTATGAGAAAATCCCACCAAATCGAAACGAGACTCTGAGATTCATTTACGTTTGAGAGTTTTCACAAATTAGTAGACAATATGCCACTAAGAATAGACGCTTGTATAACTCGGAAGGGAAGTGTATAACTACAGATACCTCAGTCTTGGATCGATTATATAATAGATTAATTTATATAGAGGGGAGGGGAACCACTAGGGGTTCATGGACTTAGGCGAAAATTAGATCCATATTGTACCCCTTGCACATTTCATGTTACGCATACCGAAACATAAAATTGGTTTAGGACCGAGTACTCCTCATTCGTTCGTCTCCGTATCCTCTACACTGGTTTACCTTAACAATTTACTTTATCTGATATTATTTTCATCTTTTTTCAGTATTGCTTCAAAAAAACTGTACTATCTTTAATATAAATTTGGCAATATTATATAATAATTTGTAAGAAATCAAAATACAAACACATTGTACTATCGTATATTTTATCACTACAAAAAAAAATAAACAAAATATTACATATCATCTTCCAAGTTTCTACACTCCGTATGTCATGAAAAAAAAGACAACTCCGTATGACATGAGAACTACTGACTGAATCCACAAAATAAACATTTTATGTAGAACAACAAAAACAAAAACGATTTATTTATTTCATCATAAATTTTTACTTCAAATGTGTAGTAAATCATTTTTAAAAGTACAAGTAGTAGAAACTTAATGTCCTTAGACAACAAAAAAAGACTGCAGAGTTTTTGTGTATTTTTAAGGATTTTTTTTCTTATATTTTCCTGATATTTCTTTAGGTTTTCGAAAGTATACAAAGATTATTACCAAAGAAATTTATAAGAAAATCTATCATTAAAATGAATATTAAAAATTATAGTACAATGAACCTTGAGAAGGTGGAAAACTTTATACATATAGTGAACAGCTGTGACTGAATTATTGTTAAATATTTGAATTAAACATTAAAGAATGTTGGAAAATATGATAAGAAAAATAAATATTTGGTAATGCTAAAATAAATGAAACATTGAAAAATTTAATTTAAATTAAAAATCAAAATCTATTTCATTGATTGATAATTAAATTATACTGCTCTGACGAACGCAATTAGTCTAAACGCATTCTTCATGTGGAATGACGTTGCATGTGTTCAAATTTTTTATGTTAGTGACAGAGGATGTGTTTCGGGTTTCCCCTCTCCCAACATCGTTTCGAATGCTTCCTAGTACAGTATGACTAGTGGCTATACCGGTTTATAATCGAGCCGTTTGTTTATTCATCCATAAGTATCATGTTTCTAGATTTTTGGACTTTACTTCCCCCCCAAAAGGTTTTATTCGCTCCCTAACAACTATTATGGATAGTTCAAATGGCGGTGTTCCTTTTCTGCTCACTTTATTAAATATTTCTTAGCGGATTGAGTTAAAAGAACTATACTTTTAAAGAAATATGTAATTAAATGTAGTGGGAAATAGCTAGAAATTAAATTTGATGGAACGAATTATATAAAATATTTTGTTTAATTTATTTAATTTTGTTGAAATTTATTTTCTCTCAATTAATTGCGTTTTTATCACATTTGATTAATGTCCTTTTACTGATAAATATTTTTTTAAATGATAAAGTGAGTTTGATCACAGATGGATCTAGTATAAATAAAAATATTTTATAACAAAATATTGTGTCTTGTTTACAAATATATTAGTTCAATATGAATTTGTGAATCTATAAATCAATGTCAAATTAGAATAAACTGAAAAAAGGACATTTTATTAAATTTTTGTGTTCCTTGATAATATTAAGTTATTTTTCGTTAAAAATGTTTAAGTAATTAATATTTATTTTCGATCAAGTATGAAATTAAGTAAAATAAATTATACTGAAAATAAATGAATATATATAAATTTATTAATATTCTAATTGATCAATAATTACATTGGCTAGAATAAAGATTGGTTAATCATATTTTGTCATTTGGGTAATTGAATACATCAATTACATAGATTTCAAAGTGTGATAACAGAAAAATCTTTAATCAGTTGAAATCAAAAAGTAAACGCAAGCGGATGCAATTAATTAAGACTAATTAAGTGAAATAAAATTATTTAAAAATAAATAAAAACTATTAATGTTGTAGACTGTATGTAAACCATAAGGAAATAAATAAAATCTTAATTGAATAATATTAAACATTAAAATAAGTTGATAAACTTAATTAAAACAGCATTACATTCTCAAACAACCTAAAAGAATCCACCAACTCCACAACAGACACTACGATAGAACTATATGATTATGGCAAAATACATATTTCAAAATACAAGTTGACCCTTACACAATTCAATCAATTGTGATGTGAATCATATGTCATACAATTATTTAAAGTAAATGGCATGGTATCCGTATTTCAAAAGCGCCCATTCTATCATTTTTTGAATTTTAATCGTATAGGTTTCAAATAAAGTTCTGAGATTTTTGCTAATGTCCTACTCTAAGAATTTTCTGTCACTTTAAATAACTAAACATAAATCCTGGGATCTGGGAAATATATCTAATGTTCTGAATGACATAATTTTCATAAACTTATTATTTATTGTATAAAATTTATTATGTAACATAAGATTTCAAAACTTCTTGTAGAATATTTCTTCAAAAGTTTAAAAATAGACTTCGTAAAAAGAAGATGTATCACCTAGGTTTAAGAGGTGATACATCTTCTAATATTCTCACTTATTTTGTTTCACAGTAAATTTTAACAATAGTTTTTAGTTTATTACATTTTCACAAATATCAGATTACAAAAATTTTCTATTAATGTGATACAATTTTATTATTACGGCCCATTTGAGAAGAAAATTTTACAGGAAAATTGCTAGTAAAGCTTAGTAAATTTGACAAAATAAAAAACGACTGTTCTATGTAGAGGTTAATAAAAAATAATTTATAAATTTTATCCTTTATTTATATTATCGCATAGAAGGATTATTCTGTAATTAACAGTTTCATTTAAAAAAATATATTGTACAGATCCTTTCACTTCGACATTCAGCATTGAACAATTTTTTTTAGCTAATTTCATTCATAAGTATTTTTTTTCTGTGTCTGGATTACCCATACTACAGTTCGTTTGAATGTAGAAGAGAATATGTCTAAGGATTCTGAGAAGAAATATATGAACAACCGTATTTCATGCTGTATATATGATAACGTAAAACTAAATAAAAAAAATGTAAAAACAAAATTATTTTACATACATTTTTTCAAAGATTTAAAATTTTCAGAGAAATTGAAATCGTAGAAACATATGTCAGTAAAATCCTTTTTACGAAATTGGATAAATCAGATTTAAATGTTTAGTATAATCTTATCCACAGGAAAATATAGTTTATTTTCGAATATTTTGTATGGTAATTTTCAATTGCGTAGACTGAAGGATATTAAAGAAGATTTTTTTATTCGAAATTGGTTTCCTTGTTGATAGTTGATCTGGTCTGCTATCATTTCATCTACTAATAAAATATTACGAATTTGCTGTAAGTTGTTGTATTTAATGTACAATTTGAATGACAGGCAAAATCTGTCAATAGTGTAAATATTTAGGTTCTTTTATGATGAATTGTTATTGAATTAAGAAAGTATCTAATGTACAGCAAACATAAAACTGTTTATAGTAGTAGATATTATAACATAAAAATAAATTTAACGAAAATTGCTTGGTTACATTTTTAAATATTATATGAAATTCAATTTTGAATTTAATAAGTTTACAAGAAACGTTTAGCTTTTAAATGAAATCGTTGAAAAAATATTATCACTTTAAAAAACCTACGCTAATTTTATGATATTTTTCTAAATTGAAAACAAAAAATTCTTCTTTTACTTATGATGTAATGCTTTTATCCCGAAGGATTTATTTTTTATAGTATATAAAATGAAATTATCTTAAAACTTTTTTTTTTTATGAAATTTGAATGCCATAATAAATTTATTATTCATTTTTTTTTTTTATAAAAATATGATTAATAACTGATGAAACTTATTAATTAATAAACTGTTTCTAAGAAATTATGAAAAAATAAATGGTTTAGCTTGACTGCAATTTGACAATTAAATTAATTTCTTGCTTCCTAGAAAATTTAAATATTTTCTTTAAAACCTACACAAAACAAAATCTTATATCTATTTAATCTACGTAATATTCTAATTTTAATTTAATCTTGAAGTTAACCAATTAATTGACGTTATGGTCCACTTTATGAGTAATTTCACTGTCAACAGATTGAAATACTGCGAATTCGTCAATATCACAGTGTGTATTACTAGAAATAAATTAAAATAATAAATCTTAATTGAAAAAATAATTATATATTATTATTTAATTCTTACTAATAATTGAATCATTCATTCTTGAGTCCATTCATACTTTGGTTCTTAGGTCATTAGTTACGCGAATGGTGTTGCAGCTAAAGTTAATTCTTATTTAAAGATTTTGTTAAACTAAAAGAATTATTAATAACATAAAAAACATAAATTAATAAATTTCTGCTATTGCATATTATAATTTCTAATTTAGATGAATTTACGACTTACATTTGCCCAAGTACTTTAACAAATTACAAATAATTATTATAAAAACTTATAAATGATTTGAAAATGAATCATAAATTCTTATTAAATTTTTCAGGCTTTCTTTCAGAAATTTTCAAAGGTTTCCATAAATATTTTAAAACGAAGTGAAAATAAATGTAAATTTCAGATTTTCAGTAAAATAAAATAAATTTATATACTAAAAATAATAATAATATTAATAAAATTTCATGATTTCAAGTTTTTCTATTAAATTTGTATTGATTTATATGTGTCCTTGTTAGTGTAAGCAATTTCACTTTCATGATTATTGAAATATTGCTCAAATTTGTTAAATTTCACTAATATTGAATGAATTATTTTTTTATTTCATATATTTACGAGGCAAATAATCGGAAGAGGATAATTTTGAATAAATATTTAGGATTTTCTTAAGTGATTATTTATTTAAAAGAATATTTTCCGCTTCAGTTAATATTGGAAAAAGTTAAAGAAAAGTTAATGCCACAAAAAGACTTGAAGGAAAAATAATTAATTAACAGAAATTAGTTAAAATAATATTTAATTTATTAAAAAATTTAAGTGAAGATGAAAATGTTATTTTTCAAAATATATTTGTGAAAAAGTGTTTACTCATAAATATTTTCTGGAAATTATAATTTGCTTTAATGACTTTAATATTTTGTTAAATTGTAATATTTTTACTTCTAATTATATTTATAATTTTAAAGATTGTTCTTTATTATTAACACCATTAAAACTCATTCTACATCTAAATAAAATCCATTTTAACTAACATACAAAATTATACTTTGAATCTTCTATAGTTCAGATAAATAGAACGAACCGTCCGAAAAAAAGTGATATTGATTTCATTATTTTTTATTCTTCAATAATAATAAATCATATTTTTCTGAAAAATTAAATCGTTGTGGACTTGCTCTTAATGTCCCCAGTGAGTCTATGAATGTGTTTCTGTTTGTTTTCATAGAATATTTATGTGTTCATTATATCCGGTGTTAATTTTCCACAGAATCCAATTTTCTTACATTGAATATGAAATCGGAACCAATTTTTATAACAATGTGATAAAATATAATGTTAAGAGTGAATGTCCTGACTAAATATTATAAACAGATATGATTTAAAAATAGGATATCTTTGTATTAGTAATTAATTGAAATAGTAGAATTGAAGAATTTCATTTTAATGTTAGTATTATAATCATTTCAAAATCGATTTCAAATTTTACGATATTTCACAAAGATAATTCACAAAAAAATAATGTAAAATTGTATTAAATTAAATTGTATTATTAAAGTTTAAATATAGTAGTAATAAATTACCATTGAATTCAGATATTTCAACGAGAATTCCACATTTTTAACTAAAATATTTCTTATTAGTAGACCTTTTTCAACCTTTATCAATTTAGTTATTTGAGAAAAATGATAACGAAATCATAAATATTCTTAAATATGTTTACAAAAAATGTTGACTAATATTTATTTTTATTTTTCCAAAAAGTCTTTTTTTCAACACTTAAAATTCCATTAAAATACAATTCTATATTAAAAGGTTTCAAGTAAAATCGTTACGCTAAATATATCATGATTTTAATAGTTAATTCTGAATTTATGTTATTATGTTGAGATTATATACAAAATAGTATCATGACTGTTAGCAACATATATTGTACAGAAAAGTGTTAACATTCAACATAAAAATACATAAATAATGAAACTATAGAATTAATAAAGTTGTTACTAAGCTGAACAATGGTTATAATTTGTTATAAAATCTTTAAAAATAGTTTAAAAAATGAGCAGAAATATTCATTATTTTGAACAAAACCATTGGAGATTTCTGAATGAAATTGCACGTTTAATGATTTCATTTATTTTGGGATAGAAAATTCCATGTTAAAGAAATGAAGCCATCACAGATTTTAAAAAAGATGTCGTATATGAAGTATAATAATAATAATAATAATAATAAAGTTATGCAATTGGTAATAATACCTGAAACTTTTCAGCACTTTTTTAGATATTTTAATCGGAAACTTTATTCATTCATGAAGCAAATATAAATAAAACTTGTATTTTCTTAGAACTGCATTTACTTTGCCACATATCTCTGTACACTTCATAACCGTCCTTAATCCTTACGTAGATTACTTTCAAAAATTAAATGTCAATTTATTTAACTGAATACATTTTGATGAAAATTACTCAATTGGAAAATATGTTTGTAATGCTACAAAAACCAAAACAAACGAACGTTAAATAAAGCAATTCATGTGCAAGGACTTCAGAATTAATCCTAAATATATATTTTTGTTAGCCATTTTTTAAAATTCATTGAAGGAGTTCTTTTTTAGGTTAACTCCAAAGGAGTTCCATTAAATTTTGATAGCATTCGACAACAAGATCGCAATTAATTTTGTCCTTTTTTTGGGACATGGGTTTGGGTATATATTTTCATTCTGACAAACCAACTTTTACAAGTTTTTAGGGAAGAACTTCTAATAATAAAAAAAAGGATTTATAAGACTATTGGGAATTTTTATTATTTCTATTTTGCTGTGAATTTGTATATTAATGAATGAGATTGCATATAGAAATCTTTTTAATTGTTTTATATATTTCGAAAATTTGCTATGCCATAGTACAAAATGGTATAGGCTAGTATAATATCGTCATCATTAAAAAAATGAAATATTTGTCGTTTATATAATATACAAAAATGTCCTTGATTGCTAATGGGGTAAACATAAAATCTTGATTTATATTATTTTACTCGTTTAATGATTGTAGTACAACAAATAAATTTTAACCTTAAAGAATTAGGAAATAAATGTTGTGTAAAGTTGCTAAAAAAAATATAATTTGGAAAATTTTATTAAATTTAAATTGGTTGGAAAAAATAATATTAAAATTTTATTTACTAATCTGTAATTTAAAGAATTAAATTTAAATAAAATTATGCTTTAATAAGTTTCAAGTAATTTTCACTAATTTTCATTGTTGATTCCTTTAAATTTTATTTATTATTCTTACAATAAATTAAAGTAATAAAAAAATCAACTAAAAGTACAGTGTCCTTCGTAATTTGAAAATAATTCAGAAATTCGTACATTTTTATATTCAGTATTAGCTCTGTTATTTTTCAGAGGAAATTATTGTGATGATAATTATTTAAATTTTTGTATTTATTCAAAACCTTTTGAACTCTATGAATTTCAGTCTGGAAATTACTAATTCGTAACGTGTTTTACAAAAAACTTCAACTATACTATTGTGAATGCAACTAGAAATTAACCACATAACGAACCAGACAACCAAAGATAATCCGTCGGGCAATTAAATTTACTTTTTGCGACACAAAAATGGTGTACTTGTACCTTTATATATTTGGAAAATTTAGCATTTTAAAGATTTTATTTTTTAATTTTAATTAATTGCATATTGATTTGAACTATTTGATAAAATTAAAGTTAAATGATTTTTGTTAAATTTGTAATACTTCAAAGTTATCTTTAAAATGTTACCAAAAATTAAATTGTAAATAATTTAAAATTTATCTGTTAAATAAAAGAACACCTAAACGAAAAATATGTAATCAATATTTTATTCTGAGACTATCAACTAAATTTTTTTCATGACGAGAGTTGTGTACTATAAATTAAATTTTTCATTTCTGATTTCATGAACTTAAATTTATATGAAAATTTAATTTAAAACATTAAATTATCATTGTACAATTTTTTATTTTCAGAATAAAGTTATTTCTAATACTTTTTTTATAGAAACATGCGTAGCTTACTATTAGCTGCTTATTGCGCAATCAATAATTTTTCGATTTAATTAATTTCTATAGCTAAATAATTAAAATTTATAGTGTTATATAATTAAAATTTTTTTTTAAATATTTCAATGCAAATTGAAATTAAACAGGAATATAAAATTAAGCAATAAAAATACAACTATTTTTATGTCCTTTTTATACCATTTTTGAAAATTAATAAATTATATTATCAAGAACATTTTGTTATCATTACCAATTTTGTGCGAAGTGAAAAATTATTCATACTACCAAAAAAAGTTATACTAAAAAGACATTCAAATTGTAATCTAACAAAGATTATTTTCTAATTGTTTAATAGAATTGTTCATAATTATAGTCCATTAACGAAACTCTACAAAAATATCTAAATTCCAATTTATTTCTTGATCAATATATTAAATTCGAAATTGTATCCCTTAATAATTTACAAATTTAAACAAAATAAATAGTCCTTTAAAGAGACAACCAAAAAATTTCACTTTCAACTAAAAGTTTTTAAATAAATTCCCAAAAGTAAAAGTCTTTACTCTCCTTTCTGAACATGGTAAAATACAAATCATTAAAAATTGAAATTCGCATTTGCACTATCAAAACACTGAAATACACCACGTAAATTGTATATATTTTTACGAAATTATGATGATTTTCATACAAAAAGATACTTACAGATTTACGTTTAGCATCCAACTGAAATAAATATTTCATTCACAAAGTATTTTATAGAAAATCAACAGTGTATCCAGAATATCGTCGTCATCGTTATTGGCATCACCATCACCCATCCTTAACTACAATTTCCGTGAAGAGTGGGTTGGGTAATGAATATTATACCTCGTGGCTCTGAATATAGTAGTAAAATTGTAGTAAAAGCAAGCAGTAAAGATTATTGATAAAAAAATGAAAAAGAAAATTGGTTTTGCAGAATTCTGCGCGTACATGAATTAAAATGTATTTTTTTAGAGTGAATTTATGTTTGTATGTATAGAGAAAACAGACTTTTTGTTTAGATGCTTTTACTGAGAAAAATGTTGAACATTTTTAGTTAACTTATCAATTTTAAATGTAATTTTGTACATATTTTTTTATGATTTGAAAGGAGATGAAATAGATGCAATATTAAGGATATTAAGGGTAAACACGTAGGTGTGCTTCTCAAAAAGGCTATATCTGTTTCTGTTTGGAGGTATTTAAAATATAATTTATTTTACCTTATTTTCGTTAATATCATTAAGAACACTTTGAATCAAGCTAATAATTTATTTAAAAGTATCTGGCTTATTTTGTGGAACATCCATGATTTAATTAAATCAACTTTACCATATGAATGATATACGTTAATTTAATATATATTATTTAAAAGATTCCTTAGCCCTTAGCGTATACTAATAGTGAAAATGATAATTTTTAATTATGAATTTTCCACAAACAAAAAAAGGAAACAAAAATATTAAAAATATAATAGAGTAGAGAAATAAAATTTTATGGTAAGTAATTATGAATTTTTATGTTTTAATAAAAGTCAACCAAATTTGACCAAATTCTATTTAATTTGACTGAATAAATATAGAAATAGTAAAAGTCCTTTTAAAAGTCCTTTTGTTGAAGGACTCTATTCATTGTTTAAATTGTGGTTTTCCTTTTTTTATTGCGGAAAAATGACAATGGAAATGAATTTTGTGAAAGTATTCATCATCAGAAAATTTACAATTTTTATTTATTTTGACTGTAATTATTTTATAAATTTGGTACTTTAGAGTGAATATATAAACAGCTACATCTAATGCTTGTGGGGATATTATACCAGTAAGTTTAGTTCAAGTCATTTTCTCATTCCATGATTGCATTTGAATGGCTTCTATGGTTTCACAAAAGTGTTCAGTTCAATTAATGGATGTGTTCACATCTTTTCACCGTTTATAGTATTCCTACATTTAATTTTTTTTAGTTTACAATAGTTTACAGGTCAGTAGAAAATTCTTATATAATCGTTAATTTTAAAAACAGCATGTAATAATAGTGTACATTGAAAATGTACATAAAAATCATTTGAAATGTCAAAATATTTGATATACCTGTCTAATTTTCATAGCTATTTCACCGAAGAATATGGAGAGCATTGGAGATTGAGTTAAGATTTAATTTCACGCGAGCCAAATACTAAGCTTTAAGTTTGTGCAAAACTGTGATGCTAATTTCTCGGATGATTTCTGAAGATATATTTTGGGATATGTAATTTCTCGCAAGACTTTTTATCGAAACATTTAAATGCCAATGTATTTGATAAAAAATTATCGCATTAATATTTTACTTAGGTTATTAGAAATTAGAATGTTTAAAATGTTAAATGTGTATTCTTCCATTTTAGTATCATTATTTTAGTGATAATGCAATGCCACGAAAATTATATAATTATTTTGTTATTAAAACATTAATAATTAAACAATAAATTTTCGGAACATTAACCCAGTTATAATTTTATGAAGTATTCAAAATAGCTTTTAAATTAACGATTTTTTTTATTAGAAAAATTGCGATCAATTAAAAGTAATTTCGACACTTTATTATCATTACATTACCAAAAAAGCCTTGAAATATTAATTTATTTGCAATGATTCGTAATAATTATAACAATAATTAATAGTACTGTGCAGTGTCGGATATAGCATTCACTGAGGCCTTGAGTAAAGGTTTTTAGTGGAGTTTTTTAAATACGAAAAATAAATAAGTGAATTAAAAAATATTATAGATTAATGTAAATTTGATTTGCAAAGCCATCGACCAAAATGTTTTACACTTTTGTTATTATCACAGTACTAAAATAAATAATGGCTACGTGTTAAAATTAATATTAGGTTTAAAAATCATGAATTTCTGAAAATTCTTGTATTAAAATAATTATGAGAATTTATGATAAATGAAAAAAATTAATATTGGGTGATAGAAGATCATTCTGAATTATTAATTACAAATAATTTTATTGCTGAAAAATCGTCTCTCGGGAATTTATACCAGTAATCAAGTATATAAATATAAGATATTTATTTCTACCGTTTTGGAATTTTTTATTTAACTTGATGAAAATAGACAGATGCTTTTTATATATCAGAGATTGAACAAAATCGGCTTCTATATTTATATCACAATGTCCAACACTCAACACATCCAGATCTCCAGATTTTTCTTTTTAACTGTCCACATTTTATATGAAGATATTTCGAAGAGCACAATATATAAATATTTTTGGAATGTTTAAAAATATTCGGTTAATAGCTAAAAATGTGTCAATTTGTAATATTAATATAGAGGCGATTTAAGATTACGTAGCAATTTATTTGAATTCGCATATCTTTCGCATAATTAACAATTTCTTTATGTCTACAACAACTCCATACAATTTACATTTATTAAAGAAAATTTCTTAGCGTGTCTCGATATTGTCAGACTTTTAATATTTATTAACCTTGAATAAAAAAAATAATTTTTGAAAATCTTTTAAAAAAATTTTGTTTGATACCATAGAAAATTTGCATTTATAATTTTAATTTCTTTTAACGTCCTTCAGGATTTGTCTACGCTCGTATTTATGTATCAATATTTCTTTAGAAATCAATTTATTTGTTAAATATTTAATATAAAAATTAAAAGTGATAATATATAAATATTTTATAATTATTGAAAGAAAAAAACGACTTTTATTATACGATTTCATAATTTTAAAGACATTTTTCAGATGAATTTAAATTTATTTGTATATTCTTATTATATTTTAAGCAGTTTAAAAGAAATTTTTAATATATTGTAAAAGGATCTTTCATTTCGATTACTAATTTTTAAGTTGTATTTAAAAATTCACATTTCTTACAGTCTTAATATAAAATTAAATAAAGTTATGATATTATTTCTTATCATTTTGCAAATTAGAAAACTCTTAAAAGATTCAATTACCGAATTCCGATTATTTGGAATTCATTAGAAACATTAAAAAATTGAAATTTATGGAATTTATAATACAATTTTAAATATTTTATCATAATTTATATTATGACCTAATTTAATCTCAAATATGAACTAGTGGATAAATTCGAAAACTTTACTGCCTAGATGATCCTATTTAAATTTAATTATAAATATGTATATTTCATAAAAAAGGAAGAAAATAAATTACAAATTTGATACCTCAAGAGATTTGCCTGAATTTTTTTTAATTAAATTATGTCTTACAATGTGTCTAATAAAAACTAACTCGAGGGCAAGAATCTATTAATATTTCCATTACCAGCTGAATAAAAATAATTATGAAAAAATAATGTAACACACAAGAAAGGAATAAATGATTGAAGGTTAATGGTTTTGTACGTTTTACCAGCAAGCAATATTAGGTTAATTTTATTAAAAGACGTCGAATCGAATTTGTCATGCTATTTTTATAAGTACATTATATTAAATTCCACTGAATCAATAAAAATAAAATATTGTAGTTCAGTTAAAATCAATTTATATGGAAATTCTATGATTTGTGTCATTAAGTAGCCTCTGGTAGAAAATATTTCAGTTATCAGATCAATACAAAAATTGTAATCTTAGAATGTTCTTTAAAAATTCTAATATAAAATTTTTTCTTATTAAATTTCTTCACCCAAATCATAATTTCCCTAAAATGTACAAAAGTTTATCTTTAGGTCAATTGATGTATTAAATGGACATGACCTATGTCAATATTCACTGATAACATTTTCGAAAAAGTTTTTCATCTTTATTTTAACATTTAATTTTC
Source organism: Rhamphomyia laevipes (assembly GCA_963920725.1). NCBI lineage: Eukaryota > Metazoa > Arthropoda > Insecta > Diptera > Empididae > Rhamphomyia > Rhamphomyia laevipes. The sequence goes on from OY987257.1 coordinate 55,645,806, forward strand.
TTACTGTTTTTAAAAGTTTTGAAAGTAAAACAAAAATTTAAGTTAATATTATGCAAAATATGTTAAAAAATAATTTTATTCCATAACTGAATTTTATACATGATAAAAGTTTTATTTATCTTTAAGTGACCTAATTTAAATTTTGTATTGTATTATGTAAGATAAAAAAAATCCTTGAAGATGAAATAAAAATAATTTTCTTACTCTGTAATGTTTCATTAAAGGAGCAGCATAAACTTTAACATAATTAATCATTACCAGGATGAGTAGAGTATAAAAAAATTTATATAACCGATCAGTTAAAACTAGAAAAATCATGAATCACGAAACTTTAATTAAAACCTAAGGTTCAAGGGTTTGAAAAATTAATGAAAATTGTTATGCCAAATTTCTTTTAATTCATTATTCATACGACCTGATTCCGAATAATAATTTATAATTTGATGTTTATTATAAAACACGGAAAACATTTTAAAAATAATTTTACCAAAAAATTATTTATATCCTAAATAAATTTACCAGCATTTATTTAAAAAATATGTTCTTAAATTCAATTCATCATCTTGATTAAATTTATTATACATTAAATTTTACCTAAATCAAATTCTGGTTATCTTTAAATGAATATCGTGTCTTATTTACTTAGCAAGGATAATAATTGTCTTAAACTTTTACTAATATTTATCTAAAATTTACTTGAAGAAATACATAAATGTTAGTGGTTTTCTCTAGTGTATAATTATCTTGTTAATTTTGTTGAAAAGTGAAAGTGGCAAAACTTTTCCTTTTCAATTTTGAATTTTAATATAAAATTTGAGTATTTCTAGACATTATGACAATTAATTAAATATGAGATTGACTCATAAACTTATGTGTTGAAATAATGTAAATTCAAGGATCAAGGATAATTATCTGATACAAATTGTAGTGCCAGTTTATATTGAGTCGTAGCAGTGAAGAATTGTTAAAAATATATTGGGACAAAAGTTTTCTTTATCTAAAGAGTTTTGTATAAATTGATTGTAAGGATTATAAAAATAAACATTCATAAAAAGTTTCTTGATTATATTAAATTATATAAAATTATTTAAATATTTTGCGTCTTAACATTATTTTCGGATAGGCAAATTATATTAAATTTTATATATTCATATTCAATCAATAAAAAAGACGAAATTGATAAAGTTTAAAAAAATATAATAAAAATAAAATAAGATTCTTAACTAAATAAAGAAACCAATTTTTCGATATCCAATTTAAGCTAAATAACAATTTTTTTTCTTTTCATAAATTTGATTTCTCAGTTTGTTGATTTAAAAATTGATAAAGCTATTTGCATATGATTTTAAATTCTTTTTCCACTTTGACCTCAAACTTTTGGGATATTCTGAATAAGTTTATTTTGATCACTTCCGCTTTTATATTGCATGTCTTTAATAAGAAAATATTTTAAAGCAAACATTTTTGGGAAATATAAAAGAAACGATGTTAATCTAAAGCGATTATTTGATGACTTCAAAATCAATTTTACTTTAAAATCATTTGCTAGGACTAATAACTATTTAAGTAAATCATTAAAATCCATTTTTTATATAATAAAATTCTATCGTACAAAATTTTTCTTAATATCCTTTTTCCATCTATAGTATTTATTTATCGAAAATCGATTATCGATTCTTTTTAGATTTTAATATTGTTATTTTAAACATTTTTTTTTTTGACAAGCAGTAAAATTATATTTTTACGATAAAATCGTTTTTAATCAATCAAACAATTATTTATGCGAATAGTTATCAATAAAAATTTTATTGAATTTATAGAAAGAAGAATTTTTTTTGCATTATTATTATTTTATTATGTATACAGATTTTCTATCCTTATTGAAATTTTCTATAGTTTACGAAATAACATATTGATTATCAATCGTGCTCGTAAAAGTAAATATTGGGAAAAGTGAAATTTCCACTTAATACATGAGACATAAAATTCCTGAAAAATGAATATTTATTTTAACCATCAGAATTTTCATTAAGTTATAAGTGAACATTTTTACTGTCACCAAAGAGTCTGGAATTTTTATGGTTTGCAAAAAACTTTCAATTTCTAAAATTTTTATTTACTGAAATTGGAAACATTTTCCTGTTGATAAATGAATTTTTGTTAAATTACTATATAAAAGAAATTGTGGCGGTTTTGGACCTAATTTAATTCTGTCATGAAAGTGATATAAAAAATATTTCATAAATCTTGGCAAGACAAACACTTTGAATAATTAATTTTATGAGAAAATTGGTTGTTATTTTAAATTAATATTTTGATGTTTTTTATGCCCATAGGTCAAATTAGTATTTATAATTAATAAGTACTTCCAAGTCCCAACAAAATGTTTCATAAAATTCTACTGGAACCTTCAACAATTACTGTGCCTTCCTGATATATTTTCCCAGTTAAACTTATGTTGTCGAGATATAAAAACCACTATCGACAAAATTTTTATTAATCTTGATATTGATCAGATTGCAAATGTTTATTCTTGTCAATAATTTTTTAAGCAATAAAAAATTGTCTTTCCTAACAGAAACTATTCGATTTTATGGTTACATTCGATGTAGATTCCGCAAAAACTTATGTTGATATTGAAAGAAACCCGCATCATCTAAACATTACCATAAATTGCAAGAATCAAATCACATTTGTATTTTTATATTTTTGAAAAAACCATCGTCGTAGTTTTCGATAGCATTTCCCCATAATGTTTGCTGACACGACTTGGTAATAATGGATAATTAAAATGGTTTTATCACTTGCAAATATGCAAAATTCAAATTACTTTTTATAAGCTGAATTTTTCTTAAAATCTACTTTAAGAATGAAGTTAATATTTAAATGCTGTTGTTATTAATACAAATATATTAAATTTATAATTCGTACAAGACTTGTTAATAAAACTAACCTAAAAGACCTGGTAAAAAAATATTCTTAATTTTATGGTTTTATTTATCTTTAGCTATAAATAAGCTATAGGCTAAATATTTTAGAGATAAGTAACGAAATGTACTTAAGTTTAAGTGTAAATAAATATTTAATTTTAGATGCAAAGATTTGATTTTGCACAGACGAACCGTTTTTAGAATTTAGATATTTAAATAATGAAAAATATTTATTAGAATTCGAATTTTATATTCAGATAATTAAATAGTCATCGAACTGAAATATTGTGTTTGTGTATAAGCAAAGGATTTAATTATTTACTATGCATCCCTTTACTTTATTATAATTTTTCAAATAGGATGACAAATACTAAAAATTTTGTACTTTGAGTATTGAGGGTCACTGAAAATTTTATTAGATTTTAAATGCGAGTTTGATCGGCCAAACAATTTTACAACCAAAATTTATAAAAAATAAATATCTATGAAAATTTAATTTTCATATTTTCTTAATAATATAAAATAATTTATATTTCTAAGTCATTAATTATCTTATATCGAATAATCTTATACGAATTGATTAATTATTGAGATTCAACTCCATAAATTGACCATAAATTTCCTGATATTTAAAAATAAGATTTCTTACTCTGGAAAACTAAAATACATAGCTAAACAAAATCTACAAAATTTTATGGTCTCTTCTCTTGAATAAATTAATTATTATTGTAAAATCAAACATTAGAATTATGTGACCGAAATAATCACAATTCATAAATTCATCAAGTCATAAATTGTAAGTTTAAATTCGGAACTTTCTGTAGGATCATTTATTGTTCATTGACCTGTTATACAAAATACATTTTTTTTTCTCTCCTTGTTAAAAATAAACACGATAATCATTCAAACTAGGATAATATAATTTGCTTTTCAGCAGCTATTAAGGCATGCCAAATAATTTTCTTTATTATTAAGTATCATCTTCTTCAATTAGATGAAAATTTGTAAAAGTTTGTAAAAAAATTTATATTAAAATGTCTCATTATCAAGGATGTTTTCTTTCTCGTCATTATTAACAAATTTAATGATACGGATAATTCACATTTAAAAATTTTGATCATCATTTAATATTAAAATTTCATAATAATGTCGCAATATTTTTCAACGTTCGATGTTAGTTTGCGATCTTAAGCTTTATAATTTAATTGTAAAAATTTATTGAAAATTATACTTTATAAACACAAAACACGAGCTGAAAATTTTGACATAATCCTGGTAAATTTATGTACCAAAGAATATCCTTTATTTGATATATAAAATTGACAGGACATCAAATAACGTGTCATTTATCAATTATAACTGATTAAATTTATTTTCTGTAAATAAAATAAAATTTACAAGCGGCAGGCATATAGAAATTTAGTTTTAATAAAATATTTTGATACAGGGTCAATATGATTTTTGGAATTATCCATTTTTAAGTATTATACAATTCGATATGAAAATTATGTAATTCATTTATAATTTTAAGAAAGGATCATTTAACACTCTGACTATTGGATATCGGATACTTTTGAGTAAAATTTGATTTACAACTCGAAGTATTTTAAAACAATTAATTAAAGTGCTCACGACATTGTCCTATTGGAAGACCTACAATTAGAAACTATAAACAATTGGCATTCGACAGATGTATTAGAGGCAAAAAATCAGGGATGGATAGGGCCCGCATAGCAAAATATGATGGGCATTGTCTTGTTTGTAAAGTTACTATTTCAATATTAAAATTTCATCAAAATTACCCTGTTATAACTTATATGAAATATAAAAATGAATTTTAAATATTCATAATTTTCTGTTTAGGTTATACTAGTTAAATATCCTAAAACTTATGTAAATATACAAAACTTACATAAAGACTATATAATAAAAAGTGATTTTACATTAATTTTGGCAGTTGTTTATGTAAATTATTAAGTACAATTATTATGAATGTTGAATGGTTGGTTTATTTAGGGATTTTGTATAAAAACACAAATTGTAATAGGTTTAAAAATTTCGTGTAAAATTATTTTCATAAAATTTTAAGGATTTTCGTAACTTTTTGAAGGTCGAAAATAATTCTTTAAAAAAATATTAATAATCAATTTCTTGCATTTGCATATTCAATTTAATTTATACAAAACACAAATAAATATTTAGCATAAATTGATACATTAAATTAGCATTAATAATATCATTATTAAATAATAGGTTTTAATGGTTTAGGTTTCTTTGAATTTTCTATCATATTTATAAATTTTTCAACAAATAATTCTCAGAAATAAATTTAATTTTACTAGTAATCATTTTAGGCTATTAATTCACAAGATATCCAGCAAAATAGTTCGTACCTAGCTGCTAAAATTCGAACGTCCAGAAAGGGAGGTGATAAAGTTTATAGTATGGTAAATAATTGTTGATGAAATGAAGTTTTATTATTATCCCGAGCAGAATAAACATAAGCATAGTTTTGGGCTTTTAAACCTATTTTGGGCCATATTTTTTCAATTTCCATATTATTTTTAACAATTCCACTAACAAATTAAATTATTATAATTTGTTAATTGTTGACTTCCAACTATTAGAGGGTTAGCTGGTTGCGAATGACAAAGAGTTGGAAAGAAGAACTGCGAATGCAAACTATCATTTATTTTTCAGATTGGTGCAAAGGATCAAGTACGCATATTTATCACATGCAATATTTATATTTCGCTATGCCAACAATAATTAACTTTAAGAACAAATTTCACTCTCTAATCTTTGTAATAGTTTCGTCCATTTTTTCATCATATAATTTTTATTATTTTCTTTCATTAAACAGAATATTTTAAAACATTTTATATTATGAAACATGATGTTGACGAAATGAAGATTTCTCTATGGGAATAGCGTATATATTTCCAGCTAACAGAATAAATTATTAAAAATTCAGCAATATTAATTGTAATTAATTAATTATATTCAAATTTTAATTTTTTTTTTTGATGTTTCCGCTTTAAACAATCAACATTTTTATGCCGGAGTATTAATCTTCTATATTTTCATAAGTTTATTTAAATATCCATCAAAATTATATAAAAGCTATCTCAAATACAAATATCAAGAAATTTTTCTTTTATTAATGTCCTAATATTCCTTCGTGTAAACGTTTCGAATAATCAGAAGATTAAAAATGAAGTGGGATAATAACATTTTATATTCATAAGGAAAATACATTAATATCGACGAAAGTTTAAAAATTGTACATAAAAGCCTAAAAAATAATGAATAATTATAAACATTTTTTTCTGTCAAAATTGTAAAAGTCATCAAATTTTATGCTGTATTAATAACACGAAAAGTTTATAAATTATTAAACGCAATGCGGTTACTTAAAATTATGTACTAAACCTAAATTTGGTGTAAAAATTGGTGTAAAATAATTATTAAAATACATAAATTTGGTGGAAATTTTTAATTATCTATATAGATGTGCAATTTCCAAAAATAGAATTATTAATCATATAAAATTAAGCAATGTTGGGCATTGGGTCCATGCTAAAAGTTACGATTTATATTATTTACTACTAAAAAGCATATAGAAATTATTATCCAATTTTATTGACATTTCCCACAGTTATTTCCTTAGTGCCACTGAAATTTGGAGTCTATATATACAGTGGGTTATTAGATAAGCAGTTTTAGTGTCCGATTAGTCCAAACCTACGCGCATGATTGCCGATCAAGCAGTGTCCAGTGAGGAGGCCGACTGCTGTCTTGCATTGCGAGCGCGGTTATCGAATATTTCTAATCAGATAGAGTTAATTAGCTTTATGGGGTTCATACTAACATTTCCAATTAACATTTCATATGTCCTGGCCATAGAGCATTTAGTAATTATTATCTGCTTTGAATTAAATTTGGCACACATGATATTTACCTTATTTATTTGGTACCTGTAAATTTTAAAATCAATAGTTGTCAATGTAAAATTCGCAATTATATTTGAAAGCAGCAACAGCTCGTATAACCAGTCGTCATATTTTAAGGAAAATTGTCACACTGGTTCACCAAACTTTATCCCGATACCCGTATAAGTTGGGAGCGGTACTTTAAGTGTGTCAATGTTAGATTTTCTCATTTATGTTGTTATTTAGTTTGTGTCTATATAATTTGTGGTTGTCAGTTTCAATGGGCTCGTATTAAAATTCTTAATTATATAAATTTCATTCAATAACTGAAATTTTCAACAAAATAGTATTTTTTACAAATCACTGTTTGTTATACAAAAGACACTATTAATTACAAATTGCTATTGGACATAACGAGTTCTCTTTTCGCTTAGGTTAAATTTTTATTTTGTAGATACCACAGATATGAATCGAGCACAAAGTAGTTGAAAGTATTATTACTTATTACTTTGTCTGCCATATTTTTCAGCTTTCTTCAGAATTGCTGCAAAAAATATTGTACAATCCTTAATATTTTTTTTGGCAATATGATATAATACTTTGTATGAAATCATAATATGTACAAACACATTCCTAAAAAAAGATAAACAAAATATTACATATCATCTTCCAAGGATAAATACAGAAAAAAAGACAACTCATTATGACATGAGAACTACTGAGTGAATCCACAAAACAAACATTTTATGTAGAACAACAAAAACAAAAACGATTTATTTATTTCATCATAAATTTTTACTTCAAATGTGTAGTAAATCATTTTTAAAAGTACAAGTGGTAGAAACTTAATGTCCTTAGACAACAAAAAAGACTGCAGAGTTTTTGTGTATTTTTAAGGATTTTTTTTCTTATATTTTCCTGATACTTCTTTAGGTTTTCGAAAGTATTACAAAGATTATTACCAAAGAAATTGATAAGAAAATCTATCATTAAAATGAATATTAAAAATTATAGTACAATGAACTTTGAGAAGGTGGAAAACTTTATACATATAGTGAACAGCTGTGACTGAATTATTGTTAAATATTTCAATAAAATTATAAAAACTATATATAATTATTAGCTAATTCCAAAATAAGTTAAATTTTAAAATTATATAAATATTAATTTCAATTAATAATGTTATTTATTGATTCTTAAATTAATAGTTAATTTAAGTTATTTAATATTAATTTATTAGAAAAAAAAATAACTAAAATAAATAATTTTGTAATTTATTTTATTACCTGTAAATTTGACCTACAAATTTGTGTTTTTCACATTTGATTAATGTTATTTTACACTTTCAAAGTAATTTCCATAAATAAAATTAGTTTGATAACTGAAGTATCTTTTAGTCTTAGTATAATTTTTGATTATTCTGTCCTATTGACACATATATTATATCAGTTCATTCGGAATTTATGAATCTATAAATCAATGTCAAATTAGAATTAACTAAAACAGGACATTTTATTAAATTTTGTGTTCCTTGATGATATAAATTTATTTCATGTTAAAATATTTGACTAATTAATATTTATTTTCCATCAAGTATATGAAACTAATTAAATATCTTACAAGGTAAACTTCGGTATGTAAAAATGTTAACATTAATTTGAATTTATAAGAAAAATCCTATAGGATGTAATTGAATTCATGTTAAAGGAAAAATAAATACAAATTCAATCATTACGTCAATCATTGTAAAAATTGATCTAATAGCAACACTATTCTACTTATATTCCCATTGCTAAGTTTTGTACCGATTATGCTAACATTTCTTGAATATAATTATGCAAGCACGCCAAGGAAGTAATCGTGAATTTCAAATCAAGTCCAGAGTTTTTCCTTTCCTAAGAATTTTGCGTCATTTTAAATAAATAAAAATAAATCCTGGGTAATGGGTCTAATGTTCTGAATGGTGTAATTCATAAACTTATTATTTATTGTGTAAAATTCATTATGTAATGTAATGTAACATAAGTTCTCAAAATTTGTGTATTTTTTTTTTTAAATTTAAAATTGTAATCTGAGCCATATATACACTTCATAAAAAAGAACTCAGTTGATAGTTGCTTACATAATAGTGTTAAGATGAGACTCCAAAACTTCTTGATTATCTTATTTCACAGTAAATTAATGTAAAACAATAATTTTATATTTCAAGGTTTCTATTACATTTACCTAATTAATAACATTTTTGATAAATTAATTACATATAGTGTTAATTAAATTAATTTAAATGAAAAATTATTATTCACAAATAATCCGGTTACCAAACTTATAGAATGAAACTCATATAATACAATGTTAATACAGTAGCCCGTTAAGACCAGAAAAATTAAACTGTGGATAATTATAATACTTCAAAATAAATATGACAGTTTTTGTGACATTAAACACAAACTTGAGACAGTAAATATAATCAGCCGTAAGGTCGGCTGGATAAGGAAGGACAATATAAAATAAAAATTGTAATGTGTAATAGCAAATCAATTACAAAATAGAAAAATATTTTATAGAATTTGCGTTTCGAAGTTTGCAGAGAATTTTGAATCATTAATAGATTTGGCAAGATATTCAGTGAATTCAGATAACTGATTTTAATTATATATTTTAACAGCTAATAAAATCTTTTGCATCAAGAAAATGTAATGTATTTCCTAGGATTTGAACGGATAATTTACAATTATATGTGAAATATTTCTATAGTTAGCATAAATATTATTTTATGACCAATAAAATATCAAACATTTGTATCTCCTCAAAGTAATAGAAATTGACTTAAAAATTTCAAAATAAATGGCTCATATATTTAATAATTATATATACAAAATTAATTTATAAACTTATAGATCGTTTATTCGGTGATTGGGTCCATGACGAAATTTCCGAATTATATAAAACAGGTTGAGATCTGAAATTTTTTTCATATTCGAGAAATTAATTATTGATTTCTGATTTTTTTTACAAACCCAAATTCCGAGTTTCTCTTAGAGTTTTTATAATATTATTTATTTTGAATTTGAAGTATAGTTTGTCTTCATTTTTCTTTAATAAAGTAAACTATACTTTGGTTTTAAAATTCAATAATGTTATTCAAAAACTAATTATATAAATTGCTGTTTTTAATTTAAGTAATATATTTTATAATTTATTATAATAAAAGCAAAATATTATTTAATATTTCCAACTACAATATTTTTTATTATTATACAATAATAAAAGACAAAGTTATTTTAAATCGCAAAATAATAACAAAATATGTTGGCAACGCCAATGACTATGACGTAATATATTTGTTACCCCTTAAATCCATTTCATATAATTTTTAGTTCCAAATGTACTCAATGGCGCTTCATTTACCGGAAACATGCGTTATCTAAAATAATAAACAAAATCAGCTGATTCTTATAAGAACTCCCAACAGCTGATGCAAATAAAACAGCTGTTAACCATCTGTAAACCTAAACATCTGATTTTGACAACACAGCTGTTTAATTGTTGTATTGCCATCTTTAATAAATTATTTTGACAATTCTTTAATGTCATTTGACAAATTAATAAAAAATATTTTCTGATTTTTGTGAAGGTTGAAAAAAAAAAGGAAGGAAAAAGTTTCGATGGAAAAAATGTTATTATTTTTATTTATAAATTGAATTATTTATAAATTTTATTTATTTGTGTAAATATTTCGCGTGTTAATTGAAATATGTATATTTATTTAATGTGAATTATAAATTATTTTTGATACGTAATAAAAGTAATTTATTGAATTTGTGACTGTATTAGAAAATAATACAAAATTCTTCTATTTACGAAAATAATGAAATTGATAATCAATTATACAGTATTGTTGTGTCAAATTTTTATTAGCAAATCTAATAGAATTTCTTATAATAAACAGTAATAAATTAGTTTAAATTTGTTCTGCTCAGCAATAATTAGAGTTAAAACAATTATTTTTAAAGAAATATTAAACTATAATATATATTTTTTTTAAAAATAAATAATTAAATAAAATGCCTGGAAAAGTTGGTGTTAAAATAAAAGCTGGTCGTAATTTACCAGTTATGGATCGTGGTAGTGACACTACAGACGCTTACGTGGAAATAAAATTAGGCAATGTTACACATAAAACTGATGTTTGTCGAAAAACCTTAAATCCACAATGGAATACTGATTGGTATATTTGGATTTATGAAATTAATTTCTTAAAATATATAACAGAATTTTATTAATTTTAGGTTTCGTTTTGAAGTTGATGATGCTGAATTACAAGATGAACCATTGCAAATACGTTTAATGGATCATGATACATATTCAGCAAATGATGCTATTGGTAAAGTAAATATTAGTTTAAATCCACTTTGTTTAGAAAATGCTGGACAATCGAATCAAGGAAAAGGTAATAAAAAAATGTTTTGTTAATAATAAAATTTGTATTAAAATTTTTCGGTTTTTCATTGTAGGTGCTGTAATGTCTGGATGGATACCTGTTTTTGATACAATGCATGGAATACGTGGTGAAGTAAATATTATTGTTAAAGTTGATTTATTCTCGGATGCAAATAAATTTCGACAAAGCTCTTGTGGTGTACAATTTTTTCATTGTATGTAAAATAATAATTTTGGAAATATAATTACTGAAAAATTTATATTAATTTTAGCACCTTGTATACCACATGGTTATAGAGCACAAGTAATACATGGATTTGTTGAAGAATTAGTTGTTAATGATGATCCTGAATATCAATGGATTGATAAAATTAGAACACCAAGAGCTTCAAATGAAGCACGACAAGTTGTATTTTTAACATTATCTGGTCAGGTGAGTAATAAAAAATAAATTGATGATTATATTGTAATAGATTCATAATTTTTTTTAAAAATATTCATTAGATTAAATTGAAATAAGCAAATTCAATTTAATTGACTAACTTTTTTTACTGAAAAAAGTGGTGTTCCAATTATAGATACTGTTCACAAATTCAACAATTATCTTTCTTATTGCTCTAATTACTCTGTTTTAAATGTGTACCAGTGTTAAAATATAAAATAATTTTAAAAATTGATAATATTTGTTACCAATTATGTTGTCCCACTAACATTTTTTTTTTAATATTTTGCAATTAAAGTTGTATTTAATCCATATAAAATTAGTAGGTTCAATGTGAATGATAGCATAGATATTAAAACTATATTAAGATGAATCACTAAACGGAATTTATATTTATTTTCAATAGCTCAATTGCAGCAACATTAGAATGTGGTCTGCGTCTGTTGCCTCTCTATGTATTTTGTACATACTGCAATGTTATTTCACCAGAAGTGGTTTATTGACTTAGCTTTAAAGCAACTTTCTTTAAATATTTACAATTCAATTTTTTCAATAAATATTAGGCTGTATACCATCTTAAACCAAACCCATCTAAAACATTTGATTCTTTGTTTCAATAGAATTTTTCTATACTAATATTATTTATATTATGATAAAAATTCTCTTAATTTTGAATTGTCTCTTAGGTTCAGCGTAAAATTGGTTTAAAAGCAATTAATTTAGGTGCTAATGCTGTTATCGGTTATACTCAATGCTTTGACTTAGAAGGTGATGTTGGTGTTGTTGTACGTGGTATTGGTACTGCTGTTACTTTAGTTAAAATTCAAGAATCAATTAATCAACCTGTCATCGATAGTGCATTGATTGAAGAGTGAGTAATATTTTTATTTTATTTTAAATTCTATTAATAAAAAAAATTAATTGGAATATTAATTCAAAAATAACAAAATATGAAAATTATTATTATTTTTTTTTTTTTAAATAAATTTATTTCTACTTTATTCCATTTTATTTTCCTTCCCGACTTTTGTATTTGCTATTTTCGCTCTTTGGCTTGTATAAAACAACAAATCAAACATTGTGTTTTACAAACCAAAATATTCGTAATATTTTCCTAATCATTTTGTTTTGTTATTAATTTTATTTTTTTATAAATTTCATTTATATATTTTTTTATAAATTTCATTTATATATTTTTCTTATAATTAAATTTCAATTAATTAAATTTCACATAAAAAAATAAATTGTGAAATTTAATATTGAAAAGGAGAACATTAAATTATTTAAAATTTTTAAGTGGTAATTCAAATGATTTGGATGATTTAACAAAGAGTATATTTGATACAGATTATATGGATTTAGATCCAAATAATGTTGTATATAAAATATTAGGTATTGAACCAATTGATAAATGTTCAGCACGTTCACCAAATATTATTGTTAAACGTAAATGGAAACCAAATATTAAAGATGGTGTTATATATGAGGAAAGTTTTAATGAAAATGATGGTATGCGTCAGTTACTTGAACAAGAAGATCGTCGTGGTGAAAAACCAAATCGTAAATTTCATCATCATGTTAAACGGATAACAACATCATCAAAAACATTATTAAATGAAAAATTTAATGCTTTTAAAGCACGTTTAAATGATGATAAATTATCATCTGAGAATGATTCAAAATCATTAAATAGTTCATGGTCGGATATATCATTTACAGAAACTGCACGTAGTTCACTAACCGATTTACGTAATTTAATGCGTTTTAAAAAAGCAACAAACAAATATAATCGTTCTGTAAGTGATGGCAGTGCAATGGCAACATTATTAGTATCATCTGTAATGTATGGTCGTGATACAAGCTTAGAGTCAATATCTGAGGCACATGATAGTGCTAGATCATCTCCTAGTTTGCCACGAATACGTACAGATTCAAAATCTGAATCAATGAGTAATTTGCTATCATCTAGTTGTGAGGATAAAGCACCAATTACAAAATTAGGAAAAGATATGAAATCGGAATCAATGAATGATTTAATGCCGCAAACAAAATTAAAGACAGATAATAAATATCTTAGTCCGAAAATGTCGACACGTGTTACGAAATTAAATAGTTCAATGTCAACAATATCTGGTTCTTCATCGAGTTCATCGGATGATAATGATGAAGACGATGATGATGAGGAAGATGATGACGAATGTTCAGATGAAGAAGAATGTTCTGAAATAACAACAAATGAAGTATTAGTTGTAGATCCTGATACAGTTAGTATGGTTGTGAAATCTGTATTAGCTAAATGCTTGCAGGAGGATTCAGACAATTGGATACAACCAGGATCAACTCTAGTAAATGACGATAACAATCTTGCTAACAACGGGAACAACTTAAATAAAGCTGATCAAAATTTAGAAAAAATACTAATGACAAAGTCGTTATCATTTGGAAAACGACCTAGCATAGATACCGAGGATAAAAATAATTTGATTGAACCAAATGCCGTTACATTTACTAGCAATCAACAATTTATCCAAACTGGTGGGACTAGAATTCTAAAGAAAGATAAAAATGCACATATAACAGAATCAAAAATTATGGAAACTAATGCAAGTGCTGCGATATTAGGAACAATGTTAAAACAACCATCAATCGATGAGGACGTCGATAATTGGATTGAACCAGGTTCTACAACAGACGAACCAGAAACTATTGATAAAGGACGGCGACAATCGCTACTACATGATCTTAAAGAGAATATATCTGGAAAATTTCATCATTTACAGGTTTGAGTTGGTTTTCAGCTTTTATATGTTTTTTTTTTTTTGTAATTGTTTATTACTGAAAACGTGAAATTGTCAACATAGACGAGCTTCACGTGGAACAATTTTAATTTAATAGCTTATAATTATTTTGTATTTGTTGTGAATGATAATGTTCTTCACAATATTGCTTAGAAAATGCTTAACTACATTTGTTTATATAAATATATTTAGGCTCCAAAGGATATTTAATAAGAGCTTCAAGAACACAATAATCCATCAATTTAGAAATTCTTTTTGTTAGATTTTTCTTCTAATTCATTTTTTATCATTAGATAAAGCTATTAACGGCTTTGCATTTTAGGTTAAATATTGTAAGATTAAAAATTATTGACCGAAAAAGAAAAAATCTTTTGAAATTTTATTCATAATTTAGGAACACATCCATTTGCCACATTTTACGGATCATTCGAAAATTCTCCATAAACATGGTCTACTCGATACAGCTATGGAAACAATGTTAATTGAAAAAGCAAATATTTTAGGAGCTGAACAACCATTACTCGCAACAACATTAACTGGTGATAATGAAAATACTGAAATTATTCATAAAATACCAAAAGATCCTCATCCATTAGATGAAATAAAATATCATAAACAACATGATAATCTTGATTTTATTGCTAGAACATTACATTTACCATTTGGTCATGGTCATAAAGTTAGCCATCAACAAAAACACAAAAATGAAATACGAAATGATAGTGGCCTTCTGGGTAATGCAATGCGAGCAATGTTAATGGAACCATTTAATTTTGCAGAAGAAATATGTCATGATGAAACAATGCAATCACCATTACGAACTACACCACTTGAACTACCAATAACTGAGATAGTAACTGACACAATAGATAATAAATTAGTTGAAGAAAATGAAGAAATATCTATGATAAAAAATATTGAAAATCCACTTGCCATCGAAAAAGATTTTAAAGAATTAGATTTACCAATAAAACCAATTAGCTGTAATTTACAACAACAGACAATAATTGATCAAGAATTGGGTAATTTTTATTCCTCAGAACCTGAATTGAATCAAATTAATGATAATTTGCTGTCGCCAATAAATTATGACAATCAACCGGCACCATTTTTATCATTAACAAATTTAAATGTTTTAATTATTAAAAAATCCAATGAAAATTGCGAAAATGACAATAATAATAATATTAATAATTGTAGTAGTTTAATTAGAAATCAATTAACACCAATTATTAATACAAATTCTTTTGTTTTACCTAAAGCAATCATTATACATCCTAGTACTCCACTTACAACTCCTGAAACTCCATTAAAATCTTTTTCATTTGATGATATCAATCCTAATGAAATACATAATAATATTATTACAACAAAATCAAATGCTGGTGTAATAACAACATCATCAATTGAAACAAATCAAAATGAAAATAATAATCAAAAAGTTGATGTTATCATTAAAAAAACCATTTATTTAGTTGATAATAATAAAAATTTAAATAATAATAATAAAAATGCTAAAAATAATAATAAAAAAAATAAAAATTATATTAATAATAAAAAATCATCATCATACACAAATTTGAGTTGTACTAACAAAGCGCCAATGCTTACCCCATTTCCTTCTAACCTTAAACGACAACTTAGATCTTCTACTGAATTAGTTGCATCAGGTTCAACTAGTCCAGCTACTACTATATTGGGACAACCAACAACTACAACTGCATCAACACAAGCAACAATGTCTGCTATCAGTTTAACAATGAATATGACCGAACAACAACATTTGACACCAAATCAACAACAGGGACATAATCGTGCTGAGTCTGTTGGTGGCGGTACTAATAAAAATGTATCACCAGCTAAAGTTAGTAATATTGGTACATCAGCAACTACTGGAACATCAAGTGGAAATAATAATAATGCTATACCAACTAATAATAAAAATCAAGAAATCTATCGTAGATCATCTGATTCGGATTTGAGTGTTACACCAAAAGGTAAGTTCCAAAACTTAAATATTATAATTTTATAAAAAACAAAAAAAAATTTTACAATAATTTTTTAGAATTTGATTAATATTGAGTACATTGAATTTGAATTATATTTGATTTACAATTTAATGATGAATTGAAAGTATAAATTAGAAATGATTTGAGTTAGGTTTTGGCAGCTATTTTTATGATTTCTACACTGAACAAGTATTAATGCTTTACTTTTTTATCTTTAATTTATACTCTATTTTCGAAATATTTTTTTTTTTTTTAAATATATTTTTTTACATAAATAAATATAAAATACTGCTTAATAAACAGAATTATGTTATACAAGCTTTTTTATAATAATTTAAGGAAGATCAATGAAATCCTTTTTCATAATATAATTGATTTATTGCTTTTTATCAATATATTTTTTAAAATTCTGAATTTCGAAATTCTATTCTTTTTTAGCATGAAGGAATTAAAAATATAATAAAAACACATAAATTTCATTTCTTAATATCCGAAATCAGTGTTAAAATATAGAATTGCCCAAAATATTAGGGAATATCTGTAGAACCAAACGACTGACTGTAAGCAATTAATAAATATAAAAGATAAATAGAATAGTTTTTTTTTTCAAATTTATACAACTACTTTATTTTTTAGTGCTCATTTTATTTCGATTATTCTGTACAATTCTGTTTCAATATTTTTTGTTAATTATTTAATTTATTATTCAGTTTATCAGGTCAGACAAAACATGAAATATCTTATTTTTCTAGAAAAAACTTCTTTAAAAAAAAATTGGTACTATTTTTCCAGAAATTTTATATAAACTGGGCTTTTGCATTTTTTCCTGATTGAAAAATGTCGCAATCTATATTGAATTTAAATTCAAAATTTCTTAGTATAAGTTTTTATTGGTAAATTAATCAAAAGCATCAAGTAATTAAATAATTGTAAATAATTAATTTAAAGTTAATATTTTAAGGATTCTAGCAAGGATTAATTGAGTGCTGCGTTGTTCAGTTTTAATCTATTGCAGGTTACTGAATGAAATGTGCACGATAAACTGTCCTGGAATCAAATCAATATACAAATAGAACATTATAATTCAATTAAAGATTTTCTTAAAATTAATCAAGAATAATAAAAATTTTAATGGTTTCAACATAAAGATAAATTTTAATTTGCATACTTTTAGGGATATGTAATGTACTGCATAATTAGAAAATCTATAGTTACAATTCTTTACATGGGCGTTTTACTAACATGCAAATGTGGCAAATTGGCTAGGGGGTCGGTCATTCGACCGCTTGAATTTAAAGAAATTTAAGAAATCGATAATTAAATTATGTAATAAAAATTAAACATTTTATTACTTTTGTAAGGGAAAACATAATGCTTTAAATGGACGCTTCATTAAAAGTCTCTGATATACTAGATGATCTTGCTGTTATGATGCTGTAAAGTTTTGTACGTAAACTGCTCGGAAATATTTAAAACATTATAACAACTATCAGCAGATGATATCGTATATCATCTCAAGTTAGAAGCCAAACTGAAAGTATTGATGAATGGACTTGAATGCGTTTTTATGAATTTAAAATTGCAATAGAAATTGATTTATCGATTGTTGTTGACCAATTGAATTGATTCAATTTGTTGATAAAACACCAATTTTCTTAAGAATTATATGGCCGATTCAGTACACATTGCCTAGGTGCGGCGTCGAAAATACAAATCCGGCACTGATTATATGTTATCATTATTATTTCAAACTTTTTAGTTAAAATTTTATAAATCTTTTATTTATCGACTATTTATTAATAAATTTTAAATATTTTATTTGTATAGACTGTGTCTCTCTATTTTACACACAAAATGACTAACCAAACCACATCAATTGAAAATATTTGTAGAAAATTATAATTAGATATTAAATTATGCATAATATATTTTTTTCCAAAATTCGATATTTTTAGATTTAATATTTTTTTGCTGGTATAATTTTTTAATAAAAATATAAATTTTACAAAAAAAAAAGAAAAATCAATTTATAATTTATGACAAATGCATGATTTTTACAGTTTTGGGCCGCAAAAGTGAGTATAAAAAAATGGGTCTACGACTATATATAGAAAAATAAAATTCAATATATTTGAAATCCTTGGATCGGTATTTATATTACAATTTCTTTTTAAAATAACAAAATATTAATATTCTTTTTTTCAAATATAATATAATAAAATGTCTGCTTTTCGATGTTTATATCTTCGTATAAGTTTTTTTTTTTATTAACTTTATGTTTTATTTAAAATTCATGTTTCCCAGGCAAAGCAATAGAAAACAAAATGGCGGTTTAACAATACATATAAACGGGTTTTTAACAAATGGGTCTTAATAATATGGCATACGATCGGCGAGCGATTGAACGATTAGTTGCAAATATGTTGGTCCAAATTAAATTTATTTTAACAGCTTTGCCTGACAATTTTTATATAAGCATTTATTAATAGCTTTTTGATTGTGATGCATGAAATTTTACTAATTTGCATTTTTTATATACTCTTTTATTTCTAAAATACTATAATTTAAAAAATATGCTTTCAATAATTCAATAATTTGCAAGATTTTATGTTTAAATGAAAGAATTTTGATTTTTTTAAAGTCAAAATTTTGTGTGTGTAAGAATGTTTTATTAGATCCAATATTATATAATCTTAATAATAACTTCTATATATTATTTAAATGGTGATTCAGTTTCGATATTAAATAATGTATGTTTTAATAAATGTCTTTGAGAATCCCCTAAGCGTTGAAATTACGAATTGCGGCAAAACTGCCAAAGAACTCCGAATATTTCAATTCTTAGATAATCTGTCAGCTTAAGTAATTTTGTATTTACAATCCACAATTATTGCAACAGATTTTGTTTATAGTGTTTTCCAGAATATAAATAACAAAAATAATTGGCTCAAATCTGAATACTTAACACTCTGATGTTTCACTAGCTGATTAACATATTCTGACGTTGTTACATGAAATTTAATTTTGAATATTGAACTAGCTAAAAAATTAATGACAACAAAAAACACTAAAAAACTATACGAAAAAAAAAATATATAATGTGAACATAATTATATGCCTAAATTCATTAGTACCACAGAAAACAAAGGTTCTCCGTTTCTAATTATAATGGCAGTCACAGTGTTAAAATAAAAATATTTTCATAAATAATTGTTCTTTTAAATTTGATATAAAAATTGAATCACTCTATAATTTATTTATAATGAAAGTTATGATATCAATGTCTAAAATAATCAGCAATGCTTCGTCATTATTAATATTATATTTATATGTTAAATCTAATTTTGTAATGTTCTTGATGGATGGTTGAAAAAATAAAATATATTTTCCAATATGGAAATTATGTAATTAAAAATTGTATTATTTGAATATTTGTCTTTATTTTAGGAAATTCAATTTGTGTTGCGAGTGATCGATTAGTTGCCGCAACAACAATGATGCGTTTAAGTGCACCAACAAGTTTAAAAAATACAAATCCAGATAATTTAGATATGTTAGAATATCCATTTTTAACAATGTGCAAATATCCAACCGGATTTATTTTACATTTGGGTAATAATATTATCAATTTTGAACAAAATTTCTTTTAACAATTTCAATTATCATAATAATTAGGTGCAACTGTTGCTGCTAGATCAGTTAAACTTCTTGAACGTGTACCTAATCCTGATGAGCCAGAAACACGTGATTCATGGTGGACAGAATTACGTATGGAAATTCGTTCTCATGCACGTGCACTAGGCTGTAATGTAATTTTGGGTTATTCTGAAGTTACAACAATTTCGTAAATATTTCATGATAAAACACTTTATAATTAAAATGTAATGAAAATTTTGATTTTTGTAGTGACGATGTATGCGTTCTATCAGCAACAGGAACTGCAGCTGTAATAAATATGTCATATAGTGGTGAGGCGGCATCACATAATGATTTTACAACAACATCAGCTGCGGCAACAATATCATCATCGAAAAAAGATTTAATGGTATCATCGTTAGATGAACGTGAATGTCTTCGAGATGGCGTCCGAAATAATCCGTTGTCTAAAGAAAATGGTAGTGATTTAAATTATGTAACAAAAGAATTTTCATCATCTTTTGGTGGAACAACGAAAACTTTTCCAAGTAATTTCCTACAAAATAAAGGTTGTGCAATGTGTCATATACCGTACAGTACGGCAGCAGTACCATTTAATATCAGAATGAAAAAGTGTGCAGTTTGTAAGCGAGGTAAAGTACCAGATGTACTATTGGCAACAATTGAAATTCCAGAATGTCTTCATATAACTGGTAACTATTCAGATTTAAATTATTTTTCCTAAATTATAAATTCATATATACATTTTTTTTTATAGGTCGGGGTTGTTTTATGCAAGCCCAAGTTGTACGTGCCAAAAAAGATTTACGAGCAGAATCAAATGCCAAAGAAATATCCGATGGTCTTCCATTTTTAGAATATGAATTGCATAGAGTTTTAATAAATAAATTAAAAGCCAAAGGAATGAATGCAATTTTTGGTTTAAAAGCACATGTTGCTATTGGTGAAAAAATGATGGCATTAATTGCAACTGGTACAGCTGTATTTTTAACAGCATTACCACCACCATCAGTACCAAAAATTGTTGCGGGTAATTCATGGCATGATACGGCACGTTTAAATGATTTACAAAAATCATTACAAGAAACTGTTGAACGTAATCGGGAAATTTATCAATTAAAAAATATGGAATCAGATTATCAGAATGGTGGTAGTAAACAACAATCTGATACAGATGATTCTGATGAAGAATTACTTGAAATGGATTTAAATGCTGGTAATAAAGATACATGTGTTTTGGAAGTTGATGATATTGAAGATTTGGAAATAATTTCATTATTAATGGAACCATGTCCACCAGAAGGTTTTCATGTTGTAAATACACAATCGGTACCGGGACTTCAAGATATGGAAGTTGTACGTAATTTACAAATGTTTACACAAATATGGCGTGCCAAATTATCTGTTGGTTCGAATAATGAAAGATTTCCGAAACATTTTCAAAGGTAAATTCTTTATAGATTTTTTCATATTTAAATTGGTTTTTTATTTCTATTTTTTTTTACTATATTAGACTACTTCAGACAATATATTTTAAATTACGAACTATGATACCATGTGCAATATGTGATTTAAAATTTCGTTTAGATTTACCAGAAAGTGTAAGCAATTTTCATAAATATAATTTGTTCTACGTTAAATATTTAATAATAATAATTTACATTTTGCTTTAGGATGAAATTCAAATTTTAGTTACCGGAATGGCTTTAGGTTTGGGGGAACCCTCGAAATTATCAAAAATACGTCGTAAAACGATATCAAATAATCAATCGAATGAATTGCAATCTAATTTGATTACAAATGGTAGTTCATATAAAAAATTACAAGATGATGATTTAATATTTAGTTTAGATGAAGATCAAAATACAGAAACAGCTCAATTTATACAAACTGTAACTGGATTAACAAATTTAAATTATGGTACGCATTCATTGAAATTGAAAAAGAATTCACCATCTCGACCGAAATTTACACCAACAGTTAAATATTCTAGACATGTGAGTTGTAATTTATTATAATAATATACAATTTTCATTTAATTTGTTACAAGTTCCATTAAATTGTGTAACAAAAACTGTTTCAGTTCTAAGTTTTGAATGTTATTTAACAACTGCAAACTTAAAATATTATACAAGTTTGAATTACAAACGAACGCAATAAATTTAAAATACCAAATACTTCAAGCAATTTGAAATACAAATTATCCAACTTCTGCTTTTATAATTTTTATATTAATTTTTCTATATCAAAATTTAAACATAATTCTTATATTTTTATATTTAACAGCTTCCATTACACGATCGATATGGTGTTGATATTACACCACTTAGTTATGTACCAGGTGGGAAAATTGAAAAATATTTAGGAAATTTAAATTTCTTTTTTATACGAGAGAGTACATCAATACGTGAAAATGGTGGAATTAGTGGATTTGTTCATAGTTTTATAACAGAAATATTAGCTGTTGTCAGAGCACATATTTCTGCATTAGGTGGTAATGCAATGGTTTCATTTTATATGACCGAATTATTATTAGTTGATAATCAGCATAAAAATCAAGTAAGTTTTTTTATTGAATTTAAATTTTTATTTATTTAAATATACTTTTTTATATTGTTTAGGGACAATGTCTTTTAAATATTGGTGGTGATGTTGTTTTTGTATCTTATTATGCCGATGACTGATATTTAATACTAAAAGGTATTTAGCGTTTATTCAATTTAAATCGGCCAAGAAGTTTAATTTATTAGATGCGTTCAATAATTTGTTCGATATTTTTTTAAATAAAAAGAATTTCGTTTTAGTAGATTTTGCTTCTCTTATATTTTGAAGAACAATATTTCTAAAAGTTTTAATATTTAAAGCAATAATTAAAAGAAAAACAAAAATTTAATAATATTTTTAAGAAATGTAATTCAAGAGAAAATGATATTAGAATCGAATTTGTTGACAATGATTTAATTAAATTTTTATTTTTTCGTTTCTTTTTTTGAATAATCTTCTAATCTGTAAGTTCCAGATAAATTTATTGATATTTTATTAATATTTTTATTTTTCCTAGTCATCAAATAAAGAGTAATTTTCTTGTTATTATAATTTTATTAATTTTCTCGTAAATTAGCTAATTAATATCATAAATAAATTTGATATTTATCATAAATTTCAAACTTATTTCAGTTGTAATCAAATTGGTTATAGAAATTGTTTAATAAGCTAAAAGAAATGTTTAAAATCTGAGCTTCAATGACTTAATTATGTTTTTTAAATGATTTTTTTTTTAATAAAAATTTAAATTACCTATAAACTCTTAAAAACATCACAATTTTTTTTTATAATTAAAATATTTTAATTTAATTTTTTTAATAACTGAAAAAAGAGGAAATTTTGCTGTTTAAAATTACATTACATTAAAATTTGATCCTTAAATCGAAAAATTTCTTATAATACTTTGTTCCCTGATTCATGACAATATTTTGTATTTAAGAAATTTATGTAATAATTATTTAAAAATGTAGATATAAAAAATATATTGATACATCGAAATTTTATTTTGGAAATCTATCTGCCTGAATTAAAAAAATCTGAAAAAAACAAATTATTTTCATTCGTAATTGACAAATAAAATTGCACAATAATTTTTATTCTTATTTTTGAAATATTCAATCAAATAGAAATGAAGGAAACGAAATATTGTACAAATTCGAATTAAACTATGACATAAAAAATATCCTGACCAATTAATTAATGAAAAATATAAAAAAATAAAAAAGATATAACATAAATTTGAAAGATTTATAAAAAAATAAAATATATTATATAAAAATATGAATTCTCAAAATTATAAATTAATTAATTGTTGTGTGTATTGTAAATAATTAACTTAATTTTTGCAAAATATTAAAATGGAACAAAAAAAAACATAATTATAAATAACTATAATATTTTAATTATGATTATGTATAAAAAAAAAGTAATAACGTCGATGTACTTTATATAATTTCGAACAAAATTGCATATAAGATATTTTTTAATTTTATCCTTGTTGAATAAAATTCTTTTTGGAAAATTAATGTTTATAAATGTGTTTTATTTACAAATAAATAGTATTTTTTAAATATTTCAGTTAAAACTTGCTTTAAGATGACTTTATCTATTCATTTTATTAGATTCACAACTTTTACATGTTTTATAGTTGAAATTTACGTAGGAAGGTGCTACTGATGTCTCTTTAGATGTTTACATTTAACAGTATTATGCTACCCCCCGATAGAACTTAAAAAAAAACTGGGCCAATCCAATAGATACAGCACTTTCAATTTGAATGAGCAGAACGATTTTGTATATACAAAAAAGTTATATGGCGAATTCCTAACCATAGAAATAGAAAGTAAAAGATAATTCTAAAAATGTAACGGCTAGATTATATACGAAGAATTGTCACGGGACATGCGGTTGTTAAGAAGAATGTAATGAGATTAGTATTAATTCAATCTTCAAATTGTCGAGGGTGTATCGAGGACGAGATAATGGAAGATTTTTAATAATGCCATTGTCCCTCAATCTAACATAAGATTTTTAGGAAATGTGTTACGTTTCTTTTTTTTCTAGAAAACCTTGAAACGAGGGTTAACTGAAGCAAGCTGAAATGGTATTACTTATTAAAGAAGTAGAATACGCTGTCATAATGATGAAGCGTGTTCAACTGGGGATTACTACGGGCTCACTAATATATGGCCTAAGTGTGAGTCTCGACTTTCCCACTACTTTTATCGTGAACCAATTTAAACAAATATCTAATCAAATCATAAATATTAATATAAATGAAATAAATATGAACTCGGTTTCGAAATTATTATTGGTTTTTTAAATAGACAGCAACCACATGCAGATATTTTAAACTTCACTACGTATCTAAAGCGGTGGCAAATAAATTTCTGAAATTCCATGTTCATTTTTGGAAAAGTACGGTCCACTAATCGTCTGCAACAGACAATACATCTAATTGAAGCTAATGAATAGCTACCAGATATTCAGTACCCCAATACCTCGAGTTTTATTTTTAACAAAACTATTTAACTGAAAATAATCAGATTTTGAATAAATTACTTTTCATTTTTGGTACCTAATTCTTGAAAGGTAATTTAGATGAAAGGTAGTATATAAATGAAAAAGCTATAAAATTTTTAACACTATGGTTAAAAATATATTTCGGACTGTTTGTTAAATTCATTAATATTGTAATGTAATGGCAAATAGAAAGAATTTAACATTACATTTATATGCAGTTAAAAATTTCAATTATAATTTTATTTATTAAATGCCATATAATGTATTATAAAAAATGTATCTAGTTAAAATGTTAAAAATAAAAAGTTCATATTAAAAATTAAAATTTTTAAAAAGGACTATTTAAAATGATGGTTTGAATAGTACCAATTAAATTATTGCCTCATTACCAGTTACAATATTATCACAATCAACACAAACACATTTTGGTTTTGGTTTTTCTAATTCTTTTCTTTCATTCATTAACATTTCAAATTTCATATCCTTTTTAGCATGCATCAATTCATTATGACGACAATGTAATAAATAATTCGATAAAAAATATATTGGATCTGTTGGCTGATATAATGTAATTGCACTTAATGCTTGTACTAATGGTTTAGCTAAATGTTGTTTAATATAATCTTGATCTTTATCTTTTTCTCTACCAATAATATCACAATCACGTTGTGGTCCATTATTAAATGTGAAACTTGATGATGAACTTGATTGACATTTACAACTACTATCTGATGTACTAACATCTAAATCGCTATCATCTAAATTCATTGTTGTATTTGCTAAATTTATTTCATATTGTTGTATTTTATTCATTTCACTTTTAAAACAATCATTTAAAAATGAAATTTTCTTTTGTACAATATCACTGGTTGCCGGTGATACTTTAATTTTAAAATTTAACATTCTATCAATTATTAAATTATGTTCTTTACGAAATGTATCCTTTAAATTAGCTAAATCACGTAAACAACATTTGACACGAATTTTACATTTTTTTATTTTCAATTCTAATTCAGTTAATATAATTTGTGATTGTTTTTCATCATTAATTAAATCATCATTAATTTGTTGTAAATGTAAATCTTTTTCATTTGTATCAATATTACATGATTTAATTACTTTCGTATGTTCTAATTGTAAATTAATTTTTTTAAATTCATGTCTTTCATTTTCTGATGTTATTTTATATATTAATAATTTAATTTCACGTTGTAATTTTAATAATTCTGTAAAGATTTGTTCCATTTGTTTTTTACGATATTCTGGTGTTTCGAATAATTTTTCATCTAACATTTGATCAAATTGAATTTGTGATGTACTTTTTATTTCATTTTCAAATATATGACTTTTTTTATCCATGTAAGTACTAAATGTATTATGTTCTTTATCGTAATACATTTTTAATTAATTTTTATAATATTTATTTTATGTTGAGTTAAAATGTGTTATTTTATTTGGTTAAAAATTCTTATTTTATTTAAAAGGATATTAATTTCATATATAATTATATACAGAAAATAAAATAGAAATTTTAAATCTATTTTTTATTATTAATTATTTCATAATTCATAGATAACTGAGTTTTTAATTTTCCAAATTAGAATTAAGATCTACAAGTTAAATGGGTTAAAGATCTTATTAAAGATCATATTCCTAATTATTTGAAGAAAAAAAACTAGAGAGATCCGAATGATAGCATCGAAATTCCGAGGATTGACTAGAATTGACCCATTTATGGATTTGATTTAGTAAATTAGAATTGAAGACTAGATACACTAATTTTGTTGTAAGATTCGATAACTTTATATGAGTTTATTGGATGTAAAGAAGATTCAAAAATAAAGAAATACTAGTAAAACAAAAATATACTTAGAAATAATAACTTTTTCAAAAATAAAATTAAATAATTGAAAATTAAAAATGATCTTAAGCTGAAATCCTTGATCCATCCCGATAGGATATTTTGTTAAAAAATAAAATTTTCTATATTGACAATTGTGTTATTAATTTTATAACTTCAAGTGGATATTTTGAGACCAAATTTATTGGAAATTAGTTATATTTTAAAATTATATTAATTCTATCAATAAAAAATTTCAAATTGTCAATATATTTTTAGTTTTACTGATTAAAATAAATACATCTATCGGAAATTGTGGCTGGCGGTTTTCATTATTTCCATTTTCAAACCATATTTATAATATTATGTTACAATCATTTTTACTTATTCGGTATTGGTAGACCTTCGCAATACTGAATTTAAATTTCTTCAAACATTAGTTATGTATTCAGTCACTATGCAGTCTGTTTTTGAATGTCTAGTTATTCTCCAAAAAAAAAATGGATATAATATGAGTCCATATTTTCGCTCGCTATAAAAATAAATTAATATTATAAAATTTGAATGTACTATGTCCTATATCGTAGATATAATAAATTACTATAAATAAGAATGTGCTAGTGACCCGTACCTGCGGTTCCTCCCATACTACGTAATAATATTGTCTTGCAATAACATTTGTCTTCAATAGAGTAAAACTAAAATGTATCACGACGTTTTAACTCCATCAGCTCACGTTCCCTTTAATGGAAAACGATTTATATATTTTTTTGGAAAATCCATTTTCGAAGCTTTAGATATTAGCTAAAAAAGGTGCACAAGGATTTTAGTTTGGTATAATTTGAAAAACTGAAATTAATAAAAAATACACCAGAATTACGAAGGAAAATTCAATTGATTATTTTATACAATATAAACAAATATTGTACAAATTTTCAATATTGTATAATATATAATTTATAAAATTTTGTAAAAGGGTATAACAAGGAATAATTCAATTAGCTATTTTCCGGGACATTTACTTCCTCAATTAAAAAAAAAAAAATCTTTTTCCATAAAGCGAACTTATTATTTATGTAATAAAGAAAACTTTTCTAATCTTAATTAAATAGTTTTGTACAATGTTTATTTCTTCATTAAAATCAATATTTAAATTAAAGAAATTGAAGAACTCTACACTAACTCTGATCCTGGGGGCTAAAATCACTCTATCACTTGCATCTTGCATTATATTGACAAGAAGGTAAAATCCTTGCGGAAGAAGTTAATATTTAAAAAAAAAACTAAACTATAAATAAAATAACGACAAAACATGAAAATTAATAAAGAAGAAAAAATAGAAGAAGAAAATTTGAGTAATTTCGTTATTGAATTTTCTTTTTCAATTTCTTGGCATAAAATTGAAAAATTTATAATAATGGAAGATATTTTTTTGTAAAGGAATAAAAAATATTAAATTCCAAAATATTTAAACTACTTTTATCAATATTAATCTATACTTTAAAGAATCCTTTTAATACAATTTTCTTATACTGATTTTACAATATAAAAAAAAAAAACACTTTTCGAACAATATTTAAGTTTCTATATCATGTCATACTTTATATAATGAAATGTACTTAAAGTATAACGAATATAATATTTTATTTCACCATAAGTGAATTTAATGTATATTCAGTTCCAATTTTCTTTATAATTCACAATATTTTAATAATTCACGATATATGAAGAAGACAGTGATGTATTCAATATTTCAACAAAAATAAATAATTCAGAAATTGAAATATTTATCTGCCATTATTTAATATCCTCCTAATCGTACTGGTTGTCATGCTTTTATTTGGAATGTTGATAATGTTGAGAGGATAAATTAATAAATAAAATTAATAATAATACCAAATAATTAATTTTTAAATTCATATTAAACAGTTTCGCTAATATAAGTACATCACTGGAATGAGATTATTATTAAAACGAAAAGGATTTAAAAAGAATTTATGGAATGACGAAAAAAAACGTGGATTTTAAAAGTATCTTATATCTTTCACTATTTAACTATATACTTAGTAGATAGAAACTTACATTTTTTTTATGTTTTTTTCATTTTAAAGAAAACAGAAGTCCTTCAAAATATATTTAATGATTTTTATTAGGATATTTTACCTGACTGTGTAGTGCTACTTGATAAAAATGTATAAAAAGATCTTAAAACAAGTTAAAATTTTTATCTTAATTTGCTATAAGATTGTATTTGAATTACGGACTTAAGAGATAAACTTCATTTTTTGGATATTTGAAATTCTTGAATCTACTACTGAGGGATGGTACAGAAAAACTTAGTTGTAGTGTTTAGCATTCTATTTTTTTTATATAAATAAAATCAAGTCTATGAAACTATTCTGAAAAATAAGCTACGAATAGAATAATGATCGGAAAACTAATACGGATTACAAATATATAAGAAAATTATAAATTATGAATTTTCGTGGATAATAATATAAATAAATTAATTTGTAAATCATAAGGTTTCGTTTGTGCTAGGCTTAAACTATATGGAGTCAAATCAAAGTTATTTCTCTGAAATTTAAAAGAACTGAGATTTTCTTATATCTTTAGCATTAACGAGTCTGACTCGTTAAGTACAAGAGGTTTGTTAACATCTTGTACTTTAATCGTGAGCCTGACTCGTACAAAATAATAATGCAAAAAACCTGTAAGAAAACCCTAACTATCCCAAAATACAAAATTTGTGGAAGACAATCAGAAAGCGATACACTTCTTAGAGCTCGTTCATAATGAATGACACTATTAGCAGTGCTATGCTTGAAACTTTTAATATGCTAACAATCAGCTCATTCATATATATATATATTTAAATGATTGTGTTTATTTTACAGCTCTACATATGTATTTGAAGATTTTTGTTGTTTAAATAACAAATATGTGCATTATTGTGATGTCCACACGTGGGAGTTCGAAATTTCGAAGTTTTTTTTTTTAACAAAATATGACGTTTGAAAGTGAAGAATAATAGTTGTTACTATAGTTCCTTTGTGGGACCAAGGAAATAATTTTACCACTCTCGTGTACTAATTTCTAAAAAGTGGGAACAAATTTCTATAGCATTAAAAGAGATTAAGATATGCAACACAAAACAAAACTCGTCATGTAGCTAATAGCTTTACTCTGAGCATTTTATGATTTTCTAAAAATCCTTTTCTCCTAGGTATTGTTTTCTGCATAGCACAGCGTCAGCTTTACTCATAGCGTCACTGGTCTCTCTGAACGTGCAATTAGACTAGAAACTAAGCTATGGGCACATTTTCCACAGCGTGTTCCTCCAACAATGAAAAAAAAGCCAAGATGAGAATGTAAAGTATGTAAAATATTCACAAAATTTATATTTCTTAAAATCATTGATTAGACTATGTTTAAATATTTAAAAAGCACTCATTAAAATTTAAATCCTACAAATTATACTCATTAAATTCATTCCTAAATGATTAAAGCGTGATCGTATAGTGCGGTTTCAAGTAATTTATTATTCATTATCAACTCGGTAACCCAGAAACCACAACTAGTTGAAAATATTATAAAATAATCATTTCAATCTCATATTTTCTCAAATTATAATCATCATTGCATAAGAACTGAGGTAAAAATGTGGTTTCGCAACAATTTCAAAATGGTAAAAACAACATGTACAAAAATAACTTTTTATTATAAAAAATATAGAATCCTCAGAAATATTTAACTGTATGTGAGCAACTTGTATGATAAACACATTTATCCCTAGAGGATATCGTCCTTTTGTGAAAATAAAGTTTATGATATAAATTGCAACAGGTTAAAAAATAAATAAAAAAAAAGAAAATCTTTTTTTTTTACTCTGAATAAAGTTCTATAGAAATTTGTAGACAAGCAGTGAAATAATGTTTAATAAATAAATGAAAATGAACATAATTTTTTAATGTAAAACTTTGTTATCAAATATTTATTATATATTCATACTATGGGAAAATCATAATTTTGTATTGGATTTGGTTTGTAATGAATATGAGAATCCTTGATTTTAAAGATTTTTTTTGGTTATTTTTATTTGTTATATTAAACAGATATTTAATAAAAAAAAGTTTCATTAATTATTTTTTTATTTATATGTATAATAACATTAATTGGAAAATTTTATAATAAATAATTACATTTAGTATATTTAAAAGTTTTCAGTTTAATTTGCAGTACTATTTATATAAAAAAAAACCATACTAAAATCCAGAATTTTTAAGCTGAATTAGAAGAGAAATTGTTTTTCTTCACTTATGGGGTTAGCTATAAGTACACGACTAGGTACACGCATTACAAGGTACACGCAATCGTTTTGTAACTTTATGGATCTCAACGAAAAATAGTGAAATGCTCATTTTATTTCCTAGTATCCATTTCTAATCAGGATCATGAATTGCTCTCTTGATGATAACTACCACCTGAATGAGTTAAACTATCTAGTCAGTGTAAACGACCTACGGAAAACATACACTTTCTTAACTCCACGAGATGGATCTAACATAACCTCATCAATCTTACGTTTAACGAGAATCTGTGAAAGCAAAACGGTGCTAAGGCGCTACTTGGAGTCCTACTTGAACAAACCAATTATTTTTCAGTCATCTGTCATTAATTAAATCGTCATCTCTTCCGTTATATCTTACCTGTCAATTTGACAATATTCATTTTTCATTTAATCTATTCTTGTTCTTGTTCTTATAGATTTCAATAGTACAGATTGAAATCTAGCGATCAGTTACATTTTGTTGATAAATAATGATTCTATTTAAATGTCATGCTGAGGACATAATAATCCTAGAAATAAAATATTCAAATTATCATTCTAGCTGGCAGATTTGTTATGTTAATTATAAAAATTAATTAGTAAATTTTAGTATATTTGTGAGCTTTACTATTTTCAAACTCACAATTTTCTATGAAAAACATTCTTTCAAATTTTATTACTTTACAGGAATATATTTATAATATAATTTTCAATGAAAAATAAAATATGTCATGAAAATTATTCTTATGAAAATTATTTATAAGGTTGTGTTTTGTTTTGTCTTGTACAAAATGTTGTGAATAAACATCTTTCATCCTTCTTCCTTCATCCTTAGACAAAAGCAAGTTTTTCTGTACATTTACTTGACATTTTCTTCTTTTTGCGGTATAGAAAAGAATTCCAGTTCAATAATTTGTGAAAATTCTTTTATGAAGACAATGTCATTGACTGGTTTTTGTTGGTAGAAAATTAATTAAATAGTTTGTAAAAAAAAATATTTTATTTTCTTATTATTATGTGTAGAAATATTTTTATTATTATATTTTCCGAATTTTCTTTTTTTAAGGATAAGTTCTTTAAGGATGTATTTTTTATTTGTTGTAATGCTATTGAGTATAGACAGACAATTTGAGTAATTAAGGAAAAATAATTAAATTGGGTTAAATTTTGTAATAATGAAAAGTTAATTGACTATTATTTAAATTAATTTGTATAATTTGTCTATAGGGCAAAAATAACATTAATTTTATAATTATGTCTTAAAAGGATTGGACATTTATTTTATTTGTATACAGTGTAAATATTTATTTTTATGATATTTTAAAATATTTGAAAACAACTTCTAATGAGCACTACAACGAAAGTTATGTGGGGCACCTTATAACAAAGTAACCGGCTTCAATTTTCGACTATAATCGTGGAATCAGTGTTGGAAATCATGTGTTTCTTCATCATACATTGATTGATTGATTAGGTCACTTCCATGTATATCGGGCAGACTAAATCAAAAAGTATAGGAAGAAGCAATATTTCAATGGGTTGTATTAAAAGTAAACATTGGATAAAGTTAAATGGAATCGGTACAAGCAACCAATACATGAAATTCAAAGATTTGTAAACATTTTGTACATCATTAGATGTTCTTACTACAGTACCATGTAAAGTCTATGTTTGATGCCTTATTTAATCTATACTAACTATAATGGAGACTGAGACTAGTAAAGTATTCAAACTATTTATAAAAAATCCAATTGGAAAATAAAAACTTTTTGTAAATTAAATACTAATAAAATTAAATGAACAAAATTTTTATCTCTTTACAAAACTGAACTTGTAAAACTTTTCTAATAAAATTTTAATAAAGTTTTCAAAATTTATGTTTAACATTTATTGCTTATGTTTTCTGTTGAATGACAATAATAATATTTAATATAAATTTTATTCATAATATGTAAATATCTTTTTAAATTCCTAACAAATACAATAAATTCTTTGCAAATATATTAAACTTAATTGTGATTAAAACATAAATGATTTTTAGAAATTTGAATATATCTAAAATTTATTGCAAATATTTGCTTATTAATATTATATTATTCCCTAAATTATATTGAAAAATTTACGAACATAATTTCATTGAATTTTTATTAATTTTTTATTGTTAAAAAGTGAAGATAAACTATTTTTTACTGAATCGAGTGATGAATATGACCTTGCAGAACGCCAGTGTATGTCACTGCTTTAATCCTACCTTGTGTATATACCCACAACCTACAAAATTAATTTAGGTTATTTTTAAGGTAAAGGTGGGTCAACTGGCAGTCCTACTCACTTTTAATTATTTGTGACTGACGAAGATTGTAATTTTGACGAAACAGTAAAGTTGCATTCGAAGTGTCGAATTCTTCTAGACATCTATATTCCGCTCTTCATCCTCATGTTAACAGAACCTACTGGTCCACTATAACATTGTTCTAATGTAATTCCTGATAATTCCTGAATGCTTTTGGTTATAATATTAATAATATCGTTTCTCAATTTTAATCCTTTTAATCCTTATAGTTTAAAACATATCTTCTTTAAGTTTTTAACTAAACAAACCCCTTAATATGTTTATTTTATAATAATTTTAATTAAAATTTTTACATTTCAGAGATATTCACTATTTACCATATAAGGATAAAGAATGTATGTACTTTTTTATTCAATTCAACCATATTTCATTAAGAAACTTGGTAATTTTAAGTATACCAAACAAGATATCCTTTTTTTATTATGAGATATCCTTTTGCTTTCAAAAAAAAAAGTGTAATCAAAGATAAACAAAACACTCTGACATTTGGATAAAGAATCATAAACAATAGAATATTATATCCTTTTAATTTTGGTTAGGTTCAGGTGTTCTTAATTACACTATTATAGTTAATCCTTTTTTCATGCGGCTACAGTAAAGATATAAAAAATACTCCAAATAATAAGGTTTTTTTTTAGAAAGGTAAAGTTCACAAGATACTCGTGTAGTATATACTTTTGATAATTAAACTTTATTGTATAATAATTATAATAAAGCGTATTAAAGGATGCATTTTGTTGTGTTTGGTATCTTGTTACAAAGCAGTTCCTTGCATTAACCTAAATATTTCACATTTTTTAGATAGAAAATTAGTTTTGAACTTCTTGTGAAATATTCCAAAGATTATAATAGCTTTATTAATTTAAAGTTAATTATTTAAAAAGGTTACATAAGATATTTTGTCATAATATTTAGAATTATAAACCAAATCATAAGCAGTTAATAAAATTGGTTTCAAATATGTTAACGAATGATAATAAATTTTATGAAATTAATCGAAGTATTTCTTATATAAATAATATTTTCGAAGATACTTAGATGCGAGAATAAAGTCATATCAAATTTCTCATAATCGCTACAACATGATTGACCTAGTTATAAACCAAATTCCTAAAATTATTTAAAATTTTAGCAAAAGTACCCAAATATTTAATAGAAAAATAAACCCCAAAAAAAAATATCTTAGCTGTCAATTAACAAAAATGAAACCCACAAAATCAATTATGACGAAACTCAAAAACAGACATAACAAAATGTTCCTAAACAATTTCCTTTCTTAAAAAATTTTACTTGAAAACTCAATTATTTCCAACAAAAATATTCATCTTTATTGAATTCTTTAATTGAATTTCTATTCACACAATTTTCAATTGAAAATTTTCAACACTTTAGAATAAAATCAACAAATCGGTTCTATATCATACAGACACGTATCTATACCCTAACTGAGAAAGATCCTTTCATATCCGTCTTTTACTTAAGGATTCTTCAATATTTTTTTTCTTCTTATTTTTGCAATTACATTTTTATCAATACACAAAACTAAAGAAATCAATAAAAAAAAAGGTGCTCAATAGAAGAAAATTCTCATCGGTTTGTACATCATTCTAGAATTTATGAAATTTCTTAATATTCAATTATATTAAAAATATAAAATAAATAAATGTAGATAGAAAATATTGAAGAAAAATTGAATAAAGTTTTCCAAAAGAAATATAAATTAAATTTATAAAAATAAACATTTTAAAAATATTTTGTTTATGGGCCATTTTACAAACACAAACTTTGAATATAAATTTTTTAAGGGTGGAAAAATCCTAAAAGGATTTATAATAATTTTTTTTCGTTTATATATACATAAGTTAATTTGTAAAAAGCCTCGTTTTTCGTGTATGTATAGTAAAAATTTGGAAAATATATATGAAAATTGAAGAAAAACTTTTGATAAAAATATATTTATATAGAGAACCTATAATATTTAATAGTTTATTTATTGGTTTTACGAAATATTTGTATAAATTTTATGGTAAGTGAAATTTACATTTAAAAAACAATTTATTTAATAATAAAATGTTTACCTTTACTAAATTGGTTTTGACCTTTATAAAACTTTGAAATGTATTTGGTATAAATAAAAATTATGTAAAATTAATTTATGATTTTATTAAATTCAGTGGTGAAATGATAAAAAATTGGACTGGTTATTAAAAAATTTGGAAGAAAGTATAAATTTTTTGATTCGTATAAAGAGATCAATGCAATGTAAAAGGATATTAAAATAATATTTTTACTTCGAATTATTTTCAATGATTGTGATCAGTTCAAAAACGCTACCATAACAAATCAAAATCAAAAATAAAAAGCTGGATCCAATTTAACCGCGACATGAGTTATATATATTCCAATTAAATTGCAGTTTGGTCCAAAAGAGTTAAAAGGATTATTAACCAGCAAAAACGCAGTAGTTGATTTGACTTCAATCATAGAGTGTTTGAAAGAACTAACGAAACCACCTGTTTGACACTAACTTCTTCAAATATCAATTTAGCTTAAGAAAAGATTTATATTATTTATATTCTGCAATCCATTTTGGAATACCTCTTTTTGTGATATTATAAATTCGAATATTTGTGATTGAATTGTAATATAGAATTTTAGAACGAATCATTTTATTACCATTGTAGTATTGTATTAATGATTCTGGTCCAAATTGTCTGAGAAATATTTGCCAGTGTAATTTTAATTTTATCTCAAACGTCAGACATGGCGTAAATTTCGATGAACTTGACAACAATTTGTAGTACTGTGTATTTAAGCGTAAATAATTACTAAACATTATAAGTTGTTTACGTAGAGAATAGTAAACATAGTAAATTATCATCAGTTGTTTAATGTATTTATGAGAAGCATCCGCTAAGAGGATAGTAAAAAAAGCAGGTGCTTAATGTAAATCTATCTTAAGTTAAATCTGAATGTTTTAAAGTTAGAAAAAAACGTACATGGTTGTATTATTTCCGGGAATATGTAGAATAATGAAATAATGGTCCTAACAAATTTACAAATTTATTTGTAGTGTAAACTGTCGGCAAAAACAAAACTATATACAGAATTTCATATCGTTACACTTTACTTACAGGATATAGGAATGTATGAAATGGATCCACTGAAGTTGCCAACCTAAAGTAAGTAGATCACGAAACGAAAAGCTGTGCGCTAAATTTGATTGAAATCGAATATTAATTACAAAAGCCCTTTTACATTATCAAACTTTAAATAAGACTAGTCGTTTGCGATTGCGATTAGTGATTTTTTTACGTTTACACTGTAGGAGTTTTAATCAGACAATAATAATGCAATTATCGCTACATTATATCGCTACAGATAATGCTTTTGAATATTACAATATTTACCACAGAGTGGGCTGCAGATAGTTACAGTATTAGCGAGTTTCAGTATTAGTGTTTCCGGCCGGAAAATACATTTCTATTCATTATTTTCTATATTTTTTCTTTAAATTTGTTAGAAATATTTTATTTTGTTTAAAGTATTTTCTTTGAAATTTTTTTTTGTTTTTAATTTACCCCGAAAAGTAATAAACTATTTGCAGGATTAAAAATAACATTGTATATATTTTATATATACATATATATTATTATCCATGGAAAATTTCAATTATTTGAAATGAAAATGCATGAAAATTACATATACGAAAAGTTGTTTTATTGTTTCTCTTAACAATTTTTGTTTTCCTATACCGTTCGTTGTATGTATTCAAAACTATTTTTTTTTTTTCAAACATTACATAAATTTCCTTTGTTGTCCATTTATTTTGTGCAAAGTTGTATTATGTTATTCAAAATGTAATGATAAATAGAAATCACGAAATGAATTTGTATTATATATAACAAATTTACGTTATATAACATTTGACAAATCAAATTGTGTTACAATAACCGAAAACATAACGTTAACGTAAGCAATTAGTTTCGTTTTTCGTTACAAATCTTATAAAAATTGTACACAAGAAATGTAACACATTGTACAAAAAATATTCACAAAATGTTCTAATTTTACTAGTAAATGTCAAGTTTATAATTTTATCAATTTTGAAAACCGCGAAAGGTATAAATTTTTATAAACATCAGTTGCAACTGCAACTATCTAAAATTTTGCTGCAATTTTTGGTATACTGCAATTTTTGGTATTAGAGTCTGGCTAAAGTGTTCGGGTTAGCGTACTATAGCTGTGAAAGCAGGCACATTTGAATGAAATTTGTGGATACATACAAAATCAAGGTATGTTTAATTTAAATATAGGTATATAAAATGTAAATTATAAAGTTATCACATCACGATATCAAATATTCGTTCATTACATATTTGAATAACGAAACGGAAAAAATATATTATTTCGTTATATAACGAAATTTGTAATGCAATATTTTTATTTTTCGTTGTGTAACACAGAATGCCCCATCGACCCAACCTAATATGAAAATTTACATATTTTTTCTTTATTTGTCATTCTATTTCATTTTTTACTACAGATCTGTAATTTTTTCTGGTGACATTTATACCGAATTAAAAAAATCTCTTTTCTTTTGCATAAAATTTTACATAGCATAAAGAAAATTTCTCTTTATGCGCGTAAAATAAGCTTTTACTGAAAATCACGAATTATTTACTACTGAGCTTTTGAAATAACATTTTGTTGGGTATATTATGTTGTGAAACTGTAAATAATAACAACAGTTATGAGATGAAATTCAATCGAAAAGGACATTAATAAAACAAAATTATTTCGATATTTTCATGAAATTGTATTTTTTTAAAGACTGTGATAAAACGTGGTATAAAAACATAAATTTTCCGAAAACTCAAATGTAAAATAGTTGAAATAAAACCATTGAAAAAGAAAAGTTTAACAATATAAAAATTACCATAATTAATTAATTTAAAAAAAGAAAATTTAATAGTGAAACAAATTTTGTTATAAAATAAATAGTTTTTATTTGTACAAAAAATTCAAATAAATTATCTGTGTTGTTTGTATCTCCTTATTTAATTACTTTTTTAAAAAAATAAAAAATAAAATGGATTAAATAAAAACGAGGACAACAATATAAATAAAAAAAAAACGGAAAAACTAAAAAGGATTTCATATAATTTTTCATGTAAGCTGTAAATATATATTGCTATATATAATTGTTATACCATTTTTTTTCCATAAAGAAAAGTGTATTTAAACTTTTGTCAACAAAAACACACATTTTTTTTTACACTACAATAAAGAATTTCCTTTTGAAAAATTAGATGGAAATGTGTTTATGTGTCCTGTCTGGGTACATAGAACAAAAATTATGTTTTAAA
This sequence comes from Rhamphomyia laevipes, assembly GCA_963920725.1. NCBI lineage: Eukaryota > Metazoa > Arthropoda > Insecta > Diptera > Empididae > Rhamphomyia > Rhamphomyia laevipes. Next base: position 55,684,973 of record OY987257.1, read on the forward strand.
AGGACTTAAATATGATATGGTGTAAAGTATTTTATAAATTTAGTTATAATTTAAATTATATTCGAAAAGAATACATAATTAGAAAAATCAAATTTTCAAATAATTTATATTTAATCTATTTTAAAAAATTGATTTTAAAATATCTAAATTTTTGATTTCAAATTAAATTAAAATTTTATTTATAAAAAAAAATATTTTAATTTGATCCCTCAGGAATTCATTGATATTTTAAAGAAAGGAAATTAATAAAAAATTTCATTTATCATTTTTCTATCTATTGAATTTTTGAAATATGATTTTACTTACAAGGACGAATTTTTTATATATAACACAAAATTTAAATTATTTCTAAGTAATTTTAAGAAGTTGTGGTTAATAATTTGAAGACTTCATCATTCGAAATTAAATAAGAATTTATTGGAAATTACTAAATATAAATTTGGTTTTCAGACTAAAAATCCATTTCAAAAAATTTATTTTATCATAGAAATGTCCTTTTCGTTAAGCTAAATTTATTAGTTTATTCAGTTTATTTCTTGGTTACCATGGTTTTTGTTATTGTTATAAATTTGTGAGTTAGTCCTGTAGTTAAGAGTAAATTTGTAATCATTGATTAATTAATGAACTGATTTCGTATCGATTCACAATAAATTATTTGTTTGAAATAGTTGAATAATTATTAGAATATTAGTTTGATTTCAGTTAATTAATCAACACTGTTAGTATTCTTTGAATTTATTATTGGTTATTTGTTATTTCCAATGTGAAATTAATATAATTTTTTGTTAATATTTTTCAGAAGTTTAGTTAATTAGTTAAACACTATAATTATATGTAAAAAACCAGATTTATCATATAATATCTAAAGATTCATGTCTAATTTTTCATTATTTCACTAAATATACTGAAAATTAAATTTTATTTTAAATTGAGTAATCAAAGTTCCTTAAAAAAAATATAGTTTATGTTATAATTTTTCAAAATCTTAAAAAAAAAAACAGATGGTTTCAACATTATTCGAATAATATTAATTAACTTCCATCAAACCAAAAAAGAAAATATATACTTCCAAAATGAGGAAACTAAAAACCTTTATATATTTATATACATTTTTTTTCTATATAGAAAATTTTTGATAAATTGATTTTTCTTTCATTTAGTGCGGTTTTTCCTACTACACATATTTTTCACATAAAATATGATCCTGTGTGCTGCTGATGATAAAATTATTGATGATAACAGAATATTTTACCACATATTTTCACAGTTGAAGAATTTATCATAATATAAAATGAAATATTTCTGGTTGTTTTATTATAGAATATTTCAAAGAAATTTATATAGTAAAATATGATTAATAATATTAGATTGTCTGTCAGGATGTTACAAATATTATCAATTAATAAAAGTTGTTTAGTTAATGAACTTACATTCTCAATTCAATCAATTTCAGTAATTTTAAGTTTTGCCTGTTACAAGGTTGCAAAATTTTGATTTATCAGCCATTTCAGTTTAAATATCCGCCATTTTTTATACTGAAATATATTTCAAAATTTTTAACACAAGATTAGTTTTTCTTTGATTAATGTTAATTAACTATTTAAACGCTTGTTTGGGAAGCATAAAATGATGAAATTTAAATATCATTAAGTTGTTGCCAATTTTGGAAAATGTTGAAATCATATTCAGCTGTTATATTTTAGCTTCTTTATTAATTCCATATTCTTAATGTACTGTTGTAAGTCGGTTGTTTTAACGATTTTCTTATTTTCGTTATGTTGATAAGCTACACTGAATTCCAACAAACTCTTAATGAAATTACTAACAAACTCCTTTATTTATGATGTTAGATAATATCAATAACAGTATATTAAATCCTTTTTTTTTGTGGTTTTATCCTTAGTCCTTTAGGGGAAGTTTCTTGTCTTCTAATAGTTATTGTATATATACGGCAAATTCTTTATTTTTTGTGTTCGTTAAAGATATGATGTTTTTCTAATGTCAATTTATTTATTTTTTGTGGTGTATCTTTAACAAAAGATTTAGTAAAAAAATTGGCTTTTAGAATTATTTATACAACATGACAAAAAAACAGCAACAACAAAAAACAGAATATAAAAAGGTCATAAAAGGAAGTTGCTTGACTTGTATTTTTTTCATACATATTTTATGTTGTTAAGATATTTTCTATTTCATCCTTTTTTTTTGTCTAATGGTTATTTTCGTTAATGTGGTTTTATGATTTTGACAAATTAATATATATTGGTCATGATATAATGTATTGTATTTATAGTGTGTTATGAATCTGTCTGTTAGGTACTCAAAAACATAAACTTACCAAATGATATTAAAGGATCGTTAAGCTTAAATCGTTTTGTTATACAAAAACGTTAATGATATTTTATGAGCAACATTAATTTCAAAAAATAAAAACCCAATTTTTTTTTACAGTGTAAATAAATTGTTATAAAAAGAAAAATCATTTACTTAAAGGGAGAAAATATATAATTAGTATTGGTTTTTCTGAGATTAAATTAATAATATTAAGAAAGTTAATTTCAACTTGTCATATAACTAATATAGTCTAAGTGTTTTAGTTAATTTATTGTTTAGTTAACCAAGAGTTATTTCAACATTGTATAACGCAACACTTAACAACGCAATATTTACAACGGCGTTATAGGAACTTTCAAAATTGTGTTTTCATTAAAAAAAAAATGTATTATTATCTGTGAAAATTGAAAAATTTAAATTAAAAATGTACGAATTACAACAATCGGAAATCATTGGAATTTTTTCTACATTAATAACTTGTTACATGGTTATCCAATTGTTGAAAAGAAAACGGATGAAGTTGAAGTCCTCTGTAACGAGATTAAGACACTTTTATCCAAGAGCTGAAAACTTGGAGTGGCATATTTTTAGATTTTGTGAAATTGCTTTCAATGCAATTTATAAATTTTTGAAAGGATTTATATTTTATGCACTTAGAAAATGTTGATAGGATTTTTAAAATATTGGTTTCGAAATTTTCTCGTGAAACCTTTAAAATTTTGTATGGAACTAAATTTTAAATCAATGGTTGATTCGTTGTTATTAATTCACCAAAAATTTTTGGTATTTTATGGAAAAATATTAAATATCATTTAATGTTTTTTTTCTTTTCAAAATCTAATTTTATCATAAAATTACCAAGATCCTTTTAAGTTTTCCAATACACCAATTGTAAAAAATTGATGTTAAGTTTCTGATTTATTTAAGTTTGGTGCAAATTTATCTAATTTACTTGTTTTATATATTTCTCAAATGATTTTAATAACAATAAATATTATTTGAATAATTTTTTATTTTATAATAATTTATAATCATATAAAAACACTTTAAAAAATAAAAACTTTTACCGAAAACAAAAAAAAAAGTTTAGTGGTTTAAAATTTATAGCATAAAAACTTTTTTTGTTTTTGTTTTACATAACTTTCTCTATAGTTATTTATATTTCGTTTAATTTACTTTTACATCAAAACTTCAACAGTAAACAACAACACTGATTTTTCAACAGATCTATTAAAGTATAAAATGATAAATGAGTTCACCCCAAAAAAATGGAAAATAATAGCATCTAGAAAATTATATCAAAAATCTAAAGAAGTTGGGAAATTTAATTAAACGATTGGCCATTAATTTCATAAATTTTCGTATATTTTGTTTTCAGTATATTACAAACAGAAAATTCATCAACTTTTCATATGATTTACAATAGTTTCTCCTTAAAAAAAAAATTTACCCCCCAGATAGTAAATTAAATTATTTTCTGGGGTATACACAATCCCCTTAATAATAATTTTTTTTTTAATTCGCCCCCAAGAAAAGTGGAACTATTTGAATTTGAGTATTATTTGAGCTTTGTAATCATTTTGTATATCCTTTTTTATTTCGTTTGTTTATTTTTTGATTAATAACGAAAATCCTTAAATCTTTGTGTATTAATGTTATTTTATATGAATATATAATGTTGGGGATGAAAAATATAAATTTGATATCTTTGCAATTTACTTTTTTTCATTTTTACCTTGTTGTTCATACCTTTTCCGGATGGTAAATTATTTTTTTTTTTTCAGATACGATGAAATTTATACCTCATTTATTCATGTCTAACGTATAACATAATTTACCATGGATATAAATGAGATTTTCTCAAATTAAGTTTGTATTATATAATTTTTTTTTTTGCATGTCAATATAAATATATTAGACACGGAGCCAGGCATGTATGTAATTGAGGAAAATAATTCTTTTGCGGAATTTTCATTTTGTATGAATTTTTCTTTTTATTTATTTCTTAATATAATACAAAATGAGCTGCGCAAATTATTTTTATTAGATGGATAATTTCATTTTTCATATATAAAATTTTCTTTATTTTTCATGTTATGCGGTGTAAAATTTGTTTTCAAATAAATTTTTATCAGACAAAAAAAAAGGATATTATTAAAAATTAAAGAATTAATTTTAATATATAAAATTCTACTGGTTTTTGTATAGAAGAAATATTTCTGAAAATTGAATTATATTTTTGGGTGCATACTAATTTTGAACATATTTAATGATTTATAGTCTCCCCGTGGATACGCTTGCCATTGAAGCTTTGTAAAGTTAAATGATACCGAATATGCATTGAAATTTATATAAATACAACCTAAAATTAATTATTCTACAAAATTTAAATTAACTATTTTATCAGTTTTATTTAAATTGAAATGATAGATTATCCACTTAAAACGCAAGACTTGCCACAAGACGGTCACCAGCGTCATGATGGCGGCGTTGTTATATAGTTCCATGTATTTAAATTTTAATATTTTTTTGATTTTTCAAAATTTCATGGATTTTCGTAGGTTTTAAAAATTTAGGCTACTTTCAGTTACTGGTAGGCTATTTCTTTTCTAATCTTCTCTATTATTTCAATTTAAAAAAATCAAATTAATATAGGTATAAATAATTTTTATAAATATATTTTAATTTGATCCCTAAGGAATTCATTGATATTTTTAAGAAAGGAAATTAATAAAAAAAATCATTATTCATTTTTCTATATATATTGAATTTTTGAAATATGATTTTACTTACAAGGACGAATTTTTTATATATAACACAAAATTTAAATTATTTCTAAGTAATTTGAAGAAGTTCTGGTTAATAATTTGAAGACTTCATCATTCGAAATTATATAAGAATTTATTGGAAATTACTAAATATAAATTTGGTTTTCAGACTAAAAATCCATTTCAAAAAATTTATTTTATTACGTAAATGTCCTTTTCGTTAAGCTACTTCTATACAATCTAAATTTATTAGTTTATTCAGTTTATTTCTTGGTTACCATAGTTTTTGTTATTGTTATAAATTTGTTAGTTAGTCCTTTAGTTAGGAGTAATTTTGTATTCATTGCTTAATCAGAAGTTCATAATTAATGAACTGATTTCGTATCGATTCACATTTATAAGTCAGTTGTTTGAAATAGTTGAATATTTTACTATAGTATTTAGTTGATTTCAGGTAAAATATAAAAATGGAAACAATTAATTCAAAAATTTGATAAACATTTATAATTTAATTTACTTTAGAATCTTATTATATAAGTAGTTTTCTTGTAAACAATTTTCCAGTAGAAGAATTCTAGAATGTGTTTGTCATAATTTTACATATTATAATTTTGAGAAATTTGGTCTAGTCCAAAACTGAAGGCCTCAATTTATGTTATACAATAATAGAAATTTTGTATTTAGTTTTTTAAAATTTTTGTAATATTAGTGAACTAATTTTAATGGTTTAGCACATCCACTGTATATATACATAATCAGAATATTTTGGTTTTAAATTTACAAACCGAGTAATTTATGGTAATTTGGTTTGTATTACACTATAATAATCTACGTATTGACTTAGCTGCAAAGTAAAAACTCAAAACGTAAAAGTGAAAATAATTTATTTAAAGTACGAAATTTAACTTGAAATGTTTTGTAAATATCTTCAACACTTTTCTCATATATAGACTGATTTAATCTTAAATTTATATTGCCAGAAATTTGGACTTTACTACCATATTTTTAATAATTTTGTTATTAAACATATTAATATCGTCTCAGTTTCTAAATATTATTAACTTTAATAAGCTATTAAAAATTCTTTGGTTTATCTACGTTTTAAAACACTTATAAATCCTATTTATTATACTTTGAAAAGGGACATCTTAAAGTGTTGTACCCTTTTAAGGTGTTAAATAATTTACCTTTTCTTGAAAAAAGTTATTCTATTTTTTAATAGGTTAAAATAATAAACAACCTTTTAATATCCTTAATAATTTTTTAAATATCCTTAAAAGTTCAATTATTTAAATCGTAAATTTTATAAACATATACATAATTTTAATAATTCTTAGGTTAATTTGACTATTAAGATTATGATAAAAGTATTAAAATTATGTTAATTTAATAAATTTGGTTTATTGCTCTTGTAATGTTGTAAATAGGTCCAAGTAGTCTCTATAATATTTACAAATTACATATTTAAATTCTAAATATTGAAAAAATTGTAAATTAAGAGTTTATTGCTTGTATTTCTTGACTTCATATTACCATGACAAATTATTTTAATTTAATTATTTTTCTATTAAATTGTACCATTTTTCAATGAAATTTTGTTTTAAAAATAGATTTTCGAAAAAATATTTATCATTTTGTTGAAACAAAGAACTTCTCTGAATAACCAACACCTAAAATTATTATATATTTTAAATTACAAGTCTATGGCCTTGTTGATATATCTCAAGATTGTAATTGAATATATTTAATTTTCATTTTGCAAACAATCTTAACAAAAATCTTGTTATTTGTAGAGTTAATTCAATAATATTCTAAAATTTTTAATATGTAATTTTTATTTAGTTCAGTATTCCATAATTAATTTTTTAATTAATTTTGGTATATGTATATAGATTCATTTCGTAATCTACTTGTTGGTGTCTGTAAAATTTGGGTTGGTAATTTCAGTGGATCCGTATAAAAACTTCGAATTATATCAATTAAATTATTGTTGTCTTATTGTTGATTTTTAACCAATCTTCGGAAGGCAATATTAATTATAAACCTGCATTGGATATAAATCACTGTTAAATCTAACTCTGAGCTCGGTTAGCAGCTTTTTTAAAAATATGGCACGGGATTGGAAACCCTACTATACAACATGATAGTTTCAGTATAAAATATAATTATTTCAACTAAACAAATTCAAATTAATCCTTAAATAATTTCTATAAATTTCAAAATAATTGAACAAATTTTAGTAAAAAGAATGCAACTTGTAATTTAATTCATTTAACAATTTAATTATATGGTTTCCATTTCCAAATTTCCAATCAACAAATTCCTAAATTAAATTTCTAAATAAAAAACGAAATTGACAAACATTTTCCGTATTGTCTGAATACAAAAATATATACGAACAATCGATAAAAATATTTTGGAAACGTGTTAGTTCTTAATTGGATCAACAACAAAAATACAAAATTGAATTGAGTTACGAAATTTTATATATTTGTTTCGTATTTTTCTATTACAAAAAAAAATATTTAATTAATTTGTTCCCTAGCTCAATAACAGATATTTATAGAAGATGTTCATGTCATGTCAATAGGTAATTTCTATGTTATTAGCACAATTTAACAACGAAATTTGAACTAATAGAAACTAGGGGAGACTTGTCAGTAATTTAATATTATAAATTCCAGTGTTTTTATGTTACAATGATTTTATAGTAAAAAAAAATATAAATTAAAAATCACCACCTGTAGATTAACAATTCAATTAGTGGTTTAGTGTATAATAGGTATCACCAGGTAAGTAACTAACTTAACCCCTAAAATAGTGGTATTATAAATAGTTTGTTGGAAATATAATGAATCACACTTTTCATAAGTTTCACCTCCAAACGAATACGTCTATATCTGGCCATTTATTTAATTATGCGATGTTTTCTCGACACGACAACCTGCTGCATGCATAGCATAACTGACACAAAAATTTGTGGCTCAATGACACAAAAAATGTTGGCTCAATGAATTATTGATAAATATCATAATCGAAAATTTCATAAATAATCTTTTTCCTCCATGACCATGATGACATATAACAAATAAACGTTTGGTTATGTATATGTTAAGTCTGCTACGAAAAAGTTGAAGTTTGTTCAGTCTAGTACCTGCTCCGAAAAATAGACTTGGATCCACTTTCTGATTGTTTGAAAGCAAAAAAAAAAAGTGGTTAACAAAATGTCACTAATTCTATTGCCATAGTTTACATTATAATCCAAAAAATTTAAACGTACCTACATAAAAATTAATAACATTTTATGAAAATTTGAAATTTATATTAATATCAACCCTACATACAATTTAATAATTTAATGGTCTTACCGAAAATTCATATTAAAATATCACATCAAACACAACATTAGAACTTTTAATATATGCAACACAGAAGGAGTTGCCCTATGCCCTAGTGCTATGTGCTATGGCACACACTGTTTTGAGAATTAAATTGCAATTTTTTTTTTTAATATTATATAAAAAATTTATGTTTTGCATCCAGAGATGATCTAGCTTAAAATTCAAAACATATTCTTTAAATAAATATATAGGAAGCAAAATGATTTTATCCGTAAAAATTGTGCAAATATCATGTACAATTTTAATATCACAGCTGAAAATTCCATATGTGTCGTACATGATACTAAAAAAATAAATTTCCATTTTGGAATCATATGTGAGAGTTGACAACAATATATTATTCAAATACTAGCTGGGAATTCTACAACTATCAAGAGAGTTATATAGAATTTAGTAATTTGATGTTGGAAAAAGACTAAAAACATATAAAAACTGAAATATTAGTGTAAATATTTTATCTTGAGCGTAAAGTTTATGTACTGCAAACATAAAAATCTATTATTTAAATAGTTTAGATAAATAAATTACATTAAAATTTTATGATTTTAAAAAATATTCTAAATTGTAATTATTTTGTCATTGTCATAACCGTGAAATGGTCATTTAAATGACAAAAATGAAACATATAAATGTCATGTAAATGATTTATAAATTTGAAGGGTATGGCATATAGAAAACACTTTAAAATTAGATGGTAGATAGTATCAAAACTAATACAAAAATTAAATATCTTATATTTGTGTCAGTTATTTTAAATTATTTACGATACGCTTTAAATGAACTTGGCGAAGAAGATTACAAAGATGTGATGATTGTCACAAATAAATATACTGACAATAAAATTACTTTTATAATTTTATTTTCACATTTTGATTAATAATCATATAACTAATTAATTTTTATTTCTTCCATTTTTTTTTTAAACACAGAAAAATCATTCAACGGAAAATTACAAAAATATCAAAACTGTCTGTACGTCCGCAAAAAAACCTATATACAATCCTTCGACAAGGAAAATATCACATAAAATAAAAAGAAATATTTATTATCCTGTTCAAAAAAACAAAAAAAAAACAATGATTATCATTAAAAATAGAGTGATGTGACTTTAAGACTTAATAACAAAAAAAAAAAACACTTATCTCATCCTGTTTTAGAGAGTATTTTTGTTGTCCTTTTAGTTGTCTTGGTTGTCTTATTTATTTTTATTTTGTCCACCCAATCCATTAGTCACTTTTCATGTCAGTATTTTGTTTAAAAGCAAAATGTCTAAATTTTACCAGCACTACAGAATAACCATTTAAAAAGCAAAAAAAAAAAAAAGAAGAAAAAAAAACAAGACAAACTTTTATCATGATCCTTAAAAATTCATTGTCTTCTAGTTGGTTTTCACCAATATTGAGTTCCTATATTTCATTGTCATCATTTTTTCTAAGTATTTTATTCATATTACAATATCCACTATTAATTTATGGTGGTGGTAGTAGTAGTAGTAATGGTGATGGTAGTAAAGAATGGAATTGTGAATATCAAAATGTCCAAGAGTTAATTAAAACAAGTCCTGTGATATTGAAAGCATTAGGTGCAAATATATTTGCTGACGATGTCCTAGCAATACAACAGCAAAAACAATTACAAATTGTGAACAATAAAAAGGACAAAGATGAGAAAAAATATTTTTATCTTAAGGAAAATTATTATTCACAAAAACAAAATAAAAGAAAATCATTATCATCACAATCTGGATATTATGATAGAATTGATTATGATGATGATATAGATTTTAATAATGATAAAAAATCATGGATAACATTAACACCCGAAACAATATATAAAGGAGCTTCACTGCTTAAAGTTGCAAGAACACAAACTTCAAATGGTGATGCTGTATCTGCATCAGGTGATAATAATGTTGCTGGAAGAATTTTAGATGAATCATATCGATACGAAGGGTAAATATTTAATTATATTTATAAAAATTAAAATTTTCGTTTATATATGATTTTATAATTTAAATTGAAATCACATTAAGTGAACTGAGAAAATATTGATTGTGAATCTGCTGAAGAATCTGGTGCAACATTTAATATAATAGTAAAATAATATTTTCTAAGTTGGTGTTAATATTATACGCTATAATTGAACCCAGTCGATATTTTCTCAATTGACATTTAAAACTTCACTAGGAAATTATCTGAGCTATATAGAAATTTTATTTTTAATAATATTGTTTTAAAAAAAAACTACAAAACTGCAGTAAATTTGGAGTAAAATTAGAATAAATTAATATTTCAAATTAAAATAATACAAACAATTTTACAAATATGTTACAGTTGAATCTTTTTAGTAAAAACTTAATGATTTTTATCTTTATAATACAATTTTTTAAAAAATATTCACAAAATTATATTAAAATTTTCTTACATTTTTTATTTTATACAAAAGAAAATATCTAATTAAAATTACTTGTTTGCATTAAGCATTTTTCAAAAAAAAAAAAGTTTTTAGCCTCTAAATTACAGGAACTCCTTATAAATCAAACCATAGGAAGCTAACAAAAATAAAAGTTTCTTAATAAAAAGTTTAATTAGAAAACTTTATAATATAATATAGAAAAAAAAAATGATATTTCTTATTGGTCCTTCGAAGCAGGACATTATATAATAATAAAGTAAAATAATGTCAAATGTCCGGAATAAATTGAGGCCGCATAAAAAAAAAAAAAAAGAATAATTAAATGACTCATTAAGAAAGAGATGACATTTTTCCACAAGAAAGATAATTACTATAAATATAAATTTTCATATTTATATATATTCATAATAAGAACCACCACCACCGGAGATTGTAATTAAAGATTTACATTTTTATGATAAAAACATAGTTCATATCTTATCATTTCTTTTTTTTGAAACAAGATAAATGTATTAGCTTTCAAAACTTATTTAGTATAATAAAGTTATTCCAGATAAATATGGTAGGACAAGAAAATTCATTATAAATTTGAAAAGAATTTTAATTGCAATTTATCAAGTGTAGATTGAAAATTTGTTTTTTTTTTTTTGTGAATTGAATTTATTAATTTATAGATTAAGGAAGTCTTTAATAAAAATTTCGTTTATAGTATTATAAAAATCTGGGGATTTTACAAAAATATATTTAGGATGAGGATATTTTCAATTAAAATTTTTAGAAATTTATTTATTATTATCCGATTTTTCCATAATTTATAGGGTATATCTTAAATTTAAAATTAATTTTATAATATTAAAAGTTTATATGAAAAAAATGGAATTTATTTTTTAAAATTCATTTCTTTTAACATATTTTCTTTTAATAGTAAAAATGTCAATTAATATAAACAGATAACGTCACGAAACATATTTCATTTTCCAGTGCAATATGAATCCTAATACTAATATCAGTTATTATTATCAAATAAATTAATTAATTATCGAATTTTTGAACTAGAATTTGATATTTTTGCCCGATTTTCATAGGGAGAGCTTAAGAATTTGCCATATCTCACTTTTAAAGCTGCTAAAAGTGAAAATTGAATTTAAGTTTATATCCATCCACAAATAGAAAATGAATTTATATGAAATAAATTCATATATGAATTATAAAAGTTATTACAAAAAGATAAAATTACTGCTACGTTTCTTACATAAAATTACTTTTACGTAAACTAAATCACAATTTACAATGTCAAATTAATTTTTATGGTTCATTTTCATTCACAATTACATTATTTTCTATTTATAATTTAAAAATAATTCCAAAATTTTGGTTTAGCTAAGATTAGTACAAATTTTGATTGAAATATCAAATAAACTTAAGTTGCAAGCTTAAACCACTCAAACAGTTTAGTTAAATTTAATTTTCACTACTCACTGCGCCCACTGTGATGTCGGTCATTAGACTACTTTTCAGAAATAATTTTATATGAAATGTTTAACATCGAAACGGAAATAGTAAATATATTATATATTAAATTAACTTTGATCTTATTGTAAATATTGTAATTTTCAAAACGGATTTTAAGGCTCTATATAATACTTCCAAATATATATATTGAAAATATCCTTAATTTGATTATAATTTAATAACCATACATCCTGTTCTTGTTATAATATATGAATTCATAATTCAATTAGAAATACCAGAAATTAATTATCCAGTTTTTATGAAATGTTTATTTTAATATAAAAAATTTAAAAAGCATTTTACATAAACTAATATTGTTTAATAGTTTTCCGAAAGAAAATTCCAAAATCTTCATAAATTCATTTTACAGTAAAACATCAATGAATTCAATTGTATAAAAGATAATATTCATGGAAATTCTACATAATATAAATTATGATATTTAAAATTATTAATTAGATTTTAGATACAAAAATTTTCGTTATTGTTCAGAACAACAAAATTTTACTTAATCTCTAATATAACAAATTATTTACATTTACATTAATTTAACATAAAATCTCAGGTATATATGATTATAATTACATATATATACATAATTTTTGGAGGATTCATGGAAATTTATATATCAAAAGGATTAAAAAGATAAAACAAAAAAATATATCAAAAATGTAAATGAAATAAATGAATTGTTTTCGAATCCTATAATTTTTCAGAATTATACAGGGTGTTTTATATAAAATTAATAAAGATTTACCATATTTTGTTGAATTTATAATGGCTTGATTTTACCATGTGACGACGTAGGGAAGTAGTAACGTTACCCCTATGTAAGTTGTACCCTGTTAATTCAAGTTTTAATGGTTTTTTTCTAATAATTAAATATTTATTTTTATTTATCTGCTTATATTAAGTAGTTAGTGTTTAATCTATTAACATTTGATTGTTTTCGGTGATTGAAACATTAGAGCTTAATTCATTGGAAATTCATTGAAAATTATTTATTTTTCAGCATGTGAAAAAGTGCAAGAAATCAAGCTGAAGAATCAAATATATTCTTTTTGTTCGTATGTTTCCTTTTAAAATAGAGTTTCTAACAATATCTCTCCTTATGCTTGCTTTCGCTGATCCATACAAATTATTAGTCTTTTTTTCCAGGCAACCATTTTCCTAGTAACGAAAAGATGGTGGCTGTACCCGAGATTGATGAAGATTAGATACTCAATTACTAATCATTTGACAAAAAACTAATTTTCGTCTGTTCTGCTGTTGGTTTTATTATTAATTACACCAGTAATTATCCAACTAGATTTTTGGAGATCCTGCGTTATAAATGTTGATACATTTAGAAGCAGTATTTCAAAAACAGTCCACTAAGTTGTGTTATTTAATGTAAACCAGTTGTATGAAAGAACACTTAATAGAATTTCGGTTTTACGCTATTTTAATTAGCGATTAGTGGCTGTAAGTGAAGAACTATGTTTTTTTTTAAACTAATTACTTTAAACAATCTGTATTTTTTCTAACCTCAAAAAATAACTAAATAACAACAACAAAAAATAGATAATAAAAATTTTGTTACAAAACTTTTCGTGCTTAGATAAAATTTTATATTTAGTTTATAAGTGAAATTAGTTTAATGGTTTTAAAGTAAAATTGGGATTTGAAATTCATTAAATAAAATTTTATTGTTATTACAAAAGTTTTTCCATAACAGTGAAAATTTCATTTCCTTTTGTTTTTATTTTGTTCTTTTACAAAAGGTTTTTCATTAGATTAATTTTCTGCCGAAAACTTATATACCCATATCATTAAAATTGATTAGATTTACATGATTTTTATGAAAATATTTTAGTTTTTTAATGTAATTTTGATCAAATAGATTTTTATATTAGTATATAATTTATTATATAGTTAAACAGGTAATTTATGTTTGTTTCATTATTAATTAATCGTTTGTATATATTTTGTTTTTTTCAATTAACAGCCAATTAAATGCAACTTTAGAACCGATTAGTTGTTTTGATAAGGATATATTGAATTTATTACCAACTGAATTAATTATATTTGGTAAATTGATTACAAATGGCCAGCAACAACATCATGTACAGGATGTAATAAAAATTAGTATAAATGGTTTGCATAGATGGAATCCACAATTTGAAAATCAAATATGGAAATATTTAGGTAAGTAATATTTACATATTGATGAGAGTACAATTTTTATCTGAACAGTTTCGGTTGCTGTTACGAAATTCTAACAGTCTCGAAAATTTGTATGTAATTCTGACATTTTAGTTTTAATTCTGCTAATCCTACATAATTTGGAAATTGAAAAGGATTTATTGTGGTAAAATATTGCCTATCCATTTTCAGTAACCCAAAATTATGAATTCTTAAAATTTTGGATTTTATGCGTGATGTAAATTCAATGTAGAAATTGGTAATATAAAATATTTTATAGTAAACTTACTTTTTCTTATCGTACTCTCTCATATATCTACACAGCACTGAAATTGTCAGAATAATTAGAAATTGATTCTAAACTCTTCCATATAAATAAAATGACATTTTATTATTTACATATACTTTTAAATATACTATGTTTCGGTACATTAAACAAAATAATTTTTCCATTTCAATTTTAAATTTGTTAGCAAATATTAAATACGAAAATTTATCGTTTGTGTAAAATCAATAAAAACTATTTCGTTATTTCGTATCATGTAGAACAAATTCTATATATATATTTTTTTTTTGTAAGTTAACTAATACAATTCCCAACGAAAATAATTCGAATATATATGGTTCACCAAATAATTTCATTTTGGTTCAATATCCGTTAAAACATTATCTGGAAATTTATGCTGGTTTTATTTTTTTTTTATCTTTTGTATCAATTGATTGTTAAACAAATATTATAGAATTTTTATTTAGAAAATGAATTTTCGGTGATATCATCACAGCAAGAGAGTGCAGCTTTTGAATATCACAAATTCAGTTTTTTTATTTAACAAATTTGTTTTTCCTTATACTAACTAAAAGGTATGTTTTTTTCCTATTTTGAACATATGCTAATTTCCATTTTATATTATATCTTCTATATGTTTGTCTGATCTAGTAATAATTCCAGATTATTTCACCAATCGATACCAAGTTTTTCATAGGTGCTTTTTTATCAGTACTCAAATTTAAAATAGACTTCTCCAGTTTTTGGATGATTCCAAATCGTTAATTATATTCACATCCATTTCATTAAAATTTGGTTACGATTTCAATATTCGAAGGGGTAATTTTTAAGAGTAGCTTCAGCATGTAATGTACACTGATTTATTATGTTTAATGAATAATTTGGATATAATTACGTGCTGGTAACGTTTAAAGTTATTTAGACAATTAAGTTTTATCAATTTGAAAATTAATATCCTTTTCGGCTTCAAATATATTTTAAAATTTGATATTTCTAATACAGAATATTAACGCCATATCTTTTCATATTTTGTTGACATGCAATAATTCCATTTTTTTTTTAAATATAAGAATATTATTTCTACATTTCCTTTCCGTATAATATAGTTTATAGCTAGACAGGAAATTAAATGGTTTTTGCTTTTCAGTAAATATAATATCCTATATGCTGTGGTAAACTTCTTCCGAAATAAATATAATATGAAATGTATAAAATAATCCTTAGATTTATTTAGTAAAAAAGAAGAAAAAAAACTAATTATAACGAGAAGTTCCATACTTTTAGATCATAAAATAAATTTATTTAAGTAGACTTTATTATTTTAATCATTTATAATTAATACTGTGATTTGTATAATTTTTGTTGGCATAATAATAAATTAAGATTTATTTACAATATATCAGAAAATTCGAAGCTGAAATCATGAAAATCTTATAGTATAATTATTTGAAGGAGAATCTTGATTAATTTGATCCTTTGGGATAATTAATGATTCAATCTAAATCATTTGCTGTCAGAGTTTATATTTCTACCGTCTTGGACTCAACCACGCACAGTCTTATTATGATTTTTATAATATAGTCCACACAAAATGATTAAGAAATTATATTCTAACTTAATTTTTAATTAATTTGATTGATAATGAGGGAGGATAATTCATAATATAAAAATTATATCAATATTTTTAAATTTTTTAAATTTTAGTTGTTCATGGATGACAGATTATATTTAAAGTTTTCTGTACCATTCTTTAAAAACGGCCACAATATTTATTGAATTGAAAATTGATATAAAACCGAAAATGTCATAGACCTTTGCAGCTTTCATTTGATTTTACTATCGTAATCGTAATATTTCTATTCATTCAAATAATTGTAAAAAATTTAAATGAATTTTCTCTACATGATATACGACTTTGAAAAACACTGAATTTCAAAAGATTTTTCTTCTATTTAAAATGTTACTGAAACTATGTTATAGAAAGACGCCATAAAAATTACGTTTATATACTAAGAATAGCATTAAATGTATTTCCTTAGGGGTCCATTAACCTTCGTAATTTTATGGTTAGCCAGAACAGAAAAAAATAAATGTTTTTTTTTTTTTAAAAAAAAAGGATATTTTTTTTTTGACATTGTTCCATTTTCCATTTAAAAACATGCAGTTATATCGAAAAAGGAAAATATATATTATAAAAAAAAATTCTCAGAATATAAAGAAATGTCCTTTGGTTTCGGAAAATATATATGTATATATATAAAATAGCTGAAAACAATTATCCTTCGAAACCAGTTAGTCCTTTAGTATAATTAAGAGTCTTTATAAAAGGATTTTTTAATATATCGAAGAATTATTTAGGTTTTTATAAATAAGAGGCTTATGGAATGGCAAGAAAAAAGGACTTTAATAATATTAAAGTCAAAAGTCTTTAATTTAGAATTTGGACATACGATATAATATGTTATTAATTAAAATTTTCTTTATGAAAAATTAATTTTTGATGTGGGAGTAAATCGTATGTTTCAATTTGGAAAGATTTTGAACCTTTGTTAATTTCTGGTAATTTTTTTAATCCTAAGATTGTTTTTTGTGCTTATTCTCTTCAGCAGTTTTCATAATGTTAGCTATTATCAAAGGTCCAGAATAGCAAATTATTATTGTTCTGCTACTGTAAGTTCATTGCCCAAAAAATTGCCCTTGCTATTCAAACGCAGTTTTTAAATTAATTCATACAATTTTAAATGTTAATTGTGAGACTAATACTTGTCAAAAAGTTCACTCACGAAAAAATAATTTTCATTAACTTCAATATAACTTTTCATTTTAATTACAAAGCAATTCAGAATTCAATTTAACTTTCTTTTTTCAATTATTGAAAAACTTGCTCCATTATAATTATTTTTCTTTTAGGTTGGGATGATTGGAGTGATTTTACATTGTGCAGTGTAACATGTGGTAAAGGTGTACAGCAACGTTTTCGTCGATGTCTTCTAGACAGTCCATCAACAACTACACCATTGTCAACATTACAATCATCATTTGATGATGATTTAATTAATGCCAATCATCAACAAAAAAACCAGAAACATTTCAATTCACCAACAATACAACAGCATTTTACCTATCAGGAAACTGTTGATGATAATGATGATGATGATGATGGCATATACATTTATAATAAACATCATCATTATAATCGTTACCGATCTGTACGAATTCAAATGGACGATGATGCTTCCTGGAATGATGACAACAATAATGACAAAAATATAAAAAGTTCGAATCATAAAAAGTCTAGTACGACAGGTACAATAAAAAAAGACAAAAAAAAATTACCAGCATCTAAAATGAAATCACAACAACAAAACCAACGATGGAAGAAAAAACGAAAAACCAAAGGACTAACAACATTATCCTGTGAAGGTTATAATATTGAGCAGAGAAATTGTAATATGTTTGAGTGTCGAGGTAAATAAAAATTGAACAAAAAATAGCTAAATTAATGACTAGAGGGAATTTCTGTTTTGTTTTTTTTTGTTCCTTTTTCAATTTAACTCTATTATAATATAGAAGAATCCTTTTTAAATGAATTTAATGGTCAACATTTTTTATTTAATTTTTTTTTGTTCTGTGTGCATAAATATTTTCAGATGATATTAGTGACTTATTAAAATTTTATAAAAGAACAACCTTTCAAGTAAATGAAACAATGTTGACTTTAGGAACAACATTTAGTACATCCGTTGCTACAACTTTAATGTCTAGTCTATCCACAGGGATAAAAGAAAATAATTTAACAGATTCTAACATTTTGGGTACAAGTTCATCTACAACACCAATAACAATAACAACAACAACAAGAAATCAAGGATTTTTACATGGTTGGAAATATTTTACAAATTTTACACTAATGATTACACTAAGAGTTAAGGTAATTAAATGTTTTAAAATGTTAACAAATTAGATACAATGAAGAGTGGATAATTTTAAATTGACCTAAGGGATAATTTTAATATTAATTTAAGATGAAGGTTTTAGTTGACTTTTGAAATATTTATTAAATTTTTTTTTTAGGATTATCTTTTATTTTTGAAAACACAATTTAAATTGTTTTTTTTTTTTTTTTTTTTTTTGTAATAAATGTGAGAATATAATGATTTTAGAATCGTTTTAGAATCTTTACTACATCTTCAGAATTACAGGTTACCACTTCCGAGATTGATAGCTGGAATACAAAATACTAATTTGAGTGTTCATAATCAGATATTTTGGAATTCGATAAATATCGGAGATATAAAAATTTCAATTGTAAACTGTAGTTATCTTACTGATAATCTTCAGTAATAAAACTACGAATTTTGAATCATTTTACCATAATCAAAATTTAACTTATTCATCTTTCCAAATATAGTTTTACATCATTGAAATTTCTTGTCACAATTTACTAATAATTTTATTATTTAAGAATCAAAACATAATTTCATTTCCTTAATTAATTCAGATTTGGTTGATTTTTAACGGAAAGATAAGATAAATTAAATTAATATTTAGTTAAATTATGGTAATATGTATTGATTTTTTTTCCTTTTTTATTTTATATCACAATGTTTCTTGCTTTGTTGGTGCTATTTTTGCACCAACTAATTAATATCATCCATTCATTAGAACAAAGGTCGATCCACTTCCACTACCTTAGATTTATTTTTTCCAAAAAGGATTCCTTGTTTGTTAGTTTCCAAGGATTTGTATTGCTGATAGTAGTAGGTCAGTATATTCTATAAATGATTCTGACACTGTTATTAATGAATACCTGTAACTTTTGTGCTATGTGTTTGATATTAATCAGATTTCATTGCCGTATGTCAGTATTGAATTTACACATACGTTGAAATTGGTAAGTTTAGTTCATCTCGATATTTGAGAATTTCTCCGTAGTTATTGCAAGCAATCATATATGCTGCCATCGTCTTGTTGAGCCAGTTGTTTGCTTCTGGTAATCTTGGTTTAGTCATTTGTTATGAATGTTATTAGTCTTCCCATTTTCATAGCATTAACAATTTACTAATATATCAACATTTGAAATCATCATATTTCTAATAGGTTTTCCTAAATTAAGAACCAACATATTTCTATTTCCAATCCTTTCTTTAATTACTTACATTATTTTGTGGTATAAATTAAATTAACTCTTACGAATAATAAAGTCTAACAAATTTAAAGTTAAATTAATTTATGACAATAATTTATAACTTAAAGTAAAACTCTACGAACTCTAATCTTACAACCTTCACTAACAAATCAACCTATTTCAATAATATCTTTTACTACTTTTATATAACCCAAAAATAAAAGCACGCTTTATTATCATTAAATCGATAACAATAATATATTCTATTATAATATTTCTTATTTACAGATTCCACCAACGCAATCGACAATATTTTCTATAAGAAATTTAACCCATAATTTGTATTTAGATCAAAGTGAAAATGGTCTTAAGTTTTTCCAAGAACGTGATGAAGTTACTGAAATGCTACCAATAAAATTCGATTTATATGACAATCGTTGGCATCAAATAGCTATAAGGTAAATATTATATTCTTTAAATGGATTTTTATTTTACCATCAGTTATTTCTATAGTCTTTTTTTATTCGCGTTTTCCTTGTTTTCCTTGGGATGAAAAAAAAATAAAAATACAAAAATACAAAAAAATTTCGAATG
The DNA here is from genome assembly GCA_963920725.1 of Rhamphomyia laevipes. Classification (NCBI taxonomy): domain Eukaryota; kingdom Metazoa; phylum Arthropoda; class Insecta; order Diptera; family Empididae; genus Rhamphomyia; species Rhamphomyia laevipes. The sequence goes on from OY987257.1 coordinate 55,705,595, forward strand.
GGAAAACCCCAATGGAAAAGTTTTATATTTTTTTTTTGTATTTTCAACTTTTTACATTTTTTTTCGAAATCATCTAATAATAATTCAGAGCACATTAAAGAGAATGGTAAAACAAAGCAAATTCGATAACTTTTAGAATATCAACGCCAGTAAGCTGGCAATTTGTTTAAATATATTACCTAAAAGTATGCAATAAAAATATTTTGAATTTACAAAAAAATGTTTTTTGATTTTCATATTATTGTTTTGTTGTGTATATCCGTACCCGCCACATGGTTGCAACTTATGTTTTTTATTTGGGAGGGTTGACATGTTTGAAAAAATATATACGTATTGTTATTTAGAATTGTTGGACAAGGTCAATTCAAAAAATTGTCCGGCAGAAGATTTTATTTGTCGGAAAATTAACAATTGGTTTTTGCAAAAATTAGGAGATCTAATTTGTTTTAGAACATTTGAAACCTATCAGATATCATTAATAGAGTAAGCCGATACTCTTAGTTTGGCTTTTCGGGATCGTTTTATTAAATTATTGATTATTTGGATATTTCCGATAGTTGAAAAGGTAAATCTATTGTTAATATACTAGATTAGTATTATAGCATAGTACATTGTCATTTTCAGCAAATTTGGAATAACTTTCAAAATAAATCTGTAAATATATTTTGAATATTTTGTTGTGCTCTAAGTTCTAAGGTTATATTTAAATTCTGCAGCATAGTTTCTTATTAAATTTTCAAATCTACTAACTTGTGTAACTTTAATGTATAATTCACGTGATGGTTGGATTAAGTGGCGAGTCCTATAAAGTGGCGAGTGCTACGGTAACCCAAATTAGCGCATTATCACGGTTTTGCAACCATCCACGTGGCCACCTGACTTGCTAATATAGTTTTTTATATCTACGTTGTAGCATTCAGGAAGGACGCATTCTACATCGTAAATATTTAGATCGCTAAGGTTATTGGTCATACATCAGGTTGTTGGTCGTATATCTTCCACCTATGGCGTTCGACAAAGACATTCATGTGATACAATCGTATTTTATATCTGAACTTTAATGAAATTTTACTATACACAATTAAAATCATAATTCTATCGAATTACCGTGATACTTTTTAATCATACCTCGTATTATATATTTATATTTTTTCTAATTTTATAAATTTTCAGTGTACAAAATGGCGATTTTATAACAGTTTATGTAGATTGTATATGGACAAATAGTTTTGTTGTATCGAAACGTCTGTTTGCATTACCCGTTGCCGCTGACATTGAAATTGGACGAGAATTTAATGTTAGTTTATATTTATTTATTTTTATTTTAACTTTTATAAACTATATACATTATATTTAAATTTTAAAATACAGGGTGAATTACAGCAACTATCAATATTACCAGGAAATCAAGAGAAACTACAATGTTCTACTACTCGAACATCAATAAATGAAGTTAAACGTTATATAATTGATACTTTTATTGATGATTACGGAAATTAAATATATTATATTTATGAAATTGTAAAAAAAAGATTAATATATATGTTATACCTAAATTAAAAACATAAAAAACGTTTAATAATACGTAAAGAATTTCTGAATTACATAATAATAATTTGTATTAACTATGGAAATGAATGATCGTAAACAATAAATTTGATGGCCTATAAAATTAATAACAACTGAAAAACTATAATTTTACATAATTATTTCTATTTTCCCGGAAAAACTTTATTTTTAATTAATTATAGTTTGTTTTTTATTTATTTTTTTAAATAACAAAAATTCTGTAAATCAAAAATTACAAAATAATGAAACAATAACAATAAATTAACAAAAATAAAAATATTTAAAAAAAAAAAAACTATAAAATAAATAAAAAATATATTTAATATTAAAATTAAAAAAATTATAGAAATATTATATATAATAAATCAAAATGTTATAGGAATTTATATTTATTTAAATAATCAGATAATTCGTTATAATATATAAATATAAATGTAATAAAATTATAATAAAATAATGAAGTATTTAGGAAAAAAAAAACTAATTAAAAATTAATAAAAAAATAAAAATATTATTAAAATATTTATTTTAAAGAAAATAAAAAAAAAACTGTGCTTTCAATAAAAAGTAAAATTGTCCAAAATAACAAACATATAAACCTAAACAGTTAAATCGATTTTCTTTATATAATTAAGAAAGAAGAAAAAATAAATAAAAAATATTATTAAAATTAAGAAAATATTTCGCTGTTTTAATGTGTGTATTGAAATGTTTATCACTTTAACCAGCGGTTTACTGGACCTGGACTCAACTGTCCAATACACTCTGTAGCATCTTATTATTACTGAAGCATGATATAAACTATTTATAATTCGTGCTTTTAATCTAATATTCATAAAACATCCTGATACTCTGTAAAAAAGTATTACAAATTACATAAATGCATCTAATATACAACACTGCTTCTAATGCTAAATATTTAATCAATGTACTATTGACAAATGTTATATTCTTTTGAGGAATTATGTTTCTTTAAAAGTATCTACATTTCAGCTCATATATAATAGCTAAAAGGATAAAACTTTATGATTTGTAAGTTTCTAAGATTTTTAGCCTTAGTATCCCAAGGTATATTTAAATTAACGAGTATATTTAAATAATTAAGATATTAAATCATAATTTTATTTCATCATGTTTAACTTATTAATCATGAATAACTAAAATATTCACCACTCACACAATTTTTTTAGTTTTCTAGAAAAATTCACCTAAAGTTAATGACGCCATGTCGCCATGTCACATGAGTTATTGGAACTTTTCTTCCAAGAAATATTACATATCACATGTACAGGACAAAATAGAGAACACATAGTGTAACCTCTGTTTTTCGGATAGATTCCGCTTCACATATTTTATGACATAAAATAGTATACATAATTTATTCCAATAAGGTACAAATATCAAAGGTTACAGTCTCTGCAGGAATGAAAATAAAATACTTTTATTTCAACTGTAGCCTCTACACAAATTTCGGAGAAACCACACAAAAATGTGATATAATTCTAAAACTATTGGAGCTTAGACATAAACAGTTTTACACAAATACAACTTACATACTACTACAAACTAAAGATGTAGTAAAATCTTAACGGATAACATATGGAATCCAAAAGCTGCATCGATCCATAGAAGTAGAGGTCTCATTTTAGAAAAACCGAATTACTAAACTCTGATAAATGTCTAGAATTAGAAAACTCAAGTTTGTGGCAATTGCACAATCCTTCGAATTACTAGATACCACCTACTCGGAGGTAGTTATTCATAAAAGGTGTACTACTATGGACCCACTGTGATCTATGTGAGGCTCTGGCGCCATAACTTAAGCTTTAGTATAGTAGATATTATATTATATACATATATTTAGTGATACAAACTAATCGCATTAGAAACTATACAAATCATAAATTATGTATAAATATATCTACAAAATATTTAAATAAAATTTACGAAATTATTCTATTGTTCATGGATAATAAATTAAAGTGCATTATCTAAAAAAAACTTAAAATAATAGTCTGTATACAAAAACAGCCAGAAAACTTTCCAATATTTAGCATATAAAAGCATATAATCTAAAAGTTCAAATGAATAATTTCTATAGGGATACTTTGTGGATTTCAGATATTACACCAGTTAAATCTGATTAAAATAATTGTTTTATCCATGCCATGAAATAAACTCTATTATCATTTTACAGTTATATGAGTATTTAGTTCAAAATGAAATTATTATACAGGGTGGAAACTAAATCGTTGATGGGAAGTATACCACACTCTTTGTGGTAGTACATTCGAATCAAAAAAATGTGTGGGAAAAATGCCAGACTCAGTCCCCTTTTCGATGTATTATAGGCCATTTTCGGAACGGTTTTAAAAAAAACTAGTATCATATTTGTGATCATAGGTTCAAAATGTGTTAATATGTCATTAACATCATACCAAAAAAAATCGCTTATTTTATATAAAAAGTAAAGCGCTTTTAATAAGTGCCAAATAAAAAAAAACAATCAATCTAACTGACCAGTAACACCTTCAGTGGAGAGGCCTTACTGAGCAGGGTTCAAATCTCAAAACAAAATCATTAATCTATTCTGAGACTATGGATCCACTGATACTGTAAGACTGAAACCCGAATATTAACTCTACCCTAAAAGAGAGCATAGTCCAGGAAAGTTCCCATAAAGTTTTTGCTCCGAATACTACCTACCACCTTCACATAACTATTTAGTGTCCATTAGTATAGTTACATAACTTTAAAGATAATTTATTAATACAAATCTTCCTTATAAGGTCGTAACTAAGAAATATTTAGCATTTATTTATATTTAATTTTATAATTGCCTTGACACACACGAATTAACATATAATTATGTCTATTTGATTGTCATGTAATTTTCCTAAAATTAGAATTAATTTATAACTGACACAATATTCGAAAAATTATACAAATTTCTTTCAATATTTTCATGTTTATACAATTTTTCTGAAAATTAATGCAAATCTATCTAAATTAAACTTTAAATATACTTGAATTTACGACATACTGCAAGGAAAATTTTAAGGACACATAATGTAATGTTTCTGTCATATACCCTGTGTAAGTATACTTAAAATTGCATAAAATTTGAATGTTATTTAATTTGGTAAATTTATGTAGGATTTATTACAACGAATTCTATTATTGAATTTTGTATTTGCAGTTAAGTTGTTAAACGTTATTCAAATTTAAGCCTAAAATGATAAATAACGAAATGAATTAGCTATTTTTTTCAAAACTATGTTATGTAACGTTTAATAAATTACATTGTGAGACAGTAACGGAAAACATAACGATAATTCCAACAATTCGTTTAATTTTTCGTTATAAAAATTATTAAAAAAATGTTTAGTTAGAATTTACATAGCACTTTGTAAAACAAATATTCACCCTGTGGTAACAAAATATTCTAATTTTACAGGTAAATATCAAACTTCTAATTATGACAATATTACTTTTTAAAAATTTAAATTTTCTTTGAATTTTATTCCGGAAAATTGTTGTGGAAAACGTATGATAATACGTATTGATTTTATGTAGTGTTGTGCGTAGACGACGCGATTTACACTTTTATCACTTAATTTCATGTTTGTTAATCATTATTTTTCATGTTAGATAATTATATAATTAAATACATTATGAAAATTATTTACATCATTTTCGACATTGTCTACACCCAATTTATTTGTCTACACTCTACGTTTTCAAACACTGATTTGTAGCTGTTCTAAATACGAGAATAATTTAACTGACAAAAATTTATTTTTATATTTTCCAATTTATGCTACGTAAAATTGTTTGTGCAATTTTTTATTGTTATTTCATTTCCGATTCTTATTTATTTTAAATCAAATAAAATTCTAATATTCTATCCTAATATTATGTTTTGCATGTGAATTGAAGTATGTATCGAATAATTCCATATGGAATAATGCTCATATAATACAAGCCTAATATTATTTTAAAAAAATTGTTATCGTAAATATAATAAAAAATATAAAAAATTCTTAAATTATTTTGCCTGTAACATAAATAGTAAAGGAAATAAAACAACGAAGGATGTTCTACTGATTTTTCATTTATGCTAGAAAGTTACCATACTACATAAAGTTTTAGACATGGGACAATTATGCTAAAAATCGATTTGCAAATTCTTCGTTTTCTTTACTCAATTTACATTTTTCCGAAATTTAAAAATTATGTAGTATGTATAAATATAAAAAAAATATGCAAATTTTTTTATATTTTTTTGTTTTTGTTGTTTAGTTATTCAATTTCCTTATGAAGATTGAAGTTGACATGATGAAGATAATAATAATGATGCCTCAATAATTGGGTGAAGTCCTTATGTGATCTAGTTTCTATAGATAATATAATTTTGTTGAAAGATTTAAAGCATACATCATTGAAGCATATAATAAAATTTAAATTGTAGAATATTTCAGTCAGTCTATTTTATCTTGAGGTATGAAAGAAATGAATTCAATGAAACCCAAAAATTGATTTTGGTCATTTTTGATTATTCAAACATTTTAATTTTATACAAATAAATTTTTATTATTAAGTTGAACAATTGTGAATATATTTTATCATTTTAAAATTTAAAGCTTAGTATCGAGTTATAGTGAAATGAAATTTTAACACGATATCCAAACCAAACCTCTCAAAACTCTCCGTTAAAAAAATTGTGGAAAAATATATTGTGGAAAGAAGTTTGATAAATATAGGTAATTATGACAATAATTGTATAATTGAAACAATTACATATAATAAATAACAATGTACTTACCGCTTGTCAAAATTCTGCAGTGAAATAATGTTCAAAGTATTAATTCACATAAAAAAGTATGCGGAGACTTTTGGTTCGTCATCGGTTGAAAATAAACTGAAACTACATTTTTCACAACTTTATCGCCATGAACTCGATGACATTAGACAGAAATGAGAAGCAGAATTTGTATGAAAATCTTTCTTTACACTCGATACTTAGTTTAAGATAATTTTATTTTATATAAATTGAATTTTCCTATTCTAGAATTTATAATTTCCGGTTCTTTTATTCGAATAATTTGAGGTACTTGGTTTAATATCTCAATCTCACACAAATTTAAAGCATTTATTTGTATTTATCAAATGAAGATTTATGGAACACATTCTATAATGATGGTTGGAAGATAAAGAATAGGAATTATAAAAAAAACCAAAAGAAAATGAAAAGAAAATAAATGAATGTAAATATTTTGTATTTTGATTTAACAAAGCTAAATCAATAGCAGATTTTATGTTTTCCCATAGTTAGATAAATTGTAAAATTTAATTTTACATAAAATTTTAAGTATGATTAATTTTACGAGTAGTTATGGAATAATGATGAAGTATGGTGATGGATTTGATTGTCAAAAAATGTTTTTCTAGGCGGTTTCGAGGTTGGGGAGTCCTAAAATGCAAAAAAAAAAAAATCAGGGTACGTTTACGTTCCGAATTTATATCTCAGATTTGGATGAAATTTGGTACATAATTGGTATATGCTTGGTACATAATTGGTATATGCTAAAATTTCCGTTTAATATTTCATATATGTTCTAAACTATATGACAATATTTAATATATTAAATACAAATTTTTAAATGCGATAAATGTAATACTATTTAATAATTAAATTCAACGTTTCAATTTATTTAATGTACCAATTAAAATTAATTTGACAAAAGCGCCAATTAGAAAAAAATGTATTTGAATTTAAATTTAAATATTTTTTGAAAGTCCTTGAAATCGCCGTGTTCATTTTGATACCAAATACAGAAAAATATGAAAATTCCATTTATTGGCTGAATATAAATCTTTATTTCATTATTTTTGTACAAAATAATTATTACAAATTATACATTTTTGAAAAACGCTCCCTCTAAGATCAAATTGAAGACATTCTAAAAAAACTCATCAAAAAACTTTGGTGATCTAAGTAAAAAAACGAAATGTTCATCTTTTTCCTAGAGTTTTAAGTAAAAACTAAAAACGTGTAGAATATTTAAGAAATATTAAAAATTTTGCAAAAATATTAGCAAAACTTAATAAAGCGATAATAAAATTATCAAAACAAAAGCTTGTTTATAGTGAAGTAACTTTTAATTGCAATAAAAGCAAATGGTCTCTCAACCGCTATACAACGCTATATTGCTAACTTTATGATTTGTAAAATTGTTAAATTTAACAGAATATTTGTAATTCGATAAAAATTATAGAATTTATCTAAGATATATAATAGATTTTATTTATTAATAAGCTAAATTTTAAATTAAAAAAAAAGATATTTCAACATTTTGTCACATCATGATTTTCCCTGTTGTAATTTTTCTTATATATTTTTTTTATTCTTATTATGGCCTTTTTTTCTGGTGTGGTCGCAAAAGTAAGAAAAATACCTAAAACATCTAGAAAATTTAATGGAAATCCTCTATAAGAAGATAAAATCAGTAAATTATATTTTATTTATTTTGTAAATTTTTACGATATAATAAAAAGAAAAGAATAACTCAATTTATTTTGGTGAATAAATTTTATGTTAAATTTATTTCCATTTCAATGACAACACTTCAAAATATAGAAAAGTGTACTTGTTTATTCCACCGCGAAAATATAAGTTTTGGCACGATTTGCACTCAATGCCAATAAAATTTTCTAAAATTTATAGAAATATATTATTTTAGATGATAATTTAATTTTATACTTCAAAGAGTGTCGAAAAAAAAATATTATTATATTGATTTATATACGCGATATTAAAGAAATTGGAGTTTTATTTTAATATTGCGATATTGATTGATAAAAATATTTTCTTTTATAATGAAAAATATTCCTAATTACATAATTATTCAGATTATAATTACCACTGCCACTGTCCAGCAGCATTCACAAAAGCAAGAAGCCTCTTCTTGGGGAAAGCATTCTTCTCTAAACTCGAGCAGATTTCAATAATAGCACACAATCCCTCGAACTTCTTTCCAACAACTCGACGAACACCCAGAACGCATCTTTATCCAGGGATTCATAATTTTCCAGTTACCGATAACACTAACGACCCTCGATGGTAATCATTAATCTGTTATTTATTTTAAATTGTATTCTCTATGGTACAAAAGTTATTAAAAGTACTGGTAATATACATATTAAAATGTAACCGTCAAACACAAACACTTCTGGAAATTTCAATTTAATTTGTTCAAAAAATAGTCAAAAGGAAAATTAGGCTTTCATTTGGTTACTATTTCCGAATTTTTTTAAAAAAAAAATAATTTAATTAAATTTTGTAAATCATCGTTTTAGAAAATATGTTATGAAATCAACATCAGAGCTCAGTTCAGAGCAATTAAATTTGAATTAATTTAATACATATTATCTTTTTTAAAAAAACACCCTACACTTTCAAGTTGTGCAATTGGTTGGTTTTGTTTCGAAAGGATGGAGAATTTAACTCCCAACGCACAATAACTTATTCAATACTTCGAAATTATTGTAGCAAGATTATTTTAATATGTGACATAACTCATACAATACCGAACAGTTGGGCTGTTATTAAAGTAATTTAATATGAGAGATGCTTTTAAGTTGAAGATACATTTAAAAGACTCTTATACTAAAATAATGCCACACCTACATGAGACAGTGTACTTACTGTACAGCAAAATATGTTTTTGAAAATAATTAGTGTACAGTACTGCACATATGACACAGGATTTGTGGTACTCCAGTACACATTGCTACTTATAATATTGGCCATTTTATACACCCAATATAATACAATTACCAAAGGATAGCTTCTATGGAATGTGTATATAAAGAATTTAATATTGACTTTTCACTTACCAATACCTGAAGATTCTTCCTTTTCTTGTTGACGCTCATATAAGTTCGACTACGATACCCATTCCCATTGTATATATTTTCATATTTCAAAAAATATTAGCTAATATTAGCTAAAATTAAATAATATTTTATATAAATAAGGTAATTTTTTTTTTTAGTTTGGAAATCATCCTTAAAACCATTTCCAATTTAAATTTATGTAAAGTTAAAAATCGATCTATTATTAAGTTCCGAACTTATTGGCTGGAATAAATTCCGCATAATTCCTCCAGAGAAAATCCGTACTATATCGAATTGTATTATATTCTAATAAATTATAACAAAATCCTACGATAAAATTTAAAAGCACAACAAAATAACCAAAATAATCAATTCATTTTCATTTTATATCTAAATCGTTTATTGGTGAACTGTCTTTTTTTTTTTTTTTTTTTGCTGAGTATCAATGAACTACCCACCCTAATATATACAACAATATTTTGTATGATATTTTAAAGTCTGCAATGTTTTCAGATTTAAATTCACAAAATGGTAATAAGTTGGATAATATGCTAATCATCATTGTTAAACAAAAAATGATGAAATTTATTTTATATATTTTGAATAAATCATAAAGACGACTTTTTACATTATACTTTATTTTTTATTTATATCAAATAAAATTCGTGATAGATTTTAACAAATATTTTAAAATTCAAAATATTGTATAAATATTTATGGAAAATTTAATTTAAATTTTTTGGTTGTATACATAAATTTTAACCCATTCTGTAGGGTGTCATTAACAAAAAATTCTTGATAATTTCTAATATATTTTGAAAAAGTTTTTAAATATACGATATTTTTCTATTACATACTCTAAATTTGAAAATTATTTTTTAATTTAGATACAAAAACATAAATAAAATACAAATGAAAAACTCTTGAAATCTAAATTTTTCATTTTGAATTTAAATTTTAAGAAAATATAATAATAAAAAGTAAAATTTCTACAAAAACAAAAATAAAAAAAGAAAACCAATTTATTTAAAAAGATTATGAAAAATCTTTTCTTAAAATCTCACCCTATAAAAATATGAAGTCATAAAATAAATCACCGAGAAATGGAATTATGAAAACTTTTTAAGCGACTTATATTTTATAATCTCAACAAAAAAGAAAAATATTAAATTTTTTGTTTCGCCTGGCGGTATGCAATTTAATTTAAAAAATTATCATTGGATACTTTTTTAGGCAATATATTACAAACAAATTATGGTATTATTATATTTTTGAAGTGTTTCAGGTTAATGGAGCTTATATTTATATTAGATTCCGTTTCCGGGGATAATTATATGTTATAAAGAAATTTGTATGAAAAATGGAATTTATGTAATAACTGATTTAGTCAGCATAAAATTTGGTCTAATGATATTGCCCACCTTATACAAATTGAAGTTATTTAAATATATTTTATGTAGATTTCGTTGGAAAAACAAACTGAGGAAGTTTGAAAGTTTTGAGAATATGTTAAATCAGTCTAGACCAGTATTCTACAACCTGTGTTCATCGGAACCCAAGAAAAAATCCGTGAGAAAATTTTATGGCAACTAATATTTAAAAAACATGTAAAAATTTTCTCAATGTATATTGTATAAAATATAAGTTTCTCAAAATTCTTTTGTTTTTTATTTATTAATATTGAGCCTCCAATTGTAGAAAACATAGAGATTCGAGATGCAGAATATGAAACTGGATAGCGGTTGCAAATATTACAACAACTTCACCAGATTTTAATATGATTTGTAATAATAAATATTCTGAATTTTGTTAGATTCTTCCTAAGGATTTTGCTAAAATAGGATTCCTCGAATATTACCATCAGCTAGAAGGTTTCCAAAGACCGCGAAAGTTTGAATACCACTTTTTCTAGAATAATAAACAGAAATGAAAAATAATTTCGTGTAACTATGACTTGGTAACTTCTTTTTAAATAAATTTCATTTTAGTTTCTAAGAAAATTATTCAGATAAAATTATAACAATCTGAAAAAGTGAACTGAATTTTGAAAGTAACATTACACAACATAAGTAAAAATAAATAATTTAAATATTGCTGATTTTAAAATATACAAAACAAACGACAAAAAAAAAATACGTTTTCTGAAAATTTAAATTTACTTTAATCCCATTAGGGCAAGATTTATTTCGCATGCATAGAACATGCTATTAGTTATAATAGCATGATTTCTGATTAAGTCTCTGTAATTTTGATAAATATAATAAATAAATCTACAAAAAAAAAATTATGTTCTATCCGGTTCTGTTCCAAATAAAATATATTTAGATAATAAATCTTCAGTTTTTTTAATAGTTTAACAGTGAACATTAAAAAATGACAACACGAAAAATTTTCATTATGTAAAAAGTGTTGAAAATGTTTGACATCATCAAAATTTGTTAAAAAAACAAAATGTCAACAAGAAAACATATAAAATATAATTTTTATAATATTAAATTTTCAAAAATGTTATAAATATTATTATATTATTTTTGGTCTTGTCAACTATATATTATTTTAAGTGCATCTGTTGTTTGAACTAAATCTATTTTATACGAGAGCTGTTTGTAAACTTTTAAAAGCGACCAGTTGAAAGAATTCAGCGACCAGATAGATATAGAGAATTATAATTTCATTTAAATCTGTGAATTCATTTATTGTTAACTAGCTGTTTAAAGTTTAATGTTTATCAACAACAAAAATGCATGCGACGGGTGTAGAGTTTAAACCTGATTGTACAATCATTTAACGATGATCAACGTCGTGGATATCCAAAAACTGTAACACCATCAGAAATCGTTCAGCAAGCTCATTGTATTAGCAGAATAAGTTTACCATATTTTGTCTAATGAATTAAAAATGAAAAATCTTTAAGCAAGATTCGAATTTCAGCAAGCGTTTTTGAAACGTTTTAACAATAAAACTGATTTTGTGCGTCGATTTATAACTAGGAAGAAACTTGGACGTACTTCTACACATCAGAACCAAAACAACAAAGATGATTCCATCAGCAGGAAAGGTGATGACATCAGTTTTTTTGGAATTGAAAGAGAATTTTGTTGATCTCTTATCTTTAGAAAGGTAAAACAATTGGATATAAAAGTTAAGAAGTCTTGCTTTACAAAAAAAAAAAAAACATTTTTCATAAAGACAATGCACCAGCTCATAAAACTGTTTTTACCATCTCAAAAATCAACAAATTGATGTACGAATTAATTATACATACAATTCACCAGCTCAAAACTAATTTTCAAATCTGAAAAAAATCATTTCTGGAAAGTGTTTTTGTTCCAATCAAGAACAAACTGATGCTATTTTATAAACGTCAAGGATGTGAACGTTGGCTGTGTATTTAGCATTAAAGAGACTATATTAAAATATGAAGTATTTGCTTTTAAAAAAATTTCAAACTACCCTTGTATATATAATTTTTATATAGTCTGTTGTCCATGTTGGTTTATATTACAAAATGCCACCACAAACTGTACTGCTCTAATTTATTATGATACTCGAAAAATTGTAGAATATTTATATTCATATTACTTCTATATATAACTTAAAATAGAATATTATATAGAGATAAGCTTTGTAATTAAACATGATGCAAAATTTATCAAAAGGACTTATAGAGAGTATTATGCGAAAATTATTCTAGACAATTAGGTTTCGTTCGGACTATAAAAATATATGGAATATATCGTGATTTATGGAAGCATTTACTTTGTATAGGTATTATTGGATATAATTTTAATCTAATGGATAAATATATTTAAAAATATTTCATTAAATTATATTTATGCTTTGGAATTAATTAAATTCGATTGGACAAAAATATATTTATAAATTAGAAATTCAGATTAATTTTTTAATCATTTTTTAAGCGACTGATAGCTGTAACTACTGAATAGGGTACAATTCCTGGTTTTAGTTGATTAATATATTCACTGTAATTAATTATTATTATATTATAATTTATTAATTTATATTTTTTCATAACTATATATTATCTTGGCAACACTTTTTCTTTCTTTTCAACATTAAAAATGAGACAAACTATCTTTTTAAATATAATATATTTTATGATTTCATATCATCATACTTAAATTTGAAAACATACAAAACAATAATTTTCATTAAACGTAAAATTATAAATATTTTTTTTTTTATTTCCTATGAAAAACTTATTTGTCATAAAATTTTCTTATTGTAGAAATGATTTGAAATGGAAAAGTTTTTCTTTCTTTTAATGCCACAAACATAAAACTTTTAAAATGTATCTTGAATAGTCAGTCTAAAAATAATATAATATATAAAAAGGATTTAAGTTACAGGAAAAACTGGAAAACCGTAAAACTGAGTAGGATGAGTTAAAAATTTTCCGGTCAATTGTTTGTGATTTTAATTACACAATTGTTTTTATGTGGTAGCATTTAAAAGATTTTCTATATACAATTTTCTACAAGGACAAAAAACGACATGTTCTCTATATAGAAACGGAATAGTTAAAGAGTGAAATTAGAGCAAGAAAATTTAATGGATGGTTTCATTAGATTTTAGAAGAATAAAAAAAAAATATTATTCTTACAAAACTTTTCATTTCTACCATATGAAAATGGGTTTTTTTTACAAAAATTCTTACAAAAAAATCATGGACTCCAAAATTTATTTTACCACTTAGTTATATCCTTGTTATTTATTAGGTTATAAAAGACTTAGTGTATACATGTAAGTGCTAAGTATAAACTATCTGAAATTCAAAAAAATCTAGGTTAATATTAGTTATATATTTTGAAAATAATAGGGGGTTTGAGTTCTCATTGAACTATGAAACTCTGTACCATATTGAAATATTAATTCATTAAAAATATAATTCCAATTTGTATAGAAATTTAAAATTTTGGTACAACTTATCATTAATTTTTGGGGGAGTATTCACAGATTTAAAATTTAGGGTGACGATATTTTTAACTTTTCTGTATGCGGAAAAAAAATAAACTTTAGAAAATACAATCATAAATTAAACTGAATAGCATTCCAAAAAAAATGTTTGAATCCTTTATTTCGAAAAATACCATTTAAAAGTATTAAAATTCAAATAACTCCAGTAGCTAAAACCTTTGTAAACTTCAAATTTAACTTTATAAATTAAAATATTTTTCAACAACTTAAATTTATTACTTTCCTTAGGGTTGAATATTATCCAATTCAAAAGTTTAAATTAGGAATTTTGTTTTGAAATTATTCTATAAATCAAGACACAATTATATATGCAATTTAGCATTAAGAAATAATATAAATTATTCTGATTATCTTGAAATTTACATGCAAAATAATTATTATATTTAATTTATTAATTCACAGAAAAAATTTTACATTTCTTTTATTATTTAATTTTAATTGCATTTATATTTCACGGGGAATTCCATTACATCACAAAAAAAAAAAACAATTTTCCATCAAACATTATTTTACTTTAACAAAAGTTTTGAAAAATATGGTGCCCTGAAAATATTATCATCGTTAAACTTTCCGGAGATCGGAAAGAGTGGAAGACCACTGTCCTTCCTGCAATTCTATACAAAAAATTGTCTTACAATGCTAAAATTGCTCCCATAACAAAAACAGTTGAAACCCTATTTTTAAGAAACTTAAATAGTCATAGAATTATAATATGCTCGGATAATTAAGCAACTATAAAAGCTATAATTTCACCGAAATCCAAGCTAGTGAAGAAGTGCAAAGAATTTCTTAATAAATTGTCTACATTATAATGATTATATAAAAATACTCTGGCCACTCGGTCACAGTTTATTTTTCGGCAAGAAAATACACGTAAGTAGTCTTCTACGGTGGGAACAACGGGCCCAAATCGCCTCAGTACGTGGTGTTCTTATGCCACTACCAACTCAAACCAATAAACCATTTTATTTTGATTGTAAAAGTCAGCATCGAAGTTTCTTTTTATATTTTACAAGATGAATGTATAGAAATGAACTTATAAAGTATAATTATATTTATATTTCTACTTTCTACAGTAAAATTATGGAAATTCTAGATGGATTTTAATATTTTAAAAAAATTGTGTAGTTTATTTAATTTGTAAAAATATTCTACAAAAAACTACTCAGTTTGGTTAAGAAAACTATAAACTATAGAGCCCATCCACACGTTCTATTTATCGCCCGATAATTTTGACTTACGATATTTTCTCCTTTTTTTTCATTCATGTTTGAGAGAGAAAAAAATTATAGAAAGATAAAATATTCTTGAAAGAAATTTTCAGGCGATTTTTTATTTTCTTTCGAGAATTTTGATATTTGACAAATCATAATTTTTTTTTACAAATAGTAGTCGGTTTTGTAAACATTAAATAGTAGTTTTGTTTGATATTCCATACTTTTTAATGTTTCGTCAGTTGACAAAATTATTTAACTACTGAATTTAGAAATAATAATAATTTAATAAATATTAGGGATTGCACAAACCAGTAAATTAAATTATACAATTACTAATTTTCACGGAATTTGAATTATCGGTTATTCAAGTAAATAAATTTGTATATAAAAAAAATACAGTAGAATTATCGTAAAATTTAATAAGAAAATCTCGTCAAAAGCAAAAAATATTGCATAAAAATTTGCAAATAATTTTGTATTCTAAAACAAAGTTCTAGCAAATTTCTTCACTTGAATAATGATTAATTCAGATTACGTGAACATTAGTAATACTTTTTTGATCAATTTACTGGCTTGCAATCCCCAGTCTTTCCGGAATTTTTATAAGTAATCGAAAATTCATTATACCCACACGTCCTTTCTCTTCCATCTTTCAATTGCGTAATAAAAATAGTCAATTACACTCGCAACATATGGATATAGACCGAATAAGCACTTAAAATTTTCGATTTACATATGACGCATATCCATGCAAAATAACACTCAGTACATATACATGGAGCAGACTAGCACTCAACTTTAGATATTTCCAATTTAGCTTATGTGCGCTGCATATGGATATGCCGCTTTTAAGAAATAAGCATTTGATACTACAAAAATGCATACTTAATTTGCTCCGTACGCCAAAAATTGGGTATGACTCCCTTTAGCACTAACATTGTAGTAAAAAAAAGTGGATATGGAGCACGATTGCTACTCTATAACTCAAAAACGGCTGATTTTATGGGAAAACGGAGTACAGGGATATAAAGAATGCATTCCAAACCCCCAGAATATGCGTCTAACTAAAAAACACGAAAATGGCGTATGGGCCAAAATAACACTCACCCGACGAGTTGTCAAAATTCTTGAAAGAAAAAGTGGCGAGTAAATTTTATTACGTGTGGATAGAAATTGTTGACGTTCATTAATTAGTCTCCCAAATTAGGCGAGTAAAAATGGAACGTGTGGATGGGCTCATAGAAATAAATTGGCAATATATTCATAATTTTCTATTTATTATGGCTATATCAATACTAGAATTTTTTTCCTGCTTTTCTATTGCAGTTTAGGACTGAACTTAAAGATTTTTTTTAAAACCTAAAGGCTTTTTAAATATATTTTCAGTTAAAGCTTAGTGAAACTCATACATAATAATCGATTTTGAATATTGACTGAAAACTCGAATCATTTTATGCAAATAATTTTAATATTATTTAAACTATTTTTCATATTTTCATGATTCTTTTATTGAAAAAATTCTTTCGTATTGAATATTGAATTTCACTATTATAAGATGGAAAAAATATAAATAGTAATTTTTCATATCCGACAAATTTTCTATATTCTATAATTCAAATTGATATTCTTCTGAAATTCAATGCATTTTAATAATGTGACTTTTATGACAATAGCATTTTTTTTCAATTTTCTTCACCTATATTTCAATTTTCAATCAATTTATTTAAAGTTTCTTGAATAAATTTCTAACCATATCCATATCTAAGGAGCATCTGTGAAATTCAATATATTTAAAAACAAAAAATATCAACACCATAAAAAAATCTTAGAAAGATGGCAACACAGAAATAATGACAAGACAAAAAAAAAGTAATTCAATAAAAATTTTCAAATTGCATATATAAATTGAAATACCATTTTTAATGGAACTCTGTCTTCGTCTATCATAAATTGAAATATACCGCATGGCACTTAACAGGATATAGATTTAAAGATGGTAGATAAGTTAGAGGATATCATGCAATTGAATAAAATCGACTTGACAATTTGTAAGGAATTTTTTACTTAAAATATCTTGCAATACTTCTTTGTATTGAATAGAAATTTTCTGGAATTTGATTAAATTCAACGATTTTTGTTATAACAATTTAAAGTTTTATATGCTAAAGCAAATTTATTAATAGAATTATAAAGTTAACCTGTCCATTTATTAATATTTTGAATTAATTACATAAAAATGGAAATTTCTTCATCAATAATTGGCGGATCAGAACAAATAATAATCACAAACCCAATACCATTCATTGCTATACTACGAACCACTGCAGAATTAAAAATAAAAGTATGGATGAGTACAAAAATGCAAAAACACTTGTCAAATAAGTTATACCAATTCACACAGTTCAATGGGCGAGCGAGCTCCTTAATATGAGCAGATTTATAGTAGAAACACTAAGCGGGTTACTTAATCGACACTGTAATCTGAAGAGTGAAGAAATATCTACAAGGTATATAGAATGTCGCCAAGGTCCAGATTTTGCCAGCTTGGACAAGGCTTTACGTCGAACCCATTCAAAACTGTACGTCTTTGAAAGTACTGGTCTTTGAGGATGGGTTCTAACTTAAAAGTATATCACAATAGACCCCGTAGCTTCCTAAATCTTCTCTAATCTAATTTGATCATCAGCAAACCAGAAATTAGTATATTTATTCAAGGAAATATGTAACTACGTAACTATACATATGGAATTTATTAATCTATATCAAATAATATTGATTTATTTCACAATTTGTTTAAAAATATATTTAATTAATTACCAGATATAATAATAAAAATCAGTAAATTTATTATTTCTGTAGCACACAAAATGTCAGATTTTATCTATTTTCAATTCACATTCCAATAATTCTCAAATATGAAATGAATATGTTAATAAGATGGAAAAACAAAATCATATGTTATCAGATACGTTCACAAAAAAAAACAATAAATCATTTTATTTTTTTGCATAAACATAAAATCTAATATATTATTCCATTATTTTTAAATTTATCATTGTCATATATTTAAATTTGATAAATAACAAATGAATTATTATATTAATTTATCCTTTCTATAAAGAAATATTCAATTCAAATTCAATTCCATTTAAATATGTAATATAAAATATTTCATCTCATAAATAAATTTCATGTAATAATTCTTAATAATTTGTTATTATTATAATTTTATTAGTAATAATATATAATTTATTTTGATAAATATCGTCCTATACTTTGTTGTATATAATAAAATTCGTTTTTATCACAAATATCCTTAATCGTTTTTCAAATATGTATTTAGTAATATCCTTTTAAATGGAGTATGAGTATAATTTTTTATTATAATCTTGATATGTGTTTGTGTTATATGTAAATTATTTATCATAGTATAAAGCCTTCCATTAGTAGAGAAAATAAAGAAAAACGTTAATATAAAAATTCTTGAAATTTTATTACAAATACATTAATATTAAATTTACACTCGATTTGTGTTATTGGTATATATTGAGTGGGTTTATTAGAAAATTAACATCATGATTTAAACGAAATGGTGAAAACGTGATATAACTTTGAAAATTTTCCACACATAATACATAATATATATTATTTTCAATAAAGAATTCGTAATCTTATGCTAATTATACAAGCTATATTAAAAATTTAAAATAAAAATATAAATCAGCGACAGGGTGATGTATATAAAGATGTAGAGTTTCAATCGATTTGAAGTAAGTTTCTTTGAATATGACATCTCTTTGCCTGTTAGTCTTCTTATATGGTACTACAGCCTCAAACCGTCATATCAATGTTAATATGATTTCGTGACATTTAAAATATAATTCGTAACTTACAATTAGATTCCGAACCTTTAATTGCATCAAGTAATACTACATTTGTCGTTAACCCTTAGCATTTTCCCGAGTTTGCATTTTTAATACTGATATTCATTTCAGTTGAGTGCACTTAGAGCGAAATTGTGCCTCGGTCTGGCGTTGAATACTCGATCTAATGCATCAACATCATATAGCATACTACCACCGCGCTAGAGTTGATCTCCCCGATAGTGTCAGTGGCAGAAAGGTTTCGGATTTTTAACAAACATCGATGTACATCGAAACGAATTCTAATCAAAACGAATTCATTATTCGGAACTACATTTTATATCAGTTTATATCACAATAAGCCAAATGGATGCAGTGAGTAGGACTGTATGTGGCCCACCCTTAATCTAAACCTAAATATCAGTCCATGATGAGTTGATAATGAAAATTTGTGCCTCATATGACGTAATTCGTATAAAGATCCGGATAAGTGTAATAATAATCAATATATTTTTGATGCACATTTAGAGGAACATTTAACCAACATTTCGTTACCTAATGAAATGTTTAGAAGAGCCTTAAAATATGTTCACATTTTATAATTAATATAAAGATTGCTTCAATAATACAAATAATTTATAAAATCTCTTTGAAAATGAAACTAAAGCTGACATTTCTTTTACAAAAAAATGAAATATAATATCTTACAGCTTTTTGTATTAACAATTCAGAGGACTCTTTGACCCTAATTCGTCTAATCAAAAAATAATAATATTCTTTTTAATTATTATAAATACACTACTCACGTTCAAATACACTACACACTACTTCGGTCAATTAATAAAGAAAATTAGTATTTTTGATTACTAATAATAATATGGAAATTATTTTCCTATTAAGTAAAAAACAAAAATATTTTCATTATTATTTTATTATGCCCATTTTAGATCACCAGTAATTAAAATTCTTTTAATTTCTATATTGTTTTTGGTAATAAAATATTCAAGTCTTGTACACTATACAAAGATTTTAGATAGAAAAAAAGATTAATTTTCTGAATCATTTCAGGAAAATCTAATGTAATAACAATGAGATTATATTTTTACTAATAATACCAAACACTGATAACATTAATGCCCGATTTCACAGTGAGAGCTTAAGCCTTTTCCAGGACTTAAACTTCAGTTTAATTTATTATCGATAGTTTCTCAGATAAAGATTAAATAAAAACCTTCGTAAAAGTAAAGTGAAGTGTAACTTAAACCACCGAGCTTTATACTTTTGCCACTTTTTATTATTATCTTAAACTTAAACTACTTAATATATATATAAATTATAAAATTAATATATAAATTATAAAATTTATTAATAAATAAAATTATTACTTTTTGTAAAATTACTGCTACGCTTCTTAGTTAAAAATCACTGCAATTCCAATGTTACATTAATTTCAATGGTTTATTTTCATTCACTATAACGTTATTTTCAATTTAGCTAAGCTTAGAGCAAGTTTTAATTGAGAAACCTAAAGTGAGCTTAAGTATTAAGTATTCCACACAATAGATTTAGTTAAACTTGAACTTAAGGTCTTACTGTGAAATCGGTCATTAGTGAAAATTTTGTTTTTATATATTTACAGATTGTTTATTCTAAAATTTAATTAGAATAAAGAAAAATATATTAAAAAATTCTGAGAAATAATTAATTTAGTTTGAATGGCTTTTGCCCCCATAAACTGAGAAATTAACTTCTTAAATCAATTTTGAAAACAATATAATATTGAATAAATTATTTATAGATTTAGATTAATCCATATCCCTAAGTAATAATTTTACATGTATACTTAATAGGAGTTTTTCAAATTCATAGCATTTTCTCAAACTTGAATTATCCTCAGTTTCGAAGTAGAAACTCAGATTCATATGAAATAATTACTATATATACGAAATACAAAAAATGTAATATGAAAATTAATCTAAAACAAGAAATCATAATTTAAATTTATTTTTATTTTTTATTCTTAAAACCATTAGACATAAAAAAATTGGTGGCATTTGGTGTCATACTAAAATTGTATACTTATTAATATTGATTAAATGTAACGAATTTATGACTTTTTCAACTTCCTATATTTAAAGTGCAGACTCAGCAAGAAATTTCTAGCATATTTATCCTTACAATAAATGTTTTAATAAATTAAATTTAAATATAAATTTATCCAATTTTTTATTATATTAAAAATTTAACAATTTATTTCCTTTTTTCTTTAGTATCTTTAGAATGACTTTATAAAATGGTTCGTAGCTTCCTAAAATCTTTCGTAGTAAAGTATAATAATTATGGTTTGAACAATTTTGTCTGCAGAATCACGATTCAGGATGTTAAAAGAAAATTGTTTATATATTTAACGGAAACAGCACTAAAATGAAAGGAAATTGTAGAATAAAACAAAAAAAAATTGCCATAAAAGATTTTGTCATTACAGAACTTGCCTGGCTATAATTTTTCCTTAATGTATTTTCAGATGAAAAATCATTTTCAACTATCTAAGTTTAAAATTTTTATTCTTCTTCTTCTTTAATCCTATGTATAGAGGTTTCTCATCATGTCTTTAGTCTTTTCCCTGGAAGTCACCGCTCTTAAAATATCTTATTAGAAACTAGTAATTTGTGGAATTTATATTTAAATATTTTTATGATTTTTCAAATTTTATCTAATATTTCTTTAAATTTATTATTTATTTTTATCCTCATATAAGAAATATCCTTATTTTTTTATATTATATAAATCACAACACCAGGACATTAAATAATTTGTGTATATACATCGTTTTTCTTCTTAGGTAAATCAGGTGCACTTAACTACATTTTTCCTTATTCTTACAACACTAATCTACTATACAATATTCCTTTTTATTTATTCTCTGGTAATGGAATTTAATCCTGTTTTGTGTTCCATAAGGATTTTAAAGAAATTATATTTTGTATTTCATTAACTTCGGTAAGTATAGACGTATAGAGTAATATAGAAATTTTTGTGTAATTATTTTTGGTCTATTAATAAAAGATCCAAAATTAAAAACATTTGTTACATAACATTGTCGGAATTCTGTTTACTGTGTAAGATGTAGAACCATTCTTTGAAAACAAAATGAATAAGTGGATTTATGATGTTTGCAAATTAAAAATTCTTCAGATTTTTTTTTTTTTAAATACAGTATGGGCCAAAAGACACGCATGTGTGTAAACATTTAATAACTTTGTATATTAATTAATTTTATTATTCTGTTAATAGAACTTTGTTACATCAAAATTTAACGAATGAACAGGGAACACAAATTGTATAATATTACTTGTCAAATGGTCGATCGATATTGCTAAGTCAAAGTTCGTACCGAAGTTTAAGCAATGGATAAACAAAATATCTGTGATTTTGGTGTGCCAGAAACCCCCGAGATTCTTATCAACACCAATTAGACCAACTAAAGTGCATGGGATGATGAAGCTGCGGATTAAAATCAGAAAGGATTATTATGCCTTACCTTTTTGAAAATCAAATTGTCAATGCAATGACAATATCTCGTGTTTTGATATGAGAAATAATTTTGTACGCCCTGTGACACACGCACACACATCCCGGACACAATTTTCATTCTTTACACACATATGCTTGACTTTTGGCCAACCCTGTACAAGAATTTTTACTTTATAATAATTATAATAAAAAAAAAATCTGATTTGTTTAATGAAATTAAATTGTTCTTTACCTGATAAAATGTTTCTCCAAAATAAATCCATCAAAGAATTGGCCATTGATTATGATAATAAGTAATTTGGAACAAGCTATTAGTGATCTGAATGGAGAATAGCATTCTAACAGATATCATTCGAAAATTATTTGGAAACGTGCCATAGTTTGTTCCATAGATTATTCCTTTTTTAAAGTTTCTGCAATAATTTTAATATTAATTTACACAAAATTGAAATACTTAAAATTCTATTTGTTTTCAATTAAATTTCATTTAAAACTTTACAAAATTACATTTTCGAAACATTTAAATAATTAAAATTTATTTCAATTTATATCTTAATTTTGCTGACGTACATAAATGAATGTTTTGCCTGGTGTGTGGGTATATAAATTAGTATGCAAATTAGTTTAATTTGATAACTTTCAACAGTACTTAACTTTAATAAATAAGTGGGCAGAATTAAATTTCTGGAAAATATGAAAATAATTTAGTAAAACTAATATTTATCTTAATATTTATATATTTTATATAAATAGCTAGTTTTTTATTTCATTGATTCGCAAATTTTATTCACTTTAATATTTTAATACCAAAAAATGGAAATTATATAAAGATAACTGCCATATTATATCCAAATTTTATGTATGAGTTCATATCGGGATCAACACTAGTCATATTCTACTCAGGAAGGATGCAAGAAGATTAGGTTTAACAAACTTGAATAGAAGAATTGGAGAAGAAGAGGAAACACTAGAATATTTCCTCTATTTTAGCCCTGCGGTAAGGTATAAAAAATAAAATATTTTAACACTTGGAGCGTTATTTTTGACCGGCATGGAGGAGGATTGAAAATTGAGACACTATAATAGTGTTCATGGAAGAAGTGATTTGGAATGCTGTGCTATAGGGTAGAATAAGCTATCATGTGCAGTGCAGAGGTTCGTAGATGATTTTTGTTAGCTCTCCCGGCCTTCAAACCAACCCAATAATTAAACGGTCATCTTACTAGTATAAAAAAATTTTTGTAATTTAAAACACAAATATATGTATAACATTTTTAATATTTCAAATTCAAATTCATAACTTTATAAAAAGTTCATTGGACCAAACAATTTCTTAAATTAATACAAAGTTTCTGACAGAATTATAAAAGTTTTCATATTGAATCAAAATAATTATGTACCTGCTTTTAATACGCCATTTAAAAACTTTAAGAGCTAAAGAAATGTTAAAAATTTCCGGCAACGGAAACGGAAGTTCCTTTGCCACAGATTCATTACAAATAATATTGTGCGAACTTCAGATTTTTAAATGAAAACAGTCTCAAGGATTTTTATAGCGTTTGTGTATGTAAATAAAATACGATTCATTTAAAGTATTAAAGAATTTTTCAATTTGTTTCTGTTAAATTTTTTAATCCAAAGATTCAATTTATAAAATTTAGATCATTACATAAATAGTGAATGTATTAAAGACTTGTTTGATTTTAAATAACACATAATATTCAGCTGTACTCTGTACATAATTATACGTTTTGTATACAGAATATTTCTATTCAACAATTTCTTTCAGATTTCTAATATCGTTCTGGTAATTGTATATTTATAATCGGGTTACAAAGTTTTAAATGGTGTAAAAATAGGGGACAAATTTTCTTGAACTTTATTACAATTTGCCTTTTTTTATTGTATATGGAGTGACAAATTAAATACATAAAAATAGGGGATGTAAAATCTATACATATAAATTGTATTTATATCAGACTATTTACTACCAATCAGCAATTTTTTCAAATATTTTGCCAATTTTGAAAATAAGTTAATTTAGTAAAAATATATATTGAATTCATTGAAATATCGTCAACTGAGTATGTTAACCAATGTTGATTTTACAGAATAGCTAATTTACGTTTTAACTGTTGGAGTGTTTAACAAATGTTTATAAATGTAATGAAATTATTATGTTTAAAGACCATGAAATAAATTACTTTTCTATGACGCTATAATTGATTGAAATACTGAAAATTTCAAACATATACTCATACAACTTTGAAATTCTTGAAATAAACAAGAAATTTATCAGATGGTCGAATGTTAAACATACAATATTGTTCATGCAAAAGCAAACCCTTGAGATTATCATTCTTTTTAATACATAACGAAGGTATAAAAAACACTGACATTACATCAAAATTTTATTTTATGAAAATTGGCGACATACGACCTTATAATTTTCAGTTAGCGATATAATTGACAAATTGCGATGAACAATTGCACGGCGGTATTATGATTTGAGTTAAAGCTATGGTCAAACATATAGTTTTCCTGGCAAATCATAGCGTTTCAAAAAGTATAAAAATTGTCTATTCGCCCTAAATTCATGTTCAAAGTTTTTTTAATGAAAATCTTAATAATTCTAGAATTATTTTACTTTAATAACTTTTTCTGCCAATTTCATTACAAATAAATGAATTAAGTTGTTCTATAACAAAAAAAAATGTCCTTTTCAAGGATTTTAATTTCAAACGAAAATATTTGTATAATTTTTCTTTTCACATTACTTTTGTTGCTGTTTGAATAAATTACATTTCTCTCTGTTACTTATTCTTTTAATATACTTTTTTATACCAACCCCAGAAGGAAATTTATTTGCATGAATGATAATTTATAATATCGGTTAACTATTCTCAAAAATGTTAATGTCGGAAATTTAATTTAAATCAAGTTAAGTACAAGCGTACAACGTAATTTTAATTTAATTTAGTTAATTTGTGTATAATCTTAAAATAAAATCTCAATCATTCGGCTTATAAATTGAAAGAAATAAATCATTTAAATTTTTTTTTAAAAAAAAAAACATTATTTCAAAATTACCCTATTTATAAATGTATAATCAGTTTCCAATGGCAGCGAAATTCGCAGCGAATGGTAGATTTGAATAATTATAATAATAATAATGAGATTACATGCATTTATATTATTTTCGGTAATAGTTTTTAGCTTGTATAGCATCCGCTTCAAAATCGTGTCGATAACGCATTGATATGGCCATTTCCATAAACCGTCATATTAAAAGGTGCGAATAATTCACTTCTCTGACATTGCGAATAATTCGCGATGGTTTGGTGAGACCTTAACACAAACTCAACGTTACCATTTTTTTCTTGTTTTTGTTCTTTTCATTTTTTTAAAGTGCCAGTAATCTTTTAATGATAACTGTTAATTGAGCACGAACATTTGAATACTAATGAGGTGAACTCTGAAAATCCTCACTGGGGAAAAACAAAAAAAAACTTACTTTATATATACAAAAACTGAAAGTAAATAAAATTGTGAAAATTTTCTCTCATTGTCTCTATTAAAGATTAAATTAGTTTTTCATTATTAAGAAAACATCATTTTCACTCAAAAAATAAGGATTTTTATTTTTTATTTTTATAAACTTTTCCTTTATTAAGAGTCCAAGAAAAATTGAAACTCGTTAAAACTTTTCTTATATTCGAATTAAATAAAAATTATTTTCCAAAAAAAAAACTTAAATATACGAAATTTTTTAATTAATTTTTGTTTTGGGTTCAAAGAAAATTGATTTTCTATTTTTTGTAAGTTAAATTAAATTATTTACAAATAATATCGATGAAAAAATTATGTAAGAAAATTTAAATTAAAGCATTTATTTTCGATACAATAGAAAAGTGGAGTTAATTAGTTAATTGCTTCTTAGAGGATTATACATGGAAATTAGAAGTTCAAATTTAAATCTTTGGATATGAATGAATATTGATCAATCATGCAAATGCAATAAACATTTACAATATACAATAAATTACTTTTAATGATATTCAGAAGAAAAATGTAATCATTTAACGAGTAGTTAGAATAACTATGAGCATTGCATTGGACTTGATGATCAAAAAAATGAGTTTGACTGGCTTTTTTTTTTTTGTGAATCCATATCAGCAACAATTTAATGAAGTTTATTAAAAAAAAACATTAAAGCCTTTAAGATTTTATACCTTACCTCTGCGAAAAGCAATCCGCGAAATGATTCACCAAAAAAATTATGGTATTACTTACCATAATACATAACTTAATATGGCACCCAGATAGGAAATAAAGCCATTATGAACTTATTTTTCATCCTCATGGCGTTAATTTGCTGCGGCCGATAAACTGGTTACACCTGTAAAAAGGTAAAACAATTAACTCAAATTATTATACAAGCCTGCTAGATCAATTGGATTCAAAAATTAAGGATATATAGCAAAAATCAACGAATTGAAGAAGTACGAATTACATGACCATTCATCGTATTCACTAGATTTTGTTTCTTCGGACTACAATCTATTCCCAAATCCTATCAGGTTGCGATATAAACTCATGTATTATAGTATTTTATATTTCACCCTGCGAAAATAAATAAAGGAATAAATTTTATGGTATTAATTCCTATGTACATACTTATGATATTTATTCGCTTTCAAAATTTCAAACAACCCTCGTAAGCAGATATACTTAATTCAACAACTAAAATTTTCACTTCATTTATTTTATTTAAATATAATTGAAATAAAATTTGATTTGAACAATTATTTGCAATTTAAAAGTTTCAATAAAGTGTAAAATATAATACCATGGAAAATCATTTATAATATAATTATATACCGAAAATTTAATGGAATCCAGTTTAAATTAAAATATCGAAATATATAAATTTATTCAAATTTAATGTACAAAACAATAAAATATCTTTATTCTACCCCAACATTTAAAAAACATGTTTCATGCACTGATCCAAAATCAAATTGGGTTAAGAGCAATGCATTCTCTTCAATATATTATTCGAAAAATAATTGAAATTTAGTTCAATTTGAAAATTTATTTGAGCAGAAATATAGAAAATGCATATAAAAAACAGAATTTATTCAAATATTTATATAATATTTGTTTTTTTTTTTTTTAAATTGACAGTAGCAAAACTGTGTTATAAAAATAGAAGGAGGCAATAAAAGTTCCAGTTCCGGCTATTTTTATTTATACAAGTACACCTAACTAACTCTCAATTAAATCGAAATCGTACAATATAAATCCACATATGATATTTAAATCGTGGAAATTTTCCTCATTTCTTCATCCGCGTTAATCTGAAACCTTGCAAATCAAGTACTGTATAAACGCGGGGTTAGGTCATTAGTATAGGTAGATGAATAAATATAACTATAAAGTTTTTAAAAAAAATTAATTATATAGGCCTATTAAATTACTATTGGTTACCAAGAATATCATTTCAATTATACTAGAACAGAATATACAAAAATTAAGTTTTCCAATAGGGACAAATTTTATTGGAAATTTTATTGGATATTGTAACCATTTAAATTATTTATAATTGGCCTGCATGTTAATAAGAACTTTAGATTAACTTAATTCCAGTTAAACAAATCAAAAATTTTAAAGCAATCAGATGAAAATAATTTTCAATTTCATTTTTCATCTGAAATCAACATGAAAATAATTTTAATCTGGATTTTTCAAACTATTTCCAAAAATTAATTAATAGGGCAGATAATTGTAGACATTTCTTTGAGCACTTTTTATATCTCACTTATCATCACAAGCACATTTCAATCGTATGTGAACTTTGCATAATGAAACTATCTTATTTTATTTATTTTAAACAAAACTTTCCTTAACAGAAAATTAGCTTTTTCCCGAAACTTTAGAAAATGTGTACGATAGCAAGTTCCCGAAATAAATGATCCGGCAATATAATTGTATGCATGAAAAAAAGTTTCCAATAAAATGTGCGTGATATTTTGTCCTTGAATGGTAAGAACTTGTTTTGTCCAACATAAAAAGGATTATTTGTGACTTTTTTTAGAAATTATCTTATTTAACTGGAAGTGATCCCATAAAACATATAACAATTCTAAGTATGTAGAAATATTTACGGATTTCCAATATTTATTTAGTTATGCATTAGTTATATCTAAAATACACTTCTGTAATACATACTTACGTTGTTTATAACGTAATAATTCTATATACGGAGTTTAATGATTAGTTCTAGTAAAATTAACATGATAAAATTAACATGATTGTTATAATAATGTATAAATTTTGTAATATTGGCTTCAAATAAATATAATTGTGAAAGACATTAGTTAATGAAGCATTTTGTAACTTTTCTAATACAAATATATATAGAAATATTCAAATTGAAAATTTTCATCAATACAGAAGATTAACTTTGATAAATATTTGGTTTTAAAATATCCTTAATCATTATCTGTAACATTTAAATTTACATGTTATTGACATAATAATATTTATTTCAAATTTGCAAAATCCTTTTTATGAATAAAATGAGTTAATTTTCAAAGTTTTACATAAATTTAAAATCCTTTTTAGTAATGAAATTTTCAAAATACAACATACAAAAGTAGATTTTCATCCATTTTTCAGCATTGTAAAATAAAGAGAACTTTTGACAGTAAATTAAAAATTATATCAAATTGAAAATTATTATCTACTTGAATTTTATATAGTTTTATTTTATTTTTTAATTAAAAGTTTTAATTGGAAAATGTTTAATTTATATACCACAATTAATTTTCAAAATTACAATTCATAATTTAATATAAATACATACCAATAATTAAAAACTTTTAAAATAAATTTTATAAAAATCATAATTTTCTAGCATAAATTAAATAAAAATATTGTTGCTGATTGCTGTGCAGTGGAACTCTAGTTACAGTAGTTTTTTTATGGTGTGTTTCAGTGCCAATATAAATAAGGTACAATCACTACCTATATAACAAAATTGTTACCATCATTAAAATAAAAAGGTTATGTGACATATCAGTCCATGTCACACAACCGAACTGTAAAGAAAATATTTTAAAAATATCACCAAATATAAAAGTTACCTTGGAAAGATGCGAGACCAGTTGGTAAACTGGATAAAAGTAACCAGTGATATAAGCAACTGGAGAATGACTCTCGATAAGGCCAGAACTACTATTTAACTACTGATGATAAAGTAATAAATATGCTCTAAAACTTGTTATTGGAGGTTTCAATGTTCAGTCATCGCTTTTAACTTTTACTACTGCTATATAAGATTATAACCTGTTTCAAAAATTAATTTTAATGAACACTTACTTTATTAAATAGAAACTTAATTTTGTTAATGGTTTCCAGATTCAAAACTTACATAACATTTATTTTTCTCGGTATATAAATCAATATATTTCTAATAATATTCATTTTCAATTTTATTAAATAACTTAACTTTATAGAAGATTAAAGGCAATATTTTATGTAACAAATTTTGGATATCCTTATAAGTTTTCGTATTCATTTGGAAATTACATAATCTAAAAATGTTTCTTACTTTTGACTATTTTTCGAATTTCTATAACTAAAATTATCATTTATAAATATTTATTATATTATAAAGTTTCAAATAAACTTAATTAATATTTAACTATTCATTCTTCATTCTTTATTATATATAAATTGAGACCATTAAACAATTTTCTAGTTCATTAAATAAATTTCTTTAATCTTTCATACCAAAAATATGTTAAATTTTAGAATAAATTTAGTGTTTTATTATATAAAAGTTTTGTTAAATTTAATTTTATTAATATTAACTACACAATTCTATAAAAAAAAGTTAAATAAAATAAATAATTTATTAAATATAGGGGTAGCAGATAACTGGTAGTTATTATGAAAGTGCTCTATAAAAATTCAGGATCACACAATTAAGAAATTTTACAAGTACCAATTAGATCACTATTTTATTCTGTTTTATTCTTTCTAATGCATTTTTGTTTTAGTTGCCATAATTACTTCGAACTTCATATTTTGACGTTGGAATTCCAACGCTCTAAGTGACATAACATGAAATTATAATTACTGATATTTTGTTATACTCATTCCAATTACAATGTGGTAATTTTTGTGATAATTTTCTTATAGCAAAATTGTAATACTGTAGTTTAAAAAAAGGGTCTTAGGCATGAAAGTAATTTCTCCACCTTCCAGACTGTGTTGTAATATTGTATTTATCCATCGATTCAATCCCTTGTCTGAGTTACTATTACCGCAGTTTTATGAAAATACATGTAAAAGTTGGAAACCACGTTTCATTTTCGTGACAATTTTCCGCTCCAAAATTTGGATTAATAAGATCACTATTAATTACGTTTTGTATAACAAAAAAATATCTTGTTATAATTACATGACATAAACTTAACAGGGTTAAAAATATTAATAAGTTTTATGGTTTTACTTAACTTTAATAAAAATTTCAAAATTCTTAATTTCTAATAATTCAAAGATAATAAATAATTTAATAGCAAATTTTATTTCTATAACAAAATTTCTAAGTATTCTAAGAAAATATTTTCATTGTTGTTTTCTATTAAAAAACTTATGATCAAATTTTCCATCTTACGACACAAACTCAAATGAAAATTATTACTTTGGGTTAAATGTTTTTCCTTGGGGTTTTTTTGCTATTAGTTTATTATATGTATAGAAACAAAACATTTTATATATTGAAGAAAATGAACCAAGGATAACGAACGACATAAATAGAAAATTTTAAGTAATTTATTTATTTTCATATATTTATTTTTATATTCTTTATTAGTTTTATTTAATATGAAGAAATTTATTTCGAATTTGCATTAAATTTATATTTATCAATTTGATCTTTCGTGTGGTCATCACTTGATTATCCGAGCGACGTTGCCGTTGTGAATCAAAGTTCAAAGTAAATAATGGTGAAAGGTAATATGATATATTAATTTTATGACAATTAAACTTAATTTACTGATTAATAGTAAGTTAATTAAGTAAAGTATAATATCTTTATTCCAGGTTATTTTTGTGTACCTTAACCTCTTCATTTAACTAGCTGCCAGGTGCCAATACTAGTTCGTTTATTTCTTTATTTACATTATCGTTTTGACAGGCATATACAATAAAGCGCTCATTCGTAAATTTTTTTTTAGAAAATTATGGGTGATTTAATTTTAAATCATTTTTAATAATTTCCATTTTATCGAGTTCACTAACTAAAAATATATTAAAAATATGCATAATTTTTTATTATAAAAAACAATATTTTCATATAATTTTAGTAAATTTGTTATTTAAATCCTAGCTAGTTTTATGACAAATTAATTAATACTCTACAGTCCACTATTATAATATAATTATATAATTTATTTTATTTATAATATTAGCATAAATATTAGCATAAATTTTAATATATTTTTCGAAAAAATAATTTATAGTTTTAATTGAAAACTTTTGCTTTTTAGCTTAATGTAAAATTATCTACAAAATTAACATAATTTGTTGGCGTGCATATTAAATAAGTTTATTATTATAATTAATTTTCATAAATATAATTAAAAATACTCTGAATATCACAAATTCATTAAAACAGATTTTTGTTATTTTTCAACTAAAATTCGTCCTTTATCAAAATTAAATAAACATCTGTTCTCAATTAAATTCAATTACGAATATACTAATTCAAATTAATGAAATACACTATAACTTTTTAGAATTAATGTAAAACACGGTTAACATTTTTAATAGTTTGGCAGTGGTAATTTAAATAAATTACGATCACATTTTGAAACAATTTTTGTAAAAAGGTTTCAGTTCTAGAGCCATATTTTCTACACGAAATTTATTTTGAAAAATTATATTACGAATTTCTGAACCGTCAATTTAGAGATAACCAAACCATCTAAATATAGAAATTAATTCCAAAAAATTATAATTAAATAATTCATTTTAACAAAATATATTAATAAACTTGAAAAATATACAAATGGTAAAAAATTAATTATAATATTTTAATTATTTACCACAAATCACCCTGTTATAATTAATTCAAATTATAATAATAATTACTACGGTATATATATACCTTTTTTTTATCTTTTAAATCATTTTCCAGGACAAATTTTTAGTAATCCCGAAGAATTATTATATCCTTTTTTTGTGGTGCCACAAAATTTTGTAATCGAAATAAAAGTTTTCACAAAAAAAATTATATATATTTCTTATCTAGACAATGTAAATACAGAATATTAAGCCTAATAAACTTCAAGATTCTCTGGATATGAACATTTCATAATAAAAAGGACACATATTTTTGTCATATATGTTTAAGCAGAATGATTCATATTTAAAATTATATACATAATATATATATATATAAGTTTACCAGGAACAAAAAATAAACCCAACAATTTAAAGTAAATCCTATAAAATCTTATCTTTATGTTAAAGGATAACAATTTCTAGATACTATTTGTATAATCTATTTTCATTATAATACTTTACTTCATTCTTACCCAGAGTAAAGATATATATATATACTATACTAATTTCCTATGGGAATTAAGGATATTTTGTTATTGAATAGAAATTTTTCGTTGTTAGATAAAATCAGGACAATTTTAACATATTCCCAATTGAATTGATATCAATTTGAAACTTTTAGATTTTGTAATATATTTAATAAAACTAATGAAGATTAGTTTGAATAAATTTATAGAATTGTGTAAAATTTATTTTGAAATTACATACAAATTTTAGCTTGTAAGACAATTTATCGGTTATATCTTGGTTTTGTATAACTAAATTGACAAGTAGTTGTTAGTTTTGGTACAAATTTCTTAAATAAAAAAAGTATTTTTGTATAAAAATAATTATTAGTTTTTGTAAATGAAAACTCCATAAATTTGAATATCTAATTGATCTGACATATTTGTCGTCCTTTTTATATTTACATCATAAAATGTCAATCTTTATCTTACATTTATTTTAAAATATAATTTCCTTTTTTTTAATCTTAATTTTTTAAAGGAAGATTCAAATTGAAAATTATTATTGATTTTCATCATATTAGACTTCGCATACCATTTGGTTATAATTAGATTGGAATTTTTTTATGATTATGTCAAATAGAATTAATTCATTTGATTAGATTTTAATTAAATTTTATAGAATTTTTGTCCAATTAATTTTTAACTGGTATTTCAATTATTCTTTGGTATTTTAATAAAATTCTTATTATAATTATACAAATTTACGTTTTTAGGAATTCAGAAATATTTCTAATTCATAATTCACAAATATATCAGTCATTTATTAAATTTTTTGTAATTATTTTTCATCTCAATTAGAAAATTGTAATTACTGACATAGACATTTTCTTCAGAAAAATGACTAATAATTATAAATAAAAACAATTTCAAAATGAACTATAAAAAACGACGTAATTACCATTTTTAATTACAGAGTAATTCGAATAGTTCTATAATTAGAATATTTTTTTTTATATATTTTTACAACAATCTATTTTTACTATTAATTTACAACCTTTATAAAACTGAACATTTATAGCTATATATAAAAGATATGTATATTAACTTGTGAACCATTGATACTTCTAATATCGTAGGTTAAATTTGGCTGTTAAATTTGTTTGTTTCAATCTTTTTAATCCTCGAACTTCTGCTTTATTCAGAAATTTCATCACTATTGGTTTTGGTGGTCGTATAATGTGTTAAAGTAATTGATACTTTACTTTTTTCTGATATTGTTTGACTTACAGAAGAAATGTTGAGATCCTTTCTTAAGAAGTGCTTGGGCACGAAAGTTACGCACATGAAATAATATGTAATTTTGCACTTTGGAAGAGTTGCAATATATTTGAATTTGACCCGCAACTAAGGAAGGTGTTTAATTATTTAATGTTACAGTGTACAAGAAGTATTCAATTATAATACAATGTTGATATATCGAATATGCCTACAGCAACTCTAGATTTCCATTCTATACAAAACAAAGCTGTTTCAATTAGTACCCCTAATAAATTGTTTCATATTTTAACTTTAAATTAAAAATTTGAAACATGTAATTTTCATGTTGGTTAATTACATTTTGGAAAATGTTTAAATTTAAAAATAAAATCTAATTTGCCAAAAACCAAAATGTTATTAATAATAATAAATTTTATCAAAAATTTAATTTAATATTATTATTATTTTTTAAACAGAAGCATATTAATTTCATAAATATATGTTTTTCATGAAAACAATGAAAGCATATATTATGTAATTTAATTTTGTTATTTTTTACAACTCAATTTTAATCTTTGTCTTCTTTTTTTTTGCCAGAATTTTATGAATAAATTGATAATAAAAATATGTATGTATAAAAAGGATATAAAAGCAGAAAGGTAAATAGGGAAAAATATTATTAATATTCACCGTAGAAAAAAAAACAATCAACAAGATTAAAGGATTTGATGGCAACTGGCAACGAAATTTTAATCTTCAAAGCAGTTATTAAATAAAAATCCTATTTTTTTTTTTGATATATCTGTAATTCTGCTAGTAATATGGCAAGTAGATAAATTATATTCATTTTTAATTTAATAAAAATTTAATGGATTTTATGTTAGTTAATCCAAATAAAGTTTGTGAATAAAATTAGAAAAGACAAGTATCCAAAATTATCTAACTTTCAATACTATTTAAATACTGGAACTCTGGGAAGAAAATATTGTTTTTAATTTCATTCTAATAAAATTATACTAAAGTAATTTAATTTATTTATAATCAGGATCACGGTAAGGCCTCCATTTTGAGGAATGATATCTTTCATTATGATTTTCTATCTTAAAACAATAAATCAAATTAAAATGTTAACAATATAAATAAAATTTAATTAAATTATAACAATTTTACGATTACTATAAGTACCTATATAATTTAAATTTAGGTAGAAGTCCTAAAGATGTCCAAGTAGCTAAAAAGTTTGATTTTCTTAAAGTATCATATTTCTAAGATGTTAATTATAACAATCCTTGATCAGTGTTCTCACCGAAGGGTTTTCAAAAAAAAAGGTTCCGCGAGAAAAATTTAACCAAAATGTAAATTTAAATGTTATCATCATCAATGTTGAAACTGTTACACAAATATTTGTTTCAGCGTTTATCAATTTGATTTGTTTTAAAAACCATTTATTGAATATGACGAATTACCAATGAAAGAAAGAGAACAACATATACATATTTCAATTGACTTAACATTGAAATTAAAAAATTTTTCAGGATATAATCAGAAAGGTTTCAAATTATTAGCCAGTACCCGAACTTGGAAAATAAGTAATTAAACATTGAATGCTGATTACATGTAAAATCTTTTACACTTAATACTTCCACAAAAAAATATTTTAGAACAGATCAGATGCAGTGATAACATGTGATTGCAAACTACAACAATCATCCCGAGTTTTGATGATATTTATAATGAAAAACAGGCACAACCTAATTACTTAGTCACTTTTTTTTATAAATATGTTTTAAACTAATAAATGAAATTGAATTTTCATCAAACATTATTTCCTCGAAAAATATTACAATCATGAAGGTTTCCAGCGGTCGCCAAAGGTTGAAAACCACTAACCTATTTAATAATTATTAATTAATTCGGAAATAATAAATTGAAATTTTAATATTGTTACCAAAACAAACAAAAAATCAATTTTTAATTAAAATAAATAATTAATAAAAAAATATACAAACTAAACCTGAAAATTTTATATTTATTTAATTATCATTTTTAAAATATCTAATTTATATATATGTAAAATATAATTTTATGTAATTAAATAATTCGTATACATAAATTAAAATTGAGTTATTTTTTATTTTATATCTTTTGGACAACACTCCTGGACTCCTGGTAGCAATGTTAATTATCCAGAATAATAAATCATTCTATGTAAATATTATTTATACAATTTGTTAAAACTTTATTAACAAAACTATGTTCAATTTAAATATAATCTCACGAGCAAAAAAAGAGTTACATAAATTTATTAATTACTCGAAATTATTATGTTAAATAACTTCACATTAACAGAATAAAAATATCCATTAGGAACACAAATAAACTAAATAAACTGAACAATTAATTAATGTCTGTAAAACTTAACCCATAAGGACCACATTTTAAAAACATAGAAATTTCGTACAAAAGTTAAATATTTATGTAACTAACTCCTAAATGATATTATTTATCAGTGGTGTATAATCTTAGAATTTAGAATGATATTTTGTATAAAAGCGTAAAAGAAATTGACCTCATAAAAAACTATAATTTAATGGTGAATTAAAAAAAAAAAATCTTCTGTATCCTAATTTTCTGTAATATATATAATAAATGAGATAAAAATGATACCTTAACTTTTGGGTTCATTTTTTTTTCAATAATTTCATTATCTCTCTAACACCAAATTAAATAATAGTCATGAAATAGATTAGTTTATTAGGGTTAAAATTAGTATATCCCAACAATTTTGGCAATTTTCTATATCTTTATATCTACTATCAAAGAATGACATTTAATAAAATATTTTACACGACATTAGATATGAATATAAATAAATTTTTGCTGACATATTTTTTATACTAATTTTTATACGAGGTTTATACAAGGCACTTTTATGTAAGTAAAAATTTTTAAATTTTTATAAAAATAAAGTAATTTTCAGCATTAGAAAAACAAGCTTTTAATTCATGAAGTTAATCTCGCTGTGACGTGCTGCAATGAAACAACTTGAATTCGAAATTTGAAAATGTACAAACTTTTCCGCACAACAAAGCAGCTACGCTTTAATTCTGGTGATAATCTAGTCGCGCTGCACCCGTTTTTGAAATGTTAATTAAAACAGTTTAACCATTGAAATATCCTGAAATATCATGTTAAAGTTAAAAGCTAATTTTTTACAAAATTATTTCACATTCCAAAGAGGAAAAGCGGAAGAGTTGTTGAAATCGAGATAAGTTTTCCGCAGATCAAAACAGCAACAAATTTTGTTTTGACATTTCAAAGCGATAGTGTCACAGAGGCGCGACGTGATTATCTCACGTCGCCGTCCATAAACTTATTTTCTATCTGACAAATACTGAGAATTTTCTTTACCACCATAAATATTTAAATAGCACCATGACAATGCAATGATAAATGTAAATGGAGATATATTCAAAACATAGTTTCCATAATTCCTTCCTACATCGGTCATCGACATCGACCATCATTACCTAAACAAGATATTATATTTGACCTGAACCACTGAAACCTATTTTATAATATCTAACTAATAATGTACAAATAACTCGTTTAAATTCTACTAAAAAAAAACATCCTTTTCCCATCTTATTTTATTTTTTATTTACTATTCCAGCTGCAACTCTACAAAAATATATTTAAACCTTTCCATAATTTTCAAAAAAAGGACAAACCACAGACAAATTGTGATTATTTTATACAATACTTTCAAGAATTTCTTTATTAAAATTTTGTTTATATCCTTTTTATTTATTACAATGACACTGAAATATCCTTTTTTATAAAATGCGACATTGTCTTCGGCTTTTTACTTATCAACTAAGCTTTTTAAAACAAACATTTTAAAGCTTCTTATAAATAAACAAACGACGAATTTTTCTGTAATATAAAATATTTGTGAAAAACGTAAATTAAATTATAAAATTTATTTTTTTATTTTGTCCCCCCAAATTTTTTTATTTATTTTAATATACTTTATTTTTAATCTATTTAAATCCTTTTTTTATGTAAATATTACTAAGAAAAATGTTCCATTTTTAACTAAAATCTTGTCAATTCATTTTGTAGTTAATTTTTTTTAAAGATTATATTTTTGGAAAATCATGTCTAAATAATGTTCACTCTAATAAAATAATGAACTTCATGCTAGTAGAGTAATTTAAATTTTTATAATAGCCTAATATTGTTTGTCAAAATGTTGATATGTTCAGCAAATCAACAAAATTGATCATAAATGAACCAGGAAAAAAAAATTAGGTAAAATGTATAAGGGTCCACCAAAATATATATGGTAATTCGATCGCTTCCAATATGTTGTAGTGCTGAATATATTCTACTGATTGTCAATCAATGTATTATTTATTATTGATATTTAATTATCCGGTC
This sequence comes from Rhamphomyia laevipes, assembly GCA_963920725.1. NCBI lineage: Eukaryota > Metazoa > Arthropoda > Insecta > Diptera > Empididae > Rhamphomyia > Rhamphomyia laevipes. Next base: position 55,744,961 of record OY987257.1, read on the forward strand.
TTGGCATTGTCCGTTTGGTTAATAGGATGACTATATTCTTAGTTTGTTCTCTTAGAAGTAATGCTTATGATTATCCGTCCGTAGTGTATTTCTGCTAATTCACTTTTGAAAACGGCTTCCAATGTTAGGAGAATTTTAAAATCGTAGGAAATTATATCTACTTAATAAGTGTGTAATTAACTTTAGTGAAAACTCATCTCTCATTGCTTTTTCTGTCTAAACAGCAACAAACCACCTCAACCAGTCTCATCAGAATGCTACAAATGGGGCAAAAAAACCTAAATACCTACATGCATTATTATAACAATCTCGTAATGGTAATATAAAGTACGAGTTTTACTATAGACACCCTGTTATACCACCGCAAAATTTGAACAGGAGTTACAATTTGATTTAAATAAAGTTACGCAAAACATTAATCATGTAATTTGAGATTTTATCAATAAATTATTTCCTTATTTTTCATATTATTCTATTCTTATTGAGTTCAAGCTGATAAACTTTTCATATCAAATTTAAATCTAAAATTTTTCACTTCCAATTTTAAACTTTATATAAAAAATTTATCTTAGCTCTAACTCCATATCGGCCAATAAATTCTCGAAGCATATTTATTACCAAAATTATAGAGTTCCATCCCTGCTAAAAGCATATTGCTTCATTATACATTTACTTTTATAAAACAAACAAAAAATTGATTAAAATTGAAATATTTTTTCATAAATTTTCATTTTAATAATGGATTGATTACTAAGTGATTTACAATAACAAAAATTATATTAAAACTTGGCTATAGAAATTATTTTGTAGATAATATTAGAACCATTCTAATATTTTGTAATCCCAATCAGTGCTGATTTTATCCTTTGAAAATAAAATTTACCTTTTTATTGAGAAAGATTTCCTTGTAATGAAATATTGTTTTGAAATTCCTCTGACTGAAAGGATAATTTCATTAATAAAAACTGCATTAACCAATTTTTTAAATTCCCTACTAATAAAACAAGTAAATTTTTTTTTAAAAAAATATGAAAATTTTATTTATTAAATCGATTTTTTTATAATTAAAATTATAACATTATTAATTAAAGAACAAAATTATTATGGATAATTTCACTTATATTTTTTGTTAATTATATAAAATTGATTATTTTTTAAATTCAATATACACGATAGCATCATAAAACAAATTATTATAATATTAAACTGAATTTATGATTAATTTATTAAAATTTATAAAAAATATAATTCAAATATTTATATACATAATTCATAGAGAAATTGTTAATTAATTATTTTATTCATTTTAATATCATGAAATATTTCATAATTATAATAATAATATTTTCCCACCAAAACACTTATTTCAAAATTTCACGATTTTCTTGTTAATTATAATTATTTAAATTAAAATAATATATTTATTTATTTTTTGTATATTATTTATGTAACTCATAATTATTCTTTGTATTCAATTTAAAACATAAAAATCATAATAAAAACTTAAATAATTCAAATTTGTACTTCACATTAAAAAAAATAAAAAATTAAAACTTTTTTCGTTATTTATCATTTTTTTAAAATATTTTCGAATATCCTTTGGTTCGATCAAACCATGAAACATAAGCTTTACTGCCAATATATTCCAAATTGGCTAATAATTGACGACGACACAAACAAGCTTTACGATTATTTTGAAATGTTAATACTAATATAATTTGACCATTACGATTCATTAATTCAATTGATTGGCATTGGGTTTCATCTAATAGAATTTTTTGTAAAATTTGTAAATTTCCCATAAATGATGAATGAAAATTACCAATTTCTAAACGTCGTATGTTACGACTCCATGCTGAATATGTACGAAAACTGAAGAATGTAAAAATTCGATTTAAACTAAAAAAAAAAGAATGTTAAAAAAATTATATTATTTTTTTAATAAATTAATCGAAATTATTTTGAAATTTATCATTTAAAATTTTGTGTAATTATAATTTTAATCACCTTTCAACTGCAATTGCTGTAATATTTGGTTCTAAATATTGAACATAAGCAAATCCACGACATTGTCCCGAAAAATTAACCATAAATCGTAAAAAATATACACGTCCAACCGCCATTAAATATTCCATTAAAGTATTTTCGGTCCACCAAGATGGAATATTACCAATGTAAATCTAAATTTATATAATTAATAAATTAAAATTTCTTTTAAGAATTACAATTTCAATAATTTTGAAATACTAAATTCGATTTTTTTACCTCACGTTCGTATTCTGGTGGCGCTGGAAGTCCCATATTCTCCCATGATCTAAATGGACCAATATGTTTTTGACCATTTACTTGTAATGTTGGATAAAAATAACCATTATAACTAATATCTCCTGGTTGGTATCCTTGAATTGGTAAAATTTTTGATGATGGCGAAAATGTATTTAAAATTGGTGAAGTCATTTTTTTATTTTTGCAATTTATTTGTATATAGAATTTAAAAACTTTTTATCTTTATGTTTATGTCAGATTAATGAATTTCCAAGAAATGAAAAATAATTTTTCAGAATTTTTTCAAGAAGCTTAAAAATTCTTCGAAATTTTGAAATCATATAAAATTTTCCCACGGTTTAAAAGAATAGGCAACGCCAAAAAAAAAAGTGATACATTTTTTAAATGTAAAAATATTTTGCAGTCAAGGTCATGAATGAATGAATTTGAATAGTAGTAGTTAGTTATGCAGAATTGAATAGTGTTTGTTGCAATACGCTTAAATTTCTTAGTAAACATTTCAAATTATCAATTTTGATTGGTCAGGAGTTAACCGTGAGAAAATTTTAAACTTGAATTTCTCAGAATGAATGAAAATTTGTAAATTTTCTGATTGGCGGGATTTTTATATTAAACAAATATTTTTAAAAGTTAACTTTGAAAGTATATATGAATTTTAATTTATAAATAAAAATAATATTTAAGTAATATTAAATGGGTCCGTATTACAGATTATAAATAATTTTATTATAGTTATCAATGAAAAATTATTAAGTTTTTAATTCACTACTTTTTACTTTTTATTAACGTAATACTAAACGAGAAAATTTAACGCCGCGGGAGAACTGCGTAATCTTACTTCTCTATGTTAGTAATATACTAAGTTCTCCAGTCGCGGTGCAGGAACTACTGGATATCCGTTGCTGTTTCCAACGCTATTTTGTAGGAAAAACTGGTCATATATATTAATATCCAATAATCGGTAGACACTGTATTAGGTGAGGTATGAGGTCATAACGTACCTGTCAATTTTCAAATTTAATTGACAAGAGATTTTTGAATCCAGTTTAACGGTGGCTTTTTTTAGTTAATCTGTAAAAAAATAAATTAAAATTAAGGAGCAGAATTAAGTAAACGGAACTAATAAAATGGAATTTTCAAATAATAGAAATAATTTACTATGATTTATGATATCATTGTTCGATTTGATTTGATTATTGATCAATCGTATTAATCATTTATATATGCTTGTTAATTAACATTATATTGTTTCTGTTGCTGCTTATGTCCCTCGCCCTACTTGCTTCTTCTTACCTAACCTACCTGTTATTTTAGATGGAATTTTGTATCACTTCACTAGGTATTTTATATATTGATATAATTTTTGTGAAATTTTGACGACGTAAGTTGTAACAAGTAACATATTTTCAATAAAAAACATATTTTCAGGTTATAGTCTGAAGTTAATAAGTATACAAATATAACAAATAAACTTAAATTTTCTGCTTGTTTTACCTTATAATTTAGTATACTCAATCCACGGCTCCAAATTTAGAGGTCTCTAATAAAATTTAAATTTTATTTATGAAATAAATTTGAAACATAAAATTTCTTTACAAAAATGTTAATGGATTATAATTTTGTATATTTTCTGTACAATTTATTGTTAAATATTAAATGCGGCATTAATGATATAAATATAATTATGACCTAGTTTAATTTTACACTTGTTAATTTTTTATAAATAAAAACAAAAATTTATTATGGAATTTAATAATATGAGGGAAATGAAACGGAAATGTGAAAACAATCATAATTGTTCTTATTGCAAATTGTAACTTATGCAGTTGATGTCATATGAAATCCACATAATTCATACATAATCCTTTATATATACATAAAATCTTTTAGATAAATCTTTTGCTTTTAATATATAGATATTATTACTGTAACATTTTGAAAAATTTTTATTAAGATAATTCTTTAGTTTGTTGAAAATTTTAAATCGACAAAAATTTAAAAGTTTTAGATATATAATTATTATAACTAATTAAATATAGGTGTATTCAATAGCATAAGCTTACCAGTATAATAAGTTTATTAAAAAAACCTTGAATAAATCATTCGAAATATACTCCAAATTCATTATTTAACACATTATATTTAACATTGTAATTTAATTTAAATATTCTTTTACAACTAAATTCATATAAAAAAAAAATTACTTAAAAAAATACCATCCGGATCCGCAACATGTTCATGAGGATTAAAGGAATTTATAGAAGATTTCATGTTTATGTCAGTAAGCCCATTACGATTTAAAAATATATAATAAGATTTTTTAAAGGGACTTTTAAGGATTTAGGTATAATTGATGAAGCAAATTAAATTTTGTGGAAAATATATTAATTTTTTTTTTGTTAAATCTCAACGGATGAAAATTGAATAAATAATTTGCTGTCACATGGGAAATTATTACGTTGGAAAATCTTTAAAAAAAAATATAAATTATATACATATTTCTACATAATTTTTATGTTAATCCTAAAAATATGAAATAAATCAACCAAAAAAGATAAATAAATTGCAAAATAAAAATGCGGAAAGAAATTATCTTATAATTATAAGAAAATCATCATCAAGTTTATAATTTTATTTGCATCTAAATTTTGTATTTTAATATAAAGAATTTATTTAAAATGAACAGAAAATAAAATTAAAGTTAAAAAAAAATTTCGATAATAAATATATTATTTTACTCCTTGAATAAGAAAGGATGTCAACAAATTGACATTAAAAAAACGATCAACCAAAAATGAACAAAATTTTAAATTATATATTTGATAAAAATATTTTATATAATTATAATTGCTGAAGAGTAAATATTAAATATATAACCATACAAAATATATTTGAATAATTAAAATTGAAAATTGTAGTCTAGTTTTTCTTAATACTTACTAACTACATGGCGTTACAGTCTACAGAGCCTATCAAGACAATTGGCTTTCTTTGAAATAGCTTTCCAAAATACTTTTCCAATTTATCACACCGATTTTTAGAATATCATTTAGCATTAGCACGTTTTAAACCATTTAGCGTGTGGTCTTACGATTTGTCGATTTCGTTGCAAATTTCCATTAAAAATATTCACGATTTTGATATGCTCTAACTATACATGTCCCAGTAAACTTTATATAATTTTTTTTTATGTTTTTCCAAATAATTTTTGATTTAAATAATTTTGTATAAGTAGAAACAGAAACATTTCTTCTCACTTTGAATTCTGTAGTGACTATCATCCCTCAGTGAATTCTATGTTCACTAACATCCCTGAGTATGTAATTTCTATAGAGATCTCATGGTGAAAATATTTTTGTTTCACACCTTATCCTCTTAAGGGCTATCATCGAGGTCGTAGTAAAATGTCCGCAATTTAAATTTTATTTATGATATAAATTTGAAACATAAAATTTCTTTACAAAAATGTTAATGGATTATAATTTTGTATATTTTCTGTACAATTTATTGTTAAATCCGGTATTAATGATATAAATATAATTATGACCTAGTTTAATTTTACACTTGTTAATTTTTTATATAAAAAAACAAAAATTTATTATGGAATTTAATAATCTGAAGGAAACGAAACGGAAATGTGAAAACAATCATAATTGTTCTTATTGCAAATTGTAACTTATGCAATTGATGTCATATAAAACCCACATAATTCATACATAATCCTTTATAGACAAAATCTTTTACATAAATCTTTGCTTTTAATAGATATTATTACTGTAACATTTTGAAAATTTTCATTAAGATAATTCTTTCGTTTGTGAAAAGTTTTAAAACTTGGAAAATTTTACACTGAATATAAAAATTTAAATTTTTAGAAATTTGAACATTACATAAATTTAAATGTTAACGAGTAATATTTTTTGTTAATTTTCTTTTTTTTGATAAAAAAGAAACAAAAAACTAAGATTTACTGTACTTAAGGTTAATTTCCGATACTATACACCGCAATGCTTTAAATTCGAGTACGTCTACATGACGTTTTTCAGGAACTTCTTTAAATATGAAACCTAAAAACTTTTTCAGAATACTCCATATTTTGAGTCTGGGACTTTGCGGGTACTTATAATAATTATTAATTTTTCTCAGTGTAGTTTTGAGTGCTATTCATCTTATTAAAATGTTAGTTTTTGCCAAGTGGAAAAAGTTTTGTTAAGTTTTCATTTCAAAAGTTAAAAGATTTAATTGTGTGGTAAAAAAATTATTTGTTTTGTGAACAAATTATTTAAAAGAAAAACTTTTTCGTGATAAAGAACAATTTTTTTTTTTCATTAAATTTTTTCGTAGTCATAATAAATTTAAATATTTCAGTTTTAAAATGCAAATTTTAAATAAAATAAAAGGATATGAAATGTTGTTGTATATACCTAATTAGCAATTAACTAAACTAGACTATTAATATATCAAAAATAAATTTTATAAAAATAAATGGAAAATAAATAATAATTAAATAACAAAAACAAAGCTGCTAACCTGTGAGTAGTCGAAAAATCGGAGTTTACTTATGACAGTTCTTTTACAACTTAACTTCAAACCGTAATAATTTTTCATGAAATCAAGGTGGCGGGGCTGCCAAAACTAAATGGAACAGAACTTACCAAAATGGGCCCTGGCAGTTAACGTGTTAATTGAATTTTGGATGTAAATATTATATGTATGTATAGGTAAGGTATGTATATATTTTTTTTTTTGTAATTTTAAATTCTCTACTTTCGGAAACTTAATGAAAATTTGAGTAATTTTAATATTTTTTCAACATTTTTTTCATCGCAACGCAACACACTCCATATAACTAATTGCATAACTCCTCGTAATTAATCAAATATCAGGATTTCATATTTATAATTAAAATATGTATTAATTAAAAATAACAAAAAAAAAAACATTTAATAAAAAAGTGATTTTAATCTTCTGTTTTTAAAATTAAAATTTCCCTAACCCCCAAAAAATATATAAAAAAAATTACTATGTAAAATGCTGTTAATGACATGTTTTTTTGTTATCTAAATTTTGTTATATAAAATTACTTAAAAAAAAGCAAATTGGTTTTTTTAATTAATTTAACAAAACAAAAATTAGCTTTTAAGTTTACGGGTTTGTAAAAAAAATAATAATGTTACAATAATTTAATTTTTAAATCTATTTTGAATGTTCGTTCATTCATTTGCTTTGCCAGCATAATTATAAAAATATCATTTAAAAATCTTCTACACTAAATTATTGATCTGTTAAACAAAAATCTTAAGATATTTTATGACAATTTGTTGCATCTTGCATTCAATCCTTGAATTAAATTTTTCAGAAATGTAAATTTATTTTATAGAATTTCTAATTAATTTAATGTAAATAATTGCATATCACAGAAAGTTTTTTTTTGCCAATAAAGATTAATAATATCACAAAAGAAAATGGAAACTTCAAATTTTAATGTATATTCAGATTCAAAGTGTTCATAAACATCATAAGTGTTTGGTGTAGTGTAATATTATAAAGTATAATTGAGAACACCAGATACAATTTATATAAAAATGTTGATGTTATTATTTTTGATTATTATAGTTTCCGTTTAGTTATGGTTATACGTACCTTGAAGAACATTTAGGTAACAATTTTTATGATATAAAAATATTTTCGCACAATTTTTCAAATACATCGATGGCCCCGAATACAACTACCATATGTCGACTTACAATAAAAGTTTTCCCTGCTACTACAGACCCGAATAAGCCATACGCACAAACACATAAAGTTTCTATAGTATTATTCCACCTAGTTCTTAAGTTTTAACCCGTTGTTTTATATGGTATATTGTAAAATTAGAAGACAAATATGTTAAGAATAGTTACAACATTAAGCATACTAGAAGTAGCTATAATATGTGCAGTTACAATAAAAATTCAAAATTATTAACTATTGCAATTTGACTTACAATAATACTAGTAGTTATTGAAATTTTAAAAACATTTATGTAAAATGTAACTATACTTAAAATGTTTATCGAATAAAAAACAAATATAGCAATTTAACATATCATAATAAGCCCTAAAAATACAATGATTGTATGTCTACTTACATTAATCGTGCAAAAAATTGCAGTGTGCGTATGTTGACTTCTATTTCTACAAAAAAAGGACTAATATTGTAAGTCAACTTGTATAGAAGAAATTTTGGATATTACAATTATTGTAATAATATAACACATAATAATCGCGTAATTTTAGTAAACGGCAAGTTGAGTTACAATAGTTGTGTTGCAATTTTGAAATTTTGTAAGTACAAAATTATTTTTTTAAGCACCATAATTAAATTTTTTTCTTTTTTTTTCGGGCAACAATGTGAAATTAAATTCGGCAAATTATGCTTTTTATTTCAAGAGCCTAGCTCCAGTATTAAGGATTTCAGAAAGTATTTTAACTCTCCTGAAAAACGCTGTTTTTGACTTACTAGTTGTATTCGGGGCCATCGACATATCCCCAGCAAAACATCAGGAAAAGTCATCTTTTATATTAGATTGAGGAACAATATTATAACAAATGTTGCATTGTCTCGCCTTCCTCCATAAGATCCTAATGTCAACTTAGAAATCATGAAATAAGATTAGGACTTACTTCACTAAATACACTGACTTGTTGTGGGTGTATGTAGGAGGAAGAGACAATAGAATATTAGTTTTTTTTAATACCATTGTTCCTCAACCTAACATAAAGTATTAAAGAGATTTAAAAGTTTTTTCATTCCAGCAAACCTTGTAGACGCTGGTAAACTGAAGCCTGATAAAGTATGATTGCATTGATTGCACAAGAATCAGGATGGATCGACACTATGATAATTATGTATATTTATGTAAAATTAAAATTAGAAAATCACTATAAATTTAATTAAATTACATACACTCTTAAGAATGAATTTCAAAATTACATTTTCTAATATCCTTTCTTCTTTTAAAATTTGTTTTATATTATCAAATTTAAAATATTTTATAAATTAATTAATAATTCTTCCAGAATTTAAAGCACAAATACCAAAATATATGCTAAAGATAACCATTAGAATTATGTAACTGCCATGAAGAAATTCCGTACTTCCTGGCTATCATGTCATGGTTATCATATATGATATATATACATACAATCTGAATCGATGTTAATAATGTTAACATGTGTTCTAAAACATTAAGAAAGTAAGGAATTTGTGACTAAAGAATATTATGGAACTGAAGAGCGTTTACTAGCGAAAAATATAATTGTTACAATATATTAAAGACTAAAAATAATCAATAAAAATAACCATAAAAATTTATGTCTTTCTTTCACATACTAATAGAAAAATTTCATAATTTCTACAGTGTCTTAATTATCTTTGATTACTCCATTTTGTTTAGGTTATTTTTTAAATTTAAATAAATTGTTGTGTTCTTCAAGGTCCATTCTAATATTTGCTTAAGTTAAATGATTTAATTCAGCCATAAATTTCCATCAACCATAAGTAATTGATTCAAAAAATGAAAAATTAATATAAATTATTATTATCTATAGATAAACTTCCATTTTGTTGCTATGGACGATTTGTTTTTATTTATATTATATTTTTTGTCCGGTCATAAAAGTCCTAATTTTATTTTTAGGATGGCAAATTGTACAACATTTTATGAATTATTTTTTATTTTTATGCTATTAATTTTTATGATAAATGCATTTAATTTATCAGATAATTTAAATAAATAAGTACCCAAATAATTGAATTAGTTAAATGAATTTTTCATAATTTATAAAATATAAAAAGTATCTGAAAATATTCATAATTCGAACATAATTATGGTAAATTTAAATTTGTCTTATTCTCGAAATATTTAGTTAAACTATATTAATAAATATCTATAATAAATTAACAATTTTCACCTATATTAGTTAGTTAGACTAACTGTTGCACAATTACTTTATGTTTAAGCTGAATTCAAGAAATATCGCCAGCAGTTTTTATCTAGTACATCAAAGGTACTATCAAATAAACTGTGGTATTGAGAATTGAGCATATCGTTGCATCAGTTTTCAGTATTCTACCATGTACCCTTACCTAGCTCCCATTTATAGAGGTTACTAGTTCAAGAATATTTTGTTTATATATATTGGTTGTTATTAGTTATATAATACCGAATTTCTTTAAATTCAGCACAATTTTTAATGTTATAGAAGAACTTCAAAATATAGCATTTAATTTTGAAGCAGTAACATTGGTTTTAGTTTCATACTGTCCTTATTAATTTTGTATATATTTCGATCTAGATAATTATTTTTTATTGGACTACTACTATAAAAAAATTGATATACACAAAATGGTGGTAATGACACATTAATATAAAATGCGATATCAAAAATTTAAATAAGTACGCCATTATGATAAGTACGCCCAATAAACGTATCCAATAAATATATAAAATATGATTTAATAAAAAATAATTATTATGATATTTACTGTTTATGGTAAGATTAATATTTGTTTTATTATTGTCGGGATAGAAATTTAAGGACATCAACAAAAATTTGATTGAACAAAGATTTTATTTAATGTAGCTTTATATTCTATAACCTATATTATGTTCTGAAAGAATTCTTTGGTGTATAAAGCATAATGAAGCAATTTAAAGCATGAAACTTTATGATAATTTCCCCATTTACTCAAAACATATTAAATTCTGAATAAATTAAATTTTAAATATATATTTTTATTTTATAAATCGAATTTTCTCTTTATTTTCAATTTTTTTTTTTATTTTCAATTAAGTATTGTACAGGAAACCGAATTGCCAGTATCAAGGATCCACAAATATTTTAATATAAGATTAAATTTCATTTTTGTTTTATGAAATTACAAATGAAAACGTATTATTTTTTCAAAAAAAAAAATGTATTAAATATATTTACAATCAATAAAAACAATAAGTTTTAATAGCACAAACAATCATATTTAGGTAAAGGTTTTATTTTACAGAAGGATTATTTTTATCAATGATATAACTTGGCATTATGCATTTGATATTTTGGGATAATTCAAAGAATTGTGTAACATTTATATCCCAAACAAAAATAGTAATACAAAATCAATTAAATTTAATTAATTTTATAAGTTTTGTTTGAGTAGGATTTAATTAATTATAATTGGAAATATACATAGATGTGTTTAGTCAATTTGAACAAATTAAGTAAAATTATATTAATGAGTAAAAGTTATAACCATATATAAATATAACTTCTATAAATAATTATCTTACCTAATAATTCTATCATGTAGTCACAGCTACCATATTTTAATATAATTATGGTTAAATTTCGCATGCTAAAAAGGTATTTTCTTATCCGTAGCACAATTTTTCTTAACTATATTGACTGATTGATTATTGTAGTCGTTAAGACCATAGTACAAACCTCGCCCCCTACAGCGCGACTTTAACATATATATTGTGCCTACTAATAATATTAGGTCAGTTGATATTAATCAAATTTCCATAGAAGCTCAGAATCTTTCTGATTATTTCTAGAGCACTAAGAAAGAAATCCATTACTCAAATGTGTCATCCTTTTCCGGTTTACAGTCTCACAATCCCAGAGGTTGTGCTACACAGTCTCTTTTTGTCATCCGAACTGAACCGACAGTCTCTGCTTTCAGACTTCTAAATTTGTTCAGGTGGTACCTTACAGAGGGTAGTAAAGAGGCCAAATACTAAGTGTGAGCACTTTCTAGTTCTCTTTTTTAAAAAATCTAGGAACCGCCTGTCCTTGACATATGCCTGGGATATGTTTCAGTATTTGATTTTACTTTATTTTTCCATCATATCATAGTTTAATTGCACTTCAAACAAAATCATTGGTTCAAACAACACTTCAAACAAAATCATTGGTTTGTTTGGATATAATTAAATTTTCAACCCTTATTGAACCGAATTAAACAATTAAATTTTAATGTATTGTTTTCAAGTAGCTACTTTCTTTTTTTACACATTCTTATATATTTGTATATCCATATTAATTAATAAGTAAGTCCATTTCACAATCTTCTTTTACGTCCATTTTGATAATCAATTAAACCAAAATTATTTAGAGTAATATAGTTATCTGGATATTACCATCATTTCGAAATTATACTTCTCAGTCTCAACTCAACTATAATAAAAATTGAATAATTCTTGAAATAAATTTAATTTGAAATTTGTTAAATATATTTAATATTAAATTTATTAATACATATATGAATTTTCAATTGTGGCGCTGGCGCCTGTCTGAAAGTTTGATGGTTTTTAAAAATTTACTCCACACTGGAAATTTTATATAATATAAATAAAATATATGTAATGAAACAACGACCCTAAGAAAATCATAAAATCATTGTAAAGAAACTTTTCAAAATAAAAAAATTATGAATATTTAATTAAATTTATTTGAATATATTATAAACTAAAAATAAATAAAATTCAGAATTTTGATCGGAAAATTTCAATTTTCATTTAAATTATTGCAATATTAAGAAATTACATAATCAAATATTTATAGAAATATGTAAAATAAAAGAAACTTTGACGTGATGTATTACAATCTAATATAAAACAAATTTCAATTATTTTTTATGTTAACATTTAAATTGTTCATATTAACTGAAGTTTTTTTTAAATTATAATAGATTCATCGTCAGAGTTAGGAACCGATCAGATTTACTTTAAACTACTTATTTTTATTGCCTCTTCTAGATAGGTCTAACGTCTAAGTACTAAAAATTATAATCTTTTGTAATCTTCTTAAATATAAATAAATTTTCATGAGTATTTTTTTTTCCATTTAAAATGTTTTTCTTTGGCATCAACAAAATGCAGACAAGACTTCAAGATCAAAAAATGAACATTTAAATTTAAATCTAAATTTAATTTATTGTATTTTTAAAAATTTTAATAAAAATTTATTAAATTTCATTTGAAAATTTACTGTGTAACAATGAATGTTTGAATTTATGATTATGTAACGAATTTAATTTATGAATAAAAGGTAGGTCATAAGAAGCCTGACAGTATTACAATAATTTCACTCGAGTGGAATTCCAAGGATGACAAAGTCGTGGTCAACCAAAGAACACCTGAATTCGTACAATAATCCGAAAACTTGGAAATGTAACCTTAAATATGGGAAGGAGTAAAAACAGCATCGGATAGCAGAGTAAGATGGAGATGCATATGCCAAGTGGAAGCCCTATTCTCCCAATCGATGTAATGAAATATTTGTTGGGGACAGTCAAACTTGTCTATTAATTTCATTATCCTTTTCTAGCCAAAATATAAAACTTAAAAATTTTTATATGAATAATAGCCAATTAAAATGTTATTTCATCATTGAACTTTTCAGATCGATTAAATAATGATAAATCAAATAAAAATCTTACCCGAAATATTCTATATCCTTCTTCAAAAATAATCCTTCATAATTGGACGTTTTTTTTTTTATTTTTTGGTTTGTGATATTTTTCGCAAAATTAATTGAAAGGCAAAAAAGAAATCTAATTATTATTATTCCCGGAAAGTTTCTTTGGGTCTATCTTTTATTATCATATCATATTTAATATCGAAATAATAGTCAGAGGAAAATATTTATATACAACACAAAATATTTATGTTTCATTTTTATGTATTTATGCTACCCGTATAGAATAAAAGTACTACTGATAAAATTTAACCAAATTTTTTTCTTCTAACATGTTTTGCAGTCAAAACCATAAACATGTCAGGCCAAAAGTTAAGCTGGATATTAAAATATTCGGTTTGTTTTTAATATAACCTCGAAAATGACACCAAGCTAAAGAAAACTATCTTTAATTTCCTGTTGGGGTTAAGTCACGAAATAATTTTTTTATCAACTTGGAATATTTTTGGTATTATGTTAATGTTTTTTGTTTTTGAATGCTATTGAATAAAAACTATGATATATTGCAAGAAATACATAGTGATACAAAGGTTTCGAATTGAGCGAAAAAGATCATTGAAGAAACTGTTCCACTTTTGAGCATCAAATAATTGGAACATTAATTTAAATTGGAAAAATTTTCATTCATTGAAATACCTAAATATCACTTACTTAATTAATCTGCTTTAACTCCTTGTGCTCGTGAGACATTGTCGATTTCTGGTAATGCGTTTTAACTCGCCCAAACTTTTCCAAGTCTATCTTGTTCCTCCTTTACTAATCTGCGCCAAGTCTTCTTGCTGTCTTGGCTTAGTGGATTCCATTGCATCGCATGGCCGGTAATGGTCTGTCTTGTCGTCCTTTCGAGTGTGTGGCCAATCCATTGCCACTTTCGTCTCCTGATGATCATGCTGCCTATTCTTTCGTGGCCTGTTCCACGTAAAATTTCTTCATTAGAAATTTGAGAAAATATTTATTGAATGGTTTCTATTTTTAAGTTGAAAACATTGTTTCTCTTATGATCGTTAAATTATTATTCACTCTTACAGCTAATGCCTCACTATAAAAAAAAACATTATTTTCAAACCTTATTTAAAATACATATAATACAAATTTCTATATCAAAATATTTCATCAGATCGACAAGATTGAAGTTCAATCAAACGTATCAGTTTCAGATATATTTAAATATATCTGACTAGTGACTACATTTATCACTCTGTATACTTTGTACATGCTTCGTACATAATGTAATTTTCATGATTTATCTCGACAATATATCGAACAAAAAACACATAATAATTTTAACCCAAAAAAGATTTTCTAACTATAAATATTGAATATAAAAACCATTTTTTTGAAAATGTACAAAAAAAAATTGTTATAGTAGTTTCTATAGCTTGACTTGCAAAACGTAATTTAATGATGTAGAAGCTATTGCTTTTATATTAGCTGCTACTACCAAAAAAAAAAAATATAATGTCAAGAAAATATTAAATAATAAATTGTGGTTTTTATATTAAATTGAAAATTTTGTAATAAATGATATTAATATGAATATTTCATTAAAACCAAAAAAAAAAAAAAAAATATATTGTAATTTTCTACTTTGAAATTAATAAATTACGATCCATATTATCCTTCCGGCTATTGATTCAACTAAAAATTATGTATATTATATTTTTGTATTGAAAATTTTCAAAAATTATATAACAAAGAATTTTTAATTAATATTTTACTGAAATGAATAATCAATTTAATAAATCTTTGAAATTTTCTAGCCACATCAAAAAAACCTAATAATATAATTAAAAATTATATGAAAAGTTAAATTACTTTTTATTTACCTATATAGTAATTTAGTATATTTAGAAAATGTGATTTTAATATTTAAAACCGAAAAGTAAAATAGTCTACTGTTTTATAGCCTACTCATAGACGGCTTCAAGATTTTTTCCGGGTGAGGTCCAACGTCCAAATGAAAATTTCAAATTAATGATTGTCAGAATACACATATTTCTTCAAAAGTTTTCTATTGACAACCACAAATTATTCTGAGAAGCCTCCTTTTTCTAACGCTTAAGAACGTTCATAAAATATTGTTCTTGAATTTCGTCTATTAGACGATGGACAATCAAAATGCAAATGAATTCCAGCCTTTTATCTACCATTAGTTACTTAATTTTAACCCTGTCTAGAATACTAAATACCTCCCTACTGTAACTGTGACGTATCTGTGTAATAATAAGTGGCAATAAAAAACATAAGAATAGAATGACCCACCTTGCTGATACATATGTGGGACTATGTGCCTCCTATATTGTAATGGTATGAATTGATCACCGAAAATTTAGCATTTATAATATACCAACAAAAAAATATATTTTCCTAAAATGATCCATTCACAATGCGAACAGAATATTTTTGCACCAAAACTTCAATCTCAAGTTCTCAGAAACTCCATACCCAATGTTAAAATTTTGAAAAAATAAGACTATAGCTCAGACTTAAAAGATAAATAAAGTTAACCTACATCAATAAATCTTTTGCAACCTCGTTTTTCAATTCAATTTATTAAATGATGGCAAAACTTTTGAAGTTGTATCGTCGAAACGGTAAACAACTTATAAAAAAAATTTAACAATTTGGGCTCGTCCGGGATTTGAACCCGGGACCTCCCGCACCCTAAGCGGAAATCATACCCCTAGACCAACGAGCCAGTTAAATTACAATAACTTTCGAAAGTGTAGAATTTATTGAATAATTTTATGAGATTTTGAAGCTTTAACATTTTTATGACACTAAAAATTTGTTGAATGCATTTAAATTTAAGTCATGACAATTTCGTTAGAAATACAATTCATTTTTGTATTTATATTAAAAACTTTTTTAAAAACTATATAAAATGTTTTCGATAACAGCTTTTTCAATTACAAGAAAATAAATTATTTTACAACAAATTGTAAAACATTTTATCAAAGTTTTTAGTTTTTATATTTATTTATGTAATAAAGTTTCTATTTATTTATATAAAATAAAAAACAAAACTTTTAATAGAAACAAATTATCCAAGAAAAGAGATGGCCTAAATAAACAACACTGATGATATTCCTGCTATCATTTTCATTTATTTTCATCTATATTGGTCAATTTTCTTGACATTTTCCCATATTCTATAATCTATATGAACAATTTTCTTTATATTTTATTGTAGTCTCTCTCATCCAAAGAATTGATGATCATAAAATATATAAATAAAAGTTTTTCTTTTAATAGAATTATCGATAATGTATAAAGTTTTTCTATTAAATTTACACTTTCAATATAGTTTTCCTACCCATAATTTTACTATATTTAAAAACTATAGAAGATTTTGAAAACTTAAGTTTTCGTATTACAAATGATTTCAGTTACACATTATTTAATTTGTGTAATATAAAATAATATAAAATTATTTATTTATTGATTTTAGTTTTACAATAATTTGTTGATTTTAAAAATAATCTAACAAAAAACAAATTTAATATAATAACAAAATATTTATCATTTTAAAATATAAATGATAAATAAATGGTAAATTAAAGAAAATGATACCATCATAAATTTAAAAAAAAAATCAGTTTTAATTCAATATTTACTTCAACTAAATCCTTTATTGATCTATATATATATACAGAGTGAGAAGCAGAAATTTGTTATAGCTCGCTATAAGAACATTTAAATACCTAATCCAATGACGTTTTCAATTGCATTATACAAACCAATTGAATTCTAAAATTTTACTTTTCAAATCGTCGACCAATAATATTTCTAGCTCACAGATTGTACCGAAATTATGAATAATAAAGTGTATTACATTCTATGGCTATATCAATAAACAGATTTTGAAATTTTGGGGTACTAAAAGCTTCCGAGTTCCTCATCACCCCCAATTACATCCGAATAAAGTGGATGGTGTGATGCAACTGCAGATTAACATCAGAAACTATTAACGCGTTCCCTACTTTTCTTGAAAATTGATGGAGACAGGTACATTGATCTGTGTCGTGCAGTCACTTTTAGATCTGGATGTGCTGAAATATTAATTACTTAATTAACAGACATAACCGAAGTTTTTGAGTCGGGGACGTTGATTTTAGTGAGTTCCCTCAACCTATCACTCTAGACTAGATATAAGATTAAATTAAATTAGCATTTAAAAATGAAATAATCGATCAATTCATCAAAAACACTTCTTGTTGATTATAAAACTTTTCAGTAATAATCACATCGGTTATAGTTTGGTTAACTTGCTATGCGAATGCGAGTTTCGAATTTCTAATGGTTTTTTTTCTTTAACCTCTCAGAACTATATAAAACTAAAAATTCGTTATTGAGTTTAACCAAATCAAAACGTTTCCATAACTATAGAATTAATATAATCAAATATAATTAGGAACAAAATATTTATTCAATTTTAACACACATACGTTAATTTTGGCCACTATATACCTAACCAACGACGTATAGATTATACTGGTCCATTGAATCATTCCAAAGTTATGAACCAGAAACAAAATTTTTTAACTTTTTTTAACATTTTTTATTTTCAATGAATACGGTATTTGAGACTCACCCTGTCCCTGTATATAAAAAAGATCAAATCAAGTTTCTAGGAAAACCAATTGAAAACACAGTTTCAATATCTGAAGTTTTATTGAAAATTTATTCAATTAAAATCATTTTGGATTATTGCCAGAATATTAATTTTACGTAATTTGTCTACAAAGAAAAACTTTATTTATAAATAATCTTTTTTATCTGACGATTTAATAAACCATTTTAATTTAAATATTGTAAAGTTTTAAATTAATTTAAATTTATGTTGATTCCTGGAAGTGTAAAGTATTTTCTATTTATTACCTATAATAATACTTAACATTAACAACATTCAATTTTCCAATATATTTTCTTCATCTTTACCAAAAACTTTTAATTTAATTTTCCAAATGTTTTTAGGTTAACTGCAGCATTTTTAGGTTTAAGTTGGTTTAGGTCAAAAAGTTCAGAAACAAAAAAAAAAATCTTTTAACAAAGGACAAATTAAAGTGAATTTTTATCTTTAATGGCACCCAAAA
The DNA here is from genome assembly GCA_963920725.1 of Rhamphomyia laevipes. Lineage (NCBI taxonomy): Eukaryota > Metazoa > Arthropoda > Insecta > Diptera > Empididae > Rhamphomyia > Rhamphomyia laevipes. The sequence continues at coordinate 55,763,859 of OY987257.1, forward strand.
TCCAAAACTTTTACTTACCAAAAACATTAAAAATAAACTGAAAAATTTATAAATCCCTTAGATCTTTTGATAATAAAAGTTGCAAGTTAAATAAAATTTTCCGTTTTTTTCTTGTTCTGTATTTTTTTTTTTAGAAATATATTATTTAAAAATTTACAGTGAGAAAAGATTATCTGAAAGGTTTTTTTAGTTTGTTTATATTTTGGCTTGTTACTGTGCGAAACGTTTTATATCTTTTACGATAAACTGAAGTAAGTTTTACAATTTCTAAATTAAACGGATAAATAAAATTGAACTATTGTATAGTAATTTTTATCAAAAAGTTTTCAATTATTTAGATCTATAGTATTTTTTTTCAAATAACTTATCTACGAGTAAAATTGATTTTCGTTCTTCTCTATTAATTTCTAATACCCCAATCATTGACGCATGACGCTGTAAGTGTTTTATGAAACGAGTGCATTTTTGAATCAATTTTATAGCAACTTCTTTTCAAAATATTTAAATATATTTCCAATCATTTTTTTTTTTTGTATTAAAGCATTCTACAGACACTCATAACGTCACAACGTTTGAGTATTTGGGGGTATTAGAAATTAGAAGAACGAAGACAATTTTGTTAGCAGAGCAGTAAAAAATACTCTAGATCTAGATAATTGAATACTTTTTGGTTTTATGCAGTTAATATTCGTTTCAATCACTTTACTGGAAATGTAATCTTTCTTAACAATGAATTATTTGATTTCAACAAGGTAATCCAAAAATTTCAAATACTTATGTACTTTCGAATAAATTTTTGTGGTTTTATCGCCGGAACAAACCGCTGCGCAAGTACGTGTAACTATGTTTTTTTCCAAGGAACAATTTTCTTCTCCAAGGAAGTCGAAGCATATTTTAAGATATGAATGTATCTCTAGACTCTATAGAATGATTGAAACCTTCTATTTTGCTTAAGAAGTAGAAACAGGTTAAATTAATAGTTCATAAAAGAACAAAATTAAAGCAAATCATTTTGGTACTCCTCCCCCCTATATTTGGTGCCGAAATAACGTGCACGTAGTTATATGTTAATCAGCCCCTGGACTAAATATCCTTATTATCCAACATAAACTAATAGCAAATTAATTTCATATAAAAGTGAGCAGACTTTATAATACAAAACAATTTATGTATTTTTGACTACACCTGTCACACCACAATGCGTTTTTAGATGTAGTTTAAGAACAAACGTAAAATAAAAATCGAAATGTCAAAGATCACATTTTTTTGCAATATGTAAATCGAGATTATAGTAGAGTGAGTGTTAGTGTGTGATGAAAGTTAGTGTGTGATGAAAGTAATTTTGTGGAAAATACATCAAAATTTATAATTATTGACTATATAAAATAATAAATTATTAAAATTAACAAAATACTGACAAAAATTGAGGTGATATTTATACTGCGTGATCATTACTCATTTGGTAGTAATACAAGTATGTTATTTTCATATAAACCTTAGCACACCAGACACTACACTCTTACACTACACATATTCCATCATGTTATCTAACACCATTTTGTATATTATGTTGTAACGGTGTCCACACTTTATTTGTGAAAACAATTTGATATAAATAACCGCAAATTAACTGGACAATTCTTTAGTTCAATATATTTTTTTTTCTTGGCAATGAATTACGGATATTTTTTACAATGACATTTATATTAAATTTCTACTTTTCATTCATTCTTCTTCTACGATTGTTTGGTGTACATTTGCCAAAAAAAAAGTTTACGTAGACAAATAAAACGTATCCGTATTATATACTGATGTCACAAAAAAATTCAATTTTTATTTCCTTTTTTTCATTTCAAAGCCGTGATGAAGCTTATTTTTTCCATTCAATTCTCCAAAAAAAAAAAAAAAATAATGTATTATCCTTGTTAGTTTTTGAAAGCACCAACTATAATAGAAAAAGAGGTTTAAGTTTTCTGCACTTTTAGTTATATTTGATAAATGAAATGGCTCTAATCCAATTTTTCTTTTATTTAAAAAAAAATAATAAAAAAAAAAATAAGAAGAGGATACCAATCCATGTTGAATGTTAAACAACTTTTACTATAAATACTTGAGACAGTGTCAAAGTGATAAAATGAAAAGTCAAGAGAATTTGAAATATTTTTGGTATTACATTTTTTAGTAGTCATGTTTATATAATGTTCTTCTATTCAATAAGGGTCAAACTTGAAAATGTTAAGATTATTTTTTTAGAAAATAATATTTATGCTTAAATGTGTTAATGAGATTTTATAAATTAATAACTATTTGAACTCTTATATATAGAAATAGAGGATAGTAATAATGCGATAATTTAAATTTTCGATTGATTTCAGCAACTATAGCAACATCTTCAAAATGTGCATCTATTTCCATTAATAGAGTGCTTACTAATTTTCCATTATATAATGAGTAATATTTAAATTAATTAGCACTTGATATTTTAAACAAAGCATCATCCAAAATACCGACAAACGATTCACAAATGAATATATAAAGCACTTTTCTTTCAATGAACATTACTCTTGATTATGATTTGGAGGAATACTTGTCTGCTGAACTTGTCATGTAACTTGTCATGTAATGATTTTTTTGTTTAACTATAAATACAAACTTTTAGCAGTTAGGCCCATTTTTCCTTATATATTTGGAATTCTAATATCCAAACTTGCATATAAAATTCACCATTTATTTTCCAAATTTTTTGAATACCAATTTTTCTTCAAATTGCTAGATATATTTATATACTTCTCTATATTATGTGAAGATATTTTATTAATAGTTTAGTTTAATATTTCAATTTTTCATCACCTTCTAGCTTATTAAATGTTTTAGTGATGATAGGAAAATATAAATTCTCACGTATTTATAGTTGGTGTTATTTTTATTGATTGCTTTATTTTCACTATTCAGAGGCTATGAAAATATGTTGGATAAAGAATTTTCAGAAATAATATATTGTTATTTTATATACACTAAAAAATTTCCTTATACAAAACATGATGAAGTAAAGGCTGCTTCCTGCTTGATAGAATATAGTAAATATAGTTTTCTTTAAATTCCATTAAATAATTTTCTTTTGTTGAATTTTTTTTTTTATAATACCAGCTAAGAATATATTTTTCTAGTTTCTTGGAAAATATATTATAATTGGAATTTTTAAAAGTGATGTTCCTTGTATATAGTAATATCGATAGGACAATTCTGTATTGTACTGGGAAATTTATAGAAAGATAAACCTTCTGATACTATAATACCAGTCCAGTTAGCATAATATTTAGTTATATATATAATGTTGAATGTAAACATACCAAAAGCACTTAAAATGTCTAAATTAATATTTAAGTACATATTTTAGTATGCTCTATTCTTTATAGATGGGTAAAGAAAGTGAATCTTTATGTTAAGGGCTTAATTTAGTTATTATTATACTTGGCTGTAACATTTTTTGTTTGGAAAATAGTCTCAAAATTATTATTAGTAACTCTGATCGAAAATTACATTTAAAAGTGAGCAGACTTAGAGGAACAAAAATCACATCAAATGCACGGACCATTACATAATGAATAGCAAAAATTTTATATATTATACAGGACAGAGGACACTAAATAGTTTATCGACGGTATACTACATAAATTTGTGATAGTATTCGAACAAAAAAATGTATGGGTACTTTTTCCCATTGGCCCTATTTTGAATTACAGTCCATTTTACGGTTCGGTCTAAAAAAAATACCATCATATTTTGGTTTATAGCTTCAGCAGAATGGATCAATGGAGAAGTATGGTAATTTAATTAAATTCCCTTTAAAACAAGTTATAAAAAATTTCAGATTTCTAGATTGTTTGGAAGCTACAATCCCGCAAAGTTGAGAATTACAAAAAAAAAAAATGAAAATTTTGACAAAAATACCTCGTCCTTGAAAATTCTTACCTCTAAGTGAAATAGTTCTTTTACATAAAAAGTTACACGTTTTTATTACGTGATAAATACAAAAACAAAAAAATCCCTAACCCATTTACCTGTCCTGTAACGAATTCTGGAAACTATTTAGTGTCCACCCTGTATATGTAGATAATTTAAACGAGATAATAATGTATCTTGTATAGTAAATCATTTTACAACAGTCTGTGATTATCCATACGATTGTATTGTAAAAGGATATAAGTTTCATCCTTGTAATGATGAAGCATAAAATTTATTTTACATTATTATACATTGAACTTTTTCTCTTTTTTTTTTCAATTTTAAGTCGATTCCCTTTTTTACTTTCTTTTTAAAAAGAGGATATTGACAAAAAATAAAAATATATATTTATTTTACCTTGTCTTTATAAGTGCACACATGCGGTTATAAATTTTATTATTGTTTACGAGACATTTTTATAAAAAAGAAAATTATGAAAATAATAAAATATTTTCTTAATTTTCTCATTTTGATTTTCCATAAAATTTGTATTTATTTTGTGAAATTTCAAAATACAGAAAAGAAATATTATTTTTTATTATGAATGTTAAATAAAAATATACAAAATAAATATTAGTAAATCAATTATGTATTAACAATTTCAAGATACATAAATGAAAATATTATGAAGATATATAATTAAATAACTATACACTAAAATCACAAATATCACTCCACATAATTCGAAATGATAAATAATACAATTTTTATTTAACAAATTTTAAATTCAAAGCAAAATAAATATTTATTAATATAATTTCAAAGTCTTTAACAATTTCTAAAAATATGTAGTTATTATTTATATAATTATATTATGTCGAGAATTATTTATAAAAAATTGCTTTGGGATTCGATTTAATTAAACACAAATAAAACATACACGATACAACCTACTATTCCGATGGGACATGGCCAGCAACTGTGTGCAATTGGCGAACTAAGCAACGCATTCAACCAATCATGTGAAAAATACTGCATGAGAATGAGAAAGAATCTATAACCCACTTGGAGACCTACAGATAATGGTACCATTTCTGTAGCATTCACAAACCGTACAATATATGTAGGAGTTTTCTTAAAGCAATGCGACCAATCATGTTGTATGAAACTCGCCAATTAAGCCAACCAATTTTGATGTAAAAGAATTTTGTAAAGAAAACCCCAAAAATATTTGTATGTTGAAACGTATTTTTAAAATGACTTTAATACCATCAACTTTCTGTTTAACTTTGATCAAAATTATTCAATTAAAATAATAATTTTTTTAATATGAACCCTTTAATTGTTAAATTATATCAATTTTTCCAAAAACAAAGAATATTCTAAAAATATGAAAAGATTTGCAATTCTCGGAATCCTTTTCATCGATTATTTGTATCTAACTAATTCTATATTTACAATTAAATCATTAAACGGAAAAAGCTTACAATCAATTTGTTAGGAATGTTCCAGATGTATAAACTGACCATTATTGAAATTCAATCTTTTAGATATTATATATAGAAATTGAAGTGAATTGATAATTAGTTTTTCAATGATACATTTATATTTTGTAGAGAGATGAAATAGAAAAGTATCAAACTCTGTTTAATTTTATGCAACATGAGAATATATATTTTTTTTATATGATTGAGTAATATAATGCTGTCCATACACGATTCAATTTGGTTGTACAACTTGTTTTTCAATCATCAGTATGGTTGAAAGATATCACAATAATTGTACAAGTGTTTTACAACAGTTTTGATTGTTGGAAACATATCTAAAAAAAATTGTAATGCAAGTTTACAACCAAAATTATTTTTCTTGACGTTTTATGTCACAAACATGTTTGAGTTATCAAAATAAATATAGTATATGTTAACAAACTAATAGCAAACTAATATTTTTAGTTTCAATATATTAAATTAAAATGATTTTTTATCAATTTTTCATTAAAACCGTTTTTTTTACCTGACATACAACAAACCGGTCGTATAGTGTGGCGTAGTTTGGCAACAAATTGTACAATAAGTCGTACAACCAAATTGTATAGTGTATGGTCAGCATAATATTTTTTAAGATCTAAAATATAATTAAGAACGAAGCATATTTACTAAATGAAATTGATTTCTCCAGAATTATATAATCGTTCTGTCGATCGGTAGACCAAGATAACAACTAATTAAATTGTTGTATTTAAATATAAGAAATATGACAAAAAGAGCTTTCAAATTCCCCTATATAAGAAGCCTGCGCGCATAGGCTAATAAATTTAGTTAAGAGTATAAAATTTCAAATATAAGAGTAACGAAATATTTTTAAAAAAATTCACTTAAATTTGAATTCACTTAATTATATAAAAAGAAATCAGAATAATTTCACTAGATTTTTTAAATTACTATTTAAATTTAAAGAATGAAATTATTATTATTTTCTAATCCTAAATATAATCATCTTCAAAAATTATAATTAATTTTGGAGTACATATATAATAATAACCAATAAGGCAATGCAATATTAAAAATTCGGTTTCTTTAAAGTGAAAATATTCTTAAAGACAACCTGTTGAATACTACATAAAAAATTCTATTTAATTTACCAAATGAATTTATAATTATAATAATGTTAATTGGCATGGCACCTGTTACAAATTGCTTTTAAATTGTGTTTTAGAAAATTAATTGAATCAATTAAATATTATTATTGAAATTAAATGTGGTTTCTGAAATAAACCAATATATTCTCATTAAAATTCATAATAATTAATTTAAATTTTTGAATAATTTTAATAATTTTAAGATCCCCCTTATTATAATATTTATTTTATGTATTCCTTTTGGAATTTAATTATCCTATTCTTCTATATATATAATCAAATATAATATGAATATATAATTTTTTTTTTTTCTATATTATTTATTATTTTTGGCCCTTATTATAAATAAATACTATTTATCAAGTATAAAAAATATTATTCCAATTTCAATTTTATATTGATTTATGCAAAATTTATAAAAGAAAATAAAAAATTGTTTATGCCAAGTGGCATTTTGAGGATATTTTGTTCACCCAAAATAAATATACAAATAAAATATAACACATAAATAAATACTCAGGCAATAATTTTATATTTAGCCTCCTTTTTTTATCATCGAAATTATTATCCTTGGTGAAAAATTCTTCACTGAAATTTTTTTTTTTTTTTGAACAAATAAATAAAATTTATATTTTCTTTAAATTGTTTATTGATGGAAAGTGTAAGGATAATTTTTTTATTATCATACTTTATTTCCCATTAAATTTATTATATTTATCAAAAAAAAAAAGGAAAAAAAAAACTAGAAAATTATTGGGAAGGATATTTTATATAAGGATATTAACGCAGTATATGGAAAAATACCAACATGTTTACTCAATAAATATCGAGAATATAATAATATTGTGATGTATAAATCATTTTTAGGTCATTTTCTTATCATTAGTCAGTCAGATTGTTCATTTATATTTATTTGAACGATGAAAATAATACTGCAAGAGTTTAAAATATTTTTCACAGATATTTACAATTATTAATTTATTACATGGAAAATTATGAAATGTGTTTTTTTTTTGTAATCAAAACAATTTTCAGTTGTGTTCAAAAGTTCTTACGTACAATGTCAATAATTTTATATGTTATAATGATAGGTGGAGTTAATAAAAAAGAATAGGTAGATGAAAAAATTGTTAAAATAGCCATTGCTATATTTTTAAGGCATGAAAAATTTTCTGGAAAAGATTTTTAAGTTGTTAATATTATTTCATTTTTGGCAGTTCTATGGACTGCTTCAATTAATCGATCTCGTTTAGTTTCTTCCAAAATGATTTTTAAATCTATGAAATATAGTTAATATCAACTGTTCGTATGTATATGTACATATATGGATATTTATAAATATACTTTTGTAATTTTTTTTTTGCTTAAAATCGTAAAATATACGAGTGTCACCAACCATCTGTCGCGTAGCTTAGGTTCGCCATCACTGATAGATCAATAATAAATAGAACTTAAAATAATTTTATCAATAATAAATAGAACTTAAAATAATTTTATTATTTTATTAAACTATTTTGAATACCATAATGGAGAAAGAAATTATTTAAGATATAATTAAAATATCTATAAAATATAATTTTAATGATTTATCTTTATATATAATGTAAAGATTTTTAAATTTCTAAATGAAGTAAATGCAAAATATAATAGAAATTAAAAAATCTTGAATATATAATATATGAAGAATTGACACTAAGAGAAACTAATTGTAATTAATAAAATTAGTTAAAGTTTAATCAAAAAATATATATCTTTACGTGTTATAAATTAAATATAATTGTTAACTGAAAAGTAAACAAATAAAAACAGTGCCTGCAAAAATTCTAACCAGAAAAAACATAAAACTTTATTTAAGGAAACTTAATACGCTGATAATAATGTAGAGTAGAGTTCCAAATTACTCATAATTATTGCTTTAGAATCCATAATCGTTAAGTAACATTACAGTTTTTAGAGGTTGACGATTATCGATTTTCAATAAATTAACAAAACTTTCGTCGAGCTTATCAGTATTTTTCTGATAAATTTCTATTCTTTAATTTAATTAATAATACTTAATATAATAAACTAAAATTAAATACACAAATTTTGATTGTTTATATATTTTTGATATATTTTTACTTTCGTCTTAAGACAACAATTAAAAAAAGTACAAAAACTAAAATTATAATAAAATCTGTAAGAAAAAAACAAAAACAAATTATGAATCAATTTTCAAAGAAAATTTAAATATACAATATTTAATTTCCTTGAACACGATCACAATAAGCAGCCCATAATCGATCACGATATAAAACTGCAGCTTTTTCAACTGATTTAGCTTTAATTATACCACGACCAACAACACCAATATCAGCACCTTTCTCCTTAACAATGTATTCAGGTGTTTGATATTGTTGTCCCAAATTATCAGAAACATCATCAATTTTAACACCTGGTGTTAATTGTATTAAACCTGGGAATGTAAAACAGTCAGAACTTTGACAAACAATACCAGCAACAAAATCAATATCTGAACTTTCGGTAGCCATTTTAATAGTAGCCTCTTTATATTTTTCATTAATTAGATTACCATTTGATGACATTTCAGCAAGTAAAAAACATGCACGATTTTTCGATTGATCTAAATTTGATTTTAGACCTTGAACAATACTTGGTCCAGATATTGAATGAGCTGTTACTAAATCAGCCCAATTTGATATTTTAAATATACCAGTAGAATACTGTTGTGTTACTGTATTACCAATATCAGCAAATTTACGATCTTCCATTATAAGGAAATTATGTTTTTTCGCAATTGCTGACAAAGATTCACAAAAACCTTCACTGAAATCTTCAATAATGTCACAGTGAGTTTTTAGTATACAAATATATGGTCCACATGATTCAGCTAAATTAAGTATATCTTCACATTTTGTTAAATCAGCTGCTAAACATAAATTTGTACATTTCGATAACATTAAATGGAAAATATCTTTAGCCAATTGGCATTTCGTTAGTTCAGCACGTTCTTTAAATGACAGACGAATACGAGCCATATCTAATAAAATTTTATTAAATTCCATTGTAAAAATTTTCAATATGAAAAAAATTAGAATTACAATACTCACCATTTTTTCCCTTATCACCAACAAATGAACCATCTGTTAAAACTTGACATTCTTTAATATATTTTGCAACTGATTGAACTGTATTCTCTTCAATTTTTCCAGCTTCTTTTAAAATATTCAATAAATGTGACAAGGTAAACAATGAATGCATTCGAACAGATTCTTGTGCTATATTATTAGCTCCTCCTTGTTCTCTATCAACGACAACAATTGCATCAGTTACTTTAATACCTTCATTACGTAAATCCTTAACAGTATCAAGAACACTTGAACCAGATGTGACAACATCTTCAATAATTAAACAATTATCAGTTGCACTATATTTTCCTTCAATCATTTTTTTTGTTCCATAATTTTTTGCTTCTTTGCGGCGTATTAACATTGGTATTGATGTATCAACAGAAACTAATGTTGCAATTGGTAATGCTGTATAAGGTACACCACATACAAGATCACAATTTAAATTCTTTTCTTTCATAAACTCCACCAATAATTTGGACAATTTATTCTAAAAATATTTTAAAAAAACAAAATTTTTATTAAAACTTGTTGATTTCGCTCAGTCAGCTAAAAATAAAATTTTGAATCAATTCTCTTACCATTACTTCTGGATAGCTTACAATTACACGTAAATCAAAATAAACCGGCGAATTTATTCCAATTTTCATTTTATAATCACCAAATTTTAATGCATGTATATCAAATAATTTAATGGCTAATGCCTTTAATGCTTCTTGATTATTTGGCAACATTATTGGTAAATGAAGATTTGTAATTGATGAAGAGCAATTTTATAAATGAATTGAATTGAATTGGAATGAAAAATGGAATGTCAAATCAATTCAAGCACGTGTGTATAAAACTTTTTGGATTTTATGGATTGTTTGTTTATGTGTGCGGCGTGTGTTTATTTTGGAATAATTTATGATACGAACGAATAGAAAAACGAACGAATGAACAAAACTAACGAATAAGGGATTGCTTTTCTACAGAATTTGTCGATTGTCAAAATATGGTGTAGTGTGAAAGTATACGATATATCCAATGAAAAAACCAACTATTACTATTTTTGATTCGATATTTTGACACATCGAATGAACAGTAGTATAACCGATTGATACATTTATGTGAAATGACTTTAAGAATACTCATTCTATCATAGCTTTCAAAATCATCTTATTTCTTATATAAAGAATTCATGTGAATATGATTTTATCGAATTAGTCCTACAAAAAATGGCTTCTAAAATACGAATTGCAGCAGAGGACACACAATTTAGTTATCAACAACTGGACGAAGATTCACTTACATTTAAATCTCATCCCTGATACGACAAATACAATCGTTTTATGTAATAAATAAAATTTCAACTAGTTACAAAATATTAACTAATTAAAATGATAAAAAAAATTCCCCTGGTGCCATCTAAAAGATTTTTTTTACACTAATACCAACATCGGCGCCTGTTTCTTAATTAAATATTTTTTTATTTGATTTGTTTCGGTACAAAATTAATATTTTTTAAATTTATAGAATTTATTTATACCAAAATTTCGAAATATCTGTAAATATATGCAAAAATAATAGAAAATTCTCATTTATTGAGAATTATTTAGCAATTATAATATCAATTTATATGAAATAATTTACTCACACATATTTTTATTTCAGAAACACTTCATATTTTATTCATTTGATTGATTTTATTATTTTTATTTTCATATAATTAATTCTTTATTTTTATCATATCATTCATTCGATTAATAACACTCTTAATAATTCCATATAGAAATATAAAATAATATCTATTTCATTTATTTGGAATCATAATAATAATAATAATAAAATTATTAATAAATAAAAAAATAAATAATTTACATAATTAAATATTTGTAGCACGTATTTTTTTAAGTTCAGTTTTGGAATCTAGTGGCTAGCATACCCCAAAATATAAACTGAACGTCATTTCTTTCCTTTTATAAAAAAAAACATTAATTATTTCTGATTTATATATGAAATTATTTAAACAAAATTTAATTAATTTGATATAACTTGGAAATAGTTAAAAAATTGCACTTTGCTACTTTAAAAATAAATGGTTAATGATTGCAAGAACCAAGAAATCATTTATTTTGGAAAACTGATAGTACCTTACCAACCAATTGCCGAAGGCTGTTTATTAAGTAATGGTGAACATATTTAAGGGTATTTTAGAAACGAAACTTAGACGACATCTGCTTTCTAGAGTATTGTGTTCATTGCAATTTTGTCTATAATGATTACAGATAAATTATTGATCAATCATCAATATGGAATGTTAAATTACTCCTCATAAATATGCACTTAGGGTAAATGTTAATAGAATATTTTCTATTTAGCACCGGAAATATGTGCATAAAATATAAGTAAATGTAATTTGATCTCTATAAATTTATATTTTATGGCAACATAATAATATTTTTTTATAGATTTTTTTAATTGTTATAAGGGAGAAGAAAATGTAAACTAACAAAAATAGAAATATATGAAATGATCACCCCTAAACGAATATTTTTTAACTAAATTGCGATTTTAATTGTAGTATCATCTGACACAAAACTAATTAACAGAGACTTTCATTACTATAAGAATAAATTAATTTAAATTTTTGTTCAATTTAATTAATATTTATATAACGACTTTATCATACAAAATGTCATTGATCTTGCCATAAATTAATTTTCATCTTATAGAAGTTTCCGACTTTCAAGCCAGTCTATCTCTACATATATAGAATGAAAAAAGAAATTAAATTTAAATTTTCAAAATGCGTTAATTGGTTGGTCGACACATTAAAAATTACAGCATACAATTATTAATTGAATTGAAACCAAAAAAAAATGTTTTAATAAAGTTTCATTTTTAAACCATGAAATCATTAAAATATGCAATTTGACCGTTGGTCACATCGACATGCTACAAATTAAACAGATACAATTAATTTTCCAAAAAAAAAACGGACATTTATTTATTTCATAATTTACAAATATTTTAATAAAGAATTTTTCTGAAATTATTAATTTTAATATAGAAATTTCTGTAACTTCAAGTACATGGCTTCATGACTTTTTGAACTTACCATCATTTATCATAATTTCTCTATTCCATATTTATTTTATTAGAATTTAATTTATTATAATGATAGATGAATCAATAATATTAAAAATAATTTTGAATGTACATTTATAACAAAATCAATCAATCTGTTCATTAATTAAAATCAGTTGTTATTCAAATTTGGATATTAAAATTTACACTTTCTATTTTCCACTATTTCTCAAGACAGAATTAAATTATTTTGAAATAAGTTCTTCTTTGTTTAGTCTTAAAGCTGCAGGTTTATTTAGCATAAACTCATGATCTATAAACCAATTAACCAAATAATTGAAAATATTTTTTTCTTTATCTGGTAGCCAATTGACTTCTGACTTGTACTTGTACGGAATTTAATTTATTCATTGTCTTTTTAACACTCCATTAAATATTTTCGAATAAATTGAACAATAAATAAATTATAATTGATTGTTATATTATGTTCAATTTATCAAAATTGATGTAATTAAATATAAAATCTCTTGAAAAATTACTTACAATTGTTTAGATCAATTAAAAGTCGATTATTAAGTAAAGCGCCGCTTTTGATGACTATATTCATTGGATTAATTGATCTATAGATAGACCATAAAGGAATTAAAATTTTTACAGAAAATTTACGAGGGCAAATTGTTTTAATCGAATAACATTTAATTTCAAGGAAAACGGACGGAACCCTTAAAGTTTAATGTCAATAACATATTACATTTGTACAAAAGTATTTTCTTAATAAAAACTTGTCATTTCAAATATTATTCACAGAAAGCAATTCCAATTTAAGTTTAGTGATATTTTAAAAGTTTCTCAGATTAATTAAAAAATTAAAAGCAGCAGAAACTTTTGTAGTTTCTGTTTATCTGATTACCTACCATATAAAGAAGCAATCAATAATAAGTAATGTATTAAAAGTAACCGAGCTGTGACAAGGTACAAAAAATAAAAGTAATTCTATTAAATGATCCCTAAATTTACTTAATACATTAAAATATTTCACCTTCAACATTGATTTAATTATCAGAATAGTTATTACAACTAATTACGAGCATATTTAATTAGAAAATGAATAACATAAATTTCAAATTAAATTTTTAATAAAATATTATTTAAATAATCCCGAGACAAGGATCAAATTTTAATTTTCTAATTTCCTCTAAATACAAATATAACTTATAAGAATATAAATATAAAGCTGACAATACATTATATAACTTGTTGATAAACATGTTGACGATCAAGTTGTAATGTTTGAGGTCTTGTTTACAACACGTTGACAATAATTTTGACGGTTGAAAAATCGGTTGAAGAAATATTAAAATATTTTAATTTATGTAGACGGGTTTTGATTGATGGTTGTAAGTTGTATGGGGAAGTTGTACAATCAAAATGACAATTCTTGACTTTATTATTAAAATCAATTACTTTTTAAGTTATATCTAAATCTATTTTTTACATTTTGACTTATGTATAATTGTTGTAAAAGTTGTAATATCGGTTTGTTAACCAAGTTGAAATGTTTGTGTAGTAAAAATTTATAACTCGGTTAACAACACACGTTGAAAGGTTGTATTATGTATGGGCAACATAAAACAATAAAATATTTTACCTAATTACTTATTAATCCACAAAAAAAAAACCTGTTTCATAACTAAATTCATCAATTTAATATGGAATTGGTCTTCAATTAATTAGTACTCACTTAACCCACTATAATTCTCTAACACATATAAAACTATCTCTCTGGTTTTCAAAACGATCGAGCGAAATTAGTGTATTTTACGGAATTTCGGGAATTTCACATTTACAAACACTACGTTACGTCGTCGTCGTCGTCACCGACCGCACCGCTTATATTTAAATTAAATAAAAATATCTTATTAAACGGCGCTCACTTAAAACCAACGAATCTAACGATGTAAAATTTGTATTTCGTCGACTACACAGTTGCGTTTAACATTTCAAAGTTATCGGTCTGGTTTGTTTTCGGTTTCTCCGAAATAAAATAAAAAATACAAAAAATTTGTTTTGAGATCGTGACAAAAAATTTAATTATATTCGAGACATAAAAAAAAATCATTATTTTTTTTTTTTTTGTTTTGAGACAGGTTGTGGTGGGTACGTTCTAAAATCAATATTTATTTTATAAGTCGATTTTTCTCGTTTAATAAATTTCAATAAATTAATTCTATTTCGTCATTAAACTTGTATAACATTGAAAACATATTTTGTATCTAATAGATACATTTTTATGTATTATAACATAAATAATTAATTGACTTTCTAATAAAGATTTCTAAGTTTATATAAACAATTTAAATTTTTTTATATATTATAAAAAAAAACTGATGTTACGTGATTTTGCAAAATTAATTACAATTTTTTTTTTTTTTTAAATAAAAAAATTATAATTTTGAAAGTATCTAAAAGATATTTTTTATGTGCTCTGCTATCTATAAGATACTAGTATCTAATCTAAAGAAAAATTGATTTTTTTCTAAAAAAAAATAAAAAATTAACAAGAATTTTAAATAGTTTGCGCATGCATTTTAAATAAGTGACTTAATCGTGGTGCTTGTCATGTGGTGAAATAATAATTTTTAATATTTTATTGTAAATTTAAAATTGATTTTCCAAATTAAGAATATATTTTTAATTAAAATAAAATAATTAAAATTCTTGTAACCAAAAAAATATCGTTACATCCAACAAACAAACAACCGTCCAGAAGAGGAAGTGGTTTGAACTTTTTTCGCGTTGCTGTTGTAACTTTTATCTTCACTCTTTTTTTTTTTATTTGTTGTTGTTAAAGTGCGTTTATTTAATAATTATAATAAATTGTGATATGTGATATTCATAATTTTTTTTATTTTATGTTTTTTTGATGCCCTTTTGAAACGCATAAAATTTTATATATATAAAAAAAACCGAAGATAATAACAAGAATTAAATAAAAAAAGAAGAATAATCAAAAAAACAAAATTTAAGAAAACCATTTTTAAAAATTATAAATGAGATTTTAAAGAAAAAAAAAGGAGTGGAAAAATATATTTTGAAAATAAACGTGACAAAATCAATAACTAAATATTAAAAAAAAAAGAAGAAAATAAAAGATAATTTAAAGAAGAAAAATTAATTTATTATAATTTTTGGAATTCATTTTTCTAGATTTGGGACTTTTATCGACAGAAATTTCCATTAAAATTGACTTTGGAACTTTTAGAAAATATAATTTATATAATTGTTATTTATTGGAAATTTATTTGGATATTATTAAAATGTAAGTATATTTATGTATTTATAATGATTTTTATATAAATAAATCGTAAATTATTGATTTTAATTGATATTTAGATTAGAATAAGAAATTGATATTAGAAGTTATTCACAATTTTAGTTTTGTTTCAAAATAATTTAAATTATTAATATGATTATTATATGAGATCCTCGCCAATATACGCAATAACAATATACAAACATTTTACCTCCTTATTCATCTATACATGGCCCTATAATTATCTTGTAATACAGTAGAAAGATTAAGATTAAGGTCATATTATACTATATCAAAATTACAAAATTACTATATCAATTATATTATAGGTATTTTAAAGTCGAAAATAATTTTAAAATGAAGACGACAACAGCCACAGAATATAAGGCAATTGTCACCGCACATTCGATTAGACCTTACTACATCCAACACGTGTCGTGGATGTATGGAGGAGGAAATAGCAAAGGTTGTACATATTTCCACACGGTCCAACATAAAAGATTTATGAAACTTTGTAGTTTCTTGAAGACACGGGTCAACATAATCTGGCCATGATGTTTTCGTTCATTAAAGAATTAGGATAGGTCGACACACTGTAAGTAAACTTAATACAGTATTCGACTGGAGGGTACAACGGGCTCACTTATTTGTGTGTATAACCATAGTTATTTTTTTGCACCATCTTTCAAAAAATGATTAATACGAAATCCTATGCAATTATTTATTATCCGGTTATGAAAATTTTGACATTTTTAACAGTATATGGTAGACACGAACACTGCCTCAAACTCAAACTATAAAAATTATGATTTCCTTGTATTATATTCCGAATGCATCTCATAAGAATAGGGCAAATCATTAAATCACATTTAATTATTTCTATATAATACAGTGTAAACTTAACCTTAAACATTTAATTAAAGTAAAGAAATTCATTTGTATATTATTTAAAATATTTTTATATAATAATGTAAATAAAAACTTATAAATAAATATTCTTTTAATGTATGTAAAAACATAAATAATCATTGCCAAAAATAAAAAAAAAAAACCAAAAAAAATTACTTGTTAGCATTAAATATTTCAAATATTTTTCTTTTAAAAATGTTGAATATTAAAACCAAACTAAAATATAATTTTCATCATTATATAAATGTAAATATTTACTCAAATGAATAATAAAAAATTCTGACTAATTTAATTAATATATAAAATAAAAAATAGAATTTTAACTTTTGCCATTTGGTTGAAAGAAATTCATTAATTATGACTCAATATTGAAATGCAATTTCTTTAATAAAAATTACATACTCTCGAAAATTGACAATGTCATAATGTTACAATTGTCAATTGTCATACATTCAACAAAATGAAAATTATTATTGTCAGTGTCACCTTAGCAACATTTTTCCTATAATTTATCGAATATGGAATGATCTCGACAATAGTTTTTAATTTCTATATAAAATTGTTACGAAACAATTTTTTATCAATTTTTCTTTATCAAAATGATATCATATTTAAAAATAAAATCTTTTTTATGATATACAATATTATTTTTAATCAATTAGACTTATTAATTATTTATTAAATGTATTAAAAGAAATTCTTCTTAATTTAGTATACAATTTCTATTAATTTCTAATTTATTAAAACTTTATTAAACGCAACCTTAAATTATTGAAAGCTATTATCTTTATAATTCACTCAATAGTGAGGAATCATACTTATAAAATACGACGATCCGAAATAATCATGTGTAGAGGATGCAGATAGGAACAGGATGGATAACTGAACAAGTTTTGTATCATTGTCTCTGTGTGATGCACCTACAATTGAAATGTTTTGTTCTTACTAGTTACTTCAAGTATGTATTCCGGGTTGGAAACCCATTCTGATATTCTGTCGAATATGTTGCTGACTCAGTCAATCACCGCAGCATGCGTAACGTGTAGAATACGAAGGGTAAGAGTACAAAGGGCATAATACTGTCCTACGTGCCATCAGCGGTTCTGACTTGCAATCCAATCCAATATTTATATTTAATTTCTTGTTAACCTAATTTGTAATTTCTCTTTTTATATAATAAAATTGAAATAGAATTGAAATTAAAATGGAATTTCTGACGTAAAATATTTTCTTCTGAATTTGTAAATCATTGACTTACGTGTATGACATTTTTCACCGGTTTTAAATAATAATATTACAACAAAAAACAAAAAATAATATATAAAAAATTGTTGTAACGTAAACAAATATACAGTAAAACAAAAAAAAACTGCTAATGCTTTCAAAATAATTACCTTAATGAAATTTAATGACAGCAAAAACAATAATTAGTAATTTATAAAAATCTGAGGTTAGAAAATTGAAATGTTTTATTAAGTAATCGTAATCAATCAAGTTTTTGATGTCATTGTTGAATATTTGTTTTATAGAATTCCACAATTTTTGTTTTAGAAGTTTGAACATAGACTCACAAGATCATTCATTTCCATCTTCACATAGTTTAAAAGCTAAAGCTACTTAATCTTGAGTGAAAGTAAATCAGCTGACATAAATTGTTTATTTTGAATAAAAATTTGGTTTTTATTTTTAACTTATGTTTTGACACTTTAGTCGTATACTGTCAAAGCTTGTCATTAATGATCTTGCATTTTAATATTCTTAAGTTCTACTTATCTGCCGGTTAACTTAACCCCAATTTTCACTAAAGGTTATAAACTAATTCCCGATTTCAAAGTGAGTTCTTAAGCCTTTTGCAGAATTAAACTTCGGTTTAAATTATTAAATTATTATTAGATAAATGCGGTTTAGCTTAAGTCGCAGACGGGTAGACCTTAAACTTCACTTCAAATTTGTGTTGTTATACACAAATACTTTTTAAAACTTAAATTCATATAAATTTAAAAAATCTATTCCGCCATATATTATAAATTTATAACTCAAATTTAAACTCTAGCTAAGCCTTAAGCTCGTATTGGTGCTATAAGAATTATAAACTATTTTTTACTATAAGCATGATTAATACTAGAATGTACTACGATTGTTCACCTTCACATTCAAATTGAATAAAGAGAAAATCATGAAATAATATTTAACAAGAGCACACGTAAAACTTTTACAAAATAAAAATCAAAAAAAGCTGGAATTTCAACTTTAAAACTGTTTACATCTTTCACCATTTATTTACGGCCACAGGTGACTAAATGTATTATGTATAAGTATTGTATATATAATTTGATGATTCATTCACCTGGAAAAAAAATCATCTTTTAGTGTTTTAATCGGATTTGTAAATTAAACATGACTCTTACAAACACAAATATTTTTGTTTGTAAGAATTCTGTAGGATGAACGTTTCACTTAATTTCAATAAAGAAAAATTGTATATCTTTTAGTTATAGGAACTACCAGTAGCTATAAAGATTATTGTATGATCAGTCATTATTAATAGTCTTGTTACTAAACCACAGAACGTGCTATGATCACAATTGTAAAAGAATGACGTCATCTTTGGAATATTTCATAAAATTTAATTAATTTGTCAACAGTGATTTAATAATTTAACGAAATAATAATCTTAAACCAAAATTTACCAGAGTATTAACTAATTAAAGAATATTCGAGATTCTTATTAATATTATGATGACTTGTAATTTGTTGATGATTTGCTTTTTACACAATTCTTAAAATTAAAATTATAAATAAATAATGAAATTTATATAAAATGTACGTGCAAAATTATAATTAATTAAACTTTTAAATTTAATAAAATATATATAAATTATTTTATATTGATTAAATATAAAGTTATGATAAAATTTAATGTTGTTTCAGGTTGGATGTATAA
Source organism: Rhamphomyia laevipes (assembly GCA_963920725.1). Taxonomy (NCBI): domain Eukaryota; kingdom Metazoa; phylum Arthropoda; class Insecta; order Diptera; family Empididae; genus Rhamphomyia; species Rhamphomyia laevipes. The sequence continues at coordinate 55,783,805 of OY987257.1, forward strand.
TAAATATTTATGATAAGATAACAAAATATTTTACTGAATTTTTTTATATTTTCCAACAACCTCAATTTTAAAATTTTTATTTTTTTGTTATACCGCCCCTCTAAAACTTATCTATGTAACTCGAATTTGATCGTTTTACAGAAAATGAGATTTAAGTAATAGAATCAAATTTTGAAGATCGACATATCAAGTTATGACTATCCTTATTTATCGTAATCTGGGCAAAGTACTAGTAAAAAGTATGATTTTTCCATGTTTATAAGCTAAAAACAATCAAAATTGAATTACCTATATAGTTCCAAGTAATATAGAGGCGATATAAGGATCGATTTATGAATAACAAATATTTTGGCAAGCATTTTACTAGATACATATAAGGATCACCCTTAAAAAAAGTATATTTTTTATTACTTTACACAACAATAGATGGGGACAAAATTATTGAAATGTTGACTTTAATGTTTGAAGTGTCGTAAATCAATAATTATTTGGGCCTATGTGAATCGTGATTGATTGGGAAATGTTGTGGTTCGGTGGGGAAAAAAAGTATATAAAAACATTTATAAAATATTAAGAATTGTCTTGATGTTTGTCAGTGACTCAAGTACATTTAAAGCGAAGATTTAAACCCAATATGACGTGGAAGCGTTACATTAATGTCTGATGGTAGTGTAGTGCGTAGTGGTAGCAAAATATATAATGGCTGGTTACTGTAAAATATAGAATGAAATAGAAGGGATTAAAGAATTTTATAGGGATAGCATTAATTTATTAAGAATTTCTATAAGAAAAGTACATATTCGTAATCGTAATTAAGAAAAATAACTTGTTTTATAATCAATCGTCAAATAATTTCCGGATTGATAAACAACCCTGTTTGGTCACAATTATAATTTAAAAAAGTTAATATGAAAAGTTCAATTTTTATAGTTCCATATCATTCAAAATATTATAAAATTAATATCCTTAATTATAATTGAGAATTGTTATAACATTTTCTTTATATTTGTTACACTTTCTCGGCTGACATGAGTAAATAACTATACCAGAAAAGGATTTTCTAAATTAAGTTTCATTTATTAATGATTATATTCATAATAATTTCAATTAATCATATAGTGAATTACAAATATATATTATTTATTCGCATTACAATATTATCTAAACTAATACAGAATTTTTTATCTATTAATGTAATAAATATTTATTTAATTTTACAATCTGATAAGAACATGACGAATTTCTAACTGAATTTTAAGTAATAAAATCATAAATAAAACATTATTTAGTCAGTAAAATAGATTTTTATATTTATATAATAATAATTTTTTGTTACAAATTACAAATATATTTCGTCAATAATAAAATACGTTGATAAAATTTGGATCGATTATAAGGTGAGCGAAAATTTCTTTATTATATCCAACATTACATGAAATTTTGCCGCAGGAATTCTAAAAAAGATAATATTTGAGGCTACCACCTCAATCTGGAAGGGGATTGAAATTGACTAATTTTGACTACCACGAAAACACAATCTACCCCTAGAAGAGGTTCGATTTTATTGCTATTTCAAAAACGCTTTCCATAATACAAAAATTTGAAACTATTAGGATCCGGTTCCTTAAGAATGCTTGTAATAAGCTCGTTACGACTCCTGGTAATCAGGTTGAGAAATTGACATTTTTGAAATTAGAATTCCTGAAAAAACCGACAATATTTTGGGTAGAAAACCAAATTTTAATCATTTTCAAAAAACAATCTAATAAATTTCGTAAATATTATAATTATATATACTAAATAATTAATTACATATACTAAGTAACTAATTTTTTTTCGTATACTAATCTAATAAAATTATTGGTAGTAATAAAATATGAAAAATATTGTGTTTTTTTGTCGATATATCACAATTTATTCGACCTTGTGATTATTAACGTTACGCAATCGAAATTATTTTAATATTTATACAAATATTTCCATTTTAGGAAATTCACAAATAAACTTATAGTAAACTTGTATATTTGAAATTTTGTAAATGTACGATTTAAATTTATATTGCAATACAAAATTTATTTACGTAAATAATTTTTCTTGTTACGTGGGTGTTAATTAATTTTATTTTCAAAAATTCTTACAATTCTTATGGATTTTATAGTATGAACTTTAGAAAAAAATTGGGTTATCTGGGTAATTTTCAGATATTATCAATTAATTATTTTCAATTTAAAATTATTAGTATATTTTTTTAAATGATTGTTTTTTAATTAAATATTATATGCTTCAGTAATATAATGGAACTCATAATTAGTTCTATTGTTTCTTTTAATTTAATGTATTGTAATTGAATTTAATTTATTATGTACTTTTTAAAAGTTTGAATTAAATAGAGAAATAAATAAATTATATATTTTCGATCTGTCAAATTATATACCACTAATAAAACTATTTTTAGTATCTCGTCACCGTTTACAGAGATCTTAAATTTCATATTACATTGTACTATCTAAAGGAATTTTTCTACTACATCGTCAATGTTTAGCCTTGTGTATTTTACACAACAACAACTGTCAACGCGACAGTGGCACTGTGATTCCAATTCCAACTTTAGGAAGACTAATTAAAATTATACAAGAAATGATTTTAAATAGCAAATTACATTTTTAATATATTTGAAATATAAATTTTAAATTTTAAAAAAGTAGCTAAATTTGTAAAAGTTAACCGATAAATAAATCAAGAGAAGGAAAATTTTAATTTGTATCTCTAATTAAAGGTATTATTACAGATGTAATCAAATTAGGTAACCAATATATATAATTCGTCTTTATTCGGCGAAGCCTCACACTGATGGAATTTCTGAAAGTGTGTCTTTGAACAATTGTGTTAACTGAATCGTTGTTGATACACAAATATTCTTTCCATTTAAGAGACTCTTGTTTTTTAAAAATTGAAATTTTCTAAAATTAGGTAAATTGTTTTATAGTTTTTATTTGCGTTGGCTCAAGTAACACTGTTCCTGAAGTGGTCACTTATCTTATGATCATTCCTCTCCTGATTTGCAACTGGATGTACAACAACCTTAAGAGTTGCTAAGTACTTTCTTTAATCTATAAAGTTATTTTTTCGTTTTCAAACAATTTTACTCGATGCATTGATCATTGCCATTTTAGCCGGAGTGATTCAGTTCTATAGTAAAAAAACTTAACTTTCCAGACAAATTATAAATCAGTACTAATTAATTTTTATTTTCCATAAACCAAATTCCAAAACAAGTGCGTATTAAGTGCGAAATTAACTACTTTACTACGAAGGAAATGACTTAGACGACGTTCTTTTAATTAAAGAATTTCAAATAATATTAATTGTACTAATTAAATAAAATATTTGCAATTATACTTTCAAAATATTTCTAAATATTATACATATACGAAAACTTACAAATATACTTTCTAAAATTTTTAGTTAATTATTAAAATTTTTACATAGAAACCTTTATAGTTTTAAATTTAAGTAATTAAATATCAATTGAATCACAATTTAAACAATTATTATATGTTTTGGAAGTAAATTATCTATTGATTCTACAATTAACAATTTTACTTCTCATAAGAATGCAAAACAATTTAACCTAAATTACCTGGTGTCGTGCACGTTTTTACCCTTATTAATTACTCTCGATAATATTTTCGTAGGTATATGTAATATTTTCATTAACATTTATAAGAAAATTTAGCTTAGTTGTTAGAAATTCATAAATAAAAATTAAATTATCACGGTGCTACTGGCACCAAAGGTTTGTTTGTGGTTAATTGACCTTAGTTACAAAAATAGTGTAATATGTTGTAAATAAATTTAAAAAAAAAAAAATATACAAATATTTTGCAAATCATAACAAAAAATATAAAATAATACAAAACTAAAGAGAAAATAAATTAAATTTTTCAAAAATAATAATTTTTTAATGTAATAAATTGTTTAAATTACACGGTTTTTAAATCAATTTTTATAATTTGAATTTACGAAACTCTAACTAATTATTTTGTGACAATTTTTCTTTGTTTTTCTATTTTAATAATAAATAATATTTTTAAGTGATCATTAAATATTAATTATGAACAATAAATAAAAGATTGCAGGACGTTTTTATTATGTAAACATATAAAAAAAATCTTTAATTATCTGGAACCTACAGAAAATTTCAGATCTCTTAGGACATCAGAGGATCTATTCTGAGAATTGGGAATGATTATTTACAAATATACAAGTGTATATTTGTAAATAATCTTTCTCCAATTTAGAAGACCATTTTAGCTAATTAAAGTTATGATTTCGATCTGGAATAGGACACCACTTATTAAATAAAATGTCTAAGATATTTTCGTTCTTCTGTGAAATGAAACATTTTCCAATACCGGCCATTTTATTCTGATTACTTAAAAATTTAAAGTAATAGACTTCAAATACTAAGTATGTAATCATCATTGGAAAAATAATAAAATAATGGGTTCATTTAGGCTAATAATAACCTAATGACCTAAAATGTAAGTTTTTATTTCAATTTCAGCCACTTTTTAAGTATCTAATTATCATAAGTAATAAAATACTTTCATATTTTAATTACAATACTTTTAGTAGAATTAAAAATTTATTGAATTGTTTAACATTTTCAATATCAAACTTCTCTCTACAATTATCAAACATCTTTCACACCATATTTTTAAAAGTTTCATAAAAAAAAAAATGGAAAACATATTATTGACCTCCATGACAAGTGCACGATGAAAAAACCATTAAAAAAAATGATATTTATCAATAAACCAAAAAAAAAAAAAAAATTATTAAAAAATTCTAAAAATATTTGTTTTGAAACAACAATTCCGACAATAAATAAATAAAATATTAAAATGCACATTTTTTATGTGCATTTTTGATATCACCAAAAATAAAAAAAAAATTATTATTCCATATGTTTTAATGTTTTATTTATGTATATACATATATACATAAAAACATGCTGCACATTATCACGCCAATCTATCTAACAAGTTATAATCTTATTGGGACTTCCGGAACTGAAATGAAGATTTCGTGTATGGAATTGTAAACATCAATTTTTTGTGTGTACACCATAATAATATTCATCCGCTGTATTTACAATATTATTATTTCATTTGTTAGCTATAGCTACAGAACTCTATTATAGAACATCTAAAAAGAATTTCTTGGTTATGGTTTAGCCGTTTAGTGGAATTGTAAATTCAGTAAAAATCTCTTGAAATGTAATGTTTATATAGAGATGTAATACGACATTACAATATTTTGCAATATTGTACAACGTAGACTACGTGATGTAGATTACATTATTGTTTACGCGTCGACTTTTATGTTTGGATAGACAATAAATAGTCCATTGTCTACTTCATAGTTTACGTAATGTCGACAGTATAAAATCAATTTAATATTATAAAAGATTTTCTAGAAAATTATTATTATTTTAATGGTAACACTTAATTTTATATAATTTTATATAATTAATATAATTAAAAATTTATATAATTAAAAATTTAATAATCACTTTGTGAGAAAAACGACATTGTCTACTCTAGACCCTACGCCTACACCATTGTAGACAATATCTGCACAATAATCAATATTGTCTACACCAAATTTGTTTGCCTATACTCTAAACTAAACTGTAGTAGACAATGAATATCTACGCGTACTGGAACAACTTTAATATTTTCTGTAAATTATCATAGTATTAAGAATGAAATTTTAAAGATACTAACAAGTGGCAGATTATTTTATTCATGTTTGCTATTATTATGGCACTGATAAATTAAAGAATTGAACTCTGAAAAGAAGATTTGATAAATTAAATTCTTCAAAAATGATATTGTAAAAGAATTTTTCGTTGTAAAATTGATTAGAGAATAAAATGATTTATATATAGAAATCTTGTGGGTAGTTATTTAGATATGTATAAAAGATAAAATATTCTTGGAAGGACGAAATCTATTAAATGATTTTACATTTTACTATATATATATAAATATTTGACAGAATAAAATATCGAAATCATAAAACTATATTCCAAATTTCACTTTTGCAGAAGAAATTACTTGAATTAATGATATACCATGCAGTGAGTGCCCACGCAACAGAGGTTTAGGTACTTAGGTTCTTTCGGCCCATTGTACCACCTCACGTAGTATGCAGGTGAGACTGGTTAAGATGTTGTTTATAAACAGACTACAGCAACAATCAGATATCATATCTTTTTTAGCTCGGTTGGTTCACAGGTCGATAGCTGTTGCTTCCAATCGGTTCACCAGCACTTAGCTTTCTAAGATCTTACTACCCTCTGTTTCACTTTCTGCAAGCCGGTTAATACTTGTTAGTAGTTGGGTAGGTCTAGGTGATTAGTTAGATAGTATCTAAAAACACAATTAGAACCTAATTTCAAATTCACGAAACTACCTACAAGATTAATTAAGAATAGTATTTTTTTTATTAAGGTCGAATTTCGATTTTCTGTGATTGTTTCTTAAATAAGTTTATGACAAAAGCAATTTACTAATTTCAAAGCTGAGTGGTGCGCAAACTACAAGAATATTATCACTATGTCGCTCAGATTATCTAAAAGTAACACTGGATATTGCTTGGTCGGTAAAAGTGTTGACTGGTAATGAAAATGACATGACCATAGTCTACTTTTTGTTTTTCAGCCCAGTACTCACAACAGGGTTGTATCATACGATAATCATTCTATCCAAAATTAGAATATATAGTTTGAAAATATACACTTAGATTATGGTTTACTTTGGAGCCTGCAGAAAACAGGACTCAAAAACAAAGGTTGACTGATCTTCCAAGAGGAATATCTTAACATTTAAGTTTTAGAAATAAGTGGTGAATTTCGATGCCGTCTCGTATTTTGTTATGCAATCTAATGTGAACTAATTTCATTTATATATTCGAAGAAAAATATTTTACAAAACTATATTTCTAAATTATAATTAAATTCGATAATGAAATATAAAATAATAAGATTAAATTGTACAATTGGATAAAAATCATGAATTATTGTTTAAATTAAAATAATTTTAAATTTATTTGTTTAATTCGGAATCATTTTATTATATATAGCATAATTTAATCTCGAGTTAATTAAATATTGTATATAATGAAATATGGTACAAGATTATAAATTCATAATTATTTTTTTTTCATAATAATCAATTTTGATTAAAAATCAATTTATAATTAATAAAATTAAATTTCCATAGAATTTGATTAAAATTTTATATCAAAAATTTAATAATTCTTAGTAATTTTTGTATTTTATTAATATATAGACTTTAAAAATGTTTACAGCAGAAATTGGTCATTGTGGTCATAGTTTCTACACTCTTTAATGAATAACGAGTGTTGGTTGGGTTAATTTGTTAAGGGTCAATCATAAAGTTCATTATAATCTTTTCGACTATATAATTGTCTCAATATATGACTAAATTAATTCAAACACTACTGAAACGAGATTGTTTTCACAATTTAAATTATACTTTTAATTGATGGCTGACTTTTTCAACACTCACACAAAAATTCATTTTAATAATTTTCGTGTTGGTTATTGTTTTAAATTTTATTTATACTTATTAATTTTTTTCATATATTTTATCATTTTTAATTTAAAAGTCAAATGTTTAATAATCTTCAGTGACCCGAATAATTACAATGTGAACACAATTTTACAGAGAAGATTTTAATAAATATAATTTAAAATCTAATTACAAATTGTTGAAAATTATTAAATTAGATATGAAATTTTGACAGGACTTACCATAAAACCTAATAAATTTATGAAAAAGTTATTGATTGAAATTAATTACGCTTGTCTACCAATTTTTAAATAATTTGTATAATCACTCATAAGCGTCCTCAATTTTTGTTCCAGGGGAGCTCAAAATGAAAATTTCAAATTGATGGGTTGTCAGAATAAACATATTTCTTCAAAAGTGTCCTATTGTCAACCACATATTATTCTGAGAAAATAATTTGAAACCTCTAAAGAATCACTAAAGAATCACTAAATTTCATATTGTTTTCTGAGATATTGTTAAGATAATAATATGTAATTAAACACTTTTTATAGATAAGATTTTCTTAAATTCAAATTTGGAAATATATGTAACAAATATGAAATAATTATGGGAATTGAGAAACATTATTGGTTGATATAATTAATAATTTTAATGTAAATTTTAAATAAATAAAAGAAAATTATTTTATAATGCAAATAATAAAGTAATTAATTTATTTACATAAATGGAAAACATATGGAAAACAAAACATATGTTTTTTTTTCTGATCTTTCTGATCGAGACTTTAGAACAAATTTTACAAAAATGCCATATGAAATCAGCATTTTCATAATAATTATTTTAATTTATACATAATATTAAATTTTAGCAATATTCAAAAAATTGAGATTTCTTTAGGTTTTATATATTTTTTTAGGTATTGCTTATGTCCGAGAGATTAATGAATATTATATATTTTTTAGGCACCATTAAATGGATTAGGCCTATAAAATTGATCTATATGCTTTAGAATTAATTACACTAAATTCCCAATAAATTGAATAATATTTTGAAATATATAATAAATTACTTTTACTTGTAATGTGGGATCGTTAGGGCCAAAGGTACAAACCCTGCATCTTAAATTGCTACCTATAAAGAGTTCTATTATGGCCCTACTTATGTTTGGTCAGATGATATCATATAGAACCCCAGAATTTCCGGACGACCAGACCTTTTATTTCGCGAGAACTTTGAGATCCTTTACTCAGGTGTATTAACGTTTTCCGGCCAACATCCTCGCAATCGGAGTCTCTGTTCTCAGACTTTCTTGTTCAGGTGGTACCTTAGAGTTTAGAGGGCAGTAAACAGTGAACAAGCCTCTTATTATACGTAGCGCGGTTTTGCTAAGTGTGAGCCATTAATTTTATAATTAATGAAAACATCTATTAAAAACAATAATTTTTAATCATTTTATTTTTTATAAATATTAAAAATTTACCAGATAAAAAAATTAACGCAAATGCTAAGCAAATTATAATTTTAACAGACAGAGTAGTTGGCACAAAATTTTCACATGCTCTTATATCAACAAAATCATATCTAATGCTTATGTCTTTCTTACTATACAACATATTTATGCTCATATATTTTGTGGTGATCTTCAGCATATAAATCAATTCATGAATCTTTATGTATAGTAAATTTTTATAATAAAATAATTTTTTTACAGATACGACATTTTTAGTATATAATAAAAAAATCCTTAAGGTGCCATATAAATAACATAATCAAACATAATATTATTTTTTCATATTTGTAAAGATAAAATAATGTTTTGCGATCAACACGTGATTAACATAATTATTTATGTTCACAATTTTTTGGGTCTCATAAAAATTCCCCACAAAAAAAAAATATTTCATTAAAAATGTATATTTTTTTTATTATAGATTATGTCAGAGAAATTTTTCGACAACCATTTTAGTTTTTGCACAACAGATGTTTTATCATATTTGATATTTCGATAAAAACAAATTTAACCTTTGATAAGTTTTCAAATATTATCTTTCAATTCAAATTGATATAATCAATTATTTAAATAGGTTTATTAGAGTCTGTTTGCTAATTTATGTAAATATAGGATTTTTATATATACATTTTGTATATTTCATAATTATTTTAAATTATTAAAAATTTGCATTTTTGTTAAAGATTTCTACAGTTTAAAATGTTTTAGTTTGACAGAAATAGAAATGTCAATAAATTGAAAAAAATAAATTAAATTCATTTCCTACACAAGCTTATGTCTGAATTTGAGTTTCTAATCCACATCAGCCCTTAACCCAAACCACACTTTCGTGATCTTTCCTATGCAATGGTAATGGACATTTTACTGCAATTTGGACTTACTAATTTTATGTGAATTCCGAACCATAGGTTTCTTTATATTATAGCTACCACTTCTACTTTCTCGTTACCAAAAGAAAATTTACTCAAAAAAGAAAACGATTATTTTTTGGATCCACAAAAACAATAAAATTGTTTGATTTACCTGGTGGAAGGATGTTTTATCACCCCTTGGTTATTAAAAATATCTAGAATTAATTTTATTAAGTAACTCCAAACTTATTAGGAATATAAAAAATGAAAATCTTGTTTTTAGAGATTATTCTCCTCTATTATCCAATTTTAATCCAATTCAAGTGCTAAGAATTCATCTAAAACTTAAAATTTAACATTTTAAGCTGGTTCAATTCAATAATAAATTCAAGTGCTAAGAATTCATCTAAAACTTAAATTTCACATTTTAAGCTGGTTCAATTTTAATCTATTCTTGAAGCGCGCTCTTTAAATATTATAACCCGATATGAATGATGAACTAAATGTTCTATATATTTCTGGAAAATGCAAATATAGGAATTCAGGTAATTCGATAGCCTACAAACTTCAACTACCTATCTAAGAATTCATTAAAATTTTAAAAAAAAATAGTATTTACTGATGGTTAATTCAATTTATTCTCAGCTATAGGAGACAGATTCAGTTAGTTACTAAAAAATTAAATTGACGCAATAAATATTTACTTAAAAATATAATACAAATATTTATTTAGTAATTAATTACTATAAAAAAAATCGAGTTTAATCTGTGGGAGATCAGTTTTTTTTTATAATTTTAATCAAATTTAATTTATAGTTTAATGAAACCGATATTGTCTATATAAGCAATAAAATGAAATATAAAAAATAATTATAATTCATTTTTCAATATAACAATTTCAATTTCACACCTTTTCCGGACTTTCTCTGTTTATTACTATAAAATTTAAATTTTCAGAACACTAACAATAAAAATCTTATAAAATTATGAATAAATTTGATTAATAATTTTTTTTTTGTTATTTAATTTAAATATTTTTACAGAGATAAGAAGACGATAATAAATATCATAAAAACGAAATTCAAAATGGCGACAAATATACGACCGTTAAAAATTACAATCGTAGGCGATGGAATGGTTGGAAAAACATGTTTATTAATAACCTATACACAAAATGAATTTCCCGATGAATATATACCAACAGTTTTTGATAATCATGCATGTAATATTGGTGTTGATGGAAAGGATTATAATTTAACATTATGGGATACAGCTGGTCAAGAGGATTACGAAAGATTAAGACCACTTAGTTATCCAAATGTAATTTAAAAATAATTTAACAAAACTTTACTTAAAATAAAAATAATTATATAAATATAATTTTTATTAAATTTTATTTTCAGACTGATTGTTTTTTATTGTGCTATTCAATTAGTAGTCGAACATCATTTGAAAATATTAAAAGTAAATGGTCACCAGAAATACGTCATTTTTCACATAACGTTCCAATTATATTAGTTGGTACTAAATTAGATTTAAGAATACCCGATTCAGAAAAATTTGTAACAACTGCTGAAGCTAAAAAATTACGTAAAGAAATCCGTGCATATTCCTTAGTTGAATGTTCTGCTAAAAAGAAATTTCATTTGGATACAGTATTTGAGGAGGCAATTCGATCAGTTGAACATAGACCAAAAGGAAAACCATCAGCTAAACAATGCACTTTACTTTAAGAAGATATACAAAACTATACAAAATTTCATATTTTTTTTTATGAATTCAAATTTTTATAAATTGTAAATTAATATATTATTAAAAATTAAATATTTGATTAAAAATTGCTGCCACATTTGCAATATTTTGTTAAATATTATATTTTTTATTAAATAATAGTTATTTAGTAAATAAAATATTAGATATATAAGATATTTTAATGTTTCTTTAATTAAAATATAGAGACTAAAAAGTGTTATTATACCCAAAATACAGTAATTTATTATGGATTTTTTATAAATTATATAATTCATATAATTTTTTAGTTATAAAATAATTGAATTAATATTGTTAAATTTAAATATAATTATTATATCACATGTATAACTAACTAGTCATTAAATAAAATAATGATTAATTGATATTTTTAATTTAATAATTTGAAATTTGAAATAAATATTAATTTAGTACAAACACGAATAATTTTAGTACATTTCATATTTGTAAGTATACTAGCGGATCTAATAAAGCAAAACCCGAACCAAAACTCACCCAGAAAAGTTACAAAATTAGGTTCACTATAGAAATTAAACATATTGCAAAACTTTTACATAGGAAAATGTCACAAATTTGATACATTTTCAATATATATAATAGTAGAAAAGTACAACTTTTAATATGTTTTATTCTTAGTTCTATGTAAGTATTTTTATATGAACAAATTTAATGAAATTACTTAATAAGATAATTTTTTCTTGACTAGTACATTTTTACATACAAAAAATTGTAAATTCAATAAAAGGAAAGTAAAATTATGAATAAATCAAAAATGATAAAGTCATAAGACACTTTCAAAACTTTAAATTAGGAAAAATAGATTTTCGATACAATGAAACTATTCACGTAAAAGCCATTTACAGTATATTACATCCATACATCATAAGATTTTTTATCTGACTTTTTTGACATACGACTATAGTCTTATGAAAAGTCTGATAATGTAAAGTAGTAAAGGGGCTTTATTTCTTCAAATTCTTTCTGAAAGTTGTATCATTAAAAATGATGCAAACTATTTTAGTATATTTCAAGAGAGTACTAAAATTAAAATCATTTAACATAATAATACAAGAAATTTAATAAAATAACGAAAAAGTCTTTATTTCAGCAAATATACCAAAATATGATATTTTAGATATAATTTATTATTACCTGAATTGATTCATTATTTTCTGTACACATTACAAATAAAATCGATACATATTTTAAAGAATTTGCTAAATTTTGAATAAATAATTTTTGTTTCGCCATTTTAAGACTTCAAATAAAACAAAAAAAACTGGGTTTATCGTATGTGAACTTAATTATATATCTTATTGAATGTATTTCTTATGAATTCCATAATATTCTCATATCTTTTTATAAACATATAGGTAACCTTATCTTTAAAAGCAATGATTAGATTAAAATATTGTTTAATTAAAATTAACAATTTAAAAAAATAAAATTAGTATTTTCACAAAATTCTTTGAAATCTGTACTGTATAAAAATAAAAATTTATTTAATTAAAGTATTTATATAAAATTTTATCAAAATTCAAAAATAAATTATGACAACAATAAAAATAACAATTATCGGTGACGGAATGGTTGGAAAAACCAGTATATTTAGTGCATTTATAAATAATACATTTGATGAAAAAGTACAACCAACAATTTTTGATAATTTTGAGCATACCATAGATATTTTTGGAAATCACTATAATTTAATGTTATTTGATACAGCTGGACAAGAAGATTATGCTCGAATACGATCACTTAGTTATCCAAATGTAATATACAAAATTTATTAACAAATTACATTTAATAATAATATTTACATATTATGTAAATGTGAATTTCAGACAGATGTTTTTCTATTATGTTATGCAATTAATGATCGTAATTCATTTGATAATATTAAAACAATTTGGATGAAAGATATACATGAATATTCTGCACCAATAATATTAATTGGTACTAAAATGGATTTAAGAGTACCAAATTCAACAATGTATATTACACAAATACAAGGTTTAACTATGGGTAAATCAATTGGTGCACAAACAGTTATTGAATGTTCAGCTAAAGAATTAATTAATATTGAAAAGATTTTTGAAGAAGCTGTACGAGCTAAAATTCAAGAATCACAAAAAATAGAAGAATCAATTGTAGAAAGTGGTGAAGCGTGTAAATGTAATAATTGTGAATTAATGTAAAATGTTGAATACGTGTATTTCAAGAATATTACTATTTATTTATATAATTTTTGTTACTGTAATAATATTTGGTGAATAAGACAAAAATAATTTATTATAGGTATTGAAATATTAGTTTTTATTGTGGTTGTTTTATTATTCAAGTAAGATATAAAACGTACAGCATTAATTATTATATTTATACTTGTAAGTAAGTGCTAATCTTTAGACTTTAGCAGAGAAATAAATGTTGTAAAACTATTATAAAATCAAACACCTGCAGCATATTCAACAATGTAAGAATTACTATTGATGGAATTATTTCATAAGAATCAGAAGATGATCCGAAAAGGTTTCTACACCTTTTCCAAGTGTAATCAGAAAGTATCAATTTTAATTCAGAAAGTATCAATTGTAATTCAGAAAGCCTTAATGGTATTTAAAAAAATGACAATATTTATTAAATTTATAATTTTATTAACGTTTAAGAATGGATTTATTTTAATTTAAATAAAACAAAGAACTCTAACTCTAACTCAACAAAAAATAAACAATATTAAAATTAACATAGAAGATAAGAAACTTATGGTTAATATTATTCTATGTAAATTATTAAATTAAGACATTCAGATTTTCAGCAGACGTTAAATTGTAGTTAACAACCGACAGACATGTCATTCATTATTAAAGCTGTAGCTTGATGTACTGCAGAGTGTTGCACAGCACGAAGACAATCACTCCCCATAGTGTTTTTGGCATCATATATAATATTCTCCAAGTAGACCAATCTTTGCTGCATCATACCAGTACCTGCAAAGTTTTGAACCAAATATTCTCAATTACAATTGACGCTTTCTGAATTAAAACTGATTAATCTGAATTACAATTGAGGCTTTCTGAATTAAAATTGACTAATCTGAATTACAATTGATACTTTCTGAATTAAAATTGACTAATCTGAATTACAATTGATACTTTCTGAATTACACTTGGAAAAGGTGTAGTATAAAATATGAAGATAACGAAAATTAATGGATTTATAAAATTTCTATAGTGCTGCCAATACATATAAATATTCGATTCTTAAATTACCCTGTGAATTTAATTTGTAACCCGCCAACTAGCGGATATAAAATGTATTTATTTTTTATTATTACGATCCCTCTAATCTTAGAAACGAAGCAGACATAAAACGAATCGTAAATGATTTAAAAAAGATATTTGAAAATCAAGTTTTACTGACACCGTGTATATAAGTATTATTATAGGAGAGAGAATTGAAAACTCTTCGCTTGCGATAAATCGAAAACGATATATTTTTGATTCGTGAAATGTGTATTAGTGAATTTTAGCATTAATAACAAACAATGAATCAGCCTTTTTTTAAATTTTGTGGTTTATTGCAGTTCTAAACAATCAACACGGCTGTATAAGAATAATTTAAATTTTATAACATAATTGCTATAAAATAATATAAATATATATACAAAATTATTAAATTTATAAATTAATAATTTCATATAAATATGTTATGTATATGTATGCGGAAGATATTTCTTTTACGAATCGAAAACTTTATACTTCTTGTTTTTATAGAGGGTAACTGTCACTCTGTCAGTTCAGTTATCAGCAGCAGCAACCAAAACCAAACAAAATTCGCAAAAAAAATATTGTACTGTCGAAATCCTAAAAGAAATAGGAAATAAGATCGAAATATGTCGTCCGAAAAAGAGAAATCTGAGACTAAAAAAGTGAATTCACAAATTAAACATGTTCCAAAAGATGCTCAAGTAATTATGTCGATATTAAAAGAACTGGGCATTCAGGATTATGAACCAAGAGTCGTTAATCAATTACTAGAATTTACATACAGTGAGTTTATACATAAACGAAAATCTAATTATGTAGTAAACTGTAAACAAAAATATTTTCATTTAATTCATGTTTTATTCTAGGATATGTTACATGTATATTAGACGATGCTAAAGTATTTGCTAATCATGCTAAAAAGAAAACATTAGATTTGGAAGATGTTAAACTAGCCTGCGATATGGTTTTAGATAAAGCTTTTACATGTCCACCACCGAGACACGTAAACAAACTATTTAATTGTTTTTTTTTTTTAAATATTTATATAAAATATAATTTTCAGGTACTAACAAAATTAGCTGAAGTTCGGAACTCAATGCCATTGCCGCCAATTAAACCACACTGTGGTTTGCGTTTACCACCAGATCGTTATTGTTTAACTGCGACAAATTATCGATTACGAACAGGAGCACAAACAAAAAAACTTTTAAAATCAGCAATAGATGCCAGATCAACAATTAAATCTCAAGTTAAACCACAACCTGGTGCAATTGCAACAGTTAAACGTGGTCCTCCACCATTAGCGATTGCAAAAACACAAATAACAACAATACCAAAACCAGTATTTAAATTTAGTACACAACCGAAACAAATTGCTGTAAATCCAAATGTTAAAGTCCCACAAAATGAAGTTAAAATGGAAGTTGATGGAAGCGAAGATACTCTCAATTCAAGAGGTATAATTGGAACAAGTATATCAAATCCTGTTAGTAGTAGTGGTGGTGGTGGTGGTGTTGTGGGAGCAAATGAATCGAATATTTTAAAACGTGAACGTGAAGATGATGATTTTGAGATTGTCACTTAAAAATATTTGTATAAATTTTGTAAGAAATAATTTTGAAAAAGTTTTTTAGACTTTGTATTTTTTTTTTTCCAATTAAATAATTTCGATAATAAAATAAATTTTATAATTTTATTTACCAAGAGCAAGAATTGTAACACAACCTAAATCCATAATTTGTAAATATTCTGAACCACCTTCAGTTAAACGAAATGCACATTCCTAAAATTAACCAATATAAAATTGTTGTAAACAGAGGAACTAATTCAAAATAAAGCAAACTTACACCAATTTTATCACAAATTTTCGATTTTTGTTGATTATTCAATTCTTTATTCCTTAGAATCATTTCATTAAATTGTTCCATCATTTGACCAACACTATAAGCTTCAAATGCTAAATTCTGTACATATTCTTCTAATTTTTCATAATTTCCACTTTGGCAAACTTCTAAAAACTCAGTTAAGTATTTTTCTGGTATAATTCCAGATATTTCATATAGATCTTCTTTTGTTATTTCACTTTGACCACATTTTAATCGGTAACAAGATTGAAGCGTTGTGATTGCTCGTCGCATATCACCACCAGAAATTTCAACAATTGCTTGGTAAATAGTATCATCAATTGGTACTTTTTCCTCAATACAAATATGTCGTAAACGTTCAATAATTTTCTCTTCGCCCAAAGGTTTAAAACGAAATTTCGTACAACGTGATGTTATTGGATCAATAATACGTGAAACATAATTGCAAACTAGACAAAATCTTGTACTACGACTTTCTTTTTCCATTGTACGACGAAGTGCCGCCTGGGCTGCATGTGTCATTGAATCAGCTTCATCTAATATGATAATTTTAAATGGTGGACATGGTTTACCATCTGGGCGTATTGCACTTGCTGTTAATTGTGCGAAATTTTTAATTTTTGTACGGACAACATTAATACCACGTTCATCGGATGCATTCAGTTCAAGAATTCTTTGCTTATACATATCACCAAACAATTGTCGAGCTGCCGCTAAAATTGTACTTGTTTTACCGGTGCCGGGTGGTCCATATAAAAGCATATTTGGTAAATCTGAACCTTGGACACATTGGCGCAATACAGAGACAACTTCAGTTTGTTCAACGACATCTTCAACACTCTTGGGCCGACTAAAAATGATTCAATATACAATATACCTACATATATTTTGATTTTACAATATACTACTTACTATTTTTCTACCCAAGGAGCTGGTGGCTTCCGTTTTACATTATTTGCATTACTTTCAGCAGAAGTACTTGGACCAGCTTTATCTAATGTAGTTTTTCCAGTTTTTAAAAATGCTTGCATTATATATTATATTATAATAAAAATAATATTATTATAAACCACCAAAGTTATTTCCACCAAAACTTTATTTAAAATAATTTTTGCGGCTTCCCGCTTTTTATTTTGACAATTCGATTTTTAAAATATTTTTTACTGACATATGCCCAGTAAACTAATTCACCGGTTCTGTTCTGACCTTTCTGACCGACATGGAAAATATTCTTTCAATTTTTCAAATCACATCAATTGTATTTACAAAATTGAATCTCAATTTTATTAAAATACGGAGTTTATGACTATGAATTTTGTTACAATTTCAAATAACGTTTTTATATACATTTTTTTTTCTTATGCAATTTAAAGAATATACTACCTATTACACACATGACGCGTATCGGGGAATTTGTGGTGTAACTTAAGAAAATTATCACCGATTTTACTTTTTATATATATTTAATTTCATTTAAAATCATAGTTAACGTTCAAATTCAAATTTATAATCGATACGTGTAGAAAATAAGTTAGCTGAAGCTGTTCGAAACGGTTTAAATTAAACGGTTTAATCGATTCGAAACGGTTTAAATTAACATAATGCTTTCCATTGTTAGTTAATACAGTTAAAATAAATTGAAAAATATATTAACGTTATGTTGAGATATTTGAAACGAATTTCAAACGTTTCCAATTTCCGGATAAAATTGTTTAATTCACTAAAAATAAGTTGTATAACCTGAAGATAACATGGGCCCAATGGAGTAAGTAGCTACTTTAGTATCCACAAGACCTCGAGCTACGGAGCACCGTTGACAAGTGAAACAAAACCGAACAAATACAAATTAAAGAAAATTGTAATCATGGAAATTTTAGATTCGGAAGTGTAGCGGGTGTAGTATAATTTTCGGAAAACTATATGGTATAATGCTATAAAATTATATAATATGTAGATTTTGTCAACAATTTTATAAATTAATATTGATTTATTTTTATTTGGCTGAAAATATAATTAAAATAAACAAAATTATATATTTATTTCTTAGCAAAACATTTAATAATATAAAATATACATTAATATTTATGTTCTTTCATTGTATAAAATTTTATTTATCTTTACAAATCTTATTGACTATTAATTATTTTTAATATATTTATAAAATGTATATAATATATATATATAAAATTTGAGATTTTTAAAAGTGATTTAAAAAATCTGTTTGGACGAATTTTTCTATAACTGATAAGGATTCTTTAAAAAGAATTTTAAATTATTTTTTATTATATAAATATTCGAAAAAATTAATTCACCTATCATAAGTTTTTGAGCAGTTTTAATTTTTTAATGATTTGTCACTTAAATTTTGTTTTATTATCTTTTTATATTTAAATATTTTTTTTCATCTGTTTTTCACAAGGACACTTGTATAATTTTCCTCTCAACTACTTTATTATTAACTAACTAAATAAAATTAAATGTAAAATCATATTTGGAATGTCTGTGATATAATCACAAAGAATAAATTTTTTTTAGACGGAAATACGTTTTTAATATAATAAACTTTAGACGGATAATTGTACAAAAATGTTTTTAAAATATACTAATAATAAAATTTACTTAAATTAATTAATAAACTTTCTTATTTTGTTTGTATATAACAAAGTTAAAATTATTCAAATTACTTTCTGCGATCACGAATCACATAAATATATATTTTTTTTTAAATTTTTAACTGTCAATTTAAAAATAGGTCAATAAAAATTAATAACTGTTATCCGTCAATTTAATTTTATATATATTTTTTTTTGTACGTAGTTATTTAAAAATAACATGAGTTCCTTATATTTCGGATTGTGCTTCTAATATAAAACCATTCTATTAATGTAATAATATGCCAACAAACCAAAAAGTATACTTTTATTTAATATTACATTTGTGGCTCCACTTCGTGTTGTTTTTCCTATGCACAATAAAAAAAATGTTTTTATGAGATTTAAAATTTTAAAAACTTTTTACCTACACCACAATTTTTAGCAAATTAAAATATATTAAATCCAATAAAAACAAAAATATCAAAACTACTAGGTGTTTAGTATTAATTTTAAAAGCATATTATAGGTTTAATAATTTGTCAAAAAAAAAAATATAATTTAAGAAATAATATCTGTTAAAGAAGAATATAGAAATAATAGTCCAAAAGATTATAAAATTATACCAAAACCAAAATAATTATAATACAATTTTTTGTAATGCTCTACAATACAATATTGTCTACACAAATTTAGTTTTACAAACATTAAAAAAAAAATATAATATAAAATTATACCAATACCAAATTAACAAATTATTAAAATAACAGAAAATTTGTCATATACAATATTATGAAAAAAGCAATAAACATAAATTAATAATTCGTTTTAATAACAAAAAAATATATTAAAAATAATAATTAAATAATTGTTATTTTATATTATTTGTCATCTGTTGTCTTACCCATTTGGAATCGTAATGTTGGACTAGACATTCGTCCATCACCACCATTACTAAATGCTAGTACACGCATATTATAACCTTTTCCTGGCGTTAAATTATCAATAAATGATTCAAGTTTACTACCAATTAATGTAATTGTATCATTTGCCGTTATCATATCTTGATCATTTTCCCATATTCTTACCTAAAATTCAATGAAAATTTTAATTACAAATTTCGATATTAATAACTATTTAATTTATATATAATTACTTTGTATCCTTGTATTGGTTCTTCTTCTTGTGACGGAGATACATAACGCCAAACAACACGAACTGTTGATGGATTGACACCATAAACAAAAACAGATGATGGTGGTTTTTGTGGTGGTTTACGATAAGTTCTTTCTACAAATAATAAAATTAAAATTAAATATTCTAAAATTACAAATATAAATATATAATTACCAATGTATCTTTCACTTTCAGGACCTTCACCAGCTGCATTATATGCCATTACTTTAACATAATAATATGTATCAGGATCTAAACCAACAATTAATGCCCAGTTACGTGTTGTACGAGATAAATAATAAACAGCATCCTCTTCTGCATGAATTGTTTTCCAATATTTTAGCTATAAATATAAATTATATAAGAAATAATTATATTTTTACCGTATATATTACTCTTACCCTATGACCTATTAATTTACCACGTATTTTTTCACGTGTCATTTCAATTGGATTCCATGTTACATTCAAAGCTGTTGAATTAAAGCCCTTCGCCTGTGGTTGTTGTGGTGCAACCTGTGGCATATCTTCAGCTGAATAAATTGTAGCAATTTCACTTTCTGGTCCTTTACCAATATTATTAATAGCTTGTACTTTAACCTCGTATTGTGTATAATATTTATCAAATGGTATTTGTACAACAGCAATACCTAAATTACCCTGTGTAAGACGTAAATCTGATGCCCATTCATATTTACCAGGTAAACGCCAAAATACTTTATAATGTATACCATGACTATTTTGTTCTTGTGGTTTTAATGGTGTCCATGTTATTGTTAAATCACCAATTTTACCACCACCACCACCAACATTCCTTGGTGCCATATATGGTTTATCCTCAATTGTACTATATAATGGTGATGGTGCTGATGGTATACCAATACCTAAATCATTAACAGCACAAACACTAAATTCATAACCACACCATGGTGTTAAATTTGTTACTTCAGCACGTTGTCGACCAGTATAACGATCAACTTCATGTGCTTGAACTTGTACAGATACATTTACCCATGTTTTATTCCAATTTGTACGTCCCAATACATTATAAAATAATATTGGTCGACCATTATTTGTACCATCAACCCATTCAATTAATGCTTTTGTTTTACCAATTTCAATAACACTAACACCACCTGGTGCACCAGGTGGTCCTTCAACAGTAACAATTGTTTTAGCTGAAATTTTATTAACCGCAGATTTAACAACACATTCATAATCGCCACCATCTAATAATGTTACATTGTATATTGTTAAATGATTTTCTTCAATTTGCTAAAAAAAAAAATTAAGTTTATCCCTTATAAAAATATAATGAAAAATTCGGTAAACAGAAAATTTCGTTAAGAAATTATTTTTGGAAAATAAGCAAAACGTAAACAATTTTAGAATTAAAACATTCTGAACAAGTATTTTCTCAGTCTATAATTTCCAAGTCAACAAACAATTCCTTTCTGTTTCTTTTCTCATTTTATATTTTCTCAGTAGAAATTATATACCGCACCCGAAAAATTATAACATTTGTTCAGTTAATTAAAATTGATATTGTTAAATATTTTAATATTTTCTTTATTTCTAATAATCTTACTTACAACTCTTTGATTATCATATTCATCTTTAATAATTTGACCGTTATGTGTCCAAATAAATGCAACATCTAAAACTTCATCATACACAACATCACATACTAAATAAATATACTGATCGATTTGTGTTAATATACGTGGCGGTGGCAATTGAATAAAACGTAATTCCTCTACAATAAAAAAAAAAAAAAACAACATATAAATAACAAAATTAAATATTAAATTATATTTTATATATATACTTACGTAATACAATTAATCTTGATTTACTTTCAGCTGTGCCATTTGTATTTGTTGCTACACATGTATAAATACCTTCATCGTCACGTGATGTCGGTGATATTATTAATGTACCAGATGGTAATATTCTACGATGTCCACCACTACCAATAACATTACCATCTTTTTTCCATTGAAATTTAGGACGTGGTGCTGCTTCTGGATCACAAATAATTGTTGTATTACCATTATAAATAGCATAAATTTCTGATTCCAATGGTCGTTTTTTAAATGACGGTTTCATTGACAGTACACGTAATTGGCCCGATGAATAAACAGCTTTTAATTGATTTTCAGCACGACATTGATACATACCATCATCCTTGTCGGGATCTAAATATTTAATTGTTAATACATTATCTTGTATTGTATAACGATCACGATCTAATTTTTCATAATCTAATAATTCAGCATTTTTATACCATGTATAATTAACATCTGGTATTGCGGCTGCTTCACACATAAAATTAATATCACTATTAAAATCTTTAATTTTATCACGTAATGGTATTGTAAAGTTTGGTTTCATTTGTATATTTAATATTATTGATTTTTCTAATGTCTTGCGATTATTGAATATTGTACAAACATATTTACCATTATCATTAATTGTTGCATTTGGTATTATTAATACACGATTATAACTTATTTGATATGAATTACGTGGTAAATTTGAACCAATTCTAGTCCAATTATATGAAGGAACTGGATAACCAAATGCTACACATTCTAATCGTATTTCTTCACCTGCTATAGGTGCTTCCGGATAAACTTTCGGGAAACTATTTGCAAATATCAATGCTTGATAATCACTATTTGGTCGTACTTTTAGCGGGAAAAATGGTCCATTCCGGCCAGTATCACTAACTAAACTTTCCACTGAACATGAATAATTTGCCCGATCTACAGATTCAATTGATGAAAAATATAATGCACCATCTTTACTAACAAATATTCGTTGATCTTCATCGACAAAATTGAAAAATTTATCACGTGACCAATAATAATTAACATCTGGATAATGTTGTGGTGGATCACAAAATAATGATTTACCCCAATTCATGTCTGACGTTTCAGCTGAACGTTTTAAATTAAATTCCATAATAAAACCAAAATTTAAATTTACCGATTCGGAACGTATACGACCAAAACGATTTTCTGCAATACAATGATACGTGCCTTGATCTAATGTTTGTTTTGGATCATAGATAATTAAATTACCGCCACTTAATGTATACCGATCATCTTTAATTGGATCAATTTCAATAAATGTTAAATTATTATTGATATATTCTTCTTTGAACCAACGATAAATTGGTACTGGATAACCGGTAGCTAAACAACTTAAACTAACATCATTAATTAAACGACGTTTTGATGTATCAAATGTTGTATCTTTGGGTTGTTTTATAAATGACGGGCCACGTGGAATTTTCTCAAAATCAATAATATCTAAACCAAAATCATATTTTCGTTTTTCATCAGCTAATAAATTTATATTATCTGGATTATATAATTGTTTTGATTCACATATAAATAAATTCGTTTCAAAATCATATGTTGGCATAAACATCCAACGATCACGTAATCTAGAATAACCGTATACTAAACGATCTTTTTCAATGTATCGTTGTTGTTGTTGATTCCAATATAAATTACGATTTAATAATGGATTTTGATTTAATGTTGTTGGTTGTTGTTGTTGTTGTAATGGATATTGCGACTGTTGTTGATGTTGCTGTTGTATATGTTGTTGTTGTGGACCCATACCTGGTGTTTGGCCAAATCGATCACGTGATGATATTAAAAATCGATTATCATGTAAATCTTCATTTTCAATTGGTTGTTCTTCATATGAAAATGCATCATCAATATATAAAAATTGTGTATTATCATCATTAATATAATTTTTTGGTGATGTTAATCTAGCTGATATAAAATATCGATTATTTTTTTGATTTTGTAATATTAATTCTTTCATTATAAATGAATGTTTATCAATTGTATCAACATTTAATAAATCCGCTTTGTATGCACGGCATATTTTTTTTGCCTCATGCCAATCACGGCGTGGTGATTTTATAAAACGAAAACATGTTCGATAATGTGCTATCCAATACTCTGGACAAAACATATTTTCATCAATACCATCTAATGCATTACCATAAATACTGTATGAATAATCAGTATTACCGATACCGCCACCTCCACCACCACCAATACCACGATTTATATCATTTTGACCAAAATTTTGATCATAAAACGATGTGCCGCCAATACCACCAATACCTGTTGACCCACCAATACCACCTAATGGACGAGGACTACTGCTAATACCACCAACATTACCAAATTGATTATTATATGGTGATTGTGATGATGTAAATTGTTGATTATCTTGTGGATAATTTTGTGGTAATTGTGGACCATATGGTTGTTGTGTTGGAATATTATATGCTGGATTATATTGTGGTTGATAAGGTTGTTGTTGTAATTGTTGCATTTGTTGTGGCTGCTGCTGTTGTTGTTGTTGTTGAATTTGATTTTGATATGATTGACCATTTGCCAATAATATTAAAGTTGTCCAAAATATTAATATTTTCATTTTTATTTTGTTACCGTTCAATATGGGAATGCAATTAATTCTATATTTGGAATGAATTATTCAATTGTAAAAACAAAACTAAATCGTTAATGTAAAGTTCATTCTGTATATCATTTTCTAAATTTCCTGTAAATAAAAAAAACAATAATGAATATTTATATAAAGTATATGAAAAGAAATTTATAATTTAACTACCGGCATAAATAAAATTTATTTTTTAAATTTAAACTCTATAAATAAATACAATTATTTCAATATTAAGTTTTAATATTATAAGATTTATTTGAATAAATTAAAGAAGTATATATAATAGCTTTTTAAAGATCCGCAGAATAAAATTGTCTTTTAAACAGACTGATAAGTTCCTTTCATTAAATATGATTTGTAAGTATTAACTTAACAGATAAAATATATAATTTTATTTTTATATATTCTCGTCGGTTATATTTTAAAAATTCTACGAAAACTGTATTGTTCAATAATTAACACAAGCTCTTAAAATTAATTAATCTAATTCGACTAAAATTTACAAAAAAAATGATCTCATAGAGCTAGAGTTCAAAATTTAATTAATCGATCTTATCAATTGCCTAGAAAGTAATTGAACTAAAACTGTTCTAAGCATTTATAATACAATTTCTAAAATATTAAATATGTATGTTTTTAAATTTTTTTTTTAAGGTATGATGGGGAATCATACATAAGTCATTTGTGCAACTATTTCAATTTCAAATAAAACTTAATACGAAAAATTATTGAAATGTTGATTTAAAATCAATTTTGTACAAATAACAACGAACGACAGTGATTTAAAATAAAAATAAAATATTATTATTACTTCAAGAGTTCTCTGCATCAATTTTTAAACCAATGGAATCTTTTAAATAGAAATTATTATAGGTGAATTATTTGATTTCAAAATAACTTTAGTATTAAGATATTTTTTATATTATGCATAATTTATTAATTCGTGACTCAGACCATAATAATGGTACTCAGACGTTAAGTTAGACAAATGCTCAGACTATCCTTATATATATATATATATATATATATATATATATATTATATATATATATATAATATATACACATAATAAATAGCTAAGTATTTAATATTTAATATATTAATTAAGATCACAAAACATTAATATTATATTATACTTAATACATAATTAATTAAAATTTATATAGATTTTTACCAAATCCGTCAAAATAAAGAATTTCTATTATTAAATTGTAAGCCACACTAGCCACACCTTATATTTATGTATTAATTTACCTGTAAACAATGAATTTAGTCACTTGCTTTTCCAATCCCCAAAATTATGAATATGAACTTTTTAGGTATATAATAATAATAGTAACACAATATTTTATTTATTTAAATAAAAATTAAAACAATCACAACAAAAAATTAAAATAATAACGAAATTAATAAAATTTTAATTAATATGAGATTTTTAGGGTGTGTAGTGTAGTGTACTGTAGTGTATATTTTTTTATGTGTTTTTTTTGTTATCACGTCAAGAATTTTTTGTTACCTATGCGAAGTTAGTAACTCTTTATATCTGACAACTTTTCAAATCAGACCACAAAAGTATCTAATGTCTTGTAGCGCGCCCGGTGAAACCACAATTTGTTTCTAAGATCTTAATATTATATTTTTATATTAAAAAATATTATGCCTTGGTGATATTATATTAATTTTCACCTTATATTTATTTCACTTTATATTATTTTTAGAAATAATTTCGATTAATTATTTTAGAAATATGCACTACCAACTGTTTAACGGTATGGTGGACAAAAACAATGCATAAGAAAAGCACAAGTTGTGCAACAAAAAATACAAAGATTTGTGTGGATTATGTGAACCTGACCGACGGCTGTAATGAAGATGCTACGCTTACTCTTGGAAGGTTGATTTTTATGTTCATGAGAAATCGCAGACGCTGTCATTATAAGTCGCAGATGGTATTTTCAACATATGTATTGAAAATTTAAAAAAACGCAAAGAAATCTACAATAAATTGTATTTACTATATAACATATTAAAAATGTGTGGAGAGTGTGTGGTAGAATAGATTTTAAAGTTTAATACGTAAGACTTTCATAGCATCGGGTAACAAATTTTGAAAGATTATCACAGTAAAACTGCTCTTAATATTGAATTTATTTTTGCCATATTAAGTTAAGGATATACTTTGTATAAATGAACCTTTTTGATATTTTTGGTAGAGCAAAAGCACGCGTGTCTGAACATAAACGTGACACGCACATCTTAATAGGTACTTTTAACATGGTGAAAGTACAGATCCCATCGTGTATGAGCATCAGTATAAAGCCGGATGAGGTTATAAACTTGAAAAAAAATAGTTAGACCGGCCCACAACTCTCCGTTATCATCAAGCACAGATAATAATTAAGAATGATATATGATGCGAACATTTTTAATTCCTCATTTTTAGTACATCTATTTATACTGTCCAAATTACAGATTCCTATCTCAATTTTTGAAAATATCTGCATTGTCCAAATTGCAAATTCGTAGCTGAAGTTGTATAAAGAATAAAAAAAGTGTCTTAAGTTTCAAAAACAAAATTACATAAACTTCCATAATATTTCAAAGTGACTGTATATTTGCGTCCTATTTTTCTATAATAACAAATGAAAATAATTTAATTACATAATCTGATTATTTATTCAAAACATTAAACTGTCTTCATAAATTTTAAACAATAATATAGAAAAAAGAAATGTAACTATTTCGATAAAAAACAAAACTCATCTCTAAATTTATTCTCAAAATGTTATTCCTATTGTGTACTGGGTAGTCTAATTTTTAATGAAATAAATGACAGCGCGGGAATTTGTGTTCTTGTCTTGATGTTTTTACGAAAAATTTTTTGTCCACTTCGGAATACTGTTTTTATTAGTTTATAGTTTCTATATTTAAATAAGTAAAAATATTAAAAATAATTATAGATTAATTGTTAATTTAAAATCATTTAGAATGTAAAGTGTAAAGTGTTTTAATATTTCGAGATCACAAATTATTGTTAAAGTAAAAAAAAAAAAAATTGAGATAGAATTAGAATTAATTATAGAATTAATTAAAAAAAAAATAACTAGCGCAACGAGCTATATTTATTATTTCGGAATTCAATAATATATAAGCGGATTGATTTACATACTTAAGTTTAAAGTAAATATCTAAACAAATAGAATTTAATAATACTATTTTCATTTCATTATTTCATATTGCCGCCAATATAATATGCATTTTAATTGTGAAGTGTTTTAACCGCCAAATTTTATTTAAAGCCTTTTGGATGTAATTTTATATTGATATAAATAAATATTACATTAAATTAAAGAAATAAATATAAAATCTAATTGAGTTTTTGTATGTTTTAGAAATTAAGAATTATTTCTTAATAAGTGCATTTAAAATATTGTTGCGGCTTGTAAAATAATAGTTTATATAAATATATTTTAAAAGTGATGTACATTTTGAAGTGTAGATTAATTGCATATTGTGAAAATTGTCAAAAAAAGAAGAGATAATCGCTACAATAATATTTTATTTAAAAGTTTATTTTATAATTTTTAATATTTATAAAATAATTAATAATTATATAATAAATTGCAAAAACTTCTTAATTATAAATTGTCTTACTGAACGTAGAACATCAAAGGTAAAATATTTTCTTTATTATTATTTATACTATAAACTATAGTAATAGTTTATCATATCATAATACTTATTTCTAAAATAATTATTCGGATTTATCTCTAAAATTGAAATTGAAATATAAGGTGATAGTTGATATAATGTGTCCAAGGCATAATATTTTTGAATTTAATTAATATATATATTTAATATTAATTTAAAATTGTAACAAAAAAAAATGTGGTTTCACCGGTAGCACTACAATATGTATAATACATATATATTTTTGTGGTCTGATTTAAAAAGTAGCTAAGTATAAAAGTTTTTTGTTTACGGAAAAAAAATCAAATTTATTTGACATACATAAGATCCCAGTAAACATTTCATTTCGGATATATTGGAAATCCATTCAAATTAAAAAAACAATTTCCTACAAATGTTCTTCGCTTTATTTAATTTACATTGCTAAATAACGTTTTCCACGCTTTATCTTGGCCAATATGTAAATTTCAAAAAGTTATAATTAGTTTAAATTAGATTATATTTAAGAACTTTTTTACTAGCACAAAATAACTTTTACAACCGCCGTAGCTAAACGAGATAAAAAGCGATCATAACACACTTTGCATCGAAGTGTCTAGCGGCATGTATTGTTCTTTTGGAAAACACGAAATAAACTTAACAATCTAGCCAGGAAAAGAACCAGCAAATGTTACACTTCTTCTTGAACTCAACGAACTGGATATAAACAATGGTTCACGAGTGTTAGTGGTATCAAAATGTTGGTATAGCGCCTAAGTCTTTAACATGTGTCCAACACTCGCCAGTTTAACTAACCAACCAGCCAACAATATACTTAGCTTAAGATATAACTTTTACCGTCCGTCTGTTTGTCTGTTTTATAGCTTATACAGCCCTCGTGTGCTCAAAACGTGAATAATTAAATAATTTTTCATCCCATTTTGGTGAATTCAACAATTCGGTTGAGTATTGTTTTACGTATATACCACAACTTTAAATGTTGAACGGTGATCTAGTTTTCCGGATAGGGATATCCTCTTTCCGATTCTACAATCACTATCACAGTATTTTCTCAGTTTCGTTTCTCAGTCAAGTTTTTCACACAATCAACGTACTTTTTTCTTCAAAGTATTAAATTAATTATTAATTTTTAAAGAAATCCAAAAATTTGGAATCGGCTCGTCCCTCATGATATAAGCATCCAAGTACAAAAGCGCTTGGATTAGATATTTAGCCGTTAATGCATTCACATTATTATATTTCTGTCTTTAAAAGTTGGTAGGTACCTAACAGATTTTCAATTTTAATTTTTAAGTACACACTTATACATTTTCTGTTTCTAATTTAAGATATTAATTATTTATATTAATATTTTGTACAAGTTTTCTCACATTTTATCATATATACAAAAAATATGTTATTTATATGATTATGATTAATTATAGATATAGTTAAGTTATGTTGTTCAACCGGTGTATAATTTGAATTAAATACATAAATTTCTTATTCCTATCTATTTTGTGACATCATAAATTTTCAGTTGTTCTATTTATTTAATAAAAACAATTCATTATTTTCTGTTTACCTAAAAAAAGCTATTGAAATTGAAAGTTATGCGCACGTTTTTGCTCAATTTTAAAGCTTTCCGTATCAAAAATAATGAAATAAAAGTTGATAAATACAAAAAATGTTGGTAGTATCTAATAAGTTACATTTAGAACAGTGTTTTATTTTTGTTTAATTAAAATTTTGGATAAATAAACTCTTTAATCGTAAGTATAAAAACATTTTATTAACATTTCTTTTACATATTTATTATTTTACCCATATAAATTAGATATAAATCCCACTAATTATAAACATAACATTATTATGCTCCAATTAAAATATTTGTATCTACCAGATAATATTGGTAGACCTAAAAGTTGTTAAAAGTAATTTTATATCTATTGTATATACGAAAATGTTTCTTAATGATACATTTATTATTATTTTTTATATTGTTTTATATATATGTATAATGCCAAAAAGTAAATTTGCTAAATCGATTTTTCTTAAGTTTTATTTCATGGAGATCCGGGATAATCCTTATTTATTTATACGTATTTTAATTTGGAGGAATTTTATTTTATCAATATTAAAATACCAATTAACAAATTAATATCACAATTATTTATAATATCTTTAACTTAAACAATTCTTTAATATTTAATTGATTGTTGTTATTGGACTATAAAACGCAATTCGGTATATACAACAAAGTCAAAGGTATTCGAGTTCATAAATATAATATTATAACGAATAATTCTCAAGGACATTTATAGATTTATTTCAAGTGGATGATGATTCCTTTGGGTTAATTATGATGTTATCATTTTGCTAAATAAATAATTACAAGGTAAAAAAAAAACGATTAGAAGAAATTTGTTTAAAAAACGTAATTTACAAGACAACGTCTAAGATTAATTAAAATTATTCTAGTAAACTTTAATGTTATCTATAAAAATTTGGATTTTCTATATTCTTATTTATAATTATAATTGATTTTTTTAAAAAAAAATAATATAGTTAAATAGTTAACATTTTGAATAATGAATTTTTTAATATGCTTGTTAAAGGGTTAGATATATCGTTATTCGTAACACGTTAATTGAATGATATTAACAATGAATTTAATCATTTTAAATTATATTTCATTGATATAACAAATTTTCGAAAAATAATTTGTTAATTATTTGTATTATATTTATTTTGAATTAATCGTAAACTAAATTTACTATATTGTCCTTAAATTTTTAATTTGTATCATAATAATAAATAATTGTGTTAATAATAAATAATCATCAGTTTAACTTTTATATAATGTATTGTTAGATATATATTATGTGTTGTCAGATTTTCATATGAAACATATAATGATCCTGATAGCTTCTCACTCGAATGATATAGCAACCTCTGAAACACGACTAATTCTGTGCTTTATAAACAGGGTAAACATATTGTTCGACTCTAGCTCCGGAGAAGCATTCCAAGGTCGTATCTTCAATATATGTTATAACTTAAAGTTATTCTTAACATAACACGATTCTTATCTTTCTCACAGCGTTTTAGCTAGTTCCATTTTATTTGAATACAGGGAATAATGAATAGTTTCTTCGCCGTTATATGAAGGTTAATTAAAAATGTAATTAAAAATGTATTCATTAATCATACTTTGCTATACACATTTCACATAATTTTAAATATCCTTCCTATTTTACCATACTATATTTCCATAAACATAACAAACTTATAAATGTAAATAAAGTTTAATAATTAATTGTTGTCTAATTAAATTCTTACAGTTTAAAGTGTTTTATTTTTTCATTTATTATATAATTTAGTTATTTTGGTAAAATATAGTCATTTATATAAATTAAACGTTATCATACTTAAATATTGAATCCTTACTAAGTTTTACTCCCACTTTTTAGAAAAAACGTATTCTTATTATAAAGAATTTCATATTTATGATTCACTGCCTCATAATCTATGGTCCTATGGATCTTCAAATAGAATCCCAACATTATTATTCGCAGCGCCCTGTTTTTAGAAAACTGTTCAAGAATAACAAAACAATTTTATCTATTAAGTACATAATTTTATTTTAAGTTTAATATATATTTTTATATTCATTTTAATGTTATAAATCAAATAAAGTTGTTGTAATTTGGAACCATATAATCAGCATCTAATTTCTATATTTCCACAAAATGATTTTTGTATAAAAATATAGAGATATAGAACTCTAAGTCATAACAAAATAGTATCAAATTTCCACTTCCAAATCTTAAGTTTCGAATTTAAAGCAATAAATTCAGAATCTCATTTTTATAAATGATTGTTTTCAATGTTACATATTACATATAAATTTAGAAAAATCGGAAAGGATTTTTTTTTAATATTATGGTTTTCATCAAATTTTTCTTTGAGGAACCTTTAAAACTTTTTTTTAGAACCCAAGGGTTCCGCGGAACACATATTGAAGAACACTGAAATAATCTATATAAAAACGAATATCAATTTTTATACTTTTTTATTCCGAAAAGCTTAAAAAGCTTTTCAAAATATTCATTAAATGTACCTCGACCTTCTCAAATGTATTGTAAATAGACTGTAGTTTTTCTGTATACCTCAACCTCAGTTCACTTTACAATAACAGAGTGTTAAATTTTGTACAATTGCTACATCTGTTCCCCAATATTTAACAATCTCAAAACTTGTTTTTTTTTTTTATTTAATTCGTAATAATATTCTCAAATTTTCAGTATTTCTTTAATTCAGCAAATCTTTTTTTCAATATATACAATCAGAAATTACATTTATTATATTCAGTTTGCTTTTGTGGCAATTACAAAACTAACGTCTATGATTTTGAACGGTCTAGTCTCTAGTAAATTGTGTCACCATATTTACGCCGGTTTTTTTTTTATCAAATAATGGCAATAAATAATAAATATAATTCGTATTTCGATCAATAAAAAATCATTTAAATTATAATTATTAAACCATTTTGACACGAAATTATAATAAAATAAAATTGTATAGTGAAAAGTGAAACATTTGAAATTTTTTTTTCATATAAAAATTGTCTAATGTGTTTTAGCGATATAGAAAATCTTATTAGATCACTTTATTTTATGCACCAATAAAATAATATTTTTCATTAAAATTCTAAAATTAAATTTAAAAAAAAAAAAATTATTTATAAATAAATTTTAAAAGATTTTAAAATTTTGAAATTATTTTTTAGTTTTTCTTGTCTTAACTGAAATATTTTATAGATTGTGCAATAATAAAAAAATAAAATTTAATTGTGACGACATAAAAAAATTGGATTTACTGTCAAAATGAGGTAAAATGAAGATGATTTTGATAATAATTTTATTCAAATTAATATTTATAATTCATCTTTAAAATTAAATTTCTAATGTAATTTGATCTTAAATTAAATCTTTTAAGAAAACAATCAATTTTTTTTTTTTTTTGGTTTAATAAATTTCAATTTTTGGGGTGACCATATGACCAAGGTTGAAATTATATAAAAATATATAAGTAAAGTAAATACATATATGTTATGTATTATAACACGTTTGAAATAAAAAAATTTACTTTTTTAGCTAATTAAAGGTGCGGTGTAATTGTGTTTAAGTGTACTATAAGATATGAAAAACGACGTAACTAACATTTAATTTAATGAATATTGTTTGTAATACAATGTACCATAATTCTTATGCTCTGTAAAACTTCAACTTCTGTTCAAAATATAATTTATAAAAGCTTCTCAACAAACAAACAAAACAAGAATACAAAAATAATTATCAGATATGACATCATTTTATTTTTTACTATGCAGAAGAGGTTTTTTATGAATAATATCATTACAAAATATTATAAATTTTTCCATTTTTTTTATACTTTATTATTATTTATATAAAATATAATAAATTATATTTTCGTAGAAGGAAAAACTTATAGTTACATTCATATTTTACTTGTTATGATACTAACTAAAAGATGAAATCATATTTTAGTTATTTCCGAAATATTTATAATATGAATAGATATTTTTGGAAAAAATATAAAATAATAAAAATCATTTTTTTTATTTATTTTGGAATTTCCTGGATCTTTAATTTTCAAATCTATTTTCTAACTAAAATTTTATTAAATTTACTTGGGGAAAATCTGATATAAATATATATACAAATAAAATTTCATCATTCCCTCAATTTTTTATAGTTCATACTATATTTAGAAATTGTATATCATTTTTTTATAAATTTAAAAAATATAAAACAAAAAAACCAATTTTTTAAACTTGTACGTGATTAAATTCGCAAGGTTAATTCAAGTTATAAAAAAAAAAATTTAAATGTTTATATTGAAAAAATCAATTTGTAATTTCAATATAAATTCGCTAAATATTTTCTTTTTTGTTTTGAAAATTGATATGAAAACTATAAAAAATATTGAAAATCATTAAAATTCAGAATTGTTAATATATAAATTAAATTACAGTCCATTTAAATGTTCACTTACATAAGATCTGAAGCGACTCCTTCCATTGTCTTGGAATCGTCAGTGTACTATTCAAGCTCCGTTTTCTTTGGTTTATTTATAAGAGTAATTTTTGAGTAAGTTAAGAGTTAAGAGATTACATTTTAATTCTGCTAGATTTTATCATCAAATTCTGTAAAAGCTGTTACTGTCTTATTTTTGGCATGATTCTGATATATAATATGCCTGTATTATGTTAGAATAATCAAATATGTAGACTAAAAGCTAAAGCAACCTATTTACTTTCGTTATTTCATGCAGTCATAAAAATTAGTATGCAGAATCTTATGAAATTCCAACACGACATGAAAATAAATGCTGGAGCTCTGCACAGGATTAAAAAAAGCGACACTAACATCCTGCTATATCCTAAATATAATTTCTATAGAAAGTGTTAGTACATGGAATATTTTAACGCCACAGTATTCTACCTTTTGATTTTATATGGGTATTCAATACATACATGTTTACCAGACCTTCCATTCCTTGTTCAGTATAATCATAACAGTCTGCTGCCGAACTAAAGTTTATTATTTGCTAGCTCTCGAGCTATATAATCAGTAAATGAAAATTGACATTTTAAAGTTCATTTGATAATAACAAATGAATTTTATAAAAAATTAAAACTCGTAACTTTAATTAAATTAAATTGAAGAATAATAATTTAAAAACAATTTTATTTATTACGTTATCATTTATATTTAAAACTCCATGAATAAATAAAAAGAATGTTATCGATTTTTTACTTTTAATCGCTACCTACTGAATGGTCAATCTAGTTTTGATTCAAAATCTATTGATAATCTTTAATCAGTTGTCAAATTTATGTGACAGCAATTAATTTATCAGAATTATCAAATATAATAATAATAATAAAAAAGTTTATTCACCTTAATAATTTATTGTCCAATTTTATTAGTAAATTTTTTTAATGAATTTTTCAATATCAAAAGTCATTTAGTTTCGCTTAATTTCATTAATTTTATACCAATAAATAAAATTATTTATTGTGATAATTAAATTCCATTTATTGTTATTTAATTGATGCCAATATTAAGAAAACAAAATGACTAAATATAATAAAATTTTGTAGTTTATTTAATTACTATAAATATAAATTTGTTCAAATATGATCAAATCAATACTTTCCAAACTTCGCATATTTTATTTCCTATCATAAGTAATTTTTATAATATAATAATAAGAAAAGATTTTTTTATGAATCATTTCAAAAATATGTTAAAATATTTTTAAAATAGATTTTTTTATTTATTTATGTTTATTACTGCAAGTTGAAAAAAATACTCAGAATAAAATTTATAAAAAATTCAAATAATTTTTAAAATAAGAGATAAAATTTCTACAGATACACCATTCTATAAATGGTAAATATGATTACAGATACTACTAGAAAATATGAATGTCTTTCCAAAAAGTTGAGATTTTATTTTGTAATTTCGCATGGTAGGTACCAATACTTTTCATCCTATGGAGTTCGCCAAGTAAACACAATTAATAATCATTAAAATTTGAATAGAGATTTTGCAAATCATTAATTTATAATGATATAATTTTAATTGTTTTACGGTACTCCATTTTTGGTTTAAAAGCAGCTTCTGAATTGTTAACTAGTTTTGTCTTAAAATTAGTAATCTATGATAATTTACACTTTCTATAAATGGTTTTTTTTAAAAATATATGTTAGGATGAAAACATTTTTGAATTAATTTTAATTATTGACTTCAAATTTCATTCATAAAAAATATACTAATACAAAGGCGCCCGCACGATTTTTTCCAGGGGAGGTTAAAATGATAATTTCAAATTGTTGTCAGAATACACATGTTTTTTCAAAAGTGTCCTATATTATTCTAAAAAAATAAAACGCAACCTCCAATTCTGTAACGCACAACGCTTAAGAATGTTTTTAAAATATTGTTCTTATATTTCGTCTATCAGGTGATTGTCAGTCGTAATACAAATAATAATCAGTTTATTCTCTCCCATAGTTGATCGCAAACTAGTTTTAATCCTGCGTTGATGACTAAATACCTCACTATTTTACAAGACGTATCTGGAAGTATCAGTGCAATAATAAATGATAAAAAACAAGAGGATAAAATTCTGATGAATACTGTATTAGATCGTTTTTCACATGATAGAAAAAATGTTTCTATTTTCAGCAATTTCTCAAGAATTAAAATAAAATATTTTTCATTCAATATAGTATTATAAAGTGGTTCATTAGCCTTATGAATAATAGCATGACTGACCTTTTTTTTTTAAATTATAGAGCGACATCCCTTTTTTTTAATTTTTTGAAAATACTAATTATAAATTATTTTTTTGGAAACCAGGGGATGCAAGTGACCCATCTTACCCATACCCATGGGCGCCTATACTAAATTCACGAAATATATAAATTAATTTGACATAATTTAACTGAATTTCTTCTTCTTTTAAATTCAATGCCAAATATTTTATTATTAATATAATAAGTATAAATTACGATTCCCTTTTTATCAAATTCGTTTTGATGTTGAATGGATGAAGTATAATTTTATTAAATTAGTGTTTGTCAGCTACATTCATGATTTTACTTAGATATCAGCAAATTGCATTTAAATAATTCATTAAACACACGATTCTATTTTATTGTATAGTTGCTCTAAATTTAAATTATTATTAGCTCTTCCTCTGCTTTGGCCTATATGTGGTTGGGGTATGGTTGGTATGGTGTGACCTATCCTATATCGATGAGAGATGTTATGTATTAGGAAGAGAACCAACACAAGAGAATAATCAAAACTTTACTCTTTAAATTTATTACGAAAAGCTGTTAAAATTTAAAGCTATTATAAGAAAAAAATAATTTTAAATAAATTAAAAGAGTATAAAAATAGAAACTCATAAATAAAATGCAAAACAAAACTTATAAAAACAATACTTTTTCAGTACATCTGATGACATAGATCCGAGTGTTGGAGATACGGTAAAATTATTATCACAAGAACTATCAACTGATTTTGAAATAATTGGTGAAGAAAATTCATCCACTGATGGTATGGTTGCGGCTAGTAAAGAATTAAATACGCATAAAGATGATGAAGAATTGAAAAGATCATATTCTGGATCAGATGATTCAGTATTTTCATTAATTTATGCTACTGTTAAAAAAGTAGCTATTGTTGGTACAATATATTTAATTGGTTATATGGGATGGTCTGTAGCATGGTTAATAACACCAGTTGTATTATCTGTGACACGTGATCATTGGCGTAAATCAAACGATGAAAAACGAAATATTGCTAAAGCATCAGCAGTGGCAAATGAACGTGATGTTATTTTGGCTAGAATTAATGAATTACCAGCATGGGTAAAAATGATAAACAATTTCTTTATCCATATACGTAGAAATCCAATTTTTATTTTGTAGGTCTACTTTCCTGACGTTGAACGTTGTGAATGGGTTAATAAGGTACGAGTTTACATAATTTAAAAATAATATTTTTTAATTATTTTTTTTTTTTGCAGATTCTTAAACAAGTTTGGCCAAATGCTAATCATTTTGCCCGGGAACTTGTAAAAAATGCCATTGAACCAAATGTTGCTAAAGCATTAGCTGGTTATAAAATGAATGGTTTTCGATTTGATCGTATTATATTGGGTACGATACCACCACGAATTGGTGGTGTTAAAATTTATGATAAAAATGTTGATCGTAATGAAATTATTATGGATTTGGATTTATTTTATGCTGGCGATTGTGATATTAATTTTCATTTGGCTGGTATGAAAGGTGGCATTAAAGAATTTCAAATTCATGGTACTGTACGTGTTATTATGAAACCATTAATACGATCAATGCCATTAGTTGGTGGTTTACAAATATTCTTTTTAAATAATCCAAATATTGATTTTAATTTGGTTGGTGTTATTGATTTATTGGATATGCCAGGATTAAGTGATTTAATGAGACGTGTTATTGTTGAACAAATTGCTGCTATTATGGTTTTACCAAATAAATTACCAATAACATTAAGTGATGAAGTACCAGCGATTGCATTGAAAATGCCAGAACCAGAGGTTTGTTAAAATTAATACAAAATATCAAAATGAGATCGGTATTCACAAAATTGTATTAATTATCTGTTAAATGATAAGATTTACAATTGAATTAGCATAGCATTTTGATATAAAATCATATTTATTATAATTATGTTAATTCGAATTAAAAATTATTTCAATTTATATTTTTACAGGGTGTTCTACGTATTCATGTTGTAGAAGCTAAGAATTTAATGAAAAAGGATATTAGTGTATTAGGAAAAGGAAAATCTGATCCTGTACTATATTTTTTAAATTATATTATATATTTTTTAAATTTTATTTTTTCATAAATTTCTAATTTTTTAGTATGCTTTAATAAATGTTGGTGCCCAGGAATTCCGTACCAAAACTATTGATAACAATGTCAATCCAAAATGGGACTTTTGGTGTGAGGTATGTGCTTAGCAAAAACAAGCTTTAATAAAAGCAAAATTACATTTAGATTAATAGCAAACATTTTTATGCTAAACGAAAAAAAAAGAAATCAATCTTTAAATAATTATATTAATGCAAAATTATGTGTTCAATGTTTTGGAGTTCTAGATATATTAAAATTCTGAAATAATATTAAATAATACAAAATAATTTAACAAAATTTTACGTTTCATTATAAATTATGTTTTGCCTGTTTTTATAAATGTTTTTTTTTTTTAATATGAGTGATTTTTCACACTCATTCACGTATAACCGCCAAAAAAACATATGTTTTTTTATGCTGTTTTAAGCAAAATTTACATTTAATTTTTATGTTTGGTTATATATTTATTTTATATCTACATATATATTTATATACCAATATAATTTATTTATAATTACAATTTTGCATGTCAATTGCACATTCAACTGAATGTGATTAATTTGCAAAATAATTGTCATTTTATCTTTTAAATATTCATATAAATAAATTATGTTACCATTAAAATCATGTTCTATATTATAATCTTCTTTGTTAGTTTCTTAAGTGTACCTTTTTGATATGTCAAAATATTTATATTTTTAAAATATTGCACTTAAGTAGTATAATTATAAATTATAAAAACTTCCTACAAGTATAATTGTTTGCTCTTTAATTAATTGAATGAAAATTTGATTTAATCGAAAATTTTATTTATTATTTATTAAATATCTATTTAATAAATGTCATTTTAATGTTTATCTCTACATTACGTGTCTTTCTAAATATACTATTATTAATTTAACTATTAATTCAATATCCAGATACTATTTTTTTATATTATATTTAAGGATTGCATGTATGCATGTATCATTACCTAGTACTTAAGTGTTCAATTTCGTTAAACTTAATTGCTGGGAAATTTAAATTTTAAATTTACTACCACAATTATTGGTACATTTCGTATCATTTTTGAAACTTCAATTTTGTTTATAAACTTAATTATTTCATATGATTATGAGATGATTAATCAAAATTGACTTTTATAGGATATTGAACAACTAAACTGTTCCATACAGTTTTGAAGTTTTCCTAATTAATGTGATTTTAGAAAAATTTAATCTATATAATTGATAATTAACTAATATGGCAGTCGTCATCTTAGTTATATATGGCTACCAAAAATAATAAATATTGACATGAAAAAATTATATTTCCATATACAAAAATTGTTTCCCAAAAAAAAATTCTTTTCTCAACTTAAATACTAAAATATAATTTGTTTTTTATATTTAATGTTTAACCATTTTTGTTTTTAATTTTTCTTATATATATTTTTTTTTTTTTTGATTTTTTCGTTTCATTTTCTTTTATACATTTTTCAAAAAATTTTCCTTCTTTCTAATCATAAAATGCAAAAAACCAAAAAAAAAAACTCAAATAATTATTAGGCTATTGTGTATGCCGAAAGTGGACAAAGTATTTTCATCAGTGTACATGATTTTGATGACTCTAGTGGTGATGAAAAATTAGGAAGGTAAGAAATTTTCACAAATTAAATTTACATATGTATAATTATAATTTTTTTTTCTTCATATAAAACTTGTACATATAAAAATCTATTAGAGATTTACAAAAAATTCATTTTTATTATATCGGTAACATTTATTATTTATAATCTTTGTCAGAATAGTATTGAGTCATGTAAAGGTAGGATAAAATTGTAAATATAATTGATAGTGTGCTGATAATGCTTAAAACAATTCATTTCTATATCATTTGCACTTGATTGCTTTGATTTCTTTAAGATTTTCCATCAGACCGACAAATAATGAAAATAGAAATTTAAAAAATCAGAATATTGAAATTTAATTATATCAAATTCATTTCACAAATTTTATGCACACTACGGTGGAAAGTGTCAAAAATTGATAGAATGCATAAGTGGAACTAATTATAAAAATAAACACTTTACACATTGATTAGTGATTGTAGTATGGGAATTATTATATTGTTCTTAGAATCGTTTTGAACTTTCATTAATTTTATTAAAATTAATTTATAATTTTTTCATTTTGGAATTAGTTTAGAACTAAGTGAAGTGATTTTAATTAAATTAATAAAACTCGTAAAGTTTTTTTTTGTGAAAAAGTTTACATGACACTGAAAAAGATAGTATTTATTTGTTTGACAAATGGAAAATTTATTTTTGAATCTAACACGATTAAGCGTATTGTAAAGTGTGACCACTTTTTTTGTAAAATTAATTTGCTATTAGAGATTTACGTTTAAAGGAAACCTTAAGACCCAGAGAAATATTGGAATATATGGAAATTTAATTTGAAACTTTGTCAATTTTTTGTTGAAACTTTGTCGTTGTGATGGAAATATGTCATTTATATTGTATATTTTGTTTGTGTTATGTATGGTATTGGTATACTAATTTTGTGCTTTACATATTTATTTATAATTATTATTTTTAATTTTGGTATGAT
Organism: Rhamphomyia laevipes; assembly: GCA_963920725.1. Classification (NCBI taxonomy): domain Eukaryota; kingdom Metazoa; phylum Arthropoda; class Insecta; order Diptera; family Empididae; genus Rhamphomyia; species Rhamphomyia laevipes. The sequence continues at coordinate 55,825,704 of OY987257.1, forward strand.
AATATTTTTTTAGTTTTTATGGTAAATAATTTCAATTAATTTAATTATCTTAAATTTATAATTTTATTAAAAAATCATTTAAATTTTTTTTTTATATTATTTTCATTGAAATTAATTTTTATAGGCAGTGGTAAATGCGACATTAGGTCAAGAAGTGATCTTTAATTTATATGATTGGGATCAAGGATTTCCAGGAGTTATAAATGATGACTTTTTGGGAAGGTGGCGTTTAATTTCTCTTAATTTTTTTTTTTTTTAATTTTTTATTTATATTTCCTTGTGTACTGTTTTTTTTTAAGTTATTGTTTTTTATTGCAGTTTGAATTTTGTGACGATTTTTGAATTTCACTTGTTTTTGTTTTAATTTTTTTTTTATTTTACGTAATTTGGTTTTTTTTTCAGTTTTCTAATAACTAAGAATAAAAATAATATAAATTATATTTGGGAAATATTAATATAATTAGAATTCTTTTGCTGTTTTTGGTAGAATTTTACCTATTGAATTGAAAATACACTGCCAAAAACAGCAATTAGTTAAATTTTGGCAACGAATATTTAATAAATTAAGTAAAAAAAAACAAACTAATATCATGGAACTAATATAAATTCATAATTTTTTTTTTTTCTTTATTAATATTTAAACTGAATTAAAAAATGCTTTCCATCAGGCAATCATTGAAGCATCACATCGTACAATCGCTCTTTTTAGACTATATGATTGGGATCGAACCGGTGACGATGAATCGCTCGGCAGGTTCGAAAAGATTTTATAAGAAAAATCAAAGTTGAATTTTATTTTAAAAAAAAAATTTAAGTTGAATTTATTTGAAATAATTTTTTTTTTTTTTTTGTTTTCGTTAATTGATTAATTTAATTTTCCAGATTACAAAAATGGGTAAATTGACAGATTGATCTCGCATAATTCTTCCTTTCGGTTTTCCTTTAAAATTACTTGTAATTTGTATTATTTGGGAATGAAAATTATTGCGGTGGGCAGGCAGTTTATTAATAAGGATTTAAATGAATTATATGATTTAATGTCAATGGCTATAATTGTGTTGGATGAATTGTGCGAGAACAATCGCCCTACCCTAAACTCCCAATAAAATTGCTTTTCATATAAAAATTCCAAAATTTAATTACAATTTTTGTATATATAGAATAATTTTTTGTAAAAAAAATAAATTTGTAAATTAATGTATAAAAAAATTAATTATAATAATTTGCTGCTTTTTCTTAATATTTTTACAATTTATATATAAATATAAATAGAATTTGTACTCGTACATTTTGTACATATATTAATTTTCTGAAGACCCAAGACATTTTTCTTTTTTTCTTTTATTTTTTTTTGTTGATTTTGAAATTTTTTTAAATAAATTTTTAATTAATTTATTAATAATTTATTTTTTTGTTGTAATTAATTTATCACAGGGCAACTGTAGAAATTATAAATGTCGTTAAAAAAGGAGTTTTAGACACGGTATATTTTACTACTTAACGATTTCTTTTACTTTGTATTTATTTGTTTTTCTATTCTTTAGTGGTTAACTTTAGAAGATGCCAAACATGGTCTTCTTCATATTCGGTTATCATGGTATAAATTGTCATCAGAATCAACTGATCTACAAGCAGCACTTGAAGAAACTCAACTTTTACGTGTTACATCAATGAGTACTGCACTATTAACAGTTTTTGTTGATTCAGCTAAAAATTTACCAGTAAGGATTTTAAAAAAACAACAGAATATATTTTAAATTAATTAATTTTACTTAAATAATAGCAAGCACGTTCACAATCAAAACCAGATCCTTATTTAATTTTAAGTGTTGGTAAACATACTGAACAAACATCTGTACAATTACGTAATGATTCACCAGTATGGGAACAAGGATATACATTTTTAGTATCAAATCCTGATAATGATACATTACAATTAAAGATTATGGATCAAAAAACTGGTTTAGAAATTGGAAAATTCACATATATTTTAGGTGCATTATTGACCAAAAATAATTTACAAGTTATGGCACAACCTTATCAATTACAAAGATCTGGTCCAGAATCAAAAATAATTATGTCATTAGCATTGAAAATATTAAAAAGTGATGAATCAGTTATTGGTCAACAAGATGATAATATTTCACTTGGTGGTAATAATTTGTCTAGAACAAATTCAGTAAATACAAATAATACATTGTCACGAACTAGTTCAGTAAAAACAACTAGTAATGAAATGAGTCCATTACCAAGCCGAATTAAGGTATTAATATACAAAATATTTTTATTAAAAATTACATTTTTTTTTTTATTGTTTATTTAGGAAGGAAATTATTCAGAACCTCAAGGTAGTAGTATACCCGAAGAAGATATATCAAAAACAACAATTTCAAGTATGTCATCAACACCACCACCATCATCACCACATAGTCTACATTCATTAGATTCAAATTTAAGTCATCGTGTACCAGATATAACATCATCAGCTGGTGAATCTGGTTTAGGACGTATTCATTTAACATTACGATACAGTGTACCACGGCAAAGATTAAACGTATCTGTACATAAAATTATGAATATACCATTAAAGGATCCAACTAATATACCAGATCCATATGTTAAATTATATTTATTACCGGGACGATCAAAAGAATCAAAACGGAAAACAACAACAATTAAGGATAATTGTAATCCAGTTTATGATGCAAATTTTGAATATATTATATCGACAGCTGAATTAATGACTAGTGAATTGGAAGTGACAGTTTGTACACAGAAAGGATTTTTATATGGTGGTAGTCCAATTATTGGAATGGTAATTGAAAATTATATTTTCAATTTTATTATTTTTATTTTTAAATATTTTTATTATTTTTGAATAGCTCAAATTGGCATTATGTGATCCAGAAATATCGTCACAAGGATTTTCAACATGGTACGATTTGCAGCCAGAAGATAGAAATGATTAAAAGAATCTTTAAAATTTAAGAATTGAAACACAAAAAAAAAATTTCTCATACTTTTTTATGCTCAAATTTTATGTAAATATATTTTTTTTTTTACTCCCGAGAGTAAACTGCTAATTTTAATCCTGCTTTTTAGGAAATAAAGTACCACTTTTCCTCCGTGGGTGATTCAAATTTCTTGTTTTTTTTTCTAACCACCAACTACTTTACAAAATCATTGTTTTGCTGTTGGTATTATTTATTTTTGGATTTTCGTGGTATCATTAAAGCTGGTCTCCGGCTTAAGCTATATTTTCAGCATCCATTAAATAATTCAAAGTATTTACGCTGTAGAATGCGTGAAATTTTTGCATTTACATCTGGGAGTGAAAAAAATATAGTATACCAAACAAGGGGCTAAGAAACTCTTCATCTCTCTTGAGGATATTCGCACTATTTAGCCCTCTGTGTCGTTCATAATAAACTATTTAATTACTTTATATATTTTATTTGCATTGTTAAATGAAAAGGGAATATAAAAAACAGGAGCTTTTAATGTTATTACATAATTTTAAAATAAATTTATATACAATTAACATTTATAATATGAATAAGAAAATAATTATTGTTATTTTCAACTGTGCCTTCCAGCACTTTTTTAATTTTACATTTATGATGCGCACAAACTGTCAAAAAAAAATAAAAAATGTTTAAATTAATAATATTATTGCTTATGCAATATAATTATGTCTATGATTAATTAATAAATTATAATTATATAGAATAAAAAGTTAATATGTTAATATTTATTTAAAATTTATTTAAATAATGTTTTTTTCCTTCTCCGATGCAACGGAACGAAGACTTGAAAAGCAATGTTGTAACATTTGTTGAGAATTGCAACCAAAACGGCAAGTATTTCAATTCAAAGCAAAGTCGATGGACCGAAATTCATTAATTTTTTATTAATGGATTTCTGACGGTTTCGTAAAAAGTCTCGCCATTGAGAAAGTCTGAACCGTTGTCGGTTTGGCATGTCACACAAGAGTTTAAATATATAGAAATAAATGGAAGCTGACAAACTCGCCATCGTCATGATAATTTCAGCTAAAAAGCAAAGTTTTGTATTTTGTTGCAATTTTTCAAATGTTCGTCTGAGCTCTGAGGCATATAAAAGTGTACAAGTGAATAATTGATATCTTAGGTAGTGATTTATCCTTAGGTTTTGTTAAATGATTCTTATGTTATGTATTACCTGAACTCCTAAATTTAATTCCATATTTAAACTATATAAATTGCATTGATTTAGGAACCCAACTACTCATGTTTAGTCCTTCTGGTACAACATCGTACTAATTAAAATTCGCTTATATAAATTGTAATTATTTTAGTTCATTTTCATGATATTATATTGACATAAAGCCATATGAAGAGTTCAGAATAATTGATAGAATTAAAAAAGTAAATGCTATGAATGTAAGGAAGTGGGTTAGGTTGATGTTCTGTACGGTAAATATGCAACTATATAAAGGACTATAAGTAGCTTTTATCAACCAACCAACCAACTAAGCTATGATAATATTCAAACCGAAATTCAAAATATCCATAGTAATGTATGATATGACGAATTCTGTTTAATTGGTTATAATTATTTCAATGACATATAATACTTTCTAATTGTATTCGCGAAAGGGTTAAACCAATTTACTTTTATTCTATTGTTAAAGATAATTATCGTAATAACACTTTTAAATTATTACATATTCCATTAAAATTTAATGTTATTTCCCTCACAGTTGATGAAATAAACTCAAAAGTTTTACTTAAGAAATATTTACATTAAAGTATTCAATTAAAATTAAATCAGCATTTTTTGAATTATATTATTTTTATAATCTTTCAGTTATTATCAAACTTCAATTTATAAATAATAAATTTATTATCATTTTTATACTATAAGAAAATGGCAGCAGCTACTACTTTATATCGTATTCCAGAATTTATTGATTTGGCATTAGGTTCACCAGACATTGGTACAGTTAATTTTAATATACTTCATGCTTTACTTCATATAATGGCAAAAGAAATATTTAATGTTGAAAATAGTCGAATTGAATTAATACCATCCGGAGATGGTAAATTTGAAACAGTTTTACATAAAAATAATAAAATGGAAAACAAAATTTTATCTAAAATATATAATGAAAATATGAATAATATGTTATCAGAAAATTTAGATATTAATATAAGTGAAATGGAACCACACGATAATGATAGAAAAATGGGTGGAATTAATTTAAATAATATAGAAAGTACTGAAGACATAAGTACAGAAGAACAAAATCAGGATCGTTTCAGAGCTGGAATGGAAAATTTAAGTGTAAAAACTGATATTATAGATGTAGATGATATAAAATGTGTAGACAGACTAAATGAAATTGAATATATTTTAACATTTATTAAAAAACAATTAAAATATTGTGAAAAACAATCCGAAGATGGTTTAGTAGCATTTAAACAAATTCAAGAAACGATTGAAGAAGAAAAACGAATATCATTAAATACAACTAAAATTAAAGATGAACATTTGAATTATATTGTAACCGAAATGAAAGAATCAAAAAATGAATCAGTAATTTTAAAAAAAGCAATTAGAAATATTTTATGTCAAATACATCGTGATATTGAAATACAACAAACTTTAATAAAAGAAACTAATTTATTATTACCAAGTACACAATTACGAGAAATATTAAATAAAGTGGATATATTTCAACAAAAATTAACAAATTTAGATTTTCGAATACATGATTTCGATTTACAATTATGTCAAATGAAAACTAAACAAAATAATGATCATAATATTGATAATATCAAATCAATTAATTCAAATACAAATTTATTTGATTTACGTGATGAATTAGTTGAAATTAAAGAATTTATAACAAAATATCGAAATGATATTAACAATATATTAGATGAACATATACTATTAAAAAAAAATACAAAATTATTTCAAGAATCTATTGATACATTGAAAATAACAAAATTAGATAAAGATGATATCGAAGAATTATTATCAGAAAAAGCTGATTATCGTTTATTACAACGTAAATTATCAATTGATTCATTTGATAAAAATCGTCATCAATTTGAAGATAATATGACAGAAGTTCTTCAACGTATTCATTGTATTGAAATGAAATTCCATTCACAATTACAATATATAATTGATATTGATAAAAAGAAATTTGATGTAGAATTATTTAAAATATTTGAATTAAAAAATACACAAAATATACAAAGATTAATTGATAAAATTAATACGAATAATAAAAAAGAAATAAAAACATCAGAAGGATCCGTAACACGTACAACATTACCACATTTAAGTAATGTTCACTGTATTGCATGTGATAATAATGTAATTATGAGAACTAATGAATTACAACAATTACCAAAATATGTTAAAAGTATTGCAACAAAATCAATAAAACCAAATATTTTATATAGTTTAAATTATAAAAATGGTAATATATCAGTAAATCGTAAATTACAAGAATTTGATATTGTTACTAATATGAATACACATAAATCAATACAAGATAATATATATAAAAGATATTGTGGCGGTAGTCATACAAAAATAACAAATCAAGATCGATTAGAAAAAGGCATCGGTTATAATCCTAGTGCAGCAATTAAATATAAAAATCCAAATAAAAATGTTGAACAAATAATGACAGTAACTAAAACACAATCAAAATAATTATTCGGATTTGATTTTACAAAATATTGAATGTTAATTCGGCATATTAATAATTCATATTTTATTAAATATACAATTACATTTATATATATTTATTTTATATTAATATTAATAAAATTAATTCAGTGAAATTTGGATTGTCTTTTTTTATGAATAGTGTATTTTATTGCATTGATGTTTATTAACTAAATATTCAATATTACATCTCGTAACACTGCTACGATTAGAAATTCAGGACAGCGAGGTATCGAAAAAGAAAATAGTTTCTCTAACATAAGCAGACATATTTCCATGGAATCTTAGTACTGAAATTCTTCTCAATCCACTTGGAATTGTTTAATCCGTAGATTTAGGCATCATTTCATTAGTCATTAGGTTAAGAATACTGCTGTGTATTAGCAAGTACCCATTTTCTCTAGGTGGCTATGAATGTAATATGAAGGGCGGCGAGTGATAAGGTTGAGTAGTGCATGCAACCTTGATACTTACACAAGGACTTATCTGTACTCTACCAAGGTTCTTCTTAACAGCCGGTCATCATACAATTGGTCCGTAAGTCTGTTTTACTCGGGTTAGCCCACTGCTCTGATTAGTATAGTCTGTGGTGCCTTCAATGGATTCAAAGTATTCCTTCCACGACTAACTTTAAAAGTTTATATGAAAACAAAACTATAATATAAAAGTTTTTAATTGTGGGATTTAATGTCACGATTTCAAGATTAAATCCCACAATCCACAATCATAAAGCTTTTCAAATACACATACTTTAATAAAATTATAAATTACATTTACATATATATAGTTTTTTGTTTTTGAAGTATGTGTATTTGAAACAAAGCTTCATTTTTATTGGATTTATGGTGGATTTACTTATGCAATTCTTTCCTACTGCAACTCTCTTCGGCAGATTTTAGTGGAATTCAATTTACATATGAAGGTTTTAACGATTACATTGAAGAATTCAATTTACATTATGTGGCTTTTAACGATTTTTTACTACACTTGACAGGACATGACACCTTGAAAGATCCCTCAATCACCTCCGTAGTTTCAGGTCATTACCTCTAGTTCTTTTACAGTATATTTTTTACAATTTTTTTCTACGTTTTTTTTATTTGGTTATTATTTGAATCCCAGTCATGGTTTCCATAACGAGATGAAGATTAATTATTTTTATTAAAATGATTTTCACGTTCGCCATTTAAAATCAAAATCAAATTTAATAATATTTGATGAAATTCCGTGTCAATAAAATAAACTTTAAGTTTCTCTTATCATATATTTTAATTAAAGTATTCAACTCAAATTAAATCAGATTTTTTATTTTAAAAAAAAAAATCATTATTTTTTTTTGTATTTTTATATATTTTTTATAATTTTTTTATATTACATTTCAATTAGAAATTATAATTATTAATATTTTTATATTGTAATAACAAGATGGCAGCAGCTACTACTACATATTGTATACCAGAATTTATTGATTTGGCATTAGGTTCACCAGACATTGGTACAGTAAATTGTAGTATACTTCATGCTTTACTTCTTATAATGGCAAAAGAAATATTTAATATTGAAAATAGTCGAATTGAATTAATACCATCAGGAGATGGTAAATTTGAAACAGTTTTACATAAAAATATTAAAAAAGAAAAAGAAATTTTATCTGAAATATATAACGATAATAATATAGACAACATAAATATTGTATCAGATAATAATCAAACTATTCAAATACTTGGTGCGAAATATCTGAATTATGACAATTCAGAGGATATCTTTTCAGCAAATTTAGATATTAATATAAGTGAAACAGAACCACATGATAATGATAGAAAAACGGCAGGCATGAATTCAAATAATACAGAAAGTATTGAAGATATAAATTCAGATGATCAAAATCTGAATCGTTTCAGAGCTGGAATGGAAAATATAAGTGTAAAAACTGATATTATAGATGTAGATGATAAAAAATGTGTAGACAGACTAAATGAAATTGAATATATTTTAACATTTATTAAAAAACAATTAAAATATTGTGAAAAACAATCTGAAGATGGTTTAATAGCATTTAAACAAATTCAAGAAACGATTGAAGAAGAAAAAAGAATATCATTAAATACAACTAAAATTAAAGATGAACATTTGAATTATATTGTAACCGAAATGAAAGAATCACAAAATGAATCAGTAATTTTAAAAAGAGCAATTAGAAATATATTATGCCAAATACATCGTGATATTAAAGCCCAACAAAATTTAATAAAACAAATTAATTCTATATTACCAAATAGACAATTAGAAGAAATTTTAAATAGATTGAATATATTTAATGAACAATTAATAAATTTAGATTCTCAAATACTTGATATAGATTTACAATTGTATCAAATAAAAACCAAACAAATTAATGATCATAATATTGAAAATACAAAATCAATTAATTCAAATACAAATTTATTTGATTTACGTGATGAATTAATTGATATTAAAGAATTTATAACAAAATATCAAAATGATATAAAAAATATATTAGAAGAACATATATTAATAAAAAATAATTCAGAAAAATTTCAAGATTCTATTGATAAATTGAAAATAACAAAAATCGATAAAGATGATATCGAAGAATTATTATCAGAAAAAGCTGATTATCGTTTATTACAACGTAAATTATCAATTGATTCATTTGAAAAAAATCGTCATCAATTTGAAGATAATATGACAGAAGTTCTTCAACGTATTCATTGTATTGAAATGAAATTCCATTCACAATTACAATATATAATTGGTATTGATAAAAAGAAATTTGATGTAGAATTATTTAAGATATTTGAATTAAAAAATACACAAAATATACAAAGATTAATTGATAAAATTAATACGAATAATAAAAAAGAAATAAAAACATCAGAAGGATCAGTAACACGTACAACATTACCACATTTAAGTAATGTTCATTGTATTGCATGTGATAATAATGTAATTATGAGAACTAATGAATTACAACAATTACCAAAATATGTTAAAAGTGTTGCAACAAAATCAATAAAACCAAATATTTTATATAGTTTAAATTATAAAAATGGTAATATATCAGTAAATCGTAAATTACAAGAATTTGATATTATTACTAATATGAGTACACGTAAATCAATACAAGATAATATATATAAAAGATATTGTGGCGGTAGTCATACAAAAATAACAAATCAAGATCGATTAGAAAAAGGCATCGGTTATAATCCTAGTGCAGCAATTAAATATAAAAATCCAAATAAAAATGTTGATCAAATAATGACAATAACTAAAACACAATAATAATATTTCGAATTTGATTTTAACAAAATATTAAATATATATTCGGCATTAATAATATATTCAAATTTAATTATAATATACAATTTTATATTTATCGATAAAATATCTATTGCAAATGTATTTGCAAAATAATAATCATAAAATTATTTCAGTAAAATTTTGTGTTTTCTTTTTAAGTTAATTGAAGTTGTTTTTGCGGTATACTCTTATGAAAAGTTTGCTTGGTATGTGATGCCTCTACACAGGATTAATAATGCCACGAGTTTATGAAATTATAAAATTTGCAATACCAAAATAATTAATTCAATTATTCCATACGCAAATAGTTAAAAGCATAATTTATATTTTAACTTTTCCAAATAGTATTTTCAATCCAATCAACAAATGGAAACACTCTTGTATAAACACCTGGAATACCGATATCACCACAATTCATACCAAATGATGAAATACCAATTATAGTATACATACAATATTCTGAATGATGATATACTTGTAATGGTCCACCAGAATCACCATGATATGTATCATTATTATCGGGCTTTGAAATTGCACAAATTTGTGTATTATCTCGTATGCCATCAAGTAATGTTGGATTTGGTTCTGATGAATGAACCTTATTGCAATCCGAAAAGCTAACTTTATCTAAAATATATTTTTGTAAATGTCTTGTGTCTGAACCAAGCCATTTTTCTGCAACCCAACCGGATGCAATATAAAGTTTTTCTGGTACATCAAATTGTACTGGTAAACAAGCTGGTATTTTATATTGATTTAAAGTAACATTTCGATCTAATTTTAGTAAAGCAATATCATTATATTTTGATGGACGTTTCCATTCCGGATGTGGTATTATTTTTTCAATATTAAAATCTTCAGGTTGTGCTTCATCTGTATCAGAATCAATAATTAAATCACCTAATCGTACAAATTTTGGTTGTCCACTTAAATATAAATTACATTTTGAATTAAAAATTTGTGAGTTTTTGATTTTTTTTTTTTTTTAAGGATAACTTACAATTTTCGGGAACGTAAACAATGCGCTACTGTAATAACATAACGATCACTTATTAATGTACCACTACATAACCAGTTAATTTTATTATTTCCAGCATCAAAACCGATCAATGCCATATGGGGAAATTCTCTTGGATTTGCTAATGTAACTCCAACAGTTAATGGAATTTGTTTATGACCACATTTATCATTTTTTCCAGTATCATCATAAACAGCTGATTTATATTCTTTACATTCTGTAAAACAAGATACATAATATCAAAATAATAAATAAAATTATTAATAAAGAAAAATCAATTTTATTTAATTTACTTTCTTCATGCAATCGTCCAGTTCCACTAAAATTTGCTGTGGTTGGTATTAATCCTTCATTGTCGTTTAAATTGATCGGACAACAAACTACTATTATTCTACCACTAAATCCGCATATTGTATCATTTCCTTTTCCTTTATTACGTACAATATCACTCATTACTGAAGGACATTTATTTATTAGTTTACATATTCCATCTGAATTTGTTCCTTTTACTGTGCATTTTTCGCCTGTAAAATAAAAATTAAATCTGTATTAATTAAACGGTTTAAGTATGAGAAAACGACTACTACAGATAGTCAGAATAAGATGATTTTGATGATTTTTAAATAAGCTCAATAATATTTGCCAATGATTGTGATCTTAACACTAAATGATAGTATAAACCCTCCATTATGACCGTTTTTTGCAATTACATTTTGTAAATTACCAACATTTTAACCTTTTGTGGTATGTTTACAAATATGTATACCGGCAGGTCCGGTTTCAAGTTTTTCTTGCACTTGTCTAGAGCGGCATATTCCTAATTTATGTTGTTAGTTTTACAAATGGTCCACCAGAATCACCGTGATTATAATTTTGCGAGTTATGTGCCATTTTGATTATAAGTTATAGATTTGGTAGATAATAATTTTGTGTACACGATCTGGACAAGTTAAAATCAATGTTTTCCACTTGTCCAGTTCATTGTAAGAAATGAACTTCATTAAAATTATGAGGGGAGAAAATATATATATAAAATTATAGGTAGAAAGTAATTAAGATCGGGTGAAGTAGATAACCGACGAACAACGATCGAAGATCGAATGAATATTTCTATTAATAAAAATTAAATTTTTATGATTCAAAATATACGATCTTGATGAAATTATTGTCCTAGTAATTTCAGTAAACGTAATTATCGACAAAACTACAGAAGGGACCTTAGATCATCTGAAAATTGAGATCCAGGTTGACCTCAAACATATAAAAAGGACACTAGAACCTTGATGGTGAAATGATAATAATCAATATAAAATTAAAATAATCAATTTGTATGTAGTATGAAATATTACAATATGTTTACAGTGTATAAATTGAAAAAAAAAATATTGAGAACCGATATTTTCTATACAGAATTATTTTATATGGTTTTGCTAATCGCCGTTAGGTGTCACTAACAATTGATAATTATTATAATTAAAGATTTTGGTTATTTTAATTTTATAAGATTTGGTATGGTCGTGTATATTCGAGAAATATTTAATTAATATTTATATCTACATAGAATAGAAATATTTTAATTTTTGAAGTATTTATTAATATTCGACTAACTGATAAAATTGGTAATTTATGTAGAGTTTTAAATAATAATGAATTTATTATTGATTTTAAAAAGTATTGATGAATGAAAACCTTATTGTGTGTGAAGAATTTAAGTATTACACATAATAGTCTACTACACCGTAGAGTTAAAGGTAACCATGGTTGGTACAAGGTAACTATATGGTTGAGATTGCCAAAACATCTGGTATAGATCTTTATGATGGTCCCATACAAATTTATAGATAATAATTCGGCATAATTTTTTTATTGGGAAACAGGAGTGATGAAAATACACACACCACCGACGAGTTAAGCGTATGCAAGCAAGCATATGAAAGTAAAGTATATATGAAGTAATTTGACTTTATTAACAGCTTAAAGTACTATTTATTAGTTGTTTATACACAGCAATTCATATATAAAATTGTTCTTATCATAACTTCAGTGAATTTAATTTTGGTTTATTTAAATTTTTTCTAATCAAAAATAGTTTAATCAAAACAATGTAGATTTTTATTACAAATTATTTTAAACTATAATAATAACCTTTAATTAATTTTTATTATAATCTCAAAATTATTAATTAAAGTATTATTTGTTCCGCGAAATTGTCATAATATTTATAATAATCATTATCTCTGTCTCTGCAAATTTATATAAAGAAATTCCGTAGAAATGAACTTAAGGTCAATGTTAAATTTATTTCTGTAACGATAATCAATATTTTTTATCAAATAGCAACCATTTTTAAAGTCTTTAAAAAAATCTTATGAAATTTGTTCGAAAGTTAATTGCTTTTTAACATTGAAATTGATTTTTGTTATTTAAAAATCATGTAAAAAAAATACCGTGTAAAACAAAATTGTCTCTAATAAAAAAAAATTGTCAGGCTTTGAAGGCTGAATTTTATAAAAGCTTATCTTAAATTTAACAATTATTCATATTTTTGGTAAAGAACAATAAATTTTTTGATTGTTATTTCTCTAAAACTTTTAGTCGCTACATCATTGCCAAAATATTGTCTGCATACCGATAAGTGACCAGCTTGGAAATTACCAAAGGTTTCCAAGTTCAAAATTTACAACAACAAATCAGTTGATTGGTAATATGCATCTAATTAATAATAAGACATAATTTCTACTAAGCTTAAGTAAACTTTAATTTTGTTATTGCTCATTTTTAAAACGAATTTTGAAATCATTTTAATATTTTCTATCAATAATTTTAAAACCCACAATTTTTAATTAAATATATTTTTTATCGTTTGGCTACAATTATATGTTAAATTCAGAAACAACACAAATTAACTAAAATAAGTTTTAATTACATTAATTAATATTTCATTAAACTTCTTTTATAATTAAATTACTCACCTTCAGATTGATCGGTTTCATCAGATTGAGCGGCCGTCAATGTTAATCCACAAATTATTAAAAAGTTCACATAATTAATAATCATTTTTATTATTATTATTATCTTACTTGCTCATAAATATTAAGGTTAAAAATTTATTAAACTTCTTCTTTAGAAACTTCTTTTGGAACTGAATTTTTAAAAAACAATCAACGAATTAAAAGTTACTGGAAGGAGCATACATTTTCTACGTCTTTCAACAAATTGAAAATTTCTACATGATGTATGGAATATGTTTGTGATGCCACGAAAATAGTAGCTCTCTTTCTATTTCTATGCAAGTCGAATTGTCATAATTATTATGTCAATAAATTCTTGGTTATGTTTAAGAATATTTAACTTTGATATAGAAATTTATGGTTTAATTGCACAGATATTTTCTTTACTTTATTTTATCAGTGGTTTTGACTAAATAGTTGCTAAATTTAATCAAATAACATTAAAGAATTAATTAAATTTGTGTTTCACATTTTCCTTGTTATAACCAATTAAAACATTTTTATTATAAAAATGACAGAAAACTTGTACTAACTTGAGGATGGTCATAATTTAATATTTATAGTTAAATACTTAAAAATCAGTTTCCCTTTTATATCCTAAATGGTCTTGATTTTTTGAAAAATAATCTTCAATTGAGAAAAAAAGTGGATTGAGGTAATTTCTACTTCAGATTGAATTCCAAAAGTCTGTCATATTAAAACAATATCTTAAAATTTATAAAATTTATTTTATTTTGGTTTAACTTATAGTTTCTTTTTTAAAAGAAATTTCTTCAAATATTTAAGACTATGAAGGTTTAAATAAGGAATTTTTAAGTCATTGATTATAAATACGAAATTTTTATTTTTGAGGATCATCAATAGTTAGTACATGTTTTCGACCATTAGATATGAAAACCATTGAGCTTATATCACTAATTTTATTTCTTTAATTACATAATGTAGTAAATGATATTGTTTTGTAGCAAAATGCACAGTTTATTACTGATAAATTTCGTACGTACTCCATTTAAAACTGTTAGTATTCAGTTTAAGAAAATTGTAGGTTTCTTTTCTAAATCATCTTCAAACTTCCCTTTAAAAGTTTAGGTATTCAGAAAACAAAGAATCTTCCAGATTAATTTAAATTATTTGTGAACTTCTTATAATTTTTCGCTAAATTCACTGAAGAGAAATCCGACCAATATTGATATATCTTTTAAATAAGTTCTCTTACAAAATGAATAGAACAAACTGACTTAATTAAAGCTGTCACGGTCAGGTCATCACCATATAACTATGATCACGATTTATAAAACTTAATTTAAATATATATATATAAACTAAATCTAGTATTCAATTAAATATAAATCATTTATTATTATTTAGTTTTTATTATTATAATTCTTTTTTTAATTTTTAATTAATAAATTTTTCTTTTAAATACATTTTTAAAACAATTTTATAATTTTCGTTAAAATAAGTAATAAATATGGAATTCAGTTCTATAATCGGTATTACAGAATTAGTTGATTTAGCATTAGGTTCACCTGAAATTGGTGTTGTTAATTTTAATATTTTACATGCATTATTACATTGTATGGCTAAAGAAATATTTAGTTATGATAGTCAAATTGAAATTATACAATCATCAGATGGTAGATTTGAAACAATTTTACATAAAAAAAATCATGGTAATTCATATATACGACCACCATCAGATAGTAAAATATTTTATGATATGACAGATTGTGGTGACTCAAATTCAGATGATTTAACAAAACAAGATTATAAAACATGTAAAAATGGTTTATGTACATTAATGAAAGATAGTGAAATTTCTGATTTTGATGATTATAAAGTTGACAATAAAATTAGTAATTCCAGTACAAAATTAGATAATAAATGTGATAAAAATAATTTATGTTCAATTATGAAAAATACTGAAAATTCAGATTGTTGTAAAATTGATGATGATGATAATACTTGTAATAATTTTAATAATGCATCTCGTAAACTATCTGCAGTATTATCAAAAAATGAATGTTCAATTGGAAATAGAAAATGTTGTGGTGAAGATGATGATAATGATAATGATAATGATAATGATGATGATGATGATGATATTAATTTAAAACGATCTATAAAACGTTTAAGAAAATCTGCAGGAAAAGATATAATTGTACATAGAAATTCTTCAAATAGTTCACAAAATCAATTTAATAATAAATTTGATGATAATAAAAATGATGGTAAATTACGTAAAACTGAATTAAATGAATTACGTAAAGATTCTATTAATAGTATACCAAATTTTGATGATATTAATCAAAATAATAATAATAATTATGAAAATTTAGATTTAATTTATATAAAAGATCATAATAATAATAATAAATCAATATCTATAACATCAAAAAGTTCATTATCATTTGAAAATTTATTAATAACACAATTTGGTAATATTGATTTAACAACATCAGTACCATGTGATTATATAATACCAAATAAAAATAGTGATCGTGAAAGAGGTGGTATGGATAATAATCAACATCAAACAACTGAATCACGTTTAAATGAAATTGAACGACAATTATCAATATTAAAAAATCAAACATATCATAATGATAAAGAAATTGAAAAATATCATAATGTAATATTACAAAATCAAAAATTAATTAAACAAATTCATACAGCACCATTATTTACATCAGAATTAAAAAATGAACAATTTGGTCATATAATAAATGAAATTGAAAGATTACAAAAAGAATCAAAACAATTACGTAAAGAAGTTAATTATTTAGTTAGTAATAATATACAATTAAATATTGATAAAGATGGTGATCGAACTAAATCAGCTGTTAGTGTTACCGAATCACAACAATCACAATTTGAATTTTTTTGGCAAAAATTTGAATTATTTGATGATAAATTTACAGGTGTTGGTACACAAATATTTAATATTGAAAAGGAATTATGTGAATTAAAATATAAATTTAAAGATTTTAGTGAAAAAAAATCAAATATACAATCAACATCACAAACATTAATTAATAATAATAATAATAATGTAACAAATAAACAACTTGATATAATTAATTTAAAAGAAAATCTTGATTCAATACAAACACAATTGAAAAATTTATTAAATGATATTGATTTAATGAAAATCTATGCAAATGAAAATCGTCAATTAATTGATCATTTGACAATATCAAAATTAGATAAAGTTGAAATTGGTGAATTATTATCAGAAAAAGCTGATCATCGTATGTTACAACGTAAATTATCAACTGATATTTATGAAACACAATATGAACAATTACAAAATGATGTACAATTAACAATGGATCGTATTAATAAACAAGAAACAAAATTAATTGATAAATTTGATTATTTAATGGAATTATTACAAAAAAAAATTGATGATGATCAATTTAAACCAATACAAAATGGTATTGATAATAAAATACAATTATTAACAAAAAAAATTGATATATGTTGTACGGATAAAAATGATAATCCAGAAGGTTCAGCAACAAGATATTTAAAAAATGTTAATTGTATTGCATGCGATAAACATGTTATAATGAAAACAAATGAATCACCTGGTATACCAAAATTAAATCAAGCGCATGCAATTAAATCAATTAAACCAAGTTTAGTATATAATTTAGATAATTTAAAAAAAGAAACAAATATATTGGGGCAAAGTCGTAATTTAAAACATTTTGAAGTAATTACAAAATTAGGTAATCATTTACAACGTGAAAATAATCGATATTGTGGTGGTAGTCATACGAAAATAACAAATCAAGATCGATTAGATAAAGGTATTGGACAATGTGATAAACCTAAATTATCAAGTAATAAATGTGAATGTAAATACTAACAAATTTATAGAATATATATTAAATTTTAATTAATTTTTCAAATATTTTTTTTTTTAATTTTGTCATTATTTTCTCTATTCAAAAATATATGAAATTTTGGAATTCACATCTTTGAATTTGAATATAATCGACGGTCGAGTTCTGAAAAGCAACATACGCTCTTTTCACTTGTTTGTTTTTTATTTAGGAATGGATTCTTAGATTTTGGAGCTAATTTTTTTTTTGCTGTTATTCATATTCCGCTATATTTGAACCATATCTTTTTTATAGTACTGAAGTGCCCGATATGGGTAATTTTATATGGAATTTAGTGTTACAAATTATTTATTTCTGAAATGCAATTATATATTATTCGGATAGCACTTGGTTTTAGATATTACGAAAAACATGTTAGTTCCTATTTGACCCACTTACATGCAAAAATTTTATAGGTGATACAAGAATTCCATAGATTTGATTTGTATTGATAATTTGATATTGATAAATCTGTAAATTTTCTTTAATTCTTTATTAACCCATTAATGATTTCTGTTTTACAATTTTAATTTTTATTATCGTTTTTATATCAAGATAACAAATGTAGATGGCGTTGATGTATATTTATTAATAAATCATTATACAGACTGAAAGAGTTCTTGTTATTATTAATTATTACACGAGTTTAGCAATTATTACTACAATTTGGGAAATAGTTGCATGTAGTGTTGTTATAAGAATAGTTTTTTTTAATTACTTTGTTAATTAATCTTTTATACTTTATAGAGTACCACAAACCATATTTGATTATAGCATTTACCATTTCAAAATAAACCTTTCCATTTCAGCCCACTATTAATATTTAAATGGCCGCAGTATTTTGACAGGCCAAAGGTAGTATATATAATCATTAGTCTTTTAATTGAAGGCTTGTGTAAATGATTGGACGAAATATTAACTATTTCAAAAGAATTTATTTAGACGAAAATTACCTATATAAATCTTAAAATTTTAATTATATAGTGATGATTCCCAAACCGAAGTTTTATTCTAGACCGCCACTAAATTATATGTAAATACATAATTATTAATGCTATGTGCGTTAAAATAATAATTTATATAATTCTAAAAGTTTTATTTACATATAATTGAATTAAGATTGATTATCTTTATTTATATGAATTATTTTATTATCTTTTACTAAAAATATACATCATGAACATTTACAAATTATGTAAAGATGGAAATGAACATTTACTTTTATTTACATATGTTACCTTTAAACAGGATTTATTATGTTGCTAAAATAGTTATGTTAATATTAAATTATAAATAATTTTCCAAATTTGTTTTCTTGACGAAATAACAAACGTTATTCATTTAAATTCAAAATTTAACTCTTTATTACACGTTAACTATATCTAAAGCCCTAAATGAATAGAGCTAGGGCTTCAAACAGATTTATTTAAATTATTTCAACAATCATTACAATTTCTTACTAGATCCTGTGGACCTTATAGTTTTCATTGATCATCAAAATAGATTCATTTTTTATTATGGAGAAGAAAACAATTTAATCTATGCTAATAGATTGGGAAACTATTAGCATATTGAAGAGAACAACCCTTCAAAGCCGAAATTTATCATGGTGACAGATTATCTCAATTTTAATTCATCTGAAAATCCTTTATGAAGAGTTTTCATCACATTTAAAATTAAACTTAAATAAATACTTTTCAAATTATCATTTATTTCAAATTTTGATTTATATAAAAAAAAAATTTAATTTAGTATTCTATAATTTTAAATCATTTTAAATCATCTTTTTGCTCTCGAACATCGTTTTTATTTTATATTACGTTTTTCAATTTTTTTTTTTTTTTTTACATTTTTTTAATAAATATTAAAAAATTTCTTTGATTTTTAAAATTTTTCTTTGGATTCTTAAAACACTCGAAAGAATTTATTTTTAGAATGGAAGAAAGTAGATCAATGGTACATGTACTAGACTTAGTTGATATGGCACTAGGCTATCCAGAATTTGGTATTGTAAATTTTAATCTTATGCATGGTTTACTGAATGTTATAGCAAAAGAAATTTTTAATATTGATCAAAGCCGAATCGAAATTATTCAATCATCGGACGGCAAATTTGAAACAGTTTTACATAAAGTATTACATGATAATACTTATTTGAAACAAGAAGATAATAAAAAATCAAAACTAAATGATAGATTCTCTAAAGGATCTGCATGTTTGGATGCAAAACCATCAAAGGAGAATAGACGAAAAAGAGGTGGAACCAATTTAAATGAAATTAATAGCATATTTCTATCAAATAATAGAAAAATTAATAAAATCAATAATGTAAATAATCAAAATCAATGCAAAAAAAATAGTTCAAATGAACTTAACGAAAACCAATCAAATGAAATTTGGAGTAAAGTCAGAGATAGTGGAGTTAGTGTTTCAAAAAAACAATTCACAAATAATACAAGTAAAATTAATGTTAATAAAAATGAAATATTACGAAATAAATCAAAGGATAATAATGAATTCAAAATCAATAATGATATGAGTAGGATAGCCAGTAATGAAGAATCAAAAATTTTACATAATAAACAATCTGATGAAAATTTGGGAAATGTTAGCAGTGATTATGAAATAGAAATTTTACGTAAACAATCAGATGAAGTTTGGAATAAATCCAGTGACGATGAATTAGAATATTCATGTAAACAATCTAAAGAAGAGTGGAATAAATTTAATGATGAAAAGGATAAAAATTGTACAAAAAATTTAAAAAATCAATGGAGTAAATTTAGTATTAATGAAACACAAATGTTACGTAAAGATTCTGTAGAACGTTGGAATAAAATATGTGATGATGAGGCTCAAGTATTACGTAAACAAGCTGAAGAATGTTGGAGTAAAATCAATTACTTGGAATCATCGGAATTATTATGTAAAAAATCCGGTACGGATTGTAGAAAAATTAATGACGATGAAATAATATTAAATTTAAGTAATCAATCGAGTATGATTAGTAACGAAGAAACTCAAGTTTTACGTAAACAAGCCCAAGAATGTTGGGATAAATTGAAAAAAAATGAATCACAAATTAATCATAATAATATTGTTGATGATCATAAGGGAATAAATGATACTAACAATAGTATAATTTTACGGCAACAATCAAAAGAATGTTGGAGTAAACGTAACGATAATAAATCTAAAATAAATCATAAATTTGTTGGTGATAAAGAAACCATTAATTATGCATGTGATACTGAAGTTTTACGTCAGCAAGCTCAAGAATGTTGGAGTGAATTGCAAAAAAATGATTTGAAAATTAATCAAAATATTATTGGTAAAAAAGAATCAAATAATACAAACAATAATAGTGACGATAAATATATGGAAAAATTTATTAAAACTGAATTATTTAAAATATCGAATAAAGTATCACCACCGAAAACCAATGTAACCGATAAGAATATGAATATAAAAGATGATGAATCAGATAGTTCATATGATAATGATGTTAATCAATTATTTCCATCAAATGATAATATATCTATACCAATTTCATTAAATGATCTTGTAGATAATATTGATAATGAAACAGCATATTATTTAAATACAATGAGTACAATTAATTTAAGTGAAAATAAATTATTTGATATAAATATAAAAAAATATTATAAAAAAAATGATATTGAACGTCATAAAGGTGGTATGGATGAAAATAATCTTATAGATATTGTTAATGTTGAACGTCAAAGAGGTGGTATGGATAAAAGTAAAAAATCAACACCAACACCAACAACAATTTCAAATACAATTAATCATTCCGATCCAATTAATAAACGTTTAAATAAATATGAATGTGATTTAAGTATTATGAAATTACAATTTAAAGATTATAATAAACAATTAAATAAAGCTAATAATGCAATTATACATTTACAAGATTTACTTAGCCATCACTTAGATGAAACATCAAAATATGGTACAGTTGTTAAAAATGAACAATTAGAATTTCTAATAAAACAATTTAAATTAACTGAAAACGAATCTATGGAATTAAAAAATGATATTAAAGATATAATGGAACATGTTAATTCAAATATTAAAATTATGTTAGATTTAGTATTTCAACAATTAAATTTAGAAACACCATTAAAATTAGATAATAAAACAGCATCAGAACCAATATCATCTGTACATGATGATGAATTCAGTTTAATTAATTCAAAATTATTTAATTTAGAAAAAGAAGTATGTGAATTGAAAATAAAATATAAAAAATTATCCGATAATAAAACATTAAATCCAGATGATAGTAAAAATAAAATTATAGCAGCACCGCATATTGTTAATTTACATAAAGAATTAACATCAATTCGTGATTATATTAATAATATTGATAAAAAATATTATACAATTACAAAAGAAAATGAAAATTTCCAAAAACAATTTGACAATTTATCAATTAATTTCACAAAATTAATAACAAATCGTATGGATAATGATGAACTATCCGATTTATTAGCTGAAAAAGTTGATTATGAAATGTTAGATCGTAAAGTATCAGCTAATTCATTTGAAAAAAATAATCGTTTATTAGAATTTCATGTTGATGAAACATTTGAGCATATTCGTAAATTAGAAAATCGTTTTTCAAATGAATACCAAACAATTATGGATATATTAAAAAGGAAATTAGATGAAGATACAATTAATAAATTAGAATCGAATTTAGATCAGAAACTTCAAGAAATTAGTAAAAAAATTGAATTATGTTGTACTCAAACAAAAAATAAAGGAAATGATATAATGTCATCAGCAACACGTACAACACAACGTATTATGCGTAATGTTAATTGTATTGCATGCGATAAAAATGCTATAATGGCTACAAATGATGTAAATAGATTACCAAAATATGATCGAGCACATGTATTGAAATCATTAAAACCAACAATTATTTATAATATTGAAAATTATAAAAAAAATTTGATTAATAATCAAGTTTGTGATCCAATTAAAAAGGATACAAATCGAATATTTAATCGTTTTTGTGGTGGCAGTCATACAAAAATAACAAATTATGATCGTATTGAAAAAGGTATTGATGGTACTAGTGTTGTTAATACAATAAATAGAATAAATCAACAAAATGATATAAAAATAACACTAAAGAAATCACAAAATTAATATATATAAATTATGAAATATAATAAATTTTTATTACATATTTTTTGGGTAAGATGACAACGATTAGAAGAAATTTTTGAAAATAATTTGATATTTTTTTTTATTAATGAACTTGTAAATGCAAAATTGTTTTTTTTTACTTGATTCAAGTAAAATAGTTTTGCATTTAAAAGATCATATTTACATATATAATAATATATATATAAACATATATATTTTTTTTTTGAATAAATTCATTAAGTATTTTAAGAAGATTGTAATTCTTATGTTTGAATTTTAATAAAATTAAGAATTAATTTTTTTAATTTTAGTAAAATTTGATATTAAGATTTTAAAGAAATAAATTATATAATTTTTCTATATTTTATAATTATTATTGTGTAATTATTTAAAATTCAATGAACAAAGTTTAAAGACTGCTTATATTAAAATTGGTTCATATATTAAACATTGTAAGGAAATCTGTTAATCTACAGGGCTGATATTAATCTGTGTCTAGGGGAGCAGTTAACTTTTTATCCTTTATGTAATAACAGTTCATAAAATTTCACAAATGTTTAAAAAATTTCCAAATCTCTAAAGGTGGATTTATAATGCCAAGTTTTCTCGTTGTGACTACCTGCGGCAAGCATAACTGACGCAAATATTTCAATAGTGGGAGATTTTTCGCGCTTTGAATTACTTTTTGCAGACACAAAATTATATAACTGACCAAGTGCCATATTTCATTAAAATCCAATGAAAATTGGAATGAAAATTAACTAAATAGGTTTATAAGAGCGTGCGCAGGGTCTCATATACGATTATTATTTATTTTAAAGTTTTGTAAGTTTACCTAAAAAATATTTAATCCAGAAAATTTAGAAAAACTTCCTAAATATTAGAATTCATCTTGATTTTCTTTTACAAAATAATATTTTTTGAAATGGTAAAAATGTTATGACATGAGCTAAGGATGTTTATGGATGTCCAAGGACTTTATTGCCAGTTTACAATTCAAATAAATCCCATAAACATTGTCTTTTTCTGGATGTGAAGTGTATGGATTCTAAGAATTCATTCGAAGCAGAAGTTTTTTTACTTTTGTAATATTAAAATATATTATATACATACTAGAATTTTCAACTATCATAAACTTATACTTGCCTGTGTAATAAATTGTAAGGTATGTTAATTTATGTAATTTTAATATAAAGTTAATAATGTAATTAAAATTGCTTGCAGTTTAAACATTTACTTACATTTACCACATATTTTTAAACAAGAGCCTAAAAATTTGAAAAATTAGGCAGTAAATGTATAAATTTCGACTGCATAATTTATAGGACTGGTTGCAAATTCTAAATATTATTTATATTTAATATTATTTTAATTTATAAACAATTTAATTACTAATTCTTTATCATCTTTACTAGCCATTTTGAATGAAAAATACACGAATATGAAATTAAATTGAGATTACAATTTTTTGCAGCCTATTTTCATCAACTTCAAAGGATGCGTTAGTATTTTGAATTTTAATTCGACAGATTAAGCTGGTTATGCTGCAAATCTAAATTAATCGACTAACTGCGAAAACTGAATTATTGACTACACCAAGTGACGTTTTCGAATGGATCCAAAAGGAATTGGTTGATTGGTTGGTTAAAGTGGTGGACTGACTACACGTCAACTGACGTGGAGTCCCAATTAGCGCATTAGCACCGTTTTGAAACCACACTCCCGTGACCAAAGGTATTGTTGATTAGTAATGCTGGGGTAGTTTTAGATGTTTAGATCCACTTCGTGGCGTTCAGAAATTTGACGGTTTACTATAATATTTTTTATAAGAATTATAATATTTTCGCATTATTCTTATTACACTGAAAATTTTACCCTGAAAAACCTGAAAAAAATCCTTTTTTTTTACTACTAAATAAAAAACACATGATTTTTTCTCGTTTTTTTTTTTTTGTTTCGTATCTTGCTTCATTTGGTTTTTATTTAAATAAAAATCTATTTAATTTTATTTCAAAATCTTCCCTTTCCACACCATTTTTTTTTTTAAAATTTTTTTTTTAATATATATATTTATATTATGTACTTTTAATTACTACAGCGAACAGTTTCATAAAGTTTAATATTATTTTTCATATTAATATAACATACTTTTAATATTTTTTATATATTTTTTCATAATTTTCTTTTTTTTTATATATCTTAATTAATTATGACAAATTTTTGTATGTGAATTTTACTATCCATTTTGTAATTTTCAATATTTTAATTTTATTTTTAACATAAATATATTATTATTGTTAAATTGTTTTTTTTTTTGTAATTTAATTTATTTTTTATATTATAAATTATTGTAAATTTTGTATTTCAAAAATATATAAAAATAATTAAATATTTTTATTATTATTATTATTTTCTGAAATTTTAATAAATTTATTCTTGTTTAGAAATAAGCACTTATTTTTGAGGTAGTTTTTATGTAATTCTATTTTTTTTTTTAATAAAGAATTCGAATTTTGAATTGTTTTTATTATTATTATTTTAAAATGATAATTTCAATAAATAAAATATTTTTATTTTTTATGAATTTTTTATATATATAATTTTCAATTAAATTTTTAAAGATAAATATTTTATTGATAAATTTTTTTTCATAAGTTTTGTACTTATTTATTAGTACTAAAATATTTTTTTTTTGTTTTAAATTTATCAGTTTTTTTTCATTTAGATCGGAATAAATTACAAAAAAATATATACAAAAAAGTATGATTCTAAAAAATTGGACCATTTTTATTTTATTTAAAAAAAAAAAAAAACATATTATTTTTTACTGCTCAGATGCAGTACTTAAAATAATGGTTTTCTTCATATTTGTTTTCAGTGTATGTTTTTTTTATGTTTTAATATGAATTTTATACTTATATAAATTTTATTGTAAAAATTGTATGTATAATGTTGTGTACAAACTTAAAATTATTTTTATTTATTTTATTATTTTTATTTTGGAATCACTTGTCAGTTTCTCATTTCATTTTATTCAAATTATCACAAAATATTCCATCATATTATTTGTTAAAATAATGTTAAAAAAAAAAAAAAATGAAAATAATAAATTTAAATTTGTGTAATTTTATTATAATATAAAGAAAAATATTATAATTTTTAAATTCGTTTTTTTTTTTTTATAATTATTAATATTATTATTTGTTTTGATGTGGATAAATTGTAAACTTTAAAGTGAAGTTGTTCGCTTTATTTTTAACTATACAACACACTAATCTAATTTTTTTTTTTTTATTTATTTATTTATTATTTTTAATAAAATAAAAAATAAGTGAACAAATAAAACATATAAACTTAATTAATTGTGAACACAATAAGAACTTTTTAATTTATATTATAATTCTTGGAAAAAACTTTCTACATACTAAGATAAAAAAGCAAAACGAAAAGAAATATTTAAAAAAATAAATAAAAAATCATTTTTACAAATAAAAGCTACAAAAAAAAATTAAAATATTTTAATGTATTTTGTGAGATTTCTTTAAACAAAGCAATCAGCAGCATTAAAGTATCTTATGTTTTTAAATTTGTCAAATTTGATCAATTAATTTAGGTTTAACATAATTTGTTATTTATGTGAATTAAATGCACTGGGGTGGTAGACTACAAAAACGCCTAGTTTTTCAGTTGATTTTAATGGCGTTAAAACAGACAGTATGGTAGCCTGTAAAACAAACCGACTTTTCATTACTATTGCATTACTATTTCATTACTATCATTACTAAAGACAATTTAAATTCTTTTGTAAATTATATAAATTATTCATTACATTAAAATATAGGAATTTAATTAATTATTGTTATAAATTATTAAGTTATTATTACATATTGAAAAATATTTCTTTAACAAATAATTTAAAAAAAACTATAGCGACTATAAAAATTTGGCGAAAATCGGTTTTAAGGATACCAACTGCAACGAGATTTATAAACAAACAAAAAATTCGTCGCGTTTTTAAGACTTTCACCCCAGGAAATCGAATCGAAATTTAAAAAAAAAAAATCATTTATAAAATTATTGCATTTCCGGCAAATTGGAAAGAATTAACTTTTTTGTAGCATCAAAGAATTATAAAAGTGAATATTTTGTCATCAATTCTTGGCAGATTATATTATTAAAATTAGCTTAGCTAGCAAATATTTTAGAAGATTTTAATTACAAGTGTCATCCCAATCCGGCAGTTTTATTTCCAATATAAAATTGGCCGGCAGTTATTATTACTCTTCATATAATATTAGCCGGCAGTAATAGTTATAACTACACCATTATCATCAATTTTCAGTAATCATTATTTATATTTCAATGCACGTTTAACATATTTTAAAATTTAGAACACAACAAAATAGAACTGAACGTACAAATTTAATAATTCTTAATATTCTTTACAAGTAAAAAGATTTCATTATTTTTTAATAATATTCTTTCCAACTTTTTAAAGGTTTTTTTTTTTTTTAAATCGGAAATACAATAATTTAGAATTGATATTTTTTTTTTGTAGCATGATAAAATAGAAGAATTTAATAAAAAATAAAATAAAAAATATATAAAAAATATTTTATGTTTTTCCCTTTTTCGTCCTTTTTTTTTTGTTTTAATATTTTATTTATTTTTATTTGTATATATTATTATAATTAATAAATCTCTTATAAAATATAAATATTTTCATTTTTATTTTATTTCTTCTGAAAACTTAATTAATTATATTAAAATTTTGTGTTGTTCCAAGAAATAAATTTTAATATATTTATTATTTTCTTCACATCAATTGTTTTTTTTTTATAAATTGGTTAATATAAAAATGTATTTTAAATATAATATTTAATTTTACGTAATATATTTTATATTTATAAATATGTAATTTAAATTGAAATAGTTAAATTGTTTTCAATGGCATATAATTTTTTTATTTTTTACATTTATAAACGATTATTTTATATATGTACATAATTAATTCCAACAAAAAAACAAATTGTTTAAAACTAAAAAAAATATTGATTTCCAAATAACAAGAAAAATCAAAAATTACAAATAATCCTTAATCGTAAAAAACTTAAAAATTATTAAAATATGATCACACACTGTTACAAAAAATTAAAAATAAAACAAAAATTAAACAAATAAATTGAAAAAAAAAAATAATTAATTAAACTTCATAAAAAGAATGCCTAAAGTTACATATTTAAAGCGTAATTTTATATGTAAATGTTGTTTTTTAGTTTTTATTTTTTTTTTAGTGAACATTTTTTATTATTTAAAAATAGTTTTCATATTTTATAATATTTTTTCCCATTATAATATTTAAATATTTATTTAACAACTAGAAGCAAAATTCTTAATAATTAATTCAATATTTTTTCTTTTTTTTTGTTTAATAATTATAATTTTCATAAAAGCCAAAAATTTTAACGTAATTTTGAATTAACGTATTTTTTATTTTTTATAAAATATAATTTTGTATAAAACAAAAAATTTGCTGTTCTATAACTTGAATGGCGATAAAAAAAGAAAAAATATTTTGAAAAATATTTACAATTTTTAATAGTTAAGAATAATAATTTTATTTTTTAGTAAATAGTTTTTTTTTTATTAATTAATTAATATTTATATAAATTACCAAACCTTAGAAATATATTATTATTTTAAGCATAAGCTCTTGTTTAAATTTACAGATTTTCTTGTAAATTTCAATATTTCGATAAAAATCATTTAGAATAAAATTCCGATATAAAATATTCTTTCGTAAATTAATTCAAGCATGCATTAATTAGAATTTAAAATTTGTCTTCCGTTTTCCAAATGAATTGATTTTTAAAGTTGTACTTAATCTTGCAAAATGAATTCCAAGATTTTTTTTAAGGAAATTTGTCTTCCGTTTTCCAAATGAATTGATTTTAAAAGTTGTACTTAATCTTGTAAAATGTATTTGCAAGATTTTTTTTAGGATATTGAATTGAATTTACGAAATTAATTGAAATTAATTAAATTTTTCTGTTTTGTTTTTATTATTTCAACATTTTATATAGAGTTATTAGTTCATGATACGATTCATAAATTTTTTGTAATCAGCTATAAATCCATATTTTAAAAATTTGAAAAAAAAACTCATTGACGAGTAATATTAATAAAATCATTTTGTTTTTTTATATAAGTTTAGATGTTAATTTAGTCCAGCTAAATTATACACTAAATCTAGGAAAAAAAACTAATAGTATTTCGTATTAGGTTGAAATTTTGTGACTTTTGAGTAAAATTTTGTTAGAAATTATATTTATTTTAAACAAAATTACATTAAAAATCATGTAATTTTGTATACAATTTCTAATACTTCGGAAAAAATCCGTTAATATTGACAAATATATTCAAATTAAAATAACAAAATGGACTCAAAAATGTTATTTATAACTGATAAAATAAAAAATCTTGAATTTTAATAAATATTATTATTCGATTACAGAAAACAAATCGAAATTTTTCAATTATTATTTATATTATTTTTTTTTTTTTGTAATTTAATTATGTTAATATTAATTTTATTATAATATAATTAATTTCATTATCAAGAAAAACTTTATAAATTAAAAACACATGCAATATTTAAAAAAAAATTGTTATAAAATAATCTATGCCTCTGTAGTTTTTGCCATCGTTCAATTAAAAATAAATAGAAAATATTTTTTAAAAAAAATTCTTACACAATATTTATATTTTAGTTATAAATTTACCATTCCATTTTTTTGTAATTATTATGTTTTTGTATATATAAATATTATTATTCAAATATTTTTTTTTTTTTAATTTTTTATCGACAGGTAATTAAGACTCGTATTATACATAATTATGTTTTTAATTAAAATAAAAAATATATTACATTAAAATTATAAATCACTTTTTTTACTTTTCTTTTCCCCTTCAAAAAAACAAGCATACAAATAAAAAATTAACGATACTATTTCAAAAATATATAATTATTTTAAAATTAATAAATATTTGGTATAAATTATAAATAATAAAAAAAAATTACACATTAAAGACTTTTTGAATGAAACAAAAATTTAAATTAAAAATTAATTAAATTAACAAAAATTATAATTTTTTTTTTTTTCTGTTTTCTATGTTTTTCTTTATAAATCTTATGTTTTCTATGCAGGTAAATCTTGTAGCGTTTAAAGTTTAAATATATTAGAAATAAATTGAAATTAAATTAATTTTTTTTTTTAAAGAACTGAAATACAATAATTTTTAATTTCTAGTATTTATACTAGAAAAAAATTACATTTTATAGTAAATTTTAGGTTGTCTCCCATTAATTCTTGTTGTTTAAAATATTATTTTCAAATTTTCTGCAGAGTTTTTAATTAATTATTGTTTCTTTTTTGTTTTTTAATCTTTGAGGTTATATTATTTTATAGCCTGTTTTGGTTTTTTGTATTATAATTTTTTGATTTCACATACTCTTTAAATCTTCAAGACCACCACTTGGTTGGCCAGCCTTAACTTTATCCAATATTTTATTAACAAAATCTGTTGAATTACCAGCAATTTGAACAGCTAAAAAAAAATAAAATAAAATTAATTATTTAATTAATTAGTGTAATTCTTATTATATTAAATAAAAATTTGTTAACAATTTACAATTTCATATTTAATGATAATTTAAAATTTATTGATTTGAAGTTTAAATTAAATAATTCCAATATGAAATATTACCAATTTCTAATTGATAAGTGTAGATTTGAATTTGAAAATGTCATTTTTGAATGAAGTGAACATTAAAGTAAAGTAATAATAGAAAATGCTTTAAAAGTTTCACTTATACGCTTATTCTGCGGATGTAGAAGAGATAGAAACTTTAAATCGAATGTTATTCGAAAAATAAAAGTGTCTAGTTGATGGTTTTAATAAATAAATAAAATAATTGCCATACATTTTTTGATAAAATAAGCACTTGTGTGTTTGGTATCAAACAAGTCATCAAATGTCATTATCTGAAACGTCGGACTTCTACCTTTCTTATTAATATCAGGGGAGTGCAAATTAAAATTTTACATTTTAAAGAAGTACAGAATTGCTCGAATTACAGATTGGCCATCAATTTATTCCCATAATTTTTACGAAACTTTCTTTTTTCTAGATTAACATTTTTTTTTTAATATATAAACAAAAACTTACTTGTTGATTGTTGTGCAATCGTATCAAATTTATTATTCAATTCATCAGCATTATCTGAATGTGATTGATTAGGAATTTGATTTTGGTATTTTATGGCCAAAATACGTTTAACATCACTAATTCCATTCAATAGTTTTTCTACAATAATTAAAATTAAATTTTAAATAATTCAAATTCAAATTATTTATTTAAATTTTATCAACTTACTATGTTCAATTTCTAAGCCATATAATTTAATTTTATTAGCTTCATGTTGTGCCTTCTTTTTTAAACGACAAGCACGTGATGCTAATTTATTTTTCTCTTTACGTGATTTTGGTCTAACATTAAATGGTAATTCACTAACTGGTATCATATCATTTATAGTACGTCCCAATTTATCTAATTCTTTACCAATGACATGTAATTTTCTTGGATTTGGTGTTAAATCATTACCATCACCTTTTCGTGCTTTGCCACTGTGCTATTTTTTGGTTAATGAAACAAAAAAAATTTGAATTAAAATTCAATGAAAACAATTTCTAGCTATTTTTTTTTTAAGCCAAATTGGTGGGTTTTTATTACTTTATATACCTTAATGCCGCGTACTGAACAATTAGGACTAAATACCGGATCGGTAACTTCGTTCAGTACGTGCGGATCTTCAAGTTGTGTTTTAATAACAAGTCGTTGTCCTTTTGGTCCTTTAGCTTGTACATTATATTGCCAGAAATAACGTTCTTTATTTTTACTGTTACTATGTGTATGTGATGTAGTTCGGGTATCGTCATCATCATTATCAGAACCTAATATTAAATTTTATTAATTCATTAATATTATTTATATAATATATACAATTTTATATAGAATAATTTTTTTACATACTTGAATAATCCTCATAATGATCACTATCATAATCTGAATAACCTTCGTCATGTGAAAAATCATTTGCTTCCGGACTTAATACACTGCCAGTACTTATTGATGAAAATGATTCAGCTTCAACTAATGAACCAGTTGATAATAAATGCTGACGTGGTTCACGACGTTGCCATATTTGTTCCAAACCTAAATGTGTTGGTGCCGAAGATGATAATCTTGATAGACCAGATGCACCAGCTGCTGCAGCAGCTGAAGCACCACCAGCTGATGTAAAACTAATTTGTTTACGACCACTACTACTGCTACCAAAACCACTACTACTAGCTGGACTTAATGCTGTACCAGCCATTAGCATTGATGTAGATGGTCCAGGTACAGATTGTCCTAAAATATGACGATCTGGTGATTGTGAATAATCTTTTTTTGATAGTAAATCATGTAGGGCTGTACGATTTGGACGATTTTGTTGGAACTGTGAACGATGATTAGAATGAGGTGGTGGCGGTGGTGTTATTGAATTCATTAGTAATGGCGATGAACTGGCCTAAATAGAATAAAAATAAGAAAATTTAAATGATTTTTTTTATATATAAACTAACGCCATCTGTATTTTAAACATAAAAACTCAGCATTGACAGAAGCTTGTTAATCCAAATACAGATACAAAAAAAAAGTACATAATTAGTGTAAATTATTAAAACTTACTTGACTTCCTGGTGAGAATGCTGCATTCGTATTATAAGTTTTTGTTGGTGTACTATGATAAATGTCATATGGACTAGATGAACCATTTGTACGTTCATTATATCTACCACCACTATTACGATTTAAATTTAAATGTAAACCGCCATGTTGTTGAAATTGATTTTGTTGTTGCTGCTGTTGTTGTTGTTGCTGTTGGTGGTGGTGATGTTGTTGATGCTGTTGTTGTTGAGAAAATTGTTGTTGTTGTTGTTGATTTATATGATTTTGTTGTTGTAATAATTGTTGTGGTGGTATTGAACCAGAATTTTCTGGACTATGTAAATTACTATTATTACCACAACCACTACCACCACTATCAACTGATGATGATTGTAATTGATGTAATTGACTATTTGGTGAACCAATTAAATAATTATCATTATCACCAATATTATTACCACCATTACTATTATGTATATAATCTTCAATAATTAAATCTTCTAATAATGTTTCATCATTTAATTCAGCCAATGTTGGACCTTGTATTAAATCCGACTTATCTATTTGAAATATATAATCATCATCCATATTAAATGGTTCTGATTTTGTTGTTATCATTGCATTACCAATATCACTCCACATTGTATTTGAATTTGTATTTGAATTTGGTATTTCATATATTGTAATAAAATCACCATCACCATTTGTTACAGCTGCTGTTGTTGTTGTTGTTGATATTGGTTGTGTTGTTGTTGTTGTTATTGTATTATTATGCTGTTGATTATTATTATTACCACCAATTGTATTACCATTATTTGATGTATTTACTAATTGTTGTAAACCACTATTATTATGTTGATTATTATGCTGTTGTTGACTATTATTATGATGATGATTATTATGATTTTGTAATTGTTCATGTAATAAATTTGGTGAATATGAATGTGCTTCTAATGCATCTAAACCATATTCAGAAAAATCAGCTTCTATACGTGATGGTTGACTATTATTATATTTAATATTTAATATATTACTACTATTACTGTTACTATTACTATTTGTTAATAAACCACTAATAATACCACCACCGCTATTACTATTACTATTACTATTATTACTACGTTGTGGTATTTGTATTGATGCTGTTGAACCTAACATTGGATTTTCACGTAAACTATCCATTGATGTATTTGAATATTGTTGTTGTGGACTTAATGCTGATAATTGTTGATGATGTTGTTGATGATTACGTAATATTGATGATGATGATGATGTTAAATTTGTCAAACCAATAATACTATTATTACTATTGCTATTACTATTTGTTATTATAAAATCATTTGGAAATATATCCAATTTAAGTAGATTACTACTATTTGATGAATTATCAAAAAAATCCGCTGGTATAGGGTATATCTGATTTTCAGTCATATTTCATTTATTTTTATTTATTGTAAATTTTTGGTTTTTTTGTTTAAAAAAAAAAAAGCTAAATATGCTTTTTTTGTGCCCCAAAAATTTAAGAAGATGACTATCAAATGTCAAGAAAGATAATTTTTTTTATCTAGAATTGATAATTATTGTAAACGACTGACAAAAATCTGATAATAAAGATTTGTAGTTCAAGGATTAAATTTCAATTTAGTTTTTGTTGATTTTGTGATTACTGAAAAAAAAAACGAAAAAAAAATTATTAAATTTATAATTTATAAATTATATTTAAAATAAAATTATAATTATTTATTAAATGTTATATTTTAAAATAATTAAATTAACCCTATCGCTCATGATTTCAAATAATTTAATTTAATATTCTTCTTTAAAGTTCTCCTCCACTGTGGAGATTGGTAATAATCGTCTTAATTTGATCTTTTGATTTATCTGCTCTTAATTTTTAGTTGAATTTAATCAATTATTCAATTAATGATTATAATTCTAACCTTTTTTGTACAACCAAGTAGAGTTCTAATTAAACAGTACGAATATAAAAGACGTACGTAAATAGTCCTTAAAATGTAAAATCAAAAATTCGATAACTAACCATGTAATTTTCATATTGGGAAAATTTGGTATTGAAATAAAATTTAGAAAAATCAATACTAATTTACCTTCTCAGGGAATATTTCGATTCGGAAATATTTCGACAGTTTAAAATTTATGTCACATTATATATTGAAACCGTAAGGTGCCGAGCGTGTTAAATGATATTTATTTTACGCAAATTTGTGAATTGATTTATTTAATTATTGCATCATTATATACTAAAAGAAACTGATTAATTAAATATTCTCTATATATTTTATAAAAAATAATAAAAATTTAATTAAATATTTTTATGAAGAATTTTATTTATATAAATTATTTAATTTTTTATTTTATATGTAAATTAAATATCAAATTTATGATTGAATTTATTAAGAAAATTCAGCTGTTTAAATATAATTTATATTAAGAATATTAATTTTTTTGGTTTTTATTATTTAGTTTCTATTGCACGAATAGCTACAGTCAAAATGAATTAATAATCCTGAAAACTCGACGCCTAGTCAATAATGGTTTGATTAATGACTAATGATTATACTTCATTATAGAAAATCCACAATTTTTGGATGCTCTAGTTCTACTAAGTTAGGAATATACTTAGAACTTTTTGATTTATGTACTAAAAGGGAATTTGAAAGGTTGAAATGGTGATATAAGAAATTACTGAAATAATAATTGTAATAATAAGCAAGTTTACAAACGGATTTTAAGCAATTAGTAGGTTTTCAGCGATAACTGCGAACAGTGAGAAGGAGAACCTAAACAACTTACAGCTGAGCTGCAGAGTTTAAATATACTGGGGTAGAACCTCGTGTTGGCAGATAAATAAAAAAAAAATACATCTGGTCCGACGTTAGTTCAATTATTTGCAGATGCTTTTTAAAATTGCTGTATATATTGATACTACTATTGATATAAATAGCTTATGAACCCAGGTGTTTCAATGTCAATGGTTAAAACAACAAATGGTTAACGATATATTGATATATTTCCTGTGTAAGTTTTATTATAATGAATTATATCTCCTAGAGTTTTGAAGAGCCTACATTGAGGTCCTTTTTCATATATTCAAATTCTTCAACTGTTTTGGATCCGTCTGTGTACCACTCATTCTATTTTATTTCAAGTTTATTTAGTATTCCTTTTTTTTTCAATTGTTCCTATAAGGAAAGCAGTATTATCTCTAATCGCCAGAAGTTGTTGCTGTGGAGCTAGTATTGCCCGAATATTCAATTCCTTAGTTGCATGGTAAAAAATGTAGGACATAAATTTCAATTTTAGTATGGAATATATCAAATAAACGCATATAAATATCATGATTTAAAGTAAATAATTTATCCAACCAAAAATTCATTCATAATTTTAAAACATATTTTTCTTATTATTATAATTTATAATGTTTCTAGTTTAAGATCATAAATAATGTTGTCGTTGTCCTCCCGCTCCTTCTTCCGAAAACCAATAAAATTGTTAAAAAAACAAATTTAAATTTACTTCCTCATTATAAATATATCGAAAAATATCACAAAATTTATTACTTTAAATAATAATAATAAAAAACTAATAAAAAACAACAGGTTTTTTGACATAATAATATGAAAAATAAAAAAATTCTTTTAAAATTTATCATAATTATAATAAAAAAATTGTTAAATTTGTTTGAAATTTTTATAATTTATTCTAAATATTTATTTGAAATTCTAAAATTTTTTTTAAAAACCAATTAAATTTTTGTGCAAAAGACAACGCCGTAAAACAAATAACACCAAAAAAAAAAAAAAAATTCAGAATGATTCTTTTAAAAAACCAGTTTTTTCAGATTTTTATGTGAACTTTAAATGTCCAAATACAACACAGACCTCCGTCTACAGGCCCCACCACCGGTTAAGTCCATCAAAAAAAAAAAGAATATCGGAATAAGTCTGACAAAAAATTAAATTTTAAATAACAAGTTTTGTTGTTGTTGTTGTTGTTTTCGTAATTTTAATTTTGATTTTTTTTTTTTAATTGATTATCTCATTTTTTTTTTTCGATACTATACTAAAATGAAACTAAATAAATTTTTGTTAAATTGGCGAAAATTTCTTTTAAAATTCATCAAAATTGATTTGATTTGCGAAATTATTTGAATTTAAATCTGAAATTTAATTTTTATATTTGTATCACACTTCACACTATCATAAAAATATTAAATTGATGAAAATTATTATTAATTTATAAAAAAAAACTTAGTACCAATGACGTCAGTATTTATATAAAATAAAAAAAAAATAACAATTTTCAAGTGTTTACTAAAAAAATAATTCTTCATCAAACAGCAATAATAAATCTAAGTAATTCTTTATTACGTCAAACAATGACAAGATTGTGACTTATAAAATGATATACGTAACGTACACGCTTACAATAAAAAAATATATTTTATTTAAGAACTTTTTGATAAAGGATTGATTTGGTGTGTGTGTGTTTGTGTATTAGCTAAAATTTTACAATCTAAATCAAAGATAATTAAATTTTTTTTTCCATATTTATGAAATAGTTTTTTTATCTTTAAATGCCATTTTTTCTTTTGCAGAAGCAGTTAATATTCATTTTATTATTAGACTTGTCTCGTTTAAAATTTGATGTATTGGATCACCAGCGCAGCGTAATATGAACATTCTGGAAGTTGACATGCCGTGCCTTTGCTCTTTAAGCTTTGCAGTGGAAAATGCAATGAAAATTGTGACTGGTAGTAACTTCCAACACATCACTCCAATTTCCCTTGCAATTGCTTACTATCTTTGATTTTTTCGCTCTTGTTTGACAGCCAAAAGAATTACATCTTTTTATTATGCTGAATCTGTAAACTCTGAGGCCCTCCTGCATGGGCTGGTTGAACAGATATACCTGAAAACTTCCTCACCCTTAAGAAATTTGTAAGATGCTTCGCAGATTCCGATCTGACTGTTTATTTATATGTTATTGGAATCGAAATGAGACCAAACCATAATTTGAGCTATAGCGTCTTTGGAAAGAAGTATGAGTTATTGCAGCCGAGAATTATATCTTTATTATGCTGAAACTGTAAACTGAGGTGCTCCTGTATGGAGGGTGAACAGATATACCTAAAAAATTCGCTTAAGAAATTTGTATTATGCTTCGCGGATTCCGATCTGTTTACATGTCATGGACCCTAAATGAGACCAAACCATAATTTCAGCTATAGCGTCATTGGAAAAAAGTATGAGATATTCAACTTAATACATTAAATTTAATGTTAATTATAATTTGTTAAATTTTTAATTCAGATATAATTCATTTTTCATTATTTTTTCTATCTAAATGCAAATTTAATCTTTATGGATGATTCAAATTGGCTACAAATTTGAATCCAAAATTATTTTTTTTTTTTTTTGTCGTACAAACAAATTTTTTGTTTATATTATTTTCGTTTATAATATAAATTTTCCAGAATGATTCATGGCTAATTTTAAAGATAAAAATCGATGTTTTTTCAAAATATAATTTCACAATAATGCATATTGTGGTAATTTAAAAAGCTTTAGTTTTTTTTTTCATTTTCAATAAATATTTTTGTTCAAAACAAATCAATTACATATATACACGTATGTACATTATACATATTTATCTCATTAGATTAACAAGATACATCAATTATTATTATACTAAAAAATTAACAATGCTTAGCGTGACTATAGTCGATGCCACCCTCATTTTTTAACACTTTAAC
Source organism: Rhamphomyia laevipes (assembly GCA_963920725.1). NCBI lineage: Eukaryota > Metazoa > Arthropoda > Insecta > Diptera > Empididae > Rhamphomyia > Rhamphomyia laevipes. Next base: position 55,864,407 of record OY987257.1, read on the forward strand.
AAATACAATGCATGCATAAAAGACTCACGGTGAACTTGTTTACGAAATGTGTAACTAGTATCCAAATTTGTTTTGACAGTTTTTAGAGTGGTCCTGTTTTCGGTTGTTGAAAATTATAATTTGCATATATTCAGAAATTCGTAAGCATATCTGATATATACATGAGTCTAAATATTCTTTTTGTTTTTTTGAAGTAACTGACATCAAAACTATGGGTCAAAATACATAATTAGATTACATAACCCAGAATTAGATTATTTGGATTAATCTTTAATTGGGATAACTATGACAGATGTTGCTGTAGGATAATTCCCGTGTCCACACAACTAATTATATGATTTAGGATAAGTTCATAATAACCAAGTTAATCTTAACATTCACGATGGCAACTCTCTTACTAATTTGTGAGTGCCTACAAGGACAGTTTTAATTATTGCGTTGAAGCGCGTTACCGTTGTAAATGTTGAGAATAACTAGGAGTAAATCTATTATATCTGCCTCAAATTAAAATAAGTTACCGAAGATATGAAAAAATTAAATTTCAACCTTAAAATGTCAAAATATTTACAAAATTTGTCAGAGGTTAATAAAGATTCATCGAAAAAAAAAAACATTTATCATCGCACGCAAGATAATTTGAACACTTTACGAATGTGAAACAATTGAATATGAATGAAGTGCATGATCGGAGTTTCTGGGTTGGAAACCAAACCAGTTGTCTGTTTCTTTCGGTCGAAAGAGTAATAATACCATCGCGCTGTGTTTAACAAGAAAAGTTCGATGAGTAAAATGGGCCTAATCCAAAATCAATCAAAATTAAGAAGCATAAAAAATTAACTTATCATAATTTTTGTTGTGACAATTGAAAGTAAACTAAACAACTAAACAAAAGTCAGTGATAGGGTTAATTAATTAATATAATTTTGAATTATTACCCTCAATATATTTACAATTTCCGAAATAACAAAAGAATTTAATATAATATTAAAAAAAAAAAAAAACACATCTGATAAAAACAAAATTCTTATTTTTCCATAAGAACTGAAAAACAAAATTATTCAAAATAATAAACATGTTTTTTTTTTTTTTTTCAAAGTATATTAAATTACCATATAATTTATAAACCTGAAGTACAAATTTCTTTGTGGTTCCGGTCTGGTTGTATAAGTTGAACTTGTGAAATTGCAAAATTTCAATATATACAAAATAATGAAAAACAGCTGATCAATTCAATTTTTTTTTTATCTTATATTAGGATCAGGTGATAATGAATAAATAAAGATTAATAAATTTCATGTTTTGTGTGAATAAAATAAAAATTTTTTGATTTATTAGTTGAATATTAAATAATAAAGAAAACATATTTATTTATTTTCAAATCGTCAGCTTTGTAAAAATGATTTAAAAGGAAAAATACCACAAAATAAAAAATTCATCAAAACAATAATAATAAATAACAAACAAACAAATTTTTTTATTTTTTCTATCGGCGCCACCTACCCAATATAAAAATCATCCCTCATTCTTTTTAATTAGTATTGCCGCGCCACTACACAACCACCAGCATGTTAGCTTTCATATATTATGATTACACCACCAACGCCTGTAGCTCATATGATATTTATTATGTATGCTATTATTTATATTATTAAATCTAAACAAACATTCTACGTTAATTCTCCCCAAGGCTGAAAAGGGGGGGGGGGGCGGTGGGAACTGAAAAACAAAACAAATAATAAATATAATTCTAACCCAACAAAAACAACAACCAAATAAAGTAAATAACAATAAATTTTAAATATTTACCTACAGTTAAACAATAAAGTATCTTTATGTATCTATAGCTAGAGCTATAAGCTAATTTTTTTTTTAAATTCAAGGTCATTTATGTTTATTATTTATATTTTCCCAATTTTTAATAAGCACGAGTGTGTTTATATGTTCAACACTCATTTTGCCAAGCCATATTGAACGAACTTTTATATCCAAACAACATACACACACATATGCAAAAAATTCTCAACTACATAGAAAAAACATTTATATTAAAATTAAATTGTTGTTCGTTTTTTACGATTTTCTAATATATAATATTATTAATTCTCTGTTGATTTTTTTTCTTTGTTCTCATTTAACCAGAAAGCTTTTTATCACCTCATATTTTTATTTTAAATCACCGACCGACCAGCGACCCCGAATCCCGAACATCTAATTCAACAATCCAGCATAAAAATTCATTTATATTTACATATATTTCTTTATAGATAACTTTATTTGAATAGTGTGTGTTTTGTGAGCTTTTAGTGGAAGACGGTACGGTTTTTATTTGTTCGGCAACAAGCTTTTTTAGAAGAGAGACAAGTAAAAGTACATTAATAATAAACACCAGAGCGATTCAATAAAATATAGTACAGTCTGTTACAAAAATTTTGTATTATGGCGGGAATTCTTAAATAAAATTATATTAGGCGCCAAAAAAAAAAAAAAATAATTAGTTGTAGATAGAAAAAAAAATATGTCGAGTCATTTTTTTTTTATATATATTTTAAAATTGCAATAATGTATCACAGAAAATAAATACTGCAAGAGCAAGATAACTATGAGCTGTTGCTGAGATTAACAGCAAGTAGTTATCCAAGTTAAATTAAAAAATGTTGTTTGTCTCTTTCCAGTATTAAAAAGTTTATGACCTTTCCCAAGATAACTTGATACTTTTTACAAGCTTTTTTACGATCTTTCCTTACAACAAAATAAGATCCTTAAAATATTTATTCCTTTTTTTTTATTAGCCATTTTCTACTTAGGGTGCCCAAAATTTCATTTTGGGGCTTAGTACAATTAAATTTAAATGAAATTGGGTGGATTTGTTATATTATATTAATGATAAGTTCTTTTCAAAAATAAAGAGTACTCAATTTTACACACTTATTAAATATACACAGAAAAGAGCAAGAATTCATAAGTCCAAAAATTTAAAGTTCGTTAATATATTTCAAAGTTCGTTAAAATAAAACTTGTGTAACTTTTAAAAAAAAAAATCGTTTTGAATACCTCATAATGTCGTAACTACAAATTCAGATGCACTTCCACGGAACTTTAAATTCTTAATTGTCATTTTTATTGTTTTAAACTGTCCTGTGTCCAAATGTTGTAACCTGAAATTTTGTGTCATAACATAACATATTTTTATTAAAAAGTTGTTGTAAAACTTACATAATTCACATACTTTTATCATAACAGCCTATAAGTACTCGATTTTTAGGTGTAAACGAAAAATATAGTATTAATTAATTTAAAAAAAAATGTGAAAATTGTGATTTTTTACTTAATGTATCTAAACCATTTCCCCACTTAATAATCATATACGTCACTGTTTCATTATTGTATGTGAAGATGAGCACCACTGAAAAAACATGGTGTGTTATAAAGTGTTATACATATTTCTGTGAATAGAATTTGCTATAAGAGTGACTTTATAACTTCAAAATCTTTTTTACAAAATAAATAAATAAATACCTCTGTATATATAATAAATTGTAAAAATTGGAATTTAAATTTTCGATCAATGTTAAACAAAAGCTGAACAAATAAAATAAAATATTTTATGTTAAAATTTCGTTATCAGAAATTATTAGTTATAAATCCAAATAAGCAAATAATTACGTATTGATAATAGAATTATATTTATAATATAAATAAATGGCGCCAATTTACTTTAAAGCGTGCTTAAACAGTTTAAAAAGGAATTTGAAGTGCTTCTAGATTAGCATTAATATTTACATTACAAAAACTATAATCAGTCACATAATTGCAATCATTTCATTGATTGGACAACATTTTAAAATAATTTTACGTTGGCAGTCATTGCATATTAATAAATATACGTTAAAAAATTTAAAAACTTTGAAAAAATTGAAATTATAGGAATTAAATAAATGTAATGATGATTTTAAATTTTTAATTTAGATCAAAATTGAATTTTAAATTAGGATAATTTGGATTTAATTGAATATGTTTTTGTAAAATTAAATTTTTAAACAGCAATAACAAATTTTTGTTTTTTTTTTTGAAAGATTTATCAATTATTTTATTAAATTTTTTTTTGCACACAACATTTGAAGGTTATTTTTCTAAACAAAAATTAAATTAGTTGAAATTTGAATTTTTGTCATTTAAAACGATCGATATTTACTGACATGAAAATAACAAATTTAACCTTGTACATTGACAGAAATTGTCTTATCAATTTAAATGTTTTTGATTTTAACGACACGTGGGATTGCAATTATTAAAAAAATACGTAAAAAATTGCTTTTAGTTATATATGATACTAAAAAGTATAAAATTACTAAAAAGTATAAACCTTCGTTTTCAAAAATGCGAAATATTACACGAATCGTAGCTATAAAAAATACGAAAATATACAAACCGTAAAGTTGTATAATATATAAAATAAAATGGAAGTAAAGGACTTCTCTCTATATACTTGAACATGGTCTAAACAAAAACATTGACTTTAAGTATAGCTTAAAAGTTACAATTGAATACAAATATTAGTTGCAAATTCAACATACACGTGCGCTGTTACCGAATAATGAAAATGTAATTGTACAAAAATGGCTGAATATTGAAGCTCGGGTTACAATGTATAGATTAGTCAGTTTCGAATCGATTCGTATAGTAGTTGCCAGTCGAGTGGTTAAGTAGAGATTGACTGTACACTTAGGTATCAGTTGCAATCGATTATTTCTCCCAAGCTTACCCCAAATTTCGTCCTTTTTTCTGTGTTCATGTAATTTGTATTATGTTTTTTATATAGTTCTGGGTAATTTTTACTATCTTCTATAAAATTTTCTTTAGCCATGATTTTTTGAAACTGTCCTACTTCATTTCTCTTAAAATTTGCGTCAGTTTGGATGGATTCGTAAAGTACTAAGTCTTTCAATTCGATTCTTTCCTAATCGATTTCAATCTTTATATTAAGGACGCAAGATTTAACTGAATGAATCTATACTGACGTAATCGATACTTTATAGAGCATTACTCTGTAGAATATTTATTAACTATAAATAAATTGACAAATATTTTTTTTTTATTTAATTCTACCCTTGTTAAGATAGAAAAGAAGGCGCAAAATAATTTATTTAAATAAAAATTAATTAAAATTTTGATAATATATTAAAATAAAATAAACTAAATTTTTTTTTGTATATATATTTAATATTGTTGATAAACAATTAATGATAAATCAATTAAAAACAGTTTTCAATTTAATTGAAACTTCCAATAAAAAATAAAAATATTTTTTATTTCAATTTTTTTTTTTAATATAAATCACACTTTAAAATGATTCTTTCAAAGTCACGCGATACTACACAAAAAAAAAATTGAACGAAAGTGTGAGTGTCGTAATTACAACTTAACTTTACAACTTTATATAATTTATAATCTAAGCTTTATCAAATAAAATTCTTCTTCGTAGCATTTTTTCATTCAAAAAGATTTTGTTGCGTTAATAGTTTTACAAAAAAAAAATTGTAATAAAAACGTAAAGATAAACCAAACCAAACACACATTTTTTTTTAAGTTTTCATAATTCATTGATAAAAATCATAAATATGTTTTTCTAAAAAAAAAAAAAAATCACTACTAATGTAGGGGTAGCCCAAAACTCGGAGTATGTTAACACAACATATTTAGAAATATGTACTACTTGATATCTCTAAGACTTTAACCCTTTGGATACTTTTTCACGTGATTCAGCTGTAGCTGAAACAATATACACTGTACGTGTTATGTCCAAACATTGTACGTGTTTATGTCCAGGGTTAAGACATTAAGATTTTATTTTATATAATTATATGGAATTAGTAAACTTACGGAACTAAAATTTGAAAGCCATAAACTATATCACGAAATAAAACTATGTGAAAGTACTAAACTCGAGATTAGGCCCACTATAACTAGCATCAATGGGCATAAGTATGAACAGATTTCATTAAAATTCATTTTTTTCGACAACTCTTTCCATCCCGACACTTCATAATTTCATAATTACTCGTAAATTATTAATTTTATTTAACTATAAAATAATCTGTCAAAATAAAATTTGATAATCTTTAAAATATTTTTCAAAATTGATACGATTTATAAGGATCCTATTATTATAGAGATTAAACGTTTGTAGGTCATACAATAAATAAGTTGACGCCATACTTTACTAGATTAAATCTTGTGTAAAAATAATAATTAATAGTAAATGTATAAATTACTATAAGATATATCGTAGTAAAACGATAAGAATGTTTATTGTTTCACACTAAAAATTAATATTAACCATTAGACTGCCGGTCAGCAAGCTTAATTCTTAGGTCATACGTATATTGAGACTTAAAACAACTTATAAAGTTAGCAAGGTGGAAAAAGACTGTTAACGTAACATCTAAATCAATTTTAAAATCATTGCAGAAATCCAATTTACATATTTCAATTATTTTCTAATAGAAGCTAGCTATAAAGGAGTTATTAAAAGATGCTCATAATTTCGAAACTTTGTATATTTAGTATTTGCTCAATTAGCTTTTTCTCGATTATTCAAAAAAGTAGTTATTTTATTTCATTTCTGACAAATGACTAAGAATTGCTTATATTAAAATCTGGTTTAACCATAATTAAACTGAGATCAATTTGCATTGATCGGAATTCCAAAGTATCAAGTAGTTAAGAGTTAAGTAATTAATTTAAACAGCTTGAGTTTCTTAGGTATTTATAAAATATTTATATTTATTATATTTTCAGGCTTTTAACACCTCAATTTTGTTCATATTAGAATTAAACTATGGTAGGAAAAGTAAAAGTAATTTATAAAACAGAGCCTGATTCAACATGGAAATATTTTAAAAAGTAGAAAAACTTGTTCAACTTGATTAAGAAGATAGAGCATCAGGAATATTTTCAGTAGCAATCATTAACACATATACATATATAAATATGTAATCAAAACATGAATGAAAGTACATACAATATTCATGTTAGCAATTCCAATTACTGAATATTCTTAATATTTTTAAATGTTATGGTAGTAGAAATTCAAATTAATCAATTTTCTATGATTACTTAAGAGTGGGTTACATAGTACCCGCGAACAGTTGTTTCGAATCGATTCGTACAAGTAACCAACCAATCGACTAATTAGGCTGAAGACCTAGTTAGCGATCGCAAACGCTTAAATCACTTTATTTTTCTTGAAACTGTCAAATTTCTTTACTCTTGACATTTGTTTCAGTTTCAATTGGGAAAATTTCAATCGTTTTAAACTTTTTCGATTCGATTTGTTCAGATTTGATTTCAAACGCTCCTATGTGTTCACTCAATCGATTTTCCATACAAAAAATTTGAAAAAGTCAAATTTGAACTTAACTAACTGATCGATACTATGCAGCCCATAGCCTTTAATCAAAACTTCTGAAGAAATTATATATAAAGATTCACCATTTTTTCTTAATTATATAATTTTATATTTTTTTTTATTTTATATTATCTTAATTTATTTGGATTTGTTAAAAAAAAATAATAATGATAATAATAAATAATCTTTAATGCGCCCGGTACACAATGACCAATTTTAGCTACTAAAAACAGAATAGGATATAAAATGTATTTATGTAGAGGTGCGATAGAGAGAGCAATGTCGTCCAAAAAAAATTTCCCCTTTTTTTTAGACGTCCAAATTCCGAAATGGGTTTTCCGAATTCGGATTTAGACGTCCAATTATAGCATAAGACGACCTATCTCGTCTTATGCTATAATTAGACATCCGAAAATTATATTTTATACTTGGGGAATATATAAAATATATATTTTTTATGGCAATTGACATTTTGAAAATATTAATTTTATTTTATTTAAAAAGTAAAAAGTTTTTTTTTTTTTTTGTGTATGAAGAATGAAGATAAAATATATATAAAAAAGCTGCTAACTAGGGGGAGCAGATAACTCGTAGTATGTTAACAGTGCTTTGTTCAAAATTGCTCATCTTTATTATTTATTGATTTAAAAATTAATAATTTTATATTTTTAATTCTTTTATATTAAATTATAAAGAAAATAATAAATAATATAATTAAAATAACTATAATAAGTATAAATATGCGTAATTACGAATCCAACCTATGTACCAAATTTAATTGAAAACTGATAATAATTACTATATGGTGTAGACTGTAGAACATATGAAATATTCTTTGGAAACTAAGTTGCTCATATTATTAGTTTCACATGAAAAAAATAAAGCTACCTGAAAGTTGGACACTTCAGCAGGACAATGCTGCAATATATACTCTGCTAGGTACACAAAAAAAAAAAAAATTTAGAAATATTCCCATAATGGCCTGCTGTTAGCCCGGATTTAAATCCGATGGAAAACCTATGGACCATTCTTAGCAAGGAAGTTTACAGAAATGGACGTCAATTTAATACTTTGAAGGAACATAGGATCACCTTTCAAGAAGAATGGGTAAACATTGATATTTCTATTCTTCAATCACTCATCAATTCAATGCCCTGATGGATGTTATTAACAACAAGTCATACAAGCTATTAAAATATATAAATGAATTTTAATTTTTGTTTTATATAAGTGTTTCCTTTGACCAATGAGAATAAATTGAAATAAATAAACATACAAGATACATTAAAAATTTACTGCATCGTAATCTGTATCCACTTTTTATTGACAAATGTTCTGATGCAAATAAAAATAAAGTAAGAGTTTCGTTATAAAATAAAACCAAAAAAATGTATTGTCCTATATAGCTATTTCGCACAGCATAGCAATTTTTTTACTAAGATTAATTTTCAGTTTTCACTTTTTTACTTTTTAATTAATGTAAAAATAATATAATAGAAAATCCAAACAAATTTTATAATTTTGTAGGCTAGGATTTTTTCGGAGTTTTCAGAATGTCAAATAGTTCCTATAATTTTTATAGTTCCCACCTAAAAATTAAGGATTTTCTATCTCATTCTTTCGTAAACAAAAATCTTACTTGCTATCTCTTTTTATTTTTACTAAAATAAAAAAATTAGTCATTGTGTACGTCGTCCTTTAAGGAGTTTTTTTTTATTTAGATTACATAATTTTAAAAGTGTAAGTTAATTTTATGATTAATTTCAAGGTGGATTGATAGATACCGCAATTATTCTAACTATATTGAAACTATAGTTTTAACTAGATTTATTCTGATTTTTGTAATTAAAATAGGAACGAATTTGGAGATAATTTATGAAATTAATATTTTTTAATGAGATTTAGTTTCTATTTTAAAAATTTGAAATTTGAAATCATAAAAATTTGAGAGTAAAATTTAAAAAATCTAATTTATATGCATTTTTGTGACATTAATTTTTTATGTCCGAAAAATGAACGCTTTTAAGACACACTTTATGCATACCAGTTGTCAAAATAGAGTTGAAATGAATGGAATTGTAATTTTCAATTTGTTTCCCTTTATCACGCGTTGCAGTATAAAAATTTAATAGAAGTTAAAATCATTATTAGATGTAATTAATACAGATAAAATATAATAATTTATAAATTGAATTTAGTAATTGAAATTTACGTTTTTTGTTGCTCACAAAAGCGTCTAAAGTACGTAATGAAAACAACTCAAGTATTAGACATTTTTACAAATTGCAATTCGCTTCGAAGTTGCAACAGTTCCAATAGCTCCTAGTAAACCCCTCTGTCTCCTATACGCGATTTTCTTCATGACAGGGACAAATTAAAGATCAAAGTTTGGTTGTGTATTCAGTGTTTTCTAAATAGACTATCGGTGCTCTGCCCACAATATAATGTACGTTACGTAAGTAATTAAAATTAATTACAGATATCCATCCGAAAAAGGAGCTAAAAACAAAAGTGGAGTTTCAAATATTGCTAGATTAATAATATCATTTCCTTTCTATGGCGTTCGGTATTTAAATAAATTATTATATAACAATTTATGATAAATTCTATAAATCAATTATATAATTCGAAATAATTTCTGTTTAATTTATGAAATATGTAATCAAATACTTAATTATAAATATGTAATAATAAAAGAATTTTAATAAAAATTCTTTAGAAAATCTGTGGTTTTTCTTCATTTATTATAATATTTGATAAATTTTTGTTTCCATAAATTTTATTGTCCATTTTATATATTTAGTTTCCATAGAAAATTATATTTTTTGATTTTATTTTTTCTTATTAAATTTATTCAAAAATTATTCCAAGAAAAAAATAAATAAATAAATTAAATTAAATCGACAATAGAATATTCATAAAAATAGGAAATTGTTATTTAGGTCAAAAAATCGAAATAATTTTGTAGGGAATATAAATATTATATAATTGGATTTTCTTCAAAGAAAAATCAACTGGAATAATTCTGAAAAAATTTCTAAAGACAATTGGGCTAGTTTCATAGAAAATAATAATTTTCAAAAACAATTTTCAGAAATTTCATTATTAAATACTTCTTTCTTAGAAAGAATAATTTAAAATATTTAAATTAATTTTGGAAATAGCCAGTGTTTTTCGGACTTTAAACCCCGGATTTTAATGAATCGTTTTGTGTCAGTTGCAAAATTTAAAAATTTAATGTTAGATAATAAATGGATTCAGAGTACAGATTAAATCTTGAGAAATAATCAGAAACATTAGAAAATTTTAATATAATTTCTATTAAAATTTAATACAATTTGTTATTAAATTTAACTCTACAGTGAAATTAAGTATTCCTCCAAAAATTTGAATTAGAAAAAATAATAATTATATTTATATATTTGGCGCCAATCTAATTGTAACCCTGTATATTTAGCATACAAAAAGCTTTTCTAGATATAGTGCCAAGATACATATGTTAAATGACTTGCAAATTTTAAGAAAAATAAAATGTAGATATAAAATTTATTTTCAAGAATATATAACAACAAAAAATAAATAAATAAAAATATATAATTGAAAAAAAGAAAAAAAAAATAGAATCATTATTTCTCAACGGTCAAGGTTAACAGTGAGTTTACTGGCGGCATTATAAATATAGATAAATTTTCTGCTTTGATGATTTCAATATACATAATGTAAATGTAGCTATATAGTTAGAAGTTTTTTTTTTTATTTATTAGAATTTCTTAATTTGTCTGGTTAAATGAAGAAAGTTAAATAATTTTATTTAAAATGTCATTGTCTTGTCGAATTTACTTTACTATTATTAGTCACACTTAAACCGCCACAATATATTAAGCGGTCTTTCACTAGCGTAACAACTCAGAAGTGATCATAGTCCTTTCTTATGTAAGTTTCCTGACATTATTCTGTAGCAATTTGGAACTATATTTCAGAAACTTTAATTGTTACCAGCTAATTGGCTTTTAATAAGAGTGAAGCATAGTATTTTTCCCAGTCTTATAACAATATATTGCCGAATTAATTACTGATATAATGAATCAAATTATAAGAAGTTCGGGTCTGGAATCAAAATCGTGACCTATACATCACAGGATACATAACCGACTAAAGTACATCCTCAGATAAAATCACTGATTGATCAAATTTCACTTTCGTAATAATAGAATTTCGAATTTCTAATATAAACGATAGTGACATTCGATAAAACTGTACGATTATTCTTCAAGGACTATGGAAATTGTAAATTTGGCAACACGGTTCGATAATTAAATTTTGGTTAATGCAATTTACATATTTTTTGTTAAAATATCATTCAAATTCAAATGGTAAAATATTTAATTTAAAATTGGATTTTGGGGGTTCAACAAATGTAATAATAAAATATTAAATATAAATAAAAATATATTAATTTTAGAAAATGATATTAGGTGATAAAAGATACACTAATTTTATGTTGTTCTTATAAATATTAATATAAATAACAATATATAAACAAAATTTAAAAAAAATAAATATTATTATTATTATTATATTTATTATCAGAGTGGAATGAACTTTTTTAAATAGCCTGAGATCATCGTTCAATTTTGAAATATAAAATTTATTTTATATTAGATTTTTTTTTTTTGCCTTAATTTTAATTTTTTTTTTTTTTTTGCGAAAATCTTTTTAGTTACATAACAAACATTTTTTTTTTTGATGTAGGTTGGTTGGTTGGTGGTTTTCAGCACTAATAGGCTATTTACAAAAAAAAAAAAAAAAAAATTTACCAGACCTGAATTTTTTTTTCTTTAGTTTATTTCGTTTTTTTTTATGGAAATAAAATTAATTAATAAAATAGATTTTTTCTTTTCATGGCGGTATTGATTAGAATTAGACAATAGTTATTCATATAAGAGAAGACGACTTTATCAACTGGTAATTCTTTGTAAGGTCTAGTCACCACAACTATGAAATGTGACAAGAATGTTTTGAAACGATTGAAAATTTTGTATTTCAATCTAATTAAATCAAATTCTTTTTAAATGTAAAGGTAATTCTAATGTTCATAACTGATAGAAAATGAATGTTTTAGAGTCTTTAGAGATTATGATTTTGTCTTAAGTTATCTGACAATACGCCAAAATCTTAATCACGATAAAATTGTATTTTTTTTCTAGATAACTCTTGATAATATACTAAACATTTTTTAAGGTACTAAACATTTTTTAAGATAGACAATTTAATGTGGCGCCAGTTAAACGTGGCGACAATTTGTTTTTTTATCAAACTATATAGTTTAACGTGTGGGCAACACGTTTTGTTGATAATTTAACTATTGATTGTACTTGAATAATCCTAATCCTACCCATATCATTTCTATATCTCTGATTCTGGTTCGTGTAGAGATTTGTAGGTAGAGGTATTAGTAAGTCTAATAAAATGCTAAACAGAAAAATTACGAAATTTCAATAAATTCGCAATAATTGTGTCTGTAAGCGAAATAACTCCACATTAATGAAAAATAACTCCATTTTATTCAAGTTATTTCTTACTACATCAAATTTTTATTTTGCATTCCATGAGAAAAATAATGCAATTTCCTGGGATTCGCGATGTCAAATTTTAGGTAAAATCGTGTGATTACTATCCAAGGATTTCCGGGAAATTCTACAAAAACTACATAAAATAATCTAATTTCTTTTTTGCTCTAATGTTTATAATGCAGAAAACAAAATACTGTTCTGGCTGGCGTCTGATATTGTTATATAGTTTATCAGGAAATGTAAAATATAACAGACATGAAAGATATGAAAATAATAAAAGGCGTTTATAATATTTTTTTTTAATATTATGACTACAATTTATCTAACATATGCTACACTCCAACACTCCAACATTACTGATAATATTATAGAATTAATTGATTTTCAATCAATAATTTACTTAAATAGATAATACCATGGATAGATAATATAAAGTGTGATGGTAGAAAACTACAAATCGGAAATTGAAGGACTAAGGTGCAGGATAGATCTAAGATCTAGATAAGAGTATCGTGAAGAAGGTCAAAACTCACATAGAGTTGTAGCGCCAAATAATGATGATTAAATGTAGAATTACCAGATAAGTTAATTTGAAAGATGTGTTTTAGTAAACTAATATTTAATAAAATATAAATTTTCTTTAATATTTTTTTTAACAAACCTTTTTCTTCTTGTTCTTTTTCTCCAAATTCAATTACAATTTTTCCAATAAAATCTTTTTCTTTTTACTTAAATAATTTTTAATTTATCTGTGATTTAAATAAACTTTTTTTTATTTAGTTTTAAATTTAGGTACAAAGTAGCAAAAAATCTTTTTTTTTTATATATATTTTTTTTAGAAAGCTTAAAAAAGCTTAAAAATTAAGCACACAAACTAATAAATTTTTGAAATTATTTCTTATTAAAGTATATAATATACAAAAATAAAATTGAATTCACGTGGCGTCTAGTTTTTAAATAATTTTTAAATATACATTTATTTTAGAACGTTTTTATAATATAATTTAAATTTTTTTTTTTTTTTTTAATTCTTATTTTGCGAAAAATTCACGGAAATAACCAAGAAATTATAAACACAAACGAGACGACTGAAAATTTAAATTATATTTAAAATAAACAGGGTGCTTCAAAAGAAATTGTTCTTCCTTTATAGTCAACAAAGAATCTGGAAATAATATTAGAACAAATTTACTTCGTTTACTAACTAGCACAGTAGAACAGAAAGGGGTAAATCAATTTTAAATAAAAATTAAAAACGTTTTTTAATTTAATTTTATAAATAAGGTGGTAATCACTTTTCTACAATTTCGATATAGTTAATAATCTTGTTTCAACTAGGAAATAATAATTTTTTTTTGATTAAATAATTAAATAACATAAAAATTAAAACACTGATAAATTACACTACTAAATCACACACATCACCACTAAAAAAATGGGGTTGTTTTTTTTTTTTTTTTTTTTTTACTATCTAATCAGTCCCACACGTCGTCCACGTCAGTACGAAACTTTTTTTTTGAAAGATAATATTTTTTATATTAATATTTTTATTAGTGTTAATTTTTTGTTAATGTATTATATTTAAAATAAATTTTATTTAATTAATATTGTAAGGTACAGTAAAAACAAAGAGTAATAAAAATATTTGAACTTCGCATAATATTATTTCTATAATTAGCAAGTTAATATTATTTTAATTTTTTAAGGGGTCTACTACTACACATATAAAAACACAAATCACACCATATTTTTTTTTTTATTAATAATTTTTGAAAAATAAAATTAAATAATTTAATAATAATAATTATATATATAAAATAAAAATAATAAAAAAAAAAAACTGCGTAAAAATTTATAATAAAAATTAAAATATTAAATATTTAAAAAAAATTTACTTTTCAAAAAAATTTGAAATTTTATCACTTTTTTAAAAAAATTTATTGTTTTTTTAATATATTTTTTAATTGTTTTTTATTTATTTTTATTAATTTTTTTTTGAAACACTGTTTTTAATGTTAAATAAATTTTTATTTATTTTGATTTTGATTTGTTATTATTTTTTTTTAGAAAAAAAATTATTTAAAAAAATTATACGATCTGTCACGGTCAAAAGTTCTTAGACGATTGATAAAAATCACTCTCGCGCGCCCAAGAGAAATACTAAATTTTGTCAATATATAATAATAAAAAATACAAATATGTACGCCTTTGAAGAATTCTATAAATTAACCCCCTCCCCACCCCCACTCAACAAATACTAACATAAAATATTCTACTCATCATACAAACAATACATAGCAGAAAAAAATATATAATTAAATTTATAATGTTGTTGCTCAGAATAAAGCTCTTTTTTTATATAATAACGATAAACAAGTTCTAATATTTTTCATACCCTCTCCCACCCCCTTCTTCTATAAATAAATTGTTCTTAGTAAATCCAATACGCTTTGAAGTAGTATCTAACAAATTGTTTACATAAAACAAAATTATATGAAAACTGATATTTTGAAAAATAATATTTTACTGTGTTTATGGGTTAGGGTTATAAATAATAGGGTAAGGGTGCAGAGTTTCATTTGATGACGAATTTGTTTATTGGGGAGGAGTGTTTAACTTATGAATTTTTTGTAAATAAATAACAAAAACATAATAATTTTTATAGTATTTTATATTGCTTACATCTAAAGATATTATTTTCATTTTTTTGGGTTGATTTCCTTCCATATATACATAAAAATAAAAAGCTTTTTCCAAGAATTTTTTACTTATACATAGACAACTACCCCCAACATTCCATAACCCTTCATTCTACATTCTTACAACACACCACCAACAAATTATTAAAATGTGTTTTGATGATATATGAGAAGTAGAAAATTTATATAAAATATTTCATTAGAAATTTATGGACCGAAGAAGTATTCGAAGGAGGAATGGGGGTTAGAATTTTTTTTTTTTTTTTTTTAATAGAAAAAATTAAATAATTAAATTCAATTAAATAAAAAAAATTAAGTAATATATTAAAATTGAGAATTGTTGAATACTTTAATATATTAATGAATAAAATATAAATAATAATTTTTTAAAATTGAAATGAATTTATTATTCAAATATTTATTAGGCTGGTTAGTTATGCTAATAGCTAATGATAATTTTCAATTCAAAACAATAGTAAAAGCTTTTTTAATGTATAAACAAACAGAAAATAAAATGTGGAAAACAAAATCAAAACAATATTTTGTGACTACGTCCTACGTCAATGAAAAAGCTTAGATACATATGTTTTATAGAACAAAAATTTTGCATTTATTTGTAGGGTAGATAGGGTACACTGAAAAAAAAACTGTGTAAACAGAACCAAGGTGAATGGCGATGTCGAATAACGATTTTCGTTTTGATAAACACAACTATGTCAAAAGCAGCTGTCAACGAAAGTAATCATAAGCAATTAATTTGTAAAGACATCAGTCAATATCAATATCAGCTGTTGATTTTACGTCACGAAAAATTAGAAAATAGCTCTAATTTTTCGCCAGCGAAAAATTCGACATGGTTGTGTTCACACTCATTTAAATATATGAGGGCGAAATTTATTTTGACATTTCGCCATTACCAGTCGCCTTGGTTCTGTTTACAGCATTACTATTTAATTTTACCACTTCAGAATTAAATGTTGTCCAAATTAAACAAGCATCCCATCATCAAAACTTGAACATACGAATATTGAATTACAGAATATTTTAATAAACTGGAAACCATCAGAATGAATGGAATAACAATTATGAGTAAATGGAAAGTTTAAAATGATCAAATCAATTTTTCATTATGACGTTTTTTCGATAGTATCAAAATTCTTACAACTTTGTTTTGTGATCTCAGCTATGTCTGTAAAATTTATAGACAATCAATGATGACAGGCTAGAACACTCTGGTGACTTACATTGATATTTAGTTGTTATGCTTGTGTAATGTTCCAGGATGGCTTAACAACATTAAATTGTAATTAATTTATTTATGATATTTATTCATCAATATTTTTGTTTACATCATAAATAATATATTATTTATTATTCGTATTAATTACTTTAACAACAAAATAAATTAAAAATAATATCAGGAAAACAAAATTTTTCCATATAAACGCCATTCACTAATTTTTGTTTTGTATACTGTATTTCAAATAACTATTATTTATAGGATGTTTACATGTTATTTATTAATTCAATTTTTATGATCCTGATGGGTGAAATAAAAATATTTTGCCTAAGGTCAGGAGATACAATTTCATTTGTATATCAAATTTAGAAATTTCCAATTAAGTACATACAATATCACAAAATTGTTACAATGTGGGTGGTGAAAATTTTTATAATTATATATGTAAAATGGCGCGTTAAACATAATTTATTTTTTAAATAAAAATCGTGGGCGTTTTATTTGTTGATATATTGTGGTTTTTTCATTACATATTGACAATTGCGACAAATATATTTATTTGCAAATTGTTTGTTTTAAAATGTCTTAATAAATTTTGTAAATCCATGTTCAGCGTTAAGCGGGAAACATTACATCAATCAGTGCATGATACTCGCGCTCATACAGATCGACATAATAGTCTAATAGGCCTCATAATGGTCAATCCAACCTTGTAGGAAGGATATATTCGGAAAAAATTGTGATTTTATATCAGTTCGCAGGACACTCGACAATTTTCACGATTATATTATATTATAGATCTACCCAAAAATTCTTAACCAAAAAATGTGTTATTTTATTCCCGTCAGTTACTCTTAACATACGCAACGTACCACAACGCAATGTCAAAAAATGATCAACCCATATAAAATGTATGGTATGAGTTGTAGATAAACCATTCAATACGTAGAAATTGAATGAAAACATTCACAATTTGCTTAGATTAAATCATTTTCATTGATTTGCAACTAAAATTCATTCTTATAACAAAGAATTGACAAATAATTATTCACAATTATTACGTTTGCGTTGAAACGCGTTGGTACTTGGTATTGTGTATATTGAGAATAACTCCAGTATTATATTTACAACTCAAAGTTGACAAAAGCTCTGACGTCAAATATAAATAAAAAAAAAAAAAATAATAATATATGGATACAAATTCAGATACAAATTTTATTGCGGAGGTGGCATTTTCTATGTAAATAGAAAAAAGCCTATCCAAATTTGTTCTAACAAACTAATATGTAATAAAAAAAAAGTTTTTCCTAAAATTTTTCTAGTGAATGAAAATTATTTTTTGTATGTTGTTGTTGTTTTCATTTTCCATATTTTCTTTCTGTATTTTTATATAATTTTTACTATACTATTTATGTTAGTTTGATATGAAAATATGTTAAAAATAGAAAATAGAATTATCATCATTAATAGTGAATTTGATTTAAAATTTCACAAAGTGGTGAAAATTCTCCATGTTATCCTTGTTTTTTTATATACAAACCCACCACCCAAATCTAAAGGATTTTTATTTGTGAGTTGCAGCTATATTATTGCGACGTGTAGGTTGTAAACTTTTTTATATAAATATTGGTATAATGTAAGTGGAGAATTTAATAATAATATACGTAATTCTTGTGCCCACTTCTTCAAATACAAAATAATTTTATATTAAAATCTACGCAGCAGTAGTATTCAATGTCATACGGGTTCAAGGACGAAAATAAAATGTATATTTCGAGTATGGGTCATGGGTGGATTGTGGTAGGACTGTAAATTAAATTATGATTTCCTTTCTTTTATGTATCTATTTTTTATTTTGCGAGTCTTTAATTGAAATTGTATTTATGTGAATCTTTTTGAAATTTATACGTTTACTGATAAATAAAACAAATATGATAAATATTGGTAATAATTAATAATTTATTTAAATAAAATTTAATTTACTCTTCTGCCAAGCATTTTTTTTTTCATTGAGTCAATGTATTAGAATTAGAATCTCTTGTAAACCATAAAAAAAAAAATGTTAATCTAAATGACGAGGACTAACTAAAATGAATTTCAATTTTCAAATCAATTTTACGAGCAGTTATAGAATAAGTATATTTTCACAATAAACCATGTGAAAATGCACATTTATCTATCCTTTCTCTCCTTGACAAAACGCAATATGCAAAGGCATAACCATGTACCATAGGACCAAGAAAACATATGGCAGTCGTATACGACAAAAAGAAATCAAACAATCTTCTAAAGCTATCATATTGATAGAATGTCACAAAGTGGATTTAAAATCTTATCTTATCCAAGCCAAGTAGTCACGTGGTAAGTGTTCACGTGATGGAGGTCACCTTTTCTTATATGGGACTAGCTCAAAAACCAACTTACAAACGAATCAATATTTTCTTTTAACATTTTTCTTTATCAATTCAAAATCATTATTTCCGATAAAGTAATTAATTCAATCTAATTATAATATTTATTCTTTGAGTAAGGAAATTGTATTAATTTTTTTTATTATAATTTGATATTTTCATAAAAAAAAAAATATGATGCAATTTCTAACCTAATTTACTTCATAAAAAAACTTTTACTTTATTATATAAATATTAAAAAATTATTGATAATTTAATTTAAAATCTTTTGTTCATATTAAAATTAATGAAATTATAATTTCTGATAAGAAAACACAAAAAATACCATATTAAATTTATAACATTTGATATAAAAAATAAATTGATTAGGGAAAAAGTGACGTTTAATGAATTATAAATTGTACTAAAAACCTAAATGTCTTTCTCTTATCAGTAAAAATATTTGAAAAAAAAAAAAAAAAAAACATTTAAAATCGTTGTTAAAATTCATAAAAAAAAAGCTTAATTTGAAATTTGAACTTTATTTCCGTTTCGTAAAGTTTATTTCATTAATTTCATATAATTATTAAAAGATTAAGCTTTTATTATGTTAATTGTTAATTTAGAAGCGATATGAGTTTGTTCAAAGATAATGGCTCGCATTTAAAATGTGACAGTTTTCCGATCTATTACAGTTAGAAAAATGAATTGTGAAACTAATGAATCGTTTGGAATTTGTGAATCGTTAGTATTTTTCCCAGTCTTTTTGATTTTACTTATAACTTAACATGAGATTTCGATCAGGAATCGCAATATTTTCCTATATTGGAGATGTGCTGTTAATAGTTTAGAGTTTGTAACATAAATGATAAATCATTGTGAAATGTTGACATGGTAAGTGTCTGGGACATATGATCGGCAAAAAATAAATTTACTTTCCTAAAGAGCAAAAATAGTTCCGGCAAAAAGCAAATTTAGAAATGTCAAAAATTGGAAAAGCGATCACAAATTGAAAATGTGTGTTTCACTGAGCGACTTATATGCCCATTTTACTGGTTCTGCCTGTCTTGCACTTCGAAAAGCTAACACAATTCGAAAAGCGACCACAAATTTGAAAATGACGGTTCTCCCCCTATATTAGCCTGCCACGAACTTATCTTCTTTTTGTTTCGAGATCAGAACTAATGTACCTACCAAAAAGTTATTTATTTCCTGCTTCACACACGGTTATGGCTCTGTCAAGTCAAATAATTTCGGTAAGAAGAATTTCCATAACTTTGAATTATTACCTCTAATTATATCAGAAATACAATAATCATCACCCAATTTTAAATTGAAATAAAAATGTTGTAAATCAATTAAAATAAATAAAATTCTAAAATTAATAGCAAAACTTCTTCTTTTATTGCTGTTTTTTTTTTTGTTCAAGGTTTTCAAGTGTCTGGTTGACATTTTATTGTTATTTTAATATAATATATATTTTTTTTCATTAGTTCCTCAATAAAACTAGATATACGAATTATTTAAATATACAAACTAAGAAAATGAATTTTGAAATTATTTGTCTAGCCTGTTTGACGCTTTAATAATATTACCTACCATAGCAAAAATTGGAATGAACAAATTATTTTTTTCCGAATATCGGAATAAGAAATCTAAAAAAAATTATATCAAGTTTAAATACTAAATTTTCAGTGTTTTATGAGCACGAATATTGTGAATTTTAAATATTTATACAAATATAAATTTACTATTATTGTCACATTGCGTCAGTTGGCCATAAATTTTTATCGATTTGATTATCAAAAGTTCATGGTCAAAATATATATTGTAGTAATTAAAATAAATTATTTATATTTTATATTATATATACATAAATAATACTTTATTATAATTTTATTTTCATATATTAAAATTAATTTGATATTAAAGATTGGACTAGAATACATTGACAGATATTCGGTCAGAATATGAAGAATAATTATTATAAGTGAAGTGAAAGATTTTCGATAGTACCAAATTAAACTTATGCTAATATGACAGTATTAATCCTAAATTTTAAATTACTACACTAACCCAGTGGGAAATGTTCTTCTATCAAGTCTTCTATGTGGAATAGATGGTTGATTGGTTGGTTTGTAAGGAGGAGGATCCGCAAACGTATTGATTAATGACATAGGAGATGCTCCAGGTATTTGCCTTCCTCTTCACAACCTCTGCATGTCGAGACAGCAGTCAGTCCCAACCGTGAAACATGTTTCCGTAGGAGTATATAGAAAAGTAATCACAAAAAAATAAAATATTTTATGTGATATATTCGAGATTATCAAATATGTCTTTCAAATATTTGCCTCTCTAATGAAGCATTCATTCTTAGCAATCAGTTTTTCAATATAAAGGAAGAACCAGCTTCTTTTTGCGGGCATGTAAATTTAAAAAATAATTCAATATGGTATACATAGTCATGCATTCAAACTTTCCAAAGAAGGTTTCAAATCATGTAAGATTTCCTTATTCCCTTTCTCGATGAGAAAATACTGAATTATTGGGGTTTTCACATAATTAAAAATTTCAGTTTATAATGTTTTAATAAGATTGAAAAAATTTAATATAATTACTTTCAACAAATTTACATGGTTTTAACAAAAAAGTATAGTCAATTTGAAATTGAACTAGTTTAATGTGTGATTCTTTCAATTTCCTGAACATGTTTAAACTATACCATTAATTAGTTTTAATGTTTCGGTTGAAAAGCAGGGCGGAACATCATATATCTTTGTAAGGAGGCCACTTGAACTTAGAATTCTCCAGCCGTTGGCTCACTAACTTGACCTTTATGCATTCTTAATATGAATGAACATAGTCAGATTGGCTCTTGTCATCAAGTTACTTAGAAAATATAATTTCCACAAATCTTTTATGTAGCATCGATTTAGCAGTGATATAGGAGGTTGTTTTAAGAATTTCTCCCTTCACTACATCATTCCTCATGCAATTCCAACAGCTACTCTCTCTTTAATAAGCTGATTCCTAATCCTAGATTGACGGTACACCTTTTCAATAAATTTTAAATTATGTTTCTCGTCTAAATCTTATCATATTTTCATTGTTTAATTTAAATGAAATAAAAAATTGTAAAAATATTATATTTTTTATACATTTAATTAATCTGACACATTTAATAATTTATCAAAAAATTATTATATGTGCAAGTCTAATTTCCTCGGCATTGTAGATAATATGCAATTTACATAGAAGTTAATGCAATTTTTTTTTTTGTTTCGAAACGATATTCACTACAAATTCCTTGTCTCCAAGTCCTCAATATGATATATTATCAAATATATTATAAAAAACTATATTTGAATAGCAAATGCATTTTTAGTTTAATGCGCCCAAGAGCTAGATTTATTTTCAAAAGCAATTAATTTTGTTGCGACAAATGGTTTAGATAGAATAGAACAAATTGATTTCTTAATTGATAATTAATAATTATTATATCTTTTTTTTATAGAATGTTGCCAATTACCAGTCATAATAATAATTTCATTTATAAAAGTTTTAAGATAAGCAAAGTCTAATTTTATAGTACAGACAGATTTTTTTTTTTATAAATTAAAATGGGGTTATCAAATTTCATTTATAAATATTGAATCGAAAGTCAATAATTTATTAATAATTTATATACCTTCTTAAGACAGTTTTGGAATTATATATTTTAGAAGATAATTCTTTGTATGTTATGTTAAAAATATGGTTCAAAATTTTCTTTAATATCAAAACAAACAGGCTGACATTAACATAATTTAGACTAGATTAAAAGTAATTTTCCTATCTCCTAGAAATTTAATTCGGTATTTGGATTCCTAATAATTTCTGAATAACTTTTAAAAAAAAATATAACACGTGAAACACTGAAAAAGCCTAGAATCTCTAGTATTTGTAATGTATTAAGCAGTAGCGTATCCAGTATATCAATTGGTACATTTTGAAAACAAGATGACAAGACAATCATAATTTAAAAGATACCAATCGATTTTAAAAAATTTGGTTTCCAATTCCTAAGCTGACATTTATACCTACTTCATAGCAATATACGCTAGATCATGGCTAAAACTGTTAATGCCATTAATAATTAATTTAAACGACAGACTTTACCAATCACAATATTTTGGATACGCCACTGATTTATGAAATGTTTTCTTAAACATTTCCTTTAAAAGGAGCCAAGAAGAACAAAATTAGTTAATGATTCCGGATTAGAGATTCAATCTAATGTTTAAAATTCAATTTGCATTATAATATAAAATATAAGTAACTTACCAAAATTGTATTTTTGAAATTTTCGATAGGTCTGGTGTCTGGAGAACAATTTTTAGAAATAAAATAATTCTGAAAAGTAAATAAGAATAAATTTGAAAGTTAAAAATTATGCATTATATTAAATAAATATTAATTTTATGTAATTAAAATTATAAATTTTATTATATTTCTTTTATTCTTAGAAAATTTTCTCAAGGCTAACAACATTTTTTTATCAGGCCCTACATAAATTATTAGTTTTTAAATTAATCTGTAATGTAAAAATAATTTTTTTTTGAGCCGATTAAGCAAATATTCAACAATTTAAATTTTACAATGATGCGCATTTTTTTTATCTTTATTTAAAATTATAATCAATGAATTATTTAAAAAAATAAAAATGCACACTTTTCATTTTATTGTGCATTATAATTGACAGGAAAATGATAAAAATATTTATTTGAATAGCACTTTTAGTAAATAAAGAAAACGATTAGAAATTATTTAGAAGGCGCTTAAAAGTTCATATAAGTTTGACGTTTTTTATACATTTTAATATTTTTAATGAGACAATTTTTATTGAAACAATATTACATTTTTATAAATAATTGAACTATGACTAAATATAAACTGGCATCGTGTGTTAGGTATGCACGCGCCAATAAAGTCGTAACCTCAATGTTAAGTTCAATGTTTCCTTCGTATAAAATATTGTTATAGAATTTTTGAAAATGTGATAAAATTTGTTTAAAGCAATTTATATTGGCAGAGAAGCCAAGTTTCATTAATGAAAATACAAATAAATGTCGAATATTTGAACTTAACTTTAAAAATATTCTATATTTCTTTTGGGAACTACCTGGACTCAATTTTAAAGCAAAAAATTAGTATTATATAATTAATATTGTCGATTCCAAAATAATATGAAAATAGATACTCGAAATTAAAAGTAAAACATTTCAAAAAAAAATCTACCACCGAGATTGAACAATGTTGAATCTTACCGCCAGCGCCAGAGAATTTCAAAAAAAGAGCGTCAAAATATTGTTAAATTACATAATCAATAATATCGAAATATTGCAAAGGAATGTTCCTTTGGTCGGTTTTCATATTACGATTACATTAGTACATGCGACCCTAATAAAGATATTAACCATAAATTTTTGGTACTACAGTAGATAATTTATTTCCGTGATAGTATTTGCTGATTTCTTTAAGCCTAAACTATTCTAACCTCTTGGTCTTGCAGGAAAAATCTTTTAATCTGAAAGTACGTTAATACAAAAACAAAGAAAATTCCTATAATTTTTCTAAAATCAAAAATTCCTACTGTCTACTACAGAGTCAATTTAAATATCATATTTCCAAAAAAATAGCTTTAACAAACATATTTGAATATTTGATTTTAAATATAGTACAATTCAATAGAAATCAAACTAAAAATAATTTATTCTATTCTAGTAATTTGTGCGTATAATTTTGTTCTCTAATTCCCTTCTATAAGTATATAAATTCAGAGTTGCAAAACCTCATTTAAAATGTAACGCTAAAATGAAATAACGAAATTAAATAGTTTAACTAATCAAAATTACATTATGTAACGTTCTATAAATTAAATTGAGTTACAACAATGGAAAACGTAATAATACGGATTTGTTTGGTTTTTCGTTAACATAATTTTGAATAATTATTCATAGCAAAAATCTAGCTTTAGATTAGATTTAGGTAGTTGTAGTTGTAGGTCCCTCCCAAGTCACTCTGTCCATTTTGGGCCTATTGTGAAATAGCCTAATTTAGAACACCGCCAAGACTAGCACTTTCAAAGAAGTACAATAAGCCTTTGGATGAGTTTGACAACAGTTCCATTGAGTCAATAAATATGCATCGAAAGTGACAAAATACGGAAGAAAATCCGTTGGCTCCTTTCCTTCAATACCCGAATACCATGACACCCAAGTGAGTTTAACTCTGTTAATCTTATTATAATTAGAATTTGAAGGCACTCCCTGAGATCGGATTAAGAATGAGTTTAATGCCAGAAGTTTCGCTTTACTCTTCTTTATTTTAACATTATGTATTATAACGTTATAACATAACAATAACAGATATAGTGAAATGTGTAACGTTATATATTATTTTTTTCGTTTTACAACACTAATAAAAATTTATTATACTTTAACATGACACAAATTTTTATTTAAATTTTACACACAAGTTCTACAAAATTTTATAAGTTTTGTTTTTCAACAAGGAAGTGAAAATTTTACTAAGAAATTATTTCAAATAAATTAACAGTAATAAAAAAATCCTAAATTTAGATATTTACTAAATAAACATAAATTATAATGAAAAATTTAGTGTTTTTTTTTTTTTTTTTTTGTATATTAGGAGTAGAAAATTGTATAAAAATAAGAATTTTTAATAAAATTTTATATTATTTTTTGACAGGATTCAAGAGTAGATTTTACAGGGGGTGGTAATTAAATTAAGAAAGCTTTTTTGTTATTTGAAGGTCAAAGTTAAATTTAGAAAACTAGACCAAAATTATTATATACACAAATTAAATAAATAAAATTGATCTAAATATTTTTAGTTATAAATAAAATTATTTATAGTAAAAAAAAATTTTTTTTTATGGTTGTTTGTTTATATTCAAAGAAACATTTTTAGTGTATTTTTGGTAATATAATTTGAAATATTTAATGTAGGGGTTGGAAAATTATTATGAATCAAGTTGGAAAATTTCCTTGAATCATTTATATTTTGTTATATATAAAGATTATTGAGTTAATTTCTGTTGTATATCAAATTTTAGTAAAATATATTGACCACCTCCTACAGGTTGAACAAGTATTTTACATATATAGTCAATATCAGTTAAAATAGCCTTTTCCAAAAGTTATGATAAATTTAATATCGATATGCTTTAAAAATATGATGACAAATACGATAAAAATACAATTTTTCTTGTTTATGAAAAATTACAGTATTGATAAGCCGAACATTTTTCGGTAACGTTATTCATTATGTAATTAGTCCAAATTTAATTTCGTTACAATTTTGCAGGTATGAATAACACTTTTAATATTCGGTAAAATTAAGGAAAATACTTTATTAAAATGAATAAGTAAAGTATAAGTACCAATTACTTGACAATTATAATTATCAAATTAAATCAATTTTAACAGAAAAATAGTATTTTAACAACTGAGGACAATTTTGGTGCAGACAATAACAGAATATTCTGTTTTCCACTACATATATTAAATATTAATTTCCAATTTCGGTTAAATTACACTAAAGGTTCAAGTCAACGATATATTTCTATCATCGATTTCCATTCGATAATGAAAGTCCGCAAAAATTTGGTTCTTTTTGAAAATTAACAACTGGACAGCAATCGGCAAGTATAGCAAAAAGTTCCATTATTGTTGACTCCTGAATTTAAAATCTTGATTTAAACTTGTTTATCAAGGTAAACTTAATTTTCATGGAGAACTCTTTCTACCAAAACTTGTTTGTTTCAGTTCAGAGTCCAGATGTGAAATTCGTCATTAAGCAGAATGGAATTCACTAGAATTTTCTAGAGCGTATTATCTTTTACCAACGATTTTCACGCAATTGAAAGATTAATTTATGTAAATTTACAATGATATTGAAGAAACCTTAGATCACCTATGGAATTTGTCTTTCCATTCGATACAAAAAATTAAAGATTCTAAATTACTACTTGTATAACACTTTCTGACTAACTTAATGGAATCAATTACATAAAAGCCGGTGCTTTGAAAATATATTTGTATCTTTGATATTTAAAAAATAAGTTCACCAAAACAGAGTTTACGGTATGGTAGATTTCGGCAACTTGACTTTACACGTACTAGAATAGTCGATTAAACATTCACTTCATAATAAACTGTAACCAAAAATACCAAAATACCGAAAATAACATAAAAAGGTTATTGAAAGATTTGAAATGAGGTACGGGTAATGAGCATACTTACGATAAAATAACGTTATAATTTGGTTATTTCAATACGTTATAATGTTTCCCAATACTAGAATAATATGATGACAATTTTGTCAATAAAAACCGGTTACTTTATGTGAATAAGTTAATATACTAACAAATACAACAAAATTAATATAAATATTACGTTTTCTGTTTAAGTTTAAACTAAAGACCAGTCGTTTAACCCAGACAAAATAGTTAAAAGTAATACCACTAAGCGGGTATGTTTTGTCTGATGTGGTATAATACTAAGTAGAGTTACATAATGAATTTTGTTATTCGAAAATGATAAAATATTCATATATGTTTTTGGCAAATTTACACAAATTTCGATTCATTAATATTCAAATTTTATTTAATGCGTTTTTAGGAACTTCCGGTTCTACTGGATGTTAAAAAATAATAAAAAAAAAAACAAACAGGTTCAAATTCATATTTATGTTTTTGCTAAACCAGTTCATATTTTTTATTTACTAGAAATTCAACTAAAATGATTTTTTAATTACTATATGTATATTCAAACGATTAACAAATTTAAATTTTGACAAATATTTAAAATTTTATAAAATCTATATTAACTAAATAATTTTTTAATTTATTTTTTAAGATAATTAATTTAAAAAGTTCACATCGTAACAGATAATTTAGTTTAGTAAATTCTTATATAAAATAATTACTTAATTTTAATTGTAATGTTCTATTAAATTTAATATCTGAATTTTAAGTTATGGTTAACTATGTTATTCGTAGTATGAAAATACAATTTGTTTGATACCACTGAGTCTAAAATAAAGCTCAATCCCATTTCCAAACTGCAACAAATATTCGATCCATAAAACTATATAAAATAACAATATTAGTCAACAAAAGTATTTGCGCATAACGCATCAATCATCGACGTAACAAATCATAGTTCGTGATTGTTGCTTAGTTCATTCTAAGGGAAAATTGGAAAATCAGTTGGTGACGTTTGGTACTGTAATTCCTCATTGTTGAGAAAAAAAATAACAAAAGTATTTCCGTCGATTTTACATGCGCATCTTAACGCATTTATTACGTATTCGATTATCAACGTTTTAAATACGGACAAAATATCGTTATATACTAATTTTATGAATTGTTTGATAACTAATTCATATTAGTTATTTATAATAAGTTAAGTACTTGCGGCTTAATTACAAAATAGGCACATTTTGCAATCTGTGGCATAGTGCATTAAAATGACAAGTTCATAACTGAGACATAATAAAATTTCAATTTTTAATATGTATAGATTAAATTAAAAATATTAAACAATTTCTAAATTGTTCAGATATAATAAAAAACAAATTCCATTTCACCAACCTTTAAAAGTTTTTTAACCTTACATTCAAATTCGATTTTATTTAACCTTTTTTTTCAAATTTCTATTATATACTTTTACTTAATTATAATTGAAAGTTGTTAACTATTTCACCTTCAATATTTTTTTTTATCTATTACATTAATTTTATTTCATTTATTTATGTATATTTACATCTATATAAAATGATTCAATAAATAATTATCGCTGTTAATGAAATAGTCGGCACAATTCACCTTGACAATAAACTTTGACGAGGCAAACAATTTTTTTTTTTTCTGTTTATGTTTGTTGATTGAAAATATTTTTGGCTAACCTTTAAAAATTTAAATTATACTATAAATAAAAAATTTTTGAAGTTCAAGATTATATTAAATTTTAACATAAAAATCATAATAATACAATCGGCAGTAGTAGCATATTTTTAAGTTATAACAAATACATATTAATCATGTCAATTTTTCTATGTATGTATATGTATAGAGTCTAAGTCTATTGACATTAACCGGGGTTTCATTATGTACGGAAATATAAAATAAAAAAATGTGATATTGACTGTCATACTTGACTCCCACACGCAAATTAAAATTAACAAAGAAATTTTTTTTTTTTTTATTTTTTTAATTAATTGCTATATGGGATGGAGCCATGCTAAAAATTAATGAATGAACTTTGAGATATGAAAGTTTAAAAATAATTTGTTTACCGAATTTTTGATGAAGTCTACAAAGTATATAAAAAAAATTAGCAAAATTTTAATGGGCTATTTCAATGAAAGTTCAGAATTTAGTGTAGTACAATTTTTCAGAATGACATATTTCCTACTAGCGTCAAGTGTTTTTGCAAATTTGAACTAATTGCACTTATATTTTATAAATTTATTCTATTTCACAGCACAGTATTGACATTTTTCCCAGTTTGTAAGTATCATTAATTTAAATTCTATAATTAAATTAGTAATCGATTATATCTTATACTAATTAATAATAGACGCTAGCACGCAAGCTACACAGTTGCCAAGAAAATTGGAGCTTAAGAATGAAGATAATATCCTTAAACTTTGAGCTTGGATTTTTGCACTTTCTCCACATGTTGAGAAAAAATTTACTATCCATAATCGAAAACAAACAAATGAAAGTAATTAGACACAATTGTTTAATGCAAGCAGTTTAAATAATAATTAAAATAAATATAAAATTATTATAATAACTTAAAACTTGAATTAACAGGCTACCACATACAAAAGAGCTTCATGCCCCTTAACAGGAGTTATTTCCCTCCGTCGTCATTTCGTATAAAGCCATTACAAAGGAAAGGGAAAAAAGAAATCAAATTAACTTTAGGCTTCTCACTTCTGAAAAGATTAGTCAATAATAATTAAAAATAGTCTGAAAATAGCAGGTTATTTTTCAATTTAGAGCTGAGTAAACTTTTCCATACAGTATTTGACCGAATGACCTAATCCTACACACATCAATGTATTACAGTATACACAATGCCAATTCGTTATTGTTTACTTTTCAAATAAATTGTAAATATAAAAAATTTAAATAATCATTGCATTAAAATTCAGCCACTTAGACGTGGGTCCGGTTAAAAAAATGAAACATCTGTTCAATTTTTTTAATTTAGATTAATTTTTTTTTTCCAAGATGCTTTTATATAAATTTAATTTGTTGAAAGTTTTATTATTTGTTTTTTTTAAGAACAAAATGTATAAAAATAAAAATGTAATTTGGTTTGTTTAAAAATGTCTGTGTAATAAAAAGAAGAGAACAATTATTATAAATTTTGTTGTGCAAATTGAATTTAAGAAGTGACCTTTCTTTAGTGTAAGTCTTTTCGTTGAGATTTTTTATTATATACAATATTTCAATATAAGTTTAAAGTCCGAATTCATGGCCACCAGCAGCGATGAGTTGTAAAAATGGGAATTCAAGTTCGTTTTTTTTTTAATTTACCGGGTAATAAATATCATCATACCATATTTATTGGCCTCCAGTATAATCACATGGAAATTATAAAAATATCTATTAAGATATTAAATTATAAAAAAAAGTTTAATGTAATTAATGATTTTAAAAAGAACTTCAAACATAGGAAAGTGAAATTTCTTTAAAGTTTCGTAGTAAACGAATTGACTGTACAAACAATAATACTTTCAAATTATAAATTTACTTGAATTTGGCTACTCATGCAAGAATGCTTTCCAATAATGTTTATTATTAACGTATAATTTTAATATTTTCTATGTAAATTCTTCCTATATCATAATTAGTAATTTTATGAAAGCTACGTAATTTAGAATATTACGCCAGTTTTCCCTTCAACACAAGTTCAACTTAACTAATTGGGTTGGGTGGTGTAAATCATCCACAACTTAAACTCATTAAATAAAATTAGGCTGCTCATGTGGGGTTTTCAGTCTCGTTTCTCGTTATACTAAGGCACAACTTTTCTTGAAACAAAAACATCCAATTAAAACATGTTATTTTTGACATAATACGATGACGACACTATAAACTGAAAACCGTACAATTCGAACGGAACACATTGCCTCTGAAAATTCTAGGTATTAATTTTGACATCACTCTTTTGTACTTCAGAGGCTTAAGCTAAATCCTTAAGCTTATCTACTCCTTAAGATAAACGCAATATTTTCACTTAAAGCTTATACTCTATCTAAGGCCTAAGCTCGTATACTCTAAAACTGAATATAAAAGAAAGTTTAAAATCTTAAATTTGATATAACAATAAAAACTTCTTTTAAATCAATCTATCAATATTGATTATTTTACAACTAATGTTCAATACATATTCAAAAAATAAAGAATTCTAATGGAAATTTATCTTATTACAAAAATACGTAAATCTAAATTACACAAACACAAATTCAAAATTATGTAAAAAAAAAAAACAATGATAAATTCCATAGTCCCTATAGAAATAAAGTAGGGCAAATTCTACAATCTTCTATAGAAATTTTTTTCTAACCCACCAAAAAAATTAAATAAACCTTTGGGGACACCACTAAATAATCTCACACAATAGAACCCTAAAAAAAATTTCTAGTCCTTTTATTTATATTGTACTGATGGATTGTTAAAGTAATAATTTCGAGATTCGCGATGCGTGGATTACTTCTTTACTGTATGGTGTGCTAATATCATTTTAAAGCCCTATATACTCTTATTTTTCAACATGAATGAATGCAGTTATTGTTGATGAAATTCTTTAGAAATCCCAAAAAAAAAAAAGTAATTTACAATTTTGTTATGTAAGGAAGAGCTGTATAAAAATAAAAGAATTCTTATTGTTTATATATACAAGAAGTAACCCCGTTTTCGTTTTAAAGAAATTACCCATTTAAGCCAAGACGATAATAAAAGTAAACCAAGCCAAGCCAAAATATGAAATAATAATAATAAAAAAGAAAAATTTAAATAATATATAATTCAAACCAAGCTCTAACCAAATATAAACATGAATACGACAACGATCAAGTTATAAATTTTTTTATCCCTATCCCTAAACAAAACCACTTTTTTATTTCTTTTATTATTGATTGTAGATTTTTTTTTGTCGTGCTTCTTTCTGCACTAAAATTCATAAAAAGTATATACACGGACACATTAAAGTAAGTTAAATGGTAATGCAGCTGATTCGATTGCAGCAAATGAAATGGAATTAATTAATTTCTTGTGAATTATGTATAGGTTTTATAGCACGAATAAAAAAAAGATATAATAAAATTTTTAACTAATTGAAACTAAGTTTATGATGGTTCACGTAAGAAAATTTTATAGCCTCTTGTTACTATCAGTGGGGAAAAATTTTATTATAATTGAAATTATGAATCGTTCCAGGTATGAATTTAAATTTCCATCTTATTTTTATTTGAATTTTAGATTTTGCATTTTTTAATTTGTTCTCCGAATGTTCATTATTTTAAAGTTGGTTACTTACAAGTTTTTTTTCATAAATTTATTTAAATAGTTCTAACTTTTTGGTGTTGGTGAAGTATAGTTTGTATTTTTTCGAAATAATCTTTTTTAAAGGCTCACAATACAAACATCTCTTAACTCTGTGTCAATGCTTTATTACGATGCTTATTATGTCCATGCTATTTAATTGTAACATTTCTAATACTTATACATAATTCTAATTATAGAAACAAAACTAAGTACCAATCATTAGTACCAATATAATAATAATAATATTATGACAGGAAAAATGTTGGTAAGAGTATAATTGAGTATCATTGCAGCCAACCAAGCCACTATGTAAACTTTTAGTTTCTTCAATTGAGATCATTTTATATACATTACTGTACAAACTATTCATCCATAAGCGGATTAGAGTCGTTAAGACATGTTGGAAGTACAAAATTAATCGATTATGGATAGAATCTTTCTTGCGATATTATCTTTCAACTTCTTAAGGGTTTAAGTTTCCCCTTAGATCGTGTAACATATAAGATTATCGTAAAACTATAATTATACATTTTTTCCATTAAAAACTTGGAGAAGCTTGTACAGAAAATAGCTTTCCTATCAATATTGAATAGAAATATGGTTTACATATAGATTTTATAGTTTTCTGAATACCTTAGAATTATATTATTTTTGGTTACCCTTGCGAAAATGTCACAAGTGATGAACAGTGGTTTGAAAATGACGTAAATAACACGTTTAGTTGTATATTTTATTTGTTGATGGTATAAAATTTTCAAAAATTAATCGGAAAAATGCCATTAACATTCCCTCCTAGTAGAAATTAATAATAAAATTATAGTTGAATGATGAAATGATGAAATATCTGTGACTATTAATTTTTGGAAGACTATTTAAATTTAAAAGGAATTAAAATAATTTGTTTAAAGGAGAATCCCTGACAGAACAAATATCAATTTCAGACAAATATCAATTTCAGAGTGGAAACGTTTATATAATTCTAAAATGATCTTAAATTATTGATTATATAATTTACAATAGATGAGAGTATTATGATAATCTTGATGATAATATAAATTGTTTAAATCTTAAATTAATAAAATTTTTTTATATATAAATCAAATTAATTTTAATATAGATTTCGTGTAGGCGAATCTACGGAAATGTTACGTTTCACAAGCTGCTTTTGAAGTACTTTTCTCCCAGTCCCAGTATATTAAAATTTACGAACAATTTTCGTTTGTATCAAATCATTTTCACAATTATATTTCACGAATTTAATCAATAGTAAATCTTACTTCTCCAATCCAATAAAGACTAAAATCTTATATTTGCAACCATTTTGAGACACGTGTTCCAACTCAACAGGAATTCCATCATAACCGAACCCCAGTAACAAATATTAAAAAATCCTTTTACAAGTAATAAGTTTATACTTTCAAATAGAGAAACTCAAATAATATATAAAATTATATTTCCTTTCACTGCTGGAATCTTCCAAAATAACAAGAATTTTCAACTAGTATAATATCAAAAAAAAATTAGGGGGAACATAAAAAATCATAAAAATGTTTAAATTTTGAATCCTTAAAAGGGGGAAATTATATTTATTTGATGAGATAAATGTAGGGTAAAGTGAGGTTACTAGCTTTATTATTATTATTATTGTTATTATTATTATTAAGTATATTGATTTTATAAAAAAAAAAAAAAGTTAATGTCCTCTTTTGACATAGTTTTTATTACTATACTTTTTCAAATACGGTGGACATTTAAGAACATTTTAAACAGCATATCCTGTTCATTTAAGAAGAGGGGTGCTTGAATATTGCACGTTATATACTATAAAAAGTTTAAAAATGAATATAAACATAATTTAATATCTATGTACACACACTTCTTTCCCAAGGATTTTTAAAAAAAACAAATTTTACCTATAAAATAAATAAGGAGTTTTCTTGCACACATCAAGACATTAAATTCGAGTGTATCAAAATGAAATTTTGAACTTTTATATGCAGGAATTTTTTGAAGGGTTGATTTTTTTTCTATTATAATAATTTGATTTTTTTTTTTATTATTATTATTTTGAAAAGATAACCTGGAAACAAATAAAACAGGATATTGAAGGTAATAAGGATCTATTCAGTAAAAAAGAAGAGTTATATCATTTCCCTTCAATATTTAATTTTTGGTATTCTTTTCTTCGATGCCAGATGGATTGAAGTAAACAACATAAAAAAATTCAAAAAGAAAATTTTTAAAAATATTTTTTTTTTTTAAAAAAAAAGGACATTAAGGATATTGAATAAATAAGAAATATAAATTTTTGTAATTTGTAGTTTTTCCATATACAACATTTTTGTTTGTTTGTATTTGGTTGTTAATGTTGTTAAACTATCCCCATAATTTAAATATCATCGATCATAGGCTAATTTTACCTTGTTTTATGATTGGGAATTGGCAAGAACAACAAAATTATGTTGGTAATTTGAAGTGTTAAAAATAATGATATTTTTTTTTGTTGTTGTTGATAAAAATGAAGTAACTCAATTAGTCAGATTGTTAAAAAAAGCATAATTTTTTTGGGACTTTTTTTTATGCTATGGCATAAATTGATGATGAAGAATATTTTTATTAATGTCAAAAGGGTTAAGAAGTATATAAGAATTTTCTGGAGAGGCTGTATATGATCATGCCTTTAATTGGTCATAACAAGGATAATGATTTAATTGATTATTTTTTTCTTTACAGTTTTTTAAATGAGTCATCTAAAAATGACATTAATTTTTAATTAGTATTATTCCCAAAATATTTATATACTTATATGATTTATATTTGGACATTGCATGTCTACTTAAATAATAATATTTTTTGTTTTTTATATATATATAAATATTGATTTATTATGTAATTGATGTCAAAGGTTTTGAGAGTGGAAAAATACTGCATTATATAGAAATTTATTTCATAATTTATTCATATTTTATTGATGTAATGGTTAAAAGGAAATTTTCCTTATGGTATCCAAAATAAAATATATATTTTAGTCACATACTTAATAATAAAAAGTATATTTAGAAATAATTTATAATGTCATTTAGATAATTATTTAAATTATATTTACTATAATAAATGTGCGAGGTAAGGTTGGAAGGAATAATTAATGCCTTTACGACAACAAAAGTACGAGTGACGCACGAATTTCGGTTTCCAATTTCTTTCTATATTTTCAGTTTCGGTATATATCGAAATTACATTACACATACTTATATGTAATTAATAATTATTTTGGAAAGGAACTTACTTTAATGAATTATTGCCCATTTTATTTGTTATATTATAAGGAAATAGTTAACTAAAAATACAATGGCATGGTTAGTATTATACATGATTAGAACTTCGAATGGGTTTTTCTTCATGTAATTTTAAAACAAAATGTTTGTTTGGAGTTTAGTAATCATTCCGTTCCACTTGTTGCTGAACAATATTTACGATTTAGGAGTATTACAAGGAACTTACTTTTGTTATGGTTATCTTTATTTGTTTTATATATTGCCTGGGAGTATTATTGACCAGTTGCAGCTTCAGGTTCCTGTTTATTATGTTCAATATTTAATTGGATATCCAATTTTTCGGTTCCAGTGTACTACACGAAGTTTCCGACTTGATTGAATACACAATGTCATCCCATTTCGTGTTATACATGTTATGTTTTCTGAAGTAGGATGTAACTCTTAATTGGCCATTGATATTTGTTGGAGGTATTTATATTGTACACGGCTTACCCTCCTATGTCTGTTCTTCATCTTTATATTTTCATCTTGATCTTGTTAGTCCCAAGCACATCTTTTATGTCACATCCTCTGAATCTTAATTTTATGAACACGCCAATTGTAATTACGTATGAGTTCTAATATACTTAAGTAGCTCTTTGTAAGTAAAGGTCTTGCCACCGATCACTATAGCTGAAATTTTTAATTTTTGGCATAGGTCGATCAATCTTTCTACGTTGTTTGATTCCTATCGATGGTTCTCGTTTTAATTCGCGCCCGTAAAACATAATTTGTGTTTGTAGACGGGCATTCTAAACATTACTCCAAATAGCACTTTGCAATAACTCTAGTGAATCTTGTATATTAGGTACCGATAGAAGCAATTATTATTTTTGTTTGTTTTGGTAATAAATTTGCCCAAAATTATATTTGCCTTAACTGACCTTAGCCACTAAAAATCCAATTATAAAATTTAATTATCATTTTATTACTGGAAAGTTCAGTATCCTTACAAATTTCCACCCACATTATACGTAGTAATTTAAATGTTAAGTATTTGTTTTGAAATTTCTACTACGTTAGAAAAATTTATGAACTTTTGTCACCTAAACAAATTATTATTAATAAATTGTCTAAGAATAACTATACAATTTATCAAATTTAATGATGAAAACTAACATAAATAAATTTGTAATGAAATAATAAAATAAATTCCATATTGCGTTTTGTTGATTACCAATAAAGTTTATAGGATTTATAAATGTTTATAATAAACATTACTAAAAAAGAAAAAAGTTCAATAAACAAAAATCCTAGAATTATACAACCAAAGAAAACAAATTTTCCTTATTTCATCATTTATTACTTTTAATATGTATTACAATACATTACAAATATAAAAAAAAGTAGTTTTTTCTAGATATGGTAATGGAGTTTTCCCATCGTTAACTTAAATTAGTATAAAGTTACAAATATACAAAGTTTGAAATTTTTTAAGTTAACGCGTAGTCATTCATTGTAATATTAGACACAAAATAATAATAATAAAAAAACATCCCTAACTACAACTCTCATTTGTAGCAGCGTATCACAAATTTAGAATATACGCTCCTTCCTCATTTTACAATCCTTTTTTTAGTGTCAAGAAACTCGAAATGTTTTTTTTGAAATATTCAAGGACATCAACTCATTACGTATTAAATTTTTACTTAACCAAAACACCAAAACCTATACACATTTGGAATTTTTCTTTTTTTTAGTATACGTATATTAGTTTGGATGGTCATGGTTTTGTTAGTAGAGTAAAATTTCTCATTCTATATATTATACAACAGAAATTTCCAAAACATCGGA
This sequence comes from Rhamphomyia laevipes, assembly GCA_963920725.1. NCBI lineage: Eukaryota > Metazoa > Arthropoda > Insecta > Diptera > Empididae > Rhamphomyia > Rhamphomyia laevipes. The sequence continues at coordinate 55,902,455 of OY987257.1, forward strand.
ATTTCCAAAGAAATAATAAAAAAAACAAAAATGCTAAAATTTCCATAACAAAAATGTATATACACAAAAACGTAAAATGCCACGCTACTACTACATATCCAATAGGATATATAATAATTTAATATATAGCGTGATTTTGAAGGATATATAAAAGATAAATAGATATTGAACAACGCCCCAAAAAAAAAACTTATTTCATTCAATATAAACCAAAACAAACATTTTTACAATAATATTGAGCAGGATATGAAAAGCTTCATTTTTTTATAATATTATTTATATGGAAAAAGTCCGGTAAATTTCCATTCAACAGAGCGCATGTGTAAGGATAATATAATCAGAAGCCACGAAAATTATATATAAGCTAGAGCTATATAATAATAAAAACAAATAATATATAAAAAAAAAATATAAATAATATAAACAAACTTTCACTTAAATATCCTCAAGGACATAAGAATTTAAAAAAAAAAAAAAAACGACAAGAAATTTGAAAAAGGATATACATACATACTCAAAAATTAATAATTTTATATTCATTCTTTTTTTGATATTGTTTTTTTTTGAAGTATGATCAACAAAAAAATTAAATAAATTGTAAGGATATTTTTTTAATTTAATATATACATACATACATACATATATATTTTCTGAATTTTCACCAGAATTTTGATTTTTTTTTTTGTTGTAATTTTTATATATTTCCCAGTCCAATAGGTAAAATTTCAAAGTAGCTATATAGTAGTCATAGCAACCTGCTGTAACCTAGCATACAGATTACTTTATAAAGTATAAATTCAAATGGAAGTAGGAGTTCAATTTAGAATACAGATTACTTTATGAAGTATATATTTTCAGATGAGAAGTAGGAGTTCAATTATTATTTAAATATTTTTTGCGCATAATATCTAAATCAATATATAATTTGAGGTAGGATCTTGTTAACTTGGGATATTACATATTATGGGTTGGTGTTAAAAAAGCAATCCCTCCTGCTCTAGGAGGTTCAGGCATTTTGACATAATATGAAATTGTAACAGCTTTATAATTTTTTATTTCAACAATCCTAGATGGATCACAAATGGGATCTGAAATACTCACACTACTTAGCTTTTTTGTGGGAATTATTTATTATTTTATAATTTTCAAAGGCCTTTTGATCACATTTAATGTGGAGTTGTTTATATTAATTTTCATATTATCAAGACTGATAATCTTTCCAGTGATTTCGGCACAATATCCAAAAACTTTTAGTATTTTTATGAAAGAACTAACTTAAAATAATGTTTTCCATAAGTAAGGATAAAAAAGTGCCTTAATTCCAAAGAATTAGAAAAACTGTGTAACATAACAAGTTCTGAATGTTTCAACCTTCAGGGTTTTTGCCATTTTTTTCAATTTAAGTTTACTGACAATTCTTCTATTATATAACTTATTAAGAAGCTATGTAATTAAAACGACATGATATTGCTGTAATTACAGATTTGTAAGTTATTTTAGAAACGATGTGAAGAATATTTTAACACCTACATACTAACATCAATTTTGGTTACTTTATCGGCGGTATGCCAACCACACTCTATTTGTGGTAATATTCGAAATAAAAAAATTACATTTTCCATAATTCCTGCTTCCATTTCGAATTCAAGTCCACTGTTTTACAATTGCCATATTTTACAGCAAAATGCAAATCTGAGGCGTTACGGGTTACGGGACAGGCAGGTTTTTTTATTTATTTTGCACATATGGTGTAAAAGCGCGAGGAAAAACCGAGGTATTTTTGACAAAATGTTCAACTTTGTGGACTTGTAGTTTGCAAAAACCCGAAATCTTTAATTAACGATACAATGATACACCATACTTCTCCATTGATCGATCCTGAAGTTATAGAACCAAATATTAAGCTAATTTTTTGGTTAAAGACCGAACTCGAGAATTGGCTCTAGGTCAAAATGGTGGCCGAGTCCATACATTTTTCTGCTTCAAATACTATCACAATTATCGTAGTATACAATCCATCAACTATTTCGTCTCCACTCTGTATAAATATCCTAATGAGATATAATACCTCTAAACTTTTTAATATAAACCCTTTTTTTAATGTATATACTAACTCGTCGCTCTAGTACTTTCTTGTCTTATACTACAAAACCTTAATTATGAGAAATTGCATTAAAAAAAGTGTAATATATAAGTATAGTAAGGAAAGTAAATATTAGAATTTAGACGACAGGAAAGAAGTGATTGAAATTTAAAAAAATTAATTTATACGATGAAAATACCCATCATAACTTTTAAAATATTAATAAGACATATAACGCAAATCAGAAAAGAGCAAACAAAACCTCTTGTTTTTGTAGGAAAACTAGTACACACCCTAAATGCGTATACCGCAAGAAAGTACTACAACGACGAATTATACATACAAATGGTTTTTTTTTTATATAAAGTATTTTCTCAAAAAATAAATTATTTTTTGTATTTTACTTAAATATTATATAAGTTTTTGCCAGCAACACAAAAACCTCAGTAAAATTTTGGAGACTGAGTTCTCAAATCATTCTTGAACTATAAATTAAATATTTGACGATTCTTGATACTTACTAACTATAAGTAGTAAAGGAATGCTGAAAAAAAATATTATAGGTGTTGTTAGTCGGCAGCTAATATACTTTATATATAAAAAATCGATGAAAAATGTAATTTTAATTTACAAGGACACAACTCTTTATTTATTTATCGAAAAACCAACCTCACAAGTAATAAATAAATATTTATAATTATCGTTGCTTTAATATGAAAACGATTCCAATTCTAACATGAAATAATTTGGTTTGAAATAGGTATCCCAAATAGCATTATATTAAATTACCAAATGTTAAATTTTGTTATAAAAATGGCATTAATAACAGATTGTATACATATTTTTTAGCTAAGTTAAATTCGTGCGTTTAAAATTAGATAGAATTGATCAGCTGTCAATATCTGTTAAATGTCATATAGTCTAAGCCTAAGGTATGATTAAAATAATGAATGTTAGGTGCTAGGATAAAGGTTTTGACTTAACAGAAAACGATTATTCTTCAGCTCCTGTAAAATTACTATGTCAGTGGGAACTGGGAACTAACTCAATATTTATGTACAATGACAAAATTAGTTCGGCGTTCGGCCATAAATTTATGAGTTTAATGCTGGTACGATGAAAGTTTTAAAATTATTAGGAATTTATCCAAATATATCTAATGTTACGACGGCAATGACTTAGAAAACGGAAATACAAAGTCCCCACTAAAGAAAGTATATTGTTATAAGGCAAAATATGACCCCATCAGCATATTTTAGACAGGTTTTTATGTTTTCAGATCCTTCTTGCAAAGATTTTGACTAATTTCGAAAAGATATTTGTAAACAAAATAGCAGCTGTCAATAATGAATCAATATTCAATCAATTTATTAAACTTTATATTTGCTATGAGAGAAGTTATTTAAAATTCTGTCCCTGCAAAGTAAAGCTTCATCACAATTTCGAAACAAAATGTGTCAAAATACTTAATGACATAAAATTATTTATATAATTAACCTATACGACTTAAGAAAATCAGGAGTGTCGCGTAATACCAGAGTTTACATCTAAATTACACCTATCTAATCACATATGAATAATACTGATCCAATGAACCATTGCGGTTATGAATCAAAATATTAATAGACTTTTTTTTAATATTGAATAAAAAAATGGGTGTACCAACCATAAGGAGAGTTACGCGAAAAAATTGCGCTACTATCACAAGTTTTTAGGACTCATCCTGTACAACTAACATAAAATTAACATGATAAAATGTAAAATAATTTTACAACAAAAAATAAAATCGATTAATAAAACCAACAACAAAAATGATATAAACAAACTTTTTACTACAATTTTTTCTCAGTGTATTTGTTTAATATTCATATTTTTTATATAATAAATTTTCAGTGTATGCATTTTTTGTGCGCATGAAATGTTTTTGTTTTTATCGTTTAATTTGTTTTGATTATCTCTTTCTATTTTTGTTTCGTTTTTTTTTTTCAATTTTTACATATAGGTTAGGTAATATAAATTTTTCTTAATAATATTTTGTTCTTAATCTTAATATTTTTGACGTCATGTATTTTTAGAAAAATTTATTTATATTTATAATTTATTTATAATTATTATAATATAGGTACATTAAATTGAAATTGAAAACTTACCAAAAATTTAATTATTTTTGTTTTTATTAAGAATTCAAAAATTGTTGAATATATTAATATTTTTATGATTTTTTTTTTTTGTTAATAATATTTTTATAAATGCATAAACAAAGAAATATTTTTTGCGCAAACTCATAAATTTTGATAAAAATTGATTTGCCACCTCGCCACCTGACTAAAAGTTGAATCAATTTTTTCGTTTAGTTATTATAAAAGTTTTTTTTTTTAACAATAAAAGTTGATTCAAATTGTTTTTGTTATTATTTATTAAAGGAAAATATATTTTAAAATGTTTTTGTTTTTATTAATTTTCGTACACAATTTATTTTCTGTTAATTTGTTTATAATTGAAGTTAAATACTTTGGAAAAATTTTGTAAATTGAAAGAAATTGTTTTAATATCATCCACTAAAATTACTAACACACATGCACAAACAATCCCCCAACTTTATTAAAAGAATTGAAATCGAAAACAACTCTCGTCACCAAAAGAATTTCACAACCAACAACAACAAAAAAAAAAAAACAAATGTAAATATTGGAAAAAATGAAGATTTTTTACAAATAAAAAATAAAAAAATTACTAACAAAAATGCACTTTGAACTTTTTAACAAATAATATTATCCAAATAACTGTTTATCACAAAAAAAAATATAAATTAAATATATTTAACAAGAATTTTTAATTGTTTTTTTTACTGAATTATATAAATTTTTAATATAAATTGAAATTTTTCCAATTATAGATTATTTTCTATAAAAAAAAAAACTTTTTTATTAACAAATATGTTGACTGAACTCTCGCGCGTTTTATTACAGAATGAAAAAAATAATAAAGTTTTGTTGTTTGTATGGTGGTATTTGTATGAATATGCAGAGAAAATAAGATTTTTCTTCTTCTTAAATTCACTCTTCCTCTCATTTTGTATTTCTTTGGTTTTTTTTTGTTAGTTGTATTTGTAGTGTGTATTTTTGCTCGTTAAGCTGCCCTAACATTGTATAGACTGTAGACATTTTATAAATATGGGGTTCCGAGCCAAAAGTAGACTATTTTAATTTTAGATGTGTCAGCCAAAAACGTTTGACAAGATTTCATATGAAAATATGTTTTATCCGACAGAAATGTTTACAAGAATTGCTGTGTCAGACACATTTTATAATACATTGTACAACGTTGCTAACACGTTGTATAATGTATGGGCAGCTTTAATTTTTAACTTTGGTTGCACTGTGCACACGATCAGAGGTACACCGATGTACCCATGCCCATTGGCGTAGTCAAAAATTTTATAATTTTGTTTAGAGGGAGGGAATGGACGCTATAGAAGTTTTTTTTTTTTTTTTTTTTCTATTTATCAATTTGCTTTGATACATTTAACTAAAACGGGTCTCATGGACCAACCATTAGTTCTTATTTCTATTCTTAACCTAGGATTTGTTATGTTATTAGGTTGTCCTGTGTGTGACGCTCTAATATTTATTTTGTATCTTGTGATGATTAATTACTGATGATTCATGATGTCAGTTGGTTTTGTTATTTTTAATTTTCTTTTCTTACTTGGTTTTCTGTGTTTAACAGATTGGCAGCTTCTATGTTGACATGGTTTAAAAGTTTTAACCTGTTTTTGCGAAAATACTTAATTCCTCTGCTACAGTTATGATATTTAAATCCCTGTGTAGATCTGCATTTCTAATATACCACGGAGCATTTACCATGGCACGTAGTGTTTTATTTTGGTATCTTTGAATTTTTTTCTATGTGACATTTCGATGCACAACCCCAGAGCTGTATGCCGTATAACCAGACAGGTTTAAAGATTTGATTATAGATTAGTAGTTTGTTGTAGACCGAAAGCTTTGACTTAGGCCCTATTAGCCAGTAGTATTTTATATATTTTAATTTTAACTCCTAATTTTCATGTTAATGTGTTCTTTCCATTTTAATTTCCTGTCCAGAGTCATGCCCAAATATTTTGCTGAGTTTGCTTGCGGAACTATGTTGCTATTTAAGTAGATTGGTGGGTCATTATTTGTTTTTCTGGTCGTAAAGTTGACATGTACAGATTTGGTATCATTTAATTTTATATTCCAATTTTTTGTCCATTCACAAACTACGTTATTTGCATTTTGTTATTTTTCTGTTGCAACTGTTATGTTTATAGAAGTTGCGTAAAAAAATTGCAGGCGCCTAAGCCGTAAGCAGAGTTGCTATGTTATCTTACCAAATGTATGGATTTGGTTTTGGATTATTTTGATAACTACGGGATCCGTTCATATTATTAATTATTATCATTATCACTGATGAGTATGACTGATGAAATGATATATGATATTATATAGTACTAGTAAAATTGTACTAGATTTAGTACTTTCGAGAATTATTATTCATTATTACCGAATTTTTGGTATAAAATTGCCGATATATAAAACGTACTGGGCATGTGGGCCATCCAATCTTTCATATGTAACTTTAACTTTACACATTCATAGTTTTTTCGGTCCAATTCCCTAATAAAACTAAAATTATGACAGATTGGCGGCAATTTTAATATACGAAGAGCTAATTTCAATTATTATTATTCTTGAATGGCGCTGCTTTTGATTTACTAATATAATTTCGAGAATTTCAGCTAATTGACAGGATGAACAATTGAAACTAATATAAATTGACCGAATACAAATAATTAACCGATGAAACAGTTTACCGAATACAATATTTTGCGAAGAGTTCATTTGATCAATTTTCCGGGATATACCATAATTTAAAAATAAATTTAACTGAACGGAACGACTGAACCTCTGAACTGCTAATAGATTTTATTTCATTTTTCGACAAACATTTTGATTTTAATCTTTTTTACCATGGTAAACAATTAATTATTTACATATAAATTACGTTCTGTAATGATCTAGTTTTTAGTTTTTTTCGATATTATAATTATTTATAAAAAGGATAGTAGAATAGAATATATATTTAGAAAGTACAAATTTTTGCATATTACGAATGTAGGCTTTTTTCCTTACGAAAATTCTAGTAATTATGTAAAAACTAATGAATTAATAATAATGGTACATGATCAGGCGTAACAAATTTTCATATAATTTGAACAAAAATTTATTTAGAGCAGTTATTTTAAATTTTAATTTTATTTATTACAATTGTTTTGTTATGATTGGTTATAAATAAAAGTAAATAAGTAATTTAATAAATTATTGATTATAAAAATTGCGCGAAATTGTAATAAAAATCTACGGTTGATCCTATTATCAAACGTAGATTATGGTGAAACCGTTTGGCATATAAATATGTTTTCTTTTGTTTAATCCCATCGAATATAACTCGATATTCTTCGTCCTGTAATACTCGTAAACACGTACGAATCGGCCAATGATTGTGTGGTAAACATATAGTTTAAAATTATCATATTTTTGTAATCAGTAAATTTTTGATATTGCAGTTTCACCAAAATCCTATTTATTTTATTTTTTAAGTCATTATACATTACATAATTTAATTTATGTTTTTGTATATGTATAATTTTAATTTTTTATATTATAAAACAAAATATTTTGATATTACAATTTTTATTTTCGTTTTTTTTTTGTTATATTTTAAGGTGTGGTGGGTATTTTTTATATATGCCCTTGTGAGATACATTAAAAAATTCTAGACTAGAAACTTTCTTTAAAAAAAAAAACAAACAATAAAAAAACACGATTATGCAATTGATAAAAAAGCTCTAAATTAGCACATGATGATATTATATTTTAATTATTATTTAATATTTTCTAATTTAATTAATATTTAATTTATTTTCACACAGTTTTTTTTATTAATAATTAAAAAGTAAAAACGTTTCAACAATATATCATTTTTCTTAAATCAATTGCATATTATTTGATAATTATTCAATTTCTTATCTAATGTATTTTTAATGACTACTTTAAGCTTACAAATAATATGAATTTAATAAATAAAGTTATACAAAAAAAAAAAAAAAAATTTAGAACTTAAAATAAATTGCATTAGTTTTTGTCTTAAAAAAAAAATTAAACATTTTGTAAAAATGAAAAATTTTTATAAAAAATTCTAAAAAATAAATAACACAAATTCAAATTTTTTGTTTTGTTTTTATCACTAATCTAATGCGATTCCTTGAATCCATGAACTTAAATCACTACAATCAGATTCTAATATAATTTCTTCTGGTTCATCAGATGTTATTAAAATTTGTGCAGCTGTTCGACCACTTAAATATGCTCCATGTACTGTAGAATAAAAATTGGAATGGGTATGTTCACCAGCAAATAAAATTGAAGGCTATAAAATGAAAAAAAAAAAAATTGTTTATATTATATTTAAAAATTATTTCATAATAAATAATAAATTTACTTTAATTTGATTGGGATGAGAGTAAAGGGGTTGTGATAAATTTTCGATATCTTCTTGTGTTGCACCAACTGGTATTGATGTATATGATCCTCTTGTATATGGTTGTGTTTTCCAACTGGTGCTAGAAATATTAAAATATTTTTAATAAATTGAATTCTAAATGTTAAATAATGAGACATTTCGATCTAAAACTATCGAAAATAATCTGCCTCTATTAAAACTATCGAAAATAATCAGCTTTTTTGATAAAACATGTAATAACAATATTTTATAATCATTTATCGAGAGTTAAAATATAATTCAAAAAATTTAATATACAATTTATTATAAATTATTTAATAATTACCAAACACATCTTTTTGGTTTTGGTACAAATGGATCCTTTAAAAATATCCTTAAAATTTCTGTACATTTTTCAGCTATAATTTCATGTGATAATGTTTCCATATATTCAGCTTCTTTACCCGATATCCATGCTAACATTAATGTATCTGTTATTTTTGCAAATGAATATATTTTTTTATACCAATTTTTATTTAAATACTCATTAGTACATTTATCTGGACACATTTTATGTGATTCATCATCATCCCATAATAACATAATTTCACTAATATCAGAATTTAGAAATGGTCTATCGTATTCTAAAAAAATTTTATCAACCGTACCAAACATTAAATTATTAATTGATTCTTGTTTATAATGTGGTAATTCGGGATCAAATAATATTTTCATATTATCTTTTAATACACCTAATGGTAATGTACATATCACATGTTCAGCATAAAATATCCTACCATCTTCACAAGTTATACGAATTGAATTATCATTATTATCACTACTATCAAATGAATTACCACGTGATTTACTATTACTACGACTACGATTTTCAATATTCTCATCATTACCAGCAGTTGGATAATCTGTAACAGTTTTATCTGAATCATCTGATTCATCATCATTTTCTGAATGTTCATCAACTGTTTCTAAACCACTGTGAGTTTTCTTTCGTTTCCAATGTATTGTTTTAATTGGACAATTTGTTAATATTGAATTTTTTGGTAAATTAATATACATTGGTTCTAATATTGAACTATAACCAGTTGGTAATATAATATTACCACCTTGTAATTCAGTATAACTACCTAATTCAAGAAGATCAATTTGATTCATATTATGACAGCCAGTTATACATGTTTCACGTTTTAATAAACAATTAAATATCATTTTTTTTAAATGCCGTTCTTTTGGATCATCTATTGTACTTAAATATATTTCAATTTCATAATTAATATGTTCACCAACACTATTTATATCTGGTGGTGGACTATATTGACATAAAAAATATTCATCACAACGTCGTAAAAAACAAACATATGCTTCATAAATTTCTTGTAATATTTTAAATGGTACTTGAAGACCATGTTCTGTTGTTGCAACAACATGATGTGGTTTTGGTATATTTACAACACTGACTAGACCATGTTTTATAGCTAATTCAAATATTGGATTACCAAGTACACCATGAATCCAATTTGCACCTAATTCTATCTAAAAATAAATAAAAATAGGTATAAATATTAATCATTAAATTTTCGTATTGAAAATATGAGTAAATAATCAATTGATTAAATTATAACTAAATATATATTATTTTTTTTTGGTAGGTTAAGGTCTTCTAATCAAAAAATTGTAAGAATTGAATTTTCAAATGACATCATTTTAAATATTTTCATAGGCCTGGTAATATTTATGAAAAATATTTTCAATTTAAAATGATAATATACTAGGAGTAAACAAGGAAATGCTACTCATAAACTTGTGAGATTAATAAATATTTACAATTTTATCAAGACGCAAAATAAGTTTTAAAATCCTTCAATTCGGTTGGTGACCTTGTTTTTTTTTAAAAAAAATGCCGCAAAAAACTTACATAACTTGAAGGAATTTTATACTAACATTTTTTGTTTATCATAAAACAAAACGTAGAATAAATTTTTTAATAAAATACCTTTTGTTGATCTAATGGAATTGATATTATTCGACCACCAATACGATTACGTGCTTCAATTATTTTAAAATTTTCATTTCCATTTTGTAATAAATGATTAGCGGCTGCCAAACCAGCCATACCAGCACCAATTATCAATATTTTCACATTATTACTTTCAGTCGCAATTGTTTCGTCAGTTTCACTCATTTTATTTAAACAAAATTTCTAAATTTTCCGATTTGTATAAAATTCTAGTTATTAACTAAAATATTAATTTAATTGAAAACAGATTTTTTATGATTTTCTTATTGAATAGCACCAATATGTATTTTTTTCCAATACGGGTAAACCTAAAAATTCAACTCAGCTGTTTTTGACAAAATATATAGTAACACAAAATTGTTATTTTCATTTTTATAGTTAGCAGTTGGCATGAATGGATTTCCAATAAGAATTCCAAATTCCTTCTATAAAATTTTGAGAGTCGAATTGTTACGAATCAGTCAGAATTTGTTTATTGGTGTTCCTTTTCTACGAAAGTAGCACCGATTGCATAAAATAACCTATATATTTTCGGTATTTCATGATTTCGTAGCTGTTGCAAAAAATCAAACGACACTATGTAACCGGATTTCTAGATTTGCGTTTATTATCATTATCAACTAATCAAAACTATAAAACAGAAAATGGAGGTTGCTTTTAGTGTAGACTGTAGAATATAAAACGAGTTTAAAACTAAAAATTACCACATATATACCGAATTAAAATATAAATCAATAAAATTAAAAACTTCTTCGCGAAGCATCAAACTTAACAGTGCCATACAACAATTACAATTATGATACATTTGTTTCATGAACATATGGAAATTAATGTTTCAAACCGATATTGGAAAATATTTTTACAGAATACAAATAATTGTACTACAGGAATTCCTGTATACTTCAATTTCATTCTGAATTCTGACATCATTTTAAAATGCCAATTGAACTGTCAGTGTCAAACTAGCAATTATTTTTCTTTGATTATTTTGATTTTTCTTGTTCTTGTACAAATAAAGATTAATAATAATGTCGAATTTTGGAACACCAATATCAAAGAAATTACGTTTTCGTGGTGATATAAATTTTCCCGGACGAGTTGATGATATTTTTGAAGATACATTTGATCGAAGAAAGTTACGAAATGGTGATATTGCCGGCGAAGAAAACGATAACAAAAAAGAAGGTAATAAGATTTTTTATTTATTTTATCATCTCTCATCTGATTATTCTGAAGTGCATTAAAGTAAAGTAAAAACAAAGATTGCACATATTTTACAAATCACTTTTAAAACGTTGAACATTAAATTTTCAGAATCACCATCATTTTTTGATTTTGTTAAAATTGAAATGACTCGTGGTTATATACTTGAACATGATGAAGAACGTTATTCAGCACGTCGACAAAAAATCTATTCTTTTATGAAAATACCAAGAGAAGTAGAGAAATTCATGACATATGGTGTAATACAATGTGCAGATTCATTTTTATATATACACACATTTCTTCCAATACGATATATATTAGCATTATGGGCGTTAATAAGTCGTCCAATTGCAAATTGTTTAGGATTACGTCGCCGGACTCAACGTTTATTAACACCAGCTGAAATATGTGATTTATTGAAAGGTTCAATTTGGATATTTTGTAGTATATTAATGTTGTCAGTTGATACGAATCGGGTTTATCATATTATAAAAACCCAATCAATTATAAAATTATATATATTTTATAATATGCTAGAAGTTGGTGATCGTTTATTATCAGCATTTGGTCAGGATACAATTGATGCATTGTTTTGGACAGCAACAGAACCAAAAAATAAAAAACGTGATCATTTTGGTTTAATACCACATATATTATTTGCATTAATTTATGTTATTTTACATAGTTTCTTAATAATGTTTCAAGCGACAACATTAAATGTTGCAGTTAATTCAAATAATAAAGGTTTATTAACAATTATGATGTCAAACAATTTTGTTGAATTGAAGGGAGCTGTTTTTAAGAAATTCGATAAAAATAATTTATTTCAATTAACTTGCAGTGATGTTAGAGAACGTTTCCATTTAAGTGTATTATTATTTATTGTTGTTATACAAACAATGAAAGAATTTAATTGGAGCTTAGAACAATTTTATGTATTATTACCGGATTGTTGCTATGTTCTAATAACAGAGGTAAGAAATAATTGTATTGACTTTATATTGAAATTCATATTTGATTAATCAAAATGAAAATTTTATTTTATCACATACAAAATAATATTAAATAAAAGATTTTTTATTTTGAAAATATTTAGATTCTAATCGATTGGGTAAAACATGCATTTATAACACGGTTTAATGAATTACCAGTTGATGTTTATCGTGAATACACAATTTCGCTAGCATATGATATGACACAAACTCGACAAAAACATGCATTTTCTGATCATTCCGATTTAGTTGCAAGACGTATGGGTTTCATACCATTTCCATTAGGTGTTGTTTTAATTAAAGCCGTTTATACAGCAGTTTCATTTGATAATTTAGCTGCATTTATATTAGCATTTCTTATTTATATAACATTAATGGTTTGCCGTATATTAAATACAATTCATGCTTTAGGTAAAGCATGTGATTTAATGCAACAGCATCAAGATGAAAAAGCTAATAATTCAACACCAAATTCATCAACTGGTATAACACCAATTACAAATAATATACCTGGTATAAATATATTACCAAATTCAACAACAACAATTATAAATCAACAAAAATCAACACGTACAAATAGTACTATTTCATCGACAACAACAACAATAAATACTAATACAAATACATTATCAATTGGTTCACCTTTAAATAATAGTACTGGCAATAAAATTGATCAATCAACATCATCACCACTTCATAGCTATCCATTACAACGTGCCCATACTGTTGATACTGTTTCTGAATCAAATACATTAAATAATTCGACACAATTACGTAATAGTACTGGTGGTGGTAATGGCGGTTGTAATAATATTGATGATTCATTACAACCAAATCATTTACCAGATTCAACATTTGGTGCAACAGCATTATTTTCAAATTCTGATGTCGATTTAGATGATGTTTGTTTAAATGAAAAAGTTTTAAATAATAATCATCATCAATTACAAATTGATAATGATATTGATGATGATAATAATTTAGCACGTAGTGTACCTGATTTACAACAAGAAAGTAATAAAATTGATAATATTACAAATGATTTACAATCAATACAACCAAAAACCACTTTAACACGTCGAACACATAAACGTTCTGAAAGTGAACCATCAATACAGTGTGTTTTAACAAGTGATAAGGATTTACCAACAACATCAACACCAACAACAATTACATCATCAACAACATCGTGATTTTAAATTTTATAAATTTTATGTTTTGTTTTTTAGAAGTCTGATTATTTGTGTTTTTTTTTATATTTAGGTTTTTATAATTTATGTTTTTTATATGAATTTGTTTTAAGGATTTTAAAGGAAACAAAATAAAAAAAAATCAGGTAAAATATGTAAATAATAATCAATTAGGTGACCAAAGTTTGGTGGTTTTATTCTTCCTATTACAAATTTGTATATATAAAAATCGGCTTTTATTAATGACAAAATATTTAATGTTACTGAATTTTTGTTTTAAAGAATTTTAAAGAATAGTTTTTTTTTTGTTTTACATTCTATTCTATTTCTTTAGATTTTGTAAATTTTAAATGTTTTTTTTATATAAATTCTTATTTTTATTGTTTGTAAACTTTTTAGATTTCAAAAATAAAAATCTATAATTATAAAATATTAATTTTTTATATAATTGTGGAAGCCGTTTAAAAACAGATCAATTTTATAATCAATAATATAAAAAAAAAGAAATAGTTTTAAGAATGCCTTTATAATATTAATAAATATATGTAATAAAAATAATGATAATATAAAATCTTATAAATTTGCTTAAATATTTAGTTTTATAAATAACATCACGAGTACCTAATTATAGGGTATCCAGTCCACATCCACATTAGTGAAATAAGACGAAGAAATTGTATTAAGAAAAATTATGAAATAAAGACATAAAAGAATACAGTAGTTTTATATTTAAAATTGATTGAATAAGAATTTCAAGTAAATTTTTTTATGGGAAATATAAAAGTTGTTGACTAATGGATAAGGAATTTTAATCTAAATTATCTTCCTTCATGCTGTTCAGTAAGAGAAGAGTGCGTCAAAAGTCAAATCGAAAATCGTCAGTTTTTATGCAACAATTTTCACTATTTGGCATAACCCAAAGTGCACATTAAAAAAGGAAGTTTTATGATTTAAATTATAAGATTACTACCTAATTGCATAATTACATTTATAAATCTATAATTATAAAATTTTATTAATTGTGGAAGCCGTTGAAAAACAAATCAATAATATAAAAAAAAGGAAATAGTTTTAACAATAAAGTCCAAATTTTACTTTTGGATGAAATAAAATATAATAATTACCCTAAACTAATCCAAGTGTTTCATTTGGTACCATACTTGTACTCGTCCTACTATAGCACTCCGCTATCCGCCTAATCAGTTTCCATACAAACCAGATATATCAACAGGAACAAAAATGGTTCTGAAGCATATTCTTAAATTTTGGAATCACCTACCTCATTATTCTGACACATATCAGCTCTATCAGCATAATGTCAACTATATAGACATAAAAGTATTTTTCAATATTCATATATGAAGTTGTTTAAAATGTTAAACTTCTTTAAAGTTCATATAAAATCCTAATTTTTTTCTTATTTAAAATATTTTGGAGGATGGACAAAATAATAAAGAAATAACTTTGAAACATAAATTTTTATTAAAAATATTTTTAAATGTAGGTAGACTGTGTTTATATATTATATATTATTTAAAACCACATAAATTGCAAAATGAGTATATAAAAAATACATTTATTGGTTGAATTTTGTATACATATTTATAAAAACAATATAATAATTCCAATAAAAATAATAATGTCTTATATAAATGTAGGTGGAAAATGATGTATCCTTTCTACGTTTATTGCATCAGAATTTGATTATCATTCATAAAAATTGGTAATTTATTTTTTTGCAATACACACGTGGTAAATATATTGCAAAAATACGAAAATTAGTGACAAATTTGCGACAAAAATATATTTTAATCAGGATGTGCGGTACCTTCTCGAATGAATTAGAATTAGATTCAAATTTGACGTCAGCTATCCCATTATTAGGAACTGTTTTAGTATCGCTTTTTTACATTTCATTTCATTTTACCTTTCACCATCAAACAGAATATATTCTATAGTACTATATATTAAGCTGAAATCAGTGCTTGACCGCTTGGCCCGTTCCTGGCGTGGGTGGAAAAGGTGTGCAAGCATGTGAGCGGTCAAGCCGAGGGGCGACCGTTGACCGATTATTATATGTAAAAAAATTGGCATACTATATAATTTAAATTTAATTATTAAATTTAAATTTAATAGTTAAATACGACTTCAAAATTCACAATGATATTGCATTTACCAATTGTTTTGTGATGATATTGCAGTGTTTGACATGAGGGTATAATGCGTTCACAAGAATGTACCCAACGAACGCGAGAATCTCGATGTTTTCACTCCTTTTAAACCAACCAACCAACCTACTACATTTTGATATTTCACGATTTTAAATTTTTGTCAATAAAGAACTAAGAACTACTATGAGATATCCTGCACATAGGTTTCAACGTATATGTGCATACGTTTTTTTTTTTTGGTATCTCGAAAACGTAAAGGAAAATCGATTTTATCGTTACATCAATAGCTATGTTATTATTCCTGTTCTCCTAGTCACAATCACTCCAAACTCAACATTATTCCATAACATCAAATATGTCGTTGGCGATTTAACAATCGTATTTTATTCATCGGTAACAAGTATTTTTTTTAATATATTTTACGTAAAATACTTATATCAAATCGTTTAAATATCCAATAAAAAAAAAATATGTATATAAAAAAATGCATATAATTGAAAATGATGATTTTCCATAAAAGAAAAAGTTAAATTTAAATATAAAAATGAAATTGCACAGATGCTTTTGAATCCTTGTTCGTTTCGATCTCTATATGTGCCCTAGTTTTTTTTTTCACTTTTCACATTATTATACCAATATTTTACTACCCACATTATTTGTATATATTTGTATATATGGTTGGATTGTTGGGAATATCCCTAAAGGATTATTATGTATTTTTAATGATATAAGTTTATATATAATGTAATAATATTAAATCAGATAATTTATTGTTTGAAAAAAATATGCTAAAATTGTTAAATGCATATAAAAATTCTTAGTTTATAAGTAACCTTTAACTATGAGAGGACAGAGTGGTAATTCCATGAACTCGTACAATTTACTAGTCACTCTTACAAATTAAGTTTTATTCTTACAAATTAGGTTTTATTTCATTACCATTTCTATTGGTATATCGAATCAGTGCTGCATGGACAGAGTAATTTTTGATTGTTGAGTTTTTATATTACTCCAGTACTCCACACCATGATAAATCTGGCACTGATTAAATTTTACAACTTTTTCATTCATAAAAAAATCGATTTATGTTGGGAACAAGAAAATAATGTTGCCAAAATAAAAACAAAATTTATTAAAACATCTAAATACAAATTAATAAACTTTAGTCTAAGAGGGATCAGAAATGAATTATTTCTAGATATACCACCGTACTTGCGATAAATAATATATAAAACAAAATTGATTCTGAATGGAGACTCTTCCCAGGAAAAGGATTCGGTATACGGCCAATCACCAATTACTGGGTTCATTCTGTAAATAAATAGTATTAAACTTTTGAAATTTACAAGTAATTGAAACTTTTGGTTTGTTGGTTAAAGATGTTTAAAAATTTTAAATATTACAAAATTAAAATCATTAAAATTGTTAAAATCATTAAAGTTAAAATCATTAAAATTGTTATTTTAATGATTGTTATCTACAATAATTTTCATTTTATGTATATAATTTATATAAACGATTTTGTAATATAGAAAATTATTATGAAATATTTTTTGTTATTTGTTTGAACATTGAAAAGTTTTAATAGAATTTTCGTGTAACAAAGTTAAAACTCCACAAATTGTTAGTTATTTAAAAGTTTTAAAATTTCAATGAAATTAAAGTAAAAAATAAATTACGAAACATTCCATGGGAGGGAAACTGACAAATCTAAAAGGAATTATTCAACATACATATATATTTTAAAATTGAATCCATTTAATATATATAGCAATATGTATTTGTATTTATATAGTTTTACTTTCCGAATTTGGTAGAAATGAAAATATTGTTAAACTTAGAATGTTTTTGACAAAATTTCCAAATTTGTTAGCGTCTAAATATAATTGCTTTCGTTGGAAACCAATTGAAAATTAATTAGTAAATCGCAACCAAACGGAAAAAGCTATTTTCTTGAAATGGTAGAATAAATTCTTATTTAAAACTTGAAAATATATTTTTAATATACATATTTAAATTTTCTACAATTTTTATGCTAGTAATTCGTTTAAAGTTTTTATGAAAATCTTTAAAATACATTGAAAATTATATATAAAAAAATCAATTACAAATAATTTTTGGGTATTGGGAAAGTTTAATGTTGGCCACATAAAACTTTTAATAAATTTGACATATAATTTATTAAAAAATCAATATAAATATTTTTTAGCCACTGCGCTCCATGAGAATGATTTTTTTAAAATTTGTTACGAACCATAGTTATTGGTTTTACAGCGGCTATTTAATCAACATAATCAATTTCCTAGTAATCAATTTCATTCACTACTAAAATATTTTGTAAAATTAAAAATTATATTTTAGGCATACTTTTAGGCGTAATCAGTAATGGCGAAAATCAATAAGATTCAACAATATTTGAAATATTGTATTGGAAACAATTGTATATCCTTTCAATTATTAAAATTATTCATTGATAAATCATCTTCATTTGTTTAAAATTTATTATTTAAAGGTTTTATCAATTTACTATTGAAATTGTCAAAAGAAATTATTTGTGAAAGTCCGTTTTTTAAGTATATAATTTAATTTCGGATAAATTAACACTTTTTAAATTAATTATCTATTAAATTAATTATAATTTTGATTATATTTAAAATGATGAAGCCCTAAAGCAATATATAAAAATTGTATAGGTAATAGCAAATATCATCTACATATAGATAGTTCAATCGTATGGCAAACTGCGAAATCTAAAAGAAAATTTAAGATTTATTTATAGAAATGCTCAAGTAAATCATATCCTATACGAATGTGAATTTTTATATTGATTTTTTTCAAATTTTGATCTAAATTTTCAATTTTCGGTTTGTTATTGGTATATTTTGAAGTTTGAAGTATAATTTTTTTAAAAATATGTCAAAATATAAATTATTGATATATGATTGTCATATCAAATTGTATTGGTTACTAAATGGGGAGGTAAATATGAAAAAAATGAAGATTTCAGAAAATTGGCCTATATCAAAATAAAAATATATTTTTCATTCCAATCGAAAACGAAATTTGACATATAAATAAATAAAAATTACTTTTTTGTGTCAAAAATTGATTTTTTATGTCAAGTTTAATTTGTATATCCTTTTAGACAAACAATTAAAAAAAATGTTTTAGTTAAACACATTTTCTTCTTTATAAGTAAATCCACAACTTACTTTTAGGTTTTGCAGTTTGCCATACAATTAAACTATCTATATGTAGATGATTTTTGTTATTACTTTATGTAATGTTATTATGAACGTAGTTACAAACATTATATTTAATAAAATCTTAATTAAAAAAATATGAAATTATTTTCTATTTTCATAATAATATAATTTTTCCAATGAAAATTTAAACTTCTTCATCAAAACTAAAGACAAATGTCACGATTGGAAATCATAAAATATTTATATAACAAAAACCTATGGCACTCCCTAAATCTTATGAAATCCGTAAATGAAAAATATTTTATATGACACAGGAAAATCAGGAAAAGTTGTATAATCATAATACAAGCCTAAAATATTATTCATTTATATAGCATCATATACAACAGCCCATAGGAAAACTCGTAATATCAATTACATTATGTACAATTTTCATATATATACAAAATGAAAATTTTTATGAATGAAAATTTCCAAACGACCTTGAACATACGTTTTATATATATTTTACCTAATATATTTATATTTTCATACACATTTGTTTTAAACATATTTTTTATCTTTCTCTTCCTTTAACAAACAATTTTTGGTATATATAATTTTTATTTTTATGTATATACTATATAGTAAAAGTTGTATTCCTGGATACATAAAAAGGCTATACACAACAAAAATAAAAAAAACAAAATCGTCCTCTAAATTTCTCTCACCTTCAAAAAAATCATTGTCAAGTTCGTGAGCATGTAGATGGAAAATATAAAACAGCCTTAACATTGAGGAAGGGCAAAAATTTTCCAAAAAAAAAAAAAAAAACAATCAATAATTTTCAATAGGGGTAAATTTTCAATTCCATTCAT
Organism: Rhamphomyia laevipes; assembly: GCA_963920725.1. Taxonomy (NCBI): domain Eukaryota; kingdom Metazoa; phylum Arthropoda; class Insecta; order Diptera; family Empididae; genus Rhamphomyia; species Rhamphomyia laevipes. Next base: position 55,922,738 of record OY987257.1, read on the forward strand.
ATTATAAATATTTTCGAGCAGTTATAAACGTAAACGTATAACTTACCTAAAGTTGGGGAATTAAAATTTATATGAATGAAATAATTTTTCATTATAGGATGGGGTAATTTTCATTTACTTTTCGAATTTTCATCATTTTTATATACTAATAGCATAAAAATTTTATGAATGAAATATTTAACAATATTTTTCTATATAAAATTTTGTAGACTTTAAAAGTTTTTAAATTCCATTGGGTAGTGAAATACGTAAAACTTAAAAATTATGGAAAATTTTCAAGGATAATCGGTAAAATATCTTATTATATGAGTACAGGCGTTTTTTGTTTTTATTTTGTTGATGATGTTTCTGCAAAAACCAAAAAAAAAAAAAATTGTATGATTTTTAGGTAACTTAAAAAGTAAAAAGTATGTAAGGAAAATCTTGTTTTCTTAAATGTATATAAAAAACATTTTTATTAAAATATAATTTTATTAAAATAAAAAAAAAAATTGTTTAAATTATAAAAATATTATGTTAAGCTGATGATGATGAGTAGGTGCAAAATCTTATAATCCTTGATTTTAATTTTTTTTTTTTTTTGAACAGCGTATATAGTAAATTTTTAAGCTTCTCATTAAATTATACATTCAAAAGCCATTTAAGATTTTAAAATAGAATTTATATATTCCTGAGTTTTTTGTTTTGTGTATAATAATTTATGAATTACAGAGATTTTTTTATATTTCAGGTAACTATCCTTACAGATTGAGTAAATAATAATTATTGTAAAATTGCTGGAATGTTGTGAAAAAAACTAATAATTTGCTACCATCAATGTAAACAAATGCATTTAAAATCTTCGGGTTTCTTTATAAGTATACTTAGAGAATTAATGGATGAATCTCTAAATTCGAATATTTAACACCCTGATTTATATAAAGGGATCTAGCATCTCAATTAATTTCAGTATATGGCAAGTCTTTATTCCAATAAAACCGAATAGGAAATAATAATACATTTATTAAACATACAAATCATATTGAAAGCTCCAAGAAGGTTGATTTTTGTATCACAGTCACAGTTAATTTCAATTGATGACCTAATTCAAGCACACAAAAGTTAATATCAATAAAAATCGGATGGAAAATAGTTTAAATATTCAAAAACCAAGGATCTTAGACGATCAATTGCTTTCAAATTGATTTAACTTTTCTAGATCGTTTGGATCCAGATAATGAGCGTTAACAGACAGAAAATAGGGCAACATCAAGTGAAAATACAACCAAATATTCTAAGAAATGTATCACAATTTACACAGTAAATGATTGAATATTACGAAGGATACTTATAGGAAATTTGAGATTACAACTTTCATGCATTTCAATATTCATTAATAGTACCATATTTTTATGATAACTTGCTATTTGTTATAAATGTCAACGGTTAGCATAAATTCGATATCGTCCTCTAAAGTTTTCAAAGTAAACGTATTGCTTCAAGACTTCAGAAGATGTACTATAAATTAGATAGTAAATTTATATTGCTATATTCGAATTCGTAACCTACCTTAATTGATCAAATATCGCGCAATTTACTAATTTTGAATAGCGTAATAACTCTAAAGAGCAATTCTAGTCCTGTGGAAAAGCTAGCTTTTTCGTTTCCTTCTAAATCCTACATAAGAATATAAGCTGGAATCCAAGTAAGTATAGAATTTCCCCTTCATAAATTTAATTAGGACTATATAAAGACAGAGTCCAATACAATTCTATTTTTAGAAAATAACAAAAACGAACACCACTTATTAATAATTAGTTTTATGTAATGTCTCATAGAAAATTATTTCTTCTTCGTCCTTTCTTAATTAAAAATAAACTTATTTTTAGTTGTCATTTTATGTCAAACAAAAAAAAAAAAAAGGTTTATTTTTAGAAATCTTATTATTATTTTTTAATTCACAATATAAAAATATAATATTTGTTTAGTTTTCCTTTTTTATTTCTTATTATTATTATACTTTTTTATATTGCGACTTGAATTTTATTTTGTTGATTTTACTTACTACTATTTTTTTTCATCTTTTTATATTCATTTTATTTGTGTACATAATTTATTTAAAGGATATTCTATTATAAAATAGAAGCTTTACATAATATTTTTTTTTTATGATATTTTCATATTTTAGCGTCTTTATATATAAATTTTTAAAAGATTTTCTAATATAAATATTCTAAAATCTAAATAAATGTTTTTGAAAAAATGTATATATAATTTTATTTTTTCAATAGGTAATAAAATGAAAATAAAAAAATCGTATTAAAATAAGGATTTAAATAAATAAAAACGAAATAATAAATATATAAATTTAATCAAATTTCTTGTTAAAAATTATATCAAAGCAAAAAATCTGATTAAAATATAATTGAAATTATAAATTATAAAAGAGTAACTACGCTCAACATTGACAACTGCAACGCGTTCAACGAAACACTTATAACGACTTTATAGACAACTCTCAAAGTTGTGTTCTTGCCTTACTGATATAAAACAGTTGATTTTAATCAATTGCTAAATTACATTTTTTAATTTTAGTTGTAGAATTTCGGCGTTTTGTATGTTACTATCAATTTTTCAATTATATTGGAACTTTCTGCGTTGTGAATGTTTACGTTGAGTATGTACTACCATACATTTTATATGGCGCTTTGCCGTTATGAATATTGAGAGCAACAGGGTCATAACTATAAATATTGACCAATTCCAATAACACAATTCATCTGTATACAATTTACAATTCCACTTGGAAACAATTTAACTTGGATATAATACCACAAGTTCACAAGGAAAAATTTAACTTAATGTTAAATTGAAAGGCATTGTGTCCAGGTTCATTAGAATTGTACTTTGTGGAATTGTATGTCAAGTGAAATTGTTCTATTTGAATTGGGCTAGAATCCTATATACAAATATAATTTGTTATTTTCGTAAAATACGTAAAAAAAAACAGAAAATATATTTTTATACCTTTTGACGTCACTTCGCTTATTAACATGCGACTTTATAATAATAAATTAATTATTTATATTACAAAAAAAAAAAAAAAAACGGATACTATATATATATTATTTCCATCAGTTTGCGCAGTAACCTTTTTTGACCCATTCATAAAAATTATCAAAAATTTTACCTTATCCAAAAATTTGGTCTCCTTTCTTCTTCTGTAGCCTATACCTTATACCTATACCAATATGATTTCTAATATGGTTTTTCTTGTTGTTGTTATTTTGGTTAAAGTCCAACAAGTTGTTTTGATGACTGAAAAAGTTAATGGTTTTTCTTTTTTTTTGGTAAAAATTGAGCTTTTCAGAAGCTTATTTAATATTATTAAATACGTAAATAATATAAATTTTCTAGAAAATATTATTAAATAAAAATGAATAAATAATATGAAGGTAAATTAATCCAATTTAAATTGAAATGCTTTTTTCAAACTCCCTGACCTTTAAAACAGACAGAAAAAAAATTTCAGCCAAATTCATTTTTTCGACCATCAAGTCTAAGTGCACGTACAGAGTGACGCTATGAGCGGTGCTGGAAACTGAGCTGTAATGTATTTTTATATAAAAAGCAACAACAGCAACACTACAGCACAGCTTCCAGCACCGCTCATAGCGTCACTCTGTACGGTACGTGCACTAATACAACATTCATAGCTATTATAACTACTAGTAATTGGAAATTTAAACGACTGTCAATATTTATATAGGTTTCGTAACTGATTCTTAGAAGTATAATTTTTAATCGTAATGCCCAAAATCAAAATGAAAGTATTGAAAATTATTAATAATTTTTTTGTACAGGGTTGTTCAAAAGTAACGTTAACGAATAAGTATTGACACAGTCTGACACAGCTTGTATGAGCAAATTCATATTGTATCTTCTTCTGTTCTATATACTCAAAGAGTTGAGCATATTTTCCTTGTTTTAAAGTAAGTGCGAATATCGAAAATAATTCGCACTTTGCCCATACATTTGAACTATCTATATTTAGATAATTTTTGCTTATACTAACGATATAATTCAATTATCATGATTTTTAAATTAATAATTGATTGTGATATTAAATATTAAAATAATGCTGTTGTTGTAGCAGCTTCTTTTGGCTTTTCCTGTAGGTCAATCATTTAATGTTGTTGGATTCGCTGGACAGTTGAAAAGGTGTTGTGTATCGTGAGGATAGTTGTTACAGAGTGGGCAGTTATCAACTATTGTTGGATCTATTATGTTTATGTAATTGTTGAGGATTTTATACCATCATTGATTAGTACATTTTAACCTGTTGGCCCTGGATTTTTTTCAATTCCTTCTTTTATTAATAAAATCTGGAGCAGTACAGCAGGTCTTTTAGTGGAAAAACAATCGTATTAATTTTGCTTGTATAGTGCTGCTGCTGAGTTTGTTTTCATCAAATTTTGTTGCGAGTACCTCTGCAAACGTAGATCCAACCCATCTTGAGAACCATATTAAAATAATTATAATATATCTATAAAGAAATTGTAAAGCTAATGTAAAACTAAAAAAATTGGCTACATTATTGATTTTCATTCCATTTGAATTTTATGCTAAATTTGGTACAGAAGTTTATTGACATTTTAAAAAATGATTAAATTGTTACTATAAATTTTAAGGATTTTTCTGTAATATTTACAGAAATTTATACATCATATAAAATTTATCAAATGAAATTGAAACTTTAAATTTTTCTGTACCATTTTCAAGAAAAATTGAAAATAAATTAAAGGAATATGCAATTTTTAGTATTGCATATTTCATACATCAGACGAATGGCAATATTTTAATGCTAACATTATCATAATATAAATGCAAAAAATCATATTATATAAAAGATACTGTAAAAAATTGTATATATAAAAAATCTGATTATCGCTAAAGATGTGAAACAGTGAAACCTCGTAAGTACCAATTTTAAAAGATTATTGAATAATGCTAAAAATAATATTTTCTTTAAAATTATGTTAAATATTGTAAATTTGTGAAACCTCTTAGTATTAACTATACTTACAAAGTTTTCATAGCTTCACACCGACGACTTTATAAGAAAATGGCATTCATTTTTACATTTATTATTCATACCATAAGCTTTATAAGTTATCAAACATGCGCATTCTAAATATAATTTTTACAGTGTTGCATATCTTTTTTTTTGGAAAATTTCAATTTTCATTCAAAATAATTTATGTATTACATATATATTATGTATATATTTACATATTGTATATGTATAGATAAGGATACTATATTTTATATTTTGTTAGATATGAATATAGTATAAATATTATGAATTTACGTCACAATTACTGACGTCATGCGAGCATAAATACTGTAAAATGAAAATTATAATATATATTTTGTTGGTGTTGTTTTTTAATGTTATATAGATACTTGTTGTTTTTGAATGGAAAATCACGAGATATTTGTGTGATATTATATATAAATAAAATCTATAATATTAATGAAAATAACAAAACACTCTCTGTAGCTATGCAATTATATAGAAACAGTGTATTTTGAAGGATTGAATAACAACAATATTTTTTATAGCCTTTTTTTTTATAAAGATTAGATTTTAAATCTAATAAAATTTTGTTTATTATATTACTCTAATTTATTGTTATTTCTTCAATTAATATTTTAAATAAATGTTATTACTAAATTACTAGGTCAAACGTATACAATTTTCTCAGCAAAATATATATGAAAATATTTCATTTTTACATTTTTCATGCTATTTTTTATGATTTTTTTACTGTCCAAGATTTCTTCCACGAACTATATAGAATATACCAGGAAAAAATTGATATAGTTCCAGTAAAAAAAATTTCCGAATCGTTATTTTTTAATTATAAAAAATGAAATTGATAAAATTGATAAAAACAATCACACAAAAATTGAATTATAATTAAGGATTCCTTTTCTAAGTAAAACTGATCTTTTTCCATGTCGAATTTTGTTTTTTTCCATATAAAGTTCGACTTTGTTCATATTAAATTATCCTTTTTAAAGTCAATTTGGTTTTTATACTTATATCCAAGTCAAATAAATTATCACATTAACCAAATGTGCTATGAAACAAGATCAATTTGAATTTGACTTGGATATAAATATTTCAATTTGATTTATTAAAAGACTTATTTGACTTGGATGTAAGTGTAATAACAAAATTTATATTCAAAAAAGGATAATTTAATATGAACAAAGACGGATTTTATATGGAAAAAGACAAAATTTGACATGGAAAAGGATCAGTTTTACTTAAATAACGAAGACCAATTTGACTTGGAAATGTTATGTGCATACAAAATTGTGATATTTGCATAAATGCCATAAAATTTTTCATATTTTACTTAATTTATGTAAAATTTCTACTTAAATATTAAATACAAATTTAAAACACCATGAAAATTTCAATTAATTAAAAAAATTCTTGGTTTTAAAATATAATACTAAAAATATTTAAATATTCGTTTTCCTTTTTGTTAAATATTTTTACTCTACAAAATTACAAAAGTAAAAATGATATATAAAATGGAATTCCTAAAGTGTGCAACCGGTGTTTATAAAAATTTGATATTTTCATTTAAAATATACATAAAACACATACACATTAAAGAAATTTCTTATATAAAATATATTTTTCGTCCTTTTTCATGAAAAACAAGTGTACTAAAACAAAAAGAAAATATTTTGTTCTTTACCACAATTAACCAACTTCTTTTTAGTTGAGTGTATATATTTTTGAAAAGGATATCTTTTAAAATGAAGCGCAAGTCCTTACCGGCATGTAAAATAAAAAAAAAGAAAAACAAAAAATAACAACTTATAATACAACGAACAATTTCTACTTAAAAAGCATTAAATTTCATTTCTTTCCCTGTTCCCATCTCTTTTGTTTCAAGGACATTATCATTCAGAATGCGATAACCCGTCGTTTTTTTTTCTTCTCTACATCGAATTTTTATACTACTAAATACCATCAAAAAAATTACATTAATACATTATTCCATCGTCCTTGAACGATTCTTATCATTCCATAAAAAAAAAACAATTTGTATACATATAAAATTTTCCATCAAATTTTTTTTCTTCATCCTTTTGGGAAAAAATTTTTATGAATGAAAATTGAAATGTTTTTTTTTTTTTGTTACGTATAAAGACTCCTTGTTAATAAGGTACATTAAACCACAAAATTTATTACTAATAGCATAAGTTCACCAAATTGAACTGGAATTTTATTTAACATTCTTTTTACTTACCGTCACCCTTAAAGATCCTTTTTTTTTGTACGGATATCTTTATATATGGAAAGTTATAATTTTTGGGCGTTGGCTCGTATTTCATTCATGATACTTTTTAATAATATTATTAAACAAAAAAATAAAAAAACAGTATACATATCTGCAACGAAAAGGACTTCTATACGTATTTAATATATATGAGCTTTTACGTTAACATTATTTAAGGATTTAATTCGTATTTCACTTTGTGAATACTAAAAAAAACTTTAATGATCCTGGGGATCGTATGAATGAAAAATTACCATTTTATATGCATGTAATAAGAGATTACCACTTGGGGGTAGTTTGTATATACGAGTCCTTCTTACGTATTCACATAATATTATATATTATTTTAGTGACGTAAAAATGTTTAAAAATATTTTTTTTTCTTATGGTTTTATTTGAAATTTTAATGATTTTTTCCCTGTGGCAACTTTTCTATGCACTTTTCACTGGTACTATGCTTTTAAGGATATTGATTTTAAGTATATTTCCATGTAAAGAAAGTTTTGAATAATTTTTTTTCAGTTAGTTTAGAAAAGGACATATTGAAAAATCTGTTATACGTTCAATACATTATAATTATATATATCCAAAATTCATTCTTAATCTGTAATACAAAATATTTCCAAAGAAAAACTGAATATAAATTTACATTTATATATCAAAAATTTCCCAATAATATTTTTTAATTGAAAATTCTCAGAAAAATTTGTTATTTTGAACTTGTTGAATATTTTTGTAAACATTTATTTTATTTTAATTTTCACAATTTCTATATAAAAATGATGAAAATTTCCTTGACCAAATCCTTGGCATTGTCCTTCAAAAAAGCCTTGGCAATAAAAATCTATATTCATTTTTTTTTTTCATATGTATATGTGAATAGTGTGTTAACTATTTATCCTTAGTGCAAAAAAAAAAGTATTCATATTTTGTTGGTGTTAGGACGAATATTATATTTCTTTGGTAGTGGAAATGAAAAATGGATTTATATCTGGTAAAAAATTATGAATGAAAAATATCAATATCAAGGTAATACGGATAGGGATACACATATTAGAATAAACCGGTATAATATTATGTGTATATAATGGAAAATGCCAAGTTCAGGTTTGAAAATATAGACCGTTTTTTTTTTTTGATAATAAATTATTTATTTTATGATGACCATCAAATTTTTATTATGTAAATAATAAATTGTTGCGCATGACGTAGATTGTTAGATGAGATATAAATTTATATAATACATACATACATTTATTTTATGTATATATATAATTATTATTTAATTTAATTATTTATACACGAGTGGAAAATTATTATTATTTATATATGATTGGATTTGAAATAATGAAATAATTTGGAATTTTTGCACAAAAAATAATTTTTTACACAAACTTTTCTAATTATTATGAAAATTTATTTTTCTTATTATTAAAAATTATAATTAGTAATTAAAAATTATAATTAGTAGTTTATATAATTTATGGAATATTTTTTGTAATTATATAATTTGAAAAAAATGAATTGCATAATTTTAGGTGTAATTAAATAAATATTTACTATGATTTTAAATACTTATTGATAGCTCTTAGTAAAAATTGTATTTAATTAATATGTAATCAATATTTATGTTGTACTAGTATTTCCAAATGAGTGAACTAATCAGAAATAATTTGTGATGTAATTCTATATTATAACAATCTATTTTTTATTCAATTTTCATAAATATTTATGTTTCAATTGCGTTTGTCTAGACTAGACACACAGATAAATAATAATTATTCCAATTTCAATTTTTGAACTTATTAATTGATGTAATTAATATAAATAAAAGTTAATTATGTGATGAATGAACTCATACCATTGTCCTTTATCCAAAATGTTGGATACAATAGTTAAATAAGGACTACACTGTATCGATCAGTTCAGTACGGGTTTGTTCAGTAAAAATCAAATTTGACGTCTTCGTTGTAATGGAAAATCGATTAAATGGACACATAGATGCAATTGAAATCGAATCGAAAGAGTTTGGAACGATTGAACTTTTGCGAATCCAAACTAAAACGAAAAAGGAAATGAAATTTGAATCACTCTACTTAACAAATCGATTGGCTACTATACGAATCGAATCGAATTGAACTAAAATAAGTATACATAACAAGATTTTAATTCATGCATACTTTTAGGTGCCTTGTTAAAAATTATTAAAATAATGTACTTAGGTATTTCCAGAACGAATTTTGGAAATCATTTCGAATAAAAACAGTTGGCCTGCTAACTCTCTGGTTCTATAATTGTCACATAATAGAAGAGGATGAGAACAATTTAGGAAAACTTTCTATTTTTCTATCGTATAGCGAATATATTCCAACAAATTTTTTTCTGAAATTTGTGCAGAATTTTAATGGCCATTTGGCCATCATTATCTCATTTTTTTTTATGGAAACTAGATAACATAAAATTCTCTTAAATTTGTATGATAATTATTACATTTAAAAGCAATTGAAGTTTTAAGAAAAATGGCAACAAAATTAACAAAATTTATTTTTGAAATATTTAAATTATTTATAAAACAATTGAATAAAATTTACGGAAGAATTATATATATTAAAAATATATTTATAATTTAAATAATAAATTCAAATACCTCAAGGCAAAAATAATCATTACTAAATTTAAATTGCAACCGTAATAACAATAATAATAATAATAATAAAAAAACCAGGTAACAATTAAGTCGACAACAAAAATGACACCAGAAATGAATAAAATTGCAGTGAAAATAATTAATGACTGCAAACTGCAACAAGGAAAAAAAAAAAAGTTTTTATATTCGTATTTTGCAGTTCTATACTTTAAGAAAATTTAATTCATAATAAAAATGGCACTATAAAATTGTCGCCGTCCGTATTTATATTGGGTGAATTAGGTTAGTCTTTTAATAATGTGAAGTCATTTCGTTCTGGTTTCTCCACTATAGAAAACAATTTAAATCCAGGTTTAGTTTATAATGGCGGCGAAGCGTTAAATAGACCATCACTGTTATCACTATTGGTAACAATATTTATGTCCATAGTGGTGATACCATACCAATATTTATGGATAATTAATTCTAAATTCGCAGTAGTATTTCGTAATTGAAGTAAACTTGAGTAGTTTTCTCATACTGCATTTTAAGAACTCTTCTAGAGCGGGGTTGTATGGTTCCACTAGTATGAATCTTCTTCGTTTGCCTAGTGTCAGGAATTTGGCACAATTAATTTCTTCATGGATTTTTTTATTTCATATATTTCCTCTAGAATTGAAATGTTGACATATCATTTTTGACAGGGTTTGTCTTTAAGCTTTAAGTAAATCTGAATAATTTAATTGTAAATATAATATGAAATTTAATAAATTATTAAAAATATTCTATAAATTTAAATCAGTTACAACTACCGAAATTCAACTCAACTCAGAAATGGTTAATAATAGTACAAAAGCAATCATTTTAATCCTTTTTATGTAATTGCTACTTTAATATAGATTAAATTAACAATTTTGTGCTATGATACTTTGGATGAAAGTCTTTCTCAATTTTATCAATATACAATTGTTGAATTTCAATTTTAGTTTAAATACTTGTAATTAAGTTTATAGTCTTCCATTGGACATCTTATTATAAGAACCATTAATAAATTGTAAGTAAATAGAAAATGGTGACAGATTTATGTAAATTTAATTTTTTTTAATTATATAATTAGCATTCAAATATTTCTCAGAAGAATATGGGATCATAATTTTTAAACAGTTCTGTAGCTATAACGAAATTACAACAATTATTACCAATAACTTTAGTTGTACCGAAAACTAAATTTAGAGTATTCATAAAAACGTTATTATAGAACGTAATTCTAAACAAAAATCAAATATTTCTTTATAATTTCGATAAAATTAAATGCTTGCCAATTTCTTCAGCTAAAAAAAATATTAGTAGAATATAAAATTTTAAGCTATTACAGCAAGAATTTTGTAAATGTTAACAAAACGTAAATTTTTTTGTTCGAAAAATGTAACGAAATAATAACATTATAACAGAACGGAATTACAATAAAATAATATTTCGTTATTATAATCCTTAACAGAACGAAATTTGATTTTTTGGCGGAACGCATTGAATAGCATTACAACTCTTTTTTTGCAGGTATTACAGAACTGTTTCGAAATGTCATAGAAAAAAATCCAATAAATTCGCACTGACAAAATATTAAACTATCAAAACTGACCTATTTCAGTAATAAAACAATTTTTTGTTATATAGCTTAATATTGAGGCTAGTTTATGCTAAAATTAATTTTATATAGAAAGAAAAATCTGAATTATTATTAATAACAAAAAAAAAGAAATTATATTTATTTTTATTGTAAATATTTTATCTGCATAATTTTTATTTAGAGAAATACTTTAAGCTGAGGTGTGTACCAAGTATCGAATGAATTCAAAATATCCTCGGGGAAATTGTGATGCAGCAGACCTAAATTTTTTATGGTCCACATTTTTATTTTCTTATTATTATTCCGCAGGAACAAAATCTTATTATTTTTGTGTTGTTTTTAAATCTTAGTTATTTATTTATGAAATATCAATTTTAAATAAATACAAAACTAATTTTTTAAAATGTTCTAATTCAAATTCAGCCAATTTACTTAAATCTATAAACTCTGGCAACATATATAAATGACAACTAATTAACAAAAATGTGTTCACAATAAATTATAACAAGTATGGATAATGTGTAGAATATTATTTGATATATTTACAGTAGAATGGGATAACTTAGAATGATTATCACAATCAAATTGTATAACCTTATCCCGTGAAAAACCCTATTACCAAAATCGGTCAATTTTTCAATGTTTCCGATTAAAGTTGTTCTGAGGAAATAATCAATTATTGATTATACAATTAGCAAGCAGAATAATATAAGTGTGATTATTGTTATTTGATTGACAGATTCTATATAATTCAAAGTTGATCTGTCAAAAAATAGCTTTCAAAGTGATTACAAGGGTAATTACAATTGATACTTTCTGAACTACAATTGACTAATCTGAATTACAACTGATGATTTCTGAATTACAATTGGAAAAGGTGTAGATATGTAAGTATTTCTTCAACAAATTTTGACTTTGGATTTTTTTTGGGATTCGTATGATTCCAAATAATTTATTGAATAAATAAATTGATAAAGTTGTCCCCATTTTCAGTGTATATAAATTTTTTTTTATTCTTTTATATAGTTGCCTCAACATTGTTAATGATGACATCGGCATATCGACAGAACAAGTAAAACCATCTTCCTGGCTATTTATTTTCAATTTTAACACCGAATATGGACAAAAGAACTATGACAACGGCTCGTGCTTACGATTAATTTCAACTTTAAGGGTATATAGTCCAAATCAACAAAAGTATCTTTCTCTACATATTTATGTATATATACAAAACTGAAACCGAAAGAATTGCGGTTAATATAAAAGAACTAAAATGAAGAAAGAAAAAACAACAATTGGAAAAAAAAGTGATGCGTTAACCTTAAGTAAAGCTCTCTAAAAGAATTGCATCGTAAGCGCGAAATACGCTAAACATTTAAATATTATTTTCTAAATTTAATGAATGGCGCGCAGTTTATTACATTTTGGTCATTCACAGATGTATTTCATTTCATGGTTTTTTGTTTTATATGGTTCGACTTCGATAACGAATATTATTGTTCTTTTTATTATACGTCAGAGCCGTGTAAGGGTTAATAATGTGAGCCTGATATTTTTTAAAAGTTACCGTCCAACATATCGAATCTCATCTATACAAATCAATAACAGAAAATAATTAAACTAATTATTGTATTTACCACGTCCTCTTAAATAATTTGGTTAGTTGAAATGTCTACTTCCCTAATCAGAGTCTACTTCCACCTTACTTCTATTATGAAGGAAACCAGAGAAACTTCACTTTACTTTTTTCCCACAAATTTGATATAAAATAAAATTTCAAGTGTTTCAGAGTTTCAATCATCACAGGAACAGAAGATGATATAATGATTCATCCTCCTTTTCGCATCTCCTACAGATGGATATATGTGTTAGCCATTGGTGTATGGGGACAACTTTATCAATTCTAGCTATTGGTGTATTCAAAAGTAGAATAATCGTTTCGAGATACTATAAAGTATTTATAGTTTCAATTATTTCCTCCGATCTCAGATTAATTATAATTTCTTTTACACTTTTCAACAACGTCCCAAATTCTTGCATAAGCTTCTGAAATACTATTATCATTGCGGCACGATATAACAACAATTACTTTAGATAAAACACATTCGACTAGTATTTTTTGAAAATAATATTTACCAGAGCTGCCCTTTACCCAGCACGCCTCTGCTATATGTTGTTCCATACTTCATTAAAAGAGTCGTTACAGCTTTAGATTGAGTCACAAATGAAATTTAACATTATAAATGGTTATATTATTATCTTAATAAAGAACAAAATTAAAATGAAATTTGAAGAAAAGGTTTTGTTATTTCACCATTAAGAAGCTTAAAATTATAAGCGTGCACAATCTATTATAATATTTTTTTTTAGTTTTATAAATTAATATTTCGACCAAGTGATTTTTTTTAACACTAATGATGGTATTTTTCTTCAATTCAGAGAAGGATAACTGACATTTACAATAATTCTTATTATATTTAGGAAAAATCTAATTTTGTTCATAATAAAACGTATTTTATTTTTGGAAATTGATATTATCAATATATTGAAGACCTTAAGGCAATCATTTTATTGCTATATATTAAAATTTGAGTAGTGTATGGCACACCTTAAGACTATCACTTTCTTATACAGACAATATTAATGTTGAATAATTCTTGGAATACAATTTTTTTTATATATTTTTAATATTAGCTGGACTTTAGGGATGTATTCTTATATTAAATATCTTGATGTAAGGATTCCTCATTATTATGGTGTAATGACAATTTGATAGCAACGTATATTTACGTTACAGCTCGTCATTATTACACGTTGTCGTTATATTATAACACATTACGGTAACTTTCTAATATTCATCCTTGTTTTTTTATGCAGGTTCATGCTCAAAATTAATTTCATATGCCGAAATGACGGATCACACTTTAGATGTAAATAATCTAAAGGCTATTTTTGTTATGATAGAATTATTATTGGAGGAAGAATAAGGCTTCAATATTTACAAAAATCAGTTAAAAGTACAAAAATAGTTTAATGTAGACTAAATTGTAGGGGTTATTACATTATAATTATCCATATATAAAGATTAGAATTTCACTCCTAGCATAGAACTATACTCTCGGAGGGCTAATTTTATCGCTTTATTCAATTCATTCGTTCCTATAATCAATTTACTTACATATACAGAAACGGCGCCGTCATGAAGGTGTAAAGAAATCAAGGTTTCAAATAGGAACAATTTACTTGTGATAACTTATTATTGTAGAATAAATTGGGATTGAATGATAAGAATTTTGTTTTCTAAAGTCTATAGGTTAAAAAAGTATTGAAGCTAATTTATATTTAAGAACTAGAAATTTACACATGGCTTAACACTAACACTACTCAGGAGGCCATCAAACATTTACTTTAACATTATATATAAAAATAAAATATAAATGAAATTACTTTCAATAAAAATTTTGTTAAGGCCTTTTTTATGTAACAAAATACTGATAAATATTACTAGATATATATTAAACAATCACTGTAAAATTAGCCTAAACTTATAACTATCTAAATATACTCAACTATACATTAACTATTTCCGTATATATTATTAATTTATTCATATTTCATGGACTGAAACTAAAGAGTTAACAAGCTGTTTTTATTTTGACATAAATTACAATTAAAAATGTTAAATTAAAAATAACAAAATTGATTTAATTTCCAAAACTACAAAACAAAACAACAAAAAACAAAATATTCTAAATAAAACTAACTTTCCCTGTTAATAGCCGATCTAGTCTAAGCTAGTACGAGTAAACAAACACCACCCCTGCTATGATCATTCAATCTTGGTGTTTATTTTTTTTTAAAATAAATAAATTTAAATATTTTACCAATTTAAACCATCACATAAAATGATAAATATTTTTTTTATATTTAAGATAAATCTTTGAACTTAGGCTAAAAAAAAAAAAATATTGACCATAACGAAATAAAAAACTAACAAAAAATATTTAAATTAATTGTAATAATTTATGCATGACTCATTTATGAGTCTTTTGTTTTTATGGGCTCTTGAATTAATTAATGAATCTAAAAAAAAAATAACAACAATTTTAAAATTAAGAGAATTTTTTTTAATACCTCTGAAACTTTTTGACACTTGAAAATATTGATTTGATAACATAACAAATAAATATTGTAAAAATTTTGTACCGAAAAATCATCAATTTTAAAATTTTTACTTCCCGAACTTGACAGGAAAGAAAGTATTGTTAATATTGTTCTTGGAAACTTTTTTTTTAGATAAAATAGGATAAACATATAGTGACAGATAACTGAGATAGAGGTGCCGAGTGTGACAGTTGCAGTGTGCTATATTGTAATGCATTACGTACCGGGTTCAACTCCATACTGAGGCATCGATTTCGATCTAAGTTGAGTCAGTGAAGCCATATAAAATTAGAAACTTAATTGTGGGGGCCGAGGTTTGATTTGGGTTTTGGGTTGTTTCGCGTCAATATACTGAACTACATTGAATCAATTTTTACCTAATTTTTTTGACACTTTTTATGTCATACTTATAGTCCAATTAAAAACCGTCAAAAAAAGTAACTAACAATTTGACTATATTACATAGTGAAAATTTGCCACCCTATTTTTTTTGAAAGCTATTTTGAGAAGTTTTCTGTAAGCTTACGTACGTAATTATATGAGTACGAAACAAACACAAAATTAACTCACAAGTTTCAATTTAAGATTGTAAAGATTCTGCTTGGGAAGATGTTTATATTATTTAAAATCTGTCCCAGTGAAAGAAGCGGGTCTTACTTTTGAGTTTGAAGTGATCCGAAATGAAGAATATAAATAGCCTAAGTTAAAATATATTGCATTTATAAAAATCATAAAAATCAGATTACATTTACATATAAAAATTGGCAGTTTGGAAAGTCAAGTGTTAGCCAAATCAATTATTTATATTTTAGTATATATTTATTTTATATTTTTTCATATTTATATAGTTTGATGAGTGACAGAAAGAGGTTATAATCATAAATGAATATCAATATTATAATTTAGCATATTTTAAATATAAAAATAATTTGCTAATTAAATTCAATTCGTTAATATTATTAGTTTTATTTTGTGACATAAATTATCAATATTGAATTATTTATAAATATAGTAAATTCTAATTGAATGTTGAATCAATTTGAATTCTTTATTCTGTAACTAATACTTTTCGAGACCCAGAAGTTCAATTGCTACACAGTAAATACGAAAATGGCGGTATTTTTACAAACTTATAATGAAGCAGAATTGATAAAACTCTTGAAATTGCATTACTCTGTTATACCTTGTCTAAATTACAGAATCCTAAGATATCATAAAGTAATCTAACATTTTTCTCTAATTGCGTCTTTTTCCTTTCTACTCGTATATTTAGGCTACTGATTTTAATTGCATTTAAATCTGAACGTAAAATCTAGGTTGATATTATATTTGAAAAGATTTTTATAATTTAATCAATTTTAATTTATTACGGATATAATATCATGTTTAAAATTCTTTTATTCAAAAGTGATAATGACCAAAAATTTAACAGCGATTAAAACTGAGATTTAATAAGAGAATTTCTGTTGATGGTATAAAAATGATAACTTTCCGGTAGTAGATTAAAGATGTAAATGAATTTTTTGAAGAATTTATTAATGAATATAGTTTTGTTTAGATTCCATTGCTCAGTAATTACAATATTAAGTTCTTGTTAATGAAAATATTAATGGTAATATTAATCAAAATGTTAGATTGTTAAAGTATGACAATATTTATGACCAATGATGTTGTTTTAAATAATTTTTCAATTAAAATTCAAAGGATTTTTATATAAAAGGAGTTAGATTATCAATTAATGCTATAGAATTAATTGTGGATGTTAAATAATATCTTATGTTCGGTGGTCCTGATATTTTTGAAAATCATTTAACATTTATATTCCGCCTTCTAAAATTTATGATATTTATTAAATGTAAACAACAATTCATTTTATCTGTTACAGCTCATCTTAATTTCTTTACTAAAATCACGAAAATTTCAAAAAAAAAAAAAAAACACAAAATTATATTTAAAAATTATGCAAATTAAATTTTTGTTTCTGTTTTATATTTGTTCTTTTGATTCTTAACATGAATTCCAAAACTATTAAAATACTTTAAAATTCGATTTTCATTTTAAATACCGGATGTTTCAAAATCAACTTGACAAATAAAATTAAATATTAAAATTGTAAAAAAAAAGGAAAACATTTGAAATACGATTAAAAATGTTTAATATCAAAAATGCAAATTAATTTAACCAAATGATTTGAATCTGAACAGCAATTCATTCCGCATTGGTTTAATTTGATTACATCGTAAATTAGTTGATTCAAGCAATCATCGTATCATCATTGAACTAACTAACAGTCCACAAAGAACTTGGTTATATTTATTTAATCTAAATATCTTTATGATATATTTATGCTTCAAGAAATTGAAAATATTCACGTATTTATTTCGTAATTACAAGAAGATGGAAATTTTTTTTATTGTGAATATAATTTTCCATTTTGTCGATTGACAATAAATTTTCTTTATGGCTTTAATGAAGGTATGCATATTTAATCAAGTCCATCCATAATAAAATTATTTTCAATTTTTTCTGTTAAAATATTTATTATTATTACTATTTTTTTTGTATTTCATATTCCGCCAGGTGGAGTGATAAATATTTTATTTTGTATTGGAATGTAATTTTTCGGCTTTTTTTTTTATATGTAACTCTTGTACAGTAAAAATTGGAGGTATATTAAGGATTTTGTTATCGGATTTTTAAAATTTCGATAGTTATATATTCAGATTACAAATGACTCTAGTTTGTCCTAAGCCGTATAAATTGACATATATATGCTATTTCATCCATATATTTTGGAGTTAGTTCAAGCTATATTTTGGAGTTAGTTTTTAAGTAACTTCCTTTCGATTAAATTTAAGTATGTCATGTATTTCAGTCAAGTATGTTGCAGTTCTAAATTAATATTTATGTTACACGCTAATTGGTTAGGTTTTAATTCAATGAGCCTTTCAAATAGACTTAGCTTATATATGACATTTTTTCGAGATTGTGCGGAAAGAGATATCATGAAAATGTTATTAATGAGAGGCATAACCTGAAAATTGTTTGTAAATCTAGCATTTGACCATTTTTCAGAATGCAACAGCTTCCAAAAAAAATCTTTATAAATCATAAAAATATTCCATTCCTTTCAATCGTACTTAGGGATTCATGGTACCAATTGTTTGACGTAAACAAAATCATAACGACTTTTAAAAAACTTTTAATGGCGCGTGACGAGTAATCAAACTAAAAAGCTTAAGTGCTGCTGAATTTGTAAATCTAACAAAATATATTAAGCATTTTAAATTGTTAACTTAAAACGTAGTGCAAATAATGCACTACTCCTTATTAAACAATTTAGAATATACTGCATTCTGCACTATTGATTAAATGAAATTCTGTACTATATAGTCAATTCCGAAGTCTTGTAATTATAGATTCAGATAGTCTACTAAATTTACAAATATATATTTGTCAATAACATAAAAAAAATTAATCATATTCGAATACGAATTAAAATAAAAAATTCGATATCAAATATTTCATAATAATTCCTCTGGTTTCAATAAATTTCATTGATCTTTAACAGCAAAGATTTTATTTTTTGTTAATTGATATAAAGAACTGCGGTGTAGCAATATAGTAAAAAGAGTTATAAATATTTTTTATTCCGGTCAATTTTTGTGGTTTCCTTAATTATTAAAATATTATGATAAAAAAAGATTAACATCACAGATAATGAATTTAAAGAAATTGTTAAAATTTTCTAGTAATACTGTGACTAATAGGCTTAATACTTTTGAGTAGTTTATGAAATAATTATATTTGGTTAATTAAATTCTAAAGTTAATAATTTAGAATTATTAAAAAATTATATAATTTTATTAGGTATAACGAATTTTACATAATTATATACAATAA
The DNA here is from genome assembly GCA_963920725.1 of Rhamphomyia laevipes. Taxonomy (NCBI): domain Eukaryota; kingdom Metazoa; phylum Arthropoda; class Insecta; order Diptera; family Empididae; genus Rhamphomyia; species Rhamphomyia laevipes. The sequence goes on from OY987257.1 coordinate 55,942,404, forward strand.
TAATAGAAATGAGAGATAAAAATATCATTAATAGCTGAAAGAATTAGATTCAATTTGTCATAAATATTGGTATTAAAATATGATTTTTTAATATATTTTTTGATTGTCGGTATTATATTTTTTATATATTGTTTTCAATATTATTATTAAATATTAATTAAAATAAATATTTTTTTTTTAATTAATCAAATTTTATTCAAAAATATGAAAGCAAAAAAACAAAGTGTGAAAAGAAATTTAAAATTAGATTTGCATAATTTTTATAAAACTAAATTTACATATAAATAATTCTATGATTTCTTACCAAAAAACCGAAATCATTTAAATTATTTTAAATAGAAATAGTTTCGTTTTATGTAAATATACAAACAAATTTTATGATTTTTCTATAAATACATTTTTTTAAATAAGACATTTTGTAAAAATATTGTAAAAATTGAAAATTTATAACAACATTTTATTATTATATAAATATCAAATTTTCAATTGATAATATATTTCTATCTACATAGTTTGAAAATTTAATCGTAAACGTCATCAATATAATTTGATCATAACATAAATTTTCATCTATGTTACACTTTTTTAACATTAAAATACCAAAAAAAAACAACAACATATATTTCACATAAAGTATTATTATCTAAATAATTTGGTTTATATAGTTCAGTTTTACCTATTACTTTTACTTACATATATAGTTTAATTGTAATTGGAATACTTTATTATTATTACTTTAACATAGTACTTAAGACTTAAGGCAAATTGGTTTGTATATAAAATTTAAAATGATGTTAAAGATATCGCAAATATTTCCGAAACTATGTATATAACTTTTAAGCGGAATGTATATAAATATATTTACAGGCTAATATCGATAATTTAGAGCGCAATACTATTCGGAATTTACTTCAAAGTTGCGAAAAATTTATAATAAAATTACAAAATTATAGAGTATATTTTTAAATTTATATTATTAGCAAGTGGACTGTGTCGGGGGTCATATAGATAAATGTGTGGTAGCTTAAAAAAGGATTAAAATTTATTTACACAAAAAAACAAAAATATTCGGTGGCATTTGAAATAGATATGATAAGTCCCTTACACCTTGAGGTGAATTTTCATACATTCTATTTATAATAACATAAACGATTTTTTGCATATACTCTAATTTATGATTGGTCGGTGTACATATTTTATTTGACAGCTTTACTACCGCTTGATGAGTTTTGAATATTATAAAATAATTCCATAATTCTGTAGCCAATTTAAATTGATATATGTCAGATTTTTCGAAATTTAATATGACATTATAGCAAATTTTTATAATTATGATTCGGGGTTGTTTCTTCATTCTAATAAAATCGTTTTGATTTACTAATTTTGTTGAAATGATATTTATGTAAGGTTACAAGTTAATGAATTTTGTATGGGTTTGTTAATTATAAGTACATGCATAAATCTTATTCTTGACAGATTTCCAGATTTCATCGATTAAACGGCTTCTGCTGGTAATAATACAGAAACGTTTTGAAATTTAATATCTATTTAAATTCTAAAAATTGGTAATCGAAAAAGCGTTGATTGTAGTTATTATTTGTCTGTAGCTGAAAATATTTGTGCTTTATTTGATTGGACTGCCCAGAACTCGCTAAAAGAAGAACGCGCTTCTTGTGGTAAGCCTTCTTCTCTAAACTATTAGTATGTATTTGAATAAATAGCTCGCAATCCTTCGAGTTTCTTTCAGACAACTACACTCATCTTTACCAGGAATTGATAAATTATCGGTTAGTGGTAACGTTAATGATTCTCGGTATTTTATGAGTGGCCTAATTCCGCCGTTCTTACCTAACATTAACTAGATTAAGATTATTTTTCTAAGCAATACTAAATTATTTTTCTAAGCGATAACGCAGTTTAATTCCAAAGTTGATTAGAAAACCTATAATGTAAAAATACAAATTTCGTTGATAAAACTAATATGATCACCTTAAGAAATCTTCCAACATAATTGAAGTCTCTTAAAACAGAAGTAATTTCATCAATATTTATATATAATTCAAAAATTACTTTTTACTACTCTCTGTACTTATAACAAATATTTAAATTTTTTTTAAATTAAACTCTAGAAAATTTATATTGATTTAACAAAAATAATAAAAAAAAAAAAACAAAAATTAAAAAAAATGGGTTCGTTTGCGCCTGTCATAACAACTGGTGCAGAAAATATCCAGAATTTCAAGTTTCTGCCTTATTTCTTTTATTTTTTATTTATAACTTTATGCATAGTCGAAATGAATATTTTTTTTAAAATACGTAAATAAAAAATAAAAAAGATTAAAACCAAAAAAAAAAAATGTATAAAATTTGCCTATAAAGTAAAATAAATAAATAAAATAAAAAAAAAATTAACTAACAGATAAAAAAAATGAGGCGCGTGCTCCAGGTTTGAGTGAATAAAATATAATATAAAAAATAAAGTTATTTCATATTATGGGCGACAACATTACCACAACAAATTATTCAAAGTACAAACTATTTCAATATTCAATAAGAAGACTAAAATGTATTACAGACACAGACTATATAGAGAGATACTGAGGATGGATGACTGTTGCTGCTGCTGCTGGTATTTTAATAAAAAAATTAAAAATCGAAAAAAAAAAAAATAGAAAATATTTTATGCTGCGGGACTATGGTTGTTATCTTGTAAAGTAGATTGAGTATATATTTGAATTAAAAATAAGGTTTATTTAGATTGCTTTTTATACATAACCAGAAGTTCTGCAATTTGTATTAAGATCAATTTTTCATCTTTTGCATGTATACGAAGCAATTGTAGGTTTTTTTTTTTTAGAAAATTGAATTTTTACTTTTTCGATGGTATTGTACTAATTCTAATAAATTTTGAATATTATTTATGTTGACTGTAATTATGTGGACTAAAAGAAATTATTTTAATTGTAAAATTAAAAAAATTTAAATATACGTATAAACTGTGATATATTTAGTCTATTAAAGAATGAATAAGGAATTGTAAGGTTGAACGTTCAACCAAACTAATTAGAATAACAAATGGAATTAACTTTTAAATTTTATAATCTCTAAATTTATGATAAACTAAAGCTAAGGCTACAATATATCGATCTGTTCAGTATCGATTTGTTCAGTAAAAATCAAATTTGACATCTTCATATATTTTTTATTTAATATCGATTTAGTGGACACATCGAACGAATCGAATCAAAAGAATTTGGAATTATTCAACTTTTAAGAATCCAGACTAAATTAAATGTCATCATTAATGAAATTTAATTGATTTCAATCGATAACTATGTATTCAGTCCACTTTACCAATCGAATGGGTACTGTAGGAATCAATTCGAAACTGAACTGATCGATAGAACTGAACTTGTAGCCCAAGCTTAATAAAATTTTTTTTCCTATAATTCTAGAAGTTTTGTACCATATTAATTCCCTTTACCTAAGTTATCATATAATTAACTAAAATCTGTAATATTTTCGAAAAGTCAATTTCGGTAATTCGATTCGACCGAATTCATATTTATATTGTTATTTTCGTTTGCATTCTTATAAGTTTTTTCAATGGCGATGTGTTAAATTTAAAAAAATGGTCTTAGAAAAAGAGCAGTCGACCTAAGGGTAGTTCAAAAATTCGAAATTTGTAAAAATAAATCAATTTAATTTAAAATCCATAAAATTGTACCACTAATTCTCGCTACTTATATCTTTTTAATAGTTGATTTTATCTATATAAATAACTTAATAAATATTTTTTACAAAATCAAACATTTTAAATATTTTACTAAAAAACTGTTCATACAATTTATAAGTAAATGCAAAATTTATTAATATATATATCACTAAAAATATTTTTACTGATTTCAAATAAATTCATAGTAAAATTTTACTTAAATGAATATTACAGGTTATCTACTTGAGGCTAATAGTGACTGCATTAGCTATCTAGTAAAACAGAAGGATCTGCAATCTTTTCCAACAGAAAAACAAAATGAATAAAGAAACATAATAAAAACGTTAATTATATATTATAACAGATATGAATTTTATATTTATAAATATAGTTTTATTACAAAATTTATAAATATATTAAAATTTAATAAAAAATTTCTTTTCAATATTTTCTAGCTATACTTAAAGATGAATATAAAAATGTAAATTAAATATTTGATTATAGAGTTTAACTATGGGGAATATCATTTAATAATAAATATAAGATTATCAATGAAAATGTGTTATAATTATAATATAATTGGTAATAATTTTGAAATTTATCGAAATATATTTGTTTTTTATTTTATGTTTAATTAAATTGTAAATAAATGATCAAAATTATTGGCATTTAGAAATTTGAAAGATAAAAAAGAAAAATTATGTTTTTTCTTGTATATAGAAAAATGATATGGAATAATCGGAATATATAATAATAATTAGTTAAAAATAAAAAAATAAAATTGATAAGATTAAAAATTAGTTACATAATTAACTTGTGACAATTTCCATTGAAACTAAATTGATTAGTTTCAAATCTAACTTGTATATTTTTCTTATACTGCCCATACATTGTACAATCTTATTGTCCAATTTTCACTCTACAGAAATTTCAACTTAGTTTCCAACCGTCGAAAAACTATTTTTGTTTGATAGTATCAAATGTCAAAAAACATTCTGTAATAAAATATTGGTGAAAAATAATTAAAATTATGAAATCAGTAATAATTTTTTTAAAAAATCAAAATATAAAAAGTAGTTTTTTTGACATAAAACGTTAAGAAATGTCATTTTGGTTATATTACTTCCTAAATTTACAACCACTATAAATTAAAATATTTTAATACTTTTTCAATCAATTTTTAAACCGTCAGATAAAAATTGTCAAACATGTTGTAAACTTGTTCAGATACAATACAACTTGACTGTCAACTCGTTGATAACCATTTTATATAATGTATGGGCAGCATAAAATTAACTTTCATTCGGTTGATTTTTTTGCATTCTGTGATTCTCTTTTTGGTCTATATTAACACATAATTTACCTGTAATTTTCTAGTCATTTGCGTAACTTCAGATCTATTTATTTTTTTAATTTTTGTACCTATAATTTGTAACTTTTGTCGTTTGTTCTGGATAAAGAAAATTGAATATAAAGTAATTTATGAAAAATATTATTACAATTAATTTTACGTTTTTATATTTTATTAATTTGCATAAGTTTTTCGGCTATTAATTTACCGGAACATTGATAATTTTAGGACAAAAACTCTAGTATTCTACAAATTTACTCTAATATTTGTTTAATTTCTTCAATTCAAGATCTAAATTAGTAAAGGACAATTCTTTAGAACAAAATCATTAAAATTGCTAAAAAATTTACTTTAAATAATTTCGAAATATTATAAATTATTGTACAAAGAAAAAATTTAGTAAATTTCTTAGTTACAGAGCTTGTACTACAAATTAATTGAACAGGCTTTAATTAATTATTTTATATTTATATACAAATTTCTAAAAAAACAATCTTACATTCCTTCCCATCTTCCCTTCAATTATTTGAAAAATCTTACCTTTAGTGTCCTTGCAAATAAATAAAATTACAATTCGATTTCTTTGCATAGTGACTTCAGGCCTGATGTTTTTATTGTAGTAAATTCTTTCATATACATTTTACACCTTGGTGCACATGTTTTTCCACCTTGTAAAATGTTAATTTTTTTTTTTTTTAAATAAATTTTTATGTTTTAAAATTCTTCAATATCAGGTAGTTTTATATGCCTACCTGTCCTAAAAACGTTACATATATATACGTTATTATACGCGAGCCATTACAAACATGTTAAGCAATTGTTTGAAGATTGAATACAAATTAGTAGGAAATATTGATTTTTTTTTGATTTTTTTTTCAAGCTACCGTTTTTTTTTTATTACAAGCTTTTCACTTCTTTATATTTATTATGAATCTTTGATTGCCCACCTTCCATTCATAAAGCATTCGAAATGTTGTCCGGTATATAATAATGTCGAATTGTGGTAAATAAAGCAAAAGTTTACTCTATAACATAAATCTCTTCACAATCCGTTTGAATTAACAATTCGTTTGAAGAGTATACGTACAAATGCAAAAATATGAAATAACTTTTGTAAAAAAAAAATTAATTTATACCATCAACTTTAGCTACTGATTGACACGCCTCTTATACACAATCCCAAATAAACAAAAATCCCACAAAAAAAATTAGTAATTATACCAAGAGGTTTCTTTTTTATACGTATCCATACATCATACATTTTTCATCTATACAAAGATTTGTGTAATATATCGTTAAAAAATTTTCACGGTGATAACCTTGTGCCACTGTGTTAAGATCCAACTACAAGAATAAAATTTATGCAATGAAAATTATGCTATTATAAAAAAAAATTATTGTATGCCTTCTAATCTCTGCACTTTGTTAATTTTTAATGTTGTAGATTACTCACACGTCTTCAGGTTACCCATCATTATATTTTGTTGTTGTTGTAAGCTTACAGTATTGTACGAAAGGAAGGAGCATAAATATTTACAAAAAAAATAAAATAAAAAATCATATATTAAGTATTTATATAATATAGAAACGATCCAAGTCCATTGAATCCGTCTTTGATACAAAAAACCTAAAAATTATATAGTAGATATTGACGAAATTAGGATGGAGTGCAGATATTGTTTAATAACTCTAATATTCAATTGACAATTGCCAGAGATATTCTGTCCCAAATATTATAATTAAAATATCAAATCTAAATACAGGGTTTACATTCCAAATTCATCCTTTTGCAGTTCAAATTCATCCTTTTGCAAACCAAATTCACTATTTGGTAAATCAAATTCATCTTTTTGCAAATTAAATGCAACTTTTTACAAATCAAATTCAACTGATAATAAAAAATGTTTTAAAAAACTATTTTTTTTGGTTTACCAAAGGGTGAATTTGGTTTGCCAAAAGGATTAATTTGAACTGCAAAAGGGTGAATTTCGAGTGCAAACCCTGTATCAAAATTAAATCAACTTGTCAAAAATTATTAAAAATGTTGGTTGATTTATTCACAATTAAGAGTAAAATCACTTAAACTATTAAATCGTTTCGACATTTTACAAAAGTAAATCTGTAATCTGTGAACAAACAACGTTCTCTGTTAGATATTCCCAGTAATATTTTTCTTGGTCAAAGCTAATCATTCCTAGTAAGACTTAAATCACTTGCCGATGAAAAACCTCCACTCTGTAATATTTAAAATCAGCTTCGTAGTTAATGTAAAACTCGAATTTATATAAATATTATCTTCTCGAAATTGTAAAAAGTTAGCTTTGAAAAAAATTGATATTAGAAAATCTTGAAATTTATGTTAAAAAAAAATTAGAAATGACAATCCAACCTAAAACTATTCTCGATAGGAAATTAAAACAAAATATAAATTAATGATAGTATTCAGTGTAGTGTACCTACCAATAAGTTTTTGTAATGAGAATTCCTTTATTACTCTTCAAGGGGAACGACACGACGTTTTTGTATATACATAAAATCAAGAATATTTTCTTTACAGCCAGGTGGTATCATTACTTATACACCATCAGAATATCTTGAAAATATATTTTCAGTAGCTTTTTTTTTTGTGTAAATATTACTTCGATATACGCAATTTTTTTTCTTTTAATGATCAGTTTACCCTGATGAGTTATTATCGATCGATTCATAGTCTTAAATTGCAGATTTATATCATGAAATTATGTACTTTTTTTCCATCCTTTTTGGAATTCTTCTATATATATAAATAATATAATATTAGGATAACGTATATCATCATTGGTGAAGAAGCTAAAACATTTTTGTTCTGGTAAAAAATTCTTCAAATGAAAAATGACAAAATGATTTGATAAAGAAATATTTATATTGAAAAGCAGCATTATTATTGTTGTAATGATAAATTAAATAAATAATATAATTGAAGATAATTATTGGAAATTTTAGTAAAAGAAAAATGTTTTTGATAATTTCATAACAAAATTAGTTTTTATAAATTATATGTAATAGTATTTTTAAATATGTTTTATTTCATAAATTTATATAATCATATTTTAGTTTAGTTTATTTTCTAAAATGAATTCTGTTTTGTATACACAATTTGCATATAAATAGTGGAAAATCTGTCACGAAAATGTTGTTATCAAACAAAAAATACAAGAAAATAATTAAACACGATAAAAGAAAAACGTTAAATTACGTCAGATCCACACGAAAATTTAACTAAAGCACGCAATTATTCTCGCCACTAAAATACACAGTCACTTTCTAAGTATCTACTAGATATAAAATTTTTGCATGTTGTTAGTTTAATAAAAATCCCACCCGCTCCTCAATAATATTTCAGGTTATCTCATTTTTAAGCATAATATTTAATTTATGTATGTAATGACACTGATAAGATTCAGTTTGTTTGTCTGGCATATAGGAATTTTGAATAAGGTTAAATACTCATTACTACAATCCTTCTAATTATCTAAATTTAAATTATATAATTTGTCAGAGCTGATCGCAAAGGAGAATTTAAGGAAGATTTCCAATTTTACGGGCCTATTTTGTCAAAAACTCTTAAATTTTCGAGGCATAGTTTTTACCTCTAAGGATAAGGAATATTTCCAATTAAATTACAAACTTGAATTCAAGGAAGATTTCCAAATGTACGAGGCTATTCTGTTTAAAACTCTTAACTTTTCCAGATATAGTTTTTTACCTCTAAGGATAAGGAAGATATCCAATTAAATTACAAACTTGAATTCAATGAAGATTTCCAATTGTACGAGGCTATTCTGTTTAAAACTCTTAACTTTTCCAGATATAGTTTTTTACCTCTAAGGATAAGGAAGATATCCAATTAAATTACAAACTTGAATTCAATGAAGATTTCCAATTGTACGAGGCTATTCTGTTTAAAACTCTTAACTTTTCCAGATATAGTTTTTTACCTCTAAGGATAAGGAAGATATCCAATTAAATTACAAACTTGAATTCAATGAAGATTTCCAATTGTACGAGGCTATTCTGTTTAAAACTCTTAACTTTTCCAGATATAGTTTTTTACCTCTAAGGATAAGGAAGATTTCCAATTAAATTACAAACTTGAATTCAAGGAAGATTTCCAAATGTACGAGGCTATTCTGTTTAAAACTCTTAACTTTTCCAGATATAGTTTTTTACCTCTAAGAATAAGGAAGATTTCCAATTAAATTACAAACTTGAATTCAAGGAAGATTTCCAATTATACGGCCCTATATTCTGTCAAAAACTATTAAATTTCCAGAAATATTTTATATACAAAATACAAACTTACCCTTTAAACTTCTTATATAAAATCAAAATCATAAAGATTATAATGCTTCCCATTAATAGTGACTTCAACACGATTTTTGATTAAAATATAGAATAAATTTACCACCCAAAAAATGATATCAAAAAAGCAAAAAAAAAAAATATTGAAAAATGATTTATTATTTAAATTTTTTGATAATTTTCACTTATTGGCGGCAGCACTGTACCATTTGTGACACACACGGAAGGCAAAAAAAAAAAAATTTAATATCACGACAACCTGACGGGGCTATATAATACCAAAACAGGTAATCAAATTCGTTCAATTTATAAATATATAAATTTTTAAGATTATAATGTTTTTAATGAATTTCAAATTATGTTTTTATTTTTTTTTATCTAATGATATTATTTAATTTCATTTTTGAAAATTCGATGAAAGCTTATAGCTCACCGCTGTATAATAACAACAAATACAGAAAAATCTGGTCAATCGGTATCCGATAGCATTAAAATGTAACCTAAAAAGCGCGTTGAGTGCAGTCATTTGTCAAATTTTCATCAAGCAAAACAAAAACAATTTTTAAATTTCTTTATAAAATTCCGCTCTCGCTATTTTATCCAGAATTAATGTTGGACCCAAGATTTTATAGTGCACGCTATACAGATTTTTAATCGCTTCAAGCTAATTTTTTTATTTTTAAAGATTTTTTATTAATTCATTGAAACTTTCAATTTTGATCTTTACTATTTTATGCTAGTGGAAATTATAGATTTTATTTAAATAATAATAATTTTAAATTGGTGGTTTTTATCGTAAATATTATTTAGAAATTGTTTTAATTTATCTTCAATGATTTACAACAATACGAAGCGATTCACCTGAGTAAAAATGAATTTATGATTTTATAAGAATGAAAATGCATTTATGTTTTATGTAATCCAACATGATATTTTGATCACGTTCGGTAAAGTTTTACGTGTGCTCGAGTTTTTATAAAATGATGTTTGTTGAAAAAATGTAAAATTTTTATATTTTTATATGAGATTTATATATCTTGTCACGTGAGATCAATACAAAAAAAAAAAGGGAAGATATTTATGTTTTATGTTTTAATTAATATGCCTACCGCACAGTAGATTAGGCAGGCAGGTTTTTTTTTGTTGGTAAGGTTGGGCGGGTCTTAAATATTTATTTGTAGCCGAAATTTCGTAAACATTTTAATGTAGGGCGATTTTTTTTGTTGATATAATGGCATAATTTATAAATTACAATATTTTATTGTAATTTGAAATTATGTAAGTAATAAATTTATAATTTATTAACACAATTTTTTATTTATTTAAATATTTGAGCGTGTAATGTAAGCATTAGTTAATAAAAAACGGGTTTGTGCAATCAATTTATAAAAGTCCAATGAATTTATAATAAAAATATGGAATTGGATAAGTTACAATTTTAAAAATAAAATAAAATTAATGGATTTAAAAATTATTTAGATTATTTTAGTTGAAATGACCTTTAAATTAATCAGATAATATTTTAGAACCTTGTACGGATTCATTATAGGTCAAATATAGATTGACGATCTCAATTAACAAACTTTGTAGAGTAATAAAATTAATTATTTTTTATAGTAAAAATTTATTAATTACAAAAATATATTGCAATTTCAGTTTTAAAATAAATTTTTCTTTAAAAAATTTCAAGTTTTCTCTTTCATTTTCATTTTAACTTTAACTTTACATAATTTAAATTTGTATGTAAATTGATTTGGAAATTAATTTTTTCATATTTATCATTTTTTTTTTATTTATTTACGATATTTATTTTAAAGTTACATATTTGGCACATAATAAACTACTGGTATCTTTTGCCGGCAGCAGATTATCGTAATTAAGAGTTTTTTTTTTTGAACACCATCAGTAGAAAAACCAGTAAATAGCCTGAGATATCTGTCAATTTTTCTGGCGCCTTTTTATTTTGTTTTTTTGATAGTTCATCGGTTCTTCACTATTAAAATAACATTTTCTTATTTATACAACAATAAAATGGAATTTAATTACAAGAAATATAAAAAAAAATGAAATGTAAAATATATAAAAAAATTGAAAATTTTATAAAAATAATAATAATAATAAAAAAATGATATAAATTAAGTACAAAAATATAAAAATGTATTCATAAAATAGGAAAGAAAGGGGTTTGTAATCAAATTGTCTAAGAATAAAAAATTTGTAAAATATTTTTCACATCGCACTGCTCGTTATTCTATTAAAAATCAATAATTGATATTTTAATATAAATATACTTGTGCATAAATATAAATGTACTTGTGCCTATTGTCCTGTTTAACTCCCCGTCGATAGCCGATTAAGTCGTGAAAACTCTTCAAATGCACGTGAAGAGTCTATAGAAAGGATTTTATTCGTTTTCTTAGAATTAGGGGTTCCCCGGAATAGTTCTTACCGAGTTCTGCCATCTAAGAAAATGAGTTTCTTGTGCCCAGGTCGCAATAAAGTATTTTCCGAATTTCAGGAGGTAACCGATTATTCTATGTATACATATATTGAAGTGATCAGAGAAATTAGGTTTCTTAAATATAAAATCACAGATTATGAACAGCTATTACATTTGAAAGAATGCTGTTATTTAATCTACAAGTTTGTGAAAATAAACGTATTGAAAAAATCGATTAATCATTTTAGTAACGTGTACAAAATTCCAGATTTCTAGTACTTCACTAAAATTTTGATTGGGTCCTACTATCGACCTAATCATTTAGAATTTAGATCACAAAAAAAAATATTTAATTATCACTAACTGTAGTTTGTGTAACAACAACTATGATACCTCTAGGTCTTTCAATTCCAACACTTCACAATTAGTTTCTTATGTATCGTTTGTTTGCATTAATGATAAAACTATTCAGCGCTGCGATTTGATCTTAATCGGTAATTAAGTAATTAATAAATATAGAAATTGTTAAACTGAATCTATTAAGTATACTGACATATAAGATTTAATGTAATGGTCTATACACTGACAGTAGAAATACTTATAACTTTAACAAAATGAAAGCTTATTAATTATTTTAACACAATTCCAAATAAACTTTATATACAAAGCTATATTTAAAAGTATATACTTCTATATGGTCCACCTTCAAAATTTCAAATTAAGGAAAATGAAATCATAAAATGAATGCTTAAAACTGAAACACAGAATTTCGTTTTCTTAAAAATTGAAACAGCAGAATTTCGTTGTTATAATTTATTGTAACCTGTAAAGGACAAATTTCCTGATTTCTTAATAATTTTTAAAATTTATTAAACATAAATTTCATCTGTTAAAATGAAACAGATTAACAGAAATTAAACAGAAATTTCATTAATAATTCGTATTGGTATTAAGTTTCCATTTTAAAATGACAATATGAACCCAAAACCTTCCAAAAACTTTGGTTTCAAATAATCGCCTCTATACACCAGACTGACAAAACAAATTGAAATTAATATGTAAATTATTTCTGTTTTTTATAAATTCTTTGAAAAATTTGACTATAATACCAACATAAAATGATCAGATTTTTACTTAACAAAATCATAATGATAAAAAACTTGTTTTTTTTTATTCAATCATGTTCGTTTGTCTGGTACGTACTAATACGAAAAATAAAGAACATAAAAATATTATGTAGAAAAAAAATAATAATTTTTTTGATTTTATTTTCACCTGACAACTAATATTATTATATGAAAATAAAAACATTATGAAATGTAAAAGATATTCTTATAAACAATTTTTTTTTATATCTATTAAAATATTAAGTTTAGAGAACAATGACAATTCAAGATCTGCAATATAAATGAAATATAAAAAATAATAATAAAAATTGTAAATTTTTGTGTTTATAAATCTCTTAAAAGCGTGCTAAGACATCACCTATTTTTGTTGTTGTTGAATTTGAAACTTTGCTTTCAATTGATTAATAATAAATATATATACATACATACTATTATAATACAGGTGTCCAATCAGTTAAATCAGCAATAAAATTACTTATTGAAGCATAAAGCATCATCTTCTTCTCGCCTGGGCATTCAATAAATCATTAACCCAACAATCATATCAAGAGAATTGGGGAATGCGTTCGAGACAAACACTTCAAATCATACCATAGATCGGTATTATATTGTACATTTATATATATAAAATAGAAAATGTTAACAAAAAATAAAATAGATATTCTTATGAAAATATATTATAAATTTTATGCTTATGGTATTATAATTATATGATAAACATTTGTATATAAATCAGGGCTGGCCAACTATACTACCATTACGTGTCACATTTTACGAACGAATATTTAAAGAGTCATTTATTTATCTTTAACTGTAATACATATATAGAATTAACCCTGGATTCATAAAACCCTGAACACAATCAACGCAGAGCACATAACGCAGCCTACATAAGAATTGTCAAAAAAGTTAAAATGTATGAAAATATATGAAACCGATTATAACAAACGCACCCTACGCAGCCTCGTCTGTTTTCGTAAGCAACGCTGATGAATGTCAGATTAACATTAGGTAGAAAAATGTTGGTAATGTAAATCGCTAATATCTGTCAAACTTATTTCAACGCAGCGAAACTACTTTTGATTGTGTTCGATAAATATTTTTTCTTACGTTGGCTGCGTATTTCCTTATGTTTTCTTATGTATTCTGCGTTGATTCTGTTATTAGATTTACTTACTATCAGAACTAAACTATGGACGGGGTATAATGATATCAACGCTACTGAAATCAAAGTCAAAGTAAGCTGAAACGATGGTATTAAAAGTGTTCAATTCACAGAGTAAATAAAATTTAATTTAATTGGTTTATTTACAGCGAGTCCCAAATTAGCTGCAGGTGACATAAATTATATAATTAAATAATTTTTGAAAAGTTATAAATTTAATTCAATAAAATTCAGTTAAATTCACTTTTTAACATATTTATTTATAATGAAACATTTTGTATAATTGTTTTAAATATTAATGAATTTAGGTTCTATCATTTACTGGCCCGAGAGTTTTTATTGCCACCCCTGGTATATATAAACGAATTGCCCATTACATATACCAAAGAACTAATTTATGTTTATATTTTTAAGTACCGGACAACAAAAGGATTTCAATTATTTATTTACTATGTTAAAGAGGGGCTACTCCTCCTTCATTTTCAAAAAAAATGCTCATAAAGGTTAAATTATTGCAATTCATCATACTTAGAAAAAAAAAATCGAATATTTAGTTAACTTGCGCGGTTTATGATGTGCAATTTTTACTTTGGACCAACACGTACAATTTGTAAATGATTACATCCATCCAAATCTAGATTTATTTACAAAAAAAAAAAATATACATAATTTTTTTTTATTAATAGTTTAATAATAGCTATAAGTTAAACCTGATATTTGGCAACACATGAATTTGCGTACCTCGTTCGAAATTATATGTAAAAATATTTGTAATTTTTTAACGATAATTTGTGATCATTAGACCAAACTTCACTTGGTAGTATGGTAAAATTATGCCATTATTTTCAATAATTTTCAATAGGCTTTCTGCCATAGAAACAACACAAAATTTGCTGTTTAGTTGTTTAGATCGTATCGTGTTTATTAACAACATCACTAGTAATAATGATTCTTATCCTAATAAGTTTGGAGTGATTTTGATCCTTCAGTAAAAAGAAATTCTATATACAAAATTGTATTGGCTGATCCAATTTTTACCTATTAACATTATTTTGATTTCAATCGAGTCTACGGAATTAATTTTGGTTCTCAATTTGTTATCTTTTCAAAACGATAATCATTCACAAGGACCTGGCAGAGGCGTCCTAGGAAGAACTTAAATCGCCGCCATTTCTTAAAAAGTGGCGAGCATAAATAAAAATTCAACTGTTTTATACTTTCTACTAAAGACAGATTGTGTGTGGTTTGCCGAATCCATCAGGATCACGGTGAGGGTAATGATAATGACATAGCAAACAGGAATAATAATAATTTCCTCTTTGCGACTTAAGTATCCTACATCACAATCTGCCTTTGATTTATTTATTTATATTGATGTGCAATTAGCAGAGGATTTAAAACAGCTTTAAATTCTTCAATATTTCAAATATCGTGGACTCATCCAAATATATATAATAAAACCTTATATAGAAAGCACGAGATCTCAACATTCATCAATTTTCTAAGCGCAGTATCCCAAATTAATATTTTTATTTATGGCGTTATTTCCTAATGATAACACAATATATTTTATTTGAAGAGTTAATTTAATTATACCAAAAATAATAATTTTTTCTTTCGATCTTAGATAATGACAAATTTTTCTTACCCATCTAAGGTGAATAAAAGATTTAGACAGAATAACCAATTATTCAAAATACCGAAAAGTACTTAAAACGTTCAGTATTTTCTTTAAATTATTCAATTTTTCTTATAATATTTATCCAGAGTTAGCTATCTTGTACAAATAAATATTACAGAATGACAAACCACAATGATCGACCACTAAACAATTAAGTGTTTAATAAATAATTACGGATCCGTAAAAGGGCAACAAAAATTTCAAAACCACATCAATAACAATATGTTTTATTGCATTTTATGTTTCAGTTAAAAAATGTATCTTTTTTTTGTCATCATAACAAAAAACAAAAAAACAATAACAACAAATTTTCCTTTTGACAAAAAAGTCAACAATGTATCAAAAATCTAGTAGCTCAAGCCCACATTTACGATGGACAGCACGCGCCTCTTTAAATTCACAAAAAAATATAAAAAAAAAATAAGAGAGTGTCAGACAAATTTATTCACTAAAAAACAAACCGTAAAAGAAAGAAAAATGAAACCACCAGGTGAGATTGTTTTGTTGTTGATGACGAAGCATTAAGTTAGGCATACAGAAGAAAAGAAATCTGTAACTTCATGAACCTGAAAATCATAATACAAATATTGAGGATGAAAACAGGTTAAATGGAAAAATATAAACATATAATAATTTTTTTTTTTTTTTTTTACCAAAATAATGATTATGCTTAAAGTTGGATGAGATTTATTCTGGAGATGACAAAGCGGGACTTTAGGTTTGTAATTTTTTGTGGTTTTTGTTTTTGTACCAACCAAAATAGAAGTTTAAATCCGCAGACAGGATGAAGATGAATTTAAATATGGTTTTTTTTTATTAAAATTATGTTTAAAGTTCATTGACAATTTTTGTTATTATGTAAGTGTTTGGAAAATTAGTTTATTTATGGAAGCTACTACCTTCTTTTAGAGGTACTAGAAAAAAATTCGAAAAGTACAAAAATATTTTGTTTGTGATCGGTTTGATTACAAATAATTAGCTGGTAATTTCAACTTATACAAGGTTGTGCTTTAAGAATTGGAATAAATTAAAGCAAAACGAAACTAACAATACAGTACACAATTTCACAAAAGGTATTTGAAACTACCTCTTCGATGGTTCAATGGATTTATCTATAATAAATTTGTCCAGACCACAAAAAATTTCAAATTAAAGATTAAGACATTGTAGAAATTATGATGTTGTAAGATATAGACCGAAGTTAATGAAATGGAATTGGGTAGAAAGGTTACAAACGAAAGGCACATACTGCACAGACTGCAATTGGACAAACGAGCCTATTCAGTTATTTGTAGTGTTTCAAGTGGAACGAAAAATATTATGTCCCATGTATATGAGATATGAGTCTGTAAATTATTATTTGTGGTAAGAGAAACTGCATGTCACTTATTTGGGAACGACATCCAAGTCACTTATGTGTGACTTGAGTTTCCAGTAGGATTAGTGTCACGTATATATGTGACATAAAGTGCAATAAAATTACTTACTCTAAATTATCGCATAGTTATAGCTAAATTCCATTTCTGGTTAAATGTAACTATAATAATTGAGTCTCAAGGAGACATTTATGTGGCGTGAGTGGCAAACGTGTTAATGCGACCACGTATAGACAAATTATAAGGTGCCGAGACACGATGGACAAATTTAATCAAAGATTGTAACACATTCCACAAAATTGAGAAAAAGAAACTGAAACTGATACAGTTGGATCTGTATCCAACAAAATTAAAAGAAGATTAACAAATTAAAACTGTGATATAAAAAACTAAATTATTGTATGTAGAATGAAAAGGTGAATAACAAGACTTTTAATAACTTCCGAATTTAAAATAATTTAGTTTCGATTTTGTATTTTGTAAAATAGCTAAAGTACTTTTGAGAAGAATGACAATCACTTTAATCAATACACCAATTATTTATCAATACAATGTGATCTAGGTTCCATATTCTTGCAAGCTTAAGAATCGGACATATAATTTTTTTTCCTCTGGTTTCAAAAACGGTTTTACAATGCCCAAGACAGGCAAATATTGTTAAAGGTTATTAGTAATTTGGGTTGTTCTAATTATAATAAAAAGTTAAAGTTATTACTTTATTAAGCTCTGTATACTACTTTCAATGATAAAACAGTCAACATTTTTCTTGTACCGTATTGTATAAACTATATAAATAAAGGATTTCTGTACTAAAACAATCTTAAATATCCATACACAAAATCTGTTATTATGTTGTTATGTACTATCTTTTATGATAAGTACTTAAATTAAAAAATGATGAAAATATTCAATTATCAAAAAAATTATCATAATCTGAAACCATGGCCTTAACAAAGTGTTATATGAACAACAAAGATTTTAACAAACCATCAACTATCATTCATAAAGTTCACAACCATATTCCATATGTATCTAACTATATACATTAATATTTCAATTTCAATTTTTTTTTTAACGGTTAAGGAGCGGAGCAAAATTGTTACACGACATAATAAAAGATAAAATTTTTTAATAAACGACCGGAAATAGAGATGGTTTTTCTTGTTTTCTTACATATTTTTTTATTATTTTATTTTCGTTAATTCTATACTTCTTCTTCTATATCTATACGTTTTTTATTCAATTTATCGTCGTTTGTATATTTTATATAACCCCGAAACTTAAAAAAACAAAAAAGATTTTATAAACCTGGAAATTGAGGTGAGGGCGATTTCGTTGACTGAATTGTATATATATGAACAACTGAATCTTCATAGTCGTCATCATCATCATCATCCTCATAATCACCATTTCTATATGGTATCATATATAATGAAATTTTTACAAAATAAAATAAGAATATTTTTAACAAGTTTAAACTTTACCTGGATGCTATGAAATTCGTCGTTACAATATAAATTTTTTAGTATGGTGTGGTCTTTACGAAAATAAAGAATCAGCTTCAACTTATCATATAGAAAAGGAAGATCAGAGCCAAGGAAGAAAAATGATATTTATGAACTCCTCTTTTTTTAAAAAAAAAAAACGTTTGTTATGAGCTGTGACAAATGTTTTATTTGTTGTTTTAGTTTTAGGTTAATATTTTTTTGTATATTGAAGACAAGAGAAACTTAAATTTCCAAGCCTCCAAAAAATATGTAATAAGAATTTTCTAAACAGAAACATTTTTTTTTTGTTTTATCTTTAAAATTAAAACAGAAAAGTTTTTTTTAAAAAAAATTTGTGTTATAGGATCATTTTTTAGTTTCATTTTGCTTTTTTTATTATTATTTTTTTGTAAATCCTAAGAAGAAGAATTTTACCATTAACTCTTTCGAGCAAACAGCAAAAACAACTAAAATAACCTGTCAGTCTTGTTGTCTGTGATCAAAGCTAAAGATAGGAAATCTTCTGTTAACTCTTAGTATATATAAGAACCTTTAGGATGGAAATTACTATTCTACTCTATTATAATAATTTAATGTTGTGTTAAAGAATTCAGTTTTCTTCTTTCAGATTTTTTGACACATTTGTTGACTGGATTTTGTCAAGTCTTTTTTTTGTTGAGAAAATCAAAAATATCTTTAGGCATATTATTTTTGTTCAAACTAATAACGTTCTTTGACATGCGCCATATAATAAAAAGAAATTTTTGTTGGTATCACAATTTTTAAGTTTTCATTGTTTTGTTACCAAAAATTGTATTAAAAACGTAAATTTATCAAACAAAAACAGAGAATACCAAATTTTAGTTGAATGAAAAATGATTTTTTTTATATGTTTTTTATGGTTATAGTGTCAGAGATATTATAGTGACAGAGGTATAGACTATATAATTTTGTTGATTTTATTGTTTAGTGGGCGCTGTAAAAAAAAATTTCAGCATACAAATTGTTGGTTAATCAATGACTTGATTCAAAATTAAAGTTTTTATTTGTAAATGATGTGTAAAGAAGTTTTTAAAAGGAAATTCAGTTTTGGATAATAGAGGCATAAAATTTGGAATTTAATATTTTTATTTTATAGTAATGCTAATTGGTAAACTTATGTGTTTGAAAAAGTTATTTATGAATATAGAAATTTGAATGGAAAGTAAAATAGGTAATAGTAATGTCAAAAATGTATATTTAAACTATAAGCTTAAAATTGTGCTCCACAAGTTTTAACAATAATATCATTGGAAAGTGTGTATTATTATATTATAAAATCATTTTCTTTAAAATCTATTAACATTTACAAAGTCTTACTTTTGCTCATTGAGTAGAAGTCACATATTCTAGCATCACTTTCAATGTCATCAGAATTTTCTTAGATATAATGTAGAATCAGGGTAAAAGATCCATATGAGATAGAGCGAAAACCTGTCTAGCAAATTATATTTAAAATATTAGAATTATCAGTATCCCCTCTAAGACAAGTGGGTTTTGGGCAATATGGAAATATATTAATGAAGATTATGATTTAAGCATTCATCTTAAATCATAATCTTCATTAATATATTTCCATATTAAATTCACATAAATAAATTTATTGTAAACCATTACTTGCTTAATCTACACGCTACAAATCGACCTAACATTGAAAATTTTTTATTTTATATAAACTCAAAAACAATCAGGTCCACAGTTGATTATCAATACAGAACAGGTTCCTCTGAATAGACTAAAATACCGCCAATTTTTTTAAGTTTCAAAAACATGACCTATCCAGCATTGTATAAGATTATTATAATATTGATTAATGATCTATTAATGATAGCCTAGAAAATTTTCTGTAATGTACAGATTCAGATAAGTGATTTCGGATTCAATTTCATACTAAAATTCCATTCTATGGCTTAAACTGATCAAATCATTTAATTCGTCATAGGGACAGCGGCATTTTGGTGGATATTATAAGATTAAGGAGTTAGGAGTTCATTTTTTGCACAACTCTATTATAATTGTCACAATAATACACGTTTAAATAAAATACTTCACTATCACATATCTCCAAACTCCAACCAACTATAGAACTAATAATTTCATTAAAAAAAAATATTGAAATTTCATATATTTATCAAGACATAATAAATTTTAATTATATTATAATTATTAAATTAATATTTCATATTTAAAAATTTGAATTTCGCGCCCTAAATTATAATTTCAATTTTCGCACAAATTTTTATTTTCAATTTATTAGTCACGCCCTTTTTGTTAGTTTAAATTTAATTGTCGTTCTAAGTAGAAGTGTCGGGTAACTCGTAGTGAAAAAAATAATTAAAATTATAAAAAAAAATACTTATTAAAGTGCCAATCCCACCAAAAACAGAAACAGAAACTTTTTTTTGTTTTTTTACTTTTCTGTTCCAGTTTTGACATTGCACACCCACCAAAAACAGAAACAGAAACAGAAAAAAAATATTTTTTGACAACCAAAACAGCTAATTTTTTTCATAATGTCATGGCTGCAAACGAAATTTGATAGAAATGTGCGTCTGCAAACTTCTGCAAACAGAAATTGAAACTTTGAAAAAAAAAGTTTCATTTTCTGTCCGATAAATTGAAAAACAGAAAAATGAAAAATTAGAATTCTGGAACAGAAAAAATATAAAATCGTTTTTTATAAAAATAAAGCGATTTCAAGCAATAAAAATAAATTAGACAAATATTGTTTGTTATTTTATATTATTTTACAAATATTTTTAGCTGAAAAACCCTGAAAATTGGAAAATATCGTAAGTTTAAAAAATTAAAAAAAAAAAAGTTTCTGTTTCTGTTTTTGGTGGGATTGGCACTTAACTTATTCAATATTAATAAAATTATAAAATAAATATAATTAAATTAGTTATAATTAATAAAATGATTAAAAATCTTTAATTTTCAGTGTTTTTCGCGTAATTAATATAGTTTTAAATTTAAATGTCAATGTAAATTGAAAATTTGTAAATTGTTTTTGTTGTGTATGGAAAAATATATTAATTGAAAATTTTAGAAAATATGAAAATGTAGTGATAATTATCAAAAAAAATATTGTATATCTATTTCCAAATTAATTAAATTAAGTGAAAATTATAAAAATATAATATAAAAGTGAAAATTAAAAGTGTTTTTTTTTAGTGCGGTCATAAACATTAATTTCAAGATTTTTTTTTATGTAGATTCAGCCATTTTGAATTAGTTTATTTGTCATATAAGGTAAATTAAATTAAATATTTTGACTTTTTTATCATTTTTTTCTTGGTTTTTAAAGATTTTTATGTTTTTTTTTTAATGTTATTATTTTTTTCTAACATAATTTTCGAAATATTTTGAACAGTTCTGTAATCTGCTGGCCTGACGCAACTTTATTACAATCCAAACGCGCCCGTTTCAAAAATTAATAATTTTCGTGCAGAAAATTATGGAAATTATGAAATTTAAAATTATGTTTTCATAATTGCTTTAAAATCTTAAGTTCTCCGATATTCCTGTTCCTGTTTCCTGTACCAGTGGTTTTCCTCCTTGCTTGTTTTGTTGTTCATCATCAAAGATGACAAAAGGTACTTTCACTTTTGGTAAACGGCATAAAAAGACACACATATTGTGTCATCGGTGCGGACGTTCATCCTACCACATACAAAAGTCTACGAGTTCCCAATGTGGTTATCCTGCCGCTAAATTGAGATTATACAACTGGTCCGTTAAGGACAAAAGAAGGAAGACCACTTAAAGTTGTACGAAGACGTTTCCGAAATAGTTTTCGTGAAGACACAAAAGCTAAATCGAGAAAATCAGTAAATGTGTAGAAATGACTCGCTAAATATAGAAATTCTTGTAGTTGCCAGAATCATATTTTTCATAATATACATAAGAAAAACACTTTTAAATTAATCGGTAGCTAATAAAAATGTCTGTTCAATGATAGTCTGTTAGGAATTCATAGTTCAGACAAATGTTCGGCCCCATTTAATTTTCGAATTTCTTCCTCCAACAAGTACAAAATCAGTAGCCTAATAAATATTATAACAATTTCAAAATTCTAAAATTATTTTGAAATTTTCCACTTTGAATAATAAATTTAGTCTTAAGCTCAATAATTATTTAATCTCTTCTATATTTTACCATATTAATCAAATTAGAATCGTTCGTTGTATTAAGGCATATTTTTCTTTTCTAATTATAATCTCAATATTTTTATATTTCCATTGAAATATAATTTTAATTTATTTTAGTTCATATAAAAATAATTGTCATAATAATTCTTAATCGTTAACTGTCCTATTTCTTTAATATTAATTATCTCCACACAAGAAATTTTTATGATTATTTTTAAACAAGGTTTGGCTTAATCTATATACTTTTTTCCTATACCATCTAATTAATTAATTATATTCACTTAAACTCATGGTTTTAATACCTCAAAATATCAACTCCTTCAAATCCATTAGAAACGTAAAAATTTATCAATTTTAATCATTCAAACATAAAAAAAAAAAAACGAAAAATGAAAAAATAAAAATTATTTCTACATAACCAGAAGCTGAAATTTTGAAAGATGTGTTTAATCTTTTATATAATAAAAACTCTTCTAACGATTACCATTTCCCATTAAGATTGATGGCTTTTCACCTTTATAAATACATTTTTTTTTTTTTGCAGTAAAATTTGTTACCACTAAATAATCATAAGGTAATTTTTCATTTGTCTCTCTTAATCTAACTTAGCTTGATACTAAAAATATTTATTCATTTTAAAATTACTTCGTTTCGTATATATAAATTATTTTGCGTATAATATACAAAATTGTAAAATTGACTTTTGTGATTAATTTAGTTAATGATAAGTGAAGTTATATGCGCATTTTCTAAACTGAATTATTGTAGAATTATTAATGGTACCAAAATAAATAAAATATTGTCATAAGTATATAAAAAAATAATAATACTTTTGTTCACTAATAAACTGTGGATTGTATTAAGCAGCAGGTAAAAACAAGGTAACAGACAATATTATTATTTATCCGGAGTTCTCATTTTAATTCCTTCTGGGGTATTAGAGAGAAATTCTAAGGCCCTTGACCTAAAAAATTGATAAAATTGTAAATTATGTGATTCATTAATATATTTTTTTTTGTTAAAGTATTTTCTTATATTGTGAGTGTCGAGTTATTCGTAACTTGTTTATAAATTCGTGCTAGTAACATTTCTTATTTCAGGATATTGTTTTAATGACAATTTCGTAACAAAAAAAAAAATGTTGTCTTTTCGAAAAAAAATTGTATTATAGTAAAAATAAATTTAGATGGAAAATGAAAATTGTGATAAAAATAGATTTTCTTTTCTTGTTATACTTAACTACTGTTTTAATGATTGCATAGTCAAATTCATTATGTAGTAGTTTTAAATTTATTTTGATTGTCAATAGTTGTAGAAGATTTGAATGCTGCCAACAGTATGAAGTTTTATGATGGAAGAGAATACTGTAAAGATAATTCACTTAATTGTTTCCTTATATTTAATTAATTAGCAGTTTTATTAGCTAGTAACGTTATTATTTTGGGTGTTGACCAAATACAATTAATAATTTTCATATTTTAATATTGTTAAGTACAAGATTAACCAATTAATTTTTAAATGTCAAATACGAATAGTGAACAAATCTTTATAACCGATAATAACAATTATTTAAAATCACTTGTTCAAGCTTTCAAATTAAATTTTTATGGAGATTTTCTTAAATTAAATAGACCGACAGACAAACAGACAGAAAAATTTAATTACATGAAGAATTTATTGTAGCTTAAAAATTAGATTTAGATTTTTTCCTTTCTAAACGTGGAAATTGAATTTTACGCGATCTATAAAATAAAAATTTATTTTCGATTTTTGGTTAAACACAAGAAATATACTCATTCGTGGTGACATATGTATAAAGAAAAAAAATCGAATTTTGAACAGCTTCTTAAAAAGAGTATTAAAAAATATTAAAATTTGTCAGTTGTTTTTCGATAAATTTTCAATTCTTTGAATTATAGTAAATGTCAGTAAAATTTTCCAGTTGGAAACAAAGAATTTGTTAAAATCCACTTGAAATTTGTTTGGGTTGGCTAGTAAACCATGTGCCAAAAGAGGATATTCAACTTATGAACAATGGCTGAAATCTATATCGGTATTGCTTGTGGCACTAATCAAACACATTGTACTTAACAGATTAGGGTAAACCATTGTACATAACAGATTAGGGTTTATGCAGATCCATCTGTAGTGGCTGCGAAGAGAAGGACGAATCGTTGCAGCATGTGCCACTGTCCCTCCATGCGTTGTAGAAGATCGAAACATTTGAAATGTTATATTATGAGAAATCAGGAAAACTGAAGCAGAGAAGTAGGATGAGCGGATATACTGTAGAGGTAAGTAGCTTCCGAGTGAGAATACAACGGGTCCAAGTAAATTTGGTACGTGATGACTTCAAAGTAATCTCCGCTCAAACCAACCAACCATTCTTTTTATTTATAACAAACTCAAAATTTTCATATTTGGCTTTTTAGTTTATAAAATCAAACCTTAATTTCAATTCCAACAAAACTATTCATTTCTGTTGGATTGCATGTTTGTAAATTTATATAGATTTGATCATTATTAGAAATAACTAGTGTTATTTAGGTGATCCTCTATGATGTTAAATTTTTCGTTTTATATTTTCCGGCTTTTGTATATAATTTAAGTTTAAGACAAGAATTTGTTCTACTTGAATTGAAAACAAAATGTGTTCCTAATAAGAAAATATAGCATTTTCAATAAAGTTTTAATAGCATTTGAATAAAATTACATTAAGCATTTTATATTTTTTAAATTATATAAAATTTATTATAGTAAACTGACATTAAAACGTCAATGTTTTGTTCAAAACTAATGGAGAAAGAAATGTGAAAATGTCATAATTACTAACTACAAATATTAAGAAAATTATTGTAAAGTTTATTGGAAACATTAGATATTATCAATTTCGGATTCACAAAGAGTTTAAAAACAGTTTTTCAAAATAAAATGGCAGATTTGATATTTGATTTTTATCAGACAAAGTTTATGATACTAAATTGTCAATTTACTTAAATGGATATACCCATAAGCCAATTAAAGATCTAGTAATGGTGACACTGTCTTTTTAAAATAAATTACGAAATTAAATGTAAATCATGCTCGATAATTTGTTTCTTATTTTACGAGTTCAAAGTGGACGTACGAGTTGACGACGTACAGCCCAAAAATGTAAAAAAAACGTACATACGTAAAGATTGCATGTGGTCGCAACATTTGCTAGAATCGCTTGGTAAACTGGTTCATCCATATTTCTTTCTGATGCTCGAACTAGATAGTAGCGGTATAGTCCATGGTATAGAATTTCTCGTTTATGTGGAGAAGCTTTACGGAAAAAATAAATAAATAATATATCTAAGATTTTGATGAAATTTGGGTACACAGGATGTTTTCATTACTGTGCACGTGCATACATAGGTAAGGATCAGTAGCTCAGGCGGTCCTTGTTTAAATTTCCGATAAATATTTCATATGTAATTATTATTTGAATTGAAATAAATTATTAGTTTTTTTAAATTAATTTGTGTGTCTATAAAATATTGTGTCTATCAGTGGGTCCACATCAAAATAGGTGTCTTAAAATATGTTAATTACAACACACTTTGGGCCATAAATCACTGTTGATCCATCATGGCACGATTTATTTGCTACTCCTAGTTAGCAGCTCTTTTATAATATATAATTTTATATTTAATTTTACTGATATTTATCACGAATATGAAAAGAACTATTGATTCACTTAGTTTTTTTAGTCTATTTCGATAAAAACTGTTCAATAATAAAATTCCCCAGCATAGAAAATTGCTACATGATGTTTTTTCCCAATATTTCTTTCCTATTATTAATAATTTTCCAACTTATTTAATTTTTTTTATCAGATTTTTTAATTTTTTCTTTATAAAGAAATTAACACTTTTCATTTTAATATAAACCATATACTAAACAACCCAAGTAGCAATTGTGTCTGACTTTAAAATACAACAATATAAAAAGAAGGAGGTTTAAAAAAATTATGTCGAAATAAAATATATTTTTTACTGGTCAGAATTGAATATATTATTTAAATTATCTTCTGGCATTTTAATACATAAATGATTTGACAGCCATTACAGATAACAATTTATAATAAAATATAATTTGTGTAAAAGAATCCGATATGGTCTAGTAAATCTATAATTCTAGGTAATTATTGTTTTCTTTAGTATCAAATTAAAATGGTGTAACTTAAACTAGTTTACAAAAAAAAAAGTGAATAGTGAATAGTGAATAAATTTAATTGTTACACTTAAAGAAAGTAAAATATTTATAATGAAAAATGGGAGGGAAATTAAACATTTTACTTTGACTACCTGTGTAATTAAATCATAAATATTAGTATATGGATAGAGTATGAAGTTATAATGTTAGTATTTTAAATTATGTTAGCTTCCGGGTTTTATTTTTGCATATAAAATATGATTTAATTTTTATGATACTTTGTGCAAATTAATTATTTTAGTAATAGTAGTTAAAAAGCCTAGAAGGTGTAAAATATAATTTGCATATTATATTTCTTATATAAATTTTATTACATTTTAATGTAATTTCTATGTTACTGCATAAAATTTCTATATATATATTTTATTTATTGATTTTACTATTGTAGCTTTTAGTATTAGTTACAAGTAAATAAATAATATTTTAAATTAAAATAATAAATTTTGGAGGTTTAGTATTATGGGCAGCAATCTGATTACTTATTTATATCAATATATTTATTACATATTTAAAATTGATTATTTATTAGTTGAGTAAATATAGTAAAACGAGCCGGTATTTAGTAATACTATGACGTTTGTATATTTGTGATAAACTGAAATTAAATAGATTTTAATTCTGTTAATTTTTCTGTTTAAATATTAACAAGTAGAATAGATTAATATTATATAGAACTTGTTTATTCAATAATATATAAAATTAGATTAATTTCTACAGTCTTGACATTTTTGTAGTTCAGGAAGCACTTGGATTTTTATAAGAGGTCCGGGTCTGGTTGGTAAGTAAATGTGAGGTAATAAGCTATTTCATACCAAACAAAAACGATGGAAAATAATCAATAAAATCCATTTTGAAACAGCTTATAAAGTACCGAAGTAGGAGAGAATCAACTAACGACTTTTATCTTTCGAATAACATTGGTTTGAAGATTCTAGCCAATTTTAAATCCGGAAAATAAGCGATAACAGATGAAAAAACAAGGATCCACAGAATAAAAGATGAACGTATACTAGTACAAGTTATAAGACTGCCTGAAGTAATCATTTAGTAAAATGATTTAAGTTGAATTCCTGTTTTTTTTCAAAGTAACTTGTACTTATATCATTGCATTTGTAGTTTGACCATGAACATGATGAGGTGATACAATTGACTGATTAGAGGATTAGAGCATTAGTGTATGAACTTAATTAGACGGGTGCGCGTATTATTGATTAATATTTGATTAAAGTTAATTTAATTTAAATATGATAATTTAATTAATTTCTAATTTTTATTTCAAGTTGTAATTTAAAATGCTTAATTCAATTTGCTAAACTTTATTTGAAAAAAACAAACTGTTTTTTACCATTTATATAAAAAACCAATTAATTTTTTTTTTTTTAATAAAAATAAAATGAAATTATAATCAAATTCCACATCATTCCTAAATTTTCAATATTCTTTATTCAAAATTACCTCATCATTAAACAACATTTTTATAATTTATTCGAATTTCCTGATGGTAAAATTATCATAACTATAAAAATAAAAAAAATCAGTAAATCAATTAAACTGACATTTAAGCTACCGTTTAACAAAAAAAAAAATAACAAAAATTTCATTCAAAAAATTATTTCAATAAATTTTAATAAAATTATTAATATCAAAATATTCCATTTCATTATTATGATATGGCGCGATGGTCGGTCAAAAGGCCATATCTTTAATATTAAATTTCTTGACCTTTTTGCACTTTCTTTCTTTAATCCCATCTTTCAATTTCTCTACATTCACAGGCACCTTTCGTCTTGTTCAATTCAATAATTCCATTAAAATATCTCAAGTGTCATTTGAAGTTTTTTTTAATTTTTTTTTTGATAAATTATTTTCAACTTTTAATATCAATATTATCTAAATTTGAAAGAAACCTTTAATTTGTATGCTCTTCTCTTATACATATAAGTTGCGCGCGCACACGGTTATGAATTTATGAATATTTCAACATTTCCAGATGGTAAAAGTGAATCCTAATGCCAATGAAGATTGTTGACGCTTTTGACGTGTATGTTTGGAATTTCAAAAAAAATATATTTATGTAAAGAGAATCAGCCGCCATAAAAGTTATTTCTTGTATCAGAAAAAAAAGAAAAACATATTGCATCAAAAATCTCAGCGTGTGTGTTCTTCTTACAATTACACCTGACGGCTTGGTTTGGTTTGTTCAACAGCTCTCTGTACTACGGTGGAATTAAGAATATGCTTGCAGGGTCTATACGTAAATTCTACATTCATATTTATATAAGAATTGAAGAAGAAGTAATAATTTCATGTTTAATTCTTTTTCTTCTGATGTTTATGCATATATAATAACAAAATTCTAAAACATTTAACCACCGACTTGTTACATTTGAAAAAAAAAGGAATAAAAAAATTATATATATATTTTTTGTAATTTTGAACAAGTACTATTTATATTATAACTGAAAAGCGATTATGAAAGTTATCGTATTTTAATGTTTATTTAATATTTATTAAAAATTGCTATACGAATTGATTAATCGTAATAATTTTTAACAAGTAATATTAATTGCATTTCAAAATTCAATGAATTTACCTCAATATTGTTAGTTCAATAGGACCATTTTCTATTCTAAATACTCAATAAAGACCTTTGGAATTTATGACTGAAGCAGCTGTAATGTGATTTCCATCAATGGCTGCACATTAATTAGAAGTGTTTGTGGCCCTTATTACAAATCTACTTTAACTTCTGGTCTAATATTTTTTTAATATATATTTTTATTCTACATCTTTAATTAATTATATCATCAATATCGTCCAGGCTACTGAAAAGGGTAAACTTACAAATTCTTATTTTCATTTTACTGGAAGATTTTTAATTTTGACACTTAGTGAAGCCGCTCTAAGTACATTTACAATTACAATTATGAGTACATTTACGAATTACTTGCAGCATTATACATATTATGTAGTGTTTAGCTTCGTACAAGAAAATTATGATGTTGTACGTAATCTCTATATTAAGAAATTTCGAATACAAAAAGTGAACCTAACATTATAATGTAAAATTAAATTTCCTATACAAAAACTATATAAATAAATTCCGATAGCAATCATAATCAACCTTCAATACATTTTTTCTGTAAAAATAAATATAAAAAACTGCAAAACGTTTTCTTTTAAATAGAGTTTTATACGCCGGCATGCTGCTGCTACAAGTATTACTCTTATTTAGCATAACATTGTTTTTTTTTCTTCTTAAAGCTGATACCTCTTCATAATACCGGCCGAATTTTATGTCTGTATAAATTTTGTTGGTGAAAACATTTCAAAAAAACTTTTCATAATATTATCGCCGTCCGTCATAAATAATTGTAACCCCGTGGATTCTTATTAACAAACATTTTAAAAACAAAAATTATTATTATTATATGATTAGAAATTTGAGAATAAATAAAAAAATGTATTTTTCATATTAAGTAAAATTACAAGACTTAAATAAACAGACAAGTTTTAATTTTCACAAAAAAAAAAACGACATTTAAAAATAGTATTGCCAAATATTTGAACATTTTTATTTATAATCATAATTATTTTCAATTAGCTGTGAAATTAGTTAATATTTCCAGTTTGTTTTTTAGTTAAAGAATATCATTAAAAAAAATTTTTAATAATTATATTTATGATATTTAATAAAAATTTATTGATTTAGTATTTTTAATAATTGGAAATAAGTTAATAAAATATTAATTATTAAAATAATTTATGGTTTGGTAAAAAAATATTATCAGAGATTGTATTATTTTGTTTTAGTATTTATTAACACT
Source organism: Rhamphomyia laevipes (assembly GCA_963920725.1). Classification (NCBI taxonomy): domain Eukaryota; kingdom Metazoa; phylum Arthropoda; class Insecta; order Diptera; family Empididae; genus Rhamphomyia; species Rhamphomyia laevipes. The sequence continues at coordinate 55,973,343 of OY987257.1, forward strand.
CATAACACCTTTGAGCATCAGCAATCCAGTGATGTAATGAGCAACAGCAATTAATATTATTCGATATCTCCGGTCCATACTATTCCAAGTCAAGTTATAATTCTTGGCATCTGTGGTTGTTTCTGAATGTTCCATACTAAAAGGCGCACATAAGCTTTCACGCTTATAGGAAAAAAGATGTAGCTCTTTGATTTCTATTCTGAATTATGGATGAAAAACGCTAAATTTTCTAATTTTACTTAATAATTTATAAAGTTTACCATTCTATTTTACAAAACAAGTTACAGCAGCTAGGCATTACATGCGATTTATGTTTAAGTATTCTAACTCTTAATATTGATTGCAAACTGATACGATATTATTCTTGTAAGTTGAGTTGCAATAGATCAATCTCCTTAAAACTTATTTTTAAAGTATTCCATTTTGAGTCAGAAGTAATGGGACGATATTAAATCTTACTTTTCGTTAAGTTTTACGTATTAACTATTATCAAACCTGATATAGGCAAATTATCTTATTTGCTAAGCAATAAATATATTGGGCTCATGTGCCTTTTATTTGGCACCTAATTAGTTCGTTGCTTTATTGTAGATAGCACGAAATGAATTTCTATGACCACAGGAATTATATGTACGACAGGAATTCATTGACGGAAATCAATGATCACAATAATTTCTTCCGATTACGTTGTCTAAAATGATTTATTAGAAAAGATAGAAAAACTATTTAATTAGTCCGAGATTACTTTGAAAATTTCAATTTTATGATTTCGAATTGATATTGAAAATAAATGGTTAGGCTTAAAAGAAATAATTTAATTTCTCGATGGACTTTGGATATATTTCAAATTGTAGTTTTTTGGTTTGGTAGCTTTTGTAGTTTTTTTTTTGGTTTGGTTATAGTGAGCGACCGCTTGGGCATATTGCTAAACGAGGCCACTTGTATCGATTGTACCCCCGGTTTAAGATTACTTACTTGTATAGTTGATTCATTAACTTTATAAAAGTGTTTTCTAAATGAGTTTCTTAATTTTATTTTGTCGCTAAACTGAGGTAGCAGTTAGATTTGTTACCACAACTGATGATTAAGAAAAAGAAAAAGGTAAGTATTCTTTGGACTGGTACATCTAGATTATGCATTACGACGCATATAAAATACGAGTTTAGTAATATGTCTAAAGTTGGTAAATATCCAAAGAAATAATGATTGGTGTAGAATATTGGATAAAATATTGAGATTGATAAGGTAATTAACACCGTCAGAGTAAACATCTTGTGTTGTGTCATTTACTTTGTAATTTTTCAAATATCATTCGTAGTATATCAGCATCACCGCAGTTTCTTTGAGGTTTTGTATGTGGACACATTTCCAAATAATAGAATTAGTCTAAAGTTTATGTGAAAAAACAGCAAAAAGTATAAAATGAGTTCCTTGTTACAGAAAAGCCATTATTGCTAAAAAGTTTAGAATTGTTTTGCTGCCAGACAGTATAGTGGCGAATATTCTCTCAAATTTCAATCGATTTTTTTTTTTCATTTATATTTAATTTGTGGTAAGGATTAGTCATTACTTCATTTAGTCTTCTTGATGTTTTCCATTCACTTTTGCTTTATGGAACCTTAATTCGTACAAATAATAATTTAAGATTTAATGATTTTTTTTTTTATTTATATTTCCATTCCAAAGTAAATTTTTAAATTTTACAATTATAAATTTTTTTTTATTTTTTATATTTCATCCTTCAACTATTTCTTTTAAATTTTGTAGAATTTAATTCTTGATTTTTTTGTTTTTTTTATTTTTTAAATTTATTTTAATTAATATTATTTATAAATAATATGTAAATATATTATCTATTAATATTAATTTTTTTTATTATTACCAAAAAATTAAATTACATATTAATATTTTTTATGTTTATTTGAATAATATGTAAGAAGTCATAATTTTTTTTTATGATTACTTTTTTTCTTTTAATATTTATTTTAATTTTAAATGATTTTTTATTTATTATACAATCACAAAACAATAAAAATATAATATTTTTTATACAATTTTAATGTTGTTAAAATATAATGGAAATGAAAAAGACGATTTCGTAAGACGAGAAAATTTACAATTAAAAAAATTTTTTATGTAAAATTCGAAAAAAGATTATATTTTAAAAAACACATAAAATATACATAATTATTTATATATATAGAATATCAAGTCTTTTGAGTCAAAATATTTTTATTAATTTAATTGTTAAATAATTAAATATATTTTAATAATTAATTTATATTTTATTTTCACATTTAAAAACTTAATGCTCAGAAGATTATACAATAAAATTTTTTGAGAAATTATTAATCTAAATATTTTTATTTATTTAACATTTTTTATATCGTTTAATATTTTAATGATTTGTTTATTAATTTCTTTAATTTTTTATAATTATTTTTAATATTTTAGCACAATTTTTTTTTTTATATTTTTTTCGGGATTTTCTTTTTTTTGGTTATCTTTTACATTAGGCCAGAAAAACTCTAGGCTTTTGAAATTTTATTTCAACAAATTTCATATACAATTGTTTTTTGTGACGTTTCAACAGCATTTTTAAACTATTTTTTGGAATTTTTAATAATTTTTTTTTTATATAATTTTTTTTAAACATTTTTTTTACATTCAGGCACATTTACACTGAAATCCATTTTATATTATCAACATTTTTTTTTATATAATAATATTCTCAAACTTTAGTAATTATTATATTTATGATTATTTAAAATTTAAAATTTTTATTTTATAAAAAATTATTTAAAATCATTAAATGCTGAATTAGGAAAATTTCGTATATATGAAACATAAATAAAATTACATTTTGAGAAATATAATTTAATTAATTTGTATTAAATATTTAATTAAATTGAAATCTAATTTAACTAATTGAAATATATATGGTATATAAAGAACTGAACAGTGCCGAATATAATACTATCTCAAATAATGTTTTATCAATTTGTTTATATTAGGATCGAAATTGCCATGAGATCTTAATAATTTGTTTAATTTTATACCTTGATATGTCATTTAGCATTCTTTTCCATAATTATTCCATATTTTAATCGGCACTCCATTTCTTCTCTAGAATGTATATAATAACTTTAGTATAAAAGTAATATTTAAAATTATAATTAACCCTCTGACCGTCTTTTCAATGTAAAATCATAATCAAAGTTTATAAGTTTCCATTTAGTTATACCGTCTATGATTTTATATAGATTGGAACAGTTCGAGGGAACATATAAAAATCATTTTCGGTTGAAAGCTTCTATTTACTTTGTCATTTATAATCCAGGATCACATTTTTCTTATAACAATTGACATTTAAAAATTATAATTCATTTTACATAAAATTTTTACTATCAAATTTCGAATTTTAGATTCTATGTAATAGAAATTATATTTCTAGAGAATCTTTTCAAATATATTTCCGAACAAAATAAAAAATTAATTGATATTAATTGATTTTTTGAAATTAATTAAGTTTTTTTTTTCGATATTAAAACATAAATTTAATTAAAAGTAATAATTTGATTATGATTTGATAATTAAATTTTTAAATATATTATTTAATTTTAATTGATTGAAATATATTTTATTATGCAATTTGCAACAATATTTTAAATATATTTGATTTCTCACTCAGTTTTTAATATATTTGAATTTTCTATTTTGTAATACTGAATTTATTGTTTTCAGTATGCTTAATTTTTTAGTTTTAAGATTGTAATTTGAACTTGCGAATTGTACGTAATATTTTTTATACTTAATATGGCCGCGATGATTATTATATATATATTTTTTAATAATATAATTTTAAATATATTAACATAAATATTTGTTTTATTGAATATTTTTTGATTCATTAAGAATTATTTTTTCTATTTATATATTTTTGATAACAACATGTAGGCCGATTTTTTATTCTAATTAATTTTTATATTTTCAATTTATTTAACTAATATTTAGTACGTCATTTAATGTTTCAATTGTATAAATTATATATAATAAAAAGATAAAAGAGTGAAAGGATAAAATTCATGCAATAATAATGATAATTATATATATATGTATATAATATGTTTTAATGATTATCGAATACTTTTAATTTATGTAATTTGTTAAAATTTTTAACTTATTTTATTACTAATTATATCCTAATAAAAACTACAAATTTGACGTCAATTTTAATAACCATAATATAATTTTTATATATAGATCATTTCGATCATACTGAAAATGGGTATATGAAATTTGGCAACCGGTAAGATATATAATCATAATAGTCTTCAAAGTGACCAAACTAAACATTAAAAAATTCTGATTTTTTCTTTTGTAAAAAAAATCTGAGAATGTATAGTTACGATTTATATATTCTTGTTAAACATTACCAAAAGTTCTGGTCTCTATCAAGTTATAAGCTTTGTAAAAATATGACGTATGCAAACATTGTTGCCAGCTTTCTATCTAAAACAACAGAAAAATATTCAAAATTATTTAAAATGATTCAAATTTTTTCATAATTTTTGCATTTTTAAGTCGTTTCGCAATTTTAAAATTTTCAAAAAAATTTTGGGCCAATAGATTACATATATGAAAACAAAGCATTTTCTTTGTATATATGAGCTTTAACAAGAAAATTTTTGAAAAATATTTTTTTAAGGCCATTTTATAAACCTGTTTTTTTTTTTTTAATTAAATTTTAATATTTAATAATTTTAATGTATATAATTTTTAATAGTTAATTTGAAAACACCAATAATTTTTGATTTTTTAATTTGTAAAAATTTTCTTTTAAATATATATAGAATTATCATATAATTAATGTATGTATATTTTATAAATTTATTAACAATCACAAAAAAAAAGTTTATGTGATATTTATCATTTTAAATATACAATTATTAAAAATTTTGTTTGATTACCTAAATAAAGTTTAACAGTCGTCAATCGAGAGCAAAAAAATATTGAAGAAAATATAAATACAGTCGATTAAATTTTACATAAATGATTTTTCAAAAATATGTTTTTTTTTTTAATTAACTATTTTTTTTTTCTATTCTGATATACAATTATTAGTTCCTATCTACAAAATGCTATTAATGTTTCGTATTTTGTATATTTCCAAAAAGAAGATTTTTGTTTTTTATTTAGTTTTTGTAGAAAAATATATTATTATACGTATATAGATTTTCTTGGTTGATTAAAGATAAAGATTTAATTAAGATTTTATATATAGATTAATATTCGTTGAGTTTCGATATATATTTTAAGAAAAAAGTGTATTTTAACAAAAAATGGAATAAATAAATAATAATGAAAATATATAAAAATTTGAAATTGAAATTTTTTACATAAATTATAAAATTCAGTTTCAGAAAATAGTTGTAACAATCATAATTATATTAATTAACTCAGTTTAGTTGTAACAATCATAATTATATTAATTAATGTTTGTGATAAACTTGGAAAAAAGAGTTTCATGATTTATGATTAAGTTAAATGTTAATCTTCTCGATCATACTGAATATATGGTATCATAAGTTTGGCAACAGTGCATCTATATTTCTACATTTTCGTATTATTAGAAATGCAACTATAAATTTTGATAATAATTTATGAAAAGTTATGTTTATTTTAACTGATTTTTAAATTCGAATTTTTAAATGTTAATCTTCTCGATCATACTGAATATATGGTATCATAAGTTTGGCAATAGTGCATCGATATTTCTACATTTTCGTATAATTAGAAATGCAACTATAAATTTTCATAATAATTTATAAAAATTTATGTTTATTTTAACTAATTTTTGAAATTTGAATTGTTAATTAAACAAAAATGCCACAAAAAAATTATGAAATGTAAGAAAAGTGTAAAATAATTGCAACAAAAAACTATTAGTCCTCAAGATTGGCAATAGAAATAATTAATATTAAATTAGAAATACCAGTAAAGATTATTCTACATAACTCTCTGGATTTTAAATTAATTTCTGTAGTTTTGATTTCAGTAAATTTTTAACATGAAATTTGAAAATTTGAGTAGTAATTAACTGACCCTACAAATATGATTTTTGTGGTAACCAATAAAATATGATTCTCGTGACAAACATTTGGGAATTATAACTGAAAATTATAAAATTATATAAATTTTAAAAAAATAAAATAAAACAAACGAAAATATTTTGTTAATTAATAAAAATAAATATATTTATTTTAATTTTTACTTTTTTTTTTTTTATTTATTTATTTATTTGGATTTGTTATTATTATTTTTTATTTTTTTTTAATAATTTTTTTTTAATAATTATTGCGAACTTATAAAACATAAAAATTATATAGTAAAAAACGACAAAAAAAAAAAAGGAAATTTACATACAAGACAAACTCATAAAAAAAATATATTAAATAATTAACAAAAAAATAATTATATTTTTTATCTTATTTTTAACAATTTAAATTAATTTGATTTAGATAATTTTTTTTTTTTTATATTTTTTATTTTTAAATTTTTAAAATTATAATCTCATTCTTTAATAAATTTTTTAATTGAACATTTTCTTTATAAATAACAGACATAAAATTCGTTTTTTTTTCTTTCTTCATTTTAATTTCATTGCCATTTTTTTTTTTAGTAAAATTTAATTTATTTAATTTTAGTAGTTTTTTTTTTTTGTATTTAATTCAGCAATTTTATGTTTTTTTGTACAAATTAAAATTAAATTTATATCCTAATTTTTTATTTTTATATTTATTTAATATTTTTTGTATATATTTAATTTTTAGTTTATAAATTTTAGGATTTTTGTTTTTATTTAAATTATGTTTTTATGTTCTAAATTTTAAGATTTCATAAATATAAACAAATTAGTAAATTTTATTAGTAAATTTTTTAATGTGTATAGGTAAATTTTAATATAGTAAATTTACTTATTTTTAATAAATATTTTATTTTTGTTCATTTCTATTTTTTTTATTGAATTAATTTATTTTTATTTTTTTTAACAGTGTATCAATTTTTCTGTCATATTTTTTTTATCATTTCTCTAAAAATCATTTTTTTTTTATAAATAATTTAATTTTTTTTTTGTTAAATATTTACAAATTACAATTTTTTTTTTTTGAGATCACAGTATTAGAGATATAAATATATAATTTTTTTTTTTTAAATATTTTTTATTTTAATTTTTTTACAATTTTTTTGTTTTGTTTTTATAAAATATATGCGATTTTCAAAAAACAATAAATTTTATTTTTAATTTACAATTTTAATTTTATGGCTCAATGTTAATCAAAGCGATGGAAAATTCAAGATTTATCAAAAATTTCTCATTTGTATTGGCGAACGAATGAAAGAATATGCAATATCCATAAACATGTAATTGAACATGATTCAATTTGTTCTGTTCAATTACGAATTTTCAGAATTGTTAAACAATTGAATAAAAATGTAATTCAAGTATTTAATGCATTACTTTTCTACAAATAATTATTACTGAAAAGTTTCAAGTAAAAAATACTTTGTATATGTTGCAGTAATGCATTATTTTAACTACATTATGAATTACGTTTCTAAATTCCAGTAATAGTCAAAAATGTAATGCATTACTGTAGTATTAAAATAATGCATTACTGCAATTTATATTAAAGATTTGCAAGTATGACAATACAGTACTGCATTTAAGTAATTTACTGAAGTAATTATGTTAATTTACATTACAAAAATAATGCATTATTTAACAAGTCTGTCATTTTTTTATATTTTTAAATTACTTTAATTTCCAATTTTGACATTAAATGACATTTATATTGGGTGAATATTGCATACTGACATTCGGTCGTACATACACGTCACATTACTTTGATTTTATATTGAACACAATAATTTGTTAGTTTTAGTTAGTTAGTTTTGTTTTTTTTAAAACTAAATATTTTAAAGGGGTTAAATTTATTTTTTAACCCTTTGGTTTTTATTTTCTGTGTTTGAGAATTTTTTTTTTTTTTACTGATGTCTTATTTAAAATTATTATAAATTTATGTTTTTTTTATTATAAATTATATTTAATGTCTCTTATAAATTATAATATGGCTTGCTTTTTGAATTTTTTTAGCATAATAAAAATGGAAATGTTTTGTAGAATAGAGAAACATTTTTATTAAATGTTTTTTTTATCATTGATTGTTTTATGAAGTTGACAAATCAAATTTATTAATTTTGGTGCCATTATTTTGGAATCAAATTATAATGCAATCAAATTTGAATTTGAAGAGTTTTTTATAAATTGGTATGGTAGCATTATAATACGATCTTAAAACAGTGTTTTTGGGGTGGATCACAGGGGAATTCAAGTTCGGAAATATTGTGTTAAAATTCAACATTGATAATCAATCATAACTTTCAATTACAATTAAACTATTTATACTTAAGCTTGTTCGAAATAACAATTCCAAATTGAAAAGTATAATATTATTTTTGACGATCTAATAAATTCAAAACCGCATATTTTATTCTCGTTACTTTTAAATACAACGTTTAACCGCCAATGATATCTTTTGTTAAACTAACAAAGATTCAGTTTAATTATATTAAAAGCCCTTGACTTGAATTACAACCCTGACTGTTTTTTAACTACTTTTATTATTGACATTAAATTGCAGTATAAAAAATTATAATTTCCTTTTCTTTGTTGCAAAGTTTTATTTATTTTTTTATTAATAATATTTTATTATTTATTAATAAATAATAATAAAAAAAAATGTTTATGATCTTAAATGTTATGTACCACTGACATCATATTTATTATAATAATTTTTTTTTTAAAAATTATACTTATTAAAATCTGTAAAGTCTTGCACGACGACCCCCCAAAGTTAAGCTTTTAATCATACTTTTTATTTATTATATTTCTTATGATGAAAAATTGAAAAATTTCATAATGTTTCATTTTTTTTTTTTTTAATTTTCTGTTTGTATATAAATATTATAAATTTTAAGAAGCGATCCTGTAATTGATTTTATTTTTCGGGGGTTTCTTACTGGCAGAGACATGAGTACAGCAAATCAGTAAATCAGATTTTATTAAATAATTGTAAATAAATTTTTAATTTTTTGAATTGAATATCAAATATAATTAAATTCCGATTTTTGGTTTGTGATAAAATGAAGATAATTATATATAAAATAGTTTAAAATGGTAAAGGTGGCATTAGACAGTATGTACTATTTTAGCATATATATGAAAATTTGAAAATTAATAGTTCTGAATTTACGTTTAAAGAAATTAACATTTTGAATAATCATTATAATATTAAATATTAAATATACAAAAACTAGATTTGTTGATAGCTATGCTTATGTCAATATGACAAATGACAGCTAGTCAAAACTGCAAGAGAAAATTGTCAGTTTTGGATTAAAATTTTAGAATTTATATGTGCTTCAGGAATTATCAATATGAACACCTTTCAGGTTCATTTATATGTGCTTCAGGAATTATCAATATGAACACCTTTCAGGTTCATTTATATGTGCTTCAGGAATTAGCAATATGAACATCAGGAATTATCAATATGAACACCTGTCAGACTATTAAACCTTTAGCTGTGTTTCAATTTTTATATGCGACTGTCAAAAAATTCATAATCTATGCGAATCGCAACAATAATCTATTATTAAATAGAATTAAAATAGAATATTATAATGGGACCAACTAAGATGTAGACTCGAGTTGAACCATTATTGAACAATATCATCAATTTGATGATTCAATGAATATTATAGTAACCCAGTTAGTTAATCACTTACAGAAATACACCATTTCAGTAATAAATTTACTTCTCAATATTAGAAATCAAAATTTTTTTTTTAGATTATTTATCAACAAAACTGTAATACAATATTTTTAATGTAATTGAAAATACTTTTGATTATAATGAAGAATGATAATCAGCTTCTATTGCTTTATGTTAAATAATCGGTAATAATTCCACAATAATAACAACAACAACAACAAATGTCTTGTTTTCTGTATATATATAGCAAAATATTTAAATTGTAAAATATATTTCAATACCACGTTTCTAAAAATTGATGTATAGTATCTAAAAATATTAGCTTTTTTAAAAAAAAAACCAGAAAATGAATGAAAAACAGTAATTCACATACTGTCATAATAAAAATGTTGTATATTATTTAAATTTTTTATGTTTTTTTGGTTTTTGGAGGGAATGAAACCGAAGCAAAAAAAAAAAAATTTAATATTTATTATAAAAAAAAGTGGTTCTTATCAAAATTTTAAAATCAAGCCTTGGATGTGAATCAATGGAAATATATTAATTTTTTTTTTAGTATCTTAACACTGTTAGGTTAATATCTTTTTTTTTTTTTTTAAACTATACAGCATAAAAAAAAAAATATGTTTTCTTTGTATTGGTAAAGATATAGTTATGATTATAGAATTTTTAATGTGCGGGTGCTACACTATTCGTTATGTTGTAGTGTTGATACCCCCTAGGGATTGTGTTTTTTTTTTTTTTTTTAAATATTATTGAATGACAATGACAATAAGCAAAATTTCATAATAAATACAATAAAAAAAAATTATATATTAAATATAAAATTTTTTTTAACTACTGATTTTTTATAATTGATAACATACACAAGTGTATTATTAAAAGATTTATTTACCAGTAGCTTATTCAGATTCAAAAGATTCTTTTCTGAAATTATTATATTTAAAAAACAAATTTTATAATGACTAGTTATTAGTCAAAAAATTCGATTGAGGTATAATAATTCTTTTAATATTTTGTTATAAGACGAAGGAAGAAAAGGACTTCTTAGAAATCGGAAACAAAAGTACTTTTTGTATAAGTGTTGCAAAACGAAAAATAAAACGTTACACATTTCATTTTATAACGAAATAATATATGTTTTTCTGATTTCGTTCTTCAAATATGTAACGAAATAATTTCTGATATTGTTATGTTGATTCAATGCTTAAAGATCACAATGATTTTCCCGAAATTGTTCAAAGAAAAGTATTGTATGTAATTGTAATTATTTGCGTTATCGTTACGCTTTCCGTTACTGTAAGAAAATTTGATTTATAAAACGTTATTAAGCGTAATTTTGATAAATAACTAATGCATTTCGTTATATCGTTTTAGCGTTACGGTTTGAATAACGTTTGACAACTTTGATTACAATGGAATTTTGAAATTTAAATTTAACGAAAATAATATTTTTTTGTCACGAAAATATTGTATAGAAATAAAAAACATTTTACGGCCGGAATTGTTTTTTTTTGTTAAATTTACTTATTAGCTAACCAAAATATTATAAAAACCTCTTGATTTTGATTTGATTGCTGAATTGATAAATTATTATTATCAATTACGATTAAATTATTTTCATTTTGTTCAATTGGCACAGAAAATTGATTTGTCATTGGATAATCTTTAATTTGATTATCATCATCATTATTATGAATTTCATTAATTTCATCAATATTATTGTTATTATTATTATTTGTTGCTAATAAATTATATGGTGGTACTAAATCATTATTACCACAATATGAATATAATGATAATATATCATCATTATCTTTATCATAATCTAAAAGCAATTTTGTGGAATAAATACTACAATTATTATCATCGACAATCGATGATTTCATCTCGGTCTACAAATTTGTTGTATTCGTTGTTACAACTGAAATATCACCGGAATGAAGCATATGATGGCTATGTTGTTGTTGAAGAAGTTGTTGTTGCTGCTGTTGTTGTTGTTGTTGTTGCTGCTGCTGTTGTTGTTGCTGCTGTTGTTGTTGTTGTTGAGCAGCTGAACAAGCAGCTGCTGCTGCAGCAGCTTGTTGTTGTTGACTCATTTTACTCTCTTTTTTAATTCTCTGTTTTAAATGGACTTTAGCATGTCGTTTCTTTTCATCGGAACGTGCAAATTTACGGCCGCAAACATCACACGAAAATGGTTTTTCACCAGTATGGGTACGAACGTGTGTCGTTAAATGATCAGATCGACTAAATGATCTCATACAGATACGACATTGAAATGGTTTTTGACCCGTATGTATTCGAATATGACGTGTTAGTTCATCGGATCGTGAAAAACGTCTATCACAATTTTCAACTGGACATGCATATGGACGTTCATGTACTGGTGTTTTACTTGGACGATTTGGATATTTACGTGGTTTAACTGGTACTAATTTTAATGGTAATGAACCTTGTTGATATACTTGCTGTAATATTTCTAAACCTTTACTTGTTGATGGATTATATTCAGCTAATTGTGCACTTGTACTATATAATGATTGTCCTTGTTGTTGTTGTTGTGATTGTTGTTGCATATGACCACTTGGCTGGCTACTATCATTACTATAAATTTCTTGTTTTGGTATTAAACCACTACCAGATGATGCTGATGATGGACCTGGTACTACTAATATTTGTTGTTGCTGTTGCTGTGGGCTACCATAATCTTGTGTTGAATCTAACCATTGATATTTTGGTGTTGATACAGATAATTGCTGTCGATTATATTGATGTAAATCTTGACTTGATTGTGGACTATGCATATCTAAGTTAGATAAACAACTGGTACTATATGTTGGCGGTTGTTGTTGCTGTTGTTGTTGTTTTAATATTAAATTTGGACAATCCATAGTTAAGCCTAATAATTCAACATGTGATGGTCTATCATCTGTATAACCTGTATGCATATGATGTTGGGGTGATGGTGTTGATTGTGCCTGTGGTGCATAATGAGCTTGGGCTGTATTTTGTGGACCTGGACCCAATAAACTGAACATTGGTGCTTGAAATATTGTTTTGTCGGGACTTGGTAAATTCCAATTACTACCAAGACCAGCTGATGGTGGTGACATTTGACCAGGCATTGGTACTAATTGTGGTGAATTCAATTGTCCAGCTGTTATTGATAAACCACCTAATGATGGGTTACCTGTAGTAGTAAAAATTCCACGATATGATATTTTACCACTACTACTAGTACTATTATTATTACTATTTTGATTATGTTGTTGTTGGTGTTGTTGATGTTGTTGTTGTTGTTGTTGTTGGTGTAGTGTATGTTGTTGCTGTTGATGTTGTTGTTGATGTAAATTGTGTTGTTGTTGTTGTTGTTGTGAATGATGTGTATGTTGATGATTTGTATGATGTTGGTGTTGTTGATGATGTTGTTGTTGATGTAATTGACTATGATTACTATGTATTTGATTATTATAACTATGATGTGATGGTGAATTATTATTATTATTGTGTGAACCATGTTGACTATGACTATTATTATTATTATTTGTATGTGTATTTATAGTATTTGAAGTATGTTGATGTGTTGGATACATTGTACAACTATTATTACTTGTTTCTTCCTTAACAATAAGCGTTGGTGTACTTCGTTCTTCTTTTAATGGACTACAAAGACTATGAACTGGACTTGATACAGTTTGTGGTTCTAATGATAAATCTTCAGATTCAATTGAACCTGTAATTACAACAAACAAAAAAGAATAATAATATTAACATTTTTTGTTATTAATTAAAATTGAAAAATTATAAACAAAATTGACCTCCACAATTAATAGTAAAATATATTTTCATATAAATGTATATTAAAATTCGGTCATAAGATAAAAAAAAAATGGTACTGTATTGCTTTCGCTAGTTTTTTAAGATAATTTTTTTTTTGTATAACATTTTTTTTTATATAAGATATAGCTCAGAAGTCTCAAATTGCTATTAAAATAGCATTACAAATATATAATATAAAAAAAAACCATTCTTTACACATTTTTCATATAGTTATAACAAAATTCAAAAAGTTTGTTATCAATTTTCCTGCAAATTCGTCATATCAAATTTCCGTTCATCGACCGACAAGATCAGTGTATATTTATAAATATAAATTTTTGTTAAGATTTTTCTGCATTTTATTTTTATTATTTATATGTAATTGTTTTGTTTGATTTAAATTATTTATATTTATTTATTTTCTTTTTGAAACTCTTAAAAATATTATTTTAAGCTAATAATCACGATAAAATGATGAAGTTTTATTGTATTTTAGTTGTTGTATCAATTTCAAATTATTACGAAGAATATAATTTAAAATGATTTAAAAAGTTCATGGAATTTTGGAATAATATTAATGCTATTTACATACTTTTATCCGCTGTTAAATATACTTCTTTTTTTGAATAAAGTATTCATAACAAAATTATTTACCTCTAATAAAATTGATTTTATATTTACAGAAAATTTTACATGATGTAGTTTTGAAATGAAAATTTATGTATATTTAAAAATTGATAATATTTTTATAATTACAAATTTTACCTAAAAAATATGTTAATGAATTCCAATTTTTTTATGATTATATGTATATAGATTAAAAATGTACTAGCTAAGCAACTTTTAAAATGACTTTGTTCTCGCAGTTATAAAGAATCAAGATTTTAGTTTCCTTATTCTGATTATTTTGATATAATAACAACTAAAATACAATTTCCATTTGAAAAAATATTTATAACTTCTCTATCTACAACATAATATAAAAATTCATTTTATAATTTTTCATTTCAAAGTTTATATATAAAATCTTTTAAAATTAATTTATCAGATTTGATTTATTTGAATATTATTACTCGCTAAGATGGAAATATTAAGACATATAAAAACAATAAAACATAATAATTTTCTTTGCCAACTACAGTGACTATTAAATTTTCATTTATAATATATGAAAAATGTATATGAAATTTTCATTTATAATATGAAAAATTGCAATATTTCATAAGGAAAAATTTCTATACATTTATTGTCCCCCGAAAAATTCAGTTTTCGGAGGACACTTAATAATGATGAATATAAAATTGGCCAGAAAAAAATACTATAATTTTTGTTAGCCAAAAATTGTTGGTCCTATTAGATAAAATTATGTTTTTTTTTTTTTTTTCATATATTTATTTTATTATTGTTATTTACATAGAGATTGAGACAGAAAGACAGAGGACAATTTTTAAGATGTAGGCAATTAATCAAATAGTGAATAACATAATTTGGATGAAAATTTAAACTTGGATTTTTAAAAAGATTTATTAGTTTACAAAAAAAGATGCAATTTTTATTACAGTAGCCGCCAATAAAATTGATAAAATTATTGTTGTATTTTTATTGGTTACATTATGTCATAATAAAATATTTATTTTTATTATTTTATTTTTTTTTACACTGAAAGAAAATTTATATTTGATTTAATAGTTATTAACTTGTAATTTGTAATAGAAAATTAATGTACAGTGTAAAAAAAAAAATATATGTAAATAAAATAAAAATTTATAATTTTTATTTAGGTTTCTTTGTATAAATATATTTACACTTAAAAATATAATATGTGTCAACTTTACATAAAATTAATATGAAAATTCTATTAATAAATTTATACAATTTTTTTTTTAAAAAAAAGATTTATAAAAACTCTGAAAGTTTTGTAAACACGACGTATTTTTAAATGTCTTGTTTATTTTTTGGTGGTTGAGTTACTGAAAATAACAACAATCTAGACAGGAATTATGTAAAAATTCTTTTTGATTTTTGGAGATTTCAGAGTAGGAACATTTTTAGTATATAATTCGTTAACGATTTTCACAATATTTTTAAAAAGTGATTAATTGCTTTTCTCTGTCAAATGATATCAACTTTTATGTTTTATCTAAATATATAAATATATAATAATTTTTTTTTTTAAATATAACTTGCACTAATTATGCAATCCTATTTTAAAGATTCTAAAATCAGAGTGAAAACTGAGTTTAAGAGGGAAACTAGGGACATCTATGAGAAAATTTATGAATTATGGTCTTTTAAAAATTAGATTTAGTCTAACAGTTTAAATACTGATATAATTATGTGAATGTCAAATTGTGTGCATCAGTACTAAAAGCCAAGAATTAAAAGAATCACAATTTTGTTTACTCTTAACCAATATCTGAATAATTGAGTCATCATGTGATATCATTTTGCTAGTAAGTCAATTACTCAAAATTGAATATTACTGAAGTAGTTTTTTATCAATATATGAAGAGTTGATGGCTCATAGTAAATACACTAATTGGAGTAGGCAATTTGTACACATAAGTTAAGCTAATAATTAACTCTTCTGTAATCTATAACACAATTTAACCATCTCGTGATGGAATAGGGTATAATTGGCCTGTGAATAACAGTTTCAATGATTATTTACTTCACTTGGCTAGCATAGGGTCATGGGAATCACTTAAATTGTTTTTTTTATAGTGCCGAAAACTAATAATATAATTAATATGGAGATCATTATAAAATATTTTTTTTTTAAACTTACCAGTAATTGGTGGTGGTTCAACAACAGTTGATGGACCAAAAAATGATGGTATATCACTTGATGTTGTTACCGGTGTATTTAAATCACCAGTTTGTGTATCAGTATCCTTAACACAACTATCAACAATAACACTACTATCACCACTACTTGTTTGTAATAAACTTAAATGTGATGCTGAATTTCTGCCACTATTACCAGATACAACAGATGTAACACTACTAGTATTATTTGCAATACTTGTTGATATACTGCTACTACCAGTTGTAATACCACTACTACTAGTATTATTATTACTATTATTACTAGTATTATTATTATTATTATTATTATTTGTTGTTTGTGTATTATTATTATTATTATTCGCTGATGATAAACTATGATGATGTAATAAACTTGCTGATAATGTTTGTGCTGTTAATGCATTAGCACTAATACTACCACCACCGCCACTAGATGGTGATGTTTGTTGTAAATGATGTTGTTGCTGGTGATGCTGGTGCTGATGATGCTGTTGTTGCTGTTGTTGTTGTTGATGATGCGGATGATGTGCTGTTGAGTATAAATGATGTTGGGTAGCAGATGTTGGACTTGTTTGTTGCTGTTGCTGTTGTATTGATTTAAATAAACATGTATCAAAGCTAAGCACATTAAAATGAGGATGTGCTTGAGCAGCTGATTCTGTTATGAGGTATGCGTGATGTGGTGGTGCCACTAGGGATTCAAGCCCTTCCATGATCATGGCCGCTGATTGATTTCCAGGGGCTACGCCACCTATAAATTTAAAATAAAAAAAATAGAAATTTAATTTTTTGATTTTTTTTTTTTGCGGAAATATTAATTTAATTTTTATTATATTTATTTTGATTAATTAATTTTCAAAAAAAAAAAAAAAAAGAAGTTAATTTTTTTTTAGTATTTATCTAGAACGAGAAACAAAAAGAATATTACAAAAAATAAAGAAGAAAATTCATAAATAAAATTGAAACATGATATGAAAAAAAAAAGTATAATGTGTTCAATTCAAATTAAGCTAATTGAATTGATAATTGACACTTTGCCCTCCCGGGCAATATAAATTTATGAATTCTAAATATTTTTTTTCTTCTTTAGTTCTTTAAGTTTAAATTTAATGAAGAAATGTTTTTGAATAAATATGGTTTTATTTTTATGGTTGTTTTTTTTATTTTTTGATTGCGTATAGTTAATTAGTGCAATATATGTTAATTAATTAATAAAAAAAATAACTATTGTTAGTAAATATTGTTAGGTCTTAGTGCATCGTGAACTTAACAAATTTTCACTCGGGTTGTTTTTTCTTTGGGAAATAAGGAAATAATTTTAGAGTTTGCAAAGAAAACGAACATTTTTAAGTTATATTTTATTAAAATTACAAGTTTTAGAATATTAATTATAGAATGTAATTCATTCAAATAAACAATAATTCTACACTCTCTGGTGAAAGCAAGTATTCTAGCTAGACTAATTGTCTAGATAATATTTATTCAATTAGGAACACATTCAGTAATCAAAGTTGGATATATAAAAGAGACCACAATCATTTAAGTAAAAAATTAGTCAACATTGCATTAAGGCTCAATATATTAAAAAAGTATTACTGAAAATTGATGATAAATTCAGTAATACAATGATTTAATAGAACCGATTAGATTAATAATAATAACGAATCAATTTTAAGTAATGTTTAAAACATTTAAAATAAAATAATGTCGTACAAATTGATTAAATCAAATTCCTAATAGAATCTTGCCAGTTTTCTTCAGTTTCATCTATTTTCTATTTTCAGAAGAAAAGTTTTGGGTTTTTTTTTATTTTCATTAATGATTTTGATCCATAAAAACTACTATGAAACACGCGCCTTAAATTTTCAGTAATCTGCGATTTCAAATCATTAAAAATTTTCAGAATTTTTTAAAGTTTGTTTTATTTTTTTTGTATATTATTTTCTAAATTTAAATTAGATTCTTTCATTATACAAAATATTCCTTCCTTACGAAGTCATCAAGAAAATTGACAAAAAAAAAAAAAAGTTATATCATTTTATAAATTCATAGTGACAAAATGTAGAAACAAATATTATTGTCATATATTTATTTATATACGTATATCCAATTTGTATGCTACATACCAGAGCATAAATAAACTGAATAAATGCTCATGCGTGACTTGCTTTTAATGTCATTTACGATTAAAGTGTTGGTATTTTATTTTGTCATGTTTGGTTATAATATTTTTTTTTGTTCTTCTACTACTTCATTTTATTTTTTTATTATATTTATTTGTTTTTATTTAAGTATTTTTTTCAACTATTTATTCAATTATCTTTATTCCTTATAAAAAAGTGGAATTATTATTTTTTTAGTACATATAAATGACATTATAGTTAGTGTAGTGGAGGATCACGGTAAAAAAAAAAAATTGTAATTATTATAATTTGTAGAAATATTTGTATTAATTAAGAGGATAATTGACAGTTTTAAAGGTTGTTCCAAAGAAGGAATGTATAACGACATACCAATTCATCAAATATTGAAATTTGACAAAATTGTTTGGTAATTTATTATTATATGATCGGTTTATCGAAGTATCCAGTCGGAGTAACGCGTAATATATGCCATTAAATAATACAGATTGATTTTTGGATTAAATTATTTAAGTGACATATACTTAAGCGCAGGATTCATGAAATTAGGTCAATTGGATGGTTGAATGGATAAAAATAGGAGAATCCGCGAATGATTCATGAACTGAGATCAGAATTATGTTAAGTGTACAACTAAAATTCCTTCATGTCGGCTATTAACTGAGTAGAGCTACATTTAATCTTGATTGAATTTTATGATTGGTTGCCACTCTGAACTTCTGCCTCCTACAGTTCCATCAGAAAGTAGTAATCTAAATATTTATGACGCAGTTGTATGAGACCGGGATAATAACACAGATATTGTTCGATCGCTTCATCCTTTAGATACGTTGGATCGCCATATTTTAAACGCGTGATCCAGTACTATTGAGTGTTGAGCGCAGTCGGCAAGTGAACCGAGCTTATACTAAGCTGCAGTTATTTATTGTTAACTGATTTGCATGCGTGGCTCTAAATGATCTTTTATAGTTTAGATTTCAGATTAGAGAAAATCATGTTAGTTTCTCTTAAGCTTCAAATTTCTGAGCATACTGAAGTTTAACTAAATATAAAGTCAACTTTAAATATTTAAAATTATCATTTCAAATCGATATTCCGAATTACACTCAAAGCAAAGCTTCAAATATTATCTTTCATACAAATCCAATTCTAGAAATAGGTTCAAATGTCCAAAATAAATTGTGGAGCTTATTCAGTATATAGATAAACGTTGTAGTGATGAATATGAGATCATTGAACACTTATTATCCTTGTATCATGCGCAACTGGCTTCTAAATGTTCTGTTAGTTACTTTACGAAGGAACAGTGTGACGCAGGAGTTAAAGTTTGGTAGCCAATCGTAAAATTCTACCGAGGGAACGCTTAACTAAGCAATTTACAGCAATTGCATAGCATAAAGGGTTGTCAGGAGAGAAGTGGCTCAAATATTGACTAGATTATATGATGAATCTTCTCTTTTTAAGTCCATCCAATTATAACAATATAACTTGAAGAACGTTGTTCTATTAAACATTCTTTGATGATTATATTATTCAAGCTTCAATCAAGCTTACCAATAAATGATATTAAATCCATGGAAATTCATAAATTTAAAAAAACTCTTTTTCAACTGTGTATCTAGTAAAAATTTGTTTTCTTCATAAATGTCCGTTCTTCCCCAGTTATCCAAATATGTGTAAAATTTTTATCTTCTTATAATTTTTTTTGTCTATTTAGTTAATTAACATTGTCATTTTTGACTAAAATATAAAAAAAAGATTTGATATTTAAATTTTATATATAATTTAAATTGAAATAGGTCATCGAGAATTAAATGATTAAATTTATTTCTATTTAGATTCTGTAGAAAGTTCGTAATACTTTTTTCAAATTAACAAAAATATTTATAATATAATCACATTAAAAATTATGAATTTACAAAAATGATCAATGTAAAAAATTTGTTAAATTTCGATCATTAAATTGAATTTCATTAAATAGAACTAAACATTGGAAGGGTCGTCAATTCTATTTTAATTTAATTATTATTTAATTTAATTTGATATTATGGAAGTTAATCGATTTCCGAGGAAGTTTTAAATGGTCCAACTCTCTATAATCGATATTATGTTTTGGGGGTCTAACAAAACTATGTCATATTAAATTTGATGTTTTTGTTTATTTATTTAATTAAAGATTAATTGAAATTAATTTAAATTTATAGAATGACTATATTTTTTTTTCGGTAATACTGAAATATTATTATGGAAAACTTTATTTGGGCATTGAATTAAATTTTTTTGAGCAACAATTCATTGTCAGTTAAAATTTTTAAGTATTTAGCATTAAATTTAATATTTATAGGCATCAGACACTAAAATATTTGAGTCACTGAAATCCGGAAAAGTATATAAAAAAAAAAAATTCTTAGAACCAATAACCAAAATTTAAGTTAATGTTTTTTTGGGAATCGAATTTTATTCTTGTGCTTCAAATTTCAGTGTTGACCTGTAATGGAATAAATTACATAAACAAAATCTATTTCCGATTGAAAATAATCTTACACGGTAATCCTTTATGTTAAAAGATCTTTGATTATTTTTAAGGTTAATTAGCAGTCATTAAAAACCTTATATTTACGGTTCTGATTTAATGTTTAAGAATAATTTTTTACGGTGTTTTATTTATGTTAATCAAAAATTATTAATTGAATTTCATTTATTATTATTTCGTTGCCCTAGAATCTAATACTTTTTTTGATGGTCTTTTTTGATGTAAATTTTATAAATGATCACTTATATTTTAAACTGTAGAACCATTACGTTAATACGCAATATTGAGGTTAATTTTGCACTATCTGTTTCAAATAAAAATGAAAATCTGAACGAACCCTTTTTCTGACATTTTAATTATGTTGACTATATAAGATTTTTTTTCTGTTAAAAGTTTATTTTTTTTTTATAGATTACAAAACAAAAATTTTTATCAAATTATTTTAAATTAATTTAAATATTTTATTTTATTTTGAATAATTTGTAATAAAACTTTTTGATTTTAACTTTTTATATTTGTTTTTATTCAATTTTTAAACATTTTTTTTAAAATATATAAACAATCCGGTTGAATTTTGTTATATTTAGCTGTCAAAAAACCGGAAATATTTTTTTTTATAAGTGTTGGTATTGTGGTGCAAAATAAAATGCATCTATCCCAGAAATTTTTACCTATTATTTTTATTTATGGTTTTCTTATTTTGTTTTTTTTTTATATAAGATTAATTTATGTAAATTCTAAATTTAGAAAATTAAAGATGCTCATTTTGACACCTGCGCGTATTAAAATGGTATTTTTGACATTATTATTATTACAAATTACAAGCAGCATAATATTTGTTATTTACCAAAAAAATACAAGAAATTTGTTTAATTAGTTAAAATTACCAAAAATAAATGGTATTAAGAAAATTTTAATTAAATATTTTAATTTTTAATGAAAGATTTAATTATTCTGGAGTTTTTACATAAAACTATTTTCATTAAAATGTTTTGATTTTACATATAATCGATATCTCCGGTTCATAAAATTTTAAGTCAAGTTAGAATTATTGGCATCTTTGGTTGTTTTTGAATGTTCCATACTAAAAGGAGCATATTTCGGCAAAATTTTGAAGCTCTCTGACTTATAGGAAAAAAGATATAGCTCTTTGATTTCTATTCAGAATCATGGATGAAAAACGCCAAATATATTCTAATTTTACTTAATAATTTCTAAAGTTTACCATTCCATTTTACAAGTCAAGTTACAGCATCTGAGCATTACATGATTTTATGTTTAAGTATTGGAACTCTTAATATTGATTGCAAACTATTTGGGCAATAGACCAAACCCTTTAAAACTTCATTTTAAAGTATTCAATCTTGAGTTGGAAATGATGGACCATTTCATATTTAAATTATTAGTCGATTTAATAAAAATTACCAAATATTTTAAGTCAAGGTAGAACACAATGATTTCATTTTGAAGGTTGAGTTACTAAATGTGAGGTTGAGTTACTAAAGTTACTAAATTTATTTATTCCAACTTAATTATTTAATTTGAAACGATGCTGAAATGGACTTTCAACTAGAATTGTTCTCCAGAAAAATGGTAATTTTGAGTTAGAATACTATGTACCAGGGACATCATAATGACAACAAAAACAAAACAAAATACAAAATAAAAAAAAAACTAAATTAATATAAAAAAAATTCTAAAAGATTATCTTAATTTATTGAATAAACATGATTTTTAACACCATTAAGTCAAAAAATATGCGCCCAACAAAAAATAATGCTGATTATTTTATTTCAATATTCAATGAATTCCAAAAATTTTTTTTTTTTCATTAAAATCTTATTTGTCCAAAACGATAAATTTTTAAATCTTCTGAGTATCTACAAAAAAAAATTACTCTTAAAAATTATCTTTAAGATTGAATTGCATTAAAAAAATTAACCACCTGACTAAAGAGTTCAAATTATTTTCCATAGAAGTTTTATGTTTTGTAAAATAATATCTGAAACTTATAAATTGTAAATTTGAAACTATTTAGAGACAACCAGTAGTAAAATAAACAACAGGGCAACAGTTAATGATAAATGCTACTTTGTTAAATAAACATTACGTACTTAACAAAAAAAAAAAATTTTTTTTTTTGGGTTTTGTTTTTCACCTTTTTTTTTATGATTATTATTATTTTTGTAAAAGATACAATTTAACAGATTGATTTTTTTTTCTGTTAAATGGTTTTTTCTAATTGTGGTTTTCGTGGTCATCAACACCACACACAATAATGTAACAAAAAAATTATTGATGAATTAACTAAATATTTTCAAGAGTTATTTATTTTGATGAAAGTTGGCGTGTGCTCGATAAGTTGTTAAATATTTTCAGTTATTATACTTAATTAAAACATTTAAAATATTTTTTAAATGAAATTAATAATATTATTAATATTTAACCCATTTGAACTTCTAGATGAATAGATTATTCATTTTAATATAATCAATAGTTATTTGACAGATTTAAAAAATGGGTTAAATATTAATTAGTAGAAGGAAATTCTGGGAAATTTCATTTTGAAATAAATATCAATAAAATATGAATAACTTTTTATTTAACTTTAAAATATTATTAAGTTAAATTATTTTATTGAACTGCATTTTCAGTAATGTTTAAATCAGTTTTAATATTTTCGATACAATCAATTTTATTCGATTGAAGTTTACAAATCAGATACTATAAAAATTACATCATAAATGTAAAAATACTATCAATAAATTAAATTAGTTTTAAAATTCGTAAAAGCAATCCTTAAACATATCCTAATTCAAAATAATTTTTTGAAAAACATTAAAGAATTGATTTTAAAAATGAAGTTAAATTTCATTTATTGGTTGAAATGCTAATTATCAAGTAACTTCACTCTAAATTGGGTACTTTTTATACTAATTGATATTTTTAATTTTTGTTTTTATTAAGTAAATCAATTTAAATGTCAGGATATAAAATTTATTTCAATTTATCATAATATTAAGTGACAAATGAATAAAAAATCGATTCTTTAGAGAGAATATTAAAATATCAATGCTAATAAAAACGAAATATTGAAAAAAACTAATATTATTTAGTTCACTGGTTAGTTTTTAAGTGATAAATTTAAATTTTTTATTATAAAAACTGAATTGTCAATTCGATTGACTCTTAAACTGTCATCAATTTCTTAAATGATATAAAACTTTTGTTTGTTTTATTGGTGAAAACAAGAGTTAAAAATTTACAGATTGATGTAAATTATGTACCACTTTATTAATTCCATTAATATTTTAACCATTTTACCAACAAAAAAAAATCATTATATTAAAAAAAATTATTAAAATTATAATGTTAATTATAAAATTAAATAACATTAAAAAAAAAAAAATTGTTACTCACACTGGATGTTAATTAAAAAAAATTAAAATAAAAAAAAAAATTAAACAAACTTTCTATTAAATAAGTTGAAAACATAAATAATAAAAATAGTTTTAATTAAATTGTCAAAGTTTGTGTAAATAATAATCCCAAAAATAGAAAATAAATAAATTTTTACTATTTTTTGTTTATTTATTATTAAAATATTAATGAAATTTATTTTAATAAGTTTTTAGTTTTATAAATTAATAATTAATTTTTGTTAATTAAAAAAAAAAAACATCCCAAAATTTAAATTATCACAGAAAATCATATTTTTTTTATTATTTTCAAAAATTTATGTTAAGTTGTTAATTTTAGAACTAAATTTAATTTAGCCACCAAAATGAAAATTTTAAAATTAAAATTTTCTATTTTCTCAACACCAAAAAAAATAAAATTAAAAAACACACACAACAAATTTTTAGTATATTAGATGACAAATAATTTGAATCATAAATTATTAAATATTAAATATAAAACTGACACATTTTTTAATGATTAAATTATTAATAAAATAAATAAAGTAATAAACAAAAAATAAAAATGTAAAAAGCGACGGTAAAACATTAAAAAAATAAACTTTTTGTATATTTTCTGTTAATATCTTTCACTCTTATGTAAATCACCCCCAGTCAGTTAGAAATAATCATATAATCACCAAACTAAACCACCCCAACAATCAAACATAACAACAACAATAAAAAAAACTGTGAGACAACAAAAATTTTAATGTTGAAATTCTAGTAGATAAAAATGAAATTAAAAAAAAAACTTCATAAAAATTTAAATTTTTAATGAACTTCAAGAAAATTATTTTTTCATATAAAAATTTTCATTTTTTTTTTTTGTTTTTCATATATAAATTTATGAAAATAAAATAATTTTTTTTTTATGAGATCACAGAAAATTTTCAGAGACACTTGTTTTTATTTAGATGATTTTTACAATAAAGATTTTTTAATAAATAATTTTCACAATAAATTAAAAAAAAAAATGATTTTTTAATAATAATAATAATTAAAAATGTAATGAAATTTTCACATATAATTTTCATTTTTTTTTAATACCTGGATATAATTTATATGGCAAGTAACAAAAAATTTATGTATGGCACTATTTCGAGATAATTGAATATCTCGAATTTAATTATTGTTTTTTCTTTTTTAAATTTTTTTTAAATAATTTAATTTAAATTGTTTTTATTTTCGTTTTTATATATAATTTTAATTTTTGTATTCAGTTTTTCCGGTATAATTTTTCATTTAATTTTTGTTATGTTCATAATTTTCTAAATTTTATTTTAAATTTAATATATTTCGAGTTTATTTAATTTTTCTCGTTTTAATTAATTTTTTGTTTTTGATTAAAACGAACAATTATTTATGTTGTTGTTGATTACACTATGAACAATTTTCTTTTAATAAGCTTATTTCAATTTTCTTGTATATATATATAAATATATTGACAAAATTAATCCTCTGATTGTGTACAACAAGAAAAAGCTTTTTTTTTACGTATATATAAATATATAATCATTTACATAAAAGTTTTCCGATTTTCCAATTAAAAACACTTTTTTTTTATTATTATTTTCCTTATGTTCTTCTTTTTATTGGGATTTTCGCAGGTTTTTTTTCTATATTTTTTAAATATAGTTTTTCACTATAAATTAGAATTTTCTTTTCAATTTTGTTTATTTTTTTTAATATTTGTAATATATTTAACTTTTATATATATATAGATATATTTTTTCTATAATATTGATTTTATTATTTCCAACCGACGCGATTGTCCGAACACAACTGATTCTCAAGATGAGTATACAATTGGTTTTTATGAATGAAAATTCATTTTTAATATGAATTTTATAAACTGAATAAAAAGCAAAACAAAAATACGATAAATATACATAAAACAAATACAAACAAATATTGTTGTTGTTATTATTATGAGAAACAGCTCCCCAAAATATAAAGGGGGCATAAGAAATGCCGCTTATTTATCATATGGTTTACATATACACAACAACAGTAGAAACCCCAAAACATTAACAAAATAATAATAATTTGAGAATGAGAAATTATGAGGTGTACGTACGTACTCCGTACTGTAAAGGAGAGAATTTTATTCATATATAATAAATGGTAATTTTCGTGCTCACAAATACAATTATAAACCCGGGAAAATTCTGTCAAATTTGTATTAGTGTGAATTTTCGAAATAAGTTTTTTTAAAAACCACTTGTTTTATCACATTTTACTATGAAATATGAAATAATTTTCTTTGTATATGTTTAAAAGTGTAATTTTTTTTTTGCATTGTATGTATTTGTAAGGAGGGGCCCGTTTTTAAATCCAATCAAAGTGCACGAAATTATAATAAAAACAAATAGAAAACCGCCCCTACAATTTTTATATATAATATGTTTACATTTTTTTTTTTGGTATTGGAGATTTTCGAAAATATTATTTTGTTGTGTGTGTTATTAAAAATGAAAACAAAAAAAAATGGGTTTGGCGCAAGCGCATTTTAACCAATCAAATTATTTCTCCAATTTTATGGTAAATGGGTACAATTTTAACAAGTTATAATTTTACCTAAACTTTACCATTGGGGTATGGATAAATAAAATGGTTTAAATAATGGTAAATTATTTGTTTTTAACCAAAATTTATAAGGACTAAAGAAAATATTTTTTTTTTTTTTAAAAAGTGATCACAGATTTTTGTCTCCGTTCTAATGAAGATCAATTTAAGTATGTGTGTGTGCGGTTATTTTTTGGTTGTGTTAGTTTATTTGATTATTTTTCGAAAATATATTCTCTCATGCTTGCACACCTTTACAGAGTTCTTAATTTGAGAGCAACGAAAGAGAAATCGATCAAGAAAAATTGATGAAATTGTGATCAATAAAGTTTTGAAGTTGGGGGGTTTTTAGTTCTCGTTGATTGGAATTGAGTTTGCAGATCATTGAAATGATCGTTATGAGATTTATATTTTTAGTATTCTGTTTTTTTTTTTTTTTTGTCTATTTAATTTTCACTACTACGGCCCACGGGCGCGTACGACTTATTTGGGCCCACGTTAATATTTTGAGCGTGTGGTGAAAATGTATGTTTTTTATTTTTTATATTATTATTATATATATATTTTAATATACCAAAAGGTACACGAATATGACACATGGCACGCGTCAGGTATTATATTTATATATGTATGTATATTTTTTGATGGGAGTAAAAATCAGTAGGAAGATCAGTTTTTTTTTGTTGTTTTGTTGGGAGGGAATTTATTGACTAAGTTGTTAATTAAAAACAAAATTTTTTTATTTTAAAAATTGTTGGGTTCTTTATAAAAAAAAAATGGTAAATTTGAAATGTTTGTTGAAAATCCATTTAGAGCTCTGGAATTTATATTTTTGAAGTCACGATCAATTTTTATCAACCTAATTAACTATTGATCATTACAATTTCTATGTAAATTAGCCATTATCTTTAGTAGATATTAAGTATAATGGCAAGAACTGTTGACTGTAGAGTGTCTTAATATATGATATTCTGCTATTGATGATGCATAACGTTATGGATTCAATTCAAATAAATATATCAATTTTGTTCTAAGTTTGGCTCAAATTTAAATTAATATAAAAATAATAAAATTTACTTTATTTTGAAAAATGCTATAGCGATTGAGATAATTATCATTTAACAAAAATATTTCATTATTAAATAGCCATTAAATTATTTGAAATTAAAGTTTCTTTACTATAAATAAATTTATATTGGTCAGAATTTAATTTGAAAATAGTTAATATAAATTTCACTACAATATTAAGAAATCTGTACCATTAAAAATTGGAAATCAAGTTCCAAATCTGGTGAAAATATATTTTGAAAATTCAAAACCGACGGAAGACATAAATGATCTTTTAAAAAGTTTCTGTTAATCTTGTAAAAATTCAATTAATTTTTTATCATAATTTTTATTTGCCAATACAAAATTATCTGATAAATTTTTTACTTATTTTCAAGTTAGGTGCGTAAAATATCCTTGAACCTTCAGATTTTTATTCAAAAAATTTAAATAATAAATTATTTTATAGTATTACAAAATTTCCCCAATAAATTTCATTCTTTTTTAACTTTAATATGAAATTTTATTTTTGTTTTTATATTTCTTAGGCATTTTTAACATAAATATTTTTGTTTTTTTTTTTTTATTATTTATTTGTGGAGGAGTTAAAGGTTTTTTTTTTTTTTTTTGAAAATGAAAACTTATTTAAAACATATTTTCCAATTCCTAAATTCAAATTACTTAGTATTAAAATATTATATTTATATTTTGTTTTTGCATAAATCTAATTCGCCCACAAAACACAAAAAAATTAAATAAAAATATTATGAAATTTTAAATATTTAATAGAAAATATTTTTTTAAAAAAGAAGTTTTCCCTTTTAAGTAATTTTTCTTAAAAAAAAAAAAAACAAACTTTAAACCTTATTTCGGTATTATGTCATTAAATCAGAAAAAAATAATTTAAAAATCTTTTGAATTTGAATATTTTAGATTTCTTTTAAGGTTAAAAATAATGTAATAAATTTTATTTATATATTTTTTTTTTATATTTTCAGGGTTTATATCTTTTTCGACAGATTTACAAAAAAAAAACGAAAGATATTTCGGGGTTAACAGTCAAAAACCTTATATGACAGAGTTAATATGGTAAGTAGAAATGTTTTTTTATTTTACATTTTATACTTTTAATTAATATATTAGTACCAAACCAATTAGATTCTATGTAAAATGGTCGAATACATTTAAAATTTATAACAATACCCAGAGAATAATCGCAATATCGCATGTATTTTCTCTAGTATACTTTTGTCCAGCTCTACGATAAACTGTTTTATATTAAAATCACTTATACTTCACGTTGTCATAAGACTAAACCTGGTGATTATTTAAAAAGTTTATCGCTTTTCGTAAGATTAACTTAATTTATTTAACACCAGGGTAACCTAAAACGTATTTAACGCGTTATTAAATTTTTGGTTATAGGATAGCTATCATAATATTACAGGGTCCGGGATTTTAAGATCCATATCCGAATTCAACAAAAAAAACTACTGTATTATTATAAGCATAAACGAAACTAGTCCCAGTAGCCCAATTTCAATGTTACTGCATTGTGAATTGTAAATGAACCGAAAGGCATTACACAAATTACAATAACATTTATTTTAATGATCTCATTGAATACAACTTCTGAAATCTTACCGCATTGCTTGCTTTTACTTTGACAACTTGTTTGCAATAAGTCGCTAAAGTTGACTTTCAAATCTTATTGCGAACAGCTTATTGTAGACAAATCGCAATAGCAAATATTAAATTTTCGAAAAAATGTTGCTGTGATCTTTAGGACTAATTTTACCTAAATCAGAAGACAATCTAATTTTCACTAAGACTGCAGATAGTGGTTCTATTAATTTAAAAAATTCTTTTTATACCTATTTTTGTAGGCTTTTTTTTGGCTACGTTTTAGCTTCTCCTTTCATCTAATCATGGAAAATTTTATAAAGAAACGAAATTAAAACGAAATTTCTAAATTTTTAATATCAAAACTTTTGATATTTAATTATGATCATAAAATAATTTTTAGATCAAATAAAAATTTTTATAATCAGGCAGAAATACCGAAAATTTTGTAAAGATTTTTTTTTCAAAAAAGAAATCAAATAAAAACATAAAATTATTTTGTCACATAATTAATGTTGTACCTGGTTCTGATATTCATATTAAAAATATGAATAAAAATATAATATTTTTAAATATTATTTTAGTATAATTTATATGACATTTTCTTTCGAGAGATTTTCTTTTAATTTATTTAATTTTATTGAAATATTTTTCATATTATTTAATTTAATTTTCTGCGTTTTTCCGGTAAATTTATGAGATTTTTTTTTTTTTTATTTATTATTTATATTATTTTTGTATTAATTTTATAATTTTGGCAGTTAAATTTCATATTTCAATGTGATCCTATATTTAAGAGCCAAATATCTAGTGTAAGATTTATACTAAGCAATTGGCAATTTCGTTCAATTTCCTGAGTTCGAGTAATTTTGAGTTGCCCTGGATCGCTTAGTGTTAAAAAATATCGGTTTATATGAGTATAATGTATAAGGACACGTATTTATTCAAGAAAATGAAAACACCGATTTACTGATCGGTAAACCAAGAGGAAACTCTAACCTCAATTTACGCAGATGGATTGAATAAGAGCACAGAATCTACTAGAAAAGACTACCAGGACTTTCAATCTCAAAAAAATATTTCAATCTACAAAATGACAAAACTAAGCAAAACGGACATTATAACCCTAACAGGCCTCATGCCAAGTCATAGTCCTGTTAACTAAAATCTCAATGGGTCTATATCTGAAACAGACATCTCTCATTTCTGTCTTAATTACAAAGAAACAATAAAACACATTCTCTATCATTGCTTGGCAGTTTCAACGAAATGATAACATCTTCTTGGAAAAGCCATCCTCACATCTGAAGAACTCGCCAATATGACCCTTTAAACATTTTAAGTTTATTTAAGTCTATTAAATGGTAAGTAAAATGCTGTCTTGCGTTCCACATCAAAGAAAAATACATATCTTAGGCTACGATTAGATAACACTGTCACCTGTCATTAATTAGTTTTTACGATTTTGCATTAAGCTCGGTAAATTATGACAGTAGCGAAGAAGGGAAGACACAGTGAAATACAGCATTACATTGCAACCGTACAAAACTGTTTGATCAGCCAATTCTTAAAGAAACTGATCGGAATTATTTGAACATAAAAAATACAGATTTGAATTCTACTTAGGACTTTAAACATGGCTTAAAAAATATAATATCCATAAATTTGATGGATCAATTTATGTAACCTGTTTATAGAATTAGTATTGAAGAATGAAGAGAATGAAAAATTCAATGGTAGTTTTTTTCTCGGATCAGATATCTAAGTATATTTCATCCTTTACCTATAACAAAGTATTTTTATTTAATTAATTGGTTACTATAATACTTTGTAGTTAGTTTATGATTTAAATTATAACTAACTTTATATTATAAAATTTTTAAACATAAGAATATATTTACATAAAGTTTACTATAAATGCGGACATACTTTCATAAAAATTGTGTAATAGAAGTGGAATTGCAGTAATTACACAAAAAAGAACTTAATAAATAATAAATTTAAAAATAATTATGTTTTTTTTTTTCATGCGATGCAATGTTACACATGTGCGTAACATTGCATCGCAAGAAACCTCCATTATTTGTAGACGCGGTTAATATTTTTTTATATTTTACCCAGTGCAATATTTAAAGCCCACATGGCAACATTTAAGACACGAGACAACACTTAACATAATTATTAATTTATTTTAGTTTTATTTTTAATTTTATTTTTTAAATCTGATTTTCCGTAAGAAAAGACAAAAATATTAAATAAAAAAATAATGTTTATAAAAATATTGGAAAAATATTTATAATAAATTTCAAATAATTATTAAGGAATTCATATTTTCATTAAAAAGGTAATTAAACTACTGGAAAAAAAAACATAATTAGTAAAATTCAACCTACATAAATTTAATAATAATTATTAATTTATTCAAAAATTTATGATTTAATTGAATTTGAAAAATTGAATTTTTCTTATTATATAAATTTTAAATCATTTTTATTAAGCTATTTTTAAAATGAGTAACTAATTAAGAATAATTTAATATTTAAAAATAAAAATGACTTTTAAATATATAATAATTTCGTTATAATTTTGGTGTCATTTATTATTTAAATTATTATATTTTAAAATAACTTTCTTATTTAAAATTTATTAATATGTATTATAAAAATAAATTTAATTTGGTATAATTAAACATTTTCCATAAAATCGATCAATTTTCCTTTTAAAATGGAAAATAAATCTAGCAATTGTTATTTATGTGTTTAGAAATTCTGAAATTGTTTTTTGTATCCTTTTTTTCATTGAATATTACTCCCCGAAGTTGAATTAATGGCTATATGACCTCCAGCCAATTTCAAATATTAAGCCAGCTATTTAACCAATTACTCCAGCAATTACTCCTGCTCCTGGAATTTAACCAATCTCAAATTTCTCTTTTAAATACTGCTATTTAACTAGCTTCAAGAGTAACATGAGCTCATCATAGTTTAATAGAAGGCAATCACTCACAAACTATATCAATTATATTATGTGCAACATTATGGGTAACGAAGTGACGAACTCGCTAGAAGAAGAATAAACCACGAGGAGGAACCATCGAAAGTGTGCAATACAATAACTGCAGCGTTCCAGGGCAAGCTGAAATTCCAGGAAACCTCCTATGCAACTGCCCGGCGCTCGCTAAACGTATATGAATTTTTCTAAGATAACCTTACTACCCAGCTCTCAAATAGGTCTCGAATTGCAGTTACAGAAATCTCTTCAAGTTTGTTGCAATTACGAAATTTTTCCACTTGATAGAAAACACGTAAATATAGTCAGAGTTTATTATTCATGAAAGTGGTACACTCAGAGTTAGTTATTCGTGAAAGTGGCACCGCTATGGATCTAGTTGGTCTATGCGAGGTCTGACGCCACTGTAACCTAACCTTATCTATGCATTACCAACACCGAATTCAGTATATAAAACTATTTATTTATTATATATATTTCCAAAACGAAATTTAGCAAAATATTAACTGAAAATGTATAAACTTTTTAAAAATTTCACTGTCAATTTCATTTTTGATGGCACTTTTTTATTGCGTTAACAAATAAATCAAGAAAACGATGAAAAATATGAATATTAAAATTATATGATGCACATCAACTTCAATTATATAAGTTTTCAAAAAATCGTAAAAGTTTCCTCAGCTTTAACATAAATAAATGCGACATTCTATATAAAAAAATGATTTCACCGATTTTTATATAGACATTTTTGCCATTTGAATTTAATATGTTGATAAATAGTATGTCTTGTTATCTGTCTCTCTGTTATGGGCTATATCTAGATCTAGAAGCTTTCGAAAACCTAATGCTACTTTATGAACACTCAAAAGTCCTTTGAACTTTATTACTATCAAAGTAATAAAAATATTCATAATTTTTTTATGTTTCATCTATTTTAACAATTGTCTTGTCTTTGTCTTGCGCTCTCTATAAATATCTTTTATCCATCTCGACCATAGTTTTATCAGTTTTGAAGAAAACATCATAACAACATCACCACATTTCACTCCAAGGATTTAAGGTGTAAGCTATAGTCTATTTATTGATACTGCTGATGATTAAGTATATTTAAAATTTAAATTGAATAAGAAATTTTCGTTTTTATTTTTTGGTACTAAATTCGAATTGTTTTCGAATTTATGTTGCAACATAATTAATCTAAATCTGAATTATTGAAAAAACCCTTATTGTCAATTCATAAAAATATTTAAAATTTTAACTCCAATTTTCAAAATAAATAATTTTTAATTTCTATGATTAGAAAAAGTTGGTCCCGACTGTTCATATTTTGGATACGCGCCATCGTACGAAGCATAAAAATAAAATATTTAAATAAAATTTTATTTATGTAGTTTCAATAAAATTAATGTATTTAAAATACTCTAAAACTATTTTTATCATAATTTTTTTTTTAAATAAATTATCCATAATTTTTGTTATAATATGCTTCGAAACGAAAATTAAATTTTTTATATTATTTTTTTAAATTTCTACCATATTTATTTAATTAAATAAAAATATCATAATTATTTACATAATATACAATGTATACATATATATTTATTTTACCGGTTAAATATAATTTATGAAACCATTACGGAAAAATTTTCCGTCGACGAAACATATCATTTAGCAAGTTTTTACTAATCCGTTTAGTTTTCTTAAATATGCATTAAAAATAATATAATTTTTTATAAATAATAATAATAATAATAAAAATAAAAATAATAATTTTCTCTATAATGTGAAAACTCATCAATTGATCTAATTTCTAAAATTATATGGACATTTTAACTGTATATATAATACACGCCTGTCTAACTAAACAAATTAATTTTTATATTTTCAAATTATCAGCTGTTGGCCCCAAATCACCTAATTGAAAATATATTTTCCGTCGATTTTTTATTTTTTTTTTATTTTTGCCTGTAAATTTTCTTTCTGTGATTTTGTATTTTACGTTAAAAAGCACGAATTTCTAAGAAAATTATAAAATCTATACCACAAAACGAAAAAAAAAAAAAAATAGAAGAAAAATCCGAGCAAGAAAAAATTTAGGAAAATGTGAAAATGTGAAAATTTCAAAATCGACGACATTTTTTTTTTTTTTTTTTTAATTTTTGTTTTATTTTTGGTGAATGTTTTTTAAGTATTATAGCAACGACGAGTAAAAAAATATGTTTTTTTTTTAATGTTCTAATTTT
This sequence comes from Rhamphomyia laevipes, assembly GCA_963920725.1. NCBI lineage: Eukaryota > Metazoa > Arthropoda > Insecta > Diptera > Empididae > Rhamphomyia > Rhamphomyia laevipes. Next base: position 56,008,434 of record OY987257.1, read on the forward strand.
AAATTTTTTTTTTTTTTTGAAATTATGTTAAGTATTTTTCCAAGAGGAAAAACATGATGAAAAAAAAACACTTCCACAAATAATTAAATAAATATATTAAAAAAAAAAAACTATATAGAAAGTTAGATATAGAAAATTGGGGATACCATAGGATAATAAGTTGATATATAATGAAAACTGAGATTTATTAGCTCAACAACTCTATACAGTTTTAAAAATTGAGACAGGTTTGTTCCAGGTTTGCAATTTCAGTTAATGTTAGACGATGACTTGTATCATTCCAAGTAGAACAGTCTTAGTTTCATCAATATCGCATGGAAAATGGTTTAATTATGTACTAAAAGTCCATTTTGGGACCGTATAAAGTATAGTGGGTCATTTGGTGGTTTATAAACTATCAAAGATTGGGAGACCATTTTGGAGGATCAACTAGAGACTTTTAGCTTTTGAATGGTGTTGTTTTTAATTTTCTAAAGCTTTTAGATTCTGAGAATAACCATAGGGGCGGAAAGACGAACACAAAGATTAAGTGAATCGTTAAGGAATTCTGGACTATATTACAAAAGTGTCGAAAAATATACGAGAAATATCTCGAGTTGAAAGAGACAACAAGAGTAATAAAAGTGGTTCCTCTGGTGGCTGGTGACACTATAAATCTCTAAATGAATCAATACATTGGACATTCAGGCTGCTTTTCGTCGGTTCGTTTTATAATCTGTGAAATATGAACTAGTGCTTTGGATCGTTATATTTGTGAACGTAACAATTTGATTCCTATTGATTTCGAGAAGGAAAACCAATTCTTGCAATCATTTTGTAATTAAAATTAAGGACTCAAATAAGAATTAATGCTAAACGTATCCCTAAAGTATTGCTAGCGAATCTATTTTCTATCAAACTTGGGGTTAGTCTATCAAACCTAACATACTGAGTCTTTTTTGGTTAAACAAAAATGTTAAACTTGTTTAGCGAACCATGTGCCAACTCGTTTCGGAGCTGCTTTAATAAGGACTATTTGATCATATGTACATCTAAGTGATAGTAGTAATCAATATGCAGGTATAAGTACAAATCTATATGCCTGGCAACTCTAATCAGGGAGAAAAATATATTAAATTTAATAATTTTTTTTTTAGAAATAGTTTTACTTAATTTTGAAATTTTTGATTTTTGAAGTTATTTTTTCTGGCTATGTGTGAGTTTGTCGATGCTTAATTTTGTTTTTTTTTGACAAATGCTTATGGAAAGTGTGTCACGATAACAATTTTTTTTTTTTTTTGTAATTCAATTATTTGTCTTGTCAAATAAAAGATTTTTGTTTTGTTTTAAGGAAAACTTTGGTTTGAAATTAATTAGTAAAAAATTTAATAATTTGTCATAAATTTAAGTTGATTGCGAAATGTTATTTGACAATTATACAAACATTTTTAGATTTGATAAGGAATTTATTAGAAAAACTCTTTGGCAAGCATTACTAATGTCATATTTTTAGAATAAAACTTTATGGAAATTTTATAGAAAATAGTTTTTTTCATCATTATTTTTTTTCATCAAATTGATGTATTGATATCGGTTGAAGTAATTCACCATTTGTTTATGAGGTTTTTGACATATTTTCAAACCTCTGGTACGGACATATATTGTCCGAACATCCATCCTTCTATAATTCATCTTTAAAAATGTGAAATTTCGCTTTGGATCATTATATTTATTCACGCGATGTAATCATTTTATTACTATTGATTTCGTACTAGCGAAAAGTAGTGTCGATAGGACAAAAATGACTACTTTCAGGTTACTAAGCACAAATACTCTGCCGGAGGTATAATCATAAAAAATATGAAGCTATTATTTATTATCTATTTAATCATGATTGTGTACTGTCTATTAGGAATTATTGTTTGGATCCATGTCGAGAATACCAAGATGTTGTGAGATTGTATAAGATTTAGACAGACTTTTGCGAAGATTACCAATTTGTCAGATAATCATCATAGCGATGGCGTTCATCAGTTATAAAATTTGAATTATGCAATTGTGGTTTTTAAGACTAAGGAATATGCAAACGGTTAAAACATTTTGCTGACAACAAATGTCTCACTATTAACAGCCATTAGCTTGTTGAAATTAAATGTTTCTTCACTATAAAGAAAATAATGGTTCGTAATTCATATTAAATCTCTTTTGTGAGAAGGTAAAGGTTCAATTTGGATTGTAGCGCCATTGTAGAGAAATTACATAATCATCGGTTCGGTGTAGTTTAAAATTAGTACCACGAATTCAGATCTATTCAGAAATATTCAGATTCGTAAATTCGTAAGGAAACTAAATGGATTTAAGCAGTGACGGTTAGTATTTGTGTCATTTAGTAATAGCTTCGTTTGTCCTATTATCCAATTCTTTAATGTTTTATTTATCAAAAAAATATTAATTTTTATTTGTACTTTTTATAAATTTATAATAATTTATAAAATTTTCACCACTTTTCACTTATAATACAAAATAATTTCTTTCTTGTAAGACAACCTTTTTTGTTGTTAAATACCAAAATCATATTTAAATATTTTTTCATTAAAAACACGACATTTTTAGTTTTTAAGAAATAATTTTCTCTTACGACTCAATATATCTTAATTATAATTCCCTTGTACTACCACTTTATGTAGTCATAAATATTTGTAAATCATATTTACAAGTCATATTCAATGATGGTCATAAATTTCTAAATTTTTTCCATCAATTTTTTTTTTATTAAATATATTTCGTTTAGTTAATTTTTTAAGACTCTAGTTTACTTTAAAATTTCCATATCAAATTTTTGTATTAGCGTATTTTTAAGGAAATAACATTAAAATCCTCACCCGCCTGTGAATGGTATTTAAAAATGAAAATGTTTAAAGTCCTTCATGTTTCAAATAATAATAATTTGCATGTTTTTAATAAAAAAAAAAATCAATTTTTTGTTTGTATTTTTGATATTGTTGCTGTTTAAAATTGTTGTTTCTTTGGTTATTTGAATACTCGTGACACATAATCTCCAATGTCCTTTTCTTGTAATCCTCCATAGTTAAAGAACAACAAGTAAACAAGTATTTTTATTCTCGACATATTTCATAAAAAAATTTTGTCAATGATTTTTTTTTCTGTGGTGTTTTGTGGACATTATTTTTGTAAATGGCATGACAAAAATTCGAAATTTTTTATTTTTTCTGTTAATAGTCAGAACGACATTTCTTAGGTTAACAGAACAAGTGTAAGAATTTTATATATATATTTTTTTTGGGAGGACCAGGGATGTGTTATTATAAATTTTGTCAATCTGAGGCATTTTATTATGTATTTGTCAGGCATTAAAGCTAATTGAAATAAGGACGAAATTAGGAAGAACTAAAATTTCTATGGTTCTTATGAATTTTTGGTTCGTTACGAAACAGGTTTGCAAATTGTTCAGAAACTGTTGATCTTTGTGCCTTTAGAATCCTTAATTTCCCGGCTACATTGAGATATTTAATAAGAAGAGGTTTATAGTCTTGGTTAAGTACTGCTAACTGGAGAGTTATAGATCCGTTGGTAAATATGGATCCTAGGTATTCGTCGAGTTGTATGAAAGAAGCTTGAAGTATTGCAAGATATTTACGAATTTCAGAATCATACTGCTAGTGATTTTCGCAATCTCCTCTAGTTTAGACAAGCAGACCGTTCTTCTTCTTCTTCAGTTCTTGCAAATATTGCTATTTATCAACCCCCCAGCCTCACATTAGTCTTTTCGGTTAAGCATTGTCCTGTTATAGTCTAATTTCGTGCATCGGTTTGTTAACTATCCAGAAGATTTTTTCCCTTCTATCGTTCTGTTAAGTCAATAGACTCTTTTCTTCATGCCGCCATTAATTCGTGAGGAAACAGTATACAAAACTTTTTCTGGATTTCAATAAAAGATTTTTGGACATAATTGCTGCAATTACTTGAAAAATACATTTTGAATTCCCTTAATCCGGCCCGTTACATTTAAGTCATTTCAGAACAAATTCCTGATCGCTAAAGTGAGAAATTTTTATTTTGTTTATGATTTTTTTTTCCATCAAGTTACAAGAATTTTAAGGATAATTTTTGTATTTTTTAATATTTTTGTAATTTTAATAAATCTGGGACAGTTTCACCTTTTTTTTTTGGTCTTTCTCTCATTAAATACTCCGACTCCGCTGTGCAAAATAAAATATTACAAAAATATCATTATACAGAGATTTTCCATCACATTGGATTTTTACTATGGTGGCGTTTATGAATATTGTTGGTAGGGGCGGCCACATGCAGTGAATGTGAAATGTTTTTCGTGACATCATAATTCGTCGTTAATCATTTTCATAAATTATTTGTTTCAGTTATTTATTTATTTAAGATTTTTTCAAATTATATTTTATTTTATAATTTGTATATTTAGTTGCAATGATAAAAATTGTTAAGTGAAAAGTGTTCATTTTTGTTGTTTTTGTATGGAATGGATAGTAAAAATAAAAACGCCTACATTAATAGTTGAAGAGATGTGCAGAATTTATGATGAACTACCGCACGATTGTGCAAGTCATTTTATTTTCTTTAAAAGGATTATAATTTTATAATTTATGGAAATTATTATGTTAAATATTTAATCATAAAACTAAAAAAACAAAATATGAAAAAATCTATTCTTTAAATTGAAATTACAAAATATTAAGAAAGATTTTTAAATAAATTAGAAAATAAAAATGGATTTTTATAAAGATAATATTGACTGAATGATAATACAGGAAATTAGTACGATCCTAAATACTTGGATTAATTTAAGACCATTTTACATCCTCTACAATGATTTATCTTACTTCAGGCTGAAACGTTTATTCGAGTCGCTATTTGTACGCTAAAATGTTGTTGTTTTCTATAAATCGCATGAAAGATGAAGAATTGAATCAATATTATTGTTTCCCAGATTGTAGTGTCACCGAATACTTAAATTATAAATTCTGCCTTATTAATTAGTTACACTAAACAAATATTAAATGTAATTTTATTAAACGTAACAAAATTCTTGAATACTAATTCCAAGCTTACAACTTTCCCTGGATAGTTTGATAGTTACAACTATTAATAAATCTTGAAATGCAGCATTAGTTAGTAAACTATGATATTATTAGCATCGTACAACCTAAATGAAAACATTTCGTTAGTCATCTTTCACTCTGATTAGTTAGTCTACTATTTTTTTAAATTTGTTTTGCTAAGGATAAGGATCTGATGTAGTGTATTGTAAGGCAAATGTTATTACATACAATGCCAGGATTTCAAGATGGTTGGATCTACGTTTCCAGAGCTACTCGCAACACTTGTATTACTAAGGATAAGAATCTGATGTAGTGTATTGTAAGGCAAATGTTATTGCATACAAAGACCGGCTCTCAAGATGGTTGGATCTACGTTTCCAGAGCTACTCGCAACAAAATGCGATCAAAGACCATCACAAAAGAAACTCAGCACTACAAACAAAATTATAATACAACATTAACAATAATTGACATATTGGAAAAACCAAAAGAAGCGTCTAATTTCCTGGACCTAGTTTAACAATAATTGTAATAATTGACGTTTGTAACGCTGCTGTAACAACTACAACAACATACAATCTACCAATTTACACTTAATCATGTACAAATAAAGCTGGGAATTGTCAACCCATTTTTAAAGTATTTACGTATATGTAAAGTTATCGCTGACTGTGATAGAAATTAGTAATAGACTGTGTTAGAGCAAATAGTTACTGAATATTTTTTTATGAAAGTTTGAAAATAATAATAATTTTTTATATATAAATTTCATAAATTTTTGAAATTCAAAATATTAAATCAAATTTATTTTTAAATAAAACTTTCAAATTTTTTCATTTCTTTTTTTTATATATTTTAATGACTAAGTTTAATTTATTTATATTTTATTAAATTCATACCAAATTTGGAAAATTACTTTTGAAATTTTGAGATTCTTATAATCAAATCTTTCATTATTAAAAATATTTTTTTTTTTTTGGTAATGTTTTTTTACCTTTAAAGGTGTTTATAATTTGAATGATTTCCGAAATCCTGGTCTTACCAAAATTGGAAAATGATCTGACTTGATATTTTTATTGTGTTGTTTTGTATATCAATAACAGGTTAATGATTCAGACAAAATTTAAAAGACTTTTATTATTATTTAAATTTAAATTATATTTAATAATATTAATAATTAAAAAGTTGTAGCATTTTTAAAAATTAATTTTGAGAAAGAAATAGGTTTTGCTGGGTCTCAAAGGTAATTAAGAAAAATCATATGCAAATAATTTATAATGTTAATTACAGAATATTACAAAATATTGAAAATTTTCGGTTTTGTAAAGTTTATATAAAATATAAATTTTAAAATAAATTTGATAATTATTGTCTGATTCTGATAGATTGAATATATTTAAGCTATAATCACAGTGTCACCGTGAACGTCGCTTTGACAAATATGTAAAATACACTGCTTTATATCTAAGAAATTACAATGCTCAACGTTGTCGGTGTAGCAGAAAAATGTCTACTCTCAGTCTCAGTACTGAAATACGACTTTAACGCAAATACGTATTTGCCACGTTGCTAAAAGTTGCATCTCAAAATAAATGTAAGGAAACGGCAACTTTGAAAAGTTTCTTTCAACACTTAAAATTGTAACGTAAAATTTAAAGTCACCATCAACGTTTGTTGATGGTGGCAATCTAATTGCAGTTTTAACTGTTTATTTTTAATAATTACTTAAAATTTTCTGATTAATTTTATTCCTGGGTTATGATCCTTAATGACTCTTACTATAACCTTTTAAAATATTAATTAATTTCATTAAATATTTCTACTCTTTAGTTGAAATTTTAAAGTAATTTGATATAGTAACTTTAAAGAATATAAAATAGCTCTCGAAATTCATATTCTAATGTCAACAAATTTTTTCGACTAAATTATTAGTAGTCACATTTCCACACCTCCAGCCAAATAAATTTTTAAAGCTAAATATAATTTTTTAAAAAATATTTAACACTGACGTGGCATTTGGCCTGTTATTCATATAATTATTATTTTTGGTCACAAATTATACTATCTTACTAATTACTAACAAAATATAAATACAGAAACTTGTCTTAAAAGCTTTCTTCTAATATAGCCATAAACAAAAGTCGTTTATACTAAAAATAGCTAGCAAAATATACAAAAAATTTACAAATTAGTGACAAAAATTCAATAAGTCCAACGAAAATTTCAACTTAGAAAAACTTAAATATTTTCCAAAATCATTAAATTTCAATGAAAATAAGGGAAAAATTTCTATATCCGATAACAATAATAGACATACGTCATAATTATGTCTGCACGTGTAGTAAATATGGAAATTCTTTTGTAAAGGAAAATTGTTTATTTAGTTATAGATTAAAATCCAGTAAAAAATTTGAATAATAATTTCTATATAAAAAAAATTTTGTTTTTGTGAAAATAATTTTCAATTTTATGGAAGGCAAAAATTCTTTTTGTTATTTAGAAAATCCAATTTTCTAATTAAAAAGTTGTATGTTGTATTTAATATACTAGAAAAATGAGAAGTTTGCAGATTCTGGAAATGTCATGGTAAAAATCATTTGAATGCCATGGTGAAAATCATTTTGATGTCATGGTAAAAACATTTGAAGGGAATTTTTTTTTTTCAGAAATTAATCCGTAAATTTAATGTCAGATTTTTTTTTTAGTTTACATATTAACTTTAGGAAAATTCAAGAGTTTTTATTTAGACATTTAGGAAAATTCAAAAATATATGTAACTTTTTGTTTTTCACATGATATTTTTTATTTATTTTAATAAATTTCATTTAATTTTTAATGTTTTGAAAATTGTCTCGTTATAATTTTATTGATAATCCAATTTTAATAGATTGTTTTTATGATTTTTTAATGTTTTTGTTGTTGTTTATTTTCGAAGAAAAATAGGAAAAATATATTGAAATATAAATAATAAAAAATAAAAAAATTAAGTATAGTTTACATTGTGTGAGTTTAATTTACTGGTAATTTAGCGCGGAAATTGGCGAATACTACTTTATGTCATAAGTTTAACTTTGAATTTAATTATAGATGTTTTCATTTCGATACAAGGATTCAGGAGAAATTTAGAAGAAATTAGAAAATATTGCAAACAAATAACGAATTCATATTGCTCCGCGGTAGCTGAAATAAAAATTTCAACCCATTTAAAATGTTTGGAAGTTAAATAAACTCAACGCGACAATCACCACATAGAAAGTTTGAAAAATTGAAAAAGTGAACTGCAAACATTCACAACGCAGAAATTTGACATTTAAATTTCAAAAATTGCATGCAATAAATTATATTATAAAACAGCTGATTAAAATTATACCTGTTTTATATCATTAACGAATTGACACAACTTTGACAGTGCCTTTATCGCCATTATGAATGTTGCGTTATAGCAAGTTGCAACTGTGGATCTTGAGAGTAACTGGAAGGTTATAATTACTATATAAAATTAGCAAAAGGACCAAATTATAAATTAATTTATAGTAAAATTGGATTCAAGTGAAGTGAACAATGGAAATTCCTAGATAAATCAATTAATAAAACTTCTAATTTACAATAACCAAAATTCAAATAGTGTAAACTTACTTTTAACAACGCAATTTAATGAAAATTTCAACTATATACAAACAAAAATATAATTATATACATTTTCTATATATATATAAAACTTGTCGTATATTTCGAAAATTAAAAAAATTATAAATAAACTTCGGTCAAAACATGCGATGATGTCGTCCTCTAATTAATGTTTTTAAAAATAACTTTACTAAATTATACAAAATATACTTTACATATCTACTATATATATATACATACTTAGAGAGTAAAAATATATATTTTTTTTATAAAAATAAGTCACAACTCACACCACAAGTAAAGTTTTTTTTTATGTTTTTGGAAAATCATATAGATACAACTTAATTTTCATGTTGTTGCATAGCATAGAACACCGATTTTTTTATTTTATTCTTTTGGATTAAAAGCTTTGGAAAATGCAAAATAATATGTATATTAATTTTGTTAATTTTTTATTTATATTCGGTTTATATAGCCAGCAACAGCTACAGAACGCCGTGTGACAGATAATTTTTTTTTTATTATTACATATTTTGTATATATATATAGAAGACGATATAGAAAAATTGAACTGGAAATGGTGGAAAAATCTATTTTTAATCGGGGGAGAAAAATGAAAATGAAATAATAATAAAAATTTCCCAATGTGTTTATAAATTTATTTACACAAGCGTGATGTAGTGGATTGTTAATACATAATACTATTATCAATGGCCACTGACTTTCTTGAATCGAAAACAAAAATAAATGGAAAAAATACAAAAATTATACGTTTACATATTATTTTTTTTTTACATACGAATTATTAAAATATTAAATTGGAATTTATTTTTAATATCTTCATTATTATGGGTTACCTGAAGAAGTAGGAGCTTTATAATTATTATAATTATTCTAAATGCAACAAAAACGGCTATACAATCCGCACTCGTAACAGAAGGGTTGGCACTAAGGTTCTTTCGACCCATTGTAACACCTGAAGTAGCATTCAAATGATGCTGGTTGAGATGGTTTAGACAGATCAAAGCAACGACCAGCTGGAATCACTTTATTTAGTTTGGTTAATCGATAGCTAGTACCTCACTAGTAAGTCACTGAGACTTCTTAGATTTTACTGAATCTCTGTTATATTTTACCCGCTTATCACCTTGGTTAGGTCCAGAGTCATTAATTCGGTAATATTTAGTAGAGTTTGTGAGCCTAGTGTTTGAGTTCTGGTTCTAGTATAAGCCGGACATAAGTGGTGCTCAGCAACTATTTGCATCATTTATTGCATACAGGAGCCGTAACTATCCCAATCATGTGAAGGTATTTGTTCCGGAGACAGTGTCCCGTCCCGATTTGCCACCACAATTCTGAGGTCTTGCGGTTTTCCTAGGAGAAATTTTGTTTCTCATAAGTCGGGAGTTTGGACAAACATTTTTGTTTGACTGCATTGGATCACGTTTTGTCAAAGTCTTAGGTGGCATTGTGTTAATCTCCTATTTAGTTCACTTTTTATACCAGCGTAGGATATCAGGATTGGATATACCGGATAATATAAAAAAACGGCAGTGTAAATACATTGACTGGCGAGGAAAAACAAGTAATTCTATAGTTATGTATATTTTGAGACATCTTTTAATGTCTCATTTGTCATTTCTCATATTTTGTTGTTTCACGTCTCAGTTTTCTGATTTAAGAGCTTGTATATATAATGAAAATTTGATATAGAATATAGTAAATAAATAAAACCAGTAATTATAAGTATAAGAAGAACAAGTAAGAAGACTGGAAACTAAAAGTATCAGTTAATACCAAAAAAAAAAACTACACATTTTCATGTCATTGTTGCGCTAATTTTCCTCGTCACCGTGTACCATGCATAGCGTTTTTTTTAGTGTTGTGATAATGCAATATGATCTTGTTCAGTGAAATAATCATTTAATCCAAAAATAAAATGAATTTCATTTAGATTTAGTATTTTAAAATTATATTTTCTATTTATTTATTTGTTTTTACACAATTTTATTTTTTTTATTATTATTTATGGTGGAAAATTTTTACACCACTGACACTGAGACATACAGAATATTTTTATGCTATTTATAGGTGAACACAAAAATATAAAATTATTATAAAAAAAAGAACGAAAAAAAAAACTATCTGTGGAAACGGAATTATTGTCAGATGATAATGACATATGAATGACGTGTTAGATAGATCACAAGATTAACTTAGTTTTTTAAATTAAATTGGACACATTTTTTCAGTGAATATAGTAAAAAGACAAAGTAAAATGATTTAAGATTACTAGTAAAATTTAGACATTGATTTGATGGGTATTAACATAAAATTTAGAATTTTTCAAATTTTGTAGATTTAAGCTGGAAGTTTAATACTTTAAGTGTGTGAAATTAATTAAATAAATATAATTTTAAAGCTAGAAAGAATCAAGACCACAACTTCTAAACTAACTACTAAAATATTGAGTGGTTTTTCAGAAGTATATAGAAGATTTGTAAGCCTGATCGAGTGTTGGATTAAAAAGTATTCTAAATCCTAAGTTCTATATTCAACGTTGTACACAATTAATGAAGAGTTTATTATACAGAGTGCACAGTAAGAAAGCCTATAAATATCCTGGCTGTTTTTCATTTTCATTTAAAAAAAAAACCCTGTCTCTCTACGTAGCTTCCTTAGTGGCTTATTTTTTGTGGTTTGCTTTATAAATTACTCCAAATACCGAAATAAATTTCCTACTCAGACAAACTAAATAAACAATCGGATTGGAATTTCGATGTCATAAAAATAACTTTAAAAATTATTAAAATAAATAATTTAATTTTTATTTTTAAATTTATGAGTAATTAGCTAATACATTACATTCACTCAGTAAAGTTCAACAAAATTTTAAAATAATTATTACCAATAAAAGAGATTAAAATATGATCCAAAAGAGAATCGAAATAGAAAAGCAAGAATTTAAAATTTGACAGATGGGAAAACAAAAATGGCCGACTGCCGAATTGTAAATAACCACAATTTATTTGTAATAGAAAATTTTTAAACTACTTATTGACGAAATGAAAATATTTTTCAATTGTATCATTAATTCTATTCTATATATACTTCGATCCGTCATAATATTATAATTTTGTTTTGATTTTATGAATATTTTGATGCCATCATCATCTCTCCACTATAATAATTGACGTAACAAGTGTCAGAATTTGCGCCAAAATTAAATATAAACATTATATTCATAAAAATTATTAACAAATTTTCACTTTTAAAAATAATCTATGACAAAAGTTTATAATTTTATGAGATACTATATTACAATTTAACAACACTATAATTTATGCAATTTTATTGATATTTATTATAGATAATTTTAGTCAGCGGAATTTTGTTTATGTTATGATATTTTTGAGAATAATATTTTTAAATAATAACTTAATAATATTTTTTTTTATTTTGTAATTTTATCTGAGCTATAGTAATTATATGGAATGGAGAGTGTCAGAATTGTTTATACTAATTAAATGGGAATGCGATGTGTAAATATTGTTTTGGAAAATTAAGAAAAAAATATTGTTTTCTTTTGGAATTTGAATTTTTAGACATGATTTGACAGATTTTTGTATTGTTACGGTACAAAATTGATTACACAATCATAAGAAACTGTGCAGTTTTTGCAGTACCGTACCATGCATTAGTTTCATATACAGTATAAATATTCAGCAGCATTTTATATCTAAACACTTTTATGGTACATTTGTAGAATATGATTTTACAGCGACACCTAGAAGAACAAATTTCAGAGTTATTAAGTAATGCATTACTTTAATAATATATTACTATATCATTACTGCAGTACCAGATACTTCAGTTGAATTACTTTAATGCAGTACTTCGAAGTATACTTCAATGAACTATTATAAATAATTCATTGAATTACCAAAATATTGTGTTAGTACTTCGAAATATTTAATTGAAGTTCTAAAGTAATGCAAAAAAAATACTTCAAAGTAATGAACGAATTTTTAAAATTACTGGAATGCAGTAAAGTAATGCATTACTTTTAATACAGATTAATGAAGTTTTTCAAGGTATTTTTTAATTAAAACTTTTCAGTAAAAATTACAAATAATATTTAATGCTAAAAATATTTGAATTACTTAGAAATAATACTGCATTATTTTTTGTATGCATTATTTAACAACTCTGGCAAATTTATAATAATTATGACAGTATTTGATGAGTAATTTATAAAAACTATAACTTCCAACCAATGAAGTTGAATTTAAGATGATTTTAATATTTCTGTCATTAGCATTTAGGCTAGTTTCATAACGCAAGGAGTGCTTCGTATCAATCAAATGAAAAGCCCACCAAATTTAAAAACTTATACAAAATTTTTAAATTTCCATTGACAACTTTTTTTTTATTGATTTACCATATTTTCATATATTCATTTTCCAATAGAAACGATAAGCATAAAAACTTATATAATTTATATAACTCTTCATTTTAGGAAAAATTATGTTATATAAAAATTTTCATGCTGAAACCGCTGAATTATATAAGATTTATAAACAGATGTTTTTAAAATATATTTGACATCTGGTTAGCTTTATGCATTACGTAACAAACATTATCTACGTTTGTTATTTTATGTTTTACGTAAAATTATCAGTATGGAAATTGTAAAATGTCAGATACATTCGCAATACATAAACATAAAATTTCAATGAAATGGCAATGCATAAAAATATTAAATATAAAAAAAAAACCCCAAGGTACAATGACAGAGTAAATACATATAATAATAATAAAAAATTAAGGATGATGAAATATAAATAATAATAAGGATATTTACTATATTTTTCTGACGTCATAATTATAGATTAACAAAGATAATGTATGAAATTTGTAAATAATAATAAAAGATAATTAAACCAAACAAATATTAAAAATAATATTTATTTCTATTTAATCGTTTAATTCTGAATAATGACGTAATTATATTGGAAATATAAAAACAAAATTAAAATTATATAGAACAAATTATCCGCAACAACAATTATGACCAATACATAATTAGTTAATGGTTGATATTGAATATGACATGTAAATATGATGTCATTAAATTATAAATTATCCAATATTTAAGCTATTATAGCTGATCAAATAAATATAATGATAAAACTTGATAAAATATTGCAGCATTAGAAAATTATTATAGATATATGTTCATAATAATTAGAAAAGTTAAGGAGTTTGTTGAAATATCAATTTATAAAATTAGTATACATAATTCGAAAATGAAAATTATAAATTAAATTTTTGAAGCATTTTGTTTCGACGAACGAAATTGAAATTGTCTAATAAAATAGTTTTTATAAATTAACTTTTACATAATCAGAAGTTCAAATTGATGAAAAAAAAATCGAATTTTATCCAATAAATTTAATTTTATCATCGAATTCTTTCTTTACTTTCTAAACGCTTAAAAAATATGATTAAAAGTAACTATTAAAATAGTAAAAATTCGATGATTTCACAGCGATTTTTTTTTTTTACAAGCAAATATTAGACAAATTGAATTATTTTTTTCTTTGTAATGACGCTACAGTCAGAATATATGTTTATCCTTATCAAAGTGATAAGGCTAATTTGGACATACAGTAAGATTCGGCCATAAGCAAAGCAACATTTTTAATTTCAACAAACTAATGGCTTTTAATAGTGTGACATTTGTTGTCAGCAAATGGTCTAAAATCAGTTAGCATTTTTCTCATTCTTAAAAATCACAATTACATTATTTCAATTTTTAAATTTTTTTAAAATCGTACAAATCGATGTTTTGGTCTGGAGTTAAATACAGTACATAATGTATCGCAGCATATCGCACTACAAATATACGTTACTGTTGTCATCCTTCAAATAAAATTCTTTTCTCGAATTACTTTGTAAATAATTAAAATTAATTTATTAATTGACAAATTCAATTATAATTTAATTCAAAACATTTTCTAAATCAAAAATCTAAATAGAAAATATGAAAATGGAACAATATTTATTTATAGCGATTTACAAATGTTTTTTTTTCTTTATGATAAACAAAAATATTAAAAAGAAAATTTCACATTTGTCGTCATCAAATCGATATGTCAATTAAATAAACCTAAACAAAAAAACAATTTTTTTTTGTGTTACTGAAAAAAATAAAACACCTAAGCGGAAAAATCCAGAAAATTATGATGAAAATTATGTGTTTGAGATATCATAATCCACATACGCGGAAAACAAAACAAACTGGAAATAATAAATTATAAAAAATAAAAATAAAAATTATTACGTCAACAATAAAAATTATCAAAATATCAGCTTTATTCATTTCGATTTAACAGATACTTTATAGTAATTATATTTTAACAGGACAGGGATGTTAAATTTGGTCACAGTTACCGGTACGCTTTATAAATTGGATTATACTAAAAAGAGGTATACTAAAAACTAAACCAGAGCATATGAATAATTAGAATTTTAGGTTAAGTTACTCTAAAAGCTATTGGCGGAAATAATAATGGCATATGAAAATCGAACGAGCTAGAAAGGTAGTAGCTATTCTTCAATTTCTCAAAAACCAAGGGCTAAAGAAGTATCTCCTCATACTCAGCAAATCCGAGTTATGTATTATAAGTAACCTGTTAACATATCACCGCCAGCTAGGTATCATTTATGTATCACTTGAACAAGTAGGCCTGAAAGACTGAAAATAGTGACTGTTCGGATGAACTTCTAAACATATCATCTGCGACTGTAAGACTATAACCCAAAAAACTCCTAACGAAATCAAGTTTCTAACCGACTGCATATCAACTGACCAACTAATTGTGGGGAAGGCACAAAAGATCTCTTTAGGTCCCAGTGTCAGGATGCGGAAGTTCGTATCCTATATTAATCTAATCTAATCTAGTTGTAGTTATATTAGTGATTAGTAGTAGAAGATGTGGTTTTCATTCACTAGGTACTTCAAGATGAATATTCTTCATCTTACATTTTAAATAAATTAATATGAGACCTCGGAGAATTCCATCGTACTAGTATGAATGAAGCCATCAGCAGAATATTGAGAAATGCAGAATGTTAATTGTCCTAAGCAATTAAAGATTTTTTTAAACTATCAGCCTAACTCAATGGGTGGGTGAATGGTTCCTCGGCATTAGTCGAGGAGTACGAAACAGTTGTTGTTTAAATTATATCTATATAATATTCGCTACTCGTGATTAATGTACATTTGACTAGCTCATTTCTTCACCAAAAAAACCGCACTTAACGATCCAGACCTAAACCGTTTCCAATACATTCAACAGGTGTCATCTTTTTATTAAAACATTTTTATATTATTTACGAAAATTCAAAATGGAATTTCTAAATTTAATATACAATCTTTACGTCATTCGTGAATTATAAATATTTTATTGTAAACTTAATTTTAAAAATAGATTAAAACTTTTATTTATATACGTTTTTTTTTTGTTAAATATAGAACTATTTCGTAAAGGATATTTCTGAACCTAATAAAACATATAAACAAAAGAAATATAATAATAAATAATCGATTTGTAATATTTAATTGAATATTAAAATAGAATAACAAAAAAGAAAATTCTAGGTCAAAGTTGAAATGCCGTCAATGAAATAATAAAATACTCCAAGGACTTTAATATATAATATTAAGGATATTCGTATATATTTTTTTTTTATAAATTTAGATTTACTTTTACTTTAATACGTCATACTAAAAACAAAAAAAAACAATTGTCTTTTTGAGAAATTTTATGGTTTCGTAACGAAAATTGATAGATTCCATAGCAGCCGGTATGATATTTTCTTTTTGTTGTTACGATTAAATTGTCCCCCAGCTGTTTTAATTTTATTTAAAAAAAAAAATATATACAAACATTTTATAGATATGCGCGGGATACACATACATAATACAAAATCCCTAGATCGTATTACGTAGTATTATGTTGCTGACGTCAGAGTTTTTCATTCATAAATGATATTTTCCCAATTGGAAATTTATACGTAACAAACACCAAAACCCCATAAAAAAACCATTCATATTATAAAGAATAACAAAAAACGAATCCTTATATAATCATGTTTACTAATTTCATCCATTTTATAATTATAATATTATCAATTAATTTTATAACCATACTTTAATTTAATGGTTTTTGCTTAAGGATAAAAATCATTTAAAGAAATTTGATTTGTTCCTTGTTAACAATTATTCTTAGAAAAATAGATTATAATTTTGTAAATTATCCAATTATGTTGTAAATATAATTATATATTAAAATATTGAAATAAACAATATTTATTTTCCACCTGTTGTGTACTTGACGTATATACACCACAAACAAGGATACGTATAGAGACCCCCATAACGAACGAAAAATTCACAGGAAAATTAACAAGGATATTTGAAGGGGTTGGTGGTTAGAAAAGAGAAGTTTCATTCATAAAAATGTAATAATAAAATTCTTACGCTAAAACAACATAATTTTTATGGTGGCAGTGAGGAAGTGAAGAAGTTTCTATAACATAAAAAAAATTGTATTTACGTTAATATCCTCAGTTTTGTTCCCTCGTTCAACCAGGGTGGAAATTTTTATGAATGAAATTGTTTTTTTCTTTTTTTTTTTTTTGCAAACATTTTTATTAGATTATCTTGAAATGATGGGAAAATGAAATGAGGGAATTTTATTAGCAATTTTTTTTTTTGTTATGGTTAGCTCAATCGATTTTTCGTGCTGTAATAATATCAGGGTAAAAAATAAAAAAATAAAATATTTCTAAGAATTTGTTTAGTTTGTTTTTGTATACATATACGTAGTAGTGTATGGTTACACTGTATTTGGAGATATTCTAAACCAAAACACAATTTGGCATTAATTGGGATAGGAGAAGTTTTTGAATTTAAAGAATTTTCGAAGTCATCCATCACAAACAAATAGGAGAATTAAAGATTAAATTAGTGAAATAGCATAATTTTAAAATAATTCAATTTTATAAGGTTTTTTTTTATATTTTTATAATATGGAATTGTAAATAATTGATTTTTATAGTTTCAAATTTTAATATTATTCATTAATTTTTATTGAATATTATTATATAAATTGCGGTTTCCATAAAAATAGAAATTTTAACTAGAGTATAAGTACAGGGATGGCACTGTTCTGTATTCATTAATTTTATTTTGTTAATAAAACCTTGACGAAAATGGATAATTTAACTAACGATAGCGTACACAAATTGTAGAAATTTACTATTCAAATTGTCGATCAATATTGCTAACTCAAAGATCGTGCCGAAATTATGAGTAATGAAGAGTATTACCATATTAATTGTTATGTGAATTAACATAGTAAACAATTTTGGAGTACTGCCAAGCCCCCAAGTTCCTCAGCAGCGCTAATTGCGGACGGTAAAGGGCGCAGTATGATGCGGATTAACATTTCTGAGTCCTAGTTATTTCAAAATGAAGTTTGCAATGTAGTGACAGTGAATACTGTTCGCATTTACTGTCACTACAATGCAAACATCATTTTGAAAAAATTAGGACTCAGAAATCCTTTCTGATGTTAATTCGCAGATATGATAAATCCTTTTGTACGTCCTGTTCCAACAGGATGAGTAATTTGTAGATAGAATTATTTTAAGAATTTCAGAATTGAATTGGTCAGCACCCTATTTGTCGTACACCCTATTTGATTGAGCCTCGGACTATAGAGCAACTAAAGACCAACATCGAAGCTGAAATCAAGACAATGGAACCACATATGTTGCATGTTGTTATGCAGAACGAATTTTTAAAAGCGAAATAGTCCATAGAGCAAAATATTGATTATCAATTCTATCAGATATTATTTTTTATACATAACTTAAAGCTTACAAAATTGTGGTACGGGTAGTTCAAATATGGATCAGTCTATTAATTAATAAATTATTAAGAGTTTATATAATAAAGGTCCTTATATGATATACCCTGTATATTAGAATAACTTAAATTAATTTAAAATCTATTTTTAATTAAAATTATTATTTTCAATAATTTGATTGAAATTTAAATCGATTCAAATAAATTTTAAATAATATGTAAACTGGATTATAAAATATGTAATAAATTTGTTAGTTGTCGGACTTATGAAATTAAATTATGAACATGTTTATTTATCTGTAAATAGTTTATATTTAATTAAATTTAATCTATTTATATTATATAAAAAAATCTAGCCCCCAAAAACAGACTATATGATTTTAAAAGTATGAATATTTATATATTTACCAAAAAACATTAATATTAATATGATAATTTGATAATATATTATTTAATTTTGAAGTAAAATTATATTTTTTTTTTAAAAAAAATATTTATGTAGGTCGTTTTTTAAAAGATTTTAATCTAAAATTGAGATATATAAAAATACAAACAACACGATTTATGAATTAAAAGTGTGATTATAGGAAAATAAAATCAAGAACAGAGTTGGATCTATAAAATGTGAAATAGATTTATTTCATTAAAAATAAATTTCAAAATTTTATTTTTAAAAACATTCTACTTGAGGCCAACATTTAGAGCAATATAATTCAGTGTACATTTAGATTAGGTTACTTTGTCAGTGCGACAATGAAGATAATAGACAGGAGCGTGCAAGTAAAAGTGTTTGTATACAAACTTAACTACTTAACTACTAATGGGTCATAAATTGTACATCCTATCAGATAGACACTTTTTAAATCCCTATCTTTCCACACACAGGTTTCAAAACTAATCTGGAATCTACGACTGTCTTCAAAGTCTAATATTTCTAGATAAAAGGAATTAAATAACCTTAATGTGGCTGCCATGACATATAGGGATTGAAGGAAATGAAGAGTGCCCGGCTGGGTTATCTTCATCTTTATTTTACGCAGAAGGATTGAACAAGAGGATAAGATCTATTGGAACAGACATTCAGGTCTTGCAATTTCAAAAAAACTTATAAAACCACATAAAACAAACGTTCAATCAAACATCAGAATTCTAACTAACCTGATAGTCCTTTAAACTACGACCTCAATAAAATGGGTCTAGCTGAGGCAGACAGCTATTATAAACGTACATTAGATCGATAAGGTCGTAGTGATCTCTTGCATTCACCATTATGAAAAATACAACACGAAAACATAAAACATACAATAATAACTATCCATTGAGATAGTTAAGTGGATATAAGGTCACAATTTTCGTCATTACTTTTATCTTGTTTTTACGTTATCTAAATAAGTAACTATTAATTAAGAATCCTATTAATTGAAAACGATACGGATTCAATAAATAGCAAATATAGTCTTTTTTATTCTAATGATAATAGTCTAATTATCGTTATACAGTTGAATTTACTTGGCAGCCGGGAGTGATGCCATTTTTCCAAAAACTCATTACAGTATAAATTGCTTGATTTTGAAGCTATCAACAATATTCTAATATTTATTAGAATCTGAAGTAAAGGAATCTGTCAACTGTCAAATAAGAGTTTGAAATTTATGAAATATACAGATTGAATAGAATACGTTTTTCTTAAAGTAGCTACTGTTAAAAATCCAATGTTTCAAATCTGTTTTATAAAGCTTATATTAAAATCAAGCAGTCAACAAATTAATATTTAATTAACTCTTTAGTACCACCTCTTAGTACCGCCTCTGTTTATTTAAGAATTCTTATTTTTTTAATAAAAAATTATGAATTGGCAAATAATTTTTGCACAAAATACATGTCGCATTCTCATTGTCCAGTTCAATAAAGCGGAGGTTGAAATCGGCGAGCCAGACAAATATGCTGATTGTTTCAAAACGAAAAATTGTAGTTGTTTTTAATATTTTTGTAATACCAGAAATTTTTAGTATGTGCGTATATATTTTTGTAAAAATACAAAAAAATAATAATAAATAGCCATATTTTTTTTCTACATATTCTAAATCTTGAATACAATTTTCTTAAATATGGAAGCCACGCGACTAAAATTTTGCGTTGGTAGAGTAGTTTGATCTTGTCCAACAAAATGTAAAACTCTAGTAAACTGTCGCATCCATTCAAAATTTAAAATAAAAATAAAAAAATAAAAAATATTAAGGGGGCGCGCAATAACCAAACAAACAAAATTCAAAATCATATAGAAATATATATTATTGGTATTCATTTTCACACTTTGGGACCTTTTCAGCACGCTTATAATATAGTTTTAAAGCGCCAACTTCTTCGGCTGGGACGAAACAATTTTTTTTTTTTAAATTTAAGCCCACTTGCATTTTACCATCAGGTAAAGTTATTTTTGTATATTTGAAAATTATTTTATAAATGTATGAAAAAATAAATTTAAAAAAATTTTTTTGATCACAAAAACTAAATGAAATTTTTGCAAAAATTTTGATGCGCCTACAATGAATTTTTGGCACACGCTTTTCGTTGTATATATAAAATTATTAATAGAGCGTTTTGTACAAAATTAGCTTATATTGCTTTGCTGTTGCGGTTAATGCACATTTGGTCAAATAAACGAGGGTGTGTGAAAATGTTGTATTAAATTTTACAAGAGAAATTCTATAATTAAATGTAAAAATGTAAATATAATTTTGTTTAAGCTGTTTAGCCAACGCCACTGGACATCTTACAATATCTTATTCAGAATTTTCGAGAATTAATATTTATAGAATTAAAGTTTAGAGTTTTATTACTGATTATAAAATTTTGATATTTAGAAGTGAAAATGTTACCACCGTTGATTAAAAAGTTCAATTGGTTCAATATAATCTCGTTTCTTCGTTCATTTCTATATGTAAACCTTAGAAGACTAAAAAACGCAATGTCAGCTGGCGCACAAAAAATAAATATTAAATTTAAATTAAGAAACGTGCGTGAAGATCGGTTGTCAACACGCGTTATAAAAGATCTAGATGGAGTCATTGTGGTCGCTATGTGAGGTTGAAAAACTAAGCACTAATCATCAAAAATTCTATTTTCCTTTATGAAGAGAACAATTCTTTACATAGGGCCGACCAACTATGCAGTACATCACATCTAAAGTATTGATAACTTACGCGCGCAATGTGTGGTTTTATAGTTTCATCCTCACAGCGGCATAAGCTATCCATGGAAATCCCAAGATAGATAACTTGTTTATCGATTCAACAGTGAACAGTAAGGAGCCTCATCATTTCCCTACATATTGTTCTATTCATGCACAGAATGATCTTCCGATTCTTCTTAGAGTGTCGCGGACAACGTAGTTTCGTTTGGCGGAACTGAGGGTATTGATCACAAGCGTCGTTGATTATTTTGTATGCTAAAAGTCAATAAATAGTTTCGCGGATGCAATTGGACAGCTAACTTCTATACTTGTATACTCGAGAAATATTTTCATATTGTAGTATAAAGACGTAATTTAGGAAATAATTATAATAACATTTAAATAGATTATTTTAGATTATTTAATTTTTATTTATTTTGACATTACATTTATTTCAAAAGAACATTTATTTAATCTTGATTTTAAGTCTTTTAGAAGATTTTTTTTTTTTTGTTATTTATATAATGTAAAGATAAATTCGTTATAAATAATTTTATTATTAGATTATTAAAAAACAAATTTTCATTTATTCAGCTATATACCAAGAATTAATCTTGAACTTGAAAGGGCGCAGGCAACCTGTAAAAAAAAACATATGCGCGCCAAAAATAATATAAATAACTTTTGAAAATTCAATATAAAATTGTTTATATAAGAAAAGGAACATAAAATTCCATAGAAATTTACGTGACGTAATTATATTGAAAATAATAAAGTAAACTAAAAACCAAAAATAAATTTTTTAATGTTTATATGTAGATTAAATATGAAGAAAAATTCCTTAAATAAGAAATCATAGAAATATTTTTATTTGTTATTTAGTGTAATTAAAAAACAACAAATTTTTTTTTCATTTTATCGATCTATTTATAAAATGCTCGCAATAAACAAATCTATTTTTAATTATTTAGATAAAACCAGATGACATGGTACATAAACATTTACCTGAAATTTTCCTAAATGCTAAATAATTCAGCTATGTATATTTATTCGTATGCTTTCTCGTGTTCTCGCTATATCTAAATATATTTTGATAAATTACATTTGGATTTCGTATAATAAAGATTTGAAATTTAATTTCGAATTTGGTCACTCTTACAAGAAAGTATGGACAAACTTTATATGTGGTGTTGTGATGGAATCAAAATTTGAAAAAATAAAAACAGTGCAAATTAAATTTTTGTTGAGTTTTTGAGAAAGAAGGTTTCAAAAATATAGTTCAAGTCTGCATCCTCGTTCGAGTAATAAGCGATATAGCAAAATCTTTTTTTTTTTTTTTGGAAGTAGAGCTGCAGACTTTATTGAGCTTTGGCCTATTAATTTTTATATCAATTCCGAACCATAAGATTCTTTAAACTGAAGAAAGGCTGGCTTTTAACAATAAGAAATTTGTTGTTAGTAAATGGTCTCAAAATGTTCTCCCTAGTCTTAAAAATCACAATTACATATTGCAAATTGGTATTTATTTAAACACTGAATCAACTTAGAGCGACATCTACATTTCGACCTGGAGTTGAACCTAAGGCATCAAAACAACACAGCACTACCAGTACACAACAGTCATGCTAAACTATTATCCGATTTCAAATAAATTTAGTAAACAGTTGATCTCTTTCATTGCAATGCTGCACAAAAAATTAATCGGTTAAGTTCAATAAGTCCCGAAAAATTATTTCTTGGATGTGCTGTATAGGTTATTATAGTTCAATGAAATTTGGAAAATATCTAATTCGTGGTCTAATTTGAAGTCTGTTGTAAGTTGAATGGGTCCCTTAAAAAAATTTCTGAATTATAAAAAAATAAAAATTTCTGCGTTCATCATATATAAACTCTGACTTTTGTGATACCCCTAGGTTCTTTCTTAGTAGTATATTTCATTATTGACCCGACCGGCTTATTTTGTTTTATTTTTAATGTTTTCAACATAATATTAAAACAAAATCGGTAAAATTTAATTAAACGTTTATATTAAATAATAGTTCTTTCAAAATACTATCTAAAATTAGATTCTGATGCCCACGAATTTTTCAATCCACAGGTATTTTTAGATAATATTTATACAATATTTTTATTTATAAATGCGCTTACATTTTATATTTGTTAATTTTCCGAGTATATGTAGTTCAAATAACGAGGAGTGTTGTATTGGACTTGACCCCAAGAAATAATGAATTTCGCTGAAACTTTTATTATGGGAGTTTTCGAGTTCGGAGAGTTAAAAAATGTAAAGAAGAAATGCGTGCGCAACTTGTGGGTAGAGTTTCGTCATTTGTGATATGTGATGATAAATTGGATAAATGTGAAGTCAGTAGCTTTACTCGGGTCATGGTAAACTAATATATAAGCACTTTCGAAGTATATTTGATTTAAGTTACCATAATAAATATTATCCAATTTAAATGGGATTTGGTGAAATTGGGGTTGACAGGTAAAATTTAGGGTTGAAGTATTTAATTCAAAAATTGCTGTATTAAAAGATGTAATCTTTTTAGCAAAGTAGTAGTTTTTTACAAAACATCGATAGCCACTGTTATTAATAATTCTAGAATGTTTGACAATAATCAGTAAAGTATTGAATCTAACTACAAGTTATCTGTTCCCCCTAGTTAGTAGCTTTTTTTGGTTTGAAATATATAATAAAAAATTGGAGTGGAGGGTAAATAGTGTCGGAATTTGTAATTTTTAATGTAAATAAAATTGGCATAATTATTAAAACTATATAAATATATATACTCGCGATATGTATGTATGTATATATACAATTTTTAATGTAGCTCAATTCGCTCAATTTTAAAATTAGATTAATATTATGTGGTGTTTTTAAATATGTTAACAAAAGTGTTGAAAATATTTTATATTTAAGAAAAAATAAATTAATAAAAATAATAAAATAAAATTTATAAATTAAATATAAAAATGAAAAACTCATAAAATTTTACATTATTTCAAATATTTTATTTTAGATGATTATTTTAATTTTACTATCAATTAATTAAAATTCTGATATTTTGGAATATTTAAGGAAAATTAATTTTATTATAATTTTAATACTTTTCAATTTGATTTGAGTTTTAATATCATAAATTAATCTTTTGAATATTATCAGCCGTGTAAAGCCTGGGCTACATTGTTCCTATCAGTTCAGTTCAGTTTCGATTCGATTCGATTCGTCGGTTAAGTAGACTGAACACATAGTTACCGATCACAATTCACAATCGATTAAACCACATATATTTTGTTTTTGTTATTTTTGAAACAGTCAAATTTCATTTCTCGTGACATTTCCTTCAGTTTGGATTCGCAAAATTCCAATCGTTCCAAACTCTTTCGATTCGAATCGTTCCAAACTCTTTCGATTCGAATCGTTCCGATTCGACCTATGTGTCCACTCAATCGATTTCCCATATAAAATATATGAAGACGTCAAATTTGAACTTTTCGAAACCAATCGAAACTGAACTGATCGAAACAATGTAGCCCAGGCCTAAGACGTATTTGTTTCTAATGTATTGATATTGACAGCAAGTTTATTGATAGCAAGTTTGATTAGTTATTTTAAAAGCTTTGTTGACAATATTGTAAATCATTACAAGTAATTATCAACAATCCAAAAAGACAATGATTGAACACTTTTCAGAGAAAGGGGAGACGAACGCGAGATTATTGAACACATTATGTATGACTGTCCCAGTCTCATACAATTGTTACGCAGATGTTTTAATTCCTACATCAAAACATTCCTACGTGAATGAACTGCATGAACGAGGAGTTTTTGTTTGGATACCATAACTTTCGTTTGGTGAAAAAGGTTATTGGCTCAGCCAACAACCACCTCATCTGCAACATGAAAGTTCGAGGGGTACAATGGGCTTGGTTCTTTTCTAAGTGCATGTACGCTACCGGTTCCATTCATAGAATCAATCATTCAATCAAACCCAAAAAGAACAAAAATATGAAATAATCAAATAAGAATTTTTTCTACAAAGCCATACTTACAGTTGGGCTTGAAATCTACAGTAGGGTTTCAATAGAGCTACGGGAACAAATTGTTTGTTCTAAAATTTGAATGTTTGTCTGCCAAAATTTCCCTAGTTTATATTATTTTTCTGTTTTTGTATATTTTAATCCGTATTGACGTAAAAAGAAATTCCTTTTCTATTGACGCAATTAACGTAATTTTTTTTGGGGTTGGTCAAAAACAAAATTTCAATTAATTTATAGATTTTTCTATCATGAATAATGAAATATAATAATTAAAAATAAATTAATAATATTTTAATTTTCAATTTCAAAATAAAAATAAAAAATTCTTTAATTTTTTTTTTAATATATTATACCCGCAATACCCAAAAATAGGGGATGGCTAATATGTCATAATATTATCATAACTCAAAAATTATTGTAACTATATATAAATAAACACCAACTCATTTTGAATTAAGATCCTATACAAAAATTTTAATGAACATTTTATTTTAGTGATATTTATTTTTGAAAATAGATTTTGGCGGGCTAAAAATAAAAATCAAGTCAGTACGACGACGACAACGTTTCTTTATAATAGTGGCGCTGTTAATAGTGGTGGTGGATATATCTATGATGATTGTTTTTTTGTGGGGTTGATTAATATTATATTTATATAAAAAAAATATATTTTGGTAAATAAAAACCAAAAATAACAAAAGCATATGACGAATGACGTCACATGATGAGTATACGTTAGAAATACAGATTTAAATTAAAATCTGAAAATAAATATATCTATATAAAAAACATTACGAAAATTGAGTTTTATAAATAAGATATTTTAATGATGAATAAGCGTGAAAAATAATTATGTATTTTAAAGATGTACACATAATCATTATCTAAATCTAAAGAGTAATTAATTAAAAGAAAATTGAATTTAAAATTAATTAGTGATTAGGTTTTGAATTTGAAGAAATACCAAAGAGTTTCATATCAAAAGCGAGGCATTTCAATCAATCACTAAATATAATTAAATATTATAAAATATTAAAAGTACGTTTATAGTTTTGAATTTGAGTTGAATAAATTATCGTTGGCACTATTATAACTTATAAGGGGTAGCACATTATAAGTAGTTAGGTTCAATTTCGACAGTTTTTTTTTATTTCCAATAGGGTTTTTTTACTTAACCGTCCGTACCTTTGTTAAAAATTTCACATCATTTAATAGGGACCCACTAAAATTACCGATCCTAACTAGATTACAAAACTAATGTGTAACAAATTTCAATGAAATCGAATAATAATTAATATGAACCGCCATGTACTGCCTGAATTACTCTCTATCTGTATAAGCTTGAACACATCATATAAAACACATTGTAAATCTTAGATTTTTCCGTGGAGCGAAAAAACGCGGCTCTAACTACACTCATAGTTATTATAATTACTCGTAAGACATCTTTAATTCTAGTATTAACTTATTATTATTTAATTAGGTCGAAAAATATGGTACGTTTTCAGTTAAAACTACGATATCAGTACGATCATCACTGCTAGATTTCGAAATCCTTAATATTTCTAAATTAAATATGAAGTTAACCGAAGATTTGGAATTGTTAAAACACAGCTAATTATGAAGAAATGGGAATGTGCACAAAATTTCGGATTTCTAGGATATGGGCAAAGTATTTTATAAAAAAAAAATACGATGATTTTGATAGGAACGCTCATCGATCTTATATATAACGACCTTACACCCATTTACATATTTTCCAAATTTCATTCCAATCTGATAAAAACCACTTTAATATATTGTTACGAATAGGACACTTTATGCATTTATGGAATCTCCAGCGTCTCGCAAACATAAAGAAAATATTAGTTTATAAATTTTCATTATTTCTAGCATATCTTTCCATTGCAATACTTCAGACATTCCGCATAATTTCTCGTGTAATATGTTTGTAATTAAAAAATATCATTCATAATTTTTTGCTAATGGGGATATTTTCGTCAAATTACTATTTTGTACTAAATATTTTCAATTGATGACAAGTAATACTAAACATGCGATCATAACTAAAAGTTTTTTTTTTTACATTTTTGTAAATTTGCTAGAAAAATTGCCAATCAAGTTTTCATTCATTTTATTGGAAATCTAAAATAACTTTTTGTACTTAAGGACCACTCGGAATGTGAGCGTGAACAGATAGCGTTAGCTTTGAAAAATGTTCAACATATTTATAGAAATCAATGCAAGCAAACGGAATGATCATGGACACCGCCACGGAAAAGAAAGCTACCGCTGATATTGAACAATGTTGAATGTTAACTGGCAGCGCCAGAGAATTTCAACACAGGATAGTCCAAAGTGACATGACATTTAATGTCAACAATTTCTAATGAATCCATTCCAAAACTTCTTATTCTATACAATTAAAATTATTTTGACAGATTTACAATTTGTCATCCACCATCATAAATGCCAGCTTTGGTTTGTCTTGGCGGCGAAAAAATAAATCTATTGCTAGCGCTATCGGTTTGCGCTCACATTACAATTGGACCTTTAATGTAAATTTTTAATTAACAATTACAATATTGCTCGAATCACATTAGCTAATTTTTGTTGATTTTTTTAAAATTTGGTCAAGCAAGCACTCGGCACTCGGCTACACGTTGTGTATTTTAATATTATGTTGCCAAAAAATTATAAATTTATGAAAATTTGGCTGTGAAAATTTGGTTAGTTTAATATTTTATTATAATGAACTATTGAAATAGAGCATAATATTAAATAAATTAATTTAAAATTTGGTACGGTCAGTTAAAGATTTTCGGTAATAAATATAGAAATTAAATTAAAATTAACTGAGAAATAATTAATTTTAAAGAATAGTTTATACCATAAATTTTATGGTTTAGATTTTCCGGTATAGATCACTGAGTTTTTTGATAGTATACACTGTTTTAAAAAATATTTCTACTTCATTTTTATATTTCATATTATTTTCATCAATTTTCAATTCATTTAGTATCATGCAATATGAAATACCAAATATTTTTATATTGCGAACTTTGATTACATAAAGGAGTTTCAAGAGTTGGGTCATACATATAACGCTTAAGATACTGTAAAAAACTATTATATCTGATCAGAGTTGCAAAACGGTATTCGGAATGTAACTCAAAAATGAAATAACGAAATGAATAAGCGTTATTTATGAAAGTTACGTTACACAACATTGCATAATTTAATTTGTTTAACAATAACAGAAAAGGTAACGATAACGCAAGCAATTTGTTTCGTTTTTCGTTACATACAGCAAAAGTGTACAATTGTGTACCAAAAATTATCACTCTGCAGTAAATTAACAGCAGTAAATTATCACTCTGCACAAAAAAAAACTAACTTTTCTTTTGCAAATCGTTTGTGAAAGCGGCAAGATGCCACCTTTTAGAAATGAATGAGATTACCCTCTTTACGTATTGATTTTTGTAGATACGTAAACGTAACATAACGATATCAGAAATTTCTTCGTTACATATTAGTATAACAAAACTGAAAAAATATATTACTGTATTTCGTTATAAAATGTGTAACGTTATTTTTTTTTCGTTTTGCAACATTGAATTGGATTCAATCCGAATGTGAACAAGCAAATCTATTAATATATTTTAATAAAAACTAAGGTAATTCACAGAAATTTAAGGAAATTACAAAACCGAGGGAATGGAACCTTTAAGAAATTACTGTTTCAGGATTATTATATAAATTTTTAACAGTGTAAAACATAAATCATAAAACCGAAAACAATTATGTGCGTTACAGCGTAAATTTATGAAAATTGTACTTAGGAAAATAAAAAAATTATGCAGAAAAATATTCAGATTTCTTTTATAAACGAAATCTTCAAAATAATATTGTAAAATTATTTTTTAAAAGAATTTTATTTAAATTAAATAATAAATTTGCTTTTTGTTGTGTTATATAGAAAAAGTAAACATGGCGAGTTGAAAATAACAACTGCAATTTTTTGTATGCATAATAAATTTTGTTTAGTTTTTATGAAATATTTCAATATTATATTATTTTTTAAATTTGCATAATTTTTATGTTTTATTATTACAATTATAATTTTTATATTTGATAATGTTTCAGTTTTGTTAAGTGTGTGTTTTTTTTTTTTGCATTTGCATTTTGTGTTATTTGGTTTGTTGAGAAAAATGACAATAAATCAATTGAAAAATGAAATATAAAAATAAAAAATTGTTGATCTTGTTTTTAGTTTTTATAAATTTAAATTTTATTATAATTATTTTATTCTATTTGGTTGGTTGGAAAATTATGTATTAACTGTATCGCGACGACTTGTGATCTTAACTTGACATATAAACATTGGAATTTTATAAAAAGGTATACAAGAATCAATTGTCCCAGTAAAATACCTAGAATTATTATATACTTTACTGGGTTTGAAATCAGATAACAAAAAAGACAAACGACATTATGACAAAATCTTATTTTTTTTGAAGAAAACGAGTCTGCGCCTTTGGTTCTGTAAAATTATTTTGTATCAGAATTCGGACCCAGCATATATACTCCTGGGCATTTTACTGGGATTAATGATCCTTGTAATTCCCATAAATTGAAGTATAATCATAATTATACTATGATTAAATCCATGTACAAATAAAATTGGACGACACGTACAAATTTCCCGATTAAAATTAAAATTACTGGGCCTATCAGATTACTTCATTTTATATGAATAATTTTCCCCAGTAAAACCTGCTCAAAGACAATTTTCTAACTAAAATATTCTTGGACAGTCACGATAACGATACTGTTAAATAAATTATGTTCCGGATTTGTTGGTTTCGTCTTTCGTGCAAATAATATAATTCCATCTTTCATGGCGATCATGTTTAATGTCATCTCTGACATGGTATAAAAATATATAAGAACAAGAGCAGGAACAAAAAAAAAAGATTGTGTTACCAATAGTTTTGCAAATATAATAAGAATAAAAGTTAATAACAATTGCTTGAAAAGTTTTGTTAAATCGTGGGCTTTTTAACAAAATAATCAATTGAAATTATGTTTGTTCTTAGTTTATGTATGACAAGGGCAACTCTATATCTACAATTTTGTGGTACATGATATTCAAGGTGGCGGAAATATTTTTTTAAATTTTTTAAAAAAAAAAACTGTTGCAAGAAATTATTAAATTATGACATTAAGTAGATTATGTCATTTTAATATTAAATTTTGTTCAAAATTAAATTGAAATTTTTTAAAAGTGGAATTTTGATGAACATTTTCTTTAATATGAAGTGACAGTTTTATAAGTTTTTTTAAAATTTGTCAATTTTCAATGATAATTTACGTTTTTACTATTTGAAAATCTCAAGAGTAGTTTCTTGTATAGTTTTGTTAAGTGCTTTGATAAAAACCACCCTGTTTAGACAGGTTACATAACTGCTAAACAACAAAACTTGTTGTAGTTCGAAAATTATGATTTCAAGTTCCGATAAATTATTTTACCATGCAATGATTTTTACAAATTTAGAGAGTAGTGATTGGTTCAACTGGTAGCAGTTGTGGCAACTAGGAGCGTGGAAACATTAATTTTTATATTTTAGTCTATTAATCTGTAACCTGTTCAACAAGAAAGCGTCCAACATAGTTCCTAAAAAATTTATTAATATTATATTGAAGTTCTTCTCCAAATACTAATTTAAAACCCCATCGCTTCTGACAAAGCATTAACCGATACTCGCTAATGTGTTGGTTAAATGATTTTCGTTGTTATTTGTCCATATTTAAATTTAATAATATAACTCAAGTTTTGGCGGTACTTGAACCTGCAATGGAACAAACACGAACAGTTTTTAAATTTAAACGAAAATTCAATGATCTTTTTTATGAAATCATCATAATAATTTTTATGATTTAATTTTTCTAAAATTGTTCTTAATAAAAATTGAAAATTGGATAATTAAATTAAATAAAGATCAATTTGAACCAATTTATTAAAAAAAACAAATCCTGTTTCTGAAAGACTATAATATTTTCGTTCAATATATATTAGACCTAATTTCCATATAGTTAAATTTTCACACAAGTTAAAATTTATAGTTCATAAAAGTATATTAATTCAATTTCTCTGGAAATTGTTGGGGTTTTATATTCTGCATTTAATTCATTAAAATATTACCATACATTTCAAAATTATATTTAACATATTTTATTTTTTTACATTAAACTGAATAAAATTATTTAACATAAAATTTACAAATTAGCTATATAATATTCAAAAAATTGTTGGTTTAGTCTCGTAAAATCCAAGGGTTACTGATGGTTTGTGTTTGTCTTGTTAAATGGTAAAATGGGCGCGCGTATTATCCAACAAAAAAAACTTTTTTTTATTATTTTCTAAATTATTTATGCTTCAAGTCTGCAAAAAAAAAAATTGAAAAAGTCACATAAAATCTCATACTAAACATTTTTATGCTTAAATATTGCAGAGTTGCGATTATGTTAACTTTTTAGATTGCGTTGTATTTTTTTTTGTTATGTTGTAGCATGTAACAAACCAAATTGATTTCATTCATGAGGTTTTTTTTTTTCTTGCACCACCACCAAAGATATTTGTTCAGATTTTAGCGTTAACTAAGCGCGCGCGCGCGTTGTGTAACTTATATGAAGAAAAAAAAAAAGAAACCAGGAAAATAAAGAAAAATTAAAGGTGGATTTGTTTGGAGTTTAGAGACTGTTTTTTTTTTTTTTTTTATTAAAAGAACACCGGGCAATGTGAGATATGTGCAAAAAGTTAGAATGTGGGCGGTAAGAGCGTTAATATTAGGATTTTTAGTTTGAAGTATATAACTAACTTTAAGAGGAAATTGGAAAAAAATTGGAAAAAATACAATATAAAAATTATATATTCTAAAAAAAAAAGAAGAAAAACTAGCAAGGATCAATTTATTTGTTTGGACAATTGTTTGGGAGTTTACGAAAAAATACGCTTCCTGACTACATTTTGAATTGTATCTACAAATAAATGAATTATTGTAATGTAAATTTTAATCAAAAAATATTAAATTGAAGGAAATTTTTTATTATTTTAGCTTCTGGCGATATGACCTTTTATATAGTTTTAAATTTTTCAAAGATTTTGACATTAAGATTATATTTTAAAATTGATATTCTCAATTGAAATATGATTTTATTCAATTTTTTCTTTATTTAACAATAATATTTAAAAGATTTCGGAAGATTTTGATAAAGGATATCTTGAGGATAATAAATTTATGTTTACAGTTTACTATAAATACAATTTTTGAAGCCTCTTAGATTAGATTTTTAGATAAGATAATTAAATATTTATATTGGAATATAATCAGAGGTAAACATTTAAAGGAATACTTTAAACATAATAAATTCATAAATGCGGCAGGTTTCCAGATTTTGTAACAATTTCCAAAACTTGAATTCATATAAAATAGTGAGCATATAAAATTTGCGAATATTATTTTTATTTTCTATGAAGTTGATGAAAGGTTTTTTAAAAAATAAACTTGCTTTATTTTCTAGTTCAACAAATTAGTTCAAGATCCTTAAAAAATGAGTATTCTGAAATACAAGAAAGTCCTATGAAGTAAAACTCAAGCATTGACATTCGAAAATTGTTATACACTTTCAAAACACAGTCCGCGATCACATGCTTATATGAATTCAACCATTTAAAAAGAAATGATAACAGATTGTCAAAAAGATTTCGAAAATAATGTGGCAAAAATATTAAAGGAATTTATTAAACGTCAAACGTCAAAAATGACTTTATTATTTATTGAAACTTGTTAACCTTAAAATCATCAAATCAAATATTATCTAAGAATCAAATCAAAATTATTTTATGTTAATTAATCAAATCAAAAGAAAAATTTGGAAAACTAAAAAATTGAGAATTAAAATAAATAAATAAATGATCTGTCAAAACCAACATTATTTTGAATTTACTATTAAGCTTTGATTACAATGTAACGATTTGTTCAGTAAAGATCAAATTTGACGTCTTCATATATTTTTGTATTGAAAATTGATGTGTGGAATCATTGGTGTGATTGAAATAGATTAAGAACGAATCGAATTGAAAGAGTTTAGAATGTTTGAACTTTTACAAATCCAAACTGTCAAAAGAAATGAAATTTGACAGTTTCAAATAAAAAATAATGTTTGCTGAAGCATGGTTGAGGAACAGCTAATAAATAATATTGAAAATTATCCGGAATTATATATTTAATAAAATAAAAATTATAAGAACACAAGAAAAAAGGACGAAAGTAAAACTTCAAACTGACAAATTTATTAGCTTGAATTCGATAACTATGTGATCAAACTACTTAACCAGTTAATTTGATTACATATTTTTAAAATCGATTCTAAACTTAACTTATCGATACATTTTCAATTAGGTATTTAATAAAAAAAAAGAAAATTTATAAAGTTATTTATTCATTATTTTTCCAAATAATAAACACATAATAAATGTCAGATAAAAATTTTGAAATATCCAAAATTTAAATTAAAAATTATTTTCATTACATATTGTTCAATTATTGATAAAATTTTGTTGTTTGACCACCTACTACTTTAGTATCGTGGGAAAATCAATAAAATTTATATCGAAATCGAAATTATTTCTTTGTGTTTTCGAGAAAATAAAGTCCATCCCCTGAACAAGTTGAATGTTACCAGTTATAATATAATTATTTTAATAATGCTTCAGGGCTCAATTTGTATACAACAACATGCAAAAATACATGAAAATCTCATCCTACACTATCTAAAGCTTAATATTCAGTTTTCTGCACTGAATTTACAATGCTCTAGGCTAGATTTTTTATAAAGTGTTTTGTTCAATTTTATGTACAAATTTCAAAAATTGAAAGAAAAAAGCCTACACTTAAAATTTGTTTAAAATCATGAATGAAATAACGAATATTGATTTGACGATGCTGGTGCACTAGAAAAATGAAGTTTTACAAGCTGATGAACATCTGCAGCAGTTATAAACAATAAGTTATACTCTACAACTTACTGTGATATAGCACTAACGTTATTTCTTACAATATCAATGCCACTTTTTTTGGGGAACGAAAGAGATAACCGAGGAAGTTGCACAATTCTTTTTTTTTATAAGCTTTTTATAAGCGTGCTCGTTTTTTTTTTTTCGTTTTTTATGAATTAAAAAGTTACTAAATATTTATAATGAAATGCGGGGGTTTTTTAATGATCAAAAAATTTGAATTTTTCTTATATGCAAATCTAATGATTTTGTTTTTGGATTTGTTTTATTTGGATGTCAGTTATGATTTTAAAATTTTCTTCATTTCATAGTTTTTTTTTTACATATAAGTTTTATTTTTTGAAAATGTTTTCTTTTAAAAATCTTTCAAGTTGTTTAATGACTTTTATTTAATTTTGTGACAGAAATGGACAAACGCAGAGATTGGAGAATATTTAAAACGAAAATGATAAAATTTATATCAAAAACAAAAACAATTTGACGTTGATGATCATTAAAAGTCAAAAACTCAACGATTGATGAATCCGACATTTTTGTTATTTTGTGTTTGGTTACACGATAAATATAAAAAAAAAACCTGTTAAATTTTAAGACAAATAAAGACGGAAGAATTATTTTTATTATAAATTGATTTTTCTATGAATTGGATAGTTAGAAAAAATGTTTTTATAGTTTAACACAGAGCGGAGGTGGATATATAATAATTCCGATAAAAATATGTCGACAATATTTGTACAATTTATACATATATATTTTAAATCTATATATTTTTATTTTGAATATAAATAAGTATTAAATATAAAAATAGAAATTTCTTATATAAATTGATAAAACTTCAAAAGAGTTTGTTTTAAAGCCAATAAAGTAAAGAAATTTACTTAGAATCTAATCTTTGTTTCGTTCTTAAACAATAAAAATAATGATTATGATGAATATCCAATGTAATTCATCAGCTTGTAACATTGGTCTTCATCAATACGACCAATACGACCATAATATCAATTAACAATTAATAGTAACAAATTAAATTTGACAGTTCTGTGCCGAAATTTATAATTATTTTTAATATTTTTTTTTAATTTTTTGTTACTTTTCATTAAGGATCATATTTTCAATTATATTTAAATAAACTTTAAATTTTACTAACCAAAAAATAACTAACAAACGATTTTTTTATTATTAAAATGTTGGCAACACAAATTTTTAACAATTTGAGATTCATAAGCTTCGATCAATTTGATGCCAAACTCGACACTTATTCAATGGAGATTATTGCATTGATATCCATAAATTCAAAGTTTGAAGTTTCGTAATTAGTTTTCAAGACGACAGTTACATTGAAGATTCTTCTCTAATGATAACAATTAATTGTTTTAAGGACTATCACAAAATTCTTTAAGGATATCATGCAATTATCGTATTAATTTGAAATATTTTTGACCTTGTAGTTTTTATGATAGAAAGAGTATTGACTTGCTATTAAAAAGTAAAATGACTGAAAATTATGAGACTCTCTGTAGCAAAACTGACTATATAAAGATATAGTTCAATCGTATGACGAACTGCGAAACCTTTTCGAAGAAAAAATAATAAGAAAAGAGAAAGTTGAGAATTTGCTCAAGGATGTACAACTTAGTGAATATGAAAATTTATCTTATCAGTAGTAAATCTTTAACTTTCTTTTAGATTTCGCAGTTCGCCATATGATCGAACTATCTATATGTAGATGATTAATGCTATAACTGACCATATATTAGCCACTAGCACATCGCAATTACTAATGCTTACGACACGAGTATTGTGAGCAGTGCACTTTGAACACTACTTACTAAATTCAAATATCATTGGCTCTGTAATATTAAATTGGTTATAAAAGGGATAGTTTTATTGTATATAGAGAAAGATCAAATATGTTAAATTTATGTCACCGATAACTTCTATAGTATCTTCCGTTGAAACAATTTATAAATTTCAATAAGTTAAATTTTGACAAATCATTATTTGATAAAATGCATCAAATTCAGGAAGTCAAGTTTGTGCATAAGTTCAAAATATTTGATATCATATAAATTTATAAATAAAGCACTTTAGATATTACATAAATTTATTTGTCGTATAGATTAACTTTCAAACATAAGAAGAGTTAAAAGTTTAATTGACTGTCGGAAAATTATATATAGATAAAATCATAATGGAAATTATTTTTTATATTATAATGATAGGAATAAAATTATGATTTATGAATACAATTTAAATATATTTTATATTTTATACAGAATTTGGTAGGATAATAGCTATTAGGAAAATAGTATTTCGTAATCGTTTTGTAATATATCTCGTATATTTTATTGCTTAGCAATATTGATAAAGTATTCAATAAATTTTAAATGAGAAGATTATAAAGAAATTACATTTTCCTCTTGCATGGTACACTTTGGAATTTGAATGATGAATGATTTTAATTTTGTTAATATCGACGGTTAAAAGAATTTATTATTAAATAATATTTAATAATAATTTGAAAGTTTAGATTGATAACTTAGTTTGATAGTTTACGCGGATTTTAAATTATATAATTCGAAAACTTTGATCCATTGACTTTATTGACATCAACTAGATCAAGAAAACTATGCTAAATTTAATTGGAATTATAGATAGCATCGCAGACGAGTATACAAGTTTATTTTTCCATTTGGAATCATCGAAAATATGCAGAAAAAAAATGATTTCAAAATTTTTGAATTTTTTGGATCGATTTTTCGATCACATAATTTTATAGTTACATCCATAACTCCTCGTAAAACCTATAGTAATATTAATTTAATCGTTATCCATTGAATTAAGATAATTGGTACGCATTAAATATTTTGTATAAAACGCGAAGAATAAAATTATTTATATAGCAATAGACTTAAAAAAAGAGAAAGTCAAGAAAGATGCATCGAAATGAAGGTTTAAATTGAGTTGATTTTATTTATATAACATTTTAACACCGATAATCGTTTTTACATTCTAATTAACACTTTCCAAAATTTCGAAATTATTGACTTCAAAATAAATGACACAAAGGTTTGATAGCATTTTGATGCAATTATGAATACGGTGTGGTTCAGTATAATTCGACAAATTCGGCTATGAATAACTAAATATTAAAAATATTCTATTTGTAAATCATGTTAAACAAATTTCATTTTTCACATATCCATTTTTTTTGGCTGTAGGAGTTTGAGATTTTACTTGTATATGATTTACTTTAAACGTGTTAATAATTTCTATTTTACTAACTGGTCCCATCCTTAAAAGGAATTCTGTGGTAGCTTAAGTTATTTGATTTGTATTGGATTACATTTGAGAGGAGAACCGGTTAATTCTGACCTAAGTGCATGAACTAATACCGGTTCTCCACTCAAATCCAATCGTTCATGTATAGTTAAAAACCAAATCATTCTCGTTCTAGCAGCATACGAGACAAGGACAAGGACAAACATTTTTACCTTTTTCGTATCTTAAAGGCATTATCCTTCAACATTGAGTGTCCTGTTAGAGACTGTGTCATTTGAATATTTAATTTTAATTTAAAATTAATTTTTGAATTATTTAATGTCTCTACAACTCTACTTGCAACAAACCAACAATTAAAAAAAAAAAAATAAGTAACATTTTTCCATGTCAATAATAGCCCAAAATAATTTCAATAAAATTTATAATTAATAGTTCAACTTTATGCATAAGAAAATTTAAAAAGTCTTACTAAATAAATTTATTTATGTTTGTTATATAAATAAACTACAACTACAAAAAACTTAGCATACCAAAAATAATAACGTCATATCTAAATTTATTTATCATTATTATTTTGTTAAATGCAATTCCAGAAAAAAAAACAAAAAAACTTTAATAAATTATTTATTCTAATCGAGATACAATTCATAATTGAAGTCTATCTTTTATGCTATGCGTAGGATTTCTAGGAGACCTTCGAAAAGTTGTAAAATGATTTCTTAATCATTTTTCATTCAATAAATTTAACAATCTATATAAATATATAATTTTTTATATTTTCCATTTCCCCGCAATACTGTAAAAGAAACCATAGTTTTTAAAAGTTTCAGAGTCAATTTTACCATCAACATTGGACTTAAGATAAAACTTAAAGTTTTGTTATTAATTTTTTTTTGTTTTTTTCATGAATGAAAATGCGTGGTGTTAAAGAAAACATGAAAACCTCGAAAATATATTACATAAACTTTATTACATGCAACAATTTTAGATTAGAGAGCATTTTATAATTTAACTAAAATACCAAGAGACAATCTAAAATTATGAGCTATGCATTTTTATTAGAGATTTATGTTAAATATAAAAAAAATTTTATACGTTTTTTTTTTTCTTCAAAGATTATAAAAATGGCCTGTCGATCAAATTATGAACGTATAGAAAATGTTATTAATGTGCCCCAGAAATGCAACGAAAATTTATAATTCTTTTTATATGCAAATTTAACATTTTCTGATATAATCATTAACAAAAAAAATGAAAAAAAAATTATAGTTTTATTTTTTATTTTATGAATGAAAATTAAATTTTCATTCAGGTTCTTTTTTCCATTCATCAATAATGTCACCATATAATTTTTGTTGTTGAATAAGCTATAGGCGCACGCTTAACTTGCCTACGCATTTGGCTTAGTTTGAGTTTTGTATTTTATTGGTAACGCCAACACACCAAAAGATACAAAAGTTTTTTCTTCTGAGTTTTTATATTTTTTTTTGCTTTACTTTGCTTTGCTTTTGTTAGTAGTTCATTAAAGCTTATGTATGCTTCTTAAAGTTGTTTAGTTAAATAATAATAATCATAAAAAAAAAAATGTATATAATTTTATTGCTTATTAATTAATGGAATAATATGAATAAATTACGATAATTTTTCAGGTGCTATTATTATTGTGTCAATAATGAAAATGAGATATTTGAAAGAATTACATTTTTTTTTTTGTTAGAATTCATTATTAGGAATTTTGATATTTTGAATTTAAGGCTGCCATTTTGAATAACATTTATAAGAAAAACATAATATTAATCTAAAAACTTCAACGACTAATATTTAATTCAAAAATTTGAAGGTACAATAAATAACCAAATTTGAATACTGAGTTTTGTATCAAATTCATTATCTATTTTTTAGTAATGATCTGAATTAAAGGACAAAATCGCTAAATTTGTTAATCAAGGTTAATTTGGTTGGTTCATTGGTTAGAGTTGGTTATTGGTCACTACATACTGAATCCACTTAGTATAATGTTAGTTATGCCTACAGCATATCGAGTTATGAATGAAGTCATACTTTCCAGCTTCGCTTTACTTGCCTTTCCACAGACACCAAGTGTTTCAGTCTTTTACAACGTACGAAGGGACATTAGCAAAAAAGATTCTCCAAGGATTCGTCTTCCTCTTCGCAAATCCTATAAGACTTAATTTCGCAATCTGTAAGTAGAATGTGGCTAGTAGCAATAATGGTAGTCATGCGAATTATTGGTTTGTTTATAATTATAATACCTTTCGTACGTGTAAATCAAGCTTCATCTAAATGATAATTGGTGTAAAACCGCATTTATAGCTATAGACCAACTATTAGAAAATTTTAAATGCATTTGAAATTTTAATCTAACTTGAGAACTTTTTAGACGTTCTTTAAATCAATTTAAAGTAGCTTTTTATGCTTTAATCTTCTGAATAGATTTTCGTTGTTTACATAATTTTAAAAGTTTAATTATTGACATGGTTTTGAAGTCTATTCTGATGTTTAGCAGCGAATATTTTAATGTCGAATGCAACTTGTTTGATATTGAAGTCCCTGTGTAGAACTCTGTTGCGGATGTATCACGTCACGGTGCATTAACCATGTCACGAATAACTCTACTTTCAAATCTCTGAATATTTTTGGCACAATGCCACAGTTCAACGCGTACAAGCAATACTGGCTTTAAGATTTAGTTATAGATCAAAATATATTTGGTATTGAAAATTAAGAATTATGAACGAGAAGCCCTTATACTGTATACTGTATAGCGTATTGTTTCGTTAATATTTTGTATAATTTGAGCACAAGTCCTTCCGCTACATCAATGAATATTGCGAATAATAAATTTATATATGTACGTTCTATGGCCATTCTATGACGTTCGTGATGCAATGTATTTTATCTAACTATGAGGATTATTTTTCTTTGAAGTCGAATTGGAAATTTATTATCAAATTTTTAACTTTCTATTATCGGTTTTCAGAAATAAATTTTCTATAAGCTTAGAGATTATTGGTAGAAGTGAGAAATCACTACGTATTTTAAATACATTTTCACTTACAATAATAATATTAATATCAATAAATTTCAAAATATTGAAATGATTTTATTATTATTATATAATTTACAAGATAATTTCGTAATCGTAAACAACATCACATGGCCTTGTAAAGGTGTTATAAACTAACTCAAAGTAAACTGTCATATATGATCAACAACAATATTTACTGTCGTATTTTCAGTACTTATTTATTTATTTGTTCACCACATAATAAAAAGGGATTTAAACGTTTTTGTTGTAAAATCCAATTAGAGGAATAAAAATCTCTTTTTATTATTTATAAAATTTAATTTTATATAAATTTTATTTCCAATGATTTCAAATTAATATTAAAGTATTAAATTTAAAGTATAATTTAAAAGATTTAGTGAAATTTTTTTCTACTGAAAAAATGATTTAAATTTTTAACGTAATTGCGTTTATTTAGAGTTGATTTAGTTCATTAAGTTACATAGCCTAATCAAATGGCATCAACCCTCAATTTTTAAAATTTGTATAAATTGATTATTCTTCACCACAATTTTTCAATTTTCTCGTTTGTCTTAACAAAATTGGTGTTATTTTTTGAGTTGTATACAAACCCCAACTTATACAAGCTTTAATCCCAACCATTAAAAGCTATTCTGCAAAAAGGCTTCAATCCATATTCAATTTTGGAACAATTTGATTTCATTTTTCTTAACATTTTCCACCAAAAACTTTGAAATTAAAAAATAATTTGTTGCTCCTGGAAAATTTAGTAAAATGTGGGTTAACAAAATTTTCATAATTTTTATCATGAAACCATAAAATTAACAGAATTTTATATGAAATATTTATGTCATTTTGAAGAGAATGATAACAAATTAAGGCAAATTCAACTTTTTACATATTGGAGTACGACTTAAATTAAGGACATTAAAATCTTATATACAATTTTTATTTTGACGACCACAAATTAACGAAAAACAAAAATAATTTTTATTAATTTTTGTTTATAAAATTGAAAACTTTGGTTAATTATATTAAATTTAAGAAACCGCGCCGCGGTTACGTCAAAAGACTTAATAACATTTTTTATATACTTTCATTTGTTCAAAATCTTGAATATTTTTTTTTTTTTTTAAATATATTACTTAAAGTTATCAAATATAAAAACATAAAAAAATTTACAAAAAAAAAAACACAAAACTTTTTATTTATTTTATTAATTTCCAATGTTTTTGCGTAGGAGCTTGAAACGGAAGAGTTTTTTTGTTTGTTTGTTGGATTGTATTTATTTGCTTAGTAATTTTTGGTTGTTAAATGACAAATTTAATAAAAGTTTACATATAAATGTAATTTAAAATAGTGAATGGGTCCATACTGAAAGAATCTCATAAATTATAGTTTTACAAGATGTTTGACAAGAAAAAGAAATTATCTTTAAAAATTATATTTATTTGGGTGAATTTGGGCCAGTGACAGTTCGTCTACTACAAGGGCAAACTAAGCAACCGCGTAGTTGCACGTTCTAGGCCAGCCAACCGAAAATCAATCATAGTTGAAATATAACCTTTGGTTCTTCGGAGTTATAACAGCCATTCCTCAACTACTATTATGGTTTATACGTCGAGTGATATTCTACACAGAAGGTATAAGCGTATCCTTCAGGGGGTTAAAACATAATTTATCCAACTAATTTGGGTAATTAATAATATTTAAAAATTGATTTTTGTTAACTAAAAAATATCAAAAGAAAAAAATTTAAATAAAATTAACCAAATTATTACGTAAACAAGCAGTGCGACTAAGACTGACCGCTTTTAGAGGCTGAGGTGAGGATAACGACACAATGGAACATCTTTTTCCCAC
This sequence comes from Rhamphomyia laevipes, assembly GCA_963920725.1. Taxonomy (NCBI): domain Eukaryota; kingdom Metazoa; phylum Arthropoda; class Insecta; order Diptera; family Empididae; genus Rhamphomyia; species Rhamphomyia laevipes. The sequence goes on from OY987257.1 coordinate 56,051,565, forward strand.
TGTCCTTCTTTGTGTAACAAAAAATTAAAAAAAGTCTGTTTTTATGTTGCAGGAGATTTAATAGAAGTAAGCAAGGAAAAGCCTACTAACCAACCTGATAAACTTTATAAAAGAAGTGGGATGGTAACGTTTCGTAAGGGGATTCAACAACTACAACATACCGTATGGTCCAGGTAAGAGGTTTGGCCACTTCCATTCCCTCCTTCTCAAACCAACCAAATTAACTAATAATGTAAAATTTCGAAGAATTTCTAAAACAATTTATATTAAAATAAATCACCTCTTTCAGAAATATATTTATCGTAACTAATCTTCAGGCACTTGCCTTAAATTTTAACTTTGTATGCCAATTTGATTGCTTTATATGGATATATCAAACTGGCACCATTGGAAAGCTAAAAGTCTAAAGCTTGATACCCCTAGGCGAATATTCAGGATTTGCAGAGAAAACTTTCAGGAATAAGAAATGAATTCAATTCGAAATGCTATGCTTAATTTGAATTTATATTAAGATGGTTAACTCAACAGATGAAAAAAGTAGTAGCGTTCAGAGCTGTGAAGCCCAAACCAGGTAGTAATATTTTTATTCACACTGTGTTAAGTTATACGTATACATATTACATTTGTCTTAGCTCACATTGGAAACTAAACAATTTGTTTTTTTTTAGGTTGTTAATTTGACCGCAAATCAATAAAATTAAAATGTATAAAACTTAAATTTTACCAAATTGAAAGAAAAAAAAATAATTTAAAATTATGTTTGGCGCCAAACTAAAACCACATAATTTCCATAGTTGTATAATTAATATTTATGTTTAAAAAAATCTTTTCATAAAACGCTTGCTTACCAAAAAAACACCTAACTAATTTTGATTTCAACCAAAAAAATGATTGCAAAATTCTGCAGAAAGCTTATATGTTGTACTAACTATGAAAAAAATTTCAATTATGTTAATTTAAGTATTATAATTATTTTTATTTTAAAATAACATAAAATTAAATCTTAAATGTTTATTTTTAAGTAGGTAGCAGAGCAGCAATAAGAAAATAAAAAACTTGAATGTCTGTCATTAAAAAAACCTTCAATATAGTTTCAAATTTTTCATTCAACTAAACTTTTATTTGGGTATTTAGGTTTTTTTGAACTAGAAATATTTTGAGAAGGCGAAATTAATAACATAAAAGAGATTTTTATAAGCGAATACGCCGCGATATGCTTTTCAATCAACATAGATTTATAATTTTCAATAAATCAATAAAAAAAAATTTTTTTCATCATAATTTATGCTAAATTAGTTACGAAAATATTTTATGTATGTAAGTATGTATACGTAATTATAATTATTTAGTGAAGGTTTTTTTTTAATGATTTTAATTGAAGAGTATTTTTTTTTTATTAGGCACACTTCTTTATTTACACCTGTAGGTGGCATTTATGTAGGTGATATTATATCGTCCGCTGAGTATTGATTTGTTGTATACGCAAAATTCGTAATTTTGTTAAACTAAAATTTGATCTTGGTTTCCGGGTATCGATTTACCGAATCTGTTATTATATCGTGTATATAACTAAAATTCAGCACTTGTGAGTTTTAGTTTGTCATATACGCCAATTGTTAGGATTTTCGATCAACATTTTTTAAAGTTTACAAAAATTTTTTTTTCACTAAATACGTTAAGGTGAAGGCATTTATAATTTCAATGCATAAAGAATTACCGAAATGGCAAATAAATAATAATAAAATTTAAATTATTATCAATATTGGTTTGTCGTATGTGCATTTATGTATTTAATTTTCTGTATTGAAAAACATTATATAAATCATTATCTTGTATTCGTGAGAGAGATCAAGTTTAAATTAATTTTGATTTATGAATGCTTATTTCTGCCATAAAAACTCAAAAAATTGATATAAGCAAATAACTTACCGATATTAAAACCTTATTGACCTATGTATATCAAAAGTGGACCGGAACATAATATAATTATTGTACAAACTATAAAGTAAAGTTTAACTTATCACTGACCTAGTGGGGTGATTATGTTTTTAATATGAATTTAATTGATTTAATGAGCCTCAATAATGCCGTAAGTTTTCAGTACAAATTAAATATAATTAATTTGCTTATTGGTTGGTTGGTTTGAGAAGGGGGAATGGAAGCGGCCAAACCACGTATCTAGACCGTACGGTCCGTTGTACCCCTTATTTATTACATTGTTGTTTACATTCATACTGAATTGTATATATACAGAGCATAACTTTTGATACAAAACATACATAGATTTTCATTTCATTTGGATTATTCTATGGTGCACTTTCATTATGCTGCAGAAAGACATTCTATAGAGCCATTTTTTATTATATCGATTTTTCAACATACGATCAAATAGCGCGTACGACATACCATACTCTGGTGACGATGTATTTTAGTTCGTTAAATTACGGCGTGCTTCAACAAAATACAAAATATTAAATAGAATTTTAAAAAAAAAAAGAAAAAACCCGGTATCAAATTTATGTATTTATCTTATGCATAAAAGCTCCTATCAGATGTTTTTGAAATATATTTATGTAATTTTACCAAAAAAAGATTTTTTTTTCTAAATATTTTGTTATTGTATATTATTAGAGTTGTTACGCACAGAATTACTATGAGGGTTTTAAGCTTTTCCAACCAATTAGTTGATTTTACTAGCACTGAATTAGTTCATTTAGTACAGTGGTACGCAATCTTTTCAATTCAAGGCACTCAATAGAAAAGTAATAAGTAAGTAATAAATATCAGCACCTAATCGTAGTAAAATAATAGTTCTTATCTGATTAGAATGAAATTTAGCTGAAATGACGTGTGTTCCTGATATTTTTTGATAAAGTGCTATTTTTTTTTACAATTAAATTTCTTATATAACTACAAGTTATATACAAAATTCCCCAAGTAAGCGGACCTGTTTAGTTTTTTTAAGGTTTGCATTAAAATGAAATACAAAATATATCCTACCAAATATCAAATGTGGAGAGTTTGGAAAAATACTGAAAGTTAAACTGAATTGAACTGCAGAAATCAAAAATTTATTATGGTTCAGTTTGAATTGTCATGCGGCACACTAATGCATCCCCGCAGCATATAGTTTGCATACCACTGATAGTATGTAAGTGACCAGTTTTCATATACATTGGTAGGTACATTTTAATGAGTAAACATTCTTTGTACTTTAAAAATTTCAATTTTATGAAGAATTTTATATAGATTCTGCATTTGATTTTAATTAGGGTTTAAAAATTGAGATTTACGAATTAGGGTTTGGTTCTATGTAGATAATATACATTGAAAATATTTTATTTATATGTTAAGTAACTTGATAATTTATTGACTAAAATTTAATAATATATTTAGATGGAATTTATACAATTTGTAAACTTTCTTAACTAAGTCCCAGTTGTGGTGTTAGTGTACTGTATTTTTAATTAGGTCACTAGTTTAATTCCGTTTCGATACAACTTTAAATGTATATTTACGAATACCAGTAATAATAATTATTAGACTAGGAAAATGTTAATATTTGATATCATTTCTGCTGAAAAAAAGCTTAGGATAATTATTGGAATTATATCTTACCCTAAGTTAACCAATCAGAAAACCTCGTTATCAGTAAACTCTACCATTTAATAGAGAAAAGTTTTTTTTTCAGATTAAACTTTTTATTTATTTGCGATTGATCATTAATAGTTAATCAAATCACAAATATTTTTTTATCATATTGAAAAAGGTTCAAGCTCATATTTACTGCAGATATATAGACACTGTCAAAATGACTATAGCTTTGAAAATTGAAATAAACTAATTATGTCATTCATGTGGTAAACACTCATAAGATTTTTAATACTATATTTGAAATATTCTGCAACAAATTTTACATGCATGCGACAAAGCTCTTGAGATTTATCTTAATGTCTATAACGGATTAACTTCTACTTTACACAAATGTTACAGGTTTTTGACACTGAAATAAAAAATTTGTTATATTAAATATAAAATATAATATTTTTATTTCCTATAGTACATAAATTTGTTACTCTAATTAAACCAATCAGTTCTAATTTTATCCCGAGTTTAACACGTCAGAATTTATATTGTGTATGACAATTCAAAGTTGTGGCAAGAAATCCTTTTTTAAAATAAAATACTACAAAAAATATTTAATTTTGCGAATAAAAATAATAGTTATACTTAGAAAGTTCACCAGGATCTAGATAAATATTATAAATTTTGGAATAAGGACCATTACAAGAATTACGATACATGGGATTACAAACGATCAAAGTTTTTTAATTTCATATATGAAACAACAATTTCAATAAATATTTACCTATTACATTTTCATATAATTTAATTTTTTTTTTACCATATTTCATAATTTTTATGCTAAACTCAACTTCGAACTTAAAAGGCTGTACAGTTTTTCAAAAAGAATAAACAACCAATCAAATAAAAATCAATTTTTGTTATTTTGCAATTCAAATGTTTTCTTTAACCAAAGACCTTCTCCCCCTTCTTAAATCAAACTTGAATAGAAATTTACCATACTTCTAATAAGAGGATTGGTTTTTTTTTTATACGTATTTGTATGTTAAAATGGAATAAATTTACAATAATTTGTTTGGCTCCAACTCCAAAACAAACAAAAAACTGTTTAAGTACTTTATTAAATAAGACTTAAATTTTATATTATAACTTTTTCTTTTAATTTATAATATTTTGATTTTTACAAATAAGGAAATCCAATCCAAAATTAACGCCTCCTTGTAAAAATAACACTTTTTTTTTCTTGGATTATATTTTATTTAAATTAAAAAAAAAATTACTAATACTTTTAATAATAATTTAGGGAGAAGTTGAATTAATAAGCCCCGTTGTTGTAAGTTTTGCTTTTGACTAATATGGTAAAATAACTGATTAAGAAATATATTAAAAATTTTTAAATTATATATTATAAAAAAATATAAATATATTTATTAATGGTGGGGATTTTTGTAAAGTAAAAACAACTTAAGTCAACTTAAACGTGAAATTCGTTATATTTGGTATTGCATCGACTTTTCCCCAATTTCATCATATGACAAAGATCGTTTTTGCGTATCATCTTTTTTACTGTAACTATATAAGCAAAACCTTAATAGATGTAGTCAGTTATAGGAAATTGTTCGAAATTCAAAATATCTTATGTAATTTTGAGCTATTTCGAATGATTAATTTGGAACAATACCTTATGTTACAAAATTATATTTTTTTCAGATTTTTCTTAAGGTTTTTCTTTCGCGTTTATTATAAATCAAAAGTAGATTTTAGTTATTTTTCCAAATTTTCTTTTAATACATTGCTTACTCTAAAGAGAACTTTAGCTATTATTGAAAAATTATAAATAAAATTATGTTTAACGAAAATGGGTGACCTAATTTCATTACAGACTTATTTTTAAAATCATTTTCAATAACTTATAAATAGTTTTTTTTTCATTGATTTATTTCAACATTAAAAATGCATTTGTAAAAAACTATCATTTTGGACATAAGCTTATTTTACTTTTTAGTGGAATATAATGTAAGTAGAATAAATTTGCAATTATACAAGTTAATTAATGATGAAATATTTTAATATATTTCCTATATATGGTAAGAATTAATTTATTTATAGGAGGTTAAAAAAATTATACATTATTTACAATTGAATAAATTGTATATAATTTAAATTATGTTAAAATGTAAAAGGTGCAATTAAATTGTTCCTGCCTAATGAGGAGTGGTAATAATAATAATAATTGATATAATATTTTATAAATTACAGATTTATTCATTATATATCCGGTTACCCAATAAACTTGATTTTATACCCAATAAATTTGATTTATTTCGTAAAATTCATAAACATTTAAAAATAGTAAATTATAATTATCAAATTATGTTAACATTTAGTACAAGTTTTGAAATAATCATCTAATGTTACAAATTGTTTTTCCTATTTCATCCACTTCGTAGCTAAAAGGTTTCGTCACATTATATTAAAATTTGTATTTTATAGCTTTAGTTACAGAACAAATTATTAAAGGAATTACAATTAAATTACAATTGTGAATTATATAATTATTATATGGAACTTCATAGAATTCTAAGGCGATTAATTATCAGATACTAAAGTTTAATCGCATAACAAAGTAGGGATACATAGTAAATACATGGAAATTGGAATAAAATGGAAGGAAATAGCGTAAAATCAGACAAAATGAAAATTCGTTTCTATGCAGAAATGATAAAAAATTAAATCTAATGAATTAGAAATATATTGATTTTACATAATAAATAAAATTTAATTTTTACAAAGAATTACAATTATTACAATTAATAATTAGCAAATTTATTGAACGCTTATCAATTACATTTATTGGACGAATGAATTTTAACAAACAATTATTGATTTAGTTAATTAAAACTTATACGTTTTGATTTAGTGTTTCGGGTGTTCAAAATACCTTGTTTGTCCGCCATTTTGGTAAACATGAATTTTGCCAGTTCATGGAAGTCGTGATTATACTTCACGACTTCCATGAACTGGCAAAATTCATGGAAAAATATTTAATTTAAAATCATTATCAGATTATTTAAAGAGCAAACTTAATTCCAACACAGCAGAAACACTTGAAGAATTTGAAATGTGTAAATATTTGATGAAAAATGTTATAAAAAGGGTCAGCATTTATAAGGCTAACATTGTTTTCTAACATTCAATAAAACATTTATTAGTATTAAACCATTTTAGTAGGAAACCTTCCCCGTGAACTTAAGTATATTTCAAATTCTGCTATTTTCAAATGTTTTTACTTAATTTCTTAAATTAATTATTTTAAGATTAGACTTTTTGACGATTAAGTAAATTACAGAATTTGAAAAAAATAATTTTCAACTATTTTACTATTAATTTCAAGAAACTTGTCTATAGTATCCAAAATTAAATTATATTTTTCATTCCAACAAAATAATCAATATCAAAATATATTAAGACTGCAATTATTTAAAATTATGGTTAATTGGAAAATTGGCTATACCAGAAGAGAACAGAAATTATTAAAAATAATAAAATTACTTAAGAAATTGCCTTAAATGGAAATTTAATATTCTTAATTTAATATTAACTTTTAGACTTTTACAGTCAGTCAGCTAGTCATAAAAAAATATTATGGAAACAATTTTGGTAATCAAAATAAAAAATCATTAAAATTTTTAGTATTCAGTTTCTATTTAATGATTCAGTTAACTAAAAATAGAATCTGAACAAATTTTATTTTTTACAATATTTTATTTTAAATAGATTTATTTAAATAAAGTTATAAAAATAAATTTATTTGTGGTTTTAATTTTATGGAAATTTAAGAGACAAATTTTTATTTTTTATAATTTTAAATTAAACTTAAATAATTTTTTTTTTTTAATGTTTTTATTGAATATTAAAAAAATGGAAAAACAAAATATTTATTATGAATTTAATATAATTAGAAGAATTAATTTATTTTATAATTTATATTTAGTACAAAATTAAATTTTGTTTAATAATTAAAACAAAAATGGAAAATCTATTGTCCATTTGAAAATTGAATAAATCTAACCGCTCAAAAAAGTTCAACGCGCCGGATGTAACGAAGGAATCGCAGACGGATTTAAATGTGAAAGAATAGTTGAAATGTATAGGAAAATATGAAAATGAGCAAAGTCAGCAAGGCACATTAATAATCAGTTTTGTATTAAAAATTGTCAAAATTAATTAATTTTACTGATAAATATACTAAAATTACACAAATTAAGATTTATTTAACTGATTTTTATAATAAAATTCTTAAATATTTTAATTTAATGTTTCCTGAAGGACATTAGTGTCATATATAATTAAAAAAAAAATTGATATGAAATTGCCTGGTCCTTATTTTTTGTAAGGAATGTTTATTCTCGGTATCTTAATTAATATCAGTCGGTAACCACTGTAGCTACATATGTAAAATTGATTAATTATTAACAAAAATAAACATTTTGAGTCTGTAGGTTTTGGTGTCCCAGTGTCTAAAGTTATAAATTACGATTGGAATTGGTTTGAAGTTTCTAGCTACTGTAGATTTAGTGAATAATCGATAACAGAATAGTGAATAATCGATAAGCAAAACTATATATAGATTATTTCTTAGTAATTGATATCCAATTTCAATTATAATTTTAGCTTGTAAAATTCAGTGAGTTGACATAAAAGATTCCGAATTACATAAAATATATTCAAGAGTTTTTTTTAACAAACTCCAAGTTTTGGGATAAACAATTTTTACTGTCATAAGTTGACACATTTTTAATGTGTATAATAATAAATTGTTGGAATCTATGCTTTCATTTATGAATATACTTAGAATTTATTTGAAATTTTAAACTGTTTCCATAATTTTAAGCTACTGTAAAAGTAATAAAACTTAAAAAACAGATTTTTCATAATATAAAATCATATAATTACAAAAATAAATATATAAATCTTATACATATAAAATCAATATATAAAAATAATAATAAAAATGCAAATTTTATAGAAGAAAACTAATAAAATTGATAATCCTAATCTTTTAATATTTACAAATCGAATTAATGTTAAAGTTATTAAAAAAATATTGTTTATATTGAAATAACGAAATTATATTATAAATATTACTAACCAATTCAGCACAAATATATCATAAAAATTATTATTAAAACGTTACATAGTTGCAAATCTGCTATAATAATCAACTTTGTAATATTAAATTTATGATGCTATTAAAAATTAAATTTTCTATCAACACCTGGCAATTAAATATTTTACTTTTTCAAATAGTATTCTATAATTTAATAGATTCAAATTACTGGATACTACTGGATCAAAACTAACATTTTCAAAAAATCTATTTGCAAAAAGTATCTAAGTCTCTGATAGTACGTCTCTAAAATCATTTTAAAGCAATTAACACCAAGGACCTTTAGTTAAATAGTATTGTAATTACAATAACGTTTTGATTTTCCAATTTAGTTTTATTTGCTTTCTTTTAAAATTAAACGATTAGAAATCAGAGCTTGATTACACAGTGAAAAGGTTTGTTGAAAATTTCAGACAATTTAGTATTAATGATTTCAAGAGGCTATGTCCTGTATAATTTTATTCTTTTACCAAATCTATTTTGTACGCAATATACCAAAAGCAGTCCAGGTTCACAAATATTCACTTAAATTTTAAAGCTCGATTATTGCTCGACCCATCAAATTATGAAACAAATTGCAACTTCATTTGTTCCATTTGAATTATAATTAGAACGAGTTTAAGAGGAATGTGAACCGTTCTCTGATAATTCCGATCCATTAATCTAATTCCTTTTCAATACTAAACCAATAACCAAACCCTGTTTTCAAAGTTAAGAGAAAATGTAACTATTTAAAAAAAAATTACAGAATTGACAGCTTGACAGTTTGACGAATCTTTGAAATTAACAATTATTTACAGGCATTTAAATCGTACTCTACACAAAACTCAAGCTTGACTATTTTACGAATATAGTCACACAAAATAACTAACTAGAATAAGATAATTTTTACCTATAAATCTTGAATCTTTATTTGAAATTTTCATTTTAATTTCGAACTTGTATCCCCTTTAACTTTATATCTCTTAATTTATGAATGCACCAGTCTTCATCATCATCAGTTCCAGTAAAAAAGAAGAAGAAAAAAAACTGATTTCTTAATGAAGATGCAACTTTTGACATTCATTTATTATAAATATATAGTTTAAAAGAAAAATTGTGGTTTAATAAAAACTGCTGTATAACGCCAGCAAAATGTAGCACAATACCATTACGAAAATGATCCATGATGATGAACTATGATTTTATTATGATGTGAATATGATTTTTTTTTTTGATAATTAAGCATATATGTAAATGCTAAAAGTTTTGTTGAAATTAAAGAGATGCTTATTTAGATGGGGGTCACAGGAAATGTCACTGATGTATAAATTAATGAAACAAGTTAACCGGAAGATATGGAAAAAATTAAGGGGAAATATCATTAAATATTTTAGATAATTATTAAATAAATTGGAATTATGAAATTGCAAATTTGGTGGGAATTATATATTTCAGTAAATTCTTAATTGATGGTCAGAATAATTAAATTTTGCAATAAAATTATTATTACTGATCTTAATATGAAGTAATCTACAAGTGAATTGTAAAAATCAATAATTCAATCAAATTGAAAGTTGACTAATAACTTAAATTAGGCTAATTTTGAAATTATAATCTGGGGTTCACTTATTTAATTCTATCCGAATACAGTTAAATACATTTCATCATAAAATATAGAAAAATTCATTCAGTTCAATCAAAAGAATTAGATCAAAAATGGAATTATCAATATTTACTATGAGCGAAAATGTTTCCAACTATGATTTAAAACTTAATGGTTCGTGATGAGCCAGTCAGTGATGAGTCAGTCAGTAGGAAACATACACGTTACAGGGCTTATCAATTATAGTACACGATGATATATTAAAAGTTTTAAGAAAGTTACATTTAACAAACTGAAGAGAAACAATAAATACATAAAAAGATATTAAGGGATTACAAGGCTCGTGACGGCCTGTAGCGACAAAAAGTAAGTAATAAAGTCACTAATCTAGATTCAATTATAAATTTCAAATAATACTACATTTATATATCATTTTTACATAATTAATTTATTTAGAAATTTAGCATATTATAATAAATTTTATAAATTAAAGAAAACTGCAATGCCTAAAAATTCTAGTTTACAGAAACATCTTAAGAAATAGACTTAAAAATAAAAAAAATTATGCAAATGATTACCCATCTCTTATATATGCAAAAGACTTTAATGAAGATTAATTACAAACTTATTGAGCTCGAGTGCATAGTTATAAAACTTTTGAAATTATAGCTTCAGTTTTGCATATAATATAAAGTATAATTGGGAAAGATTTTGCAGTCGCTAATATTGCACTTTTTTTTTTGTAATTGCGAATACTATACAAAAAGATATTAACTGAAATTTAACTTTTTTATTTTGCAAAAAAAACGACCCCCCGTTAGAACTTTAAAATGCATAAACATTTTAATGCTTTGCTTTTTTTTTTACATTTATATACATAAATATTATTCAATTTCATATGAAACCAAATTAGATACAATAACAAAATAGATGGTAGATACAAAAGTTACACTGTCGCCTTTTAAATGATGTTGCTGTCGTTGTGCTTTAATTACTTAATAAGTCAATCGTTTAGGTCAAAATTGACTGCGAGAAAATACAAAGATTATAAGTACAACGTGAACGTATAAAAAGGGAACTTGGTAATTAGTGTATCATGTCAGATTGTATTAAATTCTATATACGTTTTGAGTGTATTCGCAGACATTTATTTTAGAAAATATTATATGCATATAAAGAAATGAAAGTTCATGGTATCCAAATAATAGTTTAGTATTAGATGTAAAAATTTGAGAGCTGTTTTTTTTTATAAAATTTAATTTATTTAGTATTTTGATAGTTACAGTTTTTTTTGTTGAACTTTTTCAAGCACTTAAAAGGGTAAAGAATGCGATAGTAAAATGTATTGAAAAATTACGTGGGGAGTAAGTGGATACAGAAAATAGAATTATATCAATTAGGGTAAAAAGCAACAGCTATATTGTAAATAGTTGATACAAATCTAATTCAACATTTGAATAAAATTTTGTTTGAAGAATAAGAAGGATTTTTACAACAAAATTTCAAGGAAATAGAATATTTCTAATTTTGATTAATTGATTTTCTTTATCTTGAACACTCTATATATAAAGCTTGAACTACATAGTATCGATCAGTTAGTTCAGTACTGATTTCTTCAGTAAAGTTCAAATTTGATATCTTCATATATTTTATATAGAATATCGATTGAGTGAGATGAACATAGGTTAGATTGAAATCGAATTGGAATGAATAGAATCGAAATAGTTTGGATAGCAATTTTACAATTTTACGATTTCAAACTGAAGCAAATGTCAAGAGAAATTAAGTTTGACAGTTTCAAAAAATAATAATGTGTGATTTAATCGGTTGCAATCGATAACTTTGTGTTCATTACTTAAACAGTCGAGTGGCTACTGTACGAAACGAATCCTAACTGAAGTGATTGGTACATTGTAGCCCTTACTTTACTCTTCTGTCCGTAACTATAGTTTTATCATACTTTTTTAAGAAAGTATCATAAATCTATGGGAGATCCCAGAGTAAGTAATACTTTTGAATGGGTCATATAAATAGTAGTTTATTGCTTACAGGACCAACTGAACGATCATTATTACAAATTATAGTCAATTCACTAAATTAATATTTAAAGTATATCTCAATAACCAAAACTTCGTAGTAGTACTAAAACAAAGAGATTGTACGCCAGAGGTTTCATATAAAAATTGAGACGGTGTTGATAGCTTTTAGGTGCTTTGTAGGTAGACCTGTTCAGTTAAAATCTATTCTGTTAGAAACTTAGTCTATGGCATAGAATCCTCATATTGTAATAGTCTTTCTAGCGAATTGGAATATTGAATGATGCAATCAATAATGATTAGTTTGACTATATAAAATTATGATGATAAAAAGCATTAACAACTGACAGCCGCATTTTATCTAGACTTTTGTTACGTTAAAATTTGAATATTCCTTAATCTTTGATAATTATTTTACTATTACATATACAAAATATTTAATATTTTTCAATGTCGTAATTTAAAATTTTTCTAATTTACAAAAATTCTTTTAAGTTAAGAAAATCGCTTTATATTTACATCTTAAATGTATCATTCAATTAACAGATAATTACTCTAATCAATTTATTCATTTCGTTATTATCACAAAATATATACACAATTTTAGTTACAATCTGTAAATAAATTTTTCTGTAAAATGTTGTTTAAAATTATTGAAGTAACATTTTTTTTGTAACCGAGGTTAAAAGCAAGGAATTCTATCCCCCTATAAAATATAAAAATAATAAAATTTGTGAATTACAATTTTATCTATTCAAATATTTTCTAGAGACCCAAATTTATTATACAATTTACCAGTTTCGCTACTGTGTCTCTATTAGTAATTATTATATGTGATAGCTCTTTGGCCTATGTCCGTTCGATTAGATTTGTGCTTTTATCAAAATTAACTAAGACTCCCCAGGAGAAGAACAAAATTTTCCTGGACTCGGGTTTTTTTTTTTAAAGAAATGTCGTAACAAATTGAAATAAACAAAACAGATTTCCAGTATTTAAAGAATAATCATTTTACATTTGGCATGGATTGACCACCAAGAGAATGACCACAGCATAAATCTATAAGATAGAATTTTTCTGGTCATATAAAGACATAGTTTTTTTTGTTGTTGTTCTGTTTTTGGTTTTCGTTGTGTTTTGTTCAGTGATATTTTTGCCTTAAAGAGGAAATTATCATCACGAATTAAGAACACATTGCTTAATTTCAATTTTTTTTGTGTTTATTTATCAGTTTAGTTTCACTAATTAAATGACACAAAAAGAAAAAAAAAAACGATTCATTAATTACCCATTTATATTTCTTTGGTTTTTTTTTTATGGAAGACTCTTTGTATAAATTAAATAAATGAATAATTAAAAAAATGTTGAGATTCTTTGTTGAGTATGATTTTTTATATGTGTATATTGTTTTTAAATACAATTTTGTTTCCGGTGATCAAAACATAAATTAAGTGGCATTTTATCATTAGTTCTTTTATTACCAAAGCTATGCAATGATATAAAAATTGGTAGGTATATGATTAATGTGAGAAGTTTCCGAAATTGTTTAAGATTTTTGATATAGTGGCTAAATTCGATAATGTCAAAAAATGACGGATAATTTATCCGGACACAGAAAACTGATAATTCCGGACACAGAAAACTCTCCACTAGGAAAGAATAAAAGATTTATAGGAATTATACTTCTAAAAAGGACTGTTTTGTGAGCCTGCTAAATAACGAATAAGTAAAGCCTTGATTTTCCGGTTTTAATTCCAATTAATTCTTTATTCTTTAGCAGAGTTTTTCTGTTTGCAATTATTTCTGTGTGCCCATTTATCTCCAACACCGAACCATGCTTCCTATTATGTTGATAATTATATTTTACATACGCAACACACGCTTTAGCCTACACTTAATTAAATAGTGATATTTTAAGTTGAGGTTTAAAAAGCCCTAAATCTAATTGATTAAAATAAAACTTTTATAAGTTTATTGTTAAGGAAATAATTTCCAACTCCCATTAAAAAAAAACTTTTTAATGACTGTCACTTTTGATAGTACATAGCTCTAAATTATCTCAATTTTTTTTTGGTTTTATAATTATATATATATATTTATTATTATAAATACGAAAATTAATCCTTGACATGAGGCGTTAGTTTACAGAGAATTTTATGGGGTAGCTCAAAGAAAATATCTATTTTATTTGAAATTTATATTATCTAAATTTATTTTTCATTATAGCAATACATATATAAATATTAAATTGAATTCTAACAGGTTCCAATTCTAAATATAAAAATTTATTTATTCTATCACTATAACAACTCCAGAATATTATAATTCAAATCAAAGTAATTAATTAGTATCACTATATTTTTTTTTAAAACCTACTAGCGTAAACAAAAATATTTCTTGTTATTTATAAAAATAACTTTATTTTACGTCTTTAATATGTATGTATATATATAAATATTATATTTAATTAGTGAAAATATACAAAAATTTTCCATACATAATATTTTTTTTTGTTTTGCAAAATTTATTATATAAAAACTTGTTGCATTTAAAGTTTTCATATTAAAATTTATGGAAAACTCTCTAGGTTAATATTGTTGTACTAAGAAAAAGTGTTATAACCGATAAAAATCAATAATTCAATTGAAAGCATATTTGTAACTATCAATCAATTCTCTATAATTATCTACTAAGTTAAATAGTCATAAAATTGTACGTACTGTAAATATATCAAAATTACTAAATTTTAAAATACTTTCTAAATACGATTTTGCGATTATACGATTTTTTTGTTTTACTAAATTTCCTATATACAACGGACAATGCTTTACAACATTAAGCCGTGTCAAGTGTCATTATATTAAAATATTTTCAGATTTTTAATATAATATCATGATTTCTCCAAAAATGGAATTTTAAGGTTAATGAGCATATCGCTACCATAGAGTTAGAACGTGCTTCACGCCACCGAGGTCGAAAATGAGTTGAATATGCAGTCATATGTAAAAAATATACGAGGAATCAATTTTCGTGGTTAGTTTTTTACGTTTAATGGAAATATATAAAGAAATTCAAAGTGAATTAGTGCCATATGCGAAAATTATACTGGTTCTGACATTCATGTGTCAAAATGAATTGTATATTCATCCATTTTATGTTTCATAAGGTTTTTGTTTATTATCTGTTCATAATCAAATGTACAACAAATTAGAATTATACAGTTCTGTACGAAAAGTATTTAACTTGTTTGCTGATGAATAACATTTCGTGTCATATAATTAAGCACAAAAGTCATATGTCATTTTTTTTATCAATTACATTAAATATGAAAATATTTTTAAAAAAATCTGACCTGACAGAAATCGTTAAAGTTAAATAACTATTAATCAAAAGGAAAACTCTTAAAAACAATTTAAAATCCTTATTGAAAAATATCAATTTTTCGGACGTAAATCACAATTTTTTAATAATACGTATTTAAAATTCTCAGAAATTAAACCTTAATTTTATTTTTTAATTCATATTATCATTTAAATTAAATTCATTAAAAAAAAAATTCTATTGAATTTTATTATATTAAAAAAACAAAAAAAAAATGAAAATCTGCTGAGCGAGAGATAAAATATTGTAAAGTGTGTAGGCGTCTTTATATTTACATATATTTACATATACTATAATAATATTTGTTATCAGGATTCAGGATCAAAAATACCAACAAAAAAAAATTTTTTTTTTTATTTTGTTTGTTTTGAATGAAAAGCTTTTATATTTTTCAATGGAATATCCTTTTTTTTTTTTCATTTTACTAATTTACTTAAAATTATAAATAGGTAGATGAGCAAGTTAGGAAATTACTGTGAAAAAGGAGCTTTTTCAAATTTATATTTAAAATAATTTTATGTTGTTAAGAATTTTATTATGGATATTTATGTTTTGAATATTATGTTTATATACATAAATACATAAAAAATAATTTTTATTGATTAGTTAAAAGAGAAAATTATTTATTAAATTAAATTAATTATATTTTTAGTAAAATTAATAAATCGTGATGAAATTTTTGTTAGTTTTAATATATTAAATATGGAAACCAAAAAAAAAAAAAAAAAATTCTATTTTATCATAATTATTATTTATATTTTTATATTCACACCTGTACCATTGCTTCCAATCCATAGTGCAAATAGATCTTCATTTGGTGATGTATGGTAATGATTGCCATATAAATATGGACTAGGATAGTCTAATAACATACGTCGTGACGGGGATTCAGCTAATTAATTAATTAATTATTTTTTTTAAAGGATTTTAATTAATTTTTAATTTTTTATAAATATAATAATAATAATCCTAATGAAAATACGATGGTAAAATGTGGCATTGGAAAATTTAATTTAATTTGAATTATAAATTTATGGATAAATTAATTGTATTAAAAAGATTGAACTTTTTAAATTCCTATTAGTAATTAAAAATTTAATTGTATATAGAAATAATTAATTCACTTTTAATACACTTTAAAAAATGGTGGAAACTTAACCAATGCCACAAAAAAAATTTGCTTTTAAATTGTGTATTTTTAATGGAAATAAATAATTAAATAAAAACTATATAAAAATAAAATTCTTACCTTGAACTTGTGCTGCATATTCTGATGCTTTTTGTAAATTAACACGTGGACGAGGTTTTGGTAAACTTTGTGTACCAGATGCAATTGATGTTGATATTTGTGCATTTGATGTTTCTAATAATAATTGTTGTACTTGCAAAATATCAACATATTCATCTAAACCAGATGTACTTGTACTAGTACCAGGTCGACTTAAACTCGATAATGTTGAACTAGATTGTAATGATGTTGATTGTGATTGTAATGTTGGTAAATGATGATGATGATGATGATGATGATAATCTGAACCTAATAAATTTAATCCAGATGATGTTGATGTTGTATTACTACTAGTACTACTACCATAAATACCACTAAATGATGGCACTACTGTATGGGAATGCTGATATTGATGTTGTTGTTGATGTTGATGTTGTTGTTGTTGTTGTTGTCGTATTAAATTTTGTCCGGTTAATATATTTTCTTGATGTTGTTGTAATGTTATTGATGGTATTACTGATAATGGTGATGGTGTACCACTAGTACATGATGATGATTGAAATTGTTGTTGTAATTGTTGTTGTTGTTGTTGTTGCTGTTGTTGTTGTTGTTCTTGCTGTAACAACGTTGATGTTATTGTTGATGTTGACGATGGTATTAATTGACTTGGTGGATTGTGGTGATCACTTTCACGACGCATTGCTAACAACATTTTTCTATTCTTAATATTGGAAATAATTCCGAAATAATTATAATTTGAATAAATGAAATAATAATAATTATTGAAAATAATATAAATAAAAATTTAACAAAAATAAATAATATTTTATTAAATTTTAATTGCATAACCATTTAAGGATTTTCTTCCGATTTCATGATTAAAAAATGAAAAAAAAAATTGTTTTTAATTTTTTTTTTATGTAAAGTGTTTTTTTTTTATGTGCAATTTTTTATCTTATTTATGTAAATGTCTTGATGACTAAAATTTATAAAATTTTCTTGATGATTAATTATTTCATAATGATTTGTTTATTATTTCGATGTTTGTATATATTTTTGTTCAGGTTGCAATATTATAATCAGCCTTCCAGGTACCAAAAAAAAAAAAAATAAAAAAGAAAAAAAATATTTTTATATAAATAATTAGAATTTTTAAGTTTGATAAAAGATTATTAATATTTATTTTATTTTTATATAAATTGTAGGCGGCCATTATGAAAAATATATTGTACTTATAAATATAATGTGTAAATGTTGTCAATTTGAGATTGAAGTGGTTGCTAAATATGACATTTTAATAATGTAAATTAAAAATTATACTTCGTCGTAACAGTAGATATAATTAAGGTTATCTGTCATAAGTCCAAATACCGAAATTCCAAAAAAAAAAACTACCGAAGAGTATTCAGTTAACCGACCGATTCCACTATGATAAATTACAATTGGAATATACAATTGGTTGGTTAGTTTTAAAGGACTGTCGAATACGGAACCACACATGTAACTAGCCCATCAATCAATGAACCCATTGTACCCTACAGTCGAATGATGTATCATTCTTACATTAAAAAAGCGTATCCCACTTCTTTAATGAACGAAATCATTTGGACCGGCTTCAGTTTACCCGTGTTTTCAATGTTTTGTAAAAAAAACTATATACCAAATTGTCATATACTCAATTTTCACTGTAATGACTCCAACTATCGATAAAAATTTAATTTGAGCAATTTAATTAATCCGTTTATTTCAGAAATTTAAGGTTTTTCAATTATTTCCAATACAACAATTCCAACTAATTAAGTAATGGATCCACAAAATATCATTTATTGTTTTCATTATATCAATTGTACCGAGTTTGAGTACAGTTTAGTACCATTAAAATTGTGCCTATAGTAGAATAGATCTACAATTTATTTACAATTTGTCAGAATGAAAAAATTGTTATATCTTTTTAATTTCTTATAATATAAATTTCTTAAAAATAAGTCATAAAAATCTAAGAAAAATTAAATGTTTTTTTGGTATTTTGTTTACATTAAATTTCTGTAAAAATAATAAAATTTGCAATTGTAACCAAATTCTTTAACTACGCCTTATTTTATTGGGCGTCCTCCATTTTTTTTTGTTAATAGAAGTTTCAGGGAAGAAAACTTCTTGTACTGAGAGTAATAAAAAATTGTTGGACTAAATAGCCTGAATTTTAAAAAAACTTTTTACAATTAAACTGAAAATCAAATGTAATCAAAATATTTCTTTCAATAAGAATAACTAATTCTATAATTTTGTTCGCATAATATCGGGTAATCACAACTTAAAGGCTAATCACAGCTTTAAGTCATTAGCTTGTTAAATTTTTTTAAAGAAAAAACATTGTAAAAAGAAGTCGAATTATTAAAATTATGGCTTTTTGATGCTAAAATAGATCAAGGAAAATGAACTATTTGTAATATAAAAATGATATAAATAAGTATTTATTTTATTTAAGTTTTTGGTAATATAGAAACAACTAAAAATAATAATCAATCTGGTTCTCGAATGTTGTATTGTAAGTGGGAAATAATTCAAAATGACAAACAATTTTCTAATGGTCGAGATGGTCTGAAATCCGCGTAGGTTACGTGAACTGATGATATACAAAAATTAAATTATATGGAATATAATTTAAAATGTATGCGAAGTACGACGTAAATTTCAATTAATTTCGACGTAAGTTTAATTTCTATCTATTTTTATGGCGCAAATTGTTATTATCTTTCTATAATTTATAAATTTTTTTTTTTAAATCATATGTTTATGATTATATTTTTAAAATTCCAAATAAATTTTTTGAAAAGGATTCAAAGTAGGATTTAGAAACATAATTTTTCTGAAAATTTTATTTATTATATTGAGATTTATTGTTAATTTAATTATAATATTAATAAAAACAAAATTACAGAAAAATTGTTAGTAGAATTTTTATGGAATGAAGAAAATTGAGTTAATTGCATTAATGTAATTTAGGTTTGTCAACCGAACCGTCTTTTTTTGAGGAGATTTTCAAGTACATTCACATTCTGAGTTCAAAATTAAATAGCAAATCAATTAAAAAATTAATTCAATCTTTGGTGTAATTTAAATAAAATTTGAAATAAATATGAGGTGGTCACCGTGACAGTTTAACTAGTTAAATTAACTTTACATCTTAAAGGTAGGTATACACTGTAAATTTATGCATTGTAAATTACGGCATTCATTCTGACTGTCTAACTACATATATGAATACCTCTACTATATTTCTATTAAGATTTTAGCTTGATGTATGATTTCTTGGTTGATGCTTGTATTTTTGTAGGGGAATATAAAATAGGTTTTGTTTCGGTAATTAAGATTTTAATATATGGCCTTTGGCTTGCACAAAACCAAAATGTAATGCAAATTGATTTTAAGCAGAATCGTTTAAATTACCTAAATGAAGAAATTCATACGAATGATTTTCAGTAGGTTTTATAAAATAAATTGTACTGGGTGGTTCTTAATTTGAATATCTTAATTAATTTCTTGCGAACAATCAATTTTTTAACAATTTTAGATAATTAATATATTTTGAAATTCAGTAATAAAAATTCTGTAAGTTATTTATGTCTGGTAAATTATTTATTAACCGAATTATTTATCTTTGTTAGGCTGTATTGTTTAAAAACAATTTTATCTCGGTTAATTAGAGATAAATAAGTTAATGAATTTAATTATTGCATTTCCAGGCCTAATTTAAAATATTAATAAGAATTGATATTCTGCGAAAAATTAAATAAATTTTTAGAAAATATTTTAATTAATCATCAATACAATTTTAAAAACGATGTGGTATCATTGTATATTATCAAACTGATACAAGATTTAGGGTAAAGTTGGGAGAAATGTCAACCACTTTTAATTTTTGTAATAACTTTTTTAATAAAACCGATTTTGAATTTATATACATAAAGACATAAATTATATTAATTTTATTTAAAATAAGGAAAATGTACATTAAAATATACATCTCAAGTGTGCTGGTGATATTGCAGGCACCAAGAGTTGAAATTACACTATACGTCTACATAATAACTAAATATTTTTCATATTTTTGCCGCAAATGTCACATGTATTGACAAATGATATGCAACTGTCAAGCGACCACTTCAAACATATAATTTTATGCTTCAAATATTGTTGGGATTTGTGTAAATTATAAGAATGTAAATAATGGGAAATGGCACCAATGCCATATCATAAAAAATCGATGTTGCCATTTCACCCATTTGAGATTTTTTTGGTGTCGTTGCACGTATAAACACGAGTTGACTTTTCTTTTTTTTGAGTGGCGGCAGAGCCTCGCATAGGCCACCCTGGGTCATAGCGGTACCACTTTTATGCATAAGGGATTATCTAGTATGTCGAAGGATTTCGTAATTGGACCAAACTTAAGGAGTTTCCTGGTAGTGCAATTCGAGAACTCTTTCACGGTTTTATTTATATTATAATTTAAAAATAACAAATTTTCGTCAACATCTCACTATATTACGCGAACACCAATTTACTACCAATTAAGCATAAATTGGACAGTTTTTTTGATTTTTTAAATTTCAGTCTTGCACAATACTGAATTTAAATGCTTTTCATGTATAATTATGAGAACATGATGTGGAGAAGAAATTGAAGGTTTGCTATTTCATCTCGATCGCCATTTCACCCGGTTTCACCCTACATTACAATGTATTGAATATTGTATTATAAAAATAATCTAGGCAAATTGAAGTAATTAAAGTAATTTTTTAACATTCAATTATTTTTAAAAGTCGTTTGCATGAACTAAGAAATTTGTAGAACAACATAAAATCTTATGATTCTCATGAGTTCTAACGATGCTGATTGTATTAAAATTATGTTATCAAATCGGAAATTGTATTGAAAAATATTTTTAATATAATTTAATTATTTTTAAATTTTTATATATTGAAAAGTTCATTGAAATTCAAAATATAATCATTTCAAATGTATTCGGAAGTATATTGATATTATTATTATTAATTACGCAGTTGATGCCATGCCAATACTATAATTAATTTTAATTAGTTATTTCAAGTTATTTTTAATTCTATAAGTATTCGATATGATAAAATTATTAATTTATGTCAAATTATTAATTAATTCAAAAAGTTTTTCACATTTTGCTTCTGTCACCTTCGCATTGACAGCTGTGTAAATACAATTTTTTATATACCTAAATAATTACAGTGTTAATTACAAGCTCTGAAACACAACTTTGAAACAAATACGTTTTAAAACACTATAATTCCAATTTAAAGAATCATTTTTCTGTAATGTATTCTGTAATGCCCGCCGTCGGGGAAATTAGTTTAAATTCAAACTCACCTTTCATAAGATTTGCCAGTTTTTTTTTTAAATTTATTTATTTTTATATTTAATTTAAATTTGTTTGTTTTAATACAATTTAAAAAAATTTCATTTAATAATAAAATTTTGTATATTTTCACTATAAATATATTTTGTTAAAAAATTTAATTAAAAACTTTTTATTTTTAATATAAACACTACACAAAAATATCACAATTTTACATATAAATTATTTTTAATTATATGTAATAAAATTTTTTATAATGTTAAAAATTTTATTTTGTAAATAATTTTCTTTTTTTTTATGTTGTAAATTTGACATTTAATTTATTTTTCATTAATCATTTATAGTTAATTTTAATATTACATATTAATTTTTTGATTGACATTTAAGTATTTAAAAATACTTTTTTTTTTAGTATTATAAATATTAATTTATTCAAATTATTTAAATTAATAATAAAAAATATAAAAAAATATAAAATTAAAAAAAAAAAAATTAATAAATTTTAAATATTTTTTTTACATTTCACTTCACTTCATTTTGTTAAATAATTTTAATACAATTTTAAATTTTAAAAGTTAATTTACAAAAAAAAAATAAAATAAAAAATGAAAATTTTAATTAATATAGAAAATTGAATTTTCCAATTTTTCTTTTTTATTTAACAATTTATAATTATTATTTATATTTTTATGTACTTTAGTGTGTTTGTAGGCGAGCGGTATAATTTGACCGTGATATTACACCGTTCCGACGTTTTTCAATAAACTGAATGAAAGCACAACTCGACATAAACTTTCGTAAAAAAAAAATTTATGTATATATATATTTTTTGAAAAATTTACTTATATATATAATAATTTTATTAAAAGTCAGAACCGGCAAAATTATTTTATATCTTTTAAAGTTTATTTATTTATGATTTTCACTTTTAAAAAAATTAAAATCACTAAAATATTTTTATCTATTAGCTACATAAATATTAAAAAAATAAAATATTCTTAAAAAAAAAATTATTTAGCTTGACAACATTTTTTTTTAAAAAAAAAACATCTTTCGAAATTAAATTACAAAATTTATCTATCCAGAAAATTGACTTTCCCTCTCGTTTTTATAAAAACTACAACATGAAAATTATTTAAAATTCTCTATTAAATAGAATTTTCCACCAAAAACTTATTAATTTATTTGAAATATTTACGTATACATATATATATATATATATAATAATAATTTTCCCGAATATATGTATATATATACAATTACTATTTATCCAACCGGTGATGATCAAGTGAAAATTTGTTTATGATAAATTTTTATAAAAATCAACAGCTTTTCATTGACATACCAAGAATTAAAATAACATAATATTTTCCATACGCAAATACATACAAAAAAAACAACGCACTAACACAATTAAAAAAGAAAATATTTTCTATTTTTTTTTATGTGAGTGAAAATTGTATTTGCTCTCTCTCACTCTCATTTCACCATTTCATTAAAAATTATAGTAGTTAAGTTTTCAAAAAAAAAAAACAATTCTAATAAAGTTTTGGGAAAATGATTTCAATAATAATAATTTTTCTCTACACAATTTCGGAAAATTCTTGTGATTTTTTTTTATTTTAAAGTTTTTCTTTGCCCACGTGTATGCGTGCGTTTTTTTTCTTTTTATGAAATATTTTATTTGAATAATTGAGAAAATTTTAATATGAAAATTTTTTCGTTTTTCTTTCTATATTATAATGAACAAGAAATTCTAGTATTTTCCACTAATACATAAATTATGTTTTTATTATGTTTATAAAAGATTTTGAATAATGAAAATTGAGAAAAACAATATTTTGTTTTGAATGAAAATTAAATTTAAGCTTTTTTTTTTATGAAAAAATAGCTTTTATGACGTGTTTGTTTGATTGTGTGTTTCTGTAACTTATTTTTTGATTGTATCTTGTAAACTATAAGATACTTTTTTTTTTTATTGTTTTACATAATTTATTGGAATTTAAAATTATCTAAACATTATTTGTTGTTTATTTGTAATAATGACGTCATCAATACAATTTTTTATATAGCTTTTTGTATTAAATACAAATAAGGACATTTTTTTTCTTCATATTAATAATGACGTAAAATAATTTGGTTGGCAGGAGACACGAGTAAATATTTAACTATAGAAACGAAAACATTAAATAAATTTTAATTAAATATTTTTTAAAATCTATTTAAATTTTAATAAATAATAATTATTTGTTAGATTTATTTTGATGTTTTATGTAAATTAGATTTTAGATACTTAAGAAATTTTAAGAAATGTAATTTTTATATGGTATAAACTTAAATAATTAATTAAAAATTATAACGAAAAATGACAGATAAATATAAATACATATATATATATTGTACATAATCTATACATATTAAATTTATATGTTTACCCTTATAAGTACTAAGGGCTTTTAAAATGTAGGCGTCTGGGTTCATTTAGAAGATACATTAAAAAAAATAAAATATTTTTGTTTTGCATAAAAAATGAAATTATAATGAGGTAAATTTTTTGTAAATATTATAGGATATTATTATTAACTAAATTTCGTGTAATTGTTATTTATATATGTAGTCATAGTAATGAGAATTGTTAATTGAATAATTTATATTACCGAAATTAACACTTTCTAATTGGTACCCATGTAGAGTTTAAATATTTAGCAATATTATATATAAATATGTAATGGACAAAATTATATTTTATATTACTAAATTTCTTCCTAATAATTGTATACATCCATGGCTTATAATATACCGAAAGTTTAAAAACGTTTACCGAATTTGTTTTGTTGCTATAAAAGCATCAAAAATAATTCAAATATTTTGATTAAAAAGAAAGGAACAATAAACTGTTTCAATGTGTTCTCTATTCATATATTATTTGTGCAAATAATTAATATAGAAATATGGCTGCAAATCGCTCAACGAAGACCATTGTTAACACTCTCAATTGAAGTTGAGCTGAATTCGGAATGATCAATTTCATTACTGTTTTCGTTAAATTATCAAGATTTTTCATTTAATTTACTGAAAACTATCATAAATTTAGACAATATTTCTATATTCTGAGAATCTTCTTTGTCCCCCGAAAAACAGAAAGTAAAAATTTATCAAATTTCTCAAGAATTGTGAAAAGAACTCTCTTAGGTTAAATGTGAGAAATGGAATATATGTCAAAAATTCACATTGTAAAAATCTATTGAAAAGCGTTTAAACTTAACAGGTTCCTCAGTGTAAATACTAAGATAAAAAGTATATGTCAATTTAAAATATATATTGGCAAAAGGTTGTGCTAAGACTTCACGAGCCTAAACTCCTTAAATTCCATTTGGATACCAGAGGCGTGCATACAGAAAATTTGTGTACCCTATATCGATTTAATTAGAAAATTCGGGACACTAATTCCTACTAGATAAGAGTGGACAAATTGTGATACCGAATGTTCATCTTAGAGGTAGCAGTTTGAGAGTGAATTAATAAAGTTGCGCTATAATTGTTATATTTT
The DNA here is from genome assembly GCA_963920725.1 of Rhamphomyia laevipes. Classification (NCBI taxonomy): domain Eukaryota; kingdom Metazoa; phylum Arthropoda; class Insecta; order Diptera; family Empididae; genus Rhamphomyia; species Rhamphomyia laevipes. Next base: position 56,077,483 of record OY987257.1, read on the forward strand.
TCAGTAAAAAATTTTGGCAATATCTGGAACAGCTGCACTCGCTGTGTCTAAGATAATATTTCAGGAGGGTATAATTAAATATTTCTTACGACATTGATATTTGTAAAAGATCATGTGATAAAGGATAAAGCAAATCTTCATTTAACTTTAACAGTCTAAATCTATTAAAGATTTATCTTTCGAAAAAGTGGAATATACAAAAATGCAATTAAGAACTAAAAAAATTGTTAGTTTAATCAAATATTTTGCTTTGCTAATTTTAAATTTGCGAAATTGTATGAAAAATTAGTATAGTTGAAAACTTTTAGTATCAAGACACGCATTAATGTAACTTATTATCAACAACAAATTAGAAAAATATCATTAAAACATATTTTAATGAGTTGCTTCTAGTAACCTAAGATACAGCAGAAAATTTTCAAATTTTAAATTACAAAAACATCAACAAGAATTTCATCACGATTTAAAAAAACATTTTCCAAAAATTGAAAACAATTATTTTAATATTCTTGATTTTAAATTTTTTGAAATCTTTGGTATTTCATAATAAATTAATCTAATTTCGAGTAGTTTTATATTTAATATGTTCTAGATCTAGAGAATTCAATAATCAATAGAGTTTCCTGATGTAGTTAATGTCTGTAAAATTTGAAGTAAATAGTTTCAGTGAATCCATGTAAAAAACTGAAATTATATTTCATATGTTCAATATTCTACATCATCCAGTAATTGCTACCATTTCAATGATATTAAGTCATCTAAATAGTTGTTGATTATGAAATTTGGAGTCTGTATCTTCATTGAGTTCATAAATATATGCTGTTTAGTTTCCGAATTTATAATTGTTTATATATGACATGTACTTGTATCTTATTTCAATGAAGTTTTGGTAAACAGGTTGGCATCGTAATCTAGTTCGGACCAATTAAAATTTATATTATGGGCAGTTCAAAATTGTTGTCTTAATGTTGTGAAATTTGTAACTAGGTGATATTAATTAAAAATCTAAATTATTGAATTTAACTAAAACTTATTTTTTCTATCAAGTTCTCAATTTTTTTTTTTTATTTAACAAATTTTCAATTCTGACTATAAACTAAACACTTGAGGAGGTACGTATTCTCAGGATTAATAATTATTTTCCGTAACTAGTATAATCAAAACAAAAAAACCCACTTTATGATGAAGAACTGGAAAATTATTTAAGTGATGCTTCAAATTACTATATACAAAATGTTAGAAAATTTGTTGCTAAGCATTTAATTTCTTATTGTAAATAAAAAATTATGGTCTAGGTCTAAATTTATGAAAAAAACTGTTTAGTAAATTTTTTTGGTTATTGCTAGTAATTTATTTTATTTCATTTTTCATCACAATTTTTAATTTTTCATCACATTACTTAATGCAAGTAAATAACTCTCTTAATTAAAAATTTACCTCAAATTGTTTATAATCCATTAACAGTGAAAATCAAATGAATTGTAATATTATAATATATAAATTTTATAATAATATTATTACAATTATTACAAATTAAAATTGAATAATATTTAAATTAATTAATTAAAAACACATTTTACACACCATATTTTCACTCTTAATTAATGTTCGACTTAAAAGCTTTCCGTATTTTATCACTCAATGAAACTATTTATCTCAATACCGATATCCGTATTAACTATGCGAGGCCATTTTTAAAATTATCATCCCTTAAATTGTAATTTTTCTTTGCATTATCATTTCGCGACCGTCAAAATTTTTTTAAATTTCAAAATTCAATTCTTAATACAAAATTAAATTAATATACAAAAAATAAATAAAAATTTTACAATACAAAATCGTCAAGTTATTCACAATATAAAATAATTTCTGATTCTATACTTGATCATACGAAAGTATCTTTTCCACTGTAAAATATAATAAACAACAAAAAAGATAAATTTATGTAAAACTACAAAGTTTTTTTTTATTATTATTTTATTGCAGCTGTACATTTTGCCGGCTGTAGCTATAACAAGCCGCAACAAGCAACATCTCAGCCGCCATTATTTTGTGTAGGATAATAATATTATAAATATATTTACATTCCGTGATAATACGTTGGCGCAAGCGTAGGGGCGGCTATTGATAAGATAATTGTTGTTATTGTTGTTATTTTGTGGAACGTGTAATGAGGGTTTGTGTGGGATGAAAAGCGTTCATTTCAAATAAAATAATTATAATAATATAAAAAGTAAAAAAAAAAAGCGCGACGAAATATTTTAAGAGATTTTTTTTTTTATAAATATTCCTTTTTTGTAGGGATAGCCTACGTATTAGTAACTGAACTAGTCTAGTTTAGTATATAAATAGACTTTTGGATAAAGATTTTTTTTTATTTCTTATTGGCTTGAATGGGATGTGTTTAAATTGCAATTTTTGACCACGCGACTGATTTAATTTCGCGCCAACCCACATGACAAATCCAGAATATAAAATCAAAAGTATGTAAAAAAATCTTTTGAATTAAAATGAAAATTAAAAATCAATGCAATATGAAAAAAGAGTTTTTTATTTAAATTAAATTTTTATTTAAATTTTACATATATTTTCATAAAAAACCTACAGAAATTATTTAATATTTGCATTTAAGAATATCGTCGAAATTAAGAATACCAGTAGTCAGGAGAGTATAGCTAATAAAAAATGTTTGCTGATATAGGGTAATTTTTTGTTGTTGTTAATATAGGGAGTCAATTAAGAGGTATTATATTATTATGATATTGTATTTTGTAGGTGGGTTCATTCAGAAATTTATATATTTTTTTTGTCAATAGTTTTATTTTTCAGAATTATATAAAAAAAAAAGATAATTTGGTATATAATTATATTAAAACTTTTCCTCACAACTTTACTATATAGGGTCAAAGTGGGGGTTTTATTGAAATTATAAAAGAAGTTGATAATACAGAAAAATTCTTATATATTAGTTTATTTAGAGACGATAATTGTTTCGGAACAATAATTGTATCTTAAAAATTTACTTCTGGACAAATGTTCTCCCCAACACAAAATTTATATATTTCGCCAGGAACATTACACATTTATTGCTTAGGCAGAGGTGGATTTTAAAATATTGAAGCTATATGTAAAAATCAAATATTGTGACCCCCTCTGAAAAAATGTCGAATGTTTTTTAAGCATAGTTATAAATTTCTTTAAAGGGCGATTGAAATCTGAAATTTATCTATAATTAAAAAGAAATTATGCATTCAAGTTCACTTTCAAATTGCTAGGGTAGCCATAAGATAGTTTTCTCAGATAGTTTTTAAAACGTTTAAAAACACTTTAACGCATTTGCAATTGTTATTGCTAAAAATATTTTTGGAATTATTTTCACCTTTGAATATGTCGATTGTTTTAGACCTTACTGAATTTATTCATACATTTCAGCCAATTGTAAATAATTTAGGGTTAATTGTTATTCTATATATTTACTATGGCCCTTATAAATCTAGAGCCCTCAGAATGGTAACTGCTTAATTAACCTATGTGTAAATCCATCTTTGGTCCTAGGAACAAGAATTGTCACGGATTCCTAGTTAACAATGAATTTCCTACCAAAATCAATAAAATTTTCTATACTGCGTAAGATTTTCATTCAATTTCAACATTTTGGAACAATCAATTTTTTGTTACCAACATTATAGTAAATGGAAAATTAAATATATTTATAAGAACTTCCCCCTAATTACCCTATAATATAAATTTAAGTCAATATTTTTTTTTTGAATGAATTTACCTATTTTTTATAGTAACATTATTTTTTTTTATTTATTTATTTGTATATATTGCAAAATTTATGTATATATATATATTTATACCGTACTCCTACACATTAAACAAATAAAAAAAAAATATGTGGACCAAAAAGTTTACCAATAAAACCACCTACACCCTAGGCTAGAGAGTTTTGATACCGTATAGGCAAAAAATTATTACATTATTTATAACAATAAATATTATTTTTTCTTGTTGTTATTGTCGAATATTGTAGTTAACTAAGAGGTGAATCAAAATAATGTGGTATAACACATTTTACAAGAGAGAGGCTCACATGTATGTCGTCATGTCCCTAATTATGTGGGCAGTTTTAATATATTTAAATTTTAACGCCATGTTATTTTCTATATTAGAAGAAATCAAAATTAAAAAAATTTTCGGTATGTTTTTATTTTCATTAGAATTAAAAAAGCTGTTTCAAAAATAAAAACAAATCTTTTCTTAGATACTGCGAGGTGTTCAAATATTATTTGTCTTTTATGTTTTTACTATATTTGGTGATCCTGGGTGAATAAATTGATATAATTTAATAAAAACAAGTATTAATTTATTGCCAATTAAAAAAAAAAATTATTAAAAAGGAAATTTTTGTTATTTTAAAATAAAATAATTAATTGTGGTGTCAATTGAAACTAAATATTATAAAGAATTTTAAGGTATGAGAATGAGGTCACTTCGAATGGTTTAGAAATTTTTGAAAATATTATTCTAATAAATAAAAAATTCAATAATTATTATCTTTTAATATGTAAAGTTAAGATTATTATTATATTGAAATTGAAACTAATTTCCACACGAGTTACAGGTTTATAAAAAAGTAATTGACTGAGTACGGACTACATAGAGGAATTAAAAATCTTTGTAATAGTTTTTTTTGTCCAACTGCAAAACGTAGAATTCAAAACGACGAAATGGTGTAGAGTTCGTTTATTTAATGGCATTCATGATTCTATTTTATGGCAGTATCCCTTAAATAATATTGTATACAGAATCGAATTAGTTTACCCATTGGATGACAGGTTTTCTTCACCTAGAACTAGAAGCTCCTGTAGAGATAATAAATCGGCAGGACAGTATATGTGAGAGTACCCATAAGATAAGTTTAGTAGTTATCAAATTATATATGTAATCGACCTTTAGTGAAATGGCAAATCATTTAGAATTATTGGACGAATATGAAGTTAATATGTTAGGTATTTAAATTGAAAATTTTACAGTAGTTGTTTTCATATTGAAGGTCTTCACTAAAAAAGTTATACTAGCTCCTTACTCAGTATTTTTAATAACTAATTATGAGTTGTCATTATGGCTGTGAAGGAAATACTGATCTAAAAAATTGATAATGATCAAATAATTTTTTTATTCGTTAACAATTATTATTCGATTTTAATGAAATTTACTATAAACAGCTTCGATTTCTAATTAATTGGAAGTAGGGTAATTTAATTGGGTTCATAATTTTTTGAATTACATAAAATACATTACTTTCTATTACTAGATATTTGAAATTTGTTATAATCATTGTGAAATTATTGAAATTTTTGTTTTGGACTATCCGTAAAGGACTATCACCAGTAAAAAATGGATATTTTAAAGTAATTCTACATAATTTATAGCCACAACAAAAGTAATAGTGACGCTACCATTATAATACAAAATATGTTCTATCATTCATAAAAGCTTTTGTGTATTTGTGATGCAACAAGTGAATTCATCCCACCCTGTCCCAGTCTCTTCGATTATTTTTTTTTTTTGATATATGGTGTCGTCATGGATAAAACTAAGGAAAAGCTTTTTTCATATTTATATATCTTATTTTCAAAGTCAAAATTATTTATATGTATTTTTATATCTATATTTTTATGATGATTTCAGAAAGATACCACCTGTCATTTTTTCTCTTCTTCACAAGATATGAAATATCAACTGCAGGATAAATAACACCTAATTAACACCTAATAAAATATATAGAATTTTTTTTATTTTTCGTTCATCTTTGAAGAGGATTTTTTCATTAATTACGTTCATATTTGTCTAGGATATTTTTTTCTTGGTAAGTCCTTATTAAATAATGTTGCTATGTGTTCTTTTTTCTTCTGTTATCCTTTTTGTCAAGTATCAATGACATTTTTAATTTGTTGTTTTGTTTTGTTGCAATGCCAATGAACTTCAACATAAAAGTCATTTCATTGAGATAATTTTTTTTTTAATTTTCAACATAATTTTGAGTAGGTTGTGGGGTTGTTTTTTTTTTTTTTTTGTTATTCGGGGCTGTGTTTATTTTAGATATGAATTGACATTGGTTGAGTATTAAAAGGTCATTTAAATGATATGAGATTTATTACATATGGTAGATTATTGAATTCAATTTGTATTTTATTGGATTAAATGATTCTAAGGGATTCTCTTGAATTACTATTCAAAAAGTTCTAAGTTTAGGTGTAAAAGTAATTATCGGAAATATTTTAGTTTCGCTAATTGTGCAGAAAATAAGTTATAATAAATTTGAAATTTATTCCATTTAGATTTTTGCAAAAACTTAATATTTGGGATATAGCGTAACTGCGATAAGCTATTCGTATTAAGATTAAAAAGTAATCTGCCTCCGATATGCGGTAATAATTAATGCTTTTCGCTTCATTAATAGTTCAAAGTTCGAATTAATAAAAAATTTCATAAATTATCGATACAGTACAAATTGGACGACTGATACTTCGTTTTGTTCATGGTTATCCATTGTATAATAATAAAGTCTTTTGTTAAATAAGGGAACGAGTCGTAAAATCCCGCACCCTATAGTGTTATGATAGCTTTCCTATAACCAAAGATTTAATTACGTTTTCTTATGACAAGTTGAAGTATAACTCATTTTAATAAATGAGTTTATCATTCATCTGTTGATAAAGTTTGCGAAAAAAGCGTAATGGCCAGTATTCGCTGGGAGAATAGTCGGAGTATTTTCGAACGATATTCCGCACATTTGCTGGGTATGATATATTTGAAATTATTGGTAAAATTTATAATTTTATTCGGAATATTAAAGGATTATAGTTTGAAGGCGGTTATTAGAGAAGCATACAAAGATAATTCTATTTGTAAGTTGTATGATATGCACTAAACTGACGGGTCTTCTGTATCGGTTTACAACGGTTTTCAGTTTACAGGGCCAAACTGTCGTTATAGTTACAAAATACATGATTCATTTCCAGTTGGAAAACCATCTGCGCATTATAAGATTAAAAAAAAAACGTTTGCGTTCTTGAAAATGCGTACCTCTACTATTTTTTACCCGCTTTATATAATATGAAATTTTCTCCTTTAAATTTAATTGTGTTACCAAATTTACCAAAATTATTTGAATTAAATTAGATCATTTAAAATTTGGATACTTGTCAATGGACTGCATAATTTTCAATTTTATCTTTTATACAGTTTTTATTTATTTTTATATGATTTATATGTAATTATTCTGAGTGGATAATTGCTAAATTGAAATTAATTAGATTTTCTATTTCGATATTTTACTGATTACATTCAAATTGAATGAATTAAAAAATAAAATCATATATTTTTTGTGTCATTGTCCTTTTCTCATTCACCTACGTTGGATAAAGTTTTTGATTGCAATTTCCTGAAACTCAAGGATAAGAGCAAAATCCTGAAGTACTAATAAGAAAATAATTGGCTTTGTATTTGATGTGGCATTAGTGATGTAAGTAATTTTAAAGGTGTACAATGGATGGACATATAAATCCCTGAGTAGGTAAGTTCTTAAACAATTATAAATTTACTAATTTCTGTTATTGCGATAAAGTAAATTGAAAAAATGATTTTATATTAGGAAGATAAATAATTGATACTGACAATTTATAAATATAAAATGTCTATACAAAAAAAAAAATATTTTAAAATAAATAAAATTATTTTTATCTTTGAAGGGTTTTTATTATGTAATTTTTGATTTGTTTTAGTGGGTTAAGCTAGTAATAAATTTATTTTTAGGATTACATTTTTATTATTTATTTTACAAATGATAAATAATAGTGAGCTATATCTTAGTATACTTAGTGGTGAATCAAAATTTGAAATATTTTTTTTTTTCAATAGTTTATGATCCAGATCACAAAAAAGAAGAAGTTTTTTCTTCAATATTTTTGAGAAAATTGATATTTTTCAAAAAATGAGAGGTTAGTGTAATGTGACTTTTTCGCTTGGGCCAGTATTTGAAGGATATGTAAAGTAAAATTCAATAAAATGTACTCGTAAGCAAAATTTACATGTGCGCAGCAAGATCTCCTAGAAACAACCTCTCGTCAAATTTAAATGACCTTCTTCTGAGATGCGGGACAAAGATGGGATCGATACTTTCATTAGAAAGAGTACAGTGAGAATTTTCTGCATTTTATTTTAACGATATTGAATATTTATTTAATGTCCATTTTATTTCAATCATAATTTCGGAATACTATTATACACCATTTCCATGAAAACCAACTTTATTATATTTTATTCCCTCTATTCTATTTGAATGTAGTTGTCGAATTCGCAATTTTAAAAAGTAATATTGTGCACATAATCAAATTTATGTGAACCATTTTCTAACTTGTAGTTAAATAGAAATAGTTTTTAGGAACAACTTCAAAAATAATTTCTAATTTTATCTAATCAAAAATATGTTGAAAATTTTTTTTCAATGCTCTCCCAATAGGCATAATTCTATGATTCGTATAGTATTGTAATTTTTAGGGACTATATTCAATAAATAAAACATTTTTTTATAATTTATTTTGATATGTAGGCATTATTCTTTCTATAAAATAAATTTATTGGAAATAGATTTTGTAGGAGTACATCAATGTAATTTTTTAAAAAAACTACACAACAATTAATTTCTATTTTAAGGTGGCATTAGCGTTACTATATCAAATATTCCATTTTTAATAATTTTTCGTTTAATTTAATATAATATAAACTAGCTCATTAACTAAAATTAGTGTGTTAGCAACGACATTCATTATTTATTAGACTTTTCCAGAAAATTTAAATTAAAAAAAAAATATTAAATATTTAAAAATCAAAATTTCTTGATTCTTTCTATCAATATTTTTTTATATCGGCCAGTAAATTATTATCATCTTTTAGAAAATATTTAATTTTTAATATACAAATTATATAGGTAATACATAAATTTTCAATTTCAATCAATTTTAATAAATGTTTATTAAAAATATTGATTGATATTACATTATAATTTAATGTTTCACAAAATAGACCAATAATTTTGATAATTTTTCTCTTAATACAATTATCAGTCATTTATCATTTAACCAATTTGCTATATAAAATTGTATTTTACACGAATTTTCAATTCATCTTTCATATATAAACATATTTTACACAAGCATAAAGTATCTTTTTTATTTATGCTTTTTGAAATTTTAAAATCATCTTTTTTTATCTTCATAAAATTTTCTTATAATTTTCAGTGTCGGTAAATTTTTTTATTATTATTATATGCTGAAATGAGAAATGCCGCAATAACGCCTGGACCTATAATAACTAAAAAAGAAAATAAAAAATATATGAATTTGTTGTAAAAATTTTTATGTGTACCTTTAAGTTAACATAAACTTTATTAAATATCTATAGAAACTATCTACGAATTGGTACTAAATTATGGTAATTTCATTGAAAATGGATTGCTTAATTTGATGTAATTTTTTTTTCACTATTTTCATGAAGAGTCTTTATAGTTACTTTGAAAGCTTACAGTAATTTATTGATTATGATTGATTGATATTATTTAATGAAATAAAATTATGATTAAAGATAAAATGGTGAAACATTATTTTAGTTTATAAAGTAAAAAAACCCGAGGTACAAAAAGCCAGATCGGAAATTAAGATTTTTATTTTTTTATAATAGCTACTTTCGACATTAATTTCCATAATTCTGTATAGTAAAAAAATAATTATTTTATTATACTATATTTGACTACTGATAATTCTGTTTTTGCAGCTCAAATTACTCTTGCATACAGGGCGAGTTTCTATTGTGCCCAAATTTCATTTCGAAAACTTTGTGAATCCGCTCTAGTTTAGTAAATTATGAACCTAAACAGAATCTTTAAATTAATGTTACCATTATTTTTTACTTGAGTTTTTATTGATCCTTATAGACAGAATTAGAGGCAATCGCCAGTTTATATACGACAATTGTAAATGGTCATCGAATTGTTAGGTTTTTAGACTAATAGACCAGTCATACTTCATTTCCCACGTGATGTGCAGGTATGGAGGTGGAGGAAACAATGTTAAATTTGTTATGATACTATTCCTCGGTTCAATATAAAATATTTAGGAAATTTGGTAGTTTCTTTTTAGAAATCCATTGAAACGTGTATAAACTGATGCCGGCCAAGATGATTTCGTTTTTTAAAGAAGTTGGTTCGGTCGACACGCTATAAACATTGATGTAGCTTTCATTTTATTATGGCCTATGTGATTAGGGATCTCGTAATTCTTACTGTTTTATAACCAACTAACCAATTAGCAGAATTAAATGCACCAATTTAAGAAATCAGCATTTTCTAATGTAAGAAATGATGCAATTGTAATGTGAGCTCAAATTTTACTTTTATTCGAGTAATTATTTCAGTTTTTAAGCACTTTAAGATATTTTTTTTTTTATGTTATTTTTCTGTTTCACCAAATTCGATTTGGCTTTTAAATTAAGTATTTTTTTATTTGGAATTAAAACTGAAAGTATTAATATTATAATAAAAATAAAAATATAACAAAATGCAAAAAGACATTAACAACGAAACATCAGAATTAGAAATGCCTATATAAGAACCCTAAAAACAAATCACTCATATATAAAAACTAATCATTAAACTTTACTATATCATGGTATATCTAACCATATAAAATGAATAATTGTTGGACTCTGCATATAACTCTATCTTTTTATGCCATATAGTAAATTGTAATTCCAATTTCAACTTTTAAAACCAAAACTTTAATATTATCGTAAATTGCCACAAAACGCATAAAACTAAAAGAGATTAACTAAATACGGCCTGTAGGTTACATGGTATATAGGTTAAGTTATTTGTATTTTTTTTGCAAAAGAAAGAAGCTATGACTGCCGCCGCCAACACAACCATAATAAAATTCATATAAATTGTTAGTAATTTATGTTGCTGGGGCCTGACCGTAATGACTGATGTTCATATAAATGATCTTGTAAGGTAAAGCATAAATTTTACAATCAGATTCACTTTCATAAATGGAATATGAAAATTCTTAAAAATATTATGCTATGATTACTTTGAATTTTGTTATATGCGACTAATGAGATTTTAGTGTGGTACTGTAGGTTAAGTTGGAGTTACTAATTTAACTATCTATAGAAAAGTTTATATGCAAAAATATGAAAAGATAGAAATGATAATTAGGCCAGTTGAAAATTAAGGGAATAGTAATAAATTTTTTTAAAATTTTTGTAATTTTTTAATATTGTTGGACAATAGTCGAAAGAACCTTAAGGAATCTAAAGTTTTCATATTGCAATTTCAATTATATCTCAGAATTTATATCATTGCTGAAATGACTCTAATTAAATAATTTTTTCCGCAAATTTATCTATTTATTATTAATAAAATATCAAAAATTCATGCTGATAATATTTTGATTATTGTTGCTAAGATTGTTCTTGTTTTATTAATAGATTGAATTTTGCAGTTGTTTCTTAAAATACTCTTAAAGATTATTAATTTGTCAAATAAATTGAAAGTCTAGCCAAATTTTATAATGCTATTTTATCTGAAAATAAAACAAAAAAATAAAAAATTCATATTGGATTTCCTTGAAAATCAGTTTTTTTTTACCTTTAATATAATTAATTAAATTTATTTTTCCAATTTTTCTTTTTATATCAATAATTTATATTATAATAGCAATTTTGTAAATTCATTTTTCCCTCGATGATTAAGTAAAATTAAAAGAAAATCTTATTTTTATAATAATATTTCAGAGTTGTCTCTGAAAATGACTCGTCGGAAGAAAATCATTATCATTGCTTTCATAAAAGTCAGAGAAAATAAGTATATTTATAGGAATTTATTAAATCACTCTAAGGAATTTAAATTATAGGTGATTTTTTTTTGAAAATAACGATAAGCTAAATTTTAAAATACTCTGAGGACCAGTGAAGATATAATTTTCATTTAGTGACATGTAAAATTGAGAGATTTTTATGTTCAAAGAAGAAAATATAAATATCAATGGAACTTTTTTTGTTATCCGGTCTATACACTCCGGTCAATTACTCTAAAGGGCCAATCACAATGTGAGCGCTATTTCCCCCGCCAAAAATAAAGCGAAGCCAAACTCAAAGTGGCCAAAAGTCACAAAATATTTAACAATATTTTGACTCCTGTATTAAAATTCATTCGCAATGGCAGTTAAAGTATTCATCTCGGCGCGAGCTTTTATTTCCTTGGTGGTGACTGCGAGCATTACGTTTCCTTTCATTAATTTCCATATGTTAAACATTTTTCAAAGCTAACGTTATTGGTTTGAGCTCACATTATAATTGCATCATTAATATGATCAAAAATTTCAGTTGAATAAATGAAACGTACCAGAGATGTAAGCACTTCAGCCCTTTCGGTCCATTGTACGATTTAATTGTAATTGTTTGCTCACTAAAGCGCAGATTTCCATGATGTGAATATAGACCTCCATTTGCGAATTGTTGTTGTTTTCTAGTTTTCTAATTTTTTATTACAATAAAGGGAATGATCTTTATAGTCAATTCTGCTGGATATATTATTATAGGTTGAATTGAAATCATAGTTTGGCCTGGCCTGTTCAATATCATTAAAAAATTTGTTACGAAAATATTGAATAATTTTATTCGTTGCATTTTAAACCAAATGATTTAAATTAAATTCTCTATAATGTCCAGGAAACTATTAATTCTCAAAATAAAAAGTAACTAAAGTGGACATTTTAAATACATTCTTGCTGACAAAATTATAGCCTCAAAATAATTCACTTACGACAATTTTATTATTTTAAAATGCATTTAAGAATGTAAACACGAAATGAACATTACTGCGATCTTACAAAAAACTATTCTATATAAAATGATGATTTCTCTGTTTGACTTCCGAATGTCACAAATCATTTAATTTGACACTTTTTGTATTAATATATCGTAAACGATTATTCTATAGAAAATATAAATTGAAATCTTTAAACTCAATTTATTACAGCAGGTTCCATTCATTCATGCTCAATAAAAATATAAGTATAGTACCCGGCGTAATGTTACCGAAAGGGCTGATAATATGCAATGATTATATAATTTATATTTGTTTTTCTTAATGATCTGTGTCGACATTAATTTTTTTTTCATGTTAAATATTATTTTTGCCTCTGGGTGAAAAGTCTATATACAAAAAAGTTAAATTGATTAAAAGGGGGGAATCATAAATAAAAAGGAAATACCCCTTAAGAAATGATTTTGTTTTGATTAACCGATTACGTATTATTACAGTTATATATACTTTTGAATACTATAGGATTACAAATATTTTTATGATGGCATCATTAAAAAAAGAAATCGTTCAATTGTAATAAAGTGATATAAAACGGATGACCAGTTTTAAAATAAAAAATAATAGTAATAATATTTAAGGAAACATATAGAGACACAAGTGTAGCGCATGCCAAAGATTGCGCCTTTAAATTATATAATTGGATTTTGTTTCATTTCAATTAAGAGTTGAAAAGGAATTTTGTTATATTTTATTGGTGGTAAAGAGAGCAATGATCATTTATTATAAATATTAACAGAATTAAATAAATTGTTGAATTTAGTTATGGGATATTCTTAAGAAATTGAATTTGCAATTCATCTACGTTTAACATTAACAAAATTATATTTAGTTAACAACTGACATACCAGAGGGGCCTCTAAATTTCTATATATAACAATTTTTCAATCCAAAGATTCTTTCTAATCTTCTATAATGAAAAACTGTTTAGTTGTTCTGAACACTTCCGTAAAACCGGATTTGCGATCTAAGTATAATATACATAGGAATCGCTTATTTGCAAAAAGATAAATTATACTTTTGGATCAAGCCAAGACGAAACTGTTGTATTATTACAAATATTTATTGGTGAGTTAACTCAGTTAACTGAGCTTTGATCTACATAATCAAACCTTTAATTTTTCATTCCATAATTTATTGGAATAAATTTTAAGCGGAGGAGAGTAAACCCGATTTTTTTTTCATTTCCGTTTATGATTATCTACCTAGTTTTAGTTTTAAATTTCAGTGCAACGTTCTACTCCGGTTTTAATTTTTTTCGTTTTGCTTTCGGTTCGGGTTTGGTTCGGATATAAAATTAATAAATAAACTTCAATAAAGGTCACTGTTTTCGCAACTCATCACATTTCCCTGTGACCAATTTTGTACTGCAGCAAATCTATAATGTAATTCTGTTCTAGTGGTTTTAAACCAGAATACCAAAAAATTACGACTCGCTGCGTAAAAGAAGAAACCAATTATTTATTTAATTATAAATCGTGAACCGAAATGAAAAAGAACGAAATTAACCGATAAGAAATACGGCTAACATTCATTCAAATTATTTCGTTTCGGTTTATGCTTTCTGTTTAACTGCGGTTATTGGGTTCTGTTCCGGTTTGACTCGCTGTTTTTTAGTAAATATAACCAAAACAATATATGATTCTTGATATATAGTAACTAACTAATCCAAATTTTTTAATTACATAAATGAAATTTTAGCTTTAATTATTCATTATTCATAGAACAATTTTGTAAAGGTTTCATTTATATTTTATTGAATCTTAATTGTATAAATTGAATTCATTACAAGTCTTGAATACGAAATGTACAATGCTATAATAATCCTCGTCATTAAAATTTTAAAAATTTAATATTAATATTATAAATATAATTTAAAATTTCTAAATTTTCTTAAAAGAACTTTTAGTTTATCAAAACTATAAAGAGTCTAACTAAAATAATCAGACCACAAATTAGTTCCCATTAAAATGCATTTAATTTCAAATTCCATCACTTTAAAATTCATTTTGTATATAGTTCATGTAATTTATTTAATTTAGTTTTCCTGAAACGTATAACACTGAATAAATATGGCACGAGTCAGTATTATTTTATAAATTACTTACATTGCGGAGTGTCAAATAGTGCGGGTGACAAACTAAATATTTTTTCATATTAAATGAATATTTAATAATTTAGTCATAAAGTGAGCCATCTTTCGTTTAACATTTAGATATCAAATTAAACTTGTCACAATTTAATTATGTTTTATGATAATTTTCAAAATTTTATTTCCGGTTTTTCATTAAATCATAAAAACAAAAAATTTATATAATGTCTGATTTAACTAATAAATTTTCTCGAAACAGTTCTAGGTTAAATATTATTTATATTATCATATAGAAAAGAAAAGTTTGTGTTTTTCATATGAAATTTTCTCGAGCCTAAAAATTTAATTATAATTTTTCTTTTTATGATTTTGATTTATTTTTAGAAAGAATTCTAGTATTTAAAAGAAATTTATATTAATTTTTTTTTTTTTGAAGATTTTTTTTGTTATTCGACAACAAAAATGATATAAAAGTTAAGATAATTTTAATTTTGATATTTATTTTAATATCAAAAAAATGAATTAAAAAAAATATAAATTTTAGAATTATAAATAAAATTTATTTTTGGTTAAACTTAATATGTCAAAACATTTAAGTTAATTAAAATATAAAAAAATAAATTCCCTAAAACTATAAATTCCCTAAAACTTCCCTAAAGGAATTTGTATAAATTCCCTAAAACTATCTCAAGGCAGTGGTGTAATGGCAGTGCGCTATGCTATGATCCATTAGGTTCCCGGTGCAACTCCATACCGAAACATTGATGTCGGTTTAAATTGACTCAGCTTGAAGTAAGTTGACTCTATTTTCTTGTTGACTCAGCTTGAAATGAGTACCAGTAATGAAATTGGAAATATGTAATTTTGGTTTTAAGACTGGGAAAAATGCTTAATAAAATTGCATGAACCTTCTTTGAGGGGGCCAAGACTCGATCTGGACTGTTAAGAAAGAATTAATAAAGAACTTTAAAAAAGGATTGAGTTTTTTGAACGGTCTGTATAAATAAATAAATAAAAAAATGTTGTATATAAAAATACCAATTTTAATTAAATTATTTTCAAAATTGAATTAATTAAATTTGTATTTTTGAAATTTTATATTTTCTGTTTTATATTGTAAATTATTTTTAAATAACTTTTAATTAAAACTATGACTAAAAATTGTAAAATAAATTTATACGAAATTTTGTTTATGTTATCAATATATAAATCCACAATAAGGACGACATCAAACGGCTTGATTTATTGCACAATTTCTGTAATCTTATATTTAAAAAAATTTGTTGTAGTAAATATTAAAAGTTAATTTAAAAATCTATGAAAATTTGTAAAAAGCTTCAATAAATTATGAAAATAAAAATTAATCAAAAAAACCCCAAAATTTATTTTCACATTAAGTTTTCTAGTCAATTAAAAAGCAAACTTTTTAACGGTCGATTAATTTTAAATTAGCGACACTAAATAAGAATTTTCTTTTGATTTGTTTTTCTTCTTTTCATTTTTTTTTTTTCAAATATATTTTTAGATTTTTACCCAGCAGAAATTAATTTTTTTTTTGAAAAAATATTTATTCTAAAAATTAATTGTCAAAATAAAAATCGAATTTAAAATAATTTAAATTGGTCTATTCTTTTAAAAATTATGAACTATAGCCTAGAGCTCCTAATGAAATTTGAATGCTACCCACAATTTTCAAATGCCAATAATTGTGTACTATTAAAATTCAAGACTATCATAAATATAACTTGAAACATTTCATCATATTGAAATATTTCCAAGGAATTATTTTCATTGAACAAACTCCACAATTTCTGTAAACATAATTTGTTGTTATTATTGTGGTTAGGAATCTTTAGAATAAAGTGTCGATGACGAAATTAAATGCAGAATATAAATTTTTTTTTTTTTTTGTTTAAAAGAATTTTCAGTTTTGCAATAAATTTTCTTATATTTTCATTAACATTCCGTAGCATTGAAAATGTTTTTTTTTTAATAGAATTTATTATGGAAAATTTTAAATTTTATTGTTTGTTTTTTTCGTTTCTGTTATTTTTTTTATTTTTCACATTTTCATTAACTAAAATTAGAATATAATAAAAAATAAGATCAATTGACAACAGGTGTCAGGTATGCTGCTCAATACTATTTTGATATATTTTATTGTTCATTTTCAATTTAATTTTAAAAAAACAATGAGGAAAGCATTAAGTCACAAAATAAAATTAGACATTAAAGAATCAAAATAAAAATTAAGGCTTAATAAAAAATCCAAAAATTATTCATATATTTTATAAATGTTCATATACAAAAGAATAATAAAAGAAGACTTGGCAACACTGTAAAATTCATCAGGATTCGGTTTTATAACAATCATATATTTCAAATGATGGAAAAAGGAAAGTAAATGGACGATAAGATAAAAGGATAATTACTGGTTATGAATTATATTATTATTGGCCGGTATTATAAGTGGCAAATGCACCGATCGTCAGGACACAGTAAAAAACCTGAGAGTTATGAATTTATTATTGAGATTGTATATAAAATAATAAAATAAACGTCTTGGTTGAATGGTTGAATTGTTTAATTAACCGTATCTGGACGTCGGAGCAAACGTCATAAAATCCCGAAAGTTTATGTAATTGATGTCTCATTAACGCATTTATTTTTGACCAAATACCCTTTTTCTTCATAACAAATTGTAAATGAGACTTGTCTGTTTAGAAACGTAGGTTATGTAGCATATTTACCTATGAAATATCACGTTTTTCGAGGCATGTGACTATTTAACTTGGTACAAAGACTTGAAAATTTCAAATATGCGTTTAACTAAAATTTCAAATTTTGTCGCTTGCTTTAGTTTAGTTATGTAGAATACTTTGATCGTCGAATCGCATTGGGTATTAAAATACTCGAATATTATAGAAAAATTTGATTTAATGGACTCAGTTTTTATGGTAATATCAATTCAGTTCCAATATAATAATTTGTACAAAAATTATAAAAAATATAATAATCGCAAATTTAATGTCAAATCGTACCAATAAAATCCTTCTTAATGAATAAAAACTCAATAAATTAACTGGTATGTCTGCAATTTCCTTTTCAATTTCATATTTATCACTATGTAAAATCATTTATGACAAAAAAAATTTTGTTATTTTATTTTCTGTTTTTTATATTTTTTCATTATTATATATTTTTGCAAAATGACATTTTCTATCAAATAGTTTTTTTTTTATATTGCACTTTGGTTTCATATACAACGAACTGAAATTACATTAAATTGTATCGCTAAGGCTCTGGGGCTGTTATATACCACCTCAGTCCAGAAACGACAATAATAATATAATTTTGTGAATGTAAATGGGAATAAATTAAGGCAACAATTCGTATCGAAAAATAATAAATTTATCATTGTACAAAAAATAAAATAAAATGTAATTTTTTTGAAGTTTAAAGAAAATGTTTTAATAAGTTCTTTTTTTTATATTGTTGTGTTTTGCTGGGTTCGCTTTTACTATCTTTTTACAATTTTCAGTTGTTGTCTCTGAGCTCAGCATGATTTTAAATTATCCATACTTGTGACATTTTTGTTTTGTGATTTTTACTTATTTCTTCGTTTTTTTTTAATGTTGTTTAACATAAATTGTAACAGTTTTCAATTTGAAAGTTTGATTGATTTTATGGTGGGATTATATTACGAAAGAAAGCGAATCGAAAATTTTAAGAACTAACAAATAACAAAAAACATGGATTGCTTATGGTGCGCTGCGTATTGATGCGATTTTTTTAAAAATTGATTTTTAGTAAAGTATCAAAAATGTTGAATTTTATAATTAAATTTCGAATGATTCGTATTTACTTTAAAAGTCCGACAAAGCTCCGATTATTTTGATTGTAGGAGAGTAAAGTTCACTCTTGCGATATAGAAATAATTAAACAATGACATATCATCAATTCAAGAGGATCGTTTAAGTAACGAGCTTCATTTAAACGTGCTATAACATGAAATAATTATAAATATTTTCTAACATATACTAAGTCAATTTCAATTCATCTCTGAAGGATAAGTTTAAGGAAAAACGTCGTAACTGGAAATTATGGTCATAACGATTTTGATCGATCGTTACAAATTTTACGCACAATCATTTTTGCATATAATCACACCTTAAATAAAATCATTGCAAAAATACTTTTTATAATAATATTTTTATTGTATTACTGATTGTAGTAAGATCCTTTATATAGAGTTTAAGCTGTTGGCGCGTGTGCCTACAAATATTTGCACGTAAATGCAGAATGACAAAAAAAAAAATTTCTTTATTTTTTTATTTATTTATTATATACCTAAAAATTGCATATCCTGAGATGACCGCGACCACAAAATTCGACCTTAATACTTTGGGGGCCCTTTCATGTCCACATTATAATCAAATAGAATCGTTCGCACCCAAGTAAAACACAAATTCTTTATGGACAGGAAACATCTTGTAAAATATATTCATATATAAAATAAAAAAAAAAGTTTTGTTCGATTTAGAGGCCAGTAAATTGAATTGCCAAAGATTTGACATTTTGAAGTTAAACAAATTTATGAACGCACTTTATTCTTTTTTATATTATTATATGAATAAAAATAAAAATAAAAATAGTTTTATTTAAAATTACTATTTTGTTGACATTCTTATATAGATTTTAAATTAAAAGTAAATCTTTTTAATAACAATAATTTTGATTTTACATATTTTATTAATATTTAAAGGAGAATGTAAATTTATTTGGATGAAATTTAATTGATTTTTTTAAAAATTGATTTTTCCACTCAATTCATTATCGAGCTATAATAATTTGCGGTATGTTACTGTAAGTAATTTCAGAAAATTCGTAAATTATTGAAATTTATCGGGTTTTTTAAAACATAAATTTGATTTTTAATTATTTAGTATAAATAATTTTAATTCAAACCACGAAACTTAAAATATTTAATTCATGTTGGGTTAAATCTGCCCTGGCTAATTTTAAAACACTGTAATACAAAAACTACAACTAGTAATCAACCAATGTTTAAGAATGTGAAATATATTCTAGACTAACTTCATAAGTAGCCCCGCGAATCTCGTCTGGGAAATCACAAAGAAGGAACCCTTAGTGAAATAGATTAAAAATCGAAAATGGAGATGAAACTGACATAACATCAGAAAAAAATCCGATATAATCTCAGGAATGGCTGTATAATTAAGCAATAACTAAGGAATAAGAAGTCGAGGTCACCAGCAAAAAAACCTGGAATAGATCAATACTCCTAGATATTGATCTCGCATGGAAAAATACTTAAACAAAGGCAATAAGCCGATTAAGATGGAAATATGCTCATAGAAATAGTAAAAAATAAACAATAATCAGGTAATTTGGAAAAAGGACATTTAGGTAAATGATGATAAATTCTTCTATGAAATTTGACATAATTATAAGTTAAAATAAAACAATTTTTTCGTGAATATTTGAGATCGAAATTCAAATAAATATTTTCCTATGGACGTTGAACGCAAATTTGAATATTAAATCCCACAAGGATAAAAGTTTTTTTCTTTCAAATATTCATGTTTATTCAACTAATTTTCATACTTGTAAAAATCTCTATTACTTGGGTCTTGGGTGAGTTAAAATTCAAATTTGATCCTTTGGAAAATCATTTTTTACAATTTTCATCTTTTCTTGTATGTATACGTTTTGCTATCGCGAACTAGTTGTAAAGAATGTTTTGAAAAAATAGATACCACCATAAAAGAACCAATATTGTCGTAATAATAATATCTTTTCGAAAACTGTTCTTTAAAATCAAGGACCTTTGCTTAGTATAATATTTCAAAAGAATTTATTAAAATTACACAGTAAAATTACAGAAAAATAATTCCAGGAGCTTTCAGGATAATAAAAAAATTATTAATTACAAAAGATATAACGAATTTGACTGTATAATTATTTGGATGCAAGTCATGAATTGCGATCACATTTTAAATTTGTTGACTAGTTTGTAGCTGTATAAGATTTGTCCAATTTGCAATTGCTATCTATACCCAATCCATATATGAAAAATGTGTTTTTTGATCGTTTTATTTTATTTTGGTTATTGGAAACTCATAATCTTAGGCCTAGATCTAAATACAATTCAATATTACCAAACATCAATTAAAAAGAATTAATTTGTCACTCTGTATTTTTATAATTTATTTCACCATATTTGTCAATGACATAAACACCTGCAAAAAAATATGAAAATTAATCTTTGTCTGTTTATAAATTAATAAATTAAATATTAAAAAATAAAAAATAAAATAAAAAAAATTTATTTTTTGTTTTTCGAAAAAAAAAAATTTATGAAAATTTATTTTTAAACGTCTATAATAATATTAAACTTGTAATCCCACACTAAAAAAAAAATATATAATAAATATTTCTATGTTCAAATTCATTTCATTTAAACAGGTCCAGCAAGTACTTTTGGCGCATGATATAAAAAAAAAAAAAAAAACAACCTATATTTTACCAAAGCTTCTCATTACATTTGGCGCGACAAAAATTCAATTTTTTATATATTTCATTTTGATTAATTACATGACAAATATCCTTTTTAACAAAAATTACATACCTCCACTTTCATGAAATCTCTAAATTATAAAAAGAGCAAAAAAAAATAAAAAAAAAATGATTATACAGAATTCCCCCCTTTCCTTTACATAATGGTTG
Source organism: Rhamphomyia laevipes (assembly GCA_963920725.1). NCBI lineage: Eukaryota > Metazoa > Arthropoda > Insecta > Diptera > Empididae > Rhamphomyia > Rhamphomyia laevipes. The sequence continues at coordinate 56,099,274 of OY987257.1, forward strand.
ATATTTTGTAGATATTTTGTTATTTTGGACGTTATCAATATTAATAAAAAGCCTCCTTGTCGGCGGCATTTGATTTGTGTGGCCTCACAACTTTATTTTAAATTTCATACCATTTCATAGTAGTTACAAAATAACCATAGCCAACACTAAAAATCATATCAAATCAAGTGAAATACAAGACGAATTACAGAAATAATAATAATATGGCGTCTTGGTATACATAATGCAATTTAATGTTTTTGATATGGCTCCTCTCTGTAAATAGATGGACGAAAACGGTATCATTATATTTTATATATACTTTGATGACAAATAATTTTTGAAATTTTTTTAATAACATGGACTTTCGAATAAGTCGTACGACTAAAATTAATCAGTCAATATTATCGTATTTAAAAAAAATAAAATAAAAAAAATTAAAAATTTTTAAGTAAATATTTTTTAATCTTTTATTTTAAAGTGCGAAAATTATTATCATATATAAAAAAAAAAAAAATTCAAATATCAGATTTGAAGTATTGGACTCAATTTTGTTGTTTTTGTTTTTGGATGTTATATGAAATAAATATGGAGGATGAAATGAATAACAAAACAACCAAAATGGATTCAAAATCAATTGCTTTACTGGGTGAATAATTTATAGACATCATAATATTTTATTTATTTATATAAATTTTAATCAGAAAAGTTTTTTTTTTTTAAATTTATTTGTAATCGAATCAAGTACATACGTTTTAAAACCTGTTGGCCCTGTTGGATACGGAAAAGGACTGACAGACATTACCAATGATATTTTTTTGATCGTAAATATTATATTTAAAAAACTTGTATATTAAAACAATATTTAAAACTAAAATTAATAAGATTATAATAAAATTATTTTTATTTAATTTTTTTTTTCAATTTAATTTAAATTTGATTAAAGTTATTGAAACGAGACATTATCATTTTAATATTGGGTGATTTGATTATGCCAGGATAAATTAAAAAAAAAACCAAAGGTTGAGTCCTTTACAAATTCATGTAAAACAAGTTAAAAGTTTATGAGTCAGAAATAAAGTTTCAGAATAATGAAAAAGAAACTGATAAAATGTAAAATATTATAATTAATGGATAATACTTGTTTAAAATGAGACTTTACAATTAATTTATGATACTTAACTAAAATAGTGTAATAATAATTATATTAAATATCCTGGATCATACATTAGTCTTTAAGTTAAAATTTGATCCGGAAATTTGTTGGTAAACTACTTCAAAGATGGTATGTTATTATTTGTTGTAAAGCGGACTAATTATTGTACACAAGAAATTGGTAGCAGAACAACGTGAATATTGGAGAGATCAAGGCTCGTTTTGGGCTGCTAATATCGTTTATGCTACTTAGCTACAATCGATTTTTCTTTGTACAAATTATAAATTAGGCTAACCTAAATGGTACGATAATAATTTTATTAAATATCCTGCGTTAATAGAGAATAAATTTATTATACAATTAAAATGTAGACCTAAATTTTTTTTTTGTTAACTTTATTCAGTTGACAATGACCAATTTTGGAATAAATTAATAGAGTTAACCATGTGAGTATAATATCATTTCTTAGGTGGACCCAATTTTGCTAGAACCATTAAGTGTTTCCAATAGGAGAATCAATATGTGAAACAAAATATAAAATATAAGTACTAAAAACCATTTTATAGTAGAAATTGAAATCAATAATTTTGATTTACATTAAAGCTGGTCTAAACTAAATTTCAACTAGACCTTACAAGTGATACTAATAACTTCATTCAACTAAATTGTCACTGGAAGTCCTTGTTATTTATTGTAGTTATATTAACAGTGTTTCTATTTAAATTTGATTTATTCAGTAATGCGGAGTATAATTGTTACTATAATTGTTGATAGTTTCTACTGAGATGTTTGTAATATTGTGATAATTCTTAATTTATCAAAAGTACGAGGTTAAAATTGTAAAGACATTTTGCTATTTAAAGAATACTTTTCTGGACACATTTTAATATAGCTGGGAAAACGTGAAAAGAAGCAAACGTCAACACGAATCAACGATAATGTAATTAATAGGGTCTCTTAAAGTTGACATTTTAATTCATTTCACATAGATTGTTATTGTCACAAAAAAATTGATATAATTTCCAAAAAATTAGGTCTTCTTAGAATTTAGTGACCCATTAAATTAATAATTACCAACAATTTATTGAAAAGTCAATTTAATTTTCCTTAATTGATGATGAAATTCTGTCGTATATTTATATTATGTATAAAAAATAACAATTTATTTAATGATTATTATTAAGTTTTTTGTAACATAATTATTAAAAAGGCCAACAACAACTAAAGATCTTAATTATTTTTATTTATATTGTAAAAAAAAAATATTCCCATTAATTTTGTCCTCCTTTTTGAAATATATAATAACGAAATAATCGATTCCAATTATTTCTTCATCAATTTTCAATGTTCATCAGAGATGATCATTTTCTTTTCAATTTAATTTATGGCGGAATTTCGGATTAAATGCGGGAAAAGGGCATTAATAATTTTAAACAAAGCATCACGTTTGGTTAAGAACTAATTAACCTATATTTAGCTTATATGGTGTGTAATTTAATTAATTTCTGCTATAATTTTTATTTTTATTATGGCAACTTTTTTATTAGCGACCAAATCATTGATGACAATATCGTTATACATTCTTTTACTTTTACTGTGATCCATATTTCGATATAAACTTTAAAATTGCAGCGATATTAAACTGTCCCATATTCGCTTTTTTTATAACTTTTTTATTTTCTGAAGAGCCCCATATGCAAATATTTAGGATATGGGTCATTTTTATATGGAATTTAGTATTAAAAATTGTTTATTTCTGAAATGCTTCATATATATGAATAAGAATGCTTTAGATTTGAGTTTTCTATTTAAGCTCAAAATCTTAATTCTTTCTATATACATTTGACCCATGTATATGGAAAAACCGATTTGGTATGGATGGGAGTTTGGAAATTAATTTTTGCTGTAAAAATTACTGACAATATTGATTTAAATATTATTGTTCAAACCTTTTCAATTAACTATCCAACTCAAACGAAGCCGCATGCTAAAAAACTTAAATTTAGTATCGAGTACGTTATGATGTGAAATTTTCATACAAATTTAAGATTGTGAAATTAGAAGTGAAAAATGCTGCTTCTGATTTCATTTAAGTCGTATCGAGCCATTTTAAAAAAATTGTAAAATTTTAAAAAGTTTTAATTAAAAGCAGCTATTATAATTATTATAAATTTTTTTTTTTATAGCGTTCTCGATATATTTTGTATTTTAAGTATTTTGGGCTCCAGCTTCAAAAATTTTATCTGTAATTTTTTTTTGATGGAGGGGCTTATATACAAATTATCATTATCGATTTAATACAATAAAAATTTCAATCAAATAGGTAACTAAAAAGCTAATTTCATATTAATTCCAAAATGTAGTAATAAAACTATCAATATCAAATTGCTTTAATAAATGATAATAAAGTGACGATGTAACTATATAAGCTAATCGTGATGTCTTTTTTTACAATTAATTGATCAATCATTTTAGAGTCGAGAATGATTCGAATGACTAAAACTATATTCCCAAGAAGAATCAATGTATCTCTCTTACCTGTCCGTAAATGGTAAAATTTAAAATAACTATTTTTTTTCTGGTTTTTGAAGTGTTACATCACATATTAAATAGAAGTGTAGAAATCTCACTTAAATGAAATCAATTTAAATCTAGTCATACTACTAGAGAGTATCAATGATCACAAGTAGTTTGCCATTTTTCAGTAATAATATAACAAAAAATGATTTTTTTTATGGTAAGTGAAGTGTTGAGTGATTATTCAGTCTTCAGTTTTCATTCTTAATTATTTTCTTTTAAATATTTTTATATTTTTATTCATTTACGTATATTTTTTTTCTTGTTATTTTATAAAATTTATTAATTATTTAAAACAGAATTGTAAAAAAAAAAAAATGTATATAAAAATAGATTTTATGGTAATTTTATCACCATTTATGGTAATAGTAATTTAAAAAAAAAATAATGATTATTTTTTCTAATATTTTGTGAAAATTGCATATTTGAAAATTATATAAGAAAAATGCATTTAAAGCAATTAAAGTATTTACAGTAAAACTGAAAAAAAAAAACTAAATGTAAATTATTTTGAAATAATTTTTCGTAATTTTAATGGAAATATCTTTTATGAAAATGTATGGAATTTAAATAGCCTTTAGATATATATTTAGGAGCACAGTCAGGAAAATTATTATCTCAAGTTTATAATAACAAATAATAATAAATTTAATGGATTTTATGAGTGTTTATTAGTTTAATTTAAATATTCATTTTAAAATAATATTAATAATTTTTTTTTTCTAATGATAGATTAAAAACATAATAATAATTTTAATTATAAATATTATTTTAAAAAAAGATTTAAATTTTTATGATATAACAAAATTAAATTTGATAGCTTTATTAATGTTAAATTATTAAATCAAAAAAATTATGTTAATAAAAATCTTGTATTCATACAATTGCGGAAAATTGTATATAGGGAGAGACATATTAAGTCAGTTCCGATAATTATATATTTATTTTTGAATCCGAAATATATAGCAAAATTATTTAACCAGCCATTTATAATATATACAATCTCTATATCATTTTTTATATCCAACAAAACCCAATGAATAAAGCAGACTTAAGCTAAAAGATTGCTAAAAGGTGGGATTTGTGTATTACTGTCGTGGTTTGACGAAATTCAAATATTCTATAGGATGTAAGTCAAATGTTAAATCGATCCTTATGAGAAGCAGATTAAGAAATGTTTAATAGTTTGAAAGAGGTTTTGAATATTACTTATTATAATGAAAATTATAAGATTTTGTAAAAGAAACCAATTGGATTTAGTAATATTGGTTCTTTTAGTTCAAGTAGTAACAACACTTCTCCCTTTCGAACTAATTAAATAAGCAACACTAAATTATTCTATAGTAATCTTTTGGAATAACAAATTTTCTATTTCTTCTTTAGCTTTTGTAGGCCAAATTGTGCCCTACCTTCAAGTATACAACTTAGCCAAACAACCTGTTTTAATAGAGCCGACTTCTAATACTGGATCCACAGCATGCATCTGCAAATGGCGGCAACTGCATCGCCACACCTTGATCTTGGCTTTGCAACTGGTTTTATGCACTCTGCTGTATTCATTACATTTTTTTTTTGTCAGTTGAGTATCTAGCATTCACTGAACATGACCTGTCCCTTGGAGGTCGGTCATATTATTCACCTTAATAATAATAATAAATTTACGATTGTATATAAATTTTTCTTATAAAATTATAAATAACTTTTCAATTGTAAAAAAAAATATGCTTCTAATTTACATAATTTTAAATTAAACTCTGCTGATATCGACAAGAACTTAAATTTTAATTTTTACCTGTAATTTATTTCGAACTTTTCATTTTTGTATTTTATTTACACACAATAATAATAGCCCAATAATAATGCAATCATTCAGAAGTAATAAATCTAATTTATGCTCAATAGATGTCACTCCACATCACATTCAACTGTCAAATTATATTTGATTACCAATAATTTTTTTTTCTTTTTGTTTTAAATTTATTCCAATTTCAAGTTTTTTTTTATTGCTTTTAATAAATTCAGTTTTTCTTGTTGTTGGCTGTTTTTCTATATTGAGTAATTTTATTATTTCCTTTTGTTTTCTGTTTGGTTGATTATAAAGTAAATATTGACATTCAATGCACGTCATTATCATCATCATCATTTGTCTGACAACTCAACGACAATAATTACAATAACAAAAAAAAAAAACTGTATAAAAATTGTAAGGTTGATCGCCATACAGTAAAGTGAACAACAAATTGGCATGGTTTTTATATTTTGCGTTAAAAATCGTATTAAAATGATTGCACAATTTTTACAATTTTGAAATAATGACATAATTTTCATCAATTTTAATGAATGGAATGGATTTTTTTTATATTTCGTGAAAAATTATCGAATTTAGTAAGTTTCTGGGTCATCAGATATTTTGTTTTTCTAACCTACAGCCAATTTCTCGGAAAATTACACTATGTAGTTGTAAATTTTAAGCTGCACATACATTATACAATATAGTTAATCAACGTTTTGACAACGTGGTCTAGTTGTATCGTTTGTGGATTGTAATTTAAACCAAGTTAAAATATGCGTTCTTGCAAAATACAGCCCGGTTGACAAAACGTCGACAACCAGGTTGTATAATGTATAGTCATCATTATAAATTGATATATTTATTAAATATTTAATGGATTCAATAAATCAGTAGTTATAATAAAGTCTCTACGGCGGTCCTAGTTAATTTTGTTAAATATGGCAACACTAAATTATAAGAAACACTACTAATTTTCTGAAGCATGAAAATTTCTATAATTTAAATTCGATCAAATTGAATTAGATAAATTGAATATACACGAAAATTTACAAACATTTTATTTTTTTTAAACCTGTTGTATAGAAAATTCTTCAATTGTCTCGTAAAAGGTAATAACAAAATGTAGGTTACAACGCACTGTCGTCATAAATCGATCAATGAATCATCAAATTAAACTAGTAAATTGACCATGAAGCAATTATTTTTTTATTTTTAAAGAAAATGAAATTGTAGGGAATGGAATTTCCCATGCTTTTCACATTATTGATTTATTTTATTCATTTTTAATGTAAATTAACTAATAGTTTTATTTTGTTGATGATTTTTTGTATTGATCATAAAATTAGATTGTTTGTAAATTGTAAATATAAATTTTCTTGATTGTTTCTTGAATTTTCTTTATCAAATTAATATTAAAGACTGAATGATTGATCTTGATTATTAAATTGAAATTGAAGATCAAGGTTAATTGTTAAAAATCAATTATCAAGAGAACTATTATAGTTATTTTGAAGTTTTTGTTTTCCTTAATACTGCCTTCGTATATAATGTCTGTAACATTTATTTAGATTAGAATAGTTTAGGTTATTAAAGGTTTTTCAGTACTGGGGACTCATAGATCTATTACTTCAATGATCTATCAGGTTGAACGATATACATACAAAAGTACATCGGAGTTCTACAGAAAATACTGTTTTCTAACCGTTGGCAAAGAATATGATCCGCAATTAGTAGACGAATCAGCTTTTTTCGATTGATGAATTTTGTTCTGGGAGATATCTAAATGATAAGTGATCTATGAATATATCAGTTATACAGCACAAAGTTCAAGTTTACTAAGAACACTTCCTTTTTAGTAATTCTTCTAGAATTTTATAAATATAAGAGTCATGGGTATATTTTATCTGTAGCATTTATTAAACTATTCATCTGCTTCTGCATAGGTTAATATTATTTACTGCTAAAACATTTCATTTGAAAAATATACTTATTAAAAAACTAAATATCTGTAAAAAAAAGTCATTAATAAAAATTAAATTTTTTGCCTCAACACCAATAAAACGTTCGATCTCATTAAGGCAAATAATATTTTCTTTTAATTTATTCCATAAAAATTGTGATTTGGTGTTCGGCATGACAATGTACAACAATTTGATCATTTCTGTTTTATATTACAGTGTCGTCTTCGTGCAGTCTAAAATAATAATAATAAAAAAAAAAAATCAAAATCAAAATAACATGATGGAAAAATTGTTTTCAATTCCAAGAAACAACTTCTTCTTTTTTTTTCATCTTTGCCATCATGACTATAAAACAGACTATATGGGTGACCTAAAAGAGGATATAATGGCATAAAAAAGGATCGTTTTCATTCAGTAAACATCAAAACCGGCGACATTCGACGACAACAAAAATAAAATAAAAAAACACTTGACAACAACATTTTATACTATGAAAGTTTTCTTCAAAATTTTTCATCCTAATTAAAATAAACACAAATGAATGTAACACTATAACACGAAGACTTTAATGAGTGAATCAAGAATCTTAAGAAAAAATATTTTTGTTGTTGTGTGCTGAAATTGATGAAGGATAGAAACAACGAAAAAAAAAATACAAGTGAAAAACATCCAGTTTACATCATCGTTGGACATCAAGTGAATATGCTACTAATTATCACTAAAAAAAATGAATTAAATTTAATTCAAGAATAAATGGGAACTCAATAACAGATTCAGTATTTAAATAATGAAAAAAAAAATGAATTAATTATAAGATAAGCTATAAAGTTTTCAAAGCTTGATGAATAAAACGGATTGTATTTATAAAATTTATTTTTCGTATTTGTTTTTGAAGAATTTTTGAAAAAATTCATTGGAAACTAAATATTTAAATTTTTACAATATTTTGAAATTTAAATGACGAACGACGACAGTCTACAAAGAAAATACACAGAAGCAATTCAACAACGTAACAAAAAAAAATATGTCTTGGTAAAAATAAAATCCATAAGAACCAAAAGGAAAAAATATTGAACACAGGCCAAAAAGAGGTTATTCCAATATTTCAGGTGAATTTTTTTTTTGTGCAACATCAATTATAGACCAATTACAGGCACATAAATTATTTTTTTTTTAGATGATCTCGCCCAGTATTAACCGCCGCTGTTTAAGTTGTTTTTATTATTTTGTTTTTGCTTTTGGAAAAGGATATTTATACTTATTGGAGTTACTGCGAATTGCAGTAGCTGACAATATTGTACGGTAGTGTAAATATATTAATGATTGAGACTGAAGAAAAATGGAATATGTTCTGCAATTTTTGAACCACTAATAAGTTTTTTGTATTGGAAAATATTAAGATTTATTAGTATTAAAGTTAAATAACATTTTCTGTTACAAATTATTTAAGAATTATTATTTGTATAATGATGTACTTAAAAGAGATAATAAATTAATTTATTATATATTTATTAATATTTGTTGTTAGGTAAGTGCTAAGCAGTATTTTTAAAGACAAGTCCAATAAAGCTGATTCATAAAAGTGTAAAACTTATAAAATTAAAAAATAAGTTTTCAAGAATTTTATAAATCGAACTAAAATTTGTAGTTTATAGAGGAGTTAAACTCGACGAACACAACGGACGGACAACTAATTGAAATGACAAAAAAAAAGTTAAAATATATGAAAACATATGAAAGTAATTAAACTCGACGGAAGAACAACGCAACGACGGAACCGATGTATTACAGTTGATTTAATTTTAATATTTTTATTTTACAACGGACTAAAATGTCATAAGCAGCTGAGATGTGATAAATGTAATAAGTAATTTTTCTGCGTATTTGTGAAATAAAATTATGTAACACGTTACCAGGGTACAATAAATTAGCTCTAATGTTACCAACTCCATAATTAAATACAAAAATTTCAAATTTTTTTTTTATTTTTAAACTTCGAAAAAGTTAGGTTAGCAAACAGTTCAAAATAAATAGCAACGACGTAAGAACGTATTCAGTTTGTCACCCTCATTTTGGGATTCTACGTTTTTGACATTTCAATCAGTCGTCCGTCCGTTGCGTCCGTCGAGTTTAACTCCACTATTAAAGAATTAAAATAATTTTTTTTTTTTTGAAATTCTACACTGTTTGAAAAAATTTGATAGCTTTCAACATAAAAATTTAATATCAATTACCAAAATTTATTTTATGTTTATTACATAAATATTGGCCAATAAATTTTTAATATATTAATTAACATTTTCCAATTTAATTTTGCAATTAAATTTAATAATTTATAGAATTGGATTGATCATTTCTTTAACATTCGACTTACAGCATAATAATCAACACTACTTTTTTCCAGTTATTTTAAATAATATTACATTAATTGATTTAAAAAAAAAAAACAATTTGACAACAGGACATAAACGAACAGTCGAACAGTAAAATTTAGCACAGCATGAAAAACTAAAGCCACCGGAGGCTATAAAATCTAATATCTGTAAAAAAAATGTAAATATATTATGACTTCTGTTAGGTGGTAGAGACTTCCTTAATTCAAATGACATGGAATTTACAATAATTATAGAATCAAGTTGAAATAATAATTTTGAGTTTTATTAAATATGATACCATTACAATTAATTAAAATGAAATGAAAAATGATTACAAATAATTATAATAATAAAAAATAAAAAATTTATATATGTAATTATAAATTTAATTTTATTTGAATATATTTTGCGCAGCTGGTTTTAAAACTAATCCGATCAAATTTCAATATTTAATAATTATAATTTTAATATTATTAAAATCTTTGATAATTGATTTCATAATTTACATGTTGTGTGAGTAATTTAAAAGTGTGGAAAACATTGCTTCACATTTAAGTAATAGCCCAGGGGTTACTGTCTAGAAAAGAAAATAATTAACAATTTCGTTATTAATCTGAATAGTAAACTATAGAATAATTATAATGTGAAAGAGATTTTATGTTATATATCTGATATAGAGCTGATAATAATATTATGAGTTACTAAAATTCTTATGCATTTGACCTAGTACGGAATATCGAATACTGTCCCGATTTCTTATTTAAATTGGAAATACTCGGTTTTGTTGGGATGTCAGTACAAATCTTCATATGATGTTTAAAATATTGGGAGAAAACGCTAAGTAGTTCAACTTTTTATTTAAACTTTTTCCACTTTATTACAAAAAGATCATTTTCGACCTTTTACAGAAATTGCAAATTTTCCTGTTGCGATTTTAACGTTTCATTATTGGTTAATGTAAGTTAGTCACGGTACGATTGTTATTGACCTTAAAATTTTACACACAATACCGAAATTACAACTTATTTCATTGTGGGTGTATTTGAGTTAAGATTTGAACTTCTATATCTGTTTTTAGCTATGTAACTCAATGTTTCATATTAATTACTGGAATAAATTAATCACGAAGAAAATTCAATCATTATTTTTGTGAAATGTAACATTTGAAAAATTGAGTGTCAGCTTAAAGAAAGGATTTATGGTAGCCTTAACTTTAGAGTCACCTTCAACGTTATCCAGTGGATTTCGTTACAGTGACTTAAATAATTCATAATATCGCAAATAAATGTTTCTACTTTGTAAAGAATTTATAATAAAATTAAATATTTATAACCAAAAATTGAAAACATTAGTTTAAAAAAAAACAAAGTTCGTGTAAGAAGTTAAAAGCTATCCATAACAAACTGATCTACATTAAATTAACAACAATTATATTTAATAAAATTTTTATCTCTAATACATAATATTAGTAATATTTACTACGTTATTGACTATTAATTTAAATTTTAAAAAATTATATACTTGGTAAATCAAAAGCTAAAAGCAAAAAATTATCTCATTTAATAATCAACCCAGACATCAAACACTTTATAGCAAAAATTATATTCTCCTGCAGGTTCAGCATTATCGGAAATGTATGTTTATTAAAGCTACATTATAGCATAACTATATAATCGGAATTACTGTAATAGAACAGCAGCAGCAGCAGTTAAAAAAAATATTATTATAGAGTTTGATTATTAGTCTTACGGCCAAAGAGTGTCAATTGCAGACATTAAAAATAATATTTGAAAAAAAAAGAAAAAATGATTTAATCAAAGTTAAGTGTGTAAATTAACCTGGTAAATATAATGTTTAATGTTAAGTTGGTACAGTAGATTTTCATAATTTTTTTTTATAAAAATACATATAACTTTTAATATACTTTGTTATGAAAATTTTGTTGCCGCTATCAAATTTATTATTGATTGTTGGGAATTATTAGATTATTGCGCACGATTTAATTTTAAGTTTTGCGAAATAAAAATGCTATTAGAAATATAAAGTTAATTGAATTAAATTTCAGTATCGAATTAAATATTTTGCCTTCTGAGATTTAAATCTGAAGAGGTAAAAATTTTAGGTTATGGTTAGTTTAAGTGGCTAGTTCCATACGATATGACGACGAACCAAATTAGCGACACTGTTTCGCTACCACTGACATGACCATTTCTGTAGGATTCGTAGCTGCTAGATCGTCATAGTTGTTGAGTTCATATCCAGAAAGTTTGTTCTTTCTAATTCTGGCCAGAGTTAGTCACTTGCTGGTGAAGTGGGTTATGGTTTCTTTCTCTTTCAGTTGTCCGCAGCATGATTGGTTAAATGGGATGCCTAGTCTGTTTTCGTGTTAGTCGGTGTCCCGTGACAACAGAGAGTAACTCCCTTCGTGATTATGTTCTTCTATCTGTCGTTCGCCAAAGATATAAATTAGATATATATCCCGTTTCATCTACCAGCTCTACCAGTGACGCTTGACGCATTCAGACTATGGCACTTTTTCTAGTTAGTTCACGTAAGTTTTTTAAAATATTTTCTGATGAGCTTGTATGATATTATCGCTGCTTAGCGATTAATTTTATTTATATTATTCTGACAATATATAAAATATTTCACTAATGATACTGATACACGTTGAAGCTCACAACGTTGATAGATCACATTTATTTAATTTTAGGTCTTAATATGTATTTTAAAATCGACTGGTAATCGACTTGAATTTAAAGTATATAACAAAATGTCGAGATGTTTAACGACAAAATGTCGAATTTAAAAAAAAAGATCGTTATATAAATTTTCGTCAATTTAGAATGTCTATAAGTAACTAACAAATTAAGAATCCAAATTGTGCAACTGGTCTAATTAGAGACTGTTAATATTTCTATTTAAAATAAATTATAAGTAAAGCTATCATTTTCAAAAATTATAGCTAAATGAAACGTACAAAATTAATGTAATTAACAAATCAAAAATTAAAAAGAACAATTCATTATTTATAAATAACTTAAATATTTAAAACATAAAAATCTAAATTTTTGTCTAATCATAAAAAAGGGTTTTATTACTCTAAATTCCTTCCATGCACTCACTACACAGAACACAGCTCTGTACTACTAAAATAAACAATTTCTAAAAGGAATTTTATAAAAAAAAAAAATATTTAATATTTTTACATTATTTAAAATATTATATAAATATGAAAACATATTAAAATAAAATTTATTTCGTATACAAGATTGAAAACTTGTTAGGTGATACCATAAAATTTGAATAATTTTAATGTTTTATTTAAAAAAAATATTATTTGAGTTATTTTCTTCTAATTTTAATTTTAATTTTTTTTTTTATTTAGAAACATGTTTTGACTATTTCCGATGGCAGCAAACATATGTTTAACAAAACTGCAACAATCATATATGCACATGTTAGTTACCTCAGCATGCAAAACATAATTTTACTATCCACTGATCGCCACCGAATATTATATAAAAATAATGTTAATTTTGGGGTTTTGTTTTGAAGACATCTAATAATCTGACCTAAGTTACATTTAATCTGAACTTCATCATTTTGAAATAATTAGTAATATTTAGTAATTTATGTAATATACAAATTTTCCAAAATAGCTTCAGAATTTTGAATTTCTGAAAGCGAACTTAAAATTTTTACATTTTTATTGATGAAAACGTAAATTGTAAAAATTATGTAAATGTCATTACAAAACGCATACAAAATTACTCAATTTTTCTTTAATTTTTCATACTTTAAATAACTTTTAGATGAATTCTTCTTTAAGTTTCCACTTTGTAAATTATGACAAACCAAAACAACAGTCACATTTAAATTTAAAAGACAATTTTCAACAAATAATTTTCAATATTTAAATTTTCGTCTATATAGTTGCGCATATCTGGAACTATAAATATATGATAAATTTTGTGTTCTCTAACATTATAATTTAATGCTAGTGCTAGTTGTTGTTTTTTGTTATTTTTATTGCAATTTTACTATATAGATTTATTTCCATTTGATAGTGATGCCATAATGTAATTCGTTTTGTAAGCAAACCGTTAGATTACCTCTATTTTTTTTTTGTTCCAACAAAAGAAACACAAATATACAAATTGTATCTTATAGATATATTTATGTTGGCGAATTATTACTCTATGCACATAGATCTTACAGGATTTATGTTGTAAAATCAAGTGAAAATAGATACAAAAATATATCAAATAATTTTTTTTTATTTTTTTGCATAAAATCGTTATATGTACCATAAAACTTATGTTCTAGCTAATAGTTATGTTGAGAGTATTTTACTTGTTTATGTTAATATAATAATTTTTAACATTTCATAGATAAAGTATTTGACTAAAATGAAATATTATTAATGAAATATTTATTATTATTTTATTTTTTTTTTATCATTTTTAATGTTTCAGAAAAAATGTATATTTAAATTAAATTATGTATTGTATCTGGTTTTTTTTTTAGAATAAAATGTTTTATGATCGCGATGGATTATAAATTAAGGTAAATTAGTAAATATTATTTTAGACTACAGGTAGAGTTTGCATGGTTCGGTTAACCGGAAATCGAAACCGCGGTTTCCGGCTTATCAAACCGAAACCGAAAACTGTTTTATCTATACTGGTTCAAAAAGGTTACTAATATTAATTAGTAATTGATTCAAGGAGAAGCTAAGTATGTAGTAAATCAATTGTTTTTATTTGTCAAATCTGTCATTTCGTTTTTTTTATTTTATTCCCAATATTTTTTTTTTATATATTTTTTATATTGTTTATTTTTATTTAGTATATATTATAAGAAATAAATTGAAGTACAAAACCTAAAATACTTATATTTATTCATCGACACATCGAAAATTAATTTTATTAATTAAATTACGATTTTTTACAATAAAATCCGTAAACCGAAAACCGAACCGTAACTGTAGGTTTCTAAAAATTGAAAACCGGAAACCGCAGTTTGTAAAAATCAGGTTTTTTTTTTTTGCAAACTCTAACTACAGGTTGAAAAGTTGTTGTAAATAATTATTAGTTAATTTATAACATTTGAACAAATATGAAAAGAATTTTTAATGATTTGCAAAATTTTAAATATATAATTTAAATTTTAAATTTAATTTTAATTCAATTTCAAATTTTATTAAATTACTTAATTTGGGTAAAAGCCTCGCCCAGACTTTTCCATTAATTTTTATTTTTTGCTTTTTCTTGCCATTGGCTACACGAAGTTGATATATCATCTTCCTATCACTTTCGTTGTCTGCCTACTCTTCTTTTTCCTCTAGGCTTCCAGTTCGTTATTATAGATGTCCATCTGTGATCACGTAATCTTGCAACATGGCCTGCCCATCGCCATTTTAGCTCCTTAGATCGATGTACCACGTCAACTACTTTAGTTCTTGTAGTAATTAAATTATATAATAAAAAAGAAAATAATTTACAATTTCCATCTATAAATTTACTATATTTTATAAGAGTCCCTATATATCTAATTAAGAAGTAGCACAACCAGTAGTTATGTTAAACAAATATTCAGTAATTTATATTTATTTTTATCGATTTTTTAGATTTCATTTAACTGATATTTTATAAACGATATTTTTGTCTGTCAATTTACCATTTAACCATAGAGTGAATCCGAAATAATAAGTTAAAAATAAAATCCTTTATAATCCTCAAGGGGCAATAATATCAATCTCTCCTAATCTCATATATAATACATAAAAAACATATAAATAGTTTCAAAACTTCAAGTAAAATTTTAAAGTGCCAACAAGACTCTATCAAAAAAAAAAAAATTTTTTTTTATTATATATTTTTCTTCTTTTCCACCAAGAAGAAGATAATCATATTTAAATCGTGACTTGCCATTTTTTAAAACTAAAATCTCATCCTCTTGAAGTCGACATTATCATAGTAGTGTGTTTACTATATTATAGTAACTTCATTTTCTGTTTTATAGATTATAAATATCTTACTATATCTGAAATGTCGGCTCCAAGGATAATTTTTGATACCCTCCCAGCATGGAAAATCAAAAATTTTATATAAATTTTTGTATAGGAAAATTACAATTTATAAATATATTTATTTGTTTTGTAACAACTCTTAATATATATAGTAAGGTGCTTTTAAATTATATTACTTGGTCAAGGTAAAATTGGACAAATTGGTTTCCATGCAAACATCTGAATTTTGAAAATTTAAACAGTCGCCGCCGTCAACGATGTCTCTATGGTACTACAGCTAAAAAGAGATGAAAATTCATGATCAAATTTGTGTTAAATTATATAAAATTTATTTATTTTGTATTTATTTATTTTTTAATAAAAATATTAACCAATTTATAAATTGAAAAAAAATATTAATAATAATGATTTAATTTCTAATTTCATATCGATCACGATTTGTCAATATCGAAAATATTTATCGATATCATTTAAAATATTGACACTATTTTCAGATTATTTATTTAATAACTGATAGTATAAATAATAATAATATTTATTTTTATTAGGATAATTTGTTTTTCTTTAATTATTAATTAAAATTGGAAAGTTAAAGTTTATTTATTTTTAATTTTCTTGTATTTATTGGATTTACTAGCTTCAAAGAAGTGGAAAGTTGAATTTTTCAATGAAAATTTACGATTGCATTGCAGAGAATATGACATAATGATTTAATTTTGGAATTTTTATTGATTATCTTGTTGAATTATTGAATTGTTACTTGTAGAAAATATTAATTACAAAGTTAATTACAATTAGCTGCTAATATAATTTCTGTACATTTACTTTTAACTCTTTTAGGAAACACAGAGGTCCATCCTTATCTTACTCAATTGTTAGATTACTATTAATTGGCCGAATTGAAGTATTTTTTTTATTTCTTTCACATAAGTTTATTTCCATCGATTGAATTAGGAGCAATATGATCTCCAGCAGGAATTGTTCCTTTTAATCCATTCCAAATTCTTCTATAAAATTAGCTTGAGGAGTTGCATGAGCACATCATAGTTTAATAGAAGGAAATCATTCACAAACTACTAAAGGACTATTTTTCACAGTTTTATTAGGAATTTATTTTTCAATGAAATTTAATGAACTTTGACACTTTATATTCTAATTGATTGTAATTATGTTAAATAATAACTACTAATAATAACGACTTCAAGCAATTAAATGTAATTTTTAATTTAGCATAGAATTTAACATAATTCATATTGATATTATGATTATTAGGTTTCTCTAAATCTAAATCAATGTTATTTATAATACTAAACATTAATTAATCATTATCTTAATATATATTATTTCAACATTAAATATATGAACCTAATTATTTATTAACATCAAAAATGAAACCTAAATTCCAACTCAAAAATCCATTAAAATGTGTGAAATAATTCTACAAATAAAATAATTTGTTAAGTAATTTTAATTTTCAATTTAAAATAATATATTTCAAATTTAAATTCAATTTAATATTATATAAAATATTGAAAAATGTTTTTTTTTTTTTTTGATTTGATTGACTGTTTATATTTACCAGAGTAATATCAAAATGCGGCATCACTAAATCACGAGAGACGATCAAACTCATTACATGAATAAATTGAGGTGATTAGTGATTTTTATTTGTAAATATCTATAGATATAAAATAAAACTTGATTAAGAATAATGTCAAAATAGTATAGCATTTCAGCATAAAACATAATCTGCATATTTATGTAAAATAATATGCTCTTTTATGGACATTATAGTGGTAGTTATAATAGTAAAAAAAATTATATAATTTTTGTGAAGTAATTTTGAATAAACATTAAATTTTATTGAGTAATTTTATTTGGAAGAAGTTAAAGTAAAGTAATATTGAAGGGTTTTATGCAGAATACGTAACTTATTATTATTGTAAAATATAATAGATTTCGATATTTTGGACAAATTACGATGACATTATCTATAAAGTTTTGTAATAGAGTTGAAATAATATTCGCGTACCCTCAATTAAATAACAAACTAAATTTTATACACAACTTTTTTTTTTGTAATTTCGTTTATACTCGGTAAGTTTAATGGGTCCAATTCCTGTTCAAGGTTGATATCAAAAATTCTGAATTATATAAAATACAATCATGGTCTCTTAAAAGAATTGAGAGCTTCTACAATGCTTGGTTTTGTTAATTACAGTTTATAATATTAGTTATAAAATTTTATAAGCTGAATATTTTATATTTTAAATTTTCCATAACTTCTGAAATTGTTTTGATTACATAATTTGTGACAGTTGAAACGTTATTTTGTTGATTAATAATATAGAAAATATAATTTTGAATCCTTTTAATGTTCTCCAAAAACCTTACATTTTTATTTATTACAAATTGCGAATTCCTCCATTCTTTCTGCCAACTACCAGTTCAAATCAACTGCAATTGAGTAAAAAATAGTAAATTAATTTATTTAAAATGTAGAAAATAGTGACTGAACAAAAAATTTATATTATATTGAAAATTATTTGTTATTTTGATATGCAATAAACTTTTTGGCATAATTATACGCACAATATTGAAATTTTTAAATTGGCAGTTATACTTTAGCAGTATATAATTTGTATAAATGTAGATACGTTCATCGTTACAATAATATGGGGAGCAATCAATATCAATAGAATCAATAGAAAAACATCCATTAAATAATATACAAAATTCACTTAATAAATGTAACATAAGCTAAATAAAATTTATGTTGTTAGGTAGTTTTTTAACATGGGAAATGCATTTGAAATTTTTTACATTCACCTGATGTTTCACTTGCTAAAAGAAGCATTTTAATACAGATTTGAATTTTTCGTATTTACTATTTAATATAATATTTTTTAAAGTTGGCTTGATTATTTTTTTTGTAGCGTTTTTAAAGCGGCCGCAAAGTGAGCATAGTGTAGTTAAAATTGATTTTTATTCATTTACAAATAAATGATTTTAAATAATTGATTGGCAAAAACCAGTATTTAAATTAACTAAGTATATTTAAATTGCATTAATTTTAAAAGTTAATTTTATTTTTTATTTTACATTGGCAATCAATTTGTTTATTTTAATAGACTTCAAAAATTGAAAATCGATTTCAAAGTGAGAATTGCTTTTATTAAAATTGTTGAATTTATTTATAATATATACGCAGAATTAATACAAATTTTAATGTTCCGACAATAAATAAATGTGTAATTTACATATATAGAAATAAATTAATTTGAATATAGTTTTTTAATTAATATTCAAAGAAAAAATATATAAAATAATGGAAGTCACGATTATATTTAATCAAATTTCTAATTTCTAATACAAGGAAAACTTTTATAAATGCTTTGAACTATTAAAATATAAAACTTACTTATAAGCAATTAATACAATTACAATTTTTCATTACTATAGATCATTTCCTTGTGAGGAGTTTCAATTGATTGGTAATGTTTGATCATGTAATCATGTAGTTTGATCATGTTTGATGTAATTGGTTACGTTAACATACTGGTAAAAAGAGGAACTGTATAGAACCAAAGGAAAATAATCGTAGCTACAAATAAATAATAACTTGTTCATGAAAATTCATGCAAGTTATTGCCATGATCTAAAATTTAAAAAGAATCACTCCTGGTATAAAAATTGGCCCAAATTTTCTAGTAATAATTTTTTGATTATTTAATATTTTTACAAAAATTCCAACTTTTTTTCGAATTTTATATTAAATTGTATTATTAATCGCTTCACCATTTTCATTTGGACGGCTTAATACAGCTTTAATAGCGTTCTATTTTAGAATATTTTAGCCTTTTACTATTTTGTTGCTGTTTTTAAACGATGTATCATATTAAATATCGATTAAAGTTTTATTTGATTTGGAAAAGGATCAACTTTAATTAGAAACGCTGCATCCTATCATTCGGAAAATGGTTAAGAATGTTAAGTGTAAAACATAAAAAACTTGCAAAAAATTCCAAATAATAATCCTTCCTAGAGTATAAATATACAAGCAATTCCACTCTGTATACGTTTTATATAAATATCAATAATTCCAACTTTTAAAAAATATTTAACAGTCCATTTTGGAAAAGGCCATATAAATTTTAAATATATAATTTTTCTTTATACCCAAAATTAATCGATTCAAGTTTGAAGAATTGACAAAATGAACATTAAACAACAATTAAAACTATCTTCATAAATCTTCAATTTATTTCAAAACAAACTTTCAAAAGATTAGTTCCGCACTTTTTTGTATTTCGATATCGATTTCGAGACTTTATCTACATTTGACTATAAGATAAATTGATAACAAAAAAAGAACATTTTAAAAATATAAACAATTTTATTGGTTCATAATTTATGTAAGGCCATGCAAATAAGATAGATAGAAAAAATATTAATGTTTATTTTATTGATTTTTAATTAAAAAAAAACAAAAAAAAATGTTTTAACTTTTGGTATATATTTCGATTTTTGATGATCACGATAAATCATTTGAAATGTGTTGCTTTGCCACTTTTAAATCACTTTTTAATGATACGAATTGAACTCATTAAAAATGAGAAAAACATCGAATTCATTTAATTAAGATTGAATATTGTATACAAATAAATTAAATTTTGTTTTGATATCTTATCATAGATCGAAATAGTTTCCGAATGCTTTCAATAAAGATTTATATCGTGAATCTTATAAATTTTCATTTCACACTTTGTAGATCAATTGGTGGTTGATGTGGAAATATTGAGATGTAAACTAAATGATAGTTTTAGGACAATCAAACAACGTACGTTACTATCCTAAGATTCAGAACCGATCAATCGTTATCCTTTAACTTGTATAAATACAATACAAATCAATAACAATCAAATTTATTGATGTAATTTCTTTAAATTTAGACAAATTCATGGTATACCCAATCTGTAGCAGCTGTAAGGTTCTTAAATTAACAAAATCTGCATAACAAGTCTATAAATTGTGAATTTTAAAATAACTTCATTTTATGCTATATAAAATTTGAAAATTTAAATAATATTGAATTATAATGCTGCCAATAGACTATCAAACTTGGTCGTACGACTGGTTATCCAACTGTAGGAAAACCACGCCATACAATCAACCTTTGTACAACCAACCATCAAACAAACATTTTATTTTTGCTAGTATCAAATAAAAATTATATTTCTTACAATTAATATGAAAAATTTAAATATTATTACATGTTATAAAAACATGTGTTTTTTTAAAATAAAATGTGAAGAAAAGTTATTTTGGTTGTAGAACTTTCCCATACACTATACAACTCATAACAATCAACCAAATTTTTTGATATTTTTCAACTGATTTCCAACCAAAATGGTTGTAAAACCAACCCACACACTATACAACTTTTCAACCACTATACAACTATACAACTGGTTTTGATAGTTAGTCTTAGACAGCCCGTTGCACAACCAACTTCAATAGTCTATGGGCAGCGGCAGCACAACGATTATTATGCTCCAACTTAGTATAAATTTAAATAAAATATTATTTTACTAAAAAATGATTTTATAAAATATTTAATTTCACTTTGTAATTTCAGTTTATCAAATAAAATTCAATATTTCTTATATATTTTATGAAGCTGTCATATAACCCTCTTAAATTTTCATCTGTAATCTAATCAACTTACCATCTCTTAACTTCCATAAAAACCAAACCAAAATCTTAATACAGAATATCAGAATATCTAATAAAAAAAAATCATTTTCCTGATTAAAAAATTACTAAAAAAACAAAATAAAATTCTAGTATTTACTATTAATAAAAAAAATATTTTTATTTTCAATTTACTCTAAAAATTCTTTTATTCCTTGATATGTCAAAGAAAATTTAATGTCATTTTTAAGGTTCTATAATACAATAAAAAATATAAGAAGAAAAAAAAACTCTTCAGAAATAACACTTAAAAGTGACAGCTAACTTGGTCATTAAGATACCATCAACTATAAGAAAAAAAATTCTATCTATAATTTTTATCGAAACTAAAAAAATATAACAAAATTTTTTTATTATTTTTTCTTTTAAGTGACAACATAAAAACTAATTTAGCTGAAAATTTAATTAAAAACATATTACATTAAAAAAGAAAAGGTTAGAATTTTTTCTAATGTTTTGAAATTTCAATAAATTCAAAAAAATTTATGATTTGTAACTGAAATTTTTGAATTTATATTTTTCATATTTTAATTAAAATAAAGCCTTTAAGGCGAATTTACATATTCGATGATTTCATGTTGCGACTACCTGCGGCAAGCATAACTAACAAAAGTTTTAGAATGAAAGATTTACAAATGTGATGACGTTTTTTTCGCGGCGGTATTAAAAGCATAATATCGAAAGTTTTAATATATTTATTAAATGTTTGTATTTAAAGTTAGAATATTAAAAAATAGAAAATTAAATAAAATTAAATTAAGAAAACCACAACGAGAACCGAATTTATGTTGGGTAAATGAATTATTGATAAAGCGTTAACTATACATCAAAATCTAAAATTTAATTAATAAACGTTTGCCAACATGAGAAATGGTTATTCATATGTAAAGTTTGCCACGAAAAAGTTAGCTCAGCTTTGTCCCTGCGACGATAAAACGCCGCGATTCTAATTTCTGATTAGTTGAAAACTAAAAATTACAGCTTCGCAAAAGAAAATGTCGCATAAAATGTTTTAAAATAAAAAATTTTCAATCCAATTATCAAAATTTGAAAAGTTCACTTTTGCAAATATTATTTATGAAAATTACACTGGGCGCACCTGTGTCCAATTCAAAAATTACACTCTGATTATATTTTATGACGTCATTTTTTTGCTATTTGATTTAAATCATTTTTGATTTTAATGCAACTCAACTAAAGATAATTTTTTCAAGAACACATAATAAAGAATTGAAACATAAATATTTTTTGTTGTTGTTATTTTGAAGTACGATAAAGTAGCAAGAATTATTTTTGTATCATATTTCATTAATCATAAATATATAAAAAAAAATTTTGCCGACGGTAAAATATCAAAAAAGAATAATAATTTTTGAATTTTTAACCCTTGGTCAGACCTGTTTTTATTGGATACGTAATTTTTCTAATAGTTTTGTTGTTCAATATTTTTCATTAACCCTCCTAGCTTTTTGAGTTTTAGTTTTTTATGTTTTTTATTCGAAAGAACCTAAATTTTATTTATGACTGAGGCCTACAGGAAAATTATGTTGATTTCGATTAATTTACAAGAAATATACGAGCATTAAACATGTTTTGTTTTTGTACAATTCATTTAGCAGTTATGTTAGCAGTTATGTTGATTTTACAGGGAAGACCAGTACTAGCACCTAAGTAATGCAAATTATGATTTCCATTTTCTAATTATGCATAACTAACCAGACCCGCACTATCGACATAAAATAATACAGATGCAGTTAACTATTCTGAGGGTGCAATTATGTAATTACCAAGGTGTAGTAAGCATTTTCTTGCTAGCGACTGGAATTAACATAGTATATGTGTACTGTCGCCTTACATTCGCTTTTACATAATCTACACAATTGGTCTTCCGAAACTATAAGTCTGTCTAGATGTAGAAACGTAGTTCACGTTTAAATGCGCCTACTTCACTCCAAGGGATCACACTGTTTGTTCCTTTAAATAAATCATTTGGATGGTTGGATGTGGCTGAAGAAGTAGTAAGTATGAATGTCCTCAGTATTACGATGCTGGACAAAATCTTCCATTATTATCGTTTGGATGTAATCCTTCTAATTAGAAGAAAAAAAAACAGTCGAAAAACTTACCAGTAAAAAACATACGAAAGACTTCTAATCAAAATGTATTTTCACATATTTCACAACAGTTTCAAATATTTTTCAGTCAAATAGTCTTCCAGTCGAAATGTGAAGAAAAAGTGAAAAAAAATTGCATTACTATATGAAAATTGTGCACTTTTATTACTGACGAAATGAATTCTTTATCCACTATTAAGTTTTTTATTATTCTATTTATTACCTTATATATTTTCAGCTTTCCAAAATTACCTTTTACAAGGCCGTGTTTCAAAAAATATGAATTTCTCGTGATTTTTTATATTATCTTTATAGAAATATAATTAATAAATAGAATGACCCAAAATTGATTTCTATGCATTTTAGTGTTACTCGTTAAAATTAATAAATTTTACAAATTGAATGATAAGATGTTCATCATAGAAGTGTGAATTAACGAAAATATTTGTGGGCTAAAAGTTTAAACATTACTCATTAAAATGAAAATCCTTAAAAATTATGTTTACGATTTCATCAAATGTTGTGACGGACGAAATTAAATATTTTGAAACTAAATTCTTGAATATCTTTATTTACATATAATTACACAAAACAAAAATATTTATTACAGTTTTTACTTAAAACACTGAAAACATGTTACTGCAGAATTCCAAGTTCAATATTATAACTCCATCTTCTCGGTATTAATATATTTAACAAATTTTTTTTTAATCATAATAGAACATATTCTTACACATTTTGTAGAAATTCATAAAGTAATAATAATTTCAAAAGTTAAATTATATTTATTTACTAGCCATCGGCTATAATCTGATGCCGAACCTAAATAGCCAATCTGGGATTGTCTTTATAGTTAAAAAAATAAAACAGATTTACTATTTCAACAAGGAAATAAAATATAAGAATATCACTTCAATTAAGTATTTCGCGACTAACTTCAATTACATATGTCCATGGTTACACACCTGAGCTAATAAAACTTATTACTTTATTTAAGATAAACGTTAAAGTTTTATCGTTTGTGTGCAACTTTTATATTTCAAATTGAAGACAAAAATTCGTAAAATCATTACAACGCCGCCGCTAACAACAAAAAAATATAATGAAACAAAATGCGTGTAATTTATCTCGATCGGATTTTATTATATGTTGATTAATCGAGTTCTATAATAAACTCAATGTTAGGCTATTTCATTCTTGTGTAACATTTTCAAATGATTCTAGTTCATATGTGATGTAAAAATGTGGTGTTGTCCACTAATACAAAATTTTAAAAGCTTATCAAATTCCATCCGGATTTACTATGACACTTTTTTTTATTTATTTTTTTGAAATACTTTATGCAGGTTTCAAAATTTTTATATTTAGGTGACAGTTTCGTTTCCGGAGGGGTCAATAATATAATTTCTAAGATTGTGTGTATATTTTAAAGAATTATTGATGAAGTTGTCATAAAAATAATGCTCTGTGTATTAATGATAATTTAATCTTTAAATGTAATTTAGATAATTTTTCATCATTTTGGTTCAATAAAAAATTATACAAAAATTCTGATAAACATCAAAAATAAATATTTTATTAGAAATTACAAATAAAAGAAGATGAAAATTGGTAACTTTCATAATAAAGTTTGTTCGTATAGCTAATTCTATTTATAATTTTATCTTTAAAACGTAATCAAATTGTGTTTAACTATGTTAAATAATTTACTTTATGGATAGAAAATAAAAATAAATTTTTTTATACGAGGATTCGTAATCTAAAGATTCAAGAAATTCACTTATAAAATTTACCATTTTTTTGTATTGATCTTATATTGATAATAATAATACTAATAAGTTTATGAATTTTATTAGTTTTTATATATAATTAATAATGTACAATTAGAGAATTTAATATTTTAATTAAAAATGTAATCGCGATAATAGAATTGAAATATAAAAGTTTATTTTCAAATCGTATAGGATAATTTTAAGAGATTAGAGGTATATAAAAGCAATACGGACGATTTGCTTAACGATAATCAGAAATTATTTAGCGAAATTCAATTTTAAGTTAACATACGAAAATATTTAATTTAAAATTACATTCTGTAAAAGAAAATATGTTAATTAGTAATTCAAATTAATGTAAAATTTCAAAATTTATTGATAAGATTTTCTAGAAAATAGTTTTGTAAAATTTAAATTGATAGATAATTTAGATAAAAATTTTAATTAAATATACGAAAATTTAAGATTACAGAAAAACGAAGAAAATATTAATTATTCGCATTTCAATATAATTTATATAAAAAATAGTTTTAAATTGCAGTTTTTATTTATAGCAGTCTATCACATCCTGTATCTTCTATAGTTTAAATTTATTTGGACAATTTTTCTTATCGAATTTAATCCTGGGTCCAGTTTTGAAAAGCCCCATAAGCCATTTTCTCTTTTTGTTATTAAAGAACTGATTCATAGGTTTCGCAAATTTCTCATTCTTTTACTATCCATATTTCAGAGATATTCAGTGCTAAATTGCCCCAAAATTCGATTTTTTTATAAATTTCATAGTTATAAAGAGCTAATTTTTTGGATATGGGTCATTTTTATATGGAATTTAGTGTAAAAAATTGTTTATTTCTCAACTGCTTGTGAATTAGAATTTATATAATATAACGAATAAAATGTTAATTCTTGATTAAGCTAAATAGAATTTTTTTAATGATAAGGATCAAATAAGAATTATTTGAGATTTATATTTAAAGTGTTCCATATATAAGGAAATTTTACCAACAAATTTAACCCATGTACCCACAAAATTGATTATTTGATTAAAAAATAGGGATGGGTCGCTTGGGAATTGATTTCACCAATCAAAATTGTCAATAACTTTTAAATTAGACAGTCTTGGTCCTTGAATTTTTGTAATTTCTTAATCTAATTGTAAAAGTTAAAAGAAAACTTATCGTGTAGTTTTTTTTAAAAAAAAAAAAAAACAAATTTAATTTAAAATTAATTTAACTTCATATTGCGCGAATGTATCTTTTCAGAACTCACCCGATGATATCATTTACTATTTCTATAGAATTTTAACTCATTTTAGTATTTAAATTTGTACGAAACCTTCATCTATCTTAACAAAACATCTTTTTACTATCGCATTTAGTTATAAATTAACCGATCACAAATGAAATAATAACGATTTAGATTTCATGGAATACTATCAGACAAAGTAATTTCCAAATGGCAGTGATGATAATCAATTATGATTTATTAACATTATTGATTTGAATAAAAAAAATGGCTAATAAAATAATTTTCTTTTACATTTTACTTATTTTTTGAATTAAATTTGACTTAAACAATTTTTAAACAGAAAGTCCTTTCAAAAATAACTTGACTCACATAAAAATTATATAAATAAACTTTTACATTTCTAGACATATTGTATGACAAGATCAAGATCCTAAATAATATTCTAAATGTTATTCGATACTCGATATGATTCCATTCCTGCATAAATTTGATTTACTGATTCTGTATTGGATTTTTTTTCTTTCTTGAAATTTTGCTAAAAAATTCTTTGCTTTTTTTTCTATTTTATTTATCTTTTCTATCGATTTAATTTAAATTTCATATTATTCCAAGTTGAAACTTGTTTGAATTGAATTATTTATTTCTACTATATTAGAATAAGACATTTTATTTTATTTTTTTACTTATAGAAAAGAATTCATGGCGCCAGATGAACTTAGATTCTTAATTTTTTATTACAAATGTTAATTTTTTATTACTAAACACAATTTTACTAAATTTTTGATTTAACTATTTTTATACCATTAATTTTTTTTTATTTATAATAATAAAATTATTTATATTTTTTTTGTTGTTAGTATTCCAATTTAAAATTATAAAATTGTTCTTTAAAGTGTTTTAATATCTTTATATCTTTAACAAAAAAAAAAATTAATGGTAAATTGTTTGCTGGCCGAACACAATAGCAAACTGTGAAGGTGCTAAAACACAGTCATCTAAAAATTGTTATTACTATTAATGGTGATATATTGGATTATATAGTTTATAATTTTTCAAAATTTCTATGATTTTTTATTAATTATATACATAATATAAATAAAGTAATGTTTCCAAAACATATAAATTTTTTTATGATAGAAAACACTTAATTTTAAAAAAAAATTTCATAAATTGATAACACACAGTTTAACAGCACGATTTTTTTTTTTTTTTAAGAAATCACTGGATGAGATCGTTTTGAATATATAGTAATCTAAATTGGTGTTATAAAATTTATTTAATTAAGTTAATAAAAAGTTTTAGATTTTAATGATTTATAGTTAACATTAAAAGTATTAAGTATAATGGAAAAAATTATAAAAGAACGTGCTGAGAACTACTGAGAAGTTACCATAATAATAAGAATATTTTAATAAATTTTTGTAAAATTGAACTTTCAAATTAATTGTAGCGTCATCTACTGGACGAATTTAAACTAATGCTACTGCCATTTTCTTATTTACTCTTTATTACTTTAGTAATGTTGGGTTTCGAAGAACATTTTACCATATTTAGCGCCAGCTAAACGAATAACTTTTATTATATCAATATTATATTTTACTTGTTAATAGTTTTCCAGACTGAGGTCTGATATCAGCAGAAAACATCAATTGTGGTAAAGATAAAAATGATATTAAATTTGAAAAACAAATTGTTAGAAAAAAAAGTTTGACTCAAATGTTGGAATCGATGGTGATTGAGTTTCTGGCTGATTTCAAATTCATACAATTTTCTAAAACTGGTTCTAACATGAATGGTTTTAACATACGGTCAGGAATTCGCAGTCAGTCATTCATTAATTTTCATTTACAGCAAGAACAGCTTTGCCGTTTATTGCAGTCGGAATAAATTGGATGAACAATTTTTAATTCCGCATTTTTTTTTTAACTTCAACAATATTTCCTTCAAGATGGCTGGTAATGATAATGAAGAGTAAGTAATTAAATTGTTTATAAATTTAAATACATAATTTAAAATTTACTTTTTAGTATCAAATATTAATTGCAGTCAAAATTTATGTATAATCGTTGCATTTCTATTTTTCCACAAGCTGCACGGTGGCTGAATTCTTGACCGCACTCTATTATTTTGATTGATGCAAAATATTTACAATAAGCAGAAATATCTACGAAATACATTTCAGGAAATATTCCAGAACTTATTCCTAGAGATATTTCAGATTTGTGTAACTTATTAAATTTATATTTTTACAATTTAGCATAATAAAATATTTGAATTTAATTACTTATAGTGAAAATTAGATACCAGGCCAGTGCCATTAAATCTATTTTCCTTTCATATTAACTAACTTCTATTGGAATTATCCTGGTAACAGTTTTTATAATTTTAAAGTATTCAATAAAAATAATACTTTTTTAATAAATCTGCCAATCTAAATAATATTCAATTGATTATTAATATTTTTTATTATATTTAATTGTAAAATATCTTTAAATAAATAAATCATTTATAGATTAAAAATGTGTCAAAAAATTTAAATTTATTACTTAATATTTTATTACAAGTACAAATGATTAAAAATAAAAATATTATTTCCTGTCGACGCTAAACAATTAAATTTCATCAGCTGGTGGTCACCAAAATGCTTCTCTTATTAACTTATATAAATAATTTTTCATTCAATATATCAATTTAAAATTGTATATATACAAAATAATCAAATAAATAATAAAAAAAATTATATTAAATAAATTTTTCCAATTGCATAAAATGATTATATTTAATAAATTTTGTTGAATTGATATTTTGCACGCAATTATCTCACGTCAATTTGACATTTAAGCTTCTGCAAATTCAGTTGCAATTGCGCGAAATTTTTCATAATTTTTTTTTTTTTTTTTGTAATAAGAGTTCTGCGTATAGTTTTGATTTTAAAATTATATTTAATACAAAATTTAAAAAAAATAAATAAAATATTTCTATAATAATAAAAATTATACCAATAATTCCAGGAACAATTTTCTTGTCTTTTAAAATCAGCATGACTGCGCACAAGTATGAAGTGTCTGTTCTTTAGGTTATAAGAGGATAAATTGTCCCCATATCTTGTGAGACCTTCATGGGTACTTCAACAAAAAATTCAACACTCTGCTAAGCAGGTTCTTTTTAACATTTTTTAATAAATTTTGTTAGTTTAAAGAATCATTTTTTTTTCTTGGTTATCACGAGTAAATGAAAAATTTATGTTACAAAAAAAAAACCATTTAACACGCTAGCAAATATAAAAATCATATTTATAATAAATGGTCCTGCAAAGGTAAATGAAGCTAAAAAAAAAATTTGTGATATTTTTTTGATTCATAGCTTGATTATGTGTGTCCTCGCAGTTAATCATCCCTTAAAAAAAAAAACTGATATTTTTACTAAAGTTTTGTGTTTTATTTGTTTTGCTGGAAAAAACGATGATAAAATCTGAAAGACAACACTTTTTAAATGGTAAAACTTGTTTGTAGAAATAATAGAGAAATCTTGAATACAATAATTTATAGTGGCTATATTGATATTACTTTTAGACTATATTTCTATTTTTAATTCCTAAATTTTCATAAATTATTGAAATTGTATTTTTAGACTTGTCAGGACCTACACTATCATATATAGCCAATATTTAATAGTCTCTTAAAATAAATAGAGAGTAAATACTTAACATTAATTACTGAAAGAAGTAAATGCGGAATTTCATCAATTTCATCCAGAGATCGATTTAAATTCCGTCACTATTCCTATATATTCAACGTTTTTTTAACCTTTCCACACAAATTATGAGCCTTTTATTTAATATCAGTGTTTCCATTATTTAAATAAGTTTATAGTTCTATGTTTAGATTTAGATTACTTGAAACTTGATACAAATGGCCCGAGTTATTTATATATTTAGAAAATTATTTCAGTTTGAAGGTGTTTAAAAATATTTAGATGGTGGTGACTCAAATACTAATGAAAATTTTACTTGGTAACATTTACGTAGTCGAGGTATAAGATATTAATTACGGTTCAAAGTAACTCATTACTTTAAATAGATATTCTGCGTGTTTTACTGTTGGTCATGAAATGGAATCAAGTCAAATCAAAAAAATTAGAAACAACAAAAATAAAATACGTTATTACTTCATACTTTTAATGATTTTAAGTCACCATCATTATTAATCCAATGACTACAAGGAAGATTGCAATTTCCTGTGTGAAGTCTTAAAAGGAATTTCAAAATTATATATAAGTAAGGACTCCACACTCCACCATAGCTGTACAGATTTGAATATTGACAATTTGCTAAAGTTACATAGAAATTTTTTATTTTGCAAGTGTAGTCCTTTTATGTATTGCAATTATTCCCCTAGAAATATTCATATGACTTTACTGATAGTAGTGTATATTCACACTATCGATTGCCAAATTATTTGATGCTTCCCAAATTTTAAAATTTTGTGATCTCATAACTTCGGATTCTACTATGTAAATTTAATTTCATAATTCTTCCCATTCTGCGCAAAAATAGAATTATTGTTTTTCTTGTTTAACCCTTTATCACTATCGTATGTGGAAGTAATCTATCCAATTTGAAAACAAAACGTTCCTAAATCTAATGGTTACACAAATGTAATACTTTTATAGACAATTATATTTCCAGTAGAATTATGGCAGCCGAAATGTAAATAAAACAGTATTATTAGTACAAACAGTACGTATAAAAGAGATCAAAACTCATATAAAAGTTTTTTTGAGGAATTTAATATCAAGTTTTCAATATTAATTCGCACAACCCACAATAATAAAGCTTGAATATATAAAATATACTTTTTGATTTTCTGAAAATATTTGAAAACTGCTTTCATGCTTGTGAGATTTAATCTCAAAAAATCTTTCATATGAATTTTGATCTCTTCCTATGTATACTTTTTGCTATTTTTTATTATTTTTTTATTAGCAGCTCAGTATAACATGTACTGTTCTACCAACAATAAGATTGTGGGTTAAATTCCCGCTGTATACACTGCTCTGACATGTTAAATATTTAGATTTTACCACCTTTACATGACACAATTACATTATTATTGGTTGGTGGTTCTCTATAAAAAATAAATAACAAAAACAGATTGGGTACACTTTCAGTAATATCTTAATAAAACAATAATTAATTAATGAAATGAGCCAACATTTGTTTCTATATTCATTTTAATATTAACTCTACAAATTGAGTGACATGATACCTCATTTTAATGAATGATTAACGTTTATGGTTAGTAAGAACGGAACCTAAATTAATGATAGTAATTGATGCTGGAGGGTTAAATAATATGATCAAAGCTTTGCTATAAATATAAATAGATATCATAAATTTTCTTTTAGTGCAAATATATAATTTATTTTAAATAATTATTATCGCGTGATTTTGAATCATATATTTTTTCTTTAATAATAAAATGTCCTCTCGCTAAAAAACGATATTACCAGAATTTGACCTCATTTTGTAAAAGTTTTATTTATAAATTTTATTTTCGATACTTTAAATTTATTATTAATTTATTATGTTGTTTATAAATTTAATATTATAATTTACATTAACAAAAATAAAACGTATATTTTAGGATTTTGTAATTTGAACCTTTTTCTCTAGTATTCCCTAATAAACCAAAAATTGCAATAGATACGGTTCGGTGATCGTTTTATAAGACCGTAATTGGATTGATTTATTAAATTAGTTGTACTACATTATACATAAATTATTCAATTTATAATAGTTTTAAAGAGTTTTTTTAGTAATAAAATTGAAATTAAATACATTACATAAAAAAAAAATATCGTTAGGTTTTTTTTACGTAGAATATTTTAATTTTTTTTTATATATTTTTTGTAAAATTTTAATTTAATATTGCTATAAATAACCAAAATTCAAATTGCGTGTACAATACTAGTGACGTTTTCCTTAATTCAAGTATAAATTCAATGATATTATAAGATGAATTTTGGTATATTTTCTTATGTTAAAAAGGTTAATTTTTAACTACTGGTTTAGTAGCTAAATATAATATAATAAAAAGAAGAAATTCAGAAGTCCAGAATGAAAAATTCAGTTTTTAAATTTATTGCGTGTTATTTTTGTCGCGAATGAATTGTGAATTTAAAGAAAAAGATTTCTTTCATTGTGCGTAAAAGGATATAAATATACATTTGTTGAAAATTATAAGGTTTGTGGCTAATTCATCGAATTCGTATTTGATCGACTGCACAACTGATGAAAACAGAAATTACCAAAATCATATTTTACCGATATACAAACTATTGACGGATTGGAAATTGTGAAAATTAACGGATTGGCATTTTTTCGGAAATTCGTAAATCGTAAAATTGAGTTTTTTAATGTAATAAACTTTAAAAATATTCTGTTGAACTTTTTCTGTTAATGTCACAATTATTAAATTCATTGGAAACGCTACAAAATAAAACTTGTAAGTATAGTACGATAATTATTTCAATGCAGTAACTTTCGGTTTAAAAACAAAACAAAATCGTTTTCGTTTGAATAATGAATAGTACAACTAAATTTAGAAGCAACAGCTTCTTGTATGTCTTCAAAAAAATGATTTAATAGTTTAATTCGCATTTTTTAAGGATATTTTAAACTTTGCAGACCCAAAAGTTTTAAAACAGAAACAAAATTATGTCAGAACACATTTTCATTCAAAAGTAATGCAGTTTCTTCTATGTCTCCTGTAAAACTTTATGAAATGTTGGCATCGATTTGGTGAATTCAAGATATTTTTTTAATCGATTAATTCTGTATTCGGTCAATTCCGCTTTTGGTATATTGTGAATTCGGTAAATTGTGTATTCGGTCAATTATCCGGATAATGGATTATTATATGAAAAAAGTATATATTATTAATTTTCATTTATATATTTGATCTCTCTGCACTGATGAATATTCTTAGTATTATTTATATTAGCTTGAATGTAAAGGATTTTCAGACGATATAGGCGAAAGGTATAGAAAATGATCATTCGGATTAAATTGATCAAGTTTTCGTTTTATAGAATGAACAAATTCACTTCTAATAACCAAATTCAAATAGTATAAAATTAACAACAAATTCAATTTTGTGTTGAGCGAAAAACAAAAAGTTTCGATTAGAAGTTTAGAATTTTCAAGTTGACTTTACTAACTTTAATTATACTGAAGAAATTGAAACCATTTTGGTTTGAATATCAAGAACAATATAATATTTTTATATATTTTTGTATCATCTTAATTAATTTTATTTAACAAATATTGATGATTGCATTCCTCTAAATATACCTCCTTTACCCTACACAAAAATGACAGCACGTAATTTCGTTAACAAGCTACTGCAACTCTTTAACAATTGTATATAAATATTCTGGCAAAAGACCGATACGAAATTGCAATTTTCCATGATCATAAATCCTAACAAACAAGTGAAATTTTTTGTAATAATTGTGAATTTGTTGAAAAGAAGAAACTGTGATCGTTTTTTTTTTTCATATAAATAAATGACTTTAAAATTTTCTCCAGTTTAACAATTCTAACAAGATCTTTTGACCATATTCAATTATTTATAATATTCATTTTGGTTATTGTTGTCACAATTCAATTGAAATACGCACAATTTAACATTCACTATACTAAAGCATTGAAAAGCATAAGAAATGTGAACGCTTTTTTGTATAAAGTAGTGACTTTTTTTTGTCAATTACGATATTTTTTCGGTATGTCATTTAAGTTACCTTAAATGGAATTCCATTCTTTTTTTGAATTTCAACAAATGAGTTCAAATTATGTACATTAAAAAATTGAAAAAAAAAATGGTTAACAAAAAAATAGCATAAACAAAACTCTTCTTATCATAAATTCCGACAACAAAAAAAGCGTGGCAAACTTTTGGTCAACATTTTGAAATTCTTTTCACAACAAAAAAAAATTGTGTAGATTGGTAAAGTGTCACTTCAGTCATCCAAAATTAAATGGTTGTACACAAAGTGTTAGATATCAAATAATTACTGGATGGCACACGATTTTTATTAAATGATTTCAATAGAAATTTTTAATTATTTTATTTTTGTTTATTGTCCAAACAAATTCAACATAAAAACTACAAATAATAAATAAAAAATTTTGTATTTTTTATTTTTTTTAAAATATTTTTGACAATTATGACAATCAAAATCTTTCACTTCACATTTTCTTCAACTCAGTTTTTTTTATTTTGTTGTGGATATTTTCAAAAAGATAATTTATGATTTTAAAAGCTGGAAAAAAAAAATTTATAAATGATTTTATGATTTTTTGTTAGGCACGTGCCTGAAACACCTACACTCAAACGTATATATATTAAAGCCAGAGTCGTTAAGCCTTGCGCAGAAAGTCCGTGGGCTGTAACATCTCTTCATCTTCGCACGAGCAGTTTAAAAATCTTATAATATGGAACTCTATGCTGGCTGAATGATTCAAAATTCTATTGAGTTTTTTTTTTTAGTAGTTGTTTTTTTATTTTTTCGTTAATTTTGTTTTTAAATAACATAAAGATTTAAGATAATATTTTAAAAACTCTTCAATCTCTTGAAAGATTTAAAAAATGCATTTAGCTTTGATTTTGTCGTGTGTTTTGTGTAATAGAGTTTTCTTTGTTGGTTAGTTGATTTCTAAATTGTTGATTTTGATTATTTATAATTTTGTTGACTTTTCAGGATATTTAACTCATCAATCAAAAAGTTTTTTTTTATAATTTTGTGGAATAAACTATTAATTTTATAAAGGATAAAAAGTAATCATTTCTTCTATATGCGAAAAAAAAGAACTGGTTGCGTTTAATTTGGTATAATAAAGTTATTTTTCAATTCCAGATAATCAAAATTTTTCAGGGTTTGTAGACATAATAAACCACGTCGAGATTTTAAACCAAGCGGAGGAGATCACGGAAATGATTGACTGACTACATTGATATCGCGACTCCGAAATCATTGTAAACAAAAAAAAAGAAATTCTATATCCACCATTTTATACCAACATAAACAGTTAAAAAATACTGACGAATAAAATATCAAAATATCTGGCAGTAAACTGCTAATTTGAATCCTTCTTTTTAAGGAGTAAAGTGCCACTTTTTTTCCCTGCGGGATTAAAGAACCTCTTCACAAAATCATTGTATTGATTTTTTTTGATTTTGGTTATATAAAATCTGAATTATCAGATTTAAATCGATATTATCAGCTTCCATTCGCATTTTTATTTCAATTGAATTTTTAAGTTAATTTATTAAGATATAATTTCGCCATGCCACTGTATCGTTTCCGCTTTGAAATGTCAAAAAAAATAAGATGAAACATAGAAATATCAATGAAAAAGAAAAAATTGTTTATAAAATTGTTTGAAATTTCAAACCGCCCAGAGCGGAAAAATTCAGTTAAAACGAACTTTTATGCAGAAAACCGAAGCACCGCCAACCTGCAAGTTAAATTACTCTCAAATACATTTCTATAATGTTTAAACTTTGGTGCAAAACAAGGCGAGGCACCATAGTATCTCCAGAGTTAAATTTAAAAAGAAAAAATCATTGTTATTTACAAAAGTTACATCCATTATTTGTAGAATGTATGAAATATTTGCGTTGTAGTGAAAAAATTTAATATCAAACATTGAGTTCTCTACATTTTCATCTATCTTGAGATTATTTCCATCGAAATCGTCTCGGGAAGTAAACTTTCTCACTCGAGATACTCGTAACAAGATGTTATTTAGTCCATTGTCTCGAATAAAATTTGATTGTTCGAGTTAATAAAAAATATGAGTTCTGTAAAATCTCGGAATTGGAAAGCTTATAATGTTCATTATCATTTAGAAGGGAATTTATAATCTAATCTATAATTATATTCGCTATGCAATAGTGAACCTTTTTCTAATATGAACCTTTTTCTTAACTTACTACGAATTCGACGCTCGATCCTTGTATGAGCAATTCTATATAGAAACATTTTAATAAGAAACTTACAAAAAACATTAAATTTTTCTGAAATATTTCCTAGACCAAAAAAAAATATAGATTTAAATTTTTAACTATTAATGTCAGTTACCACCATTTAGATTCTAATCTTCATATTTATGAACTGTAATGTTTCGCTTCTTGATCTATCAACAAAAAAAAAAAAATGATCTTACATAAAATATTGACAAAATTCCTGTTGATATTGGACATCATCTCTAAGATTCTAATTAATTTATCATCAATTTTATGTTGTTGTATTTAATACTCCATAATCAAAAATATTATTCAGTCGATAAATTATTTAATTTTTATGAATTCTTCAAGTCGTCCCTTTTTAATATAATGAATAAAAAGTGTAAAAAATTTATTATATGTAATTTAATCTAAAAATCATCTAAATATAAATTTTCTAGTCACATAACGGGTGACTTAATCAAAGATGATCATAAAGATGAAAACATGAGCGTAACAAAAAATAAAGAAGAAGTTTTAATGTTGTTTCAGGCTATTTTCTATTAAAATTGACTAGATAGTTTCACGTTAATATAAAATTTTGTTATTGTTTTTGTGAATATCAATTATCGTTTTAAATTTATAATGATGTCTTGTAGTTGTTAGATTGATGATCAAGTCAACAGATTAAATTGCACAATAATTTAAAGCTGGTGACTTTGATATGCTAGTTAACACTCTATTGTCAGATCCCAGGTGTAATTATGTTGTCAGAATTCTTGTTTTCTCAGTTAATAATTCTATAGGTTGTAAATTGAGTTTGGAAATTCATTTAAAAGAATCTAAATATTTGGATATCTTCATTTTTAGTTTTGGGACAAGATTTCTTCAAATCAAATGGAAGTTATTATAAATTAATATTTATAATGTATTAATTTCTTTCTAACTATAATAAATTTAAATTTAAATATAAATTGTAATAAAATTCTGAGTCTCGTGAGTGTCGTACTCAGAAGGCTCACAAAGCATAATCAAAATTATGCTGCCATATATCTTCAAATATCATAAGCTTCAAACTCTTAACAATGAGCCAGATTTAAGCATACTTCTAAAAAAATATCTACTTTAGAGAACTAATAAATTCAAAACATAATTGACTTGGAAATACGATAAAGAGCACCAGTCCAAGGATTAAACCAATTAAAGCAACTTATTTATAATTATGTAAACTCGTATCAAAAAAAAAAAAAAAAAAATATCAATAAATTATCAGTAAAGTATAAATTCAATAAAAAAAAAAATATTTAATCTAAAGAGAATTTTAATTTTTTTTTTATTAATTCACTAAGAGAAAATTGTTTGATTCAAAACACTAAAATTAATAAAATAATATTATATAAAAGTTTTGGACTGTTACAACCCCAACCCCAACGACCAGAAACTACTGTGAGGAGTATGAGTTGGCAAAACAGTTTTTGTCCTCTATAGTTTAGTATTTGCCCTTTGAGTGGCTTTTATTCTGTATACAACAAAGATTCCTTCACTGAACGAGACTAAGGTGTCGAACTTTATCAAAATATCAAACCAGATTTGGGAAGATGCAAGAGCAACCATTTGAGGAACCAGTTTAGTGAAATATAACTACTCATGGCAATAGTGGCTAGCTGCAGTAATTCTGAAAAGGATTACCGGCACAATTAGGATCTGGAGCTTGTATGGTGGTCCTGCAAAGATTACCAAAAAATCGGCTTAGTCCTTTTTTCGATGATTTTTAAGGTAGTACAATGAACCGAATAGAGTTTAGGTGCTTATACCTTAGTTCTGCGAGCGCCAGGATATTATTCAATTCAATATACAAAAGTAAATTAAAATATTTTTTTTTTTTTTAAATTGATTTATTTCAAAATAAATTAGGACAAATTTCTAGCGATCAATTTTAAATTATGACCAATTTTAAAATTATCTTTAAATTATCTAAAAAATAAATTTAAATTAATTTCAGTGTATATTTGATTATTTAAGGTGTTTAAAATTCCCACAATTAAGGATCAGGTTTACAACTTTAAAAAATGTATATCTACAAAAAAACACCAAATATCTGAAGGGATATTCGAACAGTAAAAACACTACAAATAACAACAACAACAACAAAAAAAAAGGTTGATGACCAAATATATTTTTTTTTTATTATTTAAGATACTTCAATGTAAAAATGGATGGACAAAAAAAAAGAAGAAATATAACGAACAAAAAAGTGACATTTTTATTACGGCTGATCTTTTTTCAACGCTTTCGCTCAGGTGCAGGTAAATAAAACGTTTTTGTTGTTGTTGTTGTGGTTTAAAATTCGGTTATAAAAAAACAAATGAAGAG
Source organism: Rhamphomyia laevipes (assembly GCA_963920725.1). NCBI lineage: Eukaryota > Metazoa > Arthropoda > Insecta > Diptera > Empididae > Rhamphomyia > Rhamphomyia laevipes. The sequence continues at coordinate 56,138,419 of OY987257.1, forward strand.
TGGAAAACGATGAACCTAAATAAAAATAACTGAATATATTGTTGTATCTTTTGTGGAACACACACATCGTCGAAGGACATGCTCTTTAGCACAGCATGGTTAATGGAATTGATTGCATCTTTCGAAAAAAAAAAAATGTAAATAAAAAATTCGTGATATTCAATTAAAGATTGACCAATTTTTAATTCAAAATAAATATTTTTTTATATATTTTTTATTAAATTAATTTCATAAATTTTTAATAATAATAAATTTAATTTAAGTTCTAATTAATTGATAAAAGTGCTTGATCTTAAATTACTAAATTATATTAAAAAAAAAGAAAATTTAAAATTTAGATAAACAGTGCCAGCTTAAACCTTAGCTAGGAATTATATTTCAGTTTAAATTATTTTATGGTTTCGTAGTTGGAATTTTAAATACTTAAGTTTTCCTGAAAATTATGATTAATTTTTGCTCCAATGAGTAGAACCAAAAAGTATTAATAGAAGGAGATTCAAAATTCATATAACAAATTTTACTGTGGGATTTAATATCAAGATTTCAATATTAAATCCCACAACCTACAAGCATAAACTTTTTTTTTCAAATACCCAAACTTAAATCATACCAAAAAGGACTCATATGTATTATATAAATAATCTTTATGGAAGTAAAAGCTTTTATGATTGTGGGATTTAATCTCATATAAACTTTTCATTCAAACAAAAACTTTTATATAAGTTTTAATCTCTTCAATATATATGCTTTTTGGTAGAACTTAAAATTATAATGAAACAGCTTGTTTTGACAGCAATTATGTCAAAATTGACAAAATGATTAATTTAAATATTAAATAAAAATCAAGTTCATATATGAATATAAATTATTTATAGAATATGATTCATTTTAATTCACAATTATCTTAACCATGTAATATTCACAATAATTAACATTTTTCGGTTTGGACAATTATCATTAAGTATCCAAATAATCTTAATTTGTAGTCTTAAACCACATAATCAGTTTAGTTAAGCTTTATTCTCAGATCGCTATGTGAGGTTGGGCTTTAAAGTTGATTGGGTAAATTTCATATAAATTATACAATGTATTCATAATTTAAATGACAACTCAAAATTTTATAATTGGATTCTTTTCTAACCAATAATTAATTTCTTGTACATACGACATTTTGCTAAATGTATGCAACATATCTGTACTACGAAAATTCATAAAGTTTTCTTCATGAAAAAATTACATTTTCACTGATTTTTTTAAAAGTGAATAAGAATCATGAACTTTTAGAATATGGAAATGATGAAAAATATCTAAGGAATATGCCATCATTTGAAATTTATAATGTATTTTGGTTATAATTTAATTTCCAGCTGATAACATCTTGAATTTAATAGTAATGACTAAATCATTTGTTAAATGTGTTAAAAAATTTAACAATTTAGCTAATCCTGCTAAATATGCAAAAAGTGTAGTTGAAAAAACTATGCAACATTCAAAAATATTCAAATTCGTCACTAAAATATAAACACTACCAAAATCTAAACTGACCAATTCAGAATTTCCATATTAATAAAAAGTTATAGGCCAAAATATTTTAAACTAATTTCAAAGATATATTTTTGGTAACATAATATATGAAATTTATGTTTAAAACTCAATCAATTTGTTCACTTCTTAAAGTAATTTGTAAAAAAAGAAATGTTCCTCTAAAAATTGAGGGTGTGTACGACAATCTGAAATAAATTCTATTTAATATATTTAAATTTTACAAGATTTTTAAATTATTCTACTGTGTCAAATTTTTGTTAATCCAATTTAACAATGTCTATATGACTTTTATTAAACATTTTTCTACACTTTTTCTTTTCTAAAATCGATTTTTGTTCTATTCAAATCCATTGACACTTATGTTTTTCATTTTATTTTCGGACAGTCTTGTGAAAAATATTTATAATTTTTCAGTTTTATTCTTTATTATATTGACGAGTATGGATTCTTGTGTGGCCTAATCATTTTATGTATTTTATTGCCACTGTTCTTTTTGTTAAAATATGATTATTTATAATAATTTATGTTGTGTTTATTATCATTTCAAAATATTATAATGATTTTTATTTTGTGGAAATTATGTTATCATTGTAGAAAAATATTGTATTTCTATTTAAATGTAAAAATGGATAAAATTGATTGAGTTTTTAAAAAGCTATACATCGAACGTGCTGTGCTTAATAAAGTTTTATACAATTATATCGAAACTTTAGTATAATATAGATAAATGGTGGAACACCAATAAATAATAAACAATATAAAAATCTACAAATGAATAGTAAAACAGACTAAAAATTAGTGTTTCGTTTGCTTCTTCTGTAGCTCTACAGTCCTGAGTGAGCTTATAGAGGATTTCTGCTTTCCATAGCACTCGATCTTCGGTAACAGTTTTTCAGTTTCGGATATTCTTCTACAACTTTTAGCCATTTTTTCTCGCTGTTCCTGCTTTTTTTTACTATATCATATTATTGGAAATGCAGATTTTTGGAATCATATTTTGTGGCATTCGTACTAGTGCATAACCTGCTTATCCAAGCGGATGTGATTTTATAAAACGAACTATATTTTTATCTTACATTAGTGTTTCTATTTTGCTGTTATATAAGTTTTATTGATGGTCATCTTAGTGGATCTTCACACTGTTCTCGAATTTAATATCTTGGTGTTGGCGAAGATTATCTTTCTGATCCTTTTCCTTACAAACCAACAAACCAAGCACATTTTCCTACTTTAATTCTGTCCTCTATAAAATCAGATATAGTTAAACTTAGTGTCTTAAAGTTTCTTTAAGTAAAATATTTATTTAAATCAACAATTTCTCAAGAACGATTGTTTTATTAGTGTTATAAGTTGTTGATATCAATAACATTTGTAACACCTGGAATCGAATAAAGCATATCCTTAAGATAAAATTAAAATAACAATAGTTCAACATTTTGATTTTATGTAATTTATATGTTTTATGATTTGCTAAGAATAGAAATAATCATTCAATAATTTTTTTTCTTCAAATAACTTTCTCATATCATAATAAGAACCACAGCATTCATACAAAAGAATACACCTGTTATATTCATAATATAATTGACGTCTATTATTATTTTTATCATATATTTAATATTATATCTAAATTTGAAACACATGGAAATATGTCATAAACATTTCTTCTATAATATTTTAGGGTGGGTATTATATATATATATGAATTTAAAATCAACAAGTGACCTTGACCATAAATGTAAAATATCCTGTCTATTTAGTATATAATAATTTTTTAGCAGAAAATCAATAAAAGTTTAATGACGTCATAACATTCATAACGTCGTAATTGTCGTCACGGTATTATCATCCTAATATCTATCCAGTTTATATGCCTTTATTTGGGTATCCTTTTTTATATATGATAATTTGTTGCTAGGATACTCTGGCAAAATGTATTCCACAAATAAAAACAAAAAAAATATAGACAACAACAAAATAGGAAAACATGGAGAAAAAAATAATAATATTAGGGTGGTATTTATAATATTGAAATCATAAAATAATATGCTTTGGTGTAGGCGGATTTACTTGGTATTTGTAAAACAACAATAAATAATATGAAATATTATCTCTATGTAATAATTATGTGGGATTTTTACACTGAATTTATGAATGAAATAGTAATTTTCATTCATAAAATTTGAAGAAAAAAATATAGATACTTTTTTCTACATAGTAATAGACCCGGATAATTTTTACGCAAGCATAAAAGATACATAACATAATAAACAATAATAACTTAAATTTTTAATGAGATTGGCTTTTGGAATTAGTAGAAATGTTTACTTTGAAATGTAATTATTTTTTTAACTTAATTAAATTAATTATTATAAATCCTACATTAATTATTTTTTATTTATTTTTAAAATAATATACGTGCTAAAGTGTAGTATCGAGTTTGGTGTGAAGTGGAAATTTTAGAAATGAAAATTGTGATTTCATTCTGTGATATCGAGTTCATCATGGAAAAGTTTTTAAATATGTAGTTCATCAATAGATGGCGAACTAAAAGTCTCCGTATAATTTTTTTTTGAAAATTATTATTACACAAAAAGCGGTTCGTTTTCGAAGTCATTTCTTCATACAAGACTTATTTTTCGTTACTCCTATAACGAACTTTAAACGCATGGTAAACGTAAATGTATGAGAAGAGTGTAAAATAAAACGAAGAGATTTGTATGTATTGATACTACACTACACCTAGAACTTGCTAAAAACGGTTTAAAATCATAACGTGCAAACTGGTACGTTAATGTGCCACCATTCTCGGTATGTATACGAACTAATTTGATAAAACGAAATAAAAGAACTTATTTTTTTAATATTTTTATTTTACATAATCAAAGATAAATATAATTATAATAAATTAACATAAATTTCAATTTATTAGAAATGAAAATAATTATTTTAATTTTGAGAATAAATATTCTTTCAACTTTAATAATATTATTTTATTAATCTATTTAGCTTCGTAAAAGCGAATTTTTTCTTAAAGGGAAAACAATATTAAATGTCAATTTTTTACACGATAAAATTTTGACATTTTTGATAAAAATATTTGAAACATTGACATGTCAGTATAAAATTAGCATAAAAAATAATGAATTGTCAAATTTCTAAGCAAAATATTATTAAATTTTTTATCTTGGCTATTTAACCGGAGAATTTGGAGAGCTTTAGAGATCGTGTTAAAATTTCACTTAAGTTAATTACTACGCTTAAACGTTAGTATACTTAAGTAGCTCAAGTGAAATAAAATTGTTATATACATTTAACATCGTGAAAACAGAAATGAAAAATTTCCAGAAATTTGAATAGTTGACAGGTCAGTATAAAATGTTAATTTAAAAATGGCATATAATTACAGGGTAATTTTTAAAATGTACATAAAATACATTTATCTCAAAATAAATGTCAATTTATAACAAATTCTTTCATATATCTGTCACTGGAGAATTAGCTGAGCTTTAGAGATCGCGTTAAAATTTATTTCACTCGAGCTACATACTAACCTTTAATAATTAAAAAAAATATATATTGTCATCTAATTAATATAATAAATATTTTTTATTTTAAAGATAATTATTGTAAGGAATATGAAATTAAATTTCACAAAATTTCAATATTTTTAATAATTTATTCATTTTTCTTATAGTGTTATACATAGTGTATTGACTGATAAAAGATAATATTGAAGATATTGTCAAATCATTTATCCATTTTATATAATAAAGAAAAATATTTTTAATTTTATGTGAAACATTTATTGTATTTCCAAATTAGAATTATAATTAAATTTAAGTAAAATAGTCTTCTAGTTTATGATATATAAAAATTAGAATTGTTATAAATATTTAAAGAAACCTATTTTTCTTAAATTTAATTGTCATTTAATTTATTAATTAACTATAGAATGATTTTTTTTTAAGTAATACCAAAACATAAACGGAATCGAAAATAAAATTTGTTATATATATATAATAGTTTTACACTATTTAAAAATTTAGAAGCAATTGCAGCAGTTACTTTTGTATCTTATATTTGCAACATTCATTGACATGGTCTACAACATTCTCATATTACCACAATGATATGGACTAAAATCTTGCATACAACATGGAATTTGACTGAAATATTTAAAAAAAATTAATAATGTTATTTATATTAATTGTAAATTTTTACTGTAACTTACGGATTTTTACAAGTATTAAGAAAATCTTTAACTTCTAGTTCCACTCTCATTATATCATCAGGTTTAGAAAATAATCGGCCAGGTGTATATGACTCTCTGAGTTGGGCAATCAAAGCTCTTTCTCTAGATAGTATATGAGGAGTAATGGTAATGCGTGGAGTATATTTGTCAATTATTCCTCCTCCTGCAACATATTTACCTTTTTTTCCACTACCTTCATCGACCATATGCTTATCATTTTTTCCTTTCCAGCCTTTCCTGCCATCAATCTCATCATCATCATCTTCATATTTTGTGCCCTTGCCTCTTCGACCTTTTTTACTTCTAGTATCTTCGTCATCACTGTCGTATTTGCCGTCTTTTCTCTTTTTGCTTTTTTTATTTTTATGATAATCATCATCATCATCATCATCATATTTTCCACTTTTACCCTTCCTACCTTTTTTAATTTTGTGATCTTCCTCATCATCATCGTTGTGTTTTCCACCTTTTCCTTTTTTTTTCTTTTTATTTTTGCGATCATCATCATCATCATCATCGTCGTCGTACTTCCCACCTTTTCCTTTTTTATCTGTTTTATTTTTTTTATTTTTGCGATCATCATAATCATCATCATCATCGTCGTGCTTTCCACCTTTTCCTTTTTTCTTTTTTTTATTTTTATGATCCTCATCATCATCTTCATCGTCGTGTTTTCCACCTTTTCTATTTTTACCTTTTTTATTTTTACGATCATCGCCATCGTCCTCATCATCTTTTCCACGTTTTCCTTTATTTTTTTTATTTTTACGATCATCGCCATCGTCCTCATCATCTTTTCCCCGTTTACCTTTATTTTTTCTATTTTTGCGATCATCGTCATCGTCTTCATCATCTTTTCCCCGTTTACCTTTTTTATTTTTTTTATTTTTGCGGTCGTCGTCATCGTCCTCATCATCTTTTCCCCGTTTACCTTTTTTATTTTTTTTATTTTTGCGGTCGTCGTCATCGTCATCGTAGTTAACATTTTTTCTACCTTTTTTAATTTTACTGTCATCATCATTGTCATATTTTCCACCTTTTCCATTTCTTCCTTTTTTACTTCTATTGTCGTCATCATCGTCATAGGTTCTGCCTTTTCCCCTTTTATTTTGATCACCGCGGTCATCACCATAGCGATCATCATCGTATCGACCTCTTCTTTGACCTGCTTGAGTACCCCATCTGCCACGTCCGGCTTGTGCATTCCAAATACCAGGTCCTGGAGGTTCGCCGTATCTGTCAAAACCTGGTTGTGGTGCACCAAATCCACCATATCCAATTGGAGCTCTTTGAAGATGTCCACCATCGAACAATGAATATTTGTGTTTATTTTGCTCTTGAAGTGCTTCTGCCACTATATCTTTACATAGCAATTTCAGTGTCAGTAAATCGCACGGATGAAGGGGAGAAAAAGAAGCCCGTATTTTAGAAGATTTACAACATGTCGTTAAAGTAGTAGGACTGTTTGTTATTTAAAAAAAAAAAAAAGATATATGAAATTAATTACTATAAAATGTATTCTTTATACTTACTGATTATGTCGTGGCTGTACCTAGAAATAATTTATAAAAATAAAACACTTGAAAATTAATTATATAATTAATAAAATTAAACACTTACATCTGCAACACAATTGCATGTTTGAGAATTCATTAAAAATTTACATATAAAAAAAAAATTAATGAAGATTTAATAAATATAAAGTTAGAAATTTGTTTGAAGTTTGAAATTTATCAGAAAGTGAATTAATAGACATTATTACTTCTAATTTATTATTTTTATTAAAATTTATGGTTACTAATTTATTAAAATCTAATTTAAAAAATTATGTAAAATTTAGAAAATATATAATAAAATTACAAAGTAAATGAATAAAATAAAATTAAAATCTATATTTCCTTAATTACACTGTCAACAATTTAATAATAGCAACAATTGAAAGTCAGGCTTGTATTTAATTTAAGTTAGAAGGAATAATTTAAGAAGGAACAATTTAAGAAGGAATAATTTGCTGAATATTGGCTGTTAATTTAATAAATCACAAATTATTCGATTTTTATTTAAGATGACCACAACTAAACTGCAATTTTTCTAATGAAATTTACTTGTATATACTTGCATAAAATAGTCTAACAATTATTTTGTCTTTGCAAGTGATATTTCTTATTTACCTATACATGATTTTAACGAAGAAACACTTTATAAGATTATTATTTCGTTTTCATTTTTAGCACTTTTTAGAGAAATAGAAAATGCCTTAAGTTCATGCTTTTCAGGTCATTCATTCATTCATCATCATTTCACATAGTAAATGCCTACCTAAATTAATGGTATATAGAGTGTTGGAAGGTTCAAAGATACGAAATTAGATTTAAATCCGGAAATTATAAAAACCGGCGGTATTCGGTGATACTATAACTTTCAATAAATAGTAATTTAGCAATGTAATTGTAATTTGAAATACTAAATCTAGAATGTTATTAAAAATATGAAAAATTCTGGATATCAAAATACTTTAAAAACTTTGCAAGTTCAACATGATAAATATTGAGCTGTCGGCAATTAGAAAAGCACATTAATTCAAAATTATTGTTCTACCACTGGTTTAGCTATGTCACGTTTTTGTTTTTTACTAATTTGTACCAGTTGAAAAATCGTGACTTTTTTTTTGCAATTATTTTTTTTATTTTTATCATTCTAAGTTTGAAGTTCTTTAGATATTCGTCACTTGAAAATCGGTGGAAAATCAGTAATTGAAATAAAATTGTTCTATATTTTATAAGAAAAGTAAGATGCTCAGTTCTTTTATGCAGCTGCAACTGATTTCTAGTTAAAGTCTGTTTTACCTAGTTATATTTATAATCAGATAATATTCGACTGTCTTACGCTACGATGATTAAGATTTTCATTAAAAAAAAAAAAAAAAAAAGACGTTACGATAATTGCTTAACACGTACATATTTCACGCTCCTTAAAAATAAAAAATATAAAAAGTTTTATTTTTTTAATTATATGAAATGAATTTTTCGCGCTTCTGTCTGATTGCACTATTAATGAAGGACAAACAAATCGAGATGTTAGCGTACACTATGTTTCCTTTAAAATTAAGTTTTTTGGATGAAAATGAACAAGGATGAAAATATTTTATGATGATTGTTTATTTAGATTATAGTAGAGTCGTTTTGACAAATTGTTCTATTTTCTGATTTTGTATAATCGTATCATAAAATAGTATGTGTATGAGGTATCATAAAGATGCAGATGGTTCATGTCTTGTGCAGTTAATATTTTTTTAACAATATTTTTAACATTTTTTTTCAAAAGTTTAACGCAGCATACAATATTCAAATAATAACAAATTTAAAAAATAATTTTAGTTTAGCGTATACCTTAATTATAAATTAAACATACATTTTGTTCGGACGATTTCTCACTTTTTATTGGAATTGTTGTATAGACTTTTCCTTTAATGAAAATTTACACTACGAACACGTGGACATGTATTTTTCCGGTGTATGAAATTTCAATTTCAATTATGCATAATAATTATAGCTCATTTTCGAAATAATACGGACTATTGCTGCCTACAGCCCATATAGTGTAATTTACAATTACACAAGATAAATGTAATAGGTGCTCAACAAGTGCCCTTGTATGTTCAAAAGACTAAACATGACAATTTGTGTTAACTTAGCCATTTAAATGAAAATGAGCATCGAAAAAAATATTATTTTTTCTGAATAATCACTACATTATACAATGATCCAAACTGCAAATTCTTTACATTGAGAATGATCTTGCTGCTTTAATTCTTGGAATAATTGGGGCTTAAAAAGCTTTAGAGTAAATCCTTACGCAAAATTCGTAGGTCTAAATATTGAGAGCGTCGTGAAAGTGATAAACGTGGGTTATCTATAACTCTTACATACATCGTAGTAATATTTTCTATTGAACATAATTCGAGCATAATTGAATTAATTAAAATAAATGGACAACCTTCTACTATGTAAAATATGTAAAATATTCAACCCCATTGAAAAAATGGGTCATATTAGCAAACCCTTTATTGATAGCTTAATTGTGTTACAGTGGTGGGCTTCTGATTTCTGCTAAAAAAAAAAAACAAATATTAAAATTTCCAATTAAATTTTATGACTCAATATTATAAAACATATTTTTTTTAATATTATATTAGAAATTAAATTTATGATTGACAATTTTATACATAATAAACGATCATTAATATTTAAATTTTAACAAATTAACAATAAAAAATTCTATGAATTTTTTTTTTAATTTTAATATTGTGTCACCACAATTTCCGAAGACTGTAAATCATCTTCTTATTTTAAACTGACACGATTTTAATTTTGTTTCTTTTGAATCTTAACTATTTTATGATTAATTGTTTTTAAACCTGCTTTACCGTTTGCAAACAAATTCATTCAAAATAAAAAATTGTTAAAAAAACATATTTACAATAATGATAGCTAACCAATCCTACAAACAACATTACATCAAAAAGCAATGTAAAATCTGGCACCCACAATGAACTTATAATGGAAAATTATATCTTAATGTTAATTTCAACATCAAATTTCAATTCATAATTTATACCAAAAACTTTAAATTTCATTCATTAAATTCCGTCAATGAGTTTTGCGGTTGATTCATAATGTTTTGAAATCTTTAAGATTTTAACTAGAAATGGGTAAAGATTTCTAAGAAATTTATTTTGATCTAATCATTCATAAATTATCGTTAGCAATCAATAACAAGTTTGCAAAAAAAAAAAAAATTAGTGTTTCCGGTCTAATACATTTGCATAAAAAAATAATAATTATAATAATTTAAACATTTTTTTATAGAGTTTACGAAATGTTAAAGAGTATCTGCGAATTTATGTAAAAACGAATTTTATAATTTCAATAAAATTAAAACTTTCGAAATATTAGTTTAAAGACTTTTAAATTTAGACTTTTAAATTTACAAATGAATTGCTAATTTATTTATCTCAAATATATAAAAATTCGAAAATGAAATGCACTGATTTTCTCTAATGGAGTCTGAGTATGGCATATAAGTTAATGTCAGCCGATGGACTCGTCCGAAACATACAAGTGTTTAAAAAATCGGATTTTTAATAATTATTCACAAAAAGAGTATTTTGATGTTTATAGGCTAATGGGGGAGAAGAATGGCTTTCTTTAAAATCAAGAACAAAAAAATCGTAAGATTAACGACTTTTAGCTTTTGAATTTAATTGACGTTTTTTGGCCTTGACGATGTGTCAAATTTATACAAGCATTTTACACAAGTAACAATGCTACTTTTATATTAATACTAACAATTTTGACAGTTCTTTTAACTATAGATAAAAAACGATTTTTCTTCAATTGCTCAAACTAAATTAGATATAAATTACTGCTATATTTGATCCAGTCTTACTCTTTAGGAAAGTAGATGCGTAGAGGTTTTATTGTAGGAGAACCTTACTACCCAGTTCTGAAAGAGGTCTTGAATTTCAACACCAGGACATATTTTAAAATATTCAAATTTGCTACAATTATTAAATCGTTCGATTTGCTAGACAATCCCTTAACATATTTTCATCGTTAGTTATCCATGAAAGTATGGTAACGCTATGAACTCAGTGTGGTCATTATAATCTAACCTAACCTATTCTCTAATAATGAATAGGTGGAATTAAAAATGGAGTAGAATTTAGGACAAATACTGAATTATTTTAAAGTCATATAAATTAAAATAAACTTAATAAACTTAATGATCGTTTTGTTGTAACTCATAAATTACAGCACAAATAATTACAAAATCTTTTATATGCTTTTGAGCGTGAAACTCAGCTTTTAATGATTCTAATCATTTTTATTTTTAAATTTTAAAATTACAATATAAATTAAATATGGAAACCAATAAATTTCATACTAAATTTCTTAAAATATTAAATTCTTTCTTACTTTACAATTTATTCACGACCTTAGATCAATAACTTATTTATTTCTAACTAAATAATTAATTAATTTTAGTTATTCTGATGAATTAATTCAATTAAAAAAAACATATGTAGACAGATAATTTTGAATTTTAATTTTATGTAAATTAAACACTTGACTCAGAAATATAATTATATTGACTACAATTCTGTAATGAAACGGAAATGATTAGTAATCATTAATCCGTAATCAAATAAAAATGTTAAATGATTTTTAATCATGTAAATTTGTAGTCAGAAAATAAAGTATTTAAATTTTGGTATATTTGAAAATTTATTTTATAGTTAAAATTATTCGGTATCCAGATATAATCTCAACGACTCTTTTGTTGTCAGCAAATGGTCTCAACCTTTAGCAATTTTCCCAGTCTTAAAATCATAATTACATATTTTATTACTGGTAATATAAAGCGGAGTTTTACTGAGAACGAAATCGATGGATAGGATCTAATGCATCACATCACACAGTATACAACAATCCATTTAAGACTTACTTCTGAATAAAATCCATGATCATGGAGTCCATTACTACTACTATAACCACTTGAAATTAATTACCTCTGATATTATTGTACAATGTCAAAGAATTTCTATATTAATTAAATTATATGAAAATTATTGAAATATTTATTCAAATTTTATAAAGGATTTAATTCATTTTTCATGTAAGATTTTTTTTTTTTGTGATGACAGATTTTATTAATAAAAAAAACATTTTTTAATTAGCATATCAAAACTTTACCGACAAAACTTTTTAAGCGTGTTATAAATTTTTAAAAATTAATAACTCGAAATTCAATTTTTATATTATATTTAAAAAAAACATTTCATATTTTCTTTTACGAAGATTTTACTGTATAAAAATAACTTACCTATATTATTTTACCAAAAAAATTGAAATTTATAAATTTATTAATATTGCCTTAAAATTTAATTAAAGATTCTTTGGTGATACAATGAACAATTTAAATATAAAATAAAATATTTAAATTTACACTTTACAATTTATTATATCTTATCTAAAAGAGCACGCGTGTAACTTTTAAAATTAACTTTTTCAATTATCGATCAATTAAAAAATCGTTCTTTTTTTATAATTATATATAAGAATATTTTAGATAACTATAACGTATCTGGTAATAAAATTCAAGCTTTTATTTAAACGAGAATTGGAAATTTTCGATCATCATCAGGATAAAAATCCTTTAATTCTATCTCAATGATACGAATAACACTCGATAATACCAAAATTATTGCAATTATTTACTTATATAGCTATTACTATACATTAACACTGCTTGGTAGTACATTAAAGAGATGCGTGCTTCAGTCTCATATCTGAAGAAAAAAAAATTAATGATTTTGTTTTTGTTATTTTGGTTCGATTTAGTTGTTTATCTTCTTGGGAATTGCTTACAAAAACTCATCAAGATTTTTTTTCAACTAATGTCCTTTTTTTCTATATAACTTTACCATTCCTTTAAATATTATACATAAAACTCTTATGGCTAATTTCACAGTGCAAGCTTAAGTCTTTGCTTGAACTTAATGTTCTGTTTAAATAATTTTCTATTTTTTCAATGCAAGCTTAAAGATAAAGCCTTCATTAATGTGAGGTTTAACTTAAACTGTAGATGGGTGAAACTTATGTTTCACTTTTGTGCAAAAGTAATGCTAAAAGTAATGTTAAGCTTCTTTTACTCCATATTTTGATATATGAAACACCCAAGGGACATTAACTCAAAAATTCATTCACAATAACATTATTTCCAATTGTCATTCACAATAATTTACATTTTTTTGGTTTGAGCTAAGCTTAGGAAAAATTTTGAATGCGAAATCAAATGAGCTAAAGTTGTAGACTTAAACTACACATTCGGTTTAATTAAGCTTAAGCTTCCATTGTGAAATCAGTCATTAAAATGGTTCATACAACTTGATCTATATAATTAACCTTTGAATTTATTTAATTCAGTTATTTATATGCAAAATACATAAAGAGAGCGTCTGTTTCAAGTTTGTTATCTTTGGTCGGTAATCATTATATCCAAAATATGCGTGAATTTTTGATAAGGTGGAAAAAAATCAGATGCACACAAAAACTCAGCATAGTTAATATATTTTTTTTTTTTTGAAAAGTTAAAAGTTCCATAATTTTACAAAGACTACTTGCCAAATGGTAAATTGATGATCGCATTACCTTCCCATGTAATTGAATTTCTTGAGAAGGAAAATTTTTATATATTTATTTTTATGTTTTTGGGTTTTTCGCTGCACAAAAGATTCATAAAAACTGAAAACTGAACAACGACAGAAAAGTGTTTTTTTTTATTTTTTTGTTATTTTAATATTTATTATACAAAATTGTTAAAAAAAAAAGTTACGCGCGCACTCTAATATTCTGATTAAATAACTGATAAGGAAATTGATCTTTGCGCGCGATCATATAACATACCATAACTACATGAATGCGTGTATAAAATGTTTTTTAATGGCTTCTGTTTTTGGGCCAGGTTCTATAGTATAGAGAAGTTTATCAATTTATATATATATTTTTCAACTCTATTATCAAACCAACAACATCAAAATAAAAAAGTAAAAAATATTGTCTGATTGTGGATGATGATCGTGATGCTGATGATGATGGTGCAAAGATTCTGTATATCCGAAAAAAACGATTTGACATTTTTGAGACTGAGATAAGTATCGTACAGTAGAGATAGAATAAATGTATAAGGTGAGGTGACACGCAATAAAAATAAGTGCAGAATTTTGTGACTTTAATATTTTGTTATATATTTTTTTTTAATAAGAAATATTATTTTTTTTATATTTTAGATTTGATATCATGATATTAATATTTTTTTTTAGTATGTTTACTACTTGATAATTATTAAATATCAAGTTTTTTAAATTATCTTAATTAATGTTTGTGATGAGATTAAAATAATATTGTACTTAGTACCATTATAAAAGAATTTATTTATTTAATCAATCAATTAACCATCAAGTTTGCTTTCAATAATACTTAAATTTAAAAGAAATTAAAAAAAAAGAAAATTAAATAATAAACATAATTACATATTTATAATAAAAATATAACTAAACATTAATTAGAGAATCCTCACAAATAATTTTTTTGAACATTAGATTTCATTAAAAATCCTTATTGATTTAGTAATTTAGTAATTAGTTCATTGTGCTAATTCATAATAACTAACAACATTACGGAAAGAGTAACTGGAGCACAGTAAAAATAAAAAAAATATTTCGGACAATTGACAATTGGCCATGGCAAACTTTAAGTTGATAACTGATATTATTTTGACATAAAACGAATGTATGGCATGGAAAAATTGGATGCCAAATAATTGAACCATATTCCAGAATAGGCCGTACTAAAGATAGAAATAGACTTTTTAATGTGTAAGCATCAGAAAACTCATTATGAAGATCATTTGATGAAACCCACCATTAGAAACAATATTATCAATATGTGAGCAGAAAGAAAGTTTGCGATCCAATAAATCCTTAATTTCTGAAACATGCTCAAGCGAAATACCATCGATACTACATGGAAAATAAATAGTTTTTCTACGTCTATAAAATGACATTATTTTATATTTAATTTTTTACTGGAACACCATTGGGATAGTACATTAATGTAATCTGCACTGCAACCTGTTACAATCTGACAGATCACTTATTCTCTTGATATTTATAGATTCAACATCATATAACGAAGAAGAGAAATACTAGAATTTCTTATGGGTACCCAGAGGTAAGCTATACAAGACCTTGTTCGATAATTTTCCAAAAGGAGCAATCTGTTCGGCCGGGTACATAATAGTTAATATTAAAATGCAAATTTATGACTTAGAAATTAGTTATACATAATTCAAATAACTCTTTAAAGTATGCAAATATCGTTTTAATCAATTTTGAGCATAATTTAACTACAATTGTATGAATCTTAATCGAAATGCTTACTAAAATTCAATATACTCGAAAAAGTATTTATTATAGATGGACAAGGAATTTAATACTAACTATTTTTGTTAGTATTAAACAATTTTTCTGTTCATATTCATTACAAAATTTAGTATGAACCAAAATTTGGTTGGTTTTCTGTTTCACAATTTTTCATTAATGTATTCTTTTGAAGAAATCCATTATTTTATTAACTCTTGGCATATATAAATATATTTTAAATGTCCACTAATCAGTCCTTAACAAGAAATATAAAACTGACGATCTTAAGAACCGCTTAAGGCATATTTGTATTTAAATTTAAATAATATTATAAAAAAATGCTCATTTATACACAGTAAGCAGTCTCTACATTAATTTATGAAAATTATGTCTTTTGAATAAAGAATTTCCTTTAAATTACACCTAATTAACATGAACAACAAAACATTTAAACCGATCTTTATATACTCCAGTTCATTATCACATCAATTTAAGTTATCATCGCATTATCAATAATAATTTTTGTGATACAAAAAATTATAAATATATTTATCTCCCGCATGGCAAAACTTAATAACAATAATTTTTATTTAAAAAAAAAAAAAAAAACCAAAAAAAAAAAGATATTTTTCATTAAATTTTTTAAATATTTTTTTTTTATATACCAAATTCATTTGAAGATTAACACAATAAACAACAAAACAAAATGATCTAAAAAAAAACTTGCATCTGAACAAAAATTCTTAAGATTTTAATTTTTGAATATTTTTGACCTTTTTCACTAAATTCTTACTGATCCTCGAAATCTCTTCATTATTATTTTTCTGATTTTGTATTGTTTTGAATTGATCCTGTGATAATTTATTTGTTAACTTAAATACAGAGATGAGACCAAACAATATTACCTTTTGATGAACTTATAGATCTCTTTATTCGATGATTGGCAATTGATCTTTTGAAAAAAATTGATCTTCATTGATCTTCATTTTTCAACACTTTTTCTTTTCAAATTTTTATTTGGTTATTATTTTTTTTTTATGGTTGTGGACTGAAATTTGTTAACAAATATTTTGGATAGATGTAATTTTTTATCCCAAAAATTATATAAAGCTGAATTATCGTTTTTTGGTTGCGGGTAAAGATAACATTTAACCCCCAATTGTGATTATCGATTGGAGAGCAATTTTTTTGTGGTTATAAGAACGATTTTAGTCCAGGAAGAAAAATAAATAAATGTTACTTTTTCAAACAAAATAAAAAATGGTATGATAAAAAATAGTTTTATTACAGGGCCGTAATTTAATAAAAGCTGGACTGGATATAAGCAGATCACACTGCGTTCATAGAGGTACCACTTTTATGGATAACTAATTCTGATTTTGTGTTCGAAGAAAGTCGAAGAATTTCATAAATTGTGGCTATCTCGAAGGATTTCATAATTGCAGCAATCTTGAGAAGTTTTCTGATGATGTAATTTGAAACCTCTTTCAGAGCTGGATAGTAAGGTTCTTCTAGAATATGACCACAACGTTTAGCAAGTGCAGCAGCATAGAAGATGTTCTGTGGTTTGAATTAATCCTGGATAGTAGTTGCAGTTTCTGAATTAATCACTTGCGATTAGTCTTATCAAGCGGTGTCCAGTGAAGAGGCCTACTATTGTCTAGCATTGCAAGCACGGTAGGGTGATTAGGATGAACAAATTTAAGGTAAATTTAAGTTTCGATTTAATTTGTTTAGAAATAAGACACATAAATCATAATGGATTCAAAATATATTGAATAAGCTCCCAAATGATTTAACATTAACACAAAGAAAGTAACCAACCAACCAATTATTTATGTGAATCTAATTTCAATTGAATAAAATAGATAAAATAAATATCGAGT
Organism: Rhamphomyia laevipes; assembly: GCA_963920725.1. NCBI lineage: Eukaryota > Metazoa > Arthropoda > Insecta > Diptera > Empididae > Rhamphomyia > Rhamphomyia laevipes. The sequence continues at coordinate 56,156,090 of OY987257.1, forward strand.
TCCAATAACTAGCTCGTAAAGCACAGAATATCTGATCTGTAAGGTCAATCAAAAAGTCTAATTAAGGTCAATCATAAAATCTGAAATTTGTATTTAAATTTAACTCCGATTCTGATTTAACCTTTACATTTATGAATTCAAAATTTTACAATAAATATTTTTTTTTAATATAATAAAAAATATCAATTTACTCCATTCTGAACTCTTAATACCCAAAACTGTTCCTTTCTATATGCTTGAACTTTTGCCTCCTTCTGTGATCAAATGTAAAGACCGCAAAGAAAGGTCGACTTAATGCAAGTATATTTCAATTTTTTATTTTTTAAATTTTTTACTTATAAAAAATCATATTCAAATATTATTATTTTTTTATTATTGGTACGCATTTAATCATATTTTATAAACATTTCCATAACGTATCATCCGTTGATTAAAAAAAAAAAAATTTCTTCAAATCCGAAACGGCAAACATTTTACGCGGCAGGGCGCCATGTTCGATCAATATATGTGTTAATAAATAATTTTAAGGTTGAAATTATATTATTTTTAAAAACTTATAATATATTTGCATAAAAAACCCTTTTTTCAAAAAAATTCTACTCATACTTTAATAGTGTGGTGCCATGACTGGAAAATAAATGATGCCATATTTGATATACGTGTGCCAGCAATCATAACTGTTCAAATTGGAATCTTCTGATGGTTTGTTTATTTTGGTAGATAACAAAAAACCAAAATCTTTATGTTTTTACCATTCATATTGAATTTATACTTAAAACTCTTGTCATAGATGGGGGGGCCTGTATAAACTTTCAATTTTGGCGGCATTGGGATTTTTTCGCAAAAAGTCTTCTTTTTTACCACCAATTTTTGACATTGTATAGTATAAATATTTGAAATTTATATTTGAATTCAACGTGGATTATTGGATTTTGTATAATATTGAAAACTGTCCGTGATAAGTGATCACAGCAGTGCGTTATTAAAATTACAAAAAAAAAGTAAACTTTTATAACAACCATGGTTAAAAAAATTATTTACATTTTTTTGATAAATTTATATTTGACAGGATATATCCTGGTATTCATGGTAACAAATGGAAATTTTTTTACATTATAAAAATATATGATTAATAATATAATATGAAAATTAAAAAATAATTTTATTATTGCATGTCATGTCAAATTAGTTACCACCAGAATGGATGACCTATAGGGATAAATTATTTGTTTTAAATTTTAAAATAAGTTTTCAAAATTACTTACAAAAAATATGTTTCTTAAATTTTTTATTAATAAAATACATTATTCAAAATTCTTTTTTGTTCGTCAGTTGAATGAATCAAAATAATGTCCAGAATATTACGGCGGTCTATAATTCATGATTTTTTAAATAAAATTACTTAAGAAAATATCCAACAATTAATTATTTACTATTTATTAAATAAATAAAGCATTTCAACATAGAAAAAAGTTTATAACAGAGAGAATTGATTATTTTACGAGGAGTTATCGATAGTATCTACAATGGATGTGTCATTATGGGTATAAATTATGCGAATTTAATGAAATTTGGTATATAGTTTATACGAGCTTCTTGTAACCCTTTTTGGTGTCTTCGACAGAATGATTTTAGTCCAGACTCCACAGATATAGCTACTAGCTTACGTGCTTTCTAGTTGACTCAATCTACTAAAAATTCAACTAATTCGCTGACTTATAAACATTGTTTAAGTATCGGGAGAGTTGGAGCAGACAAGTTTGACATAATTTTTGATGTAAGGGATAGGCCTGAATAGAGACAGACATAAAATGCTGTAATAAATTAGAATTTTGTGATTATAAACCAATAAAGACGCTGTAACGCCTGATACCAAACCTTTAACCAACAATTCATTCTTAAATTTATATTACAGAAACTCTTTTTAAGTTTGTATAATAAAATCAACCTCGTCAGTAGTTAATTTTGGTGTATATTTATATAAAAAAAAATGAAAATTTTCGATTTAACTAAATTGTCAGATTACAATGACAATTTTTTGTAGTGTTTCATTCGAAATTTCTACCATAAAAAAATAATAATAATAAGAATTTCCACTTTTTTTTCCATGTTCTATACCCAGATATTAGATAAGTTTCATCAGTTACCACCCAGACTTAAACAACATCAATTTGCACATTAAAACATTTTTGTTTTTTTATTGTGCTGGACATCACATTGAAAATGCATTAAATTGTTGATTTTTGTTGAATGATAAGGAATTCTTTTGCGACAAATTTACGTACCACTTTTACATGGAAAAAGTTTCTCGTATCACATAATAATAATAAAAAATATATACCTAAAAAAAATGACAACAATCTTTAAAGTACTTGTAAAGAGTACCAAAAGATTTCAGGAATATCTTAAAAAAAAATATTGTCGTTTTTTTATTTTTATTACAACTTTTTACAGAACATTATGTCCTCAATGTATTTAATCGTTCATGGGATGTTCATAAATCAGAATATTAACAACTTTTATTCAAGATTTTTTTTTATTGAGAAAAACAATTTGTGGTGTTAAGAATACTACGAATTTACAAAATACAAATAATTTTATTTATTGAGAAAAACAATATAAAATCAATTTTGTGAGTATAATCAACAGGATAACAGGGAAAGTGTATGGAAAAGGACAAACATTCGAGTAAACCATTATTTTGGTATGACAAACGATTGAATTTATTCAAGGAAATTTTAAATTTGACGATTCTGGTAAAGGGTAATTGTCGTGATTTATCAGTTTGACAATGTTGTATATATAAATATGTCAATAAAAATACCATTTGGTTAAGATTTCAATTTTTGACTGCCACTTTCTGTTTTTGATCGATTTCCCATAGAGTTTTCTTAAATTTAATTTAATCTTTACATTTACAAATTAAGGACATTATTTACGAAGTGTGACACTATTAAAAATTGAAATAGAATCTACATATATCGAAATTGGCATGTGATCAGAATTGGTGTTACATTTTATTGAATTTTTGTTGGTAGATAATGTAATTAACTACTATTCAACTATAGTGATAGGCCAAAACGGCTTTTGACCCAAAATAAGTTCTCAGATCTTTCAATATATTATCGACAACTTTTGTATAATAAATTCAATTACAAAAAATAAAATTTTTATATAATTTAATTACGAAATAAGCAAATTACCAAAAAAAATTGCCTTGTTAAGTACGTAAATAAATAATATCCAGAAAAAAAAAAATTGTATAAAGTTTTTATCGAATAAAAATGTCAATTATTTACCAATTTTATCAATAACGCAGACTCAATTCGATATTTTCATTGTGCGACATTAAAATATTTACGATTCGAAATAAATTCGTGTATGAAATTTTCTTTTGCCATTTAAACATGTGTATAATATTTAGGGACCTCCTTGTTTATGGGAATTGATTATCGACCAGTAAAAAAATATGTATTAATAAATAAGAAAATCGAATAAAGATAAAAATATAAAAAAAAACAAAAAAATAAAATAAAATAAATAAAAAATTACTAACTATAAAAAATTGAGGTAGGGTGTGGTAAGCATAGACATTGAAGTAAATTGATTTTTCTCGTTATTAAACTAAATTTTTAACATTGAAAGTGTTAAGATTTATGTGCAAAAAAAAAGTTTGGAAAAAGTATATTTAAATGAATATCGTTGGTTGAATATTATTTTGGTGCCTTGGACTGGACACTGAGATTTTTAACTTATTTAATGATGCAGTGCCGGTTACTTTATTTTTATGATATATTTTTTTGGTTGTTTTTTTAAAAATTTTAGTTCAATTTGATTGTCTTGCTAGAGATTTAATTACATTCCCATGTTCCAGATGCCCTAAATTTGCTATTTTGATGAAAACTTATAGATTTAAACTTCGGAGCGATATACAACAATTGAAACAGTAGAAAAGAAGCAAATAAATGAAGTTTGTGTCTTTAATTTGGAGTATATACGATATTAAAGTGATAATTCTGATATTACTTGTGTCAAATTCAATATTTGAAGTAATGTCTCTTGCAGGGTATTGTCCGAGTTATGTTAATAGTACCATACCTAAAAGTTTATTGAAAAAATGAATGAAATTACTTGAAAGAAAATGTTTTATTACATGATAACATAAAAGAATAATCAATCTACTTGTAATCAAATAGCTACTAATAATGAGTCTGCCATAGATATATGACATTAATAAAGTTACGAAAAGTTTTGATCTAAAATTCTAATTTTATATTTATAATTAAGAATTGAGATAGAAATAGAATTGCAAGTCATAAATTTTGTGTATACATTAATGTCTAAAATAATTAAAACTTTTATTTAAAAGATCGTCACAATAAATTTTTATTTTAAACTTCTTGACATGGTAACATCTTGACATGATAAAATCATTTTGCCTCCGGCTGACATGAAATCTTCCTCAGATTTAATATTTCTGCAATTTATTCTAAAAGAATATTTTAATTTTTTTTATATTTGCAATAAAATTTGTCTTATATTTAAAGTTATTACAAATAAAATTATGAATATTACATTTTATGTATTTTAATGTATTCATAAAATTATTATGAAAATTGCATAAGAAACAACAGAAACTAAATTAGTTTCTTAGAATACAATTTTAGTCATACTCGCAAAAACAATTTCAAGGAAATATGCAGTAATAAAGAAGTAATTTTATTGCTTGGTGAAATATAGGATCTTTTTTAACCCATTTATATTGTAATGCCATCTTTGTGTTTGTTTAAAGCTTATTGACTGGAAAAAGTGCTGTCTTTTTATAGGATTCATTTAACTGGCCAATCTTATTGAAATTTAGCAAATGTGCTTTTTATTACTAACTACAGGATATTCACTAAATCTTCCCTAAATTATGTTGATTTTAGTGAAGTGGATTAGTGAAATTTTATTCGAAATTATTTTTACTACTTTTTAATGATCAATGCTGACGATCAAACTAATTAATTTTAATTCCAACAGGAAATTAGCTACAATAAAAATATTAAGAAATATTGTAAAAATTCATAATTAATAGCTAATTAGTTAGTTAGAAAATAAGTTAACTCACTGTACAGAGTTAGACAGAGTGAGAAAATAAGTTAACTCACATGTATTTATTTTTAGTAATGAATCACTAAACTCTCCTTTATTGTAACTATTAAGTTCACCTTACGTATCTAAGAATGACCATTATAAAAATTCTCAACAGTTCCTTCAAGCTATCAAATTTATAATTCGCGAGCTATTTTAGCCTTATTCTGCTTAGTCCTGAGCATTTTCATAATATGATGACTTATGTATTCTATGTCGTGACATCCTCGACATAAGTCCACCTTTGTGAGATACATTCTCTTAGCTAAATCTAAGCTAAAAGTTATAACTAAAACTGGAATTTTGTAGAAATACAAATTCTTCTTTATATTTAATTCTAAATAATTTTAATTTGTTGATTAATCATTTTATAAAATCATAATTACATTTAGATTAATTTCGCACTTGACCTCAACATTTAACGTCAATAATAGAACATTGATTGGGCATTTGGCCTCAACTTTTAATGCCAACATTATAAATTATTATTATGTAACTTATGTAAATAATAAATTTTTACTTCATGCAAATATAAATTATTTATAGTAATTTTATTAAATCATAAAAATGATGAATTTACTTTTAGGGCCATAAAAAAGTCATACTTAAAACAAAAATGATGAAAACTAAATGTAACGAATTCTACGTATGCCATTAAAAAAACAAAACTAACCAGACATATTAAATTTTGTGGATTGTTTAGTAATCGGATTTTAACACCTGGAACATAGTTGAATTTTAATGGTACAATTTTTTATGAATGGCTTGTTGTCTTTTGATTATATTACCACCAAAAAACAATGAACACAATGGTTTAAAATGATTTCGGAGAGGATACGTTAATGTAAAAAATTATCCGAAACAACTAAAAAACACCACAAAAACCAAAAAAAAAGGACTCGTGGACATAAGATTGTTTGAATAAGTTTATTTTATGATCACTTTAACATGATTTTTTTAAAGATCACGAGCAATTTGTTTTGTAATTCGACACTTAATTATGCGAAAATCAGCCTCAGATTATTACAAAATAAAATGAAGCAAAAAAAATTCTGGCCCATATTAAATTTTGTTGATTGTTTGGAGTTGCTTTAGGTTGTTATTTTTTTGTTTAAATCGTTTTGGCCAAAAAATTGTTGATGATATCTACTCACGGATGAATGAGATTTTAATGTGTTGCTTTTAACACTTTTTTTTGTTTTGTTGGTTATTTGATAGTAGAAAACTCAATAAGAAGAAAAAATATCAAAATTTATTGGTTAAACGATTGATGGAGATATGAAATGTGATGATAGTCGGAATCTTTAATAGTGTTATTGAACTGCGCAATCGATATATTGAGCCATTAAAACATTTAAAAGGTGGTTTTTTTTTTGTGGGAGCTAATGAAGTGTTAGTTTTAAATTTTATTTTCAGAAAAATTTAGTTTTAAAATAAATAAATACGTAAAAAAAATAAAAAATTATTTATTAGAAACTTTTAATAGTAAATAATTTGGTCAGAACAATATAAAAATTTTACTACTTCAGTATCGTCTCATTTTTACGAATAATAATTCTAATTCAAAAAATAACTTTAGATTCTAAATCTATTCTAGTCTTACTGAAAATTAACCAATGCCTAAAGTTAATTATAAATCATTAAGTAGAGATTCGAACAAATTTATTCCGATTTTGAAGACAACTTCTAAATAATTGATTTCAATTAAAAGTTATTTATAATTTCTGGAAAAATATAACAGCTACACAATGTACAAATATTTTGCAAACAGCACACTCGTAGACCCTCCATCATTTTGATAATTAGTCAGAGATTGTCGCAAATTACTCAATCAATTAGCATGGGACATTGCGATATTGAAGGCGAAGATGAAAAAGAAGATTTGCTTGGATAAGATTGCACGAAGCCACCTTTTGGTAGTACAAATACTAATAACAAGGCTAATTAACGAAATATTGGAACATTAATTTGATGGACACAGTTTTATGATTTAAATGTATTTATGTCTCCTTACTGCAAATGGGTAGGAATATGCGGTAGTCTGATCTTAGTCCAATTGACCGATTTGTATTGTTGCATCAAATGATCAAATGAATAAAAATTTTCCATATCTTCTAAACATCAATTCAAAACTTATTCATAAACGCTAATTCTATAAACACAATAATTTTTATACTTATTGCTTCGAACTCAATTCAAAATTTACCCATTATTAACATAAAAATAAGTAATAACTTTTTAAAATAATCATAAACTTTAATTTCATCTCATAAACTCACCTGAAATGCTTAAATCATTACTTTATGAAAAAAGGTGTTAAATTCATCAAAAATTACTACGAATTGTGTTAGACTTTATGGAAGATTCATTACAGTCAATTTTTATCTATAAAATGTTTAAAAAAGAAAATATCTTCCTAATTGAAGTGTAATAAATAATAGTAAATAATGTACTAATGAGTAGATTTTTTATAGATATGTTTTTATGAAAATCATAAGAGTTTTCGTTAAATTAAACGCAAAAAAAAAAATTTTGTAAGATTGTAATTTTAGTTCAAAATATTCGGTATTTGGTTGTCCATTAAATTTTGTTTTGACTATATAATAATAAAATTCCCGCTAGTGGACCTAAATTTTACCATTACTCTATTATAATAATAATTTTATTTCGATATTTATGTATTATATGAAAAATATGAACATAATCCAAGGTTCCGATTTCAAATATTATGTTATTTGTAAGATGTTTGTAAGAGGATACAGTATTTTAAGCTCATTGGGTGGGCGAACATTTAAATATAGAACCAAAAACATTTATAGTAATTTTACAAAAGTCTATTTTACATGATTATAATAGTTGATGGTTAGTTTATATGTCACAAATGGGCGCGCGACTCTTTAAATATATCGTATATTTATATATTAAATTTTTTATTAGATTGTAAGAAAATTTACCATTATAAAAAGGTCATTTAAATGTAATTTATTTTTAGTTACCAATTTTGAAAGATTTAATAAGATATCTTTACAGTATATCGTTATAATATTGAGGATTTGTTTAGTTAAATTCTTATAATCCATGGAATAGAATGCATACAGAATACATTCCTCGTAAGAAATAATATCTGCCTTACCATTCATTGGTTACTTTTGCGCAACTTCACATGAAAAAGAGAAATAAGAAGGCAAACTAACCTTCCTTGTCTACATATCTTCACAGTAAGGCTTCTGTCATGTTTTGGGTAAGCAACCCATTTGCAGTTGGCAGTCTATAGATGTTATTCTATGAGGAAGATAACGCAAATAATTTATCTTATTTCAGTTTTATTTTTTATAGATCAGTGGTAATCAATCTTTTACATCCTTTGTAGTCTTTTTGCGTCCTTTCTATTTTAAGTTTAATTTATGAGCTAGTTTTGATTACAAATCATATTAAAATCCGGTAAAGTTGTTGTAAATTGCAACCGCGAGTCAGATGTCCAATTCAATAACTGATCATATGTCCAATTCCAATAAAATTTTAGAATCTCACTATTGTGAAGGCACACAATATTCAACAAATTAATTTTGTAAAAACTCTGACAGGATTTTATAAATATTGATTTCCATAAAATTTTAAGGGTTATTTATCCTGCATAAATAATAGTGAATCTAAAGATGGATGTCAGCCTTCAGAAAATTATATTATTTAAAAGCTATTGACCATCCAGTGATTTTATCAATTATTACTAAATCCAGTAACTGAATATAATCAATTCCATTTTATAATTATTATAATTATGAATTACTTGTAAGTTTACTTGATTCAATATTTAAAAATAATTTTATTTCAATACCGCAAATGGAAACTATTCATTACACCGCATATCTTCTTTCTAATTTCAATATATAATAATATGTTGAATGTTGCTTCTCCCTAATAAAGTTGCAAGACAATGTTTCAAAGAATGAAAAAAAAAATATTTATTGTCTCTATATATTGTAGTAAATTGGCCAATAATCTGACACCGATTACCGGTCATGGTGGTCTGTATCCCCCTTAATTTTAGCTCAATGAAAAAGAGTATTTTTTATTTTTTTTAAATAAAAATTGTCAGATATTCTTTGTGGTGGGTCCAAATTTACGGCGTGGCGGCTTTATTTGTCCACAAAAAAAAAAAAACTTTTAACTACGCGCCATTATCACTCCGATTGAAATGATATTTTAACCATTTTATCAAATTTTTTTTTTCTGGTATTTAAAATGAAAATAATTCTTATATCAGAAAAAAAAATTTTTTTTTTACCTATTTATTAAAGTGATATACGATGTGAGATCTTAATATGGAAATATTTTTGGGGGGCGAATTTTCAATTTTTTTTATTAACAAATGATGTGTGTATTCATCTCGTTATTTTTATTAATATTATTTGTTTAGTTTATCGGTGATTTATTGTAATCTATTGACAATTTTCTGGCAGGTCTGGACTATAGAATTTGAAATTTTGGTTAAATATTTTTCGGTTTTTTCATTTTGTTTTTGTTAAGAGTTTTGAGCATTTTATTGCAGTCATTTGATATTTTTGTTATAATGGTAATTTTTATTGAATATTTTCAGCTTTTTAAAATGCAATATATATTAATTTTATAAAAATTATATATATTAATTTAATTTCAAATATCATGGTGGTCTTTTTATATTTAAATTTTTTAGAAATCATCGTAAAAAGTGATTTTATGATAAATCAATATGTAATGGGAAAATAATGGGAAAATTTTTATAATTCAATTCAAAATGTTATATTAATTATAAATTAAGAAATTTAAAAAAAATGTTATTATCAATTTTGTTGAAAACTTAAAGTTGTTAATTTTGCTTTACAAATATTTGTTATTGATTTCTAATTTTGGCGCCACTAAATTTTAAAGAACCCTTAATTTAAAATGAATTTTGAAAATATAAAGTCACGAAAATAATTAATTTAATAATTGTCAAACCAGTGATGTTTATATATTAATTTATATTAAAGTGTTAACATTTTGTGGGTATAATTTATACTTCAAGGATTATAATTTCCATATTAATAAATCAATATTTTTATGAAAAATCTATTTACAATTAATTAAAAAGTTCAATTTCTTAACATTTTAAATATTGAGATACAAAACTAAACTCCCACTATCTAAAAATCACAATATTTTCCTTATTTATTTTCTCCTTTAACAATATTTTTGTCAATTATTTATTATAGGATATAATAATTCAAATTCTCTATAAATACCTATCAGCATGAATTTATGTTAATTGATTTAAATCAATATGAATTTCCTGTTTTAATTTTGATTACACGCTTAATGAAACTAGCATCAATGTTTTAATAATATATATAAAAAAAAAAAATTTTTATCCAGAATAATATCGAACAATAAATTCGCAAAATTTAACTATACAATCAATCATATTGAAACAAATCATCGAACAAATTTATTGATAGCTCTCATATTATCTATTAAATATTTATGAATATAAAACTAGCAAACCAAAACAAAACCAACAAAAAAAATAAAAAATCTCATCTAAACAAATAACAAATATGTTCATCTGTCAATATCTTCACAGGAAACTTCAACTGTTGTACAAACAAGCAGACAAAACTATACAACAACAATATCCTAACTAACTACAAGGAAAAATTATTATTATAAATTCTTATTCGTTGTTGCCAAAATAATTGACTTGAATTTTACTATATATACAAATTCTAGACCATCATCATCATGACCATATATATATATAACAGATTAGTTAGCCCCATCATTTTATAAAAACCAAACCGAACAACAACAATAAAAAGGAACTCTAGTTAAAAAGTCCTGCTGTGCACCATGCCAGCAGACTGACTGCTGGATGACCTGGCTGGCCTTAAAAAGAATATATTTATAAGTTAGTCTTTTCAGTTTATAGTCCATATGCGCATTATTATTTTCATAGTTCTGAAATGCTCTCTCTCTGGATGTCTATGTGCAATATATATTCAATGTTTATGGTAATTTCCAGTCGATTATTTTGTTTGGCTATTTCTTTTTTTTTTTTGTTCTCATAAAATAACCATTTTTAGGAAAATTAATTCGTATAGAAAATTTTGTAAACTGGGTGTCCTGAAAATGATATAAATGAGTAAAGTTACGCTTTTAATATAAATAATTTGGCTATTGGCTTCATGGACTTATTTTACTCGATCATTTTATATTTTTATTTATCTGTGATTTAAACTGAACTAGATTTGGTAATAATTTTTGTCTTGAGAAATTCTGGTGACAATTTTATATCGAAAAAGTGTAAAGTTCTTAACAGAAAGTCGAGATTCAAAATTTCCCCACCAGATGGATATTTTTATTTGAAAGTAATTTATTATAAATTACTTAAATTATTCATATTGAAATTATTTTAATTAGGATTTGTCCAATGCAACATTTTTTAGACCTTTTATATGTGTAGGATCCGTTTTCCATCATATCCGAGACACTCAGTATTCATTGAAAAATAATATTTGTAATATGAACAAAAAAGATTACCTTGCTCCAAGGGTTATTTCTGTTGATTTGATATTTTTAAGTGTATATTTTAAAACCATTATAAATTCAAAATAAAAATATATAAATAAATAAAAAAAAATTATTAGTAAAATCTAAAAGAAAATTGCGGAAATATCTGTCCATTTGACTGTTTGAATAGAAAAGATATTTATTTCTTCTAATTCAAATGTCAGAAAACCATTTCTATTTTAGTATTTATATAAAGGAATTAGTTGTTATATACAATTGTATATGGGAAATGTGCAAAATGCTCAATTTATTATTACAAGTATCATTCTTATTGGAAAATCGGCACTAAGATAAGATTGTGTAAAAAAAATTTTTTTTTTACATTATTGCCTCTAAGGCTTTTTAGATAAATTTGAAAAAATAATATTCTTTTTATATATTTTAATATAAATTCCATTTAAGAATAATTTTTATTTGTAAAATTATCAGAATACGTAAAAAAATATGAAATTTAAATTGATTTAAATTTTATTGTTTAATGTTATAACAAAAGTATTAAGCCACAAACTTGAATTAAAAATTGAACTCAACGAAATTTATTTCATATTTAATTTATTAATTAAAATAATTATGAAATATGATCGAAATCAATATTCATTAAGTCATTAATTATATTATTTATTGAATTTAAGTAAAACTACAAAATAAAAATATATTGCATGATTACAGTCAGTTTATTTAGTTTGAGTTTAATATACAAAAATAAGAGCACTTTCTAAAAATAAACCTTTGCAGTTTTATATGAAAAGATACGAAATTACACTATCATTTTTATTATGAATTCGTTATGAAAACTTCTAAAGAATTTTACTGTTTCGTACTTTGGCAACTAACCAGTAAAAAAAAAGACATATTGTGCGCACACTCCCAATTTCCAGACCGTATCCTCCAATGTTAATACTTAATTGAAGAAAATTTAAAGAACATAAAAAAAAGATATATTAAAATGAATAAAAAAAATTCAACTAAAGAACCACGAACAATTTTTTTTTATATAAATAAACACATATTATCTTTAAATGAAAAAAACCATAATTAAAACTCTTCTCGCGCTTATCTTTTATTTTCGGTCAATAAAGATCAATTCTTTTAATAATACACCATATTTTTTTTTTGCGCATTTTAAGCGTCGAGTCTAGCGTATCGTTTACGTACGTCGTCATCAATATTTTAGTTTATTATCGATTTCTTTGTCGTCTGAAGTATATTTTTTGTTGTTGTAATATCCTTTTGCTGAACGTTTTACCATTGATGGTAAAATACAAAAAAAAAATTATTTTAATATTATATTGCATCGAAAAATGATTATTATTATACTATATATTTTTTTTTTTACACATTCTCCGTACAAACATCGGCTATAATACCGTGAGAATTTGATTTTAGGGCAAAATAATTGTTGGTTTTGAAAATGTTAACAAAAAAAAAAAAAAGGAATACTTCATAAAAAATATATGTTCGCGTGAATTAATTCCGGACTGAATTTTTGGTGGTCCATCTGACTATGAGTGCTCCCCCAATCTTATTTTTTTTAATAGAGATCTAAACCGAAATTGTTCATTTAAGATTAACCACAAAATTTCTTACTCATAAATTAAGGGGCTAATCATCACAATTTTATATTATTAAAGGTATCCAATATAAACGTGAGCTAAGCTAAGAGACTTGCAGTTCGGGAGCTAAGAGATTACCAGTTTATCGAAATAGACTTTTTAAAAATTCTTTCACTGCTTGTTCATCTTGTGACTATGAAGATCAATTATAAGGATCTGTCAACTGTCAAAAATAATAAATGTAATTTATGATTTATACTATAAAAATTTCCTAAATTGAAGAGAAACAATTAAAAATTCTGATTATAAACTTCACATTACTTATTTATATGTCAACTAATTACCATCTTAATTTCTGATGCAAGAATTTCACAATTTGATGTTTGAATAACTCAAGAAGTTATTAATCTTAATGAAATTTCAAAATTGATATGCCCCTTAACTGCCACAATAATTTCCACTGCAATGCAACATATTAAGTTATCTTTATTAGGAATCATCGAAATCTAAAAAAAAAAAAAAAAAATATGAAATATTTTGAACAAAAGAAAACCAATCATAAATTAAAATCTGGTAAATAAAAATATTCCAATAAGAATGAAAAAAAAAACATATCCAAATTAAATAATTTATTAATATTAAATCATTATATCAAAGTAAAATATCAATAATTAGTATCTATTTTCTTAATGTTACTATTAAATTAGTGTCGTGCCGCAGATATGCATAAAATTTCAAATTTTTTTCTTTACGGAAATTACATTTTTAAGATGATAAATTATCTATTAGTGTTGACTGCGGAGGGAGAAATAAAATATTTTAACATTTTTTTATTATGTTTTGTTTTTCATTTATTAACGTTTTCTTAAATACAGGTAGCACTTTATTTCTATTATTACATTTTGTACTCTATGCCTATATAAAAATCCACCGACCCCCCCGACTTCAATATTGGATACTAGATATAAATTTTTATTGAAAAAAAAAAATTATGATTGCGTGTTGTGTTGTGGTAAGAAAATTAATACGTGGGCGCGTAAAGTGATCAGCGCGGTTTCTGGCTATTATAAAGCTAACCTTATTGAAGTTCCTTTTCATTTCTTATATTTCGGTTTTTAATATTTTCGGTGAAGTTTATCTTTTATAGAGATTATAATTAAATAGATGATCTTATAAACAATTTTTTTTTTAATGTTTTGTAATTCCGGTAGCATTTAGGATAATGTAATCGATAGTAATTGATTAATAAAGAAAATTGTTTTAATAATGAACAGAGTAATGAATTTCTTATCGTATTCTGTAAATATAATAGTTTTATAATGAATGTATGATGGTTGGTTGGTTAGTTGGTTGGTTAATAAGAACGAGGATCCGAAAACTTCACGCACTGAAGCCTGAAATTGGACCGTTGTACACACCAGTCGGTGGCTGAATTTTTATTATAACGCATCAACCCTTCCCACTTCTTTAATGAATCCGATCAGGTCGTTATAATTTATGATAATAATAAAGATATAATGAACAAATCTTTAAATTAAACTATAAATAATACTGGAAACATAAACTAATTTTCTCATTCAATTTCAGTCAATTAGAGATTATCAATATAAAAAATAATGAAAATCAAGTAAATAATCTTTAATATATTAAAAATACCTTTAAATTTCGAAACTTTGTTGAGTAAATCCACAAACCATTGTTCTTAGTAACAAGTCAATCCATGCAATTTATTACTACTTAAAAGGCAAACTATGCAATCTATTGAACTCAATCCTATTACATGTCAATACATAGCATACCAATTAAATATTTTAATAAATCTAGAATTTTATTTTTATTTTCACTAACATTTTTTAACATTTTTACGATTTCAAATGACATACACTAAATTAAATCAAACAACAAAAACAAAACTTATTATTTACTATACCAAAAAGGTTCATAATTTTCATATTTTAAGACTTTATTTATATATACAGTATGCAAATTGGCTTTTTTATATTATCTTCTTATTATACTATTCAATTTTGAATCTGTACCACTACAAATTATAATTTTGCAATCTTTAAATACATAATATTTTTATGAAATGAACTATAAGAACTCAATTGATTTGAAAAAGTTAAGACTTCATAAATTTTAAATAAGTGTGCCTCTAAAAATAAAATATCATTCTTAAAAATCCAACTAAAGAAAGTAATAGTTTTGTTGAATTTTTGAAATAAAATGCAAATAGTTTCTAGCATAATGTAAAAGAATTGTATAAAAATCCATCATATTGATAGTATAATAATATTATATAGATACAAGTACAAATATTGTTATGGTCATCATTGATAATCATAAATGAAAACACCTTAAGGTAAAAAACTAAATTATAAAATAAATGTATTGAAAAATATGATCATCGTCATTGTCCGTCGGTCGTTTTGGTGTATCTTTTAGCTGATATATATAAATATATGAAATATTTTTGAGTTATTGGTTTAAAAGAATCCAATTTACAATTTTTTAGAATTGAAATAATTTAAACCTATGAACTTGAACAGTTCAAATAGTAAAATTATGTAAAAGTATTTCAAATATAGCTAAGTAAAGATATAAAAAGGTAAAGAAAATATATATGTAGACTATTAAAATAAAAATAGGAAAGAGGAAATTGTGATGATTGAAAATTATGAAGCACATAATTTGCGTATAAAATTGCATTAAGAAATTTATAGATTTTTTTATGTTTTTTAATATATAAATAGTAAATTTTTTTTGTTATTATTTAATTTATTGGAAATTTATTCTTATTAATGATGTTGCTTATAGTTAAAAATATATTTTTCGAAATCATTAATATCAGTATTAATTATATACATGTCGGTTACATTGCAATTTAATTGATAAAATGGACAAAAAATCGAGAAAAGAAAGAAGAATATTTTCAATTTGATTATAAATTTATGATATTTAAGGATTTAGGAGTTCAATTTTCTTAAATTACTATTTATAATACTAGTAATTCATTTTTGAATTGTTAAAAATTTTAGAAAATTTATATAAACTTAATAATTTTAAGTAATTTATTCAAATATATCTTAGTTTTTGACGATAGAGTATAATTCCGATTTTATTTTAGATTATGTTTTCACTTTAAATACTCCAAAAGATCAGACTAAATACAAATTTTTTTATCTGGAAATCATTTCTCTCAAAATAGTTAATCGTTTTTCTATGAATCAGTACAAAAAATAAAAGTATTAAGCGACAAACTTGATTATAAAATTTCAATTTCTATTATCAGAAAATTATAAGATATAAAAACTTATCAAAAATTAAATAGCTTCTGCTTAATTTACGATAAATTTAACAAATATAAATATACCAATTTTAAACTTTTTAGGTTAGGTTAGGTCTAATCAGTTTTTTTTATCAAAAACTTATATTTATTTAATTTTTATTCCACTCTAAAAAATACATAAAAATTCAATTAAACTAACACAATTTCTTTTATCTCCGCATTATCTATTAATAATTAAATCTATTTAAATTAAAAATTAGAATTTAATTATTCTAATTTTCTTATCTTAATCATAAGTAAAAAATTTTCTCATTATTACTTAATTTTCAGTCTTCATTTTCTTTATCAATTTTTATAAAGTAATTATTTTTATTAGTTCACAATTAAGATAAGAAACCGTAAACTAGATCTATATTCATCTAGATATAGAATAAAAAATATTATAAACTAATCAAAAAATTTAACTAAAAATATGTTACCGATACAGATACTGGACTTTCCGAACTTCCCATATACAATTCTCATATATTTTAAAAAATTTATAATAAAAAGCAAATTTTAATTAATTTACATTATAAATCCTTTTAAAGTTTGAATTGGTTTCGATATTATTAATCATTCTTCAAAATTGTCCAAATAATTTAAAATATGAAAATCGTATGAAAATGTAACAAATTGTTCAATCGAGACTTACAAATGTGAAAATTGGTCAAAAAATAAATCTAAAATCTTCCTGGAAAACAATGTTTTTCTTCATCTGAAGTTCGCATAGTAAAAAAAATATAAAAAATTTACTATGTAAAATTTGAAATTCTAGTTTTTATTTGTTTAAATATTTTTTTGGTAGAATCCAAATATTTAAATTTTTTGTTAAGTTGCATACCACTTGACATTTTTTTTATGTTTTTATTTGTCTCATTTCAATTTATAAATATTAGTTTTAGTTTATATTGTTTTTTATTTTGTTGTTATAGTCCGGCTTCCTATGGTGAAAAAGGTAAAAAATAAAAAAATATATAAAAAAAAAACAAAATTAACGATATGGAACAATCATATTGAAAGGCCAAGAGTGTCCAAGGTGGCCGTTAAACAAAACAACTGCGGGTTATGATGATGATGGTTGCTTGAAATTTACTGATGTATAAAAGGTG
Organism: Rhamphomyia laevipes; assembly: GCA_963920725.1. NCBI lineage: Eukaryota > Metazoa > Arthropoda > Insecta > Diptera > Empididae > Rhamphomyia > Rhamphomyia laevipes. Next base: position 56,173,801 of record OY987257.1, read on the forward strand.
AAGGGAATGGTAAATATAACATTGAAAAGAATGTGCCCGCGTGTGCTCTCTATACAATCAACAAATAAGCATTTTTTTTTAGTTTTTGGAAGCGTAAAGAATCTGAAAAATTAACAAGATGAACTAAACGTAAATATTGGAAGAATAATATAAAATATGCCAGTCATAAAAATTTAACTGGACCATCATTAAAAAATTGAATGAAAATGAAGTAAAAAAATAAATTATTATTTGTATTTTTGTAAATAATTTTAAAATCAATATAAACAATGTTTTCTTTTCCGTTGTGATTTTATGTAAAAAAAATAAGGAGAAGATTATTAAAACATATTTTGAATGGCAATATATAATTGGGTAAGTATAAATAAATTTAGCACGATATTATTAAAATTTCATAAATTATATAGATTTGAAAAATGTTTAACCAGAAATTTAAGTAAATATTATTGTATATTTATAAAAATTTTGAATTTAAATCAAGTCATTTTAAATTGTATTCAAGAATTTTCACGTTAATTGCACCAATCAATGATAAATTTTGAAATTTTGTTAGAGTTTATCATTTAACAAAATAATTATATAAAAGATTATTGGAAATATGAAATTCAGATTAAATTTAATTAGATAAGAAATTTAATATTTGTTTTTTTTTAACTCTTACTCACAAACCAATTTTCAACGTGTAATAATTTTCTAATACAAAAGTATTAAGCGACAAACTTGGTTATATATTTTCAAAAACTCTTAAGTTATTTAGTATTTGGTGTATATTTGATAACATTTTGTATATCAAATTACATAATACAATGTAACCAATTAAATTGTATTAATATTTCAAATATATATGTACAATAAAAAAAGTTAAATCTAATTTTCCTTGGAATTTATTTTTCCTGTCAATTTAACACATAATTTTATAACAAATTAATAAAAAATATTTTCTCATATAATATATATATGTAATAGTTCACAATATTTTTAATTCCTTTAATTATAATTACCATTTTTATATCTAAATTTGATTAAATTTAATCATTAAAATAATATCCCAACTGTGAATCTTATTTCAATAAATTTCATTCAAATTATACTAAAAAATGCTTAGGTTTTTTTTAACTATTGACAAGTTTATTAAAAATTGTATACTTTGTATACGATATTTATATGATGATTTATAATAATTAATAATTTTAATAATTTTATTCAAAGCATATTTTGTGTTTATCATAAAATCTTATTTTACCAACTACTGTGAAGCAAATTATTAAAAGTAATTAAATCTAACTGGTAATTAAACTCTCTCTAACAAAAATGTTATAAATTTTAATTTCATCAATTAATATTTCATGATTATTTTCATTATTTATTATACCAATTTATTATAAAATTATTGATATTAAAAAATTTTAATAACTTATTTTAAATTATAATAAGTTTTTTTTTTATAAAATCAAGTTTGTGTTCTAACACTTTTGTTTAAATAAATCAAATCAATTTAATCAAATATTTATAATCAATTCACAAATAAAAATTAATCAAAATTCAATTTACGAATTATATTAATTTATATTTATGAAAAGTGCTGTATTTTTAAAAAAATAATCCGCCCTAAAAAAATAATATTTCATTAATGGAGACAGCTTGTTGAATAATAATATCATATTGGGCATCATGAGTTTTAATAAATCCATTAGAGTTAATTAAATTCTAATAAAATATAAGTTTCTTCATTTCAATAATCAGAATATTATATCTGATAAATCATCCCTCCTTTAACGAATAGAAATAAAATAAAGATAATTTCTAGATAATCTTGAATAATGCCGTATTACATCCGTTCTAAGTTATAACCGTTTTCGACAGCATTACTTTTCGGTAATAACTTTTTAAATTGTGAATTTTATACGTTCAGTTGATAAAAGATAGATAAATATAATTTTTTATTTTTTTATTTTTTTGTTAGTTCACCGATTATTGGTACTTAATTTGCACTTAATAAATAAAATCCACCCAAACTACAAATCAACTGCTTACGATAGTGTGACTAAAAAATTCATTCTTTTTGTAGTTTTATTAAGGCAACGTTGTTTTTTTTTCTTTATATAGTTTTTGTTGCTTTCTGATGATGTCTCTACTCAAAGAATTATATCCATATCGAATAACACTTTTTAAGAATTTGTGATGTTAAGGTAAAAAACTTATATAAATTAAATTGCATATATAAGAAAACGCACCTTTAGTGATGTAGACCGAGAGCCTTTATAGTAAAAGTTGAAAACAAAAATTACTTTCTACTTAAAGTGTTAAAGAAATAAAGATAATCTTAATATACAAAATATTTTATTTTTAAATAACCTAACACTATTTCATATTATTAGTATTGATATACTCGAAGAAGGGATCTGGAGACAAAAGTACAACCACGAGCTATATGAACTTTTTCGCGATGCTGACATAGTCAAAAAGTTCAGAGTCCAAAGACTTAGATGGCTAGTTCACGTCGCGAGTGGTTTTTTAATCCAGACCGGTGGTCAGGCGCAGAAGAGGAAGACCAAATCTCTGATCGAAGGATTGCGTTGAAGCGGACATAAGATGGCTCAAAGTCACCGATAATTGGCGACTGGCGGAGCACGACAGATACCTATGGAGAAATTCCCGCTTCTCGGCCTTGACCCAGTAGGGTTGTACTGCCGTATAAGTAAGTAAGTAGTATTGGTATATTTTAACGCCATCTATATATCAAAACTAATACTAAAACTTATAATTTTTATATATTATTTATTTCTCTCTCTCTGAAACTAATATTAAAAATGTATTTATATGGACTGTTAATAAGTTGCATCAAGTAAATTTTCATAAGATATAAAAATGCCTAGATTAAAGTCAAGAATTCCACTGTCATAAATAAAAAGGGGTGTTAGTCTTGATGCTATATGTAGTTTTGTTGTGCTAAAAATAAAATCAAAAGATAGTTTTTTTTTATTATTTTTATTTTTTTGATAAATAACAAATAATTTATATATATACTTACGTTTTTACTTAATTTTTAAGATTGTTTGTAAATTTTATATTTTATGTTATTTTGAACAAGAAATTTAGGGTGGAGAAATAGGTGGTAACATTACATGTTAATGTCAAATTTTGTAATATTACAGACAACTAATAAGATTTTATTTTAAAAACTAAATATGAATAAATAAAGGAATATTCAGAATTGAAAATATTATAGTTGGAAAATTGCATGCTCATAAGTTTGTTTAAGCTAGATTTATACAATAGAAACATATTTTAATAGATTTTAAAATACAAAATAATATGGTGCCAATGCAAACAAATGTATCACTTTTTAACAATTTTATTAATATTAATTTTTCAAAGCCTATTTTACATAAATTCCTTATTGTTTTAGCTATTCCAAATTTATGTTTAATCAAGAGGTTTTCAAAATTATAGTTTTGTGTACTCTTGCTATAGTTGGTAGATATCGGTCCAGTGAATTCATTAATAAGGATGGAGTTTTGAGTATATTTAGATGGCGCAGAGACACTAGTGAAAGTATAGATGAAATAAAACTTTATTCGAGACTATAAATTGTAGACATATAAAAATACCATCAAAAATTACTAATACTTAGTGAACTCATAGAATTATATATTCTCAGTAGAACATTTTTAATATTTTAATTGTTATACAGAAAACTTCTATAATGTTACTGGTTATAAGACCCATTTGCTTCTTCAAATCACCCTCTTAGTTTAAGGGTCTACAAAACAGGTCAATGTAAGTAAAGACAAACTTTGACATTTTCATTATCATTTCTTAAAAATAGAAAATAGAAATTGAATAAAACGTTGAATAAAATTTCAATATTTCATATAAAATAATGTTCAGAACTTTAATTCGTTTGAATTTTATAATAAATTATAATACGACTACTTTTAGTAATCTTTATCAACGTATATTATCACTTCAGCGAAATTTATACATATTAAGAATTGTCGTATCGTAAAAGCCAAGTTAAATGTTATATGGTAAACTAACCAAATCTTAAGGAGCGTATAAACCTTAAAAATGATGATATATTTTTAATTCTTTAAATCAAATATAATAACAAGAAGAAAACGCAGATTGCAGATTTAAAAAAAAAATAGTCAATTCAATTATAAAAGTTCCTTCTTCAATAACATTATTAGAGCAATAATCTGAAATAAGGATTGGTCTCTTTAAATATAAAAAATAACTATTATAGATACAATAATTTTCATATCAACTTCATTCTTACTTTTGAATGGATACGAAAAAAGAACATCACATCTAAAACTCTCAGTGTTAATGATAAATAATAAATCTTTTCATATTCTTGTTATGACATAAAAGGGTGAGGCTTATTAAAACATTATTGTTTATTCTAAAAAGTAATTCATTATAATTAACTTTTTATTTATCAGTCTTAAACTCCTCAGAAAATAATTTTCAAAACTCTGTTAGGGGTATAAAAAATGTAAAAAATAAATAATTCATTTTTCCCATTTTTTAGAAAATAAAAATAATCAAGAGCATAAAAAACAACATTAAAATCTGTTGAAAAAAATGCATATTCAAACGATAATAGCTACAAAAAAATAAATCTTTATTTTAAGCGCGTGCTATTGATAATTTAAATAACTTTTTTTTATAGATATTTTAGAGTTTTATGACAAAAACTTAACATTTTTTGTCAAAAGCAAAAAACATAAAATATAATTAAAATTAATTAATGAATTAATAAAATATAAAATAAACTTTGAAAATTTCTATTTTAAATAAATTTTATGGATTTTTTTGTTTTACAGAAACACAAAAACTCTGAATTTAATTTAAATAAATTTTGAATTCTATCCAATTATAATTTTTTAAAAATATTTTATTTTTATTATTATTATTTTTTTTTCCGACCATATACATTTTCCTGACAACTTCTTCCGTTGACTTTTAAAACAAATTTGTCACCTCATTTTTTTTTTTACATTTTTTATAACTAATTTAAAAGAAAAATTTAACAATTTCAAATAATTCAAAATGAAATCTTGTTTTTTTTTTTTAAACTTTCACCTGATTATTTATTTGAAGATGTTAAAAATCTCCCGTCGAGCAAACTGTTTTAAAATAATTTACATAATTTGATTAATTTCTTATTGGTTTTTCTCGATTGATTAAAAAAATAATAATAATTGGGCAGTTACAAATAGCTATAAAGTATAACAGTTTCTGAATACCAGATAGATTTGAATTCTAGATTTGAATTCTGAAGGATTGATGATAGATACATTTGGAAGAAAGTCTAAAACTCAAGAATGATTAGCTTAAGGACATTTTATAATGAATATTTTAATAGTAAATCAATTAGACTTTGACCAAAATTGAGATTATTTAAATCTATTTAAATCTATTTTTTAGCTCATCAAAGATTACTTGATAATTATAGGTGATTTGATTAGGAATATTTGAATTAAACCAAATAAAAACTTCCAAAATTAATCCATAATTTCAGAACCCTTAATATAAATGTAACCTCTTCACAAAAATCAACCCCTAATTTAAATTTTTCATCCAAAACTATTTAAATATCATTTTTATATTCAATTTATTCAATATTCTTTGAACAATATTTTCTAAGATATCCTAAAATATCTTAGCCATGTAAAATTAATTTAAATTTTAATATCTTACCTACACATTTTATTCATTTTTAAAAAATCTGTAATAAATTTAAATTCGACTTAAAATAATCTTAATAACTTTTTAATTAAAATATTATTTAAAACAAAAAAAAACAAAAAAAAAAACTTTTAAAATATCACCATTTCATCTATTTTAATTTACTGATAACACCAAATTTAAAACTTCGGTTTTGTTAACACTTTGAAAAATTATTAACAACAAAAAAAATATGGAAAATAAATTTTCTTGTTTTTCTTGTTTTTCAATTCTTCATAATCCCAAAAAAAAAAATATATATTTTAAATATTGACTAAAGTCACCGTCACCGCCACCGAGATACAAAATCTATAGTTAAGATACAAATGTTTTTATTCATTTTATTTTCGTTGCGTTAAGTTGCGGACTCTTTTACTAGTGTTTTAATCTAAATTAATGATTTAACTTAAAAGTATGGCTTATTCTAATACTTTTTAGATATTGTAATTTTGTAAAACACCCGCAATATTTATTGTAAATTTTGAGGAATTAAAATATTATTCAATTTCTGGTATTTGTTGATTTTAAGTCTATTAGATACAGTCCATAAAAATGTTTAAGTCTAAATAAAAAAATCTGATATATTAAATTTAATAATTAGGTGTCAATAGGAAATTTATTTGAATTAATGAATTTTTGTGAATATACATACTTTTTGTAGATATACGTTCAAAATTATCTTATAGTTTTTGTATTACATTTTTTCAAAATTAGCACAGGAAATTTTATATTAAATTAATTTAAATATGTCAGGCAAGTATTAATGATTATGGTTCATTAATAAATAGAAAATATACGAATTAATAATTGAGTAGTTTAAAAATATTTAAATATTTCGTTAATTATTTCAAAAATTAATAGATTTTGTTGGATAATTCAGAAAACTGAGCTAGTTAACATTTGTCAGTAAAGAAATTGGCAATAAATACCAAATTCTAATCACATATTTATTTAAATTTAGGAATCAAAGCTTACGACGTTTGCACCAAATATTAAAAATTCTGATCATGTATGCTTTAATTTCAGCGATTAGCACAAATTTTATTTTACGCATATTAATTCAGTGATTATAAAAATTAGTGAAATTTGTGGGTTTAAATATAATAATAATAAAAATAAAAAAAAAAAATATAAAAATTTAATATTTTTGATATTAAATAACCAAAAAATAGGCACATAATTTGTATTCTAATCATAATCAAAAATAACTTTCCTGAAATATTTTTAATTTAGTACCTGATTATATCTCAGTAATCTATGATTAACACAATAATGAAGAAACCCGACGTTAATTTAGAAAAATTATAATGTGAATGAAGGAATTACTACCATTTGCTGAGCAAAATGATTTTATACAAACGAAATTTGTTAGAATAAATTAATTTTGTGAAGTTTACTCAAATATACTTTTTAATAACAATTATTATCAAAATATTTTAATTATAAAATTGATATATTTTAAAAATATATAATTTATTCAAAACTCTATTTCAAAAATTGTTGGTTAACAGCAAAAAACTTAAATAACTTTTTTTAAGAAATACAAAGTAAATATTTGCATTAGATTAGCGAATTGAACTATAACGAAATAATTAAATTAATAAAAACTGAAAATTTACAAGCGACGACACATTTTTAATGTTTCTATAATCGGAAACATAATTTTGTCATATAACAATAAGAAAAAGCGCAAAAACTAAAATCGTACTTACGATTATGAAACTACAGGAATTTCAGTGAAAATGAATCAGGCACAAAATTTAACTGATTCTTAATGTTATCCCGAAAACTATTGGAACTACATAGGTAATTTTTTTTAGAGACAAATTCTTTTACTTAGATACAAGATTTTCCAGTGAGGAGAATTTATAAATTAAGTGGTTTCTTTACAATTATTTCGGAACCCGGAATAAGTTACATCGGTGCTTTTTCTTGGTTAAGAATACTACATTTCTTGGTAGTAACATGCGTAAAAATTATGGAATATTGCCGTATTGAGTAAAGTACGATATTTCAAATCAATTTTTCAGTAATTTTCAAAATATGGCAGAACTATTTTATGATTTGAAACTGTGCGTTTTGACCAACAGAGTCCTTGGATTGCGGAAAACTACCAATTGTGCGGCATTGCTAAAGGCACGACGATATATTTTTAAAATCTAGTGTTTATCGCATGCTAGAATACTTTATTTATCTTTTTGTTAATCTATAATAAATATTATTTAAAATATTTAAATTTTTATTATAGATTATTTTTTTAACAATTCTAATTTTAAAACTGATTATATTTATTAAATTAGTTCTTTACGAAAATTTGTATTAGTTGGAAAGCAATAAATTTTTTATTCGAATAGATAAAAATAACAATATTCATTAAAAAACGAACAATTTTATTAGAACAAGCTTGTACCAAAAATATTTGTTCAACATAATAATTTACTTTATTGCACCAAAAAAAAAAAAAAATGTTTACAATTTATTTATATTTATGTTATATCAGGTCAACTACAAAATCTCAAATTTATTATCATTTCTTTACCAATAAAAATGTTTTTCTATTTTGTCAGTCATAAAAATATATTTACATGACTTAAAAAACATAATATTTTTTTTTTAAAAAAAATAAACAATTTTATTATCGTTTAGGAAACTAAAATGTTATAACATAAAATGTTGTAACACTGTAATGTTCAATTAAAACCAATTACTATTTTATATCCTTTACGAGACGTACAGTTTAAAATTCAACAAACAAAAAAATATAAAATTAAAAATATTTTCAGGGTTGTATAAATATAAGCTAGAAATTTAATTCGCCTAACAAAATTCGGTATAATTTTCAAATTTCTGTCAAATTAAAACCGAACCCTCTACACTATGAAAATTGCATTATGATGACAATGAAAAACCCACTCAAATTTACGAAAACAAAAATAAAAATCTTTAAAAATAAAAATAAAAAATAATAAATTTTAATATATTTTAATTTTTCGGGTGTAAATAAATTTTTCTATGAATTTTATTCAAATTTCTTAGTATACAAAATTTACAAATTTCCAACATCTTGAATTTTCTATCACAATTTAATATTGTTTGGTGGCACCGGAAATCGTTTCTAAATGTTGCACGACAACAACGACGCAATAAATTTTTAACCATCCAGAGGTTTCTATATATATTTGATTTTTTGGTATAAGATAATAAATGTTGCGGTTATGATACACGCGTCTCCTAAGCTGGAAGTTAAAAATAATTTCAAATTTACAAACCAAAAAAAAAAAAAAATTTAACCGCAGAATAATAATATAAAATAAAAAAAAAATATAAAAAGTTTTTGTTTTTCTGTTTTTTAAATAATAATAATAATAATAAAAAAGACAAATCAAAATAATAAAATTTAAAACAGAGTGAAACTATCTGCGCCTCATCTATGACTAAATAAAGCCGCCCACTTAAATACTACTGAGCTGCTTGTTCAAGAGCATTTCGTATATTATTTTGGAATTGGTTAAAGGTAAATAAATGTTATTTTTATTTTTGTGTTTTTGGTAGATCACTTCTTTTAGCTGCTGTTGAGTTGTTTTCATGTTAAATGTTGATGATGATGATGACGATATTGATGATGATTAGCACACGACAAGCCTATTTTTTTCTACTGATTTGTTTTCTACTGATTTTTGTGATTTTTTTTATTCCAGAAAGTTGAAATTTACAAATATGGTAAGAACTTAAGAGTTTGATGAAAAATTATTACTTCCTCTGAAAGAGTTTTGTGGTTTTGGTGTTTTATAAAGTCTTATTAAAATTACTATTTATAGTTTGGTGAGTTGTTTTAAGAATTTAATTTAAATATAAAATTAAATTTATTATGTTGATATGATTATTCTTTTAGTTTGAATTAGTTTCAGTAAGAATACAAAAAAGTTTTAGAATTGTTAAATTTGCATTTTCAATTAATGTAGATTTCAAATACCGTGAACCATTGTTAATATTTATGTAAAAGGTGAATACGACTTAATCACGAAATTTCTATGCTATTGTCCCTGTGTCATTCACCTGAGTTTTACTTGTTGCTTTTCTTATTTCATTAATAAATTGCATAACGCAACAACAGATTCTTAGGGTGGAATTGCGGTGTCTATTATGTATTTAATTAAGTATAATTAAAGGTCTATGCTTTCGCCTTTTTTCAATTCATTCAAAGATTCAATCTTATTTCAATTAAATAATATTTTATATGTAAAAGAAACTACCAATTTTTATCATATTAATTGGAAAGACCTTAACTCAAAGTTTCCAATTTTTTCAATTATTATAAATACTGATAAGTCAAATTATAAAAACATTATTGCCAAACATTTTAACATATTATATTTTCCATAAAGCAATAATGTTACACCTGACTTGACCTATTTCAAAAGAAAATTTATTCTTTTAACTTAATTTATTACTTATTGAAATCAGAAATTTAATAAATTATATTTATATATTTTTTTGTGTATTGAATTTGTTTTTAAATATCATAAATACAAAAATGTTAAGTCACAAACTTGATTTAATTAAAAATAAAAAAAATATGCTTTAAATTAATAATTTTTGTCTTTAAATGTGTCATACTAATTTTTATAAATTTAGCAATACATATTAAAATATTATTATTTTAAATTTGAATTATTCTGCAATATGATATTTTAGTGCAATTTATATATTTCTTTTTAGTTAAAATTGACGCCTTCAATTCGCCCACCATATTTTTTAAACTTAAATTTATATAAAATAATATTTTTTCATTCACAATTTTCTTTTATAGTAAATACAATTTTTAATTTAATACACTAACAAAATCTAATATAATTATTTTTATTAGTTTTTATTTATGTAATATATGAAAAACATAAATATATAAATATGTATGTACAATAACGTTAGTGTATTATGTATTGGTGTTCATTCATAAATATTATATTTTGTTTATGATTATTTTATTTAAAATATTGAATCATGCAAATGAAATGAAATCAGTAAAAAAGAAATATATTTTTGCATATAATAATATGCGTAGGTCGGGCATACGCTCTAACTTCTTAACTAATAATAAAAAATAAAATAACACTTTTAATTCAATACTGTACAAAATCGTAAGTACTTCACATTTTCCAACATCATATTTTTCAGCCTTTTCATTTCGAAATATATATAATAAATAACTCAACACTTTATTAGAGTTTATTATTAAAATATTGAAAATTAATTTCATAACGTAAATTTTTTATTTTTTGCTTTTTCATAAATGGTTTTTGGTTTAAATTTTATGCGAATTTCGGTAGCGAATATGATTATGCAAAATATTCTAAAGAATAAATATAAAATTTGTATTATTATTATATATATCATTTTATTCTACTCAAATTTGAATGCCTCTTGTATGTTGACCATATATTATAAAGTATTGTATACAATATTTTTATAATTTAACATTATATGAAAGTTATTTTTTTTAGCTTATGTATAATAAACCATACATAATTTGTATATATATATTTTTTATATATATTATTTATGTTTTAAGAAAAATTATATATATGAATTTTTATATTAATTTTAAATAATTTCCGTATAGTGATACAAGAGAGATGAATATAATTTTATATGTGCAATAAATGAGTGGGCGCAATTACAACAGACGCATAAGCATCACCTTGCCAGTAGAGTGAAATTATAAGGAAATACAGATAGTGGTTCATTTAAAACATCATTAATAAATAAAATGTTACTTATGTATTTTGAATAAAAATTTAAATTATTAGTGCATTAATTTATATGTCAATTGAAAAAATGAACAAAAGTATTAAGACACAAACTCGATTTAAGATTTTTTTTTTTAATTATTTTTATTTATTTACTTAATTTTTTAGTTATTAGTGCATTAATTTATAAAAAATGTTAATTGAAAAAATTAATGAAATTAATAATTAAATTTATGAAGAAACTGATAAAAAAAACCATTTTACTAGAATATTCTACTGTGAATTAAATGATATACTTATAAGTTTATGTTCATAATTTGATTAAAGTATGGAAAATATATATTTAAATCATATTTTTATTCCTTAGGAAAGCTGGTTAACTATAAGATGTATTCGGTCCAATAAGAATCAAAATTTACAAGAATTTTGTATTAAAACTTATCACTATCGCTAATTTAATGTTATATAAAGTGAAAATTTATCCACCCCTGTAAATTTATTCAGTTAAGAGGTCAAAATTTTAATAATGTTAATATGTATTTATGTTTTGTAATTTATATTCATTTAAAGAAATATATCAAAAACTACATTAATAATTTGAAATTTTTATGAAATTATAATTATTTATATGTAGTTTACATATAATTTTATGTATAATATTTCTGGATAAGTTTTTAAATAACAATTTTTTCTTCTAATAAATGCGACAAGAAGAAATTTCTAAAAAAAAAATTAACTAAGTAAAAATATGTATAAAAACAAAATTGTATAAATTAAATTATAAAAAGCTTGTCCATCTGTTAAAAATATTTTTAATGGTAATTTTTTTTCTTTAGACATTATAATAATTTTCAAGTCGACAGATTATTTAGTCATTCTGTTAAATTACTTATTTTCGGTCATTTGTCATTGTTGTTGCTTATTCTTATTCCTTATACATTTCTTTAAATTAGAATGGAATTCCAATGTTGTTTTTTTCTCGAATATTCAACATATATGATTTTTCGACAGCACAGGTTGTAAGTTATTCAAATTTGGACCTTTAAAACATCAGATATTTAATGTTTTTGTTTTCTTAAAAATTGTTGTTTCTTTCTTTATATATTTATGCTTTGGTGGTTAAGATTACTTAGTATGACATCAAATTGATTTGTTCAGCGGGATATAAGAATTATTTCTTTGCAATAAAAGAAAAGCAAATTTAATTTTTATTTCATTTTCGGTTTTTACTTTAACATAATCAGATATATAAAAAAAAAAATCTGAATTTGACTCGTGCCAAAAACAAAAATGTTTTTGAAATTCACGTATTAATATTAATTTTAATTTAATTTTCAGATTATTTAAATATTATAACAAAATTTACAATTTAAAAAAAAAATTAAAACATTTTTATAATAATTTATTAATAAATAAAATCAATTATTTCAAAATCTAAATAAAACCTAGTTTCAATTTAAAAATTATTATGAAACCAGTCTAAGCTAAGAGACTTAATAAATTTCAAACTTGTTAAACAATTAATTTATCCAATAATTATACCCACGATTTGAAATATTTTTAATAAACTTTGTTTTTAATTTATTTGATATTTTAATTTGTATAAAACAAATTTGTTTAAATTTTTTTTTTCTTTAACCATATTTGGTACGAATGAATTAATTATCACTGCAAAGAACATATAAAAAAATCTAATTATTACAGAATAAAATTGAATAATAAACAGAAAATTAATATATTTTTTTTTCATGTAATATTATTTTTTATAAAGTATTATGTTATTTAATATAACAAATAAACTAACCCTTTTACACAGAGTTTTCTCTTCTAACTCTTATGGAATTAAGACTACATTAATAAACGACACTTTATGTACACCAGACACACACACACACCACAGATTATGTAGTTGATGTATATAATATTGGCGCACCTATTTCCGTCCTACATAAATGCGACGAGACGTTGATGCTCAATCATTTTGTTGAGAATGGTTGTATTCATGGTTGAACACTATTTCAATTATTTAACCCATTTCGAGTTAAATTTGTAATTTTTGTAATTGATTAAAAAAAATTGATTTATTTTGTTTTTATTTATATTTTTTGAATTAAATAGAGAAAACTCTATTCAAAATTTAATTTTTATAGTAAATAATATTATAATTTATAAAATTTTAAGACAAAATTTCATATTTTCTCAAAATTTTTTGTTGAATATACAAAAGTGTTAAGCCACAAACTCGAAAAAATAATATTTTGTATGCAAAATATGTTAAATTTTATTCAATTTATAAAATTGTCATCAAATAGTATTCATTTTAAAAATATTTTATATATTTAAATTATATTTTAATTAATTATTTTAATTATATTCTTGAATTAATAAAATTTCCAGTTAAATAAAACTTTTGAAATAATTTCTTTTTCGAATTGCTTATTATTAAAAATAATTTTAAATCTTTAAAAATATTTATTTTTATTCAATTTTATAATTATATTTTATTCTTACTTTAATTCCAAAACTTTCAGATAATTATGCTTTTGAGAGATCAAATGATAAAGAAACATAAATAAATTCAATACCAATTTTCATTAATTTCCATTTCTCTGTAAAATTTTGTTGAACGAAATGGGTTAAATTTACTTTAGTGGTTTTACTCAGCATCATTTTCTTGATTTTTTTTTTAATTTAGTTTACTAAAACATGCAAATATTTACAAAAAAATAAATAAATGTAAAAATATACATAAACAAAAATTTTCTGCCATTGTGCTGTATGAAATTTATATTATTTTTTCATGAATTAAAAATCATGTTTATTTGAACGAATATTATATAAACTTTTCATATCTATAGCTTATAGATACTTACATAGATATAGAAATACATTCATAAATTTATAATTTTCTATTATGAACAAAAAAGTTAATAGAAACTGACATATAAAACCACCAACAACAATATTGTAAAATTTATGAATGAATATTTTTTTTTAGTTTATAATATTTTTGTCGCGCCAAATTATATTAAACATCATAGATATTTTTATGAAATTCATTAGCTATGTTATTAGTTATATAATAATAGATTATAAATAAAAAACAAGCTTACAAAGTTAAACGTTTGTTACAAGGTAAGATCAAAATTATTGTAAATAATTATATTAATTAAGAAGCTTAGTTATAGTGCAAAATATAATTTATAAGATTATGTAAAGTTCAATGAGATCGTAATTTATGTCCAATCTAAATAATTTAAAAAGATGTAACAATACAAAAATTACTTTCAATTTTTAATTCAATATTATTAAAAGTAATCGACTAAAAATTATGGTAATATTTTTGATACTCTATAATCTTTTAAAAATAAAATAACTTTTAATTTTAAAATATTTTCAATATTTATGCGGGCGCATAGAAATCATATCTTTCAGTAAATTGAATAAATTCAAAACATTATGCTAACAAAAATAAAATATAAATTTATTCATTCAGAAAAACAAATCTGGTTAAAGTATCTTTAAAAATCTAAAAATAGTATAAAATTTTTGCTTATTGAAATTTAAATATATTTTTTATATCTATTTAATTGGGCAAATGAACTTTATAAATATAAAAAAAAATTAATAAAATTTTCCATTTAGGTTCCCTTGGGCACTATAAAGATTGTGTTAGATATTTAAATATTTTATAAGTTTTAAGGTGTGATCTTTGACTACAATTATTATATAAAAACACATTTAAATTATTATCTTAATACTCAATTGATAGACGGTAGCTAGTTAAATAAAAATGATCATATCTGAGCATAATTCTACAATGAAAATGTTGCAATATAAATTTATTTTAAAGTTTATATAACTTTTTTTTTTAAAGAAAAACATAAAAATTTATGAATAACACATTAATTATAAACGAAATACAGTGGAATTGTCACAATGAAAATCAAATTTACGAGGTTAGTAAATTAATTGTTGATTGCATTAATTAATTGTTATAATATTATTGATATAAGCTATTAAATTACCAATAAATTTTATGAATATAATTAGGACTATTTTTGTAATATTATGTCATTTTGTATTATAGCTCAAAGTTAGCTTTAGCCTTCTCTAAAATGTCCCAGAATTCATCTTTACCTCCTTGTAAACCATCTAGAAGATCTTCAAACCATCAAACCATCTAGAAGATCTTCGTCTATCGCGGTTTAATATCATCAGATCTTCTCAATATTTTATACTGTGCTTTATCCTCTTTCACCCCCCTTTACATAAAACATATTATTTAATTTTTATTTACCTTTAAACCAAAAAATTTTCAACTGACATAATCTTGTACAGGTGTAAACCTGTCAGCAATTTTTAAACAAATTAAACCGAAGAAAAACAAAAATTTTTAACAAAATATTTTTGTTAACAAAAAAAAAACAAAAAACAATCCGAAATATTAAAAATACAATTTTTCAATCTTAACCAGTCATTGGACCTTTCTTGTCGTCATCATTTATATACCAAGTAAACTTCATTATGTCAGTATGATTGACATTTATACTCGACAGGTTAACATGTTGCAAAATGCAAGAGTTTGCAACATAAAAAACACAGAGAGAGGGTCTTAACAACCGAGTTTTTTTACTGATGGATTTAAGGAACCGAAAAAAAATAAAAAAAATATTATACTTCAGACATGTTGAAGATTGCGCAAATCAGCTTCCGTTTTTTTTATTAACTTTATATACTTTATGTTTTTTGCGTTAAAGTTGAAAAGCAAATTCCTTCTGGAATTATGCCCTACATATAAAATGGTGTTACTTTTGGCAGATTATTTATAAAATATATTAAGATGTAAAACCGATTTTGGTTAACATTTTAAGATATTTTTTGTATTTTGGATTAATTGGACATGAGTATAAAAAATATGAATTGTAGATATTTGAATAAAATTGGATAACATTATTAATGTTTATGAAGATTTACAAAGTAAAATTATGTTATAAAATCGAATTAGAATTATAAATATTGTTGTAATTAGAAGATTTTAAAAGAATAAAATTCGTAATTAAAATCAATTTGTTAGTAAAATGATCCAAAGATAAATACAAATGTTAGAAAATTTATTCAATTTCATTTGAAAAATCATCATTTAGTTTTGTTAAAAAGGATACACCAAACCCTATTAATTTGAACAAGTATAACTCATATTTTTAAGTAAACAAATTCTTTAACTTCTCCCACTGTACGGGGTTAAATCATAAAAGTTTTTGTAAAACCAATTGAATAAAACTGAATTAATCAAAAATCAATTTAAAAATTATTTAAATATTAAATTAAATAACCAGTAAAATACCAATAAACTTCCAGAATAACAAATTAATTAACTTTAATTTTATTTTATTCTAAACTCTGTTCCACCTCTATCATTAAAGTTGAACATTTTAAAACAAATTCCATCATTTTTGTTGCAAAATTTTGAATCTTTTTTCAATTTTTACATAAATAATATAAATAAATTTATAAATTAAAAAAAAAAAAATAACAAATCTCTTAAACCTTACAGGATGATTATTGTTTTTTTTTTTATGTTCATAGTTTACCGCTTAAAAATTACCGATCATAAATGTCAAATTAATTTTTTTTTTGGCATAATGTACAAATCGTTCGTTGCTTAACAACATTATAAAAGACGCACGTAAATAAAAATTTCTTTTGAAGATCTTTGGCAAAAAGCATTAAAAAAACAAAAACTGCATAATTCGAATTTGAACAGCAAAAATTAATCATTTCGAGAAGATTTTCATTTTTTTATATGCTTTGAAAACGTGATGGAAATAAACATCACTTGACCATAACAAAACTGACATTCTGTGATGGTTTGTGTTCAAAAAAAAAAAGAAGAAAAATGTAATTTTCAAGTTCAAAAAAATTGAAAATTAATTTATATTCATGAATTTATTATTGAACAATTTTTGAAATTACTATTTAAGTTGAATAGCGCATTGAAATTATCGATGTCACCGGTCCATATTATTCTAACTCACTTTTCAGGAGAGCATATTAATACTGTTTTTTTCGATCCTAGTTGAAAGTCCATGTGAAAATTTATTTCTGCATTGCTTCAAATTAAATAATTACATATTAATTAAGAAATTAATTAGTTATAATTAAAAAACTAATTTAGAATAAATAAATTTACTTAGATTATTGTTGTAACTCAACCTAACATATTTCAAACTCAAATCATGTTGAGTTGGAAATGATTTAGTGGATAATTTCCAACTCAACATAGAATACTTAAGCATTAAGTTTTAAAGAGATTGATCAATTACAACTCAACTATTGTAATGCCTAGATGGTAAACTTTAGAAAGTATTAAGTAAAATTAGAATATTTGGCGTTTTGCAGACATGAGTTAGAATAGAAGTCAAATAACTTTCACTTTACTCCAATAAACCTGAGAGCTTCAATAAGATTCCGAAAGACCATACTCAAACACACCCCAGATTTCAAGTCTTTTAACTTTTGACTTGGAATACTATGAACCGGGAACATCGTAATACTGTTTTTGTAATTTTTTTTTTATATAATTTCCCGGAAAATAATATTAAAGTAAAATTTATTACCAAAATTATCAATAAAATTATCGGAAACAAAGAAAAACAGAAGAGAAAATTATTATTGGGCAATATAAATCAGAATAATAAAAAAAAAAACTTTGGATGAAGGTGTGTTAAATAGATTTTCTTGAAAAACTTCGATGGTCTTTGTTTTAAAATTGTTGTCTTGTAAATGTAAACCATTAAAATGACTTGGTCATTTTTAAATTGAATAATTTATTTTCACATTTAACCAAAAAAAAAACCGAAGCTGATGAAGAAAATAATATCAATAAATTATGATTTGTGAGGGTGGGCAAAATAGGTTTTTGATATTTGTGAGAAAAAAAATTTCAAATTATTTTCAACAAAACTTTATTCAACAGATTTAAAAAAATAAAATTTTATTTTTATTTTTTAAACATTTTTATTAATTCAACGTTTTTTTGTATTCTAAAGGAAATGATTTTCTGAATCATAAATTTATTAGTTTAGTAAAATAATGAATTTTATAAGTTCATAATTAATTTTTTAAAACTTCCAAATGATTTGTTTATAATTTTCTTAAAATTTGCAATAATTCGGCAAGTTTTTGTATATCATGGTCAAATGCATCTTTCGAATTTATGGTTTCAAGTTTTGAAAATTTCATATTTATTGAAAAAAAAATTTACCACACCATTTCAACTAATTAAAAATAATTCTTTGACATAATAACATCATAAAACACCTACAAATAATTTTTTAAAATTTACATTTAATTTATTAAAAACCACAATATTATTAATAGTACTCTCTACAAAACAAGATAATTAATTAAAATGTTGATGATTATATTTAAAAGTTTAGTTTCCAATTAAACAGGTGGAGATGTTAAAATTAATCAAAATTGAAAAAAAAAATGAGTACTTACAGAACTAATCTTTTAATGTTTTTGATACATCACTAGGGAATCTGAAGACCACAAAATCATATTTCACATTAAAATTTCATTATATTTACAGCAAAATTCTTAAAAATGCCATAACTTATATAGACAGAATTCATAGAGGCTGATTCTTAAATTGTGAATGCGCATTCCTGATGTGGATTCCAGAGCATGAAGGAATAAGAAGTAAAGACATTACCGAAAAAATATCTTGATAGGAATGGGAAATAAGGGAATGGGAAAATAAGGAGAAATTTAACTACTATCCTCAGTATGCTACAAGGGAAGCGCTTTTTAGATTTCTAACGAAGTCCTCACAAAGCAGTCCTCACTCCTCACACTTAACAAAAACAAACTATACGTGTAATAACTGGCCTGGTCACAGGTCAATGTCCGCTCAGGTATCGCATTTAAACAAAATCGGAAAGTCTGATAATAATGATTCCGTTCGAATGATGAAGACTCTGCGGAACACATCAATGCGAATGCAAGGCGTACTTCTACGCACTATGGAAGTTCGTTATTCGGTCTTAACAACTTCTTATTATCTAATCTAATCTAGTCCTTTAAATATTGTACTATTCCATTTTTATCTTTACATAGTATCGGAAACTGCTCTCATTTTTTACTTTAACTTCCATTTGACAATATTACTTTAATAAATGAAACTACAATTAATTTACAATAATATTTACAAATAAAAAATAAAACATATTTATATAATTTAAAATTTAAATTTCAAATCCCACGCATTGAGCTACTTTTTGCCTTCGACTTAAACTTATTTATAAAATGTCCACTTATTTTGAAAGCCTGAGTGACGAGTTTTGTTTAAAAACTAAAAAACCAAAAAAAAAAAAAAACGTTTAATTCATTAATTCTGTTAATAATTTGAATATATTTTTAAAAAGCGGGAAAATATTTTATATTCATTCATTCATAAATTCAAAATTCATTGAAAATTTATAATATTATATTAAAAAAGATCATTAATAAATAAAAAACAAAAAAATTTAATGTAAACGAGCGCAATCTCCAGCCAAACAAACTCATAACCTAAAATTAATAAGATGTAAATTTGCGGTTATGACGTGTCGTGATCATTTTAAGCCCAAAGACAAAAAAAAAATTACAACTTTTTTTTTTTTATTATTATTAATTTTATAATCAAAAACCGCAAAAACCACAAGTGATCTGCACTTAAGAGTGAGCGGTTTTGTATTTTTTTTTTCATTAATAGGAAAATATTGCAGAAAATTGTGGATCTGTTGAAGAAATTTTAACAGACAATTTTAATAATCATATTTTGACTTGAGATTTAAAAACTTGTAAATAAAAAATAGTGTTATGATTTTTTAGCCTAAGGTTAGCATATTTTAATTTAAATATAAAATCACAGATTTGTGATTACATCATCAAAAATATTAATAAAAAAAAGTTGTTACTTAGTTGGATTTAGTCAAGTTTTTGATTTGAAAAATTTCAATTTATTTAGGTTGATTTGTTTTTACAACGAATCGTACCAACTAGGAAGTATTTATATTGAAAATATGTAAATTTAATTTTGATTTATTAAGTTAAATGACAAGGTAAACTTTGTCAAATTTATATGTAATAAAATTAAATGATCGACATTTTTTTTTGGACAGAACTACAACAAATTTAGAGCATAGACTGTAAATTAATTGGTATTATCAGCCAGTGATTCGAACAGAGTCTGAA
This sequence comes from Rhamphomyia laevipes, assembly GCA_963920725.1. Classification (NCBI taxonomy): domain Eukaryota; kingdom Metazoa; phylum Arthropoda; class Insecta; order Diptera; family Empididae; genus Rhamphomyia; species Rhamphomyia laevipes. The sequence continues at coordinate 56,194,527 of OY987257.1, forward strand.
TACAAGTTAAAAACTGATTTTATCCTGTCACAATCGAATTTGTCATTGAATTATTTCGTAATTTTTTATGTATAGTTCAATCAATGGAACAAAATTAATGGTTATCTTACAATGTATAAGCGACAAATTCTTTTCGCTATCGCCTAAGTTTTGTTTTTGCAACTATACTTGCAGTAATATCAGCTTTTTTGTGTGTCACACTTTTAAATGTTGCGAAACGTCCCATTTGAAACATGTTGAATTTAATTGAATAAAAACCTGCCTGCTCGCATAACTAAGGTATAGGCATTTAACTATATTCGGCCATTGGACCACTTTATCAATCGTAGCTAAGACTGCATCGGCTTTTTTCGGTTGATCTTTGCAGAAACACCGTACTCACCATACTAGGTGCTGAATCATCAGTGTTGATTAGTTGTACCGGTTATTTTTTTCTGAATTATCACCAGCATGCTATAATTGGGTATTCATCAAATAGTTGTGCCAAATTGTTCTTCATTCCTTCGATCTGTGGTGTAGGTTGGTACACGTTCTTACCTTGTACCTTCCCCAAGCCAAGTATATAAAAAAAACATTTCAAGTTTATTAAAAAGAAAATGAAAAGTCTGTAAATCTTATCGATCAATAAGGAAATATCGCATAGCTTTTAAAATGGTCAAAAATGAACGAATAACTCAGAAATATTAAATTTAATAAATAATAATGTACAATAAAATATCATAAATTTTGTATTACACTAAGTTTAGTATTGTAAATGGTTCGATGGACAGTCAATAATTTAAAAATTAAAGTTAACAAATCATTTGAAAACAAGTTATAAAAAATTGTGTAGAACGATCTCTAACAAATTAAAATTTATGAAATGAATAACTTATTTTCATACCTTCTTTTTAAAGTTAATCGTAATCGAGCACGAGCCAAACTTTAATGCTTTTCCACAAGATTCTGTTTACTATTCTATGAAAAAAATTCAAAAAAAAAAATGTTTTTTTGAAAACTTTGCATACCTTAAATAAATTTCCAATAAAAATAATTTACACTTTATCAAAATTCAAGAATCACATTAAAGTTTTACATAAATTAAAAATATATGTAAATATTTTTAAGAGAAGATACGTTTACGTTTTATTTGACAACCTTAAATTTAAGCGCTTAAATAAATGATTTCCATCTATCTCGTTTTTATATCAAAATTATAAATCTCGTTAACTGTTTTAAGCTTCTTTTTTTTGGATAGTAAATAGATTATTTTTATGTTTTGAAACAGTGACGAATTTACAGATATAATTCAAAAATTTTGAAGTTTAAAGTTATGAAAAAACTCTACCAAAAGTCAGTGTGAATAAGATGGTATTAAACATTGATTAAACTGATTATATTAAAATATTTGTTGGTTGGTATAAGTTGTGAACCACACATCAACTGATATTGAGTCCCAATTAGCGCGTTTGCGCCGTTTTGAAACCACTCACTCCCGTTATTGTGTTATTAAGTAGCAGTTGGGTAGTTTTAGATCCACCTCATGGCGTCCAGAAACTTGACGGTTTCCTTGTCCAATTCGCAGCAATACCGCTGAGGTCGTTGATAAAAAGACTACCAAGCGAACAGCGCCGGGCACTTACAAATGAAATGTCTATGACCTGATAATAACTTGACTTTTTTGAAAATTCTAAATTCTCTTGGTGCATCATCATGGACTTCAAGAATTTAAAAAGTTTTGTGGTACTGAATCCACAATTTGTAGTTATTATAACTAAAGTTAAGAGGTACTGCATTGAAAATATTATATCCGAAAACTTACAAGATTTTATTTTGGAGCGTTTTTGATGAATTTTGAAATAATTGTGGCCTAAACAGAATGAACCATCAGATGATCAGTCATATTATTTTAAGTGCAATCTAAAATTGAATTGTTCCAATCTAAATTATATTTTAAATATTCAACTAATTTTTGTCCAAAGAAATCTTTATTTTTCAGTTCAAATTGTTACAGCTCTGTCTTTAGTATCGTATTAAGAAGAATCTTAGGTATGTAATCTTTAGAATTAACATAAATTTATTATAATTTTGATGTCTCTTTCGTGTGATTTGATATTTTTTCTAATATTAATTCATACTGGGAAATAAATTATTTGAAAAATGTTTGAAACCAATATTTCTTAAATATTATTGAAAGAAAATTTATAATTTTTCTTAAATATTATGAATGGCATTAGAACTTTGGTAGATTTTACTAAAAGAACCATTTCTAGTATTTCAATAATTCGGAATTTTCAATTACAATATTTTATTTTTGAACGATAAATGATTTTTAATGTGATGATGATGACAATTTTTTTTTTATTGCTGTTAAAACCACATTAAGGAACGGAAATGGGACGGAAAAAACCAGTTTAATTTTTTAATAATCTTTTTTTTTATATTATAATTTTTTGCTAAAAAATATAAATCTTTATGTAAATGAGTCATCTCAGAGATGTTTTGAATATTTTAGAACTTTTTATAAATCATTAATTTACAAATTTTGATAACTTATAATCTCAGAAAGAATGTTTATTTATGCCCATGATTGGACCATCTTTCTAAATATATTTGGTATCATTATTTAATGCTTCAATAAAAAAAAAAAACCTAAAAAATGTCTCCTTTTTTGAATGTAAAAATGTCAAATACTATAAAATGTCAAAAGAATATTAAAAAATTATATTTAAAAAATCAATTCAATAGAAATAAATTTTATAGTTCAGAAAATTCTTACATATAATCTAGAATTTTAAATGGAAATTCCAAATGTAAGAAATCTATCCAAAAAAAATAATTTCAAAATTGTATTCCACACTAATTTCAGCATGAAGTTATACAAATCCATATTGGATGTGCTGGTCTAGGTATTGCAAATCATTGCTGGGAATTATATTCACTTGAACATGGCTTCGACAAAGATGGCACTATTATTATGGAACCTGGAATAAAAGCAGATAATTCATTTTATTCATGTTCTGATGGTGGAAAAATTACTGCACGTTCAATTATGATTGACACCGAACCAAGTGCTATCGGTATTAAAATCAAATTTAATAATTATAATTACAAATTTTCTTCAATTAGTTTTTTTTTTTTTTTTTATTTTTACAGAAGACATCCGCTTAGGACCATACAGTAAACTATTTGATAAAAATAATTTGGTATTTGGTAAAAATGATTCTGGTAATATTTATGCTCGTGGATATTATCGTAATAGTAAATTATTAATTGATGAAATAACAGATGTAATAAATTCATTAACTGAAAAATGTCCATCACTTCAAGGATTTTTAATATTTCGAGCACTTGGTGGTGGTACTGGTTCTGGTCTTGGTGCACAAGTTATGGAACATTTAGATTATTGTTTTCCAAAAACAATAAAATATGAATTTGTTAATTTTCCATCACCAACGTTAGTTATATTACAATATTTCCAAAATTTTATCATTATTATAACAATAATAAATTATTTGTATATATAGAATTTCACCATCAATTTCTGAAGTATATAATGCAGTACTATCAACAAATGCCACAATGGAATTAAGTGATTGTACATTTTCTATAGATAATAATGCCATACATGAAATTTGTTTAAATAGTTTAGATATTGATGGACCAAATTATAAACATTTAAATCAAATTATTGGTCAGGTAAATTATAGCTACACTTCTAATTATATTAAGACTTCATATTATTTGATAACTAATTAATATACAAAAAAAAAAGGTTATTTCAGCATTTACATCAACATTTCGTTTTCAAGGTGAAGTTGATTGTAAATTCCGTGAAATTAATTATAAATTGGTACCATATCCAATTTTACATTTTCCATTAATATCATATGCACCAATATGTCTTGGTAAAAAAGGTTTTGTCGAAAATTTATCTTGTTTGAAATTAACAAATTTAACATTAGAACCAAAATATCAATTATTAAAATATAATCCATTAAAAAATAAATGTATATCGGCAATAATTTTATATCGTGGTAATTTAAAATTAACTGATATTAATGAAACAATCGAAGATTTAAAATCAACATCATTAAATTTTAAAAATACTGAAAAATTATTTTGTTGTTTAAATAATATGAAACCAATACATTCTGAAGATTGTTCATTAATTGGAACTGAAAATGATATATGTTTATTAAGTAATAATTCTGGTATTCGACAAGCTTGGATACCAATTATACAGAAATTTCATAAAATGTTAAAGAAAAAAGCATTTTTATGTCATTATTTATCAGAAGGTGTTAATGAATTGGACTTTAAGGAAGCTGAACATAATATAGTAAATATTTAATATTTAAATAATAATAATAATTTTTTAATATCATTTTACTATAGTGTACTTTAATGGATGAGTATAAAGATACAGAAAATAAAACTATCGAATTTCATCGATATTATGGTGAATTCCATGAATATTCTATTTCGAATTTTCCTTAAAAAAAACATTACTGAATGATACGGCACTTGATGAAAAATTTCCATTATAATTTTGTTCGCAAATTCACAAAAATAATTATAAATTTTAAATTTTTAATATAATATATATGGAATTCGTTTATTTGATAATGACCTAACAAGTCACAACTATTTATTAGTTGAAAAAATAAAATTTATAAATATTTTTGTGAAAATGTTAAAAATGAAGCATTTTTTTTATATTAATTTTACTGTAACGATAATATAAAAAATTTAAAATTGAATAAAATGTTTGGAAATAAATTGATATTTAATAAAAAATTTATTATGTATAATTTCAAGAAGTTATGTAAATTTGAAAATAGTTATTTGAAACTAAAGGGGTAACGCAAGTAGAGAGCACTACGACCTTAACAATCTATTGTGCGTTTATAGCCCCTATTCCTCCTACCATTTAATAGATTTAAAGAAAACTAGTATGTTCGATGGGGCAGTATAGCCCAGTTCTTCAGGAGTAAGGAAATTTTTACCTAAGATATTAAGTCTGCCTCTTGCAAGTGCCTCGCAATGGCAGAGGATGTGTTCCGTGGTCCCTTTGTCGTTAAGGCAGAGGCGGCAGATGTCTGTTTCAGCCAGGCCCATTTTTATTGAGGTGGTAGTTTAAAGGACTGTGTCCTGTCAAGAGGCCTGTAAGGGTTCTTATATACCTTTTGCTGAGTGTTATTGTATCTTCCACTTTTATTTTGTTTGGTTTAATAATTTTTTTTTGATATAGAGAGTCCAGGTAGTAGGCTTTGTGCTCTTATTCAAGCCATTTATATAAAGCGAGATTGTGCTGTCCTCTTGGTTTTTCGCAAAATGGTTCTGGTCCAATAAATTTTGCAAGGCAGTCTGCCTCTTCGTTTCGTTTAACACCTGCATGTCCTGGCACCAAGGTGACTTTGTTCCTTTTGGCCAGGATCCTCAGGCTTGTTAGACAATCCAAGACTAATTTTGAACCCTGTAAGTGTGAGGATATAGCCTTAAGGACTGCCTGACAACCTGATAGGATATAGATGATGGTGTTGCGATAAGCTCTCTGAATACAAAATTCTATAGTTAGTAAAAGACTTAAAATTATATAGTTAGTAAATCAAGTTTTTTGTATGTCTTCCGAATAAAATGTAAATTAATTTAATTTACTAATTTAATTTACAATTTTAACTTAGATTAATTGTTTAATGCTATAAATATCCACCATATCAAATATAAATTAGAAAAATATAATTTGTAAAATATTTCGACGAAACCTTCCCTTATTCATTAACAACATAACCGATATAATTTTTTTGATATTACCAATTTAAATTCTAATTTAGAATTAATTAAAAATCTGATTTATTATATTATTATAATATAAATGAAAGATAAATGAGTATAAAAATTATTAATATTATAAACTACAATTAATGTTTTAAAAAAAATTTCTACTCTACCCCTTAATATTATTCTCGATAAACCCCCTAATTTTTACTTTTTTGTCATATTTGATTGAATTATCGGAATTATCCTAGCAAACATTAAAAAAACATCAACAAAAAACATTCAAAATCAAAAATTTAACAATGACAAATAAATAATTATGTAAATTTTATGTAAAATTTATTAAAAAAAAAAAAAAAAATTAAAAATTAAAATAATATAAATTTCTGAATTCAAAATTTTAAGTTTAAAAAAATTGTTAGTAAATTAAGAAAAATTTTAAAATGGCAAGTATAATTCGAAATTCAATGGTTAAAATATTTATAATAAAAAATTTTCATATATTTTTAATTAAATTATGATTAGGGCGAGATAATTCAATTGCATGTTGGTCAAGCTGGTATACAAATAGCCAATGCTTGTTGGGAATTATATTGTTTAGAACATGGAATTGATACAAATGGTTATATGGTAGATAACTGCTGTGCCACAACATATAATACATTTTTTAATGCTGGTACTAGCGGAAAAATTGTACCTAGATTAGTTATGGTAGATTCTGAACCAACTGTGCTTGGTAAAAAATTTTTAATTATACATAATTATTTATAAATATATCAATATATAATTTAATATAATTTATATTAGATGAAGTTAGAACTGGTCCATATCGTGAACTATTTCATCCAGCTACATTAGTTAATGGTAAAGAAGATTCTGGTAATAATTTTGCTAGAGCATATAATTTAATATATAATACAATGAGCGAACAAATAACGGATGCAATACGTAATGTAGCTGAAGAATGTTCAAATCTTCATGGTTTTATAATGTTTCGATCATTGGGTGGTGGTACTGGTTCAGGTATTGGTACAAGAATATTAGAAAAATTAGTAAATGATTATGGTAAAGTTAGTAGATTGGAAGCAATAATATTTCCATCACCAACGTAATTATAAAAATGATTATATTATATAAATATTATGAAAATTTAAATATTTATAAATATTTTATTTAGATTATCACCAGTTATTGTTGAACCATATAATTCAATATTAGCAACACATGGTAGTTTAGAATATATAGATTGTGCATTTACAATGGACAACGAAGCATTATATGGTATTTGTTCAAATGGTTTAAGGGTAGAATATCCAAATTATACAAATTTGAATCGAATAATTGGACAGGTTAGAAAAAATTTAATTATAAAAATAAAAATATTTTAAAATTTTTGATGGTTGGTTGTTTCGAGTGGTCAGTCCCAAATATTTTCGAGAACTCCTAGTTACGGTTTAGACCCGTTTTGATACCACATATTCTCGTGAACTCTAGCATGGATGCGGTTATTTTTGATTCAATTTGTTGTGTTAAGAAAGTGTCGTAGGCTATTTGCTGGCTAGATCGTTTAATTCGTTAAAGTGGAAGTTACCAAAAGACAATTCCTGGCCATAATCAGCACGGGGTACTTGCCGATGGCTCGATTGTCTAGGAATAATTTGTCGTTATAAAAATTTTGTATAGCCATTTTAATTAAGATCATTCTTATTACATTGAAATTATGGAATTTATAACAGACCAACTCAAATTAATAATTGTTTTTGGATAGATAAATGTTAATTTTTAAATAATATGATTAAAATAAATAATAAATAATTTTTCTTTAATCGATTTTACCTCTTATATAGATTATTTCTGCCATTACAACTTCATTACGTTTTGAAGGTTCTATTAATATAAAACTACAAGATTTTCATACAAATTTAGTACCATTTCCACGTATACATTTTCCAATGGTTTCATATGCACCATTTGTACCAATTTGTAATGTTAAATATGAAACAATGTCAGTGCATGCATTGACACAAGCATGTTTTGCTGGTCATAGTCAAACATTAAAATGTAATCCACAAGATGGTAAATATACATCATGTGTATTATTATATCGTGGTGATGTAACACCAATTGATGTTAATAATAGTATACAAACTATGAAAGCAAAATTAACAAATTTTGTACCATGGTCACCAACTGGTATGAAAATTGGTATTAATCATATGCCACCGACAACAGTACCATGGGGTGATATGGCACCAGCAGCACGTGCTTGTTGTATGTGCGCAAATAATAGTTGCATACGAAAATCATGGTGTACTGTTCTTAAGAAATTTAACTTAATGCTTGAACGAAAAGCTTTTGCTTATCATTATGTTAGTGAAGGATTAGAAGAAACTACTTTAGATGAATCTAAAGACGATATGGTAATAGACTATATTTTAAAAATTATCTATTTAAAATTTAATTTTAAAATGTTTTGTATGTCATATTTTAGTGCACATTAGTTGATGAATATCGCAGTTTGGAAGAAGAATAATTATTGTGATCAGTATTATTATTATTATCATATGAATTTTCACAGTATTTCCACAAAAGTATCACATTTTTAAAAAAAAATTACAATCATGCAAAAAGAAAAACAAGATAGTTATTATAGATAAAGTAAAAGTTATTGTTTATATAAAAGTTATTGTAAAAAAAAATATTTCGTCTATATAAAAAACATATTATATTTTGATAAAAATCTTTTGGACGTTTATTTGTAACTGATTTTTTTTTTATATTTTATTTGTTTTATTATATATTGAAGATGTTTTTTATTTGAATGTTCAAAAATTAGACGATTGCATAAATTTAGGTGCTCGTAGAAATAATCTCATTTCAAATTTCAATGTTTGTTTTAGTTTAGATTTTAGAATTTCAATTTAGATAGAAGAGAAATTTCAAAATAGTTTAGACAATTGCATAAATTTAGGTGCTCACAGAATTAATGTCATTCTAATGTTTTTTTTTTTAATTTAGAAGCGATATTTCAAAATATGTTGTTATTAAAGAAGAAATTCAATACAACAAATCAAAAAACTATGTACGATTTATAATAATTTTAGCTATCAAGTTTGTGCTTATAAAAGGGGTCAGCCGTCAGTAGTTTCTATTAATTTATATAAAATACATTATTGGTATTTCATATAAGAGTTCTATTAACTATAAAACACTGTTGCACATAACTAGAAGGTGTGTGCTCCCCCCCCCCCCCTTTTTTTTAAATATACAGAAAGCAATAATGATAGAAATTATATAGAAACTTGAAATGGGAGAAAAATGAATAGAAAGATATTAAAGTTTAAACACACTTTAAGCTATTTAATGAACTACGTATCGCTAATACTGGTCAACAATTTTTATTTATAAAAAGCTGTAAATATGTGCCAACTTTTATTCTTTTGCTTATGATGTTGACAAATAACCTTTCAGATTGTCCTCTTTTTAAATTGAAAATAATTATTATATTTTTATACTCATATAGTTAAAAATATTTTTCAATTTATAGCAAAATATATTACGTTTAAAAATGAAAATCGATTCTTTTGCTATGAACTGCCACGATTTCAAATTTTTAATATGACAAAGTAATCGAAATTTGTACTCGATTCTTGTTCTACGCGATATCTATTCAAAGAATTCGACCCCTGTATTTTTTTCCGATTACTCTTAACTCTTAAGTGTGGACTGCATTGTATCGATCAGTTCAGTACCGATACGTGCAATAACGTTAAAATTTTACATCTTTTTATATATTTGTATAGAATATAGTTTGCGTGGACACATAGGTGCGATTAATATCGGATCGAAAGAGTTTTGAAAGATTCAAATCATGCGAATCCACCAAAGACCAAACTGAAGCAAATAATGTCGAGAGGAATTAGATTTGACAGTCTCAAAAAAATAAATAAATGTGATTTAGTCGATTATAATCGGTAACTATGTATTGAATCGAATGAATTCGAATTGAATCGAAACTGAACTTATCGGTACTATGTGGAATATAGCCCGCCCGTTAATTATTAATATTTGTCGCGTCGACATATGAGGTTTCATTTAAATTTAAATTAATAGAATTTTAATAATTTTTGAGTACAATAATTTCTTTTATGTATTTTCGATACTTTTTGTAGTTTATATGCGTTGGGCAACAGTACCACTTGTGGTGTTGTTGCGTGGCAAATATAACCTAAATAAATCTTTTGACAGAATGAAGGAAATCTGTTGATAACTTCACAAAAGTAATTGTTTGGTATTCAATAATAAATTTTGATTAGGTTCTTTCTTTTTAGAGAAATTGTAAATTATTAATAAAATGTTTTGTTGTTTAAGAAATTGTCTTAATGGAGATTTACGTACTCCTGTGGCTCATAAGTATCGTGATCCAGAAATTCAGCTTGATGCAACACAAATGGGTAAATTAATGAACATATTACTTATTGTTATCATCATCAGCAAAATTTTCTGTTGATTACAATTTGTCAAAACTAAAAAATATATTTTTTAATAGGTCATGAAGTTGTTATTGTAAAAAATGGTCGAAGATTATGTGGATCTGGTGGAGCATTAGCAACAGCACCTTTAGTTCAATCTAAATCATATTTTGAAGTTAAAATTCAACAAAATGGACATTGGTCAATTGGCATAGCAACAAGACAAACAGATTTAAATCGTACAAAAGGTGGTACAGATAAAGAATCATGGTGTATTAATTCTGATAATAATGTTCGACATAATGATGAAGAATTAATAATAGTTGAAGGTATTATAATTAAACAACCAGAATTAATTGGTGATGATAATGTACCACTTACAAATAATGATACAACATTATTACCACAAGAAGGTGATACAATTGGTGTAGCATTTGATCATGTTGAAATAAATTTCTATTTAAATGGTAAAAATTTAAATGTACCTGTACTAAATGTTAAAGGAACTGTTTATCCTGCTCTTTTTGGTATTTATTATTATTAACTCTAATTAGAATTAAATACGTAATTAAAATTTAATTGTTTTTTTAGTTGATGATGGGGCAATTTTAGACATAATTTTAGATAATTTCTCATATGGACCACCACCAGGTTTTCAAAAAATTATGATTGAACAATCCCTACTGTAAAATAAACGTCCACCAAAAATTATAATAATATATAAATATATATTTTTATTTTATTTGTATTCTAGGAATAATAATTAATATATTTTTCATGGTTTTTTTTTTTTAAGTAATATAAAAAATTTGTGTTTGCAAATTCCATGAACAATATTTTATACAAATATCACATAAATATTATTTTACATAATTGTATTATCTCTCTACTATTCCAAATTTTAAATATTTAAAATATAAGCTCATAAAATATATAATAAATTAAGTGTTAAAATGAATGAATCAATCCGATAATGTGAAAATGTGTTTTCAAATTTAAAATATTGTATATTTATGTAAGTTTATGTTTCGATTCCTTTATTAACTACTGCAGGATCAAACAATATAATGAATTTCAAGAAGAAAATGAAAATCTATTATTTTTTTCGGGTTTTGTAAAATATTCTTTGATTTGATTCAGTTAATATAAGATTCATAAACTTGACTGTGTAATAATTTTAACATATTTATTAAAATAATGTATAATTACTATATAAATTGATAATTATGCTTTGTATTATATTTAAATTGATTAAATTATATATATTAAAAAAAAAAAAACTTTAATAAAACAAACATGTAATCAACTATTTATGTATTTTAATATACAATATCGAAATATGGGTTAATACACTTGGAAAAAATATAAAAATATCTAGATTTTACAAGAAATTTTAATTAAAATTCAGAATTTCAATTTTAGATGCTTCTCTTCGCTTGCATGTTGAGTAAGATGTGTTAGTGTTAATTATTCAATTGAATATTAAGTTTAAGATAATATTCAATAAAATAAATTTTATTATCAGTGCCCAAATAATATCTTAACATCCAAATTTCTTTCTTATCGACAATTGATTACAGCGCCACTTATTTTGACATAGTAAAAATTAATTAAATATGCCATAACTAATGTAATATAGGTGGCGTTAAGAGGGTTAAATTTATATTAAAATGAATTAGGTAATTTTTATTCTGTTTTTCTTTTCATATTCTTTTCATCCAAGACTTTGTTTTTGTCGTAAAAAGTAAGATAAACGCAAACTGTTCCCTTTTTCTGGGATATCAAGAATAAGAAAACTGTAATATTTAATGAAAAAGTATTTATTTATTAATAAAAAATTATTATATAAATATAAAAAATTAAAGATAAGCTTTAAATAATAATTCACGGACAAATAATATTAGCTTATAAACCACAACTTTAGTTAATTTTTGCCGAATATTTTGGTTTTGAAAACTTAAAGTTGTACATTTTGCCACGTAACTTAATCTTATTTTAAGATATTCAGTGACTATAGCTTTAATTAGGAACGCTATATGATCCTCAAATGAATCGTCATCAATTTTATAACTTATAGAAGCTTCGAACTCAAAATTATAATGTTTACCTTGAATATTATTAACTATTAATATATTTTATAAAAAAGAATATGAAAATAAAAAATATTTTTTGAATAATAAAAAACAAATTTTTATATTTATGCAGAATGTCTTTTTTATTTACAAATATGTCACAAAAACATAATATAATATATAAAACTTGATGCAGTTGACTTCTGGTTGAATCTTTATCTTTCCGATTACGTTATTATTTGCTAATAAGATCACCATCAATTGGATCTATAGACGGACCTGCTGTTGCTGAAGCTAAAATAGCTAATACGAATACCAAAGGCAATAAGAATTTCATCTTTGAAATATTATTTATGTAAACTTTAAGCTGTGATGTGTAAGTAGTCAAGAAATGTGAGAACTAATAAAATTTAAATAAAATTCTTTACTTTTATACCAAAAAAAAAAAGTTTTAAACAAAATGTTTTAATGAAAGAGTTTATTTGTACATTTTGTATTATATTAGAAATTATAATGTAAAATAAATAACTAAATATGGAAAAATAATATTATTTGTATAACAATAAAATTAAATTTTAACGAATTTGAATTAGTTCAATTATCAAAATTTACAGAGTATCGCGTTTTTTTTTTAATTTATTGGAAATATAAATAACATTATGTCCTGTATCCTTATATGTTCGTTCGCATAGTACTCTGATTGAATGTTTATTCCATTAGGTACGCATTGTACAATCAAGTTATTAAAAATAAAATTATCGACATTAGTCTCAAACCTATTAAATCTTCGTTTGAGATGGTCTCGTTCATCTATAAGATTGCAAATAGTCGATTTTTTTATTGGTCGTGGTTTTACTGACATCATTATCGGTATCGTACTTTTGGTTGTTAATTTTTCATTTGTGATTCTACAACCAATGTACGTGATATTCCTGAAGTGGAGATTGTTGCTGAATTGAAGGATCTTCCTGAAGGTGGAGTGGCAATATAGCCGAAGTTAATACAGCCGAATTGGATTTATTATCAATTCCAATGATTTATCCATCCGAATGAAAACAGCAGATAATTTATGAACTCTAAATTACTTTTAGAGAAAACGTGGCTCGAGTAGTGGCTTCCATAAGAAAAGTATCCATACTTTTTTTAATAGTATACCACATATCTTAGATGTGAAACACCCTGTAGATTGTAGAATATATATATGTTTTACGTGTTTACCAGTTAAAATTATAATTTAAACAATATTATTTGTTCAATTTTAATATTATTTGTTAAGTAACTCAAATTTTAGGATAATTTCAATATTTAGTCACGTGCCCACTTGTATCAATTTTGGAATTAAATAATTAGAAAGTTATACCAATTCTTATTCTATTTAATAACTTAGCAATCAAAAACCAGCTAAATAAATGAATATTATCATTTTGGATAAGATCATATTTTTTTATTTCATTGCGCGTTTTATAAAAAAACTATTTTATAAATTAAAGATAAGCTTAAATAATAATCCTCGGACAAATAATATTAGCTTATAAACCACAACTTTAGTTAATTTTTGCCGAATATTTTGGTTTTGAAAACTTAAAGTTGTACATTTTGCCACGTAATTTAATCTTATTTTAAGATATTCAGTAACTATAGCTTTAATTAGGAACGCTCTATGATCCTCAAATGAATCGTCATCCATTTTATAACTTATAGAAGCTTGGAACTCAAAATTATAATGTTTACCTTGAATATTATTAACTATTAATATATTTTATAAAAAATAATATGAAAATAAAAAATATTTTTTGAATAATAAAAAACAAATTTTTATATTTATGCAGAATGTCTTTTTTATTTACAAATATGTCACAAAAACATAATATAATATATAAAACTTGATGCAGTTGAACTTAGCCAAATAATTGAGACATTGACTTCTGGTTGAATCTTTACCTTTCCGATTACGTTAATTTATGCTAAGAATATCACCACCACAAATATGATCTAGACTACACTGCGGACGTGCTGTTGCTGAAGCTAAAATAGCTAATACGAATACCAAAGGGAATAAGAATTTCATCTTTGAAATATATTTAAACTTTAAGCTGTGATGTGGAAGTAGTCAAGAAATGTGAGAACTAATAAAATTTAAATAAAATTCTTTACTTTTATACCAAAAAAAAAAGTTTTAAACAAAATGTTTTAATGAAAGAGTTTATTTGTGTATTTTGTATTATATTAGAAATTATAATGTAAAATAAATAATTAAATAATAATCAAATTAAATTTTAACGAATTTGAATTAGTTCAATTATCAAAATTTTCAATGTATCGCGTTTTTTTTTTTAATTTATTGGAAATATAAATAACATTATTAGGTGCGCATTGTACAATCAAGTTATTAAAAAAAAATTATCGACATTAGTCTCAAACCTCTTAAATCTTCGTTTGAGATGGTCTCGTTCTCTATATAAGACTGCAAATAGTCAATCTTTTTATTGGTCGTGGTTTTACTGACATCATTATCGGTATCGTACTTTTAGTTGTTAATTTTTCATTTGTGATTCTACAACCAATGTACGTGATATTCCTGAAGTGGAGATTGTTGCTGAATTGAAGGATCTTCCTGAAGGTGGAGTGGCAATATAGCCGAAGTTAATAAAGCCGAATTGGATTTATTATCAATTCCAATGATTAATCCATCCGAATGAAAACATCAGATAATTTATTGAACTCTAAATTACTTTTTTTTTTTTGGAAATCGAACCAGAAAACGTGGCTCGAGTAGTGGCTTCCATAAGAAAAGTATCCATACTTTTTTTAATAGTACCATATATCTTAGATGTGAAACACCCTGTAGAATATGTACATATATGATTTATGTGTTTACCAGTTAAAATTATAATTTAAACAATATTATTTGTTCAATTTTAATATTATTTGTTAGTAACTCAAATTTTAGGATAATTTCAATATTTAGTTATGTGCCCACTTGTATCAATTTTGGAATTAAATAATTACAAGGTCATACCAATTCTTATTCTATTTAATTAAATTTAAGAATAACTTAGCAATCAAATACGAGCTAGATAAATGAATGATATCATTTTGGATAAGAAAATATTTTAACAAAATTAATATTTTGTTTTTTTAAAAATTTTAACAAGCTGCTAACAATTACAAACAATTGGTTGTAATTGTTAGCAGCTTGTTCTTGGCGGACTTAATTTATTTTCATTAAGTAAATCTCCAGGATATCTTATTTTCTTCTTTTGACATTTTGATGTAATTAATAGTTGTAATTGTGATGATTCCTCAACAGTAGTGGTAATACCTTCATCTATTATGAATTCGATGGTTTCATAAATTTCTTTTCTAACTTTCGGTAATAAAGAGTGTGTTGCTTAGGGCGATAGCGCAGTTTTCGATCTATTGAGTAAAATAAAATATTGTTCAAAATATTCTGAACAAATGTAGCTTCAAAATGTATTGGACATTATGTCTATAATATATTATACGTCTATTATTAAAACGATCTCACCTGTTAGACGTTGTTTTTTCAAAGATGCGTTTTTTGTATTATCAAAAAATGATCCTGACAGCGAAAGAAATTTCATTGCCATAATCTCGTGTACACGTATGAAATCTGAATAATTTTGAATTTATTTATCCATTTTTTAATTGAATTTTTATTATTTTTTTTGTTTTTAAATGAATTAATAAAATTTTATTTTATATTTTTGTTATTTAAGGTATAGGTATGAAATGCGCCTTAAACGAATTTCCCCCTATATGTATGATGAATTTGCCTTTTATAGAACATTAGTAGAAATGTAATTAAAGACGGTAAGGAAATATTTGCCCTATAATCGAAAAATAATTTCCTTATCGCATTTAATTTTATTACTATTAATGAATGATCTTTAAAAAGCAAATTTCTTCCTATAGGGGAAAATTCGCTTGGTCGGATGTTTTTGATTGGGCAAATGTATGTGTACTCTCATTCAAAAAAAAAAAAAAAGGCTGTGCTATAACTTCCTATATTACATATAAATTTGGTTTCCTATGACAATTGGAAACTTTAAGTAGCTTTCAAATTTATTCGCGTTATTTTGGATCGTATTCACAACATAAAGCGAGGGCTTGGTACATTTTGCTGTGACTTATTATACACAGTATTTTTAACACTACATAATAAATTTAATTTTGTCCTATTTATTACTACACTAAAAATTTTGTGAAACAGGGCGATATTGTTTACTTATTCATCTGCTGAAGTCTCTATATACCTTGATTTTGTAAGGTTATATTAAATTTGTGTAATGGTCAACATAAAATGAGGACACTTTGATATTTTTTAAATAATATACTTAATATGCCTACACTCGATGACCCACAAGTTTTTAATAATTTGTCTGCCCTTTCATTGTTAAGACTTTTCATTTCAAATATGTTTCCTAGAATTCGTTGAAAAGATTATAGAACATAATTAAATATACTGAAAATGCAGATTCATCATTTAATTTAGTAGACTTTTAAAAATGTGAATAATGGTCACAATTCTGTGCATAAAGAAGAAATTTAAGATATTCATGTTTATGGCGACATGCCTTCTATATATATAAGAGTTAATACTATATAATAGGATGTAACCCAATTCTCCGAAATACTTTGCAGTAATATATTCTTATTTTATATTCCATCTATTAGCAAATTATTAGTTACTCGTACGATATCGATATGTTTTCCCTTATGGACTTTGCACATGATACGCGAACTGCGAATTGCGAATATTCGCAATTCTTGACATTTCTTTCTTTCACATGGAACGCGAACTGCGAATTGTGAATATTCCATACAAAAACAAATTTAGAACGAGCGAATTTTTTATTCGCAAAAATGTGGATTGCGAGTGGATCGCGAATAATGATTGACAGTTCGCGACTAGATATTTCAATTCACAGAAAAAAAAAAAAATAGTTTATTTTCATAAATTTCATAAAATAATTAATTTTTTTTTGATAACATTATTTGTATTAATTAATTTAAGCATTTTATTTAAGAAATTTATTTAAAAAAAATTAATTAAACATGGAATAATTAATTTGTTCGCAATTCGCAGTTCGCAGTTCGCGTATCATGTACAAAGGCCTTTATATTTCATAATTATCATTTCATTAACGAAACTTTATTCGAAAGTAATGGACCTTTTAAATTGAAAATTAAAAAATATATTAAATAAAACGAATAAATTTTACAATTACACAAAACAATTTTAAAATTTCATTTATTTTTCATATAATATATTTTTTGTAATTATTTTTATATAATTTTTAATATTTTATATATTTTATTTTAAATACGATCAACATCATATCTTTATGTTTTTTATTATATTCTTTTTTTTTCTTTTTTTTTTTGCATTCTAAATTAGAAAGCTTTTAATTTTATATGATTTTTAAATATTTTTATAGTAAAATTATTTTTTAATTATTATATTTTATAAATAATTTTTTTTTTGTTTTTTACATTCTTAAATAGAAATTTGTTAGTTTTCTTTAAAACCAAAAGAAATTTAATAATAAAAATTGTCTAAATAATTTTTTTAATTTATCCAAAATTATGATAATTAAATTTTTTTTTAGTTTTTAAAGACCATTAATAAAATTAAATATTGGAATAAATTACATGTAATTAATTACATTTTTGTTTAAAAAGAATTTCATAATGAATTGACATTTTTTTTTGTTTTGTTGTTCTTGTGGATTTTGTCTTAAATAAATTAATTAACTTTTTATCTTTTTATTTTATTATAATTGTTATTTTTTTTTTAATAATTTCTTTCTAATTATGATGAGCTAAAATTTTTCTAATAATTATGTATAATCAAATATCTAATGGTCTATTTATTCTAATTTTTATAAGTTGTATTTTTTTTTTATTTAAATATACATAATTATTTTAGATTCTTTTTTTTTGTAAATATTTTAAATGTTATTAATAATTTAGTATTTAAATCTAAAATATTTTTTTTTTTTTATTTTATTATAATAATTATTTATTTATATTTTAATTTACAAAAAAAAAATAATTTAAATATTTTAATATTATTTTTTTATTAATCGGGCACAAATTGATATGTTTTGAAATTTAATTGTGATTTTACTAAATATTTATATTTTTTTCATATTTAATTATTCAGGATTCAAACAAAAAAAATTAAAAAATATTAGATATAATATATGTAAAAACATAATTATTTAAAGTTAAAATTTTGAATAATTAATAATTATATAGTTTTTATCGTTGGTTTAAATTTACATTTCATTGATATTCTAACCTGTTTCAAAATTGTTCAAAATAAAGTTACACAACATTTTGTATGCCTTTCTAATATTATATTCAAAATATTGAATAAATTGTAGACTGCTTGTCGCTTTCTTTCATTAAGCATACTCTATTAAATTATCATTTATCTCTTTCTGTTAGTTAAATTTTGAAATATTTTGAATATCCTGAATAATTTTATGTTTTTTTTTTATGTTTTAAATTTAGGTTAATATAAAAAGAAATAAAAAATTATCATAAAAAATTTATGTTTCATTTTTCGAAGCAGTTTTTTTTTTTTTTTTTAAATAAATTTATTTATTGCAATTCTAATTTAATTTTATGTTAAATTATTTTCTATATTTATGTTTTTCATGTATCTTTTTCATTTATGTTTTCTACTATAATTTTTTCCATTTAATATTTTTATTTATTTATACTTTCTTACATAGTATTTTTTTTTTACACTCAATAATTTTGTATTTTTATTTTAATTTTTCTATTTTGGTTGTTTTTTTTTATGCAGTTTTATGTTTATTTCAATATTTTTGTTTGTAAATTTTATTATTAACATAATTTATATATTTTTTTTACTGCTTTTTACGGTTTTATAAGCTATAATATTTAGTATATTGTAAATAATATTAATTAAATATATTTTTTTGTTAATATAATTATAATAATTTACATTTTTTCTAGTTAAAAATTCGTTTCTGTTTTATTAATTTTATAGATTTTTATATAATAATTTTATATTATTATGTATGTAAAATGTTTTTGTTTTTTTGGATTTATGTAATTATGCATATATAAAGTAAAATCGAAAAGTGAAAATTGATTTTTCTTGTTAAAAGCATTTTTTATATTGTTATTTTAATCATGGGGAAATTGGTTTTTTTTTTGTATTTATCAAAAAGACAAATAAAAAAAGTTTATTTTTGAAGTTTGGAAATTATATTTAAGTTTTGTAATTTTTGGTTTTTCTTAATTCAATGACGAATCTAAAATTAATTATACTATATATTATTTAATTTTACATTTGTCTTAATACATTTTATTTATTTAATAATATTTATTTAAAAGGACACTTTACTAAAAACAGATTTTTATATTTTTATTAATTTTATAATTACATATTATTAATCTAGACTAAAATTATTTATATTTAAATTTAAATTATGTGAATATTAATTAGAATTATTTTTATATGAATTATGAATTTCATAATTTATTCACTGATGAAGTTATACTAAAGAAAATAAATCGATCTTTATTATAAATGACGAAGTATTTTATTACTTACTTTAAAATTGCTGTTTACTGAAACAATTTACAAATATTGTTTGTATTATAATATTGTAAAAGGAACCAGATGGGCGAAACACAACAAATCATTGAATGCTAGCTAGCTGCGGTAGTTCTGTAAAAGATAACCTTAGTCAACAACCATATGAAAAAACCGATTGTTAAGTTTTTTTGCGATTGTTAAGGTGGTACATACAAAGAACCGAAGTGTTTATATCTTGGTTCTGGGGGCACACAGGGCGTTACACAATTCAATCTGTTTAAAATTTAATTTTCAACTTTTAATTTTTACTAATTTATCATAGTTTTACTAGATTTGTATTGTTAATTTTTATATTACTAATTTTTGTAGCAATAGTTGGTCGTCAATTTAACAATCGTTAGACAAAGTCGTCTGATATTTCAAATACAAAGGGCTTATAACTATGTAAAACATTTATTAGTATAGTATAGACGAATACGACAAATAAACACCTGTTTAAATATTAACATAAATATGTAAGGTGTAAATTGATTTATACGTTATAAAACAATATTTAGAATAACGACAGATATCACGCTCAGATCAATATAACATGCTGGTCGAAAAGTAGTAAATCATTCTAAATAAAAGTTGTATACATTTTGTAAAAGTTTATTCATTCATAAAATATTATTTAACACAAATTTCGAAAACGATACTTAACTATCTATTTAGATAATGTAATGTAATGTATAATAGTAAAAACTTTCAGAAAACAATTAATAGATTCTCATTGAGGTAAGAGATACGTATTTTTACTAAACGTAGATGCAAATTTCAAATGATTAATCACAGTGTAACGTGTCATTGAAAAATATTATGTACTTGCATGTAACAGAGTTATATACTTCAGTTACTCTAAACATAAAAGTTCAACCCATATAAAATGTATGGAAGTAGATAAACTCAACGCCAACGTTAACAACGCTTTGGAAATATTTGGAATATAAGAACAATTTGATAAATAAATAAAATATCATGTCTTATCGTTTGAAGATAAATTATTTTAAGAAAAAATTGTATTTTATATCATAAATCCTGCAGAGGTTATAAAAATATTAAAAAAAACTGAGATATGCAACGAAATTGCTGGAATATTTAGAAACTGCTAAATAATTATTCACAATGTTCTTAATATTACAAAATAGCTCATTAAAATCACCAGTTTTATGACAACAACGCAAGAACACAACTTTAATGATGTCTATAATGTTACGTTGAAGCGCATTGCCCTTCTGAATGTCGAAAGTAACTGGGGCATTAGACCTTTAAATCGCAGTTTTTTAATACTACTTTTCGATATGAATTACTGATATAGAATCTTTAGACTCAAACTAAAAAGGAATAATAAAATAAAAAAATAAAAAATAGGTTTAAAAAAATTGTCTTTATTACTTACACAAAAAAAATACATATACTTATATTAAATCGCAAATTGGTTAAATAAAACAAAAACAGGACAAAAAATATCTTAAATTAAAAAAAACTAAAAATAAAAAAGATCAATCAAAATTTTCACAAATTATAATTATAATAAAAAAAACACAAAAATATTATTATAAAAATGAACGAGTAAATACTAAAAAATTAATTAATCAAAAATTATATTTTTTTAAAAATTTATCAGATTCATATTTTTGAATTGTGAACGTGATGCATAAAAATTATCTAATATGTGAATATATAAATTCACAATTTAAAATTAATTACATTTAAAATTTTGATATTCTTGAAATTAAAAATTATTCACAAAATTTAAATTTAAATTATTTTATTTTGTATATTTTTCTTTTTTTTCAATTTTATTACTTTTTAATTTACTTTAATTTTAGTTTTTAATTAATTTATAATATTTTCTATATAGTTATATGAAACTTTTATCGCTGTCTAAATGTAATATATTTTAAAAATTAATTTTATATTTAATATTAATGTTTTTAAATAATCTTTTCTATGCTTTTTTTTTCTTGTATTTACTTAATTTTATTGTTTTTTTTTTTTTGTTTTTTTTTTTTTTTGGTTTATGCTTGTATGTTTTTAATTCTTAATGATTTTATACCAATTTTTTATTTTTTTAAATTTCATTTAGATTATTTTAGTATATATATATATGTATATGTATATTATTTAAAACAAAATTAAATTATGGTTACAATAATACATAAATATCTATTTATTTATAATATGTAAAATTTATTTAATTAGTTTAATGTTACATGTTCTTTTTTTAATGATATGTTTGATGTTGTATTAATTTTTTTTTTTGTAATGATCCCACACAAAATGTCATTTTTTTTAAATTTTTTATTAAGTTTAAATTTCAACTTTCAGAAATATATAAATATATATATTTTTTTAAATTAATTTTTATTTAATTAGAAAATAAATTGTCTTTTAATGCTTTTTTTTTGTAATGTATTGACTAAGTTTTACATGATTAATTTTTGCTCGATATTTATTGATACAATTCTAAATATTTGTATTACGACAAAAAAATGAAAAAAAGGTTTGTTAATATTAAAACAACCTTAAATGAAATCAATAATCATTAAAATTACGTTATATATTATTTAAAATATTAAAAACAATTAAAATTTCCATTTATAAAATATCGAATTGATTAGTGTACCAGATTACATAAAATTATTTGTTATTGTGTTTAATTAGTTCAAAATATTATATTTCAATTAATCATGTCCAGATTGTTTAAATCTTCAATAATATATTTTTTTCAAAGAATTTTCTTTACGAAAAAAATTGATTTTCCTTTATCTAATTTGTAAAACCCTAATGAGTCACTTTAAAATGATACGAATTTATGTTTGAATTTAAAGGTATCCAGGCACATCAACCCAGCCAGTAAATATTTTAACAAAATGCACACGTTCCATTCTAGAGACACTCATAACGTCACAACGTTTGAGTACTTGACGTATTAGAAATTAGAAGAATTTAAATCAATTTTGTTCGTTGAATGCAGTTATTTAAACAAAATACTCTAGATATTGAATACTTTTTGCTCCAGCATAGATGTAAATAAAAAATTGAATCTAAGTATTTTTATACTAAATCTGAAATAAATAATTTTCATTCAGTGTTTTCAGTTGTAGAAGAGTACCAAGTTTATGTTGTTTAGTATAGTTTCAGGAAAAAGTGTTCCACAGTTCCTGAATAATATAATCAATGCATGGTAAATAAAATGTCAATTAACAAAATTAATCATGTAAAACAAAGTCAAAATTATTAAAAAATTTATTAATTATTGGGAAATAGCTTAGCTCTTATCAATTGCTATTATAGCTATATAAATTTTTCCAATTTTAGAGATTTTTTTTTTGATTTTTGTTAAATTATTTTTTGTATATTTTATTTATTTTTTAATAAGTGTATAGATTTTTTAGTTTGCTGATATGTATTTATATATTTTGTTAGAATATTCGTTTTTAAAAAGGTCACCAATATAGCATGAATAATAAACAATTTTCTGTATAAATTCATAAATTTTCATAATTTTACAATTTAATAAATTGTTGATTATTTTGTTGTAATTAATTATTTTAAAATTCTTTTTATTCTTTTTTTAATTTCTATATATAATAATAAATTAAAGCAATAACCCACCCTTATATGATAAATTATTGCTTATGAGTTACAATCCATTTTATTTTTAATTCTTTTATTTATTTTTAATTTTAATTAAATCTTATTCTAAAATATTTTATTTATTATATAATAATTTTGTTTTTTTTTTAATAATTACTTATTTATATTAAATATTTTTTTTTTTTAAAATAATCCTTTCAATAGGATAAAATTAATTGAAAATAGAAGATAGAATAAAAATTAAAGGCGCGTTTTATGATATGCATTTTTATTTTATATTTTTTTTGTAGTTTTTATCTTTCTTTATTTTTGTATATTAAAAATTTTTTAACTAATTTTTTTCTTCTACAATATATATATACTAATATTAATTTATTAAATTTCAAAAAGCCAAAAAAAAATAGTAAAATACTTTAAAAAGTATTTTAAAATAATCAAATTACGTTTAGTAGTTGAAATAAAATTCATGGTGATGACCTTAATTTGAAATAAGGCAAAACTAATTTATTCTATACACTTTTGTTAGATTTTTATCAAAAAGAATATATAGAAAGAGATCAAAATTTATACAAAAGTATAAGATTGAAATCTCAAGATTAATCCCACAATAAAAACTTTTGTATGAGTTTTCGTCTCTTTTTGTATATACTTTTTGATTTTATTTCATTATTTATATAGATTAATTATAATTTAGAGTTAATATTTTTTTTTCTTGTTATATTATTTATATATTTTGGACGGAATATATTAATTTTTTTTAATGTATATTATATTAATTAATATTTCTTTCAAAAATAAAATTTTTTTTTTTTTAAATCAATTATAAATTAATAATATTTAATAAAAATAAACAAAATTTTAATTATAATTAGTTTTTTTTTAAATTAAATAATATATGAAAATAAAAATAAAAAAAAAAAAGATTAATATAAAATTTAAAATTTTATCATTATTATATAAACTATTGTGAATAATTTTATTTTGTAATCTTTCAATCAATTATTATTTATTTATTTATATTGTCTTTCCATTATTAATTTAATTTTTAATATAAAATTATTCTTAAGTGAAACTCATTTAACAAGTGTTCATTTTTTATTTTGATAAATACATAAATACATAGAATTTTAATGAAAAATTCACAATATTGAAAATTACTTATATATGGATACGATTGAATGTTTTTGTTTGCAACTATACATAATTCACAATAGTTAATACTTGATAGAAATTTCAATTTTATTAAAAAAAAAAATAAACAAAAATATTAAACTATAATTTAATTAAATAATAAATATAATTTTTTTTAATGTTTTTATAAACAAAGTAAAAAAAAAACTTTGGAATTTTTAAAACATGACTTTGGTTTTTCATATATAATTTGTTTTTTTGTTATTTATTATAAATATATTAAATTAATTCTACGATTTATAAAGTTAAAAAGTAGTAAAATGTTTGTTTTTTTTTTTTTTTATAAAAAATATATATTAAAAATTATAAATAATTTAAATTAGTGAAAACAAATGTAAAAAGAATTTTCCTTTGGTAATTGCTTTACAAAGTTAGTATTTTAAAAACTATTAAACTGTCAAATGTTTGTTTAGTAATATAAACTATATGACAGCTGTCAAATATTAACTGACATAACACACTAAAAAAAAAATGTCCTGGCCCATAAATTGCAAGTGACTTGTGAAATTCAGTTGTAAGGACGATTTTTGACTTTCAACCACTCTGTCAACTTTTCACAATGTCTATGACAACAGAACATCATCTGTCAAAAACTAAAACAATATCTACCAAAATCGAGTGGTATTATAGTATCAAATATTGATTAATTGTTATACGTTAACAGTAGTGCCACTGTTCACACGTCACAAAACGTTCTAAACCTTTAATTATGACTTTACTTGAATAAAATCAATGTCATTATTTAATGATATCAATATGTCAGGTATGTCAGGATTATTATAAAAAAAAAATTGCAATATTAAATAATGTCAATAAATTAAATTTAGTAATTTTCATGTTTCAAAGATCCAAAAAAAAGGATATATTTTCTTATATATACAAAACCTTTACTTAAATACAAATAATAATGAAAAAATACCACTACCATTAAAATAATTTAAAAACTTAATTTCCAAAATCTAAAATTTATAAATTATTTTTATTTATTTTTATAATTAATTTTTTAATTTATTTATTTATTTAATTATGTTTTTCAAAAAAACTTTTTATATTTTCTACAGAAATATGATATGTTTTGATAATTTTGTATCAGTTTTGTTGTTAATAATTTTTGTAATTTTTTACTTTTTTATAACTCATTTTCGATTACTTTATTTATATATTTTTTTAAAAAAAAAGAAGTTATTCATTTAAATTTTTAACATTTAATTTGTAATTAGCATTTTAATTTAATATTGATTGTTCGCTTGCATAATTATGATATTAAAAGTTTTCAAATAATTATGATTTTACTGGTATTTTGTTGGGCGGAAACTTCAAATTATTTTGTTGTTCTTGCAAGGACAGATAAATATATTTAAAATCGAGGAAATAGTATAGAAAATAGGAAAATTTTATTTTTAATGTTAAATTTTCCAACAGAAATGTCTAAATTTTATATATAAAATTAATTGTGTTAGTTATAATTTAGGCTGATTTTAATTTTTCTTTGCAGGAAATGATAAATTGACGTTAAGATGTTAATAAACCGTGAATTATTAAAATATTTGTATAGTAACAGGCAAATTTAACATTATACATGACAGGACTATCACTGAAATTGTGATATTTTAATATTAATTTATTTGTCCTTTTAATGTTTTTAATAATTGTCAATTTGTGGTGATATTATATGAAATTTTTATATATATTATGTAGTCTTTTATTGATAAATCTTTTTCATAATTCAAGTATATTTATCACTCAATTTCAGTTTAATTTATTTTGTTATTTTAATTACAAATTTTTTAATATACACAAGTCACTTTAATTCTTTACTTAACTCTGATAGTTAAGGTTTCACAAATTTCTTTTTTAATATTTTTGTAAATTATCAGTGACATTTTAAAATTCATATAAATTATATTAAATTTTAATAATTTATTTATTGATTATTTTATTTATTTTTTTAGTTTTATTATGTTTAAATTAATAATTATTCATTTATGTATTCATTAATTTTATTTATATAGAGAGAAACAAATTTTTCTGAAACCCTTAAATTTTTTTTTTTAGTTCAATTAATTCTTTTTAAATTTTATATTCTTTAAGGTTTTAATTATATTATTTTTAAATAATATTTTTTTTTTATTTTGTTTAATTAATCTTATTTAAAAAAATTTAATTTAACTTCTAGAAAGAGAGCTATTTAAAAGGGCACATTCGGTTAAGCTATATTTATATGTATGTAATTAATAATAATATTTTTAGTATTTTATTAAAATTTAATATTTAATATTTTTTTTGTTTTATTTCATTAATTTTTTATTTTTAGTAAAAATATAATAAAAAAAAAAATTAAAAAAAAAAACGAAAATTTTTAAATTTGAGGCAGAAAATCTTTAATTTTACAATTATTAATTATTGTTTTAAATTTATATTTAGATTCGTTTTTTCATTTAAGTCATAAGCTCGAAGTTACTTTTTGTTGTTGTTTAATTTCCCTTTTATTATTAACAATATTAATTTTCTGTCTGTTATTGTTCAAGACAAACTTAAAAATTTTGACAAATTTTGGTGCAATCCTTTTTGGTTTTTTTAATATGTGTTTTATAATAATTTACATTTTTTATAAAAAAATTTGTCATTTTCATTAATTTATTTAAAAAGCTGGCAAACAGAATTTATTAAATAATTAAAAAAAATATTTTTTATTTATTTATTTATTATATTATTTTTCAAAAAATTGGACCACATATTTATTTTATTTATACATATATAGAGAGTTTAAAATATTTTGTTTTTATTTTTTCGGTAAGCCAGCAAAATTAGTTAAAAAATGTCAGAAATAAAAAATTTTCTGCCTTTAATTTTTGGTAATAAGAGAAATTATTCAGATATAAAAAAAAATTGTAATATCCAGGCGTCGTCGTAGACGTTAATATGGAAATCATCGTTTTACTCAGGCTGTCTAAAAAACCGCTTAAATAATTCAAGATGATTTTTATATAGTTATTTATTGCAAATTTTATTACTGGGCACTCATTTAAGTGTGAGTACTATTGATGACTCGGTCTAGAGTTGAACCACGGACCTAAGCATTCAATTTTACATTTTTTCAATGTATTTAAGATTTATATGTTTTTATAAATTGAGAAATGTTTCAAATTTCGTTTAGCCCCGAGCCCTTAAATTTGTGAAGACGGACCTGAAACAGTGGTAATTTTATATTTATTTTATTCTATTTATCAATAAACAAGATTAAAATGATATTTAAAATAATAAGATTACACAATTTGTTGGAAACTTTCTTTAAAATATGCAGACATGTTCATAAATGGTTAATAAAAGCCCAGAACAACAGAACTATTAGTACAGTGGCGTATCATGAACATACTTAAAGTATTCTTGAAACATGTAATTCATGAAAGCAGTGCTGAAGAGAGACTTTTTGATGTTAAAATGTAATTTGTTTTGTTGCCAAATATATCATGAAATTTTTAACGCTTTGACGAACACAATTTTGTTCACGTGATTCAGCTATAGCTGAAACAATAGATCACATGATCAAGCTCACTGCAACTGCAATTGCAGTTGGAGTCCGCGAACGTGTTAATTATGATAATATATTACATTCTATCACATTAATAAACTTTCGTAGTCATCCAACATATTGTTAAATTATTGATGAATATTGTTTATTTAAAATATTGACGAATACTGTATTCGTTATTTATGGTTTTTCAGTAACGACGACGCCTGTATCTGGACAAACTGCAATATTAAATATAAAATAATTACAAAAAAAAATAATTTAAATTTATAAAATCGCAAATCGCAATTAATAGTATAAAATATAAAATACAAAAATTAATTATCAACCATTTTTTGATCCTTAATTTAATTATTCACAATCATAAGAATATTTTATTATAGTTTTACTTATTTTTCTTAATTTGTTTTTTTTGGTTAATTTAGAATTTTCATCTAAAAATTAATCATAAAGTTAAATTCATTTCAAAGAATTGATTGTATTTTTTTTTTTATTATTTTTATAATATTATTTTGAAATATTTAATATTTTTAATTAATAATTTTTAAAGGATATTTTTAAATTACTACAAAAAAAAAATACTTAAATTTCCTAACATTTATTTTTTATGTTATTTTGAATTTTATTATATAATTAATTTTAAATATTTGATTTAATTTTTTTAAATTATGTAATATATTAATATTTTTATCTTTTCTATATAAATATTGATGAAAATATAAAGATACAAATTTTCATTTTGTTTTGAAAATAAATTAAATTTAATTTATCTTAAAAATATTTAAAAAAAAAAAAATGTTAATTAACAATTGCTTTTTTTTTAATATTTTGGTTTCTCTTTTACATTAATTTTAATAATTTTAATTTTAATTAAATTTTTTTTATTTATATTACTTTTTTTTTGTATACGTTTTAACGTATAATTTCTTTGAGTCTTCAATAAAATTTTAAAACTTGCTTCCTTTTTTACTGTCACGCATTTTTCTTATATTTTACACTAATTTTTAGCTGGTCACTAATTTTTATTCTATAATTTTTAAATATTTTTCTTTAGATATTGATAAATTTAATTTTTTTAATTAAATAATTTTAATTTTATTATATTTTATTACAAAAAGAAGATTTAGTAAAATTATTAAAATATAAAATTTATAAATTTTTGCGCGTTAAATAAAAATTTGTTGTAGATAAAGAGCCATGCAATGATTTTTATACGTTATTTCAATAATTGTTTTTATATAAATAGACCCTTTGAATATTATTCAAAGAGAATAGCAAATCTGGTAGCACTGTTTCGGTCAGTATAGCTTTCAGTAGATTCAACGAATTGAATTTGTTAGCCTTTACATGAGGGGTCATATTGACCCCTGGTATATTAAAAGTTATATAGAGCAAGTCTAATATTTTATTTATCTAATTTAAAGTATATGCTCAAAAGGTTACATTCATAAGCCCCGACCGTATTTATTGGCAATATTGATAGCTAGAGGCTGGTTCTAAAGAGCCTACACCTAAATTGCTATCCACTGAGTCTATTATTATTGAAATTAAATAAGGTAAATCATTGCCTCAGTTCCTATTCATTATTTTTCTATTTTATTGTATAAATTGATTTGTAATATAAAATTTATTATTATAATTTGATTTCGTTTAGTTAATTTGTAATTAAAGTAAAATTGAAAAAATATATATTTTTAATAGGAAAATAAAATTATTATATATTAAAAATTAGTGTAAATTTGTTTATTTTTTATGCTGTAAGATGTTGTGCTGGTAATACATATAATCCACCATAATTATCTCCATATTTATTTTGATTTATTACTGTTGCCAGTTGTGATGATGTTAAAATTGCTGTTACTGTTCTATTTTGTTGATATTGTGGTAATATTTGTTGCTGATGCTGTTGTAAAACAATTTGATTATTTGAAACGGGTCAAGTTGTTGGTGTTGTCATTAAAAATGGATGAAATTCATGTTCAGTTTTTTTATTTAATAAAATTTGTTGTAAATGATCATGCCTTGATTCCATAGTTGTTTCTCTACAAAATTATTATTTTTATCATAATTTTAATATTAATTTTTATATTATTTAAAATTTAGTAAAATATTTATAGTTATATTTTGTAAAGGGAATTTTGTTTTTAGTAAATTAGTAATTTGTGATAAAATTTATACAATTCATGCAATGCAAATTAATTTTTAGTGGTGAAATATTTTAGCATAATTATCAATATCTCAATTTTTTTATATTAACCCGTGTTAAGATCTAAAATGTCATTCAAAATGGCTTTGTGGCCTTGTATATGGTTCAAAGCAATATTTTTAAATTTTGTTTAAAGTTGTATTGCAATATTTATCATTTATATTGCATAATTACGTAAATTACTTAGTTTAATTTCATATTAATAATATTAATATTACAGAGTGAAATGATGCTTCTACCAGGTATCATTTTAAATAGTATTAATAGTATTAATTTTAAAATTGTGTAGTAAATATGATACACATGACAAGAGTGTAATTTGCTATGTGTATCATATATGCCTCACACGTTTTATATTAAACTTTATTATTTATAATGCTATTTTCTTGAATTTTTCCGAATATCTGTAAAAATATGATGAAAATATTAAATTAATTTTAATTGAATTCCCCTTGGAATAAAGTTTATTCCTAAAAATTACAGTTTACCAACAAAAACTTTAGCAATAAAGATTTTCTATAAAAATTGATTTTTTTTTTTATAATTTTCTTATGTTAACACCTAAAATTTTTAATATCACTAATTAAATATTAAAAGGTATACAAAATTAACTGTGGAGATAATAATTATTATAAATAGTAAATTTCATATTTCCCTATTTAGGTCAAAAACTAAAAATATACGAATTTCTCAATTGCAATAAATTTTCCAAGGATTATTAACGTAAAAGGATATTTTTTGTATTCAAATATTTAATGTGTGTGCACTTAAGAAAAACTACTTTAAATTTATATATTACCAAAAACCTTTAAAGCTACTCTCTTACGTATATAAAAGGTGAACTAAAAGGAGATGATTACATTTAAATTTTGAATATTATAATATAATGTAATAAATTTCAAAAAGAAAATGAAATAAAAATAAATAAATAATAAAGAAAATTTTATGGTAAATTTTTCTCAGAAGTTTTTTTTATGCAATTGTAAAATTGCATTTATTTGTGGTTGAGTATTTGCAAAATTTAATTTTCTTTTTGGATCATTTTTTACTTTCACAAGTGATATATAAAAATTGTCAAATTCAGGTATAAAATTTATGCTTTTGAAATTGGATTTATGAGTATGAATTTATATACAAAAATTTTGTTATAAGCAAAATAGTTAATAAAAACATAAAATATTCTTAAAATTTTTGTATAAATATTTTATTCAATATAAGAATTCATTTTTCTTGAAATTTGCTTTTTAAAATACATTTCTAAATTATATTTAGATATATTAATTATTTGAAAATTTTAATTTTCAGTAAATTACGCGAGTCACT
Source organism: Rhamphomyia laevipes (assembly GCA_963920725.1). Taxonomy (NCBI): domain Eukaryota; kingdom Metazoa; phylum Arthropoda; class Insecta; order Diptera; family Empididae; genus Rhamphomyia; species Rhamphomyia laevipes. Next base: position 56,226,328 of record OY987257.1, read on the forward strand.
ATGGATAATGTTAACCGATAGGATGTTTATAGGCATTCCATGATACCTATCATATAGTAAAGTCCCTTCACTATCAATCGGTTGTACAACTTTTCATTCAATTAGTGGAATGTCAACAAATCGAATAGTGTGAAAGTAAAAATTGATAGTTATAAGCAATATAATATATGAAAAATTCGATTTTTCATTTTTCATACAACATTTGACACATCGTATTAAAAGTTGTACACAATTGATAGAAGTTTGAAAGAAGTTCAATACATTCTTTTATCAATCCACTGAATCGTAAATTACATATGAGTAACAAATTCTTTTTAAAAATTAGCTGAATTATGTTCCACTACTCTAACTTTAGAAAGGGAATCTGATGTTAATACATATTAAAAGAAGTGACAAGTGAACCAAATAAAATTTTAGGTAGTAATTGACAATACCAAATTTTAAACTAAATATCGAATAATATTAAAAAATTTAATATTAAAAAATAAGAAATATATGGAAATTATAAATAAATTATAATATATAGAAAATGAAAACTTCAACACACACACAAATGATAACATACAAACAAATACATACGTCTCTAATATGATGATTGTGCATTTGCAATTGGTGATTGTAGTGCTGTAATGTCTGTGCTTGTTGCAGTGCAGTTAAATGAGCTGCTGCTGCTGTATTATTATTAATTATCGGTGGTACTGATGAAATATATTGCAACTGTTGATGTTGCTGATCAAACTGTTGTTTTTGTTGTTGCATTATATCATTCATCATTTTGGTTTTAGCAAATTCAATACGAATAGAACCACGATCAGAAGATAATAAATATTTACCTTGTAACTGATTCATAGCAGAATGTGCGCTTGTTGCATCTTTAAATTCAATAAATGCAACTGGACTACTGGTATTATTTGCAGCACTAACACTACTATTACCGATTGTTGTTTGTAATTGTGATGGTTGTTGTGATGTCATATTATTTTCATGATGTTGGTGCAATATTGTTGCCGACAAATTATTGTGCAAAGAAGAAGTAATAATGTTGGAACCTTTTATGTGCATACGAAGGCGACAAAAGCCAGGCATACTGTGCATATTTTATTGATTATTGATTATTAATATTTGGATAATTATATAATTAGTTTTTAGAAAACAAAAAAATAATTAAAACTTAAAAACTTTATATATATACATTGTAAAAATTGAAGTTTTGTACAATATTAAATCCCGATTTTTGTTGAATAGAAAATCCAACCTCGTTAAATGTCAGTTTCAATGAAATGTCAATGAAATTTTAAACGTTCTAAATATATTTAAAATATTTATGAACATTATTGTAGAAAAATTGCATGACAATTTCTTGAAAGATGGCGGGGACGTGTATGAATTTGAATGCTTTTGGTAATTATTTTAAAATTATTACCAAAGTTTTTTGTAATGGTAATTATTACCAAAGTTTCTTGTAATGGTAATATTTAATTTTTTTTTCCATTAATATTTTATTAACAAATTTATAATTTTGAATATGCTAAAGGTCTATAATTTAACGATTGTTATATTAGATAATATCACAAAACCATAAATTATTATACTATGAGAATGTAAAAAAATTGAATTTAAGGCAATTTTATTAACCAAAAAAAGAAATTATCGGAAAAATTGTGGGAAAATAGGCAAATGTCAATTTATATTAATTGAATTGTTCTGTTAAATGAAAAGTTTTATTCAATACTATATAATTAATTGACCAATTTAATACTGAGCATTTTTTACCATTCTAAAAAATAAGTTTTATAAACTGTTTTTACTATAATTGCTTATAAAATAAATTCTATGATATTCTGTAATATATTAAATAATAAAATTTTAATGGCTAAAAGGTCAATATGTCAAATTATAAATATTTTATTAAGTATTGAATTGGATTCAGAATGCTATTGGACAACAATTGCAGAAACATTCTAATTCAGTATTAATTGAATCAAAATTATGATCGAAATTATAATATATTTAATATTTTTTGGTTTTGTATTTGGTTTGAGCTTTAATCGTCAGTTTGACATAAAAGGCTTATATTTATAGTTCACTTAATTCATAATTAAATGAACATTAAACTATAAAATACTTCAAGGCTTCTACCACCCGAAATACTTTTTTCCAATGTATCCGAAACACGACTAAAACTCTTCTAAAAAATTGGCGAAACATTTCATATAAAGATATACAAATATTTTATTTCAAAAACGCCTCCGGTTGAGATGCGTTGGATACTCCGTAGTAAACATAAATTGGCCATACGAATATTTTTAAATATTTCAAAATTATGGATATGCTTTATTACAGTGTTCAAGCGGACATGGAGATACTCAGCATTTCCGGTAGCTGAAGAAATGCTGCGCAGGACAAAATCTTATGATCTTTCTTTGGTCCTGGCTCACTAGAGCTGTAGTGCCGAGTAAGTAAGTAGGTAATTTATTACCTTGAATTAGAATATTATGTGATATACTGAAATTCAATTATAAAACTTTAAAATATGTTTAGTTATAAAAATAAATGATTTTAATGATTGTTAAATAATTTATAGATGAAAGTGAATTTAACCAGGTGCTTTATATAATATTTAAAAACGAAAAAATAATAATAAAATTAAATTCATAAATCCTTGAAAGTAGTGCGTAATTACCGAAATTGTGAAAACACTAACTTAACAATAAAATGATTTCGATATTATTATATCGAAAGTTTTGTTGATTAAAAGATTGTGAATAGAATTAAATACGACGATTTTTTTTAGTGCTAAATGTTTAAAAATTAATTTTTGTTAGTAATATTTCAAATATTATATAATAATAACACATATTTTTAATTTTACATTCAATCCTTTCTAGGATAATAATAATAAAAATCCACCTACCTTGAAAAAACTTCCTTTAGTTCATGTTCCGAAACAAATTGTCCTAAATTAGCAACAAATAATGTTGAACATGGCGTATTTGAAGATAATTGAGTTTGATGTTGATGTTGTTGCTGTTGTTGTTGATATTGATATTGATGATGATTATGTATATTATGATGAATTTGTTGATGATGATGCTGATGATGATGATGTTGTTGTTGTGTACCACCATTTGTAATAATATTTGTATTACCAGCTACAGTTGTTGCTGTTGCAATTGGACTAGCCAATGCGGGATTTTGTAGGAAATGATGACCAGTTGCTGCCGCAACTGCTGCTGCTGCCGATGCTGAAGTTGTGAGGCCAACCGCTGCTGCTGCTGCTACTGCCGCTTGATGTATTTGATGGTGGTGCTGCTGCTGCGGCATAGTAGTCATTTGGGTCTGCAACAACAACAGTAGGATCATAACAGTAAATCTATAAAAAGATTTAACATAACAAAAAACAGAAAAGAAAAAAAAGAAAAAGGAAAACAAAAAATTTTACAAAAATAACAACATATAAATAAAAAGGAATAAAAATAAAAGTATAATAAAAAAAATTAAAAATAATACTAAAATTAAATTTTTTTTAGACCAGTCTCTTAATTGATAAGAATTTATTTAAAGTAAATATAAAAATGAATTTAGAAAAATTAATACTCACTTGATGGTGCATAGGCTGCTGTTCTAAAATTTTATCGGAATTTAGTCAGAGATAAGATCTGACCGGCACTTGAGGATGCAAACCGGGATGTACTAATGTAGCATGCTGTAATGCAGCTGCTCCTGGTAATTCACCTGTTGCAGCTGAATATGCTAACGGATGGTGCCATAATTCAGGTCCACCGGGAAAGAATGGGGTGCCCAAATCTATAGTTTATAAAATATAATATTGGATTTTTCATTTATAAATATCTCAGGTGAAATATTGCAGAAAATATTTTTTTATATAACTATAATAAATTATATTTTTGTGATAATTAATTGAAATTCTTAATTATTTCTTTGCATTTTAGTTACGATTTAAGTCACAGAATTTTTGAATGCCACCCAATAAACAATAAATCCTGTGTATTTGTATGTATATCATTTGCAATTTCCAATATTTATGAAAGTAATTCTAATAATTATTCATTTGTATGTACTTTCATTATTGCAAAATTAGATTGACATAGGAAGGCAGGCCAACGTATTTTATTTAACATAATATTAAAATTGAAAAATAATGAAAATTATAGATAATTACTAGCATATTAGTAATATTTTAAAATGAATTTAAAAAAATCTAACTTTTGAATTTTACAGAAACAAGTAGTAAGGATAATACATTTTGACAGATTACTGACAAATACTTTACTTTATTCAGTTTTGAGAAAAATTATTTCTAAATAATTTTTGTTTTGCCATACCTTTGACGGTATTTATACACTGGCTTTATTGATACCACTGTTATTGGATTTAATCGTCAACGACTCTGGCGACAATGCTTTATTCGTTGAAGACTGTAGAATTTACAATTGCACAGACAATAAGGAGATAGTGCCAGTATGTAAACACTGTCTACTTAAGAAATAATATTAATTGAATTTTATCATAACATTAAAGATAATTAATTTTTCCAATTATTTCATGGAAAATTACATTTTCTTGACAGCTTTTTGCATTTTTCGAAATATTATATTGGAATTTTGACTTGCTATCATGGCAAAACTGCAAATAGCTATCAAGAAAATTTAATTTTTTCATAGTTATTCATAGTTTCGAAAAATAATCATCAGTTGACGTTGACCAATTAAAATCTATAGATATTCAAACAAAAATAATTGATTTTCCATAATTTATTAATTACATAGGTAACAATAATCGATTCGTCCTTTTATAATTTAAAATTAATTATTTAATAAAATTGAATTTAAAAGGATTTTTTTTTTTTTTTTGCTTTTTTGAACAAAAAATAAGGAAAAATTAAGGATTTTTTATATTTTATTTTTGTTGAAAATAGCTTGGCGGATATCATGCTGTCATAATTCAAAAATAGTGTAGTTGTCATAGGGATCTTTCTTAAACACATTTATGCATAATAATTTTTGTTTTAAGAAATTAATTTTTTAGATTGCGTGTAGTTTTTTCATTAAGAAATATTTTCTTTTTTTTTAGGGTTTTTTGCTTTTCTTTCGTGCAATTTAATTTAAAATATAGTAAAAATAATAAAAAAAAAAAATATAGAAAATTTATGATATTTTTTTATTATTATTTTTCTTTGAATTTTCTTTCGTGGTGTGCATAAATATAATTTTTCTGCTTTTTAATTACATTATTTTTTATTTTTATTCATTTTTGTTGGTTTGTTGGATAGTAAACTTTGTGAAGGAGGAAATTAAAGGTTAGTGTTGGGTGGCATATATATTTATTTCAAAAAAATATTTATTGTGTGACTAAGAAGTGGACCATGTGGCTATAAAAAGAGGAATATTTTTTTTAATATATTTATATATATTTATAAAAGTGGTGTGCACTAAAGCATATAAAAAGGATAGTCTTTTAACAACATGAAAAAAAAATCCAACAATTTTTTATTTATATATAAGAACTATGAAAAAAAAAATTCTTTGGACTATAGTGCAAAATTGACAATATCACAAGCGCTAATTTTGCTTTTTATATACTTTTGAATAGATGTTTTTTTTTTTATCTATCTAATTATTTACAAAGTTTCTAAGTTTTTTTTTTGGTTAATTTAACTACTTAAATTTTGGTTTGTTTAATTATCAATTTTTTTTTTTTGTTTGTTTTTTTTTTTTTTTTTACTTACGTCCAGTGAGTGGGTGCATCAATGCAGGATGTGCGGCTGTAGTCGCTGTATTGGGCTGTGGTTTAGGTTTGCTCACTTTCGTGTTACTCTTGGCGAATTCCAAGCGAATTGTTTGGGGCATATCGGGATCGAAGCGTACACCCTGCTGCAAATTGTTTTTTTTTTTTCGGTTTGTTTTTTTGTTTGTAATTTTTTTTTTTGATAGCGATTACAGCATAAAATAGTTTTTTTGTAAACACAATTAAATAATTTGAAAACATTCTCAAAAATATTATATTCAGTAGAATAAAATTCATGTTCAAATTTGGATAAATCAATTCCAAAATGGAAATAATTTATTGTAGATCGAAGAAAATGTCGAAGAAAAGGAGATTTACTTATTATTATTGAAACAATAAAATCATTCCAATTATCATCAATGTAATTTGGTGAATGATTTTAAAACTTAAATCCAAAACACTTGGAAATTTACTATACACAAATTTTTTATAATAATAATGCCGACTGAGAATTGAAAATATATTATAAAGATAACTTTCTCATTACTATTGGGATTTCCATCCTTATTTTCATACTGAGTGTTTGTGAAATTTCAAATTTTATATCATTGTTCCAGTAATTTGAATATCCTAGAACCTCCGGGATCAGTAATTAGATATTTTTCTGAAATTAACTATCGCCATTATTTAATTATTACTTCCACAATGATTTAAAACGTGTTGTTATATTCATCAAAATTCTTTTAATGCTTTTTTATTCATAAATTCCAAATTAAATACTAAAGTTAATTTTTGTTATAATCAAAATAGACTAAAAAGCCTAAACCCTTAAAGTTGTGTTCTTTTCACATCCAAATTCTCAACGAACTTTCTGCATTGAGAATTTTTGCGTTCTGAATGTTTGCTTTGGGTTTATCTACTTCCATACATTTTATATGGGTTCAACTTTTTTGATAGCGCGTTGTAGCCGTTGTGAATATTAAGAGTAACTGCGGCATAATATATAACTTCTCAGTCATTGAATAATTTCGACATTAAATTAATTAATCTTCAATTAGAACATGAAAATGTGTTGAATTTCCTTAACTTTTCCCGAATTTTTTTTTAAATAAAAAAATACTGACACTAGACTAGAGTGAGCATAAAATTGTTACTACAGAATTTGCGTTCAATTATTTTTATTGTGTTTACAGGAAAACCTTGTGGATATATTGAATAATAAAAATTAAATGAAAGTTTTTAAAAATAATACAAGTTTATTTAAAGTTTTGAAAAAAAATGAAAGGATCAAGCAATAATCAATAAACTTATAATATATTTTTCAATACAATAAAACTTTTTTTTTCGATATCTTTTTGATATTATAATCAAATTATTATACAAATTTTAACTAATTTTTAAGGATACGTTTTCATATTGTGAAATAATATAGAATCCTTTATAATTCCTCGTAGTATAATTTATTCTTAATTTCCTAAAACGAACAAGAGTAGAATGATTTTAATATTGCACTTTAAATAACTATGCAAAAAATACTTTTAGAAAAAAATTGATTTAAACTAATTTTAATAGAAAATATTAAAAATATTGATTTTTCATGAATTATTTCATAAAATCAACTTAAAAATTATTTCCAAAATGGCTACATTATTTATTATAATTTTAATTGCACATTAATTTAATTATATTAATACGACTTGGAATAATTTACCTGCCATTTAATATTCAAATTAATTTTAGTTATATTACATTTATTATAATAATTAATTTATTTCATTTTTGTTTTAGCTGAAGCTTTTTATGGATTGTATAAAAAATAATATTTTTAATTTATGATTTTTTATTTTTTTTGTAGGTTTTGGCGTGCAAATAAGTGATTAATAAAAATTATAATGGATTTTATATAATATAGACGAGTATGAAAACAGCGTCGACATAATTTTTATTTAAGTACTTTGATTTTTCTTATCAAATTAATATTTTTTTTTTTTTATTAATTTTATCATGCGAATAAATAACAAATTTCTAATTAATATTAAAAATTATGTATTTTTTTTTGGTTTGGTAGCCAAACTGAACTCGCAATTAAACTGAAACCATTTTTAATTAGATATAATTCAAAAAACAAGAACTGATTTAAAGTTTCAATTCGACTGTCAGGTATTTCGTTATATTTAAAAGATTATATTTTATTTTTAATATTTAATTATTAATTAGTGACTTTAATGGTTTTAAAATGTTCTAAATTGATAACATTTCAATTGTTACAAGGATAATTTTTCTGGACAGGATGGTAATATCGGAAATAGATAAAATGCTTTAAATAAAGATATTATTGGTTTGAGATTTGTATAGCTTTTTAGGTTTGATTTTACTATTTGTATTTTATTTACAAACAACCGATCACTTATAGAAATTCGCTAATAAGTATTGATCCGAAATGACTCATAAATGGTACGATCAACTTGATAAGTTAATTCAAATTTAACTTAACTTAATTATAATTGTTTCAATTCATAACTTATGTTCATTTTGGTTACACAATGAAAGTTTGTGATAAATCAAATAATGCAAATTATTGTGAATGATGAAACTTAATCAGCTGATATAAATAATTTATATCTGAATTTGATATTTTTATACAGAATTCTCTGTTTGAAACTACTTTGTAGTTGACACTACTTTGTTTAGTTATAAGCTACATAAGTATTTAATTATATACTGCTTAAGAATAAACGAAATATGTCATAACCTCATAACAAATAACCATCAATTTCATATGTAACGAATACTAACCACCTGGCGGAAAAATGATATAACTGATATCGTTATAAATATATTTCGGATTGGATCTCCAATCATAATTTGTGGCGTTATTTCTCAAATCTTGTAGCCATATAAAATGGTGAACCATATTATTATACAGCTTTAGCAAATACTTAAAGCATATTGCCCATAATAATGGCCGGTGGTCATAGGGGATAAACTTCTGCGAAAAAAGCTCAAAGGATACAAAAAAGAATACTTCAGAAGCAATAAATAAAATTATTCCTCGTCGCAATCAAATAGTTACTGAATATTGTATGTAATCCTTGAAAAGTTCCTTATGATATTTGTTTATATATAATTTTTGATTTATGAAATATATTTTACCCTTGATCTTGAGTAGTTTGTGTAACCCTTGAATAGATTTGTTTCAATTATAATAATGATGAGTTAGCTCATAAATGGCATTATTTCGTACGACCTTATTTCATGGCACCTAAAGATGTTATAAATTTCTATATTCCCATCCATTAATAAGAACAATTTCGGACTATCAAATAATTAGTTAATTTATCCATCACGCAACGAATTAATATTTTCTATATTGGTTTAATATTTAGGATTTTGGGAGCAATACTGAATCAAGCATAAAAATTAGCAGTTTGTAAATATTTTGATATTATAGTTGGATTCTATAGCTATTTAAAGTGATATAATATTTTAATTATTGTAATTTATTATAATGAATATTAAAATCGTGTAAATTAAATAATTTTTATATTATAAATTTAATGTGCAACAAAAATCATTCGCAGTATTAGAAAATTTTGTTTGTTTATTGATTTTTGCTTGATTTTCTCTTGTTTTTCTTCTGTTTTGTAAAACTATATTAAAAGAAAATACAATTTATTTTTTTTTGTAAAGGAAAATTAGGGAAAATTTATTGTGATTTCAAAACAAACAAAAAGTTCATTTGATATTTTTGTATGTGTGTGTGTCCTTTTGAAAAAAAATTATTAAATAAAAATAAATAAATAAATGAAAAAAATAAAAATTGTGTTAAAGTGATTCAATCAGAAAAGGATTAAGGAAAAATTGTGTAAATATTTTCGTGTATTTTTCTGTAAATTCTTTAAAATTAAAATTTCAAAATATAAAAAAAAAATTTTTAAATTTCTTTTTTTTTTTTTGGTTTTAGTTAATTTGGAAAACTTTTCATATTTTTGTGTTTTGTGTTAATTTGAATTATGTGCAAATGCAATTAAAAGTGATTATTTTTTTAATATTTTTAATATTATTAGTTAATTAGTTTATTTTCTTTTAAATCTAAATATTTTTTAGTTGCTCATGCAAACAATTTATTATAAAATTATTATATTTGTTTGATTAATGCTCTATAATTTCAGTCAAAATGACCAAGTTTTAAAATTTTTCAAATAAAATATTTTCATTAATGTATATAAATTTTAAATGACAACTGACAGAACTTAATATGTATAATTTAAAATTATTTTAAAAAAAAAAAAAAAGAATAAGAAAACTGTCATTTTGACTAACTGGCAGTTCTAGTGTTAAACAATATTTTGTTAGGAAGAAGGTTAAAGGTGTAAAGAGTAGAAAATATTATTGAATTGTTTAGAAATATTTTTTAGAAAATCTTGAATATTTTTTATAACTTTGTAATAATCTGCAAGTGCTCTAAAATAATGAAATCAATTATTGTTTGTAATTATTGAAATTACTGAAATACCTAATTAGTTTACAAGGAAAAGAAGTACGACAAAAATGTCCAAAACGAATTTTAAAATTACTAAACTTTATAATATTTAAAATGTAGAGTGCCATATGTAATTCCAAAATGAATGCCATGAGTCCATTCACGTAAATTATGCTTCTATTTTTGTATTTATGACTATATGTACTAATTATGACATAAATTTGAATTAAAAATGTATTGAAAGTGAAAGCATACGATCGTATCAATAAAGTTGTATACAACATAACTGAAACAGCACAAGTTAAATTATATAATGGGAATCTAATGACCAATTCTTATTCTGGACACAGAATATTGTCTTTTTAATATAGTGAGAATTTTTTTTCCCAATATTTTGTTTTTAAAAATTGTATATGGCGGCAGTGTAAGTGTTAAATGTAGAATTGTTAATTGCAAAATTTGTAGAATAATCTTTAAATGATTAGTTAGGCTATTAGTTGCCTTGCTAAGTAATATTTTATAAGTTCACTACTTTAATTTTATAGGAGGAGGTTCACATTTATGCATGGAAATATCAAAGAATTAAATATTGTTTTTCAAACGTCAGAAATGCAGAATTTTCAATTAGTTTACAGATAATTTAAAATTTTTGTGCACAATTAATTTAAAGTAGTTCGTTATAAATTATGAATGAATTGACCATATTCAAAATATAAAAACTATTTAAAAAAGTTTAAGCTGGTTAGTAAACCTTATCTATTTTCAATGTGACTTCTTTCTTTTATTCGCATCCAGTCTATTACTAAATCTTGTGCCTAAAATGTGATTAAAAATAATAAAAACATAACATTTTAAATTTCATTTCTTAAACATTACACAATTTTGTTTATAAAAAATTCAGGCAAGATTTAAAAGCATTTTTAGGTTTTGTCTTTTAGACCTTTTTGGTTCATCTAATGTTGCTAAAATCTACACACTAATTTGATACAAAAATTCTCTTTTTTTAAAAAATAACTTATTCTAAAATCTCAAAATTGCACTTGCACATTTCTTTTTAATTATTTTTCTTTTAAATAATTATTATTAATTTATTTTGTTTATGAGTAATTATTTAAATATTAAATGAAAATGAAAATGGAAATTTGATCAAGTATGAAGTGATATTTAAAGAAATCCAAAATTTATGGAAAAAAGTGAAAAATTCTTCTTTAACTTTGAATTTCTTGTATATTTTTTAAAGGAATTACTAAAAGGAATAATAAGAAATTGTTTATTAAGGATATTAAAAAAAAAAAAAAAAACATTTGTATTATGTAAAATTGAATTTTATAAAAATTTACCTGTAAATCTTGTTTAGCTGCTTCAGCTCCAGCCCGAGTATGAAATGTTACAAAACCAACAGGCTAAAAATGAGAAATATTATATAATTTAATTTTATTAAAATATTAATTTAATTTGATATTTGTTTCAAAAACTTACCGATGCAGTTTTTCCATTTTTACTTGTAACTTTTAATAGTGATCCTTCGTAGCCCTAGTAAAACAATAAATATAAATTTAAAAATATTATTTTATATTCACAATAAATTTTAGTAGAAAATTATAAAATATTTAATAAAGTTTTTCTAATCCTTTTAAGGATATAATGTTTGAAAAAGAAAAGTTTTTATAATAAAAGTTTTGAAAACTAAAGAAAATTTAGTATTTAAATTTCTTACCTCATATGCTCTGAATAATAAATAAAGTTCTCTAGGTTTTGCATCCATTGGTAGACCACTGACGAATAATGTTCGAACCTATAAAATATAAATTGATTTCATTATAATAATTATAAGATTATGGAAATTTATAGATAAATATTGATTATAAAATTAATAAATTCGCTAGGAATTGCCAGTACCAGCAAACTGTTGAACAAATCAGTGCTAATTGTTCACTTTTACTATATAATAATCTCAATTTATTTGACATTCCGACTACCAAAACTTAAATGAAAATTATTTGAAGTTGTGCAGGGTTGGAATACTATACTGATTACGTTTACTGCGAGATGTTGTTTTATAAAGTGTATTCCATCTACACGATAGATAGTAATCGAAGGTTAATAAAGACACGAATCTATTGTAAATTTTCTTCTAACGATCCATCAATCCCTCAAGTCATGGGCAGTGATTTACAGAGTCTACAGAATAAAGAAGCTAATAAATCTCTATAATCAAGATGAAATATGGATTTACATGTTTTTTATGATCTACTTTTGTAGTAAGGTGCAGTCAAATCACAGATTTAATATAAATAAATAAAATATCACAAAAATAGCTCCATAACAAACTATTTAAAATTTTAATTTGCATAAAAAATTAGCGGCCAAATTTAAATTCAATTCTGAATTTTTTCATACACATTCATTATGTTAATATGACGACTCTGACTTTGTTTTTTTTTTATTTCTGGCCGACATACTTTACAATTTCAGAGTCAATTTGAAGTCACCAAATTGTATAAAATGCTCTCAATCATTGCAACCAGTCAACATAAGATAATTTCTTTACCTTAAATTCAGTTTCGTCTTCATGGTGTTAATCGAATATTTTTTTTTTTTTTATTTTAATTCGTGCAAAGAAATATAAAAAATTACAGCATTTTGCATATGAAATATTTAATAGTATCTTTTATGAAAAAAAACGCTCACTGAACATCGTCATTTATAATTCATTTAATATGACGTGAAAAATACACTCTACGCCAATAAATAATTTGATGGTAGGTTTCATCTTTTTTTTTTTGATCATGTGGGACTTTAGTATATATAGATAGATCTAATGAAATTAGTTTAAATTATGTTTGTTTTTTTAATGTTGCTGGTTGTTGGGAGCTATACGTACACTATTATTGTGCTCTCAATATTTCGTAAAGAAAATTTGTATTTTATCATCGTTGACATTTGGCAGATGATTTATAATTATTATTTATATTATTGTAAATTTGTATATATATAATTTTTAATATTTAATTTGACTGTTGCTGTATATGTTAATGTATGTCAGTTTAAAATATTGATAATTTATCATAGATAAAAAAAAAGGTAAAATGGGCTAATTTTTATTACTGAATTTCTGAAATTTTTAATATTATATGTAACAGAATTAAAATTATATTATTATTTATTATCAGGTTGTCCATTGCAATAGCAATGGTGGATTGTTTTTGGAATATATTTTAAACAGAGGCCATAAGGTTATCAGTTATTAATTATCCTCCAAATAATATTTGAGATTGATATTTGAGAAAATGTTTTGCAGCATATTTGGAGCAATATTCTTAGCGAATATTTTTAATTTGTTATATTTTACTTATTATTTTGAAACTACTCTATCAGCTTTTGACTTTAACGTTTTGACGCTTGAACACTATTTCAATTCTTTCTTAGCAAATATTTTTATTTTTCATATTACTTATAGTTTTGCAACTAATTTAGTTCTATCGATTAAACTTTTTTAAATTTCTGCCTGTGATTGATGAGTATTTAATACCCGACTACTAACCATACTTGAATAATATTTTGTACTTTATTAACACCTAAATTGCTAGTTAATAAACAATATTTTATGGAGCTAATAATTAATTTAATACAATTTAATTTAATTTCTATGGAAACCAATCATGTAAAATAGTAAATTCCAGAATTTATTTTAAAAAAATCGACCGACAAGCATAATCTAACCTTAATGTAATTTAAGTAGTAGAAACCAAGCTTTAGCAGAAGATTACTATTGTCAAATTTTAATGCTGAAACGTAATATTGACGGAAATATTTGTGAATTTGGTATTCGTGAAGAAGCACTTATAGAAGATTAAAATAAAATTATCAAAATTTATTAAATTATTCTTTCTAAGTATTATTTACTACACCTTTTCCAATTGTAATTCAGAAATCATCAGTTGTAATTCAGATTAGTCAATTGTAGTTCAGAAAGCATCAATTGTAATTCAGAAAGTATCAATTGTAAAATTTTATGTATGGAACGTAGAAGATGTTAATTTTCTTCATAGTTAGCGATTGTTAGGTAAAATCACTTACAAAAAATGGCTAATCAATTGGTAAATTTTTAGAGATTGCGACAGATAACACAACTTACCATTGAAATATAGGAGGATATTTATTTGGTAATGAAAGATCCAATTGAAATGTTAAAATTTTCTGAATTACAACTAATTACAATTGGAAAAGGTGTAGTCTCTAAAATTAATAATGGCGTCAACTAATTGGGCTATTTAATCTAAGGTGTTTATATCTCTAGATTAAGTTTTTTAAAATAAAAATTGTTCAAGTTTATTATCTTTTAAATTAAATATCTTAAACAGTTTAATAGTCTATAAACAAATACCATCCATTAGGTTATAGTGGCGACAATGGTTCCACATTATGGTCCCATTAAAATTCAATACGACCCCATTATAACCCAAATTATTATTATACTAATTAAATTTTTGTCATAATTTTCGTGATAATAAAAATAAAATACAGTCAAATCTCTCTATCTCATAATATCTTTATCATGAAATTTTCTCTATGTCGAAATAAATCTATTTACCCGACAAGTATGCACTGAAATTCATTTCTCTATATTGAAATTCTATATTTCAAATTTTCCTCTATGTCAAAAAATAATTCAATCAAAAATCGATGTAAAATAAATTCTCTATTTCAAAATGCGGAAAAGAAGTTCTAATATTTTAACTGTTCGCGAAAAATTGAAAATTATTGGAGCAGTAGACAATGGAATAGGGTAAAATAGATGTAACAGACTACTAACAACCCAAAATACTCCAAACAAGATATTTGATTGCTTTTCTAAAATTGACTGTTTTATAAACCAAAAATAGTTTTTAATTAATTTTAACTACTAATTTTTAACTTTCAATTTTAACTACTAATTTTTATCTTTAATAAATTAAAAAAAAAAAAAAAATTGTGCAATAAAATTACTTCAAGATACTAATTAATATATTTTTAAATATTTTGTAATGGTTATAATTACTATTTACTTTCATTCACATTACAATTTTTAAACGATTCTCTATTTCGAAATGCTCTCTATATGGAAATTTTTTTGGGGTCCCTAGAGATTTTGAGATAGAGAGATTTGACTGTATATTATACAAAATTTTTAAAAATCAATAATTTATTCAAAAATATAAAATCTTCAAAATAAAATTAATTATAACATATTTGAAATAACTTAAACCCGCCATTCTCTAAACATATTTTTGCCATTGATTCTATATTTATAATCCTTTAGATTTCAAATAATTTTAATTAATTATCTATGGTTATATATAATTTTTCTATCTCTAAAATCAAATTTAATTAGTAAATTTATTTTAATTTCGCACAATAAATTTAAAAAAATGTGCAATCGAAAAAAAAATAATAAATGTCAAAAAATTTTCATACATGAAATTTATGTAAAATTAATTTTATGCTGCGTGGTATTGCACGCAATGAATTTTGATCATGATTAATTATTTTTTCGAAAAATATTGATTTATTTGAAACAAAAATCTTAAAATTATACTTAATCAAAATTTTGTTGATCCTCTAAAATTATTTGGATATCAAAATCTGTTTAAAAAAAAATGGTTTTTCTAAAATAAAAAAAAACGGATATTAAAATAATTTTATAAGGTAACGTAGCGTAAAATTTTTGACACAAAACGGAAGTATCTAAAAAGATTAAATTAAATTGATTTTTTTTTTGGTTGTTGTATATAAATAGAATTATTAATGTTGATATATTTATATTGATTTTTACCTGTATTTAAATCCACCTGAGTAAAAATATTATATTTTAATATAATTTTATGTAAACCATAAGGAAATTTTTATATGAGATTTTTTTTTTTTTATAAAATTGATCTTAAATATCCAATTTTATCGTTAGTTGGTGGAGGGCTGGTTGTTATGTAATAATAATGTTGGATAAAATTTGAAAGATATTGATAAAAAGGAAAATAAATTACCATGTTAAATGTACCCAAACCTTTTTTCACTTGGTTCTCTAATATCAATTTACGTTGTTAATAAATTAAAATGTATTTAGATATGATGATGATTTTTTTTTTGTTATAATGAATTTGTGTTTGTAGATCAAAATATTCTTATAAGATTGGTAGATAGAACACGTTTTTATATTGAAAATATAATCACTTAAATTAAAAGATAATGGTTTTCTTTCACTTAAATTTAGTAGGTTTTCATATGAAAATTTTGAAAATAAAATTTTGTATATAAAAAATATTGATAGAATTTTAGTTTTAAGAAATTGATGGGTGGTTGGAAATTATGACAGTTAAATGAATGATTTAAACTAAAATCGAATATCTACAAAATTCTCATCCTTATACTATTAAACCGGCAATTGTCTCATTACTAATCCAATGATTAGGATGGACACTGAATCTAATAGTATTCATTCTTGAATTCGCAGCTTAAGAACATTATTTGTGAATATGAAACAAGGATTGAATGTAAACTTCTTAAATTATAATCTGTAAAGGTTTGATAGCTTTGTACGTCGAATGACCATATTTTAAAATAATAATTATGTAATATCAGTTGATTAAGTTTTTCAAATGACCCGCAATTTTACTAAATGGAAATGAATTGATATTCGGAAAACCCCATATTGTCTACGATAGTTATTCATTTAAAATTAGCTAGAACCAATCTGGGTCACAAATATTAGCTAAATTGATAGAAAATATTTATTAGTAAGGTATAGTTATATCAATATCCGACAAAGTACGTTGTTCTAATAAGAGAAAGTTTATTTGAAACAAATAAAAACAAAAATTAACGAACCAAGTAAATTATTACTTTAATTAATTATGCAATTTCAATATTTGCATTCAGATGAAATTATTTACAGAAAGAAAAACTAACTTTAGATGAATTACTTTTATTTGATGAAATTATCGTAAAGAATATTTAATGTTATATCATAAAGTTTAAAAAATAAACTATCCTAATTCAAATACTAAACAGTTTTTTATCGTTTAAATCTAAATTAATATTAATATTAAGTAAATTAGTTGCTTAAATTCAATTTATTCATATAGAAGTAATATTATGTAATTTACATTTGTTACCATTACTATTTATGAAGGGATATAAAGTATTTTTTTTTATGTATATTAATAAATTGAATTAATTCTTTTTCCTTGTTCTGAATCTGAACATTTTAGATAACAAATTTAATTTCAACAGATTATTCTATAGATTGTTTTGTAAATGTTAAATATATTTTTTTACTATATACAAAAAATTGACTTGTTAAGTACATACACAAATAATATTCATGAAATACAAAATAATAATTTACACATAATTTGTGTGCAAATGCAATTAATTCACTTCATTAAATTAGGAAAATCTGAATTTGTAATTTATGTTTTAAAAGATCTAAACATATAACCAGAGAGAGATCATTAAAATTGTTGATTTCTTTTTTTTTATGTTAGATCATTCATTTGAAAACAAAACAAGAATTCGTTTTACAAAAAATTTACATAGAGTTGGAATATCTGATATAAACATAAAAATTAGGTTGATTTTATGAACCGATTTAAGTTTTTGCAATTCAAATTTAACAGAATTGAAGATCCATATAAGCTTAAGATTTAGTTAGATTAGATTATAAAAAGGTCGTTAAGGCAGAAGTACGACCCTCCGTCTCCCTACACTGCGACCTAAAGAAATCTATTGTGTCTACCCTACTAATATTTGGTTAATTAATACCCAAGCTTCTGAGTTTTTCTGACGGCCAGACCCCGGATTTTGAGTGGGCTCAGAAATCTCTTACCCAGGAGTGTAAACCTTTTTCAAGTAACAGCCTCGAAATCGCAGAGGATGTGTTCCGCAGATTCTTCATCATCCGAACAGAACCGACAGTCAATATAGATTTTCCGATTTTTTTATACCTAGCGCGTAAGATTTAGTTATTATTGTAATTGTATTTTGTGAATGCAAGAATAATTGATGAAAGTTCGGTAGATTTTTATATAATTTTGAATTAATAGACCCTGAAAAAGTGTGTGATATCTTGAATTCTAAAAAGTTGTCTTCGTAAAACTTTGAATCAGCATACGCGAAGAACTCTTTATATTGCGGTGTTTTTTATGCAAATTATCTATAGCGACTAGTTAAAGAATTTGTAATATTGCGTTTACTATGCAATCTAATTTGTTGAGTACGATCTGTTCAATATGCGCAAGTTATAGCTATTGCGAAACCAGTGCTGATTTCGTATAAAAACTGAAAGTTTTGCGTAAAAATAAAAAAATATTGATCAAATATCATTCAAACAATTACAAATCAATTTTATTATTAAAGTACAAAATTTATTTTACTAAAATAATTATTTCCATTTTTCTATTTTTGTAAATCAAAAATTAAGTTAACATTAAATACAAATAACATCAACCACATTTCTCATATATCCTAATTCACATTCACATATCCTTTTTTATATGGTTAGACATTTTCTATACTATCCGAAAAGTTTACAATCTTAATAATAAAAATTCAGTTGTTTCCATTTATATATAAAACATATATAAAAAACAATACAGACAAAGTAAATGCTGTAAAAGATTCTTTTTTTTTTTTTGTGTGTTTATGTTGGAATTTCGAAACAATGTTGAAAAGTGGGTGAAAATTAAACCCCAAAAACCGCATAACATAATAAACATCAGACATAGATATAAAAAAAACCATTTATATATAGAATTTATTTCAACTACGAATACGATTGTGTTTATATTCGTAACTCTAATCTGACTCCTTTATATTTATAGATGTTAGTATACCAACCAAAAAAAAAAAATAGAACTTTAATGTTGTCTGCAGCAATTTAAAGTTTTTAACCAGTAAAATTTTTGTATTTTTGTAACTATTATGATGATGTTAAAATAAAAATCTTGATATATTGATTAATCAAAATGTTTTAGTTTGATTTCATCTAAATTATTCTTACAGAGTATATCAATATTTACGAAATGTACACTTTCAGTAAAGAAATTTATTTATGTAATTTTAATGTTTATAGAATCAGTTAGTAAATATAAATTATTTTAGTATTCAATTTAAAGCAAATTCAATTTTATGTATACAACCGAAATTAGTTTAAATTATTCGAATTTCTTATACAACATTTTTAGAAGTCAGGTTAAAGTCTTCCAGTTAATATGATTTTGTTTGTACAATATTAGAAAAATTCGAGAAAATGAAATATTTGCTGAGCATTAGTTTTATACCAATACTAAATATAATAAATTTTTATGGAATATTATAGAATAAATACTTTAACGATAGTGCCACTTAGCCAAAACAACGATAAATATTGATACAAAAGAAAATGTTATAAATGAAAATTTAATTTTAATCCTTGATTGCACTTAAAATTCTACTTTTATTATTAAATATATTTCTAATATTTAATTTTTTTAATGTAAGTAACGTTGTCATGAAGTAAGTGTTTTATGCTGTGATGCATTGGGTCCCATTGGTTTAGCTTTAAATGCGTACCAGTAATATAATTTGCAATATGTAATTTTTATATGAGAATAGGAAAAATACAAACGCTTGAGACTATTCGATGACCACAAAAGTATCGCTTTTAAAAGCCATTAAAATTAAATGTTTCTTCACAATAAGGAATCCAAATAAAATTAGTGCAATAAAGTATCACGTAATCTCTTAGATTTAGTTGGTCCATGGTTCGATTTAGTCGGTCCAAATTGCAATAAATTGTCACCAAACTCTTCAATTTGAGATGTAGTGACATTGGAGTATTAATTTTACATTAATAAATTTTCACATGAAATAATACATTCGAACAGACGGTGAAATAACGCCACCTAACAGATTTATAATTACTTACTTACTTTCTTGGCGTTAAGGTTGTTAGCGTTCTGTAAATGGTTAAAGTAAATAAATAACAGATTAATATTAAAGCTAATTATTTTTAAATTTATAAAATTTCTTGATTCAATTTAAATACTGATTTACAACTTCGTTAAATAAAAACTCGTTAAAGATAATTCCAGTAATGATAAAGCAATAATAATAAGTGATTTTCTATTTTCAAGCAACGAATTTGAAGATTTCGTATGACAAATGATCGTAAAAAAATAATCGAAAATATTAAAAAGAAAAATTGTGATATTATTTAAAGGTAAAACATTTAATTTTACGAGGAAACTATTTAAATAAATATCCTTTTTCTTTATATAATATTCACATTTATGTTAGATAGAGTAGATAATTATTTATATTTCGTTTTTATACTATAATTTCTAAGTATTTAATAAAACTATAGTACAATATACATTACAATATTTTACTTATAAATTCTTCATTAGATATACTAGAGTTGGTACACATAAATACTAACAAAATATACTTATATTTTTTTTTCATAAATTTCAAGGATAAAATAATCCTAGTAAATAATTCATTTCTGAAAAATAAACAAAACATTTCGTTTTATACTTTTCCATATTATTCTTTTATATGTTTATATCTGGTAGTATTGCAAGTATATTTAATTCAGAGGAGTTTATACTTTATAGAAACAGTTTTTTTTTTGCCATTGCAATTGGAATTTTTTTTTTCCTTATTTTATTTACAATAATCCTTTTTCATCATATATATATCTTTTAGCCATCCTAATGAAATGCAAACGAACAAATTGTTTCGTTACAAAAAAAAATATACAATTTTTTTTTTCACTTCACTGAAGGATTCTTTTATTCTTTATCCTGCAATTTTAATCCTTTTGTTTGCTTATTAAAATTTCTCATATTGTAAGTAGTATAAAATTATTTTATTTCAATGGCAAAAAAATTAAAAATATTTTATCTATTTAAAATTTCCAAATTATTTTTCTACTACTACGTATAATAAAATCCTTTTTTCTGTACTACAACTGCTACTACTAGAGTATCCTTATTCCTTATTAATAAAGATAGATTTGAACATATAAAAAAATATTATATAGATACGTTTTAGTGAAACCGAAAAAATTCTATTGTGAAAATCTGATTTTCTTTTATTTTGTTGGAAAATTAAAACAAAAAAAACTTTAATGAAGTGAATTTTTTTTTTTTAATGGAAAATAAATTAACGAAAGAAATGCAAAAAAAGGAAAATTTTCACTTTAGGAACAATATAAGAAATTTGCGCAGTGCAACAATAATGCAATAATTTTCATGTGTACAGGATTGTTTTAAGTAGAGACAGTTTCAATCTCTTGAAACTTAAAAATTGGTTTTAATACATTTACCAATAGCGATAGTTAAATAATTATATTGCCGAAATTTTTAATCTAAGCTTTATCTAAGCTTTTTATCAAATGTAGTTGTACCTTAATATCTTGATACCTTAATTATACTGATCTAGAGAAATGTGTCATAAATTTGTGGCAACATTTACCATACTAAATAGCAACATTTTAACCTGCTCAATCAAATGTTTTATAAAATACTATCGCATTTTCCAAAATTGATTCTATAGTATAAATTTACGTATAGTTTAAATAATATACAAAATTTTACAAAGTACACGATGACAGAGGACAGACGAAATCAAAAATTATTAATAGTGAATTTTATGTTTCTCAACATAACATAGCTTGCAGTTAGATGCCAAAAAATTATGTAATAAAACTATAAATCGATTTTGCTTCAAGTTTTTGGAATGGTCCAGTAACCTTATACGTTTTTTGCAGGAAAAAGATTAGCAAAACAAAAGAATATTATTACAGCTGTAAAGAGTTTTATTTGATCGGATCAACGAGGTTTATTTTAATTGCTCTGTTGTAAAATTCTAAATATTTTTTTTAAAAAACTTAATTTTCTTAAAAATTTAATTCGAATTTTCTTATTATTTTTTACCTCTCAAATTTAATCTGATAAATTTAAGTGAGACGATATTAAATATTAAAAAAAAAGGATATTTTCAAGGATTTTTTTTTATATATGTGTTGAAAATGTTGTTACTAATTAAGATGCTATTATTTTTAATTGGTATGATAGTCTATAACAATATTTTATTTGTAATAATAAAATAAACAATGTAAAAAAGGATTAAATCTGAAAATTCTTTATCCAACTAAATAATGATTATTAATTTATAAATCCTTAGCATATAAATATTTATATGTATATGTAATTACATATTTTATTCTACACATACCATAAAAATGGTTAAATATATGATGACAAATACATAGAATAATTATATATAATTATTATATGAGTGAATAAAATGTAAATGTGAACTGAAAGTACAGGAGAAGTTCATTAGCTAAATAATCTCTTAATGATACCACAGTAAAAGAATTACATAAAATTTAAGATATTTTTGTTGATAGGGTTTGTAAATGGATTTTTGTTTTTGTATATAAAGTTTTGGGTCTAATTATTATATAATTTTGTAATTTTTTTTTTTTATTTTATATTTACATAATTCAAGAGTGCATAAATATGTTAAAGTTTTCAAACTGAAGGATTGTCTGTCCAACAGGGGAAAAATAAAAGTTTTTATATTTCACTACAATAATTAAGATAGGTTTATGTAGTTTAACTGAAATTAAAATCTTTATAGTTAAATTATATTTTAATTAATTTAAATTTTTGTAAAAACTTTAAGAATTCAAGTATGGAAATTTTATAGTTTTAATAAACTTGGAAATAAAACTTTTTATGAAAAAAATATTTAAAACTCATTTAAATGAACTTTTAAGAAACTTTAAATAAATTTAGTCATTGATTAACTAAGCAATTAATTGATTGAATTTATTACAAACTTTGAAGTTTTTAATAAATTAGTTTTTAAAGAATTTTGGTCCTAAAATTTTGTATTCATCGCATAAAATTACATTTATTAGTATTACATTGTAAGAGAGAAGCTCTACAAAACCTTCATTATAACCGACATGATTTATGGCACTGAGACATGAACGTCAAGCACTGATAACAACAAATTTGGTACTTGAAAATATTAATTTTGCGGGTCTGTTTAGACGGAGGTTAAAAGAAAATATCCAATGAAGAATCGGACATAGTTAAACGTTTTCGTATACAGCGTCTATACTGACTAGTCCATGATGTTGATATGAATGAGTAAGCTACAGTGTTTTTGTCGAACCCGGGTCACCAGTGCACTAAAATTTCAAACAAACAACTGGAAATCGTAACCGGTCAATGTTTCCACAGAAATTTAAAAATAAGATGCTGTTCTATGCTAAATTATTTGTCTGTCTGACATAAATTACAAGGTGTCATAGTTAAAGTGACCCAATTCCATGAATGTTTCAAAGTAATAAAAGTAGAACTTGACGTATTTAATGTAGGCTTATATTAAGTAGTTTTTAAAGAGCATAAATATGTAATAAAAAGCCTATAAATATGAAAACTTTATAGTTTCTTTATTACTATTACATATTAAAAATTAAATAATTTCATTTTAATTGACTGTTTTCATTCGAATTTAATAAAACAATTTATTATTAACTTATTTTTTCAAATATATTATAATTAGTGCTATTTTGCTAAGTCATGAATTTCTACTTAATTAATTTTCTAAATAATATTAATCTAATTAATATATTTATTTGATTACGATAAACTTTTGTCGGTCGACTTATAACACGACGTTATCTCAAAAGTTAACTAAAAATAATACGGAAAACAATTTTGTTTTATTTATTTTCGAAAACATACAAAAAAGTCCTTGCCAGATAAAAATAAATTATAATGTCTAAAGTCAACATCAAAATGTCATTTTTGTTTTCCCTTATTGGCGGTGTAACATTATATAAAAATTATTTAATTATTTGTTCTTAGAGTTGAGGAAATTAATTGCTAGTATCTATCTTTATTTAACCGTATTCTGTGATACTTATAACAACATATTTTAAATGTTTGTGTATGAGTTCATTGATATTTTCTACTAATATCTTGCAGGTGTAAATCTTTAGAATTCCCATGACTTGGAATAACATAAACTTTCTTATGAAAATGCTGAGATTGCTGATAAAAAAACATAAGAAGTAAGAATTTATGTTATTATATTACTTTTTTTTTAAAGAAATGTTAATATATTATACAAACTGAGGGGTTTGTTTAAATTATCTTTTAAATAAGGATTTTATGGCTCCTGTTTTTGATAATTGATGTTGATGAGTGTAAATACAAAATGACAATTCAATATGAAAATGAATTTTTATTATTTTTGTAATATAAATTGTAATTCCAGGTAGATTAAGAAAATGCTAAATTGACAGTAATTTTCAATAACCAATTTTCTTTGTAGAATGAACTGCAAATTATTTTCTTTTAAAATCTTTCCAATTTTTGTAAATATTATTGTCAATTAGTGTGAAAATTTGTGATATTAAATTGCATTGAAAATATGCTTAAAAAAATCTGTATTACTAATAAAGACAAGAATATTTGATGTTATTACATAAAACTTTACAATTATTTGTATAGTACATAAACTTCAACTTTTCAGGGTGTATAAATAATTAAAACTCATTAACACTCTTGAAAAATGCTTTTAAAGTTTTCACATATATTTTGTGTATATAAGTAACATTATTATTATGTTTATGTTCTATTCCAATTAAAATTTTGATAGCTGAAAAATTACATTTTTTTTTTATATATTTTGGATATGTTAAATTTATATTTCATAAAAGAAAAATTCTTAATAAGTTTCTTAACAAGAAAAAAAAGCAAGTTAATTAATTTAAGTACATAAATTTTGTTAAGAATATAAAATATTAAAATTTTAAATTGTCAAAAATCAGTTTTTAATATATCAAATTTATGCTACATAAATCTTATACCATTTTCCAGGATTAAGTACAAGATTGTGTATTTTCTTTAAATTAAATTGATTACTGGAAATAAATTCTTTTTTTTTTTTGTTTAACATGATTTCTGGGACACCCAATAATATTTAACTCTTCTAAAGGATATAACTTCTTAATCAGAAGTGATTGGAAAAGTGAAATTTGTAGTAACTAAAATAAAGACCAACAATTTACACGAGAAGTCCACAATCAAAATTTGATTATGATTGAAATCTATATTACATTGTACATGATGAATAAAGCCCTTTTCAAATCAAACTCTGTAATGGTTCATTGCGCCTGTGAAATGTGTTGAGATAGACGCGGTTAATTGATCAATGGTTTATAAATTTAAAAAAAAATATCAAAATGGGCATGAAATTTGTATGGGAACTTTTAATATTGAAATTGGACTGGATTACTTTTGGTACCAAAAGAAAGTCTTAGTGCACGTACAGAGTGACGCTATGAGCGGTGCTGGAAGCTGTGCTGTAGTGTATTTTTATATAAAAAGCAGTAACAACAACACTACAGCACAGCTTCCAGCACTGCTCAAAGCGCCACTCTGTTCGTGCACTTAGATTAGGGTGCGAATTTGAATGAATATTATTAGTTTTTGAACTTTGGTTCCCAAAAACAAATATTGTGACATTTATATTCATTTGTAGAGCATCTTAGAAAATGCTTTACAATCTTCTGATTACAGAATTGTTGAATCGCAAATTGAATTAAAGAATGTTGTTACTAAACCTGCAAATATCATTAAATATTGTTTTATCTGCTGAAATCATTCAAATTTATGTATTATGTTCACATTCACACAGTTTTAAATAAAATATATTTTCCAAAAAGTTTACTTATTATAAATTCAATTTATTAATATTGAATAATTTTATGTATTTATATATTAAAATGCAAATTTTCTGCATGTTTATCATATTTTGTGTTATCTCTGTCCTCGTCATTTTTATTATAAATTTTTTTTTTTTAATATATTCCATATTATTTTGTATCATAAGCTAACTTCCATTTTGATTATTTTACCAAAAAAAAATCAGATATTTTCGATAAAATTGCAACCTCTTCTCTAATAGAATTTTGTTTGCTTTCATAAAAACTATTTTTCATTGGAAAATGAGGAAAATTAGGTTGTTTTTTTGTATAGTGCATAAAATTTTATTTATTATTTATAGATTATTATTCAGATTTTTCCATCATAATAAAATAATATTTTGAATATTTCTTTTCTACCTTTTCATACAAAAAATTAAAATATACTTTAAAAATATTTAATATTAAAATTATACTGCATTGATAAAATATGAAAAAAGTCAAAAATTATAATTGAAATATTGCATATTTTCCATATAAAAAATTAAATATTTAATATATTTTTATTTATACATAAATAAGTAATTATAATGTCAAGTCAATTACAGTATTGGATATATTCCATTCGGACACAACCTGAATTTGAAATTAAAAAGAATATTATCAAGAATTAAAAAAAAAATGGAGAAAATTACGAAAATAAATACTAGAAGCTCAGGTAATAAGTTGACCTAATGTCAAACTCGTATCAACTAATACAGTATGGTATTTAATAATGTTGTTAGCTATAATATTGATCACTAAAATTGGTTTAGTTTACAGTCACAAACAACATCAAAAATTATTCTAACAATATTAAAGTAAAAATATGGGAAACATCAGAAATTGTTATATAAGTAAAGCCATTTCCTGGGTAGACTATCTAAACCAAATAATCCAGGTTATCGATTAAGTACGTTTAAACTCTCATAAATGTCATTTGCAGCAGCAACGACCACAATTATAATACTTGTTATTCCGTAATTATAACAATTGTTATTCCGTAAAAACCGACTCATCAAAATCAGACTTCAAACTATGAAATAAAATGTTTTACCATTGAATCAATTTCAAATTTTCTTATATCAATTTTCGACAAGAAAACTGAACATTTTTAAGTATATATTTGACTTTTCTTTATTAATATTATGTAATTATTAATTAAAACTATTTCAAAATGAAAAAAGATAGATTTGAAAATGTAAAACTTTACTTTTTATTTTGGAAATGCAAAGAAATTTACTTTAATATTTTGTATGTAAAAACCTTAATTTTGTACCAATAAAATTGTTATAACATTTTCAATCGTTTGTCACATCCTTTAAACCAACATCAACTCAACTGTATACATTTTGACCTATAAACTCATAAACTTACATAATATAGTACGATTTGCTGTAGAATTTAATAACAAAAAAAATAAGTTAAAATTTTTGTAAATTCAGGTTTTTGGGCTTAATTCCAAAAAAAAAAAAAAAAAATTATATAAATATGTATATAAAAATAAAATAAAAATTGTTAAAATAAGCAAAACCTAAAATGGAAAACGTTTTATAGGGATTTATATCCTGCGGGATCTTTTATGATTATGAAAATATCTTAGAATTCTTAATTTTTCTATTAAGATAACGACCTATATATACAGAATTGAAAAATTCTAGAGGATGGCAAATATACGTGTGAACTTTATATCAAACCAAAGAAAATATTTCAATTTTTATTATTTTCATTCTTTGCAGAAACTCTGCAAAATCCCATAAAATAGAAGGAAAAAAAAACAACATTACTTAAGTTTTTTGTTTTTGGTACGTTTTTTAAAAGAGTGACACGTACCGGTTCCAAATAATCATTTTAGTGGAAGAGAAAGGAAATAAATTTTCAACAAGATAGAAAAATTACAAGTTTGAATTTGTTCTATTTTCTTATTTTATTTTATTTTTAACTTTTTTTAGTTTTTTTTTTGTTAGTTTTTCTCGATTTTCTTTTGTGGTCTTTTCTAATGATAAGACAAATAAAAATAGTTTATTTTGTATTATGGAAGATAGGAAAAACAATTTTCAGTACTTAACCCTTTTTTTTTTTTGTGTTTTACGAGTATTATTTAATTTTTAGATTAAGGAAGAAAAACCCTTGATAAATTTTATATGATATGAATTAAATAAAATTAACCAGATAGTTTTAAGTTTTATTTATAGTATTTTGTAGAAGTATTTTCAAATTCAATATAAATTTGATTTGTTTTTGGTGTATTTTAGTAAATGTAGCAATTTTGTTTCGTTTCTGGTATTAACTCTGAGAATATAGCAACAAAATTGTTTAATTAAACTTAGCCTTTATATATTTCAATAGATGGTATGAATGTTTATTACAAGATGCCACACAACATTCACTTAATTATAATGGATATTATTGTAATTAAATATTAATGACAAAATTTGGAAATACAACTTGCAAATTTGGTAAAATTACTTTTAATATTTATATATAATTTATAGATTTTTCAGTAACAATGACGTTTTTCACTCTATTTTTCTTTCTGATAGATAGAATTGGTATTAAAGATCCATTAAAATCAATTCCATATAACACTCATTAATGATGCAACTCCGCTGAAGCATGATAAAAGGAAGATTTTGTTTTATATTTAGGAAGATTATGAAATGTACTGATTATGAAATGTACTGATGAATACTGAAATAATTTAGTAAATTGGTTAATTCAATACATATTCAATATTTAAAAACTTGATTATTTTAATTTTAATAGACATTGAAACTTTTGAACTATATATAAAATTTGTTGTCTTTAATATATTTTAAATTTATTTCTCCTGTTTCTAATATTAAACTCTTTATACTAATTAAGAAATCAATAAACGAATAAAACATAATATTCTTAATATAAATTTTTTTATTTTACTTTTTAGTTTCCGGTTTGAGTTAAGCAAATTCAAATAAAGAACACAAAAAAACGTCGTTTCTTTAATTCAAAATTTAATGAAATTGTATTTCAAACGCAATTAATTTCATATATACCTTTCTAAATACTGAAATTTTACAATTTTTTTTTTGTCATTAAAGACATTTTTATTAGACCTGCAATTTAAAATTCATTTAATATTAGATTTTGAATCATGGGCGGAAGGTTGAAATAATAAAGAAATTTCTTTATTATAAAATCAAAAAAAAAAAATATTTAATAGAAACTTTTTTCGCTTAATACTTTTATGTGGTCCCAATTTGAAATTTTCTTGGCTTTAATCCAAAAATAAAAATAAAATTTCTTCTAATGGAAATATTTCTTTTCAAATCATATACATAGCCAGTGACAAACACATTAACCTCTGAAATGCCGCAATATGTGATTTTCCCGAAAAACTTTGAATTTTCAATTCAGTTTTTATGTACAAGGAAAGCTTTTGTTAAGTTAAGCAATTACTTATAAAACCATATATTTCATGATGGTGGAGACAAGAAATAGCATACTAAATAATTGATTATATAAACATATATAGACTCTTCAATTTGTCCCAATTGCCTTTTATGAAAATATAAATATAAAAATGTATAACGTCTTCATTTGTTATATAAAAAGGACTCTTTCGTCTCATCCTATATTAATTCAAAAACAAAAATTTTTCTTAATATTCCTTGCCCCATTTAAACTATAAAAAAAATGATTTTTAAAAGTTTATTTTACTTAACAGAAATTTCCGGAAAGAAAAATTCTTGAATGTATAATAAATATAGAAAAACTAACTAACAAACTACAATTTTCTTGAAAATTATAAAGCCAAAATTTAAGGCTCTAAAAGAAAATGATAAAAAAATCATAGTTTTTATATACATATTTCCTATGATAATAAATTTGTTATATTTCTTATAGTTATTTTGCATTCAAACCAGCATAAAGATATCATATTATTTTATGTTGCAATTTCTATGATAAATAATGTAAACATTTTATAAAAGTTAAGGCATAAAAATTATAATCAAAAAAGATTTATTGATTTTAATCCTTTTTCATTTTTTGTTGGTCAATTTTAGAATTAAAAATTATCGTTATAATAAATTTTAGTAGACACGAATTTATTGAATCTTTCAATATTTTTTACATAAATTTGTATCAATTTTAATAAAATATTGAATTTATAATCCCTAAATTTAAATATAACAATAAGGATCAAATTTTGAAATAAAATCTTGCATTCATCTTTGATAAATGCTACTAATAATTTTGTTTTCATATAATACTAATTTATACTAAGTCACCAGTGACTTCTCGAAGCCTCGTACAAACAACTGGAGAGAAGAGGCACTTGATCGCGATCGGTGGCGAACCGTTCTAAACTCAGCTAAGGGCCACAGCCAGGAAATCAATCAGTATTTATATCTATATATTATTTCTGAACTAATAATGGACTAAATATTTAAAAAATAAAATTAAATCAATTCAATTTACTTCTTAAAAGTTTTATGTATAATTCAATTTAAATAATCTCAATTTCATGAATGTTTTTTAATTAAATTTATTATTTTAATTGAAATTTTCAATATATTAAATTAATATGAATTTACATTTTCCATTTACATAGAATTACATAAAAACAAAAACAAATTACTTGTCAAATTTAATATACAATCTGCTAAATCAATTACCAACAGAATTTTATATTCTGTATAATATGTTAGAATATTAAATAGAATAAATATGAAACATAGACAATTTAATTGTTAAATATTATAGGATTCAATTCTACTGCAATTATCTGTACGACAACTAAATTTTATATAATTTTTTTTTATCAATTATTTTAGACGAGAAAATTGTTCAAATAAGTTTTTAAATATTTGACAATTTAATTGAAAGTAGAATAATTGTACATAAAGTTTTCAACTATAATTTTTATATCTAAATCAAAAATTTCGGAAAAATTTTATTATATTATGGAAAATCGACAAAAAAAGAAAATATTGCAATATAATTTTCAAATTTACTAATTTTAAATTATTATTTACTTAACTAAATGGATTTTTCATGTTTATTTTCAATTTTTTTTTTGATAATTGTTCAGGACGACAGATAAATTTGCATAATAAAATATTAATTAAGATTTCTTATTACATAGATGGTAGATCTAAAAGTTAAGCTTTTAGTTTTGCATTTTTTTTATTTAAAATTATTCGTACAAACAAATTTACTTAGTGAACTTCCAGCAGAAAGAGTTCATTTTATTATTTTAATCAGATGGAAAGTACCATCCAGGAGTATGTAATTTCGCGTAATTCTATAGTATAGTGTAGACAAAAGTTCATCTTGAAAATTGTTAACCAAATTGTTAAATGTATTATCGACGGATGCACAGATATCCGACAGAAGAGCGTAGTCACGCTTTAATGCAATCGAAACTGGATTCAACACCAGACTGAGGCATCGACGTTACTCTTACTTGACACAGGTTTGAAAAAATTACAAAATATGTAATTGTGTTTTTAAAACTGGTGAAAATGCTAACAACAATAATGTTTCTCTGGTTGCTGACAACAAATGTTTCTCTAAGACATTAGTTAGTTTTAATTACAAATTTCATACAAAATTTAAAGGTAAATTTTATCTACATTTCAAATAAGTCAATTTAGCTGGAATTATCGAATTCCTTCAACAGAATTAGTGAATATCATCGACAAAATTTAGTGTTGCTAATTGTTATTTTACTGCAGAGGCTTAATTTTATAGATATAGACTAATTAATTGTGATAAGCTTCTCGGGGATAATGGTAGGTCTACGTATAATAGAAAATTGATTGAAGAATTTCATGAAGTCCTTAAATATTTGATAAGTTTCTTTATTTATTCAAATAATTTATAAAATCCGAAATTTTTGTCATCCAAACTTGAAGCAAACTCAAAATAATTAAAATTTGACTTCCACTTAAATGTCAACGTCTTCTTTATTAAAAACAGTTTTTTTTTTATGATTTAGAATTACTGAGTATTACACGTTCATTCAAATTCCAAATATGGAAAGTTAAGAATATTGAAAAATAAAAAAAGCAAACAAAGAACTTTGATATTATGCGCGTTGGTATTATCGCGTTCTCGTTTCACATGATCGGCCAACCAAAAAATGAACAAAATAAAATGATTATAAAATATTATCTAGAACTCAATTAAAATATAATTATAATTTTCGAAATCATAGAATCTCTGTTAAAATCATCAAACTGTAACGAATAGTGGCGGTTAATAAACCATATTGCATTTGCGCATCCGCAATTTTTATAAATAAATCTTGTTGTCTGTTTTAGTTATTGTAACTATACAGTCTGAGTATTATTAAAAAAAAAAAAAAAATAAAGGTAAAGATCGACAGTACGATTATCCAGCAATCATTATTATTTTCAGTCTAATTTTTGTATTGAAGCAGATGGTATAGATATATAAGATATACAGAATTTAGAGAATTATGTCGGCACGGAAATGAAAAATTTTTATTAAAACCATGCTCAGCTGAACAAATAAATTATTAAATTTGAAAAACTAAAAGTAAATTAGGATTAATTAGTTTTGTCGGTTTAATTGCTTTAATATAAAGTATAAAATTTGAAATAAAAAAAATAATATATAATTAAAATTTTGATTTTAGTTTTGTTTTATATTAGAAATATTATGTAAAAGTTAATCGAAATTAATGAGCTAGAATTATTTTTAATTTCTGCAAATTATGAAATGTAGAAATTTAATTTTACATATGTTACTTAGTAATTAAAGTTTTCATATATTTTGTAGAATTAATAAAATTTTCGAGTTAGATATAATTAGAATTATATAAATCTCTAATACAAAATTTGCATTCATTTTAAATCAACAGATGGCATGGCATTGCTTTGTAAAATTGTTTCAAACTTATGATATTTTTCGAATCTCAGGCAGCAATTATTAAGTTTTATGGAGTTGTCTAAAACTTAGAACAACATATCATAACTTTAAATTCTATGGGTGATGGAGGAATTAAAAATAATATTTTTATTATCAACACCATCTAGTGGTCAAAACATGAAATAATTTTTTGTTTCTTATGTACATAGGTAAAGCAAATTATATAAAAAAACCAAATATTTTAATAGAATATTCCACTATAATAAAATATCTAAAATTTTATATAAATTGCCACCATTCTATGTTAGTCAGCTTTCAACATTATTTTTGATGAATATGCACAATATTTAAATGAGTTTCAGGTTTAATATAATTATGTTTTGGAAATGTACTAACAAAATCATTATTTATAGTTTAGCTTTAGCTTCTGTTATATTTTATGGGTCTCTAAATCCAATTTTGGAGAATTTATACTATGGTAAATTACAGGGAACAGTGCTATATATTTTATAGAAAATTCAATATTTAGTTTCAAAATAAAATATCTTCTAGCGTTATGATAAGTTCGTAAAATTTATTTCCAATAAGATATATAGGCAAAATAGCTAATTTCCTTAACTTTTTTTATAATTTTTGATAATCAGTTTATTTATCCATATTTCTATGTTAGTGTGTGGACTGAAAATGATTCTTCAATTATATTTTATAAAAAACTGCATGCAAAGAATTTTATTTGTTGAAGACATGAACCTGCTGTCTATATCCCATAAAATTTAATTGGGTATAAGAAAATTAAATTGAAGGGGCAAAATGAATTATTCAAAATGTTGCTGTTTTTTTTTTTTGTAGCAACATTTTAAATTTTATATACTTTTATGAATCTAAAAAAAAAACTTAATATTTTCTTTTTATAAACATTTCTATGTAAATTAACATGTTTACAAGAGATCTTTTAGATATTATTTTAAAAACATACATTACAGTTTACAGAGTATTGCATTTAATTCATTTGATAAATATGTATATGGGAATTATGCTCAAGGGTGCAAATGTAAATATTGTTATTTGTATAAAAATAAAGGATATTTTAAAATCGTATTCTAAAAATTAAATGATTTAAAAATTAAAATATTTATTGAGATTTTTATATTAGACATAGATAAATTTTGATAGTTTATTTAAGATTTTGGAAAGTATTTTTTTTAAAACTTATAAAAACATATAAAATATTTTACAATTATTTAAAATCTTTTTATAGGTTCTATCAATTATCAGCAATAATTTATATTACACTATTCAAGCTGAAATTTTGTTAATTTATCATTTACTCACGAATTTTTCAGTTTTATATTAATGACATTTAGAAATAAATTGACATACCTGAAACGAAATTAAAAATATAAATATAATTAATGATTTTACAATAAGAATATTTTATTTATATATAAAAAATTATTAATATATGAAATATTATTGTACTTTCTGAAATCATTATAATATCCTTCAATTAGTTAGAATAGGAATATTTTCTAAATCAAATCCCAATAACATTCTCCACTATGCATTACTACATTTTAATTAATTACAAAAAATATGTTCTATATATATTTAGAACTGTCATCTCGTGTGTTTGACAAAATCTTAACAATTCGATTAAAATAATTTTCCAGCTTGAAGTTATTGAACCTACAACTGACAGTATCCGTCAAATTGACAGATATATCCTATAATTTGATAACCTCTCACTTAAAAACAAATCCACATTTACACCTATTCAAATAAATACATAAATATTTATATTACATAATGAATTTGATCTCAACTTATTATTAATTCAAATAACGTTTCATTATTTCATATTGTAACTATAAGAAGTTAATAAAATCCTAATTTATATTCTGATCATAATCAAAAAAATTCATATTTCATTTTTTTATTATTATAAAATATATTTCTGAATTGTCAATTTCAGATTTAAAGAGTTAAAGATATTAACATAATTACATTAAAACAAAATAATCGATGACTAAAATTTATTACTAATTTATAGATAAATTAAGTATTCATTATAATTGGAATAGTATACGAAGAAGTAATTAGGAATAAATTAGTAAATAATTAATTTTTATAATTTTGATTTATTATTATCATTATATTTACTTTTTTGATTGACCGAAGGAATGTAAGATATTAAAAGATTACAAAATTGTTAGTCTGGAAATGAACCAGGAAACTTTTGATGATAGTATTAAAAATTGGTTATAAATCTTTTGTTAATTACGATTTATATAGGCACATCTTTATTCCTTGAAAATGTAGTAAAATGTTTTTTAGATTTAGATCCGACATTTAAAATAAAATTTAAAAATAAACCAAGGCTAGGATATATAAGATATAACTTCGTACTGAATGAAAGAAATATTAATATAAAAATATTGTTTCTTAACTTCCAATTTAATTATAAAACTTCTTCTTAAATTTTATTCAAAATTCTATTCGAATTATTTAAATTTAATCTGTTTTCAACAAACAAATCATGTGTAAAATATCCTTATAAAAACAAAATTATCATAAATTATTAATAAAATGTTTTAACTAATAATTACACTTCACAAACTAGACAATTTCCACCCTTCTGAAAATCTTTAATAACTGATTGATTATATTTTAGAGCTACCATTCATAACAAAAACAATATCCAAAAATTCTTTTATGACATTCTCTACTAAATGTTATTAATAGCAAGTGAAAGTATACTAAGAAAAACTAAATATTCAAGTTATACTTTAATGATTACGTTTAACTTATAACCACCATCCTGTTAAACATTTTCTATTTTCGTCTGTTTCAGAAAAACTAATACAAATTTATATCCTAAAGGGAAAAGTCCTTAAAAAGAAGACTATGTTGGTGAAGAAAACACTATAAATGAATATGATATGATGAATAAAAAACTATATAGTTTTCAATCTTGAAATTATATTTTTTTTCATATATTTTTCCTCTAGCGTTGAATAGTAAGAGCATATCATCTTGCCATATGTCATCATATTATTATTATTTTTTATTAAAGCTTTATTTTTTCTTGTCTCATTTTATATCTTTTTAAGCATAGTAAAATATTTTTTTTTGTTAATTTCGTATAGACATGAC
The DNA here is from genome assembly GCA_963920725.1 of Rhamphomyia laevipes. NCBI lineage: Eukaryota > Metazoa > Arthropoda > Insecta > Diptera > Empididae > Rhamphomyia > Rhamphomyia laevipes. Next base: position 56,262,384 of record OY987257.1, read on the forward strand.
AGCATGATACTAAAAGTTTTAAACATTTCTCATTAGAATATTTTTTTTTTCCAACTATATTCCATTCAAAACTTACAAAATGCTAAGCAAAAAAAAACATAAACTTTGTAAATCTTTTCGATAAAAATTATGGTTAAGATTTTCGATATTAAAGAGTTTTTGAATATTATATTAAAAGTTCTATTTACATAGATAATTCGTTCTAATTTAATATTTGTAAACGTTTTTCGAATATTAAATAGATAAAATTGATAATATTTTTTTAAATATTTTTCTCACTTAATATTTATAAATATAATTTCATATTTACAGAATTTAATTTTATGATATTGGGTTATAATAGCTTGTTTCAAATTGAATCCATCAATTAAATAATAGAATTTACTAAGTTTAAATACAATTTTTCTTCTTGCTTTAACAAAGATAAAGAGAACTATGAAAACCTACCGGACTCTAGTCGCACATAAACATTTGTTAATGAATCTCTTGTCTTTATAGTCAACGACTTTTTGATAGTATCCTTCATAGATTACAAGTAGATACAATCAATAGCAGATGCAATCAATGATAATATTAGACAATCAATGGTCTTTAACCAATTAAGTATACAGTCTTCTAAAACATAAATTATCTTATAAAATATAATTACATTTTATAAACTAATCAAAACCTAAATTTAAAATGATAAAAATGTAATAAAACTTGGTAATGATCAGTAAATTTAATATTATTAACTATCATTAAATAATTACATAACATAATATGATTTCGAAGGATATCAAAATGACTTTAATAATTTATTCCTAATTAAAGTTTACATTTTTATTACGAATATAATTAATTATGAAGATCGAAAGACTGGTCGAAAAAAAAATGAATTATGTTAAAATGAAATTTCTTTACGTTTTCGACAATGAAGAATTCAAAAATTCAAATAAAATTTAAGAAAATTTATTCTACAATTTATTCAAAAGCAAAAATAAATTTATTAAGATACAATTTTTAAAGTCTCCCAAAATAGACTAAAATAAGAAAATATGTTTACTCATTCAAGATATCCTTCAGCAGCAATTTAAGGACATAAATATTTTTATCAAACTATTTCTAGCTAACAAACATTATTATTATATAACCATTCAATGCTCTTATATGATTTCAAATTGTTTTTTACTGTGTCACTGTGAAAATGTTATAACAATTTTCATAGAATTTTCTTTATTTATTTTCTTTCTCGTATACTTCTTAGAGAGAAAATAACTATAAAAATTTTCATATTTATTCAATATTTAGGTGTTGTTGTTGTTGTGTTTCATCGTGACTCTTTTACAAAACACCAAAAATTTAGATGTAAAACGAAATGATAAAAATCTCAGATATTGAGAAAGAAAATATTTTTAGAAGATAAAAATATATTTATGTAAAGAATTTGTTGTGGATGAAGGATAAACTTTTACGTTATTCTTTTAAATGTTATTTTATACTTTAAGATTTAGTTTTATCCAAAATGAAATTTGTTATTTCCGTTTTTTTTTTTTGAAGAAAAATAATCTAGAAAAATAAAACGAAAATTTTCCAGTGAAAATAAAATTATTAAATAAACGAAAAAATCAAGTATAAAATCAAGTTAAAAGATAAACTGATATTAAATACTACCTCAATATTAATAAAGATCACACTCAATGAATTGAAAGATATAAGAAGCAATTATGTCTGATAATTAACGCACTGGAAACAAAATTTGCTTGCTGCAGTATTGATGTTTTAATTATGAAACTATTATAATTGAATTGAACATTGAAAATTTGTTTGGATAATGAAAGAATCATGTGTCAACCATTTATGAATTTTGATATTCGGAGATAGACTTCAAATATTATATAATACTAGAAATATTTATTTTAGAGTATGATTGAATTATATGGTCTCAATTTTATGGCTGCCATGGTTCACATAAATATGATATGGTCAGTACCAAAAAAGGTTTATTAGAATTTTTACTAGAAATTTAAAATTTGGAGATAATAAATTGTTCACTTAAGTCAATAAAATGTTTCGAACCGAATAGTCAAATTGCTTTTTTTAAGTAACATATGTAATTTCAAAACTGCTTATGCGTCATATGTTAAAAAGTAAGTCAACTATCTTACTATCGTTATCATAAAAATCAAAAATTTCTGGTTGAATTTGCCATCATATTCTAAAAGTATAAAATAAATTAATTTACTTTATGCTTAAATTTGAAGAAGACAATTTTAATGCCAAAATTCTTAAAATATGAATAATAATTGGTTAGATTTCATCAACATTTTTATTAAATAATATTCAATGCAATCAAATTAATGTAAATTTGCATATGTTCCTGTAGGAGAATCGATGTATCTTAAAGTTTTTAATATGTTATGTAAAATAAATATAATTTTTAAACCAATTTAGTTTGTAAGTATTATTTTCTACACTTTCTTGATTGAGGTTCAAAAAACTGATTTTAATTATAAATCTTATTTTTGAATAAATAAAATAAGCTTAAATAACTTTTAAAAATAATCAAAGTGATAACATTAGATTAGCAAGCAATTACAAACAACTTGGTTAAAATATCTTAAATCTACCAAAATTTTGTGATATACAACTTCAAATTTATTGCAATGTAAATACGTCAGAAGTTAAATAATAATAACAAATTCAAATTATCTTATATTAAGTAAATAAATAATATTATATTAACACTGAAATTACTTTTTTTTAAATTAACAAATTTTCGTTAATTATGTGGTAAAAATTTCATTTATAAAATATTTAGCAGTGTTTCTAAGTAGATAAAAACATATTGCAGAAAATTTAATATAAAACTGTCAAAATCAATTAAATATGATGAGAAGAAACCTAGAATATAATTCATTTTTGTAGAATGTCCTTTAAAATTCCTAAGTTTAATCTTGACCATTAATTACATTTATCGAGACTAAAAAATCAGTCCTATTTTAATAGTTATTGCAAAATTCCCAATGTTTGTCTGTCTTATAAAAAGCATATGTAAAATTAGAAATGTTAGAATTTTAAGAAGTTTTTTGTTGGAACATTTAATATTGAAAATTTCGAAATAAAAATTATAATAAGAATATTTGTATTAATCAATAATTATTCCAAAATTTACTGTCTACTTTTAACTTTTTCTAAGAAAAATATTCAAATTAATATTCAAATACTTGGGATCTATTTAAATATTTATATGAAAAGAAAATATTAAATTCGCTAATTATAATTTAATAATTTAAATTATTTGTCAAATTTACAAAAAAGTTACTGCATCATCGTTTAAGTATTCATAAATCCTAATAATATATAATCTGTATAAGATAAGATATGATCTGGTACATTTTATCTTGATTTTTTTGCATATAAATAATTGCGATATTCCTTCCAATTATTCAGTATTGTATAAACAGTTCATTAAAAATGTTGCTAAATATTTTTGCTATAATTTTTCTTTTCGGTTATGTAAATTGTGCTATACCTGAACGTGAAACCAGAATTGTTAATGGTGAAGATGCTAATATCGAAGATTATCCATTTATTGTACATATAATAAAATAATAATAAAATGATTACTTAAAAATAATTTTATAAATATCTTTTTGGTTCATTCTAGGTCTCAGTTCGTTATTTAAATAAGCATATGTGTGGTGGTACTATGGTTAATAAATTTTTCATTTTAACGGCTGCTCATTGTCCTGAAGGTCTACATGCTAATAATTTAACTATTCAATATGGGTTGGACTATATTACTTCCGATCTTGTTAATGTTATACAAGTGAAAAATTTTGTTATGCATAAAGATTATAATCCTGATCAATATTATATAAATGATATAGCTGTTTTAGAGTTAACAGATCCCATTACTTTTAATGGAGTTAATGTTAAACAAGTGAAATTGTTAACACCACTTCTAGATAATATTCTGTTTAGAAGTCCTGCAATTGCTATCGGATGGGGACTAGATAAGGTAACAAAAAAAAAAATATAAATTTAAAAAAAAATATGAATTAATATATAAATATATTTTAGACTGGTGGTGAGGTACAAAAACAATTACAATCAGTTAAAATATTTGCATACAGTGCACTTGAATGTACACTGGCTCATGGGACTAAAGTTAATAATTTTATGCAAATCTGTGCTGGTCTACCGAAAGATAAAAAAGGTGTATGCAATGGTGATTCTGGCGGACCATTAATTGTACGTGGATATGAAGCTGGTATTGTATCATGGGGTTATCTCCCTTGTGCTGAAAACGGTCCTGCTATATATACTAGAGTTTCTCATTATATTAATTGGATTGAAGACAATACAAAAATATTAATGTAATATTACATGTTAACTACACTATGGAATAGTTAATTATTTTATGGTCACTAATTGTTATTATATTCTTGTAAAACTGTTTTGCAATTGAAATAAAAATAAAAATATATATTGAAACTTGACAGTGTTATGTAGAAAGTTAAAAAGGATGCCAATCATAGTAAAATACTTTATATCCCCTTTGTAAAATATTTAGGTCTCTCAGCATATTTTAGGTTCTTTTTACAAAACTGATAGAATTTGATAAAACTGAATAAAACCGGAATTAAACTATTCCTTCTAAGCGGTGCTACTTGAAAATTATGTAATAAAAAAGATGATGTAAAAACATAATTCTATATATAGTAAAATCCATTTTACAAATTTATTTTACAATTACAAAGCTTACAACATGTAATTGACACAAGTAGCAAATAGCGCTTCCAATTATGGCATTAATAAAATTGTTCTATCCAGCTAGAAATTCAGAAACATTGATTTGAAATAAAATGGAAAAAGACCAATTTAATTATAGGAAAATACTAATTTGACTTGGATAAAATGATCAGATTTTTTGGAAATAATCTTCAAACCAAATTTGCTGCAGTATTGATGTTCTTATAATGAAACTATTAATAATTGAACTGAACATTGAACATTTGTTTGGATAATGAAAGAATCATGTGTCAACCATTTATGAAGTTTGCTATTCGGAGATAGACTTCATATATAATATAATACTAGAAATATTTATTTTAGAGTATGGTTGTATTGTATGGTCTCAATTTTATGGTTGCCATAGTTCACATAAATATGATATGGTCAGTACCAAAAAAGGTTTATTAGAATTTTTACTAGAAATTTACAATTTGGAGATAATAAATTCTACACTTAAGTCACAAAATGTTTCGAACCGAATAGTCAAATTGCCTGTTTTTTTAACCTTCATTGTAATTTCAAAACTGTTTATGCGTCATATGTTAAAAAATAAGTTAAGTCAACTGTTGTTACTACCCTTATCATAAAATTCAAAAATTTCTGGTTGAATTTGCCCAATTTCTGGAAATATCCCTGGACAAGAAGCTGAACTCGAACGCACATTTAGGGAAGACTATCAAAAAGACACAGTTATAATTGTGGACATGCAGAAGTGTATGTGGGAAGACCTGGGGACTATGTCCAAAGTTCGCAAATTGGATGTATCTCGCGATAGTACGTCCGATAATAACATATTATCTGAGGAAAACTTCTCAGACTAGTGTCTGGAAAAAACTAATAAAGTTGCAAAGAGTAGCTTGTCTGGACATTACTGGTACTATACAAACAACCCCGCTTTTGAAGCGGAAGCCACACTATGGATACTGAGGATGGTAGGCTCAAGAAGCTGCAATTGTGGAAGCAACGGTAAATACTGCTTACCTAGACATGCCAAAAAATGACTGTATTGCTTAATACAACTTCAATAAACCATTTACCATCAAAATCCACGAGAGAAAAAGCATGGAAGCTGGAATTTCGTAGGAATCAGAAATAGAATAGTTTCCTGATACCAGGTCATGTAGACATCGACGGTAACGAAGAAGCCGACGTTCTAGCGAAGAGAGGTGCTAGTACCGCATTTATATGACCTGAGCAGTTTTGCGGTGCCTCCAAATGCCACATAAAATCGCTACTGAGAACTGAGATCTCTAGTTCCAACGAAGAAGAATGGCATAGAAGTGAAGGAATGCGGCAAGCAACACTATTAATTTCAGGTTCTTCGAAAAATAAAACGGTAGCGGAAAGCGAACAAAAACTATAGTAGGATTCCTGACAGGCCACTGTAGATTGAGGAAACATATATATAAACATACTAGGGATATCAGATTCCAGTGTGCGGAGATTCTGTGAATTTGAGGAGGAAACGGCAGGACACATAATCTGACAGTGTGACGCCTTAATGTCGAAATGTATAAGGTATCTCGGCGGGTATGTGATATATACCTCAGAAACACAAACATTGTCACTCAATTAACTGTATACCTTTATATACAGTACAGGGCTGTCCGATGTGATATAAACTGAAATTCCTCACAATAAGCTATTAAGGCTGAAGTGACTTGGGCGGCTGATGGTCGTCCACCCGAACATCTAAATCTAATCTATCCTTCTTTTACTTTTAGCAAATTCCTTTACTTATTTTATATATTTCTACCATTTAGTTAGATTTTTATTTACTCGAAACAATATGCATATTTTAAGAATATCAGTTAATCGTCAAATTTCATCAAAAATGACGAAAGTCTATCTAAAGATTACGTAGCTAGCAAGGAAAGTTTTTCGATATATTTCTTTACGATTTTAACAAAATGTATAAATAGTTGAATAATAAATAAGATAACAAGAAAAGAAACTCAAATTTAAATTGTTGAAATATGAAATTACTTTTTATAATAAATATTTAGGTTATAAAATAATCTGGTATCCTAGTTTTCTTTCAATAATAAATTACTTTATACTCGTATTATCGATTATACTTTTATATATTCAATTAAGTAAAGCTAAGTAGTTCAATATATTTTCCTGATGAATTTTTGTAAACTGGGTTTAATAAAGAACAATATATAAAATGTTTATAAAATAAGTGGACATAATTATACCACTTGTTAATTTTTGTTAAATTTTGTTAAACAAAATATAATTAACAAAAGTTATAATTTAAATTGACATTACAGTGATAAATACAATATAAAAAAACAGCTGCAATAAGAATAGGATTTAAATTATTTGTAAAACCTACAAAAAAGTTTCACATCGTTTAAATATTTCATAAATCCTCAATCTGTATAAGATATGATCTTTAATATTTTTGCATATATAATTACGATATTCCTTCGAATTATACATTATTGTATAAACAGTTCATTAAAAATGTTGCTAAATATTTTTGCTATAATTTTTCTTTTTGGTTATGTAAATTGTGCAATACCTGAACGTGAAACCAGAATTGTTAATGGTGAAAATGCTAATATCGAAGATTTTCCATTTATTGTACATATATTAAAATAATAATAAAATGATTGGTTAAAAATAATTTTATAAATATCTTTTTGGTTCATTCTAGGTCTCAGTTCGTTATTTAAATAAGCATATGTGTGGTGGTACTATGGTTAATAAATTTTTTATTTTAACGGCTGCTCATTGTCCTGAAGGTCTATCTCCTGCTGATATATCTATTCAATATGGTTTGGACAATATTACTCCCAATCTTGTTAATGTTATACAAGTGAAAAAATTCGTTATACATGACAAATATAATCCCTCACAAAATTATATAAATGATATAGCTGTTTTGGAGTTAACACATCCCATTACTTTTAATGGAGTTAATATTCGACAAGTGACATTGCCAATACAAAATCAAGAAATTCTGTTACGAACTCCTGCAATTGCTATCGGATGGGGACTAGATAAGGTAAAAAAATAAATTATAAATTAAAAAAAACTTATGAATTAATATATAAATATATTTTAGACTGGTGGTGTAATACAAAACCAATTACAATCAGTTAATATATATGCATACAGTGCATTTGAATGTACACTGGCTCATAGTACTAAAGTTAATAATTTTATTCAACTCTGTGCTGGTCTACCGATATATAAAAAAGGTGTATGCCAGGGTGATTCTGGTGGACCATTAATTGTACGTGGATATCAGGCTGGTATTGTATCATGGAGTTACCTCCCTTGTGCTGAAAACGGCCCTGCTGTGTATACTAAAGTTTCGTATTATATTAACTGGATTAAATCAAATACAGTTATATCAATGTAATATTACATGTTAACTACACTATATAATAGTTAATTATTTTATGGTCACTAATTGTTATATATTCTTGTAAAAAATTTTGCAATTGAAATTAAAATAAAATTATAATTTTATTACAGTATTAATATATTGAAAATTGACAGTGTTATGTAGAAAATTGAAAAGGATGCCAATCATATAAAGTACTTCATATCCCCTTTGTAATATATCTAGGACTCTCAGCATATTTTAGGTTTTTTTTACAAAACTGATGGTCTTTTTACAAAACTGATAGAATTTGATAAAACTGAATAAAACCGGAATTAAACTATTCGTTCTAAGCGATGCTATTTGAAAATTATGTAATAAAAAAGATGGTGTAAAAACAGAATTCTATATATAGTTCAATTCATTTTACAAACTTATTTTACAATTACAAAGCTTACAACATGTAATTGACACAAGTAGCAAATAGCGCTTCCACTTATGGTATTAATTAAATTGTTCTATCCAGCTAGAAATTGAGAAACATTGATTTGAAATAAAAGATAAATTTACATGGAAAAAGACCAAATTTACATGGAAAATAACTCAATATTGCAATATGATAAGATTTGTTTGTTTGTTGAGAAATTTATTAAAAAATAATTTCGTTTAAATTTGAACCTTTAATTTTGTATTTGCGAATGACAGAACAAAAACCTACAATTTTACTTTTATATTGAAATAAAAATATATTTATACATAATAAATAAATATTTAATTTATGGCAATCTAAAATTCAACCAAAATATATGAACTTTTTTAAAAAAAGAACCTTATTGCATGATAAAGAAACGTTTTTTCCTTCTAGGCTAAGGAAAAAGGTTTATATTATCAATAAAATCTAAAATATTTTATATTTTTATTATTATGAATCAAATGTCACGGAAAGAATTCACATAATAACAATAAATAAAATGATTTTCCGCATTTTTATAATATAATTATTTGCTGAAATCTACGTATTTGAAGATTCCCCTCGAGTTCTTCGAAAACGATTTCATCGAACGATCAATTAATCGAATAATAGTATGAAAGTAACAATTCGTAGTTGGATACGTTGAAAAATCCAACTACTTAATTACTTGATACGATTATTAATACAAAATTATGAAACATCGAATAAAAAGTTGTGCAAAAGTTTGATATAATGTGAAGTGAATTTCAGTTCGATAAGTTCAAAAGAGTTAAATGTACATCAGACATAATTACAATATTTAGCTACATAATTAATACATAATCAATTTATCTGTATTTAGACTGAGACTATAGATAGTTTTGGTAACAACTCATCCGAATACTTCAGTGCGAATAACTTTCTTAGTCCGAAAAAATGTTTAACAAGAAATTTCAATTAAATAATATAGTAAATTAATGAAGAATTGAACAAAATCGATGAAATATCATTTTACAACTTCTCTTCTACTAAATGGTGCTTCGTGTAATCCATAGCTCACACACGAAAAAGTTTTTATAAATAAAATTAGTTCACAGTAATGTGGATATACGCAATCCTTTTTTAATTCGTTGTAAGGAGTAACACTTGATTAATTTTTGTAATAGAAGATGAAATAGATTTCATCATTCATGGTTATATAATGATTGTCACTGTGATGATGTGTGTCGTTAAAACAATAAAATAAAAATTATGTAAAACACTTGACTAAATTTAAAATGTGTTAAAATAAGGTCAAAAAATAATTTGGTATTAATTATTTTCATATAGTTTTTGTAAAGAATTAAGTGGATCGGTTCTTGAGGATTCATTTTATATTTATTATGTAAATAATATTGATTTTCTGAAGTGAATCTTCTGATGATGAGGATAAATATTTTTCAAATAATAAAGATGAAAGGGTAAACAATGTGGGCAGGATTTAAAGTATTAATTTATTGATTGATTAATAAAAAGGGTATTTTTAGGTAACAAAATATTTTTTTGTTTGATTATGTTATTAAGGATCACTGTAAAGGATATAATATTTGTGTGCCAGAGAAAATATAAATTTTAAAGATTATAATTTAAAATGTTTAAACTTTGAAAGACTTAATAAATTAATTTTGTGAGTGAAATTATTTCAAAGTTTTTGACGAATAAATTAATTTTGAAATAAAAAAATCGATGCAAAAACTTCATTAAATGTTGATTTTGGTAATTTATTACTTAAATTACACTATAATGTACCGAAATTAATTACATAAATGTAAATTAGTGTTATATGTAAAAATAATATTTTTCAATTATATTAAACATTTCCAATTCAATTTTACTAAATTACTAAAACTGATAAATTATGTTTTACCTTCAAACGGAAATCCTGAAAAAGACAAATAATTGTAAATAGTTTCTGTTCCATATATTAAAAAAAACATAAACATAAATAATGTTCTAAGAAAAACTAATTTGTAATAATTGTTAATTTACTCATCAATGAACAAAGATAATTATATTATTTTCCAATTTTCATATATAACAATTTTTCATTAATTTATATTATTTTCAAATTTCGATTTATTTAACATGTTCTACAAAAAATTTAAAAACTACATTTGTGAAACGCTTGACTAGACAAATATAAAATCATTTTTTTATTCAATTGCCATGCCTTTTCCGGATCAGTAAAAATGGAAATCGGGTTTGTTATTTAATTTTATACTATACAATCAAAGATTTTCATTTATAATAAACATTTTTCGAAACAAATTAAATAAATATAAATTTTTGAAAATGCTGTCATGATCGTTAATATCAAAAATTTCCTGTTAACAAAGTCAGTGAATCTAAGAATATCAAATTTTTATTATTTTAAAGAATAAATTCATCACATTTTCTACTACACTGGAATTTGTAACAAATTTTTATGTTAAGCTTAGTATCGAGTTAAATTAAAATAAAATTTTAAAATGATCTCGAAACCTTTTAAAACTCTCCGGTGAAATAATCGAGAAAAAGTTGTTAAAAAATTATTATGGTGAGAAATTTGACAAATAGTTAATTTCGATATTGTAATAATAAATAAGCTAATCAATTTGCGTTAAAATTAAATGTCAAAATTCTGCAATGAAAAAATGTTCAAAGTAGCATTTCTCCTCAAAAACTATGCAGAAGTTCGCCATTTGTTGAAAATAAACAGAAACTACGTATTGCAAGATGAATTCGATACCACTAGAGTTAAATCAAGAGCGGAATTTTCACTTTTAATTTCAGAATGTTGAATTTGTATGAAAATTTCAGTTCACAGCGAACTCGATACTTAGATTTAATAATAAAAAAATTAAATGAAAATTGTTTTTGATTTTAATTCAGTAATTAATTGAAAATAATTAGGCTTTACGATTTGCGTATATATTTTAGGTTACAAATGTAATTATTAATTTTAATAATAATTATGAGAAAAAAACTATTTCAAAATTTAATAACAATTTCTGTAAGTTTAATAATTATACCTTCTACCTTATTAATATTAAAAATCATAACAAAATTGTCGACAGTTTTAAGCATTTTACATAATTTAAATTAACAAGATTAAATTAAAATGTTGCATATAATTTATAATAATAAGCTATTTTAAAAGTATTTTTTATGAAATTATACAATTGTTTAGTCTGTCGGACTGTTTCTTGTATATTGTGTAATCAAAAAGGTTAATGATTATCAAACTAAATCAGTGATTATAAATTGGAAAGATTATTTTTACCTACAAAACTATTCATTTGCCCACCAGAAATTGTTAATATAGATTTCGTTCGATAAATTTTAGTTAGAATTAGGAATAATTTTTAACTTTTCCATTCAAAAATTTATGTTTATGAAACTACTGAAAAGTAGTTTAGCTTCGCAGGCTATTTTTTCTTACCATAACTATAAAATTACTAATTAAAAATTATGATAAAATAAATTGCATAAATATGGAAATAGAAAAATTCACAATTTTTTACGATATAAATGTTTTTTATTAGCATTACGATAAAAAATGTTATATAAAAATATTTTATATCATAAAATAATCTATAGAAACTCGTAACTTGGCCATATTCTTTGAACAATCTTAATATTTGGAACAAAATATAGTAAAAAAAAAAGTTTTCATTTGATTAATAAAATATTAAATATTTTTCGTGACTTTAAATTCAAATTTTTTAACCAATTTTTGCTGCGAAACATAATATTTATTAAGACGCCATTTTGTCTGTACATTATTGAATTAAGTAAAAGAATGGGTTCAAAAACTAACTTAACTTTTTCATTATCCTTATTTTGATAATTACATTTTTCGAACACTAGAAAAACTAAAATTTATTACATATATTTAAGAAAAACTTTACGTGACTGTTGATAATTAAAGTTTATTATATTTCTAAGCTTTTGTAGGCTGTTGAAAATAGAGAAAATTATTTCATTTTCAAGAAAATTCATTAATTTATTTATTTTTTAATATAAAAGTTTAATATTTTTTTTCGAATTAATCGAAATTACAAACAAATATAAAGTAGCAAAAAAGGATCTCTCAGATTTTTCTATTAAATAGTCTAACCTTTTTCATGATAAGTAATTGTGATGGCCACCGGTATAGAAACAAAACATAAAACCAAACCAATCACTTAAATTTAAAGAAACTAAAACTAAAACCATAACTAAAAATACAATCCGTTTTGTTTTTGGAAATAGATTTTGTTGCCATACTTACAATAATTATTCTTATCACAAACTTATTGCTTGTAACTAGTAACTTAACCATTTCGACCCGATTTTTGCAAATTAATCGTTAGGAGACTGTGCTCAATATACTGTAATTTTATTATGATTAATATTAAAAAGTATGTACTACAATGTAGAACATACTTTTTAATCTACAAGATAAAATAAGTGATTTTTAGCATAAGAAAAGCAAGGGTTGAAATTCATATGACAAACCAGTTCTTTTGGTGTTAGATAACCACGACCAAAACCAAAAAAATAAATAAAAAAAATATTATTTTTTTAACCAGGAAACCAAACCAACAGGAAAATTAAATGGTTTCCATTCCTGATAAATAATTCATTTGAAATATATGCTAACATATGACAGCAAAAAAAAATGTGGGTGCAGTAAATTAAGCTTTATGGTTAAATTTTGGTTATATTTCCCTATTACTTACGTTTTGGTGCTATCGAAATTTTTTGGAAAAGTTATCAAAGGCTGTAATATTTCAATAGGGGCCAAATAATTTATGTATATACGTTTCATGTGCAATTATATACTGGTAGTTATTTTAGCTGATTTTGGCTTAATTCTTTCTATTGGATAACTTTTTTACAAATGTGAGATAAGAATTATTCAAATTGACTTCAAAATATTTGTTATTTAATGTCCGAAACTCACAATTTATAATATAATGGTTCGACACAAATTACGATTGTAGTGAAATCATTAAATTTCGTTTTTTAAAAACGTATTTTTGGATACCCAGTATAAAAATTCTGTTAAATAAAAATATAATAAACTTTTTTTTAAATTAACTTCACACTAAATTTATATTTTATTATTTGTAACCGGCTAACTTATAATAAAAGGAACAAGTAAAATAACCTCAAAGTTCATAATAAAAATATCGTAATAAATTTTTTTCATAAACGCAATTCTCTAATTAATTATAAAATATTTTATAGTAAATTAGAGTAATAATTTATTCGGAAAAAAAAATAAAAAGTTCAGTCTAATTGACTACATAAAACTGAAAGAACTAATACACATACGAAAATCGTCCTTTTTTTTATTATACATAAATTTATATATAACGTGTAAATAAGTAAATCTCAGGTGAACCGTTAAAATTTTACGTTAATTTCATTTTTTTTTCTTGTATGTATTTATAATTTGTAATTTTCGTCCTTTTATTAAAAGTGCGGAATCAACGAATACATCAATCTGGCGCCATATTTTTTTTAAAACTATATAGCATGTAATCAGGAAAGTTACAAATCCTTTTTATAATATTATAATCATAAATAATAATTTTAATAAGTTTTTTTTTTTAATATTTAAATTTTTTACTTGTACTTTTAATTTTATTACATTTTAGTGAAAAATTTAAATATTAAAAATTGTTAATTCAATTTTTTTTAAAAAAAAATTACCAAAAACCCATAAAAAAGTTTTATTTTTAATAAAAATTAAAAATTAATTGGATTTATATTAAATATTAAATAATTTATATTTTATTTAAATAATTTTGTTTGTAAAATCATATAAAAGACAAAAATTTATTTAATTATTATCTAATTACTTATACAATTTAAAATTGTTTCATGTGCAGTGCATAAGTTAAGGATAACATTATCCTTTATAGAATTTTTGAAAATTCAATTAAATTAATGAAGTGTTTTTAATTTATCTCTTAAGATTGTACCAGTCTATACAAAATATTTAAATTATCTTTGAATTATGATATTAGAATAAATTTATGTAATCGGATTTTGGTAATTAACACCTTCAATTATCAATTAAACGCTGTCTTTTACGTGTTCGTAATATAATTTTGATTATATATTTTGTAAAATATAATAAACAAAAGTTTCTATTAAAATTATGGAAATGATTATATATTATTTATTTCAATTAATTTAAAAAATTTAAAGTATTTAAGTGCTTCTCCCGATACCAGAGATAATTGGGATATTTTAGATGTTTGCTTTTTAATATTCAGAATATATTGATATAAGTTTCTAACATAATTAGGATATTAATAATTCGTAGTGTGACAAGTGAGAATTTATTGATTTAAAATATAAAATCCAAACAAAAATATATACTGGTCACTTTTAACTTTCATGCTGAAAGTCATAAAAACTAAGTTTTTAACTACTTTACATAGTTCTAAACGTTAGTTTTGTACAATTTTTAATTGTTTGATTTATCAAGTGGCGACGTACATAGGAGTCAGTGTTATTTTCAAAACTGTGAACCCCTATGTAGATGATAGCCTGTTTTTCTCATCATTATATTTTCATTTTTATTTAACTGCTTGTATTAAGCAGTTCATATTTAATTTTTTTTTGTTTTCGGTAACATCAGAGTTTAATCTATTACGTAAAAATATTCCGAAACATGAGAGAAAGTGTCAGAAAACAAACTTTCCTTCTAACATATCCATACTAACAATATCTCTCCTTATACTGGATTTCGCTAATCCAAACAAATTATCAATTTCTTTCTTCAGGTACCCATTTTCTTGGTAACAGGAAAATGGGGCTTTTTATCTAAATTCATGAGGATAAGATTAACGAATACTAATATGTATAATATTATGTGTGTACGATATTTTCAAAAATAAATATCTGTACAACAATAAAATACATAATGATATATTATTAATCATAATATCCACAGTTTCGCTCGGGAGAAGCACTTATCAGTTATAGTAATTTATATGAATTTTAAAACTAATAAATAAATCGATCATAACGTAAATATATTCTAATACTATTTAATGAATTATAAAAAGAACCATCTAGAAAATATAGATTTTGTTTGGTTTTATTAAGATGCCGTATCGATAATTTTAGAATATGTTAAAAAAAATTTAATTTTTTTATTTTAATATAAACTGAAAAACGAATTTTTATTTTCAAAATTAATGACTTTTAATTTAAAATCTTTTGAAAAAATACGAAGCTGTTGGTAATAAATTAACGTATAACTTTCTTAGCCAATTAATTAGAAAAAATTATTAAATTAATTAGAAAAAATACTGTACTAATTGAATTTCTTTAAATTGGGTAATTGCGATACAATCATAATTTATCGTATCGGACCATATTTTGTAATAGAAAGTAGGGCGCGGAAATAGTTATTTCAAGTTATACTTCCCAAAAAAAAGTATAAAATTAATCTTGTTTTGACACATAATGAATAATGAAGATTTGTGTTTCTTAATTCTAATCCGTATCATAATATAAGTAATTTCCTAGCATTTATGTAATTGAAAGTTTGTGATAAATGAAAAAAAATGTATAGTCATAAATAAAATTGACAACTTTGTTGTTTTTCATGTTGAATTACACAGAAGATAAAATGATTAATTATTATTAACTCATATCATTTATACTATGAATTTTGTTAATATATTTTTTTATTTATAGAGTTAATGACAACAAAATACTATTAAACTTAAGCAATATAAAATTGAAGTTATATTCATCCAATATTTATTAATTAAAGCTATAGTAAAATTACAGCGAATAATTGACAGAAGAAATTTAATTGCATCTAAATTATGGTTATTTATTATTTGAATTATTTATTATTTTCTGTATAAATAGCATTTAATAATTAGAAATTAGTATATCCTTTCCGCAGCAAACAAATTACTTAGTCTAAAAAAACTATAATTAACTATAATGATAACAATCTTAAGAAATTCAAAAAATTCAAAAAATGATTATAGTAATTTAATCTTTGGAATTGTACTTTTATAGACTTAGGTATCTGTAAGTATAAGCTAATTCGGTCACAATTACAATTAAGGATTAGCTTTTAATAACGAAATATAAATAAATATTTATCTTTAAACGCTGATGCATACTTTGCCAACATATTTTTCATAATATGACCAAACTAATTTCAAAAGTATATTTTATAATGCAGAATTACAACAAAATAAAATGGACTATCCAAAACTTTTGATACAAACAGGAAAACTATACTTAAAAAAATCTATAAATACAAAGAAAAACGTTTCATTATAAAAATATGAATTATAATTAAAGAGGTTTTCACCGGAAATATTTTCAATTTATTCATAATTTATAGTAAATTTTATAATTCTAGAATTTCTATTTATTTCAGTCTACAAGGAGCCTAAAACTTAACACATGATACCCAAACCAATATTTTCACAACCTCTAACACTAAATATTTAATCTCCAAAGAAAATACTTTTTGTGTTTTTTATAATTTAGTCCTTTTGCAGATATTTTCTTTTTCGTACGTTTTTCTTTTGTTTTGTATTTTGTGGACATGGAAATTATCTTGGAGGTTTCAAGTGAATTTTCTAAACCAACTTAAAACAACAACAAAAAAACCTATGCTTTTTATTAGTCTACAGAAATTTCATAGAAGTTGCATAAGAATTGTTTTTAGTGCGGTTAACCGAAAACGAAAAGGATATAAAAGTATGTATAAAAATCATTTTTGGCTTAGTGAATTATATAAATTGCAGTAACTAAATGTGTAGTAGCAAACATGAGCTGGATAAAGAGTTAATTTTTCTACATATAATATGTACATTAAAAATTATATCGTGTATGGTAAAAATGTATTATAAAAATTATACAAGGATTATTAATATAAAAAGGATAATTTTTATTCCTTTTCATTTTTCTGTATAACATAATAAAAATATGTTTTGTTTTAGAGTGTGATCCGGTCTGTGATATAATGTCATTCTGATATTTTAAATTTTTTTTATGTTATGTGGAGTTTAGAGTTGATCCTTAAAGAGTTTTTAAAGTTTTTTTTTTAATATTTTTCAATAGAATTGAACTAAATCGTTTTGATATCGTTTTAGGATCAAATATATTTCGAAATTTGTCTTATTAGTAATTCAAAAAAGGTCCGCAATTTATTGGTAACTATAATTAGATAGAAATTACATTTTTGATGCTACGGATAGAAATTATGGCAATCTCTATTGATAATTATATTATCGGCATCGAATTATGTTGTATATTGCTATTATTTATGTCACATATCTCAAAAGTATTAAGAGGATTCTCAATTACATTTTTTCTGCTTAATATGATCATTTTAACCAATATACGAAAACTGATAACATTAAAAAGTTATTAAGGAGACACCGAGGGGTAAATTTTGTATGATTTTTAATATTCCGAATAATCTGCATTTACCTAACTTTAAAATTCAAATGAAATTGATTATTATTTTTTAAACAAATCAAATTATTATCAAAATGATCAAAAAAAATCTTTTAATACCAAAAAAAAAATTCGGAATTAAAGATACAGCGACGTCTTTTTCTTGGAATCGATCATTTTTCTCGGAAATTAAATGCCAAAAAAGGTTTTTCTAAATTCTAAAAGCCATTTATGATTTTTAGTGTCTTGCATTTCATCTGGCGAAAAAAAGTTATTACTTTTTGAAAATATTAAAGGAGAGGCTCCTTTAAAAATTGAAATTGCTTTATAATAAATAATATTTTTTATAAATATTAATATTCATATCGATTAAAAGTACATAATAATAATTTAAAAATAGCTAAATATAAAACTCTGCAAATTTAAAACTTTACAATATTTTCCCGAACTTGGAAATTACAATAATTTAATCAGAAAAATGTAAAGTAAGGAGTAAAAAAACTTGATTTCTTTGAATAAAATTTACCACCAATACCAAATATTTATTTTCAAATTAGAGTTGTTTTTCTAGCTATAAATTGAAAAAGTTTCCAAATTAATTTTTAAACTATTAAATTGTATGATTCATGTAATTTAAACATATTTCTCATAAATGTGACATAACAATAAAATTTGGCGACTCAAATTGATTTCTTATGACCTTATAAATATTTCTTTATATGAAGAAAGAACAAATATTTTTAATCATTATTATTTAAATTTAATAAGATATGCTTAACGAAGCATTAGTTTCTAGTATATTTTACATAAATTATTTATTGTTTACATAAATTATGGTGTCAGTCATTTTCTGATGGCATAATTTTATTTACACACCTTAAAGCAACATAAAAAAATTGCTATCTTTATTTCCTTTTGGTAATTGTGTAACCATTTAAATAAAGATTCAAAAGTAATTTTAAAAATCTAAAAATTTATTTAACAACTAAAATAAATTTAATATAATTATATTGTGAATTATTCAAAATAATTTGCAAAATTATCAAAAAACCACAAAATTACTGCAGACAGAGACAATGTAAATTGGTCTGGAAAAGTCAATTTATTTGTCTCTGTTTACAAAGAAGTAAAAAAATTATTATTATTATTATTGTTACCTTTATTTGGTGAAATTTTATGATATTCAATAAACATAAATTTCTACATAAAATAACATTAATTTTACTAAATTGGCAATTCACATTATAAATTCATTTTGATCACATACAGCATAATTTAATCTGCAGTTATTTTTCCCCTATGTTCCTAAATAAAATACGAATCAAATTGAAAAATAAAATGAAACATTACAAAATTATCGAATAAATTTATGTAATTTCCGGTAATATTGGGTGATTGTAATCCGGAAATATTGAACTTGTCGATTTTATCATTTTTTTTTTGTGTCGATTTTTTAGGTTTTATTGTTAAAAAATTACTGCATAAAAATAAAATCAATTTCATTAAAATATTTTTTATTTATAATAAAAATCAATTTAAATTTAATTTTTTGGTATTATTTGTTTTGTCCTTCACCTAGAAATTTTTAGGTTAGGCTGATTTTTTTTTAGTATATTTTATCAATAATTTATTGTCATTGTTTCTAAATTTAAATGGAATTGATTAATTAAACCTTATAAATTATAGAATTACTTAATTAATTAAGTATTTAGTTTTATGTCGAAAATTTGACTTATAAAACAATATGCACAATAAAATTTTAGTGTTGCATAACGAAAAGAAAAATATAACGTTACACATTTCGTTATAACAAAACATTTATGATATCGTTATGTTATAACGTTATAAAACGTTATAATAAAAACTATATTTAAAAAGTAATTTGACATAATAACTATTATAAATTTGACACTAATGATTATTTAACTTAGCGCACTAATTAACTCATTAAGGGCGAATTTCACAGTGGAAGCTTAAGGCTTTGCTAGAGCTTAAGATTCGGTTTAACTTATTTTCTGGTTTCTCAGGACAAGCTTAAAGATAAACCTTCCTTAAAGTGAGGTTTATCTTAAGCCGCAGATAGGTAGAGCTTAAGTTAAAATTTGAACAAAATTATCTAGTCTGGTCTCTTTTTTAAATAATTTACAATAGAGTTTAAGCAGCCGTAATAAAAAAATAATAATTACTAGATATCAAGATTGCTTAAATATTTTGTAAGCTAAATATACGCTTTTTAATTTAGTAAGATTTTAATATTGCAGAATCAACACACAAACTCACAAATTTGAATGATATTTGTCATATTAATATATATTATTTTATGTTTTATTTCCATTATTTTCTATTATCATTCACAATAATTCACATTTTTTGGTTTAGCTAAGCTTAGGGAAAATTTTGATTAAGAAACCCAGTGAGCTTAACTTGCAGTCTTAAGCTACACAATCGGGTTAGTTAAGCTTAAGCTTCCACTGTGAAATTCGCCCTAATTCTTCTTGTTATTTAGTTTGAAGTTAATGATCAATATTACAATTTAATAAGTATTTCACAATTCGGAATTCGCCAGCCAAGTCGCCAGGACTTTATAATCTTTAACAGGTTAATTTTTTTAAATATACAATTAATTAAATAATTTTTAGTTAAAAAAATAAAACCGGCTATTAAATCCTTCTTATTTTCTGGTTTCTGGACAAAGTTAAATTCTAATTACAGAACTTATTTAAATCTAGTTGCCTAAACTATGAATTATGGTACTATATCCAAAGTATACTCAATTTTGAATGTTTTAATGTAGAAACTTAAAAATTCAAGTATATTTTAACTACAGATTTAAATTAATTAAATTGAAATTTAGACATTAACTCTAAATTTATGTTATTTGACATTTGAATCACTAATTTTGAATTTTTTTTTTTTTTTGAATAAACTCTAGAAATCGTTAAGTTAATCTAAACTTGATATAATAAATTATAGTACGATTTTTTTGTGTATTAATATTGTATATACTTAAAACCAACCACATAAATAAATAATGTATTTTTTTTGATGTTGGTAAGAATAATTGAGGTTACCCAAAAAAACAAAAATCATTTTTGATTATCCTAATAAAATTAATTTACTAAACTAACAAAAAAAAAACAATGACTTTAATAATTATTCATTTATAAACCAGAAATTATAAGAATTATTCGTAATCACATTGTACTCATTACTCATTTAATTTAGACTAATTACATGGTAAGCAAAATTTAATGTAAACCAATGAGCTATTTCCCCATTAATGAGTCAGAAAAATACACAAAATTATAAAACTATTTTTGAAAAAAATACAAAAATTAATCATTTTTATTATACAAAAATAAATTATAGAAGTCTAAAAATTTCTATATATTCAAAAAATATCATAAAATATTAAATTTGACATTAAATTTGATTGTAATTGATCAAAAAACAAAAAAATTATGAATAAAATCCATTAAAATCAAAAGTTTTTGATTTAATTCTATTAATATAAATCAGAAAAAAAATTAATTATATATTCATAAAATCACATTTTATTCAGAAATTATATTATTTAAATGGATTAAGTTAATTATAAAGAAAAATTTTGACCGACAGCCTTTACCTCTAAAAAACAATGGCTTCGTTCAACCGTGAACAATTTTTTTTTGGTTAGAAATTTATATCAAAATATAAATAAATTTATTATATCTTGATAAATGTCATTTTTCATCCTTAAGGGTAATATATAAATTAGCAAAGCTAATTAATTTTATACATGAAACTTTAAGAGTTTGTTAATAATTCTGGTAGTAGCAAAATAATTCGTTTCTAGTAATGAACTACTTCCCAAACGACACTGAAACTATTTAAATATTTAGACTTTAATAATATTATTATATTTTTATTAATTTTACTGAATTGAAGCTGTTTCCATATAAAGAAATGAATGAAACTGAGTTACGCTTGCCCGCGCATCAGAGTTATAACCACTTAAGCTCTATGGGTATAAACTACCTCACGTAGCATTCACATGAGACTGGTTTAGATAGTTTGCTGCATAGATAGATCAAAGCAACAATCATCTCTGACACAACTGGTTCCCTAATCAAAAACTGGTTCCTCCAGCTGTGCATTCCTAGAACTACTGAATCTGTGCAAGACTTCACTTAATCCGGTTTGTTGTTTTGATAAAATTCATCACCTTGACTAGGTCCAAGGTCACTAATATACAGAAAAATTACTCTTAGTGTACGAATTCTGGTTCGAGCATTAGCCGGACATTCGCACAATATTCTTACAAAACGGATTGGTAAATATCAAATTAAGAATTTAAAATATAAAAAAAAAAATCCTTAAAATACCCTAGTGCTGAGAAATACACGAAAAATCATTTATCAATGTTATTAAATGCTCATAATCTGGCAAGCCAAAAATAAAAATGATGGAAAATGGAAAATGTTCAAAACATTAACGCTTAATGGAGGTAAATTATTTCTGTTATGCCCCCCCCCCCCCAATAAATTTAATCTTTTTAACCATAATAACCATAAAAATTTACGCGAAAATAAAAATTATTCATTATTTTTTTATTTGGCAATTTCCGTAAAATTATTTTTATTTCACGTATTTTTTTTTAGATGTTATCCTCGTTAAGTATTGTCAAATTAACAACTAAATGACATTGACAGCAATATATTGGCTAAACAAATTATTGAGAGATTGGATGATCTGTGAATCCCTTCCAATATTAATGATAATGACTTTCAAATTGTTACAATCACATTAAAATAAAAATTGGTTTTATTTTGTTCTGCTGATAATGAGGGGAAAAATAAAATGTGAATTAATGAAAATATTTTATTTAATTTCTAGAAGAAATCTTCTAATCAGAAATTAATTTTTTTTAATAGCTTGGAGGTAGAATGGTTTAAACAAATTCTTATAAGAAATCTTAAATGTCTCCTACGATATTTACGAGCTATATCATTTACAGTCGGCCATATTTCTAATTTAAGTAATTTTGGAATGTTTTTTCAGCATTTCGTAAAAATTGTAAAAGATAAATTTATTCACTAGTAAACTTTTTCATAATTGTACACTAAATAAAATTTAAAAACACTAAAATTAAATGAAATAAATCAATTTTATATTTCCATTTTAAAATAATATTTCCAATATTGCTTTTAAAATTTTACTTTGACATTAAATCAATTTACTTCAATCAAATTTTCTTTGATAAAATTACAATATTTTTATTTTTGCTTTTTGCTATTAGAAATGTAAATTACCTCAAAAAATCAGGCATAGCTGAAGCTTATGTAAGATTAACATACAAAATTCAGCTTTGTTTTACGATAATATTACGATAAAACTCTGAAGTGATACGCTGCTACTGATTACTAAATGTAGTGATATTGGCGACTTATCCAAACGTATCCGTAATAAATTTCACTTGTTGTTATTGTGCTGAACATTATTTTGCATGAAATTTGTAACGTTTTTTGAAATTTAAGGTTTAAGTAGTTCGTTATTTAAAAAAAAAACATTAGAAATAAGTTTATAATAAAAGTAAACTTTGTCATCTTTTTCACGGCGATAACCATGGACTCTTAAGCTAATCAAACTATCTGAATCAGCATATGATTCTTTACTAAAAAATCTTGTTTCTATAGCAAGTTTTTATGAATTTAATTACCAGACAAAATAGAAGACTATTTCTTGATCAGTAAAAATAATATTTCCAATAAAATTTTATTTATTTGCTAAAATTCGTACATCAAGTTTTAAAAAATTACATTAAAAAAATCTTTCAGACTTTTAGATATAATAAAAGAAAATATCTAATAAAAAAAAATTTTTATAATCAATTTTCTACACTTCTTTTAAATCCATTTTCTTTCAAACTGTAATTTGATTAGTAATGCTTAATCTGGTTATTATCAAATATAATATTTTATATATAATTATAATAATTTTTTTTATTAATTTTCCACTTAATAGAATTTTCTCTGGTCTTATTCTATATAGCAATAAATAAATTTTGTATTTTTCTATTTTTGTAATAGAAAATTTTCATTTGAATATGATTTATTTGATAGATTTATTATCCGCAATGATAATCAATGAATCAATGAAAAAAAAAACATTAAAAATTAAATTGTGAATATAAAATTTATTGATTATTAAAGTATGTTTTTGATTAGTTTTTCAATGAGATATTTTAAAATTAAATTGAATTATTTAATTAGTACTATAATTATTAATTAAATATTTTAATTAAGTTTAAAAGTACTAGATAATTAAAAGCATATTGATGAGATGCATTATTATTATCTTGATATTATAATTGAACATTTTCTGCTAATTATTAATAAGGATTACCAACCTCTAATTATATTGATAATATACTTCAATAAACAATTATAAATTTTAATATACCAATTAACATTTAATTTGAAATTTCCATTGCATTGCTATAGTAACTATAAGTGAATGCGGTTATGGTAATAAAATGTCACAATTCACAATTTCTATAATTTTGAAATTTACACCGAATTAAATTTAAATTCAAAGAAAAACTTCCAGAGAATAATAATTTTATTCAATATTGTATAGATTACAATATACACGTTTTGTATATTTAGTACCCATGTCAACTTCTTTGAAGGAAGCAAAATCTTAAAGTATTTATAAGGAATTTGTTACAAAATTTTAATTTGGTGGAGATAAAAATTATAGGGCAAATTCTAGGTTCAAATTAATATTAGATCGATTTAGTCTAAACTGCTTAATAAAAGTAAAAAAAATTTTAATTAAAATATATTGAATTTAGTATAAATAGGCCATTTTCTAATAAAAAATAGAATTTTTATATCAGAGTAATAAAAAGGTTTATAAACAATTCATAAGCCAAAAATCAGAACATATTACATCTAAAAATGTATAAAATTTCATATCTCAATGACAACAGGAATGAATTTCATATAGAATTCGGAATCTTTACAACGAACCCAATGAATTAACTGATCAACAAAATTAAATTCATCAATTATAAATGAAAGAAAGAATTTTACCAAATTTAATATAGGAATCGAAAACAAATTGTAGAATTTTACTTTTCAAACGTTGTAAGATCGTAGCGAAATTTTGAGTAATGAAGCGCATTACCATCTTAATGTTTATGTAAATTTGGAGTAATACAAACCAATACAAGTTAATCACAGTTAATTGATGCTACAACAGAAAGAATTATCGGGCCCTAATTTTTTGATACTGTTGTTAACAATGCAAAAACAGTGAATGGAATCAGGTATAGTGATATGACAAATAATTTTGTAAGCCCTCTGTGTAACAGACAAAAAAGTGGTTGCAGCAGAATGAATACATCATACACATGCCACTTGGTATACAATCTTTCTCCTAAGATAAATTTTTGGGGAACGAATTAATTTAAGAAATTAAGAATTAATTGGACAGCAAGTACATCCATTTTAACCTCTCCTATTTATTTCCTAGTTTACTATAAGAGCGGGTATATGCCAATGCAAATAAGACTCTAAAAGTAGCTAGTTCAACAACGAAACTGAAACCAGGACAATACCAGCCACATACCTACGTTATGTGCTGTTATGCAAAGTGTCTTTCTAAGAGCCCAATAGTGCATAGAGTAAAATGCTGTTTATCTATCAAACATTATTTTTTCTACTTAATATTTAAATCGTACGGAGCTCAAATTATATTAAAAACAAAAACGAAATAAAATAATTTATGCTATTGGCCCACCCTGTATAACTTCATTGAAGAAAATTAGATATTATTTAGTCTAAATATTAGTTTGCCAAAAACTAACTTGATTTGCTAAATTTAATTATACAAGTAACTTACTGATAATTTTTATAACCTTACAATTTTTTTGTAATCATTTCAAATTAATTAAAACACAAAAATTACAATTCCAGTACAAAGCATAATTCACAATTAACTAATGCTTGTCTAAGGTCTATTAAAGGCATAAAAAATGTTAACATAAATTGCAACCTTGAAAACTTCCGATAAGAAACGACATTAAGTAACTAAAATTAGTTCTGATTTGATTGTTTTTTTGTTATTTTTTAAATGTATCTATAATTTTTAACAAAAACTCAACTAAAATTAAAATCTAATCTGAACATAAAGAAAATTTTGAAATAAAAAACAATAGCAAAATAAAAATCCCACATTTTAACATAAAATATACGAAAATTTCATGTAGTCGCGCGTTTACGCATTTTAAAGCTTTGTGCGTTACGCGTTATAATGATTTCCGTTCATTTTTTTTTGGTGGCGGTTATCATGTTGAAAATAATAAAGGCAAAACTTTGATTGTTTTAACAAAAATAAAAAAAACCTTTTTAGAAAAGATAAATAATTTCATATTTTAAGCATAATATTTATTTGAGCGCCAGAAAATATAATTAAAATTTGTATTTATTTAGTTAGATACAAAAAAGAAATACAATCTAAAACCGCAAAAGTTTACGGTATTAAAATTAATTATTGTGAATCGTAAAATAATACTAAATAATAATTTGATACGCAATAATATTATTAATAACAGTGATTACATAAAATTATACTTCTTATGTAATGTAGGTCGTCCGCATGCAATTTTTGGCCCAGTTTATTAACATTTTTTTTTTTGTCAAACCATTTTGTGCATTTTGGTTTTGTGTTTCGTATTTGAATTACATAAAAAGAAAATTATGCAATTTAATATTTTCAGTTTTATTTGCCGCAAAAATATACAAATGAAAATATCAAATATAATTATGCTATTTACATTAAACTGTAAAAAAATAATGTAAAGATATTTTATATGATTATCTAATTCCATTTTGAAAAAAAAATAACAATTAATAATTGTAACTTGTCATGTAAATAGAATTACAATATAAATTTAATTTTGTTTAATTTTATGTTATTGGAATAATGAATTTTATGCTTGACGCCAGGTGTATTGTGTAGGTGAATTACATATTTATGATCTAAATTTTAATTATCTAAGGCCAGAAACAGAAATTTGTGTGTTTTTCATATAATTAACTAAGCAATAATTATATTAAAAAGAATATTCAAAATAAGAGTTTGAACTAGTTTGAACTGTCAAGTACAAATTATCGTTATTTTGTGATGGACTAAAAGTTTTGTAATATGCGTCTGACATTATAAATTTGAGTCTATTTCTATTTACAAACTAATAAGTAAACGAACTAAACCTGAACTACTGTTTAGGTTAGTGTATGTTAAGAGTAAGGATAGGCCTCAGAACGTACAAATCACTGCAACCATTTCCGTAATGTGAATTGTTAAATATCTTATAATTATTCGTCACTGATCAAGCCCGAACTGTTGATGAAACAGTTTAGCTACTTGAGTGACATCTGTTATGCTTCCGAAGGAGCGAAAGCATTTGTACCGCCTGAAGTAGCAATTTCACGTACTATAGATTGGTTATAGTCTAAATTTTTGCTTGCTTCATGTTTCAGCAAAAGGTCTGCCGTCAAAACTCACATAGGCTGAAATCTAGGACAGTGTTACCTTATTTTGTCTTGTTAAAGTTATTAAAGCTTGTAAAGTCGGTCCCACATACTATCTTTAAATTTAATTGGTATGATTTCAGGTTCATACCGAATCTTAGATGTGCGAGATGCGGTTCAAACTACTTTAGTTATTATGTAGTATCAAACAATTATTATTTAACGTACTAGTCTAGCATTTCGACTCATTATTCTTAAGTAAATGGTGTAATATTAGCCAAAGTGAAGAAAATGCTATTTCATTCTACCTTTATGACCTTTCCACTTACAATTTTAGCTTTTTATTGTATAGTATTTCTAAAAGATGACGGCTTTCATCAATTTTTCTTATTTATTATTATGTTAAATTCGAATTTTAGATTGTCACCAAAACAAATTCTAAATTTCTGATGCTTTCATATTTGAATTTTAGTTTACTAGCCAAATCATATTCATTATTATAAATTATCTTGATCTATTTATACTTAATACGTTTTCCAAATATTACTCAAAACATAAAAAAAAAGATTAATTAAATTATTTATATTGTACATAATATTAAATATCTGTTCATTTCAGATTTTGTGATTAATAACATCTTTTCATGATATGGCATCGTACACAATATTCCAAATATAATATTAAAAAATATTATTTATGAATATTAAACATAGGCAAACATTTTTCTTTATATCCTTTTTACCATAATAACAACAATGTATTTTTTACGTCTTTATGATATCCTTAAATAAATTTCTTATATTTTTTTTTTTATTTTTTTTGCAAAACAAAATTGTTTGTATTTTAAGCTATCAGTTATCACCATGAACACATCCTTTTATATCCTTAATATAATAACAAAACATGAAAAATTTATATTTTACTGTCAGTAACATCATTATCACTATTTTTCTTATATAGTACGAAAAAGGTATCAGAAAAAGAGAATTTATTTTTCGTCATTTTGTGTGTTTGAACAGGACCAACAAAAGAAATATAAAGGATAAAATACCATTATCCAGAAATTCATATAATTCCCTATATAGAAGTAAATTCTAATGGATTTTTCATTTTAACTTGAAATTTATAATAAAAATAAAATTTTCAGTTCATCTAACCCTAACCATTTGTCCCATAAAACATAATATGATTTAGGCCTCTGTTGCATAATATCCTTTTTACGGACGCACACATACACAAAAAGGAAAACAATAGTCTCAGAGAATCAAAATTGAGTACATTTA
The DNA here is from genome assembly GCA_963920725.1 of Rhamphomyia laevipes. Lineage (NCBI taxonomy): Eukaryota > Metazoa > Arthropoda > Insecta > Diptera > Empididae > Rhamphomyia > Rhamphomyia laevipes. The sequence goes on from OY987257.1 coordinate 56,291,214, forward strand.
TATTTTTAATCTTATGAAGAAATATAAGACATTAAAATATGTCCTTTCTGTCAGTACTGAACACACACAATATTAATTTTAAGGATTTACTAAAATATTTACGAAAATATTTTTTTTTTGGTACACAACGATAAAGTTTTAGTCGCCTCCTTGACGGCAACTTTTAGTCTGAAGTGGTTCTACTAAGCAAAAAAAAAAAATATTGAAATTTTTATATTTTTTTAGGTTACATCAGTGTTTACAAATTATCGTATGTCCTTTTTGATGGGCGGTTAATATTATTGTTTACAAGAAGGAAATTTTTGTAAATATTTTGTTGTCCTGATAAGTTTTCATTTTGTTTGTTCTATTATGGATAACAAAAAAAAATCTTTTTATATTAATTTTATTGGACTTTTCTCTGATCCGATCGAAGATTATAAGAAATTGTATAAAGACTTTTCATTAGAAATGATATTAAAAATGATTTTCCTTTGTTGGAGGTCTTTTTTTTATTAGCTTTTATTGATCAATTTTTGTGGATGATTATTATAAAATTGATTGCCTATAGTGTTTTGGTTAGGAAATTCTCAGTATATATTTATAGGATCTTTCAATAGGTTTGATACATTATTTGTCAATAGGGATTGCGTCTGATAGGGATGTGTGGCATATGTTGATTTATGTTTTGCAAATCAGCACGAATCACTATTCAAATGAACAGAATTTACAAATCGTTCAATTATTTTATCAAAATTCGTGTTCGATTGCTGAAATTCAAATGAATTTTATGGTTCATTTAATCGACCAACTACACAAGCTATATGTCGAATTGTGGATAGATTTACAACTAATTTTACTCTACAAAATACCACAATACCACTAAGTTAATTAAATATTAATAGTGGAGCCAATACTAATTCTGTGAGTACCAGTGTTCCTATAGATCCTATTATCAATATCACATCGATCTCAAGAATTGAAATTTTGATTTGTTTTTAAAAGCATATGAGATCCAGTTGACACAAGAACTGAAACCGATTGTCTAATTAATCCACTTTTTCGGATGAAGCACAGTTCTCGTTGAATGGATAAACAAAATTTCCATAGTTGGTATAAAAATAATCCGCATGCAATTGAAGAAGTTCGAATTTTTTGTCCAAAAATTTATGATAATGGTTTCAGTGATTTCGTTTCAACATGTTTCAATATATATGGTGAAACAATGGCTTTATTACGTAGCAAATTGAATGATTTATTTATTTCACGTTTTGGACCTCTTAATTGGAGTCTGTAGTCAACACGAAGTCAACACCGAAAAAGTTATTAATGGTATTCGTCCAGCTTTATGTGTAAAAGTTTGAAAAAATTAGGTTGATCGAATTGGCTTTCTCAGGCATAGTCGTACTTGTCATATGAATGAAATATTGTTCAAAATGTAATGTAAAAGAACATTCAGACTTTTTATTTTATTTCAATTTAACATTGTATCACGCTTAATGAAAGACCTTTTATTAAGAGAATATGTTAGAAATTGAATTAGATTAATAAAATTTAATATATAGAATATAAAAGAATTAATGGTTTTGTATTTAAAAGTTCCTTACTTCAATTACTTAAAGGCTTTCAAATTTTTTATCAAACAAAATAACATTTTTTAATCCACTGAAATAATTATCAAGTTATCAACCTACGCTGTTATGGCCAAATAAAGATTGAAATACTAAATTTCTTTTGTCTATCATTTAATAATTATCGATCATATCCATAAATTGAATCATTCATTTTAATGGCCTTCTAGTAGTCACTATTGCATTAAAACTAAAATAATAATTACTAAAGTTTTATATATGTACATAATTGATAATTTAACAAACGGAAGTTACTAATTTACATAACTTTAACCAAGTAATTATTTAAAGTTTTTACATATTTATTTTTCAATCTACTTTCAATTGCTTTAAATATTTTCATAGTCATGTGACCACTTATTAATCCAATTAAATTACATACTTTTTATCCAACATAAAATTGCAAAGTTTTTTCTTTCTGTATCTTTAAAATTGTTTCTTTTTTCGCTACAAATATAATTTTAGCAAAATTTCGTCCATTGACCTAATATTTTTTATCCAAAAACATCAAAAAAAATATGTTGTAGCCAGCAAAATTGTTATCTGCAAAAAATATGTAAAAAAAACATAATGTGCACGTGTCACAAATTTTATGATAAGAATTTTTCTCAGTGATGGGTAATTGAATCCAAAATATTTGTTTTTATTAAAACAAAAATACTTTAAAATAAATCCCATATTAAATTAGTTTTAAATTCGGTATAAATATCATAATAATTAATTATTCTACGCCAGATTATGTAAAATAGGCAGAATATTTAATATAAAATATTCATGACTTTTTTCAACGATTTAAGTTTCTAATTGCCGTTTAATTGGAAATTACCAAAAAGGAAATCCGATTTTTTTTTATTTAAAAAAAGTTTAAAGAAAAACGGTTTTAAAAGTTTTAAAACTTTGAAGTTTTTATAAATATTAATTTTTTTATTTGGATAAGAATTTTTGTAATAGAAGAAGATTTAAGTTTGAAAACTTTTTGTTATCATTTATTTTTTCTCTTTTAAATAAGTAATTGAAATTACGTTAAATTTATGGAAAAGAAATTACTATCTTACGCCACCAAAGTTTCGATAACAAATCTCTAGAGTCAATAATTAGCTTGTAATTAATTTGAACGAAGGCCAACGTTATCATTCGTTAGCTTTTAGAGAGGGAACAAGAGATTTAGCTAGTACTCAAAAAATGCTCTTCCTATTTGGTTTACAAAAAATTTCCATGTAAATATTTTAGATGAAACTCCAGAATTTATCATTAGTTCAATCGTAACTAAATTTGAATTGTGATTTCTTATGAAATCTAATATTAGCAGGAAACTATACCCTTTTCAATTGAATTCATATCTGTGAAGCACCGACTGACATAAATCATTGGTGCAGAATTTGGATCCGAATAATTAGAATATTTTGTTTCTATTTGTTATAGCAGCCATTCCGGTCATCAAAAAGAGTTAAGAACACATAAAACTCTATAGAAAAATTAACATTATCTGCAAAACAGGTGAAAACATGTTTTCTCTCAATTCCCTTTATTAATCAACAACCTGATTTGAACCAAGCACAAATATTGGTAATCTATGTAACTTATTAAGCTTATTCAATCTCAAGAAACGTTTAAATTACAACATTTTTCCATATGATATTGAAAATGTTCAGTATCCTAGCAACATCTTGTTCCAAAATACTTTAAAACTAAAAAATATTGATTATATTAGTATTAATTTCAATTTAAATGCAGCTATAATATAACAAAAAAAAATAGTTGTTATTCTTGTTAAAAAGTCAAGAAGAAAATTGTACAAAATAACAGAATGCCAATGACCGTAGTTCATTGGCATCTATCTACTAAGGAACATAATTTTCCTTTTTCAACGATTTTATATGAAAAAAAAATAATCATTAAATCCTTGCCAACATAAATTTGCTTTTTTTTGCTTAATATTAAAGATAAAGGTGTAAGTTTTATAGTTTTAGTGTTATACATAATTTATTAAACTAAAATTTAACTTCTATAATGTATAATGAATGCAACGTGATCTATTCTTAATTTCCCACCTCAGAAAGTTTCAGTAAAAATTAGAAAAAAAAAATATATATTATATATCTAACGAGTATTCCTTAGAGTCCTTGTATGACACTGTCAAGGAGTTCACTTGGAAAAAATACAAATAGACTAAAAATAAATTATAAAGAAAATCTTCTTTCGAAAAGATTGAAATATAAAGTGATATTTTAGTATTATTATAATGGAATTTTAAAATTTTATGTAATGATGATGTCAAATTATTAATGAGCTTAAATTGATTCATGAATTATTTTTCAAAGATATAAAAACAGTTTCCATTTAAATTTTATCCTTTTGCAATATTAATGGAATAAATATAAAAACAATAAAATTTCATATTAAAAATTTATTGAATCAAAAATTAACGTGGAAATGTTTTAAAAAGTTCAATTTTGTCAAAACCACATAAAAATTTGGATTTTAAATTGTCATTCAAAAATAAATATATAAATAAATTTTAAGAATAATGTCACCAAAATTTATAAAATTATATTTTTGACATGTTTGTATGAATTTTTTGAATGATTTTAAGATGATTTGTATAAATTTACTAAGATTTGTTTGATAAATTGTTATGAACATTATACAATTATTAAGAAATTAACTTATCCTTCATCTAACCCGAACCCTTCTGTGGAATTTTTAAAATTAACATAATGGGGGAACCTACAGGAACAGCACCCCAGGCATACGCGAAGATTACGATTCTTAGATTTCTAAAAAAGGGCTAATTATTATATATTAAAAGTTTATTGAATTTAACACTAATAATTATTAGTCATAGAAGAGGTTTATAATCAGCGTTTTTATAACTACAAGCTCAAGAATTGTAAGAAAAATTTAATTTATTTAACATAAATTTTAAATGATTCAAGAAAAATGGCCCTAATTTATTAATTTCATCAGTTTTTTAAACTATATTTTAATATTTCTATAGCATTTCACGATTTTTCTTAAATATCCAACAAAATAATTAGTTCATTTATAAAATTTTAAAGTTAATTTTTTGAAACTTTGTTTCTTTTTAGTTTTTTTACTATCTTTTGATTATTTTACTTATGATATATTCTTATCAAACTTATAACACTTTCAAAATTGATTACATAAAATATATTTTCATTTACTTTGAATAAACTTTTACATAAATTCAATATTTTAACTTACCAAAACTATTAAAGATCTAATTTCACACAATTTTATTAAATAAAAATCCTTACCTGAAATGAAAAAAATAAAAAATATTAAATAATTTAGAATAAATTTGATATACATATTTTAATAATATTATTAATAAAAACTTTAAAATGTTACGATAAAATTAGATATTTTCATAGAAATTGTTAAATCACTTATTCTTATTAAGTTTATATGAAAATTTACATAACTTTTAACTGAAAAAATTAACATATAATTTTAGAAATCTGAAATTTAAAACTAGAAATAATTCAAGTTTTACAAGAAATTGACTTTAAGTTTAAAAACTTGAAGATTAAAAATTATCTTTAAAATATATTTTATGAAAACTTTACGGCTGTTTTCATTCTGCATTCTCAAACGAAATCAAGGTAAAAACTCTAGTTTAAAAGAAAAATGTTTACAAAAAAAATTTGTAACATAATTTTAAGTCTTGTCCTAATTTATCGTTGAATAAATTTAATTTTCTGCTTAAAATAAATATGTATTAAGAAATAAAAATAAAATAAAATTTTCTTTTAAGGACACTTCTTTACTTTAAGGATAACTAAATATTTCCTCAAATGTATTTAACTTTGAATTCTAAAAAATGACTTGAGTATCATTAGGTAAAATGTTCAGAAAATCTTAAGAAAGTAAACTTAGTACAAATACAAACAACAAAAAATATAAAAATAAATAAAATATCCTTAAAGATTCAAACAAGTAAAAATTAATTCTCTAAAGAAAATAAGAGACAGTCAAAAAAAAAAAAATTACAATTTAAAAAAGAAAAAATTTAAATAGAAAAATAAAAAAAATTCCAAAAGAAAAAGTAATTTTTTTTAAAAAAAAATAAATTTTGTCAAGGAATCCTATCACTATACACAATCATAAATAAAAAGGACACTATTATAACTGAAATACTGAATCTTTATATAAAAAATATAGTATGTACGTATAAAGAATTCTGGACGAATTGTTAGATGAGTTTTTTTCACGGTATATAACAATTTACAAAATGTCAACAAGACACAATGCAGGTCCTTTTTCGTCAGTACACAATTTTTATGGCAAAAAAAGCAACGAAATGAAAACATTTTTGGTAAATTCATAAATAAATAAGATAAATTAGAAAAAAAAAATGTTTGTTGGATAAAAACTGTTCCCAAAAGCAATAAAAATAAACGAAATAAAAAGAAAATCAAAGAAAAATGAAAAAAATCTTTTAAAAAAAAATCAAGAAAATATTTATATAAATTTTTGTTATTTGTGCATTTTCAGTATACTTCAGGTTAAAATTTATTATACCATGTAATTCGATCATTTTCATAGTGCTTGAAAGAATTTATCATCATTTTTGGTAGAATATTTATAATACTAAGGACAAGAACAGATTAATATTAATCTGTAAAATAATACAGCCATCAAGATTTCATACAGAAATAAAAAAACTTTTAGATTTTTCATAATTCTAAAGCGTATTTTAAAGTGTAAATTGAACAGATGAGATACATGACAATTATACTTAGATATTAAATTTAATTTTAATGTTAATCACAACTGAACATCTGTGACACAATTTCCACAGCTGAACATCTGTGCAATAGTTTCATAACTATAAACTTTCAAATGCCGACATTTGAATATTAAGTAATCTTATTATGTAACATGGAATTTAAATCTAAAGCTGCTGGAAGTTATTCTTTGCAATGTCTATTCAAAGTGGAGTCCAAAATTTAATTTAATTTTTACATTTATTATATTACATTGAAATTTTTCAGAAATCATAGTCGGATTAAGCATAGCCGGACTAAAATGCTACCGAGCCTATGATGTTTTAATTCATATAGTATAATTATGAACCTATTAAGCTTTATAACGTAGAGTCTAATCAAATAAATTTAAGCTAAGTATCAAGTTCGGCTTGTTTTGAAATTTTTATAAAAATTTAAAAATGCAGAAATAGATGTGAAAATATCAGCTACTGATTTCACTCTAGTACTAGTATCGAATCCATCGAGAAAAAAGTCGTTTTGTAGCTTCAGTTTATCTTGAAAAGTTTTCATTAAAAGTCGATATTATAATTTATATGAAAATTTCACTTCACAAAGAACTCGATACTAAACTTTAGTTTGTTTAGCCTGGAGCTTGCAAAACAAAACTGATTTTATTTCTAGGTATAAAGGTCCTATAATCATTTGTAAAAGTTTTTAACAGACGTTAAAAAACAAAAGATTTAACAAAAGATTTATTAATCAAATATTTATACTAATACCAACAAATTAATGACAATATCAAAAAAATTTAAACATAAAATCTATATCTGTTGTTGACCATAACGTCCGAAAACTTATATAGAAACAAATAATGTTTTAATATTATTAAATCACCGGAAATTTAAAAAAAAAAAGTTATCCTCGAAAAAACCTTTCGGGCATTAAATACAAATACTCATCAAGGACGAAACTATTATTTCCACAAAACTAATTTTCTTTTTTGTTTTTTTTAATTTTTTTTCATTATTTCAACATGAAACGGAAATGCAGAGTAAAAAATTTAAATATTTAATGACAATTTCCTTTAATGTTTCAACCGTTGAACATTAAAATGAAAGCAGTTAGGGAAGAACTAAAGGTGAACCGTGAATACAGTTAAAATTGAAGGCGAAATGCAATGCAGTTTACGCTAATCAAAAATAAATTATTATACAAAATAAAATTGGTAACAAAAATTTCAGTTTTCCAGAATAAAATTTTTCGAAGGATATTTTATTTTTATTACTTTAAATAATTAATCTCTTGAGATTGGTTTTTTTTATATAGTTGGTAATTTTAATGTACAAAATTATAATGTAACATATAAAATGAATTTGAGATAAATTTTGCAACATAAATGATTATGTAAAGAAATAATGTTGCCAATTTTAATTTAAGAAACATCAAATATGAAAAATTTCTATTTTTTATACAAAATCTATTACAATTATAATTTTCTTCTGAAAATATGAAAAACAAGAAATTTGTTATATTCCATTTATTTAATTAAGATTGATCCGACCGCCATTAATTCGTCCTTTTTGTATTATATATTTAGAAAATTATATTTTTGCTATTATTTCAAATCAAATTCATTGTCAAAATGCCAAGAAAATAAAAACAATTTGATAAAAAAATAATAATATCCAAACAAATGAATATAAACATTTCCAATATACAAAGAAGGCTATATACAAAGAAATACATCCGTCATTCTTCATTCTATCAGACAAAATCAATCAATCAAGGGTGGAAAAAATATTCTGTAAAATTTACAACCTTTTAAACTTCACTGCTCATACCAAAAAATGATTAAATTTTACTTTAGATCACAAACCCTATTAACCCTCTAATTTTAACCTATATATACAAAGCTGTCAAAGTTGTTTATATGCCTGGAAAATGGATTTCCTTACAACAGATTCGACATATTGTTAAAAAAAAAGGAAAGCAAAATTTTTATACCTTCCTAACGTTTGTTGTATCAATTTTCAACTTGTTTTCTACACCTATTTTTAAATGAAATCTTTTACGGTGACTAAGTAAATCCTATACTAGCCCATTACCAAAAGTATGTCTCTTCTCTGACAAATTGCTAACGATAATAGAATATAAAAATATATCCAAATATTAACAAGAATCAGAAGTACAAAATACTTTTTTGATTATGGGTTCATGTTAACAATGTCGGTGACAATAAGGCTTGTTAGAACCTGAAAATTTATGACGAAAGCAAAAAAAAAAAAGATTTCAGTATTTTTTTTTTCCTTTTCTATATACAAATGAATTAAAATTCCGAAAAGTCATTTAACAGAATGACAAGACTAAAAAGGATTTCGGAAAATCAAGAGTAACAAGAAAAATGATAATAATTTGTAGGTATTCAAGTGTATACAAAAAAAAGGAAATGATAAAGAATATAAATATTTTCACTGAGTAGAATAATGTGTGTTCAAATAATCGTGATAATCTTTAAAGAATTTCCTTGTATACTCTCTCAAAATATAGGATACAACGATAAATATATATATAAATATAAAAAATTTGCAAAAAATTTATAAGGACATCTAAGCATATTTTAAAATGAAAGGACCAACTAGAGAATAATAAAAAAAATATTCTTCTATGATACTAATTTTAATTTCTCTATAAGTCTAACAAATTAAGGGAAAAACAAAATTTATGCTATTTTTTCGGGTGAATCCATTTTCATGTCTTCGGTTTTTTTTACTTACTTACTTTTTTTCCGGGTATTTGAACTTGAGAGAGATGTATATAGAATAACAAAATAAAGATAAGGATTTTTCATTAAAATTTTTATTTATTCTTTGTTGTGATGTTCATTTTTCAAATAATTTCCTTTATGGATAAGTTTTCTCCAGGAAAAAACAAAAAAAAAATATCCTGATCAAATTTAATGTGTAAACAACAAATAAACAACAAGAAAACTTGACACAACAACATTTAATAAATTTAATTTTTCTTATCCAATTTAGACAATTATACAAGGACGTTTAAAATTTAAAATAATTTGATGATAAAAATTGATTTTTGTAAGTTCATAAGAAGAAGAATATTTCTAGGTCAACATTTATAGATGAAAACAAATCGATTTGATTTGAATGAAAATATTTATAAGTTGAAGTTCAATATTTGATAAGAGTAGATTTTAAATTAGATCTAATTTCAGGTTATATCGATTTAGTGTCATATAAAATTGGTGTAGTGGTAGTGTTACAATAAAATAGCCAATACTTGATTCTAGCAGTACCACCATTGCAAAGAAGAATAATATATCTTTAAAAAACTAATCATTTTTGAAATTCGATAATTTGGATTATAGAATATCAAATTGAAGAGCAAACATCCAATAAAAAATGTATTCCAAATATTATAGTACTTCACTATGGTCACGATTTATAATTACATTCAAAGGTCAAATTTTCCAGTGTTGTACAATTAAATTTTGTGTAGAAAATGTCGAATATGGTAACTACAATATAATTTATGATATGATAAATGTCGACTTCCTGTAATGCAATTCGAAATCGGTTGATCATTGTTGGTTGGTTTAAGTGGCGCGTCCCAGCAACACGCCCGGCGACTTCAATTAGCACATATGCACCGTTTTGCTACAACTCATACTCATGAAACCACCAGGCTAGGTTACGCGGTAGAAGGAGGGAGTTAAGATCCACTTCGTGCTATTCAAGAAGCGTACCGTGTCTCTGGGTTGATTCATGGTTAGTTCGTTGAGTTCGCTAAGGTTGGTTAAATAGGATTCCCAGTCTAGCCGTATGTTTACCGATTGGTCAGAGCCCCGTATACATAGTTGTAGTTCTAGCTATGTCCTTGCAGAGCAGGTTTAGAAGGTTGTCCGATGTTTTCTTGGCCGTTGATAAACGATATTTTTACAATTTTCATAATTTCATATTTTTTTATGAAATTTAATAGCACAATAAATGATTTTTTTTATTATTTATTGATTGTGCTATTAAAGTATTCTCTTCATTGCAATCATAATGAGATTGCAAAATAAAATTACATTATTGGCAAAGAAAAATTATGCTTTTTATTTTTATGTGTAATTTTTCAAAAGAATACTTTTTTTTCCTATATGTTTCGTACAGTATAATGTCAACGTTTTGGGGAATTCAAATTGTGATAATACCAGAAAGGTAATTATTTCTGGGCTTTTTTTTTTGGTTTGTAATATTATATACAAAAGTAACAAAAAAACTTTCTGTGGAAATGACAAACAGTGTAAATAACAGGAAACAAAAAGAAATATGTTTTATTATTTTTCATTGTATAAATTGGTGAAATTAATTCAATTTTTCTTTCATTTTTCAAGTTGACAATTAAATAATTAAGTTTTAAGAAGGCCATTAAGGTAATTAAAAATTTAATGTTAATTAATGATATTTTACCATTTGTGACAATTATAATAATGTACTAAACAAAAGGTTTTATTTAAAAATATTTATATAATTTATCTGGCAATTAAAATGGATAATAATAATAGAAATGAAAAATACATAAAATGTTTGATTTAATTATTTTATGAAAAAAGGAGGTCACAGTTTGTTATTTAGAAATTGTCATACATTGAATTCCATCAATACTAAGGCATGGCCTGTAGTTAACACAATTCATACTAACCAGTCTTGTTAAAACTAAGTTTTTGATTTAAATTTCATTATTCAAATTATTATTATTAAACTATTTAATTGATAGAATCAGAAGTCTGGTTTTAAGACTTGGAAAGTCACAGTATCGGAATGATAGTTTCAATATTTAATTAGAATTTATTATATTTAATAATCTTAAATTGAAAAAATAATAATCAATATAAAATATTGATTTTTTATTTATTGAAATCAAGTATATTTATTCAATAGTTAGAAAAATTCAAAAATTATTAAATTATATTAAATTTTTAAATTATATTCTAACTTCTCTTAGATTTTATATTATGAATTTTTGTTTTACATTTGAATTTTAATAAAATAAGTTTCTTAGAATTCAATTTTCTTTTCTTATTTATTTAATTTTCTTAAATACAAAACTAAAAAACAAAAATATTTTCTAAGCAAAAATTTCTACAATTTTACAAAATGCATTAAAAATTTAAATATTTTGTTTAGCAAAAAAAAAACATTATCCTTTTATAAACATTTGTGAAATATTTTGACTTCCTCATATTTCAAAACAACAACAACAACAACAAATTCCAATATTTTAATGTTTCTCTTACAAAATGAAAATAAAGTTTGATAAATTCTTACAGATTTTGAAATTTTATCGTAATATTTCTTTTAAAGGAAAATAAAAATCCTTGTTAACAAGATCCTTAACAAACATATATGCAAAAGAATCCACAACAAAAAAAAAATGGAAATAAATATTAAGTATTTATTTGTTCCTTGAGGCAAATTTACTTTTTAACTGTGTTGTGTAAGGATATTTTTTTTTACATTTATTTTCGTATTATTTTGTAAATTAAATTTTTCTTCGAGTTTTGGTAAATGAAAAACACTTTTTATATTATTGCTTCTTTAGTTATTTCTTCATTTATTTAATTTTTAAACTCAAAGTCATGAAAATAATCTTTAATCTTATTAAAAATTTAGAAGGTGAACGTAAAAAAATTTCACTTTTTTTTTTGTTTTTTTAGGTTTTTCTTTTAATATTATTATATAAAAATTAAAGTGAAAATTGAGAGAATGTTTTTAATTTAATGTTAGGTGGTTAATGGTGTTTATAAGGACTAAAGGTTAATGGTGTTTATAAGGACTAAATTTAATTTTGCACATTGAATAATAGATTCAAATCGGTGGCGGCGACACCAATGAAGTAACACTCAAACATTTGGTGTGTGAATTGGACAATAACGATAGATTCAGGTACAAAAACTAGGGAGGTGTAGCATTAGAAGTTTAAACCAAACTCGCGAAACTATAATTATTAAGGATCAGACTTTTTAATAAAGAAAGCCCCGATGTACAAAATACGACGTTGGAGCCACAATGGCAATGTATTATTTGTGATCTCTGATGTTCTTGTGACCTATCTTAACATAACTCTAACATATTGAGTGCTATCATTATGACGTTAGAAGAATTTAACATTCTTTATACCTAGGTAACGAACATATTCTAAGGTTTGAATAATAGTTAAGCTTAAAAAGCATTTTTCTTAATTTTTAATGAACATATATAACAAAATTTATTCAATATATTGAATTGGAAAGCATTATAACAAAGTTAGTTAATATTTAATTGTACAATTACAAAATAAATTAATTTGCAAAACATCACAACTAAACGAAAATTAGTGTAATTTAAATGTATTAATCTATTTATACAAAATCCCATTTTTTTTATTAAATTTAAGAAATTTTAAAGAAAAACTTTTAAAGAAAACTTTTTCTATTGACTATTGTAATAAAATGATTGGTCCTACAAATTGGCCAGCTTCTATAATAAGAACAACTTTTTTGCAATCGTTTCAATCTGTTCGAAATAACTATTAAAAATTAAAATTTATCAAAAAGTTTTCTTTGGAAATGGTTTTAAAAGAATCTAATCATTTTTTTTTTATTTTAGTTAAGGCTTCAACAATAAATTTACTATAATAATGAAATTACTCGAAAAAGTTTATCTATATAACCCAGAACTTATATCAGAAAAAAAACTAAAATCTAGAAAAAAATTTACTTTCAAAATATTTTTTATATTGAAAATTATTGTACAGAAACTTGTAAAAATTTTTTAGGCTTCTATATATTTTCAATACGTTTTCTGAACAAAATAGTATAAATTTAAAATCTTTAATTACTTTTATTATAAAAATAAAATTATGCTTGAATCTTTAAGGGCGTCTAACAATGTACAAATTAGAACAATAGCAAAATATATAAAGTTAAAAAAAATCGTGCTTCATCCAATCTTAAAGAGAAAGTTTTTCGTGGTGAAACTTTAAACTCGAGCATAAATTTCATCTTTTTATGTAATTTCAGATATGATATATTTATATAAAATAAAATTTATGTTGCATTACTTTCAATACCTTTAAACTTTATATAGCAACAACAATTATTGTTATATTGCTCGTGGTTTATATTCTATATGCTCTCGGTTATAAAGATTTTTTATATATAGAAAAATTGGAAAATCATATTTTATATGATTGGATTGTGAAAAATGAACTGATTGATTTTATTTTTCAACTCAATTTGGAACAGCACGACTTTTAAGATAATTTTATTTTGTTTATTTCTTTTTGTATAGTATATAAAAAGTTTTCATTAGGTGAAACGTTTTTTTCCCTTTTTTGTTTGGATTTTTGGATGGAAAAATCACCTTTGATTAGTTCAAAAGTAAAAGAGTTTTTTTTTTGTTAGTTATTTTATTTTCATATATAAACGCGTACAAATTGAAAGCATTTTGAAAATAAATATAAATTTGATTTCAATTTAAAATAAATAATTTTCCTTTTACCATAATGCACACATAAACGTAAAAAATAATCATTTTGATGTATGAAATAATGCCAGAAAATGGTGTGTTTTACAAATAATTTAAAAGGAATTAGTAAAACTCTATAACTAAAATGGCATACAATGTCAATTACTGTTGCCAACCAGACATATTTGAATTTTTTTTTTTTCGCGGTAATTAAAAGGCGTTACTACATCCAACAATTTCGACCAGGTTCACAATAAATACCAAAAACTAATAAAAAATTATCAAACCAAAAAGCCAAAATTTTATATATGCCAAAATTATTGTATGCCAATTTAATATAATTTGATAGTAAATGGTTCGTTGAACTAAAAATTATTGAACAATTACCATGAACTGTCGAGGTTAAAAATATATTAAAATAAAAAATAAAGTTTTAATACAAATAAATGAAATAGTCCTTGGATAAAAACAATATCGACCTTTAAACAGCCAGACAATTCTCATAATAATAATACTAATGTATAAGAGATAAATGTGTTTAAGGTCTATTAAATGGCAATGACATAGTTTTTTTTTTTGATTGGTTCAGAAAAGGATTATACAACAAACAGGAGGAAAAGAACATCCTTAACTTTTTTATATTCTTTATTATCAAATACTGCAAACAAACAAAAAATATCCTGGTAAATAATTTTTTTTTTTGAAATTGCAAAAATAATAAATGAATAAATAAATAAAAGTCAAGTTTTTTATTGGAATTAGTTTTTTGAACCCTTCTTTATTATTGCTCTAAAATAATATACTCTGGATGTGCAGAATATTCGGTTCGGTATGAATATTGAAGAATAATTTATTTAAAAACTATAAAACAATAAACGTTTTTACATTATGGTTATGTCCTTGCGGTTGTTGCACTGTTTTTGAAGTAAAAAATATATAACAAAAATATTTATATTTTCGTATAGAATTCGAGAGAAATGGAAATTTCATTAAGGATGAACTTTATCGTTTTTCGAAATGAATATAAAAATAATAGATTATCGCAAAATTTTAAATTTTGAGGAATTGCAAGAACCTTTGCTCGATTAGAGATAAAAACAACGAATTGTGGTAGATAATTGTGAAATGACGTATATGCATAGGAAGCATATTACTGGAAACAGTAATTGTTTTAGTAAGTAGATGAATTCAAAATAAATTAATGTACAGAAAGTGCATAGTAATTTCTATTACAACTAATTTAATTGGAAACATAACCTTAAATCTATAGATAAAGAACATATTTATAAAAATTGTATGTTACCTGTCAAAATTATGAAATCTGATTAGTGGTTTTGCTTGAATAAACATAATAATTTATAAATAAGAAGTTATGATTCTGGAAATGATAAGCAAACGATTAATAAGGTTATGGATGTCATCAAATGTATAAAAATGACTTTAGAATATACTGATAGGCTTTACAAGAAAGAATATATATGAAAAAGTTTTATAATTCTTCATTTCTATTTAATTCTTCACTGATTATAATATTTTACATCTCAAATTACTGTTCTAACTTTAATCAGCTTTAGCTAAATATATAAGCCACAAGGTACAAAATATTTCCTCCTATGACAATTCATAAAAATGTAGATAATTAAAAACAGTAACCACAAATCTTCAGGATACACGAAAATCTATTTCTTCCGCACTGAATAAAAAACTAAATAACTAGAAGTTTAAAATTGGTTCATCCTTGTTAAATTTTTTATAGCCAGCAAAGGATAATAAGAATTTTATTCATGTAAAAAAATTTGAAAGTGTCCATTTGCATTTTACCTACAACATTTAATATAAAATCCAGGAAGTCATAAAATTAATGTAAATTAATAAAGTAAAATTAAATCGTTATATAAAATCATTTATTATAAAACATTTATCATAATTTTAAAAATATTAAATCTCTTCTACTGTGGTTTAAATATAGTGCTATAAAAAAGACTCTACAGGATGTACCTTTAATTAGGATATAATATTAAAGTATATAGTAATAGTTATTAGCGTTCCATTAATATTAAATGGATTAAAAAAATGAATTTAATAAAAACAGTGTGCTTTAAAATTTGGAATTGTTGAATATTAAAGATTTTACTAACCGTTTTTCATTTTAATTTCATTTAACCTCATTTAGGAAAACTTTATTCAGACAGTTTTTTACATAGTCACCTTGTATAAAATATACAGTAGACACAAAAACCAACGATTATCACCGATTATATTTTAAATTGGGGTTAATAAAATCGACAATTAATAACTTTTTTTTTCATTCTTTTTCTTTATTATTAAACAGGATAATAATAATTATTATCCTTTTTTCAAAACTCAAACACTGTTTGATATTAATTTAAACTTTGTTTTACACTAGACTGGTTCAAAACAATTAACCCAGGACACAATATGTTTTTAGATATGTTCATGTATTATGTATACAAATAAGGACATGTGTATACAGAAAAAAAAATCAACACTTAAATAATAACGTGCGGTGGAATAGCTATATGAAAAAAAAAAACACTTAGCATGTATAAAACTGAATTGTGAACAACATCAAAGAGATGGGAAATATGTATATAAAGTTTATTGAAGGATATTCAGTCGCACGACAATTAATATCAATTCAACAAAAAAACAATACTTGGAGCTATGTAATAATTGACTTATTGAAAATATTAAGGATATATATAGGAAATTAACTACTACGTTGTAAAACACTGTTTGCGTTCGCATCAATTGAATAGAAATAATTTGTAAAATAATGTTTTATAATTCTAAAAAATTTAGAGAAGTTCCCAATGATGTCATAAAGATAAAACGTGTGTCAACAATTTGAATTGTTTAACTATGCTTTGTTAATAATAAGAAGTGTTCAGTGTTGTCGAAAGGAATAAATTATATAAAGATTTGTCAATTAAATGAATCTATAAATCTGTCAAAAGTTTCGAAAATTTTATGATAGTTGCTAGTCCAGGATCGTCAAAAATTACTAGCGATATAGAATTATCAAATTGGTAAAGAGTAAGGCTCTGTCACCGACAACATTACGATTAATTATACTGAGAAATTACTTTTACAAGTTAAAAATTGTTCGGGTCTCTTCGGAAGGTCCTTCAATATTAAATATTAATAACAATATAAACGTGGTTTGGTTCACAAGGGTTGTATTACATCTCACAGCAGGTTAATTTACATTTTTTTTTAGTCAAAATTTCGAATTTTATATAGTACCAAATCCGTCTTTGTTCAAAAAACCGAAACAATAGAAGAAACCTTTAATTATTTATCCTGTAAACACACTTTAAAAAAAAAAATTTATATCCTGCGTGGGAACTATTAATATATGAAAACATATGAACAAATTATACTTTTATCCCAGTCATTTAAATACTGACGTAAGTTTACTCTATAGTTATATACATTATTTTAAATATCCTTGAATGCCATGGCATTAGAGTGTACAAAGCAAATAAGAAAGCATCGTTGTTATTGCTTTCCTTTGATGAATTTTTATTATTTAAATTGAAACACCTTGTTTTTTCCATCCCCTATATTTATATCCACACCTTATTTTTCAGTTGCTAACCCTCTGAAACATACCAAAAATTTATTGACCAACAAAATATTATGTTAATATTTATGTTATTTGTTTGTGTGAGTGTGTATGTTGTACATAACAAAAGGACCTATAAAAAATATGAAATTGTTAAAAAAATTATTTTTGATACTATGTAATTTTTCGTTTTTAAAAGTAGTTAGAAACAATGAATTCATAATCAACATGACATTTTAGAATTATAAATATTGTATATATAGGGTAAGTTTACCACTAAACCCCATACCATCTAAAATTTCTTTTTTTTTTTTTTTGTGTTCAGGAAAACTTTTAACCTGTTTTAAAAAAAATATTTTTTTTTATTAAAAATTCAAGAAAAGTTTTTTTCCATTTTTTTTTATGGTATAAATTTTACTTTTTCATCGTTTTTTTTTCAGAGTTGGTCGTATCGTTAAAACTTTCTTGTTTTTTTGGATACCCGTCAAGTCAAATGTAATAGAACAGTGTGTTAGTAACAGAAAGAATGAAAATATACCGTTGACAACAATAGAATTAGCTATGTCAAGTGATATGAGTATCGTTTTTGTTGTTATTAGTTTGCAGTTTTTTTTGTTTACAGGACTTTCTGGTGTTCTAAATTTTTATACCATATATGAAAAAGAAAAAAAAAAGGAAAAAGGAAAAATTTATTAAATATTTTCATTTTATGTTTTTGCTGGTTGCTTATTTTTTGTTTGTAACTTCCTTTTTTTTTTTTGCTACCATTCCATTTAAATTTTGAATTTTGCTGTTTGCTAGTAAGCAAATGCGAAAGGATATTATGAACACATATACTAATTTTACGTGTGTCAAGTTTGTCGTGTCCAAGTGGCAGTTTTTATTTCATTTTTTTTCTTTTATTTTTTATTATAGCTTTGTTCAGTTTGAAGGAGAAATGAATTGTTTTTGTGGAAAAAGTAATGTAAAAGGATGATGAAAAAAGCTTGTCGAAATTTCTGTGCTGCAATGTAAAAGGATATTTTTTGTAATTTTTACACATGAAAAATGTTGATTGTTTTTTAGTGATGTATGTATTTCATTTGAAGTGCTTTTATTTCCTAACAATTTAATTGCAAAATAGCATAAATAATTAATATTAAAAATAATTATAAACTTGATTTTTCAAAAGGAGTTTTTGACATTAAAATCTATATAGCAATTTAAAATCATTGAAATTTTGAAAATCACAATCAGATAAGGATAATAATTCTTTTTTTAATAAATTTGAAACTATTTTGAACAAGCAAAAGGAATTAAATCAAGACAGTGACAAATTTGTTATAGTTTAATTATAAATTCTAATATCAAATTGATTTTTCATTTCGTTTTAAATTTAATCTTTAGGTGTCAATAAAGTCTGAAGAACTTAATATTGACAAAGGATTTTATTGTAAATAGTTTTTGAATATATAAAAGGACTTTTGAAGTAAGTATTATAAATTCAAGGTATTAACTATCGAAACTATATAAATAATGATAAACTTAAATTACTATAAACTAAACTTATATAGGGCAAGGATTCAGAGAAGAAAGGAGTTAATGATCAAAAAATTCCTTTTTAGGAGATCAATCAATTAAAGAAACTTAAAATTATTCAAAACTTTTTGACAGGATTTCTTTTTGAATAACGAACTGAAGTTCTTGGAAGTTCAGGCAAACAACAAAAATGAAATTTCAGGCAAAATAATTGTAAAAACTGACTTTTTATTGGACTTTTTAGATTTGTAAAAATTAATATTACATTAAGACTGTTCTATTCCCTTAGAGTTCTTCCATTTCTCAAGTCTTTTTTTAGTTTTCTATTTATATTCTAAACTGTATGTCATAAAAAAATAGATGAATCTACATTTCCCAGTAAATTAGGACAAATTTTAAGTTTTAATTCAAAATATTATTGACTTTTCAAGAAAACTTTTCATCCCAAAACCCAATTATCAAATTCAATTAAGTCAAATTACAAGAATCGGGTAGGACCATATATGTAATAAAATCTACCTGTTAATGAATGACTCAAAAGCTACTGAGCTCAAGTAAACTCAGTAATTTCAACAAACGGTGATATACATAGGCAATAATATTGACTAGATGAAGTTGAGAGCGGTATCAGTAGTATTATATGATAAAAGAAGGTCACATAAAATAAAATGTAAAGTTTATAAATCCATTGTAAGAACAACTTTAAAGTACGGATCCAGAGTGATGGGCAATGAAAAAACAAACGAAAATAAGATGCACGCTACAGAAATGCGAATACTGAGATGGGCCAGTGGTGTTACTATAAAAGACCGTATTCGCAATAATTTTATCAGGGGAGCTATGAATGTGACACCAATAGTTTTTAATAGTTGCCAAAAACCAAATGGCTTAGAAAAATACGAAATTACTTAAATAATCAAAATCTCATGCATGTGACAACCCTCGACAGAGCTATCTGGTGCCTCAGAACTCGATGAATTGATTCAAATTAAGAAGTAAATATTTTTGACTGGTAACATGATAATTTTAATTTTGATTTAATACATTTACTAATAAAATTTACAATTTTAATACAAATGACTTTCACTTACCTCTTCTTCATTGCTTGCTGTATTCACTGAATCCATACTTTGCGACAATCCAAGTGGTGCTAATGCCATTTGATTTTCCATTTTTAAATTATTATTATTATTATTAATTGTATTTGAACTTGTACTATTTGTATTTGTATTAATCACTGAACTTGTATTACTACTTGTATTATCAAGAATTGTATTGTTATTAATATTATTTAATATTTGATTATTATTTGATATTAATGATGTTGTTGTATTTGTTGATGTTACAATACCAGCTGATTGTGCTGCCGAAGATGCTGTTACTATTGAACTATTACCAGCAGCAGCACTAACAATTGAAACTGGTGATGATAATGCTACAGTTACAGGTGATGATGATGTTATATGATTATTATTATTATTATTATGTTTAATATTATTATTATTAACAATTGAATTAACTGGTGATATTGTAGCTGTAATTGTTGATGGTACTAGCTGTAATTGTTGTTGATTAAAATATGCTTTTTGTTGATGTTGTTGTAATAAATGTGAATGAATTTGATGTGAATGGATTTGTCCTAAACCAGTATGCTGTTGATTATATTGGGCATGTAATGTTTGATTTAATTGTGGTATACCAATTGCTGGATGATGATGATTATGTAAATGATGGTGTTGTTGTTGCTGTTGTTGTTGTTGTTGTTGTTGAAGAGCAGCGTGATGTGCACGAATTTGTTGTTGATGTTGTAATAATGGATTTGTTAAATTTGGATAATGTCCTGGATTAACAACAGCACCGGCTTTTGATAATGCTACAGCTGCTGCAGCTGCGGCTGCTGCAACTGGTGTATATTGTTGTGGTATTACAGAAACGGCACACTGACGTTTTGGTGACAAAACTTGGGGGGCGCTCGCTGGCGTTTGCGGCAGCGTTGGCCTTCGTTTAATCGCAATCGACGAAATGGTGATGGCCGTTTTTATTAACTAGATGGATTTTTATATTTAAAAACGTTAATACAATTTTATGTAGCATTCGTGTAGATTTTTATATTTTTCAATTTATTTTCTTATTATATTATTTTCTTATTATAAATTTTGATTTTTTATAATTATTAATAATGTAATGTTTTATTGAATCTGAAAAATAGAAGAAAAAAAATATATAAATAATTAAATTATAATTTGAAGATTAATTTTTATGTAATAAGATATTTATTTAAATTTTTCAAGTTTTTGCAACACTAATGATTTCATATTCTAAAATATATTTTACAAATTATAAAAAATTAAAATTTCATTGATAATTTTAGAACTTGCTATCATTTATTTCAATATTTAAATTTCAAAGAAACTTTTAATTTTCGATATCAACTCGAAATTAAAATTATTCGATCAGATAATTGTGTATACTTAATAATTGACTTCAATAAAAAAAAAAACGTGATAAATTCTAGAGGCCATCACAATCAATTAACAATCTATAAAATAATTATTATTAATCAAATAAATAACAATTTCTGTATAATTATGCCAATTTACCAGAAGCAATATTCATTTTTTTAGTTCTTATTTGTTCATACAATCTAAAAGCCAATAAGAATTTTTTTTTTTTTTCAATTAACTAGGGAGGAAATTATTCAGACAATTCGTGCAATTTTTATTTATTTCAATATAAAATGGAATTTACTTTCTTTGTTTTCCCAAAAACATTTTCAATTTTCGCTTATAAATTGTTTAAATAATTATAATCAAAAAAACAAAACGATGCGGTGTGGTCACATCACAATTAGGCTAGAAAAAAATTGTTACAATTACTGCTTCAATACACTGGACAACAATAAAAAATCCTCATCATTGTCATATACTTTTATAGATTCCAATTGGGGAATAAATAATTACTAGCTATTATAAAATAAAATACTAGTCATTTTTAAATATTGCGAGTATGGTTAATTTGTACCGCGATGTGATAATATTTTCGTTAGACCAATGACTACCAAAAGTTAATTGAAATTTATAATTTATGAGTACATATTTAATTTTTTTTGTTGTGAAATTGGAGTTTGTTGGGTTAATCAATTATGAATATGAGAATATTCATAATTTAATTTGATTTTTGTGAACTTCAAAGCTTGCTAACAAATGTATTTATATTGGTGGCAATCAAAGCAATTAAAATTTAAGTTTCAATATATGATAAATCCTAATTTATAACACACGCAAGTAACATAAAAAAGTTAAGAATGTTCAGAGACGTGAAAGTTATAAGAAGGGAATGGAAATGAAGATTCATATGAAAGCTACGAATTCCGTAAGAATATTCAATATTTTGTACGTTGTAGAGTGACATTTTTATCAAATTGTAATGCATTTCTTAGCTAATTATAATAGAAATAATTTGTTAGTTTAATGATAATGAATTTTGATTTAAAATGAATTAAAGCATAATTTATTTAATAATTTGTATTCACAAAATCAAAATAAACATCTGTCATTTCACATACAATTTTGGTTCAATTCAAATTCTTACGTCTCTTATAAAACGCTTTGAACATTTATTTAACTATCTTTAATTGCCGCCATTTTTACGTGCTGGCTTGTGTATAATTTGAGCTTAAGATCTATAATTATTGATAATTTTCAGTTTTACTGCGACTTTTATATTGTAATATCAGAAAAGATGGCAAAAAAATGTGTTAAACAGTCAACATGACAAAATTGAATTTATGAATTTAAAAAATAGAATATTAATAATTATTTTTTATACATTTAATTTTCAATTACAACATAGTTTTTCAATAATTATTGACTTCTCTAAGGAATATTGGCATAAAATATAATTATTTAATTGTATATTTATTCATATTTTAACTATTCAAAAATTCACATCAAAAAAAATTTTTAATGTACATAATTTGAATAATTTTCTGTAGGGAATATTAAATTTATATATGCAAAATATTTTACTAAAATATCATTTTAGTAAATCATTTTAATGAAATTTTTTATTTTTGATAAACATAATTTAAATATTATAATATGTCAATATAAAGTTGATATTAAAATTTTGAATTTTCCATTTACTTGACTTAATAATGGCCATTTATGTTAGATATCAAAAAATCATGAGAACATAAATTTCATAAAATGATGATATTATATACAAAATAATGTTAAATTTTTGGGAAATTTAATAGGAACGAAATTATTTTTGTAATTATATTTGAAAATAATAGTTTAATTTATGTTTTGAATTAGACATTTTAATTGTTTTAGTTGCCCAAAGTTATAAAAAGATCAATTTAATAAATATCAAGTTATCGAGAAATTACACATGAAGAAGGAAGTTCATTAATAATGGAAAATGAATGAAATCTACTTTACTTAATGGTAATGACATAATTCATCAAAACTTGGAAATTAAATATATTTAAATATAGAATTTCATTATAAAATTATTTGTAAAAATCAAAATTTTCATTATTTAGTATAGGTATAC
The DNA here is from genome assembly GCA_963920725.1 of Rhamphomyia laevipes. NCBI lineage: Eukaryota > Metazoa > Arthropoda > Insecta > Diptera > Empididae > Rhamphomyia > Rhamphomyia laevipes. The sequence continues at coordinate 56,314,732 of OY987257.1, forward strand.
CAAAAGAGATAATGTTTCTGAAGCATTACTGAAATTATTTATTGAAATAGAATGAAATTAAATAGAAAAATAATATTTTTGAAGTTTTTTGATATTGTGAATTCAGAAATGCAATTTATTCCTTAAGCTGCCCATAGGCAATAGAACTTTATTCCAAAATGGTCTGTCCAACCATCAAAATGGTTGAAAAATATGACAAATTGTGCGTTTTACAAACGTTATGGTGGTTGGCAATCAGTTGAAAACAATATCAACAAATTTGATTTTTGTGGTTAAGTTCCACAAACAAAAATTATGCTTCTTGACGTTTTATATTAAAAACACACACGTTTTTATATGTTTATGTTATTTTTTAAATAATTTCATTTTTCATATCAAAAATTGTATATTAAAAGTTTTTCACATAAAAATACAATCTTTTTTTTATGATTAGTTGTACAAACGTTGAAAAAAGTTGTATAGTGTGCAAACTACACCAACAGTTGTACAACTAGTCGTACGACCAAGTTGGATTGTCTATGGACAGCATTAACAATATGTTAACTTTGAAACTGTTTCATTGATTCCATGAAGCTACTAAAAGACAACTATAAATTATACACAACATAACAAAAAAAAAACTAAACTTTAATTACAATTACAATCAATTTAATTTGCGTAGTTTTGCAAAATTCAAACTATGAAAAATTAAATTTTTATTATGAAATGAACAATTTATAAATGACCTTCTATGGCATAAAAAAATAATGTTTACTACAATGTTATGTAGGCGTTATTCATATTTATGTATGTGGGTGGGAAGAAGCTAGTACAAAAACCTTATATGCTTTCATAGCTAAGCAAGTAAAAATTAAATTCATATCAAGAAAATCTAGAAGCGTATACACATATAAAGTTTAAGATCTTGACGAGTTTATGATTGATAGTGAACGATTACAATGTTTTCAAATAAATTATATTTATATAGCATAACATATTATTTTTCTTTTTTGTATCTTGAAGCTACATAAAATTGGTAATTTATGTTAAATAATTTTCAATTATTAGAAATAAATAAATTTTAAATTTTATGGTTTTTTTTTATATATAAGTTTCATATATATAAATATAAAAATGAAGATTTATGAAATTCAATTTTTATTTTTATTTTTTGTTTTATTAGTTGAAAATTTAATTATGTTTAGTTTTGAAATTTTTAAATTAAATAATTATACATCAATTATTTTGAATTTATGTATAATAATATAAATTTAATTTAATTTTTTTATTGATTAATTGGTTTTTAATGAAAGTAACAAAAAAGCATTACAAAAATGAACTACTTAAAAAATGATAGCGTACATTAAGGTTGTGTTATTTCAATTTATTATCTGGCATTTCCCACTTTTGAAGTTTCGTCTAATCTAAATTATTATATAAAAAAGGCTGGGGAAAATAGGTTTCTTCATTATAAATAGCTAACAAAATATAGAAGATTTGCTCCTCAAGTAACATTTTTAAATATAGAAAATTGTTACTATTTCAAAAATTATTTCTAAATTAGTTTTATTTAATAATTAATATTTGTAATTCTTAAACTAAAGCTCAAGAACCAATTTATTAATAAAGAAAATTTCAATTTCCCATACGATAATTTTTCAAAAAAAAAATTTTATTTTTTAAAATATAGAATACGAAATCCAAATAAGCAAACTTTTACTAACGAAACATAAATTTTATGCTATTACATTACAAAATAATTTAAGAAAAAAATAATTTCAATTGCCAATTTATAAAGTTTTAGGTCAATTTTCCATTTCTAGACTGTTTTATAGTACAAAAAATGAAAAACCGGAATTAGTAAATTTTTCTGTATGTTATTGTAAAATCTCTGCATTGTCTACGCTACGACGTCAAACAAAATAAAAGTAAGATAAAAAATCACCTTTTGTTATTCCTTTTTGACACAAAAAAAAAACAGAATTAGAATGTCTCTCTGAAACCTCCTTCACCTCTGAACAAAGAAGAATATTATTTTATTTTACTTTTTTTTTCGTTATATAGCCAAAGGCAGTTTTTACCATCATTTTATTCTATGTATTCTACATAATATAAAATTGAAGCATAAATTGAAGCACATATGTTGTTAGTATCTTCAATTCTTTTTGGCCACAATTTTTCTTCCCACCTTTCCTATTTCAGTTAATTTCATTTTTTTTTTTTATTTTTACTATTATTCTCATTATCATGTTACCATGATGATCATTATTTTTTTTTGTTCAATTTCTGCCATGCTCTTTACCAGCACGTAACACTTTCAAAATGGACTGTAATATTAAAATGCTTGGTGTACGGTAATGGTAAATTTTCAAAAAAAAAGTACACTATTTCCTTACGTATTTTTCTTAAAGAAATACAAAACAAAAAGCTATAATAATTTCAGTCGTACACACCAAACAAAACTTTCCAATACCCCAATAAAAAATAAGTAAATAACCTAGTGACTCTATAGAAAATTGTATTGAAGCTGTTTTGCATGTGATTTCATTGTCCAGGTAAAAAAATAATAATAATATAGAAACAAAATTATAATCTTACTGAAACGATCTACAATCTTTTATAAAGTTTATTTTACTATTCTATTTTTTGTCTATACAGCCAGAAAATGATTATTTCATGTTTGTTGTTTAGCTATATTAAAAAAAACTTTTGTTGTTTACCAGAGCTGGTACAAAACTGGTGGAAAAATAAATTAATTCTATATAATAGAAAGTTTTATAAGCTGACTAAAAATTAAACTTGTCAAATTAAATTCAATTATGGTAATAGCAAGAAATCATGTTAACGCAGGTTGTACTAAACGGAAATAATATATTGAGAGTTTAGAGTTTAGTACTACCGAAAATATTACTAAAGTTTCAATGTAACTTATAGATTTCTAACTACTACATTATCGTATTTTAGTTAATATTTCGTAAATGTCTCAATTTTATTGAAATTCCATTGCAATATTTGAGTAACTTTAAAGAATACTTTAATTACCATAAATTTCACAAAGCTATGTCAAAAAAAATTGTTTATAATTACGTGTAACAATTACATTAAATGTTTAAACGTAATTTTTCACATATAATTTTTGTATAATGAAATTACGTGTAACAATTACGTAGAATATTTAAACGTAATTTTTCACCTAATATTTTTGTACAATTATTACGTTCAAAGTTACACTAATTTCGAAAGTTTATATCATCATTACAGTAAACATTTTATAGCTTTCTGTTCCAAATTAGACACATTAAGAACAATTAAAAATTATATAACAGTTTTGTAATAACTACATAACGTTTACACAACTCTACGAACAGTTATTCAAAAATATCAACATTAACATTTTAAGTATAAACTCTTGAACGTCATGACCCTATATACATTGAATATAAAAAACCTATACAGAATTTGATGTCTCATGCTAGACAATTTACTTCCTCAATATTTTTATTACAATAATAATATATAAAAAAATTCTTTAAAAAATTAACTGATCAAAGATTTCTTTATTGTAAAGCGGAATTTAGCTAGCTCTAATATATCTAATTACAATATAGCAGAATATTTTGTATTGTTATTTTGTAAATAAAAGATTTTGTTAGAATCACCGGTAACAGCAATAAATTTCATTGTTTTAATTTTTGAAAAACTTGGCATTGCGCTTTTTTCCATTTTGATAGAATATAAGCGATAACAAGTTTCCGAGATGCAAAATATTTCCGCAGTTCAAAAAACAGTTCCTATGTAATCGAATCAAACTTTGTCAAAATTTGACAATTAATTTTTGATATACTTATACACTTAATAAATTCGAAAATATATTAGTGACCTAAACTAAACTAAATCTCACGCAGTTGGAGCCTATTTTTAAATTTTACACCGAATCTTTTATGAAAATAAATCAAATATAGTGAAATTTATCAACTTCACAATAATTGTTTCGTAACTTTTTTCTTTTACACAATTTCATGGCAGAGTTTTTTCACCTTCTTTTATTTCATTATTATTTTTTTAATAATTCATTCACGGTCTCATGGTTACTTCTTTAAAACATGTTTAACACTCTTTATAGTCTAGCTCTAGCATAAGTTTTACCTTTACCTTGGCATATACGAATTTTTTCTTCAGATTTGAGAAATATAATAATTAAAATCAGAACAAAAATAAAATAATGATTTTATATTTGCCTTGTTCGTTTACTTTTTGACTGTAACAGTGTGAAAAAAAGATTAATTATTTTAATTTCACGAAAAGCAAAATTAAAAATAATATAAAATTTTAGAACTTAATTTTAAAGATTTTCATATATGTAATTTTTCTGGTTTTATTGAATTAAATTTGCATTTTTTAAAGAATTAAAAAATTAAATCTATGTTGAAAAATTGATATAAGAAACGAAATGAAATTGTAAAATATTTGGATTTTTTTTTTTATGATTTTGTTACTTTGTATAGTGTCAAAATGACAAACTTATTAAAATTCACATATTTAAAATGAATTTGATTGTTTTTTTTTTTGTATGTGGACGCAATTTTATGTTAATTTATGTAGCACATTTAATTATATAGGAAAAAATTTAATTTAATATTAAATTAAAAAACAAAGTAAAATTTTATAAGTTTAAAGTTGAAAAAACTTTATAAAATATAAATATTTCGTCGGTTCATTATTGGTTTGTCGTATACGCCAAATTGACCATTTTAAGATAATAGGTTATCTATAAGTTTCTAGGCATTCGGTTTGTATTTCAACTATCAGTTTTTTAATATTTTCAACGAGTATACGGAGATAACGAATATCACTTTTGTCGTATTAGTTTGTCGCATATCCGAATTTAGTGTTGGTACCACAAAAATAGCACACATATGTTTAAAAAACAAAAATCATTTTTGATGTGTCGTACGTAGCCAGTTTAGATAAGTCAATAGAAAAATTCATAAGTAACATTCATTTTTATATTAGATTGTTTGTCGTACGTGTTTGAGAAAAAATTGTTTGTAACTTGGCCAAATTAATTATATAATTATTAGTAATAATTGTATAATTAATTGGGTCGGAAACCTTAAGTAGTAGGCAATTTTAGGTGCAAAAATAATATTTTTTTATCTCACTGTTTTCTGTGATTGTTATAATATTAAAATGCTATTTCCTGAGTTTTTTAAAAATTACACTTACGACTAACCAATACTGTGTCGATGATTTCGGTAAATGATTAAATTTAAGTAGAAAATTGGATTATAAGTGTCAGTAACAATCTATAAAAAAATTAAATCCAAATAACATTCACAAAATCAATTATTCTCATTCTGGGCCACCTTAGAGCGCCATTGATGTCTCGGTTTATATAGAGAGTTAAAACCGGTGCTCTTTTATAAATCCCCTAGAATTAGTAACTAATGTTTACTCAATATTTTCATGGCATTTAGATATGCACTAAATAGTTAAATATATTAATATAAATCATAATAAAATACATTATTAAAATTGATATTAACTTTATTTTTTTCATAATTTTCGTTCTACTTTTCTTATAAACAATTTATAAGTACAAAAGTAAATTCAAACACACAAAAAAAGAAAAATATGTAATTAAATATTAAATCTAATTGTAAATGAAATAAGATATAATATCTCAAGTTCATCGTTCACGCATATCTGATTATCTAGAGTTCCTATTATAAAATTATTATAGCAAAATCATACAAAATTTCATATTTCTTGATTTATCTAAACATTTCAAAGATCTTTGGTTTATGGTTTTGTGGTATTAAATTCAGTATTTTTATAAATAATTTTTAACCAAAACCATAAAGAGAAAAATAAAAACTCGTTTAAAAAAACCACACTGGAAAAAAATACTTAATAAAAATAATTTTCTATTAACCTAAATTTTATTTTTAATAAATTCACTATAATTATCAATAATTCAAAAATTTTTAGTTAATTATATTTTACTTTTTGTGACCTTAATTTTATTAATAAAATGTTTCATTGTAAAAATTTCAATTCTAAAAATTAAGTGCACATCATGCAAAATTCAAATATTAATTAAAATTTCGTTTGAAACTTTCTTGAATTTAGCATTTTTTAAAAGCATTTTCAATTAAAATATTTTTAATGAAAAACGTTTTTTCTTATCCAACGAATTCTATTATAAGTAAATTGTTATCAAACAGAACCGTTTTTGACATTGTAGATATGTAGATATTCTGACAACTAAGTGAACCAGTGAAATCACTTATTTTGAATTTAGGCATTGTAAAGACAAACTACTGAAAATTACTGTGATAATTTTACTGTGTGAAAGTTTACTAGAAAAATAATTCATCATAAAATCCAAAAGTAATGAAATATCTAAAGAAAGTGTTAATTACCAAAAGCTATCACTATAAAATTGCAATTAATTTTTTTGTTCATTAAGTACTTCTTTAAACGTTTACAACTAGTCTGTTTCTGCTTATTCTGCAGATCTATAAGAGTTGGAAATGTTATAGCTAAAAGCCTCTAACTGAACTTCATCAATTTTGTACATAAACTAGGCAATTTATAAGACCTAGGCAATTTATAAACTGAGACGCCGATTATCTTAAAAATATCATAGGGTTTCATGTTCGAAACAGTGCCGCGATTATAGATTGACACTTTAATTTAACCTCAGATTTTTTAAATTAATTTTAAAATTTTATGCAATATAAAATATAAAATTTTGATTTTCTATTTAAAAAAAAAAAACAGAATTATGGGGAGGTTTGGAAAGCCTATAGTGTTTGTCACATCAAATTTCTTTTTTTTTTTTGAACAACTGATGATTAAGGTAGAAATTGTTACATGAAAAACCACTTGACTTTATTTTGTTCAAAATCGAAATTTATATCATTTGAACATAAATAATTTTATTTCTGAATATCATAAAACATTAAAACAGAAAATCTGAGAAGGATAATTACTAGAAAATGATTTTATTTTATAAATATTTATTTGTTTTATACTGAAAATCATATATAATACAGATAAATAAGAGGATGATAGATGAAGAAAGGATAATATTTAAGAATAATGAATAAATTAAAAATAATTTATATGTCAAATCGAATGTTAGTTACAAAATAAATTATAATTGATTTCAATATAAACTTTAAAAAAGGATTTCTCTTTTTCAGGTCTTGTTAATATTTTCGAAATGGTTAATGTAAATATGTTTGTTGCCAATTTGATATATAAGTCAGAAAAAAATTAATGATGAATAAAACAATTGTTTAGCTATTACAATTACCAATTATTTGAAAGAAGATTTTATTCATAAAATCTGATATGAAAGTATTCCGCCATCATTCAACATATGAATTTAGAATTATGGTAGTTTTTCTAATCGTCATACTCAATAAAACCAATAGAAATATTTTTAAAAATTGATTTCATATCTTAAATTTAACAACAAGTATTAATAATATTTTGTAGCCGTTGATATTCTAGTATAGTAAAAATATAGAGAGGCTAAATATAATTTTAACTTGACCCCTTACTGACAAGTAAAGACCACTAAAATATAAACATTCTAAATGTTGAATTAAATACTCGAATTTTAACATTATATTGGAAATAAGAGGAATTTTGAATAAATTCTCGCTTTTCATCCTTGGTAAATAATAGCTAACTGTTAGCTAAGATTACGAAGAAATACGAAAATTCATACTAAAATATATTTTTTATTTAATATAATTTTTAAAATACATTTCAAATCCATTTCATAACACCAATTCAATTTTTGTATATAAACCCAGAAGCCCCTCAATTTAAAAACGTATGTGCAACTTCCCCGAAAAAAAAATATCTATATGTAACGACCCCTAAAAAAGCAATTTTGCACATATTGAAAGTAAATATTATTTTTACTGCTTTTTATGTAGTATGTACATATACAGAAAATGCAAATAATACTTTTCTTTATATTATATTGTGGTATAATGCAATCCTTTATGTACAGTCAAAGATCCTTTAAATAACAACAACAACAAAACACTTAGAAATGAACTCAATATTATACTTATAAGGTTTTGTTTTAATTTAAAAGAATCATTTTATCCATAGCGTCATTATATTCGAAAACCGATGATATCAACAAAAAAACGTAATTTTTGTTAAACAAAATGTGATATAAAATTGAAAAAGGAATTCACAAGATATTCTGGGTGGTTTTAAGGTGAAAGTGGAAATTTAAATATCAAGGATTACATAAAATACATATATACATAACATTTTTTTGTAAATTTGTACAGATATTTCTTTATGTATAGTATAAAGAATATAATGATATTTGAATTCTTCGAAAAAAGGATAATATACCATCATGATGAATACAGGAAAAAAGGGTAAAAATTAAGTCTTCCATTTAATTTGTTAAAAGAAATTTGTATCACGATTGACAGAGATACATTATGACAACGTATAAAAAATTCTTATTAAAAAATTATTATTATATAAATTTGATCAAGCGAAATATTTTAATATAATATTTTTTCGAAAATATAATATAATACATAAATTTACATTTATATAAATAATGGTACATTTATGTATTATGTTTATAAAGAGGTTAAGAATGTTACCAATTTTTTTAAAAATATAAAATATATTTTTAACATTTTGAATTATAATATTATTATAATTTGAAAATTCAAAAACCTTTAACTCTCACATTACTAAACTTTGAATTAAGGTCACGCAATATCGAAAAAAATATATCAGAATCTAAAGGTAAAACAAATCGCAACAAACTTCACTAATCAATATTCTAACCTAACACATTTCACAACATTTTCAAATAATTTTGAGTTAAATTATGACAGCCGGAATTTGGAATTTTAAATAAATTAAAATTAGTACTGACGTCAAGAGTTTTCTATCATTTAGAATATTATTAACTTTATTAATATCTTATAGTTTCAGCTTTCCAAAGTGATGTTTCCTAAAGAAATGTCTCAAAAATAAGCTTCCCCAAAAAGTTTTCTACGGATGAACTATTTATTTTTGAAGGAGTCAAAAATTGATTTCTATGTATAATTGTAGCGTTAATATTATTAGATAAACATTACTAAATCCATAAATTTTTTATTATATTTGGTTCCTCAGAGAAGTGATTTTAAAAATGTGGATAAATTACTTACTAGTAAAGCTGCCCATACACATCATACAACCAGTTTATCTATGTGTTGTCAATCGACTTGTAAATTTTAACCACACATATTTCAATTTGTTTTACAATTGTCAAAAATCTGTTGTTTTTTTGGTATATTTATAATTTGGAAATATTGAGAACATAAATATTTAAAAAATAATGTCAAGAAACGTCAATTTGGTTATATTGAGAGTCCGTCTATCTGGTAAAATTTATGTTCTTATTATAATACTGCAGATTTTGATCATCACGACAGTTTTATCCTATATATTATTATCTAACTATTCCATTTACTATACAAATTACAACCAATTTACAGAAAAACTTCACCATAAGTTGTCAACACGCTGATAATCAGGTGATATAATGTATGGGTAGCATAAGAATGGAACAGAAATATTCGATAGTGTAATGAAGGGTTAAATATGAAATAGAAAAATGTAATTCTATATTTTAATATATAATTGACTGTTATGATCCTTTAATAATTGATTAAATAAAAATGTATGCTAAAGGATAACAAATCATAAATTTTGTTTGAAAGTCAGTTTAAACATAATCCATAAATTAACATTTTAACTTTAAAATATTCTTTAAAATATTTATTTTAGAATAAATTAATGTGTTAAATAATTTGTACAAAAACTTTTATATAAAATAACATAAATGTTTTTCTAAATCTACTTTTGCATATAGTTTTTAAGAAGCTCTAAAACTATTTTGTAAGAACACAATTTTCTAAGAACACTTAAAATATTTTAAGGTATAACATCATAAAAGTATTTTCTTTAATATTCAAAATTATCGTTAGAAAATCTACTCCGACACCATCTAAAAAAAAAATCATTTCTTTAAATACTTTTTTTAAAAAAACCACTACTCTACATAATACTCATTTTCCGGAAAATGAAACCAAAAAATAACAAGAAAACCTTTTTACAGATTTTTCATTTTAACCAAAAAATAATATTTTACCACTTTCAGCACAAAGTTATTTGAAAGACTTTTACCAAGAACGATATTTATACTAATTTTTAACATTTTGTCATTTAAGATAATGTCCTTTCTATATATAAAGTTTTACATCCTGAATTGTTAGACTATGGGATAGATAAAAGGATGTGGTTAAAAATTTATTTTTATACTCTGATGCACGTTATAGCATTATAGCATATGTTCTTTTTAGGTATAGTTGATATGATATTATGAAAATCTTTACAACCTGTTCTGCAATTTATGAAGATTCTTAAATAGATATAAATCATATATAAATATATATATGTATTACGTATCCTTTTCAATGTAATTTAAAATAAACGATTTTGTTTTATTTTTTATGTACTTTTCAGAATTTCAAAAGATTTGTACGAACAGGGTTCATTTTAATTATAAAAATATATGAAGATAATATGAAATTTTCAACCAATCACCAATAATTTTTGGGTTACATCAAATTGAAACAAAATTTTTGTTACTATTCATCCGTTTAATGTTTGTCACTATCCACCCACCCAATAACGATAAATATTTCTTGCTGAATCAGGATAGGTCGACGTACCACAAGGGAATAAAATCGGTTTCGTCTTCAATTAGTAATTTTATATTTCAGTGAGTGGAAAACTAGTTTTTTCAAGATCCGGATTCAGTTAATAATTTTGGATTACATCAAATTGAAGTAGTACAAATTGAAACAAAATTTTTGTTACTATTCATCCGTTTAATGTTTGTCACTATCCACCCACCCAATAACGATAAATATTTCTTGCTGAATCAGGATAGGTCGACGTACCACAAGGGAATAAAATCGGTTTCGTCTTCAATTAGTAATTTTATATTTCAGTGAGTGGAAAACTAGTTTTTTCAAGATCCGGATTCAGTTAATAATTTTGGATTACATCAAATTGAAGTAGTACAAATTGGAGCAGATTTTCTGTTACTATTCATCCGTTTAATGTTTGTCACTATCCACCCATCCGATTACGAAAAAAATTTCTTGATGAATCAGGACAGGTTGAAGTACCACAAGGGAATAAAAGCGGCTTCATCTTCAATTAGTAATTTTATATTTCAGTGAGTGGAAAACTAGTTTTTTTCAAGATCCGGATTTAGTTAAATTAGGTATGTAACATATTTTTATCAAATAACTCTAAATATTTTATTTACATAGAGCTTACTTACGTTACCGGAAAAGATAATTAATTATGTTTATGGAATATTCTAATAATGAAAGGTCCATCTACATAAATGTATAGAAACTTTCAAATTATATTTCATATAAATCGTCAGTAATCAGTAAACAAAGAGTTCAAATGCACCCTGTTTATATAACTCACAACTAAAAAATCTCATTGAATCAAAAAAAAAACGTATTTTACAGAAACACGAAAATACCAAAATTGAGAGTAGAACGATAACAAAAAAAAATAACAGGTAAAAATGTTCCCTTCGGAGATTCCGTCTATCTGGTAACAGTGGTAACATTTATTTTGTTATTGTAATACTGCAGATTTTGAGCATCACGTCAGTTTTTGTCCTATATATGATTATCCTTTATATATAAGGCAAACATTCATTTATATATGGATGCACCTGTCTTAAAGTCTGGCGCTGTGTCGTGTGGTAAAATAAAAAAATTGTTTTTTTTTTCTTTTGTTTGGTCTTATTTTGTATATAATACAGGAAGAGAAAAATTGTCATAACAAAAAGGAAAAAGGGAATAAGGAACTACATTTACCAACAAGAAAAAAAAAAAAATTTTAGATTGTAGATAGAAAATGATCCTTTTTGTTGTTGTTGTTGTTGTTTTTGATATAATATAAACAAATGTTTGCACACATATTTATGTAGTTCTATTGGGTTGAATGAGTACGACATTTGTGGTATAGATAAATTATTTGTTTGCATGTCCTTAATATGAAAAAATAGAGTTTTTTTTTTTGTGTGTGCATACATGAGCATTTTTATATGCTATATTAAAATGGATGACAAAAAAAAAATGCGATGACATATTTTTTTTTTTTCATTTTGGAGGAAATTAAGGAAAAACTCTAATCACTGAACTGGGATTTTGTTTATTTTGTTTGTTTTTGTTTTAGTTTTGGTAAATATTCTATTATATTAAGATGAACTTTTTTGTTTTTGTTGTGTATGTTTATGAGATATGTTAGAGGATATCCTTATATACGCTAATTATTAAGCATGTCATCATCACAAATTTCAATTAATTTTTCTTTTTCCTATGTGTATTTTAGCCAAAAATAATGAAAATTGAAAATTTTGTTTTTTTGTTATTTTAGTTCAGTAACAGGGACTTTTAAGGTATACCTTCAAATTATCAGGGTGATAAATGGTTTAAGGGTCAGTAATGATTTATAAATCATAATAATCCATTAAACAAAATTATAAACTGAATTTTTGTAATATTAGATCAAATTTACCATCGGAACGTGTACCGCCATTGTCAACTGAAAAACAGAAGTAATGCCGTGTCCTGTGTATTAGAAATTAGCGAATAACATAACTCTGTATAGTGTTGGCAGAAAATATATTGGACTAAATAATTAGGGAACACGGATCGATATTAATATAAAAACTAATTTTGATATTTTCCATTTGTAGTGGATTTGAACTAAGTGGATTAGACAAAATTTCTCATGTGTCTTAAATCGAAAATGTGATTTTACTTTCAACAACTTATAATTTTCTATTTTGCTAAATTTTCTTATTAATTTTCTCTTTTGCAAAATGATGAAATTATACTTTCAATGAAAATTAGTAATTCCATTGAAAATTATAAAATTAAATTTGCATTAAATTATACATAAGGTTTTTAATCTGTAATATCCGCATACAGAATTCAATTACATAGTTTTTGTGTTTACCAGAATTTTAATAAGATTTTCGTATGCAAGGCATATCATTCTGTAATTTGAAATTTATGTTATATATATTGCATAAAAAGAACATTAATCAATCAACGATTTAAAATCTATATGTAGCACCAATGTTTATACATGCTAGATTACTTCAATAAAATCAAAAAATTTACGTTAGTATAGTCACAAAAAAGGCTTTACATGAAAATCAAATAAATGAAAATAATCTATAAATTCGTTTCGATATAACAACAACAACAACAACAAAAAATACTCCTGGGTCTGATTTCATTTTTTAATCAAAATTCATTGATATTACAAAAAAAATTGTAAAATGCATGGATTTTTTGTTAAAGTGAATGCGAATTTATATGAAATTTACAAAAATTCATTAAAATAATCTTCAACCTTGAATAACAAAAAAAAATTCATAAAGATTCAAATTGAAATTACATAGCTCTTTTCATGCTATAGACTTTACGTTTAACTAGATACTCAAAAACGCTTACATAATTAAATATTTGCATTTTTTATTTAACTTATATACAAAAATAAAAAATAATCGTCTTGCAAAACTTTATTGTAATTGAAAAACTATAGAAAATGACAACAAAAATGACAGTTTAACACGTGCTTCTTTAAATATTAATTTTCTATGGAAATTTATTCTATAATTTTATGATCAAAATAATAACGAAGTGTAAACTTTGTAATTCTTCGTATTAGTTGTTCAATTAAATAATTTTCAAATTGAATTTTTATTATGGTTTTTGTATGTTTTGAATATTATATAATAAATTGTTTTATTATCTCTAAATTCGTTGCTGACAAATCATAATTTTGATATTTACATCAAAACTGTATGAAATTTGAATAAAAATTGTACATAATTTTTTTTTTATTCTTAATTTTCATGTTAATTTATTAATTTTATGATGACACTTATTTATGTAAATATTTTAAGATTATCGCTTCTTGGAAAATAATTAAGTATGAATAGAAAGTTTTTTTAGGTTAATTGTAGTTTTAACTCTTAATATGAAATTAAACTTTAAAATTTTGTATCATATTAATTTAAATAATTTAAATTAATACCGGAAATGACGTAATAGAAAAATTAAATTATGTATACAATTATTGCTATTTTGCAGTGGAATTTTGATAATTAATTGTTAGACAAATTTAGATTATCGACAGCTTTAAGCAAATTTGTAGTAATACATATAAGAAATGGATTTATTACTTATCATTAACCCTCAGTTGCAATGAACTATTTAAATAGATTTTCTACGTGTACCAATTGTCAACACAAATTTGAAATGCATGAAGTTGTATGAAAATGGTTACAATGCACGCAGTCCTGAAAAAGCTGATTCATTTTCAATTTTTTTTCACTTTCTATGAGTTGAAGTATCCAAATTTAGAAAAATTAATAGAAGAATTAAAAAAATTACATTTTAAATACAAAATAATCAGGTAATTTACAAAATTTAATTTATTAAGTCATTTACAAATTTAAATTTTGCTTTGTGCCTACTATTTTTGTAGACAACACTCGATTGTGACTAAAGTGCAGAATAATTCAAATTACAATGTAACTCTCGTATAATTCAGGAAAGTTTGTAAATACATCTCGATGAATAAAATTAATGACAACAGTTTGAGAAGCTCACTGTAAAAATGATTCAACATCAATTTTTACTTAAAATTTCGTTTTGTTCAAGAATTAGAGATTAAATACCGAGCCTATTATTGCAAATAGGCTTAACATTTTGTAATATTTTAGATATTTTGAAAAATTAGAGATGAATGTTTTTAATTAACAATTATTAATTATACTTTTTAGACCAATTACGTTATTACGTAGACAACTAGAACTTAGTTCGTGATTTAAAGAAAATATGAAATTATTTCCTGATATAAATTATTATCACAATCAATAAAATCCGAATTAATTTTGGAATTTCATAATTAATTTATAGTTTCCCTCTGATATGATTTTTTTTTTTTGCAATAAACTAATTTAAATTTACCTTGATTTTTAAATTATATTAATTACATTTTCCCTATTTATCGCCTGCTATATTTATTTAATATAAATATTTATAAATAATTGCAATATTGTGAAGGTAAAATAATCAATTTAAATTTTTAATTTTTATTAAAAAAACTATATACAAAAATTTATTGGCAATAAATCAAATTATAAAATTTTTGCCTCGAAAATATTTAGAAAATTTTAAAAAATATACTACATTGTAATGGAAGAAATTTATAATGAAAATTTCAATAAATTTATAACATTTTCAAATTTTCACAAAATATAAAAAAAAAAAATATTAAAAACAAAAATAAAATTATTACTCATTAAGAAAAAATATGAGTCAAATTTAATATAAACAGAAAACATATAAAAAAATGTCATTAAAAAATATTAATATTGATAAAAAATAAAAATAAATAAAAAAATTCTTTATTTATATTTACTTACAAAAATTTTCGACATAAATTCTGTATGTGTGATGTATATACCTGAAAAATAAGAGAAAATAGAAAATTTAATAAATTTTAAATAAAAATATTTATAAATAAATAGAAAATTTATTAATTCAAATTGTCATTTAACCCCCTAACGAAGGCGATTATAAATCATTTCATATTATATATAATTATATGATTTGTGATATAATTAAAGTTATTATCAAAAAGCATATAAAGGAAGAGATCAAAACTCATATGAAAGTTTACACTGTGTTGATTTAATCTCAAATTTTCGGTTCATACTAAAAATTTTATATAAGTTTTTATCTCTTTTTGGTACTAATAATATAATTATTATTAACCTGTCTAATAATATTGACACTGTGATACTCAACAAACAAATGAACCACTGCCAAATTGCTGTAACTTGAATTACACAATTTGTATTATATAATATAGTGCCTATTCGGATACAATTTTTATTTCAAATATTGAACAAAATCTTATGATTAAATATAATCTCAATTGATACTAAAGGGTTAAATAAAGTTCAACCAAATTATTTTAACTCAAATTTATACATATATATTAGTAATTATAAAAATAATAGTAATTAAAATTTTATCTACGTGGTTTATTTGTTACATTTTTTTTTTTATTTTACGATTCTTACTTACTAGTAATTTTTTGGTCAGGATTGGAAATTAATTATTTAGTTGCACGCAATATGTCAATAAATTTTCAAATACAAAATTTTCAATTTATACATAGTTAAAATTAAAAACCATTAAAAACTTTATTGTAAATTAGTTTTTTGTTATTTTGTTGATAACAATTGCACAATTTTCATGTATATACTTTTTTTTTTAGATAAAAACTATAATTTTTAACAACTTTTAACTTTAACTCTGACATGTCATGTCAGAGTCAATCAAGAATTGTTCGTATTCTATACTAAAAAATTCGATTTTTTTTTTAAATGTATTTTTCACTTTTTTTATATATAAATAAAAAATTCTCTGTAGTTTTTTTTTATGTATGTACATTGGTTTAAGTCTGGAACGTCATTATTAGTACTACGTTTTAAGTAATAAGTATTTTTGTTATCGAAATTTCTGCTTTTATTTTTTTGTATTATTTTATTTTATTTTACTTTATTTTTTGTTAAGGGTAAATAATAAATGAGAGTATGTGTATATAATTTATTGTTTCAGGTATTTTATCACACCTGCCGAAACGTCAAAACATATGGCAGGCATGGCAATTAACCTAAAAAATGTATACATATGAAAAAGACAATGATCGGCGCTCTTTTTTTTCATATTATTACAATTTTTATATTTTACTTTTTTATTTTTGTTATTTAAATGGCGTTTATTTCCATCAATTCAAATTAAATATTGAAAACGTAAAATATAATAATATTAAAATGATAATAAAAAATTATAATCAAATTAAATGGGCACCGAATTAGAGATTCCATTAAACGTGAAAATATAAAAATTATGTTTTTGATATGAAAATGTGAATTTCATAATTTATGGTAAAGATTTTTTCATCGCACTACTGAAAATGAAAATAATATGAGCAATAATCATAATTTTCATCTGCGAATTTTTCCATAGGCTGAATTTTCAATAGCAGGCAGCTATTTTCAGATATAAAACCTCACAAAAGTTTTATTTTTTTATTAGACCTCATTTAATTGATACTTTAGAACTACTTCTATACATGAATCCTGTCATGGTATTACGTTTCTTTAGTATGTTCGCTATTTATTAGTGTTTCTTTCATTGATTTTACGAAGTAATTGGTCTCGAATTGATTAATATGTTAAATAGAATCTTTTTATATTAAGTTTAACTCCGACATCATAAATTTTTAATAAACCAAATTCGAAAATATCCTTGACCTAATAATAACTTCTATCCATAACATCACAATTTAATAATTCGGATATCTAAAAATTTATAATTTTTATAAACTTTTCATATAAAAAGCCTAATTATTTATACATAATATATTAAACTTTTCCACATCCCTCAGAGAATAAAATTTTCATCAAACCTTATAAATATACAAAAATTATAAAATAAATTAGGCCATTCAACAAATCCCAATGCACTTAAGTTTACCTAATTTTACAAATATAAATTTTAACAGGTAAAAAGTTATTTTTGTTTTTTTTTATTAGGGAAACTAAAATATTTTATGTCTATAAATATTTGAAATTGTATATCCAAAATTGATGTATCGATAATAAATTAAATTGTTTTGTATTTTCGGTAGCAAAAAAACCTAATTATTTTGTGAATTCTGTATCATAAAACAAAAATATTTTAAATAATAATATGAAAAATATTTTGAAGTTAAATCGGAAATTAATATTTATACTATTGGGAATTTATTTATGATCAATTCCATCTACATAAACTTTTTTTTTGCCACTCTAAAAGCATTGAAATGATTAACGTTGTTATAAGAAAAATAAAATATATTTATATAAAATTTCATTACAGCTGCTTTTTTTCGAATTATTCAAATTATTTTATTTATTTATTTTTATTTTTTTTTATATATAATTAACTACTTCTGCGTTAAATTTGTGGTTAATTAAATAAATTACTGATTATCGATAATTAAATTACAATTATTTAAATTTTAAAGAATTTAATAAAAATATTATTTAATTAAAAACAAAATTTTAGTATTCAAAATGATTTAAGAGTAAAATTATAATATCAAATTATTTTGTTTGTAGATCTCAGTTATCCTTTTTTTAATAATAATAATTTGCATTTAGAGAATACTGTTTGTCTCTTTCTTATATATACAATTTCTCATTACAAAATTCACTGTCTCAAGTTTAACTTATAAATACAGTGTTTATGAGTTTCGAAATTTTAAAGTAAATTTTTTGACATATTTCATATTAAATTTTCGTTACTTTACAAATTGAATTGTAAGTAGTAAATGCCTGTGAACATCAAAAGCCAACTGTTATCACAACAATTTTCATAACAAAAATATGGAAAATATAATTTATAAAGAAATGTAAAATATATATTTTAAAAAAAACAGGGCAAAAATGATTAAAATTCATAAAAATAATCAATAAATAATAAAGAATTTATCGAAACGAAGTAATTGTTTTAAAAAAAAATGTAACCAAAATTAATTCAATCAAAATTCAACTTTACTTTGAAAATTCAAAATTTTGTAATATGTATAATTAATTTCTTATTATTATATTTAGAGTACGAAATTCCAAAACCAAAACGAAAACATAAAAAACATATTACATCTTTAGAAGAAACATAATCTCAACATTATTCAAAGAAAGAAGGATATGTGAGGGCAACATAAGAAAAAAGATTAATCCAAAAAAAAATAACGCGAGAATAATAACAGAAGAAAAATTATAAAAAAAAAAACATAATTTTATATATCTACAAGATATAGTTTTACTTTTATGTTTTCGTTGTATTTCTTACTCATTTACAATTATACATCAATTCCATGGGGGGTCAAATTCTTGTTGAATTCTAGAGTTCAATTCATACCGCAGCCAACTTAAATGTATAATAAAAACAATAAAAATATACAATAAAAAGACAAAAAAAAATTTGTTGTTCTTTTGAATATTACAATTATCAAATCAAGCTAAATTGTATAGTCAGAAACGTTCTTACTGCAGAAATATTTATATACATAGCTAAAAAAACAACATTGTATAATAAATGAACAGAAGATGCAAAATTAGAACACTTTAATTAGAACTAATTTAAAGATGCTATTTTGTTGTGTTGCTTTGAGATTACTGATTTGTAAATTTAATTTTAAATGTTATTGCAGGTTTGAATAAATATACAAAAAACTAAATTTTTAAGAATTCTGTACATTAAAATGAAAGCAAAAGATTGTAAAAAATTCCAATACAAATCAATAAATTATAATACTTTAAATAATTTGTCTAATTAACCTAATTGCAATACGGAAATCAACAGCCAACTCATTAATTAATATCTACATCGACATTCAGGCTGCTATCAAAGCCTTTCCGACAGCCTATTTATAATCTAAAGCAGTGCATTAATGTTACTTAGCACTACAAAACCTGTTTGCAAAAAAGAAATATAGAGCTCTGCTTGGTACCGGAACAGTGTTACATTAAGGCCAACGAAGAAGCGGATGAACTAGCAGGAAGATGAGTAAACCTTGAGCAGGTAATACACTAAACTAAAGAATATACTGGATAATAGACTCTCGCGCAGTCACAAAAGTGATAATAGGAGTTGCTGGAAAAAATCCGACAGCGTAATTCACAAGACAACATTTGGTTTCTCACTGACTAGCCATACTAGTAGTATGACCCAGTTTGATCTATCGCCATTATAACCTAGCCTAACATAATTACAAATAATAAATTTAAAACCTTTGGTTTTAAACAACAAAGTATACATAATTGCACATATTACAGTGAAGTAATCCATAAACAAACTTTAAAACCCATCTGAACTATTCCCTCCCGACCTAACACTATTTTATTAACTAATTTTTCACATAGTTTTCATTTTAAATCATAATTTATAATAAGAAAACTAAAGTTAGCATAGATCATATTTAGGAATGTTGGATAAGTGGGGTGGGTGGATACATCATTTTTTCGTCTGTAGCAATAATCCATCTAGTTCTAGTATGTCTGAATTGCTCTTCCTAATTTAGAACAATTTTGTACAACATAAATTTTATGCGATCTTCTTTTAATATCCAAACTGTCGACACAATTTTTTTTTTGCAAAAAAAAAAAAAATATTATAATTCTTTTAGTATAATATTAAAAAAAAATATTGAATTTATTAAAGGTCTGTTCAGACTGAGCCAAGATAAAAAATAAAATTTTAATTTAGTAAAATTTATATAAAAATTATGTGATTAAAGAAAGAAAAATCGTATAATTTTAATCGGCTTAGAGAAATTTATGACGACTTCAAGGTGGTATAAGTTATAATTCCATGATAATCTTAAATTAATGGATGAATTAGTTTGAAGGTATACAAATAATGTAATAGTTTTCGTTTGAGGAAACTCAGCAAATTAGTAAAACCATAGATTTGTAAAAAAATATAAAAGTAATTTACTTGATATAACAAAATTACGATGAGCTACTCTACTTGAAACGCAAGGTTTATGACTGTTTACATTATGCGTGTTGCTTTTGTCAAACAGTCAAACTTAAAATGTAATACCGAAAACAAGGCACTAACAGGAATTTTTAATAAAGAAATACAATTAATAAATTGGACTATAATTTCTGTCGATGAGAAACAATAATTTGTTTAAAATGTTTTAAAAATAATAGATCCACTGATGCCACACAATTATAACTGACATCAATGGGCCCCTAGTAATGCGAATACCAACATGCACACATATTATAATGCATGATTTAAAATTTACTTTACTGCAGAGTCAACAAACAAAATAATAATTCTTACAAAAAAAAAAGTTTTAACAAACCCTCACTTTTGGATATAAATATTAGAAAAAGAAGATATAATTTTTATGTTCGTTTGAATTATATTTCTAGAATAATTGTATAATATCTAAAAAAATTAAATAATTGACTAAAATATACGATAATCTCGCGTGATGTCATTAATTAAACAGCAGCGCACTCGTTTCATAAAAATAATTACATATTTTAATAAAAGCAAAAACAAAATAAATGACTTTATAATGTTGCCCATACATTCTATAAACTGGTTGTCAAAGTTTTGTCGACCAGATTGTAAACTAACCGATATTACAAATGTCAAATGTCAAAACAAATTTTCTAATAAGAGTTGTATGAAAAATAATTATAAATTAATATTATTACGTCAACTAACAAAAATATTGATAACATAAATATGAAAAACAACAAAATATGTCATTTTGGTTGTACAACTTCCTCATACACTATCTAACTTACAATTATCAAATAACCGATTTGGCAACCTTCAAAATAGTTTGTCCACAAACGATACCATTTGACTAACTTGCCTACAAGCGATATAACTTGTTTATTAACGTGTTGACATATTGCTAAGTAAGTTGTATAATGTAGGGGCAGCATAACGTACATATACACACAAATTTCACAATCTATTGTATCTGAATTTACCCCCTCTTTACCCTAATAGTCCAGACAAACATAAAACTCACAATTTCTCTATAAAATATTAATAATAAATTTCAAATGAAGGGAACAGAAAATAATGAACTGAATGAAAACTCTTAGAGAAAGAATGAACCAACTTAAATTTAATTGCTTATTAAGTGAAATAAGAACAAAATAATAATAAAAAAAAAAAAAGAAATGAAATAAAGTATGAAAAAAATAAAACACTAAAGAAAGATCTTAACTTTTGATGATGGTTTGATTAGCTGGAAATTAAAGTATAAAAACAAGAGAAATTGTAATGTAAATGAAATGATATAAAACAAAAAAAATATGGAATTATTTAAGATGATTTTTCATAATTTTCTTAAAGAATTTTTTTTTTACTTAAAAATTTAAGAAAAATGATTTAAGCAAACATTTAAGTATATAAAAAGAAATTTAAAAATTCAAATTGTTTACATGTTGAATTAGGAAATACTTACTTAATACGATTGTCGGTTTCCATAATAAAAACAATTGTTTTCATTATTTTATAAAGTATAATTTCTGAATTTATATAAAAATTTAATTATATTTTAGAAAGTATTTTGCTAAAAGCAATTTAAATTCAATATTTTATTTATATTTTTAAATTACTAATCAATGATAAATTTATAAAATTAGGGCAAAGTTCATTAATTGATTAACTTATAAAAGTTCAATAAACTATAAATTAAATATTTAATAAAAATTTAATTTATTAAACTAAAATTATAAACATTTTTTAAATTTTATTGACAATTATAAAATAGTTAAATTCGAGTCAGAGTGAACTTTATTTGCAATATAAAATTTAAGGGAAAAATTGTAGCTAATCAGTCGAACTATACCTAAAATATTCAATTGTTGTGCTCCAAGCAAATATGTGGGAAAAAATTTATTATGCTCTATAAACATAAGGTTTAATAGAATCCAGATTTAGTTAAGAAATTCAATAGTTCAGAAGTATTTGAAATATATTTAACATACAGTGCCACTTAGCAAGTCGAAAAGTTTGTATACGAAATCACTATTCCATTTTTCATTAATTTTTATTAACCATTATTTAACATACTGAATTACATAGAACCGATAACGTATTCAATCATTAGAAATGGTAGTCTTATGTCACTGACTTTCCTAGCGAGATAGTAGAATACGAAAGCTAGTCAATTTGCTTGAGACAGTTAAAATCAAACCATTCAAAGTGATTTTGTTCAGGAAAAAAGTCGTATGTATCGATATTTGGTAGAATCTAAGTCATCGATACAATTTTTGCATATTACTGATATTCGTATGACCAATTCTATGACATCAAGTTTAATATATTTTGTAATCTAATGTTTTTATAGACAATCAGAAAATTGGGAACTTGGTTTTACTTTTAAAAGATGATATGTCAAAGTGGAAATTGAGTGATTCGCGATATAATGGACTTCTAAATGTGGAATTTCTGTTAACAAAATCTGTTTTACATATTATTTAAATATTCTTACAGCCACTAATGGAATTTTTTATATTAAATAATCTATAGAAGTAGATGTGGAGACATAGAAGGGTTTTTATTAATCATTATGAAAATTATGAAAGTATCAGCTAGTAAACTGACTCCCTTCGATACCATAAAAAAATTCGTTATAGTTAAATTTAATATGACTAATTCTAACAAAATTATCAATTAAGTTTGCTTCTTCAAATAAAATGTAGAGTGAGTGAATCTTTTTCATCTAATTTATTTATTTAAAAATAATTTATGTTCTTGAGTCCAACCACTACAACAAAAGAGACACTAGAAACATAATTTGATTAACATCAAAAATATATTTAATAAATCGAATAATTTTTACAATTTTCATTATTCCATTTTCAATCAAATTACGATATTACTTTCATACTTATATGACCTATAGATTGATTAAAGCTATATAGAAAAAATTATAATGTACTTCAACAATTTTGTAATAGAAAAAACTTGTTTTTATTTTTTACAAATCTCAATAATATTTTTTCCATCAATCTTTTTCATCCACAAAAAAAAAGTTGAAAGAATTACGAAAAAAAAAATTTGAACTTCTATAAAGGTATACAATAAAATACAGAAAATTTTCAAGGTATCTAGAATATTACTGGCATGTATAAAAAATTGAAATATTTCAAATATTGAAATGTTTTTATTCAATTTTTATATTTTAAATTTTTTTTTATATTTCAGTTTTCTTTTCAATTTCAACAATGCCAACATAATATCATAAAAAAAAATACAAAATAATTTGTTTAGTCTGTAAAAACTCATAAATCCCAAAAGGTGAATCTTAAGGGAAATCTATTTAAAATGTTCTATATGGGAATTTACATTTCCCTTTTTCATAGAGGAGGGGAGAAATTATGTTATACTTATACAGAAAAAAAAGGAAAAACAAAGTTCTAAGGTAATTTTCAATTAGTTTAATGAAATATTCATTTTAAATCAATTATACGTAAATAATTTTAAGGACATATACAACAGGACGATAAGTTTAAGGTTGAAAATTGTATTTATAATTAGACAGATTTTAATATTAAAAATGTAGTTTAGTAAAATATAGCCAAAGTCAAGTTAATGCTATTCAAAATTATATGGCTCTTTTGAAATATTCTGTTTAACGATTAATTGATAATATAAAATATAAAAAAAATCTTCTAGAGGACGCAAATAACTTGTATTTAGTTTCAACATTGATTTATGTTCAATAGCGTTTTCTAATTCACAGTACCTTTGTAACAAACATTGCTATATTAAAAATTCTACATTTTTCAAGACTCACAAGCTTGAAAACACCCAGAATAGATTTCTTTTACCATTAAGTCCAATGCAACACTCATAGTTATTCTAACAGGTCGTAATACACTATCAAATTATCTTAAATTAATACTTCTAGTTATGTAATGTTAACAAAATTATGCTCTGTGACTTGCAAACAGTTTAATGTGACTTGGAAAACTTGAATTTAATATAAAATTTGTAAAATCAATAAAATGTTAATGCCACTATGAAATGGAAATTCGAGATTGAGTAAAATCTGTTTTTACGATCCCAACTCAAATGTATCAAGGTTAATGATTGGTAAATATGGGTTCACTTATGGTCCCATTTAACTCAGAATTATAAATTATAAATTAAAGTTACAAATGCAAAATTTAATTTGCTTACTTTGATATGAGAAGTTCAAAATTAATTTATATTTATATGCAGTAAGATACTTCAAAAATAATTACATATTGCCAATATTGGCGAAAAATTATTTTTAATTTACCAATTAATTTTAATTAATTGAAATATTGTAAAATATTATAAAAAGTGTAAATTACAATTTTGTAATATGAAATCCTTGGTGTTAACAAGATTAATGAAATTTGCTACCAACAAGACACCAAACTTCAATTTAAATCTATTAAATAAATTATGTATAAGTGTTTCGCTAATATATATGAAAAATATATTGAAATTTGTCTATTTTGACAGCCAAGATAATTGCCAGACAATTAATAGTAATATTACGTAACTTTTCTTTATTAATATAATTTAAAACTTCAAATGTAATTACTTAATAATTATAGTATAGTTAGTAGCAATAATAATTTGAGTATTATTATCATCATACATACTGACTTATTTCCATTATGCTATGTCATCAATTTTACAGAAATATTTCTATAATAATAAAAATCAATATAAGATAAAATATTTTAATGGAAATCTGTAACATACTTTACACTAATTTTACAGATTTCTATATCTGTACAAGAAATAATCAATTTCTTTTCCTATATATTTGAATATTAATATTTAAACTGATTTCATATTAAATAGAAATATTTATTAGACGGTATTTGATCTGAAAATTAATTTCTAAAATATTCTAAAATTTCAATGTAAAACAATATTTCTACCAAATATTAATTACCTAAATTCATGATTTTGAAAACTGATCCTGATCTCAATAAAATTAGATAAATATTTAATAAATTTTTAAAGTTTTCAGTATAAACTAATAAAAATAATTTTAAATTTGAACAATAACTAAATTATTACCGAAAACTTATTTAAATTCTTCTATCAATTTTATACTAAGGTGAGGTCACAATTGTGTAGTATAATTATTAAATTTTGAATACCAAATTTGTATAAAAATACAAATTAAAATTAAGGCAAATTATATAATAAAGTTTTTTTTAACACGTTGATTGCCAAGTTTTAGTTGAAGTTATAAAAAAAACATTAAAAATGGACTCATATTTCGATATAATGAAGAAATTATGATACTTTTTCTCTAATTAAATATTCCAAAATATGCTTTTAAAAATAAATTATGTAATTTACGGAGCATGCATTTATTCCTTTTGAAACTTGTCAATTTAAATTTGAATTGCTTTAATTGCATTCCGCAATTTTTAATTATCAATATTTGCAATCTTCCCAATCTTAGACAATGATTGACAATTATTTCACATAAGACACTGACCAGTATTACTTTTGTCAGTTAACCAATATGCTTGACATGCCATTTGATGTGTTAAAAACTTGATTATTCAATTAAAAACTTTTCAAAATAAAATATAATCTTAAACAAAAAAATTGTAAATCGATTTCAAAATTTAATTGAGTGGGAAATTTGAGAAAAATAAATTTTAATAAAAATTGCATTTTAAATGCCTTTCAACAAAAATTGTATATAACTTTATTAATTAATTATAATATAAGATAAATTACCAAAAGTGAAAATTTCAAACCTACTCGGAATAAATTAATAAGTGCAATTGAAAAATTTTATATAATCAAATCGATAATATTTTAATAGACCATTTTAATACATAAACTTTTGGATTAAAAACTACTTGAAAACGAAAGCATCTTTAAAATACACGTAGGTAGAACATCTGATATAAAAATGTATTATGTAAAAAATTGTTTCAATAAAATTATGATCAATATTTTGTTACTCTCTACTCGTCAGTTTGAATCTTATATAATTTTTTCAGTTAAAAACTATGAGAATCTCGGAAATATAATTAAGATTATAATAAATAATTAAGGATTGTTTTTCAAACTCTGAAAACAGAATTGTAATATCTATTGAATTAATATATGAATACCAAACAAAAAACTAATAACAAAATTAATATATTTTTTATAATTACTTAGGAAATTGTGGTTCTGTAATTTAAACCAATTTTGTAACCAATCCAAAAATTTGTATTTAACATAATTTATATAAATTGTTTCATGTAATAAAAATCATTCAAAATTTATTTCCATTATGTTATACAATTTTGATTAATTTATTACATATGTCAATAATTATAATGAATTGTTCAAATATGAAATATTTATGTAAAAAATATTTTCTTATATAAAAATAAAATTGAGTTGTTAAAAAAGCTTAGATAATAAAACAAAAATATTTTAAGATTTATGTAAATAAATTATTAAACTATACAACATTTTTCAAGTTCATGTACAAAGGGAAATCATTTATAAGCTATTTTAATATTTTTTTTTACATTATATATTAGCAAAAACATCAAATTTTTTACATAAAATTTCAAATAAATTGAGATACAGAATTTCATTGTACTTGAATAAGTCGTCATATAAAAAAAAGTCAATACTAAAAATTTTGTTTGTCTCAATATTATTATGTTTTTCTGTAATTATTCTCTATCATGACAGAAAAGATTATTATATTATTTTAGCTTCGTTGTTTCATTACATACAATATTCTATGATTTATTCAAATAAAATTATTTATGTTACTTTATGGTCCGATTTCACAGTGAGAGCTTCAGTCTATGACAGAGGGTTTAAATTTATGTTTAACTTATGGTTTTTCCGTACAAGCGTAAATAAAAACATTTCTTAAAATGAGGTATGTATAAACTTAAACCGCGCTGATGGATAGATCTTCAGCTTTACTTTTGACACTAACTTTATAAACACAAATACAAAATAAATTTATATACAAATTTTAAAAGTTATAAGGAAAAACTGAAAATTACTGGTACGCTTCTTTACCTCCACATTATAAATTTATATTTTATTTACATAATTCACAAATTCCAATTTTACATTGATTTTTATGGTTCATTTTCATTCACAATAACATTATTTTAAATTATAATGCACAATAATTCACATTTTTTGGTTTAACTCAGTTTAGGACAAAATTTGATTGTGAAACTAAGTGAGCAAAAGTTGCAGGCTTAAGCTATCACTGTGAAAACTGGTATAAGAGTATTTTTTTGTTCTGATGAATTCCGAAATAAACTATAAATAGCTAGTTGTTTTTGATTATAAATTATGTAAAAAAATACAAAAAAAAAAATTATTATTTAAAATTGAATAACCCTGGAAATTAATAAATTTTTATGCAGATAAATTTGATATGGTAAAAGTTTTTTTTTTATCTGCACACAAATTATTTGCTTCAATTATTAATAAAGGAAATTTTAATTATTACAGAAGAATTCATTTTCAATAATAATATTTTTCAAATTATTCTGTTTCAAATCGAAGCGAGAAAATGTCGTAAATTGTAGAAAATGTTATAAGGTTTGAATTGGGAATTACCTTAAAGATAATGAAAATTTTATTCCATTTCCAACATAAAAAAAACATAAATTTATACAAATAAAAGATTTAATTGACTACATAAATTATGTTTTTATTTACCGACATAGATAAACATTTGATGATTAGTCAAGGAATGATGACTAGTCATTAATTAATTTAATATGCATTTCAACAGATGGAAAATTTAATTCAATACTAAATGAAATACTAAAAAATAATAATAACAAATCAACAATTAAACTTGTATTAATTAATTAAGATTATTTATATAAGTTTTACAATATATTTAAGTTTATTTAATTATATATTGTCTAAATGGCACTTAATTTAACCCTTTGAACAACATTACAAGCAATAATTTTCTGAACCTAAATTGATTAGGACACAGACGATAATTATAATTAATAATTATAATTTTTGAAATATTCAAAGGTTCTTTTTAAGGTAAATTGTTTTATAATTAAGGAAGACTTTCGAGAAATTTATGTTTAACATAAATTTGACAATTAATTACAATTATATTTAAAAAAAAAATCAATTTTAAGTAATGCACTTTACTTTATCCAGTATCAAATCAAATATTGAATATGGTAAATGTTAATTACAGACTATTTGGCTCCAAAACTAGCTTCTAAAGTTGTTTAAGTATTTAAAAAAATCGTATCCCGTACCAACCGGTACGACAACACTGAAACAATTAACTACTATTTTCAAAATTTAGGTAATTGTTGAACCAATTATGCAGCAACCTCTTCAATTATAACCCACAATATAAAATTAATATTATAAATATTTTATTAAGTTTTGAAGACTTTTAATTGTATATAATTATACTTAACCATATAATTAATTAAAAGTTTCTAACCTTAAAATTATACAAAGTTTCTTAAAATTATAATAAAATATAAAACTTTTATTTACCGTATACGAAAATCTCCCAAAAAGAAAAAATGAAATTTCTTTATTAAGATACTTTTTAATTTTTATAATTATGGTAATTCCAAAAAAAAAATTATTGAAAATTGTTTATTGCAAAGTCCTTTCCTGATGGTTTTTTGGTGGTTTTATGATATTTTTTAATTGGATGGATTTCTGCAGACAAAATATTATTCCAAGCCAAAAAAATAATAAATTTCACAATTTCACAAGGAATGATTTGAAATATTTCACAAAAAAAATTAAAAAACACAATTTTTCACTTCATATAAAATTTCATTAAAATAATCAAAATAATTTTTTTATATATTATCACAAGAAATATTAGCAAAAAACCTTTTTATAAATTAATATCACTCATTAAATTTTCCACTGCTTGTAAATTTTCTTTAATTTTTCCACAATAAATTGAAATATTTCAAATTTTTATTATTTTAGTTTTCTATAATTCACAAATTTTAATGTTTTATATTTAAGTAATTTATAATTTTTCTTTTCTTGTTTAAGCTAAAATATTTAAATTCAATTTTAATTTTTTTATATCGTATAATTGAAAACTATTTAAACATAACTTGAAAATTTTGAAATTGATTTCCGTTTAACACCATAAAATAAATTAAACTTTATTATTTGAAAAGCCACAAAATATTATGATAATATTAAAATGGTTCATTAGTAATTCCTTGAAAATATAAAGGTTCTCACGATTTAAACAAGTTCGTTCGTTGTTGGTCTATTACTCTGGCCGGATATAATATTGCAAAAGTGGAAATGTTATAACAATAAAGCTTGAAAATATTATAGAATCATAGTAACAAAAAATAACATTATCTATCTATCTCTCTCTATCTCTTCATATACCTTTCATTTTTCTAACACAATTCCGATTTTATCTATTTTGAACGTGATTGCTGAACTATAATAAAAATATTACAATTTTTTTTTATATAGAAAAATAATTTCATGAACCATGGAAACTTCTCCAAAAAAAAAAATGGATATATAAAAAAAAAAATTAGCTAATTCAGAATTATGCTAAAATTTGTAATGATAAAATTATGAAAGTTTTAAATTTACCAAGGTGAAAATTTGATTATTTTATGTGTAACAAAATAACAATATAAAAAGTGGTAAAACCGCCAAGAAAATTGAACTGAAAACTTTGAAAAATCATTTTAAATGATGAAAATTTTAAAAAAATAATTAATAATTTTAATTGACTTTAATTACATAAATTTGTTGTAATAATTTACATGTTAATTATGTAAATTTTTATGAAAAACTTTGAAAATTTAAATTAAAATGATATGAAATTTATAAAAAGAATCAAAATTTGAAGTACTATGAGACTAAGAATTGGAAAATACAAAACTAACTCATAATTAATTATTTTGGTAATTAACTATTTATCATTTTGCTAGTTCAAGGAAACTAATTATTGGAAATATATTCAACCTAAGCCAGCAAATATAGAAAGGACACGATCAGAAAAATCATAAATTTTTTTAAACAATTTTCAAATAAAATAATTCTAATTTAAATATTCAACACTGGCTGTTAAATTTTCTGTTAAATTCAATTTTAATTATTTCAACAGCAAAAAAAAATGTTTACCGGAAATTTCAAAATTCGTAATTATATTTAAATTTTGTTATAATTATTATTAATATTACTTTAAATTTAAATTATAAGCCACTTTTTTTTCATATATATTTTAATATGTTGTAAAATGATTAACTAAATATAAAAATTTTTTTTGTATATTTTTAGTTATAAATATTTTTTTTTCTAATTTTATTTTATTTATTATTTATATATTTTAATTTCGCAAAATTATTTTTATTTTTATTTTATTATTAAAACAAAACAAAAAAATTAAACCCAGACACAATAAAATTTACGATCTTTATATCTGAATATCTTGCGTTAGACTAAAACTTTTCTATGTAATTTTTTCGAATTTCGATATAAAATAAAACAAAAACAAATACACAACAATAACAACAATTCCGATCCGAATTCAATGTTAGGCAGCAATTCAAAAACATAACAGAGCGGAAAAAAAAAGATATTTGGAAAATAATAATAATAAATAAAATAAAAAACAACAAAATTTCAGTACATATAAGTTTGTAAGCAAAGCGTTATTATTATGAGCATAATAGCATTTAATATTTTGACATAATGAAAGAGTATGGTAACCAGTGGCGCGTTAACACTCTTTTGACAAGGGGGTTTTGTTATTGTTACTTGGCAATCAGCAGAAACATCAGCAGAACATAAGTTATTGTTATTGTATGTAAAAGTTAATAAAAAAAGTAATAGTAAAAATATAGAACATAACATTTACATAGCTGAATTTGGTTAATATTTAGCTGAATTTGGTTAAAAGCTGAAGAGAGAGAGAAAGATTGTATATCAGAAGTAGCACCTCCACTGAGCATGCATAGAACGGACTGTTCTGTTGATGTTAACTGAAGACGGAAGATTGTACTTTTAAGGAGTATCTTTTTATGGAAGAGAAACATTTAATGTTCAAGTTTTTATGTATTTGTGTCTGTTGCTGCTTGCTGATATTGTAGATAATTTTTTCAATCTTTCTGCAGATGCAATAAATAAAAAAGTGCAATAAAACAAAAATTGCAATTTTATTTTTAGATTTTGTGCAATTCTCTTTCATGGAAAAGCTTTTTAGTAAGAGTAATACAAAATATTTTACACTGAAAAACAAAATTAATTGAAATTTAATATTCCTATGAAGAAAGTAATAATTCAATTCTGTGAAAAGATTTTTAATTTTTAAATATAAATTACAAATTTTTCAGAAAATATTAAATATTTATTTATTAAATAATTAAAATTAATATGGAAATCAATCTTAAAGGTTACGTCATTTAATAAATTCTACAATTGGTTTACGAAATTTGTAGTAATCTTCTGTACTAATGGATAACAATATCTGCACTGATAGTTTTGTATACTTAATAGTTTATAAACCTGAAATTCCTAGGTATAATAATAAAACTACTTATTATATTATGCATGCCTGATATCAACTAATTTCAATGTCGGATTAAAAATTTTAACTAAAACGTATCTCAAAACAGCACAGAAGTTACCCAAGTTTTTACTTTTTAAGTAATTCTCATAACTTTATTTAACTTCATTATATTATGAGCGAAAATATTGTTTTACTATATTTATAATGCATTGAATTATATTGAAGTTTGTAATTCTTTTGAATACTGCAATATTTGTTATCATTAAATTGTTTCAGATTCAATCGAATTTTTCGCTGATTCACAATTTTTATTATTATAATGTTTTATTTTACCGATAATGATTTCAAAAGCTGACGGAATTTAGAAAAACATTTTTACTTAAACGAAAAAGCGTAACTCTTACAACCGGCTTATTTCTAATTGAATGGTATATTTACCATAATTTAAAATTGCTACCATTTTCAGCAAAACAAATTTCGATTTTTTAATGTACTATAGTTTCATTATTATCGAATATTTTTACCTGTAAAAAGTGAATTCATAAATTTGAATCTCTAAAACTTTTCCTGTATCCATAATACATAAAAAAAATTCTCTTTTATATTCAGCCTATTAAATTTTCAATAAAAATTTCATTCTTTTAATTATAAATTTATTAGTGTTATAGAACGAAAAACAAAGAAAAAAACCGATTAAATTATACAATTTGAACTGAGAATTTATAACATTTTACATGTGCGAAGCATAAAATATCTCTCAGATATTATTCCAGCGCATGACTAAACATTCGGAATATAAGAATATGTTGGATAAGAGAATTTGGTTTTAATTTCATTTATGATAGAATGATTTTATAATGCCGGGCAAGTAATAAATTTAAAAATTGTACAAATTAATAAAAATGGAAAAAAAAAATATTATATTATCAATTAAATATAATTTATGATAAATGAGTCATCGATGTTGTTATTATTATAGATATTTTAAAGAATAAAAAGGTGAAAGTTGGCTAGAATGGATTTTGGCTAGAATCATTTACATATGAATTAAACTATGTAATAATATTATAGCTGAAATTTATTGGTTTCTGTACCCCAGTAGTTTTAAATATTAAATAATATTCGTGGATCATAAAATTCTGATCCTTTTTAAAACTTTTGAAGAAATAAACTATTTATAAAATTAACGTTTACACAGTTCGTCTGTCTTTTCGTTCATTATAAAGTTTTTGAAATGGTTATTTTTTACAGAAAATGTTAATCTTCATTCTTAGTAAAGTTTTCGTCTTATAGATTCAATAATATTAGACTAAGCGGTACCGACTTATTTGTCATTGTCATGACTATTAATATCATCCGCTAGACGATTCATTTGTCATGACTCTTTTTCATTGAGAATTTGAAATTTGAAATAGTTATAATTTACAAAAATTTTGTTAGGTATAAAGGCTGGGGCTATATAGTTTCTATCAGTTCAGTTCAGTTCAGTTTCGATTCGATTCGACTGGTTAAGTAGACTGAACACATAGCTATCGATTGCAATTGATTAAATCACATATTAAATGTCACATTTCATTCTTCTTGAAATTTCCTTCAGTTTGGATTCCAATCGATTCGATCGATTCAATTCGTTCCGATTGGACCTATGTGTCCACTCATTCGACTTTTAAATATATGAAGACGTCAAATTTGACCTTTACTGAACGAATCGAAACTATGTAGCCCATACTTAAGCGTATGAAAAAGTTACAAAGAATTGGATGTGATGGCGGTAACGTAATATGGTACATTACGTACACTACATGACGCTACATTTAAAAAGTTTTGTAACTATAAATTTAGAATAGTTTAGAAAATATATGGTGTACGATTATTTTGGTTACATCTAAAAATTCCCATTTATAGTAAACTACTCTACAGTAAGTTCTGCTGCGATGCCTTTTACGAGTATATTTTAACGCGTACAATAATATAACTCAATAATCTGAATAATTCTGTCGAACTACTAGGATTATAATGTCAGTTCATACAAATAGCCTATAAAATAGAAGTAGATATAATGCTTTATTGAGTTAGTGAGTGACTGCGATACAAAATTATTAAATGATTCCAGTTCGTGACTATCTATTTATAACCCGTTTAACTATCTGTAATCAATTTAAAAAATTTAAATAAAATTATAAACATCGTAGTTATTTAGAATTAATGTTAAGCTTTCTGCAGTCAAATTTAGACACCACTGTAATGAAAAGCTCTAATTTAAACTATTTATATCCTTCTCTCTCTCACTCATTAATATTAATAACTACTATTAAAGGTTTTTGCTCTGCTTTGAATTATTTTTTTTATTTTTCATAAATTTTAATTTTTTTTTTTCGTACTTTTATCGTTACACCTGAACTGCCGTCTCAGTTGACTGCCTCTCAAATTACACAGAATGAAAAAAAAATTTCACATAATCAACATATGTTATTTTTTATGTATTTAAAATACTGAAGCTCAAATAATATATGTAAAAAAAAAAACATGTTTCCATTAACCAAAAGGAAGTCAATTTATAACAATAAAAAAAAACACATACGTATCTACGTATTTTTGTAAATAACAAAGAAGGAAATGAAATTAATATTTTTTTTTTAAAAAAAAGGAGGGAAAAATAAAATTTTGATTATAAGAAAAGGTGTTTTTTTATTAATAAAATTGTTTGTTCTCTTACGTACAGGTAAAATGGATCATTCGTGATAGAACTTCTTCTCACTACTGACACAAATAAAAAAGAGTATGACTAAAATTACTCTTAAAAAAGTGCTGAATATTATGTAAAAAAAAATCATGTTTACAAAGATTTAAAATTATGGACTTATAAATTCTGGTATACTAAAACAACAGACGAAATTACATTTTTACCTTGGCAAACATTATTTGAATGTTAAAATTATTATTTGGTTTGTTGAGACCACAACAATTGAACTTCCTGTTCAATTTACGTTTTAAATCAATTGTTTTATTACTTGAATATTTGAATATTTATAATGTTTTTAATGTTCATTTCAAATAATTAGAGGAGTGGAATAAAGATCAATTAAAAAGTTTGATTTTTATAATAAAGAATTGATGATTAAAATTATAAAATTTTGCGGTTTTTTGTAAATTGTGGAATCAAATTTAATTTAGATATGAACTAGATTCTGTTGAATATCTAAAATGTGACGCATTAATGCCTTTTTTATTTTTATTAATTAAATTTCACTAAAATTTACAACAAAATGCAGCAGATCACGACAGATGTAATAAATAGTACTGGATTAATAATTGTTGCCAGTTGTCTTAAGATCAAATATCACAATAATCGGGATAGTTCCAGTAATTCGGACAATCCTGCTTTATGCTATATTTAAGATAGTATCGTTAAATATGTTTTTCTTGTACTCGAAACTTTTTAGAAAAGTTCATATGATTTTAATTAACTCTATAATGATTGGATCAAAATATTACTGTCATTTTGAAAAATACTTAATCGTAAGATATCTAACAAACAATGTAGATTATATTAATGGATCAACTAGTGTGCTACTATTAATTTGCAGACATTTTCATACTTCTATTATTAAACGCTTCTGAAAGTTTAAGGAAGGAGATCACAAATTTTTCGATTCCTTTTAAATTACAAAATATTGAAATGCGAACCTATAAAACCTTCTGATGTCTCTAATGATATCCAAATTAGTTAATGCCAGTTAATATAATCCGAAGAACATAAGATTTTATATTATCAAAATCAGATAGAAAGTGGAAGTTACTTTCGGATCGAAAATGGGTCCGATTCCGAATCTTTTAAATTTTATAATGTCCCATTTACCCATAGAGATATATATAGGTATAGTTTTATATAAAATGTGAAATAATAAACTTTATATTAAATTTACCTGATTAAGAAAAACTCATTCAAAATGGCTGAATTTATATATATTTAAAAAAAGGTCTGGAATCATTTTCACAACCACAAAAATCCACTATTAATTTTCACTAATCTGATTTTTAATTTTAAATCCAAAAAAAAAAAAAAAACAATCTGAAATTTTACATTTCGATGTACAACGATTTTAAATACGCGAAAAACTCGGAAAACTCAGATTTTTTAACAAATTTTTAATTAATACTTTTTTAAAAACTTTTATTTTATAATATATTTTATTTTTACCAAGTTAAAATGTTATTTTTATTAAAAAATTTCACTACGAAGTACCGAAACGTCTTTACACACCAACTATTAAATTTAAACTGAGAAAAAGAGGTGTGTCTAAATCAAAATATTATTAAATGGATTAAAAAATCGCGCGAAATTTGAATTTGAATTTGAATTTCAAAATATCGTTAAATTCATATGAGTAAAATATTAATTTAAATTATATATTTAATGTTTTAATAAACTTAATTATCGTGTAAATTACTTTAATAAATTAAAATTACTACATTTCAATTGAATTATTTCTTATATTTAATATAATTTACACAAAAATTAAATTTATTAAATATTAAAACATTAATAAATTCTTTAAATTTATACTGTTGCGGCAGCAATATTTTTTATCTATATGAGCTATCCAAAAAATTACGCTGTTATCTCCAAGGTAGCATACATTTCTAATTAATAAAAATGGATAAAATAACAATTAATAATTATTTTCATTACAATTAAGAGTCTAAAAATATTAATAACACCTCAATAAATAGCTCTAAAAATAATAATTGAAATCATCTTTATAATTAAAATTTTTAAATAATTAATATAGCAGTAATACAAGCCTTCAATTAAAAAACTAATGATTTTTCTACCTTTATACTGTCAAAAAACTGCGGTCATTTAAATATTTATATTTCATTTCAGTATGGGTTGGAATGGAAAAGTTTATTTTTAAAAGCACAAGGTTTACTTTTAAATGAAAAATGTTTATTTTGACCCGTAGATACAAAATAATTCTAACGATATTTTCAAATTCAAATTGTAAACCAATTTAAATAAAATGACAGTTTAACTTGATAAACATTAAATATTATTAATTATTATAAAATAAATATTTTAAAAAAATTATTAATTGCAAATTTGATAAAAAATTTAAGTTTTTCGTGTTTTCGCTATTTAAAATCGTTTTAAAAATGTGCATCGAAATTAATTATATAAATACGTACATAATTTTATTTAGAAGTGAAAATTAATATTATTTTTGCTACACCTTTTCAGCTTTTTTACTTAAATCTCTAAGAATCTTGTGAAATTTTCCTTTTTTGCTTAGATTTAGTACAGCAGATTTTTCTGATAAGCGTTTTACGTTTCTTATAATCGATATACATACAATCTTTAATAAAAAAAAAAAACACAAATTATCCAGTTTTTGTAAATATTTGGAGACTTCTGTCATCCTATGATAATACAGTTTTAGAATGTCTTCCATTTGATCTTACTTTGGACAAAAATGATTGAATAAAGATTTATATTCTTTACTAATTGGCACTTTTGTCAAAATAATTTAAATTAGAACATTAAATAAATTGAAACGTTTGAATCCATTATTCATCTTAATAAAAAGTAACATAAATACAAGTTTTCATACATTTTTTTAGGAAACAATTTTTTAAATTGCGCGTACATCTTTTTTTGCTTTTTCGGATTCCCCGACCTCAAAAGCGCCTCAAATCAATTACCAAACTTCATAGTTATTCCATAACTACTCGAAAAATGAATAAATCTTCAATTTATTATTTCTTTTAAACAAAATTTTGGTTTCAATTAAATTACATAATTCAATCTTTATGAAACATTCCCCTAAGTTGTAAAAAAATATGTAGAACTAAGTAATATCGTACTTTATCAAAATACAAGAGAACCATATGTTTGTAATTATTTTGTCTATGGTCATTACATCAGAATTAATTTTGACATTTACTTATCATTTTCACTATATTGTTTATACCGATTTAATTCCCTAACACTTGAAATTTAATTAAATCAATTTAATTACATTTTATTATTACAATATAAATTTTTACGCATATAATTTATTAAATATGTTTTCCAAAAATACTCAGCAAAACAATCAATCCACTTTTAAACGGCTTCGCGACTGCTGAGACATTTATGTTGAATTTTTTATTATAGACCCATTAATATTTTAAAGAATGCAGTTACAGTGATAAGAATTTCCCTGTTTATTTCAATAATTAAACAACATTTTCCACATTGATCAATAAGATGATAAAAGTCAAAAGAAAAAAGTCAATTTCTAATTCATAAATTTTACTCATCGCGAATGGGTTAAATTATTGTAACTACGACATTTATAATAAATAAAATACGAGTATAGAATAAAATATCTAAATGAGAAAAATATTTCACATCATATAAATTATCTTAGTCATAATCTTTAAAAGAAACTATGAAAATATAATGAAATTTTTCAACATTAAATAAATATTATCGGTGTATCTTAAAGATTCGTTATGTTTCTATACGTAATAAAAAAATGTATCTATATATAAATAATTTAATTCGTTCTGTGAGATTGTAATAAAATACATAAAAAATGGAACAGTAGTGAGAAATGATGAAAATAATTAAAAACAATAAATAAAAAAAAAAACAATTCTTTTAATAGCTCAAATAATTGTGTTATTGAAGGTCAAATGGTGGATTAGTTCATTACAAATTTTTTTTTTAGGTTTTAATTTTATATAAAAAATAAGCTTACAAATTTAACAAATATATTTTAACATGATTTTGATTTAATTAAACTTGAAATATTTGCTTAAGTTTATTTAAAAATTGAAGTGAATTTTTTGTAATAGTTTTAATAATTCTGGGAAGTTATGATTTTTTGCGACTAATTATATAGACATTTATATAACATCAAAGTTAATTATTGAAAATACGGGCAATATTTTGACTAATTTGATGGAATTCGGAATTGTAAAATCGCTTTTTGCTATACAGAAGAAAATAATTCTTTTACCTTGAATATTTGAATATTTCATTTTGATGACTTTATTATGAAATTGTATTTGTTTTTAAATAAATCGATTTTTCTTAGTGACTTTTTTGAATTACATGTTGATAGCGTAGTAATAGTATGCTACGTTGTTAGTATTAGGTCCAAGTTCAACTCCAGATAGAGATATCGACGTTACTATAAGTTGTCTCAGCTTTAAATGAGAACTAGTAATAAAATTTGCAATATTTAATTGTGATTTTAAGACTTTGGGAAAAATGTCAACGGTCTGTAGTTGACAACAAATGTCTGAGTATTAAAAGCCATTAGCTTTTTGAAATTAAATGTTTATTTACTATAAAGTTACGAGACCTCAAGACTCGAAGAACTTAGTACTGTAGTGATTGTAAAAGAATGTAAGTAACAAAAAAAGGTAATATGATATCAATATAATTATATTATACCGGATTTGACAGATGACTATAATAATATAAAGATTACTAAACCTTTTTGCTAAGTTTCTGTTATTGAAATAAGTAAAATGTGAACTTCTGTTAACTTTCTTTCATTTACCATGGTCTTCCAAAGAAATAAAACTTATTACCAGCAATTAATCCTGATTTCGACATCCTAGTACTCTCACTAATATTTCGTTTTTATGACCTAATTATTTAATAATTGTATTAAACGAATTTTTAAATTTACACTTCATTTATATATATTCTAATAAAATCATATTTAATTAAATTTAATTTTAATTTCATTAAAATTAAATTGGTGAAAAACGAGAAAATCGCAATTAAATTTCATTTATTATTACAATTAGCAAAAAATAAACCATTTATTGCATATTAAATTGCAATTAATTAATTTAATAATAATTTTATGAATTCTACTGGATATTTTTATTTACATATTATATAAATAATTGTTAAAACCATTTTCACAGAATAAATGTTTATATTGAAAAATTATAGATTTTATATTGCAAATAAATTAAAATTACCAGCAATTTATAAAAAAATTTAATTTATATATAAAATTTTGTTTGTTTTGGATTTTTTATTTTTTATCTTATACGAAAATTTTTAAAATTAATTTTAATGTTTCTTTTAGTATAAAATTAGTCATCCATAAAAAAATCAAATTTATTTTTAAATTGCGATGTTATTATAAATTATGTTAGATATAAATTATTTCAATTTGTCATAAAATGTATTATCATCTCTGTCTGTCTGTTTGTTCTGTCGCTTTGTATGTGAGATGAGTTAGAATAACCAAAGCTTAAAACTAACTTCTATTATTAAAGTAAATTTAAAGATTTTCCTCATATTTACAACATAAATTTCAACTTTTAATTAAAATATTAACAAAATCTTCAAATATTAAAGCAAAAATAATTAAATTTTAATTAAATTGTCTTATAATTGTCTATTTACTTGTGAAAATGAGTTATTATAAAAATATTCTATACAACAAGTTTTATAGTGAAAAATCACGATTTACATTAATAATTCAAATACATTGTAAAATATTTGAAATACTTTATGGTTAAAAAGTATTTCAAGTAACGTCGTATGCTTATGAAGCTTATTCACGGTTCCATTTCATGAAATAAACTCTACTACATGCATTTCCGAAAATGTTAAGTTAAATGGTCAAACCAAGAAAAGAGTGGGAATATCAAGCCAGTTGCATATTCTAATCAGAAGCTTCTTCATTGTTACAGCGTATCGACCCTTCAGTTACATAATGGCAGCCATTTTCAAAACAAAATTGCAGCCATTTTGTCGCAAATATTACACTTTAAGTTGTTTAATGAAAAATAAAATTTCAAAATGGTTTCCAATTTGTTCTGGTATATTGCCAGGCACACCGGGATAGTAAAATTTATATCAAGAAATTAATCCAGGAACTTCTCCTATAATCTTAGTTTCTAGGTAATTGAAGAATCTTCATAGTGAAAATGTAATTGAATCGCTTAAACCAAAACTGAATAATAATTCATTTAATTTTTATATTTCAATCAATTTCCAGCTTTGATTTCAACAAATCCCTTATATTTATTGAAATTTTAAATAGCACATTATATAATTAGATTTTATTTGCATTTAAATTTAATTAAAAAAAATTAAATTCTATCATGACAAATTAAATTCTTAAAATTCAAATTAATATGCAATTTTCCCAATGGTTATATAAATTTCAAATCAAAACACACCTAGAATTCCATACTAACAATTACTATATTTATAACTTTGGGAAGCAAATATTTTCGAATAATCATACTAACTTTGCTAGAGACTTTATTTATTTATTGTAAATATATGTTGTACATAGTTTTAATACGAAGAATTTCTTACATTTTATTATTACTACAATAGTTTTAAAACTTTGAAAACTTTTTTAAATCATTTATATAAAAACAAAAATATTCTTAAAAGATTGGTAATTGGAATGAAAAACTGACAAAACTTCAGTAGAATATAAGAGAAAATATTGAATTAAAATTTACCTTTAAAAAATCCAATTCTAATTATATTTAAATGAGTTTTCAAAATTATTTTATAATTTTTTTGATGCTGTTCAGCTTCGCAAAATTGAATATTTTGCCTCAGGGACGAGGTTAAATGCAGTCAATTGTCTGGGTTTATATATTAAAGAATAATTTTCTTAAAAAGATTTTTTCAAAGTGATTTTTTCATTATGTTTCCAATAGTGTGAATGTGACTTTAAAATTTAACCTTAATCATTTTTAAAATCCTTGTATATTTTTTTTTATATTTTTTAATGATTATTGCTTTGTTTGGTTGGTTAATTTAAATGGAGAGATGATGCCGCAAGAATCACGGCGTATCAAAGTTACAACGACCGAGGCTTGAATTCTTTTTAAAAAACGTCAGCTTATCCTACCTATTTCATGAATGTCACCAATTCCCTTTGGTTTTACTTCTCCTGCTTTAATCAGACAAGAAGTAATAAAATTATAAATCTCTTATATTTTACAGACGGTTAGTGACATCTTCATCTTCACAACCTCTGCATGTTGATGTCTGTGTCAGTCTAAGCATTTCCGCATGCTTTCCCAGTAATATAGGAGCATACTGTAATTAATTATTTAAACGGCATCTGATTAACTTAATCAGTAAACGTAATATTTGTAACTGAATATAGTAATTATTAGTAAGGAATTTCTTCTTGCGTATAACCGAACCTGAAACTATTAAAAATATTAATTTTATTAATATTTTTTTGAATCAGACTTCAAAGACTTAAAATTTATATATGAATAGGTTTAATAAATCATGTCCAATAATTCGATGCATTCAATTCCATGCCGAAATATCAATGTCGCTCTAAGTTCAGTCAGCTTTAAATAAGTACTAGCAATAAAATATGTAATATGTAATTTTAATCTTGGAAAAATGCTACCGGTTGACATAATTTGCTGACAATGAAGGTCTAACTAATAAAATCCATAAGGAAACTTATCAAAATAAAATTATTTTGATCCAACAGATTCGTTTTCTCGTCGTTTCTCTCCTAAAAATTATATAAATTTCAAAAAATTTATATTTTTATTATAAAAATATAAATTACAATAAAATGTAACGAAACCTCATTGAGAAGGCCATGGCTTGAATTGGGCTGTAGCACCATTGCAAAGAAGAAAAATAAATTGGAAATAATTATGTGTTTTAAACAATTATCTGTCATACAAAGAAATAATTGTCAAGATAAAATTTTAGCAAGAACTAAATATTATAATTTAAAATTTGTTATTTAAACAAACCCCTAATTTTTTTTTAATGTAAAGAACATAAATTGTTATCTTAACATATTTTTTTTTTATTTATTTATTTATTATATTAAAACTATCACAAGAAAGAATGACATAGTTTTATACCCAAAGGCCTTTTAAAACCATCAACCTAAAACGAAAAAATTCTAACCATAAATATTATTTGCATATTATATAATCTTTTTTTTCAGTGTTTTGTTACGATGATGAGATATATAAAATTTCCTTTTATATAAGAAAAATGGAAAATTATCACGCAATTATGGTTTTGTATACATGGAAAAACTTTAGTCATTATCATTTTTAAAAATATTAAAATCTTATGAATTTAAACAAAAGCAACAAAAAAAAACTAACCTTGGACTGAATTATATTTTACACAAATTACATGAATTAAGTTTTTCTTTTTTAATTTTGCAAAACTTTATATTTTACCTGTTTCATTTCAATATTATAAAATGTTCTGGTAAATCTAAAATGTAATTAAATATTTTAAAGTGAACATCTTAGAAAAAACTAAACTTGTCATCATCATCATCAAGTAATTTGATAAGTTTTATGTAATAAAAACTTTTCTCTTATTACATTAGAGATAATTTTACATTATGTAAAAAAAAAAACATCTGAGCTGTAACAATTATTGTTAAATAGTTAGAATTAATTTACCCAGAAACTTAAAGCAATAAAATAAAAATATTAAAATTTTAGAAAAGTTTTTCAATTCATTAAAATTATAAAATATAAAAATCGGATTTTTTTTTACTTAACAATTTTCTTATATTAAATGTTAAGGATTGAAAGGAAATAAATGAAAATATTTTAATAAACCTTGAAACTGCTTCGTAATAACCAAAAATATCACAAGTAAAATTGGTTTTGCAAGACATATAAAAATTGAATTTTGTTTGTTATGTGAACTGCACTGAGACAATTATATCGAAAAATTTTGTTTATCCTTTATTTATGGTACCAAGGGTTTCTAAAAAGGATTTTGACTAATAATATCAAAATTCTGGGATAGATTCTCCAAGATTTTCTAAATTTTCCATGCATAATAAAAATGAATATCGTAAAAAGTATTTTTTAAATGTATCTTATGTCGTTTTCTATTGGTTTTTCAAAAAATTTGATTTATAATTTTAGTTTTTTCTGAAATAGAGAAATCAGAAAATTGATTTAGATCAAAATCAAAACGTAAATTTGAAATTTGATCTATACCTTTTCAACTTCAAATTGGAAATAATCATTCTATTAATTGGAAATAATAGAAGTT
This sequence comes from Rhamphomyia laevipes, assembly GCA_963920725.1. Lineage (NCBI taxonomy): Eukaryota > Metazoa > Arthropoda > Insecta > Diptera > Empididae > Rhamphomyia > Rhamphomyia laevipes. Next base: position 56,359,082 of record OY987257.1, read on the forward strand.
TTAAGAGCTGACCAAGTAAGTTCTATTGGGTTTAACATTGGACTGTACGGACCTAATCTTAATAAGCGATGATTGATAAATTCACTTTTGAGAAACACATCTTCAATAGATGTATGATACGGTGCATTATCAATTACCATTACGACTGGCGATTGATATTTGGTTAGAGCAGTTTCGCAAACAATTGCGTATGAACTCTTTAACTTGCAGGGTTTTAAATGCTCCTCTTTTACTTCGTGATGAATAAGCTCCACATTACCTATGCATCCAATAATATGAACATTATTTATTTCCAATTTTTAAAGTTTATTTCCAATTTGAAGTTGAAAAGGGATAGATAAAAAAAATATTTTTGGCGCCAATAGAAATCCAGATAAGGCGAGAAACAGCAACTTGCAACAAACGCGTACAAACGCACGTCATTCGTTGACTAAGTTGCTTAAAATATATGGAAATGTATGGAACAACATAGTTTTTAAAAGCATTGCAGCCATTTTGACAACTGATTTGTTATTTTGGTTTTTGTGGTTTGCTATTGAAGTTATTAAAAAAAAAATTAAAAAATGTAAAATTATAATTATTTCTCAGAACTTTTAATTGAATAAGTTAGAATAAAATGTTTTTCGTACCATACCAAAAATAAATGATATAGAAAAATGTTATCTAGAGAATTTAGAGGATTTACTAGCAAAATTTACTTAAATAATTATCACACTAAAACATCAAAACAATAATTTATTTTGCTTTTGATATTTTCTTCAAAAATATTAACTCACACTTTTGTTAAACGAACACGACATTAATGCTTGACAATTTTAGAGCATCACGTTAAATTCTAAATCATAAATAATATAACACGCGCGCACGTACGCAACAGATTCGATTTCTCGCCTAAAAATTATTATAAATTTCAAAAAATTTGTATATTTATATTATCAATATAGAAATGATTCATCAATTCTGTACCTTCTGTCATGGAAAATCAATTTCAGATTGAAAATATATTATGATTTTGAGCAAATTTCATACGAATTTGTTGCATAATTACCAGTAAAAATGTCATTCAAATTCATCTTATTCGTAATTTGATAGAATTAACTGATGGCTAAATAATTTCTATATTCTTGCACTAACTGAACGTTTTTAATTAATTTATAATTTTATTCTGCAATATTCTACAAAGATTAAAAATAAGTTGTTTTTTTAAATAATTTATATTAATTATAATTTATATCAAATTTTAACACTGTAGTTTATGCTGTACTGCTAAATTTCATTTGTTATTGGACATTAGATTTTTGCAATATTGGTTTTTACAAATTATTTTTCATTTTATATCCAATTATATCCAATTTTTAATTATATTAATCAAAAAACATAAATTATTATGTAATAATGATACAAGTTTTTAATTGATTTATCAAAAACTTTCATTAAACAATATGTAATTTAAAAAATATGTTATCTTTACTTCTTTAATGATTTTTTTATATAAATTTTTAAATTTTATTATAATAGCATATGTTCCATACCCTAATTATAGGACAGAGACAGAATTTCCATATAAAATTATTTCAATATTATATGTATAAGATATATACATATTATATGTATCTTTATGTATATGGAAAATTAAACATTGTGGTTTATTTAATGGATGAAATATTATATATATATTTTTTTTCCCAGTTTATGTCATCATACAGGTCATCATAGAAGCACGTTGATAATTATTATGGTAGAATTAAAATGATTTAGTGACATGACAAATATTTTACATATTTTATAGCTCTACAAATTATAATAAAATATTTAATGGAAAATTTGGATTTATATAATGGAAAAAATTTTAAATAAAATTTTTTGTTAGCATGGTTAGAAAAAAGTTTATATTGTTTTTTAGATTAAGGACGAATTATATGAAAATTAATTATACATAATACTAAAGTTTTTCTTACAGTTTTGTCAATATTAGTTTTAATTAAATAAATATTTAATATTATTGTGAAGGAATACATCTGTTAAAAATTTCAACTACCAAACAATTTCGTTTTAATAAAATACGACTTTAATAATGATTTGCTAACTACATACTAAATAAAAAACTATTTATATTTTGTATTAAAATTGTAGGGAAATTTCTAATTTTTAATAAAGTAAATATTTTGACTCAATAATGGTTCAAATCTTTCTATACTTTATCAATAATTATGTACTTAAAATTTCTCAACAAGACGTAACCCAAAAAAAACAAAACAAATTACGATCTCATTCATAATAAATTACTTTTTATAATATTTTTTTTCTGCTATATATTTTTATGAAAAATATTACTTCATCAGGTTCACATCAATAATAGAACCTCATAAATCTTATTCAGTGTTCAAATTGTATACCATTAGCATAACCGTAGAAAATCCTTACGGAAAATATTCACTTCTTCTATAATGTTATTTAAAAAAAAAAAAAGAAAAAAAAACTTCCTTAAAGTATCCTTAAAAGATCACGTATATAGACAAACAAAAAAATAAACTCTTTAATATTAGAGGCATCAAATTTTCAAAGTGAAATATACATTTTACAAAAAAAAAAAAAAGGAAATTTTTTTTTTTGGCAACATGAAAATATAATATAAATCCAGCCATCATTTTAGTAAAAACTATTAGAACTAATTTATATTCCCGTTTTGATTACCCTTTCTATAGTATGACCAGTGTTGAATTTGTGTCCATTGCGGCCATTTAGATAGCAAAAGTTAAGCGAACGTCTAAGAATAATAAAATTTAAATTGTGTAATTTACAGATTAAAATTTTCGTTTAGGTTCTATCCAAAGCATTTTAATTTTTTTAATATATGGGGAGTAACCAAAGGTCAATAAAATAATATTGAATTTTTCAGAATTAGGAATCAAGTAAGAAATGAAAAATTCGATTAAAATTAACCTATTTTCAGCAGAAATTTTCTTTTTTTTTCTGAAATTTTCTTAATATTGAGTTACGAAAATTATAACTTCTGATAATCTCGACACTTTAAGTTATCTTAAATGTTAAATTTAACTAAAGGACTCATGATTTCGTAATCATAATACATTGCTTTATAGTCTACGTCTACACAATATCTATCTTCATAGAAACAATACGAAATTATGAACTCAAAATTGTGCTAGAAAAGTTCGTTCATCTTCAATTAAAGTTACCTATCCATAAAATCAATATTTGATAAACTTTAATTAAATATTGAAAACCTCAAATTATATTTTAATTGTCAGATTGACTGAAACTTTAACTGAACTATAAAAAAATCTAGTCCTTAGTATGTAAAATTTAAATACATCTCTGCTTCCTGCATTTCCTTTGACCCTTCTAGTAAATTGCCTTAATTTGCCAATTTACAAATACATCTATAACAAAAATATAAAATCATATAAAATAAATTTTTACTTACCTATACAATGCTACCAAAAAATAAAAAAAATAAAAATTATTTAACCGCCCTTGGCATAAATTTTTACAACGATTTTTTATTTTCGTATAGTTTTCCACTTTTTCTGATTCTTTAAGTTTTCCTTTTATTTTTATAAAAGAATATTTTTAGAAAATTAGTTTTGCAAGTGCAAAATTTCACAAGAACTAAAAATCGTTTCACTTTAGAAAAATAATATTTTTAATTAAATTTCTCAAATGGTCAAAGAAATAATTATTTTCTTATGATTTTCATTTCTCACAATTTAAAAATTCTACAATTTTGGTATTCGTTGCACCGAAAAAAGGATACAATTTTACAAAAATAAATAATAAAATAATTAATTAAAATTTTAAATTGAATATTGTTTATTATAATTAGTCTTTTAAAAAATTAAATTTCACTTAAAATTCAGCATCAAATTTAAAAATTATAAAATTTTCTTTATGAATTTCTTTTTTTTTTCTATATTTTTCCTTAAAAATAATATAATTTTTAAGGAAAACTTTTAACAGAAATTATATATGTAAGTGAAAAAAAAAATACTTTATGGTTAAAAAGGACATGTGTAAATAGTTGGAAAGTTTTTTTTTTTAGTATTTATGGTTACCATAGAAGCGAAAAATGTCCAAAACATTATACCAAATATAATAATGATTTTTGGTGTTAAATACATCGATGTTAGTGTTGATGGAAAATTATACGTGCACAATTTATCGTATACACTATTTTTATAGAGATAGAAAAATTATTGATACGTTTCTTAATTGTGATCTTCCTACTTACTTTTTGAGGTTAAATCTAATTTGACGAATAAATATTTTAATTCGGATTAAGGATAATTAGTCCGTCCCAATAGTTATTATCTAATAATGGAATTAGAACACATTTGAATACATAGGACAAAATTTAAACAATAAATTTATGGAATTATTTATGACCTACTCAAATGATATAGTTAGGATTATGATTTTGTACTAAATATTTCATGTAAATGTTTTGTTATAAACCTGGTAAGTAATTGACCTAAAAGTATTTTTATTCTGACACAGTTAAATTAGGCCAAACAATTCTTTTTTATAAAAATTAATAAATTTTTTTGGATTAAAAGCATTTGCCTTCATTTGCAAATTGATCGAAATATTGATTAAATTAGGATACATTCACTTTTTACTCTATCTTGCAAAACTTTTTAAATTTTTTGCTGGCGATTAATTGTTCGCAGTTAGTATTCCATATACGAATAGTCGTTATAGGTTTATTTTATTTTTTGTTAGTATTAGGGGCCAAAGGGTATAGTTATATAAAAAGAATTTCGAAAAATGGCAAAAGGACAAAATATGCTATTATTATTATTATTTTGTTATTTAATGAAGGTTGTTTTGAACCAACAACAAAAAAATAGAAGCTTAATTATAATATTAATTTTTTTTTTCATGTTTTTTTATGTTGTCATAGTATATAATATGAAGTTGTGATTTTTATGGAAAGTCATAATAATGTAAAGGATGATTATATGAACATAATATACGAAAAAGAAAAAAAATCGTAATGAAAATTGTTATACTATACATAAATATATTTATATATTAATTGGTAATTTTTGGGTGGATTTTGGTTAAATAGATGACTTTAGTTTTTGTTAAGTAATTTTTGTTTCGAATATTTTAACGAATTTTGTAGAAAATTTATATTATGAAAGTTTATTGGTCTCTAATTAATGAAAAAAAGAATCTGTCTAATCGATATTTATATACATAATAAATATTATTGTTATTGGTAATATGGAAGATTTTATTTAGATGGTATTTAACATGATTCATTAATGTTGCGTCATACAATGTCAGTTAATATTTGGTATTACGCTCATATAAATTTTTTTTTCTATTACATCCCATGAAATTATAGAACCTAATAATTTTACAATTAAGAAACTTTTATTGTTTACAAATCTAAATGGATTTAACAGTCGGAAATTTGTTGTTTGTGAGTAAATGGTTTCAGTAAATTAGAGATTTTCCCCAATTTTAAAATAACATTACAGTCTGAAAATTTTATAGCTAGTAAGTAATTTAAAACTGAACCAATTTCTGTTAAAACTGAACCAATTTAGTCTGATATCGACTTAATTTACAATTTCTTTGAAATATAAAAATCTAGTTATATGTGTAATTATCCACGGAAATAATCATGTAGCCCTTAATAAAATCGTAACACCAAAATAATGATTGTTAGATTGCTGCGCAGCTAAAGATCGATTAATTTCAGCATTTGTTATCATAGAAAAATCACCAATACCGTCAGACAACAATACCGCGTAGAAAAGAGTTGTCACGACGAGCTCTGAGGTGGCTCTGTACACAAATGGGTCGAAAATTGAAACAGGAACGAGAGCGGATGTGTACTCGCTTTGTGAATCATACCGGTTACACGATAACTCGACTATTTTTCAGGAAGAAATCTTAGCCATCCTTAAATCGGTTCTAAATTTGCTTGATAGAAACTTGAAATCCAGCGAAGCTGCTATATGTAATGCAATCTAGAACATATGCTGGGTGTGAACTTGCTGGATTCCTGGACATTAGGGCATTGAAGGTAATGAAAATGCGCATTCATTTATTCGGAAACTAGTTTAAACCTGCCATGAATATACTGACCGGTTGATTAGCTCTCTCAAATTAAATAAGCAGCGAATAAAATAATCAACGACACTTGGGGATCAATTTCCTCAGTGCCGTCAAAACAAATTATTCTGTTTCATTTGTAAAAAAAACTATTAACTTTCCAACAAAATTCAAATAAAAATTCTCGGTTTACAAAATTATTTTAGTTTTTTTTAAAATATCGAATCATTTAATTTAATAAAATTAAATATTTAGATAACTAAAATGTGTTCGTAATAAATTTAAATTAGTGTTTACTGTACTGACTTTACCTTTTGTACAAATACGTTTTGATCACGTCAATTACTAATTTCGTACAGAAAACGAAAGACTTTCAATATGAAATAAAATTAATTTTACAATTTTTTTTTAGTTATATGAATTTCTGTATTATTGACTTTTTTAAATTTTTTTGTATTTTTAAATTTTTTATATTTTTATATGTTTTTATTTATTTTTTTTTTGTTCGAAAGTCAACAATTTTTATTTAGTTTGAACAAATATAAAATGTTAATAAACTTTTCATTTTAATTATTAGCACTCTACTGAATTTAACTTTAGTACAATTTAAAAATCTATAGTACATTTAAAAAAAGGTTTAAACTAAAAATTAACTTAAAAAATTGGTTTTTATTATTCAGTTCTGTCATTATTGTACATTATTAAATTTGAGTTATCCGAATAATTTCTGTCATTACAGAATTACAGAATTCCGAGGTTTGAAATAGTATACAGAAACAAGTCATTAAAATTGCACTGCAAAACATTTTCTTTCCGAATTAACTTTACATAAGGACAAAATTTTAATGTGGTATTATTTAAATTTTTACAAATGAAATGTGTCCTAATTTCGGATTCATATTGGCTAGATATTGTCGCTTTATTTCACTGCACCCAACAAAAATATGCAAATTAATCTATACATTTTTGACGTATATCGTTTTATTTAGTGACCTAAAGATTAAATACACGTAAAATTTGAATTCGGTAAGTCAATATAAAACATAATTCCTGGTGTCCTATAGTAAACTAAAATTTTGTACATACCACAAACTCATAATATTGGGATTTATTTCCTAGAACATTACAAGGACATTTAAATAACAATTATTATATTATTTGATGTTTATTACGACGAAAAGTTAATCAATTTCCAAACAACAAAAAATTACATTTTATTTATTTACAATTTTTTAATATTTATTTATATTTTTATTGAAATTTTCTATTTGCATTACATATAAAATACAAAAAAAAACGTAGAAAAACTTTTTATTTATAAAATTATGATTGCGTGCAATTACATTTTGGAACAATTTGCATAAAATAATAATACGTTTTTTATTTGTTTTCAAAAAAAAAAATTAAATAATAAAAAAACCTATTTTTTTAAGGGTTAATTTAATGTATGTTCTGGAGGAATTTTTTAATTTAGTGGGTAAGAGAACTTTAAACAGAGTGTTTTTGAAATTATTGTTCCCTGTCAAAAATAAGTTAACCCCTAATTATAAGTTTAGAAGGAAATGTTAATTCCGTTTTAAGATGATTTATTTTGATTTAAAACTGTCAAATATTTTGGTTTTTAGTATACATCGTAGCGTTGACAGCAGTGTAAAATACACAGTTTTATACATAAGCAATTACAATAATCAATCTTGACGGTGACGGTGTATTTCTTCAAAGTTTCTTTCAAAGACGGTGTATTTCTTCAAAGTACAATGTTTTAGGTCACCATCAATCCTCGATGACGGAGACGGTAGCACTATTCAATCCATCCATCATTCTAACTTATACGAAACTCATAGAAAACTTCAAATTATAAACTTTATGTCTACTGATGTTGATATTAATTTGTAAGGTAAATCACCTTATGAATAAACAATTCTCATTAATTTTACAATATTTATTATTATTTTGATTACAAAAAAATCATGCGATTTGAAAAACATATTAATTTATAAGATCCTTGAATATAATTTTCTATTTGAATGCTTTGAATAATAAATTAATCAAAAACTTCTTTTCATCTGAATAATTTACTTTATTTCTTAACAAATATGAGCAGGAGCACAATAACAGGTCACCAACAATTTACCTAAATTAAATATATTAAATTAAAAATGAATTTCATTAATTGTGAAATTAATTAATTATTAGAAATTCATTTGTATACTAACGAATATTATAAATATTGTTCAGTGACGTACTGTCAAATAACTTATTGACAGGAAACAAAAATCTTATATTCTCTTTACTCCAGAATATATACGCATATAACTGCAGAATAAAAATTTCCATAATAATTACATAATATGCCAATTATAAATGTAATTTTTATTTATATTATTCATAATCCAGTCCAGATCTACTTTTACGACAGTATAATAATTTTGACATTATCTGTTATTTTTATGATACTGCTTATGACGCTTTATAAATAAATAGACTAACAGCTAGTAACGTAAAGATATTTTTTCGACCTTACTATAACATAAAATTGAAGATCTTGGTAGTGATGCGCGTCGTTTCAAATTGAAAACTTTGGCTTTCCAAAAAAAAAAAAGTATTTTAATTGCACTGAAATTCTAGTAAGATATTAAAAATGGCGGTCAGCAACACTCTACTCTTCTACAGAAGCCTATGAGTTAACTGACCAAATATTAGTACGGTAGACACAATAGATCTCTTTAGGTCGCAGTGTATGGATGCGGAGGTTCGTACTTCTGCCTTAATGAACTTTTTATTATAGATGCGTCATTATTTTTAAAAACCAGATCAATACTAAAAGATCACAAATAAGATTCCTGGTAAGTGGGCTTTATAATGTTCGTGACAGTATTAATAATTTTTACTTAATCAATTACTTTAAAAATACTTTTTCAATACGCAACGATGCAGGGCTGCCATATTTTCTATTCGTTGTCTAGTAGTAGAATCCGTTAGACTTCCTAACTCTAGATTGCTCAAACCGATAGTGGTAGACGGTGATTGTGACAATGCTCGCTATATTTCATCATCTAATTCAAATTCAGTAGCATTGCTGCGTGAATCAAGGCCTGTTTCCACCTTCTTACACGATCCTACTGGCGACATAGATCCTTCCACATCCAAGACCTCGCCGCCTGCCGTAGGTACAGGCGACACTTGTGTTGATATCCCAACACGAGAATTAACCATTTTCTTTTCCTCTTTTCCATATTGTTGTGGATTCTCTTAGTTTTCAGACCTCACTCGTAGCCTTATCGGCATGGTTGGACCTGCCAGATAATGTACAGAGGTACAGTATCCGCCGACATCTAGTTGATTCATAAAAGTCTACATACTAATTTTTTAATTGGTAAAATTATGTTTCTAACTCTCCGGCAAATTGGTATATTAAAAAAACAAATTTTTCTATATTTTTGAAGGTCAATTCTGCAGTTCACTTATAGAAATATTCAATTTTATTATCAACATAATAAATTAAATTTTAATTTTATTTATTTCTATGTATATTTAGTTATTCAAAATCTATTCATAAATCCTTTTTGAAATTTGTGCTATATTTAATTCATTATTTTGTATCAAATGCCATTATTAATGTTAAATATTTATTTTTCTATTATTTTTATATTTGGTTTTTATTCTTTATACCATTTTTATTTTTCAAATACATTTTTATCAATGGATCACAAAAAATACTTTTATTTATATTTTATTTGAAATCAAAATGCAAAATAATTTTTTTTTTTTTAATTTTGACCAAACTTCATTTATTTTTCATATGCCCCGAATAAAATAACCGAAAAATCCACAAAAAAGAAAATTATATTGAAATGCATAAAAAATGTATATAGAAAAATTGTATTGAAAAGTCTAAATAAGAACAAAATAAAATTACTATTTATATCCTTTAGAAAAATCCTTGTACATATAAATATTTCCCTAGTGGTATCCTTGTCCGCCATTCAATTTAATATTATAGAAACTAAAACAAAAATTTTTTTAACTCAACTAAAATAACGATACCTAAAGGTTAAAAAAATATGTAGCAGATAAAGGTAAAAACAAATTTATATTCCGGATATGGCAGGTTATAGTTTATATGTGTAAAGAAAAAAGACTTTTCCGGTTAATGGATGTAGTTTCTATCTAAAATTAAGTAGATTATTAAGAAGAAAAAAAAATTGTTAAAATTTCTTATTATTTTCGGAATGTTTTGTCAGGATAATTGAAGCACATTAAACTACTTAAAATGTTCGTTACTTGGTATCAAAATACTAATGTTAATCGTATTACCTATAAATGACATAGATTCTGTATCAAAGAAAATAATAACGATTCAAAATTTGTTCGTTATAAAATCAGATATTTAGTTCTACCCTTTTCCAATTGTAATTCAGAAAGTATCAATTTGAATTCAGATTAGCCAATTGTAATTCAGAACATTTTAACATTTCAATTGGATCTTTCATTACGAAATAAATATCCTCCTAACCTAACCGCAACACACATACTGTCGTCTCATTTATTACTACATATTTCAATGGTAAGTTGTGGTATCTCCCGCAATTTCTAAAAAATTACCAATTGATTATCCATTTTTTGCAAGTGATTTTACCTAACATTCACTAACTATATGAAGTAAATTAACATCTTCTACGTTCCATACATAAAATTTTTGTTGTGGAAAATGCTGCAATTCGACGAATGTTGAAATGTTCTGAATTACAATTGATAATTTCTGAATTACAATTGGAAAAGGTATAGTAATTAAAAATTAATTACTAAAGTGAATGTGAAAAGGACATGTAAAAAATCGAGTTTAAAGGACAATGTTAACAGAGATTCTTTCAATATTCTTTAACAAACCGAGCAAACCGAGACAAAAGAATCGAATTTGAAAGTAGCACCATCCAAATAAGAATAATTCTAGCGTAATACCTAAAATTTTGTTATGTTTACGTTTCTTACAAGGTTCAATTGATATGCCACCATTTAACTAACAACCAATAAAATATTTTAAAAAGAAAAACATTTTCATATTTATATTTACAAAAATCGCAATTTCTCTGATTTAGTTAAATCAATAAAAAGTTCATCCATAAAAATACAAATAATATTGTGGGGGAATAAGGAATTCTTGATAGCTCTATAGCTATGAATAGAATATGACATCTGCATAACTATTATAAGAAGTACAATTGTACAATATCTTAAAACAAGTGGAAAGTTTTGTGAATTTGATATTTATTTTTATAAAGAAAATGGAAAATGCATCATGAATTTCTGAAAAATTTATGTATATTTCTTTATATGGTAAAATGTTAAAATGTTTAGAGAATTTTCACTGAATATTTTATGAATTTTATATTTTTTTGAATGTACGTAATAAATAAAATAATTTTATGTTTATGTAAAAACTATAAAAAAATTTAGTTTTAAATTAAATTTATATGTAAAATGTCAGAAATAGTTTTGGTATATACTTTTCACTGAAACTTCCAAATAGTTTTTATTTTTTAACTATATTAAAAACGATATTATTTGAAAAATATGCTTATGACTGATCGCTGAGTATTACATACATAACTGATGTCTAATAAAATTTAAAAAGGAACGAAATTGTTTTCGTCTTTTAAAGCATTCCGTAATTTTGTTTTAAGATATTGATTGATAATTATTAATTATTTAACCCTACTATTGTATATTATGAATACGAACCCCAGTGAATGGAATTTTTATACACTTAATTAAAACGTTCACTAATTAAAAACAATCACAATTCACAATTTTCATGATAATATTACTGCGTAGCAAATAATTGTTTAATTATTAAATCATTTCAAAAATTTATACGATTAATTAACAATTATTTTAATAATAAATAGTAACTAAAGTTTTAAGTTTATTCCTAATTGTCAGATTAATTATAATATGTTGCAGAGGTTCGTTGCTAGTGTCGATTGAAACTATTGAGAATGATGTGCACTTACCATTAATATAGGAGCATTTAAAATAATTAAAAATTGGTTAGTTAATCTGTCATTAATAATCAATATAAACAGGTTATAATATTGTTGTCTCCTGAGTTGAAAACAAGTTCTAACCGAACAATTATGTCTGACGAACTTCTCAACCAATTATGTCATAGTTGTATCGATCCAAACGAATAAAATAATAATTGAATAATTGATTTGCATGTGCCCGATTCTATCAAGAAGGTCTAATTATTGTTCTCTTGGTAATTACTACGAAAACTGTACATTTCTTCAACTGCACGAGATGTATCTAAAATAACTTCAAGCTAGGGTTCACGAGAATTCGTGTTTGTAAACCGGATCTTGATGATAACATCTAACCAGATTGATTAAAATAAAATATTTTATGAAAAAAATCAAATCTTCATTAAATCTATTCGTTTAAGTTAATTAAATTTAATACTGCGCAGTATCATCAACAAATTTAATTCAATAAAATTGATATAAAAATGACGAAAACTTTTTTTTAATTAATTTCAAAAGAAAACAACTGGAAAATTCAATATAAATTTAATGGAAAATATTATAAGGAAAAAGAAAATATAATTTTTCATAAACCACAAATCAATTAAAAAATGGAATTATTTATAAATTTTAAATTATTTTAAATCTGTTTTATTTAATTTCTCTATATCCTTACATTTGTACACAGTACAATATAAAAAAAGCATAATTTTAATATTTTTCAATTGAGTATATGTAAAATAAAGCGTTTTTTAAATGAAACGAAAATATCCTGATACATATACAAACCCAACAAACAGTGAATCTCATTTCTTATTAATCGACTCTGTATACATATTGCTTTTATATCTGACAGATAGTATATAAATGTATACCAGCAGAATTTTTAAAAGAACTTCAGGTAAGTAAATTATTTGCCTATGAGATGGCAAAAGGGAAGAAAAAATCAATATTATTTTAATATTCATGAATATAACCAAAACTCATACATCCAAACAAAAAAATATCTTTACACCCCATTTCCTTTCTATTTTGTTGTTACACTTTTTCCTGCGGACGAATATATCCTTAAACCATTAACCCGAAATCCTCTTATCCACAACAAAAATTATTAAATCGATATATACAAAATAAACTGCCTGAACATACCACAGCAGCATAAAAAAGTATATATATTTATTACTCTACAAAAGGACATATATACATAAATGTTAAATGGACAAGGATATTTTTTTTTGTTTAGGATAATCATCGTGATGAGCAAATACAAAAATGAGAAGAAGAAAATGAAAATATTGTATAAAAAAAATATTATAAATAATTTAGTTCTCAATTTTTATACAGTAAAAAACACCTGTACTAACTGTATAAAAACAGTTATAAAATTGATTTATGTATGTGTTAGTATTACTACTTGACTCAATGAATATCTAGAATTATTGTATATACCATTTCAAAAGAAGTTGAATGTCCTTTATCATTTCTATGTAATCTGTATAGCTAATAGTTTTGAAATTAGTTTTTCTTATTGTGATGCTGATAAGTTAGTGAAATTTATATTACCTTATTTTATAGTAAAATAATTGAACCAATTCAAATTAATTTCAACAAATTAAATTTTGTATAAGTTTGTTATAAACGTTTTTTATAGAATTTTTTTGATGTAACAGAAATTTATTGGTTAGTTTGAGTGGTAAGCCTAATACAGACTGTCTAAGATTTATTTTGTTACAAGTAATACAGTTTAATGACGAGATCGTTTAGTTCTTAAAGTGTATTTACAATCATATTATAACATTCAGGATGCCTAGCCACGAGGCATGCTCGTTGATCTCCCGTGTCCTGTATAAGAATGTGTTTATTTTTACAAAACAACAATAATTATCAATAATTGATTTCCGGAAGAAAACAAATATTTTCAAATAGTCCAATAAGGACAGTCGGTGAAATTGTGATAGTATATTATTTTGTGATGCATCAGATATTGTTTTCACCACGAAACTTCGAAATTGATGTTGCTCTAAGTTGACTACAGCTTTAAATGAGTGTCATTTATAACTGTCGAAATTCTTAATAAGATAATTTCCTAACAAATAATTTCGTGACTGAACGAAGAAACTTATATGATTCGGAATCCATATAAAATTAATAGGTTCAAATTGCAATATAAATATTACGGAAACATCTATCATTGTAATGAGCTATACAAGACCCGAATCTGGCCTGTATTACCATAGAATAACGAAATTTTAATTAATGTAAGGTGAAATTTTATTATAGCCATAAAAACTATAGAAGTTAAAAAGGAATTTTGTAATATTTACAAATAGTTATGAGAATAATTAATTAAGTATTTTTTGATTAAAATTTGATGTTATTTAAATTTATGGAAATTTATTTATATCCTGGATGTATTTAATAATTAATTGATATATTTAAGTACTTTGAAATTCTAATTATTAATCAATAGTTGCTATTCTATATAAGTTTTAATATTTATTCAAGGTTACTTTTTTCTCATACTTCCAGTGTTTTTAAAATTAGAATAAAAGGATTACCAAGACATTAAATTTAAAATAACATTATCACCAACATAAAATGGTATAAAATTATATAGTAAATTTTTCATGTTATTAAACATTTTTATTCATACGAGTATGAATGAATCTCTTTCCGAAGCTAAACATAATTATACTAATAACACTCCAATTACAAGAAATCCAAGATAATATTAAAAATGAGCAAGTCAAAAACCAGATTATATACGGCAATTGCAACGAAACAACCAGCGATTCTTATAGTAGATTAGGTCTAACTACCTCCACCACATATCGTGGGTGTTTAGAGGAGGAAGAGACAATGAAATATTTCGTTTAGTCATTTCCAATTGGTACAACATAAAATATTTAGAAAATTTTGATAGTTCTTTCTAGAAAAATTTGAAGACCCAGGTAAATTAAAGCCGAACAAGATTATATCGTTCGTTAAGCAAGTTAGATGAAACGACACACTGTAGCTATGATGGAGAATTATACTGAAGGATACAACAGGCTCACTTGCGTGAGGGTCTTATAATTCCAACCAATATCAATCCAAGTAACCTAACCATTTAAGTTTAATGATAAAGTTGATTAATGATTAATAATTTTTGACAGTATAACATTAAATTCAAGATTTTAGATTAATTTCAAAACTGTCAAAAAACTTGAAACTCAAATAATGCAAAAAAATTATTTCTTTCGAATTAATTATACAAATCATTTGATTAAATAAATATTGATATATTAAATATTAAAATTTACTTAATTATCCATTACTAAATTAGTTATTAAACATACGAATAAGAAACGTAATAAACACTCTCAGTAACCAATATACAAAAGTGTCCATATTTAAGGAATGTTGTGTTTTTGATGTATTTACTGGGATGGTACTAGGAACCCATCTGTAATGTTAATTTTCAATGAGATTTAGTAAAGTGTACATAAAAATGGCGTTTTATATTTGAAAATTTCTAATAAAATTCAAAGCTTTAGCCATAAAGCATTAAAAATTATAAAATGTCTTTTTACGAACAAGACAAACTATAAAATATTCTTCAATTTTGTAATTATTTTGTATGTATTTTTCATCTCTTTGATTGAAACATAAAGTTTAATTGAAACATAAAATGTATCCGGATAAATTTTTTTTGTTTGTATATTAACGACTTTTTAGTCCTTAAAAAAACTAAATTTTAATCTTTATTATTTTCTTGTTTCAGATATATACATAAAAAGAAAAACATTAATTTTATATTTTTAGATACTTCAATTCAAAAAACGACAAAAACAAAAAAAACTTAAACAACTTTTACTAGAAGTTGTATAGAACAATTCACTTTAAAAGGATATTATATCCTGTTAAAGTACTTAGTATCAATTTATTATTTAACATATTTTTTTGTTATAAGTATTTTTATTTCAAAGTTACCTGCTACCTGGTGTTGTACGTACTATAAAACTATATACATATAAATATCAGGGTTGGAAACCGGTTTCGAACCGAACCAAAAAACCATCCGAACCAGCAACATTTTTCGAAACCGAAACCAGAACCATTATTATTTTTTTTTCGAAATCGAAGCCGGTGGAGCCTCTTCTAAAATTTTCCACCAGATCTAGTTCAACTTCTCAATAACTTAAAACTTCAACTGCATGCAATCTTAAAAGTGTTGTAGCTTTATTTGTCATGTTCACACTTCAATTCTATATTATTTTATTTTTAGTTTTTTGAAAATGAATTTGTTAATTTTATTTACTTATATATACTTAAAAAAATTCAGTTGAAATTTTGTATTAGTTATTTTTTTTTTTTCAAATAAAGAGTTATGTTGAAATAATTTTGATTCATTGCTTTGACACAAATAAGAAGTTTTGGAAAATTTTGTTATCTGAACCACCAAAAATGAACCAAAACCTGGTTTTTTGAAATACTAGAAACCAGAACCGAACCGAAACCATTTTCATAAAAGAGCAAAAACCAAAACCAGAACCAAAAACCATTTTTGATTTTTTTGGAAAACCATTGAACCGAACCAACATTCGGTTTCCATCCCTGATAAATATATTCGTACCAATGTTTACGAAATAAATGACATAAACGTTTAGCAACAAATTGTTTCCAAATTTTTGATATACTAAAAATAATTTTTGTTTTTTTTTTTGAATAAATTTCTACTTAAATTTCATATTTTATAGACATTCATAAAAACAATTTTTTTTTTTTTAGATAACATTATAGTTTTTGTACTTCCCAAAACATATCTCCAAAGATATTAAAGGAAACTAGCAAAAAAAAAAATTGGAAAATTTATTAGGAAAATTTTTTGATATTATTTTTTATTATTATTATTTTTTTCTCTGTTCGTTTATTTGCATATGATATGATGTCATATAAAAAAATTCGACATGATAATAAATTCGTTTAGCCTGACAAAAATAAATGAAAAGTTTTTTTTTTGGTTTAAGGAAAATTAACAGAGAGAGAGAGAGAATGAAAAAAAAAAAAAACAGAATTTTTGTTATTATCGATTTAACAAAAAAATGAAAATATGAAAATTTATTATTATAGAAAAAAAATTTCTTTATTGTTATATTTTTTGTTGACATGCAAAAATTATAAATAATAAAGTAAAACTATAAACATTAATCATATTTTCTGATTCCCAGATATGGAATGGGAAAAGCATAAAAAAATGGTTTGAATATGTAGAAGGAATCATAATTTTTGTACCTTGAAAAATTGGATTTACTTTTCTCAAATCCTTAAAGTTTGCAATAAAGATTATCAGTTGATCGAAATTTTTAATGGAAATAATATTAATTATAATAAAATCTATATTTAAATTAGTTATTTTCCACTGAGCTATATTTATGATGGAATTATTCTCAACATAATCAACGGCATCGCACTAAAACACAATGGCGTTATAGATTTTATTCCGTCAATGAAATAAAAGAACTGATTTTAATAAATTTTTAAATTTTTAAATGTTTGGATTTAGTACATCTGAATGCCATACATTTTATATGAATTGAACCTTTTTTTGATAGTGTATTGTAGCGCACTGCCGTTGAGAATGTTGGGAATAAGTGGTGTGGTTAGGGTATCCAAAAACATTTGAAATGAAAATTTGTAATTATAAACAATTTTCCGAAAATTTCTAAACTAATTGGAACGACTTTTAATCGAAAAAGAACAAATAATTAAAATATTTTTAATTTAATTAAAATATAATAAACATTGATTACAATACGATATACGATACTGTGAACAATCGTTATCACCTCAATTTTGAACAACAACAAAAACCTATTTATATAACTTCTAAATTGATAGTTTATTATAAAAAAGATCAGAAACCTCTTGAACGTAATGTAAATTGTAGAAAATCGAATAACGAAATTCGGTTTTATTTAGAACTTTTTCTTCTTAGTGTGCCTCTCCATTCTTGAGATAGGCCATTATCTAATTAATATTGTTTCTGCATCATGTCACTCTAAAAATGTCTATCGCAGATATGTTAAATTGTTAACCGAGAATGCTTTTCTTCTCGCCCTGCTGCGTTTAAATCAGCATAACGTGTTCTAAGAAGCCTATATTTATTAATTATTTGGACTTATTCATCGTGGTTTAATATTTCTTCGTTCGTTACTCGATCTCTTCACAAAATTTTAAGAATTCTGCAAAAAGTCCAAAACTCGAAGGCATCAATCTTATTCTAAACTCGACGGCATCAATATTCTTCGAAACTCGAAGGCATCAATCTTCCATAATGTCCACATTTCTGATCCAAAAAATTGCTCGACCTGATAGATTATGTACTTTAATATTTTTAGTTACAGATTAATGTTTTCAAAAAAAATATTTTTCTGGTTCAATTCTGTCTGGAGTTGATTTCTATCCTATTATTCAAATTGAATTCCGTACTGGTTCCTAAAGTATTAAATTCGCTCTAAAAAATAATTTAAATCTACTATAAAAATATGAAAATTTTTAAATTTTAATTACAAATTTAAAAGATTTTTTAATATCCTTAAGGAAATTTGATATCCTTTTTGTTTCTTTCAAAACCTATAAATTTTCAGTAGCTTTTTTTTAAATAATAATTTTAAATTTAATTTTATTTTAATAATAATAAATTTAATTTTATATTTTAAATTTTTTTAAAAAAATTTCTTTTATCGTGTTTCCTTCTTAGTTTAATATTTTTTTTATTTTGCCAATTCTTTAAGGATGTCAATCTGTTTCATAAAAATAATCAATATTATTTTATAGTTTTTTTTTTTTTTTGCTTTGTATATTAGTGGAAAAGGAAAATGTCAGGAAATCAATAAATAAAATATAAAAAAAAGTATACAAAAACTAAAAATTATTAAAAATTAATCTTATCCAATTTTAGTTTATTCCAAAAGACATGACCTTAAGGCTTCGTTTTAGTTGTGTTTTTTTTTTTCTTATATCCGTTTTGAATTTATGTTCGAATGGAGTGAACGAGACAGTATACAAAATTAATGTATTTAAAGTTAGACGATGTTTGTACAAAAGAAATAATATAGAATTTTGTCGTCCCTCACAAGAGACTAATATGGCAAATACAGGACACCTGGCGGACTATAAGTTTTTTTTTTTATAAAATTGAACACACACATTTACTATTATTATCATTTGAAAGTCCCCAATAAACCTGCATTTTCAAATATCCTTTTTTTATGAAAATATCAGAATGTTTAAACATAAAAATATTTTAATTGGATATAAATTTCATTTGAAGCCAAAAATATGCTGCTAACCTTTAGAAACATTGGTTTGCGTACCAAAAATAAAAGTTTGTTGGGAATTTGATGGATGATTGTTATAATGTAAGATTTGTATATACTGTTTTCTGAACCTACTAGTAAAAATAATAATTTAGCTAAAATGTTGCTATGATTTACATTTCAGTAACATTTACTTCTTAGATGACGAGTAAAAATCTTTCCATGATACTATGAAAATCACTACGTTCAAGTACAATTCACTAATGTTCAAATTCTGCAAGTAGACTTCGTAATTATGAAGAGTAATAGTAACTTATTACTAATACCAAGTTTCTATATATTTTTTATTACGTTTACTTTATCATTTGACTGGAAAGTTTCTTGTTTTTGGTATTACAGATTAAAATATTACAAAATTGTATGCTTTTCGTACTACACTTCACTACATAAATGGTTCAAAATATTTAGATGTTGTTAAACATTCCAACTAAAGGAGCTGCATTTGAAATTTCAATACTTTATTTAACATATAATAAATAATTATTAATTATTTAAGTTACCAACCGACAAACTGACACATTGAAATTTAAAATACTCTTCCATTGCGTATATGTACTATCATATCCACCCTTATGAACGGACAGGTAGGTTTATATAATATAAAAATAGAATAAAACGTAGTTAAAGTTACAACAAAAATAAAACAATGAAGAAGAAATTTATAATGCGCGTATTAACGTTCCAAGGTCTGGATAAAAAAAAGGACATTCGTTCTAAATAATATTCTGCTGGTATATTATTATACGTGCGTGCCAGTGTTTTTTTTTATTCATACATACATAACGTATTGGTTATTTTTTTAGGTGATGTTACAAAAAAAATTGTTTTTGTTTTTTTTTTTTACTTAAATTATTGGTCACCCTTTTATAAACGAAACGTAAGACTATATATCACCTGTCATTCACCTTGAGAATTAATTATGTGTGTACGTATAAATGTGTATGGTCATTTTTACATTATATTTAATGAAAATATTAAAAAGTGTGGCTCCTGCTAAAACAAAAAAAAAAATTTTGAACATCGAAGTAATTATTTAGTATTTAGGATATTTGATATTAAAAAAGTGTCTAGGGTTTTGGTTTTTTGTAAACAAATTATTTAGGCAGTGAATAATTATGTTTATTGGGATGATTGTATCATAATTATAAAATAATTATAGTTGACTCAGTACTGGAGATTTAAAGAGTATGCAAATGGGAAAATTTAAATATTAATTTAAAGATTGATACATAACTAAGATTGGAAAAATTATAAATACAGAATGGTTTAACTAATCAAAATGAAATTGTTCATTAATATCAATAGGAAAACTAATATTTTCTTTCCTTTAAAATAGTTTTGAAGAAGAATTAAAGCGATTATTTCATGGCACATTTATACTAATAAAAAACAAACTAAATTGGAATAAAACTTAAAAAAGATAAATTTATGTTAGGAATTCATAAATAACTAAACTACATTTTTTAATTTAGGATTTTTTGTTTAAAATTAAATCGTTTACTTAATTTAAATAAATTATTAAACTATCTAATTTCATTTCCTTCACATTTGCTTCAGATTGGAATCGTTTTAAATTAATTTCTTTTTTGTAATTTTAGAAAATTAATCTTTTTTTGTCATAATTGATTATGACAAAAAAATTGAAGAACGGACCCACTGGGGGTTCATGTAGTTAAATCTAAATCAGAATCATTACACTTCGATCAGTTAAGTTTAGATTTGATTCGCACAGTAGCCAACCGACTTAACCGACGATTAAATCACATTTTATTATTTTTTGAAACTATCTATAATTTCATTTCTTTTACATTTGCTTCAGTTTGGAATCGTAAAATTTCAATCGTTTTAAACTCTTTCGATTCGATTCATTCTGATTCGATTTTAATCGCACCTATGTGTCCAATCGATTTTCCATACAAAAATATTTGAAGACGTTAAATTTGAACATTACTTAACTAATCGGTAATGAACTACTGATCGATACATCGTAGCTCTTACTTTATTCCATCGTATCTTTGGCATTAAACATTCCACGGTAAAATTAAGAAATCTTTTAATCATATTTTACTCGACCCACAAGTTAAATATAACTTATTTATCTGAACGTATTCAGTTCTGAACCATTTGGTAAATTCTTTGTATAAATTAAAAGGATATGCATTTAAACGTAAACAGCGTCTCTTCATAAGGAAATATTTAGTTGAAATTTACTGCCAAATGTAGAAATCATGTTTTAATTTTAACATTTGCATTTGATATATAGAAACGTTGGACACCAATCACCAAAATATCGATTTAAATATTAGTACAATGTTCCTTAATTTTAAATAGATTTTGATTACAATTTCCTCAATTTTAT
The DNA here is from genome assembly GCA_963920725.1 of Rhamphomyia laevipes. Taxonomy (NCBI): domain Eukaryota; kingdom Metazoa; phylum Arthropoda; class Insecta; order Diptera; family Empididae; genus Rhamphomyia; species Rhamphomyia laevipes. The sequence goes on from OY987257.1 coordinate 56,380,912, forward strand.
AGTAATATTTTCATTGTTCAATGATACAGAAGTTCATATAAAGAGCTATAGTCTTTTTTAATTGTTAAATGACATTTCATGACTTTATATTTAAAACAATTAATTTCAAATATTTAATAATTTATGCAATTACGGTATATCTAAATAAATGTTACAAATTATTTTTTTTTTCTATTTATTCAATTTTTTGCAAATAAATCAGATGGCTAACGAAATTATGATATATTAGGAAATTGAAAAGCGTATAATATGAAAAGAATAATCAAGAAAAATAAAAATATTTTTCAATTAAATTGAAATGCGAAAAATCAAACATAAATTTCCATTTAAAACAATATACGCATACAAACAAAAAGGAAAATTCATATATAAAAAAAAAACATTTTCGAAATATATCGTAATAAAAATCGATTTTGGGAATCCCTTAAGGAACATTTGTCTTATATAAAACAAAAATGAAATTCGTGAATTTGAAGTATAAAAAAAAACAAAATGATAACAGAAAAAAAAAACACAAAACAACGTACTTAAAAATTATGATAAGTTTTTTTTTTTAAATTTTGTGGTGCGATGTATAAAAAAGAAACAAAACATTTATCTAAGAATGACAATGACAACAACAAAAAAAAACGCGTAATTTTCCATTTTTTTAACACAACAAGAATGACAAAGAAATACACACCCTTAAGGGTCCTGGGGATTTTATACATATATGTAATATGGTTCTGAATAAAATATAACATTTCCCTTAAAAAAAAGTTGAAAATATTTTCAATTTTCTTCAAATTGTATTTAGACACTGTGAAAATTAAATTTAATTAAATAATATTTTTTATTTCGAATACATTTTAAATCCGGTTTTACAAAACAACAATTTTCTAATTTTAATCAGAGTCAGAGCGATTTACAACAAAATTTCATTTCACGTACCCCGATACGATGATTAAGGAAATTTGGGCATACAGGAGAATTTGTGTCCAAAAGAAATAATCAATTTGTGATTAATGAAATAACATGAAACTAGGCGTTAGAATACTCGCAATAATTCGAATGAAACCATTTCAAATTTCGATAGGCGTAAATAGAAACTTATAAGTTTCATAGGTAGAAAACTGTACAAAAATAATGACAATATATAAAATTAACGTTCAAGGATATACGGTCTTCAAGGTACAAAGAAGTTCCAATAATTATACTTAAATTCTCAAATCTGTCTAAAAGGATATTATAATAATTTAATCAATTATGTCACAATACGGCGATCCTAGATGAACTTGAGACAACTGCATAAGTTTTTGTCATTGTCTCATGCACCTGCGATCGAAATGCTTTAGTTCTTACTTCATAAATGAACTGCTTGAAGTAGATGTTCTGAGTTGGAAACTAATTCTGAAGTTCGTTCAAATGAGTTGCTGGCTCAGTCAGTCACCGTTTCATGTTTAATAAAGTGTATAAAGTAAGGGCGACGAAATATCCATCATTTCATTACCGAAATGTTCAGTAATGTTCAAATTTGACATCAGCATATATTTTTGTATGGAAAATCGATTGAGTGGACACATAGGTGCGATTGAAATCATATGAGAACGAATCGAATAGAAAGAAGTTTGAAACGATTGAAATTTTGCAACGCCAAACTGAATCAAATGTCAAGGAAATGAAATTTTATAGTTTCAAAAAATAATAAGATGTGATTTAATCGATTGCAATCGATAACTATGTGGTCAATAAGTCGATTGGCTACTGTACGAATCAAATCTAAACTTAACTAATCGATATATTGTAGCCGAAGTCTAATAGTCCTGATTTTGAATTAACTGCATGGACTCCCAAAAAATCTAATTTTCTAAAATTACAAATTATTTACAGTCCTTTAAAGAAATTGATTTAAAGTAATAAATCTTGTTAAAATTATTACATAAAAGGACACCAAATTTTCTTGAATTTACTATAGTTTTATTTAAATTATTTATTGAATTGATTTACATTATCAACAAATCAATAATAAATAGTGGCTTTTATATTACACAATGTCCGAATATCCTGTCTTCAGAAAATAAAAATAACATTTCCGACATTCTTTATTTTGTCCTTTTAACATTTAATCAAAAATGTCATAATCAATGATTTGTGATTTGTGATTTTGTAAATGAATATTTGCATGAATTTTAGGTTATTTGGTAAAATGAAATCGTCAGTGATTTTTTTGATATGTAACCAATTATCAATTTTGTCTTGAATCAAATAGTACCCGATCATCGGAAGTATATCTAGAAGTTGAATTTAGACTGGTTAGTAATATTGCTTGATTGACAGATAAATGTTAATTATGATTCTAAAAGAGTATACCAATTGAAAAAAATGATAAAATAAATGAAATAATAAATTAATTAAATTGAATGATATTTAATTAGAACTAAAAATTATCATTATAGTTATAAGTACACTCAGTATACTCCAAACTATCCCTAACAATTTATTTATATTTACAACTAAAACGAAAGTAAAAACAACACTTTTATGTCATCCGTCATTCTATTATTGTTGTCCTTGTACTTCCATTTTATTTCATTTCTAGTTTATATTTATATTCTTTTACAACAAAAAAAAAATACAAAATGTTTATAGTCGTCCTAGTTTGATTTTCAACAAACAAATTGTAGTTACGTGTGACAGTGTCGTACAGGATTAGCAAAAAAAAAAAATAAAAAAAATCGATTTTATTTAGTTTAAATATTATACAATTTAATTTTACATTAAATTAATAAATTTAAGCACGTAAATTTTAATAAATTCGTTGAAATATTTTTTTTTAATAACGAATTTTTTTAAATAACATAATTATTTGAATATCCTTTTTGGTTCAGCCAATGGAAATTCATATCAATATTCAAGGTATCATGGCAAATATAATAAATATTAATTATTTTTATGGGACAATAAAGAATAACAATATGAAAAAAGGTAATAGATTAAGAGCTAGTGACTGATTTACAACTAGACGTACTACACATGGAGCTGAAGGTCTGGAAATCATGAGTAGAATAACAATAATTACAGAGGCGCAGAATTTTGATTTTAAATATATGCAACTTTTGAAAATTGGTGTATTCAATACACCTACTCATAATATATCTACTCATTTCCATAGCTGCGAAAATAACCAATGTAAATACGTTTCTAGATCTCTTATTGAACAAATTTGATAACAAAAATACTTTATTAAAACGTTTCACGACAATTTGTCATCAAAGTTTTTTATGATTAAAAAAACAACTTTAATTTAATAAATCAATTCTGTATGACTGTACTACTTAATTCACTGCACATATGAACCATTTATTTACAAAATACTAACTGCTACACTAGTAATGAATAACGAACTATGAATCCTTTGGTACCCAGAATATAGTGAGATTCATTAAAAGCAATAAAAAGACTAACGAATTGGTAAAAGATGTAATTATTAGCAATTTTGCTCCAATTACCAAGTATAATTCTTACTAGCAATCGCTAATAAATCCTTGGCAAAGTGGACGAAAAAGGAGTACTTCAACATTTGGATAAACCATAATGTTTGTTACGAAACGAAAACCTTTTGGCGAAACGGAAATGCCAGAAACATGATTCTGATGAATAAAATAATGGTCCGATTATATACCGGAGTAGTCACTGATCATATTCTACTCAGAAAATATGCGAGATGATTAGGTTTAACGAAAATCTTAATATGAATTTGATGTGGGGAAGAGGAGGATGCAAGATAAAACTACTTCTAGCAGGTTGAGACTGTCCAAACTTATTGACTTCATGAGAGAAGTGAATTGGAATGATATGATATAGAATAGAATAATGAATGTACATCGGACCATTGATTTCTAGGTGCATGGAAGTGTTTTGTTACCCTCCCGTCAAACCAACCAACTAACCTGTCCGTAGGAAACCAATTTATATAATGTATTAATAATGATATAGCTAGTGACAAATACATTTAAATTACTAGATTAGCTAAATGTTTACTACCTTTTAAATAAATTAATTTTGAAATTTTGAAATTAGTTGAAAGTGCTGCAATCAAAAATCAATACAAAAATTTACAAATATCCTGAAAATCGTCTTTATATAAAGTTTTTTTTAATGATTACAAAATTTTATTATTAATATGGAGAGAAATTTATAATAATTGTTTAAAAAATATAATATTTTATTCGAATTTCAAAATAATTTCTTGAAATTTTATATCCTTTGAATATTTTTTTTCTTTTGAACAATAAATTTCAATTCTCTATCCGTTTCAATATCTTCTTTAATTTGAGATTATATTATTATGGCATGTTAACTTAATATTAAAATAAATTATGTCTAAAGAATAAATTGTTTATCCAAAAAGAATAAAATTGTTATATATAAATATAGGATTATTTCTATCCTACGTTATTTAATTCAAATAAATAAATTTATAATATAATATGTGATATATATACGTAAACGTAAGGATAAAGTTTCACCGCTCCTATTATAATAATAATAAATTATTGTATATATAAATACGTAAAATTCAAAAAAATATAAAATAAGGATATTAAATATTGATAACATGCAAAAATCGAATATAGTTTTTTATTATTATTTCAAAATTTTGCATGATTTGTACAAGGATAACAATTTGGGCAAAATATGGATCAAACTTCTGTTTTTATTTAGTCAAGTTTTTTATGGTGGGGGTTTCAATGAAATCAATTTATCAAAAAAAAATATTATATTAGCTACTCATTCCATCCTTATATAAGTTATATATAAGTTAAAATTTCATAAAAATAACGAACTTATTATATAGAGAAGACTGTAAAATCAAAGTCAAAATGTTGTTAGTTAACATTTTGTTGAAATAAATAAAAAATGTTTTCAATATTACGTTTTTTATAACTGATAACCTTTCGTATACCTTGAAAATAGATGAATTGAACTTATATTTTCAAAATATTGCACAAATAATTCAGTCCTTGATAGAAGAATATTTCCAATTAAATTCTGGATTTAACGAAAATCTTTTATATGAAATTTTTTATGATGGAATTTTTGTCAGAACTTTTTTTAAAAGAATTATTTGTGAATATTGAACCATAAGTATTGACGAAAAAAAAACGTTGTTAGAGATATCAATAAAAAAAATTCTTTCAGCAAGAAGATGCAATTATCTCATACAATATTACTTGACGCAATTATCTCATTAGGAATATTCTTAAAACTTTAAATACAAATATGTTAAAATATATTTCTGAAGAGGGTCCTAAGCAATTTAGTTACCAACAAATACTGGCAACTAAGTATAAAAACTCAAACTTTCATGAATGCTACGGGATTATTCTGTTAATATTCGATGGTTTATCTTAGATGCATTTATAGGTTTCAGAGTAAATACGAAATGATCGAACAGTTTATATGTCGTTATCCATTTCGCATGTATTGGCATCATAAAAGTTTTAGTTCATGTACAAACTGCACGAGGAGTGGTCTTAGTCTACCGATGCCACATATATATAAAGTATTAAGTATTAAGTGGGCCTAATCCGGTTTCTTTCTATCTAGCTAGTGCATGTCTTTTGCAGATTCCCCCAAGAATTAATAAAGAATTTAATATGAAGAAGAAAATATGACATAAATCATTATCAATGATCGCAATTATTGCGTTTAGCCATATCTAAATATTATCCAATTTAATTATTATACTATTTCAATGAAATTTAGCACAAAACTTTGTTTCGTTTATAACAGAAATAAAACTCAATGCATCCATATAAAAAAATTCCGAATTATATAAAATAATAAAATACATTCCTGCATGTCCTCCTATACAGATCTAAAATTTTGTACATATTCCTTAAAAACTCTGGTATAACTAACACCACTAGATGAGAAAAGGATTTTGTTATTAAGAATAATTGATATTAACACAAAAAATTCATTCAGGATCAGTTGAAATTTATATAATTTCAAATTTAATAAGTTTATTTGAAAAATTTTATTTTATTTTAATACTCTCCAACTTTTACTTATTCAACTCTGAAATATTATATACAAATCCTCTGAAGTGACAAATTGAAGTATAATCTAATTTTCATATTTAATTTTCACATAAATATATTAATTTATATCTAATAAAATTGTACTTACTTTCAACTCTTATAGCTTCTCTGTCCCCTCCGCCATACAAAACTAAAAAACCTAAATAATATTTGTTATTCAGATGCTCCGTCTCAGCATAAATATTAAAAGAAATTTTTCCCGATAGAAAATAAAATTTGAATTAAAAAGGATTTTTTTTTTTATAAATACAAGTGTCAAAATTAATGAAAAAGGATGTTTTTTATGTATATATATAAAAATTTCTATATAGACTATTACAATTTATATTATATAAACCGATTGTATCCAAACACTCAGTGCCCACCGAAAATTAATGATATCACACTGTAAATTAACACTTTAAATTAAAAATTCTTTAAAATAAGAATTTTCTTAAATTTTATCAATAATTTCCATGTGGTAAAAGAAAATTTTTATTAACACTATTGTAAATTTTCTGGAAATAACAAATTTTCACAAAAAAAGTTATCGAAAAAATATTAAATAAAAAAATAAAAATATTAAATTTATTTTTTTAGATTGATTATTTTTATTATCCTTTTTTCAATTTTTCACATATACAAACACATACGTATATTTTTGCGGCTCCGTGTTTTTTTTTTTTTTTTTAAATATATTTACACATTAACGTACCGCGCGCGCAATTATTTTTTGTTTATATTTTTTGTTGGAAAATGTTTTTAGTTATATTTTTTTTTAAAGTCTGGAAAATTGTTGGAAAATTTATTGTTTTTCTGAGATTTTTTTCTTTCAAATTTAATTGTTATCGTATTTTCTTAGATATAATATTTTACATAGCACATGGATTTAATATATATATAAAGGATATATTGATTATGTATTGATATATTGAATATTTTTCTAAAAAAGGATATAATAAAATTATATATTTTAAACATATACAAAGGTATATAAATTTTATGTAATTGTATTTGTTTGTTTATTTATTAAAATATTTTTGATATGTATAAGTAATTTTTGATATGTATTTTTATATATATATATATTTATATTTCACATACACATACGTCATTCATTTGATATGCGACATAGAACATTAAAACATAAAATATATATTTTCTATAATTTTTATATTTTTTATATAAATTTAATAATTATTTATTATTAATCCTTAAATTCTATTGATATGTTTTGTGATATTAATAAATTAATTAAAATTACTACATTTATATAATGTCCTTAAAAAGTCCTTATTAACTATAATATTAAATAAATTTTGATATGCACTTTTTTTCACAACATTTTTATACAAATTTTCTATGTATTTATATTTCCACAATGAAAATTATATTATTATATATTTTAAAATTGTTTAAAATTGAAAATTTTCATAAATTTTCATGATAATTTTCACTATTTTTCTTTATTTTTGATATGTTTTTGATATTATTTTAATTCAAATTTTTTTTATTAATTTAGGTTTTTTTTTTATTTAGCAATTTTCTTTTTAATTTTTGTTTATTTGTTTTTGAAAAAAAAAAAATTCAAAAAAAAAATCATATTTGCAGGCGGATCACAAAATTGTTGGTTGAAAAGTCGAAGTACTTTTAACGTCTACTCTCATCTTCAATGAAGATTTTCTCAACCAAAAAAAGAAAAACTTTATGATAAAAAAAAATCTTTGTAATATATTTTATAATCAGGAAAATATATGAAAATTTTTGTGAGAGTACAATGAAAGAGAGAAATTTTAATAGATTTTCTCTAACAAAATTTCCCAAAAAGATGATAATATGTACCGAAAAAAAATGATGGAAAATTCAATTTTTTTGTTTGTATTTACTCTGGAAAATTAATTATGACGCACGCATAAATTGTACATAACATAACTCTCATAGATATTAGATATTTCCATTGTAATACATTAAAATTATGTAAAAATCATAAATATTTCTTTCTGTATAAATTCTCAGCTGTAAGATAAAGATAATTCTAAAAATTTATAGATTTTTTTTCTGATAAGAATTCTCACGTGAATTCTTTAATAAACCGAAAGAAAATGTTCCAGAATATCTAATAAAAGTTGTTGTTATTGGGTAACAGGATACAGGATACAGGAGGGAATATAGTTAAAAAATTATATTTGTATAGGGTGTGTGTTAAAACATGCGCTTTCAATTTATGATATTATGTATTTAAATTATAGTTTAGTAGAATATTTGAAAGAGCTTTTATCATTATGCAGATAAATTTTTATATAAATATCTCAATAAAAACAATTTTTTGTACGCCATCTATTGGAATAAATAAGAAATACTTACCAAAGACATAAACCATTTCGATTTGAAGAATTATTAAAATTTAGTCTTGTTGTCAGATTGTAGAGGTCAGAAGAATATTAATATTTAAAAAATAACAGAATTTAAAAAAAGAAAATTATTTTTAGTCAAAAAATTATACTAATTTTTATAATTGAATTATTCATTCCTCATCCTTACGTATTTTTTAGTTAACAAATAGAAACTCACGACCAAAAAAATATTATGTCCTTTGTCCTTATATCATGTGACATATGTTTTTAAACCATTTTTATGTCACTTTAACATACGAGACTTCAATTTTGAATAGTATTAAAATAGAAATATCAAAATTTAATTATTGTAATTTATTAAAAATTTATAAATAATGATAATTTTATGTTTTTTCTATATCAGTTGCCAGATTACTTGTCAATTATCCAAAGATCGCTGTACATATTCTACTTCTACCAGAAACTAAAAAGTACAACAAAATTACTTACCAAAATTATAGCTAATTATATTTGTTATAAATTATATGACTCATTATTTGTGACGTGCATTTCAGGGAAAATTACAACGTCACATATAAATGATATTGAAGGGTTAACGTATTAAACGTAATTTATTTACAATTAAATCGAATTTGCAAAGCATTTTAATCTATTTAAGATTTTTAGGCAAATAAAATTATTATTAACAGGGTGTCGCAGCAAAAGTGAAGTAATTGTTGGTATAGAAAAAAAATGTTATGTTATATTTTGTTGAATTTAAGTTTTTGTACACTTATTTATTGAATATGCGACTCCAAAATGGGCTGTAACTCGAAATTGATACGAATCGGGAAAAGCGCCCATTTATTTTTTGCTTGGAATACTACCACAAATAGCATGGGTATTATCGTATATATCGTTCAAAGTTCAAAGGATCTTGTACCAACAACACTCATTGTGCCAGCACTGCTATATGGTTCAAAAACCTGGACTTTGGTGAACCACGATGATCAGCTCTTGGGATCCTTTGAACGGAAAGTGCTGCATATGATATACGGTCCTACGCTCGAAGAAGGGATCTGAAGACGAAAGTACAACCATTTTTATCCTATTAGTTTTAGTTTATTTAAAATAACATTAGCTTCTGGACCGTACAATATTCATAAAATGTCATTTTGACCCCTTTCAAAAAGTTTTGTGGACCGATGTCAAATGGTATAGTAATTATTATCTAATTTGAATGAAATTTGGTATAAATTATACTTTCTTTATTGATTTGATGCCTGTAAAATTTCGGTTGTTCACTGGGTCCATGTTAAAATCATAAATTATATTTCATAACTTCAATGCTTTATATATGAGGGCTTCAGAACCAGAGTGGCCTAACCTACAAACAAATTTTTGCGAGAAAAACGCATTTTGAAAAATACGACATTTTCAAATGGTGATTACAATTGTTTTGACTACGAACAAAAAGTTATTCTACATAGTTTTACAGTATACTATAAATTGGCGAATACTATTTTTATCATCCATAATAAAGGAAGACACTTTTGTAGGTTAGGCCACTCTGGTTCTGATGCCCTCATATATTATACATACAGTAATTGTGACCTGATCCATTCCAAAGAATTGTATTTAAAAATATGTGTATTGAGCTCTATTACGCTAGCCCGACCACTTTAGCCAGACGAGATCAAAAGTATTGCTGCAATTATTGGCATACTTTTGATCTCGTCTGGCTAAAGTAGTCGGGCTAGCTTAATAGAGCTTGTGTATTGATATCCTCATCCATAGTTTAGTCAGAACGGAACACAAATATATGATTCGTATGATTCGCGTAATGATGGTTCATTAAAATAATAACTCGATTCTAAATATTTTATGAAAAATCCATTAATTTTTTTTTTTATTTTGATAGATATCTTAATTTTATATATTTGTAAATATATATATATATTTATATATATACATATATACATACATATATATTTACATATAATATTTTAATATAATTTATCATTATTATATATTTTAATTTTCATTTATTTTTAATATTTTTTCACAGTTTATTGTCGATTCTCGACGTTCGATTAATGTCGAGATATTAAAATACAATATTAACATTTATTTATATATCATTTTTATTTTTTTGTTCTTGTGTTTTTTTATATTTTAATCATAATTATCATTTATGATTACAATTTTTTTTTTTTATTTAATTTTAATTATTTTCTGGTAGTTTTAATTTTTTGTCAGTAATTTATATTTTTAAAAATTTATTTTTAAATTAATTAATTTTTTATAAAAAAATAAAAACAAAAAAAAAAAAAAAAAATTTTTTATGTTTTGTGTTTTTTTTTCATTAAATATTTTGATAATAATTTTAATATTTTTTTTTTATTATTTTGTAATTTTTATATTTTTTAAATTATTAATGATAAAAAATTGAAATTAAATTTTGTTTATATATTTAAATTTTTTTATTATTTATTTTTTAATATAATTATTAATATAACAAAAATAAATTAGAAAAATTTAATTATTAGGAAAATTATAGTTCAAAATTTTCTAATTTGTTATGGTTTTCTTTTTTTTGTAATATTTTTTTTTTTTATTTTTTCTATTTTTTTATGTGTTTAATATTTTAAAGATATTTTTTTTTATATATTAATATTTACAAGAAAGATTTTTTTTATTTTTTACAAATAATGATTAATTTTATAATTTTTAGTTTATTAGATTTTATTTATTTATTTTTTTGTGTTTTTGTTTTTAAAAAAGTGTAATTTTTTAAGAATCATTTTTTATTTTTATTTTATTTAATTTTTGTGAACGATTTTTTATAGTTTTTTTTTTGGTCTAGTATTTTTTAATTTTTGTTTGTTTGTTTTTATATGTTTTTTGTGTATGTGTGTTTTTTTTTATTTGTAGCAAAGTTTGTAAAAGCATTTAAAAGATTAATGGAATTATTATAAAAAACAGAACTAATAATATTAAAAATAAATTAAAATTTTAATAATTAATTATATTACATTTAAAATTTATGTAAGAACTGAATAGAAATTACCAAAAATTTAATTTAATTATTGATAAATAACATAAATTTTTAGTTTCTGATGTAATTTGTTTCGAAATTCTCTGACAAAGTCGAATAATGAGGAATGGCGAAATTACTATGAAAAAAACTAAATAAATTAATTCAGTAAAATTATAATTCTGAACTTTACTAATAACATCATGAATTTAATTTCTGATACAAAATGATTTTACTGAAATTTTTAAATACAAATTGTTCAAAAAAAAACGAATTAATATTGAAAAAATAATGAAATAACAAATTGTATAAAAAAAATTGAAAATTAAACCAACTAAAAAGTAGAAAATATTAATTTTTTAAGTTATAGAAGTTTTATTGTACATATACATCGGGGCGAGTGACCGGTTATGTAGCGCATGTAACTTGTTTTTAATATCATTATCCAAGCTACAAACTTTGGCTCCCTGATTATTATTTACGTCGCCTGAATTCATATGTGTTCAGTTGACCAAAAGAGAAGCATTGCAGAAAACGATTTTTTAACTTTGAGGTAAATTTATGTTATCCAGGTTATCACAAAATATAAATATTTAATAAAAATCGGTATTTCTTAGAAGTAGCAACAATTTTAGGTCAGTTAATGTAATATAAAATCTAATTTAACCGAATTTGGTCAGTTAAATTAGGATTCCATATTTTCGAAAATAGTATAGAATCAATTAAATTGTTAATGCCTGATAAAAAATTTCCTGTTGGACAAGTAGGAATGCAGCCGATGATTAGTAAAAAAAAATATATAGCAATTTCTGTAACAAAATTCTTTATACATATCGTCAGCTGAATAATTACTTGGTTGTTTGTTGGTTATGTTTTGAGTTATAAGAGCAATTCAAATTTTAGCTTGCTATATTTAGCAGTTTATTTTCTTTATTCTTCTTAGCAAACCCATTCAAATAATAAAAGCAAATTACAATTAGCATCATTAACTTCATTTCCCCTCGACATACAACCATGTAATTTCCAGCTGATGAAATGTTATGACTGAAACTGAAACTGCTTTTTAAGAAGATTTATTAATTTCACATTAGAATTCTTTTTTTAGATCAAAACTATTTCGATAGTCTGAATTTATTTTGATAGAAATATGACTTCTACTTTTTGAGTATGTAATTTCTTTCCCTTTTAACTGCAACATTTTTGATTGGTATTCCTTGTTTCTATTTCACGTATGAAATTATTTTCTAATTTTTAGTGAATTGAGGATTAATAATTTCTTTTAATTTAATTATCTTTTTTGACTTTCAATTAATATTTTAAATATTGATTTTATAAAATATTCGTTTTCTTCAATTTAGCTAGTATTTTATCAATTAATGATTATCGTAACATAATTAATTATATATGATTTAAACAATTTAATTGTTAACAAGAAGCTTTGACAAATTATGATTTTAAATAAAAAATCATAAATAAAAAATAAAAACATAAATGAAAAATATTATGTAAATAGATTTGAATTTGTATGATTATTTTATATATATATTTATGTATTAATTAATGGACTTTGTGATTCGATTTTCATTTTATCTTCATTTTTTTATTTATTAATATAGGAATTGTGATTGATATTTTTGTTTAGGTACAATAATTATTTACAAATTCAATGATTTAATTATATAATTTTTGTTTTATATTGAAAATATTTTTCTTTTTCTTTTTTAATTTGATATAATTTTGAATATTGTGTTTTTGTTTTAATTTTATGTTAAATGTTAAGTATTTTTTGTATAATTTATGAAAAACAAAAACTATTATTTTTTGTAATTTAAAATAATTTTCTAGGATTTTCTTTTTTAATATATTATTTTTGAATAGTAATTCATTTATATTTCTATAGTACATCATCAAAAATAAAATTATTTTAATAGAATAAAATTAAAAATTTAATTTGAAAATATTATTTTTTTTTAGGAATTATTTTTTATTTTTTATTTTATGAATGGAATATGATTTTTATTTTGTATATTGTATGATATGTTTTTGGTATATTTTATAATATTAATTATAACAAGTATTTATAATAGTTAAGAAATATTAATTTAACTGAAAAATAAATAAAGAAAGTTTAATTAAAGAATTAACTGTAGAAAATATTGATTAAAATTATTAATTATTCTAAAATATTGGGAAAATTTGATTTGCTATCTAATATTGTATACAATTCTCAAATGAAAAATTAATGTTGTCAATTAAAATTTGATTTAAATGAGAAAATTTTGAAGAATTTTCAGGAATAAAAAGTCAAGTGCTTCTCCCGAGCATTTGGATATTTCGTATATTAAAATATTGTGTTTTATGTAAAGATGTTTTTGAAATATCCGAAGTTCTGTCAAATTTATTTTATACGCTACAAGAAAATATATATAAATATTTATTTTGGTTGGTTTAAGTGGTGAGTCCCAGCAACATGCCCAGCGACCCCAATTAGAGCATATGCAATGTTTTGCTACCACTCATGCTCATGAGACCAAGTTAAGTTACGCGGTGGAAATTTGGAGTTTAGATCCACCTCGTGCTATTCAAGAAGCGTACCGTGTCTTTGGTTTGCTTCGTGGTTCGATCGTTGAATTCGTTAAGGTATAGACTGCCGAAAGAGTTGTATGTGGCCCTGGCTAGCGCAGGGCACTTGCAGTTAAAATGCACTATAGTCTCTTTCTCATGCGTTACTTTGCAGCTGCGGCATGATTGGTTAAATGGGATATAAATTACCATATTATTTTTATATTAATACTGTCAGTATGAAAATATTCGTAAATTTTCGAATTTGTAATTTTTTTTAAATTAAATAGTATATAAAAATGCAATACTTCTATAGAGAAATTACTAATTCAGTATATAGATAAAAATTCAAATAAAATCCATTTTATAAATCATTGGTTTCTATTTTTTGCCACTTTCAATTAAATAATATAATTTAATATCAAAATATCCATTAGATCAGGAGAAGCACTATATGAAATAAAGAGATAACTGAAAAATAATTATTTCGTAATGAAACTGAAATGAAAATAGCATTTCCCAATAAGAATAACTTATTACTAGATTTTCATAATTGGAAAATGATTTTTATTTAAATATCACTTGTCTATCATTAAATTGATGACATTCATAATATTGTAGCAGATTGTCAGTTAAAAACTATTTGTATTTCATAATTATTTAAATTACTAACAAATAAAAAAGAAAATTACATTTTCTAAGAATGGCTAATATATTAAAATATAATTATTAAAATAAATTAAATTAAAAATATGATTTACTATTCAAAAATGTGATTTCTTCGGTTAAATTATATTTAAGATCATTTTAAAAAATATTTAATATTTACCACAAAAAATCAAAAACAAGAATTTAAATTTTTATATATTTTTTGTTAATTTTTATTAAAAATTAATTCAAATTTAATTTTTTTTATTTTAATGCTTTTAATAATAATAGTTTTCAATTTTTATTTGTAATCTTTTTTATTTTTATTTCTTGTTTCTGTGTTTATTTTATAATTTTTATTTTTATTTTTTTGATTTTTGTTTGTAAATTTAATAATTAATAATAATAATAATATAATAATTATTTTTTAAGCAGGTATCATTTTTACAGCTCTTCTAGAATCATTTTTTTTTTTTTTTTAATTTTTTTTTTTTATTTTATTAAGGTACTTTAATTTATAATAATCAATTATTTATTTATTTATTTTTATCTAGTTTCGTTAAATTTATTTTATTTAATTTGTTTTTTTAAATTTTTAATTACTAAGTGTAAAAAAATTATATATTAATTATTTATTTATATAATATTTATATATTAATATTTAATTATTATTAAATTTCTTTGGTTTTTTTTTCTGTATTATTTATTTTTTTACAATATATAATTTAAATAATTTTAATTTATTATTTGAATAAATTTTGTTTTCCAAATTTCGATGTTTTCTATTGAAAAAATATTATAGTAATTTTTATATTGTGTAATTATTGAAAATATTGTAGTTTTAATGTAAAATTGATTTCATAATTTGAATTTATATTAAAATAAAATTTAAAAATATTTTAATGTTGAATAATATTTACGTTCTTTAACATAATTATTATTCAGAAGTAAATCTGTGACTGATAGTCAGTTCAGTTCATTTGTATTGCATCAATTAAAAAATTTTCAATATATAATTTATATTTTTTTGACAGTAAGTAATTTATTGTACAAAGTTATTTTGAACATTAAACCTAGACCCGAGCATTTTTCATATGATCCAGCTATATGTGAACCAGGATTAGATACTTAATTGCAATTCAAATATGTTTTATGCCGGATCGATAGTGTTAAGGACTGGAATGGTAATTGAATTTCAATTATTGTATTTAACTTCGTTGTCGAAATATGAAGATAAGAGACAACTATACTTTTCGAAAGCATTTTAAATTCGAAAATCTGAATTTTCTACAAATGACAGTAGCAAATAATTATTATAATTATTTCAACAGTTCGAATTTAACAGTTTGATCATCTGTCGTACAAATGGTTTTTTGTCAGGTCAGTGTAGTATGTCCCATTATGAATATAGACCCTTGACATAGTTTCAAAATCCAACATTTTGAAGGTAGTTTTTTATAGTTAAAAAATAATGTCTAACTTTAATTCAGGGCTTGGATCAATACAAAACCAAATTTTTCGAAAAAAACCATAGCTAGATTTGATTCGGAAAAAAAAATACTCTGTCGTTATTATTTTTATCACAATCCAGGCCCAGGATTTTCCATCTGTCAAAAATACGAAAAATACAAATTTGTACAAAAAATATAAATAACTTTTAAATTAATTGAATTACATCTATAATTAAATAAAAAAATTATAACAATTATTATACGTTCAGCTCACAAAACTTTGACAATTTACATAATTTACTTAAATTACTGACATAATCAGTTTCCCAAAAATAATTTTTTTCTTATTAAATTTTCATTTTATATATAAATACATCAAAATATTGGAAAACGAAAAAAATAAAAATTTAATAGATTTTTTAAATTATTTAATTTTTATTTTATTGAAATATAATTAATTATTTTTATAAAAATTTCAGCAGATAATAAATATTTTTTTTTTTGTTTTTATGTAATAAATTGCAAATAATAAAATTACATTAAATTTATTTATTGTTTATTTTTAAATTAATTCAAAATAAGCAATTTTATTTTCCTATTTTCTTTTCATTATTTTTTTATTTAATTTTTTTTTGTTTTTATATATTTTATTTTTATTATATATTTTTTATCCGGAAGGCTCGATGTAAAGTGTGGCATAATTTATTAATGTGAAATCAATTAAAATTATTGTTTAATTCAATAATTTTGTTTTTTTTTCATCTAAATTTTTAAAAATCATATATATTTTTCTTTGTGTTGTCATGTTTTTTTTTGTTTATTTATGTTAATTATTTAATTGTATCTAAGTTACATAACATATTTTAATGATGGTTTTTTTTTTTGATTCTTTTTTAATTATTTAATAATAATTTTTTTAGACTATATTTACAAAAATTTTATTTTATATATTGTTTTTTTTTTATTTTTTCTCTTTTGATTTTTTATTATTTTTAATTTAATAATTAAAAGTCTTCTTCTTTCTTTTTTTAATAAAATGAAAATTTAAATACAGCAGGTTTTCTTGAAGTTTTACATTTTGTAAATTTATTTATCGAGATTATTTTTGATTGAGAATAAAATTATTTTTTTATAAATTGTGAAATATTATTATTATTTAAATACAATTTTTTATTTTGTTCGATATTTTTTGTCTTTGGTTTTGGACCATTTTTATTTCCATTTTTTTCTTTTTATATAAATAACTTCAAAAATATCTTTAATTA
Source organism: Rhamphomyia laevipes (assembly GCA_963920725.1). Lineage (NCBI taxonomy): Eukaryota > Metazoa > Arthropoda > Insecta > Diptera > Empididae > Rhamphomyia > Rhamphomyia laevipes. The sequence goes on from OY987257.1 coordinate 56,398,273, forward strand.
TTATGCAAGAAAAAAAAATTATTAACTTTGTAGTTCATCCGTGATTTATTGAGTAGTAATGATGATAATGATGGAATTTAGATTACTGAAATATTGGAAAAAAAAATATTTGTTATTAATATTTTCAAAATTTAGTTATTTTATTTTAAATTATTATAAAAATAAGGAGTTAAGAATTAAAAATATTTCTTTTTTGATATCATGCTTTCAGTTAGAGTTTGGTAGTTTTCAAATATCAACAATTTTTGGATAAAAGCAGTTAACTAAAACTTTGTCAGCAAAATTATCGATTTTGCAGTCTTAAAATCATAATTACATATTGTAAGTTTTTAGTACTGGAAGTCATTTAAAGTTTAGACAAATTGTAGTGACATCAATGATTCGGTCTGTAGTTGAACCCAGCAGAACCTAATGAGTAACATTTTGATAGTTTGAACTTTACCATCTATTGTAATCATAAGTTAAGCGTTTTTTATCTTTTCTAATGAAAACATGATACAAATATTTTTAATATTGGAAAAAATTATTTACAATAAGAATATTTTATATATACTTTTGGAAAAAATAATGTTTCTTTTTGTTTTTGTAATGATTTTTTGATTAAATGTGCAGTAATTATGAATAATTATTTTTGATTTATTTATAGTAATTTATTATGATATCATTTATTGAATATTTAAGCGTGTTATGTCAGTTTAAGGGTAATTTTTTTTCAAATGTCTGAAATAAAATGTATGCAAAAATTAAAAAAAAAGCAAATTAATTATTTTATAAAACTTTGGAATCAGTAATATTTTAAATATACATTTTCTATTCGTTACATCATATTAATTGTACATGAAGTTGGCTGTACAAACTATAATGCTTTCCATCTTGAATACTTTTTTATGTAATTAAAAAATGTTGTTCAATTTTAAAATTCCATTACATTAATTATGACTATAATTTAAATTAAAAATTCCAAAGTTTATGTATTATTAGCAAATTAAAGAACATAAAAGTGAATTGGAAATATTAATATATAATAAATTTGAATCAGTACATGCATTACATACAGAGCTGCATGTTATAAACCAGTATGTAAATTAAAATAATTTACTTTAAATAGTTCAAATTCGAATTTTAAATATTTTTTTTTTACATTATTCGGAATTTCCAGTTGTTTTTGGGTTTTAAAGTACTTTTTGAAGTACTTGATAATACAAGTACAAAAATATGTAAATAAACGGATTGCAAATTAAAGATACGAATAAAAATTGAATTAATATTTAAGGTTATTGTAGTACATTTAGACTATAATTCATGGTATTTTTGACAGCTCTGATCACAAATAACATAGTATAAATAAATTATTATGGAAATCAAAACATTACATGAAAAATGGACAGAATTAACGAAAATAAAAACCCAAAATTATGAAATAAAAATTCTTAGCATGCAGATGTAAAATGACATACCTATAAACTATGTCGAAAGTGTGGCAATATCGGTGAATATTTAATATTTCATTTTGTCTTAATGTGTAATAAATATAAATATATTTTGATTTTTTTTTTTATTTATTTTATATATTTTAAATATTTTTTCTTTAATTTTTCTAATAGTTTTGAATAATAAATAAATTTAAATTTTATACTATGTAATTTTAAATTTAATTAGTATTAAATAGTGAAATTTTGATTTTATTTATTATTATAATATCGAAAAAATTTGTTAGTTAAGAGATAAATAGAAAATTGTGTTTCAGATTCGTAAAGAATTCAAGAAATTCTTTAATATTTTGAATTAAATTTCTTTATAAATATTTATATTTTTATTTTTTTTATATATATTTATGAAATTCTTATTTAATTTCAGTAAAAAATACAAATTTTCAATTTTATTGTTAGATTGTATTTAAAAATCAATCATAAATTTATGCTGTTTTTAATTATATTTTATAGTTAGTAAATATCAAAAAAAAATTATCTGTTTTGTTTGTAACATTGTAAAATTTATGTTTTATGTATTATTTTAATTTAATTAATTAATAATTATTATAAAATATAATAATAAAGGGCATTACGAGTTATTGGTCGTTTTTATATATATTATTTTGATTAATTGAAAAAGTAATTTATTTTATTTAAATTATTTAATAAAAATTGAATTGAATTAGAATTTAAATTTTGGTTTGATTAGAATTTAAATTTTTGTTTGGAATTATCATAGTGAAAGTAATTTTTAAAAATTGTATATATTTTAAACTAATGGAGAAAATTAGTTTAAGCTAAAAAATTGCGCGTAGTTTAATTCGAAATTATGTGATGAAAAATTAAAATTCTCTATGAATTAGCAGTTTAGCTAGCAGTTTAGTTAATTAATTAATGGAAATTTTTGAAATTGGAATATTTAGTTTTAATTTTAACTTTCTTTAAAATACAAATAAATATATATAAATGTCATAGCAATAACAAAAATTTTAAGAATTTGGCTACCCTTCTGTAACTAGACGCCACTGATTAATTTTTCTCAATGTTATTAAATTATTTTTTTTAGTACCAAAATATTAGTATAAATTATTCTTAAATAAATATATTAAATATTAAATTTCATTAAAAATACGAGATCAAACTTGAAAATAATTAAAATTTTCTTTATGGGAAACTTGAAGTAAAAATTTCGATATTAGAACATAAATTCGGCTATTTAACATATAAGTAAACTATGGACATTAATGTTATCACTGATAATTGTTATATGAACCAGATTATTATCCTTTATTAACTTAAAAGAGCTATTTGAAATCTAATTCATTACAACTTTTCAACAACACAATAACAAATAAATTGTTTAATTAATGTATGAAATCTATGAAAAATTAAAATATTTCTGAAAATATCTTGAAAATAATAAAATTATGATTTATTCTACACTAATATTTAAACTAATTTTATATATTATTGATCACTAAATTATATACAAATAACAAATCCCGAATTTAGTAAATCTAAATTAAATTTTTTGTAAAAAAATTTGTAAATGAAAGTTTAAAACCAAAACCAAACCAAAAAAAAAAGAATTTTTCGAATAATTATCATAAATTTAACATTAAAATTGATATCTAAATTTGAAATTGTTCAAAAAAAAAAATCAATTTAACAGAAATTTATGATTTTAATGTTGTGAGAGTGCAAAAATTTTTTTGTCGAAATCTTTCTGAAAAATGTTTAATTATTTTTCGAGATGATTTTGTTGAATTTGTGGTTTTTTTATAATTTTCTTTTTTGATTAATTATTTTGAAAAACTACAAAATATAAATTGAAAGTGAAAAATTCTATATATTATTTTTAATAAAAAAAAAAAAACATAAAAAAAACGTGTACTTTTTGCGTAGTTTATGCTAGAGAAATTGGAAAATGCATAGATTTATTATAGTGAAAATTTGATAAATTTAGAATTCAGTATTTTTTTTTTTTTTTCATTTTTTTGATAATTTTTTGACAAAAAATAAAAAAAAATTTTTTTTGTTAGTTTTAAGTTTTAGTAGTGTTATTTTTTCTATAATTTGAGTGAATCAAGTGATGCTATTGAGGAACGCCTAGATAGACCCAAACTAGGGGGACCACTGACCAGTGATGTTGTCCCAAATAATTTGTACCATCCGATCACAATATTTGATAAATTTAAATCGTCTAACATTATTTGTGCAACACCCATAAAGACTTTTTTCTCAATTCGACCATAATCACCCCAAACAGTGACCTAAAATATATAAAATATTAATAATTATATAATAAATTGAATTTCATATAATTTTAAATTATATATTTAAAATTTACCTGTAATATACAACCAGTAAATGGTTCTCTAAATGCTAATTGTTGCTGATATAATGGATCTAATGTTCTTCTAGCAGTCGTTGTTTTTGATTTATCTATACATTTTTTACCAGATACTAGATAAACTTTAACATAAGGCGCTGGAAGCATCTTAGAACCAGGTTTAGCCTATATAAAAAAAAAAAATGTTTTTAAATATTTTTTTTTAACAAATTCAATATTAAATATTTATATAATTACCTGTAGGCCACGAGCTCGTATTACTTCAACTTCAAGAAAACCTTTTTGATGGCACATTGATAATTGTATATCACCTAATGATGGTGCACCTAATACTTGTCTACCAACTAATTGGCCAGGACCTAATCCATCAATGAAATCAGATAATTGGCCATCGTTCATTCGTAATGATGGTGACCATCTAATAGGTTTTTTTTCGTTTTGTTGATAATTGAAAGAATTTTTTTTTAGGAAAATAAAAACAAAAAAAAAAAAATTTTTTAATTTATATATTAATTAATTTTAATGTAAATGAATTAAAATTAGATGTAATTAATTTCTATGTTCAAAGCATATATAAAAAATATCTGTAAAGAAATAATATGATTTTGTAGTTTATTTAAGATTTTGAATATTAAACAATTTTCAATAATTTATTATTTTAATTTTCTTGTCCACAGAAAAACAATTTCACAAAATCAATATAGACTAATTTATTAAAAAAAATTGGTAATTAGTTTAATTATTAAATGAAAAGATAACAAAAAATATAAGATATAATTAAATTTTAAAATTATGTAATCAATTTTCATGTTCCTTGAAAATTGTCTGTTAATTTAAATCGATTTGTAATAGAAAATGTTTAGTTATATTTAAATTGAATAATAAGTTCAATCGTGGCCTCAATATAGTTACATATAAATTACATCTAGTAACACCAAAGCTAAAATTATTTCTTGAAACCCAGTAAATAAATTACCTTAAAATGTTAAATGACAACTACAAAAATTATGTAATTTATATTAATCGGTATAACGATGAATAATTAATCAAAATTTGTCATTTATCCATGGGGTATTACAAGTTGAATTAGATGTGCCTCTGAATAAATAAGAAATTAAATTAGTTTCCAAACTAATTGATCTAAATATTTTATTTTTGAAAACTAGACTCTCCAGCAAAAAGATGCTAAGAACCATTTTGCTACGTTTGAATCATAAATCATTAAGATGTACTTAAATTTCTTATTCACTTACTATACAAATTCTTTTTTAGTCGATTCTGATGGAATTATGCTCATGAATCGCCATTTAAATGACATATGAATTTTTGAGACACAACCGCAATTGCTTTTTAATATGTAACAACTGACAAGCTACTATCAATCAAATATTAAAGCTATTTTTATAATCATATTATTTCTTTACTAGTTTGTTCATTCTAGACGAATTCCAAAATAAAAAAATGATAAATATTTACAAAATAGTCAAAAATTAAAATTAATCAAATATTAAAAAGACTGATAAAGAAAAGTTTTTTATTATTTTAATTTAAAATGATTAAAATGTAAACTTTTTATACAATTCAAAAATACAAATTAAAATGATGAACTGAAATAAAATCATAATTAAACATGAAATATAAAATAATAATTTGAAGGAAAATAAAAATTGTGAAATATTTAAACTATAAAAAATGTTTACTTTTATTTTAATTTTGACAGTTGAAAAGACGAAATACAAAAATATTGTTTAATTTTAAGTTTTTAGTTTTATAATTGACACAGGGAGAGATAGAAATATTTTTGGTTTTATTTTTTTTATATTTTTAAACAAATTTAGAAAATAAAAACATGTTTTTTTTAGCTAATATTATATACGATTATGTGAAAAATTTGGAAATATATATAGAACTAATTTCATACAGGATTTCCAATTAAACTTATATAAAGTTTTAAATACGTTTGATTTGGTGAGTTATTTATAAAAAATTCATGTGATTCTATTCAGGTTTTGTTAATATAATGCATTTACATCATAATTTTTATTGTACATGCATAATTTTATTTTTAAATAATCGTGTAAAAAATGAAAATTTTATTAAACATTAAAAATCATTCAACAAGGTGCAAAAAATAATAACAATTTTTATAGTTTATCAAAAAAATTATATTTAGTGTACCAACAATTTTTTCTAATATATTATAACTGCCGAATCCTTTGACCAATTTAGACTAAATCCTGCATAATGAATTGAAAATATTCTTGAGGAATATATAAAGTAATATAATACAGTATAATTCTACTTGCGAAACTTCAGTAATTAATTGTACAATATCTAATAATTTTATAAAATTAATTTCAATTTAACAATTCTTTAAAATTATTTGAAATATATCTCGAAAACAGAATAGTAACTTTTCTAAAATTATCTTCCTAACTAAAGAAAGGACTTAACCAATTATATTTTGTCAATGTATTTTAGAATTATTTTTCGCTAAGTTAAGTTTCATATAAATAGTTTAACAACAAAGTAATTATTTCAAAGTTTAATACAGACTGCTCAATTAATTTCAGGTAAGTTCTTTTAAAAAGCAAGATTCTTCAGAAGTCCTTTAAGACTTATCAACATTTATGGACTCAGATAACAAGCTTACTACAATTCATTTTAGCTACATTTAAAAATAACATTTTCTGTAAGACATAAGAATACCGAATATTATTTAAAACATGAAATAAGTTCAAGCCGTTTATGAATAAAGTCCTTGAAGCAAACTCTAAAAAAATAATTATTTATGTTGATGAATTAAAAAGCAATGTAAATATTGATAGCTATAGCTATACATATTATAAATTTCATAATTTTATAAAGTATTAAGTAACATCTATTATAATTACATCAAACTAGCCGCCGTCTAATATAATAATGCACATATGAAAGTAAAGTGACTTAACTTAAGTAATTTAAATATAGGAATTAATTTAAATCACTTAAAATCTTGTAATTTTATTTTATAATAAATATAATTATTACTTAAAGTTATATTTAGTAAATTTCCCAGATATATAAATTATATTTATTAATTTACAATTAATTTCTACTATATAAATTATTCATTTATTTCTAACAATTACACTTTATGACTTACGATTAATTATTTAATTAAACAATATTACAAAATTCATGCAACATTATTAAATTAATTTAATTTTACCTAACATGCATTATAAATAATGAAATAAATTATTAATTATATTTAAAATTAAAAAATAAAATAAATATTATATTTAAAATTTATACACCCAGAATTTTGTTCAAAATTATATTTTGTCCAAAATTTTACACAGAAAGTATAATAATTAATTCGACGGATTAGTATACTAAACATCAAAAAGCAAATATTTTTCTGTATTTATTGGTCCTATATTATTTAGAAGTATACACTCAAGAGATAAATATTTTCAGCACACAGGAAAAATAAAATTGTATAAAAATTATATAAGAAAGTAGAAATTATAAATTATATTATGTAGTAGAAATTTACTGGATCATTTATCAGGGTTTCGACATAAAAATAGTTTGAAAAAAGAATATTCCGTAACCTATTTCCAAATAATAATTGTACAAATTGTTTAAACAAAGATCTGACAACAGTTTTACTTATATGTAAATTAATCAAGCGTAGAATTTTGTATAGGAAAAGTCTCTGGAGGGATTCACTTATAAAGGAATGGATAGTCTGACAGCATATCAACCATGAATCAGTTGATTTATACATACAAACGCGAGAAAATTTCAATATTAATTATTTTTTGAGCATTCGAACTAGATATAATCTAATGATCTCGGTATATAGTTTACTCATCAACGTTTTTTTTTTGGTCCTTCGAACCGGATATTAACTAATGACAATCATGTTTTTGATATAATACTTGTTTTAATTTAATATATTTTTGTTAGTCACAGTCAAGCTTGATTAACAGATTGTATACGTATTGATCAATGCCAGTCTTCCCAGACGATATCTCTTTTCTATAAGGTTTAGGCATTAGTAATAATATATTGGTTGGAATAATACAAATAAAACAATTGCCAGATCTCTATCTAAATAGATTTATGTAAAATTGTTTTATGTTTTTTGTGTGTAAGACATTTAAAAAATATTAGTAATTTTTTTTTTTAATTTATTTACAAATAAATATTTTTTTTTTTTTACAATTTAAAGATATATAACAAATAAAATATTAATTGAAACCAATTTGAAATTAATTTGAAAATCATATTAAAATTTGAGAATTTAAAATACATAAAAACGAAATAAAACCAACTAAATAAAAAAAGGAATTAATTTTTCTGTTTTTTTTTTTTTCGATTTTATTGATTGAACTTACGATGAACCATCTGAGCTAGTCGAAATAGAATGAAGACTTCCAGCACGATATGCTCCAACTGGGCCACCACCACCCAGCTGGGATGCCCCAGCAGTGGATGATGTTGGTGCTACTTCAACTGATCTTTGAATGCTGCCAGCTGAACCACGACTTCGTTGTTGATGATGATGGCTTGCTCCTTGATCTAATTCGATATTTTTTTTTTTTTTTTTGTAATAATTTTCGGAATTTTTTTTTTTTTTTTAATTTTTTTAATTCTTTTTTTTTTTTCAATTTTTATTACCACGATTTATTTAAGGGTATCAAATTTTAAGTTATAAGATTTTAATTTACGAAATTCATTAAAATGTTATTATTGAAGTTAAATTGTTTATAGCCGAATCGAAATTTGAGTTATTATTGAAGTTAAATTGTTTATAATAATAATGTGCGTATTACTGAGAATGTGACATTTAAAATGTCAAAAGATCAGCTAAATACAATTTTCATAAGTATATCGAAAATAAGATTATTTTAAATAAGGTATCAGAATTTTGAATAAATAGCTTTGGAACTATTTATTAACGAAAACAACACTTAATTACATAACATTTCCACATTTTCTTCCTAGAAAATGTTTTACAGATGCTACATAAATCATAAATTTTGGCTTCAGTATACTCCATTTAAACAAGTCTTGAGGTTACCACAGGTGTCCATCATAATTTAGATTTTAGTATATGGTATTAAGTATAATTTTATTGTCTTTCCTCCCAAAAAATTTAAAACAAAGTATTTTTTTTAATAACATATCATTTGAAATAAGCAAATGAAAAATAACCTATTTTTATATTTTACATAAATCAAAATTTAAAAAAACCTTTTAAGTTTTCAAATGATTTTTTTTAATAAAGAAGCTAAATCAATATATATGTAATAATAAAAAAAATTAAATTAAATTTATTCATAAAAATAATTTGTTACGAGCTACTACGAATATTCAAATATATTCATTAAAAAAAACTTAAATTTTTATTATATTAACTATTAAAAAATTAACTCAAAAAAAAAAAATATTTTAAAACTTAAAACTTTTGGTATTTAAAGCTACTAAATATTGAAAATTTAATATAATTTTTTATTTTTCGTTTATAATTTTTATTTATATTTTGAATATAGTTTTTAAAGCGAACGATTTTTGATATGCAAATAAACAAAATATTTTAAATTGGTGTCGATTTTTTTAAATATTATATAGAAATTTTATATTTTTGTTTATACAATATAATAATCGCATTCAGGGAAAAATAATGGATTCAATGAAAATTTCCTAAAATCAGTTATTTTAAAATCTATATCTCCCTGCAAAAAAATTTCTTAGATAAGAATTTATACAATTTCCAACAGGAACTAATTTATACTTTGATACCATCAGAGTATGAAATTATTGTAATTATGGTTTATATATAAGAATGTTAATTAATAAAGTTAATAACTCCCAAAATAAAAGAAAAATTAATAAAACAAAATTAATAATAATTATTAGCATTATTAAAATGTTATATAATGATGATATAAAATAAATAAATAAAAAACTGACAACAAATAAAAAACAAATGAAATAATTTAAACGGAAAAAAATGAACATTTAAATAAAATAAATTTGAAAAACAAAAACATTTTTTTCTTTTTTTTTTTTTTGCTTTGTTCTAAACTAAATTCTAAACGAGATTTAGGTAAATTAATCGAACCTGTCCCCATCGGTGAATCCTTCGCCATCATCAGATGCCGAAGAACCTCTCGATAAGGCTCCTCGCATCTCACCAGGTAGTACTTCTTCACTTCGATGCACCGTAAATGAGTTTTTACCCCTTTTGCCAAAGCCCATCCGTCTCTTACGACCTTCAGTATTTTTATTTTTTTTATGATTTTAAGTGTATTGAATTTATATGATTTTTTATATATATTTTTTTAATGGGTTTTCTTTTTCTAACAATATTTTTTTTGCATTATCAAAATCATATAAATTATTACTATATACTTTTAATATAAAAAATTAATTTATATGATTTTATTAATTATTCTTTTTTTGATATATAGTTTTTCTTCGTAATAAACTAAATGAATTATAGAATGATATTTATGATAACTCCAGATAGGAATAACTCACCTGTTGCTGATAATTGTGATGTTGAATTACTTTTTTTACCCATACCAGTACCAAATCTATCATTACCGCCACCACGTTCTCTACTACCAATATCACTTTTTGGTGAACGTTGTTCAGTTGTTGCTGCTGCGGCTTTTCGTCTCTGTGAATCAGGATTTTGTAGGCCAACAGCAGTATCCGAAAGGCTACCGTCTATAAAGAAATCATCTTTGAAAGATTTTTTTTTAATTATATTGTAAGTAATATATATTATTATTATTTATTTAAAATTTAAGGTAAATTTACCAATTTTATCTTCTGGTGTACCATCGGCATTTGATAAACTACGACTAAATGAATTACCACCATCATCAGCACCACGATCACTACCTGTTTCTAAACGGTCTTGATGTAAACGATCACGTGTCTCACGATCATGTGTTGTACGTCCAATAGATGATTCTTTTTGACCACTGCTGCCACCACCAATTGTACGATCACGACTATCACCGCGACCGCTGCTGCTATCATTTGATGGCACCTTAATAACACGTACCCTATCATCATACTCACTATTATTTGATTCATCATTTAAATCATTTTCAATTGTTGAATCATCATATTGTTGTTTATTTTGTTTCAAAGAACCACGTTTTGGTGTAGTGGATAGTAGAGCAACACCATGTGATGATGAATTATTTGTAAAAGATGAAGAAGAAGCATTATTAGCATTACTACCTAATGCATTATTATTACTATTATTACTACTACTATTATGATTATTTAAAAACTGTGCATTGGAATTATTATAGGTATCATAAGAATTATCATCAACATCATAATAATTACTATATTCATAATATTGAGGCTGATCATTAATACTAACTAAACTATTACGATCACCGATTGGACTTCTACAATGTTCATATTGTAGTTGTTCTACGCGTGTACGATGATTACGACTGTATGAAGATGATGAATGATTTTCTGATTGACTACGACTAAGTGAATTGCGTTTTGGCGAGCCTTGGCTAGAACCGGAAGATTTCATTAATTCATTATTGCGTTGTTGTGTTTGATCTGGAGGTGTTTGTGGCGGTGTTCGATCAATATGTTTTGATTTAATATTAACTGATGGTGATTTATCAAATAAATCATCGAAATCAACAGCTTCTGGCCGTACATTATCCCATTCTTCTGTATCAGAACCTTGCGGTTCTGGTATAGCTGATCCACGTCGCTGTTGATTGCTATGTTTGTGAAAATGACTTGGAACTACATGTGCGTTTAAGTGTTGGGCAGTTTTTATATTAACCATATCTACTATTGATGACATTCTTCTAGAATCATCTTTTTCGTGCTCTTCGTGTTTAATATTATTATCAACATGTAGGTGGTTAGTCTCATTATTTGTTTCCGGTGGTTGTTCTTTTTCTATTAATTCGTCCTGCTGATTAGCAGTTGATTGACTATTTTCATCATATTTTGTACGTTTCTGTGGGGCTGGTAATTTTATATTATTGTTGCGCATTTTCTCAGCTGTAGTTCTAGTCAAATCAAGTGATAAGCTGTTACGGTTTACTGATCCACGTTTAGTAATATCTTCACTTGTCATAAAATTACCAATGGATCGACGTTTTGGACTACGAAAACATTGAACAGATTTTCTTTTCCAACCAACATCCGAATCATAAACAATATTAATAATTCGATCATCTGTTACTAAAGAATGCGAATGACTTAACGGATGATATGCATCAATTTCAGCTCCCATATGCGTTTGTCGGATATTTGATTCAGAATTATATTTTCTTGGCATTTGACTTATTGGTCTATAATATAATTCATCTTCATATCGAATGACACGACCAGATTTTCTGGGATGATGATCCAATAGATCATCATAATCTAGGGAACGAGATGAACATTCACTTAAATATTTACGACGGTGTTGAGCACTTCGCGGTTTTTTCAATATAGACGGTGGTAGTGGCTGATTGACGCCACCCGAAATAGGAACACTTCTTATAAAGGCATCTGGTGTTAAGGCTTTAGACTTAACTAATCGAACAGATGATTTTCTAGGAACTTTATAATCCAGTGGATCAAAAATTGGACCTTTGGGTGCAATTTCTGGATCTTGTGGAACATTTTCGATATACTGTTTATCGATATTATTTTGTAAATACTGACCATCAACAAAGTCTGTACCACTTTCATAACCTGGATCAACCATTGTTGGCAGTGACGGTTCCGACGAAGGATGAAACATAGACAATGATTGGCGACGCATATTACACGGTATTTCCTGTTGACTAAAACAACAAGCTTGAGGCATTTGTACTGTCTCAATTAACTGTGGATTTTGACTAGCTACAATTATTTCTCCTGATGGATGTGATAATAAATATGTTGGTATTATAGGATTAGGTACTGTACCACTATTACAATGTATACATGGCATAAAACATTGTGGTGAACATTGAGGACATTGACTACAATTTGTTGTTGGTTCATTACCCATAAATGTATAATATAATGAATCGGGACGAAAAAAATTTACAACTGGATTCGTGAAACGTTTAAAACTTTCAAAATTTGGACGAGGAAATTGATAACCTCCTAATGAGGCACTACGTTTAAATACTTTTTGTGGAATTTGTCTACTAAAATCAGCAGTTTTAGCAATAAATTGTGGAAAAGTTTGAAAATATTGTGGAAAATTAATATAATGTGACTGATTCTGTGCTTGATGATGATTATGAACTGGAGTTGCATTTGTTAATATTGGATGTTGTAAAATTTGAGATTGTTCTTGCTGTGAGTGTAATGTAGTTAGTGGTTGTTGCTGCTGTATTAATACGTGCTCATCAAACGAATTCAGAGGTTGTAGTGGTTGTGTTGGTGCATCAGAATTTGTAGTAGCAGAAATTGATGTTGGATACCGATCAAGACTATAGCGCCAATAATGTGGTAGGCTTCTGTAGTAGTTATTGAGATTACGTTTAGTTTTTGAAAAAAATTATGCATTTATAACACATTTTTATATAAAAAAAAATTTGTTAAGCCTACACAATATACTAAAAAGCCAGAAATTCATTTAAATGTGACTTTTTTTCATAGAGTTTTCAAATTAGAATTTTTTGAAAAAAATGATTTTATTTTAAAAAATATAATTATATTTGGTTAAAATTTTATTGAATTATTTTACCTCAATCCTCTTGATGCTCTTGGTCGTTCTGATTGAGTTGAAAAAGCACTTGAGGTCACACTAACTACAGATTCCATATCAGAATCACCAAAATCACCCATAAAATCTTTATCTGGTGATAAAGAGTGTCGTGGACGAAATCGGCTATCCATTGAATGTAAATCACTATCTGATAAACCAGTATAATGACGTTCCCAACCACCCATACCAGTTGATCGATATGTTGCCTGGTGATGTGGTTGACGTGATCTATGTCTTCCAAATCGACCACCAGGTAATCGTTCATCAAATTCTTGTCCTAAACGATCACGTAGCATTGCGCTTCGAGATGTTTGTGGAACCTTAAAATAATTTTAGAATTCTTTTAAATAGAACTATGAAATAAAAATATTTTTTTAAATAATTAAAACTTATAATTTCTATTTGTACAACAAGCAATCGGTAATTCACTAAATTTAGTTTCCCATTAATAAAAAAAAATTATAAATAACCAAAAAGTTTTTCTCTAGATTATTTAATTTAAAATTAGTTAGAAAATTTTTTGTCAACACGTACACTTCTTACCTGTGGCAGTTGTCTCTTTTTTGGTGATCCAGTTGGTGTGGCAGTTGCCGAACGTGATTGAAAACGTGATGTATTATATGCGGATGTATGTGATGATATTTGTGATTGTATTGGAAGAACTGGATAATCAATATAACGATCGTCTGGTGGTGATAATGAACCACGTCGTGATGGACTATTACTACGATGTAAATGATAATTATCACTTGGTGCAGCTGAATGACTTCGTTGTCCTAAGCTTATACCACCGCCACTACCACCACCGGCACCATTACGTCGCGGATATATAGAAGAAGAAATCGATTGTTGTTGCTATAAAAATTTATATGTAAATGTTTTATTATTAAAATAAACAATTTTATTAAAAGCATTTCTATTTACATTAATTGCAATTATTAACAGAAAATTTGAAGGAAAAAATAAAAATTGAAATAAAATATAATTCAAAAATATATTACAATTTAAATAAGAAATATTAAATAAATAAATTAATAATTAATATATTTAAAAAATATAAAAAATAAAAGAATTAATTTTAATTTTATAAAATATTTTCAAAAAAATAAAATAAATTAAATTAAATTATTGAAAAATGCATAAAATTTAATATATTTTTTTTTTAAATATAATTAGAAATTGATTTATATTTTTTTTATTGTTGATTGTTGATAGTTTTGAATATTATCTGGCAACACTTTTTGTTTTTGTTAATGAGAGCATTCAAACGTACGAACGCGTCTATGTAATATTTTTTAGCTTATTTTTTTTACACAAAATTTCTTCTGTCAAATTAAAAATGTTTTCTTTTTATGGATTGTTTAATTTGAATTATGAAAAAGTTATTTAAATGATAATTATTAGGATGTAGAAAAATTATCTTAATAATTATGTGCGAAATTGTGAAACAACAATAAAAAAAAAAAAACATTTTTAATTTTTATTAAAATTAAATTTTATCGCGATTTTATTTGCATTTTCTTTATATTACTACTTTTTTATCTTTATCATACCTGATTATGATAACTAGGTGCAATGCCAGATACTGTTCGATAATCACGTGCTACCATACCGGCCACTCTTTTGCGGCCTTGTGGTGACATATCACGTCGCGAACGACGTTCGTACGATTCAACCTGAATGTAATGAAAGTAAATCAAGAGAAAATGAATAAAATGAATAGAAAAATGAAAAAATAAAATAAAAATCTAGATATAGACAAAACAAAATGGACTATCTAATTTACACAGAAAGTAAGCAATGATTAAGTTTTAAGTTCTTTTTTAAAGCATAAAATAACGAAAATATGATTTAAGTTGGTTTTTAAATTAGTTTATATTAATTAAAGTTGTCTGAATAAAAGGCACGATACTGTGAGAATTATATATAACCTACTCAGGTCCTGGAACTTGCCCAGTTATTTGTCCAATATTTCCAATAAAACTAATTTTTTAAATTAATATAGTAACTTTGTGTGTCGAGGTGTCCAATATGTTAAAAGCATAATCAATCGAATATTGTATAATATATTGTAATAGTTTACTAGAAATTGTTTTACTTTAAATTGATGTGATACCAATGATTAAATCTAATATATTTGGACTATAATTATTACTATAATTTTTATATATTAATTTTTATTTAACTGGTTGTATTAAAGAGTTACGGCCTAATCTATTGCCATCAGTTTTGTTTTCGGTGATGATTACGGAAACATCAGAACTTAATCCATTGCGGATAGTGAATTATTTCTCAGGATTTGAGAAAAAGCAAGAAATCAAGATTAAGAATAAAAAGATAATTTCTTTCTTAATGTCTCTCTTTAACACAAACATACTAACAACATCGCTGATCCAAACAAATAATCGGTTTCTTAGTTTCTTAGTCGTTAACATGAAGATGAAGTTTGATGAGGATTAGATATTCGATTACTAATGTTTATACATAACTATTTGGTTATAAATGCACGTATTTATTACAAGACAAACAATCTCCGAGATTTTTCAAATTATTCCCAAGAATATTATTAAATTTACTTTAATTTATAATAACAGTTTGGTAAAGTTAACCAATTTTGTATTTCTCCAATAGCAATTGTACATAATTCGAATTATTTTCGGAAGTCAGAAACTTTAAATATCATAAAAATAATCATAAAAACCAACTATGCATTTTATATATTACGTATAATATCTATATTGTATTATACCAAAAAATTATGTATAAAAAGAGATCTAAACTCATATAAAAGTTTTAATTGTGGTATTTAATTTCAAGATTTCATTATTAAATCTACCAACCTACAAACATAAAGTTTTTAAAAATACAAATACTTCCATAAAACCAAAAATTACGTAAATGTACATGTATAATTTCTGATTTTATGTAAGTATATGTATTTGAAAACAAAGCTTTCATTCTTGTAGTATTTAATCTCCAAATTTGCATCCATACAAAAATTTTTATATAAGTTGTCATCTCTTTTTATAAATTCTTTTTGATTATACTCTGTATCACTACAGTTTTAATATAGAAAACGTTAAAAAAAAAAAATGATTATAAAATAGAAAAACTTCTAAAAATTAAAATATATTATAATTAGAAATATTTATAAATAATTATCAAACTAAAGCCAAAAATACAGCATAAAAATAAATGTAATAAGATTGACCCCTAAATAAATTTCATAATTAAAATGCGTGCATTAATTTAAATAAACGCTGCTCTTTAATGATTTTGTTAGCGATCATAATAGTGAAATAATAAAAGAAATATAAAAAATTAGTGAATATACACTGTTAAAAAAAATGTCAGCATATATTTTATGTTTTGTGTAAATCACACTGTTAATTTTTTTTTTTTTTTTTCAAAATAATTGTGTTTTTATTTTTAACAACATTTTTGTTAAATTTAATTGTGTTTGTGTTTGCATAAAATCTTTAAGATTTTTTGTTTTATAATTATTTCTTGACAATTTTTTATTTATAATTTTATTACATTTAAATGTGAATATATTTTTTTTTTACATTCTGAATTATATAATTAAATATTTTTATATTTTGTACATTAATTTAATAATATTATTTTTAATTGTTATTGTGTAATAACTTAAGCTAAAAAATTAAAATCACATTTAGATTAAAAATTATATTTATAGTTTTTATTTTTAAATATATATAGGCAATTAAATTAAAAAATATTTAAATTAAATTTATTTAAAATGAAAATTAATAAATAAATAATTATTGACGTGTCTCCAGGGTTTGTTTTATGAAATGACACTTTTATTGTAAAAAGGGCTTGTATATAGTTTAAATACATTAATCTTGAAATAATAGCACTAAACTTAGTATTACATTTAATATAAAGCATTGAAATACAAGTAATTAAATACAAGTATTTCAATACATTATAAATCAGGAGACACACTATAAAATTACTAAACAATAAAGACAATAATACAAAAAATTGTGAACACACACAGAGAGAATTAAATATGTATTATGTAGAAGGTGAGCATTACATATAGATTTATTTATTTTTTAAGTACATTTACATATGTAAAAAAAATAATAATTATAGGCATAAGTTTATCCACCCCCCAGGTAAACTTAAAAAAACTATAGAAATTTACCCTTTTTTGGACAATCACAAATTAATTATTTGGTTTTTTTTACCTCTGGCGGTGGACTTGAAGAACTTCCAAGTGATGATATACTGGCACCGTCACGACCAGTTGTTATTCCATCAATATCACACTCAGATGTTGTATCTGAGTCACTTAAACGTGATGTTGTACTAGGTGGTGATAAATGATCAGTTGGTGTTAAAATCATATCCATTTCACCTTGATCATCTCTTCGTAACTATAAGATATTTTTGGTTTTTTTTTTTTTTTTTTTTGCTTTTATCTTTGATGGTATTTATAATTTTTTTGACTTTTTTAAAGTGTTTTGATTTTAGATTGTGTTAATAAATTTCATATTATTTTTTAATGTTACTTTTTTTATTTGGAAATATATTTGTATTTTAAGAAAATTAATATAATTAAGAAAACATAAAAAAAAAGCATAAAAATTATACGGTTTAGTAAAAATAATAAATTGACAGTTTATTTTGACAAGCTTCACAATATGAAGAAGAAAATTTAAAGTAATTATTTTTCCGGTGCCAGCATTTATTAATAGACTAAACATATTGTCCACAAGTTAAAGCTAAATCCTTTTTTAAGTTTGATCATATTATATTGTCATCGCTGGGTTATCATCTTTAATCTTAAGTACGATAAACATTATAGTAAAAACATTTTATGTCAAATATAATAATAAAAACTCTTTCAAAGTCAATTTGGATTTGACGAGATAGTGCGAATGAAATAACTAATCATTTAACATAGCAATCTGTCCTCGAACGCAAACTCATAAATCAAGAGATCCGAATTTTTAAAAATTTTAAGATTTTTAAAATTACTTATTGATGATAAATTAATGAATAAGAAATCCACTAAAAAAATGCCTGCCACAAGTCCACATTTAGAAATTTGTTATAGTTATGAGAATTAATCCAGTTTATTATCTGAATTAATACACAGTGTTCGAACTTCAAATTCAACCTTATGCAAATCAAATTCAATTAATATTGAAACAGCTTAGTTAGATTAGATTTAAACCACGATCCCCAATACGAATTAGACACGTAATCTATTTTGTCATCCACCTTACTCTCCAATGACGAATCCTATATAGAAGTTTTTAAATTGTGCACATTTGAACTATGTAATTGATCAATCTGTTTCAACTGTTACACCGAAAAGGAAAACTAAACGTGTACTTTTTTCTTATATATACTTTCATTCACAATCAATTTTTCTAAAAACTATATTTTTTTTTTGATGGCGTATGGATCTTTTCAGAACTCAACAGACGATTTTAATAATTTAATTTTTCAATATTTTTTAGAAATTGATTTGAAAAATGGTGAATTTAATTTGCAAAAGGTTGAAGAACAACAAACAAAAAAATTTGGAGTTAATTCCAGTGAACTTAAACCTTTGAAAATTATAATATTTCTTTTTTCAAAATAATTTCGGATAACAATAATAAATTATACGAACATTTTGTATAATAATTAACTAATTTTTACTATTAAATATTTAACAAAACTAAAGAAAAATATAAAAAGATATTTTTATGAAATGCGTAAATAAATGTATGTTTTATTAAAAATTAAATGAAATAAAAATAATGTTGTATGCAGTTTTGAAATTCAGCAATTAATTGTAAAGTAATCCCGAACTTTATATAGTTAAGTAAAGATTTTATTGAAAATAGAAATAAAAATATATAAAAAAAAAACAGAAAACTTGAAAATGTTTAAAATTAACATAACTTTTTGAGATACGAAAATCAAAAACGCAACTATAAAAAAAAAATTAGACTAGAAAAATATTTTTTTTCTGTTTTTCTTTTTTTTTGTAGTAATAAATACAAAATTTTAGTTTGTTTTTCACTTTTCTTTTTTTTTTTTTTGTTTTAACAATTTTTAGTTTAATTATATATTTTTTTAACAAATCAATTTTAAAAACATACGATATGACTCGGTGAGTCCTGATGTGGTAATAATGGATACCATTCAACCTCATCATCTAAGATATGTTGTGTTAAATCAATTAAAACTTCACCCAAAAAATCATTGGCACCATATTTAATGTAATCCCAAACAGTAATCTTAAAAAAATTAAAATTTTATGTAATGAAAATATTTATTTAAAATTAAAATATTTACTTCTAGAAATCTATTATAAAGATCGGCCCTTCTAAGGCCTGAATATAAAAATGTTTGACCCCAACGAGGTTCACAAGTACTAGCTAATGTTTTAGTTCGTCGTTTTGATTTGTTACCACGATCTGGTAAAAGGAACACCTGAAAATATTTTTAAATTTAATTCATTTAGAGGTTTTTATGTTAATTGTGTAATAATTGTAATGAATATTTAAATAGGCTATGAACAAGAATTTCAAATTTTTGGAGTAATAACATAAATTTACATGAAATTAGCTTAAAGATAGTAAATTTAAATTGTACAGATTCTAATTAACCATATTTCAAATAGCAAATCTTCATCTTGTCACCTTTAAATGATATTTTAATTTATTCTAATTTCAATAACGTAGTGAACTTTGAGCTATCATAGTATCATTTATACCGGATTCAGTATTTTATTTCAATGTAACGCAAAAAAGATCAGTTAAGTTAGAATTTCTTATTAATTTTCATTGCAATAATTTGAAATATCATTCAGAATCCGGCATTAAACTTGATTGCTACCAAATTATCTTAGAATTGATTGTTTTTCAAGTACGAAAATCAAAAACATAATAACGAATATTTAAAATTCATCTCTAATCAATTATCTTCTTTCATAATCAAATCTAATAATGTAATTTATTCAAATATTGAATATATACTTACTTTTACATAAGGATTTCTGGCAGCACCATTTGATCTTAATGATAAACCACTGGCACATACCACAGTCACAACAAATTGTAATGTATTTTGATCAAATCCTAATTTTAATTGTATTCTACCATCAATATTTAAATCACCATAATGATGATGGCTACCATGATGTTGTTGTTGTTGTTGATGATGATGATGATGATGCTGATGATGTTGTTGTTGATGTTGTGATATATTTGATGTTGTAATTGTTGGTGGTTGTGGTCCACAAGGTCCTAAACGTTGTCCTGGATAACGTCCACTTACATTTGTATGTCGTGTTGTTGAATGTAAATCTGGTGAACCAGGTGATGTTATTAATACACTTGGTTTATCACGATGAATTTCGATTGTATTAGCTAAAAAAAAATTATAATTATTCATAATTTATTTATATTTTTTATTTATTAGACTAAAATAATAAATTCGAAATAAAAATGAAAATTAATTATAATAAATAATAATTTATGTTAAATATATAAAAATTATGCTTCTTGTAATGTATCTTGTTGATTACTATACTGAATGGTGTTATGGTTAGCATCATGTTGTGTTTTATAATGTTGTGTATATTTAGAATTTGTGAATTTGTATTTATTTCATAAAAAAAAGTTGTTGCTCCCTTTTTTTTTAAAATAAAGAAATATTCTATTTTTAATATACCTTGTTTTAAAATTTTCAAAATAACCACAATAGTTTTAAGGATATTATCCGCAAAACAAAAAAAAAATATATATGATTCCGAGGTATACAAATATATACATATATAAATTATCCTGACATTTATGAATTTTATTGTAATTATTTTTAATTAAATTTTTTGTATATAATTTAGTTTTTTTTTAGCTTAAATTTTGAATAAAATTAGAAATTTTAATTATAATTTTTTCATATTTTTTTTGTTATTATATATTTATATACCTTTTCTATGATATCTTGTTGGTGAATGTGATTGTCTCCATGAAGCTTGTGCAGCTCTACGGCTAGCTGCTATTAATCTTGAAACAATTAATTCAACTTGTGATTCATGACGACTATCACCAATTATTTCATATACTTCATCAGCTGATTTATTATGTAATGAATGACCATTCCATTCAATTATTTCATCTCCTTTTTTTTATATATTATTATTTATTCGTATTGAATTAATTTTTAATTTAGCCGCCATATTATTATTATTAATGTTGATTAACCAATTCGTACCAATCAAAAATTTTGATAGTCCAAAAAATATTTTTTTATTTTTGAATTTTTTTTGGTAGATCAAATTCAATTTATGTTTTTGAAGAATTTTAACACAACGGATTACATATAATAAATATAAAAAAAAAATGACAGAAAAAATAACAATTTGTATTTTAAATAAAACTAAAAAAATATTAATTAATATTAAAAATATATTTTATTAAAATTATATATGAAATTTATGTAAATTTTGTATAGCTTGTTGGCGGCAAATGTAAATGTGGTGCACAAAGTTTTGATTTTTATTATTTTGATTTAGTTGATTTATTACTTATTTAACATATTTCTATTTTTCATTAAAAAAAATATATATATCCTTAACCGTTTTAGTATTGATTTGATCTTTCTACTGACCTAATTTTTGTTTTTAAGATAGAAAAATAAATTTTCCATTCATTTTTCTTTTTATAATATTGATTTTTCTTTGTTATTGTATAAAATTTTTTGTTTTATTATTATTATTATTATTATTATTATTATCATTTATTACATATTATTAATAAAAAACAAGATGATGACAAAATGTTTCTCATATAAAAAAGGACACAGCATAAAATAAAATCAATAAAACCAATTAAAATATATAAGAAAAATGCTGTTCTTTTTTATTTAAAAAATAAAGAAAAATTGTAGATTTTAGATAAATTAATTTTTAATTAGCAATAAAATCATGGATACGATCTATTCATATAAAGTCTTTAAGGATATATAATGTTTTCATAAAAATTGGATTAAATTTTTATTATATTATGTTGGTGTTAAATGAAAATTTTTGATTCTTTGTGACCACACAACATAATTTGTATACATTTATTATTGAAACATTGAATCTAATTAAAAATAAACATAGAAAAATAAATTTTATACATCTAAAAATAAGTTAAAGTAAATAAGAATATAAAAATGTTGGTGGACATTACTAAAAAAACGGAAAATATAAATTTAACATTTACTAAAGAATAATAATCTAATATATAAAAAAATATAACTAATTAAAAAAAGTAAAAACTAATTTCAGATTTGTCCTTTAATTCAGATTCGTCCTTTAATTTTTGTTATATATTTTGCCTCAACAAATTAGAGAGTGCTAAAAAGTAATTTTATAAATTGTTAATTTAATTATAGCTCCTAATTATACACCCACTAGATTGGCCAGAGTAATTTTATTACATTTAGCGAATCCTTGAGGGCAAAAGTCTTTCTGAGGAGCTACAGTAATTACTCGGCTATAACGTTAGTAGATTATAATTAACACCAGAATTGAGAAAGTTAAATGAATTAATTCAGTTGTATTCAACGTATATGCAAAACCCTCCATATTCATGTAAATTTGAAAAATCAATCGGGTTCAAAAAATTTGATATACTTAGGTCGATTGGGAATTCATTTCCACACTTATAATTGTAGATACGTTTTGAATTAATCGGTGTAGGTCCTTGAATTTTTGTAATCTAATAATCTGGTAATAAGTTTTTACTAATTGTAAAAGTTTAAAGAAAACCTGAACGTTTTTCTTATATTTATTTTCATTTACAATCAATTTTACTAGAAACTGAGTTGCTGTCGTATGGATCTTTTTAGAACTCTACAAGCGATTTAAATCACTTTCGAAAAGTATGGCAAACAAATTCTTAGTTTTCTAACATTTAAAATCCTATCAACATTTCTTGCCCTCTTATCGCGTTTTTTTATATTTCTACGTTATTTATAAATTATTGTTAATAATTTAATGTAGAAAATCATAAATGATAATTTCAAGGATTAACTTTATCATATTTAAATTAATTATTTCCAATCCATAATTTTTCTTATAAGGACTTTATAATCCGAATTTATTTTACTAATAAATATCTAAAATATAAATTAGAAAACAATGAATTTTAAAAGCATTAGCTAAACTAAAACTAAATAATATATAAAAACAAAAATTAATATTATAAAAATACATGAAAAAGTTACAAGAAAAGCTACAAATGAAAATGCTATAAAAATGAATTAAAATTTCGTATATTTTAAAATTGTATCTTTTCATCGTAATTTGAAGAAGAATGATTTTTTTTTTTTTAGGATAGAAAGTTTTTTTTTTTTTTGTTTCTAAGATTTATATATATTTACCTGCTTTAATATGTCCTTCTAAATCGGCCACTGATCCACGTTTAACTTTATCAACAATAGCACCACGACCAGTACCACTACCACTATATGGTAATGGTTGACCACCAATTATTTTAAGACCTAGTATATCTTCACCATCATAACTTTTTCTTAATATCATATGACCAATCATTCGAGTATTATCGGCTGATACTTGCCAATTAACTGGATTCTAATAACAATTTTTATTTATATAAATTATTTATATAAAATTTATATTTAATTTCATTTTGTTTTTAAATTTTTCTCTTAATTTACAAAATTATTATTTCATTTTTTATTATTTTAACGTTTTTTTATTTTTTGAGAAATTTCTTGCTTTACAATTTATTATAAATGAAAAGATTGTGTATATAAAAAACATAGCTAAGACACGTAAAAATTATGTTTTAATGTGAAGAGTACAGACATATATATACATAACAACTAAAACAAAAAACGAGATTGTTAATAGAAGAGAACGACAAATATTTTAATGAAAAAGAGATAGCAAAAAAATAAGTATTTTACTTAATATCCACAATGTGCTAATATTATGAAAAACTGTCTAGTTGTTCTTATCGTCATTGTTAACCCTCACACGACGGGCGATGTTTAAAAGTATTATATTTTTATATTTTATAAAAATCCGCGAGATACGTCATTATTATGCTATTTAAATATACATATCTGAATAATAGGCAAATAATGGAACAAGATTTATTTTACAAAAAGCATCCCGATTCGTATTTATCTCAAATAACGAAGTGTTCTAGGACATATATGCCATAATATTCATTAAAATGCAGCTTCTGATTTTGAATCAATTACATATTTGAAGGGTTATTCTTTAATGACAGCGCGCTCAATTTAGTACTCCTAAAAATATTGACAGAAAATCATAATGTTAACCACATTGCGGATAAAAAAGTAATTTATATACACTTATTTCAGTCGCAATTAAAATTTAATACACAATATATTTGAACTGACAGTTTCTTTTTTTATAATATTTTTAATAATTGTTTTTATTTTTTTTTAAAAAAAAAAGAATTTACTAAAAACTTAAATCTAATATAATTAAATATTTAATAAAAAACATATATTAACATATATATAAAATTTAAACATAAAATTATACATTTATTTATAAAATGAGTGAAAGAGACAAACACAGTAATGTAAATATTGTTTGTATAAATTGTATATAATTAAATGTCTTTACATAATTTTTCAACTAAACATTATGTTTTATTTTAATAGTGTATAATATAAAAGTGTGTGTGTACACATATACATATATATGAGTAAAAATAATATACACATTATGTATGATTTTTGTTAATTCACAAACAAAAACACAATAGCAATTTCCATTTTTGACAGAATGAAAATGTCAATGTTTTAAAATAAAAAATTTAAAAATGAAGAATATGTAAAAAAAAAACTATATGATATTAAAAATTAAATTTAAAAAGTAATAATTGGTCATTTTGTAAAATAAAGTAATATTTTTAGTAATTTTATATTGACAGATGACAGCTGTCATTTAAAATTATTAACGTTATGAAAATAAAATAAAAAATTTATAATTTCTATATTCAAATTAACCTTTTTTTTTGCAATTATTATAAACATTGTATGAGTGACAGCTTTCAGTTTTAAGGAAATTATAATTACATACAATAATTTATATTTACGTGACGTACGGCGTAAGATAAATTATTTTGAATTAGATTTGACTTGACCAAATGTCAAAATTATATAATATATAATTTTATCAGAAAACTAAAAACGACCAGTTTATTTGTAAAAAATTAAACTATATATTTGAGTTTTTATAAGCTATAGCTAATATTTTGAAAGCATTTGAATTAGCATCAAGCATGCATAATATTTTTGGCAATATATTTCATTTAATATAATTAAATATGAAATTGTAGATTTTATGGGGAAAACTAATTAAATATATAAAAAAAATACAATTATATTTAATAGAAACATGCAGAAAAAATGTGTGTATTAATAAATAAATTAAAATATAATAATAAATAATTATTAAAAACAAATTAAGTAGATATACAAAATTTAAAAAAACAAATTGAATCAATAACAGGTGGATAGAATTAAAGCATGGGTAAAAATTCTCAGTTCTAAATTAATTTATTTGTAGCATTACTAAAATACTAATATAAGAAACTATGTTCTGACAGTAATGAAAGTGAACCTTTAATCATATTTAGATATGAAAAATACTTATGAAAATAAATATATTAACTATTAATAACTTAACTTACAGCTGAATAATGATTTAGTCTGTGTATATTTTTTAATATAACTTTAGACAATTTTCTATTCGGAATATCGTCAGCCTAGTTCTGAAAACCCTATTACGCCATTTTCACTTTTTTTTTTATTTAGGAACCGGTTCTCAGGATTTGGAATTTGCTCATTCTTTTGCTTATTTAACTTTTACAGAGGTATTCAATTTTAAATTGCCCCATATCCACTTTTCTATAACTTTTTTGGTTGTAAAGAGCCCAATGTTTGAAATATGGTACCAATTTACGGAATATGGCTCATATTTATATGTAATTTAGTGTTAGAAATTATTTATTTCTTAAATGCTCCATACCATCCATGTGAATAGTACATGGATCTAAAAATTACGAGAAAAAAAGTTGATAACTTTCGTTTTGTCGATAACTTTTTAATAAATTATTGATAACTTTGAATTTAGATAGTGTAGGTCCTTGAATTTTTTAAAATTTATATTAATTGTAAAAACTAAAAGAAAACTAAGCGTAATTTTTTTTAAAATCCATTTAAATTGAAAATAAATTTTACTATAAAGTAAGTTAATGTCGCATGGATCTTTTCAGAATTCACCCGACGAATTTATAAATTTTTGCCAATACATTTTAAAATTACAATTTTATTATCTTCAGAGATTCCTTAAAACTTAGAAATACTAAGATTATTATTAAGTAAACATATAACCTAAGAATTGAACTGGAATCATCTTAATCCAATTTAAAATCTTTAGTACAAATATAATCCCAGTCGCTAAAGTGTTAAGAATAACACGATTTTTCTTAACACAATGTAGCACTCTAATGGTAACTCAAATATAAGAGTATAATAATTATATAAATTTCCCAGTACGGTATACATACTTCGAAAATTCTTCCTAATATTTATTTCTCTGAAAATTGTTAATTTCTTAATGTTTTAGTGACCTCGGTAAATCTTTTTAATAATCTTTTTTAATTTTTTTGCCGTATACATTGTCAATTTTGTTGTTGTCAATATTATATTCGAAATGATTTGGCTAAAAGCCAATTTACAAATATTTATTAGTATAAAAATATATTATAGATAAAAAAAAAACTATATCAATTTCATTCTAATTTATTAAAGTATATTACAAAGTACTACTATATACATATAAATATCCTTTAGTTTGTTGAAATTTTAAGTATTATTGTTTAATCTTCAAGGATATATTTATGGGCCAAAAAAAAAAACCATCAGGATTTATTAAGTATCATTTGAAACAAAAAATAACAAACAAAACAAAATGAAATGAAAATCAAAAATAACAAATTACATATTATTATGTACAGTGAAAGTGGATAGTTTTAGTGAAGATTATTAGTGATATTTAGTTACAAATTCAAATTAAAATAACTAAATGAAAAATGTGGAAAGATTGGTCATTTAATGTAACAATGATTGTTAAACCTTTACTAATTATTATTACCTTTACTAATTATTATATTCATGAACCACAATTGCAATAATGATAATATTTATTAAGTAATTACAAGTAAAAGTAAAAACTTACAGTGAAATTTTACAAAATAGGACACTGCAAATTATCATAGAACACTCATTGATTTATTGATTAATTTAGTGAACATTGATCATCCACTTTGACGGTACACATTTACAAAAAACTATTTATATTTAACAGATAAACAAAGCATAATAAATTAAAAAAATATGATAATTTATTATATTATTTATAAAATTAAATAATTTCCAGAAAAAAATACTAAATATTATTATACAAAACTAAAAAATTGTATTTGTGTAAATGTAATTTATTATATGAAATTATGAAATTTGAAAAATTATTAATAAAAGTCTACTACAACAAAAAAAAATGAATAACTAATGAAAAATATTTTTTAATTACTACCAGTCCATAAAAGTTTTTATCTTTTTATGTTGTATAAATTTTTTTGAAGAGTTTATTTTTTTAATTTTCGTATATAATTTAAAGTTAATCATAAATAAAAATTATTTTTTTTTCCAAATGAATTTTTTTTTTGTAATTTAGTTGGTGCTAAATAATTTTTAATTGATTTTTTTTATGAATTTTCTCTTTATTTGACATTTATATAAGATAATTTTTTTTTTATTTAATACCTTTGGACCATCACCACGATTTGAATCTTCACTGCTTGTAAATGTACTGCTTGTATCAATACCAGAATCTTTAGTAGCTGAATCTTGGCTACCTTGTCTTTCAGATTCCCAACGTGACCAATCATCAATAATACCAGTATTACCACTACCACTACTACTATTATTACTATTAATTGTTGTATTACCAATAATTGTACCAGTTATTGGTAAATTAATTTGTTGTTGTTGTAGTGCTTGTTGTTGTTGTTGATATTGTTGTTGTTGTTGTAATGATGATGATGATAAACCAATACTATTACCACCAATTTGACCAGTTATTGTAACTGATGGTATTACACTATTAACTGATGTTTGTTGTGATTGTATATTATTACCACTATTATTAATATTATTAATATTATCGGGTTCATCATGACCATCAAATCTAACCGTTTTCTTTCTACGTTCTGTATATCTTCGATTATCTTGTGCCGATGATGTCGAATCATCCCAATAGGGATTATGCGTAGTTTCATTATTCGTATAACGATCATATGAGGTAATGGTTGATTCACCTATTACTATTTGTGGATTATGATGATGTTGTTGTTGTTGTTGTTGTTGGTGATATTGTCCAATACCACCAGTATTACTAACACTACCAACACCACTAATACCACTATTACCAACACTAATATTTTGTAAATGACTTGATGTAACAATTGTACTACCACTAATAACACTACTATTACGATATTGTATTGCTGTTGTTGGTGGTAAATATTCTTGGTGTGATTGTTGATGATGTAATTGTTGTTGTTGTTGATGTGAAAGGCTACCAGGATGTGTATGATGGTATTGTGGATATTGTTGATGTTGTTGAATATATTGTTGTTGCCGATCGTGATTTGTACGATTAAATATATTTCGCTGTTGTACATCTAATTTATTAACACCATGAATTTGATGATGTCGACGATCTATATTACTACCACCAGTATAATTAATATCTCTATCAATTGATATACTATGCCAGTTACTATCATATAAGGATCTTCCGTATTGATCAACTGTAAGACAGAATTTTTTTTTGTTTTTTGTTTTTTTTTTTTTTTTGTGTAGAGAAGGGGATTTTTATAATTTATTTTTTGGTTTTATATTTAAAATTTAATTTTTTTTTATTTATTTATTTTTAAATGTTGTGTATAAGAAGAAATAATTATTTTAATTTTAAATTATATTTAATAATGTTTTTATTTTGTTTTGAAGCATTTTTTATTTGCGCTGTTTCCACACAAACTCAAAATTAATATTGATTTGAATATTTAAACTTTATATGGATATTTTGGGTAATATGGTTTTTGTATTGACTTTAATCGTATCTTCAAACCAATAACTTAAAATTTTAATATGGACTTTATATATCCAAAATATCCATTTTGGATAATATGGTTTTTGTATTGACTTTAATCGTATCTTCAAACCAATAACTTAAAATTTTTATCCTAGATATAAACCTATATGGATTATATATGGGATTGTAATATACTATTCGTAATAATGATAAATTTATGTTAATTCTTATGTTTTAATAAAAAAATTAATGTAAAATATAATTTAAATAATAAATAATAATAATAATAAAACATATAAATAAAATCAGTGTTTATATTTCGCAATTTAAAATCTCATGCAAAATTTCACCAGCATTTTTGTATTGTATTTGTTAACATTAAATTTGATTTCATAAATATATATGTAATATATAATTTTATTCCTTACTAAAGACACAAAGAAGACACATATTAATATTTAAAAATAATTGCTATTAAAAATCATTTTTAATATAATAATAATAATAAAAAATAATTATTTTAAGCACATTTCATTTGAATTAAATAAAAAATAATAAAATATTTTAAAAATTATTACAAAAGCGTTTCAAATATCCAGGATGTTGTTAAATATATGAAAGCATTTTGAAGTATAGGAAACATAGATAAAGATTTAATTTTTTTTGACAGATAGAGGAAAGATAGATTTAAATAAAATAAAAAAAATAGTGTAAGAAATCCAAAAGCAAAGTGCAATTTTAATATTATTTGTACTTTTTTTTATAATTTATATATAATATATATTTTTTATTTAATTTAATCATTAAATTATGAATATAAATTATTTACAATAAAATATTATTTATAATATTCAAAAATATATCCTTACGTTATGTATTTGTATATCTCCAGGATCTAATGTTTGACCAACTTTGAGAGTAATACAAAAATAGAAGGATTTTGATTTTTAAATTAATTAAATGATTTTAAATTATATATAAATAAAAATGATATTAATTTATTTTTAATACTATTTATATAATAAATTGTTTGATTATTTTTTTTCAATATTTATATTTGTGTCTTCGGTGTGCCATTTAATAAATTTATATTAAAATGTTCAAAATTAATATAATATATAATTAAAAATTAAAATGAATATTTTTCATATATAATAAAAAATTTCATAATTTGGTAAAATGTATTTCGACAAGGTAACAACAATATCAATTCCCATTTATAAATAAGTTTAACATCTTAATACCATTCAATGGAGAAATGGAATGCTTCAGAAGAAGCAGTTTATAGATTACCCGAAAAGGAGAACTAAAGAGCTTCTCGCACTTAATAAACTGAAGTTCGTGAGTAAAAAGTCTTTTCACAGACTATTCTGCTCGTTGTGATATCTTTTAACGAAGAAAAAATTAAACTTATGTGCTGCAAAATTTAATTGTGACAAGTCCAATAGTATATTAGAACAAGCAGTTAGTTCTAAAATATTGTTAAATAGTTGAAAGCTATTTTCCGATAGATTATGGCAAATTCTTTATTTTTTTATCTAACAACTCCTTAATTATTTTTTAATTTTAATTGATATTTCGAATTCAAATCTTCAGGAAAATTATTAAATTGTTAAATTGTAAGATAATGATGATTACATTCATTAAAGAAGTTAGGTGGGTCGACACACTGTAACAATGATGCAGGATGCAGGATGCAGCGTTCGACTGTATGATACAATGGGTAATTTTGCGTAGGGGTCTTGCAAATCCCACTCATTTAAAACAAACCAATAAGATTCATTAAAAATTTCTTATAGTTACAACATTTTATATAATTTCGTTTTGTCATTACAAATTTTTAATTAAATTATATTTAAATTATCTTGATTGAATCTAAATATTAATGTAAAAAATATAAAATAAATCTATTTTATGGATTTACTATAAATATAAATTTTAAAGGGATTGTAATTATTATTTACTATATAAATACAGTAATATTCACTGTCCTTTATAAATAATACTTGAAGGTTTTAAATTGTCAACTATAATGATATAAAAAAAAACAGATTTAATATCATTTGGTATGAGAAAATTTTATCGGTTATTTAAAATGAACGTAAATATATTATTAAGATTTCCCTTTGATTATGAATGCTAGATAAGGGCTTAATGAAGCTTCCATAAAATCATATTATAGATAAAATACATAATAATGTTTTTTTTATGTTAACAATATGCTTTTTTATTAATAAATTTCGCTATTTATAAATTTCATTTAAATAAACAGTCAATTTTTTTTTTGTATAAAAAGAATACAATTTTCTGGTAAACTAACCAATGCTATTTATGGTTTTGCGTATGATAATCTGCGATTATTATAAAAAGGACTTTTTTTAAGGAAAAAAAAAAAAACGTTTAATTTATTTTTAAACGAAATAATGATAAAATAAGTACATACAATATTTTATATATAAATTAGGATGTTACCAGAATTTAATTCAGG
This sequence comes from Rhamphomyia laevipes, assembly GCA_963920725.1. Taxonomy (NCBI): domain Eukaryota; kingdom Metazoa; phylum Arthropoda; class Insecta; order Diptera; family Empididae; genus Rhamphomyia; species Rhamphomyia laevipes. The sequence goes on from OY987257.1 coordinate 56,430,523, forward strand.
AAATTTCTTTTTTTTTAGATAATGAAGATGACTAAAATATGATACACAAATTTTAATTTCTATATTAATGCGAATATAAATGAAAAATTCTGTTTAAAATTATTGATACTTTATCGATTAGAAAATGATTCAAATTCATTTACCAACTCGATTTCAATGTATATACTATATAGTATAAAGTATAACCGATAATTAGTTGACTCATACATATAGTATTGACTTAAACCTAAATGGTTTGTGTCTATATAGATTTTAATTGTTTGTATTTAATTTTAATCTATATTTATTTCAAATGTTTGTTAATTATGCAATTTATATACAATTTAACTTTAATTAAATTATTTTATCCTTTTAAAATTGTATATATAGTATTTTCTTGGTCAAGTGATCCTTTTTCAAATCAAATTGATCTTTTATCTTAATTTAAAAATTCTATGGTATTTAATTAACTTAATTGTACTACATTTATTTAAAAAAACGACCAATTTCATTTACAAAAAAGTTAAGCTCGGAAAACTTCTTACTGGATAATTTGGAAAAAAGCAAGTCCGGCTAAAGTGATTAATTTCATTATTGAAGAAGAGTGGTATGACAAACTACAATGAAAAAAAGGTGGTCCATTGGAGAGTCAAACGGATTTTTTGATAAAGGATTCAGTTGGTATGGTATGAAGAAAGTTAAGTATCCCACTATCCATTAAAATCAACCAAACTTTACTTAAGAAATTCTATATAAAAACAGGATTCATCAATGGTTGTTTTATTTTTTAATTTGATTGGACTGTAAGCTACACTGCTTAATGTATGCAGGTTTTAATTCATGTTCCAGGATGTGGTACGATTTTCCAGGATGTGGTTAATTCGTTGCCCAGTTTAGATTAAGAAATAATAATTTTGACAATAATTTGAAATAATTTAAACTAAATTTATGTTTTATTTCTAATCAAATACTGAAATACATTAATATTATTTAAAATATGAAAATATATATAAAAAAAAGTGATATCCTTTTCATTTCTACGTTATTAATATGTGTGAAAAAAAGGTTTTTAAAATTAATATATTTATTTATATATCATTTTTTTTTTTTGGTATACAAATCAGTAATAATAAATTAGTAAAATCGGTTTTTATTCCAAGAAAAACCCAAACAAATATACATTAATTTTGGTTATAAATAAATTCATATTGAAAGGAAAATATTATATTAAAATATTTTGTTTTTTTTATTTCTAATAATATTTATTACAATTGGCTTAAAATATTTATATTATTTGATTGGCATTATCAAGAAAATCAATCAAGAGGCAAAAAGGATAAAATTATTTTTGGTATGAAAATATTATACGTATATAAAATATTATATCCTTTAAAATGAATTATACTAAGGTAAAAAAAAACTTAACATCTAACTGAAATGATAAAAACGATTTTATTTAATTTGAGGTTTTAACTGATTAGTGAAGTATATATAATTTTTTTTTAAAAAAAAAAAGATATTTAAATATCTTAAGATTTTCTACCTTTGTTATTATCCTTGCTTTTGAAATTATAATGTAAAATTACCTAAAATGTATCTATTTCAAAAATTGTGATTTGAAATAGGTAAGTGTATATAATTCAATCAATTTTATATATCATTTTTTAAATTACTGAATCTAATAAATATTAAAAATAGTTTTATGTATCTAACTAAAGAAAGTCAAAAAAAAAATACTATTTACTTTAGTGCTTGCGTTTTAAGAGGCCATTAATTCAAAATATTTACTTAAATTCCATATTTTCCAAATTCAGGTAAGTTAGTTTAGTAATATACAAATAAATTAATTTTAGTGTGAATCAAATTTTTACGTATATTTAATGCTCACCTAAAAAAAGAAGAATTTATAATAAGGTCAATTGTATCGTCTATACAGGATTCATACTTCATAGAATAGAGACTACAAAATTCAATACAACATTAAGTGCAAATGTAAAAATTCATTTTTCATATTATTTTGCTGAAAAACACTTTGGATAATGGTTAAAGATTGATTACCCAAAAGTATTTGAGAAAATCGTATTAATTTATATGATATTCTTGGATTCGGCATGGAAACGAATTAACAAGCTCTTTATTATTTCAATTAAAAGAGGATCAAATAATCGTATCGCCTATTCAGTGTTTAATCTCAAAAATGCAGTACCCTTTTCTTAACTAACTAAAATTCTCTGACAAATTAGGCATCGATTCTGGAAAATCCATTTTATAGTAAGTAGTAAACAAAATCTTTAAATAGTTACTATTTACTTATTCTTATACTGGGATATGAATATTTGTGTAAGGCTCAAATATTCATAGCTATACTATCAATAAATGGTAAAAAAATAATAATATTTCATTGCTTCTAATTATATTCTACGCGTATCGCGTACACAAAATATCTATTATAGAAACTACTGAAATGAACCATAAAAATTTATCTATATTTGTAGTCATATTTCAAAATACATAATTCATCTGATTAATTTATAATACTCCAAAAAGAAGCCATATTAATGTAAAGTAAAAAGGTTGTCAATAATAATAAATACTTTTATTATTATGCACTGAATAATGAAATATAATTTAATATTACTGATTGGTTAGTACTATATAGAAAATTGTAAAATCGAAATGTATAAATTTTCTCTATTCAATAATCAATGTTAATAGGTTATAAGGTCAAGTATTTTGTAGTGATGTAATATATAGTATTGTTATAGTGTGTTATGCTCTTGGCCTTATTATTTCGTAAAACTATATAAATCTAAAAAAAAAAATTATGTATAAATTGATTTTTAGTGTAAGTGTTCGTTCTCCTTTTTTGTTTCAATATGTACAAATCGATAAGCAAGCACTTTTTAGGTGATATTTAAATGTTTTTCCGCCGAAAATAAATTATCATCTTTTTATGTATGATTTTTATTTGTAGGTCATTGTATTAAAAAATAGATTTACATATAACAATATATCTATAAAATATAGTTGCTGTGGAAGAGAAATTTGACATGAAAAAGGACCAGTTTGATCTAGAAATGATTTATAATATATGTAAGGAGATCACTGCGAACTAATAATTAATATATTATTAATTTTTAGTTAATTTTTATATGATATCACTAACAAGATGAGCTATACATAAACTTGAAATATTTCATTCCATTAACAACAAAAGCTAAATATATCAATGATAAAGGCTATTAATAACGAATCCTTTAAATATTCAAAAAATTGGATTCAATTAAAATATATTAAGAGAGTTTCTTTGTAAATGGTTTGAATAATGACAGCCAAAAATATGATTTTTCGGACTTCAGAATTCAAGATTATAAAAATACGAGACATGAAAAACATTTTTTTTTATTTATAGAATATAATCCGACAATTATCAAAAATTAATAATTTATAATTTTAAATAAATCCTTTTAATAATTTGAAAAATAATAATTTGATAAAAAGCTGATGCTATTTTTATATTATTACCAATATTTATTTCATATTTCAATCAATTTTATTTATTTAAAAAAAAATTACGATATTTTTTTTAAAAACTTTAAGGATTTCCCAAGCTAACTACGTGCAGTTCGGTAAGAGTAACGTATATTTCGGTAATGGATATATTGCTTAATTCCCTGGTTTCTGTGAAACCTTTTTGACATTTTTGTAAAAGCTAAATTATGATATAAAGCAGACATTGCCAACAAGACGCACGGTGGCAAATGCGGTCCTTCAAGTATTTTGCTTCCTACTCTTTAAATATAATAATATAAATTAATATCAAGATTTAGATTTGGCCTTTCAAAGTGATTTAAAAAAAAAAAGAAATGTTTCAGATACACGAAATATTGTATGTCTCTAATGTGGCCTGCAGAACTATTTTCCGTTGGCCAAAGCAACAAATTTAAGGTTTTTTTAAAAATTGGCATTTCAAAATTCTTATTTTTTTCAAAATTTAGGTCAATAGATCTTTTTATATTTTGAAAATTTTACCAGTTAAAATACTTGTTTTTGAAGACGGATGCCACACAAACTCTTTTTATATGAAACTCTTATGTTTCCAAATACTATAAACAAAATTTTTACCTATTTTTATTTTAAAATAATTAAAATAACTATAAAAATTATATAAAAACTCGTAAATGAAAAGTTTGTGTGGCATCCGGCTTCGTTGATTTTAACGTAAAAGTAAAAAGGTCTAGATATTTTATGAACTTTATAAAATTTATTTTACAAAATTGAATTTGTATAATGTTTAAGAATACTTTTTATATTATTTTCTTTGCTACTGGTATCTATAAATAGCAAAATTTCTAATTACCAAGTAACATAAAACCATTTTAAAATAAACAGAATTTAATATTTTCACTAAATAATAACTAAATAACAAATATATAAAATTATATAGTATACAATATTTATTATTAAAATTATTTTAAAATATAAATATCAAAAGTAAAACGAACGTCATCTTAATAGTGGTTGGTTGTCGCCGTTACCGGAAGTTAGTTAAATTGCCACATCCGGTATTATAAAATATTATTTCCTATTAAAGTTCAAAAAAAAAAATACTTGGGCTTTTAAAACACCAAACAAAATATAGAAACAAAACGAATGAAATAAATGAAATTTTTTATTTTACATCACTATTTCACTTGGAAAAATGTATGGTCTTAAAAGTTTTAAATAAATTTTTGCAAAGTGAATGGAAATTTTTTTGTAATGCCGAATGTTTAGTCCACTATATTTCACTATATTTCATTTAAAAATAACTTTGAACTTATGAATAAATATTAAAAGTTAATACTTGTTATAGTTATTTGTAAAAACGTGGATTTGAAGAATATTTAGTTTGAATAAACGAATGCTCTTAATACAAGGATTTTACTCAAATATTTATATTTTCGCTTTAATAAAATGTTTATATTTCATATAAATATTATGCTAGAATAATATAATTCGATTTTAAAATGATTGATGTTCAATTTCTTAAATCTTTTTAAAAAAAAATCCGAAATGTTATTATTTTAAATAGAGAAGTTTAGTATCTTCAAACTGCAAGTAATCAGGTATAAATGTAATGAAGAGAAGTAAGAATCGTTACAATATAAATTCCCTTTGATAATGAATAAAAACAGTTCTTGTCACAAATTAAAGCATATAATTTTTTTAAACTAATTCAGTAATTTGTCTTCAATTCTATATCGATTCCGAACCATAAGTTTCTTTATATAGTGAATAAACTGTCAATTTCTGAAAACTATTGGCTCTGAAAAATTATGTTTTCTACTTCTATATGGAGCCTAAATGTGAAAAATCTTTAAATTTCTAAAGGAATTTAAAGATTTATGAGAAGATGCAATATTGCCTAAATATAACAAGTGCACTAAACAGTATAGAAACATATTATAAATATTCAGCCAATAGAAATACATGCCAAAAAGACTGCAGCCAATACAGTCGTTCGCCTTAACGTGACATCAAATTTGATTTAAAATAGGAACTGAAGTTCAAATATACAAACTGTCTAGATATTGCATGTTCCAGAAAATGGATACGCGATGTAGTGATGGTATCTAGTCGAACGATTTTTAATCAGACGTTAACATTATACTCTTATATTCCATTCCAAGCTGAGGTCGCAGCCAACAACCACGCGGTAGAAACAATAATCTTAAGAAATTTAAGAGATAATATAGGATAAGGATGCCAAGAAGTTTTAAAATCCTTAGCTAATATCTCAACATAATTAAAATTAGTAAATTTATATAAAAATAATTTTAACTTATTAGCAAACCGCAACAACTTAAAGTTTGTCTGGTTACCCGCTCATTGTATGATCGACAAAAATAAAAACACATATGAACTAATACCGAAATGTGCTCCTGACTGAGGTCAGTTTAGAGATTTACAATATATGCTAGAACCCCCTCCCACCATTAATCAAGCACTTTAAAATGGAATGAGCAGAACGTTTTTGTGTATATATAAAAGCGTTCTGGTGTTATTCCTATAGCCATAGAAAGACTAAGATTATTCTGAAAATAAACAAAGCGCAGATTATACACGGAAATTCTCACGGACATGTGATTATTAGGAAGCATGTAATTAGACTACGACCTACTTCATTTTTGTTTCTTTCTAGAAAACCTTGAAGATGGATAAAGGGATATCATTCATTACAGAAATTGAATTGGTCGATATGATGTATTAATGATCTAGCTAGCGTTGGACTGGATGGTATAACGGGCTCACTAATATGTGGACTAAGTGCGAGGGAGTTTTAAATGTCCCTCTCCTTTAAAACCACCAACCTTGTCCTGCATTTTAAAATATTCTTTCAAAAATCATTAATAAAAATTTCTGAACTATTTTCGTCCTTTTCAATATTACGAAAAAAAATTATTTTTGTTTTGTTTTTCATGATTTTAGCAATCAAAATTAACCACTAAAGAAAATGTGAATGAAACTGTAAAATCGAATATGTATTAATAAATTTTTTTTATTTTTATTATTATTGAATTTATCAATTGAAAATTATCTGTTTTTCTCTTTCAATACATTTTTCGAAGAATTCCAATACACATAAGTTTTTGTTGTTGTTTTATTTTTTTTATAACAAAAAGGATATCCCAAAAAATATAAAGTCTATATTTTTTTTAATGCTTTAGAATTTTACCGATCCATTTTTGCGGTTAAAAGAAAATACAATTTTCTCTTAACTAAAAATAGAAATTTATTTCAAACATTGTGGAAAATCAATATTGGAAAAAATAATAAACGCGTTTTTTTTTCCTTATAACCCAACACATAAAAAGAAACTTCATAAACATATACACACATAAGAAGAAAATTCCATACATATACATATAAGAAAATTATACAATAATGATTTATATTTTTCATACATAAATAAATGGGAGGAGGCAAAAAATACAATAGGATTAGTTGATAATAGATTTAAAGGTTGATATTTATCAGTGGGTAGCATGGGTAAGGGGTTGTTTTATTTAAGAAGGCGGGTAGTAAGTTGCAAATAGGTGAATCAAAAGTATATTATAGATAATTTATTTTTTTGTATTAATATTAAAAAAGACAAGAAATGAAGCAGAAAATTTTGCACCCATGCAAAAAAAAAGAAGAAAATTAAGAAAATTTATCTGGTAACAAAAATTAAATTTCCTTTTTTTTTTTTTTAACTCACATTCTTGCAACAATTGTGTTTACAATTTTTATGTGTATATAGTCTTTTACTAGTGTGTATATGTAGTTTTAAATCAACGTATGACAATAGCAAAAACTATAAAGTAAAAACTTTATTATGAAAATGGGAAATTCTTTTTTAATCTTAAGCAACAGACAGTGTTGTGTAGCGAGAGTTTTGTTTAGCCTTGGATATGATATCAAATTTGCCCCTTCTTCATACAGGTTGTACCAAAAATACATTAATATAAGAAATTTAAACAAATTTTGTTATAAAAAATTAAGTAGAACATTAAGTTAATCCAGGATTTGCGATATATCTACGTTTGAAAAACCTATAAAGGATAAATCATAAAATTATGTAACACAATCGGTTAATTATAATTTATGTGAAATTTAGATATTGAATTTCATAAATTTCATATATAAAAATTTCAATTTTTATAGAATTTCAATTTGTTTAATTTGATGATGCGTTTGAGATGAACTGGACACGTTTAAATCTTACACCCACCATTCGTTACACAACTGATAGAATCAAATCAAATATACGGAAAAAAATATGTCTGTGCCAGGACAAGAATAACCACCAGAAATTTTATATATACTTGATCTCTTCACGAAGATTTTTTCATATTATATACAAAATATTTTATACTACATAACCAAAAAGTGTAGGAGTTTAAAGTAAATTTGTTGAGGTTGATTTTATAGTTATGATATTATACGTAGAGTACAATATGAACAATGTTAACATTTACTATTTATATATTAAGATAAAAGATTGTGGGTAAAGGGGTATTCAGTGTTGAGAATATATTTATAAGGATGCGATGTCATGGCCATAACTTTTGGTATCATATATACATATGTACAATTTATATCAAATTTCATATGAGAGAAATCATATTTAGGTATGTATACAGGGTGAATACGTGGGAGACAATTTAATTTATATTATTTATTATTATTTTTGTATTTTAAAATGTAAATTTTTTAAAGTTTTTTAAAATAGAATTCTATTTTCATTTAAAAATTTCAGTTCTTTATAAACTATAATTAAAATTTTATCGAAATTTTTAAATTCAAAAAGTTTAAGTTAATCTGAGCATATTTAACATTTTCATTCTTCATTTATTCTGCCGAGCACTTATCGGATTAATCATAGAAAATTTACTTATAAATTAGAATTAATGTTAATTCTTAATAGCAAATTCTTTTTACAACAGGGATACTAATATTCATAGTGTAGTTAGCACTCATTAGAATGTAGTGAAAGTTTTCTATTTTATATATTTATAACCAATTACAGTTTACGTCTTACACTACAGAAGTTTGAAAGTTTCCACCGCAGTCAAATTAATTTAACATTAAAAAATTTGAAATAAATTAATGAAAATTTTACCAAATTTTTTAAATGAGAAATTGTATCTGACAAATAAAAATTTAATCAAAAAATATAATTCAAATATGATTTAATATTAGTATGAAAGATAAGTGACCTATAATTTCTCTTACTATTAATGAACTTACTTTCTGTCAGTTTCTGATATTTATAATAAAAAACGTCGTCGTCAAGATATATTGGTGGTTTGCTTATACAATTGGTCAATAATAAAACTAAAAGTTTGACAAGTTTTTTTAAAATACATTATTTTTGTATCAAGAATTTGTTATTTTACATACAACATCAATCGATGTAACAGAAACTGCAGAATAATAATAAAGAATGCAGTTTTACTAATAGCCACGTGTTACTAATTATAACTAGTTACTAATTAAATAATTACAATAATTTTAAATTAATAAAACAAAAATCAAAATATCCACAAAAATATTTTAAAATTTCCATTTTTATTATGTTAATTTATGTTTAAAATTATGAAATATATTCAAATTTCAATTAATAAATTTGTTCTTGTTTTTTATATTTTTAAAATTTTTGTTAAAAAATGCTTCAAAACAAAAACTATATAATAATTTTTTATATATATTTATATTTTATTAAAATTAAAAATTAATTAATCCCTAAAATTATTTAGTTAAAATTTTGTTCCTAAAAAATTCGTGGGAGCAACAACATATTATCATTAATGTTTAGTATAAATTGTTAAACTCTTATTTATGTCGGAGTGTATTTAAATCTTAAAACTTAAATCATAAAAAACTAAAAATATGTTTATTGTTAAGTAAAATTTAAAAATTAATAATAAATTTAATTATTAATTTGTTTTATGTATTTAGAAATGTTATTAATTTTTTTGAAAAAAAAAAAAATTATTATTAATCTAATTTTAAGAAATATTTCTAATTAATGAAAGAAAATTAAATAATTTTATAAAATTATAGAACTTATTTATGTTTTAAATATATATGCACTTTTAATATGATTTTTTATAATTTTATTAGCCTTTCTTAACAACTTAGTAAAAAATAACTTAAATTTATAAAGAATTGTTTGTTCTGAGACGAACTTTACTGTCCAGAATATAATTAAGAATATGTTAAAAGTTTATTTTTCATATAATTTGTTATACATTTACATTATCACCCTGTCCTGCTGAACGATGAAATTTTTTTATTTGGAAATATTACTGAAATATAATATAATTAATAATTTTCTTAGAAAATTGAATTAATTCAATTTAAAATGCATGAATACACTTCCGAATTTTAAGAGTTGGCTTTGTGAATAAATGTTTTTCTCAAATTTTTTATATAAATTTAAGTTCACCAGAAAAATTACATTATTAACATTAAAATAATATTATAAATTTCACAAATTTTGGATACAATTAATTTGTATTTGTTAAATTTTGTTAATGACCTCCTCAGAAATTGGTACTTAAATTCTAAGAATTTGTAATCTTTTGATATACTATAAAGACAAATTTGAATTATAAACTTTATTTTTTAAGTACTTATAAATATTTACTTTGAAAGTATTACATGAAAACTATTTGTATCTTCATGTAGGAGAAATTATACAAGAAAATTATATAATTTAGTTTAATAATTAGTCATAATCTAAGACACAAAATAGTTAGAAGAAAACTAAATAATTATATAATTAAATAAATTCTTAACAGCTTCTAATACAATTTTCTGTAAATTATTAAATTAATAATCAAAAAAAAATGTTTTATAAATTTCATCAGTAAAAATATTGATTGAACTTAGTAGATTGTAAAAATTCGTAATTATTAATATTACTAATAATTCTTTTCATACAAATTTAATTATTCTAAATAAATTACAGAGATCAAGCTAACTAAAATATTGAAATTTATTGAAATTTTCTAAATAATTAAATTATTTATTTATTTTTCATTAAAATATCTCTAAATATTTGTAATAATAATTGATAAAACATAAAATAATCACAATACAAATTTGAAAATTCTAAATTATTATTAGCAATATAAATTTTAATCCTTGAAAATTATATTTAGCAATAATATTTAGGTTTAGGTAATTAAGCAAAAATAGATTTCTTTATTTAGGAAAATAAAATAAAAATATAATTAAATTTTAAAAAATAATTAATTAATTATAATTTCGTGATTATAATTTTTCTGAAGTCTTAATTACATTTAATTAATACAATACCTTTTATTTATTTTTTAAAAAAAAATGTTTATCTTAAAATTTAATGAAACCACTTTTAGTATAGAATATGTAAAAGTGTCCCTTTTTAAGTTGATTTTCTATCAAGTTTTCTTTTTTGTAAAGAAATTGTTTTCCCTATTTAATATATCATAAATTCAAATTTTATTCAATACACAAACACTATTTGAAACATAACAAAATCATCTAAAGTGGGAAATTTAATTGTCCTTATGTCAGATAAAAAATAATCATTTAAAAATGTATTGAGGGACGTTTTAGAATTAAAATGTATTAAATTTTATCTTGATTTTTATTTTTTTTACACATTTTTGTTTGAATTTTTCATAATTATTTTATTTATTATTTTTATTTAATTTTTTTTTTTTATTATTATTTATTTATATTATTTATGTAATTTGTATTTTTATGCATATACACACACAGAATTTTGGTAATTATAACCGAAATAATAATAAAATTAATTTTTTCACGATTTTTATTTATTTTTCTTAATTTTTTTTATTTATTATTTTAATTTTATGTTCACTTTTCATAAGATTGTATATATATTTTCCATAATAAAATTACGTCATATTTTGATTATTATTATGTATAACCAAAAAAATAAAAGTGATTTTAATAAATAAATAATAAAAATATATTTATTTATAAATATGTGTACATTAATATAAATATTTTTATGTTGTCGAAGGATAAACACAATAAAAATACCTTTTAGATTTAGATTTTTTTTTTTATTTTTTGGTTAGAATTATAAGACGACAACGGTGGACGTATGCGCAAATATAATAAATAATAATATAAAAAAAAATTTCACTTTCTTATTTTTATTTTTTTTTTACAAAACACGAAAAACAAATAATTTATATTTATATTTTTATAGTTATTTTTATATATAAATGTAATTATATTTATATTAAATAGGAAAAATTAGCGAAATGTTAAAAATTAATATAGAAAATTTAATGATATTTTGTATTGTGTTAACATATGGCACTGAATTCAATATTTTTCGTTTAGATAGTTACAAAAAAAAATATCACTTTTCACTTTTTCATTTTCATATATATTTTCACAAGAAATTTTCAAAATATTTGATTTAATTTTATTATTATTTTTTTATAAAACTTAAATAAAATTATAAATAATTAAATTGAAAAATCAAATAATTTGAAATATTGAATACACTTTTGTTTAAATTCATATAATTTTTTAAGAATTTATGTTATTTCTTTATATTTAATATTTAATTATTTAATTTGTTTTGTTAAAAATCAAGAAAATTCAAAATCATATAAATTTTTTTTATTTATGATTTTATTTTATGTAATATTATATTTTTTTTTTTCTTTGTTTATTTATACCGATTGCTATAATGTTTATAGTGTAAACGTTCAATACCAACTAATTTCCCACCGATTTTTTCAATTTTTAAGGTTTTTTTTTTTTTGTATGCAATATTTAATATTATATTTTTATGTTATTTTTATGCTCTTCGGAAGGTACCAAAAAAAAAAAAATTATATTTAGTTTGTTTTATTACATTTTGTGTACATATTTGTTTTACATAAAAGTCGTGTAGGTTCCATATATTTTGTTAAAAACACCCCTATTTTTACATGTATAAAAGTTATTATATATATTTAATATTTTCATATTTACGCTCTCATTTATTATGTATAATTTATATGTGTATATATGCTTATATAAATAATATTATGAAAAACAATGATTTTGAAAATTTTCATATGAAAAATATAAGTTTGTTAAAAAAAAAAATCCCTTAAAAATATCAATTTTAGTTCTAATGTTTTTTTTTTTATTCTCAAATATGTTCTATAATGTTTTGAATGAATTTTTAAAAAATTTCCCTAAAAATTTCCCTTTTGGGAAATTTTTCTATGAAAGGGAAATTTATGTTTTCTTTGTAGGAGATATATTTATTGTATCAAGAGATAATAAAAATGTAATAAATTCTCTTATAAATTATATATCTTATTGTATATTATACTAATACACATAAATATAAAGCAATTATATGAATAAAAAATTAAATAGCGCGCAAAGTCAATATTTTTTAAATAATACATTTACATTTTTTAAAAAACAATATTTTTTTATTATTATTTTTTTTAAATAATTTTTTGATATCCTATTTTGTAGTGTGTATAAACCAATACGTATACAAATTTCCTTTTTTTGGTACATTTAATAAAAATACAGGGAAATTTTTATAAATTTTAAGTATACAATATTATTATTTTCTATCAAAAATCATTTTATGTAAATCCTCTCTACTCCATTTATTCATTTTAGTTCATTTCATCCTCATAACTAAAAATTTCCTCTATTTTATATCTGTTTATAGGAGCACTTCAGTATTATCAGTTCAAAATGGTTTTTTTTGTATATATATATTTGTGCTCTTATCATTTAACTAAAAAAAAAAAATTGTATGACACAAGGAAAATATTAATGTTGAGAGTGCGCTGTTTTAACATTGAAAATTCTTGGAAAATTGTACAAATTAGTTTTTTCTATAGTAAAATGAACTTTTGAATTTTGTATACAATTTTTATATAATATAAATACAAATAAAATTTACTATAAAATATTAATTAAACAATTATTATTTACGTATATAAAGCTTTTAGTATATAAAAGCTTTTTAGAACTTTTGTTTATACATATATGTATATTTGTATATATAAATGTTTGTAATCTATTTTGAAATAAATCATTGTATACATACATATAATAATAAGGCTATTTTAAAAAAAATTATATATAATTTCTACATAAAAACGTATATATACATAGATAGATATAGAAGTTAATAATGTATAGATAACGTATAGATACAAAGGAACAAATTATGTATGGATATGAAGCATGAACATTTCAGGATAATCAATTTGTGTTTTGGTATTTATATAAGAAAACTAAATATAAAAATTTTGATTTGATGTTTATTTTTTTTTTTTTTGTAATATTTTGTTGTAGATACTTTCTTACTATACGTTGACTCATAATGTGTCAAATTTTATTATGAATAATAATAAATCGTATTGTATAAAATATTATTTCAGAGTTGCAAACATAACGAAATAAATTAAAGTTATACTAAAATTACGTTACATACTCTGTTAAAAAATCAAATTGTGTTACAATAACAGGGACCATAAGAATTTAATTAGATTACGTATTGATTTTGTAGTTACACTACAGTAACGTTATAACGTAATAATATCAGAAATTCTTTCGTTATATATTTGAATAACGAAACGGAAAAAATGTATTATTTCGTTATAGTACAACGAAATGTGTAACGTTATATTTTTTTCATTTTACAACGCTGTGTATGCAATGAGGCCATACATTTATTTTATTTACATTGAACGAAATTGCCAAAACGGTCACAATAGTAAATTGTGGTATAAAAACCGTCGAAGAACATGTCGAGCGTGACGATTTTTCGGTGGACGTGTAAATCAACCTTTATATTACTAAATAATTTTTTGAATTTATGTGTAAATGACTCTTTAAGTGCTGAAGTTATAAAATTACGATTTATTTTAAATATTGCTAGTAATAAATTTGATTAGATTTTCCCATTATATTTTGTATTAAATAATTAATTTTAATACAAATAAAAATTATAGTTTATAAATTATTTACAATATATTTAATGAACAAAAATTAATTTTTCAAATAATTGTATTGAAAATGTTTGAATGTTTTCTATTTCTATGATATTCCAGAAAATCATTAAACGATCTAATTTCTTTATATTATACGTTAGATTGATTGTGGTTAATCTTGATATGAATTTTTTCAGGTTTCTTTCTCAGTTGACCAGAGATAACAAAGCTAACCATGGAGACATGATAAAAGTTTATATAAATCAATTTTCTCTTGAATATTATGAAAGAAATGTATCTAAAATAATATTAAAATCATAAGAATTAATTTGAAAATCTCTATAACATTATAAGAATAAAATGCATTGAATTAATAAAAAAAAATTGTCTGAATTAGTCTTTCTTTAAATTGTATTTCTGGGAAATGATTTTCTATGGGAATTACAATTCTTAGAAAAATAATTCCCTTTTTTTCGGAATTGTGTACTTCTGTCTGTGAGAATTATTGTCAAGATACCATTTTGTATACAATTGAAGAAAATTACAATTATCTTAAAAATTTCAATCAATATTTTATATGATTAATTTGTATAGTCTTTGAATTTATTGAAAATATCTTTCAATCACAAGATAAATATAATAATCCACAAATTAATTTAAGTAATATTGAAGAAGTATGTCTTATAATTGTTATAATAAATTATGTTAAATTTCAATTTTACAAAAGAAAAGATTAAAATTTTAATAAATATAATTAAAATTATATAAATTTTATGTGAATATTTCATCTATTAAATTTTAGTAAATAATTATATTCCATTCCAATGCATCACATCTTGATAAATTTAAATCTGCATTATGCTATACAGTAAAATTTATATATAAAATAAAATTAATATTACAGAATTCTATTGAAAATTATCAAAATACTTATTATAGTTAATAACTCAAAAGGAATTCTTTAGGGATTATTAATGGAATTCAATAACTAATAATAACTATATACATAAAGTAAAACAATACTTCAATGTTTTATATCTATATAACATGAAAACATAATCTTAACTTCTCTCTAAAGAGCATTTTGTCAATAAATTTTGACAATTTAAATTAAACCACAAAAATATAAATACAAAAAAAAGAAATATTCGAAAAAAAAAACGAACAGGTTAAAAATTAATAATAATAAAAAAAAAACATAAAATCCACGAATATATTTACAAATATATGTAATATTTCTATGTTATCTTAAGCCTTCTTAAAAGTATCTTTGAGATTTAAATATTTATAGAATTTTTTTTTTTTTTTTTGGTTTTTAAAAAGGTTTTTCTTTTGGCTTTCAGATTTTTTATATTATTTTTCTGAAAAGTCAGTAGGGGGGAATTTTATAATATTTTTGTTCCAGAAAATTTGTGTATTCAAAATGCATTTTTAATATTATCTTTATAAAAAAATATATATATGTTTTCCGTACATGCAATTTAAATCCTCTTAAATTTCATATATTTTGTATATGATCCTTGAATATAAAATTTTCTTGAAATTAAAATGAGAAACAGAAAATATAATATAAATATAATCAAAATGGTTGTAAGATCATTGAAAAAGCCACCAAAAGAAGAAAAAAACTTATTTTACTTACTAGATATGCTAATTTGATGTTTGCAAGTAACAAATATCAAAGTATACTTAAATAATTAATTAATTAAAGTATAATCCTATTATATAAAAGTAGAATCTTCCTTTTTATTAATTTATTTGTTATAAACGTGTTGAAATAATCACGATATTAATCAATGCATCTTTTATGGCTATAATTTTCAAGAAATTACATGAATTTATCTATCAGTACTGCTATGGTACTGGTATAGACTGACTATTCCCGCAATGACAAAAGTTATTTTCTAACATCAAATGATGCAATCAAATATTTATATTCAAAAGAGATTGAAAAATACTAGTGGTATCAAATAAATACAAACTTATGACACTTTTAAAGGATAAGGTTCCATGAATTGAAAATTTACTAATTCTTTGTTTTATTAACTAAATTCTAAAATAAAAAATGTGAACTAATGTCCGAAATTCATGAACTAAAGCTCAAAAAAATATTTTTTTGGATAATTACTAATTTTTCAATGTAGAACATTAAGTATTTTGTTAATTACTAATTGGAGGTTATCTAAATATCTTCTTAGAGGTAACAATAACAAAAAATATGAAAATGGACTTAAAAATTTATATATGGAAAATTTCATGATATCCTTAGGAAATTTGAAAAGTAAAAGAAATATTTTTTTCTTGTAAAATTATTAATAATTAAAATAGGCTTAAAATAAATTCATTTAAAAAAATTTATAATAAAAATTCAAAAATTTTATCTATTATGAAACGAACTATATAACTAAAATTGGTACTTAACTATTTATATTGTTGAACATATTTTTGGTTAACAATATTTCTTATCTTTTCTATGACACTGCATTTTCTTATAAGGAAGAACTAATAAAAGTTTCAAAACTATCTAAAAAATTGTTTTTTCTATTGTAAAAGTTAAATATTTTTTAAAACTTTTCATTATTTCCTATCTTAGTTTTTTATTTGTTTTTCTTTTTTTTTTTTGGTAATTTGGAAAGATTTTTAAATATAGAACGGTAATCAGCATAAATTTCATAAAAATATTACTTATTATATTTCGATATAAATATGTGTATACAGTATAGATTCACGAAATTATAAATTACATAAATAGAAGTTGTTATTTTATGAATATCGTCCTTGAAGTTATTTAAATAAATATGCAAAAAAAAAATTATATTTTAAATTACTATTAAATGTTATGATGAAACCATAAATTATGTTTTTTTTATTTACATATTTCGGTATATTTAAATGATATTACAATTTAATTAAATCAGAATCAATTAAATTTTTGAATATCTGAACTGAACATTTATTTTGTGTAGCGAATATTAAGTTAAACTAAACTTTTTCAAGTATAACTTTAAACTCTACTATAACTGGAAAATTTATAAAAACCGATTAACTAGGGTAAACTAATTGTACTAGTACACATGATTCGGAACTCATACATTAATAATTTTATAATTTTACTTTAATTTTCCTAATATTATTCATAACTTTGAATTGCTCGCATAATTAATATAAACTGAAAACTGAAGTGATTGGACGTTAAAATTGATATATCAAAATATCATTATAAATGCTATCAATTATTTAAAATACTGATATATTATCAAATATTAATCGTTATGTATAATTTAAAAAACTGCACATATTTTATCTGTAGTATGTACAATATTCAAATTAGTAATACCAAAAAAGAGTTTTGTAAAAAATCATTTTCTAATTAGTAATACAAAAAAAATTGTTAAAAATTGAAATTTTAGGTTGGTTTGTTCGAGAGGTGACCCCAGACAGACTATCCAGGACTGCAAATAGCAGTTTCGTACGTTTCGATAACTGTAGCATGAATATATTAGATCCATATTTAATTACATTTTTAATAAATCATTTCCTGCCTAGATCGTTTAGTTTGTTAAGGTAATAGTTATCAAAAGACCAATTCCTGGACGCTAGCTTGCGTTGAGATCGATACAGCTATGACATAATTGGGGTTTTTCGAATATAGTTTTATTAAATTATTTTAATTGTTAATTACTCTTTTAAATTTTTGTTTATGCTTTCGTTTAATTTCTTTAAAACTAAATTCGAGTCGCTTAATTATAACTTAAGGTAATTGGTTTTAATATTTAAGTTAATAGTTCTATCTCTATCTGTATCTGTATCATAATAAAAGTATAATAACTAATGCAGAAAATGTAATCTGTTGAGAAATTTATGTAATACCAATTATTTCAATAATATTAGTTTATATAATCAAATATTATATTTCCGACTACTCAAAAGCATTCCGAATTTAAAAAAAAAAAAAATTATATTACGGAGAAACTAGGGAGAAAACGAATCCTGGCTGGACTATCAATATAAATTACACGACAAAATAAAACAAAAACAATTATAATTATGTTACAAAACCTAAAATATTCAAATTTTATATATATTTATGCAAAACTGAATATAAAAAGCCTGGACTTATGCGGTTTTTTATGTGGTATTGTTTATGTTTTATTCAACTGGAGTCTTTCAACATAAATCATAATTTTTTTTTTATTGTTATTTTCTATTAATAGTTAAAAGTCATTTTATTTTGTGTGTAAATTGGTATTTGTGGTGATTTCTATCATGGAGTCCTACAGCATTATACAATTCCCTATTTTTGTATTTTATAGTTTATAGTTGAGTTATGTTGTTCGTTTTGTTTCTTTTTTTTTTGGTTTTGCGGAAATTAAAATCAACAATTCATATAAATTTTATATACATATGTATATATTTATATGTCGTATTTATGTATTTATTTATAGACGATTATTTATTATAAACATATATTTTTGATATTTTTCATGAAAAATTATGATGAAACAAAATTGGAAAATTTGATTGGAAAATATGTACCAAAAACTAGATTTAATTCAAAACACAATTTTTGATAGATATTTGAAAATTTATAAAATAACTAATTTAAAAATATAAATAATTTCTAGGAATTTTATAGATAAACATAAAATATTTTAAAGTTTTTATTTCTTTTTGTCTATCTGATCACAAATTCAACTTTTTCATATTAATGATTTTTGCTGTTTGTTTTAAAGCTGGAATGATTTAGAACTTATAAGTCCAATCACTCCGTATTTCCAGAAATTTTCAATTTCTGAATAAAAATTATGCATTTTTAAGGAGTTACCTTGCCAAGAATCGTTTGCCTCGAGGAGTTTAAAAATAAATATTTGTTTATATTAAAAATTTAATTTATTTCATAAAACCAAAGACTAAATATTAAAAATGTGTAAATGTTCATTAACATTTGTCGGTTTCACTAGAATTACTTCAATATAATTATTTATAGTTTCCATAAATATTTTAATAACATTTAGAATTTTATAATTTATACAATTAAAACTAAAACATTAATATTAAAATTATACTCTAACAAATTAATTGGTTCCTTGATGGATACAATTTTCTTTGAAAAAGAGGAAGATCGTTTAGTTCATTAAGATAAAGAAGTTACCATGTGAGCAATATCTGACCGTGGATAATACCGGGCACTTGCATATGAAATACTCAATTGTGTCTTTTTCGTTGAAGGGTTGTGATTCATACAGCTATGATATCATTGGTTTTTCAAATATACTAATGGTTCGTGCAGAGCGTTAGTCATGTAAGTATTTTTAAATTATTTAGTTTAAATTCAATTAATAAGGAAATTAAGAAATTCGTTGGATGGTTGGACCTAAATAATCATGATGATATTTTACAATTATGACTTTAAAGTGTATTCTATATTCATTTCTAAATGTTATTTGTTTGCATGGAAAATTCTAATTAATCTAAATCATTTTTATTAATCAGAAACTTAAAAATGAATTTAATGATTTATTTATTAAAAATTTTAAAATACCGAATTCTATTTTTTTACTTATGTATTATTCATATAATTGCATTAATATTATTTGTGTATTTACAAAAGTGAATGATTTTTATTTTATTTTATTTAACTAATTTTTGCCTTTTTCTATTATTTTTCTGTTGTAAATATTGTGACTCTACTGTAATATCTAATTATTATTTATTAAAAACTATAATTAACAAAAATTATATTTGTCTATATAGATTCACAAAATTATTGAATTAAAACCATTTTATTCAGGAATGATTCATTAAATTAATTAATATCAAATTGCATGAGTTGTAGTATAAATTTTTTCTAACAGATGGCATTATTTTAATAAGAATTAAGAAATCTTCTAAAGTTTCGGTTTCAAAATATGGGAAAATGTTAAATGAATATTGGAATTGGAGATATTATATCATAAATTGAAATATTAAATTTATTTAATTCATAAATTGTAATTTTGATTAATTTAGTTAAACGCCATCTGTTGATAATTAATTGAAACTGGGCAATTAATTAAGTTACAAGTCAATTATTTGATAAATTTTGTTTTTTGAATCAAACCTGAATAATTAATGTAATATTAATTTATAATTATTATCTCTATTTAATTTTTTGTAATTAAATTCTTTCTTTTACGTTAAATATTTTAGTGCATATTTTGATTTTATTTGAATTTTTCAACATAAATAATTTCTAAATAATCATATAAAAATATAAACTATCAAATCTAAATCCTAATTTTTTTTATATATATATAGTTTATCCTATAATAAATTTCCTACTGATAAAATAATTAAAAAATAATAATTAAAAATTCTGCTAAAAATTAAAATAATAAAAATTTCAAAAAGAAAATTGAAAACTTTTGACCTGCTAAACAAGACATTCTAACCTAATTTTTTATATATTTATATATTTTTTTAATTATTTGGTTTTTTGTGAATAATTCAAAATGAATTAAAAATCATAAATTAAAAAAAAAATAGATTTTGTTATAAATTGTTTTAATTTTAATATAGTTTCATAAAAAAAAAAAATATTTTTTATGTGTTTGTAATTATATTTCATCAAAAATATAATTATACATTTATATAAAAAGGATAAAAAAAAAATTTTAAATAAATTATATACAAATATTTATTCATCACTTACCCTCATGATAATGCTGATGACCTGAATGTATTTCTTCTTCCGAACTACTAAATGATCCATGTTGATATTGTTGTTGTCCACCACCACCACCACCAACACCACCAATTATCATACCACTTTCAATTCCGCCTGGTATCGGACGTTTATGTTTTTTAACTATATCTGATGTTGGATAACCAGGTTTTTGATAACCATGATGAGGCATTTGTTGTGATTGATGTTGTTGTGACATATGTGATGGTTGTATTTGGGATGATGGTTGCTGTTGTTGTTGTTGTTGTTGTTGTTGTTGGGATGAATGATGTTGTATTTGTTGTTGTTGCTGTTGAATATGTTGTTGTTGACGTGGATGAACTAAATGTGGATGTTGTCGCATAAGACCATCAATTTCACCCTAAAGTAAATTATTTTTTTGTTTTTTATGTTATTAAATTAAAATTGATATACATATAGATATTTTTTTTCGAAATTATTAAATTTATGTTTAATGATGATGCATCCATACTTGATTAATATTTATTTAAACTGAATAATAATGAGTTTTTATGTATAGTAAATTTTGAGGTTTGTATATTAAATTAAAAATATGTTTATATGTAATTACAAAATGAAAAAAATTATAGATAATTTACGAGATAAAAATTTTGATTAAAATATTTTACGATATTCCAATAGATTCAATTAACTCTTTGAAAATTAATCACAATTTTATTTTAAAACTATAATTTGAATGTAATCTCTAAAATAACGAAATGAATCAAATTAATTAAATATTTCTTTAACCTCATAAAATGTTGGATCATCCTCCGGATAAATACTACCACTTCTTTGTTGTTGTCTAACACCATATTGTCCTTGGCTTTGTTGATGCATTTGACTAGCATGTAATTGTCCTTGTTGTCCCTGATAACCAACACCACCACCACTTTGTCTTAGTTGCTGTGGTAAACTATGTTGTAAATTTTGTGTTTGCATACGTCGATGACCTGGACTTAATATATCAACACCAGTATCAGAATTTGAATATCTACGTTCACCAGTCATATTAACATCATGTGACCATTGTCGTTGTAAGCCACCACCAAGCCGGGGCATTGGTAAATTTTCTTTTTCAGCAGCGCTACGTGTACGCTCCAATTTTGGACGTTTATCAGATGTATCATGTGGATCAATAATTGCCTAAATAAAATATATACGGTATTAAATTTTATATTAAATATTTTAATAATAAACTTACGCTACTGCCATCTGGTTCGATTCGTCTAAAACCATCTTGTTGATTTGGTTTATTTATCCATTGGCCTGTTTTTGATAAAAGTTCTTGTTTCTTTCGACATAGTATGCATACCCATATTACCTATTAAAGGAAATTTTAAATTATTTCATATATTTTCGATAGATTTATAGTTGATAATCATATAGAAATGGAAAATCCTTGGAACAGGATAGGATACCTTTTTTTAATATTAAATAGATATTATGTTGGCATTAATATACAAACAATATTTAAGTATTAGGGCACGCGGTTTTCATTTATTTAATTTTTTTTTTGAAGTTTTATATTAAGAATCGAAAAAAAATTAATAAAAACCTAAAGATATATCAGCAAAATTGGACGCCAAGAATCCTGGAGTCTATATATACAAAAAAAAAAAGAAACAGAAAAAGTTAAAATGGGTACAAGTAAAAATGATGAAGCATGAGCATATTTCGGCAATATAATTTAAATTATTATCGTTGTTTTATTTGAAACTTTTTGGTACATAAAAATGTTTGCTGTTTTTTTTTTTCCGATTAAAATGGGTGGCACTTGGCCAAAAACAAATAAAATATATTTTTTTTTTGTTAGTAATCCTACAGCAGTATAGTGTCTATCCCTTTTTACTGGGTTTAGAGTGGGTAATTTTTTTTTTTGGGATATAATATTATAAATTTTAGAGTTAGTATGTCAAGTAAAATTTTTTTTCTGAGATTTTTTTTTTTAAGTTGCCTTGAATATGAACCAAAAAACAAAATTTGTTGACACATAATTAAAAATAAATCCACTCTAAGAACAGTGTGTCAAATGCAAATAGTAGAAAGTTAAATAAAAAAAATATATTATTTAGAAAAACGTATTAACTTACTTTATTACTACGTAATGTAACTTTGCCGCCACATCGAGCACAACATCGAATATTACAATAATGACAAATATGGCCAATACCATCAGCAAATTTTGTTTTTAAACAAATATGACAAGTAGCATCAAGTTCAACACCAGCTTTTTTTTGTTGTTCTGATCTTTGGCGTATCGAATCTTCTAATACAGCAACTTCATCCTGTTTTCGTCTGTAAAAAAGAGAAAAAAAAACTTGTATAGTTACGAAATATTTCAGTGATCTATAAAGTAATATGAACCCTGTAGTAAAATTCAGAGTAAAATTAAAGATTTGTTGGCATTGTTGAAATTTTTAAATAATATTATTAATATCTCAATCACTCTACAGCTTGCAACATGTTGCAATTACTTTAAAATGCAGATATTTACGCAGGATCATGTAAGAATACTTAAAAAGCATGGCCTTAGCATTGTCAAGGTAAATTCTGATACAATGGTTCAATTTTTATATAAAGTAACAATATATTTAACGTACCTCATTATTTCGACTTCTTTTTCTTCTTCTTGTTTCTGACGCATCATAACCCCCTCTATGATCTCACGTTCTTCAGGT
Organism: Rhamphomyia laevipes; assembly: GCA_963920725.1. Lineage (NCBI taxonomy): Eukaryota > Metazoa > Arthropoda > Insecta > Diptera > Empididae > Rhamphomyia > Rhamphomyia laevipes. The sequence goes on from OY987257.1 coordinate 56,454,420, forward strand.
GTTAAATGAGATAAATCCGGCATGTCGGCCATTTTTTTTTTCAAGAAACTATTAAACACTTAAAATTATTTATACTTTTGATGTATAAATATACAAATTTTTATTATTTTGTATTAAAAATTATTTAAATTTTTTTATTATTTTTTTTATTTAATTTAATTTCCTCTTTAATTTACGAATATTTTAATTATGTAATAATTATAATTTTTTTTTTTACGGATATTGATTCATTTCATTAAAAATATGCTAAGTATTATTTGTGTAAATCAATTTTCATCTTTTTGTATTAATGTGATTGTTTTTTGTGATGTTTATACGGTTAACATTACCACAATTTATTATTTTTTTATGTAAATTAATCATTTCAGCAGATTTTATTGATTAAATTTTACACTTTAAATTTTAATTTAATTTTTACTTTTTTATATATTTACACTTGTTTTTATGTTATTTAATTTTGGGTTTTTATTATATTTTATTTTATTTTATTAATGCTGGATGATCATAGATTGTAAGTAAATTTTGTTGCCTAAATTATAGGAAAATAATTAGTACTGTCAAAAATTTGATATTTTGATAATATTTATATGCGAATCTTCGAAATTTCACCGATTTTCTCATATAGTATTACCATCAATATATTTCTAGATTCGTGCGACATATTGGATTACACGATGCCCAGAAGCCTGAAATCAGTAGATAATCTAATCCGTCTCTGTAATAATTGATTAAAATAAAATCGATCTTGTCAGTACGGTAAACAATTGTAAACTTTTTTAGTTTGTTACATATGTCAGTAAATTAATGTCGTCCAACTTAGTTAGAAAGCCTAAAACGTTTAGAATAAAATTAAAAATTAAATAGTTTCTGTAGATTTTCATTAGAAAAATACTACGATGGGTGACAATAATTTGGTCTACATTTTGCTATTATAATTTAATAATTTAATTCAATATTTAAATCTAAATATGAACTTGAGGTTTAGATTAATATTAATCCAAACGATTCTAACTCATTGACAGAGCAACCACGCGATGCAGAAACAAAACGTATTTCAATAACAATGATGAAAGAAAAGCCAATTTTAGATAATAGATTTAAGTAATTTGGTCCATGCTTCTGTATGGACACGAGAAAAAGAGTTATAAAGAAAATTGATGCCTTTGAACTTTGGACTTATCGCAGGATTCTGGAAATTTCATGGAGAGAACGAAAAAGTATTAAGCAGGATGAATTAGTCCAAAAAAATAACAAATATAATAAAAATGAGAAATTTAGAATTCTTCAGGTTGTACTCCAAGGTAAAATTGTGGGTACACGAAGCAGGATCAGAAGGAAAATATTCTGGATAAGTAATTTAAAAAATTAGTTCAGAATGTCAGCAGTAGAAATTTAAGAGCGCCACAGAAACAAAATTAAAGTGATTATAACCAACCTCCAGAGTGGAGAGAAACATTAAGAAGAAGAATTATTTAGGATCATAACTCTGGTATTCGTTGTACCGAGTAATTACAATAAATGTTATATAAAAAAATGTTCAATAGTTTTAAAACGCTGACAAATTTAAGACACTAAGCCACTAAGAATATAACAAAACTCCAAATATTTACTCTTAAAACACAATCCCAAAATTCTAGATTTATATGTTGCTTCTATTGCTATTGCATCAATCTTTTTCACTATCTCATTCACACATTTCTTAAGATTAGTTTTAATTTCAAAGCAAATTTCAATTGAATTCTGACGATTCTATTGAACTTGTAATGATGATTTATAATTTATTTTATCCGAGTGAAGGAATTAGGATTCGGATTTTAATTATTTAATATTTTAAAACAAAATTTGTAAGTAAACTGAACTGAAACATTTAATTAAATGAACTAAACGAATACCAAATTTTCTTTTTATATAAATATTTATTAGTAACTCATATTTTATTATACGAAACATTTTGTCTATATAAAATGTACAAAGCAATCAAATCAAAAATATTTTTTTGTATTACTCATTTTAAAAGGATTTTTTTTTTCCACTGTCTAACTTAATCATTTCCAATTTTCACTTGATTATTTTAATACCATATTAAATAAGTATAGTAAGACATTAAGTATAATTAATAAGAAAAAGTCTCTTTATGACAAGAATATGACATAGACTGGTATTTTTGTCAGAATTTGAAAGAACTTTTCTTTTATAAATATTATGACATGTAATATCAACACAAAACTCTGCATAACAATAATTATTATTATTAAATATTTTCATATAATCAAATTTATAGAAATTTTCGTCATTAAAAATAATTCTTAAAAATTTTTGAAACAAAAAAAAACTGTGCAGTTTAGATTATTTTGTATTTTTTAGATTGACGTACTATGTCCAATATTTAAAAAAAAGGATCTTTTAAATATTATGTTTTTTTAAATTCAACAAACATGAAATTGTTATTTTATGATGCGACAGACAACCAAGAAATATACGATAAAAAAATTATAATAAAAACGATTTTTATAGAACTTTGAACTCAGGATTCATAAAATATTTATTTAAAATGTGATTGTGCATATAATTGCAAAGTTGAGGAAGAATTTTTGTATATGTAGATATAAAAAAGCATATTTTGTTGGTCCCATTTTTTTTTATGTTATATACATTTAAATAATATATTATGGCTCAATCGAAGTGGATATTCATATTTTTTCATTTTCATTAAATTTAAGATAACGTAGAGTTAAAATTCTTTGAATAGTCGACTTCGAGTTTTTGTACTAGAAAGTTTGTATACAAATTTTTACACTTAACGAATTTGAATAGGTCTAAGGAAATACAAGGTGGACTAAAAGTTTATCATGTTTATTATGTTTGCTTGGTTGAAATGAAGGGAGGCCTCCATGGAAGAACCTCCGACAAGAACCAGTTATACATTCCTGACTACCATTCCCTTATTTTTTAAGAAAAACGTAAGCCAATCCAACTTCTTTAATAAAACCACAATTTTCTCAGGTTTTATTACTCCTGTTTCTATTAGACTATAATCATAAATGATTACTGTAAGTATAACAGCAGAACTATGACACAGAACATGCTTCAAGGATTCATCTTCCTTTGCAGATATTAAGATATTAAGATTTGACTTCGCAAGTCAATAATCTTATAGAATTCATTATCGAATCACTATTTATATTCCTGGATCAAAACTATTTTTGTCCTTAGATTTGTTATGAAATAACCATACACTTCTGTAAGTCCAATCACCTTAACCAGCTGCCATACTTCAGACATCTCCAATTAAAATCATTTTCGTCAAATATTTTGATTTCCTTTTTTGAAATAAACTTTAATGAAACCAACTTCAATATTTTAAGTAATGCAACTTTTGACATTGACTCGCATTGTATTAGTTAAAGGATAATCAATATAATTGAAATTTATAGACCAAAATTAAGGACTATCTGTGGTAAAGGATAATTAAAAAAATGCTTTACTGATGATTCAAATAAAATTTAATTTTAAAAGTTTTCTATCTAGAATTTTTTTTGCACAAAGAGTTTCAAAGTACAAACCTTAAATAGACAATAAACATCGAGCATAAATGAACAAATTAAAGGTAAAATATCCTTAAGCATATAATATAAAAAATGATTCCTTTTTATAAAACTTGCTGTTAGAATCAATCAATTGTTTATTAATATCATTAACGAAACTTATCTGGATCTTAAGAGAATTCTGAAGTATCTAAATTTATTTTTATTATTTTTAATCTTTTAATAATGATAAATATTTATTCATAAATTTTACACGTGCCCATAAATTAAGTATTTTTAGCACAATTTATATAAAAACTTTAATAATTGTATATACAATCGTATATTAAAAAAATATGATTTTGATTTCCAATTTGTACAAGATTTTCACATTAATAAAATTTCCATTTTCTACCAGAAAATGCTGCTAAAAAAAAACAAACAAAAAACATATGAAAATTTTGTAAATTTCATTTATATTTATAATATACAAAACAAATCTCTGTAGAATTAAAATATCGAAAGTTCGTGTTTTTTATTTTATTGGTTGGTAATAAAATTCCCTGAGCAAATTGTAAGAAGACTTTTATAGTATTTGACAGGTTCGAATATTTGAAGGCAAAATTCCAAAAAAAAAAAAAAAAGTTTTATTCTTATAAATTATAAAAAGTTAATAATATAAATAAACTAGATCAATAATTGATGTAGCTATTATTTTAATAATTGGTAAGCATATTTTACATAATAATTTAGCTATCTATATAGAACTCTCTAGAGAATGTCAAATTCATTATTAATTTTAACTACTATACCAAACAAATGTCAGAGTTAACTTTCAAAAATCAAAATTTTATTTAGGAATTAGTATTTTAATGATATAGAAGTATTTTAACACTGATTTTTTAGATTAAAATACTGTGGCGTGGCGTAACTACCAAGATGTTAAAAGTGAACAAATGACAGCAAATTTGTGAATGAAAATCCTTAAACCGATTTCCTTAGAAGGATTTATTAATTTACATATTCAGAATCAATAATAATATTTAGTTCTTGTTGAGAGTTTTCTGCTAAACATTGTCAGGCTAAATTTATTGAATATTATATTTGATATGAACCAATTATGTTAAAATCGTCAAATGGCTTTTAGTTTATTTTAAAATTCGTTAGTTCGAAAATGGTGAAATTTCAAATATTCCATAAGGAGCAATAATATTAGTAACATACGTAACTATATGTAAAATTGTTGGTTAATTTCTCAACACAAAAAATAAACTTAATTGAATATTTACGTTTTTTTTTATGGAAATGGAAGAAATTATCAAAGCGATCCTGAATTTATGAATTAATTCCGTAAAAGAGTTTCATAAAGAAGATTTGAAGGGAAATTTCCTATACCGAGGAGACAGTATATAATGTAAGATCGATCGTGTAGTATCGATCGTGCAGTATAATTAAAGGAAGGCTGGTTGGCGAACTCCCAAACTGATTCAGCAAGGATAAATGAAGGAAAAATTAAAATCATATTGAAAAACCAATAATTTTGTGTACAAAAAAATATTTTTAATATAATAAAAAAAGAAAAATAAATTGGTGTTACGCCGGTTTTGGTTTTTTACTTTCAACCAACCAAGCTCAGAGCTGAACTTCAAACAGTATGAAGCCTTTATTCATGTGTGCAATCGTATATTTATTAAATGTCAAAAGTATTTTTTTTTTATGAAACGTCACATATGTGAATTGTTTATTGAAATATTTGCTTCAGTTAAACATACTCAATATAGTCACGAAATAAAGAAACATCTCATATGTAAAACTACCTTAACTACTATCATTTTATGGAACATTGTAGCTTTTTTTTTGGAAAATGCCTATCAAATATTTTGAAATATACTAAATTAATCAAGTAAACCAAAATTTTCATATAAATTATTTATAAATAGTTATTTAATTTGTACTAAAAGGCCATAATTCCAAAAATAAAAATCAACTTTTTATAATATTAAATCATTTAATATTATAATGTTAATAATTGAGACAGCATGACTGTGACGAAATCATTATTGATTTTATTTTTGATAAATTAATTTTAAGATTATATATATACATATATACAAAATGACTAAATTCATTAATCAAAAACATTTCTATATATAAATGTAAGTCTAGTCTGTAATTTTTAACTAAAATTATTATTTATATATAAATTTTCATTCTCATTATCGAAATGTCTATACGAAATGATAAATTGAAATAAATAATTTATATGGAAATAAGTTGATTTTTATATTAAAATTAATCTATTTTCATATATATTTTTATTAAAAAAACCCAGTAAACTATAAATCCAATTATATTGTCAATATTATAGTAGGATTCCACGATTAATTTACTAAAATTTCAAAAAAAAACTATAATTATTAACATCTTATTACCATAATTATTAAGATTATTCATAAACATTTTAAAAAGTATTTTATATTTATACTAATTACAAAATCCTATTCCTAATATTCTCTTTATATCCTTTACTATATACAACACAAAAGAAAACATAAAATCTCTCTTAATATCTTCTACTAAACTCTTATCACATAAACCAATTTTTGATTACAAGTATATAATACATAAAAATGTAAATCGGAAATCTTAAAAAGAGAAGGGTTTAACCTACCACAATGAATTGCAATAAGATCAAAATTATATGCAAATTTTAAAAAAAATATCCTTAAACAAATAAAATCAAATTCAAAAACTCCTTACTCAAAAGAAAATATTCATTACTCCTTTTATTCTTACACTCCTTTTAAATTCTCTATATAGTGTTAATTTCCCATTATCCTTTAAATATTTTATATGACACTATACAAAGAAATATTATCCTTAAAATGAAAAGCTTTTCGTATTTTTTTTTTTTTTTGCACATATTTTATGTCAATTTATTTTCACAAATTTTTGAAAATCATATATACAAAAAAAATATTGTATCCCCGGCCATCCTGTTAAATATCGAATTACCGGAATTATCTATAAAAAAAAACCCCTTGTTGTCTTATATAAATTATCAGAAAACAAAACACGAAAATTAAAAAAAAAAAATATGAAAAGTAAAACAAGGAAAATGTGTTTAAAACGGTCACTCAAAAATATACACCACGTTTACAAACACTTATACTTAATTATATTATCCTCTTACACATACATACTATTAAATATAAACCCTATACGGAATATAGTACTCTTACCTTCCCCTAGATGTCACTTCCATTCATAATCTTTAGAAAGGCATCAGAAGGAAAAAAAAAAACGATATTTAGAAAGATGAAAGCGATTAAAACGTGTCATGGTAATTTTCCAATGTTCCCATAATTTTATACAAAAACAAAAAGATATTCAAAGGAATTTTTGCACAAAATTTTCATGAAAAGCTTAAATCTTAGAGATATAGCTTTAATCAAAATTTCCACCATCTGATAAATGTTATTCACGCATACAGAGGGGAATAATAATAATGTTGAATTTCTTGTAATATTAAATGTTAAATTCACCACTAATCCACCAAAAATTCTATAGTAAAATAATATCTGCAGAAGAGCTATTTGTTTTGTCAAAAAAAAAAAGGCTCATGGCTGTTTCGAAAATTTTATATATATATTTTGGGCAAAAATCATGAGTGTATGTTTAAATACATTTAAACATTGTAATCACGATGAACAAACAAACCAAAAAAAAATATTTATGTTGAAAGATATAATTTATATGTTGAATACATAGAAAATGAAAAGCTTGAAATTTTCAGGGCTTTAACTGTTTGGCATGCTTTTCATTTTCGAAGAATTTTGCAATGAATTTTGGGTTTTCCTTTGTTAAATAGACTTCAAATTTTGGTTTTCACCAAAAAAATTACGAATAAATTTTAATTAAATTTATATCCAATATAAAACGAAATGAAAAATCAAAATTTTAATTATTATATTAATATAGAAAATATACAACAATAAAATCTTCTTAGTATTTGTATTGAAAATATTTTTGTTAACCGTTTAGTGACTACTGGTATAAACGAGTAACAAAAATTGGTTTGTAAAAAATACTAAAAAACTTCAGAAATAACAATATAAAATTCATTTTGTGTTCATATGTTAAAATGTATCAATATGTCCTTACTGATAATTAAGTATACTGGGCCCTCTACTCTACGCAACTTATTTTCTTATATATAAATTGTTCAGTTTCAGTTTCAAATAATTCAATATTTGAAGCATAGTTATTATGAATAATATTAAGGACATTCAGATAATTCAATTTAGGAAAATGTAGGCTGGGACATATAATTTGTATACAGAACATATTGTCTCAATGTGTCCTAAACTATAGAGAGACAAATTAATTTCGCTTCATTTAAAACGGTAGCAGCAAAAGGGTTAATACTATATGAAATTAATATAATGAAAAATTAAATTTACATAATTTTTTAACATTTTTACTAACCATCATTATTTAAATTATATATACTTTAAGGGAAATTAATTCCCACATTTGACAGAAAAACAAAATAAAATAAAATTTTTACATTTTCATTTAAATTATTTATATTTCCACCACATTTTCACTCAATACAAAAAAAAAACCGAAGAAAGAAATTTTTATTTTCTTTAAATAAAAATATATACATGGAAAATTAATTAAATTTCCAACCAAAAAAAAAAGAACATGAAAAAGAAAATAATAATGAAATGAAAATTGTTGTTTAATAAACGAGTAATAATAGGAAATTTTGCAGATAAATATCTGCACCACCATCAACTGTTAAATTAGAACATTGGTGGTTTTTAACTTTCGCCATTTTTAATTTTTCTTTTGGTTTTAGCTTTGTTTTTTTTTTTTTATGTGTTTAAAGACAAATTTTCCTTCTTTTATTCACAAAACTAACACATACACTTTCTATATATATACACATGAATTATTGTAGAAAAGTAGGTATACAAAATATTTTGAATTTTTAATAAATTTAAATTATAATTATAATTTCATTTTTATTAAATATATTTAAAGCACTTAAAACAATTTTCTTTTTAATTATATTACAACAAAAAAAAAAAAGAAAAACCAAAAAAAATTAATGAAAATTAAATAATTTTTTCTAAAAATCACAGAGAATTTTCTTTTGTGAACAAAAACGTAATTTTTTTTATATTATTTTATATATGTAGGTTGAAAAAGAAAATGTAAAATTTTCATTGTGTTGCGATTTTTCAACATTTATCACTTTTTAAATATTATTTTTTAACAATTTTAACTAAATTATCTCGCGCGCGTTTTCATTTTATTAAATTTTCTTTAATTTTCTAATTAAATTATGATTTTTTTTCAAATTTATCAAATTTTCTTTTTTTTTCTACTTGGGTATATTTTTTTTTTTTTTTTGAAGGTTCACAGATTTTGAAAACTTCTTTTGTACGTCTTCAATTGAAAGAAAAGTTATATTTCGATGAATTTAATTTAGTTTTTCTATAATTTTCCAATAATTTAGATTTAATTTTTGTAAATTTTATTATAGTTAATAGTTTTATTGGATTTTTTTTATTATAAAGTTTAATTTGTTGGAAACACACACGAGACGCACGAGAAAAAAAGTTCAGGTTTTGTGTGAAGTTATAAAAAAAAGTTGGAAAAATTTCTTAATATTTTGGTGAGTTTTCCAAATATATATTTTTTTTTTTGGGGAATTCTGGTGCGCGCTTGTAGAAAATTTATAAGACTTGAAGCTTTTATTTAATAGATAAACTCCTTTTTTTTTTTTTGGTGGAGTATTTAATGATTAGTTAAGGATTTTTTTTTGTATGGTGAATTTGAATTGTTAACCCTAGAATTGATATGAACCCCTGATTAATGATTTTGTATATGTATTGGAATTGAATTCGTGAAAATGATAATGATTAATTCTGGAATAATGTGTACAGGAAAATTGATATAAATTATATAAGTTTTACTCTTTGAAGGGGTAGGATTTGAATTTCCCATTTATTTAATGATAAATCTTTGTGTCTAAGCTTATGAAATATTTCCTTATTAACAATGTTAACCAAAATATGTGTAAATTTTAAATATATTGGATTACAATTATAAATATAAGTGGAATTCCATATGTTTTGTGAAATCGTACATTATTAACGATTAAATATTAGAAAACCATTGTAAATTATAATATTTTATTTATTAATTTGATTAAGATAATATTACATTCGTAAAGGAAAGATAAACACTCAGACTGAATGTGAAAATTGGTAAAATTAAATTCAAAATTATTGCATTTTCTTTATGAAACAATGGTCTTCTATAACGTAATCTGTAATAAATAATAAGTTTCACAAAATTACTATTTAATTTACCGATTTTTAGAACTTATGGTTCATCTTCAATGTATGCGTCGTTTTGAAACTTCGTCCCGAAAATCATAACTCCAACATTTTTAACATAATATAAATCTTTAAAAATTTTAAAGTTAGACGTCATCTTTTAAAATTAATTTCCATAAGTTTTAATTTTTCCAATTAAAGTTTCAAAACGACGTGTTTCAAACCGATCTAGTATAATAAATTTAACGATCATTATTATTCTTTATTATTTATAATTAATCTATGGAATTCCGTCTATCAATCGAGACCCCTTGAGTTTACTCTATGGTTAAAAATACATTATTACAGAATTTGTATAACAATTTTAAATTGTTTGCATCATTATATTTTATAAAATTAAGATTGAAAGTTTTGGAAACTACTGATAACGTTGTTAAAGAAATTATCAGAATAATTATCAGTCCATAATATTTGTAGACATCTTCTGGTAAGGTATAGAAACATACCTTCCAAAATTAACCAAAATTGAATTCCAGACTATAAAAACGACAGAAGGAGTTTTTTATATATATTTTTGGGATATTATGGTAACGATCATGATATAAAGAAAATTTATCAATATTTACTCCATAAAGACGTAATTGGTGAAAAGCTTACGTCAACACCAACACAACAAAAAAAAACAATTGCTGGAAATTTTTTTTCAAATTGTGTGGGATTAAATGATAAATACATATAAAATAAATTTACACAAATATAAAATATATAGGGGTTAACGTTATACAGAATTATACAAAATATATATAGGGGTTAAAATTTCCCATTATCTTTTTTATACAATTTTGTATGGTGGTATTGTATATTTATCAGAAAAATTTCTGGGAAAAATATGCGTGTATTTAATTTATTGGATATGTAACGAAGAAAATCATTATCACGATTATGTGAAATATTCTCTGGGTGGTTAAGTGTGTGGGCTGATAAGTTTTCCAACATATATATTTATATGCTTTAGATATAATAAAGATATACAACTTTACATATATATAATGTAATACATAAAATTTGTAGAAAATCATAGTTTGATATATTTTTGTTGATATATATATTTTATTTTACATTTCTTGCTTGACGTCATCCAAACGTTTAATCGATTTTACACAAAAAAAACAACAACAAATATTATCATCATCTCTAAACTCTATATTTTAGTATACATATTAAAGTTGTATCATTCAGTTACGAACGAAATAAATAACAAGGCAAAACTGAAATGCGTAGTGAAATATATTACTATTTATCGGCTTAGTATAAGTCTTGATTTATTTGTAATTAATAATTGTCAATAATTTATAATTTTTAGAATTATTTATTTTTGTTTTCATTCTTGGAACGACATTTTATTAACGGACATAAATCTTAAAGACATTAAGTTTAAACAATTCTTTAGCAATTTAAAATACTTTAAAAATCGATTTATTATAGTTAAGTTTTACATTACAATATTTCAGTATGCCTTGAACAATATTTAAACCATTAGATTTACATGGGTTAAGAAAATATAGGTTGCGTTCGGAAATCATATTTATAGAGTAAGAGCTTCAATAGAAATTATAAAAAAAATCGTTTTTATTTCAATTTGATTCAAAATGAATTCGTATAGTAAAAATTTTAGTTTGTAACAAAATGAATCTCAAAATTTAATTGGTCGTAAAATTGTTTTCGTTTTCTTTTTTAGGAGAGTGAAAGATAATCTGAAGATGAACGACATTTAAATATAGACTATCATTTTTGTTGTATACAGTAAAATATTGAAGTTGTGAATTTCTTTCGATATAATTAAAGAAGGATACTATTAATTTCTGAATAAACGATGTTTTAAAGTGAGTTAACCTAGCCTTAGGACCTACGAAAACTTTTCCTATAAAACCCAATCAAAGTACGATGAAAAAAAAAATCGGAATTCAAAATAAAACAGAAATTATTTACAAAAACAGCGATGATAAACGTTCATGTTCCATATAATTGATCCGAGACAATTTTTAAATGCGTCTTCAAGGTCCAAACTATTTCATTTTATGCGGGAAGGTCTTTAACACATTAGGGGATACTTAAGTATGTCATTATTTTGGTATAAAACAAGTTAAATATTTCTACCATATTTTTAAAATAATTATGAAATTGACAATTTTTACTATTCGAAGTTGTAATGCACACTATTTTAAAATAAAACAAAAATGTATGCCATTAATTTCAGTGCCCATTTCCTAAACGTTCCTTTCTAAATTTGTGTAAATCGAAATAAAATATATCAAAATAAGATAATTATAAAATCTAAGCTTAGAAACCAGTTATTAAAAAATATGAAATTTAGGATTAACACACAGGGAATTATAAAATTCATTTTGATTTCAAATTGAATTCAATTTTGCTTCAGTTTTCTTCAAATCAATAATGAAACCAAAATGAACTCAAAATGAAATAAACTGAGTTTAGATTGTTGTCTAATTTAGGAACATGAAAGTACACCGACTGGTTTCCAAAAGGAATCAGAATTTAGGAAGTCGCTTTTATATGACACTTTATTTATTTCGGAACCAACTTGCTTAATGGATTTAAATTTCAAATTGTCATAAAAATAAATTCTAAAATTGTCGATTGCAGAGTGTATTTCAGTTCATCTTCAATTTAGTTCCATTTTGTATTATGTAGAATAATAAAATACGAAAATTTAAACAAAATTTAACTATTTTTTTTTTTTGTATAATTTTTATTTTGTGTTAAAATATATATTTTCTAATTTATTTTTATTATTTTAATTAATTCAAATTCTTATTATAGTAAATACTTAGTAATTAATTTTTATATATTTAACTTTTAATTATAATTTTTTATTTATATTTTTACAATTTCGTATGAAAATTAATATTTTTTTATTATATTTTTTTTTTAACAATTTATAAATCCTAAAACTAGAATTTTTGGTTTAGCATTTCGTGTTTTCATTTTATTTAATTATATATTTTAGAAATTATTCATTTTTTTTTAACAAATTATTTAAATTATTTTTTTTATGGTATAAAAAGTTTGTTATTTTTAGTGAGATTTTTACAATTTTTCTTAGTAATTTATATTACACAATTTTTACATATACAAGGATAAATAACAAATTTTAATTAAAACGAAAATAATTTGAAATTTTGGAGTGATTTAAGTATCATAACTATAGAATGTAAAGACATGATAATTATTATAGTTATTCAAATTTCAAAATTATTTTAGTGTTAACAATTTATTTAGTCAAAATATTGATTATAAATATTTCGAAGATAATCAAATATGAAAATTTTTAATATACGACGGAAAAAGAAACGTATATTTGTAAGCAGTACTGACCCTATTTTTATAATTATACTAAATTACACTATGGACAATTTGACTAACAAACGATAATTGTAAAATATAATTTTTTCACTTTTAAAATTATTGAATTAAGAAAGAATTTATAAATAAAAGTTGGTTTTTATTGCATATTGTTTTGATTGAAGTTATTAACAAAGTTTTGACATTCAAAAATTATCTTAATTTTAAAAATATGGAGATACTTCAAGTGTGTTATTTTTAGATGGAGGTAATGCCATTTCTTGTAAGGATAGCTTCATAATTTGGTTATATATAAAAAATGGTTTTAATAAAAACACATTTTGTGAAGATTATTAAATGTTGGAAATTATATATTTATAGAAATTAATGATAAGGTAAAGAGAATACTTTCATATAATTAGAAATTTGAAGATTATTAGAATGTTTGACGTGTAAAATAGTCTTGAAATTGCTCCTTCCTAATAACGATTTTTTTATTATATAAGAGAACTACTTCAGAAAATGTTATGTAAATCATTTAATTTTTAAATTTTCATTTGATAAACCAAGCTATTAAATATTAATGAAACACTTGTTATCAATAACACACACAAAGTTTGCAGTATAAAATTAATATACAGAAAGTATTTCCGAATTTATAATATAAAATAATTAATGTATTTTTATTTTTAGTATTTTTCAATTATACATTTAATATTAATATTACACAAAATTTGTTATTGTACATCTATATCTAAAACATAATCAACCTTTTATTTACCAAACTAAAACTATAAAATTTCAATCAATTTTAATTTCTTTAGACCAACTTAAAAGTATTTTGAAAAAAAATTATATTAAAATTAATAATTTTTGTTTTTTACAATTAATATATATTTTTTGGTAATACATATTTAATATAACTTAAAATTATATTGTGCGTAATTTCAGAATTTAACAAAAATATTTAAGGTTTTTCTTTCATTATCGTTTTCATTTATTCAACAAATTTTAATTATACTTATTGCAAGGAATAAAATTATTTTAAAACGTATTTGAATATACAAAAAAACAATAACATTTTCCATTCTATATTTAATTTAAATTGCAGCATTTTCGAAAAAGACTAGTTTATTCTGAGTGTTATCAATAAAAGGAAAATGACTTAATATAAAATATACAAATTAGAAAATTTATAAAAATATTTTTTACATTTCTTTGTTAATTTTGATATGTTAAAATTTTTTGAACTAATACAATTTATATTTAGATTATTTCAATTATTTTGACTAAATTATAAATTTTATATTTATGTAAATTATTTTAATTAAAATTAATTAAAAATGTTTTATGTGTATATTAAAAATATATAATTAATTAACAATTTATTAATAATAATCAAAATGCAATAAAAATATTTATTTTTTCTTTAATTATTTTTTGGAAAAAACTTTTTTCTTGTGCCATATTTCTTCTCTATTTTTTATTATTTGTTTTTTTAAATTACATTAAATGTTCACATTCAATAAATTATTAAAATTTTGTTTATAGATAGACTTGGCAACGGTGTAACTTTTGTCATTTAAATAAGTAGTAATTTCTAAAGTGTTCAACTAATTTTTCTGAAATGACTTAAGTAAGTAAATCCATTACCAAACTAATAAAGTTTGTTTTAAAATGTATTAATAATTTTGATGTTCTTATTTTTACTTAAAATTAACAATTTATTTTCTCAATTTAAATATTTTTCTGCTTATTTTATTACAAAACATTAAAAATCATAAAAAAAATTTCATTCGTATTCGAACTTTATAGTAGTTTAACAATGATTTATAGTGCGAAATGGCATTTTGTAATCAAAACCTATAAAAATTATTTTATTACAGAGTAAAAATGTAATAATAAATGCTAAACAATAAGAGATAAAAAGTTCATATAACGAATATTTTTAGCTACTTTGCAGAAAACTATAAACTGACAATGATATTAGTTATAGAATTCCTGAGTAGAAGTGAAAATTAATCACAAAATCCAATTTATTGACAATTTTCTATGCCATCTACAGCACAACAAAATTCATTTATTTAACTAATAATAATTAACTACTAATTAACATAAATATGATTAAATTTTCAAATTAGGTTTTATTGTTTTTATGTATTTTCAAAAATTGTAAATTTAACTAAAACAATATTGAAATTGAAATTAATTTTTAAAGAAAATTATTATGAAATTGTAAATTTTAAATTTCTGAAAATAAAACAGGACGGTAAAATTTCTATTAAAATGAAATTTCAATATAAAAAATATTATATAAAAAATACTGAGAAATAAAAACCTAATTAAATGAAATACAAAATTTACCAAAAACAATATTTTCAACCTACATTACATAACACAAATCAGCCTTTCGTTTAAATATATTTTACAATGTATTAGAAAATAATTAGAATATTTATTATTTAAATATCAAATATTTAAATTTAGTTTTATTTTTATTTACTTTGTTTCTTCTTTTTTTTTTAGTTGTATTTTTCCAACATAAATTAAATATTATTTACACAAAATACAAAATAAAATATTTTTTATCTAGATATCAAAAACTAACTTAAAGACTAGTTATTATTAATTGTTTTTTTTTTTTTTTTGGGAAAAAATCTATCTATTTATCTAATTTTATATGCTAACTCGAAAGTTTGTTATTATTAAATCTAATTTGAATGATTATTACTTAAATAATCACGATTAAATTTAATGCCAGTCAATTTGTAACTAAATCAATGTAAAATTTGAATTTTCATAACGTTAACGTTCGATAGTAAATAAAAATTTATTTTTAATTTAATATAATGGTTCATAATTCAGTTACAGAGAATTGATGGGATTAATTAGTTAAAATGTTTAATCCAGAAAATAAAAACCATTTTTTTTTAATTTAAAATGAAAAGAAATTAAACTGTCAATTAATATTTCTAGTAAATTTGAATTTGAAATACTTTTTTTTAAAAAAAACTGGCATTACATTTTCATCGGTGAAAATTAATTGTATGTAGATCGCTTGTAGTGTAGTTAAGTTTCTTAATTATTAGCTAGTAAGATTTTCTCATTTGTAGGATGATCTTAGCCTTAGAAACTAGATTAATAAATCTACGAAACTATATTTTTTTATACAATATAAGTACATGATTTTAAATGTAACCAAAATCAACATTATGTAATAATCATTTATGATGTAATTATTATCGGTCTCTTTTATTTATAAAGTTTAACAAAAGGCGCGTCATATTTTTCATAATTATTATAGTATAATTTCATTTGTTAAGAACTAAGATATTTTAGTGATCCGTACTTCTGCCATTACCACCGACGTTACCATCACCACCCGCTGTGTTGTCTGTTTCATGATCATCAATATTACTGTCCCAATTAAATTCTGTAACACCTTGTTTAAAATTAATATTACCTAAATTGGCAAAACGTCGTTCAAAATCAGTATCTTTTGCCTTGAGACGTTCAAATCTATATTTGGAAACAAAAAATTATTAAACAATAATAAAATTAATATGAAATTTGCTAATTTGTTAAATATTTGTTGATTTTTTTACCTTTGGAATAATAAATTTTTAGCAAATACATAAAGTTCCATATCTAGTGAATTTATATCATTAATTTTTTTCTTTTGTAATGGGTGTAAATTACTAACAGACGATGCTGAAATTGTTGTATTATGTTGTTCAAATGGTATTGCAAAACGTAAATTGAATGTTTCTTCAAAAATGTATTGTGATATCTATAAAAAAACAATTACAAAATATTATATTTAAAAATTGGAAAAAATTATTAGTACTTAAAGTTTAACTTAAAGTATGACAAAAACAATTGAAAATTAATTCTATTTTAGTAAATTTTAAGGATTAATCGCAATTAATATTAAAATTTTATGAAAATCTTTAATATATCAAATTTAAAGTTAACAGGTTAAAAAAGTCTTGCATTTAACAGCAGCTTAAAAAATCGTAATTTAGAATTGAAATTTAACAACTAATATAATTTGCTAATAATTGAACTGATAACAATATCCTTGAAGGGAATCATGACTTCAGATATCGTGTATCGTTTATATTGTCATTGGCAATATTTAAACTAAAACTTGAGATAGAATGTATTGAACACTTAGTTTGGAATCGATACCCACAGTAGCTAATCGATTGGTTTATAATTTAATCATAGTAGGATATATTTTAACTAAAGATTGGGCTAGAATGTATTGATCAGTTCAGTTTGGAATCAATTGATTAAGTAGACTGAACGCATAGTTAACGATAATAATCGATTAAATTTGTCTGAAGTTTTGTTTTCGTGTTTTTATTTGTGGTGTTCATGTAGTTTCTATTTTGTTAATTATATATAATTCCAGATAATTTTTAATATCATCTGTAATATTTTATTACATAGTTTTTCTTGAAACTTTCTCTTGGCATTTGATTCCAGTTTAAATTCGTAAAAGTTCAATCATTCCAAACTCCTTCGATTTAATTCGATACGTATCGGTTTCATTCGCACTTATATTTACACTCAATCTATTTTCCATACAAAATATATGAACACGTCAAACTTCAATTTTACTGAACGAATCGATTCAGAATTGATCGATACATTGTAACCAAAACTTTAACTTTTAATACTTTTTAATTTATATTTTGATATTTAAAATTTAAAAAAAAAATGTCTTAAAATCTAGTTAATCATTCTGGAAATTACGATGCGATCCTCAAAATTTACGAAGACGATATCTTAAGTTATGATTTCCTTCCTGAACCAAAAGTTTACTTTGTAATTTCAACTCAGGTATTTTAATAATGAATAAGATAATTATTAATTTATCGTAATATAAGATTTTCTAGATCGTTAACATTGAGAAATAATTCATTTGCTATTATGAAGCCAACTCTACTACATTAAATATAAAAAAAATATATTTCTTACCTTTTGATATTCTGTTAAACCAAAATATGACATTGCTCCTAAATTTCGTTTAGCACTTGCTAACATTATCCGATCACGTTCATGAGCGGGCATTGCACTTTTATTATAACAACCAACTAATGCTAAATCAGCTAACATTCTTGTTTGACGATTTGCAGCTAAATTACTATCACAATTAGTAAATTCATCTAATGTTGCGTGAAGCCAATCTTTACCTATATATATATAAATAAAATCAATCAAAAATTTTAAATAATTTAATCATGACAATTTTTTATAAAATATTTCTCTTTTAACTTTATGTAAAATCATTAATTCTTTTTGCATATTATAAATACTCATCAAAAAATTATTACCTGTATAACATGGCGGTAATTCTGCAGCTGTTGCTAGTTTACCATAACACCAATGTGGTGAACCTTTCCATGTTGCACCACGTCTAACATGACGATATTCAGACATATAACGTGATATTGGTTCACGTAACAATGATATATAAAAAAAACGTCTTTTAGCTGTTTCACCTTCTTTTTTATCTAATGCCCGATCAACACAATTTGTTAATTCTGTCCAATCAGCATGCAAACCACACATCCAACCAGTTGAATAACGTGAAAATAACCAAATTTCATTACGATGTGGCCGGAAACAGTAGCAACGTTTACGTTTACGTTGACATTCACATGGTCGCTGTTTAGGTTTTTTTATTTTTTAGATTTTAACAAAGAAATGATGATGATGATGATGATGATAACGTTTTGATGACAAACGTAAAATGTCGATAAAATACAAAATTATTAATAGATAAACCAACCATAAAGAAAATTTAAACGTATAGACATCATCAGCAAACAGCAAAAATTGTAAATGAAAAATAGAAATACATAAATGAATAAATTTACATTTTTTTTTTTTATTTTTATATATTTTATTTAAAGTCAAGAATATTTGTAAAAAAAAAAAACCATATTTAAATAAAGACAATAAAGTACAGATAAAGATACAAGTAAAATATTTGTCATTTTTAGGAATTGAATAGCAAAAAAACATTGGGAAAATATTTAAAAAAAAAAAAAATTGAAAAAAAAAAAGTTTTTATGGAAATTTGAAAATTTTTGAAAAGAAGTTTTATTTTAATGTCCACCTGATATTTTATTTTTATTATACAGGTGCGCGTATTCATGTGAAAAGTTTTACTAAAAACTTTCACTTTTAAATTATAAAAATAAACTGTTAAAAATTAAATTTTAGTGCTTTTGAAAAACATTTCATAAAAGAATATTTATCATAATTCATTTTTGACAATTTAAATGTGGCCATTTCCTATAACAAAATCATATGGGATACTATCAAAATACAGTAGGGTAGCGAAAAATTATTTCTAATTTTGATATTACCAAGAGACCTAAGTTTAGATGACAAAATGATACTTGTAATATTTGGGACAATTTATATCAATTAGTTATCGTCAAACAAAAAAACTAGATATAAGTATCAACAACGCCTGGAAACAATTTTGGAGCATTAAAAATGTAAAAAATATCTTCAACCATTTTTCCAATTTTAAAGTACATGTCTAACGACTAAGAACATGGAAAATTATGAGAAAGATTAATGGAACGATCAAGTTCAATGGAACGAACAAGAACAAAATAATTGAATCCTCAAAAGAATTGAAATTGCGGTTTGACGCATAAATATCGAGACTTGAAGATCAAAGATGGAAGAATTTAACGATCTAATAGCGAAATAAAAGTAAATAGACAATGGAAAAAATTGACTGCTTAATAATTTTATACTCTACTCTACAAAACACTCTACATTTATAGAAAATATGGAAAATAAAATGGGATTTTGTGTTGTATATTACAATATTTTCCTATAATAAACACTTTTCAGGAGTCAATGGAGTGGAGTTTAAAATATAGCCAAGAAGATTAAATTTTCGTAAGACAAACTTAGGTGGTTCCACTCTGTCCACTTATCTAAAGTCCGAATATTGTACAATTTGCAGTATGGTAAACGTTAATAATAATTACAGTACGATTGTTTAATAGTAAATGTGTTACGCTACAATTCAATTCGTCAATATGGAATCGATTAACTGGACCAGTCTTTGGACTTGAATCAGTTTTAGTTGATTATACTACATACTAGCAAACTATTTTTTGTCCTTTCTATTTTATGTACGATTCTGTTAAAAGTTTTAATGCTAAATTTTGTTATCATTTTGTTATCATTTTGTTGATAGTATAAAAGTATTCTATAAAATTGTCGTTTTCTGCTAAATCCAGAGATGTAAACTAAACTACTTTTTGTACTTTAGTTTATTGAGAAGCAAAATTAGTTTTGTTGTTCAATAATTTGGTATCAGTCGCAGTCCTAAACTTATGCAAAAAAAAAATTATCCATCGAAGAATTATCAATTCGATCAATGGAAATTAAACAGTCTCGAAATAATTTAATTGAATGGACAGTTATTATATTGGCGATGTACATGATAAATTTACATGATTTATATTTCCATGTCTATGTTTTGTATACAGTAATCCTTTCAAGGTCCTCTCTACAAATACAAGGTCCCAGAACAAATACTCAATTGAAAAACCCAAACATTTTCTATATGAATTATTTTCTTAACGAATTGTTTATTTGTAATAAATTAATTAGTAATCTTTTCCGTAATTTTAACATAATGAATAACAAAATCTTCATTTTTATTAAAAATTTATTTAATTGGAAAAATAAATTACATTCTTGTTATATAAACACCTACAGAGAATCATCAATTTTCTATACGTTTTTATAATTTTTATATAAACATTTGATATAATGTGAAAATATTTCAGGTGAGTCAGATATATTTTCATAAAATGTATCGGCATTCAATTTTAATTAAATTAAAGATAATTAAAAAGAATTTTATGTTAATTTCAAAACAATTTATATTCTGTTTTTCTTCAAAAAATTTCTTTAGCAAATTTAAAATAAAATTACCGAAAAATTTAGCTGGAAAATCTTTTATAATTGATTATAATGAAAATTTCGATTTTATAAATGATAATATATTTTCATTATCGAAGTGTTAATTTATTGTATGGTGGAATGAATTGTTTTTCCTTAAGAATAAATTTTCGATTTTCATTAAAATTGTATAATAAATTTTATTAAATGTGCATTTTATATTACCAGAATTTTTGTTGAATTTTTATTGCTCTTAGCAAAAACTTATTCTTATAACAACAAATGATAATCATCTTTATTGAGACCCAGCCTTACACAGACAGGATATTGAGTTTTTTTTTTTTTAATTTAATGGAATTGACTTTCAAATAAATATAAAAAATTAATTTCAAATTTCATATTCACCTGTGCAACTACTACGATTCACATTTAAAAAAATCCTAATCAATATTCAAACAATGTCAATAAAAACCATAAGAATCAAAACTAACCAAAAAAAAAAAAACATACAAATTTTTTGAAATTCTCCGACAGACATAAAAAAACTAACTATATAACCTCCAAAAATTATCAAAATGTTCCATAACAATACAGAAAATCAAAAAATAATCAGGAAAAAAAATAATTTATATTTAAGTTTACCTTTAAATCCAAGTCACGTACTAAATGCCTGCCAAATGATGTACCACCAGTTTTTTGTATATGCAAGAATACCATAACATCATGTCCATCCATATCAAATTGGAAATCATCATTAAGGACATCCTCATAACTGAGTCCTGCATTTGCAATTAAATGTTTTGTTTTAATACTAGTAAAACCAGAACCGGCGCCACCACCACCACCAATTGTATTATGATGTTGTTGTAAACGGTGTTGATGATGTTGTTGTTGATGGTAGTGATGATGTTGATCACCACCACCACCACCACCTCCGTTACTATTGTATGATGTTAGCATTTCCGGTTGCAACATAATATCACGTTTTGTTAATGCACATACCTGGAAACGTGAAAAAATAAAATATTATAATTTTTTTATGTTTAAGTTGATAATAA
Source organism: Rhamphomyia laevipes (assembly GCA_963920725.1). Classification (NCBI taxonomy): domain Eukaryota; kingdom Metazoa; phylum Arthropoda; class Insecta; order Diptera; family Empididae; genus Rhamphomyia; species Rhamphomyia laevipes. The sequence continues at coordinate 56,476,671 of OY987257.1, forward strand.
TCATTAAATGTGTTAGAAAAAGGATAATATAAATTTCATTTATAAGTTATTTATAATTTAAAATTAAAAAAATTGACAGATAAAAAACAAATAAACCTTAATCCTTAACGAGAATTACCAAACGAAAAGGATGAACGAAAATAATTAATTAAATTATTAAACGAAATTCAAAAGTTTGATTTCGTATTAAAATTTGAAATTCGATTCATAATACATCCCCAGGGCAAAATATATATTGCCTTGAAAAACGGCATTGTCATCAGTAAGGACACGTTTTGATTCACCTAACAAGGAAGGATCAGAATTTATGTTCATTTATTTATGTACTTTAGTTATTATCTATGGCAAAAATGAAATTGGTGAATTTGATATTAATATGAAATTCAAAATCATGAATTTGATATGAGTTCAGCTCCAAACCAAATCATCGATGTCGCTTTATGTTGCATCAGGTTTAAATGAGTACTAGTAATAAAAATTTGGAACCATTTGCTGACAACAAATATTTCACTATTAAAAGCCATTACCTAGTTTGTAATTAAAAGTTTCTTCACTATAAAGAAACTCCTAATACAGAATTTATTAAGTTAGTAGGTCCAAATTGCAACACAAATATCGAAATCTATGCCAAATGCATCCAACTGAAGTGAAAAAGGAAAAAAGAAAATTTTATTGGCCACTGGAATCTAAGTACGGTCAACAATTAATGATTGTAACTTGACTAAACTGTTGAAATTTATTTCGATATTAATGAATTCACTGATTAGGTGCATTAGAAATTAGTATAATCTTAACTTCATAAATCCTTAATAAAACCGAATTTATTATACCAAAATTAAATTCTGTTTCTTTTAACATTTTGTAAATTCACATAATTTTTAATATTAAAAATTAATGAAGTTATTAATAATTTTTATTACTGGCATTTATCATTAAAAACAATATTTAAAGATGGACAAATAAAGGATTTTTAACAATCAATAAATTGGCAGAAACGGAAATTCGAATAATAAGGCGCGTCAGATAATATTTAAAAAATCATCATAAAAATTAATAATATCTTTATTATTTAAACAATAATGAAAAATAATGAAAATTTATTACTGAAATTTTTTAATATATCTTTTAGTAACATAGTAAAAAAAAGAATAATTTTAAGGCGCTTGAAATTATTATTTTACATAAATATTTTTTTTTTTTTTGTATTGTTTGTCAATATAAATTTAATTTCCATTTAATATATAAAAGAAGAAAAACTGAAAAGAAAATATAAAAAATTTTATAGTGAGAGGGCCCAATGAACAGAATATTTATTACCTTTTATTTATTCAGTGGTGTGCAAGCTATGTACACTGGAACCGTGGTGTGCCATAAGAAAAATCGAAATATTCATCAACATTTTATTAATTTTATTAAAGGATTTTTTCTGTTTAGTTTTTCTCGGAAATAAATATTCAATTTTCCTATTTCAAAATTTGAAGAGTTTTTCTTAGAAAATTGAACGAAAAAAAAATTTACTTTAGTGAAAAATATATTGACATGATAGGCTAGCAAGTAATTTGCTTGTATCGAAAGTGATAAAATTAATAAATTTCATGAGACACAGCAACAAATTTCGTAGTCCTTTTCCAAATACTTTTCTTTCATCGATGCTTCACGATATTTGTGGATTATATGCTTCAATAATGAGTTTCCAGATTTTGTGAGCAGAAGAAATTTTTATTGAATTGAAAAATGATCTGGTTTTTAAAACTATGTTTGACAGTATTTTCGATTTAGCTAAGAACTCTATATCCTGATTTGAGTATAAACGCTATCAAATATTGGCTTTCATTTGATGGATCTTCACATTTACCCAAATTCGATTTTTTGGCACTTAAAATGATTAAAAAAATAGAAAATGTTGGTTGATTCTGGATGATAAGATGCGTCTATTTTTGAACAATATTTGAAGTTACAAAAACAAGCATCACATTAAATATAAAATTTATAATGACATTTTATAAAAGCTATGTGTATAAAATTAAAACTTCATTTTTAAATTATAACCTCAAATTTTTCTTCTTCATTTGTGTGGCGCGAAGTAAAAAGTTTGAATACCACTGGAATATATGAATAATTTCTATATAATATATTCACAAATATAAAATTTATGTATTTTAGATATACATAAATATGTAGTAGAAAATAAAATTCTTCTTTTTCTATATTTTATTTATTTGTTAATAATAATGACAAGTTTTTTTTTTTAAATATAATATAAACGCGGTAATAAAAATTAAAATGATAATAAGGAGAATTTAGATAATTTATATGTCAATTTAAAATATTATTAAAAATAAAAATTTTATAAGTTAAGCCAATTCTGTCATATAATTGTGACAGAGATGGCTGACCTTCGGCCCCAGTATTGATTGTACTATAGAAAAGTTATATAAATATTATTAGTTGTACTGTAGTTAAGTAATGGTTCATTACGTCTAAAATTCGATTAACTACACTGTAGATTTGAGCAGTTTTATATGAGTACAAGTAGTAAATTTTAAATTAATGTTTTTTTCATTACAGTGAATGTCATGAGTCCATACAAAATTAAATAGTTTAATTCGTAATAGAATGTCAAGAAATATTCAATAGCGAATGATTAAATTGGATTGTAGATGGAATCAACTGAGGGGTTCGTGCACTTAGGCCAAAATTAGACCTATGCTGGCATCCTTTATGTTACACATGCTGTGGTTACCTATGGAGCCAGCAACTTATTAAATTCGCACCATGTAGTAACAACTAAGGCATTTCCGTCCCAGTCGCAGATATATTTAACATTCAAAGTATTCAGTTGTGCCCGAATCATTTAAGTTTTAATAGTCCTGTTTAATATCAACTATTACACTATTAAAATTTACAATAAAACATAATAAAAATCGAATATCAATTGATTAAATAAAATAAAATTATAAATTTGTCGTATATTATGCACAATTATTACAATTCTAAAGATGGCGATGCGTTTCTTTTTTGGTTTTATTAGCAATTATCCGGTTATTGAGGTCGTGACTATTTTTTACAAATTTATATTCAAATTTTAAGCTTTTAAATCAAATGTAAACATCAAAAGCACAAGTCAACATCGAAGATTTGTGAATATATTTAACATTTTATCTAAATAATTAATTAATTATCAGATTATTCATAAGACTAATATGGTCTGTACACGTCTGGTATAAAATTAATGTGTAATTCTATTACATATTTCATTACTACAAGATCTACACATAAAATGATGAGACATACAAATTACTGTAATGTATGAAAGCCACCTTTACAAAAAATTTCTAATAAATTTCACGGAATTGATCTTTGAATCCATCGAGAATTGGTCCTTGAGAAAAAAGAGACATACTCAACTTAAGATGGAAAAACTGGGTCATTTTTATAAAATTCGTAACTAATTATTTCTTAATTCAAATTTTAAATATCGTAATTTGTCAGCTTGTAATTTTTGATCTCATTAATTCATAATTTCGAGAATATCGTAATTTAAAATCTCGTAAACCTTAATAGAATTATATAGAAATTAAACATTTCCTCACATCAAATTCAACAAAATTATTTAAAGTACGATTTTTAAATAACGACTTTTGTAAGACTACATAAATTACGTATACCCTCTTAAATTTTTATAATTTGTCAGAATCATTAAATAAAAGTTAATTAATTAAAATCATTATTTTATTACTTTTGTTCAATATCTTTTCCACCCATAAAGAAGTATTCAAAAATATGATTATTAAATTTTTTATTGTTTCTTTATTTTTCAAAATTAAATTGTTTTGGAGTGTGACTTTTGTATTCTGTCAAGCGCACCTCTACAAAATTTATTATGTTTAATTTTTTTAAATAATTATTGATAAATTCAAGAAAATCAATTTACTTAAAAAATATTTCATATTACTGTATACAAATTCAATAATACTGTACATGAACATCCATTAAAACGTCATCATCATAAAGTTATGGAACCATGAACTCTACTGGCCCGTTAAAATAATATTACTTATATAGATATTTCAAATTTTAGTTAATAACCATCATTGGTCGACGGGGTGACCAATTTAAAGTACATAAATGATAAAATTAATTTACTCAAAGCTGTAGTTAAACATAATTCTTTTTTTGGTATCAGCATGGAACCTTTTAAAATTTCAAAAATTCTCCACTTTCTTATACGTGTATCAGTAAAAAGAAACAAAAATTAAAAACCATTTTTTACCAAAAATAATAATATAATAAGAAAACAATAGAAAGTAATAAAATTCACGGGTGGCATTATTATGCTGCCCATACATCATACAAGCACGTTGTGAACGTGTTAACAACCGAGTTGTAAATTTACACTAAACAAATTTCAAGTTGGTTTATAAACGATATTACAACCGTAAAAAATCAGTTTATATGTCAAACTGAAAATAATTTGTTCAAGTTAAATTAAAATTATAAATAAATTTAGATATAAATTAAACACTTTTGAAGTACATAATTGATTTAAATAAGAAAGTGAATTATTTATTTAAGAAACGTCATTTTAGTTGTACAATAAACACTATACAAGTTACAATAACATAAATTAAAATTTATTAACTTTTCTTTAAATGATTTTTAAAACCATCAAAATGTTTGTCAGCGTCTTGTACAAACTAGTTCAATTTGTCAATACGTTGACAAACGTATAATGTATGGGCAGCATTAAATTTTTATACAATTTCTGTTCAAATATATCCGCATTTTGTTTTTGTCTTATATGGTTTGTTAGATTCTTCATTATTTATGGAGTAAAAATATTTACAATAAAATAAACTAACAAACAAAAATGTACTTATTACAAGTGGTAAAACTACGAAAAAGGAAATTAAGGAAGGAGCTGAATAAACTTCACGTGAATATAATTATATTACGAAATTTTTGAAACCATAATAAATTTTACGGTGAACTTCCTTTATAAAAATAATTTAATAGTTGTAGAATTTTACGTAATTTTTAGTTGCTGCAGCAAAATTGAAAAAAAAAACCAAATATTTAGTTTCAATTACTATTCAACTGAATTAGTTTGAAATTTACTTGTAGTTAAACTTAACAATTTGAAAAGATCTTTTCCATCTAATCATAACTATAAGTTCAATAGTCTTTATAGTTAACGTCAATATTAATAAAGAATTTTATTATTATTTGTTCAAGTTTTATTGAAGCATTTTATTCTTGTATTTATATTTGTAAATATATGCGAAACAGAACAGCAAAAGTTTTAGATTATTGAAAGATATGGGAAATTATTTTAAATATTTTGTCGTTAGTCCCATTTTTACTAAGTACACATTAATTTATCGGTGGTATTTTATTGTCAACACGTGACCAAATTATTTATATTCAATTATTACTCTCTGGTAACAGCTACAATAGTTCCCCTGTTATTCCATAATAACAATTATCAGAAAAACTACGATTTAAAAAGAAGTATGGTTATTATGTGACCTAGTGGCGCCTTGAGTAATTTTAGAATATTCTTCTTCTTATGAAAAACGTGGAAAACATTGGCGAAACATTATTTAGAACACCAAATTCAAGATAGATTGGTTTGGTCTTTATTTGGCGAGTAGTAAAGACTAGAGGATATTGAATTCAGGATATCAAATTTCAATGCTTGTTGTAGTAGTTTCCAAATAACATAGAAATTAGAATTTTTTTTATAGATCGTTTTAAAGTGCTTTAAATTAACAATTTATATATGACATATAAACTATACTTTCATGATTGAGCCATTCTGAAGTTATGGACCCAAATGTTACCGATTGAAAAATGGTCTGTAACTTAAAATTAAGGGCCAAAACCGAAAAGTAAGGATGGAGTTGAATAAACTTCACGTGAATGTAATTATATTACATGGAAAGTGCCCTTTACTTCGAATACTACCACAAATATCGTGGTAATACCATCGATCAACTATTAAGTATTCACCCTCTGCATATTTAACCTAATTCTAAGAAATACAATAAAGACTTAATATAATAAGAAATTAAAATTTACATGATTTTCAATTATTATTGTGGTTAAAGAAATATAATTGAAGAAATTTCAGTAAACATTTCATGTAATAAAAATATATTTATTAAATGTAGTACAAAACATAAATTGAAATAATTGAAAATAAATTAATTTATTTATTCAAATAAAATATTCAAAACCACCAAATCTAATTTCTAAGAACTCTTAAGACCATTACAAACAAAAAATTGCTGGTACTATATACAAAATTTTAAAATTATAGGAAACTATTAGACAGACTCTTAATTTATTTTCTAATTAATTGAATATTTATTTTAATGTTTTTTTTTTAAAGAACATCTGGTTCTGGTATATTTATTTGAATCGATTAGCAAGATGTTCACTATGATGTTTATGTACCAACCGAAACCGATAATTATCCAAATATATATAAGATAATTATATTACCCCTAAGAATCAGTAGTAAATTATTGTTAAAATAAATTTCAAGAACAAACAAATTTCAATTTACTACCAAGAAATAAAAAAAATAATCTGAAAAGTTTATTTAAAAAAAAAAATGTTGTTTACTATATATTGTAAAAGGCTTGCCACACATCCTCCTTTTGGGGAGGACAGTCCTTCTTCCGCAAGAAATTACCTACGTCCCTTCCAAAGGTAAAGATGTACTATAATCGCAGACACCTAGCAAAATTCAATCAAATTCAAAACGAAAATATTAAAATAATTATAAGAGTATAGCCCAGCCTTATTAAAGATGAAATTTTTAAGTGAGAAATGTTGGTTCTTTAAAATCGCTAAATAGTCTTTAAAAATACATAGCTTTTCAAATTCGAAAGTATAATTAAAGTAATTGAGGAGCATAATTTAAAAACAATAATTTAAACGTGAATCGTTTATTTGAATAGATATGCTTAAGCTAAATGTAAATAGCTTGATGAGCTGTCAAGCCAGAATGAAAAATAATTGAAAATTTTCAAACATTTACCGGATGTTATCAATATTTTAAATATTTATTACTATTCGTATGTGATTTTTAATTTTCTAATAATGTTTTAAAATTACTTTTCTTTCGAATATCCTTCGCTGGTATTTCGAAAAGGTGGCAAGCCTAATTGTGATGCTAATAAAATTTAATTAGCTCAAGTTCTTTTAATCATATAAAATTCTTTTTCATGATAATTCGCGATTGGCCGTTTTTGTTATATTAGTGACCTCACTGTTAAAATTTATCTTGACCCCGTCGTAAATTTTTGAAAAAGCATAAATAATTAATATGAAAAATAAATGAATTGAAAAATGACCCTTTATCTTATATATATATACCAGAGAGAGGCTGCTTCTGAGGCAGCAATTTTATATGCCGGCCAAAATGAAAAGAAAAATAATAAAAAAACCACTTTAAAAAAATAAAATAAAAAAAATTCGCTTTAAAAATGTAAACATATATTTAACAGATGTTAAAAATATGTTGTTGTTCATTTTTTTATTTGGTTCTATTGTAGTATCTATGTATAGAGAACATAATTTTTTTCTTTAGAATGGAAAATAATCTATAAAAGGTCTTGTAAGTTAAGCATAAAGATTGGTCATGTCATAGAAAAAGGAAAATTATCAGACTGGACGGCGGGACCTTAAAACATGGTAGAGTTTAGTCTATTCAAATTTTTTTTACTATAATGAATTTTATGTTGCTGTTATTTTTTTTTTTTTTTTGCAGTTCATATTATTACATTAATTTCTTCAGTTTGTTTAAAAAATGTTATACATTGTTGTTGTGCAATATGGCAAAGGCCGATTAGTTAGTCCAGGAAATTCAGTATTTAATATTGATATGAAAAATTTGAATAATTAGTAAATAATAGGATTTAATTAACACTTGTTTAGTCTGTTAAAATTTGACATATTCATGATTTTTACTATTCGTCCAGTACGAACTCTATTCACCAGTAATAGTTCAATATTATTTCAATACTTTGATGTTATTAAAGATCAGTTCAGGAGAATCAATAGAATTGTGAAGCAATTGCGAAAAAAAAAATATTCAACCAAAACTAGTAGTTCGATTTTTCGAAATGTCAATATCATTTTAAGAAATTTCATTTAGTCAACAAACTTTCAATCAGTTTGAAATTTAAATACATAGTAGCGAAATTATTTTGAAGTATTTCAACTGGCATCTATCGATTTTGATAATGTGGATATTAAATGAAGCAGACAAAACGTTGGAAATATTTATTTACTTAAAATGCTTCCAAAACTACTTGAAAGTGTATGACATTTCTTTGATTGCTACAAACTATGCTACCGAATAGTATAAACTTTACCATAATTTCCAGTTTCATAAATTTTTTTATATTAAGTTATAATACATAAATTAGAAGTATGTACGAACCTCCGTCTCCCTATATTGCCACCACCTAAAGAGGTCTATTGTACCTACTCTACTAATATTTAATCAGTTGAGACCCAGGCTTATGTAGAAACAAAGAGTTTGCCTGACAACAAAACTCTTCATTTCGTAATGACTCAGAAATTTCTTATCTATCCTTTTTCGGACAACAGCCTTGCAATCGCAGAGGACGTGTTCCGTAGTTTCTTCAATATCCAAATCCAAACAGAACAGACATCCATTATTTCCAAACTTTTCGATTTAGTTCAAGTTGTATCTAATTATTATACGTAGGTCGGATTTGTTAAGTAAGAGGACATCTTAAGCTTAAGTCCATTTTTTTGTTGAGAAATCTAAGAATATCTAATACTATAAGAAAACTGTGACGTGACTAACTTTAGCATTTTGATTTATCAAAAATGTTACTTATAGTAGTAGCGTAAAACACAATTTTCAAACGCAACCGATTAAATAATTCAACTAATAATCTACAATAAGATTTATTTTTATTATCTGATAATTCTATCCATAATTTGACATCACTAAATTTATTGGACTACATAAATATATTGAAGTTTTAACAACTTTAATATGATATATAAAAATCTTATTTTTGAATAGAGTAGTTTCAACTTGGTATATATTTCTACATAAAGAAATTAAAAAGCGGCTTTAGGGGTTTAATTCTTTTATACTTTTAAGTTGTTATGTTTTCGTACTATTATTATATGTATAAAAATATATATTTTTTTTTATTATTTCTGTTTATTTTGTTTAACAAGAAAATAAAATTCATAAAAAAAAATTTCTTTAGCATATTTTTTGTTATGTATAGTAGTTCTCTTTATGCTGATGCTCATCTCTTCTTTATTATGTTTATATTAAAAAAAAAATCTATTTTATTTATTTATTATGCTCTGTACTTTATGGTCTTGTACCATATTATAGTAGAGTTAGTAAGTATAATGATATTATATCTAATAAAAAAAAAAACATAATTTATGTTTTTAATTTTCAGGTCATTTTCAATATTTTCTATATGAAATAATACAATAGTTAAAAGAACACATATGGACCATATGGCGTATTTATTTAGTATAGTAGTCAGAGCTCCACAGAATTTAAATTAAATAAAATGTATAATAAAATATAATATTAAAAATTATGGTAGAAATTGTTTATTTAAAAAAAAATTATATTGTATTGAAGTTTTAGATTGCATCTACATCACAAATTTGAATATGAATTAGGATCCCAAATGAGAACTATATTCTTGTAAGAATGATACCATTAGACTGTAACTGTAACTCATCTTAGCTAAATCTTTAACATACATATAGCATCAGAAAGAAGCCCGATAGCATTAGAAGAATTTCTTTAGAGTAGAATACTCAAGTTCAAGAAGTCGTGGTCGTCCACAGAACACTTGGAGATGCACAGTACTCCAAGAATTAGGAAGGTGTAAGTGTAATCTTACATGGGAAGGCACAAAAACAACAGCAGCAAACTGAGTAAGATGGAGTAAGCCATATACTTCCAAGAGGGGGTAATAGAAAATTAAAAGATAGCATTTTCAGGTGAAATTTAACTTTTACATTTCATATTCAAAATTTTACATTTCAATTTCAAATTCATACTTTTTGTCCAAAATCTGTAAAACAGAAAATTCTAATTTGATATTTGAAAATAATAATTTTAAATAAAAAATCGGTGATTTAAATACAAAATTTTGAATTTGAAATGTAAAATTTTAAATAAAAAAAATCGTAATTGAAATATATAAAATCTTGAAATTGAAATAGAAAAGTTTTAATTTTCCCTATATTAAAAAATAGATAACTAATATCGTTTTCTATTCATTATTATTCAGAACACAATTTATTATGTTTTCCAATAGAATTTTGAAATAATTATGTGTTACTTCAAATGTCAATTATATTGATTAAAAAACAATTACAATTACTATACCGATTACTTAATTTCTGATCAAATCCATTAATTTCGGTTTAATTAATATGGGAATTTATTCAAGTCTGATTACAGACCAGAAAGATAGAAGATCAGATTAAATGAATTATTTTGGAATTTCTCGTATAGATCAATTTCAAAAAGACTACCTAGATTAACCTTAACTAATTCTATTAAAAAAACTGGATAAAATTGATTTATTTTGTTATAATCATGGAAATAAAATTTAGACCACCCTAATATTAATACAATCCTGATATGTAATCGGAAATTATTGTAAACTGAAATCCTAAAATAATATTTGGCATACTTAAGTAAAATAAATTTTTATATATAAAATGTAAATATTATCAAAACTTAAATTCAATAGTTTTTCCTCTATAGTTTTCCCCAACAAAAAAAGAAGAAGAAAAAGTCAATTCATTTAACATTTTAATTCAATTTGTGCCAAAATATCCTTACGAAAAAAATATCCTTTATTTATATATTTAAAAAAAAAACAAATATCGTTACATAAAAAAAGTGTGAGAATAGTTTATCCCTTTGCTTTTTTTTAACTATGAAAGGATTAAATCTTTTCTAACTTTTCTATTTATTTTTTTTTATATTTTTCATTTCTTTATTTTATCCTATAAAATCCTTAGATTATCTACTTCGCTTAATTCAATCGACTTTGTTGGAAAATGGCCAGAAAATTTTATACAAAATGTCCTTTTTATAACTTTTATATATATATTAACAAATATATAATAATATTTTATGTATATAATCTTTATAAGGACACTAGGACTTTCGTCCACGCGTATTATATATACATATATATCAGATAACACTACTAAAGAAAAAAAAACTGATTTTAATTCTTATCAAAGTTATCACAACTTTGGCAAACAAGAAAGAAAGAAAAAAATTGTGAAGAAAAATAATTTATAGAAAAATAATTTATTAAAAGACTATTTAAGTTTCTCTACCAATTTTTTTTTATGGTTCTTTTTTAGATTAACCAAATAATGTGCTTATTAATATCATAAATGATTTTCTGTCTACGCGGTCGTGTATTGTAAACGTATTGAAATTCATATTTAACACAGTAAATGTAAGTGCACGAACAGAGTGACGATAAGAGCGGTGCTGGAAGCTGTGCTGTAGTTGTTAAAAATACACTACAGCACAGCTTCCAGCACCGCTCGTAGCGTCACTCTGTTCGTGCACTAAGTCATTTCTAAATTGGTGAATATGATGCTCCGGAAATTGGGAAGAATTATAAAATTCAGACGATTGATTTGGATATAAAAATTAGTTTGTGATATTGATAGCGTAAATCAACCTTTTCCTTGATAGTATTTTAAACTATCAAAAAGGAAATTTTTATAATTTATAAGAAATAAACAAAAATTACGAATTTTATATAAATATCTGCCTTTGGAGGAGCTTGTACAGTCAAATAAGTTTTTTATAAAATGTTCAATTGCAGTTTACATAGTAAATGATTGCAAGATTTCATATTAGAAGGGATATAATAAGATTAAGTCAAAATTAAGTAATTCCATATTCTGTCCACATAGTGGCACTACACACTAAAATTATTCAAGGTCCTGTTTCTAGATTTCACAGAACCAAACCTTAGGCAACAAAATTTGGTAGACAGCATGAAATATGCAATTGCAAGACCATAACATGAAACTAATACACAAGAAGTTTCGTTATGCTGACATTTTGTTATATGAAAACTTTTATTTTTATCGCTCCTGAATTTTTTTTTCCTTTTGATTTGATTTTCTAAATAACAGTGCCATTTTTTTTTTTTTTTTTTTGTAATTTTTATCTTGCAATATTTCAAACTCATTAATCCTTGTTTATTTTAGTGGAATTGTTATTTTTTTTCTATACTAACACTGAAATGTGTTTATTATACCCTAAAGGATACAAACTTTTATCCGTCATTTTTGTTTATTATATATAAAACAAATCATTTGTAATTAAAAAAATAAAAAAAAAGGATTGAAGTGGTTGACGAATAATATAAATTTCAAATTGTTCTTTGACATGTTAGATATATATTTTTTTTTTGTTAAGTATATGTCCTTAAAAAATATATGGTAACAGATTGTATGAAAATCTTTGATCGTTTTTAGATACTTAAAACGTTATATAGCCTATAGGAGGGAAAAATTGTTTTGTCAAAGTTTGAGAAGTGTATAAAAAATATCAAGTCTTTTGGAAAACATAAAATTGCAAAGGCGGTGATGAATTAATTTTCTTTTTTTAAATTTATATAATTTGAAAAAGGATTGAAAGGATTGAAGTAAAAACTTTTGGTTAAAATGTCGTGACAGTTGTGATATGATTGTTAAAAAATTACAGGTTATAAGAAAAAAAAAATTACCTGAAAATCATTCAGAGACGCACTCCCAAAAGAATATTTTTGTCGATCTTTGAATTTGGTTAGATATTTATCATATCAAGACTGGTATAATCTGTCAAAATTCTTTCAAATTTCCAGTTCACCAGCATATGATGAAAAATTTAGTATTAGTCTCAAAAAAAAAATACATTAGTCACAGGCATTAGATTCAGTATCAATCTAATAATTATCATTAGAACTAAATTGATTCTGGAAAAATGATAATCAAACTAAGACAGGAAAACAGGTTTACACTGAAACAGGAAAATGGAAATCTGTTTCATTTTTATACTAAATTAATAAAATCTCATTTTCATTTTTAATCAACAAAAAATTCATCATTATTTTTCCACACATTAAATCAAAATATAAAAGAAATTTTTTTTTAAAATCGCAATCATAAAAGTAATTTATTTTTAAATATTAACTCGTGCGCTATCTCATATCAATAAAAAATGAAAAAAAAAAATATTTGTTAAATTGCAAAAAGACATTTTTGTTACCCTATTTTAATTTAATTTTTTTTGAATTCCTTGGAAATTTAATCCGGATGACATCTGTTTGTCATATGATTTTCAAGTAATTAACAAATATTTCAAAAAAAAAAAAACTTGTGAAACCTTTAAAATTCCCTATTTTTCACGGTAAAAGCCACAATGGCACGTTGGCAACAATCTATATAAAAAAAAGTGTATATGTATATACCACGGATACGTATAAAATTAAAAAAAGAACCAAGTAACCTCAATCCTTGTAAACAAAGCCAAGCAGTTAACATAGAAATACAATAAATAAATATATATTTATATACGTATATAACTAGCGACTAAACCCATCAGCGAATAAATAAAACTACACATCAATGACAGAGTAGTAAAAATGAGTGTCACGGATCCACTTAAATTCCACAATTTCTTTCCTTTATTATTATGTATATACAACCAACTTAATTTTCTATACAAATCCCTGACTAGTTATATGGCTATAAAGGAAAGCATACAAATCCCCTCGGATAACAAAATTGGATACTGTGTAAGGAGGTAGGGGAAAGAAGTTAATTTTTATATATACGATTTATATTTTATATAATAAAAACAAAAAAAAAAAATTTACGATTTTGCCGACAACGATTGCGATGATGATGATCTTCGCTATGTGCCGCCTTTTTATTCATTTGTGGTATAACCCAATTCGGTAAACTGAAAAATTCTATATATAGGGTGAGGCACGAGTAGAAGATGAAGAGTGTAAAGTAAAACATGTGCCATGAATATATACAAACAAAATAACAGAAAACAAGTAGTACAAGAACATAAAACTTCAAAATGATGAATGATAAAGTGCAAAAAAAAAAAAAAAAGGACGAATTTTTTTTTTTTACATATGCTGTTTGCTATTACACTGTAGTACAATAACGTAAAAGGAACAAAATAAATGTAAAAAAAATATAAAAAAAAAAAAATATTAAATTTAAAAACACTGGAAAGATTTCTTTTTATGATCTGATGTACTCCAAATATAGAACTCTAAATATATAATAGCATCGTATAATAAGAGCTAAAATACCATATGACATGACAATTGCTCCTGCTTGACTCCGAACACAAGAAGCATATAATAAAAAAAAAAAAATTGGGAACAAATAATATTTTATATGGTTTTGCTACCTATCGAGTCATTATATAGTAAAACTAGAGTAAAGTATAATTTTAAAAGGTCTGAAAGGTCTTATTCATATAGGCAATAATCAGATAATTTTTGAAAATGTTTGAAGTTAAGCATTACTTTGATAATAATGGAATATTATTAGATATTAAAGAAGCAGTTAACAAGAATTAATCGAAAACCAAAACCTAATCGAAAATATAAACAGGACATCTTCATCATTTAAAATAAACTGAAAGACTTTAAACTTATAATATTTGTTAACTATTAATTCAAGCTCAATTCATAGGACAATTTTTTAGAAAAACTATTCTAGTCGTTTGGGTAACCGTAGATAATTATGGCTACTTAAGCGTGTTGTATATAAATACATTGCATTATCCTAATTTTCGGAAACGTAAGTTGAGCAACGTCTATTCAGACCTTAAAGTAGCATGCGTCTAATCAGGTCTTTAATTAATAAAGTCTAAACTTGTCTGAATTTGTCTCCAAAAAACTTTGAAAATTAAGGTTGTATTGATGAATTGCATTAGAACCAATGTATTTTATCTGCAAATTATATGATTATAATGACATAGGGCCGTTTTAGCTGAATTGGAAGAATGAAATCCAATAAAAGCGTTTCAAATTCAACGATTGTATGTCATGTCATTCAATTCGCTTGCTTTGACTAGTTGAATTCCTCCTACCGAAGGTAAGGAGTCAAATAGAAGAACCAGATTCTGAACAATTTCCTCCTACCAAAGGTAAGGAATTGTTCAGTTATAAGTAAATTTTTTTGGGGAAAAATTTGAAAAGTAAAAGTAAATTATAAAAATAAAGACAAGTAAAGTACAAAAAGATAACTTAGAGTTTAATTATTATAACAAACGAAATTTTGCACCAGGTTGCACCAGGGTCTAGAAGAGTCTGATTGACAACGATAAATGACAATATTACTTTTTTATGAAGTGTTTATCTTATCAGAATCCATAGGTAAAGCCAAAACTATATTTCACGAAAAAAAGAAACATTTTGTGACCCACAGGCCCAGGTCATATAAAATGTAGTATAGACAAGGGTTTAAATACAGAGTAAACTATTTTCTAGCAATTTAAGTTTACTATTTAGTGGCTTTGCCAGATCTAAGGTCTAAATAAAAAATGAATTTCAAGTCTTATTTAATATAAACTGATGAAAAGTTCTGTAAAATATAATCTCAGTTTATATAGAGTTATAAATATTTAAAACTAATCCAGACATGAATAATGAAACTATGTAAATGTATAGTTTATTGTTTTGTAGAACCAGGCTAAGTAAGTAATTCAAACTTAAATCTAAAAATAGAATCTAAATGATAGAATTACCCTATATATATATAAATATAAAATCCTTAAACCCAAAGTGTATTTGAAAATATAATGCCTTAAGTGATGCATTTTTTTTTTTAACAACATCACACACAATTCTAACCGATTTTTCTTGCTACGTACCACATTTATCATATTTTCCAACTATATACAACAAAATTAATCCAGCTTTTCATTTTTCATCGACAAGGACACGAAATATATTTAGAAATTATGGGAGTATGTTTGTGTAGAAGACACAATGAATGACTTGTAAACAAACATAAAAAAAAAAAATGTAGAACTTCAGATAAAAATATTTTTGTCTTTTTCCGATGTTGACATTTCATAATCCATGCTGGCGACTACATAAAATAAATTTTTGGTTTTTTTGAATTATACATGTTTTTGTTATCCTGTATAAGGCATCCACAAATTTTATGTATAATATATATGTATATAATATTTATTATTTTGTAAGAGACACTAAACAACCATAGAAAAAATAAATAGAAATCAGGATCAGTAGTAAAATAACATGAAATAACCGTCACTGATAAGCAAAGAATCATGTATATACAAACACCAATTCAACTTTAGTATATTTTAAATAATATGTTTATATATTAAATGTGAATATAAAATTTAATTTGATCTGTGATTGAATATGTTTAATATGGAATTGTTTAAATTGAATTATATAATAAATTAATTAAATTCATTAACAGATAACTTTCTTCGATCTACAAAAACATTTAAATCCGCCATTTTTAAATAATGAAAATTTATAATTATAATTGCATCTATAAATTGAAGCATTTAAACTAAAACAATCGAGAAGAGAGTTTGAATGGTATACTGATGGAACCAAGATAACAGAAGGAATTGGATCCGGAGTTACGGTCTGCACAGTTTTCCAAGGAGAAATATATAATACGTGAAAACATGATAAGAAAATACATCAACAAATCCATCACTATATAATTCAGACTGCCAGGCTGTACTTGAAGCTCTACATTCATACGAAATTAAATTAAAACTTATGGAACTGTCTTCAGGACTTAATGACTTTAGGGATGGAAAACATGTTAACACTCTCCTGGATTTCAGGTCGTGTAGGATTTGAAGGAAAAGAAAACGCGAACTTTTTGGCAAAACAAGGGTCATTCACAGCATCAAGACCGTTCTGAATAATATCACACTGTTATATCAAACCACTTCAGTACCAAACAGCGTGATCCGAACAAAACTATTGGTGCAGGCGAATATATTCGAAGATATTCATACTTATCTCATTCAAAATAAAAAAAATCTTGGAATGAATAGGAAGAAATTCAGGACACTGGTAAGCTTCTTTACAGCCTACCAGCGTCCATACTTGAATTGTGCAGATTATGTGAAGGCGAAGACAAGACGACAGAGAACATACTATATGAATGCGAGACAGTAAAGAGAAAGCGCTTACGATATTTTTACATATTATACCCTCAGAATCGTGATCCATATATGCAGTACGCATAATTAGAAAATGAACATCACAAAAACCTGTATGGCCTGCAATGATTAGGACAGTGATTCTCCCACTAAAATCAAATCTAACTTGATCTAATCTCGAAGGAATTAAGATTATCCGCCATTTTGAAAAAAAAAAAATATTTTTCAAAAATAAAGAAAATTAATCAGATTAGCGACTAATTATTAATGAATAAACAATTCATAACGAAATTATATATATTTCCGCCATTTTGAAAACCATAATGATTTATGATCTTTATTAAACAATCTCATTTGATTGTCATTTATTATCCTTTCAACTGTCAATATTTGATTTCTCTTTTTTTATTTTGTTCTGTTTTTTATTTATAAATGTTACATGAAAAAAGGATAAAATAAATGAGCGCGTGTACATGAAATGACATCCTTTATGATGGTAAATTTAAAAAAATGACGCAATTGGCGATATTATAATATTTTTATACTAAACTACAACAAATCAGCACGAATGATTTTTGGGGATTTTTTTAGTATATATTGTCTGTATTAAGAACATGAAAAATATAATGAGTCCTTTCTATCTGGAAATATTACGTTATAAGTTTCTATTTTAGGGAGATGCTTTGCGGAGTGTCATAAAGATAAAAAGGCTTCTTTTAATACAAAATATCAATGAATAATAAAAAAATATTTTATAATTTTTCCATACTTAGAAATTCCCTTTTCTACTTTTGTATTTATTAACATATAATTATAGACCAATATATAGAAAAAAGGACTCTCCAAGGAAACATAAGAATATTAAAGTGGATATCAATTTTTTTTATTTTTTTTTTTGGTTAGTATAAATTGTGGTATATTAAGCTAGTGGAAAAAAAAAGATTGTTATTGTTAATATATTAGTGGTTGGTGAAAAGGATATTCTTTGGACTAAGAGTGTTACACACGATTTCCCATTTTGTTACGAGTAATATAATAAGATTTTTTTTTTTCTTTCTTCTATGCTTTGTTAAATTTTGTGAAGGGTTTTAAAATAAATTCTATTAAATTAATTTCAAGGATTATAAATATTCAAAGAGTTTTATTTTGACTTTTTGCTAAAAGATTATCTATGGTAAAATAATGAATCTTAATGATAAAAATGTTGAACCCGAAAATTAATATACATAGAATTAAATATTTATGAGATTTTTTAACTTAACGCCATTCAATTTCCCATGTTACAATTTCTCATGACCAAAATAATCGTTCCATGACTAATTTAAAATTGATTTGATAAGCATTTTTAGGGGAATTACGATATAGTTAACTAAGTCTTAATAATTTTTCAATACAGCTCTTCATATAACCCTAAATTATGTAAAATTCCAATCCAATTCATTAATTTTTCACCAGAAAATATTTAATTTCAATATAACTATATAAAATTTTACAATAAATATTAATTAAAACTGAAATAATTAAATTTATTATCTATAAGCAAACCAAGTTAATAAATTTAAAAGT
Organism: Rhamphomyia laevipes; assembly: GCA_963920725.1. Taxonomy (NCBI): domain Eukaryota; kingdom Metazoa; phylum Arthropoda; class Insecta; order Diptera; family Empididae; genus Rhamphomyia; species Rhamphomyia laevipes. The sequence goes on from OY987257.1 coordinate 56,495,488, forward strand.
TTTTCATTTTATTATTATATGATTATTAAATTATTGCATGGCCATTAAATTATCAAGAGTAATAATTTTAATTTGTTAATCAAAACTTTTTTATACAAAATAAAAATCAGTTTTTGACCTTTTTAGAGTAGTTCACAGTGTTTTTAATATTAGTTTTTGAACAATAATTAAATAAAAATATAATAGCTTTGATAACTTTTGAATTATGGATTCATTAAATATAAAAATTTGTGTAGAAAAAAATGTAAATATTTTCAAGTTAAAAAAACTTTGCTCGATATTTTATTATCAAAAAGAGTCACGGTTTAATTGTGCAATATAAATTTTAATTGATTAAATTTAAATTAAGACAATATTAAATTTTAACCCTTTCAAAGCAATTTGGAAATATTATGTTCTTCCGTAACATGTTATCGTACAAGTTTCAAAATATATTTTTTTGAGGTTTCGTATTTTGAATCCGTTTTCATAGTAGGACCACTTCAGAGTGAATAGAACAAATTTTGAGTGAACAAAAAGAGTCAGAATAAATTTATAGTGGATGTTATTGAAAGATCAATTGTACGCCTCGTATCCTTCACGTTATATATGCCAGCAACTCTTTTGTCCGAAATTCAAAATTGATTTCCTGCCCTGATCTCGTGCCTCATTTGGTTCGGTCAATATAGTAACCAATGCATTTACGTCGTAGATACATGAGACCGAGACACAAAAAGTGTTCAATTGACTCGGGTTCGTCTCCGTATCATCTACACAAGTTTACCTCGGATTCGCTGTATTTAAAGATAAGATCCCTCAGTATTGAGTGTACTATTAAAAGCGTTGTCGCTAGATATACTGTACTGTTGCTACTATGTGGTTAGTTAGTTCTTAGTGAATTCGCTTTGGACGCCCCATTTTTTCGTTACTATTCCCTTTTCATCGTTGGAGATTAGCATCATCAGTTCATTTCTTACTAGCTCCTATTTCCATTTTAATGGTTGTTAATATAATTAATCATTGGACAAAAATTTAGTTTTAATATGTTTTTTAGCTCTTGGTCTATAAAAAAGATAGCTACTAAAAAAAAAAAGTCAGGAAATTATTACATATTTTTCTAGTTATCTTATTCTTATATAAAATGTTTATAGAAGACGTTACGTTACGAGGCTGTTATTATTATTATTATTATTATATATATTTCCTAGTTTTATATAATCATGTGTATATTCCTTTTCCTTATAACTGTCGACAATTGAAATTATATTTCAATTTATTACTATAGGATTTAATAAAGAAAAAGGATTTTTTTTTTTGTCGACAAAGAAAAATTAATTTTTATTATTATATTGTATATAAAGAAAAAAAGGAAGAATATTATAAAAGGATTTCTTCCTATTTCCATAGAGAAAAAAATTAATTTATTTTATTTAATATTTATATAAATTTTAGAAATAAAAAAAAAAGTATTCATATATAAATCCTTTATAAGGATAAAAATCTGTAATCATTATATAAAAAAATTTTCTTATAAAAATTTCTTATTTTCTAATTAATCAAAAATAATGAGATATTACATACGTCTTAAGATTTTCATTTTTGTTATATATACTCGTATAAGGAAAATTAAAATGATATTGTGGCTCAGCTACAGGTCCATTGAGATACCAACAAGATAAATAACATAACTTTCCAAGAAAAATAAAATAAAGATTATAAATGCTTATTAGTTTTAAATGAACCAATTCTCGCAAAGACTTTTTCGGGGCGTCCTATCCTATATATACGGTAAGAAATGGACAGTTAATTTAATGCAAATGAACTGTCCCACCCAGAGTCCTATTTATAGTGATAATATAAAGAATATGGAATATCCTTTTCACTGTACTCGCAATATAACATTGAATTTAGTAATCGAGAATCTAATTCTCATTAATCTCTGACACAAGCTCCATTTTCCAGTTAACCAAGAAAATGGGGACTTGAGAAAGATAACGATTATTTGTTTGCATCAGTGCAAATTAGCATAAGGAAAGATATTGTTAGTATGTTTATGTTAAAAGGAAACATATATAAAGAAAAAAGAATTGTTTTATCATTAAGGTTGATTTCTTGCACTATATCTCACTAGTCGAGAAATAGTTTACTATCAACAATATTATACTTGATTTAAAATTCGATTTAAAAGCCTACCACAGTTTTGAAAAGAATGTTACTACTACGTCGTTAACTAGTAATTCAAACCATTAGAAATTTGAAAAAGTAAAATTGTTAGAAAACTAAAGTAAATACAAAACTATGCCAGTAAAATATTCGCTAAGGAAGAATCGAAATAGTGTTCAAGCTTCATGTCTTGTTTAATAACTGATAAAGTAGAATGTTATTATTCTCAAGCTGCTATCGTTTATTTAGGAAAGTTGGGTGCATAGTAAAATATGTAAAGATAAGTGTACTTATATATCTGGTTATCTGAATGTTCTTTCAGACATCCCTAACTTCAAACCAAACAATTTAAATGAATAATAATGTAATTGTTAAGATAATAATTATAAAAAATTTGTAAATATAAATTTCTAAGGAAATAAATAATAATACTAATAAATAATGTATTAAATTTACTAAATTATCTAGAAATTTAGTATACACATACGAAAATCCTTTAGACAAAATATAAACTTGACTTTTTAAAAGATTTCTTTCAAAACTTTTCCACCAGCCATGAACCAATTTACTTTCACTTAAATTTTTATTATTATTTTATTTAATATTTCTCGAATTTAATTCTTACCGGAAATATTTATTTACGTAAATAAATTTAAATATATATATAATAAAATAACCAGAAGTAATATTTAAAATAAAAGTTCAAAAGTTAAAATTAAAATTAAAATCCTCACAAAATATTATATAAATTTTTTTATGATTATTTCAATTTAAAATCATCAAAATTAAAATTTTTATATACTTATGTGAAAATTTTAACATAAAATTTTTCTTGTATATATTTTTAATGTTTTATGTGAACCGGAGGTCCTAATTACCATATATAATAATAATAATATGAACAAATAAATATTTCAATATAAGGACAGATGGTACCATATGTTAATAGTTTGCTTAATAAATTTAATTTAATTTTATATTTTAACATTCATATAAAAAATTATATTACTACAATACATAAATTTTTATTTTTTTGTTTTTTATCAGTCGTTATTAATACAAAGTTTTTTTTAAGTACATTTTATATTTAGTTCATCTTTAAATATTAAGGGCTGAATTTATAAACCAAACATTTAAGTAAGTGTAATTTTCGTATAACTAAGTAATACGGAAGAAAATCTTTAAGTAATACGGAAGATTTTTCATAATACTTAATTAACACTTAAGTAATCTCTGAATGACAGCTTCGTATATTTATATACCACACACAACATAAAAATGAAAATACTTGGCTAAGTAGGTTAACTGGTTCGAATTATTAACATAACCTCAACTCATTTTTGTTTTGTTTTATTGGTACAACTGTTGATAACATGACTGAATTGAGGTTATATTTATCACATCTGGACCACGTATATTTTTTATAAAATATACGTCCATAGGTTGCCTGACGTCGAACTGGATTATGTTTTACAACTTAAATTTTTTAATGTAATGTTTATCATAAAATAAACATAACCTCAAAAAATTGACGAAGTTCGTAATTCTAGGTATGCTAATAAGCTAAAAGAGTCTCCATAAGTATTATTTATAATTACGAAATTTACACTTTCGAGCGTCTTAGGGCCTAATTTATATACCACTCGGAGACAAAACTAAAGTAAGTATATACTTGGCTAACTTTACGAATTATGTTCGAATTTATAAATCAAACTTAAATATTTACGTAGAACTGAACGTCAAGGGAGGGTAGCCAAGTTGCTGTCGACCATATTGATAGATGATACATTGAACATTTTTTGAGGTTATGTTTATATAAAATAAAAATTATCTAAAATAATGTACAAAGTTCGTAAGTCTACAATTACGAGTATCTTAAGTTTAAGTTTGGTTTATAAATTCGACCCTTAATTTTATGATTTATGAATTTGGCCTTCTGTCTATTTTATACTTATTTTTCACAACAACTAACATGACCGACGGCAATCTGATAACAAATTTTTGGCAACTAATTTTTAATATTTTTCCTAGATTACATTTTAATGAAATAATTTCTATTTATAACACTTTTAAACTTTTAACAAACCCATAGCAAATTAAAATTATTTAAATTTCAACATTTCAATTTTATTATATAATTTTAATTTTCCATAGACTCTGTTCTTATTTAATTTAAATGTGTAATCTGATCTGTATAAATTCTATATAATAATTGTGCAAATTAATGAAATTTTAATTTAAATCTAAAAAGTTCAATGATACACAAGGCTAGACAACAAAAAAAAAACCTATTAAGTATAATGATTTCGAAAATATGAAAAAAAAAAAAAAAAAATTCATTTAAACTTTTAGTGATTATCATAAAATGAAATTGAATATTTTTTCAAATTCAGATATAATTTTCATATGTATTTAAGCAGGGATGTGAAAAATATAAGAACTCTATTAAAAATAGAGGGCACGTTTATTATTATTAACGAATCCAGAATTTAGTAGTAAAATGAAACTTAAATTTTATAATATAAATATTAATAATTTGACTGGAGTTATTAGGAATAATTGAGAACAATATACAACGCCATCTATTAGAAATTTTAAATGAGAGATCAATCTGGTATATTCAAGCATTCAAATCAAAAGTAGTTTTATTGTGTTCCTGAAAAACTATTCATATACAATGTTGCTGGGTCTTTGACCTACACTACCGAATGTTTAATAAACCTAAACTCCAGTCATGAGCAGTTTCTATAACATGTAAGAACTAATACAATATGGATAGATGCATTTCATTAACGTTTTTCTAAATTTTATATTATGTTTTAATTTATATTTTTTTTATTTATATTCAAGTTAAAATTAATTTCTTTATTACAATTTTTTGAAAACCGGACATTACGCAGTACTAAATTAAAATATTTTATATAATAAATTCAAATTTTCGTTTGTTTTTTTTTCTATTGGTTAACTATAAACCCATTAAGTTAACAAAGCAATTAAATGTTATAATGCTAAACATATATTTGCATAAAATAATTAAAACTATTGAAATTATAATTATATAAAAAAAAATATGTTGTAACATTATATTATTTTATCATTAATTATAGTAAATGAATTCGCTATAAATTAATTCCATTTATTTTAATTTCCGACCAATTAAATAAAACCACAGACTTAAATGAATTTTGATCCTCGATTTTTTCCCATTTTTTGTGTAAAAAATTATATTATTTTTTTTTCATTTTTGGTACAATTTTAATGACTTCTTTTTCTGTTCAGGACCACATCCAGAAAACCACAAAAATAAGTATACTTTTTATGTGTCCTCTGCCAAATTAAAATTATATATCCAAAAACACATTGGAATATGTTAAAAACAACAAGAAAAAAAGGAAATTTTTGCTATAAAAAAATGTTTGTCGTCGTGAAACTAATCATTAAAATTTAACAGAGAGTCACATTAAAAATGGTAATAATCATAATAATAATTCTTAATAATAATAATATAAAGTCAAAAAAAAGGATTCACGAAAGGATTTGGAATTAAAATTTCATAAAAATATTAAAAATAAAAATTATCTGCTTTTGACATTTCTTCTAGGATCTAGGCGATAAAAATGCAAAAATATAAAATTTAAAAATAACTAATCATAATTTTTGCAATCCTTTTGAAATTGTCATGAATTTGCGAAAATTTACTTGGTGTTTTGTGTCCTTCTTTTACTCTAGAATCACTACAGAAGTCAGTGAATTTTTTATATGTTAAGTTTTGGTGGTAGCATTGTCGATTATATGCTGATTTTTGATTTTTCATATATTACAATATATTATAAACATGATTGCGAAAGGTTGACTGGAAGATCAGAAGAATTATTTTATTAAACTATAGCTAATTGAACTTATCCCCTAATCTATAGCATTAACAACTTAAGTTTTAGTCTTTTACTAAGTCAATTAGATCTTTATCCAAAACAAAAATTGTACCAAAGCTTGACTTGTAACTGATATAATTATATGATATAATATTGTTTTCTGTATTCATGTACTTGTTAAATATAAAGTTACAAACAATTTACAATAATACCAGACCGACACAATGAAATATTTTCAGAATATTTCAATTTCAAATAGAAAATTATTGAAAAATGTGTTCAGTCTAGCGAAATATGATAATAATTTATATTTATTCTGTGAAAAATTAATTTAACTTATTTTTATTATAATATTTATACTATAAATTAATTTAAATGAAAAAATAGTTTTAATAAAATTTTCGAAAAAATAAAATATATTTTTAATGTAATGTTCATCAAAATGATACAGTCTTACCTCAATAAAATGATGACTTTTCTAAAATAACATATACGATTTGTGATAAATAAAATTTAGAAAATTGTGTTTTGACAATGACTTGAATTATATTACAATAATTCTGATTCACTTTTGTCCATTACCTTAGGATTTAGGGAAAATTCTAGGAAATATTCTAGAGAAAAATTTGTTACGATTGATTTAATTCTTTTTCAATACTATAAGTGACAAAATAGCTTCAACGTACGTCAAAAGAATATGGAAATCTGTCAAACAGTTATAGGTATAAAAAGTTAATTGATTAAATGACGTCTCTTTTTCTAAGGACTTAAAAAATGCTAGTTATTCACGTATACACTATTTAGCACCTTGCACACAATTGAACTTTCAGCGGACTAATTGTTTAAATTCTGTGGATCGTGTGTAAGGCCATGTTGTCGCTCCTTAGGAAATGTTACGGCTATCACTGAACAACTCGACTGTGCCATCAACAGTACGGTTTTGTCATTGAAAAATAATTATAATAATAGGAATATTATAACAATCCATACGGTTTCTGATATTATTACTGTATGTGGTCCACTCTTACTCTAAACCTACCCTAATTATTCTATACAAAGATTATATTTTCCTAAGTTATAAAAAATTCCAAATTTATTCAAAGAAATAAATAAATAAAGAAAATTATATCATTTTTTTTATTACATATTTAGTGATGCCAGTGGAGTATGACATGAGTAATATCCCAAAGGAAGTAATTTAAGGACAAGACATAAACATTAAGAGAAAATAAGAAAAAATTTAAATTTAAATAGAATAAAATAGTAAATTATATAATCAGAAAAATCTAATGAATATTTTAATTTTTATCATCAGGGAATTTCGTTTATAAAATTTAAAAATTTTTACTAATACTTTATTTTTAATCAATTGTTTCAACTGCTGGTAATTTACTGTAAACAAAGTAAATTATGTTTTTCTTTAATGTTCATTAATTTTATCTTAATTTTGTTGGACGACAATAATTTAAAATTTTGTCAAAATTTTCATAAATAATAAACTAAATAAATAAATAAATAATGATAAGTAATAATAATAAATATTTTATGTTTTTAATATAACAATCCTGAAAACAACTCATTCCATTTAACAATTAACTGGCGTAAAATATTAAGAATTCTTTGCGAAACTCATAACCAATTCAGCACAAAGAAACATTGAAAGTAAAATTGTAATTCTTATACGTAATATTTAAACATTTACAATACAATTATGTATTACAACTGTGACTCAATCTTTATTTTTTTAAAATAAAATTCTTGTCTTTCGGATATTGTTAAATTTAACACAAAAAAAAAAAATTAAATGGCGAAAGTTTTTGTGGAGGAGGCAAGCCATAGCAACAGAGTTAAAAGCATAAAAATGAAATAAACCCATAGAAAATAAAGAATTTTAGCCTTGTAAAAATGAATTTTTAACTCTAAAGTGCTCCGTTTTAAATTTAAATATATCTTTTGTAATAAGTATATATAAATGTTAAATGGTTATAAAGTAAAGTATATATCCTTGTATATCCTTTTTGCTATAATGTAAAGTATATAACTATAAATTTATTTCATTTTCTGTTTAAAAGGATTTTGCTTTTGCTTTTTTTTTGCTCTTCATTTCGTTTGCTGGTGTGTTGTGGAATGAATTTAAATTTTATGTAAAATGTTAGAAATTGAATAAGAAATTTTTAAGGATAATGATAATGAAGAATGAAAATTCTATGTATATATGTATATTATAATAGTTATATATTACTGAATGTATTAAATTTTCAGGGTAATTTTAAAGTATTAAGAAATTGCATTATAAACTTATTGTGTGAAATAAATTTAAAAAAAAAATAATATACAATGTTAATTTAATTAAATATTTACTTGGATGAATTCTAAAATATCTTTAAATTTTTAGAGTTTTTTTTATCAAAAATAAAGTAATTGCAAGTGTGCATTTGGTCTGTCTGTCTGTAATTTAAATTTTTTTAACAAATATCATTAACTCGAAATATTACTTGATCCAAACTCTATAAAGTCTAAAAGTTTCTTCACAAATATCAATCGGTTGTACAATTTTTCATTCGATCGGTCGAATGTAAAAAAAATCGTGTAGCGTGGATACTTTTCAAGCTCTAGTAGAGATAACAAAAAGGTTTGTAATAATACCAGGCTTATCAAGTAGTGGCAATGGATAAAATGTTAAAATGAAATCGATCTAATCTAACATGATAAGTGTTAGGTAATAAATCAAAATGGCAGCAAGAATATTGCAAATTTTAATTTTTCATCCAATAGATGGAGTTGTAAGTAATTTTAAAATCTACAAACCCCAAGCGTATAAAATTACTACTCAACGTAGTCATTTCATTTCTTTTAAGTGCAATGGATAAAATTCTGAAACATTTTTTTATAAAATTTTACAATTTTCCCACTATAAAAAAATATTTCTTGCATTTGTTGCTTGTTCTAAGTATATAGTATACAAAAAAAAATAATATATCTTCATCAATTAAACGATACTATTAGTTTCAGCTTTTAAAATTTAAGTTACGTACTTAAATTAATGCAATTAACACCCAAAAGAAATGAATTTTGTCTTAAGTTCGATATGGAACCCAGAACTTTAACAAAAATTCTTCTTCTAATTTTGTTGCAATTTATAAACAAAAACAAAATATATTAAAGTTTCTATCTATAAGTCTAAGGTCTAACTAAAGCATTAACAAAAGTTTATTATTTATTTAATTACATTTTACCAAATTATACCAAAAATTTCAGTTTTGTGTTGAAAATTAGATAAATTTCTTTAACAAGTTGGTTAAATGATTCAGGAAATCTTCATAATGAAAATGGAAAAAGTGAAGATAACTTAAGACTTTTTGTGTACAAAATGATATAGAGATAATTAAATCATTTTGTTGAGAAATTTTCAATATAAACTATATAATGAAAACTATATTATATACATATATATGAGAAAATATATTTAAATTAATATATTTACTTTATCTTCACTTTCGTATTAAATAACAATTTCGTATTAGAAAATTGATATTTTAATTGTTTGAATAATATAATAGTTAATACGAAAAATTGAATAGATTTTTGAAACTTTACGATAATATTTATTTATAATTATATATAAATTTACAGGGTAAATCACAAAATACATTTTTACTTTGTGAATTTTATTTTTAAATTAACTTTTATCTTTAGTATAGTAAAATATGGGACAGGAACAGAATGAACAGTTTACCGAACTTTATCTTCAGGAATTGCCCATAAACTATCATATTTTTTAATTACATTTAGCAATTATTTCTTAATTTCAAGGGCAATAAAAGACTAATTAACAGAAGATCAAATGGAATATCATTATTTCTTTCATCTTTAGTAAATACCATAGTTTTATACATCTATATTTATTATCACTATTCGTATTAGCAGTAATTATAACTATATAATTAATTGACCGAAATTTTAATCCTAATTTTTTGAACCTGCTTGAGGATTTGGGTTTTCATACTCCCATCATGTGAATAATAATTCGATTCTAATCTTTTTATGGAATAGACAAAATTATTTTCTGTAATCATCTTTTATGGTTATCATTAATCTCTTCATAACTTGACTCTGATCATTAATTAAGTGTTTAGGAGCATATAGTTACCATCACATTTTAACATGTTTAATTTCGATTGAAATACACAATTGACCTTCTTCAAAGTAACGAAACTAACCAAATTCAACACAGTGTTAAATTTTATTAGTTTCGTAGCTTTGAAGATGGTCAATTGTGTATTTCAATCAAATAATTCTAAGTAATGCTGTTACATCACTTAATTTTTATCGTATATTTACGATTCATATATTTTAATTTTTTAGTATTTTTGACAGCAATTTGACAAATATACAAGTACAATTATTAATTTAATTCACAATGACAAGATAAATTAACTCTTTAATGTTTATTACCAAAACGAATATTTTCAAATACGAAAAGCTGATTATGTTCGACAACCATGTTTACTGTCAAAAACTACACAAATTAGAAATACGAAAGATACGAACTAGGGACAGTGAATAAATAAAATCGTTTAATAAAAAAGTTTCGGTTTCGTGAGAAACCCTGTATAATAAATTTAATTTTAGTTCTTTGGAAATTAATTTTACAATATTCAAAATTATAAAAGCCTATCAGTATTTCAATAAACTTTTCATATATACATTTATATTTATGATAATCTTTTAAGCTTAAAACTATAGTTTAATGTACATTTTAAAACTATATTTAGAAGAGTATAAAATTTCAACCAAAAAACTAAAATTTCAAAAAAGGATATTTATATAATATTCAAAAATTTATGTATGTGTAACAATCAGAATTATATTATGTGTGTATATTGTGAAAATTATGAAAATTTATTATCATGAAAATATTTAGGCGTCACATTTATAAGCACTTATGAAAATGGGAATTTAATTGCTTTTGCTTTTTTACACAATGATGTACAGAATAGTAAGTATATATAAATTGTACGTAACGTATATGAAAATTATGTTTTTGTATCCAACTATTATAAAGAGATGAATATTTTTAATATTTTAGTTGATTATGCTAAGAGCATAGAAAATTATTAGTTTTTTTTAACTATTATAAACATAGAAATGAAAATTATACTTTCTAAATTTTGAAATTTTTGTTACTACGAGGGTTGTTTAAATACTTTTGAAAGCGATTTAGAAAATACGGTTTTTTTTTTTATAAAAAATACTTTTAATTTTGAATATACTCTCCTTAAAGCTGAATATACTTATCTCCAATTACTCACACAACATTCACAAGCCAACGCGCTCTAACTCAACATTTACAACAACGTTATTGGCATTCTCAAAGTTGCCATTTTGCGTTAATGACATAAAACAGGTGATTTTAATTAGCACATTCTTAATTAAACGAAAAACGTTTAGCAGAATTATTTTTTTTCTGGTTTGGGAATATAAGGTAGTTCCAGCGAACGAAATCTTACAGTAAAGTAATTCGTACTACAATTCGATTGCCATGTTCAAAACAATTATTTCCATATTTATCACGCACTTGTTGAAAGATTTCTGATATTTTTACACTGCGTGGATGGTCTTCAATATTTGTACGACCACATTTAAACTTTAAAGTCCATCTGAGAAAAGCTCGAAAGAAGGACCAGATTTTACTATTTTCAGATGAATAAATCTTACAAAACAAAGAATCAGTGCACGAAATATGGTCGTACTTTAAACAACAGGTCAACAGCAAATGAATTAACTGATTTAAATTATATGAGTTTAACAGCAGGTAAAAATATTAAAAAAACTAGAAATTTATGTTTTATGACTGTCGTTTTTTTCGCTGTCGTTTTCAAAAGTTTCCAAACAACCCTCGTACATAATATATTATGCAAAAAGGCACATTATAAGTATAGAATTATGTCGTTGAACTCATTTATTTGAAGTGTATATTGTGAAAAAAGATTTATGATGATTATAAAAGTCAATGGAGTAAATATATATTTAATACTTATTATATACTTTATACATATAATAATAAAATTGTACGGATAATTTAAATCGCATCACTTCAAACTGCATAAATGATTATGTGTTTATGTTTTTTTTATACATATTTATCTTGTTATTTGAGAGATTTTCTATTTTCCGAAAACAAATCATTTTATAACTCTTAATTATAGTTATAGTAAATTAGAATGATTTAAAATATGGTTAATAAATGCCCTCTGATTATCTATAATAAATGTTAAGTAATTTATAGAAATTGGTAATTTTCTGGTTCCACACTACTTAAATAATTTTTAGTTTAGCTATCGTTATCTTTATTTGCAATTTAAACAGAACGAAACTATTCAACATGGAAAATAAGCTTAATCAATCACAAAAAAAATTAAAATGAATTCATAATTTTTATCTGTTTTATAAAACGTTCTTCATTTCGAAACTGATAATGATCATTCCTTACATTACAAGATGTCATCATGTTCATGTATAATTTATAAAAATTATTTTATTTACAAAAATATATGCTATTATTATGCACTTCATTACTTTTGCGCCATTCTGTAGAAAGTTTGATTTAATATAATTATTGATATTATTTGATTCCTTTTTAATTGTAGATTAAAATCATGTAAAATCAACCAATATTTCCATAGTTTCCACTTAAAATTGGTAACAATGTTTCAAAAACTGTTTCGTTACTATACGTTTGTACGCACGTTGTGATTAATAGAATAGTATGGACCGGGAACTTTGATATATGTATTTTGAAATTAAAACAAATGAAAACGTTAAGGTTCTCTCAAACCAACGCCAATTGGTCGCAGTGTCTAAAAATAGAGAATAATTCACAACCTTTAATTATATAACGGCTTATGGAAATGGCCATGTCAATACGAATTCCGCATGATTCTGCAGCGATAATTTCGCAGTGAATTTCCGTACGGAAAACGTATTTTTTTAACGAATGTGAATGCGAAATGTAAAATAATTTTAAAATAATTAATAGATCATGTAAAACGTGTTTTTATTTTCAGTTGTCATAATTTTGTTTACCTTTCTCTGTGAATATTTCGCGTCAAATAGGTTATACACGCGCATTTCGTTGCCATTGCGAATAATTCGCATTGGTTTGGGAAAACCCTTAAAATAAAATTTCTCCAATTTTAATCAAATTCGGAATTTCATAAATTTTATCTTTCTGTCAAAGTAAAATATTTCCATGAAACTAAATTATATGTTTCAAGCTCAATAAATTTTTTTTTTTTGATAAAGAAGAATTATTCTAAAATATTTTCACTATGAATTCATCATAAAACAGTCAAAAAAATGGCAATCTTTTTTGTCTGACAATTTTTTTTTATTATTAAATATTAAAAATATTTCTATAAATAATGAAGAAGAAGAAAAAAAAACAGTCAAACAAAAATGGAAAAACTTATTATTAATTCAAGCAAGTGCCTTGTAATCAATTTAGACAAAAATGAATAAAGTATTTTATATTTTATGTCGCCATTATTATTTTATCAAATAATATTTTAAATTTAATTTATCTTTAGGCATTTCTGAAATTATTTCATAATCAAAATGTTTTTTACATAAAAAATATAAAATATATTATTATTATTTATTTCAAAATATGTTTAGCAAAAAAACGATATGAAATTTAAATTAAGAAAATGTCAAAGAACATAAAACCAAAAAAAAAAAAAAAAAATTGAAATGAAAATTTATACGCGAAAATATTTTGATAAAAGTTATTCTGAAAAAAATTTTCTTCTGGAACTTTATCTTTAATCGTGGCGATGAAAGAAAGTTAACTTTCCTTCTAAAAGAAATATTTTATTGTAGATTTTTTTTTTTGAATATTTATAGTTTGAATTAAATTTTCCAAAATAAAAAAAAAAGAAAATGGAAAATACAAAAATGAAAACTTTTAGATTATTTATTTGTAGTGATAAATTTTCTTGTACCATTATAATGAAATTGAGTAAATTTATTAATATTAAATAACATTTGTATACATTTTTCCTAAGGACATGAATTAATATTTATTATAAATAAAATGAAAAAAGAAAAATTCTTAGAAAATAAGAATTTTCTTTAAATATTTAATTTCGTAATGATGAAAATTTTACTTCTTATTTTATTATATTAAAAAAATGATGGTAATATTTATTTCAGAAAATTGATATTTTCAATGATATATTAAATTATAATTTTTTTCTTAAAATATCTTAAAGGCATTTAAATTCGAATTAAATTCTAATAAAGGATTTAAGACCAAAAAACATAATTATTTATGATTTATATAGAAAATAACAATTATTTAATATGATTATTACATGTAATTATTATATTAAATTTTACCTTTATTATCATAATAAATTTACTGTCATGTAATTTTGGTGTTTAAAATTTAAAACGTAATTAAATTACGTTAAGAACTTGCTTAAATTATAGCTATAAATAAATTTGATGAAACGATGTGGCTTCGGTTTGAAAAATTATATAATATAAATAAAATATATTCTCTTAATTTTATTTATAGTGACATTTATAGTAACGAATATTTAGTATCAATCAATCACCAAATGATATGAGTGTTAAAAGTAAAGAATAGTGTAGTCTCCCGAGGTTCTCATGACTTTCTGCAAATAACTCACAAGTTTTTGTACAGAAATAACTGAAACAGTAGAGATATAAATTTGAGGAATGTTGTGAACTTTTTTAGAAAAAAATAACTTCCGATCGACCAGCGAGAATTATATTATATTTGGGTTGAATTGGAGAGGTGCGTGAACCGCTGGGGTTTGAGATAGGCAAAATGACATAATAATGTTCAGTTGTCTCACGTTCGTCTTCGCATCCTATGCGAACATGTTATATCGTACCATAAAGAACGAGCCCGAGCAATTAAGAATTCTTCATGTTGTAAGCTTGATAGCGTTTGGTATGAGTATAATTACTCTATTTTTTAAAGTTAGACTTTAGGAATTTTAATACGATCCCACTGTGATTGAGATAACCTGCAGTTGTTGTGCCTGTTATGCTAACCTTGTCTGCTTTTCAATCTTCGTGATCTTTAATGGACCCAAATCAATTTATTATCACCCACGATAAAATCATTTGCCCGATGATATTATCGTGGGCAAGTAATCTGTCAAAACGCTGTAACATTGAGAATTTATTCAAACTTATAAACGTTTTTGACATGTTTGTAAAAATCTTAATTTCGACAAATGCGGACTCATTATTTTGGTCAAACAATTTGCTCTAGTATTTAATAGTTGAAATTTAGAAATTTCAAATAATCTGTCAAAACTCTTAAACATTGTGAGAATTTCCTCACACTTATAAACGTTTTTGAATCCAAATATTCATTTTATTTATATACAAATATTAAATTTTTTTAAAATTAAATATTTTACAATTTTACTGACGACCTTTAAATATTATTATCGCCCACCTAAAAATAATTCTTTATTATTTATATAAATTAATTAATTTTTCTTTTATTCAAAAATTTAATAACCTTTTTACATAAATATAAAAGAAAAAATTCTTATTACATCAAATATTTTCTTCAACTCAAGAATTTTCCCTTAATTTTAGATCATTAACTTTAAAAATATTTATAGTAATTTAGAAAAGTAAATTGAGATTCATGCTAATTTAGTCACTACATCAAAAAGCAAAAAAAAAAATTGAAAATAATTTTCTATATAATAAAAAAAAAAAAAAGAAAAGAAAATTTATATTCTATTTTTAAAGAAAAATATCATTTTTCAACAACAACAAAAAATTAAAGAAATTTTTTATCATTAGAATTATAATATACTATGGCTAAAATTATTTAACTAATCCAGTAATGGCGGAACTTCTATCTGTCGCGGACCAATCTTGTCTTGCGATAGTTTTCAAATTGGCCCACGTATTTCGGGGAATGTATCTTAGCAAGTTTACATTAAATAATTGTGACAATTGAGTAGAATAATTGTTCAATCTGTTATGAGTGAATGTTAGGTTAGGTTAAGAAGGGTACGAGAAGAAATTTGGCAACACCCATCACTAGAGATGGGTCCATTGTGGGGCCGTAGGTAAGGTTATAAAAACCATTAATCCTATCGAAAATTCGAATTATCTTTAGGGAGAGAACAATTCTTCAGAAAAATATTACTGAAAGGGACGACTACTCGTGAAGTACATCATGTCTCAAGTATTGATACAGCAAGCGTGCGTGTTGATTTTCCAGTATGGGCTCTATAGTTTCATAACCACAGCAGTATAATAAACTATCCAAAGATAGCTACAGTGAATAATGATCCAACAGTAACTAGTAAGGATGCCCATCAGTTACCTACAGATTGTTCTATTCATGGCCAGAATGATTTACGATTCTTCTTAGAAAGTCGCGACACAAAATTCGTTGGTTTGGAGGCACTATTATAATGAGAGAAAGTAATTATGAGTATGTGCTTGTTCTGCAATAAAAATGTTTGTCTTGAAATAATACAATATGTCAAGGCGTTTCAAAATGGTGCTTTAAGTAAAGGTGTTAACCAAAAACGAGATTAGCAGCTATTAAAAATCATTATTTACACAACGTAATATTATAGTAAACAGCAATTTATACTGTGTCAAATTCATTTTAACGAAATCACTCTTTAGGCTCGCTTTTTTTTGTGGCCCGTTCGCTGATAATGTTCCCCAATCACTGAACTAACCCGATGACAACAACATAAGGGAAATTTTTACAAAAATAAATTTATATACAAAAGAAAATTTTCTGTTGTTTCGAATTATATTTTGCAATTGGAAAATATATTTATGTAAAATAATGATTTTTACTATATAGTAAAAATATAAAAACTTTTTTTTTTTTTGTACATACATATTTAGTATGTATTTAGAATAGAAAAATTATTTTTCCAAATTAGTTTAGCACGCACATTCTCGTTGTTGTTGTTTCGGAAAATAGATTAATCTTGATTTTTTTTTTTGTGTAAATTACACTGAGGTTTTTAATGTTATTGGGGAGTAACCAAATGCTACCGAATACAATATGTTGTCTGTAGTATGTATAGCGTTGATATGATTATTATATAAATAGTAAAAGAAGACACATTAGTTTTTTGTGGTCATTAATTTTTGAAATTATATTGGGAAAATGGAAATTATTATATATACGTTAATTTTAAATGTTCATTTAATGATTATGTACACGATAATTTTATATGGGGCACTGGAAATTGTTAATATTATAAATAAAAATTAATAATTTTTTTTTGGCAGACATTGTATTGAGAACGAATTAATGACGGATTTACTTATACAAAGTGATACAAATGATAATTAAAAACAATATCAACAATGTTCTAAATTCTATTAATTATAGTAATTATAATATTTGATTTAATTTTAATGAGGTTGGACATCATTACTTTACGATTTACATATGTAATCAGTGACAGAATTCAAAGCTTATCTGTAGAATCTCTCGTTTTAATATTATTAAAATGGCGCCAATAAAAAAAAACGTTAACAATAAATGAATGCACATTTATTAAAATCTTGTAGCTAATGCAAAATTATCAATTTATTTAATTTACAATATATTTAATGAATTTCATATTTAATTATCATTAATTTGTTAACTTTTCGAATAATTATAATTATTCGATTATTAAATTTTAAAAACTTGAATTAAATTATAATTTTTATAAATTTGTTTATCATTTGAAAGCTGACAAAGTTCCTAAGCCAGGGGTGGACTAAAAACCATTGATATATATATAATCATTGCTATATGTACCAAAGTTCATCAATTTAAAAGATTGTGGCGTACAATCGGCCCACTATATTGCAGAGCGAATCTTCCACTCTCCAAAATTTTAGATATTTTTTGCTTCAAACCCTTATAGAAAAATTACTCCTTACTCCATGGTGGTACAACCCATGAACAGACTTGTCCTCCTCCAATAAGCCTTTTCAAATGATGCGGTCTTTAGCACTCTTTTCAAATTTGCCACACCGATTTTTCGAATGTCATTTAGTACGTTGTCAAACGATCTTTCTTTTGGTCGTTCGATTTGTCGATTTCTTGGTGGATTTTCGATGCTGCTTGCATTCACTGTTGGTAAGAAAGTATAAGAATCATATTGATCACTGGTCAGAATTCCGAATATCTTTCTTAACATCTTTCTTTCGATACTCTCTAGTTTTATTTAATCAGTTTTTATCAGCGCCACTGTTTTACAAGCGTAACGTTATCACATGCTTCATAATTCTTTAGTATATTTTTATTTTCAGATGTAGACATGTAATCAAATTAGATGACAGAATTTTTTCTAATGCTATATATTCAAAAAATTGATTTGGACAAAATCCATAAGTTTTTCCATAACTATACTCATAAAATTTGTTAATATGAAAAATACAAATTCCAATAATAAAATAGCATAATTATTTTTAAGATTTAAAGATTATAAAATAAAAATTTATGTACACTTTATTTCCCGTATAATAAAATAGTGTAATAAATTTAGTTTTATGTAGAACATATTTTTTTTTTTAAATATGAAAATTCTTCAATTTTAAATATGAAAAATTTATACAAATTTCCAATAAAAAATTTTTTTTTTGGTATTAATATATACGCTTTAAACACTCACCCCCTCCCCTATAAAATAAGTTTTCCGCTTATTAATTTTATATGGAGAACTGAGGAGATAACATTAATTTTCAAAATCATCTTTTCAATTTTTGTTTGGAAAATTATTATCGAAAATTTATCTCCGTATATATTTTCCCATATATATATTTTCTTTAAAAAAGTTCTGTTCCACAAACAAAACTTTAAGTTTTTGTTAGCGTTTGTTTGTTTGTTATTATTATTAATAAGAAATATTATATACAACCAAACACCAAAGAAAAACAAAGCACCTTTTAATAAAATCATGATAAAAATGTTGAAGCAATATTAAAAAAAAAAAATTATTATTTGTAGAGCGAAAAATTATATCTGGCCCTGTTGATATTATTACACTGTTTTCTGTATAATGTTACAAATATAATTGATTATTTTTATTATGTTTTAAAATAAATTCCGGCAGGGGGAGTTTTATATTACTGTTATATATTTGTAAGTGTATCTCTATAGCAAGCACACTTATGTTTTTAGGTGCTAATTGGTTTTTCTGTTTAGTATTTTTATGCTATGTATAATAAAAAAATTTGTTGTTTTTATTAGATAATTTTTATTATAGGTGAAACTGAACTGACAGCTATGTAGACGCCGCTACATTTTGATGAAAAAAATAAAAATATTTAAAGCTTATCATGTGATTCGGATGATTTTGTGTTGTTTTTTCTTTTGCTGGTTATAATGATAAGCATTTGTTTATTATTATTATAAATAAAACAACTGACAAGCTTTATATTTATAATACTAGAAGTTAAAGTGGTAAAAGGGAATTTTTGGTTCACTTTTAAAAGATGAGAAATTGAATAATAAAAAAAAATCTGGAATGGGGAGATAGAACAATAAAAAAAATATATAGTATAATCTTTATAATTATATGGCAATAACAAAGATTAAGAACAAACGAAGGAGATTGTTAAGTTCCATGAATTTGGTGACATGTTTTTTTGACATTTATTAATCAATTTTTTTAAATGTTTCTCCATTTTGTGAGAATTATCTGTGTTTTATTTGACAATTACGCTGCTTAAGTTAATCTGAACCGTGTAAAATCTGTACATGACATAACTCTATACAATGCAGATATGTGGAATGTAAATAACCGTCACCATAAACACTTATTACTTATAACAAATAATTATACGAAGAGTTATAGAATATAATCTATTTTGTTGTGATGGTTAAGGTAGTTGATAAAATGGAAAATTCTAAAATTATTTTTTCTTTATACTTTTTCAATGTTGTCGTAATACGAAAAAAAATGAAATTTGTGATAGTTTAATCTGAATTTTTTTACATATTTACTTACACACAAATATTTTAACAAACTGTTAATTTTGTACTACCCCTAGGTTCATAGCAGTCCATACTTAAAAGAACTCAACGATCTTGCCACGAAGCAACCCAAAGACATGGTACGCTTCTTGAACAACACGAGGTTGGTAACAAAACAGTGCAAACGCGCTAATTGTGGTCGGCGGGCATGTTGCTGGGACTCGCCACTTAAACCAACCAACCAACCCCTAGGTTACCAAAATTTGGAAATCTTTAAAATAGAATAAATCAAAAAAATACGAGTTCATTGAAAATGTCATTTGGCATTGTAAATTTTATTAAATTTTTATTTTTATAGCGATATACCCTAAAGTTCAGCACAAAAATCATTCCATATATTTTTTGACAGTTAACATCATTTACGTCGTGAAGATTATCACCAGAGTGAAGGATCAAAGTTCAGATTTATGGAAATGTAAATATTTTAATTACATAAATTAAATCAGAATTATATTTCTATAATTATAAACCAAATTGGTTACATTTCAGCGGTTTTAATCATTCCAACAAATATTAAAAATTTCAGACAAAAATTGTCTGGGTCAAATAAATGAACTACATATATATTTTTATTTAAAGATTTCTATTTTCAGAATCGCTATAATACTAAATACATAAAATAAAATTCAACATAAAATCATATTATTTATAGTTGCTGAATTTCTTTACTATTCGAAATATCTAAAAATGTTTTTAATAAACACAAAATCGAGCATAAAAATATTAATTATTAATGTAAAAAATACAAACTTTATGTATCGAATAAATATTAAATCGATAAATCTAATGTAAATTTGCGATATTTTATATGTAAATTTACATTAAAGTATAAAATTCTGTGATTAAGGTTTGGTTAACAACACAAAATGTATAAACAAAAAATAATAATGAAAGTAAATTTTTATGTAATTTATTAATATTTTCATAATTTACAAGAAATTCATATATTAAGTTTTTTATAAATATAATTTGAATTTGAGATTTTTATCAAATATCGTATAAATAAAATTTGAAAGATATAATAAAATATGAAATTAATATCTTTTAATTTATATGTTAATTCTCCGATATAACGAAATTTTAATATCTTTTTATTGATTTACTGTTATAATAATACATATATACATATATTTAAAAAAAAATGTGATTAATGTATGTAAATTATTTAAAAAAAAAACTATCTTTTTAGATTATCATATAAATGCATAAATAAATTTACAAAAAATTTAAATATTAAGCAGTCATCAATCTATCAACAATTTTTTGAAATCTTATAGTTTACACTTAAATTTATTTACTTAATTAAGTTTATAAATTGATCACAATTATTATGTTCAGTTAAATTATTGAAATAAATAATATTTTAGAAAGTTTGTTAGAGTTTTGTAAATTCTGTAATTCAAATTTGTCACTTTCAAAATATATTTTTTTTTATTTTTGTTACTATACTAATATGACATCTGTTCCATATCAAATTTGTATTGTAATCAAGAATTATTTATATATAAAGATGTGTAGACAAAGTTTTGAATGATAGCGTTGTTGTACTTTCAATATGGGTCGATATTATGTGAATTTATGAGGTGATTTTAAAATCAGAATTACTCCATCATACTAAATTAAGATCGACAAATATTAAAATGATTAATCTATTTCTAAAAGTTCAAAAATTCATTCCAAAAATTTTGTATGATGATTTTTGATCCGTATTTGTTTAATTCAAATTTGAAGGAAGTATATATACAACCCAAAATGTCTCGGGTTTAATTATGTTGTAAGATACATAAACATGTTACAGATTTGAATTTTAAAATGTTTGAATTTTATTTAATTTAGATTTCATTTCATCGGTACTAACGTCATCATTATACGTAACGTTTCTGTCGTTTTAATCATTATTCATCGGTAAATGTCCTTTTAAAGAAATCTACAAAAGAAACCTATGAAACAAATGAAACACAGTGCAACATAAAGCCTTGTTTCCAGTAAATCCGACCCAAAACTTACGACTAAATTTCCGTGTTGAATCTGAGTGGGTAAACATTTATATTTCATATGAATATGAAGGTTGATCTACTTGTTTTGTAGAGTATTACAATGCCATTATTTTCAAATCATCTAAAATATCTAGTTCTACTATATATCAACTACTAGATATTAATGAAGTGGGTAGCTTTTCTAAGATCAGAAATGATGAATAATTAAACGCATAATTATTGTAATTTTGAAAAATGTTACAAAATCACAAATTTTAAATCTAATTCGAAAACGTTATTTAAATACATTTGAATTCAATATTAAATCAATAATTCAATATATTTTTAATATTCATATAATCATAGAATATTACGATAATTACTTAGCAAGTAAAAACTTTATTAGCATATTTTTGTATTTCAAATGTTCCTTTTTTATAAAATATGCTAAAAATGATAAACAGAACATTAAAAAATAAAAACAAGAAGGACAGCATTTCTAATGATTGATTAATATTATACAAATTATTATTATTTAATATATTATACAAAAATATTTTAATGAAATATTTTTTTTGTCTATTATAATATGGAGTCACCATATTATACCGAAATAAAAAATCCCGAAAACCTGAAAAACATGAAATCCCGAATATGAGAAAAATAAAAAAATATCGAATCAGAAAATTACAGAAACATTAAATCTTGAATGCTGAAAATAGAGTACGATAATCCTTTTAGAAAATTAATTTTGGACCGCTCTTCATTTTTTTAATTTCATTTATTTTTCTTTGAATTTTTCTTGGTACCACAGTAATTAAAGGTTCGATTCTTCTCTTTATGTTCATATAGGTTCCATTTCAACATTATCAATAAGATAATAAAGGCCAGTGTGAAGTTTGGAAATTAGGGTATGTAGACGCAAATCTATCATCTCTAATCAAAACGCTTGTGTCATTCTTTGACACAATTTTCTGTTCTTGGTAGACTGTCTGCTAAAAGTTGACATATATACAAGACCGTTTGTAAATTATATTAGGCTATTTATTACCAGCATATATTTGGCAGTACTTTTTACAAATAATTTGCTTTAAATTCATTATAAAGATGATTTGGAAAATACTGAAAAGAAAAACCATGTGTTGAAATTCGGGATTTTATGTTTCGGGAAAACGAAATTCGGACTTTCAACACTAACCTATTATATGTATATATAAATATACTACTAGAACATTATGCTTTTATCACATTAAATATGAATTAAAAAAAAAATCAAAGCTATTATTTATATAGGGACAACATTAATAACGTAATAAAAAAAAAAAGAATTTATAGAAAATATTTTTGTTATCTATGGTTTTGGTATTGACATGAACAGATAATAATGAACAAAAATAATGAATCTTCTCAATTTTAGAAAATTTATGATTTATTATGCTTCTAATTTGTGGTGAGGATGTATGTGTGTATATATGATATAATAATTTATTAAATACATATACAAATTTTCCTTTGAATATTATTTTTTTTTTCATTTTTCGAAAGTTTTATAAATGACCATATAAAATCCATTAACTTTTAGTTTTATATTATGTAAAATTTTAGCTTTTTATTCATTTCGTATGCGATTTAATTTTATTTTTTTTTTATATTGAACGTTCATCCCAAAAAAAGGGTTAAATTTTTTATTTTATATACCATCTTTTATTTTGGTTTTGATAAGGTTTTTTGGTCAATTATAAAATCAGAATATTTTTTTGTTTAAAGAAAATTTATTGGTTATATATGTAAAAATTTCAACATAATATAAATCCTTATGTTTTGCACGAATGCATATTTGAATTATAAATTTTGACATTACAAAATTTATATACGAAATTAGAATTTTCAGTTTTTCCTGAAGTCTTGATTTGACATTCAAAAAATGTTTTTAATAAATTTCATTATAATAATTGGACAAAAATTAATATTATAGCAAAATAGATGGAATTGTGTACCATTAATAGTATTCATATATGCCTAGTAGAAGAACGCCATATCTAAAAATTTATAGTTTTGAAAAAATCGAATTCAAAGTATAATGTCATTTTTGGTATGGAAAATAGAAAATAGCACAATTTTGAGCTATGACAATATTGAGTTAAAAATATATTGTCTATTTTAATAATTTTATAGTTAAATAACATAGCCTATTTTTTTGTTATGGCACTATTCTACTGAAAAAATAATATAGGTATACTTAATATTCATTTTTTAATTTGGCTTTATACTAAATTAAAATGGGAAATAAGTTGACCACAACATATCAAATAATGGTAGCTTTAGTTCGATATTTTTTAAAAAACTGCCCTTATTTGAAAATGTCAACGTTTTTGAAATTGGTTTTTATAATAATCAATTCTTGAAACGTAAAATAAAACATTTGTAAAAATGACAACACAAATTAAGATTTTAATGTATTTGATTTAAAACGTTACAATCTTATTTCTAGCTCTAGCGGTGGTATACTATTAGTGGTAAAAATTGCGCCAAAAAAATATTGAATATAGAAGTATGTACAATTCAAAATGTCCATATCTTTGACAAATTTCGACATAAAATCTTTTTCAGTTTGACATAAATGTTTTGATTCCTAGTTTATTTACCCTAGCGCCATTACTTAAAATTTAAGTTTTTTGAGATGTTACAGTCTTCTCGTAGCGGTACGATTGTAAAATAATATTTTGACCTTATTTTCTATTAACTTTCAACCTCAACATTTATGTCTACATGCATGTACGTATATATAAATATTTTGTGAAAATATCCTTTCGTGTGCGGTTATCAAAACTTTGTTTTAATAATATATTGTGTGTTACCGGAAACAAGGAATTTATATTTAAAAATGTATAGCAACAAATTAGATATCTTCAGGTTCATTTCCTGGATAAACAGTAAAAAAAATGTAGAAAATGTTAAAATATAAAAATATTTTTATATTGTAATTTTTACAATTTTCGCCATGATGTTTAATATTAAAATAATAAAAATTTCAAAAAGTTAACTGACAATTTTAACAAGTATAAATTTATAATGTATAATATGAAAATAATTCAATGGTTTTTACTGACTAGAATAATTAATTTGTTTTTTTACATTAATTCAGAATAAATTTAAAATATTACATTTCAAAAAAATATCTGATTATATTTAATATTTTTACATAATGTAAATATAAATTTTATATTTAAGAATGATTGATATTTATATAAGGAAATCTTGATAAGTATTCAAAATATATTATAAATGAATCGAGATATTTATATATAATTATAATAAAGTATTTATTGAAAGTCATTCAAAGTATGACAAGTATACACTGTTTAAATAATTTATTTAAAAAAAAAATTTGATCTGATCGAATAAAAGTACACTGAACTTTTCAAATAATTCACCCTTCCTAAATTTTTGTGATTTTCAAATTTTTGCGATCTCCTCCTGAAACCACTTTTAAGGGATGTCAAAATTTGAAAATCACAAAAATTTAAGAAGTGCAATCTCCTCCTGAAATCACTTTTAAGGGATGTCAAAATAATGTTTGTGAACATGATATTATTGTCTAAGAACAAACAAACTCCAAATTTTTATTTCAAATTTACTGAATCACGCGGATTTGATGAAGAAGATGTAGACACGAATTGAAAAAATCACGATAAACTTAATTTAATATTTTTGCAAGATTTTATTTAAAACGTAAACACGAAAATGACAGTTTTATAGAAAACTGTTTTTGACATAATTCATAAAAACTGCACAATTTTCTGAACAATTTCAAATAATTATGATTTTAAAGGTAACTTTTCTGAACAATTTCAATATTTATGGTATTAAGTATAGATAACAAGTTTTAAACCAGCGAATCAGTAAATAATGAAAATTTAATTATTTTTTACAGTGTATAAATATATGTTTTTCAAAATTGTCAAGATATTAAAATGTATATTAAGTAAATACTTAAATAAATACTCTTTTATCCTAATAATATCTTTACAGGATATTTTATTTCCTATTCATAAAATATGGTGAAAAGTTATACTATTAAGTACTAACAAAATTAAATTTTCCTCAATTATAAAATATATAAGTACAAAGAAAGATGAGAAAATCATTTCGGAAACTTTTAGATACATAAAACAAAAACAAAAAAATTATTGTTATATTAAATTTTAAATTAAAATTAAAAGGTTTTTTTTTTTTTGTTTTAAATAGGATATCCTCTCATCAAATTATATTATAAATAAAAGCCACATTAAAAGAATCTTTAAAAAAAAATAGGTAGGTATAGAAAAATGAAAAATAAAGTTCATTAAAAAAGTTTCGATTTTGGAAAAACTAAAAAAGAACAAACAATTTTATTGCAAAATAAAACTTTACATATAATTTTTAAGTATATATTTAAAAAGGAAAAATATCCTATTTTTTTACCACTTATTCCTATTTTTCAAAAACTCTATAACCAAATCCTTAAACTGAAATTTTGTTTCAATTGTTTTAAAAAAAAAGAAATAATAAATTTTTGTCGTCCTTAAAACTTTTGTAACAATTTTTTTTTTATTTTTATTAACTTTCAGTTGTTTTGTATAAACATTTAAATATGCGGTTTGAAATTTTTTTTGTAACAATTCTATGGATACTAACCCATTCCAGGACCTTCGTACACACAATATTACAATTTTTAACGATATTTATAAGAGAATATCTAACCATCATCATCAGATCAATATTTGTCTATAACTTTTCCAAAAAGTTCTCAATGGAATTTTGTGTGGTTTATTTTTTTTTGGAATCATACCACCACTGATCACTTTATAAAAGTTTTGTTCTTATCAATTGTTAAAAGGATGGAGGACAATTTTAGAATTCTTTTAACATAGATTTTCAATGAATTTATATAATATATAATATTTTTGTATATATAATCTTTTAGAATCAACTCAAATGGAAAAATGATTTTGATAACTTTCAAAATATGCGTTATAAAGTTATACTAAGAATTTTGATGAAAATAAAAGTTTTAGGCTTTATTCTATCCCCCACACTTGGTAAATAATATTTTATGAAAAGGATTTATAATATATAAGTAAAAGAAAAAACAATCTTAATATTTGATTGTTATTAATTATACCTAATAGAGTTTTAAGATATAATGGAAATACCAACAATTCTTTCATGTTAGGACTAATAATTTAAATGATAGAAAAATGTCTCACAGCGAAATAAAGCTATTATAATAAACTAACAATGATTTTTCCGAAGCCTGTTTAGTATAATAATATTAACAAAAATATCATTTTTACATTGTAAGTTTGAAGTTAATTACCTACTGAACCATCGAACCTGAAAATTTACTTATATTTCAGAAAACTCGTATTTGCAATTCACAAATTCTAAGTATTGCAGGTCAATTCCAGATAATTACAGAGTATAATATAAATCACTGCAAGTGGATATCCCACATACGTTTTTCGTGATGGAAAGTTCACACATATATTCCAGAAAACTCGTATATTTGTCAGTACTGTACAACCAAATTGCATAGTATTTCAGGATTTTCAAGAATAAAACAAAATCTAAGATGTGAAATGGGTCGACACGCTGTAGCACTGGTACAGTGTTCGACTGAAGGGTACAATGGGCTCGTCTATGTGCGAGGGAGGTTCGATCTTCCAACTGCTTTAAAACCAACCATAACCAAATCTGAATATTGAATTTTTGGATAATTACACAGACGACAGGCGTTCTAGATGATGAAGAATATAATATCCTTGAAGAAAATATATTTAAAAATTTGATATTATGAAAATATATTAAAATTATTAACAATTAATGTATTTTCTTTATTATAATATAAAACGTTTATAATTTTAACAAACTTTTTCATGTAAATTGCTTGTTTTCGAAAATTCCTTTAAATATAATTAATTTTATATTTAATACTAAACAGAAATTCAAAGTTTTCCCAGCATTTTATAAAATATTTAATACAAAATATTTTACCCAATAAACAATGTTGCTTTGGAAATCAGTGAAACCAAAAAGTAAACTTTATTTTCAATTGTATTTAATACATAGAACAGCTTAGAAA
This sequence comes from Rhamphomyia laevipes, assembly GCA_963920725.1. Taxonomy (NCBI): domain Eukaryota; kingdom Metazoa; phylum Arthropoda; class Insecta; order Diptera; family Empididae; genus Rhamphomyia; species Rhamphomyia laevipes. The sequence continues at coordinate 56,523,670 of OY987257.1, forward strand.
GCATATATAAATATGTATAATAAGTATATACATAATAATATAATTATATATAAATGTTTTTATGTAAGAAATCATTTTAGTTTGTAAGGATATTTTCTCGTGTAAGTTTTGTTGTATGTGCTTTTGATTGCAAAATGTGTTCATTAAGCGTATATAAATGTCAACAATAAAAATTGTAAGAATCATTTAACCCCGCCTCTAAAATTCCCTTTTTGACAATTGACTAAACTATATAACTAACACCCGCATTTTAACTAAATATTATACTGACGATGGTATGTATGGGGGGAGGGTATACGTAAAAGTATTGTAGGAGGCTTCCGTATTAAATTAAAATAAAAACGACTTGAGGCATTGAAACGTGCAAAATATATTATTAGAAAAAAAAATATATTTTTATTTACATTATACCGAAACTGATATGATTATACAACAATTTTTTATATACGTATTACGTACTAGCATAGAAATTTTTTTGTGAAAAGAAAAATAAATAATAACAAAAAAAAAAATATAAACATAGACGTAACTAGGAGATGGTTCATAAATAATATCAAAGTGTGAAGCCATTTAATTTATTTATATTGTTATATACGAGGAGCTATGTATAAATAACTATGAAATTATTGTGATGGAAAAGATCGTTTGAAATATAATAGAGATTGATGAAAGAAGTTACATAGACGCAACAATTTGAACGTGCGTTAACATCGTAGTAGAGAGTCTCAAAGTTTCAATAGACCGTTTTTGATATATGACATATTTGTGAAATATTAATTTATGGCTCCGACTAGATTTCGCGTATAGAATTTTGTTTTCTTTCATCATTTCAATTAATTTTTCTTCAAACGAAGACATTATTAATTTGATAAAAATTTATAAATTTGTCTGTCAAATTTAGTTGTCGCGTTGGAAACGTGCTCCCATACATTTTATATTGGTTGAATGTTTTTTTGACTTAACGCTTGTTGAACTGCGTCTGCGTAACTAACTGGGCTATTATGTTTTCGAGGCTAGGATACACAAACCAATTTGTATTTTAGCTTGGTATGATTTTTCAGTCATTTCTGACCGATATGATTTTAGTGTTGGTTTTTGGTTAATTTAGCAATTTTGTTTTGGTTTTGGTTTCGTTAATTTTAAAACTTTTAGTTTTGGTTATGGTTTAATTAATTTTTTGAAGTTTTATGGTTTTGTAGTTTTGGATTTAAAAAATCAGTTTCCCACCTTGCTAAGAGAAAACAAAAATGAAAAACAAATAGATTCCGCGATGTTAATCATAATTTATATTCAATTTTAATGAAATTTTCCATATCTTATAGTCTGATTTAATCTATCTGTTCCCTGTCAAATTTAAGCATTTAAAGAGATTGGTGAATTCAATGGACTCCTATAATAAAAGTAATCGAATTATATATAAAATACATTCTAAATGTGTCCTAGAGCACTGAAAATTTATACAATTTGTTAGCAGGCACTTTTTTCTGTTAGTATATATTTTGAAATTTAAAAGAAATTAAAAATAATTACAATTATGTCAACAGAATAAATGAAAAAATGTTAAGTTTATCTAACATTTTAAAATTATTAAAATGAAATTTAAAATAAAATTAACTATATATACTTATAGAATATATTAAGTAATTAATATTGTAATATTGTTTTAGTTATATACTTAATTTATAAATAAAAATTTAAAATTAAACAACTGTCAAAATATTAATAAGTTAAATTCGATATATGTATTCATATATAAAACAATATTCAATATTTTATTTTATTTACTTATCGCCTTTAAATCAAATATAAATATTCTTAATATCTTAATTATTAAGTTACAATATTATAAAATAGTTTGTATATATTAATATATTTATATTAATATTTTCGTATATTTGCTAAAGGGAATTAATAAATTCAATATTTCAGCATAAACAAAATTTGGCTATCAAAAATCTAAGTAAAACTTATCTATTATCAGAATCAGTAGAATATTTTCGATTTTGTGATATTGAATTTTTATACTTTATGTTTTTAATAAAATTAAATTTTAATTTTAATTAAATATATACTTATCTTAAATATAGAAAATAATTTATTTTATACTAATCAATCAGAAGATTGGGTATGTAAAACCGAAGGTCATTTTTTGTATAGTAATAATATGTTAATTTTTTCGAAATTTAAATTTTTTTTTTAAAAAAATTGATCTTATATATAATAATGTTAAATCATTTATCAAGTTTAGGTGCTAATTAAGCTAATAAATATTTAAGCAAAGAATTATTTTGTATATAATTTTGTTACTAAATTTGAATTAAATAGAATAGTATATTTAACAATGGATACTTTAATAAAATTAAATATTTAATTGAAATTGTAAGTATGAGTTCTAATTAGATATATAATTATAATTAAGTAAAAATATTTTATATCTAACTACTTAAAATTTGAACTTTATGATATATTTGACCATAAAATGTCAAACACACTATAAAATTATTTAATTACTTATTAATTAATTAAATTGATTGTCATACAGAAATGTTACACTAAGGATTATAGCGAAAAGAAAATTTGCATCAATGATTTTCTTTTGAATAATGTAATTTCAGGCTGTTGAATTTAATTATTATAATTATTTAAATAAACTTAAAGGAAATGTTTTATTTTAGTTTATCTTAGGACAGTTTTATGGTAACACCAAAAGAAAACAACCAAATATTTCGGTAATTGCTCACCTATTAAGTATTATGATTATAGGTACATTCATATTTAAGGAATATCGTCAGGATTTAAAAATTACTTTCAATAAATTTATGAAATGTAAGTATTATTATAGTAAATTGCGGGTTCTAACATGAATATAAATATTAAAATCATTTTGGAATTTTATATATACACGCATCAAATGTAAAAACTTCATCGAAAAAAATTTCGATACTATACTAGGTACTTTTAGTAATCTTTAGGAACTCTTTAAAACTCGCCCTCAGGTTCATCTACAACCTGAACTTTGTTAAAGAACTATAAGACAACAGAACGTCACACTAGGTTAGTAATGGCGGCGGTGACATATGGGAACACTGTGGCCAGTTTTGTATATCTAATCTAATATAATCTTTAGCATCGTAACCACTTCAACGAAATTTTGACATTTAAGTATATGATAATCAAGTTAAACAAAATTTTATATGATAATATTGTCAAATCTGAAGCAACGTATATGAAAAGGTTCGCCATAAACAGAAATCCTTAACCCAATACTGTGTATTTTATTTGCAATTTTTCCTCGATAAAAAAAATAATGTAAATAAATACTATATACGTACGTATACTTATATTATAACTAATGAAATATTTTAAATCAGATGTTACAAAAACGTGCTATATAAGAAATGAAGAACAACAACAAAAAAGATTATATTTTATCATTAATAACAATAAAATTATAATGTAAAAAATTATCTTTAAGTATATATAAAGTGATAATAATGTTGATAATAATTAAATTATATTTATTTAGTATAATATTTCTACTTACTTGATCTTGACAAAAATAACCGAATCCAATAATACCAGCTATTGCCAAAAATAAACAAAATATTATAATTGTTCGTATTTTTGTTTTTGGTTCCATTTTTTTAATTTCATAAACACCACTTGGTAATAATAAAGCAAAATCACTATCTACTTGTACCGAAACACTTTTTTGCATATCAACCATGATAAACAATAAAATTGTATATAAGAAAACATTTATGTGAATCAGGACATCATATAAATTTAATAAATAATTTTTTCTATATATTTTTATAGAATATATTTTTTTTTTAATTTATATATTATTGTATATTAAATATTACACTTATCATTAACGAGTTATATACAATATTCAAAATTCAAAGTTCAATTAAAAATAGCAATTCCACAAAAAAAAAGACAATTTTCCTTTTATTGTCACGGAAATTTTATATATCAACACAAAACTTTTTACTTAAATTTTAATTTTTTCTTTATTTCTTTTTTTTTTTTTAAATATAGAAACAGAAAGTTTTTTTTTATATAGAAATGTAGGTACTATTTATAAGGGATGAAAATTCAATACAAAAAAAAAAACACAAAAATATCCCAAAGAGATTATCATGAAATCCAATTATAAATTGATTTTTTTTTTATTTATATATTTCATGTGTCTTTCCCCGCTTGTTTAACGACAAGAAATTGTAATAACAGCAACAAATATAAGGGATTTTCACAGCCAAATGATTTTATAAAGAAATATTCCAAAATGTATAAAAACTTAGACGTTCTTCCTGTTTCCTTTTTGTAGTTATTATTATTTTTTTTAATAATTTTCTTATTTTAGCAGTGACAAAACAGAAATCATCAGGAAGTTTATTTTGCAAAATTGTGCATGGTTATCAAAAAGATTTTATTTATATATATCTCTTTAACTTTGCTTAGTTTTGTAATTTCCGAACTAGTAAATAAAGGTTTTCTGATTGAAAATTACATTTACTACAATTTTTTTTTTTATATCTTCATTACAGAAAAAATTTAATTTTTGATGATTATTTGGTTTCCAAAAAATCTCTTCCTCATCATTTTATTTATATAGTCTATGAAATCCCCCTGTCTGTATATGTCAGCATTTTGTGGCAGCAAGGAAAAAAATTATGATTAGTTGGAAATTTTTTATGTTAAATTGTCTTTATAGACGAAACAAACAGCTGCAGTGGATCATCATTAATGATTATTTTCCAATTTATAAATCTTCAATAGATTTTTTTCAAATGCAATTTTTATTTTTTAAATAATCTTTAAATATTTCTACTCTTTTATAAATAAACACTAAAATTTCCGATTTACTTTTTATTAATACAAATATTAGCTGCAAATAATTGTTATTTATAAATTTAATCTTGTTTTTTTTTTTAATCAAATTTGTTGTTAAATTATCAACAAAATGAATTTTTGTTTTGTTGTTGTGTATACAAGACTAATTATATTATGACAATTTAAATTTGTATAACTTAAAAATAAATATAAATTTGCACATCACTTTTTACTTAGTAAATAAATCATAAATAATTTTATTTTAACTAATTTTGCCAATGTTACTCACGAAATCAAGAATACAACACTGAATGAAATAAAAAATATTTTTTACAACATAATATGACACAAAAAAAATATGTTTGCAACATTTTTGTTGTATAATCTTTGACATACAAACGAGTCTCGATTTGCAATGTCAATTTATAAAATTCTAAACCCAGTAAAATAATGTACCTTGTTTTATGTATAAGTTTTATGTACACATTAAGTGTGGTAACAATTCAGTGAGATAAAAAGAATTATTATATATATGAATATAAATATAAATTTATATGAATTCAACAGCGACCGTATTAATTACACGAGAATTAATCTCGCGTATATTAATATTTTATCCACTTCATTCATTTAATTAGCGGTCTTATTCAAAATTAATTAGTTACGTGCGACATTAATATGGTATACGGTATAATTCCCAGTAGAACTTCCCAGTTTTCCCAGTTTTTTGAAAATTGAGCCTATTTTTTCTATTTTTTTAACGGGTTGGGTTATGACGATGAAATTTAGTCAATATGGAGATAATTAAAAATAAACAGAATTTAGCTCAGTAACATTTTTGATTTGGCTCCCACCACTAAAAGTTATAGCCTCCCAAACCATATATATATGCACTTTTAACACCTTCATTGCTGCTCATCGTACTAAGATATTCTTTTGAAATTTGGAACAGCAATAGAGATTAAGAAAATAGTTGGACCTGTGGAACATTATTTTCTATTCTAACCTCACCCATCGTAGTTATCCACATCCCAATATTATATTAATTTAGGGCCATATCTGCGAACGGTGGGACCGAAATCAAAAATATGTAAAGGAAGGTCCCATTCATTTTTATTTATCTCAATGCTCTCTAAATTTCACATCAATAGCTCAACTCGTTTTTTAAATAAAGTGTACAGACAATTACATTTTAATATAATCTTCTGAAGTACATTCAGGAAATTATGTACTTTTTTAGTTTTTTTGAAAATTGAGCTTATTTTTTTTTATTTTCTAAACCGGTTATGTTATGGCGCTGCAATTTAGTCAATGTAGAGATAATTAAAAATAAACAGAATTTAGCTCAGTAACATTTTTGATTTGGCTCCCACCCCTAAAAGTTATGGCCTCCCAAACAAAATATATATGGACTTTTAACACCTCCATTGCTGCTCATCGTACTAAGATATTCTTTTGAAATTTGGAACAGCAATAGAGATTAAGAAAATAGTTGGACCTGTGGAACATTATTTTCTATTCTAACCTCACCCATCGTAGTTACCCACATCCCAATATTATATTAATTTAGGGCCATATCTGCGAACGGTGGGACCGAAATCAAAAATATGTAAAGGAAGGTCCCATTCATTTTTATTTATCTCAATGCTCTCTAAATTTCACATCAATAGCTCAACTCGTTTCTTAAATAAAGTGTACAGACAATTACATTTTAATATAATCTTCTGAAGTACATTCAGGAAATTAGGTACTTTTTCAGTTTTTTTGAAAATTGAGCTTATTTTTTTTATTTTCTAAACGGGTTGGATTATGACGCTGCAATTTATTCAATGTAGAGATAATTAAAAATAAACAGAATTTAGCTCAGTAACATTTTTGATTTGGCTCCCACCACTAAAAGTTATAGCCTCCCAAACCATATATATATGCACTTTTAACACCTTCATTGCTGCTCATCGTACTAAGATATTCTTTTGAAATTTGGAGCAGCAATAGAGATTAAGAAAATAGTTGGACCTGTGGAACAATATTTTCTATTCTAACCTCACCCATCGTAGTTATCCACATCCCAATATTATATTAATTTAGGGCCATATCTGCGAACGGTGGGACCGAAATCAAAAATATGTAAAGGAAGGTCCCATTCATTTTTATTTATCTCAATGCTCTCTAAATTTCACATCAATAGCTCAACTCGTTTTTTAAATAAAGTGTACAGACAATTACATTTTAATATAATCTTCTGAAGTACATTCAGGAAATTATGTACTTTTTTAGTTTTTTTGAAAATTGAGCTTATTTTTTTTTATTTTCTAAACCGGTTATGTTATGGCGCTGCAATTTAGTCAATGTAGAGATAATTAAAAATAAACAGAATTTAGCTCAGTAACATTTTTGATTTGGCTCCCACCCCTAAAAGTTATGGCCTCCCAAACAAAATATATATGGACTTTTAACACCTCCATTGCTGCTCATCGTACTAAGATATTCTTTTGAAATTTGGAGCAGCAATAGAGATTAAGAAAATAGTTGGACCTGTGGAATATTATTTTCTATTCTAACCTCACCCATCGTAGTTACCCACATCCCAATATTATATTAATTTAGGGCCATATCTGCGAACGGTGGGACCGAAATCAAAAATATGTAAAGGAAGGTCCCATTCATTTTTATTTATCTCAATGCTCTCTAAATTTCACATCAATAGCTCAACTCGTTTTTTAAATAAAGTGTACAGACAATTACATTTTAATATAATCTTCTGAAGTACATTCAGGAAATTAGGTACTTTTTTAGTTTTTTTGAAAATTGAGCTTATTTTTTTTTATTTTCTAAACCGGTTATGTTATGGCGCTGCAATTTAGTCAATGTAGAGATAATTAAAAATAAACAGAATTTAGCTCAGTAACATTTTTGATTTGGCTCCCACCCCTAAAAGTTATGGCCTCCCAAACAAAATATATATGGACTTTTAACACCTCCATTGCTTCTGATCGTACTAAGATATTCTTTTGAAATTTGGAGCAGCAATAGAGATTAAGAAAATAGTTGGACCTGTGGAACATTATTTTCTATTCTAACCTCACCCATCGTAGTTACCCACATCCCAATATTATATTAATTTAGGGCCATATCTGCGAACGGTGGGACCGAAATCAAAAATATGTAAAGGAAGGTCCCATTCATTTTTATTTATCTCAATGCTCTCTAAATTTCACATCAATAGCTCAACTCGTTTTTTAAATAAAGTGTACAGACAATTACATTTTAATATAATCTTCTGAAGTACATTCAGGAAATTATGTACTTTTTTAGTTTTTTTGAAAATTGAGCTTATTTTTTTTTATTTTCTAAACCGGTTATGTTATGGCGCTGCAATTTAGTCAATGTAGAGATAATTAAAAATAAACAGAATTTAGCTCAGTAACATTTTTGATTTGGCTCCCACCCCTAAAAGTTATGGCCTCCCAAACAAAATATATATGGACCTTTAACACCTCCATTGCTGCTGATCGTACTAAGATATTCTTTTGAAATTTGGAGCAGCAATAGAGATTAAGAAAATAGTTGGACCTGTGGAACATTATTTTCTATTCTAACCTCACCCATCGTAGTTACCCACATCCCAATATTATATTAATTTAGGGCCATATCTGCGAACGGTGGGACCGAAATCAAAAATATGTAAAGGAAGGTCCAATTCATTTTTATTTATCTCAATGCTCTCTAAATTTCACATCAATAGCTCAACTCGTTTTTTAAATAAAGTGTACAGACAATTACATTTTAATATAATCTTCTGAAGTACATTCAGGAAATTAGGTACTTTTTCAGTTTTTTTGAAAATTGAGCTTTTTTTTTTTTATTTTCTAAACCGGTTATGTTATGACGCTGCAATTTAGTCAATGTAGAGATAATTAAAAATAAACAGAATTTAGCTCAGTAACATTTTTGATTTGGCTCCCACCCCTAAAAGTTATGGCCTCCCAAACAAAATATATATGCACTTTTAACACCTCCATTGCTCCTCATCGTACTAATATATTCTTTTGAAATTTGGAGCAGCAATAGAGATTAAGAAAATAGTTGGACCTGTGGAACATTATTTTCTATTCTAACCTCACCCATCGTAGTTACCCACATCCCAATATTATATTAATTTAGGGCCATATCTGCGAACGGTGGGACCGAAATCAAAAATATGTAAAGGAAGGTCCCATTCATTTTTATTTATCTCAATGCTCTCTAAATTTCACATCAATAGCTCAACTCGTTTTTTAAATAAAGTGTACAGACAATTACATTTTAATATAATCTTCTGAAGTACATTCAGGAAATTAGGTACTTTTTTAGTTTTTTTGAAAATTGAGCTTATTTTTTTTTTATTTTCTAAACCGGTTATGTTATGGCGCTGCAATTTAGTCAATGTAGAGATAATTAAAAATAAACAGAATTTAGCTCAGTAACATTTTTGATTTGGCTCCCACCTCTAAAAGTTATGGCCTCCCAAACAAAATATATATGGACTTTTAACACCTCCATTGCTGCTGATCGTACTAAGATATTCTTTTGAAATTTGGAGCAGCAATAGAGATTAAGAAAATAGTTGGACCTGTGGAACATTATTTTCTATTCTAACCTCACCCATAGTAGTTTCCCACATCCCAATATTATATTAATTTAGGGCCATATCTGCGAACGGTGGGACCGAAATCAAAAATATGTAAAGGAAGGTCCCATTCATTTTTATTTATCTCAATGCTCTCTAAATTTCACATCAATAGCTCAACTCGTTTTTTAAATAAAGTGTACAGACAATTACATTTTAATATTATCTTCTGAAGTACATTCAGGAAATTAGGTACTTTTTCAGTTTTTTTGAAAATTGAGCTTATTTTTTTTATTTTCTAAACCGGTTATGTTATGACGCTGCAATTTATTCAATGTAGAGATAATTAAAAATAGACTGAATTTAGCTCAGCAACATTTTTGATTTGGCTCCCACCCCTAAAAGTTATGGCCTCCCAAACAAAATATATATGGACTTTTAACACCTCCATTGCTGCTGATCGTACTAAGATATTCTTTTGAAATTTGGAGCAGCAATAGAGATTAAGAAAATAGTTGGACCTGTGGAACATTATTTTCTATTCTAACCTCACCCATAGTAGTTACCCACATCCCAATATTATATTAATTTAGGGCCATATCTGCGAACGGTGGGACCGAAATCAAAAATATGTAAAGGAAGGTCCCATTCATTTTTATTTATCTCAATGCTCTCTAAATTTCACATCAATAGCTCAACTCGTTTTTTAAATAAAGTGTACAGACAATTACATTTTAATATAATCTTCTGAAGTACATTCAGGAAATTAGGTACTTTTTCAGTTTTTTTGAAAATTGAGCTTATTTTTTTTATTTTCTAAACCGGTTATGTTATGACGCTGCAATTTATTCAATGTAGAGATAATTAAAAATAGACTGAATTTAGCTCAGCAACATTTTTGATTTGGCTCCCACCCCTAAAAGTTATGGCCTCCCAAACAAAATATATATGGACTTTTAACACCTCCATTGCTGCTGATCGTACTAAGATATTCTTTTGAAATTTGGAGCAGCAATAGAGATTAAGAAAATAGTTGGACCTGTGGAACATTATTTTCTATTCTAACCTCACCCATAGTAGTTACCCACATCCCAATATTATATTAATTTAGGGCCATATCTGCGAACGGTGGGACCGAAATCAAAAATATGTAAAGGAAGGTCCCATTCATTTTTATTTATCTCAATGCTCTCTAAATTTCACATCAATAGCTCAACTCGTTTTTTAAATAAAGTGTACAGACAATTACATTTTAATATAATCTTCTGAAGTACATTCAGGAAATTAGGTACTTTTTTAGTTTTTTTGAAAATTGAGCTTATTTTTTTTTATTTTCTAAACCGGTTATGTTATGGCGCTGCAATTTAGTCAATGTAGAGATAATTAAAAATAAACAGAATTTAGCTCAGCAACATTTTTGATTTGGCTCCCACCCCTAAAAGTTATGGCCTCCCAAACAAAATATATATGGACTTTTAACGCCTCCATTGCTGCTGATCGTACTAAGATATTCTTTTGAAATTTGGAGCAGCAATAGAGATTAAGAAAATAGTTGGACCTGTGGAACATTATTTTCTATTCTAACCTCACCCATAGTAGTTACCCACATCCCAATATTATATTAATTTAGGGCCATATCTGCGAACGGTGGGACCGAAATCAAAAATATGTAAAGGAAGGTCCCATTCATTTTTATTTATCTCAATGCTCTCTAAATTTCACATCAATAGCTCAACTCGTTTTTTAAATAAAGTGTACAGACAATTACATTTTAATATAATCTTCTGAAGTACATTCAGGAAATTATGTACTTTTTTAGTTTTTTTGAAAATTGAGCTTATTTTTTTTTATTTTCTAAACCGGTTATGTTATGGCACTGCAATTTAGTCAATGTAGAGATAATTAAAAATAAACAGAATTTAGCTCAGTAACATTTTTGATTTGGCTCCCACCCCTAAAAGTTATGGCCTCCCAAACAAAATATATATGGACTTTTAACGCCTCCATTGCTGCTGATCGTACTAAGATATTCTTTTGAAATTTGGAGCAGCAATAGAGATTAAGAAAATAGTTGGACCTGTGGAACATTATTTTCTATTATAACCTCACCCATCGTAGTTACCTACACCCCAATATTATATTAATTTAGGGCCATATCTGCGAACGGTGGGACCGAAATCAAAAATATGTAAAGGAAGGTCCTATTCATTTTTATTTATCTCAATGCTCTCTAAATTTCACATCAATAGCTCAACTCGTTTTTTAAATAAAGTGTACAGACAATTACATTTTAATATAATCTTCTGAAGTACATTCAGGAAATTAGGTACTTTTTCAGTTTTTTTGAAAATTTAGCATATTTTTTTTATTTTCTAAACCGGTAATGTTATGACGCTGCAATTTAGTCAATGCAGAGATAATTAAAAATAAACAGAATTTAGCTCAGTAACATTTTTGATTTGGCTCCCACCCCTAAAAGTTATTGCCTCCCAAACAAAATATATATGGACTTTTAACACCTCCATTGCTGCTGATCGTACTAAGATATTCTTTTGAAATTTGGAGCAGCAATAGAGATTAAGAAAATAGTTGGACCTGTGGAACATTATTTTCTATTCTAACCTCACCCATAGTAGTTACCCACATCCCAATATTATATTAATTTAGGGCCATATCTGCGAACGGTGGGACCGAAATCAAAAATATGTAAAGGAAGGTCCCATTCATTTTTATTTATCTCAATGCTCTCTAAATTTCACATCAGTAGCTCAACTCGTTTTTTAAATAAAGTGTACAGACAATTACATTTTAATATAATCTTCTGAAGTACATTCAGGAAATTAGGTACTTTTTCAGTTTTTTTGAAAATTGAGCTTATTTTTTTTATTTTCTAAACCGGTTATGTTATGACGCTGCAATTTATTCAATGTAGAGATAATTAAAAATAGACTGAATTTAGCTCAGCAACATTTTTGATTTGGCTCCCACCCCTAAAAGTTATGGCCTCCCAAACAAAATATATATGGACTTTTAACACCTCCATTGCTGCTGATCGTACTAAGATATTCTTTTGAAATTTGGAGCAGCAATAGAGATTAAGAAAATAGTTGGACCTGTGGAACATTATTTTCTATTCTAACCTCACCCATAGTAGTTACCCACATCCCAATATTATATTAATTTAGGGCCATATCTGCGAACGGTGGGACCGAAATCAAAAATATGTAAAGGAAGGTCCCATTCATTTTTATTTATCTCAATGCTCTCTAAATTTCACATCAATAGCTCAACTCGTTTTTTAAATAAAGTGTACAGACAATTACATTTTAATATAATCTTCTGAAGTACATTCAGGAAATTAGGTACTTTTTCAGTTTTTTTGAAAATTGAGCTTATTTTTTTTATTTTCTAAACCGGTTATGTTATGACGCTGCAATTTATTCAATGTAGAGATAATTAAAAATAGACTGAATTTAGCTCAGCAACATTTTTGATTTGGCTCCCACCCCTAAAAGTTATGGCCTCCCAAACAAAATATATATGGACTTTTAACACCTCCATTGCTGCTGATCGTACTAAGATATTCTTTTGAAATTTGGAGCAGCAATAGAGATTAAGAAAATAGTTGGACCTGTGGAACATTATTTTCTATTCTAACCTCACCCATAGTAGTTACCCACATCCCAATATTATATTAATTTAGGGCCATATCTGCGAACGGTGGGACCGAAATCAAAAATATGTAAAGGAAGGTCCCATTCATTTTTATTTATCTCAATGCTCTCTAAATTTCACATCAATAGCTCAACTCGTTTTTTAAATAAAGTGTACAGACAATTACATTTTAATATAATCTTCTGAAGTACATTCAGGAAATTAGGTACTTTTTTAGTTTTTTTGAAAATTGAGCTTATTTTTTTTTATTTTCTAAACCGGTTATGTTATGGCGCTGCAATTTAGTCAATGTAGAGATAATTAAAAATAAACAGAATTTAGCTCAGCAACATTTTTGATTTGGCTCCCACCCCTAAAAGTTATGGCCTCCCAAACAAAATATATATGGACTTTTAACGCCTCCATTGCTGCTGATCGTACTAAGATATTCTTTTGAAATTTGGAGCAGCAATAGAGATTAAGAAAATAGTTGGACCCGTGGAACATTATTTTCTATTCTAACCTCACCCATAGTAGTTACCCACATCCCAATATTATATTAATTTAGGGCCATATCTGCGAACGGTGGGACCGAAATCAAAAATATGTAAAGGAAGGTCCCATTCATTTTTATTTATCTCAATGCTCTCTAAATTTCACATCAATAGCTCAACTCGTTTTTTAAATAAAGTGTACAGACAATTACATTTTAATATAATCTTCTGAAGTACATTCAGGAAATTAGGTACTTTTTTAGTTTTTTTGAAAATTGAGCTTATTTTTTTTTATTTTCTAAACCGGTTATGTTATGGCACTGCAATTTATTCAATGTAGAGATAATTAAAAATAAACAGAATTTAGCTCAGTAACATTTTTGATTTGGCTCCCACCCCTAAAAGTTATGGCCTCCCAAACAAAATATATATGGACTTTTAACGCCTCCATTGCTGCTGATCGTACTAAGATATTCTTTTGAAATTTGGAGCAGCAATAGAGATTAAGAAAATAGTTGGACCTGTGGAACATTATTTTCTATTATAACCTCACCCATCGTAGTTACCTACACCCCAATATTATATTAATTTAGGGCCATATCTGCGAACGGTGGGACCGAAATCAAAAATATGTAAAGGAAGGTCCTATTCATTTTTATTTATCTCAATGCTCTCTAAATTTCACATCAATAGCTCAACTCGTTTTTTAAATAAAGTGTACAGACAATTACATTTTAATATAATCTTCTGAAGTACATTCAGGAAATTAGGTACTTTTTCAGTTTTTTTGAAAATTGAGCTTATTTTTTTTTATTTTCTAAACCGGTTATGTTATGGCGCTGCAATTTAGTCAATGTAGAGATAATTAAAAATAAACAGAATTTAGCTCAGTAACATTTTTGATTTGGCTCCCACCCCTAAAAGTTATGGCCTCCCAAACAAAATATATATGGACTTTTAACGCCTCCATTGCTGCTGATCGTACTAAGATATTCTTTTGAAATTTGGAGCAGCAATAGAGATTAAGAAAATAGTTGGACCTGTGGAACATTATTTTCTATTCTAACCTCACCCATCGTAGTTACCCACATCCCAATATTATATTAATTTAGGGCCATATCTGCGAACGGTGGGACTGAAATCAAAAATATGTAAAGGAAGGTCCCATTCATTTTTATTTATCTCAATGCTCTCTAAATTTCACATCAATAGCTCAACTCGTTTTTTATATAAAGTGTACAGACAATTACATTTTAATATAATCTTCTGAAGTACATTCAGGAAATTAGGTATTTTTTCAGTTTTTTTGAAAATTGAGCTTATTTTTTTTATTTTCTAAACGGGTTGGATTATGACGCTGCAATTTATTCAATGTAGAGATAATTAAAAATAAACAGAATTTAGCTCAGTAACATTTTTGATTTGGCTCCCACCCCTAAAAGTTATGGCCTCCCAAACAAAATATATATGGACTTTTAACACCTCCATTGCTGCTGATCGTACTAAGATATTCTTTTGAAATTTGGAGCAGCAATAGAGATTAAGAAAATAGTTGGACCTGTGGAACATTATTTTCTATTCTAACCTCACCCATCGTAGTTACCCACATCCCAATATTATATTAATTTAGGGCCATATCTGCGAACGGTGGGACCGAAATCAAAAATATGTAAAGGAAGGTCCCATTCATTTTTATTTTTCTCAATGCTCTCTAAATTTCACATCAATAGCTCAACTCGTTTTTTATATAAAGTGTACAGACAATTACATTTTAATATAATCTTCTGAAGTACATTCAGGAAATTAGGTACTTTTTCAGTTTTTTTGAAAATTGAGCTTATTTTTTTTATTTTCTAAACGGGTTGGATTATGACGCTGCAATTTATTCAATGTAGAGATAATTAAAAATAAACAGAATTTAGCTCAGTAACATTTTTGATTTGGCTCCCACCCCTAAAAGTTATGGCCTCCCAAACAAAATATATATGGACTTTTAACGCCTCCATTGCTGCTGATCGTACTAAGATATTCTTTTGAAATTTGGAGCAGCAATAGAGATTAAGAAAATAGTTGGACCTGTGGAACATTATTTTCTATTCTAACCTCACCCATCGTAGTTACCCACATCCCAATATTATATTAATTTAGGGCCATATCTGCGAACGGTGGGACCGAAATCAAAAATATGTAAAGGAAGGTCCCATTCATTTTTATTTATCTCAATGCTCTCTAAATTTCACATCAATAGCTCAACTCGTTTTTTAAATAAAGTGTACAGACAATTACATTTTAATATAATCTTCTGAAGTACATTCAGGAAATTAGGTACTTTTTTAGTTATTTTTTGAAAATTTAGCATATTTTTTTTATTTCCTAAACCGGTAATGTTATGACGCTGCAATTTAGTCAATGTAGAGATAATTAAAAATAAACAGAATTTAGCTCAGTAACATTTTTGATTTGGCTCCCACCCCTAAAAGTTATGGCCTCCCAAACAAAATATATATGGACTTTTAACACCTCCATTGCTGCTGATCGTACTAAGATATTCTTTTGAAATTTGGAGCAGCAATAGAGATTAAGAAAATAGTTGGACCTGTGGAACATTATTTTCTATTCTAACCTCACCCATAGTAGTTACCCACATCCCAATATTATATTAATTTAGGGCCATATCTGCGAACGGTGGGACCGAAATCAAAAATATGTAAAGGAAGGTCCCATTCATTTTTATTTATCTCAATGCTCTCTAAATTTCACATCAATAGCTCAACTCGTTTTTTAAATAAAGTGTACAGACAATTACATTTTAATATAATCTTCTGAAGTACATTCAGGAAATTAGGTACTTTTTTAGTTTTTTTGAAAATTTAGCATATTTTTTTTATTTCCTAAACCGGTAATGTTATGACGCTGCAATTTATTCAATGTAGAGATAATTAAAAATAAACAGAATTTAGCTCAGTAACATTTTTGATTTGGCTCCCACCCCTAAAAGTTATGGCCTCCCAAACAAAATATATATGGACTTTTAACACCTCCATTGCTCCTCATCGTACTAAGATATTCTTTTAAAATTTAGAGCAGCAATAGAGATTAAGAAAATAGTTGGACCTGTGGAACATTATTTTCTATTCTAACCTCACCCATCGTAGTTACCCACATCCCAATATTATATTAATTTAGGGCCATATCTGCGAACGGTGGGACCGAAATCAAAAATATGTAAAGGAAGGTCCTATTCATTTTTATTTATCTCAATGCTCTCTAAATTTCACATCAATAGCTCAACTCGTTTTTTAAATAAAGTGTACAGACAATTACATTTTAATATAATCTTCTGAAGTACATTCAGGAAATTAGGTACTTTTTCAGTTTTTTTGAAAATTGAGCTTATTTTTTTTTATTTTCTAAACCGGTTATGTTATGGCGCTGCAATTTAGTCAATGTAGAGATAATTAAAAATAAACAGAATTTAGCTCAGTAACATTTTTGATTTGGCTCCCACCCCTAAAAGTTATGGCCTCCCAAACAAAATATATATGGACTTTTAACGCCTCCATTGCTGCTGATCGTACTAAGATATTCTTTTGAAATTTGGAGCAGCAATAGAGATTAAGAAAATAGTTGGACCTGTGGAACATTATTTTCTATTCTAACCTCACCCATCGTAGTTACCCACATCCCAATATTATATTAATTTAGGGCCATATCTGCGAACGGTGGGACTGAAATCAAAAATATGTAAAGGAAGGTCCCATTCATTTTTATTTATCTCAATGCTCTCTAAATTTCACATCAATAGCTCAACTCGTTTTTTATATAAAGTGTACAGACAATTACATTTTAATATAATCTTCTGAAGTACATTCAGGAAATTAGGTACTTTTTCAGTTTTTTTGAAAATTGAGCTTATTTTTTTTATTTTCTAAACGGGTTGGATTATGACGCTGCAATTTATTCAATGTAGAGATAATTAAAAATAAACAGAATTTAGCTCAGTAACATTTTTGATTTGGCTCCCACCCCTAAAAGTTATGGCCTCCCAAACAAAATATATATGGACTTTTAACACCTCCATTGCTGCTGATCGTACTAAGATATTCTTTTGAAATTTGGAGCAGCAATAGAGATTAAGAAAATAGTTGGACCTGTGGAACATTATTTTCTATTCTAACCTCACCCATCGTAGTTACCTACACCCCAATATTATATTAATTTAGGGCCATATCTGCGAACGGTGGGACCGAAATCAAAAATATGTAAAGGAAGGTCCCATTCATTTTTATTTATCTCAATGCTCTCTAAATTTCACATCAATAGCTCAACTCGTTTTTTATATAAAGTGTACAGACAATTACATTTTAATATAATCTTCTGAAGTACATTCAGGAAATTAGGTACTTTTTCAGTTTTTTTGAAAATTGAGCTTATTTTTTTTATTTTCTAAACGGGTTGGATTATGACGCTGCAATTTATTCAATGTAGAGATAATTAAAAATAAACAGAATTTAGCTCAGTAACATTTTTGATTTGGCTCCCACCCCTAAAAGTTATGGCCTCCCAAACAAAATATATATGGACTTTTAACGCCTCCATTGCTGCTGATCGTACTAAGATATTCTTTTGAAATTTGGAGCAGCAATAGAGATTAAGAAAATAGTTGGACCTGTGGAACATTATTTTCTATTCTAACCTCACCCATCGTAGTTACCCACATCCCAATATTATATTAATTTAGGGCCATATCTGCGAACGGTGGGACCGAAATCAAAAATATGTAAAGGAAGGTCCCATTCATTTTTATTTATCTCAATGCTCTCTAAATTTCACATCAATAGCTCAACTCGTTTTTTAAATAAAGTGTACAGACAATTACATTTTAATATAATCTTCTGAAGTACATTCAGGAAATTAGGTACTTTTTTAGTTATTTTTTGAAAATTTAGCATATTTTTTTTATTTCCTAAACCGGTAATGTTATGACGCTGCAATTTAGTCAATGTAGAGATAATTAAAAATAAACAGAATTTAGCTCAGTAACATTTTTGATTTGGCTCCCACCCCTAAAAGTTATGGCCTCCCAAACAAAATATATATGGACTTTTAACGCCTCCATTGCTGCTGATCGTACTAAGATATTCTTTTGAAATTTGGAGCAGCAATAGAGATTAAGAAAATAGTTGGACCTGTGGAACATTATTTTCTATTCTAACCTCACCCATAGTAGTTACCCACATCCCAATATTATATTAATTTAGGGCCATATCTGCGAACGGTGGGACCGAAATCAAAAATATGTAAAGGAAGGTCCCATTCATTTTTATTTATCTCAATGCTCTCTAAATTTCACATCAATAGCTCAACTCGTTTTTTAAATAAAGTGTACAGACAATTACATTTTAATATAATCTTCTGAAGTACATTCAGGAAATTAGGTACTTTTTTAGTTTTTTTTGAAAATTTAGCATATTTTTTTTATTTCCTAAACCGGTAATGTTATGACGCTGCAATTTAGTCAATGTAGAGATAATTAAAAATAAACAGAATTTAGCTCAGTAACATTTTTGATTTGGCTCCCACCCCTAAAAGTTATGGCCTCCCAAACAAAATATATATGGACTTTTAACACCTCCATTGCTGCTGATCGTACTAAGATATTCTTTTGAAATTTGGAGCAGCAATAGAGATTAAGAAAATAGTTGGACCTGTGGAACATTATTTTCTATTCTAACCTCACCCATAGTAGTTACCCACATCCCAATATTATATTAATTTAGGGCCATATCTGCGAACGGTGGGACCGAAATCAAAAATATGTAAAGGAAGGTCCCATTCATTTTTATTTATCTCAATGCTCTCTAAATTTCACATCAATAGCTCAACTCGTTTTTTAAATAAAGTGTACAGACAATTACATTTTAATATAATCTTCTGAAGTACATTCAGGAAATTAGGTACTTTTTTAGTTTTTTTGAAAATTTAGCATATTTTTTTTATTTCCTAAACCGGTAATGTTATGACGCTGCAATTTATTCAATGTAGAGATAATTAAAAATAAACAGAATTTAGCTCAGTAACATTTTTGATTTGGCTCCCACCCCTAAAAGTTATGGCCTCCCAAACAAAATATATATGGACTTTTAACACCTCCATTGCTGCTGATCGTACTAAGATATTCTTTTAAAATTTAGAGCAGCAATAGAGATTAAGAAAATAGTTGGACCTGTGGAACATTATTTTCTATTCTAACCATATCTGCGAACGGTGGGGCCGAAATCAAAAATATGTAAAGGAAGGTCCCATTCATTTTTATTTATCTCAATGCTCTCTAAATTTCACATCAATAGCTCAACTCGTTTTTTAAATAAAGTGTACAGACAATTACATTTTAATATAATCTTCTGAAGTACATTCAGGAAATTAGGTACTTTTTCAGTTTTTTTGAAAATTTTGAGCTTATTTTTTTTTTATTTTCTAAACGGGTTGGATTATGACGCTGCAATTTAGTCAATGTAGAGATAAATAAAAATAAACAGAATTTAGCTCAGTAACATTTTTGATTTGGCTCCCACCCCTAAAAGTTATGGCTTCCCAAACAAAATATATATGCACTTTTAACACCTCCATTGCTGCTGATCGTACTAATATATTCTTTTGAAATTTGGAGCAGCAATAGAGATTAAGAAAATAGTTGGACCTGTGGAACATTATTTTCTATTATAACCTCACCCATCGTAGTTACCTACACCCCAATATTATATTAATTTAGGGCCATATCTGCGAGCGGTGGGACCGAAATCAAAAATATGTAAAGGAAGGTCCTATTCATTTTTATTTATCTCAATGCTCTCTAAATTTCACATCAATAGCTCAACTCGTTTTTTAAATAAAGTGTACAGACAATTACATTTTAATATAATCTTCTGAAGTACATTCAGGAAATTAGGTACTTTTTCAGTTTTTTTTGAAAATTGAGCTTATTTTTTTTTATTTTCTAAACGGGTTGGGTTATGATGCTGCAATTTAGATTTAGTCAATGTAAAATTTTTAAAAACAACTAAGAAATAATATGAACTTGAATAGAAATTAATTTTCCTTTATTGAAATAATAACATCCAAATACATAATTAAAATAACAATTTTCTCAAAACAAAATTAAATTGAAAATATTTTTTGTTTTAGTTTTATAAATTATACAAAAGATTATTTTAATAAATTTTATACGATTTAGGCACCGTATTAATTTTTGAAATATTTTTCATTACTTCCAAATCACGTATCATTAATGATAATATTTCACGAGTTTTTGCTCCGTCCAATTCTTCAGTATTACTGTCCACTGATTCCATTTCTAGAAAAATTAAGAAATATAATTTAAATTTTACGTTAAATTAATTTCAAAATATAATAATTAATTTACCCATAATTTGATCTTCAATATTTTGTAAACGATCCATAACACATGATTGTTGATTTTTAATATGTTCCAAAAGTCTACGTTGACATTCAACAGAATCTATAGCAGCTTCTGGTTGTGGTATTGTAGGTTGAATTTTAGTTTCAATTTTATCATCATTATTCATATTTTTATCATCATTTTTATTATTAATATCTTTCATATCAATATCTTCATCATTTTTATCTTTAACATTATTTTTATTATCTTGTTCGTGTTCATTGTCATCATAATTTTCGTTATCAATTTCTTTTGTTGGACTTTTTTCCCATTTTTTTGCCCATAAATACATTTTTGGATGATCTTTATTTTCAGCAATATTAATTTTTACCCTTAAACTATGTAAAAATTTACGTATTTCTAATAAATTACCAGTTAAAGTATGTGATTTTTTTAACATATCAAAACGTTCTTCAAAATTTGGATTTATAGCATGATAATTAGCAATTGGTAATTTACCATCATATAACCAATCTTGATCATGTATATATTTAAGACTAGAACGTCCACGTTGTGGATTACGACAAATATAACAAACATATTTATCTGGTACTTGTGATTGTTTCTCAAAACCATTACAAATACCATGTTGCCAACATAAACATAATTCACATTGTATCATTAAACCATCTTCTTCACCATACGAACATAAACAATTTATAATTTCTTCTTGTCGCATTCGTACAATTTTTATTAATTCACCATTTTCATTAATATATTTTGGACTTTGACTATGGGTATGGATTTGTTGTTCTGGTAAACTGCTAGTTGTATTATTACCATCATTTGATTCACTAATTAATAAATTCTGTATAATTTTTGATTTTTTACCACTAGTATTAATTAGAGTTGGTAATTTATCTGGTGTTGCATTAAATGAATGTCGTGTCTCTTCAAAATCATTTATTGTAGCAGCTGTTGTAGCAGCAACTGGAAAACTAGCATCAAATACTTGTGATGGATTTTTTAAATTAGCTGTTAAATATTTTTTAGTTGTACGTTGGCGATTACTTTTCCGTGCAGAATTTGAAGATGATGATTTTTTTGTGGATTGTGTTGTTTTCATTGAATGTGTTTTAGGTTTTGGTGTTGTTGTTGTTGAAACTGGTATAGGTGATAATGTTGCTGATGGTACTGTAACTGGAGATGATATATTAGTTGTACTAATAATAATATTTTCTTCAAAAATTGGTAAATCATCACCAGTTGGATGTGGTATATTTAATTCTTCTTTGATAACTGTGGTAGTTGCTGGAATTGATTCTGTTGGTAAAATCGTTGGTGGTGGTTGTTCAGCAATTGTAGCAATAATTTTATCAAGAGCAGCAGCTGTTAATTGTTCTTCTGTTGTTGTTGTTGTTGATTGGGTTTGTACAATTGTATTTAATGATGGTGATGTTTGTGCTGATGAATTTGGTGTATGTGGTGTTGATGAAGATTTTCGATGTGTTCTTGATTGCATGTCTTGTTGATGAACTTTAGCAAAAAATTGTGAATTTGATATAAGATTTTTTGGTAATGGTTCTTCGTGTGTTGTAGCACCAACAGTACGTTTCCAAGCAAGTTCTTGCATATTCGGACACACACCTAAAAGTCTAAAATGGATTTTTTTTTTTAATTTTTTAGTTGTATTTGTAATATTTCTTGTTAGACATTAGTAGGTCGAAATAGATAAAAAACGAAATATTATAATTTAAAATAGCGAAAAGTCAATAATGGCGAATATTGTATAAAGTTAACATTAAGTAAGAATTAAAATATTAATCTGCAATAAATTATTATTTAAATATGGTTTCTTTAAAACCATATTACAAAAATTCACCACCCCCCTGAGAGTTTTATTATTAGAATTAGAATGACTACAATTTTCGCTTTTATTGTTTTCGTGTTTTTTTTTTTAAATTGATGCTGTTTTTTTAAATTGATGAAACTTACTTTGCCAATTCATGATGATAATGTTTAACATGAATTTGTAAATGATTTTCTTTACGGAAATTTTTATTGCAACCATCTTCTGGGCAACGAAATAAATTTTCAATTAATTGAACTTTCAGAGCTCCAACATAAACTAATAAAAATAAAATAAAAATATTAAGTATAATATTAATTTTTTGGTTTCTTATTCTATTGCAATTTACCAAAGCCATCTTCAAGTGGTAGTGTTGGAGTTTTTATATCTTCTTTAATAATTTTTGGTGGTGGTGTCATTAAATCAGTTTCTGAAGCAACACTTGAATTTACCAAAGCAGTTGAATTTAATGATTTTGATAAAGTACTAGTTTCTGAAATTGCTGCTGGTGTTATACCAGCAAATGCTGATTCTTTTGGTTGTGGTTGTGGTGGTTTATAATCTTTTGTATATGCATATGCATTTATATCTTTAGCACGACGACGATGTATACTAAAATCATATATATCAGGATTATAAACTTGTCCTTGTTCTTCGATAAATTGTTTTAAATCAGCTTTTGAACGGAAACGTTTACCACTTGGACTAACCAAAATCACATCCCATTTACCTAATACATTTGAACGTTGGTACATATGTTTTATCCAACCAGTTGGTAAACGCCAATCTTCAACAATAACAGTTGGTTTTTTATGATCACCAACCATTAAAAAACCTTCTTTACCAATTGGTTGATCATTTACCCAATGACAACACCATTCACCATCTTCAGGAATTGTAGCAAGATTTAATTCATCTATGAAAAAAGTAAGATTTTATATAAATTTCATAAAAAAATAAAATTACAAATTTTATTTACCAAAATTTAGAGATTCTCTTGATATTAATGGCCACAATTTTTTAGTTGGTGTTGATTTGTTTGATTTAGATGTTGTTGAACTAGTTACAGGAGTTGTAGGTGTTACAGGTATAGCAGAAGTTGTTGGTGTGATCGAAATGTTTTTATTTGGTGTTGATACTGATGTAGTTGTTGCTGCTGCTGAAGTTGTTGTTGAAGTTTTTTGTTTAATTTTCGATATATAATTAGCTTTGACAATTTTTTGGAAACCATCTTCAAATAATACTTCATACATATCATTTTCCATAATTTCTATAATTGTTGCTGGAAATTTTCTAGCTCCCGACCATCTAGCCATACATTTTTCACCAATAATAAAACTCTGTATTATCTTTGTATTTGTAATTTTTTCAATAATTTGCCTTAAACGACTACTATTCATCGGTATCCATTCTTCAGTACCACTATTTACTTTTGAATTTGTTGATTTAAATGATTTTTCAAATTTTATTAAAACTTCACAATCATCATTATCAACTTCAATAATTTTTGCTGCATGCCATGCACCATCAAAATCTTGGGCTTCTAAACGAACACCCGGTACAAAACTTAAACTATCTGATTTACTACGTGGTGACGAAGAAATAACAGATTTTAATGGAGTTGATGAAGTTGAGCTTTCTGAAACTGTTGCTAAAATGCCACCACCAACAACAGCTGCAATCGATGAATCATCATTGATTTTTGGTATTTTTGCTGGTTTGTCTAATTGCAGTTGCGCAAAACTATCTGTAGATGAACGTTTCGATGGTAATGTAACCGATGATGATTTAATATTAGTTTCTACTTGTATTTTTGTATCTATTAATTCTCCGCCAATAATATCAGTTGTTTTTGGATCTGTTAATTCCATTGGAATTATTTTCTGTTTAGTGTTTGTTTTGGTATTAGCTTTAATAATAGATTTTGTTTCTGTTGTTGGAGTAACTGGTATTGTGATTGTGTCAACTTTACCCCATGGAAATATTGTTGGATATGTACCTTGCTTCACCATATATTTATTACCTTTAACTGGTTGAAAATCAGCACGTTTAAAATGCCTGGAACAAACTAAAACACTTTTTGTTATATTTTTAACATTTGGTATTCGGCAATTTGATAACCAAATTTCACGAGTTTTCGATTCAAATGGGAATGAATGAAAAGTGACACCACGATGTTCGGGTTGTCCAGATTTTGAAAAGCATCCTTCGATTGTACAGCGACGAGGCATTTTATATTTTTGTTTTTAATTTATAAAGTAGTTTTTTTTTGATACGTAACTTTATGTATTTTTTATTTTCATTGAAACTAAACCACCGGTTGTAAACAATAATGGCGATTATTGCGAAATATTCATCAAATATTGACAATCGAAAAATGTTCTTTAATTTTTTCTGCCACTGTTGTGTTAAATGTAAATATATAAATTTAAATTGTTCGGATATTTTATTATTTAAAGGATTAGTTATTATTTTTTTAAATTCTAATAACTTTAATTAATTTTCTTCTCGAATTATAAAATCACGCTTCTTTTATCGCGTTGTTGGTAGAAATTAGAAATCAACCTGAGTTAAATAAAGAAGTGTCAAATTTAGTCCAGGGTCATGTAAATTTCATATTGATCTATTGTAAAAAAAATGAGAATCGATTAGTTTTCTAATTAAAAAATTATGATGAATTTAAATTTATTAATCTTTAATATTTCAATATTAAGTAAAAATATGGAACACGATAGCTTGAAGTAACTGCCTTATTACTAACTTTTCTATATACTAGCATATACTATAGTATGTATGTATATACTAACTTTTCTATTTTAATACGTATTAATATTAATATTTTTGTTTCCTCTTCTAGCAATATTTTTAATTTTGCTAGAATATGCAATAATGCTTTCCAGGTATATTCGTTGGTTCTTGTCACGAATGTGGTTTTAATATGAAATAAAAATTAGCGCTACATGTAGTAAATATTTAAACTAACATTATCCATTAAAAAAACCATATTCGTGACAAGAACCAATATAAATGAAAATATATTACCGATGTTTACAAATAGATGGAGCCTGAATCGATTTGTAGAAAATGTTTCTAATTTTCTCTGTAATATTTTTGAATTTAAAAATATTTGTTACAATTATACATAATAAAATAATATATTTTAAATTTATTTAAATCAATTTTATTTGGCTCAATGTTCAATATTAATATAAAGTTAATGGAATATCTTTGAAATATTGTACTAGATTTTTTAATTGAATATTGGAAAAAATTCAAATTAGTCAGATAAATTTTTCGCTATATTATCACCAATAGCATTGAGTTAACTTTACAGTGAGCTGGTATTCGTAATTGTGATCCAGTTTGAATGAAATTTATTTCATGATTTATCTGAACTGATGTCAACTTGACATCGGTTAGTTCAGTGGTCCTCATATTATTTGATATTAACTTCTATATTTTCTATTATTTGTAATTCCATTTCATTGAAATTTGGCACTTAGCTTTCTTTCTTGAAATGGGTCCACAGATTCTGAATGATACAATATAAAAAATATTGAAACTCTAAGATTGTACAATAAACTTTTCACGAATTATAAATAAACACGCTTCGTATCCGAATAAAATTTATAATAGTTTTTCTCATAATTGTTTCTACTTTTTTCTACCATAGATTTCATCATTGACCTTCACTAATTTTATTTATTTTCTATTTCAATTGTAAAACAATCATTTATTTAATAGATAAATAAAAATTGTAAAGTTCAAATTCAATTACAAAAATAATAACAACACAACTTTTCTTAAATCATTTCATAAGAAAATTGTTTATCATTCAATGTTAAATTAAAAAATGAATGAAAGTTAATATAAGGACTATTTCTTTGCTTGCATCATCCTTTTTCTTGATTAAAACATATTTTATATCCTTATTTTTCTTTGAAAATATGAACAAATTTTCATTGTATTTCGTGCGATAAAGGAACTATTTTATATCACTTCTGATGAACAAACATCATCAACATTTTCATTTTAGTAGCTTAAAATAAAGAATCACAGAATTAGTATAGTACTATAGTTCATTTCTGAATGTGGGTGTGTGTAAACCTTTTCAAAAGACGTATACGACCATAAAACTTGAGAATATGCAATTTTATAAATAGAAAAATTGTGGAAATGGGAAAAAGAAGATTGGTTACAAAGAAGATTGATTATAAAGAAGATTGGTTACCTTTGGTTATATTATTAAATGGTTAAAGTATAAATAAAATTAAGTGCTAGTCAATTTTTAAACTGACTGAAAGTGTGACAATATTTTGTAAATTTATATAGTTTTATTTTAAAATAGTTATAGCGACGGTCGTCATGTATTAATAAGTTTTTACGAAGAACTTTTCGTATATTTCAATACAATTGTGGATATTGAAATAAAACTTTTTAAAATACATGAAAACTATATTTTTATTATTAAAAGAAATAATCTTTAAATAAACTTTATTTAACATTTGACACGTTTTGATATTTATTAGATTATAATTAAAATTAGATTATTTTTTGGGTGATAATTATATGAAGTCCACTAAAATTTTGAAATTAAATAAATTACATATTTGCCATTTGTTAATATCACATTATTTTTAAAAATAATTAATTACATAAATTAATTTCTTAAACTTATTAATTCAAATTTTATTATAATATAAATATCATATTTAAATATTATAAAAAAAAATATTTGAAATCTTAATCCATTTTCTTTTCCAAACCGAATTTAAACATCTTTATACACATTATTTTTATTAAAAAACTAATTTCTTTCTTATATTATGCGATACTAAATCAAAATTTTATTAATCTTAAAAATTTTAATAAAATAAAAGTTTGAACCAATATCTAAACCACAATATCAAAATATATAATAACCTCTATTATTAAATTCTCAAGCTAATAAAGTGAAATATTTTATATATAAATATAATATCACGAGCCTTTTTAATAAGCAACCCAACAAAATATATTATTAACCATCATAAGTTTTCGTTAATTATATCTTTTTGAGAGCATATATCTGTAAGACCATTAAATATCTCATCACTTCCGTCCACGCAACTAACGAAATATATGTATATAGTAATTTTATTCCTTTTCATATTCCGCACCATATAAAATAGAAATTCCATACACCTCTTTATACAAATAAAAGCAGCCTTAACACAAAAATGCCTTTTTAGGAGACTGAACTAATTAAATATATAAAAGATAACCACAATAAGATTTTTTTTATCCTTCTGATGCTCCTCTTAGCTCCCATTTTATTACCTTAAATACTCATAAATATCTTTTCTTAATATCCACTTTTACCTTGGGGTTTTTTTTTTTGTTTTTATATAGCCCCCTAAAATATCGTTCTCCAATGAGAGTAATCTTTTGTTAGGTGATTAGACAAAGTCTACTTTGGTGTTTGTTGTTGTGTTTCGTTTTAAACAAATTTACATCTTTTAAGATACTCCAACAGTAAAATAGAAATATTTAGTATCTTAAACGCGCGAGACACAATTTCAGGTAAATTTATGTACAAATGGGAAAGAAGTATAATAATCTTTCTATGTTGTATAACATAATTTAGCCTGTGTGCTCTTCAATTTCTATATTTTATTAGGACTAGTATAGAAGAAAAAAAAAATAAAGAAATCGTTTTTAATTTTTTTTTTTATTATAGTGTAATCTGTATAACCAGAGGGAGAAAGCCCTAACAAAAAAAAAAAAATGAAAATGAAATTTATAGGAAAATTATACACTTTTTAGGTTAAAAAAAGAAAGAAGAAATATTCTTTAAGGTAAATTTGTCCTAACCATATTAAAACAAATTTTAAGATTATATACAAATTAAGGAGTTTATTAATAATTAAACATATTTTATTCACTCGAAACTGTTCTATGCGAAATTTTACTAGTAATTACGAATAATATTTATACTTACACTCGGAAAGGTTTTTGACAGCTTTCACGAAATCCGTAATTTCGATACTTACAGAATCCAGCAGTCAAATTGTTTTACTTCATTAGAACATTAATCAGTTATTGCTTCTACTGGTACGATGTCATTACTAGTTTTATTAGGATACTGATTCTACTGCTTCTTATTACGCAGGTACTAGTTTTATTTAATTATTGCATTACGAGGTCGTTAAAATTTTGACTGTCCAGAAAAAGGAATAACCAATGTTGCGTAGAGTGGAATTAATTTTGTTTCACATTATTTTGTGATCAATATATATTTTTTTTCCAAAATTCTACCATAATTGCAGGCAGATGATTGGACATAAGGTTAAAAAATGTTCTAATAAAATTGTTCTTAAATGTTCTAATAACAAATTTGTATGAAATTAGAATTCTCTTATATTTTTGACATTTTAATATTTTCGGTTACTTTCTTTTGAAATTTTGACATTAATAGAAAAATATATTTTCAAGAATTTATAGGTTCATTATTTTAACACTCTCTAAATCGATGCCGACGCCGCCGCCGCCGACTGATTGTCCAATAAATATTTCAACACGCGATAATTTTGTGATAACAAATTAGGTAAAAAATGAAATAAAATCTTTTATAATAAAAATTAAGGTTTGAAATTTGAATTTCTATCTACCTAGGAAGTGGGAATTTATAATAGTAACTGAAAACATTTATATTAAAATGTAAACGTTTTTGCGTTGGTGTCTATAAAATATAAATAATTGGATTTATTAAGATGATTCAACATAGAAGAAACATTAACGATTAAAGATTTATGATGTAGGTGTATCAGTTGGGGGTTGATTTTTTCCCAATATCCATTTAAATGATTACAGATCAAAATTTTTTTAAAAAAATATTTAACTTATTTTGATATGAAATTATAGATGAATCCACTTTGAAATTTTAGGTTCACTTTCTAATTGAGTTATTAGCTAATCATGAAGAATGTTTCTGTTATTTTTGCTAATTTAGATATTTCATAAAAATTCTGATCATTTTTCGTAGGAGTTGTTTAGTAAATTAATTTGAATATTAAAAATATTGCTGTAAAACGAAACTTAATTAATTTAAAAAGAAGAAATTTTTTATGATTAGTCTAGTCTATTTACTAGTCTAGACATTATTTAAAAAGTATTTTTTTACAAGTAATAGAAAGGATTATATTTTAAATAGCTATTAAAATATTTAATAGTCACACCTAAATTTATTTTAATATACGTTTTAATAATATCAAGTATCATTATAGAAATTATGAAAGGTATGAAGTATGATAAATATAAATCATAAAAGATTCTTTTTATGTAATTTTCCAAATGAAAAATCAAATAATTTTCTCAAAACAGAATAAAATCATATTTTTCTTCATTATTTTGTATATCAAATAATAACTAAAATGTCAAAAATAATTTAATTTACATGATTTTCAATTTAAATATAAAATCCTTTTTTCATGATTTTTTCTTTTCATTTATTATTATACATTAAATAAATAATATCCTGTTTTACATAATCCTTAAATATAAGGAAATTTTTTTTTTATTGTACATATCTTAGCCTAAATTTATTTATATATATATTTTTTTTTCAATTTTCTTAGTTATATCCTGTTGAATATTTATATCAAAAAGATCGGAATCCTTTTAAGTTTTTTTTCTTTAAAAATTTTGGATTTTGGTAAGAAAATTTTATTAGACATGCAAAAAATAAATATAAAATATAAAAATAATTTAATATAAAAATTTTGTAATGGGGGGTTTGTTAATATATACATTGGATTCTGATAAAGAATAAGTAAAAAAATTTAACGAATTTATTTAGAAGTACATAATTATGAAAAAATAATATGGAAAAATATATTTGAGAAATCAATGTTATCCGAAATGGATACGGTCGTAAGAGAGCACTGCGACTTTAACGATCTTTTGTACGCTTATATCAACTTTACCTACCACAATTTCATTGTCTTAAAGCAGTTTGAAGGATCATATTGGCCAGTACTTCGGTAGTGATGAAATCTTCTGTAGTGAGGAATATATTGTCTTCTCTTTGCCTCTGTTAAGATATCTGTTGCAGGTAAATCCATTTTGTTAAGATGGTAGTTTAGAGGACAGTATCCTGTCATGATGTTTGTTATGTGCCTTCTGGTTCTGATATCCCTTTTGCTGAGGTTGATTTTGTTTTCTACTTTTGTGATTTTATAATTTTTTTTTTCAGATTGGGAGACCTGGAAGTGTGTTCCAGTAGATTTTGTGCTCCTGTTCAATACATCTGCGTAAGATGAGGTTGTGAGTGACAATCTCTTGGTTTACCACAGAATGGCTCTGATACAATTAGTTTGCTTCTATGTAATTGTTGAATGAATCTTTTAGGTTTTTGTAAATATTTAAAAGTAATAATAACATAATTTTGAAAACTGATAGCTAATGATGTAGCTTGAAGCCTTAAAGCTAAAAAAATATCTAGATTGATCAAATTGGTATTTTTAATATTAGTATATATAGCAAATTTTAAATTAAAATTCAATTTATTTTATTTAAAAAATAATCCTTATTTAAATATGTAAAAAATATCCTTAGTAACAGAAAAATTTATTCTGTTCAAAATTCAAATTAATTCTAAAAAGATTATTTTTTTGCTGAAATTCACTTAAAATAATAATAATAATAAAAATAAGTTAAAAGGATATAAGAACGCAACCAAAAAAAAAAAACTACATTCTTTTTTTTCCTTGTTTTTGGTTGTGTTCTTTCTTGTGTGTGTTTATTTAATTTATATTATCCATTTTGTTTATTCAAATTTTGAAACCCAGGGCTATTGTGTATAGGGATTTTTTTGTTGTAGTTAACAATTCACATATTTATACTATTTGCATTGAAGTCCTTTGAAGAAACCTCTAATAAATAAATATTGATTTTATTATTTGTTAGTTTTTAACACCTATTTTTATTTAGGTGTTTTTGTTGTGGGCGCTAAATATTAATTGAAGATTTTCTTACTATCAACTATCAAATTTGTTTTAACACCTTTAAATTATCACTAAAAATTTATGTTTTAGTTTATACAGGGTGGACACGAAATAGTTGATCGACCAATACTACTTAATCCTTAGTTTATCCTGATCCTGAGCATAAAATTGTATTACAATTTTTTGAATTTCGGGCCTTTAGGGTGGAATTTCTTATTTTTCGATTCGATGTTAAAAACCTAAGTGGATAAACATTGGTTCATAGCTTCAGAATGGGTCAAAGGAGAAATATGGTTAATATGTCATTAGACTGGGAATTAATAGTTCTAAACGTTGAAAATTGCAAAAAAAAAAATTGCTCATAAATACGTCGATTCTGAAATGTTTTTCCTCCAATTGAAATAATTGGCTTACAGGATAAAATAAAATTTTGTTTAAAAATTACAATTTTGTGGGCTTGTTAGTTTCCAAAGAACGTAGAAATCAGATATTGTTTTAAAGGAAATTTAATTAACATTTAATTATGAATCTAATGACATACGAACCTGACTTCTCCATTGATTCATTCTGAAGCTATGGACCCAAATATGATGATACTTTTTTTTAATATAGAATCCGAAATTTGAAATGAAGGCCGAATCTTGTTACGGATACTATTAAAAATACCTTGGTATACTTATCGAGCAACTATTTCATGTCCATCCTGTATATCAAAAAAATATATTTTTTTTTTTCTTAATTTAATTTTGTATTTTTATTTTCTAAAACAAATACACAAAATTTTTAAAACAAATACGAAACAAACACCAAAATTTATGATACTAAATACTTTTTTATTTTTGCTTAAATGAAATGTTAAAATATTTTTATACGTTAGTGGTTGAGCACCTTTGCCACCGTAACGAATTTATATCATGCAAGACGAATGAATTTAATTTTTCTTCTCTACCTCAAAACCAAAATAAAAAAGGACATTTTTTTATATCCAGGTGAGTATAAAATTTCACGGTTACGACAAAATTCGTAAATAAATTTTTATAAAGTTACCTCTGTACATTGGAATTGCGAAAATATTACATCCTTTGGTATTGTTTAACAGAAAAAAAAAATTAGTTCTACTATAGGTAAGAACGTCTTAAAGGCAAGAAAATGTGTCAAATATTTTAGGACAATATTTCTACAGTTTTGCGAGAAAAAACTACTATTTTATAAACTTCATGGTTGAGAGAAATTATATGAAACTATAAATTTCTATTCAACAGGATAACGAATCAATTTTTCGTCATAAAAAAGGAATGAAAATTTTGTTAGGCTAAAAGTATTTATTAAATTTTGAAAATTATTTTTGATATTTTGAACGAATATAAATTTGTATGATATTTTTGATGTATGATATCAAAATGGGTAGAGCAATTATTAATGTAATCTGAGGAATAAAATGCTTCTTCAATATATTTTTAAATAATTAATTTAAATTATGTAAATTAAGATATTTATAAATTTCAAAGTTTAATTAAAACTAGTCGAAAAAACTGCTAACTATAGAGAGAAAACTGCTAACTCGTAGTTATATTCAACATAAATTTTTGTCCAACATCAATGATATCATTGAAATTTGACAGCGACTCGTACTTTTTTATTTCCTTTTTCAATTGGCTGAAAAATATATTTAGCTAAATCCATTTTTTGACCATCATGGACAATGCAACACTAATAGTTATTCTAACTACTCTCATAAAATTATATAAAAGAAGAATATCAAAATTTAAAAAATGCAAGGTTATTTTGGAAGATTTATGATTTGTGCTGGATGAAAGAAGTGGAATTATGATGCTTGGGAGTTAAGTAGCTGGAAAATGAAACACTGCGGTTATTATACCATGCCAGGATCTGTTGATAAACCAAGCATAATCAATACGATGAGTACTAACTTTGAAGAGGCTAATGCTTAGTTTGTTATTATTAAATTCACATTACACATTATTACTTAAAACACATCAAATATAAAGCAAGAAGTTAACATGCTTCTCCTAGAGTAGAGAGAAATAAGATTGGGTAACAGGACTGGGTATCATATAAGACTCCTACGACAAACAGAAGAAATTTGTTTTTGAACCGCTGGTAACAAAATCCCCACACAGGGTAAGCATATTCTACAAATCGGGTCCACTAAATCGCAATTAGCAATACATTGAAGTTGAAGTGGAAACGAAATATCACAGTTACCATTCAGAATTTTGGAAAATAATGGCTGGTACTGGAAATGCAACCGTGTATCCTTAAGAGAAATATCAATATGATCTACTAGAAACTTGCTAGCAATAATTTCGTACAAAATACGTTAAACTCTTTCAATATTTGCAACGCAAATGCTAAATTTCCCTCTACACCAAACTAAACAGAATTGATACAAGAAAAATATGTTACCAAAAAAAAAATATTTATTGCTAATTAAAAAAATAAAACCATAATTTTAAATGTTATTGTTATTACCTAATTAAAATAAATTATAGTGTAATTACTTTGGCATTTTTTTTTTTTATAAAAATGGTGAAAAATAAAATCACCCCAAAATATAATAATAATTTTAATAGCCAAATTCTATTCCACTTAATTGCAAACTTTTCTATAATAACGTAAAAAAATTATTATAGTATTATGTATTTAAAAATTAAAATTCCATCCCCAAAATTCCAATAACTTTTGTTTAAATTAATTTCAATTCCTAGAATTTTCGAGGTTAATTTTATATCAAAAAAAAAAATTATAACAATTCACATTACCTTAAATTTAAATAAATGTATATAAAATCTGTTTTCACTTCATCCGCATAAAGTTTTAGAATTTTAATTGATATACTTACCATTTTTTTTATATAACATAAAATGATTTTTTTTTTAATACCCCAACCCCTAATTTTGTGCTAGTATATGCTGAGGGGTGGTTATAGTTACGTTTTATATTCCATTTAAACTAATTTGGTAAAATATTCGATGTCGTATATTTAAAAAAAATATTTATGAGATTTTATTTGCTGCAATAATTTTTCTTTAGCGACTAAATGACTGGGTTATAAATAAATAACATTTTTTTTTTTATTTTTGGTTTGGAAGACCAAAATTTCTAATTGATCATCATCCATGATATATAAATATTGATAAAAATGATTTGGTAATAGGAAATTATAATGATTAAATAGATAAATATAATTAGGAGGTCAAGGAGATGTTTTTATCGAAAATAAATGATTTTAGCTAGAAAATTGAATAATGGATCCGCAAATATGGGTCACAAGAAAAATCATCGCAGGTAATTTCATCTTAATTTAATTTACAGAAAATAAAGTTCTTTAAAATAGCATGAAATTTGAATTTTAAAAGTAGTTTTGATAGTAATTACTAATTGGAAGTGTTGTGATGATGATTTCGGTAAAATCAATTTTTAACGAACATTATTTTCTACAAATTCCCTGCGATAAAGTTTCTGTAAACCATAGTTAATTATAAAGCTGGCATATTTGTCTACAATAGTTTTCCAGGTACAGCTACTGGGAATAATTATTACAATCTGTATGAATAATAGTTGGAACTGATTGTTTAATTACATCTCTCAAATGTATAGCAATGTCAGGATCAGCTAAGATATTTGTTGCACAACATTTCATTTTTGGAAAAAATATTTTGATATAGGATTCATGATTGGTGAATTGATGGCAGAAATACTAGCTCGTCTTTTGTATGATTAACTTGGGTGAATTTTATATCCAATACGTAGAATTTAAAAAAAAAAGAATTGAAAAGGATCATTTTTCTAATATTATTATTAATTTAATTATCAATATCAAAAAATTTAAGAATTTTGTTATTTTATCAACCAATTTTCAATTCTTATTTTAAATATTTTCATTCTATTTAATGTAAATATTTTCTAATTTTCCACCTGAAATATTTTTTTCAAACACTAAATCTTCTTTTCCATGGTTTTAAAATAATTTTCCTTGTATGTATTTTATTTTCTGGTACATATATAGTTATGTAAAAAAAAAAAACAAATTTCCTTAAAATTTATTTAATTACCCACATTAATTTTGTTCTATTTCTTTTTCCGTGTCTATAGGGTGTTCGAATAAAGAACAAGTGAATTTTCCTATTTTGTTGTTCGTTTATTAGTAAAAAAAAAAAGGATTTTTTATTTCTTATGCTACCTATACATTATACAATATAGTTGTCAACTTGGTTGTCAATGTGTTGTCAACCTGGTTATCAAATTTCCCTTCACACATTTCAACTTAGTTTACAACCGACAGTGATGTTGTTATAGCTTATCGCGTTACCCACCCCTAGTCAAGTTTATTTTACTAAACTGCCTTGATAATACAAGCCGCAAGCTTTAAGAGTATTGTCCCTTACGCACAACCGTCAAAAATCTATATAATTATAATTTAAATATTTATTTCATTAAATTTGGATGACGTTTCTTAACATTTTATGTATTTTGTTGACATAAAATGTTAAGAAACGTCATTTTGGTTAAACAAATTTTCCATACATAAATTAAAATATTTTAATATTTCTTCAACCGATTTATCAACTGTCAAAATGGTTGTCAATGTGTTGTAAATCCGCCCTGGACTAATACAATTTGATAAAACTGTCAATACGTTTATAAACATGTTGTATGGGCAGCTTTAGCTTTTAAATATAAAATCTATGCGAGGAAAAGAGAAATTTATATTACCATTATAATTTTCAATGGTGGTGGTTAAAAGAAAGGCGCCGCTATTATCGCGGTGTTAAATTATATATTGCACACAAATTAATTAAAAGTTTTTGCTAAAAACTTTTTTTTTTGTTTCTATCAGGATTTTTAGCTCAGTTTAAATTATAAAATAATTTTTATTTTGGTTGTACTAACACAATTTAGGAGTATATTTTATGATCAAATTTATTATACGTTTTAAAACATAAAAATTGGAGAATTAATATTTATTATAAAAAAAAAAAAAAAAACTTTTTCGAAGCAAATATTTTATTTTTATGCTGGTTTTTTTTATATGTTTATTTTTATGTTTATGTTTTATATAAAATTATTGGGTAATAATTTAAAATTTTATTTTTATCTTATGTGTTATTGAATGGAAATTAAATTTATTGATAATGCTGGTATATGTGATTATTATTTGTAATATTTAAAATTTAGAACATGAAAGGAATTAAATATTTATTTTATTTTTATTTATTATTTTCTTATATTTGTTTGGAAATTATTACTTTAGAATATTTAATTTTTAGGTAATAATAACAAGAAAACTTAATTTTTAATAGAAATATATTTAAGTTTTTGTATATTAGTCAGTAAACTAATTAGATTTTAATGTGAATATTTATTTTTATGCTGTAGTTGCCACATTTTTAATTACTTAATTATAAAGTCTGACCGTTTTCTTTTATAATATCTAAAATAGTATATTATGGCTCTGGCAAAAACTTGACTGTAAAGAATAAATGAACTACTGAAAATGCCTTTGGTAAAATAATTATAATTTTTTAATAGCCTGAATTGAATATTATTAATTAGAAAATGTACAAATGTCAAAATTGTTTGTTGTATATTTGAAATAATAATTAAAATATTTATTCATTAATGAAATTTCTAAAATATATTATAAGCTTTTCATAAGCTACGTAAAATTTATAACATTTTTGACATTCCGAAAAATCCGAATTTATTATTATTTTTTAAATAACTTATAATATAATTTAATTATAATATGAAATTTGATATTGATATGATATGAAATTTTACCATAAAAAAGATGATAAAAGATATACCGATTTCTATTAACGCCGTTTTCCAAAATCAACGACTTTTTTCCAGAAATTTGATTATGGGAAAGTTTTGTTAAATTGGGTAATTAATACATACCTTTCTGTCCCACATACTAATTTTTAGTATCTTGCATTTCGTGTAGCCATTACGACTCTAATTTGTAATTTTATGTTTAAATGATTTTGCAACCTGGTTAATAAATATGGTTAATAATACTATTTAGAATGATCTATTTTATACATACCCACAGGGTTACATATACTAAATCTATTTTTTTTTATAGCTTAATTTGTATTTACAATATTGGCTTTTTCATTTATATGGTGAGTCATATTGATAAAATATCGGTTAGTTTGAAGCGATATTGGCCTTAAAACTAACCCGAATGGTTCATATAACCATTATGGCACCATTTAGATATTTTGCTGGTCCCGTATTTATGTAGTATATTGAAATTTACTATAATTATTATTTCTTTTTCGTAGTTCCCTTTGTTTTTACTAATTTTTTGTAACAATTTTTCTACATTTTCTACGTTTCCTGCAATTATTACATTCATGTTATACATTTATTACATTCATTTCATACATTT
The DNA here is from genome assembly GCA_963920725.1 of Rhamphomyia laevipes. Taxonomy (NCBI): domain Eukaryota; kingdom Metazoa; phylum Arthropoda; class Insecta; order Diptera; family Empididae; genus Rhamphomyia; species Rhamphomyia laevipes. Next base: position 56,561,919 of record OY987257.1, read on the forward strand.
ATTACATTCATTTCTTACATTCATTTCCTACATTTATTACATTCATTTCATACATTTAATACATTCATTTCCTACATTTATTACATTCCTTTCTTACATTTATTACATTCATTTCCTACATTTATTACATTCATTTCTTACATTCATTTCCTACATTTATTACATTCATTTCTTACATTTATGCCATTCATTTCCTACATTTATTATATTCATTTCCTACATTCATTACATTTAAATTATCAATATTTGATTTATCGATAATAATTTTATTTTTTAAACTTGATTTATACGCCAAGTATAAAATCTATTATTTAATTTTTGATTTTTGCTCCATTTTTGTATATCCTCGAACATCATTCTCATCAAAATATTTAAATATGTAACCAAAATTAAATTTTTTTCTTATCCTTAATAATAAAAATACTATTTTATTATAAAAAAAAAAAATCATATTTAAATTTAATATGTAATTTTAATATGCTTACTGTATGCACGAATTCATATATTAAAAACTCATAAAAATATTTTATGTTCACGTGCTTTGTCACGTCCTTTTAAAATCGTGATATTTTTTTTTTTCTAAAAAAAAAAAACTGAGTTGATTTTGTTAAAGTATAAAACTGGCGCTTAAATTTTTGATTTCATATAATAATTTTTATTTTTTGCACAGATTTAAAAATCTCATATACATATAATAAATTTTCAAATTTTTCACACTCAATTACCTTTATTCATCATTGTATATAATATATGTATATATTATATAAGTGTGCGTGTTTTTCTTAAAAGATTTTCGTAATTTATTACAAATTTAAATGGATTTTATTTTGTTTATTTTTTATGTTCATATATATCTTAAAAACTGTCTGCAAGTCAAATTGTTTAAACGTGTATAGTGTTAAGATCAAGATCAAAAAAGGATATTAAATTTTTGTTAAAGGATTTCTTTTATAAGAATTTAAAATTATCGATATTTTCAGCAACTGCGATGAATCTTGAATATAATTTTTGTTTCGTTTTTATTGTAACAAATAATTATTATGAGAAAGAATGAAAAATAAAGAAAATTTCTTGTTTAATAATCCTTTAAATAATCCACTCAAATGAAAATTGGCTTTATACTTTTTCATATAAATTTAATGATAACATTTTTTATACAATCTTTATTGTTTTTATCTTTTTTATAAATATGTAAAAAGTAGGATATTAAAAATTGGCACATTCACGTTATTTGTTTTGATGATGTGTGATAAAAAGCATTTATTTTGAAACGTGTTTACATATAAATTTAGAAATAGATGTAGATTTATTTTTAAGAAAATCCTTTTATAACCTAATTTTAAGATATTTAACATCCATAATAATGTGTTAATGTGTTTATGTTTTTCATGTGTAAATACATTTTTTTTTTGTTTTTTTTTTTTAGTTTAGGTAAATATTTAAGATAATTAATTTTTCAAAAAATTATATGCTTTATCAAAAGAAACGTGTATCAGAAAGAAAATCTTAAGGCATAGTAGCTACGGGTTTATTTGATTTGCATTATTTCAAAATTAAACCAATAATAATTTGTTAGAGATCAGTAAATTTACAGATTATAGAAAATAAAAATTCAACATTTTGGAAAATTCTATTAAAAACTTATTAACAAAACATGACTGATAAATAAAATTATACAGGTTTTGCTCTTCAAATTCAACCTTTTGCAAATCAATTCCAACCTTTTGCAAATCAAATCCATCCAAAAACTGATTAAATGATTTTATGAAGATTATAAATAATCTTTACGTGAATTAACATTGAATAAATTAATATTAACAAAAGTAAATTAAGAAATTAGAATTTTTTATTTGATTAAAATAAATAACACAATTAATAATTATAATTTATAGTATAATATTAATATAAAAAATATAATATTATTAGTGATTTCCTGCAGCGGCTAATAAAATAATAAATAATTATTGCAATCTCCAGAGGTTGCCACGGATTGTTCAATTACATATATTAAATTTGGAGCATTTACACGATCAGCTAATAAATTTCGAGCATAAAATTTAATTTTGGAAAAAACCTCTTCAATGGGGTTCATCATTGGTGAATATGGTGGCAAAAATACAAGAGTATGTCTTGTCTGGGCAACAAGATTACGAATTGCCTGAGTTTTATGGAGCCGAACGTTGTCTAAATTTAAACACGCTTCTACAATCATATATTCTTATTGTAAATTTAATTTTTTGAATGTTTTTTTTTTCAAAAGGTTGGAATTGATTTGCAAAAGGTTGAATTTGATTTGCAAAACATGTATATTCATAGATTAATTGATGTTTTTAAATATCCTTGTATAGTAATTCAGGTATACTTTAATTTTTATCATACTTATATACATTTACATTCCTGACTATTCCAATTCATAATAAATTTATTAATACGTTTTAATATCCTAAAAATTTATAACAAATTTTCAACATTCAACAATTATTAAATTTTTATCCTTTTGCACTAAATATATATTAATATTATCCAGATAATTTATATAAAATAATAATATTAATAATAACAAAATTTTCCTTTTCATTTTAATAAGTAACCATTATAGAAAAAGAGGATATTTAGTAACAAAATATTTTTTTTTACCACTACGGTATCCTTAATTTTCATAAACCCAAAAAACAAATCAACCTAAATTACTAAAATATAAGCTTCTCTAAATGATTTTCCAATAGACTTTTAATTCCCTTTAGATATGCAATGAATATATTATGTAATAAAAAATATATCTAATATGGAAAAACAATTTATAAAAGGATATTATTGAGAAAATAATAATAAAAAAAATATAATCAATTTTATTCAAGACTTATCCCAAAAATTCATTACATTCAAGGATCTATAGTATTACAATCTTTAAGCTTAAATTTTTATATGTATAGTTTCTCTATGGGAATTTTGTACTTGTACTATACATGCCAGTTTTGTAAAGTCATAATCTGTGAAAATAAAGGCAAATTGAAAATATTAAGGTTAAATATACTTCAAATATTAAAAATAGAGAGAAGTGTTTAATTGAAAAATACTACAAAAATTTTTTTTTTTGCTGTTGAACCGATGTATATTCATTTGGGAAAATGATAGGAAAATTTAAACAAATTATACTCTAAATAACACTGGTAAAAAGGTCAAAAATGATATTTAAACTATCTTTTGAAAGGAAAAATAAAGAAAATTAATGATATATGTATATTATATATTTAAAAAAAACAACACTGACCATTTTTAGTAAATATAATACGATATTTATTTAACATTTTCTACATATTTTTTTTTCGTAAATCATTTGGGGATAAGGTTTATGTTTTCGGAGATACCATTACATTTCAAAATAAATACAATTTATATATATAAAAAAAGTTATCGTTGTTAGAATAGGTTAATTAATTATTTGTTAAGAAAGTATACCAATAAAATGAAAAAAAAGGACCTATATCAATTCCGGAATTATGTATGAAGCAAAAGGATAAATATTTGTTCTAAATTAAAATGTCAGAGTACTGTTTATATTATAGTTGTTCTTAGGGGAAAATGAATTAAATTAAAAGAAGATTATAAATAATATTTCAGCAAAAAAAAATTAAAAATCTCTTGAGACAATTTAAATCTTCTGTAGAATTTATCTGAGGTTAATAAAAATATTGTTGAGAACATTTTTTAAGTGGTTTCATTTACATCAAGAATTTTCATATATATTTTTTTTTTTTATATCTACATACAAAGTTATTTAATTCTAAATCCGGATTCATAATAAGAGCAACGCAACTGAAGTCAAACTTAAAGTAATTCCCAATTCAGTTGTTTTATTTACAGCGTAAACATGATTTTATATATAGCGAATGACAAAATCATTGACAGCTGATAAAAAAATAAATTAATTTTGTGTTTAAAATTTTTGCAAATTGATTTTGAAAAGATTGATTGAAAGATTGAGAAGTGAATTGATTTTTTTAAACAAATTTATTTATATAAATACAATAAAAAATTCACTTTTACATTTAACTTTAACAAATTTTTTTTCTTTCATTTTGACATTTAAAAAAACCTGAAAGTTGATCAACTTTAAAAGTTAAAAGTTGATCAACTTTAGCTTTACAGTTCAGTTTTCATTGTTTTGCTGATTTTGCATTGTACCATTTTCATATTGTTTAATTTCGTAACTTTGAGTTCAGTTGCGTTCAGTTTTGTATCCAGTGTAAAAAACACTTTAAAGAAAAAATTAAATTGAACTTTTCAATTTTTATATGTATATTAGAAATGTTATTGAGAAATTTTGATTTTGAAATATTGATCTGTGGCTCTAGAAGGTTCATTTAAATCGACTTCAAATTATTATGTTATAAATTTCAGAATTTCTTATCATTTTAGCCATATTTAAATTTTCACATAAACCATAAAATTACCTAATAAACAATATAAAGAAATTTACCTTTTTCTATAATATAAAAGTGACAATTGTAAAAATAAAATGACAAATTTTTTGAATGTCTGGAAAATCATTTCAGATAAAATTCATTGCAAATCAAAAGTAATTTTTTTATTTCAAAAAAATATAAAAAATCACCGTCATTCACATTTTATATTACATAATCTTCAATATGAACTTTCCAATTTCAACGTCAATGCGTATTTAGATCCTTTTTTTTTGGAAAGCAAAATAAAAAAGATTTTGGTTTCTTGATAAGCGAATAATTGAATGATTTTATCAAATTTAACTCTTTTATTATTTGTATATATCCTTTTTATTTTCTACTATAATATTTTTTTTTTTTTTTGAGCATATTGTATTTTGAGATATGTGTAAATTTAAACGAAAAAGGATTATTTAAGCTCAGTATATCTTTACCAGCTTAAACGATTATTATAGATTAAAATTTCTGATTTAGTTTATCTATCTATATAAATTTTAAATAAATTAAGCTGGGAGATACAAATTCAGACTATTATAAATTTTATTATTATAGATACGATTACAATATTTAGGAAATTATGATTCCATTTAATAATTTTAGTAATATTTTAGATATTGTACATAGTAAAAATTATTGTTAGAACCGTCGAATGGAATTTTGAATTTAGAAGGAAGAAAGGATCATATTATTACAGGATGGTAAAAAATATTATTTTTAGATCAATTTTGAATTGAAATTGAAAAATTTATAAATAGAAAATTCCAAATTTAAATATAAATGAACATAAATTCTGATGAAATTTATAATTCTGAAATTTTGGTGATGTTATGACACAATAATGTTAAGAAATTTTTAAAAAATCATTTACAAAATTTTCGTTATTAAAACATGAAATCCTTTATTTCTATAAATTGCAATTTTAAACCGATTTTATTATATTGATTTTTATGTTGTTGATTAATATATTTTTATTTATGACATTCGAACAACTTGACAATTTGGCATATTCTTATAAAAATTTCAAATAAATATAAATATTATAATTCACACCAAAATTTTTTCGATCATTTATTTGCTATGTAAAGAAAGGGTGATTCAAATTGTAAGAAATTATTTTTTGATGAATTTTTTTTTTTTTTTTTGATAAATTATTTAAAATAAATGATTTAAGATGGGTCCATATTAGAGCACGCGATGAACAAATTTTAGAACTTTTAGAAAGAAAATAGTTGTTGACTCTGACAAACAACACGTTTATAAAAGTCGCTCTATTATTTATTCCGAAAAAAAGTTTAAAATTGTATGATAAAAACTTATTTAAAAGTTAATCAAAATATATATTGAAGGTGTTCTGGGTCCCATACTTCACATTCTTTTAACGGAAAATGGATCTACTGTAGCAATTGCTGACGAGGCAGCTATATTAGCTACGCTACACACCAAAATCCTTCTATAGATCTATAATATTTACAAGCAAGCCATAAAAATATAAGACTGAAAGCTAATGAAACCAAATCAGTTTATGTAATATAGAAGGATTGATTCTAGAAATTGAATACTAAATTATAACTTTAAAGTTTATATTCTTTATGCTATTCTATTACTTTGTCTTGGATTTCAAAGGGATTATATAAATTCGGAATATTCGGAATGCACCTATAAATTAATTATATTTAATTGTATTTAAATTTAGAAGCTTTTTCTATCACAAAAGGCATATCCGTTTCTAAGTTTTGTGAGGACAAAACGAAATGTAGATAAAAACTTCATGTATATCGGCTAAAGCTAACTAGCTGTAATTTTATTTGATGAATCCTAAAATAATTAATTATAGTAATAAGATAATACTAAATAAATTATTGAATGATTTCCACTAATCGAAAACGTACATTCTTCTAATTCGTCATTTTATTAGTTAATATGGTATAAATATGGCAGGTTGTGAAAGAATTTCTGTTAGAAATTTTTTTAAATTGCTTGTCATTATTGTTTTTAGATATAAATAATATAAAATAGCTGAAAACCCGCACGATATCAAGGTATGACTTGAATCCGAGAAAGAAAAAAACAATTGATAAAAATTATCAGAACTCTTCCCTAATGATAATATCATTTTAATGTAGAAGCATAAGCTATAAATAAATGTATTGGCTGCTAGGAAGGAATTATTCATTATTAACAGAAATCAAATTATTACTTTATAAATAAATGCTGAAGCCAGTTTGGTTGTACGGTATTCAGTTCTGAGGCTGCATCAAACAAAGTAATTTGAAAATAATACAGCGATTCAAGAAGAAAGTACTAAGAAATATTGTGGATGCATTTTGGGACATAAGAAACGAGGAAATTAAAAATCTGCATGAAGTCTTCAAGAGAGATTTAGACATATTCCAATGATTGGTCGTGCTCTAGGGAGGTATTTTTAGTGCGTTAGAATCTCACAATACTATGGAAATAGCGCGCGTCATCGTTTAGAAGTGTCTATTCAAAATTTTCACCTACGCACGACAACAAAAAAAATTATTTAGTATTTTTGGTAATCGAATAAAGAAAAATATTCTTTAATTTTAGTTACTACGCAATTTATTTTAGTTATGGTATTTAATTTATATTTTAAAAATATGGAAATATTCCATCAGTATTTTATGTTTAATACATGGAACAATAATATTAACCTCCTTTATATTCAAAATCAAATACAAATGTTTCTATTATTAAATAAATAAAATTCAAAGTTAATATTTTATTAAGTTGTTTATTTTAATTAAATAATATACAAAACCAAATATTTAATTTTTAAATAGCTTAAAAACGATTATTTTTCTAATGAAAATCACCTATAAAAGCTGAAGCAGATTATACAATATCAATTGTATTTATCTAGAATTTGAACTAGTAAGTATTAATAATATTTAAAATTATATTTTATCTGTCAGAATTTGTAAATATACATTTTTTTTTGTTCTAGAATTTCGTAATACAAAAAAACTAAAATGCGAGTACTTATCTTAATCGCAATGTTTTTGGCTTTGGCTGCTCCGTCTGTTTACGCTTGTATAAAGCGACGTGGCGATTGCAGAGACAATCAAAGTGGTTGTTGTGACAATTTGATTTGTCACTTTAGAGACGAAAATAACGGAGCATACTATACATGTTTAGACAAACCAAATTAATATGTGCAGTTTTTTTTATTAATTTTAAATAAAGCATTACTGAATTCTAATATCTTTCATTTATTTTATATATAAGAATTAGGGGTAAAATTAAGTTGATTATCAATATTTCTGTATTCGTTCAGTGAGTTACAACTAACTAGATTGTATAAAAAACTGTTTTGGGTAGTATCTAACTAGTTGGTGTCTTTAAAATTTGTGGCAGGTAGCTGTAGTGCATCCATTTTGTAGACGTTGTCGAAATTATTGTGTTGCCAGCTTAGGTTTACAGCTCATTTTTTTTATATTTGATATATCAAAGACTAATGTATAAACGTGATAAAAATTTTATTAGTTTATTTGCTACTAAAATATTTCTTACTAACAGAGAGTTATTAAAACAAAATTAAATACCTAAAATAATTTTAAAAAAAAATTGCTGATTTATTAATAAGGAACAAATATTTATTTATAGTTGGAACCGCACAAGCACAACTAACGTTTTAGTTAAATTTTAATAATTCGAAGCAATGAAATTAAGTTTTTTTGATATGGTTTTTTGCTTTGATCGCAAGGTTAAATATTAAATTTACTTCACATAGAGAAAGTCGGATGTACAAAACGCTATTATTGTAGGACTAAATGCTTCAATGAAACATCATGAATAGATATGTGAAAGGATGTCAAATCAAATTGAAACTAAGTAAGATTGACCTTAGTCTGTACGATTTCCTTAAGCTACAAATACCGTTTAGAAATATTTTTTTTTTTAATAAGGATTTTAAGAAAATAAGAATTGTATTAATTTCTCCATAACCATCTTAAATATTTCGAAACATTTTAATATTCAGTAATCGGAAGGAATTCAGGAAGTCGAAAATATGGACAAAAAAAAATGTAATGTTTTAACTCTATAATATTAAATTTAATTTAATTTACATAGCCTAGAACTTAGTAAGACTTTTTGTAGAATCAAATTTTGGAAAAAAATCGTTAACTGAGAATGACGATCGTCAATAGATGTGGCTGTATCATTTATTCCGAAAAATGGTTTTATCAACTTTTTTATTGTAAAAGTTGATATTAAAAGTTAATTAATTTAATTAATTAGTTATTTAAAGAATAATAAAGAATTTTAAACGAATTCGGATTATTCGGAATCTTTAATAACGTTTATAAATGCTTTCTCTTGTTACAAAACTTATATAAAAACTTTTGTATATGAACACTAATTTGGAAATTAAATCCCACAAGCATAAAAGCTTTCTTATCAAATACACAAACTTTATGTATTGTGTTATTTAATCTTGAAATTAAATTCCACAACAAAAACTCTTATATGATTTTTGATATTAATCTATATATTCTTCTTGATACTGGGTAAAGAAACCTGCAGAAAGGAGTAATATATACAAGTCACCCATTACACAAAATTTTAAATTATAGTCTATAAAATATATTTTTTTAATATTTCAAAAATATTATTTTATTGTACCACATTTCCATTTTCCTGTCACAAATTTAAATATACATTTAAATATAAAAAATTGAAAATTTTCTTTTTTATTCAATTTGTATATATGCATTTTAGTTGCAGTTTTCTCGCTTTTCTGATTTGTGGTTAAGATTTTTGCCAAAACCTCAACAAATTTCTTGAAATATCTTTTCTGTAGGATATGAGTTTTTTTTTTATATTTTTGGTTTTTATAGAATTATATTTTGGTGACCCAAATTATCTACCCGAGAACGTTTGTACTATTCATTTTAATAGTGTCAACTTAATGTTTTTTGATCTGTTTATTATGGTGAAATTCATCGACCATAGCAGTTAGGGGGATAATTTTTTTTTTTTGAAATATCTTCCAATTCTTCAATAAATTTATAAAATAATTTCAAGATTATTATTGGTTTTTGTTTTAAAGGAATTAAATTAAATAACAATAATTGAAAAGACTATTTTGAGAAATTTCAGAATCCTCCTCTATTAGCTGCTGCCTTATAATATACTGAACCAATAATAAATGACGTAGAACTTGATGGTAATATAAGATGAACTAAAAATGGTTACCGATAAATTTAAACTAAATAAAGTACCGGAGGAAGACAGGTTTCCATATGAACTATTTTGTAAATGCTGTGCCAAACCAAAAATGTTATCAAGCGGAAAAGTAGAAAAGTTTTGTTGAAACTTGAATTTTCCCTCTTCTGGAAAGTAAAGATCATAATGAAGTACAGAATTGTCGTGGCATATCATTTATTAATTGCATTGAGTTTGAATTCAGGATTTAGCCTTTAAAGCCGCTTTTACTGCATCAATAAAAAAAATTGTATTTATCAAAATTTTTGAACTTAGAAGAGCTTATGTTTAAACACTAGGAGTAGTAAAGTTTGGGATAGGGAAAAATTATCAGATAATTTTGAAATTAAACAAAACAAAGAAATTGGAAGAATATTGTAATATCTTAAAGTTAATGATATTTAGAAAAACTAGTAAAATAGCTCAAATTGAGAAGTACTCCTTTAATTTCCTCAAAGAAAGAGATGCTATAAGGTAAAGATGAGTATTAATCTATCATGAATAAATTTATTGGTAAGAAGTTTGTAAAGCTGTCATCAAAATGTAATGTTTTTAAGGTGGTTATACTTTATTAGAAGCACAGAATAACATACTCAGTCTATACAGTAAATTGGATTATGGTGTAGGTTATATATATTTTAATGAAATGTATGAAAATCCAAATTGGTTAAACGTTTAATAAAAGCAGGACTGGTTGGTTTAAATTCAAGGAAAAAAAGGGTAGAAATTCGAAGAATTTATTTGATGTGTTAACTCTGTATCTCACTTTGTACCAAGCTGTTTTTTTAATTTTAAAATTTATCTAATGTTAATATTAATTAAACACTCTACAAAACAAATGACACTGTAACGTTTTTTAACTTATATTTCAAATTTAACATTGTAAAATTTTTGATCATTAACGAAAAATTGTTATTATTAAGGACTAAATTAGATAATTGTGGCAGAAATGAAATTGATTAAATTTTATTAGACATAAATATTGATAAAGAAAGTTTGGAAGCTTCAATTTAATAGAAATATGTGAAATCTGTTAACAAATTATAGATTAAAAAAAAAAAAAAAAAAAAAAACAGTTTTGTGAGCTTTCTAGACAAATCTAAAACACCACAAAATTTTTAATGTAGAATTATTTTTCAATTTTTTTTGGTTTCATTTTTGTTGTATATACAATTCATTTCATATTTTCTATTCTAAATCACAAACAATGTGTGAAAAGGATATAAGTCTTCTAGTTGGATGCGCTTTAATACTTTTTGAAAATTATATATTAGGTTTATAAAAATTTTATGTATAAGGATATCTGTATAAATCGAAAGGAAAAGAAATTTACTATTATACAGTTTGGCAAGAAATTATCTGTATACATTTAAGGGTAAAATTTAAATATTGTATCAATTCTTTAACAAAATTTCGGAACTTTGTGTTGTCTTTTATATTATATAATTACTGATTAATAATTTTCCAACTATCAGTTAAGTTTTTATCATTACTATGATATAAAAATTCTTTTTTCAATAATTTTTATTTCAAAAACATTTTCATTACAACGATACAAACCTTTGTTTTTCATACGTTAAATTTTACAGATACGAATTTTCAGTTTTTGGAATGTGTTGATCTAGGCAACAGCAAATCTGTAAATTATATAAAAAAAAAATCTGGAATTTTGTGCATATCATACAACAATTTCCATACAAAAAGTTTTGAAGTTTATAAGGTAGCACGTCTAACAACATAAAAAATCTGGTATCTTTTCGTATGGATATTATAAAGTGACAATGCAATATATATCTTTCATATAATGTATCTATAATATATGCTCATAAAATCTTCTATATACATAAAATATTTTTGCATATAAACAGTCGTTATGAAAAGCAAAAATAATAAAAAAAATATATTTTTCGAACAATAAAAATGAATTATATTATTAAGAAAGTGAGATAAAATACGTGACATTTTCTTGGCATTTGTGGTTGTGCTACTTGGTTGCTAGTATATAATATCTAAAGAATTTCTTTATAAAATAAAATGAACGAAAATTCAACGTTGCTAAATTCATTTAGAGAGTATTTTTTTTAATGGTGCAACAATGCGGGATATCAATTACTATTATAAAATATATCATTTTTCTATAATACATTTTTGGAAAATGCATTATCTTGGTTTTTCTTTTATGGAAAATGTTAATCAAATTTTAAAAATTATTTTGTAGAAAATGTACTGAAAATAGGAAAATTTTAAATATTTTGTTTTATACATAAATGTAGTAATAAATATAATTGGATAATAAAATGATTGGTTTTGTGAATTTTCGATTATAATAATAAAGTAACTAAATTGAATTTGAAATGAAAATATTTTTTTTTTTAAATTTTCTTTTTATTTAAAGGTGGATTCATCGTTGCGGATAAAAATCGACAAACTCAAACGCACGCACACTTCCTTGTATCTTGCATAATTTCTTCTTGAAAAAAGTGGTGACGACTTTTAAAAAAGACTAATGGAGCTTGACCTTAACAAATAATTTTGGAATTATTCAAATCTTTGACAACATTCAAATTTCTATTAATTTTCATCAAAATTATATTACGAATTTGTAAAATTAATTCGATAATCGATACTCAATTAAAAATATGAGTTAATAAATTTAATAATCAAAAGATATCAATTAAAATTATTACTGTATTCTAGCAAAAAAAGAAATGAAAAATAAATAACTGAAAAATAAAATAATCCTATAAAAAAAACATCCTTACAAATGGGACCAATCAAAAATAAACATTCAGAAATTTTACCTTTTTTTTCGTTGTTGTTGTTTGTTATTTGTCAAATTTAAACAACACAAATAAATAAATAAAAAATATATATAAAACAATAATTATTATAATTTTTTACAATCATGCAAAAAGGACCTTTTAATCATTTAAATAAACAGATGTTCCAATTAATCCGCGTTTTAAAATTGATGTACAACAAAATCCTTAAATATCCTTAATAATAATATATAAAAATAAATATAAAATTATTCAAAATTATTATGAAAAATTTTCTTGTTTATAAATTATCATAAATATTTTTGATATTATATGTATGTGTGTGTGTACTTGTTTAATAATAAAAGTAAACCAAGTAAGTGAAATTAATTATACCAAAACCACTGAAATTCACCTGGGAAGTCATTAACAAAAATCCTTTGTATAAGCGTATAAGGTACAAAAAAAAAATGAGATAAAAGTAACAAAAAAAAATTAATTCCAAGGGACGTCATTTAGCCATAAAACGTGTTGTTTTTCATTTAAATATTTTTGTTACGTTTATCGTTGCTGTTGTTATTTTTTTGTTTTGTTTCAGCTAAAAGCTTTTGGTAGCTTTAGTATAGCTTTTATGTGGAATCTACGTACCATAAGATATTAATGAGCATACAAACAAAAAAACTTAATTATCTAGGGGGTAAATTAATCAAAATTATTTAAGTAAATTAATTTTATTATTTTGAAAAATTTCAAAAATTCATATTATAAATAAATGGTAAATGATGAGTTTACGTGTGAATACATGAGTTCTTAATAATTCAAAATTATTATAAATATTAAATTATGAAAAATTATTTATCTTGATTTATTAATGCAAAAAAACTCTTTATCATATTAAAAATTGATGTCGTACGTAATGTAGTAATATAATTTTAGTATATTAAAAGATTTTATAGTTTGCTAAGAATTTTAAAGTTAAAGGAATTAAGCTTAAGGATAAAAAATATTTCCTTTTAATAATAGACATACTAACAGTATCTTTTTAATGCTTGTTTTCTATCTAAATAAAATAATCAGTTTCTTTCTCAGGTCCCCATTTTCTTGGTAACAGGAAGATGTATAACTTGTGTCCGATATTGATGAGGATTTGATCTCATCGATTACTAATTTAAAAATATGACAGCAGTAAAAAATTATTGTGAAAAGCATCTGTCAATTCTAGCATAGTTAGAGCTTTATGTAAAAATTATATGTTGTAACAGTAGCAGGAATATTTGAACTAGTCGTCAAAGAAATTTTATAACAAAGAATTAAAATTAGAAAACTTGAAATCAAAATTTTTGTAGTTATCTACAGTATTAAGAGTATAAGCTTTACAAATATACAAAACTGAAGCTATTCCATACCTTACTCCGACTATTAGTTAGTAAAACTTGTATGTGTAAACAACGCTAAAGTTAAATTTCTAATAAACAAATTATTACTATATGCAGAATATTTTAGCCAAGAAAGATCATAAACATCTAAAACCAAGAAATACACAAAGCTATCATCACAAAAGATGATGGAGGTGTGTAGGTCATACATTTAGGTCAACTGTTGAACATGTTAAACACTAAATAGCTAACGGTTGGATATTCCAAAAATATATAGCGTGGTACATTGAAGCACAGAGAAGCTTTACTAAGAAGGTTCCTTAGTTTTGTTTTTATTTTTAATAAATTTTTCAGCCTTGAATTAACAAGTGACAGCCGAAGTATTAGCATTCTTTTCAGAACTGTGAAGCCTAAAGATAATGGTAACCTGTTAATTATTCGAGTGTTTTGTGACGCTGGAATTACAATTTCAATTTTTCCTTAGAGAATATTCTTATTTGTAGACAGCTGATAGTACCTGTCATACTTTTTTGAACTACTGTAGTTCAGAAAAAATAATTTTTCAATTTCTAATAGCTTGAATACACAGGTGGCGACGTACCTAGTGAGTAGCGTTCTTTTCAGAACTGTGAACCCTTGTGTTCTTGATTCAAGCTTTAATGTTTTTCTAATTATAATTTTCATTTAACTGCTTGTATTAAGCATTAACATTTGTTTGTGTTCGGTGATTTTAACAACAGAACTTAATCCATTGCGTATAGTAAAATTTTGCTCAGCATGTGAGAAAGTGTAAGAAACAAGCTAGTAATGAGAAAACAGATGTTTTTCCTAATTATATGATCCTTCTAGCCTTACTAACAATATCTCTCCTTATACTTGATTTCACTGATCCAAACAAATTAAAGGATCAATCAAAAATTTATTTAAATTAAAAAATTTATATATGAAATATTTTCGGTAAACTTTTAATTTATCTTTAATTTTGCTAACAATTTCAGTCAAAACAAAGTTTATGCTTAATGTTAAACATTAAATATGGCCAACATAATAGTATACAATAAATTTAAATATAAACTGTCACTGTTACATTTAGTAATAATAGTGTCTCATAATTGAATATTTTTCATGGATTCCATTATCCTTTTTTTTTCAATATTTTTTCCTTGGAGAGAAATTTACATTTTCACCATAATAAAATTTTTACTTATGTCCAAAATAAAACAAACAATATTTCTAAAATATATGCAAATATGTAAATAAATCTCTGTTTAAAACATCTTTTTACACTTAACAGGATAATATGAAATTTTTACTTCAAATATGTGACTGTAATATATTTATATGTATGTGTGAGTATTTTTTTTTGTATTTTGTCAAAAACAGGACACCCACTTTAAAAAAAATATGCAAATGAAATGAAAGTGAAATTTATAACTTTTCCTCATCGTTGCTGGTGAACTTATCTTCAAGTTTTTTTTTTTTTAATTTTATGAAATATGAGAATTGTTTTACAAAAAAAAAATGATTTTCTACATAAGTGTACAAGAATATAAATTTGTAAAATATACAAAAAAATGAAATAAAATAAAAAATGAAATAAAATTCATTATTCTGTTAAAATAGAGCTGCATTTGGCCAGCTTTTTAACTTCTGGAGTCTTTAATTTCTATTTACACACTAAAATATCGGAATCAAATCAGAATTTTTGTAGGGATACAATCATTAGCAAAACTATTAGAAATTTGGAAATCACTATTAAAATACTATCCATAATATCGACTTGTTGGCTAGGATGTAGATCAAATACTACAAGTGTTGCTGAATAGACTCTACATCACAAGCTATGAATGAACTCAGAAGATTAAAATCCTCTAAATTCTATAGAACGTAGTTGAAATCACCTGGAGCAGAAACATAACATAATGATTCGAAGCTATCCGGAAAATGAAAGCAATTGTTTAATTGATCGTTGAAGATATTCATCAGCTTCACGAGAAGATATGTTATGTAAATTAGATATTTTATATTCAGTATTACAGAATTAAGAAAAAAGTCTGAACCTATCTACAAGATTTTGGATAATGATTATTTAATAAATATTCTATAATTAAGTAAATTTGCTATAGTTAATTGGGATAGGATGATGTGCCAGATTTACAAAATCATCAATCAAATTTTCTTGCAAATAGTTTCATTCTGAGCAGCTTCTTTTAATGTTTTAACACGTTAAAAGTCAACTTTAAATTACTCATTAATTTATGATCTCATTTTACTGATTACTTTAATTTGGTAGAAATAGAAAGTTAATTATATAATTTCATACAAATATAGATTTCGTTTTCTTTAGGAAGCCGAAGAATAAAACCTGTACATAAATTATTAGCCTAAAAAATAATAGATACAAAAAAAAATCTTCAAATTACAAAACGTTAATGTTTCGATCGAAATAACATTTTTTTTAAACATTTTCTCATTTGATTTCTCAGCTTTTCCTTTCATTATTTTATTAAACTTGCTACGCAGTGTAAGGCTAACCTTAATTTTCAAATAATAAGAATAAGTAACATTAAAAATAATAAATTTCCTGAACACATATAACTGTCATTATGGACCATATGTGTGGAATGCGGAATATGGATCTTTTATGTAATGATTCTTCTGATACAGAGTCGGGTACAACATTGAACTAATAATTGATATAGGCTATATTATTTACAAAAAAAAAAAAAAAAAAAAAAAACAAAGCATTTTTTACATAATGCTCCTTGTTATATTTATTTTTTTGTGTTTTATCCTTTCCATACACTTCAACTCTTCAATGTGTTGTGTGGTTACAAAACAAAACTGAAAATAAAAATTTTCCTAAGGCGAAAATGGTTATGATGAACTGCTATTATGTGTATGGAGGTACACATATGAACTATATATGAATTTTCGCGCGAGGTTATCGTTTTCAAAAGATCTCTCATTTTTTTGACAGAATTTTGATTTAAGAGGCTAGAGAACTGTGTAAAAAAATTACATTAAATTTTTTTTTTTTTTTTGGTATTATTTTTATAGAATATTTTATTGAGATTCACCCCCTGTCTAGACGGGAAGGTATGGTTTCGGTGGTATATTGTCGAAATTTATGCTCATATGTGAATAAGCTTTTTTTTGGCATATGTATAAATAATTTTTATATTTTATAAAAATTGCACTTATTACGGATAGTTTTTTTTTTGCGGGTCATAATAATAAATTGCACACAACAAAAAAGGAAATTTGTGATTTATGATTTTTTTCAGCGGTTTATCTGGAGAGTTTTCATTGTAAATTGAATAGAAATATAAATAAAGATAAAATATTAAAAATATTGAGAAATATATGAAAACCTCTGTAGGGTTTTTAATTAAGATGATGTTAATAATAGATTTATTTTTAAGAAATTCATGCTTAGCTCATATTATAATCCGTTTATTGCCATCTGAATAACAAATTTATTTAAATTTAAATTATTCCATAATGATCGAAAGAATCACTAGTTTTAGTTTAAATTGTGTTTTAACCATAAAAAAACGGCCTAAATATACGCAAAGTTTGTCCGATTCCTATATAGAAATGTCTATCAAAATTTTTCATAAAATTTAATCCACTTTTCTGTTATCATGATATTCGTTCCCGTGTACCATTAGACTTAGAGGTAAAACTGACAATTCAAAATATTTTAATGAACTCTTTCTTGTGTAATAATCACAATCATCATGAATACAATATTGAATAGTTCATCGTATTCACACAAAAAAAAAAGGAAACATGGAATGACCATAGTAATTTTTCTTCACTATTTTCCATTATACCAATACCAAAGTGTATAATAAATTTTGATTCATGAATTTGAATGAATAGGTAAAAAGGAGTTATTTTTCACTAACTTACATATATATATATAATACATATATATACGCTAAAAAACCATGAATTTCAATGTGGATAAAAAGGCTAACATTATTAAAGTGCAGTGGTGGCGAACCTTTTTAATACTATATAATAAAGTTTTTTTTTTTTTTTTTCATCAGGACTAAATTCTACAAACATTTTTCTATGTAAGTGAATTGAATTTGTTATCATTTATTGTAATATTTGAAAATGAGAAAATTTTTAATCCTTAATATCGTTTTCTGTTTGCTAATGCTTGAAAATTATATAAATAATTTTTTGCGAATATATAAATTGATTTGTAAATTAAGCTGAATATGATATAGAAAAAATCGAAGATGTGGATAATCTGAATCCGACTAAAGTGATATCATTTATTAAAGAAGTAGGATTAGTTAATATGCTGATGCTGTGTTAATGGTGCAATGTTCGACTGGACGATATAACGGGCTCACTAGTATGAGGCTTACGTGCGAAAGGAGTTAAGTCTTTTAAAAGAAGCCAACTAACCAAGTTGAATATAATTTTCAATAATTAATTATGAATTTTTATGAAAATTAAAGTGTTATTCATTACAAAAATCGTCCTAATAGTAAATTTGTAGAAATGATATTGTTTATAAAGCCAATAAATAAAAAAGTAGCGATAAATTTTAAATACGTATAGAGAAAATCTGTAATGGAAAATTGATTGGTTGTAAAATATTTCAATTTTAAGAACTTAAATCTATTATAGAAAAGCATTAATTTATAGGCAATTCGTGAATTATTAGTTGATTTATCATTTAGTGTTTTAAATGAAACTGATTTGTTTTCACACTACATAATAAATTGATCAATTTATTTAAGAAAATCCATTTATTTAACTCATATTCTTTAATATATGAACAAAATGGTACAGTGCAGTACAGTACAAAGTACTTTTATTGCAATGATTATTCAAAGTTAATTTCATTGTTTTTTGAAATCCGATATTTAAGAATCTAAAAATTATAATTTGTAGGTAATCTAAGATGTAAGCGTATACAAAAATCAATTATTTTAAATTTTTAATATTTTTAAATAGAACGTAATAAAAATATTCCATAAACTTTAAATATTTAATACAGACATTAATAAAAAATATAGTTTAAATATGAAATTCAAGGTTATAAGATGTTAAAGTAATTTGAATTTTTTTTTGAAAAATAAAATAATTGAAAATGTAAATTATACTATTTAAACAGCTTTTCCAATATAAATATATTAATATTAATTTTTCTTTATAAATGGCATAAGAAGATAGAGTAAAGTATATAAATTATAAATATGGAATACCCCTCCAATAAAGTTTACAAAATATACATTCAAATTAATAGAAACGTAGTCATTTAATTTTAGTTACCAACGACTATTTTAATTTAATACAAGGTGTCAGAAAAAGAAGTGTCACGACATAGCATGAAGCTAGATGACCTCAAGACCTATCAAAATCAGACTATGTATGTATGTTCATCGATTTTTGATAGTTTAGAAGATATGAGTGTTTTTTCTCTATTTTTTCTGCCTACCTGCCAGTTCGTTAATTTCCTCGCCGCGATGAATGAACTATGAAAAAAAAAATTATTTCATCGGATTGCATAGTCAGTTACGGAAGAAATATCAAGCGTCTATTGCACTTGCTCGTATCATCATAATAAAAATTCAAAAATTAATCGAAAACATTCATATATCTCATAAACTATTAAAAATCGATGAACATACATAGGTGTAACTTTGATACGCATTGAGATCATCTAGCTTCATGCTTCGTCGTGACCCTACTTCTTCGGACACCCTGTATATTTATTTTATTGAAATATTCCATAAATATTTAATATTTAATACAAATAATTAATATTACTAAAAATATGGAATTCAAGGGAAGCGTTTTTAAATATTAGCTACCGAAATATTAAATATTTGAACAGATTGTAATATTTATTATTATTATACTCGCTCGTACTAATGAATCTATATAAAAACTGAAACATTGTACAATATTAATAATTGTATTTATCTAGAGTTGGAACTGGTAAGTATTATTATTTAAAATTATTTTTTATCTGGCAGTTTGATAAAAAAAAAAAAATTCTTTCTAGAATTTCACCATAATACAAAAATCTAAAATCTAAAATGCGTGCTTTTTTCTTCATTGCAATTTTTTTGGGTTTAGTTGCAACAGCTTTCTTCAAGGAATGTGGACAACAGTTTTATGGATGTGTAGAACACGCTGACTGCTGTGCAGGTTTGCGATGCGAAACAAGGCCTGGAAAAAATGGACCAGTAATACAATGTTTATAAAATTAATATGTTCCGAAATATATTTATAAATTATTACTGAATTCTACCAAATTTTTTTAATTTAATTTTATCATTTCTTTATATAGATTAAGATTAAGACCTAATGATAAATCACAGATAAGATTTGTATTAATTTCACATATATTTTAAGACCCAAAAAATGTATTTGATATAATTCTAAATTTTATTAGGTAGTTATTGAAATTTTGCGATACTAAATTTGACAAAAACAAATTAGATTACGATGAATCCTAAAATATAAAAAAACGTGGCATTCTTTTAATTTATTAGTTAAATTATTTTACGGTATAAATATTGTAGGTTGTGAAAGAAATACTGCTAGAAAAATATTTAAATTACTTGTCATTATTGTTCTTAGATATATATAATATTAAATAGCTGAAAACCCGCACGATATCAAGGTATAACTTGAATCCGTAAAAAAAAAAACAATTGATAAAAATTATCCGAACTCTTCCCTAATGATAATATCATTTTAATGTAGAAGCATAAGCTATAAATAAATGTATTGGCTGCTAAGAAGGAATTATTCATTATTAACAGAAATCAAATTATTACTTTATAAATAAATGCTGAAGCCAGTTTGGTTATACGGTATTCAGTTCTGAGGCTGCACCAAACAAAGTAATTTGAAAATAATACAGCGATTCCAGAAGAAAGTACTAAGAAATATTGTGGATGCACATCAGGAGATAAGAAACGATGAAATTAAAAATCCGCATGAAGTCTTCAAGAGAGATTTAGATATATTCCAATGATTGGTCGTGCTCTAGGGAGGTATTTTTAGTGCGTTAGAATCTCACAATACTATGGAAATAGCGCGCGTCATCGTTTAGAAGTGTCTATTCAAAATTTTCACCTACGCACGACAACAAAAAAAATTATTTAGTATTTTTGGTAATCGAATAAAGAAAAATATTCTTTAATTTTAGTTACTACGCAATTTATTTTAGTTATGGTATTTAATTTATATTTTAAAAATATGGAAATATTCCATCAGTATTTTATGTTTAATACATGGAACAATAATATTAACCTCCTTTATATTCAAAATCAAATACAAATGTTTCTATTATTAAATAAATAAAATTCAAAGTTAATATTTTATTAATTTGGTTATTTAAATTATATAATATACAAAACGAAATATTTAATGTTTGAACAACTTAAAAACGATTATTTTTCTAATGAAAATCACCTATAAAAGCTGAAGCTGATTGTACAATATCAATTGTAATTATCTAGAATTGGAACTAGTAAGTATTAATAATATTTAAAATTATATTTTATCTGTCAGAATTTGTAAATATACATTTTTTTTTGTTCTAGAATTTCGTAATACAGAAAATCTAAAATGCGAGTACTTATCTTAATCGCAATGTTTTTGGCTTTAGCTGCTCCTTTTGTTTATGGACAAAATTGCATTCACATGCATGGGGATTGCTTTTATGATACTCGTCCTTGTTGTGGTACAAGAAGATGTCAATATACCACAGATGGACAACGTACAAAAACATGTCATTAAAATGAATATATGAAATATATAAAAGTTTTATGAATTCTATTAACTTATTTTTTATTTGTTCATTTATTTTAAGTTTTATGTCTGATTTATCAATATTTATTTTAGTGATTATACAAATTAACTTGGGTGGTATAAATCTAATCCGTTTTTAATGAAATTTAGAGTGATTGAAACAAAATTAAATAATTAAAACAATTTTAAATAACTGTGTCCAATTAACTAACCGTCGGATTACCTGCTTTTGCTTATATATATTTTTTTTGTACTCTGCGAAGAACTATTGTCAAAATAGAAATGAATTCTAATGGTTTGCTCAGTGTAATTTAGCATATTTTATAAACTTTATAATGATTTTTATAGTATTTGGATTATATCTTCTTTTAGAGGATATACTGTTTTCAATTACTTTTTCTTCTGAGCATGAATTTCCTTATATTTTGTGATTATCCAAGATTTTTGTTTTATAAAATTTTAATATTTATTTCCTTAAAAGTTCTTGAAATATTTTTCTTCTCTAAAACCGTTTCGTAAGCTTTTCCCAAGATCAAATAAAATTGTTATCAAAAACTTAAAAAGTTTGCATGATTTCTGATTCAAGATTATTTAAATTACGATTTTTTCAAAAATCAGATTCATACATTGTTATTAAGTTATGCTGTTCTAGAAACTAGAACAACCTTTTAAAAATGAACCTTATAACAAACAACAATTTGTTAAATATCGGTCCATAATTGTTTTTGTTTTTTGGATTTTTATCATTCTTTAATATTGTAATCATAATTTCTTTTTTCCAATTAGAAGGAAATGTGTCTTTTGTCCAAAAATTTTAAAAAGTTTTTTTTTTTAGTATTTTTCTTTGACTCTTTAGTCATTTCATACCGAATCATGTCATAGCCGAATGAAATATCCTTACATTTTGATAATTTAGTTTCCAGTTCTTGGTTTATAAAAGTAGCCATTTCGGCAAAAAAAAAAAAATGTACACACCAATTTCCGAATAAAAACGTAGAGTTTATGCCAATTTCGTAATGAAAACGTACAGTTTTCTCATAATTGATTGTGCAGTTGATATAGATTGCCACACGACCATGAGCAACCGAATTTAATAAACAGTTTTTATAAAATATATTTAATTTTTTTAATTACTGAATCATGGTTTTCTTTAAATTTATTTTTCTTTAAATTAATAAAAGAATTAACCAAATTAATATCAGATTTACACTTCAATACATTGGAGCCATCATCGGATAATTTCTATTATTTTTTTATTTTTGCGAAGCACGTGTTGATAATAGCGTCCAACTCCATCATAAAATTGATATATGATATGACATATTGGTCTATTTTTTTTACTATTATCCAATTATACTATTCTACTCATATATTAAAATCTTACTTTCTAAGATGATTAAGTCTCATTATGAATATGTCAAAATTGAAAGCCATAGTCTTTGTAGTTGGTGTTATCATAATTTGCAAAACCGAATTCTTAAAAATCTAATAAATAAAATTAATTTTCAAATGTGTAACAATCATTTTAAGCACTTTCTACAATAGAGACACTTTTGCAAAGTGAAAGTATAATTTAAAAACTTAAAAAATATTCAGTATTAAAATATTTTTTATAAACATTCTCCTTTTTTTAACATTAACTCATCAAATTTGCTGAAATTACCAAGTCCTTTCACTAAATACCCATCGAAATACCCATACTCAGAGTTAATTATCCAGAAAAGTATGGTCTCAGTTTAGTTTTTATGAGGCTCTGCAGCCACTATAACCTAATCTAATTAAATTTAACTGAAATAAATCTATTACCATTAAGTCAATGAATAAAAATTGAAATATTTAGTTTTACTTTCTATTTCTACTTCTACTTCATATCAAACCACATAATTACTACAATTTTTATTTTCTATAACACCAACCTGAAATATACCTGTAACCGAAATATAAAATAATTATGCGGCTTAATCAAAAAAAAAATATGAAAATCGTTTTTTTTTTTTACAAACAACAAACATTTTTCTATTCAATAATTTTCAATTTATTTATTTTACTCTAATGAAGTGTGAACTTTAGCTCAAACCAAAAAAGAATTAGGCCCCTATAAAAAAGTCACCTAAGATCAAAACCCTAAAAAACAAATCTAATACAAATAATCAATGGATTCCTTACAATTACATTCATCATCTAGTCATTCTGTTCGATTATAAAGTCCCGAATTGAATGCTTAGCCTTGTATTACTGAATTTTTATTTTATATATGATTCAAAAAAATGAATTGACAATAGAATATTTTTGAATCTGTTGTACGCAGGTATTTTATATATATAATTTTGAAGGATTTTATTATGTATGACAAGCATAATCCTTATAAAAAAAGGATCCCTTATAGTTAAAAATTGATATAGAATTAGAAAATAGATGGAATAAACCTGAATTATTGAATAAATGAAGATACGGATATCATTACAATTACGAATTTATATAAAAAAAAAATTTTGGATTATATTTTATGAAATTTTGTCTCATTTACGAATCAAACCAGAAAGAATTTAGTTTATATAACATCTAGGCCTAGGGAATTGTCAATTGTCGGCATTTCTAACAATAATTCTATATGTATATAAAATAATGAAAAAAGTTTCCGCTGAGCAATTGAGCAATTATTTAGTGGACTTCCAAGTATATATAAAAATGATTTTTTTTTTTTTTGTATAATAGTTTTACAGATCACAGGTTCTTTTCAAAATTTCGAAATATTTCTTTTGTTTGGTTATTTTGCTGAAAATTTGCGGTATCCCTTAAAAAGGATCAGGATTGTCTTTCGCAATCTTTTTTATTTAGAAATTGTTTTTATTTTACTATGTTTTTCTGTTGTCACCATAAAAATATACAATATATAAAAAATATACAAATTTACAAAAAAAAAGGATATTTTTATTGTTGTTGTATTAAGAATCTTATAGCTGTATTGTTTATCAAAATATTTAGCGGAAGTTTTTCTTTAGATCATCCTACTTTGATTCTTTGACTGGTTTTTATTGTACATATATATAAAAACCATATAAAGGATCGTGTGATTTCCAGTAATCAATATTGCGTTAGAAATATTGTGATTTAAAGTATAATATTATTGAAATTATAATTGGTAAGCGTAACCGTAAGTTTTGGTAAATAAATTAATTTACTTGTCTAACGATTGTTCATGGTAATGAAAATGCGGATTCATTTGCTCTGAAAGGCGTACAAATATCTCTCGAGTATACTGACATAAAGGTTAGATGTCAAATTTAATCCACGAAACTATCTATTGATTTGGTAGCATACAAAATTGTCAAGGACACTTGGGATCAATATACTTAGTGTCGTCAAAACAAACTATGTTTGTCGAGACTATTCAAGAAAAAATCGGATATTGTTCTGTCCATAGATATAAATATCTGTAGGAAACTGATTAGTCCTCTTACTGATGACTGTTGGATCGGTAAACATGGTACTCATCTTTGGATTCCTAATGGCCAGCTTATGCCGCTGTGGAGATGAAACTATAGAGACCACATTGACACTGGAATATTTAGTGTGTAATTGCAGAAGCCTTGCGCGCGTCAGGTATCAATGCTTGGGATGTAACTTACTGCACGCTTGGTTGGCCCTTTCAAATCAGCCTTTGTGCAGAATTTTTCTCTTCATAAAGGTAAGTAGAATTTTTGATAGGAATCGATCCATCGAAATCTCTCGTGATGTGTGTTGACCTTGTTCATTTTGAATAATAAACAAATTTTACATATTTTCATTATTAATTTAAACTACCGAAATTGAAAGTAGCTTGAAATTGAATATAATTAGTTAAATTATAACAATTTTTAAGTAATACATAATTTGTATTAATGTATTTGAACCAATTGCATTCAAATATATTTAAATTTAGTTACATTTATGTAGAAAAACCATTTAAAAAAAATTATGCTATAAATAATGTTTTATTCAAATAAATGTTGTTCTATGATCAATCATTATTGCTTGAGTTCGAGTTTTCGGTTAAATATGTATAGCAATAATGTTTCACTAAATTCAAATATCTTTCTAGCAGTAATGTTGCATTGCAATTCTCTTATTATCGGTTAGATACTTAGAACTTGCAACATAGTATCTGCATCAAAATATATCTATAAAATCCGGTTTTTATGTTTTCTCTTTAGTTTGTGAGAGCATACATAAACGAATGCCTTTTTCATTGTATTGTTGTCAATCTCTAATATTTGTTATGAACATTTTGTATAATGAAATAAATGGAATTGAAATAATTTATTTTCATTATTTATTTTGTTCTTACAGAATTTTTACTCTATCCTTGAACAGTAAAACCGGTTCTTTGTTCTTTTCAATATTTGGTTCCTTATGATTCCTTTTTATATGTGTTCCTATTCTGCAACATCCAGAAGATCTAGTGAATTTTACTAGAACTTTTTTAGAACAGTATCTGAGTGAACGTCGCCGGATAAACACGAACAGAACGATAAGAAAACTGTTAAAAAAAAATTATATATTACATAAATTTGGAATATTAAATATATATACTTATTATACAGTTATAGATATTCTAAAAAGTTTATACTAATAATTGAATTTTTGTTCATCTGTAAATTAGTGTTCAAAATTTTTTATAAATTTTCTTATAAAATTTACATTAAAATCGTGTTTTTTTTTACTGTGAAACATTAATATTAAAATATTTTATGAATAATAATTATAGTAGTGAATTTTCTGTAACGAAAAATCATATTTGTGGTAGTGAAAAAATAATTATTTCAAAATTTTAATTTTGTAAAAAAAGGATATTATATAATTTTATTGGATATTTTATCAGGAAATTATAATTATTAAAGTAAGTTTAATCAAATTACATTGGAAATTAAAATTATATTGTTTAATGTGAATTTTTCACAAACTCTATAAATTTCAAAAAATTGACTTAAGATATTAGACCTTTTTTTAAAAATTTTACCTGTAAATTCTAAACTACATTTTATCTATTCCATAAAAAATTACGAAATGACTCAATTGTGTAGATTATTATCAATTATTTCTTTAAAAAACAAAAAAAAATATCCTTTTGTTACCTTTTAAGGATATATTTTATACATTTTAATGGCGTTTTGTTTTAAAATTTATAAGTGTATTTTAAAATTTATGTACCTGGGCCTTACCCAAAAAACATATTTACAATTATTAACTACATAATTTTTTTTTTTTAATAAAAAAAAGGTCAAATAAGGAAGTTAATATTGATTTTATATTTGTCAGGACATAAAACAAAAAAAAAAAATGTCAATTTTGTCTAGCCTTGAAAATTTATTATCTGACTTTTTTTTTTACAAAAAGCGGAAATTAAATTTATTTATAAAATTTTATATTTAATCATAAAAATAAGGACACTTATAATGGTATACACGTAACCTCTACCTTTGAAAAAAATTATATAATTTAAAATATATAAATTTTATTATCCTTCAAATACTAAAAAAAAAAAACATACAATTATTTAAACAACTTAATTCAAAACGTATCATGTCCCTTCTGGTTAAACATAATGTAAACAAGATTTTTTCATTCTTAATTTCCTTTTTAATGTCCTTAAGCATTAAAAAAAAAACATGTTGTGTTATATTTTTATTATTATTTTAAATTTTTTTTTGTTTTTTGCAAAATAAATTCACTAAATTTACTGAAAGGTACAACAACTTTATTACCAGCTATCACGATTTAAAAAAAAAAAATAATAAGGATATGCTTACATGCGTAAATTTAAATTTAAAATAACATTTTTGTTTGTTGACATTTTTCTGTCAGAATATAAATAATTTCCTTCAACCCAAACAACACAGAAAATCAAGAAATGAAAATTTCATAAAAAAAAATTTCACAAAATAAATTAATTCATTCGTTCGGCCTTAATATCCTGGGAAAATGACGACAGGACTTGTGTAAAAAATATAAAACATCATCACTGGAATTATATATATAAATATAGCATTTAAAAAGGACGAAAAATTTAAGTATATTTTGATTATGTCAGTTAACGTGTTTTATATATTATAAAAGTTGACATGCGCTTGATATGAAAATGTCCTTTTATGAAAAATATAAATTAATAATCCTTGATATTGTATGTAAAACAGGACAAAAAAAAATATTGTATTATGTATAATATTTTGATAAGGACAATATAATTTAAAAATAATATTTATCTCATCCTTAAATAACAAAATTCTAATATGCAAAAAATTTTATTTTTTGGTATATTTATTATTCTAAATTTAGTCCTTCACTGGGGTATAGTCATTCACTTGAGAAATTCACATATCATTAACAACAACGAAAATTATTATTAAAAAAAAAATGAAAAATGAAAAACGTACGTTTTACAATTGCGATTTTGTTATATACTTCTTAATGCAAAAATTCATTAATATTACATACGGAACGGATATTATGTGTATGGTTATAAATGAAATGTGATTCAGTTACGTGACTGGGATTTAAACTAAAAAAAAATATAATAAAATATTTTTGTATCTGTATAAGGATACTAATGATATATACTATATTTTTTTTTTTTTTGGTTACTTCTATAGATGAGTTATTTTGTGGACAGTGAAATTGTTAGGTGGGTACATAATATAAATTTTGTGATTATTGGAATGGGAAATTGCGGTAATGCGTGTTTTTGAATTATATTTTGTTATATACAAGGGAATTGAATTACTTTATATTTTATAATTTTTGATTTGAAAACGTATTTCATATTTTTTATATAAATTATTGAATTAAATTTATAATTTAATAATAATGTTTACCAAAAAAACCAGCAAAATAATGACCAATATAAACTAACCATAAAAAAAAACCGAATATCAACCACGATTTTTTGTTGTTGTTGACAGATTATATGTCATTCTGACAGTTTTTTGGTTTTTGATTGGGTTTTTGTTGGCAGACGTATTGTATATTCAATTTTGTTATCTCTATTTATGATTTAATAGGAAATATTTAACATATTTTTACATATTTAATGAGAATTAATTGATTTTTAATTTAATTTCAGATATTATATATAAAGATAACATAATGTGGGATAAAAACATAGATGAAACAAATACATTTCAATTTGATTGTGATGAATGTAATGGTAATTATCAATTACCACCACCAAAATTTCATATACCACCACCACCAATACCACCATCATTAAAAATACAATGTAATAAAGATGATTTAATAAATCGTATTAATAATTGGGATAATGATATGTGTGATGCTATACCGGTAAGTTTTTACTATACTATTCAAAATTTTATAATACTAGAAATAATCTTAACTACATTTTACGTTATAATGACAACGTAAAAGCAGAAATCAATCTAAATTTTAAAATTTGTATAGTAATATAATTGATTCCATATAATTAATTAGATTATCGAACTGATAACGTTGACAGAACTGGCAACCTTGCGATTAATTACACATTCAAAACTTCCTAATTACTAGAGATAATCTTAACTATTTTATATGTCGTAATGACATCGTAAAAGGAAAAACCAATTTAAATTTTATTGATTCCATAATAATTACACTATAGAACTGATTACGTTGACAGAACTAGCAACTTTGCGATTAACTACACTATTAAAATTAGAAAAAAACAACTTTTCCATATAAAATATGATAATAATTCCAAAAAAACATTATTTATCTAATGTACACTTTTCAAGGCTATAATAATTTAGCTTATTAAAAAAATAATGTTAAAAATTCCATTCCATAACGAGATAGTTTGGCATTAAACACAAACCAAAAAATAAAATTAAATTTTTTTAAAAAATTTTCTATCCAAAAACCAAAAAATACATAATTTTTATGCTAAAGATCCTTTAAAAATTTTATATATATAATATTAATATAAATTTTACCGAAAATCCTGTGAATATATTCCATATGTAAGGATTATTATATTTTATACTTACAATACTACCAAAAAAAAAAAAAATATGTAGGATATTTATATATTTTAGGATATTATAACACATACGGTTTTCGAGGTTTTTGTGGATTTCTAGTATAATGCGCCTTCAGGTTCGCCCAGGACATTAAATAATATGATGCTATGAATAAAATTGCATATATATAATTATAAGTATTATATATGCAAGGACGATATGATCCTGAAAATTCTATAGTTTTTCACTATATATATGCAAGACTGCAATTTTTGGACAATCGCCAACTCGGTATAATAATATTATGCAGGGTAAAAAAAAAAATAGTTATACAGGAAATTAATATCCACAACTATAGAAAATAAAAATGAATATGTGAAGAGATTAAAAACATACATACATTATCATTAGGTGTTTGTTTGTATGTGAATATATTATGTATACAAAAAAAAAATAGAAATGAAAAAAGGATATATTTATAAGGATATTTTAAAATAAATGATGGCAGAAATAATTGTGAAGTGCTGACACACAAGATGTGAAAACGATATATAATTTTTTTTTTTTAAATATTTACCATTTTCCAAGAATGTTTTTTTTTAAAAAAATAATTTTACTTTTTCGTATAACTAGCTATATACGTAGCTAATATATTCTGTAAATATTATTTCACTTCAACAGTTCACATTTTCCTTTAGAATTATAAATTATATAACATAATTTATTCAATTTTGTTTCATTTACTTAAACAATTTAGTTGGCAAAATTAAATTTTCGTAACTCGTTTAAAAATAATTTAAAATATGATTAACTGAAATATTGTAAATTTTTTTTTTGCAGGTAATTTTGTCCTTAAAATGTTTTTGTAATTAGATATAGAAATGCATTTAGGTAGAATTTATTAAAAATAATTTTTCTAGTTCATATAATATTAGGTGCTGAATTATACTCTAGAATTAGATGAAGAGTGGAATTTACATAGTTATAGAACTGAAATGATTATGTTAAATCAAATATTTGTAAAATATATTTATATAAAAGTAA
This sequence comes from Rhamphomyia laevipes, assembly GCA_963920725.1. Taxonomy (NCBI): domain Eukaryota; kingdom Metazoa; phylum Arthropoda; class Insecta; order Diptera; family Empididae; genus Rhamphomyia; species Rhamphomyia laevipes. The sequence continues at coordinate 56,592,578 of OY987257.1, forward strand.
ATCCTAGCAAATAAAACTGAAGTAATTGCGAGTAAATAATAGGTTTCAAAGCCTGACTTCAAATTCGTACTGTGTTTTAACGTTTAAAAATATTTAACCTGGTTACATATAATCTACACATAAAATACTTAATTTTAAAACTAAATTTGTGCAAAATTAACTTATCGCTACAGTTGAAGTCGCTATATATATTAGAATATTATGAGATTATTAATTAAGCCTTAGAGTGATCCTATTTAAATTATATAATATATTAATATAATCATGTTAAACTAATTGACAATTTTCAGCTTATAATAAAGTTTAAATATTTTCATTATCCTTTTTACTAGAGCCAGTCTACTAAATATTTAGAAAAAACAAAAAATGGAAAAAAAATTCTAAATGCAAAATCCTATTATCCTAAAAGCTTTTATCAGCACAAAAAATATATATATATTTAGAAGCGTTTTTTATTTTAGTTCCTGGCAAAACTAGCTCTATTCCCTGTAAAAAAAAATGATAATGGACCATTTCAAAATCCATTAACTTATAAAAACTACTTTTCCACATACACGAATAGAATTTTCTTTTTTTCTTTTACTTTTATAAAATAATAACACCAAAACGTATAACAAATTCTTTAATATCCTGAATCCTGGCCCGACAGAATTATATATAACAAAAAATAGTAGCTCTTCAGATCATCAGGTCTATTTTTTTAGTGTTCTTCTATGTTTTTTTTTCTGTTGCCTATTATTGTCTTGTTTTTCGTCCTTTTTTTGAAAAGTAGTTCAATTCGATTTCTATTTTTCTATTTTAACAGGATTTTACTATAAGGTACATATATAATTTGCAGTTGTCCTTTAAATAAAAGTAATACGTACACACGTGCAGAATAATAACGATTTTATAAGGATTCAGTTCAGTACAACAATTTTTGTAAAGGTTAAATATAAGATAATAGAATTTTAAATTTCTAAGGTTTTCTATTTTGTTATTTTGTCGAGTAAAAATTAGAGAATTTAGTGAAATTGACTTTTGTTAGAAGCATATATTAGCACACTATTTATTGTAATAATAAATGCGGTAAAACAACATTTAAAGAAAAATGAAATATTTTCAAAAAAAAATTAAATAAAGGATAATGTAAAAACAGTAGGACATAATTTATGTTTCGATGTATTGTATTTAAAGTTTAAACAATTTAAATATTTTTAAATAATTTTAAAGCAACTGGTACTCGATCGATTCATAGAAATGCAATTCAATGAATAATATGCAATGGATCCGGTAGCAAGGATATGTAATTCATTTTTTACGTCAATTATTTTTCTATGAGCATTTAAAGTAATTTTACAAACAATATTTTTTTGTGTTCAAGATTATAAAATATGTTGCAGCATATTGACGAACTTTGGGAACTGTTTTTTATATTGTTTTTTATAATTAGATTAGATTAGATTAGATTAGATTATATTAGCAGTAGGACTGTAATTTCCTCATAAAGAACTTTGCGACTATAATGTTATTTTATGTTATTTGTTAAAATTGTGGGAAATCTAGTTTGGATAAGACTGTCAAATATTAAATCCTGTTTCGTTATCCGCATTCTATAGTAAACTGTCCATTTGACTTGGTAATACTTTATGATCCTTTAGTATACTAGACAAAAACCAAATGAAAACAATCATTACATTACTAGAAACAGACCAGCCAGTTTTGATCAGCTACTATTCATTTTCATTGATTAATAAATTAAATAAGTATACATTGATAATTTAGAAATCAAAAATCAGTACAGAAATAAGAAATATCGGTATAAATATAACGATATTAATTTCAAACTTAAATATATAATTAAATTTAAACCTCCTTACACAATCTTTGAAAAATTACAATAATTTCGTTTTTAATAAAAATACATTTTATCTTTATATAATTTCAGACATTTGATGCCAGCTTTTATTCTAGTCCATTTGTACATACATTAATTCTAGTTGCTGTATTTTCATTAATTTTAATTCTAGTCATCATTTTATCAGTGATTTACGTGAGAAGGTAAATAATTACAAAATTACAATTACATATTTAATATCATTAAAATATAAATTTTATTATCATAAAATTTTATCATTTTTTTTTTAAAAAATAATTGTAACTTATATCCTTGTAAATAAAATGAATATAAAAATTTCTGGGTAATTAAACATAAAAATAACTTTTATTTCGGGATTTGTATCATTATGTTTTTTGTTTCTATGACTTTATTTTAAAAGATATTTAATGCTGGGAATAAGTTAAACAGATAAATTACAGTAATAACAATTAATCAAAACATAAAATTTATTAAATTACTTTAAAAGAGTTTCTATTTCTATAATTTTTTTTTTATGTTATTTTTGTGCTTTTCCATCCAAATTATGTAATTAATTCTGAGCAATAACATAAAATACAAAAAAAAAAAAAAAATGAAAATTAATATAAATTACTTAAAAAAAAAAAATTAATGAAATTTTCTATTTTCTTTTTTTTTCTGCGTTATTAACAGATTAATAAAACAGAAAAATGGTGGCTGTAAAGAACTGAAAAATTTAGTTAAACATCATTTAAATAAAACAAATTCTAGTAATTTAGAAAAATTACAAACAACGACAACACCAACTGATAATTATTATGAAGAATGTTATCATTGTAATGAATATACAATATCAAGACAAGCTAAAGATTTTATTGGTTATACAATAACAACAGAAGGACATCAACAACAACGAACATCTGATACTATACTAGCTGCTACTGGTACAACAAGAATATCAAGACCATCAATACAAAATTCATTATTATTTAATACTGAACATTATTTTGGTTATAATAATAATATTAATAGACAAAATTTAAATCAATATTCAATTTATAATGATATTTCTGGTTATTTTAATGAACCAATAAATCAAAATAATCATCATAATTTAAATCAAAATTATAATCATTATTTTAATAATCAAAATATAAATTTAAATAATCAATATTATAATAATAGACAATTTGAATATTCAAGAACTTATGATGATTTTATAGAATTAAATAATTCGACAAGTCCATCAACAACAACAACAGATGATTGTAGTGGAATTGATAGTACTAGTAATAATAATTATCCAGAATATATTGATATTGAATTAGCTATACCGAATTTATAGTATTACAATAAATAATAGAGATTATATTATATAAATTAGATTAATATTAACTTATAATAATTAAAATATGATCTAAATTCAATTAAACTATTATAAAATATGAGGAAAATGTAAAGACTGAAAGCATAATTGACTATCAATATATATCTCGACTAAAAAGTCAAAACAGATTAAGTCTAAAATGATAGTTTTTCACAAATGCATTTTTAAGTAAATATAAAAATTGATCAATTCTTCTTATCGTTTAAATTTAATTCAATTTTTTGAGATTGAAGCTGTTTTGGTAAATTTTAAAATAAGACTGTAGTGAAATTATGTCACTTAAGTGTTTTTCCTTAAAGTTTAAAAACAATATTATGTTTAATTTTTGTAATAATAGCTTAAGTCGACTTTAGAGTTAACAATTTACGAAAAGAAAATATGAAAAAATAGCTAAAACCACCATAAAGAAATCTGATTTTTGATTTTATAACCTATAATAATCTTCGAAATTAAGCTTAAAGGTGTAAAAGAGCCAAATTAGATTAAAATTACATAAGCTTTTTTCGATTTCGAACAACTACCTCTAACTGACTTAAGCTATTAAGGTTTTGCTTATATTTAAGGTAAAAAAAGATGATATACAGGAAAACGATCTTTGTCATATGAAGAAAAATTACCTCGGAGACGCAATGACATATATAACTAATTTCATGTTTAAGTCCGACTTAAGCTGTTTTGGATTTTAAAGCCGAGATATTAATTTTAATAATTTTGAAATATAATTAATTTTAAAGATAATTATGAATAATTTAATTATAACTTAATACATTTAGGTCCGAATTTATAAATTACACAATTACAGGTTGTCGTCGGCCATGTTGGTTGATAATAAACATAACCTGAAAATATGTAAGAAGCTCGTAAGTGAACTATTAAGCTTATTTAAAATGTCTTATAAGTATTATTTATAAATACGAGATTTGCACTTACGAGCGTATTAAGTTTAATTTGTTTTAAAAATTCGGTACTTAATTTTTAATGGGAAAAACCAAAATTAATTATATAATTGGTATAAATATCATAAAATGTGATTTATAGTATTTTTAAGTTTTATAATGTTAATTTATTGTATAATTTTTTTATTTTTTGAATTTGTATAATTTTATGTTATATAATTAAAATGTAAATAATAATTAATTATTATTTGTAAATAATCTAATATTAAGTATCGTAAAAATAGAAAACTTTTGTAACTCAAAGATTTATAATAAAGAAAATAATAAATATATCAAAAAAATATTGTAAAATTATTGATTATTTTTTTTCTTTTTGGTTTATAACTAATCAAATTAATCAAAAGCCTACAATTACCTAATAATCAACTGGATCAGATTTAATTAGGTGACATCTCATCTGTTTTCTACATGAATTGAATTGTGAACGTAATTATTAGATATTTTTTGGCCAACAACGATTCTCAAAATATGGTAAAATGTATAAATATTTTTTATAATTATATCTTCAATGACTCTTTAAGTTTCACTGTAAATGTTGTGACAAAGTTATGCTGTATGACGTCAATTATCTCTTTCGTTCAATATTTTGTATGTTAAATTACTCAGACAAAAATTTGTTTGATTCTAAGTATTTCAAACTTCAAATCTGGAGGTCTACCAAAAAATTTAAGTTGAAAATATTCCATTTTTTTTGTTATGTAGAAAGAAGGATGAAACTAATTTATAACTCAAATTCGTTTTCTATTAATTTATCCATCTAAATTTTAACATAATGTAAAACATTTGCATAATAATTTTTAATTTAATTTCTACGACATTTGTGTATCTAATTTCAAAAATTTGAAATGATAATATTTCAACCCTTAAGGAGAATGCATATTAAAAAAATAAATTTACCAAAATTATTGTATATTCCTTTTCATCACAAATATCACGATAACATCCGTCACAAAAACGAAATTTATATAAATTATAAGTAAAATCAACATTTTTCATTTTCTCAATTTCGTTAGTTTACATTTTTCATATATATTTTTCCACCTTTTATTATACGAAAAATCAGCATAACTTTTCTTTTTTATAATGAGAAGAAAATAAAATAAAAAATATTTAACATTAAAAATCAACGGAAAATTCACGCATTTTCACAATAATTTTTTTATCATGATTTTTCTTTATTATTTCCAGTTATATTATATATATTATAATTATTTTCTTTACTCTTGACTATTGTTCACTCCTAAAATTGATTTGCCAGATAATATCATTGTCTTCTGTCCCCCTTTCAGAATCGAACTAATAAAATATTTTATCATGATTTTTTGGGCTCCTGTATTTTTAAGGTACATATAATATTTTAACCAAAAAAAATTTAGACCTACAATTTTGTTATACTTCGTTGTTACGAAACACTTAAAAAAAAGATGGTTTTTTGTTGTTGTTGTTGTAAAAATATCCGGGGTGGTAAATTTCCGATAGGGTTTGAATTGAACTGTTTTTTTCTTATAAAACAGAAATACATTATTGTTACATCTTATAATACACAATTTAGAGGGTTTCGAGTCAATCAGCTTCAATGTCAATCGACATTAATGCCACTCAGAAATTTTTTTTTTAAATTTATTTTATTTTCATTATACGAATACTAGTTTCCCATTTGTTGGAATTGGTAACGAATAATTTGTTATTAATATATTATTGACATAAGTATATCAACATTATTAATAAATTGTTGGTGAAATGTTTTATAAAGGACATTTAATCCTGTTCTAATTCATAGAGAATGTTCGTAACAAATATTTCAATTCAAATTTTAGTGACGTACCGCATCTGAACCAAAAGTCAGTGTACTATCAAATATTGTTATGAGTTTCTTTTATTAATCAAAAGAAAATTCTGGATTTACACATTTAAATACAGTGATTTAAAATTGTTTTTACTTTTCCCAATTTGATTTACAATTAAATATTATTATAAGTTCATTGGCAGAGCCATTTTTAAGTTATTTAATGTCTTTTAAAAACAATTACATTTTTAGCTTTAATTACAATTACAACGATCTTAATGGAAAAATCAAATTCTGTACAAAATAATTTAAAACTTTAATCAATTCTTGCATATTGAAGTATTACCACCCATCGAAAATAATAATAATATCAAAATTAATATCATTTCCATCTTATGATAGGACCACATATTTTTCACTATAAAATTTCCCAATTTCTTTAGGGTAAATAATTTAATATTATATGCGTACAAGGAATAAGGACAATACTATTTTTTTTCTAGATATAAAAATGAAATCAAATCAAAGGGAATTGTTGCGACTTACAAAACAGGAGTGAAAAAAAAATAAGAAAAAATTGTAAATTTAGTAAAAAAGTTACGAGTATAAAAGAAGTAACAAAAAAATATCAAAAATAAAGATGTAATCTTGTAACTTTATTTGAAGCCAAAGTTATTATAACAAATAGTTGACAATTGTTAAAGAAGGACGAGTTATTTAATCAGCATATTTTATTCGCGCAAATAATAATAATAATAACAAAAAAAAAAATCCTTTTGGGTTTTAGTAAATTTATTATAAAACTTCGGAAAATTTGACAAAAAAAAAATGATGTATTGAGAGTTTTAAGGATTTTTATAAGGATTTTTATATTTTCTACGTCGTACTGAAGCTGCCATGTTTTAGTTATATAATTTATATGTATTCAACATTAATTAACTAATTAATTTATAATACTCTAATATATTTTATAATAAATTTAAGTTCCTTTTTTCTTTACCATCATTTTTATCTGCTACTGAATATTTTATTGGCTAGACTCTTGAAAAGATTCTGTTTTTTTTTTCCAGATTAATTGAATTTAATAGAAATTGTATAAATATATAATATACTCATAGACATTTGGTAGCCATACTATATAAATGATGATGAGAGTAAAGTGAACCACCCAAAATAAAATCTGCATAAAAATTTTGTTTTATTGTTTTTAGATTGGCAATTTCTTTAATTAAAAATGCAGATAATTAAATGCAAAAACATTAAAAATTATGGTGAAAATATGAAAAATAAAAAATAAAATGTCGCGACATTGTTTATGAAAGGTTAGACTGCAATTTCCATTATTTATTTATCTCTAATAAAGTTCAACGAATCCAGTTTAATGGAATTAATTAATTAAAGTAGAGACATTAACTAAAAGAATTGTTGATTTAAAAGTCGTATATAAAAATTATAATATTGTAAGTAATATCAAATTAAAATTAGTAAAATATGGAGTAGATGAATTGCTGTTTAAAAAGAGTGAAAAGAGTGTATGATTTGTAAATTACTATTAACACTCCTTGTAAAACATCTGTAATTCAAAGACCTGTGACAAGAAAATGAAAATCAACTTAACTTTGAGAGTAAGATCCTTTGAAGAATTCTTGGGGTTCAGAATAATAATCATGAATTTCATTAGGAATACTAAGATATTTCATATAGCTCATATATCTTTATTTACTGAAGCTAAGATGGACAATATGTTAAGAATGGAAGAGTCAAGGATATTTTACAAAATATGTAATGGAAATCTGGGGGGGTAAGTTTCCGTTTCGAGTATCAAGAATTACATGAATCTTTAATCTCAACGATAATATGAAAAAATTCAAAATTTGAATTTACTAAAAATTTTTCATTTTGGAAAGCCATTTTTAAGTTATTCAATAAGTTTTTCCGTGTTCACTTCATATGGAAGCGAACAGCCTCAATAAACGATATTTCATGATATTCTATTTTAATTTGGAATTTTTGATATGGATTCTGAATCATAAGATCTTTATTTATTGTGAAGAAGCTTTAATTACAACGATCTTAATGAATTTTAATAGTCACATTGAAATATTTGTTACAGTTTGCAGTAAATGCTTCGACACTTTTAGCATTTTTCCCAGTCTTAAAATTAATTTGAAAAAAAAATATTCAAGTTTAAATGGGCCTTGAACATTGGACAGAGGAATGGGCAAAAAAAAAACTAATTGAGACTGCAAGGACCATTGACAGTACCAACGATGACTTGTTATAAAAAAACTTAAACTAAAATTTATATTTAATTAAATATAACATTTTCTTTTTACCATTTCAATTTGTTGTTTAATAGTTAAAACATAATTTTAATATTATACAAAAATGAAAATAATTAGAAAATATTTATAAAAGTTTTGTTTTTAGCTGAAGACTTAAAAAACTTTAAGTAGCATATGGCTTTTTCTTAATATCTTTACTTTTTTTAAAAAAAAAAACAAACATAATTTTCAACCCTTTATGAAATTTTCTTTTAATAATTTTGTAGAGTTTTTTTTTTTTTCGTTTTCGTTAGAAATTTTCATATTACATTACCAAAAAAGCCAATGTCGAATCTTTTTAGCACCAGATGGTTAGATTTAAACTTTTGACAACCTTTCATGTAGTACAGATTTTCAGTAGAAAAAAACGAAAACATTTTTTTTTTATAAAGTTAATTGTATATTTAACTAAATGTTTTCCCTCTTAGGAAAATAATTTATATATATATAAAAAGATAACTTTAAAAATTAAAAAAAGAAAAGAAAATTTTATTAAATTTTTTAATGCTAAAAATTTTCTTTTATTTAGTCTTTCAGAAAACAAAGTTTCAGTTTTGTAAAATGTAATTTTTTTTTTAATTTAATATTATTGAGCTGAGTGTTTGGTATCATTTATTTTTAAATTTATTTATATATTTTTCTTTAAAATATTGTCTAAGTAATATTCAAATTGACAGTATCCATTTTAATTTTATATTGTTAAATTAATTTCCCAAATAAAATTTAAATTTGTTTTAAATATTAACAACTAGTAAAATTTTTATAAAATATTATTGAAAGAAAATTTCTTCAATTCGGAATTTAAATATTTTGTTGATTAAGAAATGAAGTAAATTTATAACTTTCACAAGTTGTTTGTATAAACAAATGAGTTCAATTAAATATATTTTTAAATCTAATCAAAATATTATTTAAGTATCTGAAATTAAAGTTGAACTTCGTGATATTAACAACAAACGCAGGAGTTTTTCATTTGAAACATAATTTATAAGTCGTACTTTGTAACTCTGACATATCATATTGATGTATTAAGCAGATTTTAATGCAAAATTTTAAAAATCACTTCGTAAATTTCTGGTGTAGTTCGTTTTATGCATTGATTCATTTATTCAATGCAGATAAAGAAATGTTTATTTTGATTTTGTATCTTATCAAAGTTTGTGGTACTGAGATTAATAAAATCAGCATATAATTTATGACATTGTAGAAAACGTTTACCCATGCTTTCAACAATACTAGCTAATAGTACAAACAAAGTCTTTAATCTATAAACAGAAAGTGTATTAGAATTACCTTCATTGATATCATTTGCCAGTATTTTTCTCATCTAATGAAAGTATTTCGTAGTGAATGAAGAACTGGCAATTTTGTTGTATTTTTTATAAAACTGAACCAACTTTCATTAACGTACTCTAAATTACTTAACAAACAAATTAAATTACTTAACTAACATTATTTATTAGATTCTTAATTTAAATTTCATTATAAAATATGATAAGGACAAAATTATTTCGAATTTTAATATCCTGGATTATTTCATTCACCGAACTAAACAGAAAAAACAGATTTTGTGGTTATTAAAAGTTTTGTGTAGATTTGATATATTTGCCATTTGAATTATGTTATTTGAATTTATTTAAAATTATAAGATAGGATAATACTTTAATTTGACTGTGATGAGAAAACTTTTTTTTAAATATGGATAATTTTTTTAGACACAGATAGAAAACATATTTATGTAGTACATTTAATTTATTTAAGTTTAATTTGAATGTTGCATGAATGCACACAAAATTTTTGAAAACTTATTATAATGACAGAAATTTTAAATATTGTTTATGGGAAATTATAAATTTTGTAGAAAAGTTTAAATAAATAAAATTATTTAGATTTAATTAAAAGAAAAGGAAATCATTTTTATGATATATTTTTATAATTATGGTGGATAATATTTTAAAATTAATAGAATTATAACCAAGGATAATATCTGTAAATAAAATAAATGGTTTTTGGTTCCCTAAGTCTAGAAACTCATCATAATTGGAATAGTGAATAGTGTAATAGTGTTTATGTTTTTTTTTTTTACGAAAAGAACTAAAATTGCAATAATAATTTAAATATTTGCAATGGTACTGTATCCAAAATCTAGTCTTGGCTTTTTCAAAGATTTTTCATCAAATTTTATAAACCTACTAGTTTTATATGGGCTCCAAACCATAAGTTTCTTTATAGTGAAGTAATTTTTTAATAACAACAAACTTTAATGGTTTTTAGTAGTGAGACATTTGTTGTCAACAGCATTTTTCATAAAATCAGATTTAAATTTATTACAACTTTTATTATTTGTATTCATTTAAAGCTGCGTCAATTTCGATATAACGGTCTGGAATTGAACCCTGAACTTAATTAATCACAGCATTGCATACTACCAATACGCTACCGCCACTATTAGAATCACTATTTTTTAGTGGACTATTTTAAACGAAGCCATATTATTTGATATGGTCACTTTAGTATAATTATGATACGAATATTAGAAAATGTCCTTTGAATGATATTAATGATAAAAAAATGATAGTGGATTCATATTTTGTGATTTATTCAAGACTTCGTGAATATTATTTTGTAAAAAGCATTGAAAATATTTTCTATACCATCTAGAGCAGATAGGATCAACAAGAGACCCGCGGAACTTTAGCTGCCGTTCATGTATTTTTATATTATATTAAGATTTATATATGTTGTCTTTCAGAATGAGTTAAGAAGAAAAGTTTCAGATGAAAATTGAAAAATTGAGCTTCAATTGGAAAGACAACTATTTCTTTATATATTTACAGAGGTCAAAATTAACATTTTAACATTGTATTTAAGATATTCAATATTATATTACATCCTGAAACTATTCCTGTATAGTCTGCGGAATGTTGGAAGTCTTCAAAGTGGTCCGCAGTATTTTTCGTTTGGCCTTGCATGATCTAGTACCACACATAGTAGTAGTTATTATCTGAAATTTCTTGGCAACATTTATAATGTTAGTAATTCGGTACTTCAAAACATAGCTTCTAGAAATAAGTTTGGTTATTTTGTATTTTTAGATTTTGAAGTTTGGCTTTAATTAATGTAATGATCATAATCATAATTCACAAGTTTTAGTTATAAATTTTCAAAAAAATTAATAATTGTTTCGTAGTTTTAAATAATTTCAATAATGGTTCGCATTTTTAATTCTAATCTTGATATTTTTGGTAGTTCACATGGTTTTTTAGTTCATTTTAAAACCGGTTTACATCCCTTTAGTTAAATTGAACATTCAATTTATTTAAAAATGATCTCTTTTAACATATCCTTGACAATAATATTTATATATGGATAAATCACAATTTTCCATCTCAATTGAAATAAAATAAGAATTCAAATAGTTTTTTTTACTTAACAGTCTATAAATATTCAAATCGACAATAAATATAATTTTTATAGAAATAAATTATTTTTAAAAAAGTATTGAAGGACATATAGTATAGAATTTATCCTGAATTTCACTCAACAATACAAACTATTAGAATTTATAATTTAAAAAAAAAACATAGAATTCTAAAGGACTCAGTAAGAAGTAAATTCATATATTCTTTTTTTATATTCATTCTAGAAAAATTCAGTCTAATGGAAAAATTTCTATTTGATCTAAGATGACAATTGGGATCTTTTTAAAATTAATGCAAAAAAAAAAAATGGGAAAATCGAAAATTTAATAGAACTTAACTTTTGTAAAATCTTAGAAAATTTATTTGATAAATGAAATTCTGAGGTTAATATTCAGTATGTTTGGTACCATTACAATGTAAAGAGAGAAAATGGATTTATTTTTATTCATGTTACTTTGAGGTTTTTCCAAGTTCATTCAGATAAATTGGAAAATATTTTCTTATACAAAGGAAAATTCTATTTAAAAAGAATTTTACATTAAAATATTTGAGGTTATGAGGGATTATTTTTTTATAATTATTATGTAGTTAAATTATTAAATGCTTCAATTGGCTAGAAAATATAATACAATTGAAAAATTAGCATTTTTTTAAATGAGGTATAAATAAATTTTTGATTATATATTCAAAAATTAGAATTAACAGGCTGAAATATTATTTAGATATAATCTGACTGTATATGGCCCAAGTACTTGATGGGATAAAGTCAGTTTTATATCCTAGGATGAACACACGAATCTACAATAATCGAAACTATTAAATTTTGATAAACCATTCATATTAAAATTGAGTGGCGGGTGAGAATTAACCTAATATAAAGAATAAATTGACCTAAAACATTGTATAAAAACTTGCAGGGTTTGATGTAACATTCGGTAAACATTAAAGATTTTAAATGTGGATTAACTTTTTTTTTTTAAAATATGAAATATAATTTATAATTCTACAAATTAAGGAACCTCTCCATTATTATTTTAACGAAATTGTAAAGACAATTTTGTTTTTGTCAAAAAGGGATGCAAAATACTCAAAAACTCTTTGTAAACATTTTTATTCAAAAATGAGTGTCAAGTCCAAAAAAATTCTAAAAAAATGTAATTTTTATGGAATTTGACATTTTAAATTTTAATGGAATATTTTGATTTCTTTTCTAGACATTTTTTATCTCACACTATCCCTCGTAAGTCTTTATTGAGCTATCTCTCTCTATTTTTTGAAAAAAAAGTCATTATAGTACTTCTTAAAAGACTAATGGAGATGCACCTTTATCCTGATTTAATGACATTACTGTTCAATACAATTTAAGAGTGAATAGTCTAAATATTCACAAAATAAAAATATGTTAATAATATGAAGCATTCAAATGATGCATAAATGAAAAAAGCGTAATCATTTTTTTATTAAGAATATTCCTAGAAAAAAACGTATAGAAATAAGAATTTCAAGTATTTCAAAAGAAAATAACAATTTATTTTAAATTTTCTATATCTATTTTTCAACCTTAGAAATAAGGTAAATGACTCTAGGTTAAAAATATAATATAAGGTGATAAAAAACAAAAATTCTATATACAAATTTATGATATTTTATATAACATAGTAAGAGCTTTTATTACAACATATATTTTATGTAATTTATCGTATTTTACAAATTCAACGAAAATATCTTATATAAACATATAATTTATTCGCGGATATAACATATAAATATAATATTCCAAAACATGAAAATCTACTATGTATTTTTGAAATCATAATTTTTATTATGCATAGAGTATAAAATGTATAACATTTTTTTTTTTTTTTGTAGAATTTTGAATTATTAAACATTTCGCTCAAATATTTGGAAAACTTTGTGAAAATTTTTCTAAAGTTTTTTATTTATTTGATAAAAATAAATTCGATTACAATTTAAATATTGAATAAATAACAAAAATGGTTAATAAATTTATGATAATTTTTCTTAATCATCATTATTTGGTTCTAATACCTTTAGCTATTTAACAATTTGCTTCGAACGAACTCTATCTGGGCTGTTGCTTTCCAGTTACGAACTCCTATAGCTATCGTGTTTTGTTCAACATTATCTATTCATCTGTGTCTTGGTATCTTGGATGACTCCTGTGTCGCCTAACTATTGGCACTGCACAAAAATATTTTGCAATTCTTAGGTGCTAATTTAGGACATTCTACTTAGATGTTAAGTCTATATTATCCTTTGTTAAGTCTACATTACTCGTTAACATAACGAGCTAGAAATTGTGGTAATTCGGCATTTCATTTTCCCATATTGGAAAATAAATAGCTCGTAACTTTATTAATATCGACTGGCAGCTCCTAACTTTATTAATATCGTGTTTTTGACTGTGATAGTTAATATGGTGTCACCGAATCTGATTACATTTTTTGCTGACTGTATTAAACAGCTTCAAAATATTTGTGATTAAATTTAGTTTTCACAGACATGGGATTGTCTCGAATAATTTTTATAATTCCATCAGTGTTTTAGTATTTTCCTCTTATTAATGGATTTCGAAGCTTAAAACAAAATATAATACATTTTTGGAACTTGAAAAGTAAAATTGCGGGATGAGCTAGAGCGGTATCACTGATTAGTATTGTAAATTGTTATACAGTATTTAAAATTATCCGAGTATTGTAAAATTCATTGCTGGTAGCCTTTTAAAGCATGGTTGTTAATTGATTAACCTATACACCATTACTCATACATTGAATGTATTGTAGTGTTTAAACTTTAAACTATCTAACTATCTTAATTTTATTAATTTAGAAATAAATTTTGAAATGTTGTATTTTTGTATAAGTCGTAAGTCGTAAGGACGTAAACAATATACATTGTAAATAAAGTAGTATGTTTAAATCAACCTTTCATCCTTTTCTGAAACTAATTTAGTTTAATTATTTATGTAATCACAATTTAAATAGAAACATTTTTTATGTTTTATTGTAATATTATACTTCATCGAAATTGTAAAGTTTAGCTATAGAATATAGGATCATTTTTTAAATTATTATATTTTTTACAACTACTCCACCAGTAATTCTACTGGCCTTCTACCAGTAATTTTATCATCAGTAAACAAAAAACTGAAGCACGGCATCAACTATAAATATTGTACAACAAGAAATGTTCCTCCATGCTCACTTATTTCAAAGCCATTTTAATTTGTCAATCAAAATTTCTATTCTACAGAAATTTAAAATTTTTTTCTTAACATAATTTTAAGGATCTAAAAACTTGCAAAAAATATCCTTAGAATGATAAATTTTTTTTTTTAAAATTCATTATTTTATTTCTATATATAAAAGTGCGATAATAAAATTTATGATTTTCACTGCAAAAAATTACAATTCATTTTCATAGCAATTTCTTATACTGCAATTTTCACCATATAAATATTCAAGGATATAAAAAAAAACGATTATA
Organism: Rhamphomyia laevipes; assembly: GCA_963920725.1. Lineage (NCBI taxonomy): Eukaryota > Metazoa > Arthropoda > Insecta > Diptera > Empididae > Rhamphomyia > Rhamphomyia laevipes. The sequence continues at coordinate 56,607,797 of OY987257.1, forward strand.
AAAAGGATCATTGTTTTCGCTTCGATAAATTCAGTATATATGATGATGAATTTATTTGTTCTCTTCCATTTTTTAAGTGGCAAATGAAAAAAAAAAAATTACTGAAGCGGGAAAATTTTTTATTAAGAAAATCAGCAAAAATGAATACAACACCAGCAAATACAACCCCAGCAAACAGAAAAAAGGTATTGCATTATTATAAAAGTGTTTCGTATGGAAAATAAATTTTAAATAATTTTCCAAAATTTCTTGACAGCATATACAACAAAAAAATGATAAAAAAAAAGAAACCAAAGAAAAATTTAAGATATTTTCTTTTGCTTCAGTTGATTTTATGTACAATTTATATTTTTACTTGAAGGAACATGAAATATTGCACAGTACCGGTTGTAAAATTGCATAAAATATAACAAGGAAATAATGTATACGATGTGTAGAAGTTCACCAGCATTTTTTGACTCATTTTTTTTTTGGTAATACTATACATTTTTATGTTACATTAGAAATTTTTTTCCACTAAATCATAAATTTAATAGAAAAACATAAATTTTATTATGAAAATATAGAAAAAGTTGATGCAATTGTAAAATTTTAATTGAAGAATATGGAAATGGACATCCAGAAAAATTATATGATTAAAATTTTTAATGTATATTTTTATATAATTTTCTGTTTTCAATTAAATAATAATAAAAAAAAATTATTAAGTTAAGCCCAGAATTCAGCAATCTCCAAAAATGTGGAAGTCATCATCACAATTTTGTAGAAAATTAGCACGAATTACAAAATCAGTACTGGAATGGAATCCTTAATAAAACGTTGTTATGGAATGTTAAACTAATTCACAAAGAAGTGCAAGTCTGAAAATATATGGACGTCATGGTACAAAACTCTGTGAAATGAAAAAAAAATATGAAAAAATGAAAAGCTTCTATTGTTTAAAATAATAGATTTCAAATATCCTGGCGTCAAAAATTTCACTTCTAAAATTATGATTATAAGAGAAAGACGTACTTCCTGTTCTCTTTATTTTCGCGGTAGTTAAGTGGCGTTAAATTTCAGTACAGTAAAATAATCCTATGAAACTAGTCCATTTTTGACATCAATTTTAATTGATTGAAACATAAATGCAGCCTAAGGAAATTGTATAGCTTGATATATAACCGAAAACTACCTGTACAATTTTGATATAAATATTGACCAAAATTTGATATTAATGGCTTAAAAGAAAGCTACATAAAGTATAAAAAAAAAAAAATAACAGTTTACTTATGTAAATTTACAAAATCATTTTCAGAGTGTGAAGCATAAATTAAATCTTTTATGTTTGCATATACAAATATGTTTTTTTTTTTTTAATAGAGAGAGATTGAATAAAAAGGACTCTTGACTAGGTAAATATTTTTTTTCCATTTAATTCACAAAAAAAAATAAAAATAATAAAAAACTCTCAAGTACGACTTTTTATCGTCAGAATTCAGTCAGAAATTTGTTTGTTTAATTCTATTCTGACATTTCTTTTTTTTACAATATTGACACAGAAAACAAGAAGTTTATATCAGGTAAATACACAGGTGGTACTTAAAAATACAAATATAAAACGTTTTTTAACAATCATGTACAAAATCAGAATAATAATAATAATAATAATAATAATAAGAAAATAGCAACGCCATGACTTTCTTAAGATATTAAATTATAAATTTACATTCAATTTAATCATTTTTCTATAAGATTGTTAAGTAAATTTTCTTTATATAAAAATTCTTTGTATTTTTCACAAATTTTATTTTTGAATGAATATTAGAGTTTTCTTGAGGTCCTTTAATAGTTGTATAAAGAAATACAAAAAGTTTAAGATTCTCATTAAAATATGAAATTTGATAGTATAAAGTTAACAATTTTTTTAATAGTTGGTATTATAAATCATATTTATTCACTTATGTGTTAGACTGTACGATTAAAAAACAATTAAAATGGTTTAATTTTAAATATATTTCTTCCAATTTCGTACTTTTATTAATTAATAAATTATCGAAGGATAACAACTTATTAAATAAAAACAAGGTGTGTCATTTTTCAGAACGCCCGTAATTAATTTTTAATAAAACAAAAATCGTAGCCATGTAATTAATAGGTTTTTATTTGAATATGCATTGGTTCTATTTCCACCAAATCAATATTTAACCCTGGTTTCATAATCAAAAGTAAAACTGTAGCACGTCAACATTAATTTTGTAATTCACAATGATAATTTATTATCACCCTTTATATCTAAATGGCATTTTAGCTCAGCTTATTTAAATTAAAATTTGATTTGATCTATTTCCGTTTCATCTATTTCTAAAGTAATTGAAATGCAAAAATTACAAATCGAAAAAATTGAAAGTTGTAAACTTTTGCTTTGCTTTGCGATCGTTTAAAAATACTTTCAACTTTCCTTAGTTTGCTTTATGTAACTTTTTTATTGTGAATCTACCATACGTTGTAATTGCGCCAATGTATGGTTGCGAATTTACTTCAGTTTTGATAATTTTGATGCTATCTTGGCGTTCACGTAATTAAGCAATGCATAATCCCAAAAGAAAATAACAACGAAATGAAAAATAAATGATTTTTTAATTTCTGGCAGACGGAATGATTTCTTGAACTGGCACCCAGTTCGTTCTTATGTTTTGGTGGCACGGAATATATATATTTCTTGTTTGTTGCTTGTAAAATGGAAATTACATAATTAATTATGATAACAAAACATATTTACATAGATTTACATAAAAATTGGAAAGATTTCGAATAAAGTTTTCCAATTATTTATAAGTTACTATTAACGAAAATCAATTTTCTATTTATATAATAACAAATATGAAAAATTTGTTTATTCGATAATAAATAAATTATTATTTTTTTTACAACTTCGAATCCTTGAAATACATAGAAATTATAAAAAACTTATTTATCTATCTTTTCTAGCACGTATAAATATTGATGCACGTATTTATGATTCAATTTGGGATTTTATTACTTCGTATTACCTGAATGGTTAATAAAATATGCACATATATTCATTTAAAACATTCAGTTTATTACATAACGATGCTCTTATCTACAAAATTTAGAATAAATATCAAACTAAATACACTAAATTTTTTACTAGTTTCTTTTTTATTTATAAATATTATAAAAATAAAAAAATTCATTTCATCATCCCCAACATTTTGATCCGAAATATGCCATGATATATCAACTTCCAATTACTATTAATTTTTTATAACTTTAACTGATGGTGGATATTTACAACATAAAATTAATCATAGAAAGAGCTGTTAAAAAAAACAAGGATCAAGGATTAAAATAAAATACAATAAAAAAAAACTGTACAAAAAATTATTTTTTAAATGCAATAAAAAATTATGAATTTTCACCCCTCACGAAATCACTAATAATAAAAATTATTATTTGTTTATCAAATAAAGAAAATTATTATGATTCGTAGTAGTTTGGCGTAGAGAGTATTTTATTTTAGTAGCTTCGCATGATTTAGAGCTGTAAAAAATTTATATTTTATATTTTTGTTTTTTGGATCTATTAAAAATCTGCTAGGTGTGTAAATATTTTTTGATTACATTTTTACATCCCTTGTTTTTTTTTCTTCAGGTTTTTGGGGAAGTTTCATGAATTTAATCGTTCCGGCGGATGATATCGTTTTTTATTTTGTCAGGTAATAAAAAATATAAATTTTATTTTGTGAAAGTTTTTATATTTTTTATATATATTATTGATTAAAAATGATTTTAGTTTTTATTTTTATTTAGTGGAGAAATCATGAACGTTTTATGTAATAAAAATATTTATTAAATAAAAAATCATATTTTCTACAAAAAAATAAGCGTTTTCATCAGTTTGAGTATAACAAGAACATTTTAATCATAAAATACGAATATGTTTTGATGATTTTTTTTATAGATACTGACAAATTATAATAAAATCGTTCTATGTTAACAATTAGTACCGGCACGGATCAAATTTTATTGTCTCCCTTGTGCCACTTATTTTGCATTTGATATAATAAAAATAATTCCGATTGACTAAAAACTGAAATTTTCAAATTTCCACTATTTGTAAATGAAATTTAGATGGTAAAATATTTGAAAATAAATTAACTAAAATTTGAAATGTAAATTTTTATTAATTTTAATAAATTTACAAAAAATTAATTAATTTTTGAAAATATTTTAATTTTTTCCGTGATAGTAATTGAATAAAAATTATAGGAAATTTTCATTACAATAGTTTTCGGTAATTCGATATTTTTACATAGTTCATCTTATTTTGAAGTTATGAATAAATTGTACCATTATCGTTTCAAGTAAACCAATCTTTCCTGTTGATCAATTTAATTTATTTTCAAGCAATGGCACATAATAATAATAAATTCATACAGTTTGGAATGATTTCATGGCTTCTTTTGAACAGGTATTCCTGAACATGCATACATTATCCGTAATATCAAAAATGGTCAAAAATCTTTAAGAGGAGACGCAAAAATATGAAAACATATCACAAAAGTGGTCAAATTTAGCTGAAAACTTTACTTACTTTAGAATTCGGAAAAAAATAATTCTAAATTTATCTAAATTATATTATTAACCTACATTAATAATTGATCATACAATTTTTTAAGCCAACTCCAATTGTTTATATTTCCTAATTCGTAACTCTTTCATGATATCGTAGATATTATCAATCCACTTGACTTTAGGTCTTCAAAAAGGACATTTACTGTCTGGTTTTCTATTTTATAATGTTGTTAACTCATTCATTCGTACCATATAACCAGCTCATCTCATCTTTTGCAATTTAACGAACGAACTTAAATGAGTAAGTGAAATCCATGGATATACATTAATTATTCGTTCTGAGTCTGTACGTACCAGCTTCAAATCTCACTGGAACGAGAATTCTTCATATAATTTAAATCTAATATATCATTCTTTTAAAAATATCTAAATTATCATTGTCAGCTTATGGCAGGCTTCATATTTCGCAATGTCTAAAATGGTTTTGTATATTTGTATTAAATTTTGATTAAGCTGGATTTCTAGTTAAATTTAAAAAGTCTAATTTAAAATTATTTTGCCGCTTCTTTTTCATGACTCCCTGTTAATCAGACAAATTGTGAAAATCTTTAAGTCCGTATTCATCTCACAATATGGCATAGTTTTAATAGAATTGTGAATATAATATAAAATTAACTATTATAATTAATACAATACTTTTTAATTACTGAATACTAATAATAAAAATTCTCTAAAACAGCATTTAGTAACCCACAATAATGTAATTAAAGACGGTTGCAAAGTACGCAATTCCTTAATAAATTCAAAAATTTAATTAACTTATCATAGCCGAAAATGTTTTAGACAATATTTGAATAGAAAATGACTAGATAAATTACTCGTAAATTCACCTTTGATCTGACATACGAAATATAGTTTTTAACGTTTTGCTTTTCTATTTTTTTTTTTTTGCTTAAAACATGAACTCATGCTATTTTCATTAAATTAAATTATACTTACGAAAAAAAAAAAGAACTCCCACAAATAAAGTTCAAAAGAAAATTACTTTCATTTTGATTGAGTGCATTTTCCATAGAAAAATAAATTTATATAAACTCTGTGGCACTAAAGTTCATAAAGATTTTTATTCTGGAAAATGCAAAAGAGTGCAAACGTAATTTTTTTTTTTTTGCAGAATTAAAAACATCCTTTTTACGGACTTAATTGAATTTGAAGGGATCTGATAAAAAAAAAAAGTATGAACTCTTACTCTAAATATCTTAACTGCGATTTTTCAAGGATTTTGATTCATTTTCATGCATTCATTTTTGTTTTTTTACATGATATCACAATTTCTATATAGAATAAATTGATTGCAAACGATTTTATTTTAACCACAAAACTTAATTGATTTCTAACAAAAATATTCAATGATTTTTAAAAAGATTATATCAAGAGGAATATTTAAGCATGTAAAGCGTTAGTAAAAATGATTGGAAAAATTGTTGTTAAATTTTTGAAATGATTGGAAACTTCAATAAATTTAAATTTTTTTTTAATTTTTTTTCCTAGTTTACTCAATGATTGAGGTTTCGTGACAATTTTATTCCAATTTTAACATACTAAACTTTAAATTGGCTGCGAACCCATATTTCTTTCTTTATAATGAAACTTTTAATTGAAACTTTTAATTAATTCTTTTATAATAGTAAAACATTAGTTATCAGCAAATATAATGGCCTCAACCGTCATCATATTGAACTGTCTTAAGATCACTTTTAAATATTGGAAATTTTTATTAGTAGTACTCATTTAGAGCGAGATCACTGCTTTAATTTTGAATTTTACTATAGGCAAATTGTATATATTTACTTGTAATTCGTATACCAAATGGTACGATATTTCAACAATATAGTCAATTTTTAAGCATATACTATTTTTGAACACTCAAAAGAACAAGTTCTTCAAATAATTTTGGAGTATGTCTTGATACAAAACTTTAATATCATAACTAAAATAAGGCAATTCTTTGTTAGGTTTTGTTAAATGTAAGTTTCGGGAGTTGTATAAATTTATTTTTGCTTATAGACGGACCACCAAACTTGAGTATGAAGTCAAGTTTGGTGGTCCGTATTATAACATTTATAAAAATCACATTAAAAGTGTACAAAACAGATTTTTCTTCTTCGCTCTTAGTAATCTGAATTATCGAGTTATCATTTTAATCTATTTTCTTATATTGAACGATTGCATCTCATAAATTTATTTTCTTCTGAGTATTACTTAAAAATCAGTTAGATGGATTCAACTACGATGCTTTCTGTATGCTTAAAAAATGTATAACGATAAATATTTAATTTTGAATTCTTGTAGGTTCAGTTAACACGAGAAAGAAATGAAAGAACACATAATATGTGGGTGTAAGGGATGTCTAGACGTGTTTGGCACCTAGAATAGTTTGTTGTCGCTCCTTTGGAAATGTGACGGTTACCACTAAAGCAGATCTGCTATTTTATTTTGGCTAGTTCAGTGACGAATAATTAGAATGGATAAACTAAACTATTCAGAGTATTTTAACTTAGCCAACACTGGGCCCACCCTTACTCTAAACCTAACCTAACCTAAAATGTTCATATTACAGAAAATTATTATAGATTTAATAGAAACTAAGATTATTTCGAATCAGATCTAAGAAAATTAAATTTTATCTTATGTTTCTTCTATGAAATTATTTGAAATTAAATTATATTATTTATTTGTCATCATTGCTCTAAAAACCATTTATTAACCACAGAAAATACTTATATATATTTTTTTAAACTAAATCTATAGAAATATTTTCATTTTACGATGTGATTTTCTTTCTCTTTTTTTGTAAAATATATATCAATAAAACAGGATATTCTTCCTTCCAAATTCATGTATCCTTGACAAGAAAAAAATGCTCAATCATTTTATAAAATTATAAAATTTTTTTTTTATTGAAATTTATATATAATATTTTTAAAAAATGAACATGAAATATTATTGTACCATTTAATGTTAACCTATATATATACCTTTACATCAGTATCCTTTTTTTTTTGAATTCTTGTTATTGTTGTATATTCTATTGACTTATTATCATCTTTTAACAAGGTATTTTACGTGTCCTTATTCCTTGGTTTTTAACTAATGGCCTGGCTGTTAATATATTGTAAATTCTGAAATATATTTAGTTTTTTTTTTCTTCTTGAAAATTATTCCATTTTGGTAAGTCTTAAAGGGATAAAAGGTTCATGTCAAAGAAAAAAGGACATTACAATGTACAAAACTGGAAAAAAAAAATATGTACGGTTTCTCTTTTAATAAATGTAATGACCGCAAAATATATTTTTTCATAGAAAATTAAGATATCATCATTAATAATTTTAATACAATATATTTTTTTGAAAAACCAAAAATCTGTTTTTTTTTTTAGTGTTGTCCTTATTTCTTTTATTTATTTTAAAGGATCTTTACAAATTTTTTTTTTGTTGAAATTATGTGGTAAAGAAATATCATCAACACCTTCAGAATTTATAATAATGAAAAATTGATAATAAAAATAAATATAATAATAAGAAATAATAATGTAATTGAATATATTACAGAAGTTAAATGGACAGATGTAAAATAATTTAAAATTGATGTCATTAAATTGTGGTGTATTCAAATGAAATCAATGATATAAAACGTAGTGTAACAAAATTGTATATAACGTTATAGAATAGTGTAACAATTCAAAAAGTTCAAAATATAAAAACATTTGATTTAGTTACTGAAATTAGGAATTAAGCTAAATCCTTAATATTAGATAAAATTTATTGCCGATTTCAGAATTTCTACATAGTAAGGGATGGAAACTGAACAAAATTATCATGTCAAAGTTTTTGGAAAAAGAAAAATGGAAAAAAAATTGATTCTGGCTCAGTTTTGCGATGTTTCTTGGTAATAATTTGTATCTATGTGCCTTAAGAATGTAAGTTTTTGGTTCAGTTTTGTTAGTTTCGTTTAAAAGATGAAAATAGATTGCAAATATTGTAAAAAATATTTTACCAAAAAAAAAAATTATAAAATGCAACAAAAATTGTAATTGCAATACAAATCAGAGTAAGTTTAGAAGTGTAAGGTTTTAAACGAATCCATAGTCTCTTAAGTATAATTAAGATAGAAATATAAGAACATTTTCATTAAAGCTATTTTCATAATTATTTAACTATTTAATTTATTATGTAAATGTTGTCTAGTAATTGTTTTAAGCTGAAATTTCTTGGTAACATTCATTAATAATTGCAGTAATTTGGTAGAAATTTTGGTTTTGATTTTTAAAATTCCGATGGTTCGAGTAGTTTTTTTTTTTTTTGATTCTGCTCGAAATTCGTTTCCATCCCTTAAAAATATGTATGTATTTATACTAATCTCAATTTAATATAAAACAAAAACCAATTATTATTACTAACACACAATTAAAGTTGTACCTTTACAAAGATAATAAAAAAATGTAGTTTAACACCACAAAATAAACTTTTATTTTTGTATTAAAGTCTTATTTATTTGAAAATTTCCTATTTCTATATTATATATTTAATATATAATATACCACAACTTTAAAAACCACTTGTCCCGTAAAGTTGTATGACATCTAAATTATTTGCGACACTTTTGTGCGAATAACTTTCCCCAAAATTACCTAGAAAAAAAAATGAAACAACCAAGAAAAAGTAATAAAATGACTTAAATTATTATATCACCTGGACTTATAAGTATAGTAAAACAATTTATATCCTTAAAAATATTACACTTTGTACAATGTATATACATACATTCAAGATAAAGCTCATAAAAAGCTGTGATAATAACAACTTTATTTGCTTTATATATATGTGTTTTTATTAATACCTGAAAAAAAAACTTAATTTTACTTATAACACTAAAGCTACCGAATCAGTCATAAAATGACTTGTTTAAAATTTTTTTTCTTAATTTTATTAATCATTCATTACACTAACTCCATTCTGCAGAAAATCAAGATGATACTATAACCTAATTGAAAATAGCGTAATTGAAGATCTATTGGAACTACTGAATCTACTGGAATTACTGAGGTCTCTCAATCTAAATAAATGTTAAAGACATAATAAAACTTAGAAAAATGGACGTCAGGATCCTATAAACATCATGACAGAGTCTTTTGTACTACCACATTAATAAAAAGGGTCAAGCTGAAACAGACACTTAAAAAAATGTTGTCTCGTATGTTGACAATGTTTCTCCTCCTTACACTCGCAAGGAAAAGACAACATTTTCTGGGAAAAGTTTCCTCACCACCTCCTCCAAACATACTACGTTGTGATAGGAAAAAGTAAATTATAAGGTCATACTGAACATTTATCATAAGCTGATCGTAATGTAAGTCAAATGGATTCTCACTAAAGTAACAATAAATTTTGTATGAAAACTGTTTCTTAACATTAATTTTAAGTAATCGTTGGTTCTAGTGTTAAGGTTATTTTATATATAACAATTTTTTTTTTGTTGTGGACTTGAATATGTTTTAAGTTATTTTTCGAGATGATAGAAATTTATAACGAAATACGTAAAACCTACCATTAACATAAAATGTAAAATTGTGACACTTTTATTTGGTAATAAACTATTTAGTAGATTTAAAACAATACTCAAAAAAAGGATAATTTATGAAAAAAAAAATATGGTAATATATAAAAGTTGATCGTTTTCATTTAAATTCTGTGGAAGGGAATAGACCTTAATATATAATGTTTAAGCTAGCAATGCTCAGTCCATAGCAAGAATACTAGAATAATTATAGTGTGAATTACAGATTACAGTTGAAAATTAATTGCTTTTAGCTCAGTTTCTTCATTATATAATTAAGTCTGAAAAAGTTAAGAAGTAATCGTTTATCATCTGCTAACCAAATTTAAATTTTTCTCATTGTTATTATTCTTCCGAAAAATTACCTCGAGAATTATTGAAATATATGGGCCGAGATTGTTTAATAAAAGATCGAAGTCGATCCTATCTATGAATAGAACGATTTGCATGAATTACGTAGGTTTCATGATGATAGCGTATTTAGAGTGCTTACGTGATCTGTGACCAAATGAGCGATCTGTGACGAAATAACAAGTGATACTCGAACATTTCGTTTGTAAATGTGACAGTCAATTGAGTAGCGTATACTATGATGAAATAGTACTACATAGAATTAGACTCTTTATTAAAGGAAACACTGTTAAGACTTCGGGATTTGGGGCATAACAACAAGGGAGGCACAGTAAAATTATAACTGTCGTTATTATTACCCACCATCAAAAGTCAATACTCCTTACACATTTAATCCTTATATTGAGGTTAGGCTATTCGAATTTAAAGGTATCGTAATAATTTATCAGGTCATAAAATAATTGTATCAATGTTAGATTGAAATCAAGCTCTATTTAATATTTCTGCATTATATTTTAATAAAATTATTTTCATTTTCATTATATTATCTTTTAAATAAGTACGAAACTAAATTGATAAATAATGAAGTAAATTTTATATTTTTTTTTACTTGGTATAACATCAAGATTCCACCAAAAAATTATATTTTGAAAAATAATAATTTATCCAACCGTAACAGACAATCTCGTATTTTGTCTTATAATCCCCAACAATTCAACTTTTCTATATTTTCATTATAATATTTAATATTCTCCTCATAAACCTTCAACTCATTTTTTTCTACTTCTTGTTTTTACATCCAAATAAGTTTTTTTTTTTGTATCCACCAGAGAATCATCTCATCAAAATAAGATTATTATTATTGAAGTTGTAGAGTCACTACTGAATTATTCTTTAGAGTTCACCTTTCTGACAAATATATTATTTCTTTTTCTTATCTTGTCATTTTGAATGGAAATTCAATTTTTTGTTTTTGTTTTTGCGTTATTTGTCAGAATGACAAATTGTTTTTAGGTTATTGGTTTTTTGTGACTTATCATTTAGTAGATTGTTTTAAGTATTTTTTTATATATATTCTTCGTTTGTGTATGCTACATATAACTATATATACATTGACCTGTCAGAGACCTCCCCTTCAATATGGTAAAACTTTTATTTTTGTGATAAGATACTTTCTGTCTATCAAAATTTTGGAAATTTTTATTTTATTTATATTACCAAGGTATTGGGTGTTGCCGAAAAAAAAATTAAGACTACATCAAAGATAATTTATGAACTAGTAAAAATTTAATTGAATTAAAGTTATCAGATTTATGGTGAATAAAATTATTGATAAATAGGAATTTCGTATAGTAAAACTATTTAGAGTTAGAATATTTTTGGAGTTGTTCTGTAATTATTCCGTAGTTTTACAATAAACTTTCTAATCACAGTATTTTATTTGAAAAAATTCGAAAAATTCAATTTTTAATGGATTGGTTCATCTTATTTCCCTGTATCCATCAATAAAAGTGTGACATTTACAAAATATTTGAAATATGAATGAATTGGTCGTTGGAATCAACATAATAATCTAAACAATCCAACTAAAATAAGGATTCTATAGAAGATTATTATGTATGAGATGTCGTACAAAACAAATAAATTTTCATATATTTATTTAATATATTTTTGATATAAATAATTTTTGTTTCGCAATATTGTCTCTGAAAAGTAAATAATTCCGCGTGAATATTATTTCCGAATAAATTTACGACATCTACAATTTTTATCAATTTTGTTGTAGAAACAGTTTTCATTGGTGTTAGTATTGAGAAATTGGTTGCCCGTCAATTTTCATCTCAACTGTTAATATTTATTTCAATGGTATATGCCCAAAAATGTTAGATTAGGTTAGGTTTATAGAAAGAATGGCTCACCTTTTTTCTTATTGAAGTAATCTTCACTGGATCAAACCTGTACTGTTGATGAAAAAGTACAGGTGCTTTAGTTACCACATTTCCGAAGGATCGATAAGATAACTTTCGTGGTAATAAAAGTTAATAAATTATCATTTTCTGTATATTTATTTGACACGGAATCAACTTAGGTAGACTCCTAAATGATTTAGACCTGAATCGAACATAGTTTTAACTGAGTATTTCTTCATTTATGCATTTTGGAATACGTTTATTTCGTAATAGTAATTATTTTACTAACCAATTTTTGTAATATTTTACATTAAAATGTAGAGGTCTTCATGAAAATTCTAATTACATGATCATAGATGACAAGGAATATGATAAAAATACGAATATGTTTATGATGAAATCAGCAAATCAGCAAAAAAACCCTGTATTATAGGAAATATTCGATCAAAACTCTGACCACTAATTGCTCTTAAGTTTATAAATTTGTGTAGGCCCTGACCATGACCACTATAATATTTTTGTATAATAGTGTAAGCATAAAATGAATCATAAAAGAAACATAAAAACTCAATAAAAATATTATAAATTCTTTTCATATTTAAATTATTTATAAAAATATATTAATTTATAATAATCCATAGTCATAGACTTTCACCTCTTTTAACGAGATGGTGACATTAATTATACTTTTACTACTTTATTTGAAAAAAAAAAATTATACCACTCTTCAGTGTTTCATTATCGACTTTAAACTCGTTTATTTTTTATTTTATTTTTTCAATATCATGCTGTGAAATACCCTAAAATCATAAATTCTGTTTAACTTTTCATCAAATCATTAGAAATGCATTTATATTTATATTTAAATCAAATTATTTTCTTCACGGACCATAAAAAGAAAAATAATTTAAATAATAAAAGGTTTTTTTAAATTAAGTTATAAATATATTTTATTTTTTAATTATAATATAAATTCAGATTTGAATTTCTTTAAAAATGAAATTAATGAATACTTATTAGTGTATAAATTAAAGTTTTTTTAAGTAACTAGTAAAATTACGTTTTGAATAAAATTTTGGTGTGAAAAAATATATTTCGGTAAGCTTTATCAAGATGTAACTTTTGATAGAGACATTTTATTATAATTTTGTTGACCTTATGCAAGACTACAATAAATGGCTTCATCATAAATGACTTTATTGTTATTATAGTGAATGTGAAATATTTATGTAATATTTAAGTTTGTAATTTATCAAAATAAAAAAAATCATACTTTGAGGCATAACATTTTGTAATAATAATAATGCTGTAACTACGAATTTGAAACTTTGTGAAAATGGTAAATCTATTTACTTTTAGTTACTGCTACTAAATGGAGATATATTAGATTGTGTTGTAAATAGTGAATTGTAAATGCAAAACAAAATAATTCTGATAAATTAAAATAAATAATAAATTCGTTTTCTAACCTCAAGTTATAACGTTAACGCAACACCTAAACAGCACATTAATTGTCCAAAGCGTTGATGCAATCAATTTAACAGATGATATTTAAAATAAAATTTGAAATATTTCATTAAATGGTCAATAAATTCGTTTTCCAACGTCAAGTTATAACGTTAACGAAACCCCTAAACAGTACATAAAATGGCCAAAGCGTTGAAGTGTCAAAATTGTAAGCAATCAATTTGACAGATGACTTTTAAAATAAAATTTGAATTATTTCATTAAAATATGGTCAATAGGAAAATCAAAAACTATTGGCAATTGAAAAAAATATGTTGCGTTCGGTTTTATTTAGGTTACACCGAAAAAAAATATGTTTGTACACTGAATATGGGAGCTATTTAGTTCAGAAAAATAATTACTACACTAAAATATTTTTATTCAAACTTATGTTACTAAAATTCATATTTTAATTCCAATCAAATTTATCTACTACAATATTTCATTAATTATAATTAACTCTTGATTGTGTCTAATTTTCTGAATTTTGTCAACAACAATCAAGAATCTTTGAATTTTATGTAACAATATTCTTCCTTTTCAGAAAACATCAATTTTCTTATTACTGTCACTATAAATACTATTAATAAAATTTCAAAAAAAAGGACATTCCCAACTGTCTCAAGAGGGAAACGTGATAATATTATTACAAATTAAATGAAAAATTATACTATACTATCGAGTTATAAAAACAGAATTTATATATATAGTTATAAATATTTTGTAATGAAATTGATGTTGATTACATTGTAGAAGAGTTTTAATGTAATCAAAATTTAAGGAAGAAAATATGAGAAAATTTGATATTTTTGTATAATATAAATAATTATGTTGAAGTGATAAAGCTTCACTTTATACTTTGTGAAAAATTATTTTTATATTATTATAGCTTATTAATTTCCACTTGAAATATTTATTTTGTGTTAATTAGTTAGATAGTAGCTTAGGGAATGGATAGAAATCGAATGAATTATTTGATCGTTATTTCTTTTTGGGAAAATATAATATTTAATGTTACGTTATTCTCAATTGGTTATAGATAATTTTTTATGAAATAATCTTAAATTACTTTTAATATATTCTATTTTATTCTATAATCACACACGTTTGTAAATATGGAACAGTAACTTTAATTCTGTATAATTACATGGCCGGCGTTAAATTATTTAAATAAGGTATAAATATACTGAAACTAACCGATAAACCGGGTTACGTAAGGTCCTCGAAACCCTCGATCTATTATAGAAATTGGTGAATAGTTTTTTGGATACTTGCATACAACAAATATTCATTTTCATATAACCTGTCACAATAATAACAAATCATTGCGTATAGGTTTGAGCTTATTCGATCCAATAGTTTCAGTGTTTATCAATTACATCCATTCAAATTCATTTTTATATTTATATATAGATAGAAGATGGAAGATAAAATCTACTTCTATCCAAAAAAACAAAATTTAATTGAACAGCCTAACTAGAAATTTTACATTTATGTATTGTTTTTCAATTCATATCAAATTATTTTAATCTGCACTGGAAAAAGATCATTATAGAAAATGGAAAATTAAAAATTGAATAGTCAGCCCATAAATTTTTTAAGATTTATTGATATTAATAGTCTAGACTTACTGATTTACACCTCATTTGTTTTCGGTAAAATATTCATTTTTTCTCTTTCAAAATTTTTGGGATGAAATAAATTTTGATATTAAATTATAAATTTTGACATATAAAATTGATTTTTAATATTTTGGTATGTAAATATGTAATTATTTCTCATTTATAAAAGAATTACATCAATTTTTAGCTGAAATTTAAGTAATTCTTTAAATTCTTTTAAAATGTTATATTAATAAGTTGTTATTTTAATTTTTTTTTAATCCTGATTAGTCAACAACAAATAAACTTAATTATAATAACTTGAAATAAATTCATTTTTATTTTTTATATATTAAGTTATCTTCACTACTTTACCTTACACGTTACAAAAGTCTTATAATCATTAATTATTTTATATCTTTATAACCATTTTATTTTCATAATCTACAAAATATCAATTACTCATTCTGGTGTTGATGATGGCAATAGCTTTAGAAGCCAAATGTATACAAAATGAAACTAATAAAATATAAAGATAATGAGTGGAATTATGTTATACAAACACTTTTTGAATTAGTATTATATAGTTCTTTAATGTATAAATAAATGTTTTAAATTAATTTCAAAGGATTATTTCAAATTCTATAATTCGTACTTTAGTTCTGGAAAATTAATTAAAGTATAATGAATTGTTAATGATAGATTACTATAAGGTCGTTTAGGTAAATTATATTTACAAAACGATCTACAACTATATAACATATTTTATAAATACTATAAAGAGTCTTCAGGAATGTCAGAACCTATTTTTGATGGCTAATAAAGCGGTCGTAAATAAGATTATTCTAATATATTTAACACATCTCTTGAGAATATCCTTTTTAAAGTCAATTTTATTCAGAAATTTCTTGATGATCGTAGCTCTAATCTCTAGAGAGTTGTTCTTTCCAATGTGGATTAATACTTTTCTATCATTAGCTTCGCAGTTACAAATAATATTCTTCGCAGTACATCCAAATAAAACAAAAAATTCAGTATATTTAATAAATTTAATTTTAGCTATTACAGTCAGGGTTTTTGAGAAACCTCACATGTGATCTGATATTGAACGTCCTTTTTGTAAGAAAACTTTATTTCGTTTATTCATTATAATTTTATACCTAAGCGCGTTCATCTTATTTTAAAACCATAGCCTGCTAAAGTGGAATAAATGGTGATATTTGAGGTAGTCCGTATCTAATGTTAAGTTACAAGATTTAACAGTGGAAATACTAAATTTTTTCTATCTAATTATTCTGATATATTAATTTTAAGTTTGTCTCCATGATTTGCATTAAGTTAGATTGCAGTGTTCATCATATCCTCAACTTGTACTTGTATTCCAATAATTTAAAGCACGAAATAATAAATCATTTTTTTATATTTGCCTATTACGTAAATAATACTTTAAATAAATCTATTCTATTACCTGAAGGATTATTTTAATATTGACAATATTTTAATGTATTTAATTGAAATGGATTAAAATTTATTCAAAATGTTGTATTGGAAATTGTTTATTTATGTATTTATGAACACTAATGGAGAATTTTGTGAAAATAATCCAAAAAAAAAATGATGAATAAATAAATAAATATCCACTTAACAATAATATCCTCTTATTTAAAGGACAATTTTCATTTTCCCATCCTTCTTTAGAAACATTTACTATTATTTCGTTTTATATGCGCTTTAACTAAAATAATCTCCTTTTTTTTCATTTTAAATAAAATAAATGTCAATTTATAAAATAATTTGTGAAAATATACTACCGTTTTCCATTTAAATTAAATTTGGTTCACCTTTTTTTTTTGTTGGATCAACCAAAAAAGTATAGAGCGGCCAGTTAAGTTACAACTAAAATGCATTATTTTTAAATTGAAAAAAATACGATTTTTTTATGCAATTATCGGATTGTAGCGAATATTTTCATTCAATATAAATGAATAATGTTGAAGCTTATCAAGGAGAGAATATTAAATCATTTATAGAAAAAATTGTGGAAATTCAATGGACATGAATTCAGGAGTTGATGAAATCATTAACAGTGTATAGAAAAACTTTTGAAATAAAACACGTTCTGAGACAGATTACAAATTCGGCTTTTCAAAATTAATTAAAATCAAGTTAATTTTTCGTATTCTTAATTAGTATTCTTCAAAAATTTTCCATTTAATTAAAAAAACAGAAATCTGTTTTCTTTGTAAATTTTCAGTTTTTCTTTCATATTTTCTTTTGTTATTAAAATTCAGATTTCAAAATTTGAATAACAAAAATTTCTTACCGGAAAATGTAAAAGAAAATAATAACAGAAAAGAAAATAAATAATTGCAAACTTGCAGACAGTTAAAAAACTTAGTCCTTGTAAATGAAATTGATATTACTGGTGTCCTGGTGTACAAATTATGAAAGTTTTATTGTGAATGAAATTTTTTGCTTTCCATAAATTTGTCTATTTTTTGTAGTTGTTGGCTGCAATAATTTCAATGTTTTAAGATTTTTTTTTTTTGGTGAAAGCAAATAAAAACTAAATAATAAAATAAATATGAAAAAAATAATTTTGACCATTTCTTTTTTTTGTTGATTTATAGTTACGTTTTTTTTTGAAACTATGTAAACAAATTAGAAAGTATAAATTAATAATTTAGTTTTGTTTATAAATTGAAGTTGTCTAGAAAGTTAAGTTAAGTATTTATAACGAAACTTTCTTATACAATCTTAAGGAGATACTTGAAAATATGTTAAAATAATATTATTCAAAATGAAATAATTAGAAGTGGTCTGCAATAATTAGCACCTTAGTCTCTTTTAAATGTAAATTTAGTAAAAAAACGTATAATTTTTAAATAAAATTATGTTTTTATTTGAGATTGGTTTTATATAGAAGGCTTTACAATTTACTACTTGTTTTTTTAGGACCACTTAAGGCAATTATTAAATATTTAAGTTTGATGTTACTAAAAACCCCGAACTAATGACTATTTTTGATTTGATATAACATTAATGAATGGCATATTTGTAAAATGGCCTCATCTTTCTAATAACATGAGTTATATATCTACATTTTACCATAGCCTTAGAATCACCCAAGTGTAAATTTTATGACCTTTACGTATTTAAAGTTGAATCTTCATGTGTCAATATGAAATCTAGCCATGAATCACAGCATAAAACTCAATGCTTAAGCGCCCTGATGATTACTTGTATGGTAAGACACTTAATTAAATTAAATAAACAACAAAAAACAGTTCATTTGATCATCATTTTGGCTAACCATTCCATTGCGACCTTAGGCACCTACATTTTTGTTCAATTTTTGATCAATGTACAACCAAATTAAACCACTAATTCTAAAGGTGTGAAAATATTAGAAAATATATTTTTAAACAATGATCACAATATCAATTACTTAAGGTGTAACATTGAATCCGGCTTAAATTAATATTGAAATTTGATTCTCTTATCCTCCGGAAGATTTAAAGCCATATTTTTTATAATTTTAAATGAATTCTTTTATTCCATATAATTCTTACCGAAAATTGTAGTCACAATTCAATAATAAAATTTCATATTCTTTATTCACATAATTTTTGTATAGTGTCAACAAAATTTAATTCCGAAAATAAGAATTCATATTACTGAATTTCATTTATTCATTTCTTTTTTACTGATTTATTTCTTTTCAAGTGTTCATTATCCTTTTTTTATTATCCTCAGCAAAAAAAAGAGAAGTAAATATTACAGAAAAAAAAACGGTGATAACAATGACATTGGTGTACTATGACATTCAGCTTCATGGCAGAGATATATGGAATATCAAGAGACAAAGCAATATTTTGACAATATCCTTAAAAATATTTTGACAGAGTTTTTATCACAAATTAGATTATAATAATGAAATTAAAGTACTGACGTGTACTATATACACATAGATGAAAATCAAATAAATTGAAAGAATAACGACAACAACTCCTCAGCCCATCAGTCTATAAAAGATCTTATTTCAAAATATTGTTAGTTGCAGGTTGTCTGTTTAGTTTAATGTCGTTTCCTGTCAAATGGATCAAATTTCCCTATTTTTTTTTTATAGTATTGTTGTTTTTTTTTTTCTGGGGAAATATAATTTTTTTTAAGGTCCTCAAAGGAAAATAATTTCATAAAAATGTTTTATGAAAAATTGGAAATTTTATAAAAATATATTTTTATTTATTAAATTTTTTGGTTGTAAAGGTTTTGTCAATTGTTTATCAATATATTAAGAGGAAATTGAGTTTTTCAATTTGAGAAATGAAATTTCATTTTTATTTGTAATTATTTGTAGATGGAGTGATTGTATTAGAAGAAAATGAAATTGTGGTGACATGTAAAAAAAATATTTATAATTTTTTTTTGAAGATTAATTTAATTTATCTTTCACATATGCACAAATCCTATTAATTTCAATGTTAGAAAACGAATAAAAATATAACGTTCTTAAAAAGTATACATTGACATTATTATAATTTTGACATTTACTGTCATTTGTATGTGTTTAGTTATAAACTGCTAGATTTTGCTGAATAATTTTTAAAATGGTTTCCGGTATAGTTAAGTTTAACGTTATTGTAACACAATTTAATATACAAAACGTTATATATAACGTAATTTTGTTAAATATCGCTAACTCATTTCGTTACTTCGTTTTAGCGTTACACTATGAATAACGTTTTGCAACTCTATTTAATGTTTTTTTTATTAACGATTTGTACGATTTCGAATAACTTCAAATGTAATTCGGAATATACTCAACATCTAAATTGTTAAATTCAACTTATCATTATTATTATCTACACTACATGAGCTAGACATTCAAAAAAATAAGAGCTTCTGACAAAAAGGTACCTTAAAACTCAGAGGGACTAATTTTATATAATTAGGAATTCTTGACATCGATGGACTATAGAGGTAATATTTAACAATCATCAACTTGTATAATAAATACATTGCTGCCAAATTTCATTCGAATATCTTTAAAACATGCGTTGTACTACTCAGCAATCACTAGGAAATGTAAAGAAAAATTGGTTTGATTAATTTACATTATTTGTAAATTGCCATTCCATCACAACTAATAATTATTACATATCTCCTCTTAATATTGAAGTCAATAAAAATTATATTTCATTTTTTTTTTTTTTTTTAAAAGTTAAAAAAGGTACAATTTTTACTAAGTAATATTAATATATCCTTGAAAGAAGGTTTGAAAATGAATTAAAATTGTAATTATTTTCAATAATTTATTCACAGAAAAAAATGTTCAACAAGAAATCATGGCAAATGTAATTAATTTACTTTGTTGAAAGTATTTTTTTTAGTAAATATTTTCATTACAAATTCTGGAAAATTAAAATTGAAGCTAAAAATCGAAAAATTGAAATGTGATTATTGTAATTTTTTAATAGCTTAAGTTCTTTTTTATTCGTAACATTTTGAGTTAAAATAATAAACGAAAAAAAGCACATAATTTTATAATTAATTATTTTCAATTACCAAATAAATTTATAACAATTTCTTAAACAGATCAGATTATATCAATTAGAAACAAATTCCCTAATTTTAAAAGTTAGTTTTTTTTTTGTTGTTCTTGGTGCTAGAACTAAGTGAATTGTTTGATTGCGGTTGATCACATTTTTGTTATGAGTGCCAGCTGGTTAAATTTTTAACTAATGTTATCATAAATTCATTAAAGAAGATATAATTTGTATAATTACGAATGAAATAATATTAAAGAAACCACCCACAAACCGTCAAAATATTGAAAATTTATTGAGTTTTTTTGTTGTTTTTGTCTGTATTTAATCATTATAGAAAAACATTTTGAAAATGTTAGCAGAGTAGAAACATCAGAAATAAAGACACTAAATTTAAAATGTAATTAAATTGAAATTTGTCAACATATGGATTATTATTTTGTAATCCGGGGGATAAAATAGAATTAAAATGTCTTGAAAGTAATTAAATTTATGATAAGTGATTTTTTTATGTATATTTATAAATTGTAGCTGATATAACGTTATGGTTGCTTCGTTTAAGTGGCAACATGACTGCATCCATAGTTAGCGGGTGAGCACCGTTTTGCTACCATTCACGGACTCCCGTGACCACCTTGCTAGAATAACATAGTGATAATGACCTCGTGCAATTTAGAAACCGTAGCATTATCTGTATGTGTCTTAGCAAAAGGTGTTGAGTTCATAACTGTCCATCTTCTGCCTCTTTCAAATTCAGATTTCCGGAACTGCGGCATGATTTGTTTTAGTAGGTTATCTATTTTGTTTCTGTCATAGGATTCCCACGTCTTCTTGGTTATAATCTTTCGACCTGGCGTTCGCCAATGACAGAAAATAGTAATGAAAAAAGAAAATTCATTCAATTTTAAATTAAATTATATAATTTTAGTTGCAGGGATCCATTGGCTGGTGTAAAGTCTTATTCTGAGATGAAATACTTAGCAATTAAGTAATAAATTTCTGGAGAGATGATATTGATAATGAAAAAAATATCTTGTGACATTAAAATTTTTTGTAATTGATATCGTTTATTTTGTAATGTATTTCAAATATGACAAATATAGTAAAAATAATTGAGAAACGTGAACGTTAAAAAATGTCATCCATCAAGCATATAAATAACGAAGAGTTAATTATGAAGTATTATGATAGTTGTTTGGCATACATTTCAGTTTTATTATCTGTTTTCCAGCATTCAAAAAATTTAAGATCGGTAAGTTCAGTAAACTAAGATCTGTAATTTATTTCTTGATTTTAGAGATAATTTAAACGCGAATTTAACAAATAGTTCACAGAACTCTGTAGTACTCCAGAGTATTTAATTTGTATAAATGGATTACTGCAAAAAATAAAATTTAAACTTTTCATAACTATCATATTTTATATACAGTGTAATAAATAAATTGATACATTTTCTCCGAGAAATTAGAAAAAATAAATAAATAAAATTCAACCAACTAATAAATATAACACTAACATATAAAACGACTACCTGTCAATTGAACTTTTCTGCTGTTTCATAAAAATAAACTAAATTTTCTACAAAAAAACGCCAAACAAGTAAAATTTTCTATTATTTTGTTGTCATTCTTTACGGAAAAAGAAAATTCACATTTGGTACAAAACTAAAATGAAAATAAAATATGAACAAAAAGTATATAAATAAAAATAATAATGATAATAATAGAAGAAAAATTAATGAAGCAGCAAAAATTTTAAAAGAAAAAAAAAAAAAAATTTGACATTTTCAGAAAAATAAAAAAAACATTTCGAACATGCAATTTTCATATTTTTTTTTACTTCATGGAAAATTGAAAAGTGCAAAATGATAAATAAAACTAAAATTCTATTAATAATAATAAACATTTATACATAAAACTTATTTTAGCTATAATTTCACTTGTCACGTATTGCAAAACGACTATTAGCTGGTAAATATGTCGGTGTCAGTAATGTAGTTGGACAGTTGACATAAATGAGCATGAAAAAAAAGTAATTTGGAAGATTAAAAATGAAAAAAAAAACTATTATTAATTATATTTTCTTATAGAATATTAAATTATAAAATTTATAAATTTTTCATTAATAATAATTTACTATTAATCTAAATAAATTTAGATTAAATGGAATTAGATTGAATATTTAATGAGAAAACTGTATTTCTATAGCATTTTAGACTTTATATACGAGACCATTATACACGATATTAGACACATTTGACCACCTGGTTACAGGTAATGAAAATCGGTTGAATTAGCTTGAACCGGTCACCACTAACTCATTGTATATATTTAAATATTCTCTGGAAGCAGCAAAAAAAATCTATATCAGTTTGGGCGATAAGGAAACAAAATCGATTTATCATCTGGATATCGGCGCATGTCGGGTCACTTATTTTCACTTGAGATACCTCAAGTACTGAGAAGTCAAATGGATAGGATATTTTCAACATGTAAAAAACTAATTCAAAATTACAATACAAACTGAAATTGTAATCGAATATATTTTACTGATCTCATAGGGTACGGTATGCAAAAATACTTTCTCTGTTACATTTCGCGACGGAAAATTTAAACATACAGTCTATCACTTCATGACCTTGTATTCAGGTACTAATTGACCGGAATAACTAATTTCGTTCTACAGAAAAGTATTTCCTGGGTCGATTTGGTGAGAAATTCGTCGATGGGAGAGTTTTAAGGGTCTATGTATGAAGGAACACTAATCCTACCTCCTTGCAAACCAACCTACACTAACCACTTTGATCTGTAACATAATTGATAGATATTTATGAAAAAAATAGCCTGCTCTGTAATAGTTTGATTCTTAATAGAAAACTCAAGTACACTACAAGCTACTTTTTAGTGATCTTATTTTACATTTTTCTAAATAATCCTTCTTCCAACTTTCACCAACCAATCCATTAGAAATAATTTGCAAAACATTTAATTCAAATCTAAATAATCAATTATCTTCAACTATTTCAAATCAATTTCCAAGTAAACTAAATTAATTTAGAATAAACAATTTATTTTTAGCTTATACAAATTATTGTTTAACTTTTCATTAGCATAAACTGTCCATCTGACCAAAACCATTCAATTAAACTTCTACTATATAACAAAAAGTATATTCTTAATAGTATTACTTTTTTACTTAATTTGACAACTTCTTTTTGAATACATATTTCTGATGTCAGTTTGTAAAACCGCCCAAAACATCTTAACTAAATTTATTTTACTCTTGTTTCTGTCCCATATAGTAAAATTGTAAATAGTATGTGATATCTTTAAGTAGATATAAAAGTCCTTCATTTATCTTTCGTAAGAAAATGTAAAGAAGTCATTAAGATTCCTGCACGTTTATTTGTATATACATATTCCAGGTAAATAATGACAACCCAGAAGGTTTAAGTAGTTGTTTTTAGTTTTATCTTATATACTTATTTATTTCCTAATTTATTTATTTATGGTTACAATATGAAATGAAGACACAATACTCACTGCTCGGGTGATTAATTGACCATGACAGGTTGAGGAAATATTCTTCGAATGAATAAACTATAAATAAAATTATAGATTAAGCATGAAAAAAAGAAAAGAAAATAGAACTAAAGTGTAATATGTTTCTGTAATACTGTAATACAATTTATACAAATATAGGATTTAGCTTATTTTAGTATTTGTATGGTACTAATTAATTAACTTATTATTTTTGAATTAGTAAAAAGTTAATTAAATTCTATTAATGGTTTTTTTTTTATTAAATTGACATACAACATAGCTTTAAAAATATTCTTCTAGATTTAATGGTTTTTATGGCTCAACTCAAGTAAATACCTGGCTAAGTGTACGAATTAGTTTTCAATCTACAAATTAATCTGAATTTTAAGTAATTATTTTTGTTTTTATTGGTGACCTAATTGTGGATATATTTATATTTATAAGATATACAGCAGAGGTTTACCATGAACTCTGTTGGTTAATGGATACATTGTACATTAATCCAAGGTTATGGATTAAATAATATAAACATAATATCAAAATGTACGAAGTTTGTTAGTGTACAATTAAGCTTACTTAATCATTTCATAATTATTACTTATAAATACGAAATCCGACATTTACAAGCATTTTAAGTTTAAGTTTGGTTAATAAATTCAGTCATTAGACTTTTAAGATAAGAGATGGATGAATTACAAAGTATATTGTATAATCATTTACAAGAAGGGGGTACATCCAGGTTACTTTATACACTTTCTAACTCTATTTGGCTAATATTTATCCCTTTAATTAATACAAATCAATATTAAGTTCCATTTTCTTTTGCCTAACCAATTAGAAGACCATCTTTAAATTGGTTTGGTCATCAAAAATTGATCCTCAATTGTTTGCTAATTCTTCTTTTACCTAAAATATAAGCTGTCATAGAGCATTCTAATGTCTTATATATTCGCAATTATCCTCAACCAAGATCTAATAATGTTAAGCTTAGTTTTCTGACTATCAGAAATAAGCAATTAAAAATATTTTAATTTTTTAAATTTAATTGATTTATTAGGCTTTAAAACTGAGTATACATTACTAAAATAACTATGTATAGCTAATAAAATTTATATTCTATTTTGTTGGCATAAGATTTTTATTGCAGTTTTCATATAAGAGTTTTCTACTTTTCTATAATAATTTAAACGAAATGAAATGTAAACGAAATATTAAAGTTATTTTTCTTCATTAGAATACTTAAAATTAAATTCTGTTAATGAATGAATAAATTGTGTAAATCATATCAAGTTCCAATTATCTTGTCTAATGGATTTTTCTGATTATCTCGCAGACGGTTTTTAAAATTAATTTTATTGAAGTTATAATTTTAAATTAAACAAATAACAAAATGTCTAGAAGAATTAAAATTTTTCGCGCCATTAAAATATCTCCCAAGTAAATTTTTAATTTATTCACAATTAATTTAATTTTTTTGCATAACAATAATTCATAGTTCATTGAATTACAACATTGCCAAAGTATCTTTCTTCATTGTATATAACTTTTTAAAATGCTTCATTTGTTTTAAAACAAAAATACATCAAAAAAAATATAAAATATTTTAAGAGATCTTATGAAAATGAATGATTATCGTAATAATTACTAATTCCAAAGACTTAATTTATGCTCTAATTGTAAGTATTTTTCTGTGTTGTACAATTTTTAGTTGAATTATATTTTTAGAACAATGATTATATAGGGTAACATTTCCAATGATTATCCGTACTGAAAAAAAATATAAATAAACTCACTCAATTAATGAAGCAATACTAAAACTTAAGACATACAATTTTTTTAAATGTACTTTGTCATAGTATAGGATAATGTACGAAAGAAATTTGTAAATTAAAATATGAAAATGAAGCTACACATTGATCTAAACATACGAAATGGCAACGCGTTATAACGCAATTTTAATTGTTGCATTGTAGCGCGTTGCCATTGCGTACGTTAAGATTAACTCCAGTATTAGGATTCAATTAAAAGTGAATTTAGAAAATAAGATTTTGAACGAAATGAAACAAATTTTCGAAAGAATTCATTATTTTTTCTACTAATATATTTGGAAAATTCGAATTCCATATTTCAAATTAATTAATTTTCGATTTACTAAAAATGATGCAGAATAATAATTTTTGTGTCACGTTCATGTTAGGTTTCTGCAGTTGAACTCATCAAAATTATTCATCCGTACCAACAAAAATGAATACATTTACATTATAAGAATGAAACCAAACTAAAAAATTTCAAAAAAATAAATAAATTAAATACAAAATTATTCTCTAGGGATTCATCTGGGGATATCCCAATTTAGATATCCAATTTAAATTTTCCATCTTTGTTTATAATAATGTTTTTCTGTAAATATATAAGAAAATTTCCACAACATTTTGAAATAAAACTCTTTGAATTTAAAGAAAAAATAAATAAAAATTAAATTTATTTATAAATAATTGTTTTGTTAATTTGAATATTTACGATTATTGTGATGTTTTTTTGATGGCACAGATCACGAGAAATTTTATTGAAAATGTGTAGCAAAATTGGGAAAATGTTTAAATGAGGGCGGTAAGATCATAAAGAAATTGAATTCATTTTTATACATTTTGTTATTGTTAATTTAACTTTATGGTACCAAGAGTGATAAATTTTATGAAACCACACACATTTTAGATTAAGTCTTGTAGGGGCTATTATTTCTATTGTTTTTTTAACTGGTAGGTTTAAAATTTCGTTTAGTTATCGAAAAATTTAATAATATGACCGACTTTTCAGTAGATTTAATACAAAACGCAATTTTAAAGTGTTTTTAAATATTAAATGATTTTTTTCTTATATTATTACGAGTATAAGCAATTTTCACTTTGAATGATTTATGAAATATGTACTAAATTGTACGGAAATTTGTCTCACAATCCTTGATACAAAATAATTCCCATTCTTTTAGAGAGACCTTAAGATGTCTTTTCACGTTAAGGTGCAAAAACTTCCTTAAACTTCAAACAAACAACTGGAGAGAAGAATCACTTAATCACAACCATTGAACAATAGTTTTAAATTTCAATTAGGTAATGGATCTCAGTGGTCTGTAACGTCAAGAAAGTAAGTAAGTATTCTCTTACCTATTTTACGATAATTACATATATAAGTTATGCTTTTCGCAATAAGTTAACTTTATTTTTACTCAATTCGATCATAAATTTATCGCATTGCGTGGCTTTTGGATTTAAAACGACTTCATTTATAGTTGATTAAATAATCCATACAGTTTACATACAGCATACCTTAATGACCGAAATTCCAGAACTTTTAATGCTGTGCACCACTGTATAGCATAGTTGTTTTATGTAGTGAAATGCAGACGTTAATATAAAATATTACATTTACAAGTTCGAAACTAAAGTATTCCTAGGAAATTATCACAGTAATCCAATAGCGAATTATGTTATAACACATTAGGAACGTTTTAGTTTATCCCTCCTGTGGGGTAATCTAAAGATAACTGGTACAAGGTTTATGAAATAATATTTTTAAATCGAACAAGCGATAAACTCTTTCCGGCAGCTTAAATCATTAAACACTTAGAATCATGATTTCGACGACAGGTTTTTATAATTAATATTAATCGTAAAGTGAGTAAGTAATCTGCATGTTTTCATAGGATATAACTCTTGTTAGGTTACTTATAATTGTGTTAAAGTTTCTTAAATCTTAAATAATACTCAACAGAAATGGAGAAAAGTTCTGTGTTAGCTACTAATAAATTTACAATAATGATTAAATCTTTCGAATTACTTTTAAATCATGTAAACTTTTAAGTATTAAATAGATTGTGATAAGTTCATAAGTTTAACATATTTATTCAACAATTTGGGATCAAAATAAACTCTTAATATTCCTATTTATCTGTATAACTCTGTACGAATATCAAAGCCGATTTACTTGTTAACATTTTAATTTTATACAACTTCTAAAATATTTTTAAAATTTATTCTCAGATTTTTCATTTAATGAAAATTTATCAAAAAATTCTTTTCAACATATTCATATTTTCCAAATAACTCGACAATATTGAAAGTATCAAATTACATGTTCACACAATTATATCGACAATCTAAAAAAAATTCTTCCTTAATTTTATTTTATTTTACCCTTAAACAAAAAAATTTATCAACATTTTTTTACTTCTCTAATTTTATCTCAAGAATTTTT
This sequence comes from Rhamphomyia laevipes, assembly GCA_963920725.1. Lineage (NCBI taxonomy): Eukaryota > Metazoa > Arthropoda > Insecta > Diptera > Empididae > Rhamphomyia > Rhamphomyia laevipes. The sequence goes on from OY987257.1 coordinate 56,636,703, forward strand.
TTATTTCCACTGGATTTTTTACCCAAAAAAAAAATAATAATGTTAAATTTTTTCGTTGGTGGTGTCATTTTGATTTTGGTAACCAAAACTTTATTTTTATCAAACATTTTTTTATTTATGTTAACAGGCGGCTAAATTACTGACAGCGGAGTGTGATAACCCGTTTTTTTTTTGTTTGGTTTGAAATGCTAAAGGCAAGGGGTTTTAATGCTCCTGATTATAAATGAAAATTGGACAGACAATAAAAAAAAAAGTAGAATTTAAAGACAAATAATTTATGACCCTCAAAAAGATGATCAATTTTGTCCTCGTAAAATGTACAAAAAGATTTGTTTTTTGTGAATTTCTCTTAGAATTAATTTAGTGATTGTAAGACTAATTGGTGGATTTCGTTTTGGTATTATATAGAGAAGTAGTAAAAAAATATTGACAAATTTTGTAATATGAGAAACTGTAGACGAAGAATTGAAATTTAAATTTAAAAGAAATTTTTCATCTGATCACAACGTCGAATCTACTTAAAATGGCTAAATATATTTACCCATTTAATCCAATTCGCAAGCAACAAAATGCATAACATTCTTTACTACAGCGAAAAATATCCAGCTGAATAGTCTAGGCTAAATTCATACCGGATCTTAAAGGAAAAGGAGAATTAACTGGAAATTCCCCATCGATTAATTTGCTATTTCATAATGAATTTTCAAAAATTCTGATTTTGTGACTTACTATTTTGAATTAACTCTCTCTATGGATGGATGGATGGATTGAAAGAGGGGAGTCCGTGAAGGACTCAAGCAACTAGGCCCATTGTACCCCTCGGTGCAAAGAAACTTCATGTCACTCCCGCCGTGGCGGTTGTGAGTCATCCTCTATCTTTACCGAATTTACAAATTTGCTGGCATCCATGAACCTCCGCTTTGCTCAGTTCGTTCAGGAGATAGGCACCAAAGCATTTATAACGTAGGTACATGAGGCAGGGGCAATGACACAGGAAGTGTTCAATGGTCTCTCTATCCTCACCGCACCCCCAATGACCACAGTCTCTATAGTAATTATATTTATATCCACAAGTAATTTACAAGAAATTATACTAAAAATTTCATTTAACCTGTCTCTAAATATATTTAAAATCCTTACAATAACAACTCTACAAAAAAAGGAAAATAATAATCCTTATATACATTAATCTTTAACTTTAAAAAGGAACAGATGGAAATATCAAATTTTTGAAATCTTTAATAATAAAAAAATTATGATGTGTTAATAATGTGATCATTAGAAATATGTTAACACAAGATCATCCCAATTCTTATATACATAAAATAAACAACATTCTTTCAAATCAGTTCTTCAACCACAATCTCAGCACACTTGAATTTTTGACCTAATATAAATGTTATTTCAAAAAACCATATGTCAAAAATTATATTTTGTTTTTTGTTGAAATTTATAAAAATTTCCGCATATTTCAGATAAAAAAAATAAATAATAATAATAATAATATTATCTTTGATACATTTTTGGCGCGTCCTTAATTTTATTTAAAGAAATATTTTTGTGGCAAACCAAAACTCTAATGAACCATATAAGAAATTTAGTTCATTGAGAATCATTGTTGCGCACCAAATTATTGAAAAAATCTTATTGAAAACTAAACAAATATCAAGAAATTTTATATTTTATTTTTAGTGGACTGGACTACCTGGAATTCTGTTAAGGATGCTAAAATTGAAATTTGTGAATATTCTCATTTTATATGAATTCTTTTGTAGTACTCAAAGAAGATAATTTTTTTTGTTGATGTTTCAGTTTTAAGGATTTTATGATTGTAAAAAGTTGGTAAACATATGTTTACTTAGAAAATAAAGAAGCTAGAAAACATCACAGCACCATGTGGTATTTTAGACGCGATATAATTGTTTTTATTTGTTAAATTTCATAGAAATATAATAACATCCTTATTAGGTTTACATTTTTATTTATTATATGAAGAAATGTTTTTTGTTAGAGGTTTCTTGGGATCCATAAAATTATTAATTAGTTTTGGATATTACGAATTATATAGTTACAATTTTTAAACATAAAATGCTTCAAACTGAATTTATTTTCAAATTAAAGAATTATAAATTCATAGAAAATTTTAAGGATCGCACTTGATTTACTGTGTTATGAATTGAGTATTTATAATTGATTTCAAATGGTTCACAAACGATTAATACAAACAAAAATTTAGTTTTATTTGGTTGACATTGTAATTTATTTACATTTAAATGATAATTTGAAAAAAATGACTTTCAAAATTATTTTTGTATAGAATTTAGGTACCTACTGATGAAACGAATTGTTATTATGAATTTAATTTAACAGGTCTAATGATAGATTTGTTTATTCTATATTTAAATTAATGCTTTGACTATGATTAAAATCATAACTGCTTTAATGTTTTAGTGACAGTTGCCACGTTTCAGAAGGAGCGACAGCATAGATTTCGAGGTGCTGCAGTTACCTAAACATCAACACTTCACATCAACCACATAATTTGGTTCTACTGTTCCATTCACATGTTGACAGAACCTACACACTATACGTGATCTGTTTGTAGGTGCGTTTTCAGGTTGCAGTGACTTTTAAGGAAGCGTACCAGTAACAGTGTTCTGATTAATTTGAAGGAGCCCTCTGTTTCTCGAACGAATATAGGTTTGAGTTTATTAACACTTCAAGCTTAGTTTACTGTGCAGTTAACTCTGTTTGTACAGCCTTGTAAAATGTTACTAGACATAGACAATATTCTTAAGTTACTGAATATTAATCTGGAGACAATATTTTGCTGAAAATCTTATTGCTCAATAAATGTAATCGTCTGTTCTTCAAATAACTATGAAAAATATAAGTTTTTATTACATTTTTGAAATCACTTTATAATTAATAACAATTTTATGTATTTCAAAGTGAAGCATTGTGAAATATGATTAACATTTTTTGTTGACATTATTAGTAATTTAAAATGTAAATTCCTTGTATATTAATAACTTGTTTAAATCACATCACCCAAAACATCTTCTTATATTAACCACAATATTCTATACGAATACAACTAATAATTTAACAAATCCGTTTCACGCTTTCAAAAATCATTCAATCAAATTAAAGCTTATCAGAACTAAATTGCTCAATAAAAACTATACAATCTGTCCATCTTCAAAGTGACGATTACAATTTTTTAAATCCACACATTAAAAATAACAATCATATATACAAAAAAAAACTGGAATTCTTAAATCGTGTTGGGAACTCTTGAAGTCTTAAATCGTGTTATATATAATCTTTTTTCCGCGTTTCCTAATTGAGTTGTTATATTACTTTTAATGCCATTGTGCACATTGTGCACACAAGTTTAAGTACAATTACCTTCATCATAATTTTTTTTATTTTTTCTTCAGATAACTTAATCTTACAGGTCTAACTTGTCTGGGTTGATGGCGGGTGGTATAATAAGTTAAAAACAAGAATAATATGGCTCTGAAATTCGTAACGCGAAAATCCTCTTGAAAAATTATGTTTTATTTGTATATATTTGGTCTCTCTTCTGGGCAAAAGATTTATTTTCTGTTTCTTAAGAACTCAGAGACCTCACACTCAGATCATGATGTATCCAAAAAAGAAGTTTACATTTGAGAAGATATTTTCATAAAAAAAATAAAGTTATTAGATCTGCATAAAAGATTAAAATGTAAGACTGGTTTTTATATAGGTGGGCAAGAAATATATTTAAGAAAAAAATTAAATAAATGATAAAAATGTTAAAGAATATACGAAGAATTGAATATGAAAATTATTATAAGAAGAACGATTTTTTTTCTGTTGTTGTTTTATAAAAGACGAAAGAACAAGATAAAAATTTCACAGAAGCCCTACTCATTCAATGCAACCAACACTCATATTATTTTGGTTCGGAAAATCATCAAGAAGAAGATACGATGCTTAAAATGGTTTTATTATGTATAATATAAGTTTTAAACAGAATTAAATAACATTTTAATATTTCAATAGAATTGATTGTTTGATTATATCGAGATCCAGTGGTGGATTTGAATAGAATTATAAATTTAGGGAAAATTGAACTGAAACTTTAATAATATAGTAAATTAAGTCGTACTAGAAAATGCATTAATTTAGGTAAATATATATTAATCAAAATCATTCTAGGTTAGGTTACGGAATAGTGGATGAAAGAACCTCGTATATACCACATTAATACCATATCGGTATCACTTTAATAATGGTTAACTGACAACTCTGATTAGGTATTGAGAGGTTTTTGAGAAGTCTATGGATTTCATAATTTCAGCAAATTTGAAGAGCGGCATAAAAGGGTTTTGCAGGGTTTTGACATGCCCTGGACTGCTGAAGTTTCTACATCGATAACTTAGATATGTCTTTTGTATAGTTCTTGTTTTTTGGATGTTTCAGTTAAGTATTTATGATTATATTTGTTAAAGAATACGAAGAATTGAATATGAGAAAATAAAGTCTAAGTCTAATAGTAGATGATAATCAGCTGCGACGATAATTATACTGCTTATCAAGCTGGATAATCAGCAATAAGGATAATCTGCCTAAAAAGCAGAAATTTAATTTAGGTAATACTCTAAAAGTGACTCGTTCAGCAACAGGTATTAGTCATTAACATAATTTCTGTATAAACTGATAAATCATTAAGAACTTAGTATAGCGACTCATAAGCTACAGATAAAGTTTTAAACTTTTCGATTTGTTTAAAATGGTGGCTCAAGGAGTCATGACTTATTAGAAGCGATTGAAAATTAATCTTAAATTTAGATATTATCGTAAATTATTAATCATAGTTTTAGCTTTGAGTGTCCCATTGGTAAAGGGCATTTAAAATAAAATTTTAAGTTATTGTAATAACATTTTTTAAAAAAAGAAAACTTGAAAGTAAATTGTTAGTATTCGTTAGAATTATTTATGCTTTACGTTTACGTACATCTAACTAAGAAACGCAATTACAAAATGTACTAAGTTATAAATATGATCTATAATTAATCTGAGCAATTTTACTATATAATCTGAAATATTCTCAAATTCTATATATCTAGAATCTAGACCTTCTAGACCAGCGGTGTCCAACAGAAATTCGTTTGTAGCCACAATCGCTATTTTTAAATAATTTCATTCGCCACATTAAAAAAAATATAAAAAATATGTTTTATGTACGTTAAATTCATTGCAGTATCATTGTATTTCACAAGTTATTATTAAGATAAAAAATCCGAAAATTTTTAATATGATGTTTGGAATTTTTTTTCTTGCACCATGCTCTTAAAATCTGGTATAAAAACCAGGTTAACTGCATATTTTAGTTCTGCCTCCAAATTTTTGTCAATATATTGGATCGATACTTTGATCTTATAAAATTTGCAGCTGAAAAAATGGATTCGCACACCCATGTTGTTCCAAACATGGTCAACAGCTTTGCAATACCTGAGTCTAGCGCTAAAAACTAATTTGACTTTAATAGGCGAGCCCACATTAACAAAACGGTCTCTGCGTTTCTGGTAAATTTTGTGACAAAAAACTTTAAGAAATTGGTTTAGAAAGTAATTGAATTTGGTTCAATTTGAGTAAATATTACTCGAATAAAAGAAATATGACATTTTTCGATAAATCTATTTCAGTGCAACATTCGCCACATTCATATAGTCTATTCGACACATGTGGCGAGTGGCGATGGTGTTGGACAACGCTGTTCTAGACAATTTGAAAATATAACAAAGCCCGACATTTTGTTTGAAATACCAAATTCAGCTCTGTTCAAAATGATTGAATCATTATTTTTTATAATAATATTGAACCTTATAATAAATTCTTAACTTTTTTATTAAAATTATTGTTCAAGATGTAATTATTTTGATATTTTATTTAAAATGCAACTCAATCCATTGTTAAGTGATGATACCTGTGTTCTATAGTAACTGATTGGCCCAATAATATACTAAAAAGAAAATTATAAAGCTGCACATACACTGTACAACATGTGTAAAGTTGTACAGTTTGTGGGCATGTTTAATTTTTAAATCGGTTATAAATCGGTTGAAGAAATATTAAAATAATTTAATTTTTGTTGGTTTATGATTGTAAGTTGCTTAGTGTATGAGGAACTTGTGGAACAAAATTACGGTTTTCTTTACGTTTTATGTCGACACATGTGTCTAAGGAAAATAATTACACATGTTATCAATATTTTTTATTGATTAAAATTAAAATAATATTAAATTATAATTATTTTGTATTCAACTTTTAATAGAGATTTTTTTTTATATTTGGCACTAACTTTACAAAGAAGTAAAAAAATATACAACCCATTGACATACAATGTTGTACACTGTATAGGCAGCATAACAAGATTAATAAATACGATCATCATTATAATATTTTGTGTGGCAAAGAAATTGTTTTTGTTACATTTTGTTTACGCTTTTCATATATATAAATATTTGATGATTTTTTTACGTACGATAGTTACGTGTGTGTTATTGCGTAAGACAAGAAATTAGTTACATAAATATCTTTTTCATGTTTTCATTTTGTGTTCTTTGGATGTGCGTGATTCCGTAAAAAAAAGGAATTTTAATGTTTTTATTTTCTTTAGTTTAATAAGAAATATTTGTATAATAGCTAAGAAAATTATATCAGATTCAATTTAAATAAAGATATTTAACGTAGCACGCAATTGTTAATTAAAACAATTTATTTTAGAGCTGGATTTATAATTCTCGGGTTATAAAAACAAAATAAAATAAAAAAGTAAAAAAAAATAATTATTATTGATATTTTTCTAATTAACATAACGATTAATATTATGATGATATTAATTGTTAATTAGTTGCGATTAATAAACAAAATAATATAAATTTATTTTTGGGGCGTTTTATATTTGCTTTAGAAACTTGATAAATTAAGCAATTAATTTGTAAATTTATATATGAAATGTATTCACGTAATTAAGTAATTAAAATATATTATGCTAATAATAATAAATATTTTGAAATTTATAATAGAAAATGGACTAAGTAGAATTATTGATAAATTTATTATGATTTATATTAATTTTTATGTACATGCTCAATAATAATCAAAATTTTTTTTAAGAAAATCATCAATTATTAGAGATTTAATTATTTCATTATAATCAGTAATTTTTAAAGTAAATTCTTATTAAAATCATTTTTATATATATTGACATCAATTTCTTATCTAATTACAAAATTGACACTGAATTTACGTTATCAGTTAAATATCAGCGTTAATCAACAGATCATAATTTGAGGGCCATTTTTTTAAATAATTAATATAGTATTATGAGATGTTGACATAATAATTTTATTACTCGTAATAAATAATTACAAATCTAAAGTGTAAATAATGAAAGTCCAATGCTCCAGTTACACTCAACGTTCACAACGGCAACGCGCTACAACGCAACAATTACAACGGCAATGTAGGCACTCTCAAAGTTATGTTATTGCGTTAATAACATTAAAACAGCTGATTTTGATCAGTTGTTTTATATTATTGATCAATTTGTAAATAATTATTTTGCCTTTAAATTGTGTTCGACAGTAAAATTTTTTTTATACATGTACGAATTACAAGAAACAGATTTGATTGTAATTTTTGATGCTTTATGATGCTTCAAAATTGTTATTACAATTAAATTTAGTTGTCAAATTTCTGCGTTGATAACTTTGAACGCGTTAAATTTCAATTATTCGAACTTTCTGCGTTGTGAACGTTAACGTTGTGCATGTTTGCGTTGAGATTATCTACTCCCATACATTTTATATAGGTTGAACTTTTTTTTTGACAGCGCGTTGAAGCGCGTTGCCGTTGTGAACGTTGAGAGTAACTGGGGTATAAGCGTACAGGAATATCACTGACGTTTATTTTATTTGAATTTATTTTAGAGAAGTATGTGCAACAGTTTTCTAATCCCTGTAAAAATATATAATTATATTATTAATTTTATTAATTCAAATAAAAAAAATATTTAAAATTTTAGTTTGTTATTTGTCGGCATTGAAATAATATCTCGTTCAAAATGTTAAATAAATTAATTTATAAAATATTAATATCAATAATTTTATTATCATCATCATTTATATATGGAAATCTTATAAAAAATAATGAAAATAATACAGAATTTTGTAATAATTCAATTTGTTATAATATTAATGGATATAAATTAAATTTTACAAATCATATTTTATATTCAAATGAATATTTACGTTTTGAAAATTCAACATTACCATATATACCAAATAATTTTTTTTATCATTTTCCAAATATTACAGAACTAATATTAATTAATACAAAATTATTAGATTTATTTTTATTTGATTTAAAATATGCAAATAATTTACGTATATTATCATTATCATATAATAAAATTGAATTAATTACATATCGTGTATTTGATGGTGCAAAAACATTAAAATATTTATGGTTAGATAATAATCGGATTTATGAAATATCAAATGAAGCATTTTATGGTTTAAATAAATTACAATTATTATCATTAAATTCAAATCAAATAACTGATTTACCAAATGGTATTTTTAATCAATTAATTAATTTAATATATTTAGATTTACAATATAATTATTTAGAAATTTTAAGAAATGGTATTTTCGATGAATGTTTAAAATTACAAAAAATTAATTTAAAAGGTAATTTATTAAAAATTATTGATAATAATGTTTTTTTCAATATTATACAAATTCAATTATTAGATTTATCATATAATTATATTAAAAATTTAACAATTAATGTAAATAATATTAATGAATTACAAGTAATAAGTTCAAATTTAAATTTATTACAAATATATGGAACGATAAATTCAATAATATTAGAAAATAATCAATTAAAAACAATTTTTATATCAAAACCAGCTGAATTAAATGGTTTATTTATAATGAATAATAAAATAAAAAATTTAAATTTTCTTAGATTTTATTTAAATTTAATGTATTTAGATTTAAGATGGAATCCTTTAGATAAAATTAATATTTATACATTCATAAATTTAAGAAAATTAACAAAACTAAATTTGAAATCAACAAATTTAAAATATATTGAATTGGATACATTTAAAGGATTAGAATCATTAAAAGAATTAGATATTTCTAGTAACTTTTTAATTGATTTTGATATTGAATTGTTGGTACCTTTAAAGAAATTACATAATTTTGTATTTAATGATAATTCATGGAATTGTCGAAAATTACAAATTTTATTTAATGAAGTCATCAGATTAAATTTATATTATGAGATTGATAGTTACACCAAGGAAAAAAAATCAATTAATGGAATATCCTGTTCAGATATCATTTCTGAAAATTATCAATTTAATGAAGCAAAGAAAAATGTTGCAGAATTTCAAAAAATTTATTGGTCAATATTTCAATTTCAAAATAGTAAATTTCGATTAGCTGAAAGGATGTTAAAAGAGATTAAAGAAAAAAACAATTTAGGAGAAAATTAAATGTATTTAATTATTGTTATTTAATTTAATTTATAAATAAAATGTAATATATTTAGAAAAAATAATAATGTTTATTGTAAAGCGTTTTATTTATACATATTTCGAGGTGTAAATGTAAAGAACCTAACTTATTTTAAGCATTAGAATTATTGTTGCATGATACTAATAAATAAGTGTTCAAAACCTCAAGGTTGCTTTAATAATTTTTTAAATTAGTTTCATTAAACTAAATACTTCACTGAATATATGAAAAAATTAACATTAATTTCACTGCGATTTTGATGCCTCCATTTCGTAGTTATTTTTAATGATATTCCTATTTGTGATTCTTCAAAGATCAGTTGAAAATATTGTAATTTACTGACATACCAATAATAAAATTGGTTTATCATAATTCAAAATTGCTGCTATAAATTCTCACAATGAATTTTACGAAATTTGAAGAATCCTAGCTGGTAGAAAGTGACATTTTTACAATAACTAATTTTGGTAAATTTCTGTTTACCTGAAAAACTGACTTCTTTGAATTTTGAAGATTCATAAGATGAAACCACAATAGGTGGTAAAGATTTGATGGTTATCTTTATAGTAATATAAAAAATATACCTCAATAAAACTATGTAAATTACAATATGCATTAATATCCGTATCCTTAAATTTTATGCTTTAGGTTAACCAAAATAATAATTAGAGAAATTTTTAAAGGATTTATACAATATTTGTGAGAATCATAACCTTTGTCACCGTAACCAAATAACCAATTTAGTTCAGACTTAAGCATAATAAAAGTTATCACACAATAATAAAATGTGTCAGTAAAATGTCATTCAAAAAATTTATATTTATATTTTATTTATTACCATAGATTTTAAACAGCTTCCACTGCTGTGGTGAATCCTGGAATATTTTTTTTTAAAAAGAACTCTGAATTTACCACCCAAGGATTTTTGTTTGGTCTATTATAAAAATGTTTTTTTTTTCGTTAGAAGTAATAAAAACTGAATTATATTTTTTTAATAAATTCGATTGGAGTTAAAATTATTAATAAGAAATTGATATTTTTATTGGATGTAAGAAATTATTTGAAGATGATTAGTATTCAAAACATTTGAAGATTGTTTAATTTTATGAAAATATAAAGATTGAATTTTGATTTGGCTGATATTTTTGTTGATATTTTTTATATTTCATATTAAGATAAAATCAAATTGGAATTTTTTAAAGGATAATTGTATATAAAAATACAAATTTTTCAAAATTTAAGTTATTTAAAGATTTTTTATATTCATAAATTTAATTGGAATCCATTCAAATCACGACAAGAAGTTTAAAATTCTTATGCAATTTTGGTAACATATTTTTACACAACTACGAGAACCGATTCCAATTACTGCTATTGTAATTTTGAATAAGACTTGCTTTTAGTTAGTAAAGTCAACTAAGAGTAACACCAAAAAATAATTAAAATTAAAATTTAAATTAAAACAAAAAATGCTTACGTATTTTGCTGTCAATTAAATGTAGTAATTTCGATTTTCGATATTTATTACTTTAAATGTAAGGTGAGACTGTGTCAAGACGGTAAGGTTTAACTGATCCTTGAATGTGATGCTAATTATTATAGAGTATCGCCATCAGTGAATTTCAATGGTCTGATTTGCTTTTTATAATTTTAGGAACTATCTCGGATCTTTAGCTATTTTCTAGCATAGAAAATTCATTAAGCATTGAATACCGAGGTAATACGGAATTTATGATGGGGTAAAGTTAAATAAAGGCAATCATTCTGTCCATGAATCGAACAAACTGAATAAAAAAAACTACTCGGTCTACTTACTGATTACTGTAGCATCGGTAAACACGGGACTTATCTTAGAAATCACATGGATGAGTCCACACTGGAACTCTGGAACATCTAGTGACTATTTTGTGACTGAAATATTCTGTGACTGCATAGGAAATGCGCTTGTAAGGCATCAATACTGAGACTCACTCCATGGTAGGTCGGCCTTTTGAACACTACCTTTGTGTAGAATTGTTCTCTTCATAAGAGTAAGTAAATTTGTTGATAATGATTATTGCTTAGCTTTTAACCCTTACATAGGTGACCATAATGGAGCCATTTAAAATCTCTCGTGATGCGTCTTGATGACGGACAATGACAAAATATTAATATCATTAATATTGATGAAGAATATGCGAATGTAATAGACTTCAGAACGATACTTGATATAAAAATCTTATCATAAAATTTTGTAATATAATTCGAAAATATTCATTCAATTAGATTCCATTTTGTTTTGGTATTCCATTTTGCCCCGGTCTCCCCTACTGGAATATTTGTTACATTCTATATATTCATTTTGCACAAACTATAATTGTGGTTATTCAGCACAATGGATATAATTAAAATAAATTATTAATCTATAAATATCTTACCAGAAACCCTAAAACCCCAATATTTCTGCATCAATTTACATGAACAAAAATATTATTAAGGATATTTTAACCAAAATACAAGACAGGATATTATAATTTCTATATATATTTCTATATAGAAAGATATTTACTTTCAATTTGCTTGAAGCGATTTTGAAAGATTATTATAATTTAATTTATATACCTATATAATAACCAATAATATCCGATAGAGTGAATATATAATACACCAGGATTCAGAGCCAGAGCCTAGATAATAATAATTATATAATATGAAAAATATTTCAACTATGAAGTTATCTCAATTTAATATCAAATTACGATATCAGTTACGACAAAAGCAATAGAAAGAGATTTGCAAAAAAAATTATTATAAATGCATAATTGGAGGATTGCATTATTTAAATAGGATATTAACCCTCAAGGACTTTTAAAATAATATAAAATTTACTAAACTTTAGATTATCTGGAAATTATATTTATGAAATTTTTTGAAAAAATTACAACACAATTAAGAATAAATAATATAATTTTATTGAAGAAATTTTATTATGAAATTATATTGGAGGTGGCATTAGTTTTATAGACAATTTTATAGTGATAATTTGGACCATGAGTTTATTTTTGATTCGATACTGACTGATTGGTGTAGGTTATTAAGATCTTTTACTATATTTATATTATATCAAAGGATTTTGAGCTCAAATTTATGAGCCTCAAAGGATATTTTTCAAAATTTAAGAGCTTGTTAATATTATATGATTAAATTTTCGTTTAATATTCTTCAATTTTATTCTTTATGGATCTATCTTCACGTCAATAATATTATTAATAAAAGGATAATATGATTTAAGACTTATTTCAGTTTGAAGGTATATAATTGGTAAGAATATATCACTCTTAAATACCCTTCAAAGTAATGTCAAAATGTCAATTTGTGTTAAAATTTCGAAATATTATGAAACTTTTTAACTTTATATTTTAAAGTAATAAAGTAATTAATTTTATGGTATAATATAATAGTAAAATTACAAATTTTAGAAAAATAACTAAAAAAAATAAAATTCAAAACCTTAATAAAATTAATCGCATTATGTATAAATATTTAACCTTGTCATTTACAAGGACATGTTTTATGATATGGTTATTTTTACTGTCAACTCATCATAAATAATCACATTTAATATGCTTAAAGGATAATAAAATTTGAAATAATTTTATGAAAAAAAAACCAAGTAAAATAAAAAGATAAATTTCATTTTTGGTTTTTCTTCAATTAGTAAAATTCACCGAAACCACCTGGAGTGTTTATCATATAATATTACAAATAGAAGATAAATTTAACATTCGTTTTTATTTTATATTAATATCAATATATCGATGTCCTTTTTTCAATGAAATCTTAATATGATATTTAAAATAAGTTTGGTAGGGTAGAGTTATAGATATATATAATTATATTAAGGGTGCCTATAAACGATTAATAGTATTAGGCAATAATATTTTTTAAATATTATTGTGAATTAATTGTATATAATAAATTTTTACAATTAAATATTCATTTTTCTGTAGCTAATTATGAAATTTTAAAAATATATTAATTAATACATAAATCATAATGAACCTAAACTGTCAATATTAATTTTATTATACGTTTTCAATAATGTTGTTTAAAAAAAATGAAATTATCATGATACATTCAATCATCTATACGAAATTTAGGTAATCAATAATATTTATCAAAATCATCTCTACGAAATTTTGATCAATATTATTGATGGTCTAAAGGCTTCTTTTAGATTACAGTTTTGGAAATTATATTTATTCTTAATAAAAGATATTAAATTTAATTCCACAGAAAAATCAATTTTACTAAATTTTGTATTTTAATACTTAAATATTTATGTATATTAATAAACACATTAAATTGTGGTGCAATTTAATAATTTTTCATTTAATTTCTCGAAATATGGATTAAAGAGGTTTCTTTTTATGGTAGAAATTTTGTTATGATATATATGTAGATGCATCCGAAATATTAATATATTACCTCGTCTTCTAAACACTCTATTACACTATACTAGCCACGCAAAATATAGTATAGCTTACACGTTTTAAGTGAAATGCTTTCAATGAAAAAGTTCTATATTTTTATAACTAAGTAATTTTGGTGAAATCCATTAAATCGTAACTCCATATATCATTAGAACTTGTGTGCATTTCACTGACCTGTGTAAAATTCTAAAAGAACTTTTACAAGAAATTACCATTAAATTAAGCATACAAACCTAAAGTGAAGCTAAAAATAAATAACTTTCAATTGTTCAAAGTTAGAATTTCCCATATTTTTGTCCTTCGGAAATATATTTTATATGCTCTAGCCTAGTAATGATTATCTGATTTGAGAGCATAAATACTGTTTTATTACAGTCCCAGCTGAAAGTCCATGAAATATTTGTATTAATTAGAAAATTAATTTTGTTCAGCATAGTTTCAAATTAAAATATCCCATATTAATTAAGAAATTAATTATTTATAATTAAAAAACTAAATTAGAATAAATAAATTTAGTTATAAAAGTATTGTAACTCAACCTAACATATTTCAAACTGAAATCATTGTGTTCTAACTTGACTTAGTATACTTGATAATTTTCAGCATTTCGACTTACAATATAAATATGATATCATTTCCAACTCAAGATCGAATAGAAATTGATCCATTGTAACTCAACTTACGATAACATTTGAATTTGATATATTTGAGTTGAATACTTAAATATAATTTCAAATAATGCCTGGCGGTTATAACTCAACTTGCATTAGAATGGTAAACTTAAGAAATTATTAAGTAAAGATAAAATATTTGACGGTTTTCAGCTACGAGTTACAATATAAATCAAAGAACTTTATATACTCAGAGCTTCAAAATGTTTGCCGAAAGATGTGCCTTAGTATGGAACACAATAGATACCAAATATTCTAACTTGACTTGGGCTAGTATGGACCAGGGACATTGATATTTATATACAAAATAAAAAAAATCTCATAATTATCTAAATCAAGATTAAGTTTTTCAACAAAATCATCATCAAAAACTTCTACTGTGCAGACAAAATTACAAAAATTTCATATAATATTTAAAATTAAAAACTTTTTCAATAAAGTTCATCACCAAATGTTGTACTTTTTGAAATGTAATTATTTTCTACAAAAAAATATTTTTAATAGGCACCTTGAAATTAATCGAATAAAGTTTATTGTAAAAGTTCAAAGAACATAAAAAAAAATATATTATAAAAATTTTCCTTTTTTTAATAGACTGTCTAGGAAAGCAGATGTTACCAGATTTGGTATCATTCTCTATAATAATTCTAATATTATACAAGTAAATAAAATTATGACAAATTTAAAAGTAAAATTTATTCCAAATTAAAAAATATTATTTTAGTTGTTAGATAGTTTTAACTATACTTTGAAATGTTTTTATATTTTATAGTTGAAAGTTTAAATTGATATGAACCCATAAATGGTAAAAATATAATTTGATGCCCTAAGGATAAATTTTTTATAGATAATATTTGAAATGCATTTACAAAACCAATAATAAATATGTAAAGATATTGAATTATTAATTTACATAATATTTTATTTATAACTGAAACTAAAAGGACATCAAAACTGCAACTATCAGTTCAGTTACTGCCATATATAGGAAGTTAAAAATAAAATTTGTAAGAAAAAGTGTCAACTTTTAAAATTATTTATTTCTTATATATTATTTTAATTTATATATTTATTTATATTTAATTTTTTTTGTAGATAATCTTAGAATTATGTCATTTAATCTTGTCTTTCTGTGTTATTTGGTGTTGATGAAAAATAAGTTAAAGCTCAAGTGTATCATAAACAGAAATCTCATCAAAATCACACAACGATTTTTTTTTAAACGCGCATTTTCACTTTTTATGACATAAAAATTCATTGGAATTTTATTTTTTTGTGTATAGTTTACCTCAAGGAGTTTATTTTTTCATGGTGTTAAATACACTGTAAATTTTTATACGGTTTTCCGACAAACTCAATTATAGAAAGTGAAACGACGATTATTCTATCAGTTGTTTAAATGGATTTATGGTGTGCAAAAATCAACTGAAACATCCAGCGGTAAAACTGATCAATTAACTGCACGTTACGCGATTTTGTTATTTTGCTTACACTTGTTGGATATAAAACTGCCCGTATATTTATAAAATATATACAAGGCCATTCTTTTTCTATGGGGAAACATCAAGTATTGTTTAGCTTTATTTCAATTATTTTAGTTTAATTTAGATTTTCGATTTAATATTGATGAATTTTGTAACACTAATTTTTTTGAAATCCTAATTCTTTCTAACCGCATATCAGAAATAATTAATTAAGGAATAATTTTTAAATTGAAGTACATCGAAATCTTGAAATCGCAATTACCAATATTGCAACACAGTCCGGAAGAAACTAAATGTATAGCAAATGGCCATTAGTTTTAGAAATTTTAAAATTTCATTGATATAAATTTTAATTGCATTTGATATTTACAACATTTTTCTATTTATTTACCGTGTAGATTGAGAAATTTATATAAATTATTGTATACAAGAAAAAAAATATATGAAGCAATAAACTCTTTTTAAAAATCTTTAAGAGTTTTCTAACTAATTTTTTATAGGATGTATTGTTTCTTCTTCTTTTTGTTATAAAAAATCGATTTCCAATTTTCATATAAATTTCAAGATATTTATTTTCTTTTTTTTCATTTAAAATACAGAGCATCCAACGACCAACCATTACCACAAAAAATCATCATAAAACTTTTATCACTTCCTAATACGATTTGTTTATATATTTATATAATTTTTCTTTTAGATTTTTTTGTTTTCGGTACATAAATTTACGTATATCCTTTAAGGATATATTCGCTTACTCTCACACAAACAAACAAATTGTATATAAAGATTTTGGAAAAAAAACCCATCTAAAATAAGGACATCACACTAGAACTTTAACAATAAAATGAAATAAAATGCAAAAAAAAAAACTTTATTTCCTCTTCAATTTTAAATCAGGTAACAATAGGGACAAGGATACAATAAGGATCAACAACTCACACTACAAAAAAAAAAAAAAATCGAGAATAAAAACGAAGAATTTTATATCTTAGGATAGGAGTTTTTTTGTTGTTGGGAGTTTTATTAAGAAGACACTCATGGGATCGTAAGGATTTTCATATAAAAATAAAGTTTTAGTCAATGTTTCCTGCCCATTTTAAAAATATATTGTCATATTTTTTTGTATATTGTATTTTAAAAAGTAGTTGTAGAGTTTTTCCGGAATTATATCTAAAGAATTTTCCATTTATATTTTCCATTTTGTTACTGGAAATTAAATATTTTCGTATAGTTTTTTTTATGAATATATTTTGGGAAAATCTTTATAATATTTTGAGAGAGAGAGAGGTTTAAATTTCCCTAGGGTATAAGGATAATTCTCTTCATGAAAAGGTGCATCAAAATTATATAGGAAATTTTTTCGTAACAAAAAAAAAAAAAAACATTTTTCCTTTTTTTAAGGATAACATTTTTGGGATACATACAGTTTTTTTTTGTAGTAACCAAAATTTAAAAGAATTTTGTGTTAAATGAAAGGAAAATTCAGATTGAAAATCATTTGGGTAAAATTTATGTAAATTATTGATTGATTAGATTTTGTTGTTTAGGACTCTAAATCGATGTGACGGAGCAATAATGGGAAATTTGTTATAATTTTAAAATAAAATGTTTTTAGATTGAAGTATTTTTGTTTAGTTAAATTTAACTTATTATGTGATGATTTTATGTTCATATTTGATTTTTTCAATAATTAGAGTAGATATTTTTAGAACTAACGAACCACAATTCTACTTAAATATCCTTTATCAAATTCAAATTACGTAGATTATCCAATTTTCTAATTATTTATTTAAAATATATTCTTAATATAGAAATATATTTCAGATAATATTTGCTATATTCACTTTCTGACACATTTAGATTTTAATATTTTGGCAGACATTTAAAAATATTCATTAAATATGACAGACATGAATTGACGTATTAGCAATAAAGAATAAAAATATTAATGAGAAACACTTGTTTAACAAAAATTTTAAAATTGAACACATTTAATTCATTTAAGTAAATTATTTTAGAATTTATCATTATACGGAACTGCTGGATTCTTTGAAAAAAAGGAAGTAAAATGACAACTTAGTTTTAAGTAAAATGCCAACTTAATTTTAATAGACAGTTTTAGAAAATTTTAAGTAATTGATTGCAATTAAATGTCTCAATTATAGTGTTTTGGTTATTTCCGAATATATTTACCATTTGGTAATACTTTGCTCTTATCGTACTAAGTGGTTTTTATATATTTCCACATTGTCTGTGAATTACCATCTGCATATTTTCATATATTTAAATCGTTATTAAAAAATGACAATGTAGAGATTACGTTGACTTTGTAATTTTATGTTATTATGAATTTATTTTTAAAGTTTATCAATTTAAAAAGAAAACCAAACAAAACAAAGTAATTTACACTTAATAAACGTTCAAAAATTACAAGCGCAATACTGTTCAGAAGTTTGTTTCTCGTGAAGTCTATTATGTAGACTTGTGGAAAAGGCAACGTTCAATACAACTTCTTTAATGATCTTTAGTATTGAAATTTTGATATATTATCTAATCCATTTGTCTGCCGAGGTTAATTTTGTATGGTAATCTTACATAACCTGAAGAAGCGTATTGGCCTTTGAAACATATAGAAATAGTTAAAATCGCCCCTTGGAAATATCGCTTTAATTCTGTGGAAAAGCCTTTAGAGTTATCATTTTATAAAAAATGTTTCTTTTAAATATATATTTCCATATTTTTAAACTATTTTTTTTCACATTTCAAAGCTGTAGCGGCTCGGTGAGAGTATCTTTACGGTAACTCTTTGTTTAATTCCATATGAAAATATTTGATTTCTAGAAGATGTGGAATTACTCATAGAGGATTTTATTTTTGATGGTGCAGCACTAAATGGTTAACTCTATCTAAAATTCAATATAAAATCAAAATGGTTTTATTTCCAACGATTTTTAAACTTTATGATATTAAAGAATTTAACATAATTTTTGATTTGCAAGTAAATTATAGCTCAAAGTTAAATGTAAATATATTTAACGATTAAATTAAATGTTCCTTTACAACAGAATATTTAAAATTATTATATTTGATTTCAATTAAGTCCCCATTTATCGAAGTAATTTCGAAAAGCCATTCAATAAAAATATAGCTATATAAAAAATTTAATTATGAGTCATTTGTTTTACAATTTTTTTAATTCAGTTAAATTTGAGTTTTTGGGATTGTAAAAACGTTATCAAACCCTCACCATTACAGCCTCTATACTTTGTATGATGGGATTATATAAAAAGAGCCAATGAAAATTTCAATTAAATTATTATAAAAAAATAGGAAAAGTTTTCAATTAAAAATCTAAATATTTATTTTCTATTTAACAAGTTCAACTTGAAAAGTTCTTGTTGGTCACAAAAAGAATTATTTTCCACCGACAAATAAACATTATTAACATCTGTCAAAGATTTTATTTTTGCAAAAAACTTTCCAGATTAGCTTTTATATGCTTAGAAAAATGTCATCAACAAGATTTTCCTTAGTTGATGATATTTTCATTTTACTGCAAATTTTTTTATCAATTTATTTTCATTATAATTTTTTTATTTTTTCGTTTTAATTTCTTAAAGTAATTTATTATTATTTTTTTTGTATGTCCTTTGAGTGGATATGACATCAATAAAATCATATTATTGACATCATTTGTCCTGATCGAAAATTGAGTTTTTTTTATTTTCTTCATTTTTGTATCAAAAGTTTTTATTACAATTCGATATGAACTTTTCGCTCTGGTATATAATTCGACAATAATTTGAGTTGAATAAAAATAAAAATAAGTAAATAAAAAATAAATGATGAAGGTAAAAAAGTTTTTAATGTACTTACACACTCATATTATAGTGCTTTGCTTACCAGAAATATTTTATTGTTAGTTTCCGATTAATAAAGAAATTGTTTCCTTTTTCACTCTACTTGGTAGTATACAACCTCAATGATAGAGGTTTCCAGAAATTTTATTGCAGTAGGATTCCGAACTGCAATAGTCTTTTGGGTTTCATTAGTGAAACATGTTGTGTCAGAAAATGGTTTCAATCGTTAGTATTTTTACGAGTCCTAACATCATTATTACATATTGAAAATTGTTATTTCTGAAATCTAATGCATCGCAGCATAACATGCTATCACTATACCACAGCCAATCCAACAAATAGATAACATTCAATTAATGATAATTAAAATGCTTTCAAATTTATTTTTTACAGGTTACTTTTTCGAGAGTTTTTGAAAAACAAAGAATTTCTATAGCTTTCGTTCAGTCAATTTATAGAAAACGTCCTAGATTGTTGATTTATAGTATATTCGAAGCTTCATGGATTTTGAAAGAGAGTGCAGCACGAAAAGTTTGTACTTCGACGTGGAACTAGTCTCCAATTTCGTCGAACATAAAAGTTATAAATAAGTGGTGCAATGGTGCTTAGTAATGTTTTTAATGGCAATGTGAAATAGCTATTCAAAATTATATTCTGTCACTGAAATATGCTCCTCTGTCTAAATATATTTATACTGAACGATTGAACTTTCACTTTAATGTCACAAATGTTTATCAAAAATACTGAGTTAATTTTAATGGCGCTACTGATTGCCATTTTTACATGTCGTTTACAACGAATTATTTAAATATGTTCTAATCAATGGAGATAACATCCTGACTGATTGCATGTACATTTAATAAACAAACTAAGAGATAAACCGATCATTAGTAGTCCAAAGAAGATATTGGACGAAATATTACGGTCTCTTAGCTAATAAAGTTACCTAACGCTTTGAAAACTTGCGGCCAATTCTAAATTTCTGACCTACGTACAATTAATATCACTAAAGTTTCATTCTGTGACGGTTCTACAGTTTCTGCTTAATTGGAATTGTAAGTAGCCTAAACGAATGTCGATTAATCAGTAGTTCTAGTTATTGCACTGTCTTTTTCTACTCTTCTTCGGAATCTATTAATCTGTGTACATAAAATTTATTTAGAATTGTTATGAGTGTTATTTTCATATTTATTTGATAATGGAACCAAGTTTGTAC
Source organism: Rhamphomyia laevipes (assembly GCA_963920725.1). Taxonomy (NCBI): domain Eukaryota; kingdom Metazoa; phylum Arthropoda; class Insecta; order Diptera; family Empididae; genus Rhamphomyia; species Rhamphomyia laevipes. The sequence continues at coordinate 56,657,996 of OY987257.1, forward strand.
GCCGAATATTTTAAAGAAATATAAAACGAGATTTTTTTTTGCGCCGGTTTTTATTTTCAAACAAAATAGCTTTTTGACAACTTGGAAAATTATTATGTGGGTGGGAAATGGAAAATAATATAATATTAAAGTAAGAAATTGTCCTTTATAGAAAAAAAAAATTATTGTTGTATATAATTGAAATGTTAGAAATATACTTATAAAAAGGATACATTATATTGTCAATTTAAAAGTTTCGTTTTTAAGATTAGTTTTTTGTACAGAATTCTGAGTTTTTTTTTTTTTATTTATATTTTATTAATAAGAAATAGGAAGTTATTTAGAAAGTTTGTTTAATGTGAGGGTACATGAAAATTATATAGTTATTTAAGTATTGATAGAGTACATTTTTTAAGTATTTCCATTTTTACTTAATAAATCAAATAATTATTTAGTAAAGAAATTTTTGTTAAATTGAATTGAAAAGTTTTAGATATTTAATATTTTTCAATTCTACACTTAAGTATTAAATTTAAAATGTTGACTTTTAAGGATGCTTTTAAAAAAATAAAATTTGATTTTTTGGAGTTGTAATTTGTTGTTAGAATTGTCATAATTTATCACGCTCAATTAAAAATTATTTTTTATTGTGCACGAATAATTCATCCATAACTTTTTTAAGAGTATCTTCTTTTTTTTTAAAGAAAATTCATAAAAGCTTTCGTTTCTACTTCACTAAATTTTTCTAGTCTTTTCTAGACCCTTTTTTTTTTAAAAAAAAGGAAAAAACTAATCGGCACTTATGTCATTTGCAAAAACCTTTTTATATGGACAAAAGGATATTTTATAATAATAATAAATATGTATTCAAAATTTATATTTTTTAATGGTAATATTTTATATTTTATGTCAACTGGAAAAATTATTTTGTGTCAATTTATAATTATATATTGGTGAAATTGATGAAATGGAAATTTCTACATAAAATTTTTTATATAATTCTTTTTTTTTCCTTGTTCAATTCATTGAGGTTTTATTGATGCTGGTTTCGTGATATTTTTTGTGCAATTTCGAACTACTAATTTTTATATGAATTCGAAACCATTATTTACTTTATAGTATGGAAAGGTAATGGGCTCAAATAGTCTCTAGTATTTTTGTAGGTCTTCAAATCAAAATTACATATTTCAAGTTTTTGTTACTGGTACTCATTTAAATATGTGTCAAATCAGATGTCTATAGTTAACCTCGTGACCTTATGCATCACAGTATAGCACACTATCACCACACCATCAGATTCTAAATTGAGATAAAAAAAATTAAGCTAAGAAAAATTGTGTTTTAATTAAATTATTTTGAATGCTATTATAATCCTATAATTACCAATACATTTTTACAAGTTGTAACTATAATTTACAAGTTAAAAATTGTACATAAATATATTTACTAGTTGATTGACCTTGACTTCTTAATCCTTAAAGATTCCACTCTAGTGATATGCTTGTAATGCTGTCGACCGTCAGTATTGGTTCCTCGCCGATTGCGTTTTCGATGTTTTTGTTATTGATGATGTTGAGCCAAGGGTTTCCAACTACAGTGAAATTGTAGAAAAATCAGAAAGTTTACAAATGTTTCACTTTTATTAAATTTAATTCCACTTCACCATATAATTTATCCATATCGAAATGATTATCCAATGTTTTCAAAAATAAGGGAACAAATTTTGCATATGGGAGAAAATTTCTATTTTTTTTGTGATAATTGAAATACCTTTTATTATACAGAATTGTCATCAAAATCAAATCAAATATTTTAGATTGCATTCCAAAATTAATTCTTACAAAATCTTTGATTGTTGTAAGTTAATAAGTTTTTTAACAGTTGATTAGTTTGGAAACCTTAAATATTGCAAATGTTTCTTTTACTTTACAAGTATTTTTTTCTGTATAAAAATGTTTAAATAATTTAAATAATTATGAATTAAATAATTTAATTATTTAATATATTCTTCAAAAATATATGACTGCAAATACTTAACTAAATTGCAAAATTTTTAAAATATTTTTAGTCTTTCATATTAACCAACTTTGAGTATGAATGCCATATGTCAGATCACGGTTGACTTTCAATATGCAATGAATATTCTGAGTTTAGTTTGTGAGATTCTCCATACTGAGTGTAATCGTCTGAATGCTGTCTTCAATATTATAATATATTAGAAATTATTATTTTCTATAGCTTATAAACTCAATATATTTACATTAATATCAATTATAAACTTGAGTCATAAATAGCATAAAATTAAATTCCTCCCTTGCAAATTATTTTTTCTTTTATTTTAACATTACATAAAATATTATTATGTGTTAAATTGTACATAAAACAAATTTTTTGTACGTACGCAATTCCTTTATATTACGATTATGTATGATGATATTTAACATTTAATTTTTTTTTTTAATAAAATCTTCACTTAATTATATAATACTAAGCTGCACAAAAAAGAAAAACAGTGAATCTAACATAAAAAGAACATTAAGTGAGTCAGGTAACAATTTGAAATCATTAACAATTATTCTCAAAGAATAAAAATTTTACAATCCTTTTAACTATACAATAATTTTTTTATTTTTTATTAAGCTCCCAAACTAAACTCATGTTCGTTTTATTTTTTTGAAATTTCATCAACCTTAAAAAAATACACAACTACACAAAAACAAAAATTAAGCCAATTTGTGACAAGTTAGAAAATTCATCTTATTTTCATCTAACCATTCACAATTAATGTACACAACACTGAAAAATTTTCTTTCATTATTTTGTACTTTGGTAATTCCATGACAAACTTTACATATAATAAACGGGAAAAATGTATGTTGTTTTATTGAAAAAGAAAATTCAAAGGATTTCTACACATAGAAAAAATATGTTGAGTATGTGGGACTTTTATGCCAGTATAAGCGTAAAGAAATATAAAAGCACTTCATATAAAATTGAAGGAAAGTAAAAAAAATTTTGAAATATATTAAGTAGAAAATTAAAATAAAGTCTTTACTTAATTATTACACCAATTTAACACATTTGCAACATATTTAACTCTATACAAAATTTGTTCAATACTTGTAGATACGTTCCGGAAAAAAGCGCATAACAAAGTCTCATAAAACGTTATAAAATTAGGAAAATATTCATATTTTGAGTTTAAAAAAACAATGAGAAAAACCCATAATCGCTTAAAAATGTTGATTATGTATAAGCTGCTAATTGGAAGGACCTTAGCAAATAACTAAAACTACCGAATTTTTCTAAGTTAAAATTCGGTGTGAAAAGACGCAAAAAAATATAAGTTTTCCGAGTTTTTCGCGTATTGAAAATCGTTTTAAAAATGTGCATCGAGATTAAAAATTTTAGATTGTTTTTTTTTTTTGTGTGTGAAAATATTTGATTTATAAAAAATTAATTTTAAAAAATATTAAAATTAAATATTTTACATTTTGGATAATTTGTTTATAAGCGTTCTTCACTTTGCTAATATTTTTGCAAAAGTTTTAATATTTTTTAAATTTTCTACAGGTTTTTAGATTTTTCTTAAAACTCTAGGTTTCTTGTGAAATGTTCCTTTTTTTTTGCTTCAATCACCAAAGTTTTTGTGATAAGCGTTTTAGATGAAATAATGTTTTGCTATAAATGGATATTGATCCATTTTGTTTCAGATCTGTAGGACACAATTTTTAAGGACACAGAGAACTGAAACTAAATTTTATGGATATAAAACTATTTAAATAATATTACTACAATAAATTGAGTTAATTGAATTAAGGTGTCATTTAACATAAACTGCAATTGTTGTATTAACAGCGGGTGCTGTTTTATTTTGCATTTTGTAATTTTCTATTATATTTGATAAACCTCAGAGCTATAATTTTTTGTCGTTAATTTACTTATTATGTCATTATTAAAATTATCTGTTGTGAATTCTTTTGACACTCTTAATATCTTAATTATCATCCTAAGTAAATATTTTGTTGGACCAATAAATTATGAGTAAATTATTTAATGAATTCTATAATAGTAAATATATTTTTGATTCCTATTTGCTTAAAACATTTATGTTAAAAATTACGAAACAAAAAATAAAAGAAATATTGAAGAAATGATAAGGAAAATTCACTCATTCATAAAATATTTATGCAACAAAATTTGATTTTCTCAAGGAATATTCTTTTATAATAAAAATTTAATATCAATTACTATAAGATAAAAGTAAACTTCAAAATAAAGTCCATATAATAATAATGATAAATATCTAATTTTTATTTTTATTCATTTTTCTTTCTTCATTTAGAAATTTTTCACATTTTCTTTTTTTTTTATTTATTTTTCACATTTCAATTTTATTATATTGGTCCAACAGAATATTTCAGATAAATTTTATTGTAAATATAAATGTATAATATCCTTTTTTATCCTAATTTTTACATCCTACATAATATCTTAGGGTCTATAGAATATTCTTGTTGAACCAGATGGAAATGTCCCATGAAAATTTATTTCAATGGATTTAAATATACCATTTATTTTTACATCAGTAAAAGTTAATATAACAAAAATTTTTGATTAAAGTAACAAAATGAAAAGTTTGTTAGAAGTGAAATTTTATAGAAGAAAATCCTTCTGATAAGTCTAAGCCAGAATTGACCGTGCAACAAAGTATAAAGTCAATCATTTATGGTAAAACCAATTTACCATTTTTGAAGATCTTATGTTTTATTTGATTACCAGGTAAAGAGTCTAAAAATTTTCATTTTTACATAACTAGAAATTCCCAGTTTATATGATAATTTTCTGTTTTACAATATAAATAAATTATTTAAATTAAAAATAGTTATTCTCATGATTATAGTCCTTTTAGACAGATAACAGTTTTATGAACTTTAATGTGTTACTAACCAACAAATTCGGACCAATAAAAGAAATTACCCTTAGATAGATAGAAAAAGGATCATTATATATATACTTGAATGGAAATTGACCAAAAAGGATAAATGGAAAATATTACACCATATCCATCATAAATATAAAATTTTGATTATATTTTACTAACAACATGTATAATTTTGGGATTTCTGTGTGGACTATAAGGCTACAAAAAAAGGATATATTACCTTTTTTTTCTTCCTTTTCATATTTTAATCTGATTTGAAGCAATTTTTTTTTTTTGCGAGCAATGTAAATAGAAATTATTAAAAAAATGGAAACGTAAAATCTTTTAAGTTTATCTAAGAGGTTCCATTTATGAGGGTTCAGTAGGATTTTTCTTAAGTTTATTGTTAAATTTTGGGATATACATTTTTTTTGAGTAAAATTAATTATGAAAAAAGGTAATAGTATTAAGGTTTTTTTTACGTAAGGAAATTTTCTTTTAGAGATTAGAATCGGTGTTGAAAAGTTTGAGCTTGAAGATGAAATAGATTTGATAATTTTAATGTAATTAAAATTCTTAAAAATCTTAAAAAAGATTTGTAAATTTAAAATGTCAAAAATATAATTTTAGGATTTTTTCCTCCAGATTAGCCATGCATACTTTGCTAAGAGCTTATAGTCACTGCTCAATAATAAACTTTACATATTAATTTGATTCAGTTCAGTTTTAGATAATTAGTTTAGGTTATATTTCGTCATTCAAAAAAATTACATGGTCATGTTGGAATGGAGTTAATAATGCCAAATGGTAAGTACAATCAATATGCGTTTATTCTAAACGCTAAGTGAGTGCAGCAATAATCGAAATGGGTAACCGAAATAAAGACGTAAGTTAATCTGAAAATGTTTAAGTATCAAAGTCGTATGTGAAATAAAGAAACTGAAATAATTCATTATTTTAAATAGAAACTGTACGTTTTTTTAAAGTTGTTTTTTGCTTGCTTATATTTATTGATTGGGTTTGTAACGAAAGTATAAAGCAGAAAGAACTGCTAAATATAGAAAGCTAATATTTGAATTGCTTATAACTCTAAACTGTGTAATTACCGACAGACGATTAATCTATACACCATAATATCTTAACCTAATATACTTCAATACTTACGTAATTTAATGTTGATTCGAAATCAGGTGGTTATCATTATTTTGTGGGGAATAATTTGAATAATTTAGAGGAAGTGGAGATAATGCAAAATCTTCATAGTACCAGTATGATCAAAAAACTTGTTTGCAAGAAATTATAAATTTTATTTCTATCGATCACAAAAATACTATAAGTATTCCAAAAACTAAAATTTAATTAAATTATAAGTAAAACTGATAAGTTTATCTCAAATATGAAAATTTAAAATATTTCAATATAAATTTCATTATTTTCGTATTTTACTATTTTGAAAAATATTCTGACAGTAAACTTTTAACTATAAAATGCATTAGTAAAACCGTACAATTCATAATTAAAATCTCTTTGAGGCAAATTTTTTTCATTCCAATTGAATTAGTGGTTATCACTCTGCCTTTGGACAAAATATAATAAAACTATTGAAAATTATTTTAATTCAATTTTCTACATTAAAAGTATAGATCCAAGTTGTAATTTTATTTTACAAAGTTTTCAATATTAAGCCACTTCAATATTAAAACCATTTAATTAATTTCATTAAAATTCGTGTTTTTTATTTTCGTTTTTGTTTTGAATATTTGAAAACTTTATTATTTTATCTGAAGATTTCCGTAATAAAATAATAAACCAAAATTTTATTATGTCCATGTCTGAATATAAACTAATCAAAATTTTCATTAGGATATGATATCCTATATAATTTTCGGGTAATAATAAATGATAAAGTTTCTGAATTATGTAGTAGTTATCAAGTATGTAATAAAATTGAATTTTTGTTAGGCTAATGAAAAATTCAGTACAGAAAATTATATTGAAATTAATTTTACAATTTTTTAGGTAATATTTGTTTGGAAAAGTTTATTGGTTTATGAAACTTTTTATGTAAATTATTTACTATTGAAAATATTTTGTATATTTAGTTAAATCATGATTTGATTTTGTTAATTTTTAGGATGTTTCATTTAAAATCGAGTTTTAAGGAATAAATTACAATAAAAATATAGACAAATGAATCATTATAATCTCAAGTTAGTGTATTTTATTTTAAAGAACTACGAGTTTCAATGCAAACTTTTGCGATACAAACAAATTAAGTACGATAAAAAAATTATGATATAAAAATTGCAAAGAACAAAAATTAATAGAAGCAACACGCTCCAAAATTCTAACAGAATCTTTTTATGAATAAAATTTACTAATGAAAATTATTTTTAAGTTGCATTAGCTCACCTGAAATTGCTTCGCAAAAATTACAGAAAACCATAAACCAAATTCAATAGTGGCTGAAAACATAGCGAGTCAAGGCAAACGAAAGTAAAAGTAACTTTTACCACAAGGAAAAAAAAAACTTGCTCTGCTGAAGCTAAACAACAAAGGATAACCCTAGGCAGATTCAGTGAAAGATCGAAGGCTTACATGGTAAAATAAAGCAATAAAGCAAAATATTTCCGATTAAAGTTGAGCAGTCTATTTTGGGTGATTGGCCGAAAATCAAAATTATCCTTAGAAAACAAAGTTGTATATAAATACATATTAAAATTAATGTGGACTTATGGCAACGTTTTGTGGGGTACCACATCAAATATTAAACTGAAAAGTACTTAGCAAAATTATAAACGCACCATAGTACATTCGTAACGCAACCATGAAGCATTATGTAGACGTACAAAGTGTGAAGTAAGAGATCAAATTAGTGTCCAAAAAATATTTTTACACGCTTAGTAGGCAGAACAAACCAGCTAACGATAAGTGTGATAAATAACAATGAAATCAGTAGACTAAAACATTTTAAACTTTTCGAGCTTCTTGAAAGATTCTAGATGAATTTTATATACTTATTTATATTAACTTAATTGGGATGAAATTATTTATAAGTCAACAAATCGTTTTTGTCAAAAAATTTAATAAATCTTCAGTAATGATTGCCAATAAATATTGAAGTACAAAAAAAGATGTTGCATTAATACACATAGAGCATAATAAATTTAATAATTTTCAACTTTCTAAATATAATTTAATGTTATTCAAACAGTTGCACAAATTTAATTCAGTTATAATGAAACATTTTCTTAAAAGTATTCAATTACAGAGTTGAAATCAGAGTTGATTTTTTTTGAAATATTTTTAATTATAGCTCTTGTATAATGAATATTATTTTCATAATACTCAAACTTCATAATTGTAAATTCATAAGTGGTTTTCTTCATATCATCAAAATGATCGTAAATTATTTCTTAAATTCAAATAAACCCAAAGAATAATAAATTAATATATGAAAATTAAATTCTGACTAATGTCAAACCATTAAAAAACTTATAACATGATAGCTTTTCGTATATATATATATATATGTTTTGTAATTTTTTTTCTTTTATTATTATTTTCCATCAAAAACATGTAAAAAGGATAATACATAAATTTTCCATTTGATTTGTGTATCGCACTGCTTTCAAAAAAAAAATTGAAATTCATTCGTTCATTTTTATAGATTTTTTATTTTTATTTTTGTATGTTTGCTAATATTATGCATTTGACACAAACCGAAACCATTTAATCTCTGATGATACAGAGATATGAGCAAAAGCAATCAATGCATTCCTTGCTTATACATATATATATAAGCAAAAATAATTTTTTGGTTTTTGGATTCGTTTTTTATTTTTGTGTAACCAAACAGGATAAAAATGCAGTTACAACATAAATTTGACATAAAAAAAAAAAAAAATGTACAACATACATAAATAAATTTTTCCATACGATTACACATGAATACTAATGTACTTTATCTTTTCTGAACATATATATCACACTAATACAGCAACAAAATGTACACATATAAAGAAATTGAAGATATGTGAAAAGAAATTTTTATTTTTAAATAAATTAATTTCAACTTTTGGTTACCCCTAAAAAAAACATAAAGGATTTATGTAAAAGAATATGAAAGAATTTGTTTTGTGAATGGACTGAGTTTGGTATTGTGAATATGGACAGTAGTTACGATATCCTATACAAAAATACAAATTAAATTTAAAAAAAAAAATTGATAACCAAAGTCCAAAATATTAAAATTATTAATTTAAGCGAAACTTAAAGGATATTTGAAGCAGGATTACTCAGAAGTTTGTTTGGAGACTTCAGAATGTTTTAACTTGCAATATTAATTTTGAAATTTAATCATTTTGATTACTGACAATTATCCTTAGGGTTTTCATCCCCCATTTTAATAATGTTTAAATGTAGAATTTAAAGTTTTCTGTAAGATTGTAGCTTTTCCAATTCTCTACATTTCGGTCAGACAAACTGACAGAAAAATATTTTAAATTCGATTTACTAAACATTAAATTTTGCAGAAAAAATGTCCTTTTTTTAAATTTACAGTTTTGTAGGATATTTATTAATAAATTAAATATTCAGTTTTTGTTTTTAATTTTGATAACAAATTTTTTTTTTTAGGAATAACAATAATTTTTATTTAAACGTTTTTTTTACTGCAAAACAATTTAAATATGTCAAATAAATTATATGAAAAAAAAAAAATCTCAATGCATATTTTTATAAACTGGTCATTTTTAAAACTAGGCTAAGTGAAATTATTTAAGAAAAACAATCTTCATACTAAATTTAATAATAAAATAATTATTGAATTCATGAACTTTGAACATGATACGCGAACGCGAATTGCGAATATTCGCAATTCTTGATATTCCTTTTACATGAAACGCGAACTGCGAATTGTGAATATTCCATACAAAAACAAATTTGAGGTTAAAAACTAGCGAATTTTTTATTCGTAACAATGTGGATTGCGAGGGGATTGCGAATAATGATTGACAGTTCGCGACCAGATATTCCAATTCGCTGAAAAAAAAAGAAAGTTTATTTTCATAAATTTCATAAAGTAATTAAAATTTTTTTGATTTCATTATGTGTATTAATTAATTTAAGAAATTTATTTTAAAAAAATTAATTAAACATGGAATAATTGATTTGTTCGCAATTCGCAGTTCGCGTGTCATGTGCATAGTCCATTACTAAAAATTAAATTTTACAAATACTGAAAAAAATATGTTTTTAAAAGAATATTATAATTCTGATCTTGAAAATCAATCCTTAATTTTAGTTTGAATTAGCTTTTCAATGAAGAATATATTTCTTTTTTTATAAAATTCAGGATACGGTTTAATAGGGGTAATATTATTTGGTGATATGCTATAATAATTTTTTATTAAAGTATTTTATTTTCATGAATCATTTGGCAACTGATTCACTCTATCCATAATAATAATATTATAGCCTAAAATGTTTTTTGCCTTTAAAAAATATCTATCAAAGCTCAATAATCGGAAAACCACAAAACAACCAAAATTCATAATAATAATATAAAAATCCATTTTGATCCTTTTTTTTATATATATATATACATATAAACTATTTATGGTGTATTATTATAAGGGGATTGTTTTTTTTTTTTTTTTGTGTCATTGAAAGGAAAATTGCCTCAATTTTTGTTGTTGTTGATATGTTGTTGCTTTTTGCCAATTTTAGGGATATATGATGTGATTTTCTTTTGATTTTGGAGACAAAAGATGAAAATCTATGATTGGACTTTAAAAGGGAATATAAAGGATATTTAGAAAGGTATATAAAAAAACCTCTTAATATTATATTTAAGGATTGATTTTTATTTTCCATATTATTATTAATTTTTTTTTGCGTATTATTTTGTTTCTAATGTTCTGAGGGCTTAAGGGTGTGATTTACTAAATTGAGATTCACAGGATCAAAAATGTAATAATCTTATTTTTTATTATTATTATTACGTATTTGTGGGAGGTTGAAATTTATTCAAAATTCAGAATTTACTTCTATAACTATAGTAAAAATGCTGTAAGGAAAAATATTGAATCAGAAATGTAAATTTATATATTTAGAAAGTTGAATTTTATTTAGCTGAAACCATAATGCTTTGATGTACTGAAAGAAAAATTGATAGAAATGATTGATTTATTTCAATAAATATAGTGAATAATAAATTAAATAATAATATTCAAATTGAAGATTGTAATTTTTTATAATTCTAGTGAATTAAGTAGAAAATAATTGATATAACGAAATTGAGTGAACAGATTGGAATATATTATTAATATAACCCTAGAAAGATGAGAATCTACGAAAAAACTCATGCACTCCGGTTAGAATTCAGAATGTTCTTTTCCTCAAAATTCAAATTTATTATACTTTCCGCGAAAATTAACAAATTAACATTTATTCATTCGAACGAACCTTGAACACCAACTGTGAACGTTCTGTCTAGCACAGTTCTTTCAAGAAATAATTACTAAAACATCCTCCTAATAAATAGTATATAACACAGATTACTGTATTTAACATGTCCAATTGATTGTCCGAGTTGAATGATGTTGCCAAGACAAGTAATCTTTTACTAAGGCGTAGGTCCAAATCCATGATAATTACATTTATGTTCCGAATTAAAAAAGTCCTTGAATAAAATCTTTAATTATATTTGTACCATTATTATCGTTAATATTAAGAGACAGAATTTTGAGGTTAATTATCTGTCTATTTACCTAAAAACTTTGGAATTGTATTTTAAATATAAGATTATATTGTAAAAATATTAAAACCAAAAAAGAATCAACAAATAATCTTCATATAATAACAAAAATATCTTAATTATAAAATAAAGTATAAAAATAACCAAAATTAAAATTCATATTAAAGTACAAACGCAATAATTTTCAAAAATGAATAAACTTTTTTTTTTTTTTGTAAAACCATCTAAAAACTTTCTAAACCATTTCAAATTCAAAGTTTTCATTAAATTTTTAGATTGTTTATATCTCACAAAAATATGTTTTCAATGTTGTATTTCATATTTAAGAGTTAAAAGATTTTGTATTTATATAAAAAAAATGAAATGCAATATGGTAAATGATACATACACAAAAATAAAAACCATTTTCCACATTAAAACAAAAACCATCAAATTAAACACATTCTCTACAGTCTGGTAAATGTTTTTTCACCCCGAATAAATTTTCATATTTACCGCTTTTCTGATGTTTTTCCTAACATACAAAATAATAATAACAAAAATATAAAAAAAAAAACATAAACCGAATAACTTGAAAAACCCCGAAAGGATATGCGAATTTTACAACACTGAAATGCAAAATACAAAAAAAAATTATAACAACAAATTCTTCCTTTTACACTTTAAACCCCAACTTTTTGGTTGTATTTTGGGTTTTTCAACATTTTTAGAATATACAGTAAAAAGTTATACAACTCAGAATATTTGAATTTATTATGGTAAAATGATTTTTTTGTTTAAAAAGGATCGTATACATCGAAATGTGTCAAGTTCAGTTTTGTAATCCGACAGTGCAGACAAATTTCACTAGACATTTAAATCCACCAACACCAACAATAATAAAAAAAGGGTAAATTATATTTCGAAAACAAAATAGAAATTATATTTTGTTAAAGGAATTTTCTATATTTTACTGGATTTAATTTTTAACCTCTACAGATAAAAATATATTTCAAATCCTTAGGAATAATGAATTAAGTTGAATAAACATGAATATGAAGCTGTCTATCATAATTATTGTAGACAAGACATTATTCTAAGAAGAAATTGTTAATTTTTTTTATAATAAATTGGAAAAATTTTGGGGTCCTTAATTTGGGAAATTTGTGTTGTATTTATTTTATTTGAATGCCTTCAGTTAAATTACTGGTATATTTTCATTTCTGATATAATTTTTTTTCAATTTGAATAGTTGAGTAGAATCTATATATTGAAATAACTGAAATAAGTCTAGGCTAATTATTGGTAATTATTGTTTGTATTTCTAACCTTTAATTACATATTTTATTTATGTATGTACGTCTAGGAGAAATTCGCAGTATTGAGATTAATGGTCTGCACTTACCAGTTCGTTTTATTATCAAAGTTTTACTTAACCAAACTAAACTATTCAAAAGAATTAGCTCTCGTATCGAATCCCAACAAAAGTTTCACTTGAATAATGTTCAGAACATTATTATATAATGTATTATATGTGAAATGGTGTAATTTATCGTGAAGACTTTTTGAAACTACGCCAATACGTAATTTCAGTTAAATTTTCAATGTAAGCCGAGCTAATCTTATATCTAAGCTGAATTGGCTATAAATATTTTTAGGTCCTTATTTTTATTTTGAGTTACATAAATTTTACTTATTAACCAATCAATTTTTATTATTATTATACAATTTTCTGTCATATGTTTTTTAAAGTAAACACTTTCAAAAAATTACTTTACTAAAAATGATTTTAGAATATTTTTAAACATTATTTTCTTCTTCAGTTTATAATTTTTTTTTAAAAAAACTTTCTATTTTCCATCAAATAAACTGATTTTAATAGTATTATATATAATATTTTTTTTTCTACTATCTTGAATTAATTTCAATGTAAACTGTCTACAACTATTAACAAAAACTTTCTCTTGAGATATGGTCAACCTTTAGCTAAAAAAAGTTCCAACAATAATCTCAGAAAATAATATAATGAACAAAAAGTATTAAAAAATAATGTAAAAAATGAAAAAGGTTTTTCATAGTAAAAAACCACATAATCGGAAAATAAATGAAAATAATTTTCTAACAAATTTCCATGAAACTTCTATATTTACTTGTAACTTTTTCCCCTTCTCTGATGCAAGTAAAATAAGTTTTATTTTTTAGTTAATTTTCTTCAATTTTTTATTGACAGAAATTTCAAAATCTTGATTTAATACATAAAAAGTTATCCTTTTTGATGGATTTTTTGTTTAACTTATCAATAGATTTATGTTGTTTTTGGTTTATCAAGGAATAAATAGTAATTTTAAGAGTAGAATCAATAGTTTATGAAGTACTTAAAAAAACTTTTTGAACTATCGGAAAATTACAATGAAAAAAATTTTAATTTCCATAAAAAAGAAGTTAAATAAAAAAAAAATATAATAAAATTTATATAAATATTTTAAGTTTACCTGGGAGTTTTCGTTGGAAGTTCAGATCTACTTGATAAAGTATAAATTTTGATTACAATCTGGATAAATAAAATATTTATTTATCCAGATTACAATTTTTCTTTAAATTAAATTGTAAGACTGAAAAAAAATCCGTTTCGAAATTACATTCAGATAGAGCTAATAAATAATGTATTATTTCACCTAATATACAAACGATAATGATAAATGAGCCTTTATTGTACAAGGATTTGTCTTATTGAGACACGCGAAGGAAATCGCTATCATTGTTATTACATAGTTAACTTCTTACAAAATCAATGAGCTATTTACGTATTTGTTTTAATTTGTTTATTATTTTTAACGATTGGTTATTTTATTACATGATTTATGACCTACTGATATTATCAGTCTTTTTATTTTTACTTGTAGTTTTATTAATTTACTCATAATTAATAGCATAGCAAAGTAGTAGCGTTCTTTTCAGCACTGTGAAGCTAAAAAGTTAGTGGTAACATGGTAACAGTTGATTACTGCATAAAGCTGGTAGAACGTGTCATACATTAGAACTAGTTTAGATCTATACATTTAAATGCTAATAGCTTAAAAAAGCAGGTGACTTTTTTTGTTCCGTTCATTATCGAACACTATGCGCCTATGTTAGTACAGTAGCCTGCAATGCGAATTCAAGTTTTTATGTGTTTTGTGAATAACTATTTATTTATTAATTTATATTGTTATTTAATTTTTGTTTATAATAAACTGAACTATATAAGATTTAAATAATTTTAAGTATGTACGAAAAATAGTGTCTCAGAGATGACCACAATTTTCCTTTACTATAGAGCTGTCTGAAGGGCGTTATGCATATCAACACGCAACGCATGGAGCTCTCTATCGCATTGATTTTGATTTTTGGAATTTAGCTGCTCTATAGTTCTCCAAAAATTTAATTCTTTAAAAATTTCTCTTAGCAAAGAGTTTGTATCTCAGACTGTTATCTGTCACAAGGCGTATGAAATTATTTATAATATCACGTTACCTATTGTAAGACCTGACAATCCTTAGATATATGTGACTCTTGGCCAACCCTGTATATCCCACAAATCATAATGAACAAACAAATCTTTACATATTATAATTGATTAATTATCCGTATACATAGATAATTTTTACTGCATAAAGCTTAGTACGCCGCTCGAGAGAAATGAATTTTTACCGCGATCTCCAAAGCTCTCCAAATTCTCCAATAAAATAGCTATGAAAAATAGTTTGTAGGAAAAATTATTTTGTATTTTACACTGACTTGTTAACTATAAATAACAAGAAATTGAAATGGCAAAATTTCATCCTGAAATAATAATTCGCGAAATTTAGGTTGATTGAAAAATAAAACTACATTTTTTTATGAATATTTCTCGCGAGCTGCGTACTAACCTTTAGTTTTTATTTATTTCCAAAAAATAAGTCATGAATATTTCAATTTTTTATTCATATCCGAGAAGTAAAAGGGTTTATTAATACAATTATTTATCAATATCTCTGTAATATTTTCATTTCAACGTTCTAATTCTATTTTTATTTTAATTGAAATTAATCTTCTAAAGTTTTCTTTCATTACAATTTACAATTTTATTACATATATTTAATAATTTTTTTCTATAGTAACATCAAAACAGTGCCAAATTGACATCCTTAAATACATATATCTGTTATTGACATTTTAGTTAGAAATACATAAACACAAACATTCAAGATTGCTCTTGACTTGACATATATATATAAATTTTAAATAATTTTCTTATTTCAATAAAATTGTTGTTTTATTTTTCATTAGACAAGATAATTTGAATTTTGTCCTGTGGAAAACGAAGTGAATTCAAATCAAGAATTTTTTTTTTTCTTTTAATGAAAAGTTTTTTTCATTGAAATTTGAAGAGTTTTTGAAGAGTACTCAATTTTGGAAATATTTAATTTTTCATTATAAATAACAACTTTTATATATATGAGATAATCATTCCGTATTCATAAAGGATTTTTGTAGAACTGCTAAGATTTTAATGTATGTTTTTTCACCTTTACAATAAGAAAAATTTTCTTCTCATTTTCATTATCTACAAATTGAATTCTTAATTGGTTAACCAATAAAAAAATATATATAAAATAAAACCGAATAAAAAGAAAATATAATTTGTATTTGATTAGCAAAAGAAAACTGATTTTTTCTTTTCTGACTTTTTTTACTTTGATGGTAGTAGTGAATAGTATTTGTTATGAAATAAAATTGATTTGAATTGGTCCTTGAAATTCAAATTGAATTATAATATTTGCATATTGTATAATATTTTATATTGGAGAAACCAATTATGTCTAATATAAAATTTTCAACTTTTTCAATTAAATATTATGACATTTTTGTATTCGAAGAGTTTGTTCATATCAATTACTGTCAGTTGCATAATTTGTTTATACTTTTTACATATTTTTCGAATAGGGGATAATTTAATCATATTTTTAATAGATATTTTATTTTGTAAAATTTAACATACACTAATTTGTGCGATCAATTTGTTGAACGGAAATCGCTGTGCCATTTGTGGCAGGAAATTATGGCGTTGACTATTCCGAAAATAATTTCAAAAAAAATATATAAAATTATTACTTTATAATTCTGGCAATCAATTAGCTGAAAATTAAATCGAATTTTAAGTTTGTTTATTCAACTATGGTTTCTTACCTAATTTAATAATTGTACTTGATAAAACTTTTATTGTATAAAGTTTTTATCTAATTGAAATATGAAATTGTAATAATTTACTATAGTTTTCATTATTTTCATTGGCTTGAATTTGAAATACTATTTTGAAGTAGTGTATACTTTCCAATATTATACAAAAAACACTTAAGAAAAGCTTTAATCCTTTCTAAGAGGTATACATAAAAATGAGGTGTTTTTCATGAAAATTAATTTACTAAAAAATTTTCATCAATAAATTCTAGAGAGTCTATTATTATTATTAAATTGATTAGATTCATTGTAATAGACACTTTTGGTTAAGTGAAAATTATGATCAAGGATACTATACTTGATAAAATTGATTTTATAATCTTCTTAACAAATTTTCAAATTAAATATTTATTTGAAGAGTTTGAGCAATGATATTAAAAGTAGTAATTTGAAGTAAAAATTTGTAAATTGTTATAAGATATTATTATTATATATAAGATTTATGAATTAAGGACTAAGCATAAATTTGTTCAAATTAAATTAAACCGATTAGTAAAGAAAGTTGTACACAGTTTGTCAAGAACTAAATAAATTTTATTCAAATTTGAATTATGTTTTGAAAAAATATGTTTTATTTTAAAAAAATTCTAGATTTCTTCCAATAAATTATTAATATAAATAATTGTAACCTCTGCTTTTGGGCACCAAATCATGCGTGCTATCTTTTTGGTACAAATTTTACTGAATGATTTATATAACTTTTCTCTGGGGTTTATATAAATTTTTTTTTGTTAAACTGCAGGATCATAAATATTTTATCAATCTCAACAAAGTTTTTTTTTTGTATCCAAAATAGAAATCAATAAAACGGAAGAGCACTTCAGTGATTATTCCATTTTAGGTACAATTTGAAAAGGTTATCAAAAATCATGATTTCTCATATCTATTTATATATTTATTTTAGGTCAAATTAACCGTGGAAACTTTTTGAATGAACAGAAGGAAATTGTAATTTGTATTATGCTTAAATGAATTTAAAGATAGTTAAAACGATTTATTGAAAACAAACTAACTGAAATTGAATAAAAGTTATACAATTTTTTTTAAATATAATTGAATAAATTAAAAATTGTTTAAGTTTTAAAAGAGAATTAGTTAAAAAGCTTCTAAAAAAAGTTTATAACATTATCAACATTAAAACTCCCTTAAATTTAAATATTATGTTTCACATAAAATATAAATTAGAAAATTGTCACAAAATTTTTTAAATGTCCATTCAACATTTAAAATACATATAACATAGAATCTCCATTAGGTTACAAAATATTAATGTATATTTATATAATGACCTGGTGCATATAACTATAAAATATTCATTCCAAATATTTATACATCAATATTTGAATCAGACCATAAAATAAACAAAATTGTAATATAAGAAAATCAAAAGAAAAAAACGAAAAAAAAACTTCTATCTCATTCTATTAAGGACCTAAATATCTTTGTATACTACCATATAGAACATTACATCTTGACTTTAAGTGGTCATTTACATCAAAAAGCTACTTGGGTCCTTAATAATGGACATAATAAATAAATCACCATTGTATATAAATATAAATTCTCTGACATAAGAAATAAACTTTATATATATAAATATAAAATTTTGTGATCTTTAGGGGGTTCTTCAAAATCATCTAAAACACCAGAAAACAATCTGCATGTAAAACAACATCTTTTACGTTCTTATTTTTGATGTTTTGTAGATAAATAATATAAATTTTGGTTTTAGTAATCCGTATATGTTACATGCACATTAAGATTTCCACTTTTTGGTATTTGGTTTAAAATTTACTTAAGCAAATATTGCACAACATCAAACTTTATCTAATCATAATAAATGTATCTATATGTATTTAGTAAATATCCGGAAAAATATCCTTATATATTAAGGATATATTATGTAAATTAGATGAAGTTATTTTATATGATAAATTTAATTTTGACAAAAATAATATTTACAGAGTGATTTTGCTCTTAATTAATTTGATGATTTAATTTCAAAACTTAACTAATTGTATTTCCTTATGTCCTTTTATTGGGATTGAAAATTTTGTATGACAAAATATATTTGTTATTGATAGTTACTAACTTGTAAACAGTTTTCCATTTTTCAAATCTTAAATAAATTATGAAAATAGTTCTTCATTTTAGACAAATATCTTTGTTTTCTTCTTTACAATAAATATTCAGGATAACTCAATTTTACACATTACATATTATTAAATTCACTTTATTTTAAAATCCTTGATATGAGTAGACATTACACAATTTATATATAAATTTATTTAAAGAAAGAACCAAAAACTTTAAAATATTAGGCTCCGGGAATTCCAGTCAAAATATTTCAGTAAATAAAAAAAAGGCAATTCAGTCAAAAAAAAAATCATCATACAAATTATTTGATTGAAATGCCTTTTAAAGAAGGAACTTCAGTCAAAACAAAGGGAATTTCGGTCAGAAAAAAGTTTGACTGAATTGCCTTTTTTGTATATGCACTGAAAAGCTTTCCTTCAGAAGCTTTCCTTCATTTTTTTTTGACTTTTTTTAAGAAATCTCTTCCCAATAATAATAAAACATCAAACATTTTACTGATGGACATATACTATTCGTACTGCCAAACTAGTCAAAATAGTTTTGACTGAAATACCTTCTCAGTTTTTTGATTGAATATCTTTCTGAAAAGGCAATTCAGTCAAAAATTATTTTGACTAGGATTCCTTATTATTTTGACTAAAATTCCCTTTTTTTTTGACTGAAATGTTTTTGACTGGTATTCCTTGCCCCAAAATATTGTTACCACACATTAGGTCCATTTACGATGAATCTAATTGTAATCTTATGAAAATAAAATACCATTTAGTTATAACACACTTCCTTGAATATTTATCATAAATTTTTGTGAAAATAGAATAACTTTTCGGATTTGTACATATTTTTAGGACTAAAAGGACGAAAATAATTTTATCCGGAAATAAATTTTGTTAAAACAACAACAACAACAACAAAAACCACTTTAATTAAATATGTTCATTTCTCATATAATTTATGTAATTTATATATAAATTTTAAGAAATTTTACAGATAAAACATAGAAACTAGGACAACATAAGAAATAATTAAAAGTAAAATGTAATTTTGTGAATTGTAAAGTGA
The DNA here is from genome assembly GCA_963920725.1 of Rhamphomyia laevipes. NCBI lineage: Eukaryota > Metazoa > Arthropoda > Insecta > Diptera > Empididae > Rhamphomyia > Rhamphomyia laevipes. The sequence continues at coordinate 56,678,053 of OY987257.1, forward strand.
AATATATTTTATTAAATTATTTAATTAAATGATATAATATCCAAAAGACAAGTTAAAACAAAAATAAATATTCTAAAATTATGAATTTTTAAATTAAATTAAGGATTAGATTTGTAGAAATAGAAACTAAACTGTAATAAAATTTGATTTATTTTACTGAATCTCATAAATTAATCAAAATTTTTTAGTAATTATTTCAGTAAAAGTATAATTCTTTATTTTGGTGATGAATGATGAGGCCAATTAAAGGAAGTTCGATACTTCCAATTTTCGATACTTCCAATAATATTTTATCTATTAATAAGTTATACATTCAATAAATTTTTTGAATAGTGCACTAAATTTGACTACTTTGATAATTAAATAAAATTATAGAATTAATGAGAAGGTGCGAGGCTACATTCAAAGGAAATTTGCTGGTATTACAAACTAAAAAATCATAAATTTCTGTTATAACTACTGTAAAAAGAGTCATTTTTGTATACTTCTTAACTAAAATTATAGCAATTTATAAAAAGCATTGCCTTTAATTTTGCTTTATATATTTTTGTTATACGTATTAAAAATTGTTTGTGAATTTTACTTTACACCTTGTTTATCTAGAGTGATATTAAGAGCAGAAAACCACTAATATACAAATCCACAATCTTCCAGCATATGTAAATTTTACGGGGACTTATGCAGTATTTATTTTGTGATGGAAATTACAGCACAATTTAGTTAATGGCAATAAGTAGACGTGTTAATTATAATTCGGTAATATATTGTTATTAAATAATTGTTACTAAATAATAAGAATTTCAAGTTATAAGATTTGTAATTATGATTTGAAATTGAAAAGGACAAACTTGATGTTGAAAAAAGGACTAACTTGGAAAATACAAACTAAATTTTGGAAATGCTGTATCTAAAATTTTATATTTAGCTTAGTTATGGCATCTAGTTTATGCGTAGCTCATTTTGTAGAAAGAATCCGAAAGATGAAAAAATAAATTCCAGATCTTCTGTAGAAATTTTCAACTCCTACAGAAATATATATTTATTCCTGATTTTTTTTTCAATAAAAAGTACTATTCTAACAAACCCTTAGTTTTGTTGTACCCTTAGATTAATAATTTTTCATTTTTTTTCCTTGTTTATCCAACAACCCTTATTAAATATTTTTGTGATGGACCCAGTAAAAACCGAACATAAAAACATTCAGAATATAAATAATAAATTTTGAATGTAAATAATATTAAAATATAAAAAATCCAAATCACGAATTTCATGGTCCTTGATTCGAATATGGTTCATTCCACTTTAGATTAACTTGGTTAATAAATCATGCAAAAAAAAAAAAACAAGGTAAAATGAAGATTTCTTTGAATGAAAAAATAGAGAAGTAAAAAAAAAAATTAATATTAAAGTAACTTGCAAAAAATAAATAAAATCATATTTTATTTTTGTCAGTTAACATTGGTGAGTTGTATTTTATGAATGTGTGTAATGGTGTCTGGTAATATTAGGTGGAACTGAAAAAAAAAATGTGAGTTAAGGATAATATTTTCAAAGTTTTGAGAGTAATAAATTTAATAAAATTAAAAAATAAACTGGAAAATGCCAAAAGCAATCTTACCTATCAACTACACGTATGTGACTAGAATTATTATATATATGAAAAAAAATTATCTTTGAAGTATTATAGTTGATTTAAATTTGATCCTGTTTAATTTATTAAATAACAAATTTATTTAATAAAATTTAAATCTCAAAAATTTATTTATTTAAAAGGTTTAAAATTACAAAATGTGATGTTAATCAATGAATTTGATTGAAAATTACAAATTTAATGCTTGATATTCACTTTTCGGTTTTTTTGCATGTAATATGTCAAAAATTTTGTATTTCTCAAGAATTAATGAGTTTGATAAATGAAGTTCAAAACTTGATATATTCAAATTAAAATTGAATTTACAGGCTATAAAAACACATCGTTCTCATTTAATTTATATCACAAAGAAATTTAACTCATACAAAAGTTATAAAGACATCAACAAATGTTAAAGTTTTTCCATTTTGCTATTTTTTGAAAAATGATTTAAAGTGGATATATCGCAATTTGTTTTTGATCAGTAGAATAGATCGTGATAACTAACCACTAATTAGTAGACTATTCATCTTGGTTAGATTCAATGCATCGTAATATTAATTGACTTCTTATTAAATTAATAATATTCGCGCGTTTATGATTGTGATGATAATTTAGCTTTCAGGTTACCCAAATTGAAAGGAAAATATGAAAATGATCTTTTCTGAGTAAGTCGAAATTATTCCATAATGGAATTAACTCCCTTACAAAATCGTTACAAAATCATATCGAATTTTTAGTTTTATTAATAACATTATGGAGCATTAAAAGAAAATTTATAAAAATCAAATTTGAATCGTTATTGTGTTACGACAGGGATTCGTTCCCTGTTATTAAAATTTTAATTATGAATGCATACCATTTCCATATTTATATTGACTGACACTTCAAATGTAGCCAAAAAGATTTATTTTTATGTTAACATATTTATCCACAAAATAAATTTTTATAAAGTTTATACCATTTCCCGATTTAGTAAAAATGTAATCTACACATTAAAAATAAAAAATCTAATCTTAATAAAGTTGCAATTCCAATAAGGTTTATTTTGCCTTCCTGAATGTCATTTGCACTTATTTTCTCCATAGTTGTAATTTATCTAAACGGTTTCACACCCTATCAAAATGTCCTGCTGTAAATACAGCATATTTTTGTTAACTTACAATATATTTCTTAACTCTCAGACCATTCGGAAGGTTTTTGTTGTATTAAATTTTTGTGTTTGCAATAAAATTTCCGATAAAATTTAAAAATCCATTTAGCTTGACATGTGACCATTCTTTATATAATAATAGCCATCAGAACATTTTGTATTTGTCCAGAGTCCAGACGACTTTTGTGAATTTGTTCAATTTTATTTAAGAATAAATAAATATTTATTTCTCTTTATCAACTAAATTACAGACAGGCTACACGAAATTGAGTCGTTAACAGTGACATAATATTAAACAGCATAAAAAACATTTAATTTCAGTAAATATTTTGGAAATGGAAATTTTTAAGAGAAGTATAGAAATAATAATTAAAGTACGAATAATTCCATTTTCAGTATTAAATATTTTGTCCAAAATTCTTTCTTACATAATGTAATTCTAACGAGCAGTTTCTCGAGTAATTTGTTAATTACTAGCTAAATCTCTAAATGCTGATGTATATAGTAGACAAAATTAGCATTACGACCATTATCGTAATTTGATCGAAAATTTTGTTTGACTTACCATCATATTACGATAAATAGCAAAATTACTTCGTACGTTGTTAAAAATTACTTAAGGTAATAATATCGACGACTTTTCCAAAAATCTTTCATAATAAATTTTACGTGAAATTATATTCTGAAAATTATTTCAAGTTGAATTTTTGAAATTTAATGTGAAATTTAATTTTTATGTGCAGTTTAGTTTCTTTTTTGCTTTTGAAATTGAAAAACTTTAAAAATAAATTGATTATAAAACGTAATAATAATTTCAAGACTTATCATTTATTCATGGCGCCTACGATGAACGGAGAAGTTAATATTTAGATGCGTAAATCTGGGCTTCATGTGGGCCTTAACACATTGGGTGACACATATGTATGATAGTGTGTTTGACTTGGCGTCCACCCGTAAAAATTTTGCGTATATCACTTAGTAACGTTGCAATTTTTTATTAATATTTGTTCTGGTAAGACCTTTTTGCCTGTTTGTATCATTTGAAAGTGTCAGACAGTGGAGTTTAAAAGTGTTATGTTCTTATATTTATCCGGCCTTCTGTCGATTATGTCTGACCGGATGATATTTTTGAAAACAATTTAAATGAAACGGTGAGTTCTGAAGATGAGGACGGTTTCGATTAATATGATTCGGTAGCTGATACAAATCTTAATCTTGATTCAGATGAGGAAATATTGAATTATCTACCAATCGGCCACCAGTTCTTCCTATAAAATCATCTTTTTTCAGAATCATTCTTAACTGTATGACAAAATGTATTGAAAAATACTGAAAGATTTATAAAATGTGTCTGGCACAGGAATTCTTATAAACACTTTATATAAAGTTTTGTCAGACGTATTTGGCAGACACGTCCTTATTCAAAACATCCTATTTTTGGCTAAGCATCCAATGTGTGAAGGTTTGGCTCATAATTTTTATATATTTATGAATTTATTTGGAAACGAAATATTTTTAATACTGTACTAAAATAAATAATTAATATTTGTTGCTAAATTATGTGTCGAAACTTGTATCAATATTGAAAGAATTAATAAGTAATTTTTTTTTTATTTAAAATGTTTTGATGTTTGGTAATAAATATCGCAAATAAAAAGAAACATTATTAATATTTAAATTTCTTTTTAATTAGTATAAATATAAATAATATTTAAATATCTGATCAAATAATATTAGAAAATCAATAAGATTCTTACTATTATCCCCTCCATAAATTGTAGTTCATATTATCCCCTCCATAAATTGTAGTTCAAGTCAATAAAATATAAAAATGAATAAATTAGTTAAAAAGTTTTAGATATAATCAAGAATTTTCAAGTGCTGGTAAGTATACTTTAAGAAATTATATAAAATATTTTAATTTTAATATCAATTTCATAATTTTCTATATAGATTTGATTCTAAAGTTACAAATTATAATTATGCGTTTCATTTACTTTGCTGTTTTCCTTATGGTTGTACTTGTTGCTGCTATCCAAGCAAAAACTACGATACCCCAGCCAGATCCTAAGAATTGCAAATTAGCTGATAAGTATTGTGATAATAATAAAGATTGTTGCACTAATAATTGTCAATCACTTGGTGAAAAATATTCCGGAAAATCAAAATGCAAATAAGAAAAGAAAATACCGAAAAATTAAAATGATAAAAATGTATAACAAAGTTAAAAACTGAAAATAAATATGTAATTAAAATATATTCGCAAAATTTAAATGTTTATTTTGTTTTATAAGTTAAACTTTCATGAATAAAATAAATAAATTTTTAATAATTCTACAATATAATGATGACTTTAAAGTCTATTTATATAACAAGCTTCTGCAATTATTCGTGTAAACAGACTAATAAAGTCAAGCATTATTCTACCCAATTATTTAAGTATAAATTTTTTATTTTGATGTCGAATTTTCGTAAAAACTATGTAATTTTTAATTAGATATATTAAAGATTTAAATATATGATGCTAACTGCTTTCATTAAATTGTATTTACTGGTATGACAATTATATAACAAGCTTCACAAATTACTTCTGAAAAACAATTTTAATTCAAAAATTTACATTAGCTATACGACGTCAATTGTAACGCAATGTAGTTCATATTTCTATAATGTCAATTGTTTGTATGAATTTATAGAGTAGTGGTTAGCATCAAGTAAAAAATTGAAATAAAAAGTAAATTTACAATAATTTATAAAAATAAAATACTTTTCCAAACATTTAATTATAAATGTATGTATAAATGAATTATCTAAGTTACAAAATGTCGTATGTTGGCTAATTTTAGCTATAGATTAAACAATGCTGATATTATTAAGGTTTATGTTAATTAGAATAATTGCAAAAAGGTTTATTTTTAATTTAGTAAACGATATTCTTGTAAAATTAATTAATATCATTTCCATTTTGAATAAATAATTATTATACAAATTTTTTTTGAGTAAATTTTCCGGAAGAAGCTTATCTTTTAATAAATCAATATTTTAATAAATCAATATTTGCTTACAAAAATTACTATAGTGAAAAGAATTTTGCTGTGCACCAATAGTGAAACATAATAATTCATTGATTGCAAGTAGAAGTTATTTAAGAAATGTTTAAATATTAGAAATTTGATTGTGCCAGGACAAAATCAGAGGCTGTCCATTATTTTTGTCGTTGCAAAATGGTTACATCTCGATAAAGATATAATTTTGAATTATCGAACACGTCATACTAAAAATATATTTAAATATTATATTTTTTTTTATAAAAATTGTTATTGAATTTTAAAATTTATTATCAAATTTCAAAGAAATTATTTAAGTTTTCTTATTTATTCAGTTTAATATTAGTTTAAAAAACAGCTAAGTATATAATAAATATTTATTTAAAATTATCTTTTTTTGATACGCTGGTGGCACCAATGCTGATGGCAACAGTTTAGATTGAAATTTAGATAAACTTTAATATCAGATTTCACAGTAAGAGATTAAGCTCGAATCTTAACTAAACCAATTGTGTGCCTTAAACTTGCAACTTGCAACTTAAACTCACTTGGTATTTCAATAACAATTTATCCTAAGATTACGGAAACCAAAATATGTAAACTATTGTGAATGTTAAATAGAAAATAATGTTATTGTGAATGAATACGAATCAGATGATAATAAAATATAAATCTATAAAAAACCTAAAATGTATATGAATTTATCTGTGTCCATTTGAAGTATGAAAAGTGAAGCTTAAGCTTTACCAATCCTTAAATCTTACTTTGATATTGAATTTTGCGGTAAGAACCGCGAAAAAAAATTGAATCTAAGTTTATGCTATGGCAAAGGCTCAAGTTCTTACTGTGAAAGAGGGCATAAGAATTATAAAATTAAATAAATATTTTTTATTAAATAATATATTTCCCAAATCAACAAAATTGTTTCCAAGGTGAGTAGCAAAAATAGTAAAACGAAATTTTTGAACAACTTTACCAATTCATTTTTTATGTCAATTTCATGTTCCTTAAGATATCGATTCTCTAATTATATAAATACATATAAAGGAAACACAAAATTATTCTACAATTTGATTACTTTGTAAAAAATTACTTTATTTTATAATAATATTTTTTTTATGTATATAAAGATTATTACACTATTTAATAAATATTTTATGGTTCGCAAAACTACAGAAAAAAAACAATCTCATCCTTGTTGCTTATATATATTAAAAAAAATTTACAAAACTTATTATTTTTGTTGTTACTATATTATATCCGAAAATAATTTAACAATCCATAAATTTTGATATGAAAAATATCATAAAATATGTGGAAAGAAAACATATTTATTTTTTGTGTAGAAGTTAACTAAGCATTTACAAGAATGACCGAACTTTTTACATAATATTTTTTATGGCATTCATATAATTTTTGTTGTACCAAGTCAACTATAAAGTTTAAAGATTACTTTGTTAAATTTGGTTTTTGTTTTCTATATTTTTTTTTAGATAAGAATAATAAATAATGTTGCGATACATTATACGATTTATTTTAAAAAAGGATAAAAATAATTTATACTATCTAATAAATAAAAATTAATCTTTAACTTTTTGTTTTTTTTAATATGAATTTCAAATATAAATGATAAAATTTCATATAAATATTTAATTGAAGAAAATTTTGTTGAAAATTTAGGGTAAGAAGGGATACATTACACAGTGGGGAACACTGTCAAGCTGTGAAAGTGCAAATATGAAATCTGCCCATATGAAATCTATGAAAATGCTACATGCAAATATGAAATCTGCCCATATACAATTCTGAAATTTGAGCAACTAACTTGAAAATGTGGCTAATTTTAAAAATGTACCTGATCCTACCATAATTTCGGAAAATTTTGTAATATCTATATCAATTATATTTCAAACAGGATATGCGTACCGGAAAATCTATAACACAGAGTGACAATTTATATTCAAAACGGATTTGTTGTGGCAATCAATAATATTGTAAAATTGGATATCGTTTGTAGAATTTCCAATTCTAATAAATATAAATAGAAAATAATATAATAATGTATAACACAGGCAAAAAGTGATATATAAAAGTGATATACGTAAAGTACTGAAATTATTTCTTAAAATCATAAAACTAGTTGGTAATCAAAAATTGGTTCAAAAACAAATTTGAAAAACTTGAAAAAGTAAACTCAAAAAATTATAAAATCAATTTTTTCCAGATATTGATTTAATATCTGTCAGGGATGGAAGCCATATTTGAACCAAACAAAATAAATCATGAGAATTACCAAAATTTTCAGGTACCAAATTACTACCAAATTATTAATTTTAATAGTTCAAAAAGCAAACCTAGTTCATGAACCACAAAACAATATTGAAGCTTAAAAAATCCAAAATTCTAACTTCAAGAATATGAAAACACAAAATATATTTGTACCATTTTGAATTTAACCAATAAATTTCATACGTAGATGATATTTCTTTGCGTAGACAACATTTACGGATAATTCTAGCTGTAATAGAAGAATAATTATAGAAATAACTTCAACGCTTTTTATAAAACAATTTTCACAAAGTCTTGAATAAATGAAAATATTTAACTCTCCTATCTAATATTTTTATATACTACAAATGTCATTTTCTGATATTTCTTAAGACTGCACTAAACTTAAAATATCGAAAGATTTATTTGCCACTTTTTAAATCTTGGAAATGAAACTAATAAAACCGAACCTTCTGAAGACACAAGGAACTAAAACAAACGAAAAACCATTACCGAAAAATATCACAAACCAAAACGGAGCTTAAAACTTTGTTTTTCAGAATTTTTTGGAAAAACCAATATGATTTTATAATTGGTTTCCATCCCTAATAACTACACAACAAATCATATTATGCACTCAACTTCTATTACAGTCACAAATATTGATTATATTGATTTCCGTACTGTAACTATATTCAAATCATAATAATTGACTATAGACTTTCTGTTAACAACTTATTTGCCTGTGATATATAAACAATTAATTTCGGACCTGTGTATATGCATGGAAAGGATACGTATAACCGAAAAAAGGAAATTACGTAAACATGAATATTTTGCTCTAAATATAAGCACTGTTATTTACTTATATATATGTATGTATGATATATAATTAGTTTCATGATTATGTGTATCATAATCAATGCAATTTACCCTTCTGAATGATGTAGACCGGATGTGTAAGAGAAATATCTAAATTATACTAAAACGGAAAACGTATCAGATTAAGTACTGGACAATTAAATTTTGCATAAAATTGTATTGAGCTTTGTCAACGAAATAGTATTTTTTATGTTACTAACAGTTTTGTAAATCTTACATCTCAATTTATTTAAATTCGTTTACAATCAATATAAAATAGAATGAAAAATAAATTTTATGCAAACTTTTAAAATTAATTATTTATCAGTGTATAAAACTTGTTAGAAAATTATTAGAAAATTTCGAAGCTATGATCAATGCCAACAATTCATAGCCCCGTAAGTCCAAAAATTGCATCTTTTTTTCTTAATCAAATAACCTTTACATGGCATTTTATCTGGTTTTTAATGTAAATTTCATTAAAAACGCGACAAAATAAAAATTTTAATAAAAAAACAATGGATTTCGAATTCCTCGTAACTACAAATTGTAGATGGCACTATCACAGAACTTTTTGAATTCTTGAAACACGATTTTGTAATATGTTCTTAGAAAAATGTATTAAATAAAATGAATTTATAGTGTAATTCACATTTTTATTAATTTAAACTGTGCAGGCCGAAATGGTTCAACAAAAAAAGAAAATTTAGTGTCATAGCACATTTTTATTCAAAAGTAATATATAAATAGTTTTTTTGTCGCCTGTGAAACTTGCAAAAATTACATACGATATACGAAACATCACATATGAAAATGCTTGAGAGTTTTCTCCTATTTCGGAAATGCTTCATAGTTTTTTTTTCCTTTGATAGAATAGGTTTTGTTGCCAGATTCTCCTTAAATAAACGCTTATCGATCAAGAAATTTGGAAAATATCGACTAGATTACTATACATAATAGGTTGAAGATTGAAGATTCATTTTTCTCGGTGTAGGTGGTCCACCCATTTTTGGTTATACTTTTTCCTTCTAGTGTGTTTTTAACTGATCGTAAAATGGCTGGATCATCACTTGTTCACGATTTCCACTGCACTTAGAAGTTTGGAAGTACATTAGGACATTTCATAGTTCTTTGTATTACAGTGACTTAAGTTAAGCATTTGCTAGAGCACTGTGGCTATTGTAATTCTTGAAATTGACGAATAATGAATAATGTAATGACGAATAATGATATACAAATACAATTACCTTATAGTGCAGAATATATCAATGTGAATATCGCAGAAATAACTTCGAGTTTTATAAAATTCTTCCAAATATATTTTCTTCATCTGTTGCCTTAATTAGTCAATTTATCACAAATTCCAATTTTTTTGTTGTCCTAATTCAATTTATAATTTAACCTCGTTAGTTTTATTGGCCTCAATCGGATTTTTTCAAAGAACAAAATTAATATATAAAAAAAAAAATAGTTGACTCTACAGAATTTTCATTTAAAAACTATAATAAAATGGGTTAAATTTACAATAAAAAAAAAAAAGAAATTATTTCTTCATTTCACCTTTTTTTTTGTGATGATGACAAGGACTATCGACATAGCCTAAAGCCTTCTTTTAGTCTACAAAGAACGAATACAGAATTCAATTTTGCGAACAAAAGAACTTGAATGAAAATTGATTCGTCTTATAACTTTGAATTTGTGGAACGATTTTTTATTTTATATAATGTACTTTTAACTAAAAAAAAAAGGATGACGGATCGATCCGACTTTTCTTTGATTATTTTTATTCTTTTATGATTTTTTGTCTGGATTAAAAGGTCAAAATATATAAAATATTAATTGTATGGCAAATAAGGTATATTCATTTTGTCCTCAATTTTCATTTCACCTCAATATTTAGGTAACCTTATATGTCAACTTGATATTATAGCTATTTTTTTTTAAATGAAAAAAAAAACGAAATTTCAATTGGTCTGATTTTGAACTTTGTGTTCTAGATTTCAATATTTTTTATATGAGAAATGAAATCTGTCAGAATGATTTTTATTATCTGGGATATTATAGTGATACCGTACTGTATAATATCTTCCAAATTTACGTCATACATTTTTAAAGCGTTGATAATTTTAACCTTTGTAATTTATAAAAATTCGTGTTTGTAATTTGTATGCGCTTTCAAAATTATTGATTAGTAATTCGTCATAGAACGGTGGCAAATATTTATAAAAAGTGTCGTTTTAAAAACATCTGTTTCTTAAGCAAATTTAATTTATGTTTAATTAGTGGATTCAAATGCAATTTCTTTTTTTTTAACTATAAAAATTGGAAATATTCAATTTTCAATTTCAATTTTACTTGCATTACTAGACATTTTAGAAAATGTCTTTATTCTTTGTATGTCGGTAATATTGACATGATATGCAGAGACTAGAATTTTCAAACGAACAATAAAGCTAAAAGTTGAAATTCCTAAATTGTGGTGCCCCGAATCCTTGTTACTTTATATGCCTAACCAGCCCAAAACGGTTCCAAAATAGTTTTTTTTAATTTAAATTTAAATAATAATTTTTGCTCAGTTTTATGTGGTTGGGATGAGGCATCATGTCAATGATTGGCATTAAGTGAGACAGACTCCGGTATCGATTGACATGAAGCCTTCTTTCAATTATTCGAAAAGAATACAAAAAATGGTGTCATTTTGTTAAGGATTTATAACATTTTAAAAGTAAATGAAAAAATGTATTTGCAAGAAAATATATTTTTACCAGAAAACATAGCATATCAGGACCTCCAAGAAAATTTTTCCAATAAATCATTTTAAAATACAATTAAAAAATGTTTTTATAAACAAAGTTAATTGCAGAGATTTTTTTTAATTAAATTTTTTTTGAAGAACAATTTACCACAAATTTCTTTGTAAATTTTTTAATTTATATTTTTAATAGTTTCATTTTATTTTTAAAACTAAATCTGAAAAATAAAATTCTAATAATACTTTATGACAAAAGGACACACATATTATATATATATAAATATATCAGTTTTCAAAAAATAAAAATAAAAGGAAGAATGTCCTTTTAAATTAATTTTTTTTTCCAATCAAAAGGTTTTTTCCTTTGTTACTGTCGTGAAATAGAAACTATCAACCAAAGAATATAAATTTCTCTTGGTAATGAAAGAAATTAACTTTGATCAGAAAATTTAATTGAAAAATAAAAATTTCAATCACAGAGTGGATAAAATAAATAAAAAAAGAAAAAATAAGAATTAAAAAATATGGTCATCAAAGGCAGAATAGAAAAATAGATAAAAAATTGATAGCAATAATTACATTTTTATATAAGTTCAATATAAAAATAGTAATGATAAAAATGATAATTTAATTAAAACGAAATAAAAAGAAATATTAATGTGCTTAAGATTTCTAATAAAAGATGAAAATTCCAAACGATTGGACCTTATTTTCTTAATATATTTATTGTTACTTACTTACTTATAGCTGCTGTAGATTCCCTAGAGGGATATAGTATTTCCGCCACAACATACGCTCCACCGTTGTCGATTTCTGGAAATTTATTGATAATTTATTGATTTTCTATGGTTCTTATTCCGAAAGTAGTCAGTTTTATTTCAATTACATTTGATACAATGTATTTTAATTATTTGTTAAGTAATCATTTTTATATTTCAACTAAACATTCATACTCATAATAGTGTATCGCAATGGAATAAATCGTACTATATTGCAAATACATTTAAATAAAGAAGACTGGATAATGTTTTAAACTTCTCTCGTACTTCATGAACTGCTAATAATATTAAATATAGTTCAAAGCTCTCAAATTGCTGTGAAAATAGTTTTCGAAGTAATACTAGTGTTGCCACAACTGAAAAGAATCAAGTTTTACAAGAGTATTCATTCAAGCAAACAACAGAAAAATGAAATACTATTCCAGAATGATTTTAATTACCACATAGTTTTCAAATTAAACAGTGATTCCCAATATTTTTTGTCATATTTTTCATTTACCAAATACAACAATTAGTTTAATACTGAAATAAGTTAGCCCTTACTTTACAAAATTATAACTTTGCAATGTACCGAACCGTGTTTTAAGTGCAATCAAGGTCTGCAATCAGGAGCGGTTAATTCAGAAATATTCGTTTTATTATGAGGTTATAACCAATTTTTCAGATTTTTAGAGTGTTATATTTATTTAAACACAGTTTTCAGTACAATTTTGATGCTACATATACGAGATTTTTTTATTTATTCTGTGTCACTACACCAGATGGTCTATCTCTGATGATACACATTTTTATTATTCTATTATGTATCATCAAAAAATGATTAAAAAATCAAACCCTTAAAATTTGTAAATTCACATTATTGTACTAGAAACCACCAATTGCAATATCATAAAATAAAGCCTCCATGTCAACAATACCTCAAATAATAACCTGAGGATATTTCTTAATGTCACTAGAATTAAATATAAATTAAAAGTATACTACTTCAATAAATATAAATTCCAATCCCTTATAATCCTTGTCATACGTTGATATTATGAATTTATCCTTCTTTAGTCAAAAAAGGAAGATTTGAAAATTTGAAATAAAAAAAAATTTGGTTTTGCAATGAATTACAAAAAATTATTTATGCCCTGATGATTAGAATTTTATTTTCAATTCAAACAAAACAACATAAAAAAAACATGTTTTAAAGCATATTAAAATAAAAAATGTCAAATTGTCATTATAAAATTTGTATAGGGGAATTTATGTAAAGGGAAATTTATTTGTTACACATACACACAAAAGGATATAATCTCTGTTTTGCAAGATGTTTTTCGAATTGTAAGGATTTTGATCCATCATTGATCGGTTTTGTTGGATGTGAAATGTATAAGGAAATTATTAAATACACGTTGATGTTTTTGAAGAATAAAATTTGTAATATGTACATGGAATTAATTTTTTTGAGTTTTATTATGTTCTAATGATTGTTTTTCAATATTTGGAAAAAATAAATAAATAAAAACAGTTTACAAGGATGACAAATTTATATAGTTTTTTTTTTCTCAGTAAAAAGAATTACAATTTTTATTATTATTATTGTTATTGATAGTCAATCGTGCGAGTAATAGTTTATTTGTTGGCTAGTATTTTGTTGTAATGACGAAAAGGGATTTATTTTTATTGTAAATTATAAAATGGGAAAAATATTATTTAAATTTTTTTATTAAAATATTTTTTTTTTTAAAGTTATTTCATTTCATTCTAGTAATATGGAGTTAATTTTAAAAATTTAGTGAAATTCTTAGTTTCAGTTTATCTTAAAAAGTTTTAATTGAAATTGCATATTATAATTTGTATGAAAATTTTACTTCAGCGCACAGTTCACTTGATACTGATGAGGATTAGATACTGGATTACTAATTAAACATACATTTTTTGTTGATAAAAAATTTCGTGGTGCGAAGGTCTATAATCAATAGGGTTTTAATTTGTTTTCTTATATTTTCAATTTGTATATTAAGTTATTCATATATTTGATAGACGCTTCGCATTTGTCTATATTGAATTTTAAGCGGTATTATTGTTAATTTCCTTTAATTTTTTTTTACTATGCTGCCCATACACTATTATAATATGCGCTTATGAACGTGATGACAACTTTGTTAAGTTGTATAAACTGTGCAACACGTTTACAACTATTGTGATCGTTTGTAAAAATTAAATTACAATATTTAATTTATATGGGCATTGGTTATATAAGTCGTATAGTATATGAGGAGGTTGTAGAACTAAATTTAACTTTTACGTCAAAAAAACACATTTTTTTACATGTTTATGTTATTAATAATTTTTAATGATTGAAATAATATTCAATTATATTTTTTTCATACAACGTTTATTGGAACATTTTTTTGACATTTGAAACAAATTTTTGACTTTTAAAATTGAAATGTGTGCAGTTCAAAATTTACAACTCTGTTCACAAAGACATTGACAACCAGCTAGTATAATGTCTGGGCAGCATAAACAAATCGTAAAAGCATAACTTTATAATATGAACTTTTACCAAAAAAAAAATATTTTTACAGAAACCTTGAATATCCTTAATTTCTTTTTTAATATTTCTAAATTTATAAAATATGACATTATTCGAAATCTGTCATTTTTCTTTAACCACGTAGAAAATTACAAAAATAATCCTTGCTATATTTTATATAAACAATTTTTCTTTGTTTTTCTAATTTTTATTATTTCATTTTAACAACACCACATTTTTCTGACCAATCTGTCAATATTATATTACAGTTTATTTGTTATGGTATTATTAAAATTTGCAAAGCTGTCATGTTCAAAAATAGTTTAAAACATTTGACAAAGACATATATAAAGTAAAATTTACATCAATAGTAAATGAAGTCCTTTCTCTAGCTTTATAAGAAAAAAGAAATGTTTTTGCTCATGTAAATATAATATGAATTGTATACACATAATAAATCCCTTCATACTTAGATTTACCGGGTTTTTATGTTTGTAAGCCTTAAGAACATTCAATTCGAACAAAAAATATTTCCAAAATGTTTCCAGAAATATCAGAAACCAATTTTGTAATTATGTGATAATGGACAGATTATATTTATGAATTTAAGATGAAACTAAGTAAAAAACATTTATACTTTCAGTTACTCTCAACATACGCAACGGTAACGCGCTACAACGCTATGTCAAAAAAAGTTCAATTTATATAAAATGCAAATAAAGTAGATAAAGTCAATACAAACATGTAGAACGCAGACATTTTATAATTATAATCATGTCTTCGTTTGAAATTTGACAAACAAAATTTATTCTAATAACAAATAATTATTCACAATTTGTTTTATTCAGCACAGCTGATTGAAAAGCTGTTTCAATTCATTTAACGTAATACATAGTACAATTTTGGAATTGTCTATAACAACATTATAAATGTTGCGTTGAAGTGCATGGCGGCTAACTCCAGCATTATGTTCCTTCAATAGAAAAATCAATGAAATTGTGAGTAAATTAATTCAAAATGTCTTAGTGTTTTGCAAACTTCATAAGATTATGTTATATTTGTTAATTAATATCTTAAGATGTTTATAATCACTTAAACTATAAAAGTAATGCCTAATTATAAGAATATAATACCAGGAAATACATTATTAAAACAATATTTAATGTTTAGTGAGAAATGAAACATTACTACCAATTTTCAAAAAAAAAATTACAAGATTCTTAAATAAATCAAATATCTACACTTCCTTATTCAAATTACCATAAAATCTTTTACATAATTCCACTCAAAATTCAAAGTAATAATATCCTATATACTAAAAATATTCACCAGACATCATTATAATATTCCCTAAAGGATTTTGTTTTAATAGTCAAAATCTACTTTGATAATTTTGGCGCTTAAATAAGTGTTACATTAATTTTATTATTCAAAAAGGACATAGAAATAATTATATAATAATGTCTCTATTCATATCCGTTTCAATATGCAACCTTTACTATATGTCTCAAATATCCTTTTTTTGTGTGTTTTAATAATTTTCTTAACTTAATCTCGTCTGTATCTTTGAAATATAGAAAACCGCAACAGAGTATTATTTTTTTCTATGTTCCTGTTGAAAACCACTTAGAAAGTGACATTTTTGGCATTCTATCCTTAAATAACACTGTTAAAAATGTGCTATAGAATTTTTTTTTTGTTAATTCCTTATTTTTGTTATGTGATACTAAAATGAAGGAAATTTGATCCTTTTATTTGGCCGGCGACAATATTTACACTATAAAAGTTTTGTGTTTTTGACTTCCTTGAAAAAAAAAAAAGATAAGGATGTGTGTCTGCATGTCAATAATAATTAAACTAAAATGATTATCATATAATAAAAATATTTCAAATAGTGTTTCTATAATAAATTAAATTTTTAAGTAGTTAGAATGTTGTCTGAAATTTTGTTGTTGTTGAGAAAGTTACATGGAATTTAAGGATGTGTGAAATAATTATTATCACGTGTCAAATAATGAAAATTTTGAAATTTTATTATTATGTTAATAATAATGTTTAGAAATTCCATTATATTAGAAGATATTTAGAATATTTTTATCAAATATTCTAATGATATATGAAAAATTAAAAGGTTATAATTAATTTAAATAATTCGCTTATTTACAACACAAGATTAAGCTATAGTTTAAGTAAACTGATGAAATGGCTTAATCGTACATTAAGATGACTTGGTTTTTCAATCAAAATTTGCCCTAAACCAAAGAAATTTAAATTATTTGTAATAAAATTCATATTTTCCCTAAAAAATTCAAATTTTTCTATAAAGAATTATGTTAAAATATTTATTATTTATTAGTATTTTTATTATTTTGGATTTTTTTACAAAATAATTTACAAAATAAACTATAAATTTTACGACAAGGAATAAAATTATTTTAGTCTCAGATGTCCTTAAAGTTTCTTTTTTTATTTATTTCAATTATTGTATGAATAAACTAATAAATTGAACAAAAACGTTAATAAATTTAATATGAAAAACTTACAATTTTTTTTATAAAATCTGAAAAATATGAAAAACTATTAAATTAAAATTGATCATAAGGAAAATAACCGTAGAGAAACTATTAAAAAATGTATCTAAATAAAATTTCTATAAAAGAATTCAATAAATTTAAAATACAAATAAAATAAAAATAACTTCAATAAAATTTATTACTTTTCCAATGAATTTTCCAATACATTATCAATTTTTGAGAAAATAAAAAATCCACCTGTACTTCAAAAACTATAAATCCTTAATTTAATAAATAACGTAACATTCTTTTTTTATCATTATAACAATTTCAATAACACCTTTTCAAACTATCCGATATTATTATTTAAATAATATCCTAGTTTATATAGGTAATTATCTCACCAGGTGAAAATCAATAGAAAACAAGAAATACACAAGAAAAATATTATAAAGAAAACAATAAAATTTTTCTGTTTAGTGATTGCGGTATGAACTAAACCACGCATCCTGTAGGAAGGATCCACTCAATCAACAGATTAACTGCCAAATAACATGTCAGAATTTTTTTAATTTTTCGGTTTAATAAAGTTGTTTTCAATTTCGTCGACCACGGAAATAATTTCTGGTTATTAAAAGAATAATAATTGAAGTGAGGTTGCGGTTACTTTCAAACAAAAGGTTATTCAATGATGTCTTATTGTATTGGTATTATATGACCTGTCAGTGAGTTAACAAAATTTTTTATTATGATGATAATTTTGTTGTTTTTTTTTTCCTACGTATATCCTTTTTGAGACGAACATGAGAAATTTAAATTAAAGACACGAAAATTAATGCGAAATTTAGTTTAGAAGTGATTGGCGTAGATTCCTTTTTTTTTTTTGTAAAAATGTCTGTCATATTTTGATGAAGATTTTGCGTGATGAGAAAACAAAACTTAAATTTAATGGTATATTTAGAATGAATAATAAGAAAATTGTATTTAATTTAAAAGATGTAGGCCTTTTTATAAAATAATCTTTAAAATAGAACAAAAATTTGAGGAAGAATTTAATGTTATTACAATAATTTCTTAATAATTGCTTGAAAATTGATTTTGTTAATTTAATCTTTTTATAATTTAATCAATATTAAATATAATTTGTTTTATTGAAACGTCCAGATCTTAATTAGAGACTGAAGTTTCAATTTAATAAAAATCAAGAATTCTCGAATCAAATTTTTTCGAGACCTTGTTTGTCTATTTAAAATTTCTAAACACTTGACTATTTCTGTTGGCTATTTCTTATCTATGAAACCCAATTTTTGTTAATAAAGAATAATATTTTCCTTAATAAACTCAAATTAAAATTATTTGTAATTTTTTTAATTTATTTCTGTATATATTTTTAAATTCCTGATAAAAAGGACATCAAAAAGAAATTTATTACCTATATTGCTATGCTCGCTTGTCTCTATAGTTATAAAAGTCTTATTTTTAGATTAGTGGGTAGATATTATTTTAGTCAGTCAATTATTTTCCGTATAATAATTTACTTTGACTACAGAATTATGAATTTATTATAATAATATTTTCAACATTATTAAAACAAAAATACAAATTAAATTAATTAAAAAAAATTGGTTTAATAAAGAAATTAACTAAAAATTTGTTAATAATTTCTTTTGACAATATAATTAGTTTTAAAGAAATCTAATAAAGTTAAACAAAATTAAAATATTCCGTAGAAATCATAAAAGGACGAAGAATTTTTAAACTTGTTTGATTAAGGAATAATTTAAGATTTATAAATACATATTTAGAAAGTTTCTTTCTACCATTTTGAAGGACTAAATTCCTTTTAATTAAACTAAAATTATAAATATTAGTACGGTATTTCCATATTTTAAATTATTAGAAGGATATTTGATACATATTGCCTGCCTCTATTAAACCATATCCTTATAATTTTTTATAAAGAGATTTGTAGTCACTCAGGAGATTTATTTACATGTCTACTCAATATCTATTTTTTTAATATTATTTTTTTTTTTACAAGAAGGTTTCAAATTTCCCTGCAACCTTTCAACAAATTTTTTTTTTTTTTTTTTTTTTTTAGTTTTGAAAGATAAGGACTTGATTTCAGTATTAACAATTTATGTTACCAATTATTCGTCCTGTCAGCATTTCTAGCCAAGCAGAAAAATTCAAGGTGATAGATAGTATCAATTTACATATAAAATAATGATCTTTCATGATTATTATGAAATAGTTTTTTTTATATTTTAATGTTTTTATCTCTTTTGGCTAAAATATCGAAATATTAGATTATCAGGAAAAATTATAATGTAAAATGTTTGTAATAATCAGTAGAGGATTAAGAGTAAATACACTTTGAAGAAATGAAAACAGATGCGTTATTGTGGGAGACTGGAAAAGATTATTTAAGAATAAAATATGTTTATAATTGGAATAATAGCTTATCAATCGAATGTCTAATTAGTAGAGTATATAATAATTCCAGGATAGAATAAGAATAGTTAGAAATAACGAAGAGTTTCTGAGACCATTTTTTCTTAAGTAACTCGGTAGTTAATAGATTATATAAAACTTTCCTTGTAAAATACATAATTTTTAAACTTCACTTTTAACTTTAATATAATTTGTCCAAAATCATCATATAATATTTAAATTAACTTTGGTATTCGTACTCTACTGTGTAATATAATTCTTGTACTAAACAATTACCATAAAATTTATTTTCAAAATATTTCTTAATTTTTACATTTCATATAATAAATTTAAAATCCTTAATCCAAAATAGAAAAGTCAAAATACTTTTTTTTATTAGGTATACGAAAAGTCAAATATCAAAGTAAAAATTAAATAAAAAGGACCAATTGGCACCTCCTTTATACAAGCTACTTTATAAAAAAAAAATATGTAACACAATAATATCACTTAGTATTCAGTACGAATTTCTATGTTCATATTATTTCTTATCCTTTTAATTTTCTTGTATTTTTAGTTTCTATATAAAAAAAAGTCCTTTTTAACATCAATATAATATTAAATAAAGACAGCAGCTGATTTTTTGGCAACATTATTCTTTAGTTTATTTATTTCAAAATCGTTTTTATTTAAGTTTATTTTGTTCTCTCGGATGATGATTCTTCGAAAGAATATTAAATAAATGAAAAAATATAGAAAAAAAAATGGTTTCTTTTTTCTTATGATAATATTATATAAAATTTATTAGAAAAGATATTGAGCAAGAAATAGTGTTGATAACTACTAAGGACGAGTTTATTTTTTTTATTTTATGTATTCATTTGAGAGGTGGTTACTTGGTTAACACCTATTTTTGTCAACTGTGTAGCAATAGTTAAGACATATTCAGAGGATACCACAAAATGACATGTAATCAATAATAATAATGATACAATATTAGATGATTTGAGAAAAATTTCGGCTTCTCTTTAAGGTTTTCTTTTTAGTTTTTGAAGAATGAAGGTTCAGTTGATTTATTTAATGATAATTTCAAAAGAAATTTAATTATTTCCTTTAGGGTAAAAATATATATGTGACGACAGTTCGATAGAATTTTCAAGTTAGAGATTTTTTTAAAATTATATTTTGGATTAATTTAAATTTGATAGAAATTTTAGTGTTGAATTATATATTTAAAGTGAAACAAAAATAAGGATACCTGCAAACATACTTAAATTTAGTAATAATGTCAAATTTTAAAGATTTATTATGAAATATAAGCATTTATTATGTAAATTAAAGTCAGCAGCGTTTTGTTATAAATGTTTAAACAGTTTTTAATTTACAATTTATTCTAATCAATTACCATTGCAAGACACGATATTTGTTAACTATAGTTATACTATACGCCTTTAAACGTTTAGTTTGGAGTCTCTTTACTATCAAAAACTAGAATTATACTAACCTTTTTATATTGAAACTTTCATTACATTTCCATAATTAAGTTTATCAAAAATTTTTATGAACATTTACTAAGTATAATTCAAAATTTTGATTAAAATAATACGGAAAAGCATAAAGAATTTCAAATCCGGAATTAGGTACACTATTTTGGATCCAAAAACGGACATTTGATTTTATTCGTAATTCAGGTCTAGTTAATCTTAAGTATTTAGTTTTTCAAATTTTTTAAAATATAGTATAAAAAAAATATTGTTTCTACTTATTTCATACAATTCGATTGAATTAAATTTCAATTTTCATATATAAATTCTTATGGTATTCTTAAAATTTATAAATCACTTTTATTTTATATAAATTAATCTTATAATGTTAATAAATTTGAATTTATGAATCTAAAAAATTGTCAAAGTTTTCCTTCGGCATAAGATAACTTTTCTATCATGTATTTTTTTTTTTTTTACTTTCAGCAAACTGTTGTTTAGAGTTTAGATTAACTAAACTTTTAACTATAAATTAAAAAAAAATATTGTCTAATATTGTATAATTCAACACTTAAAATATGCTATAATTATAATATTATATAATTCATTGTTCTCTATAACAACAATAAAATTAATGTTACCACAAAAATACTTAAAAACAAATTTAGTTTATATAAACTTTAATCCTATTATAAATTTCACCCCAAAATTATATTTCCTTAACAAATATTATAAAATATTTCCTGAATATTACCTTCTTTTGATGCCGATATACGACGTAGATATTAGTTTAGAAAACAGCATGTTACCAAAATAAGCATTAGCTAATATACTGATTTTATTCGAACTAATGAACAAAAAATTATAAATTTTAAGAATAACAAAAGAATCAACAAAATAGGATTAGACAAGGGTAAGCTTTTAAAATTTTTATCTTTCACCTTTCTGAACTGAACTAATATAGATACACAATAACAGATTATGATGAAATTATTATAATTTGTTTATGCGTCACGATTTTTCTATATCTCTATCGGATTTCTGTAATAATGCAGGTTCCTTCCTATATGAAAATAATTGGTAAGGGACTAAAAAGAGCGTTGATTTACAAAATTGTAATTTAAAGTATTGCAATATTGAGTTTTTGATATTTTTGAATTTGAAATATACAATTTTCTTAGGACTACTGACCATTTTCTTTTACATAATTATAATTTTAATCAATATATAAAGTTCAGTGTTTAAAAATTGATTATTAATAAAAAATTGTATAATAATATAAATAAGAACCACATCATAGAATCTTAAAATTTTTGATTTTTGTTAAGAAGATCGATTTTTCCGGCAATATTAGATTTCTCCGGGTTGTAGGAAATTTTAAATTTAATTTTATCTCGGAATCTTTAAGCTAAATTTTAATCAATACTTTTTAATATTTCTTACTACTATATATTTTCAGGGAAACTATCAGACGTTAAATAAATGATGAATTTGAAATTATATTTTTGGTTATTAAAAATATATACTATACTCTTCAAAACGCGCTGACCGAAATACTGGATTTGGCATACGGTTGTCAACACTAACTTGTCGGTTTACATAATTAAATTGAAATTATAAAAGATACGAATTTACTGTATGGCAGCCAATGCAAGGCATTTATATCGGTTTTATGATCTCCTAGATGAATTTGGGTTTTCTCTTGACGTCTTGACTACCAAAATCCGGAATATGAAAATTTCTAAACTAACTTTAGTCAGTTTGATTTCATTGCTCAAATTATTTGTATTGTAGCCGTAGTTCCATTACAGTGGAAGTAACTATTTTATGGTTATAAGTACTCTAACTCATAGGCATTTCGTGATCTCATACTTTCATTTTATGATTATTACGGCTATCATATTTTCAATTCAAAAGCATTACGGTTGTTGTGACTATTACAGCTGCCAGAACTCACTGTAACCGTTTAACTGCTGGTAAATAAATTGAGGTTATTGCAATCGATATTAATTTTCTGAATGGCGGTAACTTTTTGACTATATTTATTGTAAGCTTCTTTGTTATACATAATTGGAATTGGAACCAAACAATTAATGATTCTGTAATTGTATACTATATTTTTCAACAATACTATTTAATTAAATTTAATTAAATTTCCGATTACAATGAAAAAGTTTACTTTTATTTTGTCAAATTTATTGGCAAACAATTCAAATTGGACTATGAAAGCATAATAGAAAATATTTAGATATCAAAAGTATATTCCAATTAAATTAATTTTAATAAACATTTTTTTTGTTATCATTATTTCTGTAAAGTATTTAGCTATTAAATTTAATTTTGATTACCATAGAAAATGTTATTTAATTAACTTTTTATTTTTTTAATCAAATATAATCGGTAATAATTATAAAAATTCAAAAAATTAAATTTGATAAATTTTAATTATTTGCTATTCTATATAATAAATTCCATTTCCATTATTTATTTTCATTTATTAAAATATTATTATTGCAAATTCAATAAATTTATCATTTAATATTTAATATTGAAATTCTTTTTTTTATTTTTCTATAAATAAAAATATTGTATCGACACGTGTCAAATATTATGTTTTTGACAATAGAAAATATTATTATTATCAACATAAAAAAAAAATATGAAAATAATATTTAATTTATGAGTTTCATTATTCAAAATAAATATACAAATAAAAAGAAAATATTCGAAATATTAAAATTATTATTCATAAAAAAAAAATGAAAATTAAATGAATTAAATGAGATAAAAGTAAAAAATATAAATAATTTCCGAATTTTTATTATCATATTTTATTGAAAATGTTATTAACAAATAAAAAAAAAAATGATCTGTAATTGCAATAAACAAATTTTTGTTGGAAAATCAAATAAAAAATATTTTTGAATTCAATGTTGTTAATGTTTTTGAGAGGATATTGAATTTTCTAACTACTATTATTTATATAAAAAAGGATAATAATCCTTGCTAATTTTGTCCATTTACATATTTTATCAAAATTGTAATAAACTATTTTTGTTGCTCAGTAAAAAAATGTTTTTTTTTATGTTTATTATGAAAATGTATGTGATTTCCAAATCAAGTTAATAATAAATCTTTTACCAAGTTAAATTGGTGGTTTTTATAGCAATTGAACTGAAAAATTTAATTTGAATACAAAGATTTTAATGTCATATTAAAATATAGTAAAGTCAATGTAGCAAATTTTTTAGATTACTTTAAAAGGCCCCATACACAATCAAACATGTTATCAAACTTGGTGTGTCACGCAAACATTGACACACCGTCACACATGTTGTCAAACATCAGTTTATTATTAAATATTAAACTTCGAAGCGAAAGGTCAGACATTTTTGTGTGTGCTTTAAAAGGCCCCATACACTATCACACATGTTGTACAACATGAGCTGGACAACAATGTTGTCATGCAGATTTTATCGAACTGTGTGTCACACCGACAAACATGCCCACATACGATCAAATCTGTATGACAACATTGTTGTGCAACTCATGTTTGACAACATGTGTGATAGTGTATGGGGCCTTTTAAATAAGAGCTGTGGTTCCCAGCATTAAATTGATAAACAATTATTTCAAAAAAAGGACAATTTGACTTGGAAAAGGTCAAATTCGAGTTACATAAAAAATAACTTCCAAAAAGATTAGTTTGACTCGGAATAAGAAGATGACCAATTTTAATGACCAATATTACTTGCATATAAAAACAAAATTTTTGTAGAAAGTTACAAAATCAACTAAAATATTTTTTTTTTTTGTCAAAAATTCATTTATGTTTTCTTAACAAAAAATTATCAGCCTAATATTTTTTACACCCTAAATTTTTCATTTATTAGTAATAATTTCCTTCTGTCACTATACTTCAGTTTTACTCTCATCGATGATATTCCGTATCGTATCTATAACTGAGTTATTTGCACTGAAAATTCAAGAAAAACAAAAAAAAACCCTAACAATGAAATTGAAAGTCGCGTGTCAATTATTATATATGCCAATTTTGTTCTTTAGGGGTTGAAAAAATTTAATAAAAAAAAAAAATACAAACCAAGCAAGCACTAGTTAGTTGTCGAAATTTTTTTATTTTGGTTTTATTTATGTTGCACGATTTTTGTTGTTCTATCTCTATATATTAATTACAGGCTGCGCTGAGAACTATATATAAAAAAAATTTGGACCCTAACGCATTTACCAGGATTATTTATTAGTTTGTTTTGTACATAGGAAAATTGCAAAATATAGTTTTTTATCATTTGTTTTGTTGTTGCTGAAAGAAGACCCCAATAAGGATAAAGGTTAATCAAAGCCACTGATTAAGTTTTTGTCCAGTGATTTTAATCCTAGAATATTTGTATGTTATTTTGAACAGGGATATATTTTTTTTGCAGAGGTTTCATATCCACAAAATATTATTTGGTAAAAGGTATAAATTATGCAAATGTTTTTATTATTTAAAAAGATATACCGGAAAATGTGTGCGGATGTTTAGGGATTATTATTAGCCATTTTTGTCATTTGAAAAAGTTGAAGTATTATTTACATTGCTTTATTAGTAATTCAGAAACAATTTAATTATAAACGTATTTTTAAAAATATTCTGAAAAAATATGTTAATAAAGTCATCTTAGAAATTTGGTAATTTCATTTTATATGTCAATAATCGATGTCCCCGAACGATACTATTCTAACTCCAAATGACAACTTTTCAGGAGATCATAAAAATACTATTTTATTGAAGTCCTAGTCCATGAAAAATTTGTATTCATTAGAAAATTAATTTAGTTATACATAGTTTCAAATTAAAATGTTATTTATTAATTAGTTGCGTTCTAACTTGCCTTAGCATAGTAATTTTCATTATATTGACTTGCAATATAAATATGATATAGTGCATCATTTTCAACTCAAGATAGAATACTTTTGAAAGTAAGTTTTAGAAAGATTAATCTTTTAACTTACGATAATAATGTCGTATTATTTTGTAATTAAAATTAAGGTAACTCGAATATGATATTTTTGAGTTAGAATACTTAAACATAAAATGACAAATTATTAAGTAAAGAGCTATAGTTTATTTCCTGTACGCCTGAGAGCTTCAAAATTTTAACCGAAAGTTGCGCCTTAGTATGGAACACTCAAAAGCACCACAGATTCCAAATATTTTAACTTGATTTAGAATATGGTATGAATCGGGGGCTTCGTGATGGCGTTTGATTTACTTAAAATGAAATTATAATAAGTCGAGTTGAGTCTATGCTAAATATAATTTGTTTTAATTAAATAATTATTACAAAATATACCCTTAAATTTCTAACTATTCTTCTTTCATTTAAAAATAGAAATAAAAGAAAAATATTTTTAATTTAACAACATTTTATGTTCAGTTAGAACTGTCAACTTCAGTTATATTTTTGACAATTATGTTAACACCATAAAATGAACAAAACATTTTCTTTTTTCCAAAATATAATACAATAAAAATAAAACTTAAAAAAGAATTTATACTCAAGTAGAAAATTGCAAATGAAAATGGAAAAATATGTGGGAAGAAATATATTAAAAAACATTTGTTGAACATCACTTAAAATATATTTTTCTTGCGTTTTCATGCTCTTGTAATTTTCAATGTCAATCAATTTCTTTATATAGTAAATAATATTCTATGTGCAAAAGTAGAAAAGATGGACATGAGTTCACCCTCGATAAATTGGAATTATATTTTTGTTATTATCTAATAGATTTATTTTGTAAGTGCAAAAATGGTTTTTTGATTGTAATAATATTAGACAGTTAAGTGTTCAATTGAATTACGTTATTTTTAAGGACTTTGAAGGACAAACAGTACAGAATTAATTAAATTACTAAAATTTGATTTAGTGCAACTTAAGAGGACTAATAATTAGTTGAATTGTTTTCAAGGGGACGTGTGAGAATAAAAAAATACATATCACACCTGTGTTAAAAATTAGTATCATATATTTCACTCATTGGCGACTATCGAATCATGTGGTTTTGATGACAGAATCTGAGAAATTCTAATATCGTAAGTTTCTGTATTTGAAACACGGTATTAAAAAAATTTATGACTATTACCACGTTATGAAAGCTTAACATAAAAAAAATATTGAAAACCGAAACTCCAAAGAATTCCAATTCCAAATCAAGTTCTTGGTCACAAATAATTCTCTATATAAATTGAAAAATATTATATATTAGTCATTGATTTTTTTAATGTAGAATTCAGTACAATTTTAAAATTAAATTAACTTATAAACCACCATACGAATAAGCTTATGTTATTGTGACACTTACTTTCATACTACTTTTCCATCGTTCTATGAATTTAAAAAGAAAACAAAAATCATAGAAAAATATTATAATTTGCTGTTAAAAATGTTAAAAAACTAGCTTGAATCATAAAAAACTAGCCTAAAAAAAGAAAGCATCATAATAACATTAGCTAGAGTTGTAGACACTTAATACTGTCAACTTTACCTTTAACCAATTTACACGCTCAATGTCTTTCAGACGTTTAAAATTCTAAAAATGTTTAACAGAACTGCTTCAAACGCTATAATCGAGTATTATATTACAGTTTCTATCTATAAATTTCAGCATATTTTTCCTATATATAATTGTAAAATATTTGAATTATAATTTAATCAATTTTATGTAAAACTTTTTAAAAGTATCGGTAACCATATACCTAATTATTTTGATATCCATATTGAAAAATCATTAACAACACAATTTCTTTCAATGTACATTAATTTAAACAGATTTTATGCTGAAATAAATTCTAAAAACTCATTATATTGTCATTGGCAAAATGGAAAAATTTAATTAAACTGACTTTATTATGAACAGTCACACAATATTCAAAGGCATTACGAAACCTCTTCAACCGATATTTTATCAAAATTAAAGCTTATCTATACATAAAAAATGGTGTCCTTGCTGAGCCATCTTTATTTTGATCAAAATTCAAAATATAAATAAATGTTCTCAACATTTTCAAATTTAAATTGTTTATTACACATAAATATTATGTAAAAATTATCTAAACGCTTTTTTCCCATATCTAAAGTACCAGTTTTTGTCATTCGTCCAGGATATTATCAAAATATAACATATTAAAAATATCCTGATAATATTTTATTATTCTATTATTTAATACAGACATAATAATCCAGCAAAAAAAAATAATTATATGGAAAACTAATTATAATGAAATTCATATCTTCCAGCCATCCAGGATCAAAATTTTATTGTCCTTTTCTATGTAACAGTATGAATGTTATTCATAATTTGAGTTTTTTTATTATTAATTCATATTTTTTTGTTAAATGTATACAATAGTACGTACACATATCCTGATGGCATTTATATCTGTGGTTATTCTGGCTCGGTATATGAAAGATAATATTTTTTTGAATATAATACCAAAAACCATTACAATGAAAATCATACTGCGGTGTGAGTGGTAGAATCAATTGTGATATCGGACTTTGTTTGATCCTTTCTATTTTTATATTTATTACAAAATAAATTGAAATAATTATTTTTATATCTGAGCTTTTGCATATGAACTGTGGAATTTAATAAAAAAATATCAATTTTTAATAGTATTTCGTCTACAATTCATTGGTAATTATAGATCATCTTAACATTATATTTAGAATTATTATAATTTCCACAATGATAAATTAGAAAATTTTTAATTTCTTTTAATGAAAATTTAAACAAAACCAGTGACAAAGTAAGCAAATGTTTGGTTTAGTTAGGAAATTAGAAAGTAAAGTTAAAATTTGAGGAAGTTTTTCAAATTATCTTAAAAAATGATTAATATTTTTTACATACCTGGAAAGATAGCAAAAGATTTATAACTTTGCATACCATCGAAATTTAAATTTTTTTCTTTATTTTAAAAATTTCTGTATAAATTGGATGGACACTATTGAAATATATTCGTTCATTTTTCTCTTCCTAGAAATCCTACTTAATAATTAAATAGCTAGCAGTTTAGGAACATAATTTTATGATGAGTTATGTCATAACTACGAAGTGTTGTGTGACGTAATGAAAATTTAAAAATATACATATAGAAATTGAGTGACAATTCGAAAAATTCAATCCTTCATAATTTGAATTTAAAGTGGACATGTTCAATGGTTCCATAATCAAAGATTCAGAATGATAAATTTCAAAAATTATGCAATTTTAATTTATAAATTATAAATCTTAAAAATTAAAATTTATAATTTTGATTTATTTAATGTTTTATTATAGTTTAAAGACAATAAAATTCCCAAAATTCATAAAAAGAAGATTTTAAAGAATTTGCTTTCTAGATAAAGTTTTCCTGTCTAAAATTTTTGAATTATTAAATGAAATTCAAATTATTGCTAATGGCAGATGATTATTTATAATGAATTAGATTACTAGATCAGATATAAAAGTTATTTAATGTTCTGTCAAAATTATAAAACTAAGTTTTGTAGATTTAAACATTTAATTTTAATTTTCATATTAGTGGTTTAATTTAAAAAAAAATCGTTAAAATGATTTGTTTATGTATTTTAATGCAAATAATTTAATTAATTCGAAACTAATATGAATTATTTATATCTTTAAACATTAATTATATTAATTATTCTGTATAATCGAATTAATTTATGAAAATATTCAATGCAAATAAAATAATAATTGTATAAATTCAATTTTTATATATAAAAAATTTCAGAATTAAATCTAATTTTTATATAGATCAAAGTTTAAATAAATAATTATTGAATTTGAAAAGTACAAATAAATATCAATTAAATATATAATCATAAATAACACATAAAATGTTAAATAATTACATATTAAAATAATAATTACCACTTGATTTTAATTATGTTTATTGTAAATTTTAACATTTTCCAAATATTTTACTTTATACTGCTCGAGGTAAACTATTCTGTATTAATTTCTGATTAATTTTTTTTTTTATTCTGGCATCATGCCAAGTGTTCATAAAAATTGCTGTGTCAGACACAATTCATAAAGTTTGAGTTAAGAATGATTCCGAAAAAAAGATGATGTTATATGATAAACTGGCGGCTGAGTAATACAGAATTCAATATTTCCTTTGCTGCACACCTGAATACGCTACAGAATCATACTAGTCCAAACCGTCTTCATCTTCAATTCCATTTTTCAAAATTAACCTTCATACCGTAAATATAAATTTATTAAAAAATTCATAGAATTATTGATAATTCAAAAAGATTAATAATTTTACGCTACCATATCAACTAACTCTAACTTTGAAACTTCTAATTGATCGATAAGAAAAAGTAAATTGATTTTGAAGTATTTGTTCAGCTAAAATTGTATGTTTACTTTAAACTCGAAATAAACTCAAACTTTTTCCTTTCACAAAGTTTTAAAGAACAAATTTGCATCAGAAAATTCACTTGCAGAATTCATTTATGTTATATAGCGATGTTTATGGAATTGATAATAGCACCATTTTTTTTCAAATTAGTTTTTAGCTTAAAATATTATAAATAAATTTCCTCAAATGTGGATAATAATTATTTTGCTATGACCTTTTAATTAAAATTTGACAACAGTTTAAAGAATTTTACACTTTATTTCCAGCTCTGTGGCTGTAACGAAAAATTGACCCATTTATTGTCTCTGC
This sequence comes from Rhamphomyia laevipes, assembly GCA_963920725.1. Taxonomy (NCBI): domain Eukaryota; kingdom Metazoa; phylum Arthropoda; class Insecta; order Diptera; family Empididae; genus Rhamphomyia; species Rhamphomyia laevipes. The sequence continues at coordinate 56,709,242 of OY987257.1, forward strand.
TTGGTTGAATCGAAAGAAAAAACTGCTGCAATGAGAAAAAATGACATAAGTAAATCCACTTTTAGGGCTATAACCTATACAGAAGATAAACAGGAAAATTATTAGTATAATATAACTAAAAATATACGGAAAACGAAGACAGGAAATTGGTTGATATGACAGGAAATGATCAAAATTCGATATGACAGGAAATATATTCGCGAATGGAAAAAACCATGTTCAGAAATAAAGAAAATAACAAGAAATTGCAATCGATGGAAATGTTTTATAAATGCCGTATAACCCACGAGGAGTGTACTAAATTATTATATGGTAATAGAATTTGAACCTTAACAAAATAATAAAATTGAATAATCTAATTTAATTTAAAACTATTTTAAATCTCTCTAGATTATGTTATGAAGTAATAATACAAATATTTTCTACAAAACTTTAATTCATGTTTTCTTTAACTAAAATTAAAATCCAATTTTAATTAACATAAGAATTAATACTAACAATTTGGTAAATCGTACCGGTAATACGAATAAACAAATTAAAAACATACAAAATTATTATCTGCAGAATATTTAATTTTAATACTGAGTTTTGTCTTTTTAAAACCCATACAAAACTGCAAACAATAATAATTATTATTATTACAATCTTCTAGGAATCCATTGCAAATTTTTACATAAGACACAACAAATTTCTGGCTAACATTTATTTATTTTTATTTTCATAATTACAGCCATGAAACAACTTCAAAGCAAAGTAAAATTTTCAAATTTTTTTAGGTATAATATTTGAAATTGTATTCTATTTTCTTTTGAATTTAATATCCTCAATAGAAAAACAAGAAAAGTTATATTTTTCTTGAATATTGTTGCATCCTGTTTTTTTTTTTTGTTACTATATGAACATTAGGACTCTGCAAAGAGATGAATTTTACCCATTAAAACCATACATGCAATAACAAAATTTGTAATACCGATAGCAAAAAAAAAATATATATATTAGAAGTCAACTCTCTGGGATAACAAATGGCACTGCATTATTATTTTGTATGGAAAATAGTCATAATCGGACATACCAAAACCAACCAAATATTTTGTACATAGTCAGTAGGACCAAATCTATTTTTATAAATGTAATACATACATAGAATACATAGAAAGAGCATTAATTTATTTGCAAAATAAATGATTATATTTTTTTGTTTTTAAATGACATATTGCAGAAAATTTTACAAATTTTTTTTATAGAAATAAATACATATTAGCCTTTTTTTTGTTTGTATTTCAAAATTTTGGAAAAATAATTTTATAATGCTGATAAGCATTTTGGACTCGGTGTTTAATCAAAAGTATTGATATCATTTGATAGATTACTTTTTGTTGCTGTATAGTCGTAGTATTTTATGATGTGATGTATTAGTAGGTCGTGGATTCAACTCTGTATCGACTTTTCGTTTCAATTTAGAGATATTAACGTGGCTCTAAGTTTGTTCAGCTTTAAATAGGTAAAATTTGCAATAAGTAAATGTAACATCTGACAAGAAAGTTCTCACTATTAAAAGCCATTACCTTTTTACAATTATTGTTTCCATCATATTTAATCAGATAATAATTTCGGTAGCAATATTGAACTGAAAAATGTCCTAGAGATTCTTTTCACAAGTTTCACAGATTTTGTTTTTACAAATTTACTTATTTATTTCATATTTAATACAAACATTTTACATACAATTTTCAACAAAAATTAACAAACAAATTTTTAACATAAAATTATTTTTAAATTATAAACTTACAACAAATGGTGTGACACTAATGCTTTTTTAGAAATAATAACTTTCTTCAAAAACTTTATATTCAAGTTTTTAAAAAAATTGAGTTTTCATAAAAATATATTTAAAAAAAAAAAGTCAAAAACTATAAATTCATGAATTTATTAATAAAAATATATTTTAATTAATAATTATATTTAATAATATCGATTAAAGATGCCTATTGAAATGCCAAATAAAGATTTATTTCAACCTATTTATTCAGGTCTTTTTAAGCGGCCTCATGCACTATTTGGTAAAAAATATATTCAACATCAGTTTAAATCAGTTAAATGGCAAAGATCATCTCAAAATGAACAATATAAAGGAATGATTCGTGTCTTAAGTAAGCGAAATTTGTTAATTATACAATTACAAATTAATTTAATATAAATTATAATTATTTATATTTGCTTAATTTAAAGAAAAAGATTTAGAATTGCGAAGACTTGAGGAACATAATCGTAATAAAAATTCTACAAAATCTGTGAAAAATTTACGAACAGTATGCCAAAAACAACGCCAACAAATAAAAGATATAAAACAAGGTGATCTGAGACAAGTTCATCATATTTTTGTAGAAAATATAGAAATGCAAAGATTGTATAAGAATCAAAATATTGTATTGGCAAATAATAATATTATGCATCGAAATTTTATTAAACGAAAAGAAAATGATAAATTAAAATATAAATTAGATTGTTTATCAGCAAAATATAAAGAATTATTGGTGAGTTTATTTGATTTACTGGCAGAATGAGCTACTCGATTCAAAAGCAAGCATATAACATAATAATTACATAAAATAGATTTCCTTCTTTGCGTTGTAAAGATTAAGCTTCTAAAATCCTAAATTTACACTTGTCATAAAATGCAAATTTTTAGGGAGCCATTTGAGTATTAATCTACTTTTGTATTAGCTTTAATTTTGCTATAGATAATAGTTCAAAAATTATGGTTTAAAGGTGCATTTAAGACGATTTATGTGGTGCAGTGCATTAATTCCCATATGGGTGAGACATAACGCCCGTAATCTATTTACGTCGTTTGTTACATGGCTTTGGCCTGCGTGTCCTACAGCACCAATGAAATCAATTTAAGCGGGTATTATCGCACGAATAAAATGTAGTCATTAATTCTCACTTTTTGTCGCCATTATGACCCATATTGGTGAAAATTAACGCCCGAATGGATTTGGGAGTTAATTGTCACCCTTAAGAGTCATAACTCCTTTTCGGAGTTAATTCTCCGGACTTTAATGCACTGCACCGGATTTGTAAAAACATAATAACAGCTAGAGCCAAATTCTATTATTTATTTAACTGAAACACAAGCTTTATACTGGCTAATTCGTAACTTTATTATTATTAAAATTAATTTTGATAATTTTGTTTTTACGTTTCAGTTTGAACAATCCCGATTAGAAGATCGTATTAAATATGATTATGTAGAATCTAAAGTAATGAAAGAAACAAAAGCATTACGACCAATATTAAAAGATTCAAAAACCCGGATTAGTGCATTTAAAATGATTAATCAATGTTATATTAATATGATTGATACTTTAAGACAGGACGAATTATATTATCATCCAGTTTTAGATTCATTAGAACTAGATATAACAGAACAATCAAAATTTATACAACATGTTATCTTATTAGGAATACCAAATAACAAAAAATATCAGCATTTGATAAATGAATATAAGGTTAATCAAAAAATTCTGCTCTCCAAAAATTAAGAAATTTATAATTAAAATAGTTTTTTTTCATAATAATATTTTCAGAATATGGAAGCGCAAACACTTCTAGAATTAAAACGAAATATAAAATTCATAGCTGATACAAAACAACAAATCCTAAGAACTGAAGAAGAAGTGATAAACTTTAAATATATTTTTAAATAGCTTTAACCCTCTATTAACTATAATTGTTAAATTGTCTATCGGTCAATCGTATTTTTTTAGAATACAACATACGGTAATTTCCTTTTGGAAAGGTGAAACTGATTAATAAAATAAAAAATGATAACAAATCCTTTTCGTCAGTACTAATGATGCATAATATAGTAATCTAAATTTTTTTGACATTCCGGCTGTCAAAATTCATATGAAAATTATTTAAAAATGTTGTAATATATGAAAGCGTAGAATTTATATTGATTAGAAGTCGATTGCAATATCAACAGAATCCGCAGCGGGTGCGGAGAGTTTGATAAAACCGTGGAACATTTCCTATGTAAATGCCATGCGGTATTTAACAAACGGTTTAAACATCTGGAGCATCATTTCTTGACCGACTTGGTAGAAGTAGTTAACATTAAGCCGGCTAGGTTTAACTCATTCGTTAAAGCTGTCGGATGGATCGACATTCTGGAAAGTTAATCGACCGTCGACAGCGGAGTACAACGGTCCTATAGGCTCAAGTGTGCGAAAGACTTTGACTCCATCACCCCTTGAGTCGTTATATTTATTCAAATTTCATTTATTACACCCACACGATAGTAATTGGAGGGTTAATAAAAGCTTATAAATAATTAGTTGAGTAACTTTGTTATTTTTTAATTCTTACAGATTGATTTAAAGTTGACACCACGTAAATATATTAAGAGCACAGACTCAATAAACCAATTAAATGAAGAAGAAGAAGTATTACATAAGATTTTAAATAATCTTGTACATGCTACAGTAGCCGAAAATGATAATGAAGATGTTATTAGAAGGTTTATGAATTATTATAATGAAAATATTATTTAATTTTAATTTAATATTTTATTTTAAAATCTGTATAGAATTGAAAATTCTGAACAAAAAAATATAGACGATAAAAAAGCATTACATAAATACGAAAAAATGTTGGATATTTTAACTGAAACGGAAATTAAATCTAAAAAGATGATTGAACGATTAAATCTTAATTCGGATAAAAATAACAAGTAAATTAGAAAAAAAATATTATATAAGAAAAATTAATTTTCATTTTATATTTTTTAAAGACTCACTACAATAATTAATGAACTACAATCCGAAATTCAGAATCAAAAATTGATTCGTGAAAACTATGATGAAAATATTTCTAAAAGTGGTGACATCTTAAACAAATTAATGTAATTTTTTTTTTTTTTAATTATTGAATTAAAATATCCTTAAAGTTAATTTTAGAAATTTGGTCGTGTAGTAAACAATGTGCAGGTACATTAATATCCAGTAAAGAATTGTATTTCATGACCCACTATCCTTATATGATCTGGGCTGAATTCTGATAATTATAATGCCTCCTCTGTCTTCGTACAACTGCGAAAACAATTTTAAACTTTTCTGTCAATTATTTTTCTAAAAATTGATTCGATATTTTTTTCAGGTTTGCTCTTCATAATTTTCTAGAAATTATGAGAAATGTTGGTAGGGAGCGGAATTATATACAGTCTAATAATTATCCAAATGATGAATTAAAATTACCACTTTTAGAATTTAATTTCTTACCATACAAAATACCACATCGTCCTAATGAATATGATGATAATTGTAAGTAAATTTATTTCCTCCAAATAATTTATATTTCTAAATGATTTTTAATTACAAGATGAAAGTTTGATTGAATTGGCTAAAGAAAAAATACAAGAACTAGTGAGATGGCTGCCAAAGAAAAAATCGTCTAAAAAAGTTTTGGAAAGTAATAAAATTTTTACTAATATTTATGTGGATAGTCTTGCAAAGAAAAGTAAAGGTTATGAAGCTAAAGATAATTCTACCCGTAATAAAAAAAAATCATTTTCATTTAAAGAAATTTTAATTTATAATAATTTTTCTATTTAGCTTTCACTCTTCTAGTAGAGGATAGACCTTGTCAAGATAATATTTTATGTCGACCTGTTATTAAAGCAAGAAGTGCACAAATTGTTGAAGCAGAAAGGATTAAAAGAGAATTTGGACTAAAATGAAAATGAAATATTTCTTTTTATTAATAATTATTTATTTATATTTTTAATATTATTTATTTTTATAGTTTTAATTTTTATTGAAATATATTTATATAAATATTAAATAGAATAATATTGTGGATTTTACTTAGATAATGCAAGATCGGAAAGAAGACTTCCTTTTTTTAATGAAAACTTAGTGAAACTCGCGGAATTACCTTTATTGCGGATCAACATTTTTATTAAAGTAAACAGAATATTTGAAAGATAATAATTTTATTAAAAACTCGGAACTCAGTACTCTTAAGGGATCACAATGGATCCATCTAGTGAGTTACTTCACTGCCTTCTCAATCTATGTTACTGTTAATATCTTACAATATGTTGAGCGTAAAAAATGTAAAAAATTAAATTTTTATCAAGTCTATGATTCGTATCAAGTGTTTTAAGTATTTAAAGAGCGTGGAAGCTTTCGTTTTAACACAAAACAAGTTTTGATGCTAATATTCCGAATTTAAAAAAAAAAAAGATTTATATAACCACCCCAATTATGATTGTTGTATTATTTCTCGTTTAAGTAAGGGTTCTCCTTTAAGGAACAGTGACGGTTGGTTAAAAGTTATTAGAAGTTAGAGTATGGAATGATTTTAAGGGCAAAGTGAACAAGAAAATTCAACAACAAAAAAGGATACGGTCCACCGCTGGAGGTTGCAATAAGCAATATTTATTCTATCACCATTAGAGGAAATAGTCTCCTTCATTTTGTGCTACTAGGGTGTTATTCAAGGTTTATTTTCTAGCAAGAATGTTACCTTCACAACAATGTGGTTCAGAGGAAATAGCTCCATTATTAATGTTAACTCTTATGATGGATGGTATTGGCATCCAATTCTTTCTCTTCGAATAACACAATTAACCGAGTAACAAAAAAAAAACTAAAACCAAAATAAAACAAACGCTTAAGTGTGCTTTGCAAACTTTTAAAATCGAATAGTTGTGTTGTAAAGCTTACATAATACCAACATAAAATCGACACGACTGCTAAAGTAAGACGACACTCCAAGTAACACTAAATCATAATTGGAGTGATTAATTTCATATCAGGTCACCCACCATTCTCATGTCCATAAAATATTTATAACTTCTAAATTGATTTTCCAAATTACTTTCATATTTTATTATAGTTTCGTTATAGAATTTTATTTTAGTTGAAATTTTAAAGTACAAAATATTTCAATAAACTTTATTTTTGTAGGCCAGCATAAACCTGAATAAAAGGTCAATTTTCATAATTAAATTGTACTCTGGTATATTATATCGATATTTATAAACAATCATAATTATATTGAAAGTTGTTAGTATTCTGGAAATTTGATTATTTTATGTAAATTAATTTAACCAAAAATTACAAATTCTAGTGTAAACAAAATGTACCTTCAATAAATTTAGAACTAATTTTAGTATTATTAGTTTGTTTTGTCAGCAAATTTTATCTGAATGATTTTCATCGACGGAATATATATAAATATTACAAAATATAATAAATTTTTAATATAATTTTGAAATTTAGATTTTGATTATTAAAATTTTCACTTATAAAAGATTGATTTAGCCAATACTGGACTTTGTGAACAACTAATTTGATTTAGTCTTCTTAAATTTATGTCATACGATGGCAATAATTTATGTGAATTTTATAAGTTTTGCTTACGAACGATATTACTTTTGAATAAACGTGTTTTGTGACCCAATTTTTTCTTTTTGGGTTAAACCAATTCGGCCTTCACAGTTTAAAATACTAAAAATGAGAATTTAATTATAATTCTCGGTGCAAATGAATTGCAGATGAACACTTACATTATAATTCATTGCACCGGCTAGGCCACGCATAGCTCTCTTGGTAACATTCACTTTAACAAACTTAACGATCTAGCCACAAAATGGTCTACGGAATCCGAACACAAACCTAGAGCTCACGAAAATATGTGGTATCAAAACGGGGCTAAACCGCCATTTAGTGTCTGGGACTCACCGCTCGAATCAACCATCCAACACTATCAATACTTTTAATACGTCTTTAATTAACTTTTCAATAACTATGACCTAAACAGAATAAACCAGATGTTCCATCGTATAATTTTAATTATTATGGGCTTACGAGGTTTTAAATCGAATTGTTACCATGGAATATGTCCGCTTATTTATTTAAATAGATTTTTTTATCAACCCTTGTCTAATTAACAAAAATGATCTGGTTATTGAGGGTGTCAAATATTTTTCTTGATAACAATATTTTCCTTATTACGAAGTTCGGTAAGTAAAAAACTGTAAAAACAATATTAATATGTTATGAATAGACACGCATTATTAATTTTTCGATTTTATAATTTCTAATTATAATTTAAATTTTAATTTAACTAATAAATCTTAATTTAGTTATTTTAGAAATTCAAATATGTATACATAATTTATATAAATAGAAAAAGGATATAAAATTAAGGGTAAAAATTGAAGAAATTAACTTAATAATAATTTTTGCCATAAAAATGGAAAATAAATGAAATTTAAGAAAATTTTATATCAGAATATAATAATACTACGTAATATTTTCTTATTTAAATATAATTTAAAGTATAAATAAGGAAAAAGGTTTAATTTCTTTAGAGAAAATTGTTATTTTACACCTAGAAAGTTTCTGATGTGTATATAGATAATTTCTACCCCATCCTTAATGAGAAATATTTTGTTGAAATTTATTTTTACTATAAAAATTAATATATATAGAAAAACATATTAATTTAGAAAAGGACATTTTTATATAAAAAACCCCCAATTTCTTAAATATTCTTTGTAGTTGAGATAATTTCTTCATGTTATTTTCGTCTTTAATGTTATTTTAAAATTTAAACAAAAATTTATTTTTATTTTATGAAAATATTTAATCCTTAAATATGAATAGATATAATAAATAATAACAGGCCACAAGTGAAAATAATAAAGTTTTCTTTTTTGTTGCAGAAAATTATAGCACCGATTTACACATGTTATTAAACCCTTTTATTAAATAAAGCAAAAATCTAATCAACCTTAAAAGGATACGTGTTTATGTTTTTCGTTAAAATTATGTATAAATATGGATAATTTTCATAAAAACATATTGTATATATACAATTTTCCTTAACCAACCCTAACATATTATATAACTGTAATTAAGGAAAAACATCATCTATATATGTCAGGTGTCCTTTTTTTCCTATAGTTTTTGGATCAAACTTAAAGATATTAGCTAAACTTATGCTAAATATTATTCTAAAATATTTATTTTCGCAAAAAAAGAGAAATTTTCATAAACATTATAACTAAAATCCTTAATTAGAATTTTCAAAGGAAAATTCATTATTAGAGTTTATGGAAAATAATAATTATTTGAAAGGTTAGTGGTTAACAAGAAATTTTCGAATATTAATTAAACGGAAAATCTTTTAAACTTAATTTTTGGGGTTATATAAAATGTTAATTAAAATTGTCGCACACAAAAAGGACGACGTTATATATATATATAAATATATATTAGTTTTATTACAAAAATTGGATGATAATGTGCTAATGTTAATATTTAAATTGAAAATTGATGTAATTTGAACGATTTATTTTTTACTCAATTTAAATTATTTAATTATTATTATTTAATTTAAATTGTAGGTTAAACTTGCCATATGATAAAACGAATATTTCATCCATAAATATGACTTTATACTAGTTTAATTTACGAAGAGTTATGAAATAATAATTATGTGGTGGTGGAAAGGAAAACAATATGTTCAATATAGATTTTATTTAAAATGCTGAGGTTTTAGATTTGAAAAATGCAAGAAATATTCCGAGTTTCGTTATAAGTATGTTGAGGTTTAAGAATCAATGATTAATTTGGAAACAATTTTTATAGTAACACATAAAATATGAAGCTATGAAAAAAAAGAATTTATGAAATAAGTCAGTATAATTTTATATAATTTCAAAGTTGTATATATAAATATTTCGAAAAAAGTCAAATAAAACATTTAAAATTAATTGCACTTTGCACTCCAATTAATTTTTAAACCGTTATATAATTTATATCAAAAGAACGCTTGGCCACTACAAATAAAATAATAATATATTAAATATTTCTTAAAAAACTTCATAATCATTGAAAATCGAAAATCTTAAAGTTTTCATAAAAATAATTTTTGTTGTTATTAAGGCCCAAACAGAATGTGAACGCAAACCGATAGCGCTAGCTTTGAAACATATGGAAATTAATGAAAGCAACTTCAATTCTCGCGGTCATATCACGAAAAAAAAGCTACCGCCGAGATTTAACAATGTTGAATATTAACCGCCAGCGCCAGACAATTTCAATATAGCCAAAATTATGTTAAATATCTTGTGGGAGGTAAAATATTAATAAATTTTATTAATTGTTACAAATTTTTGATACACCGTAATTTTAACAGTCTATAATGGTATCCATTCCAAAAATTCTAATTCTACAGTACAGATAAAATATATTAATTTGACAGTTTTACAATTCTACAGTCAAATGTAAATCTACAGCCAGCGCTATCGGTTTGTGCTTACATTACGATTGAACCTTTATGGTTAAATGTGAAATATTGATTCTGGAACTGAGAAATTTAAAAGTTATACAAAGTTCTTCAATTATATATTTAAAAAATTTGGGAAATAAAAATTTATTAAATGAAATATTTTGTTTGTGATATTACCTAGGTTGTTAGTTTTCTGGGGTAAGAAATATAACCTAGTTCTTTTGGTAAAATTTTCATATTCGATTGGTATGAAAGAAAAAAACTCTTTAAAGTGCTTAATACAGTTTATAAAATCTTTCAAGCATTTATTTTACAAGTTTGCTTATTTATTTATTGATTTTAAAATTCGTTCTTTAGTATATTAATAAAATTTAGGCTATTTCAGAATGAATATAAAGTTAAATACATAATACAAAATTAAATGCCACTATACGACGTAGATCAGCATTTCGATATTATTTGTATTCTTTACGTATGAAACTTCTCCTTTACACTGAAGGTAATTTATTAAATGTTTTTTTTTTTTTTAATTAATTAATTTTAATTTGAAGGTTTGAAAAGCCTTTTTTTCATTTGCCAATAATTGAACTATAATAATTGTATTTATTTTGAGCTATAGCGCTTTTTGGTACAGGTAATTATTGTTGGAAAAGTGATTATTTCGATTTGTTTGAGTATTATCTTTAAAAATTCATTCGAGCTTCAATACCCATTTAAATTGGAAATATCAAAGCCACCGTTTTACGATAGTGCCTTTATAAGAATATTAAAGTTAAACTAATTTAACTTAAGGATAAATAAATAAATCCTTATATTAATATTTTTAATATAACTAAAATGGCTGCATTATTTAAATGGTTTACATAGTACATAACTTATAAGATATATCTTTAATAGTTTATTTCTACATTTATAATTTTCTTTTTAAATTTTCATTTTTATAATTTTTTATACATAATATATAATTTAAAAACTAATAATCATAATAATAAATTTTCCATTCAAGATTATTCTATTATCCTCTAAAGATTATTTATATAAATTTAATCTTTTTGAGTACCTATACTTATATGCACCACATAAATACATACAATTTCTATTTGCCTTCATATATTTATATAGATAAATATTCGTATACTGTATCTAAACTTGGTATTCTGTCAGACCAGGATGCTGGTAAACCACAAAGAAATGCAAATATATTATATCCATTTTCTCTTGTATGTATAAATAAGTATTTATCGAGTAGCAAGTCCAGATGCTACAAAATAGGCTAGAATATAAATAATATCCAGTTTTAATGTTATATGTTTATAATGTTGAGAAAGTACATTTCCTTTTTTTTTTTAAATATTTAATGTAAAGTAATATATTAATAGTATTTATAAGATCAACAATCATTGTCCTTATTATTAAAGTTCTTCAATGAAAACTTTGGTACAATAAATAATAATTTTCAATAAATCTTAAATATATCTTAAGTTAAATACGCTGAGAGTACGAAACATTATTTGATATGAATGAAAATAGTATGCGTTAAAAATTTTAATCGATACGTACTCTAGATATTCTATATTATTTCTTTAAGTGGAGCTATGGACCCAATTTTATGCATGACAAAAACTGCCAAACTATTAACATAAAATAATTAACAATTAAGTTTTGTTTTTCAATCAGAAGCACCTCAGGTAAACAATTTCTTTGAAATCCAATCTAATAATGTAAGAAATCATATTTACATTAAGCCCCAATCGTAATGTGGTCGCAAACCTTTAGCGGTAGCTGTAGATTTTTTTTCCCCGCCAAGACAAATCCAGTACAAACGCAATGCTGGCGGTGGCGGTGGCTGAGAAAATTATATTTTATTATATTATTATATATTTTGCGTGAAATCTTTATTATTTATTTAAAATGTCACTATAAAAATGTCAGTCAAAATTAAAATTCGCCTCCTTTATTCAAATTTTCTTGCGCTGGCGGTTAATATTGAACAGTGTTCAATCTTGGCTGTAGCTTTTTTTTCCTTAGCGGCGACCGCTAGCATTGTGTTTGCTCTCATTGATTTCCATATGTTGAACAATTTTTAAAATTTGCGCTACAGGTTTGCGCCCACATTACGATTGGGCCTTAAAAATAATTCAAAAATATTTTTGATAAATATTTTTGTATATTTTCATTTTCAATTTTCATGTATGCAACAAGTACAAAAAATTATTAGTGCAACAATGTTCCTTATATTAAAATGGGCTATCAACAAAAATGTATATATACAAACAATATTGCAACAATTTAAATATTCATATTTTACAAGCTGTTCAAGTGTTAAATTTCATTTCAAAATATTATTTTACTACTTAACTAAAAATCGTAAACATAAAAATTTAATATGCTTGACCAAAATGTCCTTAATATTTCTTTTCATAAGAAAACAATAACAGCACATCCTTCTTTAAATAAATTTTGTATTCATAAATCTTTTTTTTGTATTCAAATAACCATTTCTAAAAGGATTTACCGCCCAATTTTTGTGTATAAAAGAAAAAATGTATAAGGAAATATATTTTTTTTTAAAGGATTTTCTGTTAATTTATTATTAGGTAAAATTTTATTATTCTTGTACTCTAGTGGGATTTTCGAAAGGTGTTAACATAAATTTAAAATAATTAAAAGGTATTTTATCCTAGTTTAAAAAAGGATTAACATAAAAAAAAATGAAAATAAATATTTTATTGTAGTTGAAGGTACAACAAAATTTATTACTATATCTTTTGGGGATAAGGAATTAAGAAAATTATTATTGATATTGTTTAGAAAATTAATTTTAAATGGTTTACATTAAACTGGAAATAAAATATTAAGAAAAGGACTGTAAAATTACAGTTAAAAGGATAATTTTATAGAATTTTTAATTAATTTAATTCTTAATTGTTTGGTTTTTTGAAATTCGTTAATTACATATAAACTTCTTGGTTACTCGGTGCCGTCTTATTTAAAGATAAACTCATAATTTTAAATATTTTATGTAAGCAAAATTACCAAATTAATTTTATTTCAATTAATGTAATTTTCTTGATTCAATACACATGTTACCAAGTGCTGATAACCAGACTTCCGGATTATTTTAGTAATAATTCTTTTGTATTAAAAACAGTGCTGATGTTCAACATAATTCACAACTCTATTAGTAGAGTATTCAAATTGAAAATCCATTTATAAAGCAATCATGAATTAGAATTTTTGTAAGACTACCAATAATTCAGAGTATAATCATCACACAGTGAAGATTGAATTAATTTTTAGCCCTGATTGAGCATTTGACACTTTAATTCGTTTTACAAAAATACTATTTTAAATATTAATATTAAAATTAAATAATCATCTAACATTTTTTAATGAATTTCAGAATAAAATTCTTTCAGTTATGCAATTTAATATTTTTGTAAAAAAGGAAAATGAAATCCAATTAAATTGAATTAGATTACAAAACAAAATATCAATATATAAATACTTTTAACTTCCTCAATACCAAAATACAGAAAATTAATGAACGGAACCATTTCTTAAAAATCATTTCCTTTCAACAAAAACTACAAATTAATTTAATTTCAAAATTGTTTCTAGATTGATAATTTAATTACTCTCTATCTTTTGAAGTTCTTACAAAAATGTAGAATTACGTCAAATGCTATTGAACTTTCCTGTGATTTTTCAATATAATTAAAATTTTTATGTTTTCTTCACCTTTAAATTAACAACCGAAAAAATAAAATTTAATAAAAAAATTGAAAGCTACCAAAAAAGGCGGATTCTTTAGCAACTCCTATTATCATTTCAATTTTTCTAATGATTCTACAGTCTATATAGTTAACGTAGTCATTATTTTAGTAGAAGTTATATAATTTACAAACAAAAATAGTTAAATTTTTAAGAACTATGAATATTTTTTCGGTAACGTTAAACAAACGCCTATTAATTTTAAAGTTATGAAGATGTTTTGTTTCTTGATGGTTCTTTTTTTTTGGGCACTTAAAAATTTATTCACATAATTAAAAGAAAAAAAAGGTCATCAGCAGACGCATAGTTTGGCGGTTAGAATATGATTAAAATGATTAAAATTCCAGATTATAATTTAAAACACCTCATCACAATTAAATTAAAAATTCTAATTTATTTAATTGTTTTTTGAAAAAGATTCTTGAATTTTAATAATTATGTAAATGTACATAAAAATATAAAATTTATTGAAATATTAATTTTTTATTTTTAAATGAATAATAATTTTTGGTTGGATAGTGTTTTAAGGAAGTGGATGTCATGGACTATTGCTAGCCAGCACGATATACTATACTAGGCCGTATGAATACTTATTCCCACCTCCTTTATCCAACAGATCGTTAGTGTTTTCTAGTATTATGGTTCTCTCTTTTTGAAAATGCTTCTATCTTCACTAAAGCCACAAGTGGCATTCTCAGCACTACTGATTTTCTGGTAGCGCCTCTAAAGTTATTTATAAGATCATTTTGATAAAAGTATTATAGGAGTGCCATAAAACAAAATTTGTTTAATTTTAGATAGGAGGAACTAATTTATTTGAAAGAAATTAGCTCTTTCATCATTTTAGAGCTTAATTTCAAATATATATAGACATTCGTACTATTAATTGATTTATTAGTTTCACCAATAGAATAATTTTCTTACGAAGTTGAACTTCCAAATTTTATTGCTAACGTCAATTTAGTGAAATTTTAATTTTTATATCTAAATTACTGGCGCTTACAAAATAATAGTAAAAATTTATAACATTTAATATTTTTCATACCATCATAAATAATTAATTATGACTTCATCAACATTTATATAATCATCAAGTGAAGCTATATAAGTTTCTTCTATAAAATAATTTATTTTGATTTTCTAATCTAATTCTTGTTTATTAATATTAAGCCTTCCACCTTCACGTTATAAATTACATCATCATTTTGATAAATTGACGATTATTAATTATCTTTAGAAATGTATAT
This sequence comes from Rhamphomyia laevipes, assembly GCA_963920725.1. Lineage (NCBI taxonomy): Eukaryota > Metazoa > Arthropoda > Insecta > Diptera > Empididae > Rhamphomyia > Rhamphomyia laevipes. The sequence continues at coordinate 56,724,574 of OY987257.1, forward strand.
ACATTTTTAGTAGAGTATTCTACATGTATCTCAAATTACAATTCATTCTTTTTTTTATATATAATGATTCTTTTTGTGTAATCTCATTCGGTAAAAGGTTAAAAATATTGAATGCACAAAACAAAACATTTACATTGAAAGGTTGTAGATAAAAATCAGGTAAAAATTTTCAAAATATTTTCACACAGAAGCTTTTAGTCATACAACATGTCAGCTCAGAATTTGAATGAAATATGATCATAAAAAATTATTAGTATTTTTTTAGTAATGACGTAAATATAAAGAAAAATAATTAACATAAATGTTAATACAATTATGGAGCTGTACGAAGGAGACATTCCATAATATAATTATGGAAGCTTCCGAATACAATTATGGAGCTGTAGCTGTACTACCTAATACAAACATTCCAGAACAAAGTTCTACGTGGAATAGTAAATGCTCCCATGGTACTGTATTAAGGATATTCACAACGCAGATTCAAGCTCGGAGATGAAAGCTGTGCGAAATATTTACAATTCCATCCGCGAAATATTTACAATTCCATCCGCTTCGAGAAACAAAGACTTACCAGCTAGTAGCATAATATTTACAGCATTAATTATTAATGTAATAAATTCTACTAATGACCTCTCACTACTACAAGATTTCATGTGCGTTACTCGTAGTCACTTTCGAGATGTTTACCTATTTGAAAAAAGGACTATTATAAAATATTAATTAATTATATTTCTATTTTTACGCCTAAAATTGCAACTAAAATTTATATTAATTTTTGGTATTAACGAAATATTCGGACATGGTGGCTTTATCGAAAGTTATATTTCTATAATCATTAATGGTATAAATTCATTCGCTATTCGGTTTTGTTTATGTACAAGTGCCCACCCAAAATAGAAAGCCCTACAAAAATAATAAAAAAAATATTTTTTTATTCCAATTGAACACCATAGACTTTACTTATATTTCTACTTACAGTACAAAAGGTTTGATTTTTTAATATTATCAAGTCGATGCTATGCATAAACGATTTCTCGTATATACACCACAATCAGCCAACAAAATAGCTTCTTTGTAGGTCGAAATTAATTCAATTTTATTTTTTTCCGTTTTGCAATTGTTTTAAAAATAATATAAAATATTTTTATTTTACTTCTGGGAGACTTGAATTGCACGTGAATATTGCATAAATTGCAACACGTTTTCATTTCTTTAATGTTTGTCCAGTTCATGTACATATTTTTTTTGTTGTAATTTTGTCTCCGTGCCGTGAAATCGCGAATCTTTCAGTGGAAAGAAGAAAAATTGTTACGATCATGGTCTACCCAAGATTATGTTATCAAATAGAAAAAAAAATAATTGTATAGTAGGAAAAAAAACACTATTATTTGTGCAGCACTAGAACAACTCAATTATTACTCGTTTCAAAACAAAAGTAGTTCTATAATATTGCATTTAAAACGTGTTTGGTATAGAGAATGAAAGTCGTGAATTGTTTTTTTTATGTTTAGTATGAAAATGTTTAATAGAAATATTATGTTCGTGTAACGTGGAACCTGCGGACTTGTATTACTCAAAAGTAAATAAAATTTATTGGCGGTTTAAAATTAGTCAATTGATTGTGTCTGGTTTTTTTTTACTGTAGTGAGATAATGAAATTGTTTTAAATGAAATTGTTTAAATTGGAAATGAATTTAGAATTAGAACTTTGGATTCTACTCCGATTTCATTATAATAATTTTATTATGTATAATTCTATTTGGGACTATTACCACTGAGTAACAATTTAACTTAAATTTAGCCATTGATCAGTTGCGATTATCCACAAAATAAAATAATTTATCAAAATTACAAGCTACTTTCCTGTATTATAATGATCACGACTTGATATGAAGAATTGTTATAGTTTTTGTTAACTAATTACATATTACTCATAATTGGATGCTAGCCAGTCATATGTAATTTTTAGTTTAAGTCCAATACAAAATAATATTAGAAAGAAAAAACATTTCAACTTTTACTTTACTAACTTTATGATCATAATTACTAAAATATACTAACTAATAAATTTATTTATATACATAATTTATGTTCGAATTTACAATTTTATCATAAGATGACGACATTATCTAAAACACAAAAATACCTTAATAAAGAACTCAAAGTTTTTTCTCCAAAAGCAAACCATTTGCATAATTTATGGCTTTTGGCCAATGAATATAAAAACGGACCAGAACTGAATTAATCTAAACAGAAACCCCGAAATAAATTTATGATCACCAAAATGAAAATTTATATACCCAATAAACAACATTTTAACATTATCATTTCAACAGATCCGACATTATCCGCGGCTTAATTACAATTTTATATTAACATTTTTAATCTAAAAGTTAGATTTTTATATTAAGAGTTTTTTTTTAGGGTTAAAATTTATAGGATCAACTCGAACAAAAAAAAATCATTAAAATGAATAAATTGTGCCTTTTTTTCATTATCAGTACAATCGAAGCCAGTCTGCACCAGAGATCATTCATTCATTTCTTGTTACCACCGCAGTGTTCTTTCTGTAATCAATTTTCAACTGTTGAAAGATTGAAATAAAGTTATTCATTATTTCAAAAATGAACTGGTAACCTACTAAACCACTCAATCTTGTTATGGATTTTTTTTTTTTGGTTCAAGGAAAATCATTTGTTGATGCGTATCCTTTTTTGTATATAATATTTTGGTTATCTTGAAGCACCATCTGGACTGTGAACGACATATGTTTTGTTCTATTTGTTTTTTTTTTTTGTTGCTCTCGATTAAAGTACAAATAAAAATAATCTAAATTGGAAGCAGGATAGTTTCTTGAAGTACTTTATTGAAAAACAAAAATCACTGATCATTTATTATATTTTGAATTTGCAAAAAAAAAAATACCTTAAGTTGTTATTTTTTGTTGTTGATTATTTAGAAAAGATAAATCGCAATTCAAAAATCATTCTAAGACGTATTCAATATTTAGAATAATGTACTTCAGAAGTCCTTTCAAAAAAATAATAATAATAGTAAAACCACAGAGTTTTAAAGTGATCGATCATAAAGTTTCTTGGTATTCAATTCAATTACTCATTACACGATCATGAATTTATCTCAAGATTAACAACCAAATCAGCATTGCCACTTCAAAATCATAATACAAAACAACAAAGATCATTTCACATTTATATTAAAAATAAATATTTGACAGGTCCTTGACTAGTGCTATTACTGTGCATGTAGTTATAAGAAAACAGAATTTTTGTATATGATTTTACATTGTTGTATACGTTATTTGATTAAGGATTTGTAGATAAAAAGGGATACATGCTGTTTAACATATAGTTTTTAAAATTATATTAAATAATGTACATCGTACTTACACGTATTTTTTTAAGAATTTTAACGTTTCTTATTTTTGGGCTCAGTTTTGTTACAATGAATTTGTAATTTGAAGGTTGTTTTTAAAACTTAATTGTTATATTAAAGAGTGTGTATCCTTTTTTCGATAAAGTAAATATTAATTTTTTTATTAAATTGTACCAGCTCCATTTTTATACTAATATATAGTACTAGATAAAACTAGTTAATTTAAATACGTCGGTAGTATTCAGAAATATAAATTATTCAGTTATACAAAAATTATGTCAAGTGCTCCTAATATTCCAGGAAAGTAATTTCGCAAACATACTTTAATAATTGGAATAAAATTGTCTAAAAGAATCACGCTTTAGTCAAAGCCCAGATGTATTTGGTTGAGGCATGAACATAAATTATTTAAATTACCCAAAAAAAAAACTATCTGCAACAAAATTCTACTTGCCAATTACCAAATTTTGTTCAATTTAATATGAAATATCAAAATTAGTTATTTTTTATTTGTTTGTATTGACAAATTTATTTATACCGAATATTTTAACAGAGAGTGACTTAGTTACATACCTCAGAACATAATACATAAACGCTCTTTCTTAGTAGTTACAACGTCCTAGGATACACCTATATCTACCTTTATTAAGTTTACTTTTTGGTATGATGATTATTCGTACAAAAAAATATTGTAAGTTTCCTCAAATATAATATTCGCTGTGGTTCAAGAAATTTGAAATTATATGCAATTGAATACTAACAGTGCCGAAACTTCTAACTATTCAACATTTTTGTAAGCAATCTATTCGAACATTAATAATTCATTTTAAATGTGACACTTCTTCTTGGCTGTCTAGCATATAATTTAAATAATTTGCATTAAAATACATCTAAAATATCTAGAATAAAAATAGCATACGTATTCAAATAGCTTCATGTAAAAAACGTTTTTATAATACTAACTAATAATATCTCTTAAAACACTAATAACTTTTATATCTTTTAGTTTTAATCCTATATTTTGAATTTCCCCTCGAGATATAAAAGTCAGGTAAAAAAATATAAGTAAAATTAATAAAAACCTTGAAATTTTCTGCCTTGAAAAAATGATAAACATAAAAACTGAAAAACTGAAGAAAAAAAAATTCATGTGATAAGAATCAAAAATTTTAAACTAATGGAGTCATCATTATTGCATATTTATATTATTAAAATAGCGACAAGAAATTTTGTTGTTTTAGAGGCGATTCAACATAAAAAAAAACATGAAAACAACATTTTTTGTTGTTGTTATTTATGTATATAAATTAAAAACAAAGTGGCAGATAATGATGAAAAAAAACCCTTAAAAATAAAATCCCTTGCAGGTCCGAAATGTCTTACAAAAAATACTCAAGGGATTTTTTGTTTTTAACTTTAAAAATGTTAATTTTTTTTTTTTTTTTTTTTAAAAATAAAACCTTTTCTTTTTGTATCTTGTATTTTTTGATTAATGATTTGTTAGTTTCGTAACGATAAAGACAAATTACATATAAAAACATAACGAAAATGAAGAGTTTTTTTTTGTTTTAAAATATTTATTAATAATATTCTTTTGATTTTTAAGCAAAGATAAAGGAAATTTAGTTGTAAATGATTTTTAAGATTGCACTCAAGGGAATTTTATTTTATTTGTTAAATGGAATTGATAATTAATTTTATGTTTAAATATTTTTGCAATTTTTAAAATATTTAATTTTCAAGTTTTTTGCCGAGTATTGAATAAAATTATAAAATCAATTAATTGGAATTTTAATTATATTTATGTGAATTACAATTTTAATGTCATTTTAATGATTTAAGGCCCAATCGTAATGTGGGCGCAAACCTTTAGTGGAAATTTTGAAAATTGTTCAACATAATGGAAATCAATGAAATCAAACACAATGCTAGCCGCTAAGGAAAAAAAAGCTACAGCCAAGATTGAACAATGTTCAATATTAACCGCCAGGACTAGAGAATTTTAATAAACGAGGAGAATTTTAAATTTGACTGACATTTTTCATAGTGACATTTTAAATAAATAATAAATAGTTCACGCAAAAAATATAATAATATAATAAAATATTATATATATCAGCCACCGCCACCACCAGCATTGCGTTTGTACTGGATTTATCTTGGCGGGGAAAAACAAATCTACAGCTACCGCTAAAGATTTGCGCCCACATTACGATTGGGCCTTTAAAAATAATAAAATTAATGTTTTTTTTAGTTCTATTTCGTTAGGTTAGAAATTAAAATGAGTTTGAAATTTTATTTACCGTGAATATTTATATAATAAATTGGCTCTTTCTGCAATGCTATTATTTGTTTAGATGTAGATAAAATGAACTGATTATCAGTTGTCTGTTTATTTGGCTGCATATCACATTACATTATTTTATAATTTAATAAAATTAATTAATGCTAAATTCCAGTTAAAATGCCGCCATTAGAAATCGTCTAAAAATATTAGATGAGAAAATTCTGACTCAATTAAAGAGGCGCCAGAAAGTGCAAAACAAATAATTGATGATACATACTCAACTCATTACATGCACGCAATTTCAGAAAACCAGAACTTTGCAAAAAAACTGGAACTTCAGCTTTGTCATAAGGGCAGACTTAATAGAAGAAGTTGAACGATTCCAACATAAAAACTGTTGCTAATTAATAATACAGAATTTCATTTGAAAGGTTCAAATAATAGAACGAAAAATTTATATTTTTGGAAACTACTGGCTTCACCGCAACTTTTTGAATTAAAATATAAAGATCCATTATCGATAACTAGGCAAATTAAAATATAGTCTATAATTATTTTCATCAAAATTTTGTAATAGCAATTTTACATTAATTTTATTAATAAATTTAGATAATTTTGAATCGGGTTTTTTTCACTATAGTTTCGATAAAGCTAATGATATTATAAAAAAATAGCTAATTACACTTTATTTTATATAAGTACAAATTGAACTCTGTACAATTTCAGCAAAATTATAAAATATTCTCATAAAAATAAATTTCCATTAAATAAATTACAGAACATTAATTTTTCTAAATTATATTCCATAATTTATTATTCATTTATTTAACCAATAATTCAATTTAATTAATAATTATAAAAAATATTGTATAAATAATGAATAAGAAAACTTTATTTTATAAATAATATTCCCCAAGAGGTGGTGGTAATATCGCGGGATATTATTACAATTATTAAAGTCATTATGATAGCATTGGCACACAACTGAGTTTTGGTGTGTATGCATAGTGCACACTTCATGAATATTATGTATACCATCGACGGCTGGCTATAGCGATAGCTGAAGACGATATAAATAAATTGTCTTTCATTTAATCAACAAAATTTATCATAATAAATATTTTTTATATTAAAATTAATAGACATGAACTTAATAATAATAAAGGTAAACGAAGTTTTTTTTTTAAATTGTGGCATATGTTTTGTTCCATCCTTAATTACAATTAATTAGGATCAATTCCAGCTGGCACGTTTGTTTTTCTTGTTGTTTTGATAATTTAATATTGAGAGCAGCACAAGGACCTTGTGCATTTAACTAATTAACCCTTTCGGATCGATAGAACGGATGTCGATGAGTGAGAAAAATGTATAATAAAACAAATAATAATCTGATGGGTATACAAAAAGTGTGAGAAGTTTTTTTTTTGTTTAGTATTTATTATTAAAATTGACCATGAAGTTTTTTGAAAAATTATGGTAACGTGCTCTTGAATTGATGGTATTATAGGTTAAAAATTTATGAAGTTAGTTTCCGATATAGATAAATTGTGTAAATACAATAAATAGTAGAATAAAAAGTAACAAAATCTACTTAATTACATTTGAATTCAATATAATTAATTTATCCTTTAGTTCAGTCCTGTCTAACGTGTGGCTCTTTTTTCGTTACTCCCAACATAAATCTGAGTTAATCAGGTCGTAGAATCCATATATGAAAGAATTTCATAATTAAAAATTCCAAGAAAACCAAGAATTAGAGATAGCTAATAAAACCATACATTCAAAGATTCAAACCAATTTTTTTTTTCAATGTGGGTCCTGAAAATGAGGATAATTTTCAGATTGGCTCGTAAGCAAATTTGTGTTGGACACGGTTCTTTAGTATAGATAATAAATTATTGGAATTGCGAAATTTTTAATAGATAATTTACAAAAATTCTTATTATTTTTATTTCTGTAACAATTATAGTAAAATTTTCACATATTAATATAAAAATCTTTTAAATTAGAGATGCTATGGTACGGTTTATAAATTATACAGAGTTTTAATCGTACTTATATATAAAAATATTTAATTTAATTTTGATTAATTTCCGTTTATACAAATAATTTGAATAAAAAATAATAATAACAAACATAAAAAAGGGTAAATATTGAACTCTGTCCACCAAAATTGATAAAACTATGAAATATTTTAAAAGATTTTTTATTTCTGTTTGAAACCCAATCAACCCTTTCATAGTAATAATTCATTTTAGAGCTAATTTTAGTTGCAGACTATAAATATGATAATATCGTATATGTTACAGGTTTAATTTTCGTCGATAAATGCACTATTTTAAAATTTTTAGAGCCAGGAAATTGAAAAGAATATAAAAAATTCATTTGATTAAACAATATGGTGAAAATAATGGTAAAATATCAAAATTTTGAATATTTCTTATATCAGTATATTATAATTATATCGGAGTTTGTTGGGAAAACTCTTTAATAATATTAAATTATATTAAATTACTTTTTCACTAATTTATGATTAATTTGGCCTACATACAGTTCTAATCACTGCAGTCATTTTGGTTATTGTGATATCCCTTCTTATTATGCGTTGTTGACCAAACCTGTTACCTTAATATAAAAATGTACAGTTTCTTTAGTGACTGTTTCCACTTTTCCGAAGGAACGAAAACAGCCTTCGAGGTGCCGAAGTTATTTAAGCAATGCTTCACAACCGCATAGTACGAATAGCTTCGAGTGTTTCAGTTCTTCAAGCATATTCCAGTGTAATTCTTGAGATTGGGCAGTTTTCTTCTTGAATTAGCAGACACCACTAGTTTTGATTTGACCTGGTATGACGTATGAGTCCAGGGCTTCTAACGGCGTTGACTGCTGGAGAATATTGTTACGGATTTCCTAGCATTCTTCCTTTTTCAGTTTTCATGCATGCGCATATAAAAATTTAATGTAGAATTAAATAATTCACTCTGAAAATAATTAAATTGTTGTTCAAAAAGATTTCGATCTTAATTGAATTGAATTTGTAAAAGGTTCAAGTCATTTTACAAAAATTGTGGGCTCTATGCTACTATTCGGACCCACATATAAGTCATTTTTCAATACAGTGAAATATGTAGTGTTAAAAACTTAAATCGACATTTTAACTAGAAATATTCTATTTGTATACAAGGTTTCTAAATCAGTTGGAAATGTTTTACCTCAATTATTATCATGTATATGCTAAACACTGGTTCTGCTGAAGTTTCTGTCATGGACTTTAAAAATTTGTCTCCAACTGACAAACTGAAATTAAAAGTGTTAACAAAAATATTTGGCTTTGTAATACAAATAAACAGTACAATAATTGTAAAGTGTATTTTCCCTACACCACTAAAATTACAATCAAATTTAAAGACCCTTTTTTTTAACCTGCATAATAATATTTATGTAAAAATGTTGTCGGTTTTGTTTTTCTTTACAGTTATAGATATTTATCTATTTTGCATAGTTAAATTTTGTTTTTATATTATTATTATTTGTATCTATTGTTGTTATTCCGACACAGTCAATTAAATTTTCGATATTTTATTGAGATATTTAATAAAAAAATAAATTAAATTTGTTAGATTACTAAATAAACTAGTAGTAAATAAAATAAAGTTATCGAAAAATATTGAATATTTTATTATGCGGAAGTTCCGGTAAAATAAATATTGTGGTTTTATATTTGATTTATTAACGTTATAGTATAAAATACTGAGAATCAATAATATTCTACTAAAAAAAGGAATAACACTTTCATTATAAAGCTTGGGCTACAATGTATAAACAAACCAGTTAAACTTCGATCCGTTGAGTAAGGTTCAAATTTAACATCTACATGCATTTTGTATGGAAAATCGATTGAGTAGACACGTAAGTGCGATTGAGATCGATTCAAAAGAGTTTGGAATGATTAAATTTTTACGAATCCAAACTGAAGCAAATGTCAAGAGAAGTGAAATTTGTCAGTTTAAAAAAAAATATGTGTAACGTAACAAGGCTTGCGAACATTTTATAGAATATATTAAAAATATCTAGAATTATTATAATAAACAAAATGAAAATTATAAAAACTACATAACTATTTGTTTACTATACTTCAAGAGTTGATTGGTTACTGTACGAATCGAGACGAAACTGAACTGATCGATATATTGTAGCTTAAGCATGATTTGTGTTTCCGCTGCTTCAGTTCTTTTCTTTGTCAAAGTTTTTTATAATGATTTTAAAGTTAAACTGCAAAATAAATTTAGTATAATTGTAAATAGTAAAGAAGGTTAACAAAGCGGAACTTAAAGAAAGTTAAGAAAAGTAAGAATAATGTTAATATGTACTGTACTGATTTTTTACTAATTCTTACAACTGTAATAGAGTTTTATTACAGTTGTAAAAATCAGTACAGACGTTTAAATCGTTGCTTTACTTCCAATTTGATTTTGTGAATAAAAAATAATAAAAATGCATTATTTAATTAATATTAAATCGGTAATTTAACATTAAACAATCTTACGGAATTCAAAACATTATAACACATTTTAAAAATTATGTTTTATTGAAAATTTATATATAAAAAAAACATTTTTTTTAACATTATTTCTATACAGAAAGAGCAATGGCTAACTTAAATTTTTATATATTAACTGAACGAAATCAGAGGCATTCCTTCCTATTATCGTTTGCATCTACACATTTTTTTGCAACTGCTTATTCCTTCAGTAATAATTAAGTTATCTGAAGTTCAATATTATGGTTGGTCCTTCCTTAGCTCATTAATAATTCAGTTATACACTTAAAAGTTAACAAAAAAAATCCTAAAATATTTACATTGATATTACAATGTGATCTAGTTAATCCTTACAATATAATTTTAATTGTAATTAGATATTTTAATTAATTAATTAATTTTCATTATATATAATATTAAAAAAAATAATAATTGCAAATTAATTTAATTAAATTTAAAAATATATACTTAATAAAAATACCATTAAAAATTATATCGTTAATTAAAATTTTCTAAAATTAGTTCATATCACAATATAAATGAAGTTTAATTCCCAAGAATGTTAAAACGATTTTTTATGTAAAATATTTATTTTACTATTATAACAACTTAAATATTATAAATTAATATTTATTTTTATATACCTACATATTTCCCATGAGTAAATCCTTAAACTTTTACATATATCCTTACATTTAAACATTTATTTCTCTAGCCTAGCATAATCACAAAAAGATATCCTATGATTTCATTTACTTATGTATGTCTGTATATATGTATTTATGTTAAAAATATATTAACTATTAATATTCTTTTTATTCATATCTTTACGTTTTTTTGTTGTTGTTATATTACTAATATAATTTTTACCAAGTTAATTTCAAAAAGTTTTCATAATTCTTTCTTCTTCTGGATATTCATACGCACCACGTAAACTTAGTTATTCTCCAGCAAAATGTTGTTGGTGGTGTCTAGGACAATTTTCATAGAAGAATTTTTTCCAGTGACATGTGAACATGAAAAGAAATTATACCAAAAAGACTGATATAAAAATGAATGTGATAAGTTTTAATAAAGTTCGTACAAGTTTTCTTTTTTTAAAAAAAAGTTTTCTTTTTTATTATTCCCATTTGTACTTGATCCTAGAAAATATATGCTTAGAAATAAATATATATATTTTATTATTCCTCAAGGACATCTTCATATGCCTATTATTTAAGCCAAAAAAGGAAAAATATCCTTGAATAATAATACCAAAGATTTTAAAATTAACTATCACAGAGCGCATAGCCCAAAAGGATTTAACATTCACCTGAAATTTTTATTTTCTAGATTTAGATAAAAACAATATGAGAAGAAAGATTAAGGATATTACAAATATTTTTTTATATTTATTTTTGAATATAAAGTCAATCTAAAAATGATTGCTATTTGACTAGCTATGATTATTATTTTCGGACCAAAAAAAGAAAAAATAAGAAAAGATTTCACTGAAATATTCCAAGCAAAAAGAAATTGAAGATTTTTAGCTTTGTTTTTTTTTTCGTTCATCGAAAATCAGTGGAAATTTATTTTGAAAATTAGATGTGGGAAAATGGGAATTTGTCTAAATATGAAAATTAAAAAGAAAAAAATATTATTAAAGTAAATGGTTTTGGAAAATAAATACACTTTAGATTTTCGAATTTAAGCTTAGTACGCTAGTCAAATGAAATGAAATTTTCATATAAATTTAACATCGTGAAATCAGAAATGAAAATTTTCACTTCTGATTTCGCTGAAGTGGTACGCAGTTCATCGTGAAAAAGTTGTGAAAAAACCTACTTTTTTTAACAACCAACAGATAGCGCGCAAAAGTCTCCAATTATTTTTCATCGTGAAATAATGTTCTGAACATTATTTCACGATGAAATTATGACATTTACATTTTTTTTTTTCAATAATTTAAATTTGATTTTTAAATTTGCTCAAATTTGATTTTTAAGTCAAATTTAAATTTAAAAAAAATTATAAACATAAACAAACAGTTGAATTATCAAAATAATTTCAAAATATTTGAATTATCAAAATGTCAAATTAACCTGTCTATTTTTCACAAGTTTTTCACGACTATTTCACCGGAGACTTTGGAGAGCTTTGGAGATCGCGTTAAAATTTCACTTCATTTCACTAGCGTACTAAGCTTAAGTTTTTAATATTTTTTGATTTGAAAATTGATCGGTCTAAATTTAATTGGAAAATGGAAAATTAAATGATCAAAATTATTAAAATAAAGTCTTTTGTAAAGTTCTGACGACAATTTGTCTCACTTAATATTGTTACAACTACTAAAATCTTATTTAACTTTAATTCGAAATTTTAGCTGGTAAAAATTAATTTTAAAGGTTGAAAAATCGAATAATTGTGTTTAATTAAAACAGTTTTGCTGTAGACACAATTATGCTAAAAATTTACAATGTCATTATTCACAAATAAATGGGAGTCAATTCTATAATCTCTTAGCTATTTAATTTAGTGTTTTATTATGTAATTTTTTAAATTTTTGTTTTTGGAAAATCTCCATTTTTATGATACCTTAAATTTCTATACGAAAATTTCTCTGAAAACATTTTTTCTTATGAATTTGTTGAATTTGATATTTTTAAAAGATAATTCTCCATTTTTTTTAACCATATTCAAAATATTCTGTTTTTTTTTTTTTTGGTTCCCTCCGAAATGAATTGCAAAATTTATTTTATAATATATTTCGTATTATAATTATTTCCGGCAAAGATATTACCCACACCTATGACCGAAAGCGTAAATTCTTACTGGTTACATAAAAATTCTCTGCAAGTAAATACCGATCATAAAAAAAAATACTTTCATCTTTGAAAAAAAAATATTACAATTGAAATTTTTAACCTGTAAAACGATTGTACCAATAACAGTTTTTTTTTTCGACAGGTGATAAACTGAATAATTTCAAGGGGACATAAACATCGGTTTTAGCCCTTTTTATCATTATTGTATTGTTTCGAAATAAATATGGGGGTATAACAAGATTATTAAAGATGATATAATAATTATTCACATTTTTATTTTGTTAATGGTAAAATTACGACCAATGGTAAAAAGGCGTTATAACATCTGCTTTTTCATCGGACCCTTAAAATATTTTTTTTTGGAAATAAGATAAAATGTAGTTAGACATGCAATAAAGCAACAACTCTTTTTGTTTTTTCTGGTTTTTCAGAAAAAATGTCGACCATTTTTTGGGCAGTTCCTATTATAGTCAGCTGGTTTGGTTAACGCACAAAAAATAATGTATTAAGATAATTACAATGTTTACCAGCCCATTTCCTGAATTCAATATCAAATTGATATTTATAATTCTTATGAAGTTAAAAATTTAACACTAAATCTAAAATTTATTATAAATACTCGAAGGCATTACAAAAGTTAAAAATTTTGTTTAACAATTGGAATAAATTTATTTTGATTTATGAATTAAGATTTGTATGAACTTTTTTCGAAAAATATGATTTTAAAAATTTTGCAGACTTTATAAATTGAAATTAGTTACGTTGTGTAGAATACTCGAAAAGTTTCAGTTATTGTATATTAAATAATTAATATTTTTCATAAAACTTTTATAAAATTAATAAAGCTATAAATTAAGTAGATATTGCCGACAAGCATCTGTCATTAGTTAATAATTATTCAATTTCATATAATAAAAATTAATTCTTATCATTCTAAGCAATAAATGGAAATGAATTTTTAAGAAAATTGTTAATTATTTTGACTAGTCTCGAAAATCTTAATCCAATTCTCAAAAATTCGGTCTTTAAATTCAATTTGTAGTGTCGAATCGATGATTTTATTACGAGAAAAATTAATTGCTTCACAAAATTGGGTCAATTTAATTAAAGTCATTTTTATTTCAGACAAATAAAATATTTGTATTGGAAGTTAAATATTCATTTTAGAAAATCTTTGTAAAGTATATTAATATTTTAATTAATTTATCGTTTATAATCTTTTTAATAAAAGCGAATATAGAAAAAACATTAAAATATCATTAAAAAATTACATTTACTACAAAAATTTACAAAAAATAAAAAATATGATTAAATACTTTACTAGTAATAAGAAGAGTATTATTATGATGTACTGTCCTTAATTATCGGTATCCTTAATTTAAAGTAAAATATTAAGTAAAAGAGACAAAATAACAAACAAAAAATTACTGTGTGAAAAATACAAAAATTTATTTCAACACTTCATCATTAAATGATGGATGACACAGTAAATTTTTTAAGTTCTTACCGGGTGTTAATTTATGGTGTAAAGACTATAATTAGTTCTAGTCGGCAGATATTGATATATTTTTTGTATAAGTGTTAATTGAAGGAAATTCGGATATCATTAAAATCATTATTTAGCTCCTTTTAGTTATAAAATACAAAGTTAATATAGAAATGCCGCAAATAATTACAAATATTTGTGTATGACATATGCGAAATGTTATAATTTAATTAAAAATTGGTCAAATTGTAGAAACATTCTATATTGCCTATCTACAAAATTATCTTACTTTGGTACAATAACATTTTTTTGTGTAATTTTTCACCTGTTCAATTTACATATTAAAATGAAAATAATTTCTGATTAATATGAAAATGCTTTACATCTAATTATTTTTACATTCCATTATATATTCTTCAAGAAATTTTAATATGGAATTTTGTATCATGAGATAAATAAAATATGATAAAATTTGAAATTCTTTTGGTGAACTGATTCATTATTTCATTAAGTTTTGTATAGATTGCATTGAAAATTTGTAATAAATGATAAAAAATTGTAATATGTTTTACGGCGGGTGTGAAATATACATAAATTTAATTGCAAGATATAAAAATATAATTGATTTTAAAAAATAATGATGTAAAATTTATATCATGATTTCGATTGTTTGCAGAAAGGATTAAAAAATTATTAAGTGTTATATACAAGTGTAGATTACTCTTTATAAATTTTTAACCAATGAATTTGTTTTTCCACTTTTAACGAGACTTATTCGCAAGTTTAACTAACCCATATTTAATTTATAATTAGTTTTTTTTTTAGAATTCGATAACTACAAGTAAATGCTTAACTGGGGGAGAGATTGCTATTAAAAATAAGCAGAATTCAGGGAACAATGAACATCGAAATACTGGGAACCAGTTTTATTGATGTCATGGAAAAGACAAAAATCTTAAAATGACAATGGGCTGGTAATGTAATGAAAAGTTATCAAAAGATGAACAAATACGATTCGGCTGGCAAATAAAGAGATACAAGAATGACTTAAAGAATATTATTCTAATATGGGAGCTGGTATGAACGAGATCGTGATAGATGAAAAATTATGGGTGAGATTTATATCGTTCAAGTGTAATAAATTATATATCAAAATTATATTAAAAATGATAAAATGAAATATATTTAAAAATATTTTAATTTATAATTTAAAAAAAAAAAATATTTCAATAAAGCTATTAGCTTAACAAAACATTAATTTCAATGGTAAGCTTTAGTTAGATAACAGAAAAAGCAGAGTTTTGTTTATAAATCATTAAAAAAAATTACGAAATTCGATTGGGAAATTCAAAATAAAAGTTCATTCGTTCTTTATATTTAATTAAAAATTTAGAAATTTAGATTCATTTTTAATTTTTTCGAACAATATTAATTCTTAATCATCCTTAAAATACCATATTCAAATAATAAATTTATAAAAAAAAAAAATTCTTTGACATAAATTAAATAAATCACAAAAATGCTTTAGAACTTAACCGACCAATTTTCCGGTACATCTGGTGTTTAGACAACTTCTTTAAAGTCTAAAAAAAAAAAGACTGTAAAAAAATATGATTAATCTAAAATGTAAATAAAAATAATACCAATAATGAAAATCTTTAAAAAGGACAGATTTTTGTGTCCAAGGATGTTTGATTAGGCAACACAAACACTTAATATTTTTAAATTTACCAGAAAAACAAACTTTTTTTGTTGTCATCCTTTGTCGACGAACTCTTACAACATAAAAAAAAATAGAAATTCTCAATATTGACATTGGCTTGAAGCAATATTTAACCCTAAATCGTTTTTAATGTTTATATACATTTCAAGATTTTAAAAGATTTATTCTTTTTGTTGTTTTGAAAAAATGTTAAATATTTATTTCATTAAAAAAATATTTATTTGACATATTTAACGAATCAAATTTTTTTTTTAGTTTTTGGCGTTAGACCAAATTATTGGAATAGTATATTATGTCAATATAGTCTTTAAGAATATAAAACGACTCTGTTTTTAAGGATTTAATTTTAAGATTTTGGAAATATCTGAAAATGGTTTAAGTTTTATACTAAGGGTTTGTGATCACTTATAGCTCATATATCTAACACTTAAACTTTTAATTGTAATAAAAGCATTGATTTATGGTTAATTGATCCATTATTAGTGAGTTCATATGTTCATACAGCGTAATTTTTAGTAGAGTTCATATGGATAAAAAAGATTACAACCTCGATATTGAATTACTTATTTATTTCACCAAAACAAGGTATAAAATTAGGAGATATTTTTAGTCCCAGCTTTTCAAATTTAATGTCTGTTCGATTTTTAAATCTTATACATGATTTGAGTTAAATATAATTCATTAATTAAGTGGGGTAGATGTAATATGAAAAATATAATTAACAAGAGACTACATTATCATAAATCGTCTTCGTATTAAAGGAATTTTAAATGCTTTTACTATCAATTTAAATAAACTACTACTTATAAATTATTCGGATTTTATATTTTACTTCCATCTATAATTTTCCCATATAAATATAGATGAGCCTATAACCTATAATGCCATATTTTTAATATTTTTCCCTATTCGAAATTATAAATGAATTGCTGATCTTAGCAATGAATTAAATTTCGTATATTTAAGCTTGTATATTTAAATTTTAATAATTTTGTAAAAAATAATATTTTATTTTGTTTTCTAATTTTAATAAACATATAAATTTACATAATTTTATCGTTATGTTGTGTATATATACCATAAAAATGTGAGAATAAAAAACTCAACATTTTTTTTTGTAAAAAGATAATAAAAACTTCTTGTCAACGCAAAATTACTTTTTGTTTCAAGTTTCAAGGATTTAGAAGATAAAATATTTTAGACATTATTTCTTAACCTCTGGTATTTTAACTTATTGAAATATAGAGAACACTTTAAAAAGTTTTAAAATAACAATGTAAAATAAATAATTTTGTATTAGGCACCAGGGAAAAAAATGATTTTGGTTAATGAAATTATTGAGATTTATTACTCGTAATATTTGAATGTAAATAAATTTTTAATATTTGATTGACCAAGTTCATTTTTAGTAGCCACCATTAAATTTCATAAAATCTACAATATTTGATAGTATAATTCCTCGGTATTTGCTCTATCTTCAATCAAATTTAAAACATTCAAAAACTAAATACAAACAAGTCTATTACTATTTAAACGTCAGAAACCATATAATTACATTATAAGAAAATTATATATATAACAATAAATATAATTTCCTAAAATATTATATAGTATTTTTAAAACAAACCGTCGGTCAAAATCATTAAATTCAGAATTTATTCACACCCACAAAACAAAACAGAAAAATTCTTCATCCATTTGCAAACATTGACGGGGTCACCTGCATGCTAACATTAATTTTCTACAAATTTCCCAGAAATAAAAAAAAAAAATACAAAATATAATCCAAAAATAAAAAAAAAATTAAATTACTCGAACAACACCCCAAGGGCCATGAACGAAAACGTTCGAATAAAGACATTAAAACCAGAAGAAGAAATACGTCCATCAGAAATTTTTGTATATACGTCAGTGTTGAAAAAAAATTGCGTTTAACCATACGAGGGCTGATTGATAATTACGTGGACTACCTGTGATTCAGGTAATGCACAGGTATAAAGTAAGTATTTTTTGCCTCTAAAATCATTTACTAGGCTATATATAAAATTTAAAGTCGATATCTTGTATACTTTCCATGTAACAGTCGTTTAAGTAAGTCAATCTCAGTGAATTTTTAAAATTGGATAAAAACGAATTTCGTGTGTTGATAAAACATTATTTTTTGAGGCAGAAAACAGCAAAGGAAACTAAAGAAAAGTTGGATAAATATTATGGTGAATCTGCACCTTCGAAATCAATGGTTTGCTGAGTTTAAAAGTGGCCGTACCAGCACAATTGATGAACAACGTTCTGGGCGTCCAAATGAAGTGACTACTCCAGAAATGGTCGATAAAATCCATGATATCGTACTAGATGACCGAAGAGTGAAATTGCGGGAAATTGTTGACATCGTGAACATCTCATCGGAACGTGTTTTTAATATTTTACATCAATATTTGGATATGAAAAAGGTATCTGCAAGATGGGTGCCGCGTTTGCTTACAATTGATCAAAAACGCAATCGTGTGACAACATCAAAGCAAGTTTTGGAGTTATTACAACGTAATCCAGTCGATTTTTGGCGTCGATTCATAACTGTTGATGAAACATGGATACACTACTACACACCAGAGACAAAAGAACAATCAAAACAGTGGATTTCTACAGGTGAAAAGACTCCAAAGAAGGCAAAAACAGTTCCATCAGCTGGCAAGATTATGGCCACTGTTTTTTGGGATGCTCATGGTATAATCCATGTCGATTATTTACAAAAAGGAAAAACAATCACAGGACAATATTATGCAACATTATTGGATCGTTTGAATGAAGAGATTATAATAAAACGACCACATTTAGCAAAGAAAAAAGTTCTTTTTCATCAAGACAATGCACCAGTTCACAAATCAGGAATTGCAACAGCAAAATTATTAGAATTGAGATATGAATTGGTTCCTCATCCACCATATTCTCCAGATTTGGCCCCTTCTGACTTTTTCCTGTTTCCAAATATGAAAAAATGGCTTGCAGGAAAGAGATTTGGGTCAAATGCTGAGGTCATCGACGAAACAAATGGCTATTTTGAAGGGTTGGAGAAATCATATTTTTGGAAGGCATCAAAAAACTGGAACATCGTCTAACTAAGTGTATCGTCCTAAAAGGTGACTACGTTGAAAAATAAAAAAAAAAAAACTGAAAAAAACTGTGTCTTCTGTGTCAGTCCACGTAATTATCAATCAGCCCTCGTAGTTAACGATAACGCGAACATTTTTAATCGACAAAGTCCACAGAACAGACACAGACCATCAAAATTGTACATCCAAATATAAAATGAAGACATTAAATCGTCGAAAAAAAGGCGTTTATTTTTAAGTTAGTTATTTTTTGTTTTATGATGTTTTGTGGAAATGTTAATTCACATTAGGGTAAAAAGAGAACAGGTAACAATATAATTTCTGTAGCTATCTTTTTTTTTGGTTTAGATAGTATTATAGTAAAATTAAAATTAGAACAGGTGTGGAATAATTAATTTGCGGGATAAGAACTGAACAAAACAAAGAACGTGTTCATAAATTAAATAAAAAACATTCGAAAAAAATTTCGATGAATATTTGAAGTTTATGCTGTGATTTGGTTGGTTTTGAACAAATTTTATTTGCAAATTTTTGTTACGAAAAAATTGATTCATTATATTCAAGGATAGGTAAAAAATTTTAAAATTGACAAATATTGAAAGCCTATTAAGGCTAATAAAATCGAGATTAAATATAATTTAAAATATATGAAACATCATTAGTTAACCAAATAATTACAAATAATTTATAAATGAATAAAATGAACCATAATAGTCGAAAAATTATGGCTAAGCTATAATCATATTAATATTAATTCATTCCAAATTTTAAGCAATAACACGAATTTCCAGTGCACTATATTAATTAATTCGACATCACAATTATAGGATCTATTTTATAC
Organism: Rhamphomyia laevipes; assembly: GCA_963920725.1. Taxonomy (NCBI): domain Eukaryota; kingdom Metazoa; phylum Arthropoda; class Insecta; order Diptera; family Empididae; genus Rhamphomyia; species Rhamphomyia laevipes. Next base: position 56,744,758 of record OY987257.1, read on the forward strand.
TTTATTCCTTGTTTTCATAAGGATCATAAATTTCTAGTAATGGTCACGCATTATTTAATTTATTATTGTGTTGTTATCACTATAATAGTTTTGATAGTTTAAATTCAAATTTTCAATGCTGTCGTCACAATATCATTAAATAAAAACAAACAAAATTTCATAATAAAATTCAGCAAAATTATAATAAACATAATTTTGAATGTTCTCCGTTCTTAATAAATATTTTCCAAATGCTATTAAGAATAATAATTTAGTGGGAAATAGAAAAAATAGTGTGTTAATATTATAAGAAGATTACTGATACTTCGAAAACATTAAAATCACTAAAAACGTTATTTAAAAGAACTATTATATTAACATTACCAAAAATATTTGATAGCACATAAGTAATTTATGACTGCATTACATGTGCAGAATTTAGCATGCGTCACGGCAAATATAATTTAGAACACACTGTTGTATTTGTAACCAATTATTGAATGCAACCGACGTAAAACTTTTCTCTTTCTAAATTCGTTAGGCATCGTCCATGTTTCCACAACACAAAAAGCTCAATCTGACAACTTACGAAATTAAAATTTACAATTTACATTGAAATTTGACAATAATTGTCAAATTCGAAATTTTCAGAATTCATATAAATTAAAAAGTTAACTGTAATGTTAAAGAAATGGATGCGAAATTAATTGAACTTATAAAATCTCATGTTTTTTTTATAATAAAAATTATGTATTGAAAATGTCAAAACAAAAAATGCTTATGGCTTTTAAGTGGATAGCTGCATGCATCGCTGCAGGCAGAAATTCTACACATGTATTTCCGGTATTAATCTTAAATAGATTTCTCCCAATTCCAAGGTATACAGAGCATAGAATCTCAATGATATTAGCGCTTTCTTATATATTAACTACTTAATTTTCTTTATTAACAATTTTTATAATATTTAAAATTTACCAATAAATTTTTACTTGCCCATCAAAAATTATTGCTTAACTTTAAGAAGTCCCGTCAATATTATTATTAGTACACCATTAAGTATCCTTTGTATATCTTGTTTATTTAATATTGACAAAATACGTTTATAATTAATTTAATATTTATATAATTTTCATTTTATGTGAATTATTTCTGCCTTTTTCATGTTAATTTCAAAATTAACAAGCATAAATTTTCATCATAATTTTTGATTCTGCATATAAAGATATTTCTTATTGAATATTAAAAACCAGGAGGCAATTATCATAATCCTTTTCGTGTACGAAAAATCCAGCATATTTTTATTGCTTTTGATCTTTTTGTTTGCATTGATTATATTATTATACAAAGGATCAGAAAAACACAACAAATTTTCTAAACTAATTAAAGGTGTTCAAAGGACTTTTTCTATATATGTGCAAATAATATTATCGCTAAATCGAAATTTAATTTCAAAAATCCTTTATTATGTGTACATTGTCGGTGCTGTTTCTACATATAAAAGAATTTTCAGGTTTTATAATTTCATATAAAACACATACTAATTAACCTGTGTTGGTAATGTACTAATTAAATTTCCTTGCTACTAAACAACAGGAATCCGTTTTTATTGAAATACAATATAATATTTAAATTTTGCTGATATTTAGTGAAATAATATAGAAAATATAATTTAATTTAGTCTAGGGTTAAATGGTTTATTGAAAACGTTTGTATATGCGAAGTTATTTACTTTCACCCTGTAATATTATTTTGAATTTTTAAACAATTTATCTAAATAAATTTAATTTTTATTTATAATTTTGTATATTCCTACTTAAAAATATTCATTTTCAAAATACATAATTAAAAAAACTTTATAACTTCAAAAATTTACCAACCTCTCCCAGAAAATGTCCTTTTTATATTCCTGTTCATTGTAATCCTGTAATTTTAAATTGTTTCGTAGTCACCTTATTTTTTTATTATGATATAAAATTATTTAATAATTTTATGAATTACCCAATAGCCAAAATTTCATTATATTGAATTTTCCATGGATTTCTTCACAGGGAGCAAAATATAAAACGTTTTTTCGTCGTTGATGACTAGACCAATTTTATTTTTAATATCCTCATATATCGCGTAAGAATTTTTATGGAAAAAATTTATTCGTTTCACAAAAAATAATAATGAAAATCCTCACCTTTTTTTTTTGTGTTGTATTTTATGTAATAATTTTCTTTCATTTTTATATTTTTCATAATTTTAATTTAACAACATAAATTTTACGGACACAGGATAATAAAATCACACGTCGTGGAATTGTTTTGTTCGTAATCAAAAGTTCAGAATCTTTTCAAATGACAGTTAAATAGTCTGTGGTCGGTCAGTGTTTTAGTTATGGCCCTCCTTGGAGGCGATTTTAATATTCTAATACAAAATATATAAAAAATACATAATTCCATTTTGTTTTTGTTTTTTGTATTTAATTAATTTAATTGTACATTTAAAAGGTCTAAACCGCCGTATTTATGCAAAGTAATAGAGCATATTGTTTTTGTTTTTGGATTTTTATTATCGAGGGCAGTTAAAAAAAGGCGTTGAAGCGTAGACAAAAGCAATAGTCATAATGTTGGTCATTTAATTACCCAAACGACAGGAAATCATAAAATAAATAAAACTTTCCATACTGTTTTTTATTTTTATGTTTTTGGGGGGCAATTTTCTTGAACATAATTTTTAGAATACCAAAAACATAAATTGCATAAAAAAATGCGAGGAAATTTTATTTAATTTTTTATTGGTATTTAAATCAAAAGTAATTGAGGAAATATGGGATGGGAAAACAGTGGAAAAACTGGGAAAACAGTGGTGTTTTTTTTATTGATCTACAGTAGTAGAGTAAAAGGAATAATAAAAATTTGGAAAAAAATTAATGTTACTATGGAGTTAGTTTAGGATAGAGTTTCGAAAATGGTGTGGAATAAAAGAAACGAATCGGTAATCAATCTAAAATTAAGTTACTGAGTGAATCTTTAATACTATAAGAAATAAACCATTTTTAATTAATTTTAGAAAGCTATTTTCCTAAAAGTATTGCAGTTTTACCTAATATTATTCATTTGAACTCCAAAATTTCATCCTAATATGGATTTAATCCTAAATGGGATCGTCAAGAGTATTAATTTATGTTAAAGACAAAAATATCAAATAATAAATTTTAAAAATTTTAAATAACAAAAGTTGATGCAATTCTACTGATTGCTGCGGGCTTTGAAATCACATACTAACCAATTACTCATTTTTAATTTTCCTTATTGAATATGCTACAAGTTTTTTGCGTATCCTAAAAATATATTGTCTTTCTTCTTGTTTGCTACAATCAAACCTCTGCAATTAGTCTTAATGATTAATTACAAAAAGGTAAACACAGAAAATTCTCAATTATTTTATGTTTGCAAAAAAAAAAAAAAGCATAAAAAAATGCTAATAAATTTTACCTTAAAAGCATATTTATGGAACTCGATAGAAAGAGAAGATTTGGTACCAGAATTTGTTGAATAAATTAAGAAAAATTATATCTTTTGTCAGGTAAATACAAAAAAAAACTGCATTTTTACGCATAAATTTAAAGTTTTTCTTGATGAATTAGCATAAATAATTACTGGAGGACCAGAAAAATGAATATAGAAAGAAGAAAAATAAAAAAAAATATATTCCGATTTTGAACTAATTAGAATTTTAAAATTGATTTATTTGCAGAATAAATAGCAGAATCGTGTTTAACAAGATTCTTTTTAGTATTTTTATAATTCGTGGAATGCAATTGAACGAATTATTATTTTGAAATTCCACGGATTTTTGTAATTATTTTTGTTATTTATAGATAATAAGGAACTACAATAATTAATAACTCAATTTTTATTTTAACAAATGGCCTTAAATCCTACCATATTAAAATGTAATTGTACAAAAGGTTTCAAGCTAATACATTTTTGACCAATCTTTCTTTTGCTTCATTGTTGCTTCAAAGTGTTTGTCTCACCAAGATTGTCTCAATCTTGCTTCATTGTTGGCGGATTGAAATTTGACTGATTTTATTGAACATGTCGCCCCAAAATTGCAAAACGCTTCAATGGTTGACCTCGCAATTGAAAGGTAATAAGGGATAAAAAAAGTTGTGTCAGTTTATTTTGTTCTGTACGCAATCGCGCTATGGAATGAAGCGTTACAATATAAAATATATAATTATTGTAGAACAATTTGTTCTAGATTCTAGAATATTGTTCTGCAACATTTGATTCATAATTTTTTTTTACCTGTAACGTAAATTTTTTTATTCGCCACTAGATGGAGCTGGAAGGAAAATTTATTTAAAATGGTATGTAATATTTCATTTATTTTTTCTTAATAGTGGAGTTTAACTCAACGGATGCAACGAACGGACGACTGATTGAAATGTCAAAAACGTAGAATCACAAAATGAGGGTGGCAAACTGAATACGTTCTTCCGTCGTTGCTATTTATTTTGAACTGTTTCCTAACCTAACTATTTCGAAGTTTTTTATAAATAGGTGGATTATCTTTAATTAATTCGATTAATTTCTCTTCAAAGCTCATGTTTAATTAATTTTATTTCAGAAATACGCACAAAAATTACTTATTAAAAAAAAACATTTATAACTTCTCAGCTGCTTATGACATTTTAGTCCGTTGTAAAATAAAAATATTAAAGTTAAATCAACTTTGAATACGTCGTCCGTCCGTTGCTTCCGTCGAGTTTAACTCCACTATAAACATTTTCAGGTTTTATAGTGCTGATTACCAAAATACTTGCTATTAATTACTAAATTAAAATAAGAAATTCTCTTAATGCTTTTTATTTATTCAAGTTTTATTATTGTAAAAATTGTATTTAATAATTAACTATCGACATCTTTTATAAACAACCAAACAATTAATATTTTAATTAAATTATAATTGATGTGTCTTTTAAAATTTTGGTTGACGGAAATAATTACTTTATATAAAAACCAATATTGCTAAACCAGAATTATTAATATTAATTCATTTAATATTAACTTATTAACACAATTTTCTGGTACTATACATCACACTCATATAATCGTATATATTAATTTTATATTTTAGTCCTTGTTTGCACAAGGATCATAAATTTCAGACAATGGTCACGCACTATTTAATCTTTTATGTGTTTTCTATATGGTTTCGATAATTCAACTAACAATTTTTCAACGCCTATGGCAGTTGGGTTAAATTCAAAAATAATAAAAATATCATAAATAAAATTCGGAAAAATTCTAAATAAATTGATGAAATTTTTTTCAATTTAACTTTGCATGTGTCCTGTCTTTAATATAAATAAATTTTCAAATCGATATTAAAATATTAGTTATTTTGGGAAACCACACAATCATAATTACTGTGATATTACTATTACAGGGTGATTGTTTTTCAATTTCAATTAAAAATAGTTAAAAATCATGGAACTTTTCTTGATGTTCAATAAAGATGTTCTATATTTGAATGAAAAACTCAATTTTAAATTATTTCCATGTTAAATTGGTATTTTTTCAAAATAAAATTTGATTTTATCCAAGTTGAATTGGACTTTTTATACGTGAAATTGTTGTTTTTGGATCCTTTTTTTAATGTCATATTTAAGTAATAGTTGCAATATTCCTGATTTATCAATGTTGCAACACTTTTTTAGTTATGACATTAAATAAATTGTAGTCTTCAGACTTAAATAAATAAATTTGACTTTGTTAAATTGTAATTTGACTTGGCAATGTTATATATTTAGTTGTAAGTGCGAAGCTTATTTAGTTGAGTTGAACTATGCAAAAGACTGTAATTCGTGTTCACTTAAATGAATTTAAAATATCGTATTGAAAGTTATAAAAATAAATTCAATTATTTTTATTACAATTTAATAATTATAAACTTATGATTCACCCAGTACTTATGGCATTGTTTCCTAAATAAATGCTTAGTTTTACAAAAGGAGCTTGAATAATAAATTAAGAATTTTTCAATAAAATTAAATATTCTATAATTTAAATTACTTTTGTAAATTAATTATATTAAAAATATTTTAAATATAGCTTAGCTAAATATAAAATTTTATTAATTTCCTTATAATAGAAAATTCCTAATATCAAATTTATTTCACCCAAAAAAACATAAATTGTCAATTTCCATAAAATGATATAATTTTTTGAAAATATCCTGATGGTAAAAATATTTAAGGTTTTTAGATAGATTAAAATTCGATTTAATTTTATATATTCGGAGGATTTTCATATATAGTTTCCCGTTGTGGTGGTGATGTGTGTGGTAGGTAATAAAATGGTTAAGCGCTTAAATTGTCATTGATTGTGTATAAAGGATGTATAAGGATAATAAACAGCATATACACATATACAGGATATTAACATTATGGTTATATGCAATATGCATTAGATTTTTTTTTGTTGTCATAGATGGATTAACTGAAAGCATATTTTCGAGAGGGAGACATTTCTTTTGTTATTATTATTATTTTTATCCTATACGTTGTTGCTACGGATTCTTTTTATAGTGGTTAATGATATTTTCGTATCTCATCGTAAACATAACTTTTCGTTTCAATAAACCTTTATTTTTTCTGAATAGAAAAATTAATATATTATGTATAAAATTAATGCAAATTTTGAATTTGTATAGTGAAACAATATTTGATAAGTAATCAAGAATTAAAGGAGTTATACTAAAATACAAAAAAGTCATCAAATGCATCTATATTTTTAATTACTATTTTTATTATTCAATTAATTCAATTTTTCTATTAACGATTAATCAGAAACAACTGAAAGTTCATACAGTTTAATTAGGCTTTTTACATTTAATTTAATAAATTAATTTATATAAATTTATGAAGTTTATAATTTACTGCTTAATCTGCTAAAATTAAATGAATTTAATTTAAATATTTTCTTTTTTAATCATAAATTATTTATATAATTGTACTTTCAATTATATTATCAATTTTTTTTCCTGGAATTTAATTTTCTCTATAGTTTCATTAAAATTGTTTCACATAACAAAAATTTCTAAAAGTAAAAAATTAGATCTATCAAAATAAATTAGAAATTTTGCATCGTGACAAGTAAATGATAAATGCTTTCATTTTACACCCTAAAAATACCTAACCATAAATTTCATATTTACAGTTTTTTTAAATTTGAAGTCACCCCATTTTTTATTTATATCTATTTATTTTTGTTGTTATTGTAAAGGATACATAATTTCCACAGTAAAGGAACATAAAATGTCCTTTAACGACAATCTGTGTACTGTTTTGCTTGTTGCAATTTATAAACAAAAGGAAGAATTTAAATTCCCTGGGCTGAAAAATATTTGAAAAATTGTGCAAGGGAAATTTTTGTTTTTGTTTTTTTGTTAAGAGGGTGATCAGATAATTGGTTTTTCTTTCACTTTTAATTTTTCTATTCATTTTTTTTTAGTACTTTACATTTGTCCGTTTTATTTATATTCAAATGTATATAACCAAATAAAAGGACCTGTAAACGAAATTATAGGATTTTATATTTGCAGAACTTTTTTTTTTATATGTAATGTTTTTTAGCAACCCTTCTAGTTTTTGGTAATATATATTTATATCGTAGGGGTTGGTATTTTGTTAGATTATTTCCAATCAAGGAATAATTTATGCATTTGTTTAGTAGGAATGTTTTTTTTTATACTAAAGTCGTTTAAACTTTCATTAAAAACAATTGTTATGAAATTGATGAATATTTGAATTTGAAGTAAGCAATTAAAAATTAAATTGATTTATTTTATTATATTGTATTTTAACTTTTAATTATATATTTTTAATATTAAATTAACTCTAAATTTATAATTTATGATGCAATAATTCCAGTAATATTTTGTTTTAAGAATTCTATATTTAAACTTGGATATTTATGGTCACAAATTTCAAAGGATTTGCAACACTAATAATTATATATTAAAATTTTCAAAATTATTGACTACTTTTATCGGAAATTTTGGACTTATATACAAAATGGTATGGAAATCCGATAAATTCAATATCTTTTAGAAGAGAGTTACGATTATTAAATTGTTATAGATTCAAAATAATTTCAAATTTTACATTTTTTACTATTAAAATTTCTAATATATTTCAATATTTTAAATCTAATTTCAATATTTTAATATATTTAAAAAAATTGTTATACAATTTATTCAACCTCTCAAAGTTTTAATGATACAAAATGGATAATTCTAAATTCTAAGCAGTATTGAGAACATTATATTAAATATATGATGGGTCATAAGTTTCATAAGTTATATAGTAACATTGTAATAATGGTTTTTACAAGGAACACCATTATATCACATATATCACTATAAATTTGATTAAATATAATATAAAGCTTGATTATTATCTCTAATATTAGAAATAAGCTCTGATTTTCAATCTGTCTAAAGGGTCAATTAAATTTAAGTAAATATTTTTTATTAATTAAATATAATTGATAACAGAAAGTGAACAACTGTCACAACTATAAATAATATTAGATGGTTTTTATTATTTTTTATTTCTGAAATTCAGATGTCATGGATATACAAAATTTTATACAATAATTAATAATTAAATTATATATAAAAAACTAAATTATTTTTCATTATTAAATTAATTATAATTAATTCATAATGAAAATAATAATACAAATATTTAATTTCAAAAGTTTAATCATTAACCAGAAAAAAGAAAAATTATTGAAATTATAATTAAACTGAAACAAAAATTATAATTTTTTGTAATTCCATTTTTTACTATATTATGATTAAATTTGTTATGAATTTTTGTATTTGGATATTTAAATTTTTGTCGATGTGAATTATCAACATCTTCACAACCAGCAAAAGCTGGCATTTGTGGATATGGATGAAATCTCATTTTACTAATATCAATCTGAAAATTAATAAAATAAATATAATTTATAATTACACAGAAAAAAAAAACAAACAAAAATATTTCTTACTGGAAAAGTGTTTTTTGAATTAACACCTCGTGCTATTTCAATTGTCAATTTTGGTTCAATTACATCTATTTCTGGACTCGAATAATCATAAAGATCATCATCATCATATTCCTTATAAAAATCAGGTTCAATGGATCTTTTTAATCGAATTGGATTTGTAATTTTTGTATTGTGTATTTTAGTTTTCGTTGCATTAGATTTAGTTGAGCGTAATTCACAATCAACATAAAGTTTGAAATTACCACCCAAAACTGTATACATAATACTATGCCATTTACCATCAAAAATCTAGAAAAAGAATTTATTTTTTATATAAATTTATATTCTGCCCATAAATGACAATTGAATGACAACTTTTGACAATATAAATGACAATTTTTGATAATATAAATGACAATTATAATGACAACTTTTAGTTGTACAATTCCAAACTGATACAAAAGCTTGGAATTGTACAACTAAAAGTTGTCATTATAATTGTCATTTATATTGTCAAAAGTTGTCATTATAATTATTGTCATTTATAGATATAATATTAATAATTTTATCGAAATATATAAACATTTTTATTTATATATTAAAAAATCAATTTTGATTTAATTATGTCACACCAAAATCTTTTCGTTTTACCTCAATATTTGGAAATACTGCATTTGATACATCTTTATATGAATCGGCATAAAATACTAATTCTTTTCGTGTTGCTGATAATGCTAAATAAAATCGATTACCAAAATTACTATGAATATCATATAAATACCAATCATCTAAATATGGTAACAATAATGATTCATTTCGAATACGGAATGTACATTCAAATGAATGAACTACAAATCCAAATATAAAATATTTTGTCACATCAAATTCAAAATGATCATTTGTATTAATTTTATAATATAATCGAGTTTCATTTAAAATTTCATTAGATTTCGGAAATAAATTTGTCAAATTAAATTCCACTGAAATGAAAATTAGAAAATTTATTAGAATTTTATTTTGTAAAAGTTATTGGTATTATTGGTAAACGAACCTAATGCTGAGCTTAGATTCAAAAAATTTAAAATAAAAAATATTATTATAAATTTACACATTTTTTTCATATATCACGAAAACTTTATCAAATTCAAAATTTTAATAACTAATTCAATTAATATAATTTTAGTTCAATCTTTGTTGAGTATTAAATTAAAACTGCAAAACAATACCAAAAAATAACAAATTAAAATTAATAATAATTAAATTCTTATCAGTTTTTTGTTTTGTGTCAATAAAATAATTTTTTTTTAACAATCAAAACAAAAATTTTAAATTATTTATGATTATCATTAAATTTGAATTTTAATTTAATTACACTTATAATTATTATATTATTCTAAAAAAAAATATTTACAATATAATATTCTAAATTTGTAGTCAAAATGTAAATAACGCGTACCGGGCGGTGTTGAAATGATAAGAAATTTCTAAATAATTTGTGTAATAAATATTTAAAATATTTTTTTAAAATTAGATAGAGTCTTTGAAGAAGACTATTAAAAAAAAAATACATTTTATGATTAAAAACAGTATCAGTAATTATAATATTAAATTGTGATATTTTGTAATTATTGTATACCTCTTGGCCTCTCGCAGTCTGACAGTTCACGTGAATTGTTGTTAAATATGGAAAATTTAAATTATTAAAATATTGGTAGTACCCGCATTATGATAAATGAAAAATTTAAGAATGAATATTTTAGATATCAAGCCAAGACGTACTCGTTTTGCATTGATTCGTATTACGTTTTTTCGAAGTTGCGTCGTTAATGAATTAAAGACTAATTTTCGCTCTGAGTTATTGTATTTTCGATATTTGTATTCCACTGACAAGTTAGTTCCAAGTTAGTTTTTAGATAAACTTTGATATATTTGTATATTGTTTCCTACAGAAAATTATAATTCGCTTATCGGCGTTATTGGAACGTATACCCGACGCAAACAGAGATCTTGGTATTCCAAATTCGACATTATAGATGACAAGATATTAACAAAATCAAGTGTAATATTAATAGCTTGCTGGACAACAGTCTGTGATGTACACAAAATTTAAAATCTATTCCAAAAATTGCAGATAATTGAATCTTTTTATCACTAAATTATAATTTTTAAAAATATTTGTTAATACATTTCTATAAATTTTATACTAAAGCAACGATTTTCTTATAAACAGCTACAATTAGTAGCAGTTTTTGATATTCTTTTAATTTCGTGAGGCTAAATTGGTGGGACTAGCGTAAAAGAGTTTATAATTTTATATAGAATTCGAAACTATTTTGGTAAGCAATTATACCAACTCAATAATCACTTTATTTTGTGAGCAAACATAATTTTTTTTATGAAAAAATCGATAGCTCCGAAAACAACTATCGTATCTCGTCTTAGAATATAAGTTCATCGAAAACGAGTTCATCGAATAAATAATCAATTCATTGAAAAAATATTATTTTTTAACTAAAACTTACGTACAGATGATATTTTTTTTAAAAAGTATATTGAAAGATGATTTGCATGAGATGTAAGGAATGCGATTCCAAGAATTTTTATCATTCGTCAGAAGATGATCTCAATTTGAATAGAAGATTAAACTTCAATTTGAATAAAACATTTTTAATGCTGGGAATTTCCTATTTCTAATAAAAAAATGTTATTGAATTTGAAAATTGTTATTAAATTTTACAATTTGTAAAATTCATAGGTGTTCGATTGAAAATGAAAATGAATTTTAAACTTTATTTATTTATAAACAAGAAATTTATTTCTATTAAAACGTACATAAATTAATTTTTAAATGAAATTAAATTAATCATTTTTTGGATAAACTTGTAATTCGATGAATAATTGATCATTCGATGAATTAGTTTTCGATGAACTCGTCGGTTACCGTTGACTTATAATAGTTGTTTTTTAATTTGAATATTTTTAATTAATATTTTTTTTAAATTTTTTCCCCTGGCAGTAATATTGCATTGAATTCCGGAAATTATCATTTTTATTGGAAGAGTCTAGCTACAAAATTAAGGATGTCAGAAAGTTATTTAGCTCTCTTGAAAAACGCTGTTTTTGACTGCAATGGTTAGCCATAGAATTAATAGAAAAGTAATTATTTTATACAAGAACTGGAATTATTTACTTCAACTAAAACATTTTTTATAATAATCTTCATAATAAAAACTTGAATTAAACAATTAATTAAATTTATAATTAAATTTTATTAATAATTTTGAATAAAATTATATTTGTACAAGATAATTTAAATTAATAATGTATTTAAAAAAAAATTCAATTTATAAATAAGGAGCTATAATAATTCATTAATTAATTTACATGACATGCCCTGAGCTAAGGTAAGAAAAATTAATTTTTAAACATAAATTCGGAAACATATTTTTATTTTTTTATATAATCATTTTTAAGCTCATCTACATGCAAGTAATTAAAACTTTTTAGTTGAAAATCTGTCATGGTTATGTAATATTTTAATTTAATTTTAAAAGTATATAATATACATAAATTTTCCACATCTTTTCACATATTTTCATTATTCGTTATAAGTTCTATAGATGAATTATCATTTAATTTATCTTCTGATTATAATTTATGCATACCTTGGGAATTTTACGGAAATTTTATTAATTTTTGGTTTTAATATTTTTATTTTTACTTTAATATTGTTAGAGGAATATTAATCACATTTTTTATGTTGTCAAAAGTGTTACAGAAAATTAATTTAATAGTAAATTATTGTAATTATAAGAAAAAATTTTTATATAGTTTTATTAATTTTAAAGAATAATTTAATTTTATATAAGATTTAATTCTTATTTACATACAAGCTTTTTTAACTGAATGAAAATATTTCTATGAAATTTTTGAGGAATAGTTAGAATATCTTTGAAGTGATGGCGTTGGAAAAAGCGATTGATAAAATGGAAATTGTGGTTTATGATATTAATTAATGTGATTAGTTGTGATTACATAAAGCCATACGATATAAAACTTTAATGATGCTATTTAGCTTTTGGATGTAACATAAAGCCATATCGTCTTTTCCAATATTTGAGACATAAATCTCAATTTTTGCTAATTTTTTCAAATTTTAATTTTAATATAAATTATATTTTTTGTTATTTGCATTATCTTGGAAAAACCAAACCACCTAAAAGTTGTAAAAAGCTGTGACTTTAAGCCATAAAAACTTACAGGACCAAAAATATTTCATCAAAAAATTTTATAGATGCTATTAATTCATTTTCTTAATGGTATTCAAAAACATGTAATATGAAAGTGAAGCTCTGACAGCCTGAAAATATCATAAAATTCAAATTAAAAATTGCTAAAAGAACAATTCAAATTAAAAATTGTTAAATAATACTAATTATAATAATAATAATAATTAGTTTACATCTGCACTTGTTGGCCGAGAAATGGTAAAGAAATTCAAGCCAGACAGGACAATTGGTTCCTGACTTAACATCATTGTTGCAAAAACAATTTTCATAAGTTTAACATTATTCTTAGAATTTTCAGACGACTGGTATATAATATCTTCCCAGTTAGACATATAAAACGATGTACTGATCTGTCCACTCTGAAATGAATTTATTTTAGTTTTTATTTAAAAAATATTATTGAAATTTATTTGATTATATATACAATTTCTGTTATATTTGAACCCATAATGCCAAATATCATTAATTCAAATACAGCTCCAAAACCAAGACATAAGTATTTAATGCTGTTTATTTGTAATCCAAACTATATTACATAACATAAGAAAAATATGAAATTTTGATAATTATTGTAAATTTTTTCTTTTCTTGAAAACTTACACAGCTTATTTGAAATGCTATTAGACAAATGATAATTGTATTAAAAGTTATATTAATAAAATATGGTACTGAAAACATATCATTTAATAATGCCGAAAATCTGGAAAAAATATTTAAAATAAATTTGATTTATATATAAAAAAAATTTTTAGAAAAATTTTCTTACACTTTTATATCACAATATTTTTTATAAATTCTTATATAATCTTTAATGTAATCATTAATTTTTTCATCATTATTATTATTATCATTTGTTTTAAAATTATTGTGTATGTTTTTAATTTCATTAGACAATAATGTAAATTTAACATTTACATGATTTATGCTTAATGACATAAAAAATCCTTCTGCTATTATAAATGCTACAATTGTACTGCCACCTCCTGAGCTACAAAACAATGAAAATAAATAACCTGGTAATGTATCCAAATTATAATGAGGTAACATTTTAGCTGTTAATAGACGTATTTCAAAACCAGTAAAAATAGCTACAATTACTGGTATACCTAAGAACAAAATACCAGAACAAATATAAGCATAATCCATTAAATACATTGGTCTCATAAGTTTATCAAAATATTTTTTAATATTTGAATTTTCTTCATAATTTTCATATATTGTTGAAAAGAATACACTTGAAAAGTTTTGAATTTTTTTGTTATTTAGTACAGTATAAAAAATACGTATCAAAAGATCAATTGCTATTGTAGCTGTGAAAACATTTTCCATAAGGATATCTAAATTAATATGAATATTTTTCACAAAATAATTGAATTCAGATTCAATTGTTGTTACATATATTAAAAAAAGTGAAATTTGTAAAATAATGTAAATTATTTGTACATAAATTGGTGAATTTCTGTTAAGAGGCCATGCTAAGCAATATTTATACATTTGTAATTGCCAAGGCAGTTGAATTGAATCATTAGTTGCAGATTTTGGTATGTAAAACATTTTTTTATATTGTAAATAAAAGTTTTGTTTTTGTATTGTAAACAGTTGGAATGGTAAACTAGAACTGACTTTATTTATGAAAAATATTAATGAAATTCTTTTTGAAATATTGGAATTAGATTGATATAGCATTACAGATCCGGATTCAAGAAGCTTATTCATAATGGTATAATTTGTATCCCCAATTTAGTGAAATCGCTTTTATAGGACTTATATCATTTTAAAGGACAAATATTATTGTTTTCAGGAAT
The DNA here is from genome assembly GCA_963920725.1 of Rhamphomyia laevipes. Lineage (NCBI taxonomy): Eukaryota > Metazoa > Arthropoda > Insecta > Diptera > Empididae > Rhamphomyia > Rhamphomyia laevipes. The sequence continues at coordinate 56,759,866 of OY987257.1, forward strand.
TTAAGTGGTAATTAAGCCAGAAGTGTGGCCTGCAAGTAAGCGATATAAGATGAATTGGGTTTATTTTGAGGTTCAAAAGATCTGTCGTTCTTTTTTTTTGAGATTGTGGTGACGAATTTTGTTGGACATGAAACAGACTGCGTTGATATTCCAGAGGTACATCAATATACTGATCAACCAGTTGTTGGCGGTTGATTTAGCAGTGCTGAAAGGAATACCATAGAAAAGGACCGCTTGGGTGAAGGTATTGTCCGAATTCTGTTTAGCCAGGAGCTCAGCAGTTTGTTGCCACGAAAACCCGAATACCCGAAGTTTTTCTTACTTAATTCTTTTATAATTTTGGAGGCGTTCCCATATTAGATCTGATTTTATCATGTATGAATTTAGGGCCATGATAGTAATTCTTCTATCCGAGTCCGAGTGTATAGTATAAAAAATCTTCCGGTGTAAGTAGTCCCAGATTGAGGTTAATCGAACACATGGTTCTATAAAATAAATTTGTGCTGCGAAGACAGTTGGAAATTGTCTAGACCTACTGAGATGTTTGTCTTGAATTGTATCCAGGGCCTTGAATTAATGCCAAGGCCAGGATTTGTGGTCGTTTTAGAACCGTCCGTATTACATGAGTGCGTTAGGAACTAATTTTAACGCCCATGGAGGGTTGTGTACTCATGGTGATCTATTGCTTCATTAGGTAGCTTTTAAAATGCCCGAACCGAATTTTTGTTCCAGACCGCCACTGCGATATATGTAAAAATATAATTATTAATGCTATGCACGTGTAAGATTATTTTTTATATAATTCTCAAAGTATTATTTACTATAATACTTAAATGTATATTGATTATCTTTATTTATATAATTTATTTTATTACCTTTTCCTCAAGATGGACATGAACATTAACAAATTATAGTTTACCTTTATGCTAAATTATATATAATCTTTATTTACATTGCAATTAATATGGGGTTTCTTGACGAAATAACAGAGACTTGCTTTAATTTAAAGTTTAACTTTTTATTAAATACTAAAAGTAGTGATTATTTTTAGTATTAAAAAACATATTTGATTTTCATTACATATTAAAAAACATTAATAATATACAATTATAATTATCCAGCAAACATTTGCTATTGATTTCGGGCAATCTGAAATCAAATGTCGATATTCACATAGGCTAAAAAAAATTAAATAATTTGATTATGAAAATACTACCAAAAGTTCATTTTTAGTTTTTAATAGTTAATTCCAGTAATAATTTACTGATTAACTACTCAAAGCTAGATAAACGTAACTAAATCAAATTAGGTAAACTTAATTGGTTAAATTAAATGCCAATAAAGAATATTTCCACTGCAAATTGCAATACAAAAATTAGCAAAATATCAAATATAACTTAAATATTTCAAAAAGTTCTGCACTTTACAGGGTACTTTACTGTCTGTCATAAGACTCGAGTTTGTCAAGTTTTAACCATATTCTATCAGCTAGTACATCTCTAAGCTACATTAAATTCATTTGAAATTCAAAAGAACATGAAAAACATTCGAAAATGGAATTAATTTCTGCAAAATCGAAAATCAACAAATCGAAACTGCAAACAATTACTTGAACCTTGCCATAGGGCAACAGTTTAATATAATATATGTATAGTTATATGAATCCGGGACAAATTATTGAGAACATTTTGTCGCCGGAATATTTTTTAATTATGTTTATTTAAATAATTAAAGAAAATTATTATATTAAAATTTGAAATGAAAAATTGTTAAAACTCTCATAAATGAACCTTTTTTTTCTGCCTTATAAATAATATTAGTGTCTTTTTGTTCTATGATGATTATTTAAAAAAAAAATTATGTATTAATATACGAAACACGATTTCCATTAAGGATGTCATATGGTCCAAAAGAGAAGTATTAAAATTACGTGCAAAATGAATATTTAATGATTATATCATAACCAGAATTCAAAAGTCATTTATTTTTAATTATTGTTCTACAATCACGATTTTCTCATAAAAATCACAGAATTTCTAACAATTTCTAGAATAAGAATTTTTTTTATATTTAATTTGTATTCTTTGGAATTATGCCCATTACAATTTGCTTTATTGGTTTTTAAGTTATTTTATATCAGACTACATAATTTTTTAAATAAATTTGTTTTTGGTCCAATAATAAAAAAAATAATTAATTTCTTTATTTAATTTACAATGTTGACAAATAAATTAATAAGAAAAATTATATAGCAGATTTTTAAATAGCAAAAATAATAAGTGAATTAATTGAGAACATAATTTCACTTAATTGCGTTCATGAGAGAAGTGCATAGTGCATTAAAATGGTTTTGCTCTAGGGTTAAATAAGCCATCAATGGACCCTAGCAGTCAACCATACCACCTAGATCTACTTAGACTACTGCCACTTCAGCTGCGTATAATTCTTTTTGTATCCTTCCTTCCCTTCAAAACAACCACCTAAACCAATTATGAAATTTAGCTTGAATTTTGTTAGATACATTGAAAATCGTTACAATAAAAATAATGGTATGGTAAAACTTATAATGATATTACTAATTGAGTAGCTTTTCAATTAGCATTAATTATGTTCAACAAATATGAAAATACAAAATTTTTGGTATTGTGTTGATTTCAAAATTATAAATGTAATCTGCTCATTAACACATTAGATGTCGAGCTATTTGAACAAGGACGTCTCTGCCAAAAACTTTTAATAAAAAAGTCATTCTTTCACATAAATGTGTCTGACGAAATTGATTATAATAATTCCTTTCTGACACATTTGATAATCTTTGATTATGCCGATGAATGTTTCTGAAGAACATGATGGTCTTATAGGATAAACTGGCAGCCGAGTAGTTCAGAATTCAATATTTCCTCTGCTGAATCAACAAATTGATATAAAAATTTAAAACAATTGTAAAATTTTCTAATAATTGACTAAAAAATTTAACATTATTTAAATATTTTTTGATAATTTCAACAAATTTTGATCTCTCTATCACGCACTACACATAAAATTGAATTTTACAATTCATTCTCGTTGACATTTTTAAGTAGCAGATTAGTGAAAATTGAACTTTATTGACTTTAAACTTTATCAGTTAAATAGAAAAAAATAGTATTTATAAATTTTATACAATTTATATAAATAAATTATTTATATTCCAATTTTTTTTTTTTACTAATATATTTTCAAAATTTTCCTTGTTAAACAGTTTTCTGATACAAAAACAAAAACTATATAAAACTTTAAATGCCAATTTTAATCTATTTTACAAAATCATATTCTAAATAGGTTAAGATCTTGGAATATTTCTTAATCAGATCTTGTAGATCTTAGAGAATTTAAAAGGAAGCGCTGCCGAACCTGGTGGTTTCGTAAAGCAGTTTATTTGTAACTTTAAATCGAAACCCAAATAAATAGTGAACATTCTACATATACATATAGAGAGCGTTATCTTAAATAATAATTTAACATTTTTCAAAACTACCCAACGTGGTTAAAATCTTAGTCCAAAAGTTGTTCGTAATATTTACTAAAAATAAAGCTTGATTTTTTAATTATTTAAATTTTCGACCCTTAAAACCTTATATGGATCCTGAACCATTCTTTGTAGTGACGACACTTTAATGGCTTTTAATTTAGTTAGGAGTTCTAACTTAGAACATTATACTTTGTTGTCAACAATAATTGTCTTAGCTCTTCTCACTTTTCCCATTGTTAAATTTATATTTCTTTAGCTGATAATTATTTAAAGTTGTGTCAATTTAGAGCGACATCGATTTTTGGGTCTACAGCTAAACCCTGGATCTAATGCATTATAGCATAATAAAATTTTACGATATTAATTTTTTTCGAAAAAATTGTTTTCAAATAGATCTGATTTTATGACTATATAAATATCAAATTATATTAAGTAAATGATAATTAGGTTTTTTATTTATGACAAATTCTAACAAAATTTTACTATATTATAAATTACTATTATAATAACTTAAACAAATTTATGAATGTATATACTAAAAATAACTACTCTATTAATTAAGAAATAATTCATATAGAAACTTCGGAAAATTTAAGGATAGTCATCGCACTTGATTTGACGAAAATTGTGTTAAGTAATTAATAATAAGCTTTATAAATATACGTGTCTTCTTTATAACTTTTCAAAATGATATATATTTAGACAAACTACAACATAATTCGTAATAACTTAATATTTGTGTGCTTTTAATTACTAAACATTAAACATTCTAGTTAATAATTATGTCTAACCATAAAAAAAAACTAAACTGATAAATTACTAGTAATTATTTAAATTTTCTAATTATTTATGAACATTTTTATAAAGAAAAATAAAAGGTTTTCCTATTTTTCAAGCGAGACATCATTAACACGCAACCAAACAAATCAAATTGTCACAAATTATGTCCCAGTATTTTTTTTTTGTCGTAAGTTTGAATGCTATATACAAATATTTAAGGAATTTATATATTAATTAATAGTTAATTTTTTCCATTATAATTTAGTTTTTATTTAAATTGTAAGAAGGATACAATAATAATAAAAGTTATATTTAATTAGGCCATCAAAATTTAGAGCAGTATTTGATACTAAATAATAATACTAATACTAAATACGGATGCGCAGCTCTTAGGGTCTTGCAAAAGGAAAATTATTTTTTGCATCTTTTAGCTCCATTAACGTTATTGGATCTAGTAAAAAAAATTCTGTGGTCGTTGACTATTTTACGTTGTTCGAATAAAAAACAGATCCAGCTAAATCTATAGCTTTCATGGGGCAGAAGAAGAAGAATCTGTTGTGGAAGGGTTGTGTCGAAGCGGATGTGGGAAACCTTAACATAACAGGAAGCTAGAGAATTGTTGCACAGAATAATTCTATTTCCTCGGCCCAGGCTATATAAGGTTGCAGGGCAGCAAGTAAGTAATTAGTATTAAAAATTATTTATTGCTTTTTACTTTTGATTTGAAGGACTTTTTTTTTTTTTTTGATAAAAGATTTTATAAACTATTTCTAAAAGCCACTTACTAGATTTTTTAATAAAGTTATTAATAATAAATATAGAATTAACCCCTCAACCTCCAAAACTAATAACTACATAAATTTGTTATTTGTAAAATCTTTAAAATATGAACTTATGATTTTTTCACAGATTGATAAATTCAACAACAGTGAAGAAGAATATTTTGCCTGTGAATAATCTACACAAAATTATTATTTTATCTGACAAAATATAAAAAAAAATAATATATTTTTTATGATAAATTTTATTTATCCGTAAATATAAAGAATTATTTTCTGTCCTTATTCCAGAGTTTTATAATCAAAAAGAAGCCTTACATGAAACATATTTTAAAAATACTAAGTCTGTAAAATCTTATTTATTTGTAGTACATATATGATCAATTTATCAATTGAAATTTTGATAGATATGTAAATTAACTAAAAGTAGGGATGTAAATTAACATTGTCACACTTCAATTAATTTTATTAAATAAACGAATAGAGCTGTCAAAAGGATGAATTTAGAATTTTTTGATATATATGTCACCGTTAAAGTTCAGAATTCAGTTAATGTTAACAATACCTAGTTAATGTTAACATTAACTGATCGTCGATAGGTAATCTGAGAAATTTTATATTTTCTTTATTTTTACGACTAGTACACATCCTTGTAGAGCATTTAGAATTGCAGTTAAATTTTCGGTAATCTTGCCGTTTTCCAAAAGACTGAAATGTTGCAGTTTGTAGTAGACTTATTTCATCCTGAGGAATTTATTTCATACTGAAGGGTAAGTGACAACTAATTTTTATTCACAAAATAAATTATTACATGAAGTGGTAAACTGTACTTATGGAAAATTGAATGGGCTTCTCTAATTATGATGAAAAAACTTTTTTCTAAAAAAAAATCCGTACATTAATTAACCGCTAACCGTTAATATCAATAATAACTAGTTAAAGTAAGAAATTTAGATTTTTTCGCACTTTAACTGGAAAGTTTAGTTAATGTTAACATTGGCTAGGTAATGTTGACATTAACGTATTTCGTACTTTAACGGTAACATATATATTTCGAATTATTTTTTAATTACAAATATTTTATAATATACTGACAAATATGTCAAAAAGTACATTTTATACTTACTGACATTTATTTTCAATTTTGACAGTTGCCGAATTATTAAATTCAACCAATGTTTTTTTTTTTTTTATTTTAAAATATATAAACTGTAAAACAATTTTTAGTCCTTTCTATTTTCACACTTTATCGTCACTTCAGAAAAACAAATAAATTATTTCGCACAAAAAAAAAAAATAGGCTCAAGGGTGTAATAAACCAAAAATCTCAGAATTATTTTCAACATTTAAAAAAAACAATTTTTTTTTAGGTTCATTTCTGGTTCAATACTTCACACAATAATTCCCTTTGCAAAGAAAACATCTCAACTTTTTTAACTATTACATATAAATTTCCAATTGTTATTTTGGTAATATTGAATAATAAAATCAGTTATAGGCATTTTCCTTAAGGTTTTCCATTAAGGTTTTTTATAATATTTATATCGATTTCAAATTTCATGATATCAAAAGGACGAAATCTAAATTTGACAAACTGAAAAAAAAAAAAAAAATAGAATCCCATCAAATTTTTATCACATCGTAATACATACAATGCCGTACTTTTATTTCTTTCGGCAGAATATATTTAAGATAATATTTTTTTTTCCATTGTATTTTATGTTAGATTATGTTGGAGTATCGGCAATTACTCCATAGAAATCACAATTGTATCGTTAATGAATGATAATACTATATAAATTAAATTTATATGGATCCAAAAGGTTCAATTAATACCAACGTTGAGCACAATTTTTCTGACACACTTCACAAAACCACTGCAAGAACCCTAAGCATGTATTTTATAATTAAATTTTGGTGTATCAAAGTGTAGATACAAAGTCCCTACAAAATATGAAAATCGCCAAAGTTCATAAATCTCAGTGGGTATTACAGGATGATCACTGATCAGTAATTATAATAACACTGGCTAAATACTAATATGTAAATTTTGTGAATATCTAACATTGAGAATAACAAAATTATTGTAAAAATACTTATTTATCTTAATAACACCTCAAGGTAAATATTACAGAGTTGTTAAATAATGCATTATTTTTGTAATGCATTTTGCACTTCATTAGGATTATTTTAATAATACAATTTGAATTAAAATAATGCATTACTTGTTTTATTAATGCATTATTGTTGAATTAATTAATGAAAATAATGCATTAAAAATAATGCATTATTTAACAACTCTGATATATTATAGCCACATTTTCAATATCGTGTCATATAAATTTAATTTAAAGTACATAGACAGCTTCATGTGATCAGAAATACTTGAAAAGCTTAAAAATTAACTTATATGCAAATAGTTGTTATTATTGTATTTGAGCAGAAATCGCTTATTGTCATGCTCAACATGTTTTACTTAATTTTCTTACAATACTGTACTTGACTTCAAGTAATTATTTAAATAAAATTCGTGTTAATAATAAATATTAATTACATTTTCTTATGATGATAATTTTTTTAGCAATTATAATTTGTTTTACACTCTCTTTCACTTTACTAACGTGACATCCAGCAACGTTACAATTTTGAAAACACAGACAAAGGTCGACAATATTATTATTGCTAACATTTAAATTTATATTTATTCAGATTAAAACATTAATTAAGCGGAAGTGTTTACCATCCAGGATATCATCATCGTTGTCGTTCTTTTTTTCTCTTTGTCGTGTATAAAGATAATCCTGACTAATATACAAATTATTATTAATAGTTTTATATGGGGTTGTGAAAATTAATCCTTAAAAGCGAAAATATATAATACTTTTTTTTCAGTCACACTACACAACTCAAACAGGATTATTTAAGCTGGAAAATCCATTCCTTTGACTTTAATTTTAAGGATAGTCATATATTTATATAATTTTCAATGGAATAATACTTTTTTTAATTTATATAATTTCCCCTATTTTTCGGTGATCCTTTAATTTACTATATTCTGTGTATGTATTGTGTGTATTGTAGCTATATATTAATATCCTTTAAATTATATTAATAGCTATTTGATAGGTTAAAAGAATTTTTTTCAATAAATATGTTTGTTCGTGTTAGGTTATGTGCGTTTGTGTCCTTTTATATATTTTTCAGGATTTTCTATAAAATCAAGCAACAAAAATTAAGATATTAATATAAAAAAATATGACTAATTACAAAAAGATAAGAAAAATGATGAACATAAATTTTAAAAAATGTTACTAAAAATTATATTCATTTTTATCCTTTAATTATGTTCTAATGGTAAATATATTTAAAAAAGGCTAGGCGAAAAATCTAAATTATATTTTCTGTATTTTTTAGAGGATTATAATTTGTAATTAATAATTGTATACTGTTTTTATTTATTTGGTTCTAATAGAAATATGTTTTATTTGGTTTTGGATTATTTTAATAAATCATTTAAAAAAAAAAAGATTAGATTAGAAAAGGGGTTAAAAAATACTATAACAATCTAAAATTTTGTATTGTGCTTACCCTGTCAATTATGATTAGTAGTATTTCAAGCTTATACAGAAGCTTAGAACTTTACTAACTGATATTTATCAATATTTTTCTAATAACTTAAATTGTATTTAAACAGTAGCCAAGTATATGCACCATAGTTTCATCGTTATTAGAGCAGAATACTTAGTGTTGTATCACTTTTATTCATCTGTTGGCATGTGAAAAGATCAGTTATTCTACAAAGCTCAGGTTTAATAAGTTCGAATAACAATTTTTTTTCGATAAATCTTTAAACTACTTTTCCTGACGCATTTCATGATGAATCATTCATTCCATTTTAAACACATTTCTTTTGACAAGTCATTCCATTAAGATATATTTATATTATTTTTTCATATCCTTAATCTTATTTCATTAAATCGATTCTTCTGATTTTACAGAAAGGGTTCAAGTCCATTGAATGTCCGGATTGTACAATTTTAAATAAAAGAATATATGTTTTGACCCTATAAAATAATAAGGACATTTATTATAGAAATAGTAAATTTTGTTTTCTAAATTTTCAGTGGTTTTTTGTATTAAATTCTATTTTTTGCTTGGTGTTATGTGATCCTTATATGTCTAACTTAACGATTTTTATTTAAAATGTGGATTTTTGACGTCGGTAAAATGTTGTTCATAGTTCCAGTGGTCAATCCTAAGGAATAAAATATATTATATACCTGTGAAAATTCTGTTACCTTGCTTTATAAGCGAAACTTTAAAATGAATTTTATATTTATGACTAAATCTAAAAATATAATACGACATGTATCAGTAATAATAATGATACAGATTTTTTGTACACTTCTACGTATCTGATATATAATTTTAAATAAACATTAAAAATATATAAAATCAATCAAAATATTATAAAAAAAAAACAAAAATTATTGATCTTATACAAAATATTATGCTCCCTGGATAATTTAGAATCTATGTAAAATTCATAATTTAAATTTTACTATACAATTTATTGTATAAATGTTTGTGTACCAAAAACAATTTTTTTTTTATATATATTCCACAACCAGAACAGGAATTAATATCCTTGTAAAAGAATAAATATTTAAAAAAAATATTCATATTTTGTATGTTTTGTTTTTATGTACCCAATCAACATTGAAAATATTCTTGTTGTAGTAAAATAGATTTAACCTTTTATACAGGATTATAATGTTCTATATCATATTCATACGTTTTATCATATTTTCACCTTAGAAAACAAAAACGAAAATATTTTAATGTATAAAATTTCAAAATATAAATTGATTTTATGTTTGTTATAAATAAATTTGAATTCTTTTCATAAAATCACATTTAAAAATTATTATTAATAAAAGTCCTTTACGATTTATGAATTTTGAAATTATCTTATCATACATTTTGCTTGATTATATAAAATTATAATTTCTTTATAGAATTAATATTTTATAACTTGTATTTGAAATATTTATTAAAAACTCCTGTAATAAACTTTAGAACTATTAAAAATTATCAGTATAATTCATCATCGTTTTCTTATAGGTGCTTAGAGTGGGCTTTGACATCGTTATAATGTGTCTGCAACGGTGTTTATATCTTATGCTGCAAATTGATTTTTGTTGCCATCACATCGTAAATATATTTCTGACCTCTTCATATGGCATTTAAGTAACACCAGTTCGATTTATTTTACACTTAAAAATCTTTTTAATATTCACTTTAAATTTCCAATCCGAATGTTGCCAGTCTTCTTATTATGGTATCGTATATTTTCATTTAACAAGTTTTTCTTAACAGCTTTGAATTAAATAGATCATAGAATGCATTTTAAGCTTGGATTTTGGTTTGTATACTGCTAATAATGCATGTAATTTTGATTGTTTATCTCTATACCAAAGTAGCTCAACTGCTGACGATTTCTATAATATATACTTCAATTTTTAATAGAATTGAAATTAAGAAATATTAACGAAATATCGATTATGGGAAAAAATTGTAATAAAATTTAAATTTATTAGTAGTAAATTTTTTGTATCAGGTTTAAATTTTGATGTAAAACAGATATAAAGTTACAATAATACGTTCAAATTTAAACAATGATAAAAAATATAAAATTATAATACAATTTATATATTTGAAATGCTGGTAAACATTTATTACAAAATATCCTTATGAAAATTCATTTTAATTAATCTTAATAAAATATTTCATGTTTTATTTTCCCCTCTAATCATGAATTTTATTTCCTTAAATTTAAATTATACGTGATATTTTATTAAGCAAAAAAGATGAAATGCTTTAGTAATGTAAAGCAATTTTTTATTAGTTTATAATAAACTAATTTTAACTAAAATTTTAAAATATTTTTGTAAGCAATTATAAATTAATCTAAATATATATCAGTCTGACTAATAATAGCATTTATAGCTAATACTTTGATTATAATGAAACCTTGTTATGTCCTGTTCTATTGATTTATCACAACATATACAGATATTTTTACTGTCCTTAAATTATTAGTAAGCCTTTTTAATTTATCCTTATGTCAATTTTATTGTACATAAATTCTATAGTTAACCCCAAAATGATTATATGTTCTTGTTTTTGACCGCAGTACTGACAGCAAAAAGGATGATAATATTATATTGCCATCTATATATGGCAATATATATTTATATGTATATATAAATTATATGAATACATTATAATACCAAATTCCTTTTAATCCTTTTTTTCGCCTAACAAGATAAAAAAAAAATTTAAAGGACTTTCCTTTGTAAATAGTAATATGCGACTAAAAAACTAATAAAAAAGAATACTAAAATTATATATTCTTACATTCTTCTATTTCGAGCATCAATAATGGTCAATTGTAGAAGGGTTAACTGAAACTGTACTAGAATAAAGCTTCAGTAAAGTATAGTAAAAGCGAAAATTAAGTTGCTGCCACATTATAGCATACGCTATAAAGAAAACTGTATTAGAAAGGAATTCTTCATTATCAACAGAAAATAAATTTTTACAGAGATCTTAAAAAATACATTTTTGCTAATGTATTTAAAAATCTTACAAAAAGTTATCAAGAGAGACTTAGAAGAAAACACATCAACGAAGAAGGCTATTAAGCTATTTACAAACGAAAATAAGACGACTCTAAAGGGTCAAACCTTCTAAACTATTGTAAATTAACAAACAAATAAAACTAGCTAGAATATTATCTCTGGATAAATTCTTTAAATAACAACACGCGCGTTGTACATTCGAAATTTTCAACTAGCTTTCAAGAAAACGATTTAGAAGAAAATGTTTTAGTATTTTTTATTTTAGTATTCTGATACAGAAAAATAATCTTTAATTTGAGTTACTGCGCAATTTATTTTAGTTACTACGCAATTTATTTAAATTATACTATTTACTTATATTTTTAAGAAATTTAAATAAGCAAATAAAAATTCAAAAGTTTTCAAATACAAATGTTTTTTTAAATTCAAATACAAATGTTTCTAATATTAAATACATAAAATTCAAAGTTAATATTTTATTAAGTTATTTATTTAAAAAAACTAAATATTTAATGTTTGAACAATTTAAAAATAATTTTGTTGCTAATAAAAATCACCTATAAAATGTGAAGCCAACGTACACTATTTTTTTGTTGTTGTAGAATTTCGTAATAAAAAAAAAAAAATGCGAGCACTTATCAATTGCAATGTTTTTGGTTTAGGTTGCTCCATCTGTCTACATCTGTCTACGCTGTCTATGTGGCAGCAACTAGGTCGAAACACGGCCTTAAATTCCAAATTTAAGCTAAATCGGTAAAGCCATTTAGGAGCTATGTCCAGGTGAGGCGAACATCAATTGTTAATTCAATAAAAGGAAAGTGAAAAGTAATAATGTCAAATAAAAGAGCATTTATCATACATAGATAAATATTTCATGAGTGTATATAGAAATAATTTCACTCAGTTTTATAAGTTTGTAAATGATATTCATAACAATTACAGTACATAATCACCTTAATAATTGAAAACTTGATAATTTTTTCATCCATTTCGATAACAAATTATTCTAATTATTGACAGTTCTCATTAGCAATTATTTTATTCTTATATATGATAAAATTGAATTTGGAAAATATAAATAAAATAATTTTCCACTCAATATTCTTGAAATCTCGAAGGCATTTTGAAAGCATTTTCATTTTAACATAACTTGAAATGGATAAATAATGTTTATCTTAAAATTATTTATTATTTAAATTGAACTTAATTGAAGTTACGAATCTGATTATATAAGATAAAATATTCTAAATTGATTCAATTATTTAAAGGTGCGATATTCATACTAATCCAAAAACTTATTAAATAGAGTTTTATACAATACAAACTTTAAGCAGCTCAATCAGTTTAAAAATTAAAAAAAAAAAGTAAAAATTATTTTCCATTTAATTTATATTATAAAATTTTCGTATTCATTAGAATTTTATAATCTCAAGGGAAATTTTAATTCAATACTGAAAATCTTGGAGAAGTAGCAACGATAATTTATATAATCCTCTTGTAAAATTTTCTTATTGTATTATATTATAAAACTTCAAGAGTTTGAAAATAGTATTTGATTAAATGATTTTTTGAGATACTGAATAATCTAGTAAATACCGTCAAAAGATCACAGTTCAATTAAGGAATAGATAAAATATACGAATACTTTTATTTTTGATAAAGGTCGATATTGAAGGTTGTTTCTTTAGAAAGATTATATATGCATTAATAAGCAACAGAGAAAATTTCCTTGCATATTAAAAAACAGATCATTTTTATCCTTGGCACCAAATTTGAACCTATATTTTTTATGATAAAGTTTTGTTGACAATAAATTTATAGTGTTGTATGTAGCGTATAACACTCACTCTAATGTAAGTTTTGTATATTTTTTTTCTCTCTTTATGATTTCATAGAAAGACCGAAAACTAGGTTGAAAAAAGAAACTGTCATAATAGCATTAATATTTAAATATACTTAATTAATTAAAGAAAAAAAACAATTAGAATTTAGTCATCCTTTATTAAAAATTTATAAACAGCTCCACGTATTCATTTTATTTCAAAATTATCCTAATGAGAGAACTCACAAACACAACTCAAGCCTTCGCAACAAAAAGGGTTGTCGACATCGCAAGTTGCAAGTATAATATTTTTATATGCAGACGTAGACAGATGGAGCAACCTAAGCCAAAAACATTGCAATTAAGATAAGTACATACTCGCATTTTAGATTTTTTGTATTACGAAATTTTAGAACAAAAAAAAAATAGTGTACGTTGGCTTCACATTTTATAGGTGATTTTTATTAGCAACAAAATTATTTTTAAATTTTTCAAACATTAAATATTTAGTTTTTTTAAATAAATAGATTTAAAAAATATTAACTTTGAATTTTATGTATTTAATATTAGAAACATTTGTATTTGAATTTAAAAAAAAACATTTGTATTTGAAAACTTTTGAATTTTTATTTGCTTATTTAAATTTCTTAAAAATATAAGTAAATAGTATAATTTAAATAAATTGCGTAGTAACTAAAATAAATTGCGCAGTAACTCAAATTAAAGATTATTTTTCTGTATTGGAATACTAAAATAAAAATACTAAAACGTTTTCTCCTAAATCGTTTTCTTGAAGGCTAGTTGAAAATCTCGAATGTACAACGCGCGTGTAGTTATTTTAAGAATTTATCCAGAAATAATATTCTAGCTAGTTTTATTTGTTTGTTAATTTACAATAGTTTAGAAGGTTTGACCCTTTAGAGTCGTCTTGTGTTCGTTTGTATAGGAGCTTAATAATCTTTTTCGTTGATGTGTTATATCTTCTAAGTCTCTCTTGATAATTTTTTGTAAGATTTTTAAGTTCATTAGCAAAGATGTATTTTTTAAGATCTCTGTAAAAATTTATTTTCTGTTGATAATGAAGATTGAAGAATTCCTTCCAAATACAGTTTCTTTAAAGCATATGTTTCTACTTCTAGATTAAATAATATTATCATTTTTCATTAGATATGCAATTTAAAGATTTTACCACCAATATTTCCTTCACAACATTTCATAGTTATACCATAACATAATTTAACTAATGAAACGACCTAATTACAAGAAAACATGTTTTGATTAGTGGAAATCATACAATAATTTATTTAGTAATAGTGAAAATATTATTTTAGAATTCATCAAGTCTTTAAAGTTTCTGTTACCTTAGTCGATATAGATGATTTTTAAAACGATTCTATTTTTTTTTTTTCTTAATTTTAATTCATCCGAAAAACACTATTTTACGAGTAGTTAGAAATACTAAGAGTGTTGCCTTTAACTCGACCCGAACACATTGATTTTTTTAAGCCGGAGAGTTCAAAAATGCAAACAAAAACACATTCGCATATGTGTAAGCAAAATTTGCATATGCGCACGAACATCTCCTATAAACGGAATTACGATTTTAATAAAATTTTACAGACAGATTCATCAACACTTTTTGATGCTCGTCTAATGAGTACCTATCTTAATTAGGTCTACGGAATAAATGGCATATCTCAGATTTGGATGAAATTTGGTGCACAGGTTGAAATCGTAATCTTATTTAAACAATAAACACATTAGCTTAAACACATTTTCAGCAACTCAATTAATTCAATTACATTTAATTAGAATTATTTTATTTTATTTCTAATTATATGCGATAGAATTAAGTGAACGTGAGCAAAACCCAAAACTAATTTTAAAGAAACGAAATTATGCATTACTTTTATTATTGCATATTACTTGAATAGTATGTTTTTTTTTGTTTTGTTGTAAAACCACAAATTTTAAAGACACCAACTAGAAGACAACACAGTCAATCTCTGTACCACATTTCAATAAAATTGGAAAAATCTATACTATCCAAAATAGTTTCTATACTCTAGTCTAGCAGATAGTAGTAAAACTCACTGAATAGTACATAAATATTTGATAATGAAGAGAGAAAATTTTTATGCATATAAAAAAAACAGATAATTTTTCTTATCTCTTGCCCTTACTAAATCCTTATATAAAATTTGTGAAAAAAAAAGTTATTTGAATTCAGTAATGCTTTATTTAAATTTTATAAAAAACTGCACATATACAATTTATTCACATGACCAAAAATGAAATTCACCTCCAGTATTAATTTCTCTGCAACGCGCGTTGTTACAACATCCATTTTTGTTATATTCGCAGCCACCATTTTTTTTTATACATCCGTAGACAGATGGAGCAACCAAAGCCAAAAACATTGCAATTAAGATAAGTACTCTCATTTTAGATTTTTTGTATTACGAAATTCTAGAACAAAAAAAAAAATTATTTACAAATTCTGCCAGATAAAATATAATTTTAAATATTATTAATACTTACTAGTTCCAATTCTAGATAATTACAATTGCTATAGTACAGTTTGCTTCAGCTTTTATAGGTGATTTTTATTAGCAACAAAATTATTTTTAAATTGTTCAAACATTAAATATTTAGTTTTTTATATTATTTAATTAAAATAAATAGCTTAAACAAATATTAACTTTGAATTTTATGTATTTAATATTAGAAACATTTGTATTTGAATTTAAAAAAACATTTTGTATTTGAAAATATTTCAATATTTATTTCCTTATTTGAATTTATTAAAAATATAAGTAAATAGTATAATTTAAATAAATTGCGTAGTAACTAAAATAAATTGCGCAGTAACTCAAATTAAAGATTATTTTTCTGTATCAGAATACTAAAATAAAAAATACTAAAACGTTTTCTTTTAAATCATTTTCTTGAAGGCTAGTTGAAAATCTCGAATGTACAACGCGCGTGTAGTTATTTTAAGAATTTATCCAGAGATAATTTATTCTAGTTTCATTAGTTTGTTAATTTACAATAGTTCGAAAGGTTTAATCCTCTAGAGTCGTCTTGTGTCCGTTTGTATAGGAGCTTAATAGCGTTCTTCGTTGAAGTGTTTTCTAATTTTATCTAGATGATTTTTTGTAAGATTTTTAAATTCATTAGCCACGATATCTGTCGTAAGATCTCTTTTCTTACGTACCAAGATGCATCCACAATATATTTATTAGTGTTCTGGAACGGCTGTATTTTATTCAAATTATTTTGTTTTGGAACAGCTTCGGAACTAGATACCGTATAACCAAACTGGAAACTTCTTAAAAGAATAATAATTTGTTTTTTTGTTGATAATGAAGAATTCTTGTTATCATTATAGGGATTTTATTCAAATCATGCGTTGATATCATGCGGTTTTGCAGCTTTTTTATATTATTTTTATCTAAATACAATAATTACATGTAATTTAAAGATTTTTCCACGAGTATTTCCTTTACAATACTTCGTAGTGTTTTTCAATAAGTGTGATACATTTCATTTGTCGAATTATGGATAGATTTGAAGCAAATTTTATTCTTCACAATACCCACAACACCAGTAAGTCACCGAAATATTTGTAGTTAATCCAACACTACTTTATGCTGTAAGTTCTAAAGTTGCTAAATATCCTAATTTATCAATTCCATGTCGATCTCAAGAATTAAACATTTCTAAGACTTTTTTTATTATGGGGTATTTATTTTACGAAGAGATTTGCATTTAATAGCGAATACAAGAACTGAAGCCAAATTATCATTTGATTGGTCGTCGTTTATCTGATTAAACATTAGAACTTACCACTTAATATCCTTAGTGTTTGAATAAAAGAAAAATACCGTCATGGTCATAAGCTAACTACCTCATTTTCTTTTAAGGATATTGTTATATGGAAGGTTTATAATATCAATGAAATGACATTATAAAAAAAAAAAAAAAACACTGACTGATTTTAACTAAATAAGCTGAAGCCAAAATAAAAATATATTCTCTCCTCCAATGAAAACAGGAATAAGCAAAATAAGTGGGAGCTTATAATCATTTATAACTCCCGCACCATAATTATTATATACTAATGACCTTAATCCTTTTTTTTTTTTTTGCTAAGGAATTCATTTATATCCTTCCTTAATGACCACATGTGTTATAAAATTTTATAATAAATTGTTATTTTGTAAAGTGACGTGTCCGCTTTTATGAAAATATTAAATTTTTGTTTTTATATATTATCAATATTTTGGTCACGTCTTTTGCCATTCACCTTTATTTGAAAACTAAGTAAACAAAATCCCTTGAAATTTTTTGACATTATAACTACACAATATTGTAGAAGTTTATGGTTAGAGTTGTGCTATTTTGTTCATCTATATATTGTTAACCTATAGAATTATTTGTATAAAATTTGTTATTTTAAAAAAATATATACATATTTTTTTTGAAAGTTCTTTTATGTCATTAAATTTTATTTTTATGATTTTATAATACATTTTCTCGCAAGATTATTTAATGTGTCTAAAGTATAATTATTTTATGCAGCTTTTAGTATTTGATATTATTGACATAATATAGAACCAAAATTTATAAAAATAAATTTATAAAATATTTGGCACCTTGCAATATAAAAAAAAGGTTCTAATAAATTTAAAAATTTAATATTTTTGAAAAAAAGAAAATTGAAATTCATTTAAAGCCACAATAATTAAAATTTATTCATCGGAGAATTGATTGAATGAACAAGTCGAAAATGGAAATAACTTTTTAAATGTATAGTAATGAGAATAAATTAGAAGAATAACATAATTTCAGTACATAAATATTAAATTATCATCAATCATATTCTGATAAATGATATTATAATTATACATAGAGTAGGAATAATTTCATTACTACAAATAATTCTTGTGATTTTGGGTAATTATTAAGAAATTAAATTTATTAAAATCATTTGCTACATTTCGTCAAGTTCATATTTTAGCCAACAAATCGAGGTACACTTTCAAAGTGAAGCGGAATAGTGTTGTTAGAATGTAATTAGTTTTGTATCCCAAATCATTTTCGAAATTTTAGAATGAGTTTGTTCAATCACCTCATTGCCTGAGCTAGAGCCTTATTGTGCATGATAGTGTTTCGCGTTAGTATTGAGGGAGGGTAAGATCCGTTCGGAATTACCATGCTCGAGTGCGAGTTACCTTTGTAAGTTTATCCACCGCTTCATTTCCCGCGTTTGTATAGCTTTTTAACAGTTTAGCTCTTTTGATAGCTGCCTGTATGTCTATGTATACTATGTAAACAATCGTCTTTTAATTCTATAGAAATTTCCTACTATTTTTTTAAAATTATCAGACGATTGTGATAATTTTAAAGAAACTCTAGAAAAAACGAATGTTAACGAAAAATATTCACTTTCACACTTAATGAAACTGCTTTTGTTCAGCACGAAAAACGATACAGAAGATCTTAATAACATTGAGCTTCAAAATGACCTTAATAACATTGAACTTTAACAGATTTGCTTCACTCTGTCCAAACTCATTTAAATATAAGTTAGCAGATTGCTAGCATATAAAAAGCTTCCATCATATACTCTGAATGTGCTCTCAGTTTATTTAGTCTTCCTTCAGGACTTTATTACGAAATTTCGTTCAGGACTTTATTAGGTAAAAGAATATTTCGTCCAAGGAATTTTGTACAATAATTTTATGTCGAAATATTTTTTTTTAAATTTTTAAGATGAATTAAGAATTGTTAATATTTTATGATTTTTTTACATTTTTGTACCAAAACCAATTGGACTAAAAAGGTTTTTGGGCAAAATTATTTTCTTGAATGTTGGACAGAGTCTTTCTGTACAAACATGATGGAATGTAGAAACATAAAAATTTGATTTAATAATATTATGTTATGAAATTTGAAATTCATTCCTTAAATTCGATTAACAAAATGTCATCTGTCGTAATGAAATATTATACAAAATTTAATTCTATATGTTAAAATAAATATTAAGGATTCTATAATAAATTGCCATTAAACTAAATAATTGGAATAGTAACATTAGGGGATTTCGTTTAACGCGTAATTGTATAATATTCAATTAATAAGTTTTTTGCACGAAATAACTTCAATTCCATGAAATTTGTTAATATCTTTTGAATTAATCGTTTAGTATTTTTATTTTTATTAAATATTTTAATAACCAAAAAAATATTTATATACTATAAATAAAAAATTTCCCTTAACTGAAGAAAATCATAAATTTTCCCTTTAACTGAAGAAAATCATTTATACTTTATACCATAAAATTCAATTTTATATTATAAGATTTTCAGGTTAGTTTGTTATTCTAAAGCATTTTTATTTTTTATCAGAGATTTAACCAAAGTCAATTTAAAATGACATGAACCATTGGAACCAAGAACCATGAAGTTCGTGATTTGGATTCACAATAATAATAATATTAAAAAAAAAATATATATATATAAATAGATTTTTTCTTTTTATTCAATAAAATATAATAAAATTGTTTCTAAGTTTATATTTTATTTTTTCTTCTTAAAGTAATGTAGAATTGTGAACCCTCAAAAAAGTAAAAAAAAAAAATAACGAGGGTTGAAATGAATATGTGGAAATTATATTAAAAGTATATTTTACTAAATATATCAGGGCTACTTAAGAGAATAACGTAACTGGAACCCTAATACTTTGCCAAAATACCCAGAAAAAAAATGTCACAAAATTATAATAGATATTCTATTAAATATTTATATACTTAAGTAAAAGTCCTTTAAGTAAAAGTCCTTTTAGATTTGTTACTATATGGTATTCGTTTCTAAATATTTTTTTTTTATTTTACCTTTTTGAAATTTAACTAAATGAATATTAAAACATAAATAATGTTTTAAATTAATAGAGGCTATAACTTTTTAGTATTCGGTAGACATTAGAAACATTATTTTTTTAAATATAGATTATTTGTCTACCAGAATAAAGAATTTAAGATTAAATAAATTATATTTTTGATTTAATTTATTATTTAAGTACGGCTTAAAAGGTACTACTATAACTGCTAATTTATTTGCAGTTTCTGACAACTTGAAGCTTTGACAGATATTATAATATATAGTATAATTTATTTTATTTCTTGAACTTTAATTTAATAATATTCAACAGAACTTTAAGTAATTTGTGATGTAATTGAAAAGTGGAAAAAATGAAAATTATAAATTTGGAACATTTGTTTACTGGGTTCATATGAAAAGTTTTAGATTATGTTTAAGAGATTTGAACGACAGCTTTTAATTTACTACGTATAAACTTCTTCATTAATAAGTTCAGGGTAATCATATACCAATTATACATTCCCGAAAAATATATTTTCTTTTTTAGTTTTTATATGATCATCTCTATCAAATTAGCATAAATCATAAATATAAATTACAAAAAACTATTAAACTTTTCGGCAAAATGAGCTCTTCTAACTGAAACTCTGACTATTCAAGAAATATTTGTTTGCTCTATAAGCAACCTAGCGAAAAGAAAGATTATGTTATTCAAACAAAATTATATTTTCCAAATATTTTATAGATTTTGTTTGCTTTAGATGCACCAGAATTCGAGAGTATGTTCCGAAATGAATGATACGAAATCTACTGCAATATATATAGAATTACGGAATTGTTCAAGCTGAAAGCAAAAAAAAAAACCACAAATACTCAGATATTTAAGATAAAATCAACGATATGAAGTGAGTGATGTTTCTAATTGTGAGGTAATTTTATGATAATAATTTCTACAAGGATATGATGAACCTTGTATTATACTAAAATATTTTTTATCTAATTGCCATAATTTGTAAGCAATTCACTGATGTCTCATGTCAGGATTTGATAGAATTGTGCAATTCCGTTTTAGTGTAAGGAAATGCATTCTCATTGGTTTTTATTCATTAGTTTTTTTAAACTAAATTTGTTTATGATTATGTAAATATTTAAATGATTCTTTGAATAACTGAATCGATCTACATCAAATTAAATTTATGCGAATCCCTTTATTAAAAATACTTAATCAGAAATTTGTTGTTTCATGGGATAACTCATTTGAGTTATTGTCAGTATTTAAGTATTTTCAGTATTAGCATTTAAGATTAATGCTGAATGCTTAATGTTAGCATTTAAGATTATCATCAACAAATTGGTTATAGCAAGTTACTGTCCTTTGCAGAAGAATTTCATGATTCTTGAACCTGTTTGTAGTTATTACTCAATTAATTTTTCTATAACATTAATTTTCACGAAAGAAAATTATTTTTTTTACAAAATTTTTAATCTCAGTTTTCCATGTTCTTGTCCTGTGCTTATTATAACGATATGCGAAACAATTTAGATGAAAATATCAATTAATTTTCTACAATCAGATTTTCTTTAACTATAAAATTGTACGCATTATTAAGTTTCTTTTTTTTCAATAAATTTATTAAAGGATAAAATATATGGTAATCATAAATTCTAATAATATCCATAAATTTCTGGAAATTGTATATATATAAGAAAAAAATAAATAAATATAATTTTACTTTAATCTTACGGAATCTAAAATTGACCAGAAAATATTTATTCGAAAATAATTTTACAAACCATAAATTTTTATCAGATAATAAATATAAGTAGGACTAAAAAATATTTGTATGTGTATAAATAAATAGAAGATTTTTTGAAAAATATGAAATTATCCTGAACTAAGTTCTGGTTAATCACAGATTTCTTATTATATTGGCAATATATTTAAAACATATTTTCTTAAAAAAGAAGCCCCAATTTTAACTATACATATTTTAATAATTGTAATATAATTTATTTTACTTTAAAAAAAACTATTCCTACTATTCCATACAAAGTATTGTAAAAATTCTAAACCGAGTAGAAAAAATATATATTAAATCATAGTTTTGATATTATAAAACAGAAAACATACGAAACGAAAAAAATATAATAAAACAAAGTTTGAATTTACACGGCACCCTATTTTAGCGTGTGCTGTTCCATCATATGCCAACCCCAATAAATCAAATCAGTAAAAGCGGAAAAAATTATATATATTTTTTGGTAGAAAATCAGAAAAACAAAAACATTTCATTTACTCCACTGATTTTCTATACCAATTTTACATTTTCTTAGGTTTGTTAACTTTTGAATTTTCATCTAAATAAGTTTTGTTTAGAGAAGTTAAAAACGCGGCAGAACGTAAAATTCTAAAATGGATAACAATCGTAAATCATAAAATATTTATTATATAATGGAAGAATATTATGACAAAATGGTTTTTCAATAAATTTGAAAAATGTCAAATAAAGTTTTACCAATTTCAAACAAAAATTGTAATTTCTTTGTATAATTTTTTTATTTTTTTTTCAATTTTTTCGGTCAGATGAATATGATATGTCAAGTAAGTGTCCAGTAATTTGGCAATTTATTGTTTTGTCAAAGACTTTTGAAAATGCAATTATTTCTTTTTAGTAATTCCAATATTGTAGAAGCCTCAAACATCTGAAGCTAAACTTTCGAATCATAATATAAAAAAAACTTGAACTTAATTTCAAAATTTACAGATTCCACTGCATTTATAGGTAAATACACTTGTCCTATAATTATAATACGGTATTAATATAGTTAAAGGGAGTAAGATTGAAGGCACATAGGTAAAAATGAAACGAAATAGCTCTAAGGATATGCCTCTAGCTCTATTTATGATACAGTTTGAAATTTTAATACAAAAATAATTGAAAATTTTAAAAAATCGAAATATTATTTGAACAACAAAATTATCATCATTATTAATTTGATTTTTATTCTAAATCTGATTAAATAATAAACAATTTAATTAGAAATATCAGTTTTTCCGCGATCCATTTAACCTTTTCCTCTATATAATAACAAACAAAATATACAAGAGGTAATCCTCTATTAATAAATAGAGTTGATTTCATTACTGACCTCTAACCGCATAATATAATGTACAAACTCTATATCCGCAGTGATATATTTACTCTATAAAGTTCGGAAAAATATTGAAAATATTTAATATGGAAAAAATAATTTTTATAAACTTTGAATATAAAAAAAATATCCTACCATTTATTTATATGTATGTTAATAAAAAAATAATTTTCCTTTTGCCAACCATATACTAAAAATAAAAACAGTTAAATGTATCTTGTAGGATTTAGTTATATTTTAAACAGAAAATAAAGAAAAATTCAAAACAATAATTTAATAAATTTACAAATTTAGGGTTTGTTAGAAATTATTCAGCATAATCAATATTTTTTAACGAAACTACTGTGTATAATATTAAAATTGATCTCAAACTCATAAAAGTAATTATTTAAACTAATAAAAATTGTATTAAGAAACAGAACATAAAATTGTAAACTTTCTGAAATATAATTTAATAAATTTAAATTGAAAATAATAACGAAATTATAAATTATAAATAAAAATTGATTTTAATTCTGTGTTATCATATGGCAACGTTGCATTTTCACTCTATCCATACCGCGTTTTATTTATCTCTATGTAGCGCATAGTCGCTGTATGAGTTTCCTCGATTCTTTGGCTCAATATATTAAATTTAATTAAAACCTTGATGGATTAATTTGATGAGGGGAATCGCATGGGTTCTTACCATTATGCCAGAAGTAGTGATTGGCTAAGCAACCGCGAACTCCTTCGATCGAACGAGAGAATTGTTTTCCATTCTAAAACCGCTGATTCATGCAGTTCGTTCATGATATAAACCAAAACATTTGCGTCGTAGGTACATGAACATGAAATAAAGACAGTGACATAGAAAGTATTTATGTTCTAACCCATAATTTTTAGGCTAATATTGAAAAACAATCTTTATTTTTATAAACTATGATATTTTGTTCCGCCAAACACTATGACTAACTGACCGAACAACTAAATATTTAAAAGGTTTCGGTAATATAATTCTTTGAAAAGAAAATATATATTCAAATTCATATTATAATACGAAAAAATTGAATGCAGAGCTATTTTTCAACAAATTTTCAACTGCAGCGAGCGATGCATTCATATACCACTAAATTTTTATTACCCAATCCACTGCCATACATTATGCACCAACTCTATATAGGAATAAAACTTTGTTTATGAAACTATTTGTATATTATTATATACCAGCTAGCTACTAAAATTTTGGGGTGGACTTTTCGGATTCATGTTTGCAAAAATCAAATATTTCAATTCATTTTATATGTACAAAAATAAAATAAAACTTCAAAATTATTCCACGTATTCATTTTTATTCTAATTTTTTAGTGTTTTTTTTTTTTTTTTTTAATATTTTGCATATGTACAGTGGTTTTAATGTCTAAAATTTGATGTATTTCAAATGATTCTATTTATATATCTAACAAAACAGAGAGTTCAGTGAATATTTTACCACTTTATTTTTGGTGGAAAATTTATATATAGCTATTTTGTGTTATTTCTATGAATATTTTGTGACTAGAAAAGCTAAAAGCACTAAAATATGAATAACTTACAATTATTTATATTAAAAATTAAAAGGATTTTTAGAATATTTAGAAAGTTGATTAATTAAAAAAATATGCTTATTATTTTTATAAGTTTTGTTTTGTCGGATATTATATACACAATTATTATTATTACTTGTGATATTAAAAAAGTTGTCATATTGCTTCATATTGGCTTTGTACATTGCGGAAATATTTTGATTTAGACAAAAATGAGGAAATTTCGAAAAAAAGGTTATAACAATAATGATAAAAAATTTGATATACTTATATACAATAACAATGACCTTATTAAAGAAGTGATAGCGGATAAAATTGTAGTTAGTTTTTATGTTATCGTATAACTATGAAGTGTTGTGAAGGAAATATTGGTGGTAATACTTTTAAATTGCATATCTAATGAAAAATGATAATATTATTTAATCTAGAAGTAGAAACATATGCTTTAAAGAAACTGTATTAGGAAGGAATTCTACATTATCAACAGAAAATAAATTTTTACAGAGATCTTAAAAAATACATCTTTGCTAATGAACTTAAAAATCTTACAAAAAATCATCAAGAGAGACTTAGAAAACACGTCAACGAAGAAGTCTATTAAGCTCCTATACAAACGAACACAAGACGACTCTAAAGGGTCAAACCTTCTAAACTATTGTAAATTAACAAACAAATAAAACTAGCTAGAATATTATTTCTGGATAAATTCTTAAAATAACTACACGCGCGTTGTACATTCGAGATTTTCAACTAGCCTTCAAGAAAACGATTTAGAAGAAAACGTTTTAGTATTTTTTATTTTAGTATTCTGATACAGAAAAATAATCTTTAATTTGAGTTACTACGCAATTTATTTAAATTATATTACTTATATTTTTAAGAAATTGAAATAAGGAAATAAAAATTCAAATATTTTCAAAGACAAATGTTTTTTTAAATTCAAATACAAATGTTTCTAATATTAAATACATAAAATTAAAAGTTAATATTTTATTAAGCTGTTTATTTAAATTAATTAAAACATAAAAACGAAATATTTGTAACAGCTTAAAAACGATTATTTTGCTAATAAAAATCACCTATAAAAGCTGAAGCAAACTGTACAATAGCAATTGTAATTATCTAGAATTGGAACTAGTAAGTATTACTAATATTTAAAATTATATTTTATCTGGCAGAATTTATAAATGTATTTTTTTTGTTCTAGAATATCGTAATACAAAAATCTAAAATGAGAGTACTTATCTTGATTGCAATGTTTTTGGCTTTGGTTGCACCATCGGTCTACGCATCAAATTGTACACCCAAAGAATCTGCTTGCGGGTTCCAACATAAGCCATGTTGTCCAGACACAGCATGTACAGAAACCGCCGAAATATTGGGAGGACCATCATATTTATGTTTGTAAAATGAATATGTGCAGATTTTTATAAAATTTAAATAAAATATTACTGAATTTTAATACATTAGTTTATTTTATTTATTGCTTATATTATTTATTGAATAAATATAATGGGTTAAATAAAAAGAAAATTAAAAAATATAATTATAAATTTTTAAAGTGCAAACAAAAATCATCTCGCATCGTTATACATGCTCGCGTTCATAGATAATAGTTGATTTTGAACAATAATTAATTAACACTAAAAGAATGGGTTAAAATATTGTTTAAATGAAATATCGATTTAAACAATTTTATATTATCTATAATAATAAAAATAACATATTTACGAAATAACATATATAAAAAAGTAGCTGATTAGGGGTAGGAAGGCAAATATATAACTCCTAATTATATTCTATTTTAAAATTGAATTTTGCCCAACAGTATTTTGTAATTAAAAATACGTTTTTCACAAACATAAAATATGTTCTACGAAATAACCATTAGCAAACATTCCATGAAAACAATTTATATTTCTAATTCCCATTTATAATATAATAATTGAGTCTAAGTTTGGTTTTCAGAAGTAAACCTGACAAAATCTTATTTTATTTTTATCTTATTTTATTTTTCAGTCGATTTCAAAGACTTTATGATCGTCAGTGTGGTAGCCTGTAAAACAAAACGACTTTCATTTGTAGTGCCAAAGAAAATATTCATCAAGTTTCAAAAAATCAATTACAATTTATGAATTTGACATTTTTAACACATTCTTCTTACATTTAATTAAAATATAGCTAAAAGACAAGTTTATCACCTCTGATCTCTGCTTAGGTAGACATATATACGTAATCACGAATCCTACATTTAATTGAATTATGACGAGCGGTTCTAGGAGATATTGCTGCGCACATGCTAAGTTTGCATACTTGGATATGTTTTTGTTTATTGCATTTTCAAACTTTCTAACCTCAAAAACGCTAAAAAAACAAAGTTTTCAGCCAAATCCATTTTTTTTTTCACTATGATGGAAAACTTATAGTAATTAATAAGTAATTTTATAAATAATAAAAAAATTATACTAAAATTAAAAATTAATTTTCTTTATGAAGTAAATACAACCAAAATTACGTTAAGGCCCAATAATAATGACCTTAAGAAAATAAGAAAGTTTAAGTTTTCATAGGAAATTAGTTGTTTAATATAAATGTTTATATCGTTCAGTTTTTTATGTACTTTTACCTTAGGGAGATAGCAATTTCTATTCCAAAATGTTAGACAATTTTTTTTTTTTTTTTTTTTAATTTTCAATTAATCCCAAAATAGTACAATAATTCTTTCATTGACTTTGATATTATAAATGTCCTTTTCGAACTCTATTAAGTTTAAAATAAATTTCCTGAAGAAGATATTTATTAATTAATTAGTTTTAATTAAAATAAAGACATATTAAAAAAAATAATTAACTCATTAATAATGTAATGTATAGAACAAATCTATATATCAGCAAAAGGAAAATCCTTTATATTAAATATTTTGATTTTCATGTTAATGATGAGTTATAAAAACCATAAGTTCAGGCTTTACAAAAAATGAACAACTCAACTTCAATATATAAAAACACAATTATATTCTGAAGTACTTGATTTGGAAATTGCTCAAAAAATTTTAATTACAGTATTTTAATCATATCATATTTGATAGATGATTTATAATCAATTTCATCACACAATTTCATCATTTTTAATTTGTACTATAGATGTACAGGGTCATCAAGAAATACCTATCTTTATTTTTATAAAGTTAAATAAATATAAAGTATATTTATTTCTATAATTAAATTTAACTAACTTTATTATTATTTGTTGAAAGTGAAAATCACTGTTTTCTGATGTTGTGAAAATTATTTTCAAATTCAGCAAATTTTATTAATTTTTTTTTTTATTGCATTAAACATTTTTACATTTTTTATCATTTTCTTATGTTTTTCTTAAGATTACCGGATTATTTTCAAATTATTCTTAAGTTTTTTGAACATTATTGCAAGATATTTAACAGAGTTTTATAATTTTCTTCATATTCAATTTTTGTGCTACTTCCAAAGTCCAAACTTTACTTCATTTCAGGAGGAGTAACAATTTTATTTTAAATTTATATGATTTTTAAATAATAATAGAATTATTTTAATTATAAGTATTCCAGTTTCAAAATAAATGAAAATAAATTTAAATTTTTCAAATTAAATTTAACATTATTAAATTTCTTATTAAGTTTTTGATTTCTAAAATTTAATAATTTAAAAAATTTCAACCTTTCATTCATCGTTTTATTCAATCTAATTAACTATAATAACTTTTAAATTTTATAAACCTCTTAATTATTCATTTGCCTTATTAATTTAACTAATTTTCTTCTTTCATATAAAGTAAAAAAAACCCAAGCTATTTTCCTGACTTCTTAGCCTTTTCTAAATTTTTATTTATAATTTCTTTGTTATTATTTTTGCTTTATTATAACATGTATCTTTAGTTTTTATTTTTTATATTCGTTGTTGTCGGTTTTATTAAATTTCCTGTCATTTAATTTGAAATTTTCTATATACGAATTATTTTTTTTTTTCAATTTTCTTACAAATTAAAGATAGGAAAATTAAATTTAATGATAAACAGCCACCAGGCTAAAAATAGTCAAGTTACTAGGAAAATAATCAAGAATATTATAGTATTAAACCAAAAAATAAAATAAAAAATATTTTCCTTAAGGATACAAAATATTATAATTTTCATTTACCTTCGTTTTGTTATCAAATTTCTTATTTTTTGTTTCATAAATTCATAGAATTTTTATTTATCTTTGAAATTTAATATAGAAAATCATAAATTTTTATTTTTTCTGATTGCAGAGCAGGTAAATAAATCAACGCTAGAACATTTTGAAGCGGTAAATTTAATCGGTGAATATCTAAAAAAATAAAAAATGGTTATGAAAAATATAATAAAATTTATATATATTTCATATTCGATGAAAATATGTTCAAAATGAAATATACTCCGGGATGAAATTATGATCCACCCCGTTATAATTTTTTCTATAATAATGTCCTCCAAACAAAAACTATCCTTACAAATATTTTATGTTGTCGGAAATGTTTCGTAACTGTCAGGGATGTGTTATTATATTTTTAATAGAAAACTTTCTTTATAATTGTGAATGAGTTGTTATAAGAATTTAATAAATTTAGTTCACTCCACTAGCAAAAGACTGCAGCATCAGAAAATTTATATAGTTTTGAGAAAATCAACTTTCAAGTAATGTGATTTTTGTATGGAAAATTGAAAACAGAACAATTTTGAGTTATGTCACTATTGAGTTAAAAACATATATTTTTTCTGTCTATTTTTAAAATATTGTCTTTTTATATTATTTAATCAAAAACCATTTTAACTGTCCTAATTTGAAATGTCAACGTTTTT
This sequence comes from Rhamphomyia laevipes, assembly GCA_963920725.1. Taxonomy (NCBI): domain Eukaryota; kingdom Metazoa; phylum Arthropoda; class Insecta; order Diptera; family Empididae; genus Rhamphomyia; species Rhamphomyia laevipes. The sequence goes on from OY987257.1 coordinate 56,789,861, forward strand.
TAAATAGGTTTTTAAAATCATTAATTCTTGAAACGTAAAATACAACATTTTTTAAAATCGCCACAGGAATTACAATTTTAATATATTCGATTTAAAACGTTTAGATTTTATTTCGCGGTATACTATTAGTAGTAAAAAATTGAACCAAAAAATATTGAATATCGAAATATTTAAAATATTCATATTTTTGATAGATTTCTACATAAATGTTTCTGGTTTAGAGACAAATATAAAGAATTCCTATAGTTTACTTATCCTTTCACCATTACTCAAAATTTAAGTTTTTTGAGATGTGGCAGTCTTTTACTAGCGTTGCGATATATTCAATTGATTTCATGCATACAATCTGTATGTAAAAGCCAATAAATAGTTTTTAAAAGTTGAACACGCGGTGAACAGTCATAGTAAGTGACACGGATTTACAATATTTCTATAAGTTTGCTAAAAATGCAACTGAAATAACTAATTTAGTAATGTAAGTTATTCTTGTAGAAATAGTTAGAAAACGATTTTCAATTAGATTACTGATTATTGGATGCTGTCATTTGGTTGAAAATTATATTACTTAAATTTAATTTAAATAGAGTGTTTTTTAGAAGAAATGATTAGATATTATTGATTTTTTTTTTATAATATTTTATTACATAAAACTTTACTAATTTCATTTATTAGACAAAATTTATTGGTATCAAAAAAGCAGATCAAAACTTCTGTAGTTTTTCTTTTCGTCAAAAATAATGAAATAGATTTTATATTATGATTGATGATGAAATCAATTTATGGTCATTATTAATCAATTTAATAAATCAGCTCGTAAAGTGAAATTATATTATAATAAATTGAAAACTTTTGGATTATAGAAAGTGTTTTAATTGGAAAATGTGCAGCTGTAAAACTTATTTAGGAATCTGGTGACAGTACAAACTTTAAGCAAATTTCTATATTAGTAATAACATTATTAAAATAAATAAATAATTGAAAATTATTATTAAAAAATATTAAAATAACTGAAAGAAAATTATATACATATTTCCAAAATAAAATTTGTTCTATAGAAAATTCAGCATAAAATTCCAATTTTCACATTTCTTTGCATAATTTCAATTAACAAATTTTGTGGAAACTGAATCTAATTGGTTATCAATATCGATAATCTACAATTATTTTGAATAATGTTTTTTTTTATCTCTGGAATTGATAGCCATTTTTAAGCATTTTTTAATGTTTTGATTTTTCATTTATTTAGAATAAGATTGTTGTGTCTTCAAAAAATTAAATATACAAAGAACTCAATATTTATCAAGAAAATATATGGAATTCATTTATAAAATAATAAAATACGTTTAAAAATAATGAATTCAATAAATAAATGATTATTAATATAAAGAAATTTATTATTTAAATAAAACTAGGCTGCCAGATTATTTGCTAACCTAAATATTTATTATTACGTAATTTAAACAATTTTAATTTATGAGCTTCTTTTCTTTATGGTCTTATTTGTCATTCAACCTATTTATATGTTTTGTTAAAATCATGAAAAATTAAATCGATCAATTTTCCTTGCTAAACTACGTAATCTTTAAACTACCTAAAAAAATTTGAATTATTTTCATAATTTTTATTAAGAATTTTGGCCAGTTACTGGTATTCTTAAAACTTATTTAATTTCTGTCTTCTTTAGAGTGTATAAAAATTAAACTAATACTAAAAACATTCAAAAGAATTAACAGGATTTGTCAGAACAAGTAAAAGGATAAAATTATCAAATAATAAAAATGATAATGAAATTTTTCATAGTAATATCATTTATTTTAATGAAATTTTTATTGGAACTTACCCTAAACCCTATATTATTTATGTGTATGTATTATTTACATATTTAATTTCTATATCCGTATTGAAAACTTCATAAATATAATTCTATCATTATCCAAAGATATTTTTAATGTTCAATTCAATTATAGTTACATGATAACAACAATAATACTGCAATTTCATCTTATTTGTTTGCCTTCACAATTCTAATGAAGCTGCGTATCAAAAATGTACCTGGTTTTTCTATTCATTTAATAATTGAATTCAAAAATTTGGTTATAATTCAATACATTAATACACTGTAATTATAATTATAATTTTATTTCAATTTCAATTATAACAAATTATCTCAAAAATTTATTATTTGTGACTATTAGGCTATTCTATAGTTCAGTTAACATGTAATATTATATTTCTGAGTTTTGGTTAATCCAGTCAACATATGCTAAAACTTTAGTGAATACACCAGGATAACCTTTAAGTGTACAAGGTTTTACACTCCACGATACAATGCCAGCTTGAAATCCACGTACAATTAATGGTCCACCAGAATCACCGCTGCATTGTCCTTTTCCACCTTCAGGTACACCAGCACACATTTGCTTACCAGTATTAACATTAGTTTCATGAGCGAGCATACATTCAAGTGCACTGTATGCAAATATTTCAGCTTTTTGTAAATGTTTTTGTACTGTACCACCGGTCTAAAATATATTAATTAATATTTTTTCTTAAAATTTATTGTCATTTCTTTGTTGCCTTTTCTAGTCCCCATCCCATAACAATTGCAGGCGTTCTAAGCAGAATATCTTGATATACATTTGGCAATACGACTGGTTGCGCAAAATTGGAAAAGTTAATAGGATTTACTAATTGTAATACAGCTATATCATTTGCATAATGGTTGCCAGGATCATATTTTCCATGCTTAATAATTTTTATCACAGTTATAACATTATTATAACTGGTATAATCAATATAATTAACACCATATTGAATAGATAGAGCCGTATCATCTATTCCATCTGAACAATGAGCAGCCGTTAAAACGTAAAATTCATTCAAAATAGTACCACCACAAATATGGCTACCATAAGCACGAACTGATACCTAGATAATATTGTTTAATATTGTAATATTGTTTTTTAAACATTCGTTTAATTTTTGTTTTGATACCATAAATGGAAATTCGCCGACAGCAGCGTCTGTTCCATTAACAATTCTAGTTTCGCGTTCAGGTATTGAACAATTAACAATACTAAAAAGAAAAATTGTAGCGATAATATTTAACAACATTTTTAATGAAGCGTTTGAACAATACTGAATATTTGGAAGTAATGTCGCTATTTTATATGGAAATAAATTCGAATATAAAATATTTTAAATCATAATCTTATCATGTACATTTAATAAATGCTTAAACAATGCTTAAATATATGGTAATTTGAATAATTTATTGGGCTTATTAAAAGTAAATCTTATACGACAGTTGTTTAATTTTATAAGTTAGCTAAGTTTTTTGTAGATTTGTGATATTATTACTGTTTATTCAAGTTTATCTTTTCCTATTCTTTATTGTATCTGTTTTATTTTTTTTTATTTATCCATGTTATATAAATTTTAAAATATTATATAAATTTTGTTAATTATATTATATTTTAACAAAGTTTAAAAAAAAAAAAAAATTAACTTTACATTTATGGAAATATAAATCTTCTATTACATTTTATATAATTATTTTAAATTTAAACTATATATATATAGATTTATATATAAATAATTATTTTTCCATTTATAATGATTCTATTTTTATTAATCCTATTATTTTCAAATAAAATATCCTTCGTAATTATAATGTAATACTAAATTTGCAATAGAAATTCTGAATTATGTTATTTTCCTTGATAATATCACACTTAAAATAATGTTCAGTAACCTGTATAAAAACCTACTTCCCCGATCATATTATAACACAATAGACAAAACAAACAAACAGACTAGACGAGGGTTAAATCAATGTCTAAATTTGTATCTATCAAAAATACATAATTCTGTTTCTACACGGTAGATACGTTCCAGACAAAACCGTGTAAGAAAATAGAAAAAACCGTGTAAAAAAAACCATGTAAATAAAAAACCGTGTAAAAAAAAACATTTAACTTTACATTTATGCAAATATAAATGACTATATCTTCTAATATTACATTTTATATAATTATTTTAAATTAAAGTAAATTAAAACTATAGATTTTAATATAAATAATTATTTTTCCATTTATAATGATTCTATTTTTATTAATCCTATTATTTTCAAATAAAATATACTTCGTAATTATAATGTAATAATAAATTTGCAATAGAAATTCTGAATTATGTTTAGTTTCCTTGATAATATCACACTTAAAATAATGTTCAGTAACCTGTATAAAAACCTACTTCCCCGCACTACTGATCATATTATAACACAATAGACAAAACAAACAAACAGACTAGACGAGGGTTAAATCAATGTCTAAATTTGTATATATCAAAAATACATAATTCTGTTTCTACACGGTAGACACGTTCCAGACAAAACCGTGTAAATAAAAAACCGCGTAAAAAATAGCATGAAGTACATAGAAAAAAAAGGGATTAGTTCCATATCCTTTAACCCTGTAAGAAATAATTAAAATAAAATGATTCATACAGCAAAAAAACTATTATATGTCTTTATAAAAGCGAAAAAAAAACAAAAGGCAATTCAAATTTTAAAGTAAAAGTTACATAAATATTAAATTAAAACAGTTCAGGAACTGAAAACTCGTACGAGTGTATGAAAATAAATTAGAAAGGGGAATTCCCTAATTCAATTTCTAAAAGATTACGATTAATAAAAAAACAATTATTTAAAATTTCAATTAAATAGCTTTTTTTTAATCGTGCTAAACTGAATGAAATCGTGTAAAAACGGATTCAATTTTTTTCTAGACCGTGTTAAATCAAAACCGTGTAAAACAAAATTGGTTATAAATAAAATATAGCAATGTTATAAAATATAGCAAAAAAATATATATTACAGTGAAATCATAATTTTTTCTATTTTTACATATTATTATGCTTTTATAATGTTTGTTTAGTAAAGCTGTCACAAATTGATAAGTGAATTAAAATCTTTTTGTGGAAATATTATAAATAAATCTGCAGTTTGTTTTGTAAGTTATAATAGCTTTCAGTCCAATGCTTTTGATTATATATTTGTTATTAAATAATAAAAAATTAAATTTTAAATTATAATTTTATTTGAGAAAAACTAGATAATCGAACAACATAAAGTTTAATTTGTATAAAAATACCGATTAAGATGTAGCGTAACAGTCATTGACGAGGATTTAGTAAATGGATTGGTATTGGTACATGGGATCGTTGAAAAAACAGTGTACTGTTTTTAAAATATATATTTAAATATAGAGTAAAACATCCACCGCATTTTAACAGTACTTGTAAATAAAAACATCTATATAAAACTTTGTACCAAAATAAATATTAAAGCAACTCTTTTGATACTGATACTACGATCCTCTTATAAATTGAGTAAAATATTAATCATATATTAAGATTTTCATTTCTTTACTCTTAAATTATTTTGAAATTATGAACAAGTTAAAAAGTGAATTTCACCAATATTCAGCCACCTTAAGCCCATGTAGCGTACCGTATATGCTCCATTACTCAGCCTTCATTTTCAATACAATTTATTTAATTAAAATTGGAATAATTATGTAACCAATTCAATTGCAGAAGATTATTTCATATATTCTTACTATTTAATTACAATTGAATATGCACTTTTAAAAAACTTCTACCAGGCAAATACTAAAAACACCCCAACTGTGAGAAGTCTTAGAAAAAATTAATTTGTTTATATAGTAGATTTTAGAATAACGTACTGTGAATTTAGTGGGACCACGCGGCATTACACATGTTGAGACCAAATTAAAAAAAATTAAACATATTAATCAATAATTAAGTAAATTAATTAAAATAATTCAAATTGTGGAGAGAAACACGTCTAAACAGTTCAATCAATTACAATTAAAGCAATAATCATCTAATGAACTAAGCGGACACATTTTAACATATTTCAAACATAAATGTATCTCTACGTTGTCTGAATTCTTCAATTATGTCGTGTTATTATTTCATTTTGTTAGAAAAAGTTGCTGTTTAATAAAACAAAGTTCTATGACCACAAATTAATATTTAATAAAATTATATAACCAAAAAACTTTTTTGGGATATGTTTTGATGCTTCGTGTAAGCTTGGTACCCAAAGCGCTTGCTCTGGTTATAAATCATAAATACGGCCCTCAACATTATAACAATTTTTTCATTTAAAATTCTTTAGTTTACTAAATATAACAAAGCTTGTCAAATAATGTTAATAAAATAGTCCCAAAATTTCATTTTTTGTATTAAAATATTTATTTGAATTATATAATTAAAATTTTATGTAAATTCTTAAGGTGGTAATATTAAAAAAAAAGCACTTAAAATAAAATTATAATGTTAAAAACTCTTGTACTATTGAAAGAAATTTCGCATTTAAAATTTTTATATTTATACTAAAAATATATTAAAATTTTTATTATTAAAAATCTTCTTTTATAAAATATTTTCTTAATAAAAATTATTACAAATTCAATTTAAATTGATATATTTTTAAAGTCATTTATAATTTAATTATTTCATTATAAAAATAGATTTTTTATATTTAGCAATAAAAAGAAAATATAAATTTTAATTTAATAATTTCAGAATTTATATTTTTGTTTTCAAGGCATTTTATTATTTTACACCACTCACAAAATGAAGTACGATATTATTTTCAACCATTTGGAAACATATAACCCCTTTTGAGATATTATACGCAGTGGTATAGAGATCGGAATTATAATACTATGGAAATGAGAACTGAAATTACAATATCGCGTACATTTTCCTTATGAATACCTTCGTAAATATATAAAATTTAAATATACTTTTAGTCATTGCCTCTCTTTATCAAACTGAACTGTATGCGTGTAATTCCAGATTTTACTTGAGTAATCAGAATAGTGCACATAAAAAAATGCGAATACTGAAATTTGCGCTCACGGAAAAATCTCATTTATGTCTGAGCGCAATTTTCATGTGCCCATTTATCGCCGACCTATAAAACTTATGTAGGCTAATAATAATTATGATGCCCCTTAAGTTACCAAAATATGCGGCCTTATCTGAACTTAGATTAGCGAGATTAATATACGGTTTTCACTGAGTTAAAACTGGTGAGACAAATTTAATTATTATATAAATTTTTCCACTGATTTGCTGCAACAAAGTCAATTTTAGTAATGAAAAACAATAATTAATTAATTGTAAAATGTAATAAAAAATGTCACTTCTTTTAGTATCCATTATTTTTTTTCTTCTGCACTGTTCAATTTTATTAGTTAAAAATATTATAATATTTATAAATATTCATAAATATTTTCTAAATATGAATCCTTGACATTGCTAACAACTGTTCTTCAAAGTGGTTAAAAGTATGTCACGTGCCAATTATTACACTAACCGAGGGAAGTTTTTTAAAGGACGAAAATTACGATTTTTTTATTATTAAGGTTGTTTAGTTACTGGAAAAAGGATATGCAATTGTTGAGTAGTCAGAAAATTCAGATAAAAGAATATTATTTAAAGGTTAATAAACATAAAGATTGATTATGTTTTTGGTTCAATAAATTTTTGTTGTTAGATTAATAAATTATTATATAATTCTGGTTTGTAGATTTTTGTAATGGTTTACAAATTTACTGCGAAAATAATATTAACTAACTTTGTCATCATTAACAATTAACAATTTCCTTTAAACATTATCAACTCCTTCTCTATGATTTGTATTTATAAAAAATGTTGCATAAATAAATTATATAAAAATTTAAAGATAAATGAATTGTCAAATTCAGTTAAATTATCTGACATTTTATATTTTATTAAATATTTTCTACAAAATTCTTAAATCCTATTATTATTATTTAACCATAAACACAAATTTTATATAATAATTCCCATTTTTTTTTGTATTGAGTTTATAAACATTTTGTTAATAAACACTTAGAATTTTGTTATCCTTTAATAGCTTTTTAACAAAACTGTCAATCATATTTTTTATCCTTTACATTATACAATATATAAGAAAAGTTTTGTATTAAATTTTTTTTTTCAAACCTCAAATGCACACTTAACTTGTCAGTCTAAATGATTTTTTTGTTGTTAAGGATTAAGATAATTTTAATGTATGGTAAAATTGCAATATTCTGTAATATGAGAAGTTATAAGTATAATCAAAATAAATTAGTTAGTTCTATAATAATTTTTCTATATTAGAAGGGATAAATTGAGATGATGCCATTTTTTGAATTGTGTATAAATAATGATTTCATTTGTAAACTTACCAATTTCAGCTATACAAAAATTTGATATGCACTTTTGTTAATATTTAGTATGACTTTAAGTTTCACTTAGAACGTCTGTCTATCTTCTTGATGTTATTATTTATTCTCGGCATTGGGAAGTGCTACAAACTTTAAACTAACGCCATTAGAAAGCTAAATATATCTACTTAGTCTACCCAGATTTTGGTTTTGAAATCTTTGGTACATTATAAACCCTTTTCAATATAATTTATTTTAATAACTGAACAATTTACCATCCAATATAATTCTATGCTCAGGATTATTAACTTATACCCGTGCCTGTTGCCTGATACCCTTAACCCACAAAATTGTCTTATAGAAGATATATTTTTTTTTGTCATTAATTTACCTATTTATTATACAATTTTTTTGAAATTGAAATAAAAATCACATTTTTAATAAACATATTCCAAAAATTACATAAAATAAATATTTTCATTTACTTTTTTTATACTCCTTGTACAGTCACTCCTCTTACTTTTTTAATAATTATTTAAAATTTTACATATTTTATCAATAAGCATAACATCTTTTTACAAGAATAAAATTACGACATTTTATTAAAATCATTATGAAAATCTAAATTGTTTCCAAAGCAACACCCCTGAAAATTCATTAATCTACAATCACAAAATTTATGACCTTTTCCAATTTTTTTTTTTTTTTTTTTAATTAAATCTTAAAATGATATCCTTTTTGTAAAATTTTAGAACATATGTTTATTTAGTATAAAAATTTTTAATTAGAAAATTTTACCTTTAAAATAATCATGATAAATTTTACACGGTATAATTTTCCTTTAATAAAATGCAATTATTCGTATTTTTCACCCCTATCTAAAAATTGACAATATCGTGGATTAAAAATAAAAGAAAATTTAATATCAATTCCTCAAGCTACACAACAATTTATATATAAATAAACAAATTTATTTAAGTGCATTTTTAGGTCAAAGTTAAGGTCGAAATAATTGCAATTTAGAATAATTCTCTCAGAACTTTATTAAATATACAATTTTTATTTGTAATTACAATTTTTTTTTATTTTTGCAGGATAAAATTCAGGATATTAAAAATAGTGTACACGTGCAACCCAAAAATTGTGGACGTTTGTATTTGTACAAACAAATACAAGAGGGTTGAGATAGAATTCTAACACGCTTTTACTATGGTAATTTCATTTTAAAAGGTTGGATTAACGATGACTGCTGTCTGCAATGTTAAATGCGGTTAGTTTTGTAGATTTTTTTTTAATATATTATTTCTAAAATTACATCCCCATTTATTATTGCATATTTATTTAATTTTGTAAGAATTGTTTAAAGGTCGACGCACAATGAAGCCGGTTGTTGTTAGCAGTAATAGTGAATTGTTTTTTCACCAGCAGTTAATTTTTCTATAAAAGTATTTTTTCTCATAATTTTTAATTTTCTAGCTTCTTATTTACTTTCAAATACTTCCATTTCCAGCCAACTATCTCAATTTGATTTTTTAGAACCACATACAACTCTATCCTCATTATTTACTTCATTTTCTTATGCTGGCTGTAGATTTTCAACATTGGTCAAACTTGACGATAGTTTTAATTTTCCCTGACAGTAGCAGAAATTTTCATAAAAAAAAAAAATCATACCTTACTCTTCCTATAGCCTTCGCTGCTTCCAATATTTCCTTATAGTGAACGTTACATTACTTTATACTGCATGTTACACTCCAACCCAGTAAACCAATTATAAAATTCGGACGAATGAGTTAAGTGGATCAATATAATATAAATAGTAAAAGTTTAACATTTTAATTAATTCTTATCTTATTTAATAAATTTTTAATTTATTTAACTTGTATTTTTAATCTAAAATTTATTTAAAATGAACTAAAAAGGATTCTTCATTATTCAAAACATATTTGTTTTATTTTCCACTTATATGTCATGAAGTACTGGCTAGTCAAATAGTGAACAATATTGTTAATTTTCAAGCAGAATTTTAATAGTATTATAATTTTCATTGCTTTTTATTTGCATTTAATTTTAATTATTTAATAACAAAAAACCTTTTATACAAAAACCATTCCATGGTGATTGGTATTATAACATCGGTTCGCTATGACGTAAATAATGTTAATTAATTTTGTAAACTTTATTATTTACCACATTTTATTATGCAAATTCTGAAATATTTTTGTATAAATTCAAACAATTTAAATAATTTACAAATTTTATCAAACAAAATTAATTAAAAATAATTAAAATAATTCAAAATTATTTTATTGAAACTTAAGGTTTTGAAAAATATACGTCATATTCATAAATCATAAATATCATATTTTTATTATAATTAATTTTAAATTAAATAATTGTATAAAAAAATAGTATTTCGTTAGCCTTTTCAAAACGACTTCAATCCTCAATTTTTCGAATTTGACTTAATTATTAAATATAATAAAAAGTTGCTTATTTTTCATAATGATACATAATTTTCGCAGTTGTCTTAAAAATATTGGCACCATTTTTTTTAATTATCCGAATGGTCCTAAATCCAACCAATAAAGATTATTGTGCAAAATGCATCTAGCCTTTCACTTTAAATCAATCTTGTTGCTTCAAGATTTTCAAACTTCAAATGAAACTAAACTGATTGTGAAAATTGATTGATTTTAAGGGATAAAGAACTACCTTTCTCTATGAAGTAAAACCTTATTAAATACACTTGTTCAGCCATTTAGCATTTGCATTAAAACAGGTAATATAATTTTATTATCGATTTATTAAGTTTATGCAGAATTTTTAATATTTCTTAAATTTTCTACACCTTCTTAGCTTTTACTTTAAACTCAAGCTATTTTGTGAAATTTTCGTTTTTTTTTGCTTATATAAACAAAGTTTTCTGATAAGCGTTTTGTATGAAATAATGTTTCGCTATAAATTGCTTGTAATGTAACCGATATTACCGACTTTTTTATCTTTAATAAAAAAGTCTAAATTATCTGGAAAATAAAAAAAGATATATCGAAAGTTTTTATAAATATTCTGTCATTCTGTTCTAATGTATTTTCTACAGTTTTTACTAATTAAATATATAGATTAATTACATGATGCAAGCTTTGTTTTTCTAAAATAATATTTGTTGTAGGGATTGAACTATGTATATACACCCCAATCTGAAAATATGTTGAAAATCCTAGGTAGATTACAAAAGGATATGAAGCAATATAAAGCAATTTACTAGCAGTTTTTCTAATTATCCACCATAGTGTCAATTTTCAAAACATTAATTATAATTTTATTTCAATTTCAATTATAATGAAGTTTATCGAATATTTATTTTTTGTCACTATTGGGCTATTCTATAGTTCAGTTAATATGTAATATTAAATTTTTGATATATCTGTTTTTTTGTTAATCCAGTCAACATATTGTGAAACTTTAGTGAATACACCAGGAAAACCTTTAATAGTACAAGGTTTAACACTCCACGATACAATACCAGCTTGAAATCCACGTACAATTAATGGTCCACCAGAATCACCGCTGCATTGTCCTTTTCCACCTTCAGGTACACCAGCACACATTTGCAGAAAAGTATTAACACTTCTTCCATGAGCGAGCACACATTCAGGTGCACTGTATGCAAATATGTCAGCTTTCTGTAAATGTTTTTGTACTGTACCACCACTCTAAAATTTATTAATTAATATTTTTCTTAAAATTTATAGTCATTTCTTTGTTACCTTTTCTAGTCCCCATCCCATAACAATTGCAGGCGTTCTAACCAGAATTTCTTGAGTTACTTTTGGCAATACGACTGGTTGCGCAAAATCTGTAAAGTTAATAGGATTTACTAATTGTAATACAGCTATATCATTTGCATAATGGTTGACAGGATCATAATTTTCATGCATAATAATTTTTATCACATTTATAACATTATTACTGGTATTATCAATATAATTAACACCATATTGAATAGAGAGAGCCGTAGCCTCTAATCCATCTGTACAATGAGCAGCCGTTAAAACATAAAATTCATTCAAAATAGTACCACCACAAATATGGCTACCATAACCACGAATTGATACCTAGAATCAATGAAAAAGATATTTTTACTTCACAAATAATAGTAAAAATATTATTTTTTAACATTCGTTTAATTTTTGTTTTGATACCATAAATGGATATTCACCGACATCAGCGTCGGTTCCATTAACAATTCTAGTTTCGGGTTCAGGTGAACAATTTGCAATACTAAAAAGAAAAATTGTAGCGATAATATTTAACAACATTTTTAATGAAGTGTTTGAACAATACTGAATATTTAGAAGAAATGTCGCTATTTTATATATGGAAATAAATTGGAATATCTTATCCTCTTCTTATCCTGTACATTTGTAAAATGATGATTATAAATACTTAAACAATACTTAAATATATGTTAATTTCAATAATTTATTGGGGTTATCTTATGCCACACAACTTAAACAAATTGATTATGTATTAACAAAAAACGTTTTATACAAAAACAATTCCATGGTGATTGGTATTATAACATCAGTTCTCTGTGACGATATATGGTAAATAATGTTAATTAATTTTGTAAACTATAGTTATGCAAATTCTGAAACATTTTTGCATAAATTCAAATATTTTTAATTATTTTATCAAAAAAAAAAAAAAAATTAAAATATAATTAAAATAACTTATTTAAAAAACTCTTCAAAATTATTTTATGGAAACTTAAGGCTTTGAAAAATAAACGTACAGAAAATAATGATTTTAAAAATTTCATATTTTTATTATAATTAATTTTCAAATAACTTTACATGGATAACTTGTAACTTACCATAATATAGAACAACTATCAATGTTGACCTTTTTCAGTCAGATTTTATTAGATTTGTTTATCATAACTCCAGTCGAACAGTCAGATTTGAACTGATCCCATTATTCTCAGAATGACAAAACTGACCACCACTACTTCATTATTCCCGCCGTCACTATTTTTTATTAGCCATTTTTTGTATTTTGAATCACACAACTTAATTAAACAACTTAATTAAATATAGTTTGATAGAATTTTAATCCAAAAATAATCAGTTTTAAATAAACGAAAAATAAAATATGAATTTCCCATAGTTTTAACATTAAAATTAATGTCAATATTAAAATAATATATTTCTTCATTATTATTATTTTAACAAAACATATAAAAATTATGTCCTTCCATTTCATATCAATATTTAATCAAATTTTATATCGTCCTCTGAATGTCCATTTTATTTCACAAAAAATAGAAATTCATAAATTTATAAACTATATATGATTTCAAATATCTATGAATACCAAACCAAATACAAATAATAATACAAACATTCACGAGGGAAAACAAAAATAAACATGAATAGTTTTAGTAAACACTAAAAATCATAATATTTATAATGATTATGAAAATTAAATTTTCCCTAGATATAAAATATAAAAAAAAATGTGTTTTCAAATAATTGTTAAAATGAAAAGCATTAAGCATAAATTATGCTATACTATACCGTAGGTTTATTTACGATATAATATTTATTCAAATGGACATTATATCGATGTCCTCGGTTCATACCGAAGTAAAGTTCAAATTCATGACATTTGTAGTATTTTTGAGTGTTACATTCTAAACAGCACCACACAATTTTGAATCTCTGAAGCTTATAGACGAAAAGTAATAGCTTTTTAATTTCTATTCTAACTCATGGCTGAAAAACGCCCCAAATATTCTATCTTTACTTAATAATTTCTAAATTTTACCAGTCTCTTACAAGTCAAGTTACAACATCTATGCATTACTTGCGTTTATATTTAAGTATTCTAACTCAAATATAATGTAAATTTAGTAGCAATAGATCAATTTTTTCAAAAGTATTCTATCTTGAGTTGGAAATGATGCACGATATCATTTATTTATATTGTTAAATCAAAATCCTGAAAATTTCCAAGTATTCTAAATCAAGTTAGAACGCAATGAATTCAGTTTGAAATATATTAAGTTGAGTTTCAATACTAATGTAATTAAATTTATTTATTCTAACTTAGTTTTTTAATTATAAATAATTAATTTGTTGATTAATATTGAACGAGGTAGAAATAAATTATCTTTTTAATGAGTACAAGGACTTTCAACTAGGACTAAAATAAAACAGTATTTATGCTCTCCTTAAAAGTGGTAATTTTAAGTTATAATGGTATGGATCGGGGACATTGATATTTTGAAATTTTGACAAATAAAATATGAAATTTATTTACGTTATTTAAGGGGCCTCTTCTTAATCAGCATTTTTTTTTTGTTAGACTATATATGACTTTTTTTAGCCGATATGATGATAGAGATAGCATAAAAAAGTTATTAAATTTATATTATTGCAAATAAATGAAATCATTTTAACTGATTAAAAAAATTTCTTTTTTCACTTTACTTTTTAAGTATTTTATCAAACTTTTTCAGAATAAACGAAACAGCGACATCTATTGATGTGTTTTTCTCGGAGTCGAGCCATTTTTCAGAAATTCAATTCTCAAAACTGTGTAAACTGTGTAGATTCTCAAAACTGTCTGCCGAAACAATGCAAATGACTTTTAAATTCGTTTTAACTGTTTGTATAATGCGTGAAGATTTAATTAATGTGTACATGTTTTTTGTTTTGGGGATTTCAAATAGAATTATAACTTTTTTTTTGATTATACCTGAATAGTAATCTAAAAAATCTGATGTTAGTGCCAAAGTTGAAATTATAAAACCTCCATAATTTTATATTTTTAAATTCAGATTCAAATAGTTAGAGTTAGAAATGTTTTCATCATTAATGATACGATTTTCGAGACATCTACAGTATTTATATGCGTCATACCAAAAATGTAGAAAAAGATATCAGAAAACTTCAAAAATTTAAAAGTGTTTTAAAGACTGGTTTAAGTAATATTAGCCTTAAAGTTTGTAATTTTATGATCATTATTTATTGTTTTACTATTAATGTTTATAACTTTTACTTGAAAATTATTATCAGTATTTAATTGTTATTTTAATATCTATTAGCCTGTGAAATTGTAATTGATAGACGAATAAATAAATAAAATTTTGCCTGAAAACAAATAATTTTATTCATTTCGAATTCGGAAAGTAAAAATTACAATTTTTTGTAAAATATTTTTGTATAGATTAATTTATTTAAATGATAATTTAATTGGCATAATAATTATGTATATTGAATTTATGTTATTTAGATTTTAAAATTAAGTGAGTGGATTTGAATGTATAATTACATAAATATTTAACTAAATCAGTTACAATAATATTTTTAATTAGATTTAATTATAAAAAAAATAGGTATTACTTTTACCATAAAAAAATGACATTTTCATTTTATTTTTGAATTTTAATTAAACTTTTTTAAAGTGATGTCTTTTTAAGAATTGGTAATTTACATAAAAGTACCATAAATATTTGAATTGATAATATAGGGTAGAAGGTGGTACATTGCACAGTGGGGTACATATTACAGTATTAATTTTATTCACTTTCCAGAAACCTAAAAATTTGTGACAACTCCTCTTTATGTCAATGTTGATGCACATAAAGTTTGACAGCTGCTTTTTTTCGAGAAGAAAGTGAAATTGGTTTTACTAACAATTCCTTTTAAAGTTTTGTATTTAATTTATAAGAAAATAAACACAGCCTTAAGTTACTGTTTTTGTTATGTTTAAATTAATTATGTAGTTTATACAGAAAATAATTTGAATGTACTGGTTATGTTGGACGTATTTCAAACAACGAAATAGGGCATAACATTGCGGAATGTGCCCCATTTTTGATTTAATTGAATTAAAAGTTATAAGGTCGGAACTAACATTTATAAGAAAATAAGAAATAGGAACGTTATAAATGAAGCGAAAATGAAGAAAGCAATTTTAGATGTGGCGCAATCTAAATCTGCCAATAAAAACGGACTGAATAGGACAACATTATCAAAGAGAATTAAAATTAATGTACATGGAAATATTAATGTAAATTTTGGTATAGCTTCATATTGAATAGTTTAATATTTAATAGATATTAAATAGGTAACGATAAATTTTGTTTTTATTATTTATTCTTAATGTACTTTTTCTTTTACTAACAACAAAAACTTCTCACGTAATGAAGGAACTGTGAAAAATGCTTCATGTAGATGTGAATTCTGCCGCAGCCTGGGGTACACTTTACATTTTATTGACCTTCAGAATTATATTATTTTTTTTTTTATTATTATTATCCTGTATTTATAGAAATTAAATATTCAGAAATTAATTCAAAAGTTCTTTCTATTCTACTTAAAGATCTTTTAAGTTGTAATTTATGTAAACTAATAATTAAAAACGTGAAAACTTTAATTACATTTTTTAAATTCAATTTAATAGAATATATAAAGTTCACTGAATACTTCCACTACTTGATTACAAATCTTAGTAATAATTGGAGCACAATTTTTAATGTCCTACACTTCATTGCCTAAATGGAAAACAATTAAATTATTTCGATAAAACTTTATGTAAATATTTTCTTTTAAAATGTAAATAAATCATTAATTAATGATTTAGTTTCATTAAAACCCTTAAAATATAAAATTGCAACAGGATTAAATGCAAAACCTAAAAAATATCATTTTTTTTCTTTAATAAGATAGACTCATATATGGTATCATTTATCAAGTTCATCTGATTAGATAAAATTTCATGAAAGATCAAAAAATATATTTTAAAAAAAGACCGATTTATCTTTTTCCCAAATAATCTAAATAACAACCCCAATAGTTAAACAAACACACATAATTCAGCATAAAAAAGGGGTTGATATAACAAGAAAATAAATAAAATATCATTTAAAGCACAGTTTAATGAAAAACCCTTTGAATTTTTTATTACAGGTCCTTTTTATCGTAGCTATAATACCCAAAAATAATTAATTGTAACATAAATTCTAAATTTTAAAATAGAAAAAATGGTACTGAGTATCTAGATTATAATTGTTTGTTGGAAACAGTTTTAAACAGGATTTTATAAGGGGAATAATTGTATCCTACCGTGCACCGTCAACCACCAACTGGTTGTTAAACATTATTATTTTTTAAATTGTTTTTGTTGGGTTTTTATTTTTTAGGTAAAAGTGCAGTCTATTGAAATATCAGGGTTTCAAAACCTAAATATAGAGACAAGTGTATATTCAAAACACCATATGGATAATTAAAGGGTGACATCCTTGGAATTTAGCCAAAAATTAAAAATATGTATTTATATTATAATGGGTGTGAAAATTTCATTCATATAAGAATATTAATCATTAGCTTGTCACTTGAATAGAAAATACTATAGCAATTTAGGTCACCTTGTCTCTTTTGAAAACTAAAAAAATGTGCATTTAGAAATAGATAATCTATGTTTTAAATTGAATATGGTTTAGATCTTAATGTAATGTATATTTTTTAGAAGTACTTAATGCAATTTGGGTCATTAAAAATAATAATAATCTCAAAAATTGTTAATAGTTTAAAGGAAATTTTTAAAATTTGATTGTATAAAGATTTCAGTATGAAAAATCATAAAAATCTTAAAAAACTTAATTAAATATTTTACGGATAAAATTAAATTGATTTATTTAAAATCATAATTCTCTATATTTAATATGAAAATCGAAAAAATAAAATATTATATTAAAAAATATTTTATTATACTAATTTCAGAAATTCAAAAGGATCAAACAAATTCTGGTAGTCTGAAATTATATTATATGAAATTTGTGGCAATAAAAGATTAAAAAAGCAGATTAATTGATCATTATTTACATATATATATTTTTATTCAAAATAATTGATTAATTAAATGACATATCCTTTTCAGTATAATTATATATAAATATCCTACCTAATTAATAAGCCAATCGTGTTTCAAGCTCTCCAAGTGAAATATGTCAATTCATTTGATGGCAATTATAATAGACTTTTTGTTTCTCATTATAATATTTTATCCTTCAGTATTCCAAAAATGAGTTAAAAAATATATTATAGGAATGAAATTAATTAATATTTTTTGTAAATAATTATATAAAATAAAGGATATACAAGGATATATAATAAAATTCATTTGTACACATGTTTCATATACATTTTAATGACTGATTTTAATGATTGCGGGTCAAATGAACATTGATATATGAATAAATTAATTGTTTTGCTCAAATCTCATATCTAGTTTATTTGGAATATTTGTGGATTTGCTATCTGCAACAGATTTTCATTTAAAAAAAAAGGAAAAAAAAGCCTGAAATTAAATTTTTAATCGTTATTTATGTATTCAGGTAGTCTGTACTTTGTGAAGAACACCATAAGATGTTTAAAATTCATGAAAATATTGCAATACCATTAAATAAATAAGTTTCTCGAAAATGTATGATACAGAAATAAATGCAGATAAAGAAATATTTTATCTCTATAAATATCAAAAAGTCTCATAAATTTGTGAAAACTTCATAAATTCTTAAATGCAAAATTGTGTGACATTTCAGAGTAGAGGCTCGGTTCAATTAATTGAAGACATGCAATAAAAAAAACAAGTAAAAATGCTTAGCAACTTAAATTTCCATGAATTTCCCAATAAAAATT
Source organism: Rhamphomyia laevipes (assembly GCA_963920725.1). Taxonomy (NCBI): domain Eukaryota; kingdom Metazoa; phylum Arthropoda; class Insecta; order Diptera; family Empididae; genus Rhamphomyia; species Rhamphomyia laevipes. The sequence continues at coordinate 56,808,846 of OY987257.1, forward strand.
ATTTTATTTTGAAATATTAATTAATATTTTAATCATCTACGTTCAATTCCTGATATTAGAAAGCATTTGATATTGAAATTATTCAAAATTATTAAATTTATGATGGGTATAGTCATAAGTAGTTTTTAGAGTAACATATGTGACTTTTGAATTTAAGATTCTATATTCAAATAAGCTTACAAATTCTAGTGTAATCAAAATTAATATTCAAATTAGTATATTCTACTAAAATTATATTTTATGGATATAGCTATAAAGATTTCGGCAATTACGTAAATCTGTTACCATAAATATTATAATCTGAATGTATAATTTTTTTTAGAGATATTCTTATTATATTCTATACAAATGTTTATCTATAATTAATGGTAACAGTATCATAAAACATACATTAACCTTAAATCATATAATTTATTTGTTAAATTTGAATTTTAAAATAGACACATTTTACAGAGAGTAATCATAATTTTTTGATGTACATATAATTATTAAAAATCATTAGATCAATTTTCATTATATTTGAATGTGTGTAACCTGTTAACATAAATAGAAGAAAATTAAAGTTAATGTTTTAATTTGGGAAATATCAGTCCATTACTAATACATTAATAGCATAGGCAAAAATTAACGAATGGCATGTGAAACATGCTGATTAATAATAGTAGTGGTGAAATATTGTAATTTGTAACTATTATTTCTATAACTATTTAAAAATAAGTTTAGGCTATGATTAGTCCTGATATAAAATTTGATTGAACCTAATTCTGGGTTGAAGTCAAATATAATTTGGAAGTTTTGTGTAAAATAAAAAATAAAATTTGTTAAATTAATTGAAAATTATAGTAAAAACGTATCTTTGCACAATGTTACTGACTATTTATTACCCATAAACACTATTCCACTAGGCAACAATTTAATTTCCTCAATATCACTTAGATACAATTCCAGTATAAGAAATATTAAATAATTTACTTAGGCTTTCGTTAATCATGGCGAAATTTCATGGAGAACTTTTTATTGCTTGGCATCAAGCATGAAATATCTTGTAAACACTCGAGGATTTTCAGCTTTCTCCCGTTTCATAAAATAATTGCAATGAACATTTTATGGCCATTACATTTCTTTGATGGTTTGTCACTGTGATGGCGTTTGGTCACAAAAAAATTAATTTGTTGAAGTTAAATTGTTTCCCATGGGAATTTATGGCAACTGGCATTTTCGCATTAGAATTGTTCTAGTTAAATTTAATCGTACAAAAGACTGACATAGGTCTTTAGATTACGCAAATATAATATACAAAATTATATTTAATTCATAAAAATAAAAACAAATTTTACTTTTTTCAATATGTTTTCGTACAATAGAAAGAACTACATTTTACGTTTGTAAAAAAAACTTTACATCTTGATTAGTGTTAAAAAATCCTCCTTTTATGCTGAAATACAAATTAAAATTTCACGATTTCAATTCAATTTTTTTTTTTTTTTTAAATTCAAAATCTTAAATCCTGATAATAAAAGTGCCAAAAGGCTGAAGAAACATTTTAATTAATTCATTATATATTTATATAAAAGTTTGAATTGAAAATAAGTTTTAATAAACAATTAACGCTTACGGCTAGCTAAATATTTATGGTGCAGTGTAATATAAATAAAAATCTTTAAGGCGTTACGAATTCAAAAAAAAATATTTCAGTTTTATTCCAATATAAAAAATATAAAATAAATCAGATCTTAGAAAACAATTTTATTTAATATTTTTTATGATAAAGTTCTTTTTATAATTCTTGTCGAAAATGAAAATAAGGCGGAGGATTTTAACTGAGATAAAATTAAGTTACAAATTCTCAAAAATTTAATAAAATTTGTGGTTATAAAATTATGTCACTATGGAATGCGATAATGAAAACTTAAAAGGATTTCATTGACAATTAAAAACTAGTAAAATTAATTTTTAAATGTTTAAAATTTAGGTTCGGTTTTTGAATAAATATGTTAGAACAAGGATTAATATTTCATATATAATCTCTTTTATAATATATTTAAGGATTCTATCGGCTGGTTTACGATTATTGCGTTTATATTACTTAAGGAATTATTTAATTTAAAAAGTTTCAGGAAAGTAATTATTATTATTGACTATCAAACAAACAATTTCGTCTACTATTTTTTTCTTGTTTAATGCTGTTTGCTGTTTACTATTATCCTAATTCAGTAATTAATATTTTTAAATCCATAAATATCTCTGATTATTTGAATCACTGAATTGGTATATAGGCGAAACAAAATTTCTACTAATCGCTGATTAAAAATTGTTACACAGAAATTTGTCGTATCGTGAAAGCCGGTCAAGTATTCGTCATCAAGTCGTGAAAAATACAAGTATTCGTCATCAAGTCGTTACGCTTAATATTTAGGATCTTCTGGCCGAAAACAATAACCAACCAAGAGCTATGGTACATTACAAATCAAGAGCCAATTCGCCAGCAAATACAACGACGCAAATGGAGATGCATAGGTAACACGCTTCGAAGACAAGCACAAGACTTACTAGTGGACAAGAACTAGTCTTGCCAGACTAGACTGGATGAAATCAAAAATGTAAACATGACATGGTCAAACAGGTTCTACGTTCACCCGTAGATTAGTTGTGACTGCAATCGCTGTACAGGTTTTGTGACATTCATTGCAAACGTATAAGATAAGCATGAAAGACGGACTCTTACACAATACGGTGTAATTAAATCGAAACCATGAATCGCTAGTAAACTAATTACTACGAATTTTAGTAATCAATTTCTATAGGAAAATATTAAAATTTAATTATTAATCATAAAGATCATAAAACACAAATTTGTAAAATTGTAAAAATATATTTTAAAAATTTTTCAATGAAATTACACAAATTATTTCAAATAATTTTATATTTTACTAACACATCACCCTGTATTGTATTGCGTTTTATGCGTTTAAACGTAAAAATTTATGATACGTGAAATTATATCACAGATTTGCCAATTTTCATTTTTCTTAACAATCATTATCCCCTTTTTCTTCGTTACTCTTTACTATATTGATTATTAAACCAATAACTCAAACACCAACCAAGTATAAAAATTTTATATACTTTTATTTTTGGTTCAATATTTCCCTTAGGATTCATATATAGACGCATTAAAAATGAGTTATCCTTTGTCCAAAAACGTGTTTCAACTAAAAAAATCACTTCAACAATTTTTCTCATTTTCTGTTCTAATGTTTTAACAATGAAAAAGTTCTTAAAAAAGTAAAAATCTTTTTTCTTTTGGTGAAGAAATTTAACGAACTGTGAACTCTTCCTTAATATTTCAAAAGAAGATTAGATATTTTTTACCCTAATAAAATCAATAGGTAATTTTCCATTTTTCAAAAATTATGATTTTGATTAGTTTTCAGAAAAAAAAAATGACGCAAAAAAAGTTATTAGTCCAGGAAATTTATTGTTCTGCAAAAAATTATTATTGGTCAGATAATTTTCCAGTTTGTTAGTTATCAATTTTAGGGCAAACTTTAATTTATTTCACACTGTAAATAGTTTTGTAAGTAATTTATGTAAAAAATACAGTAATTCTAAACTTAAGCTTTAATTATCGCTAATAATATCATTTTTCAAATTCTTTAAATTGTACAAAATCACAGGGAAGTAGGACAAATGTGAACCAAAAATTAATAAATTTAAGAGGGCCACTATTTTGTCATGTAACATTTGCTTGAATAGTAAAATGATCGATTTGGTTACATAACTAATATCTAAATGAACAACAAAATAAGAATTTATTTACGCGGGTGAATTAAGGTGCAATGGACTTTAATTCCGAATAAAATAGAATTAATGTCTATGGACAATTAAAATGGACTTTTGTAAAATTTACATTCGGTATTAAAATCTATGGATTTAAATTCGTTGGTTCTTAATTCACTCGCCCAATTTATTTATGTGTAAGAATTTGTTTTGTTTTTGCGATTTGTTGTCATTGCAACTACGTTTTACCATTTACGCACTTGTCACACTCTGTCAATAAATTCCAATACTCTTAATATAAAACCAATATTTCCCTTTCATTAAATTTTTCTTATAAGGATCCATTACAAAATCTGACAATAAATTATGTAGGGTTCAAACAGAAATATTTAATTTATCATTTGCAGAAATTTTTCTATTTTCAATTGTACCCAATACTTTATATTGATGAATTACTATTGAGTTATGGTACTGAAAGGTTCAATTTATAATAATTTTGATAGTCCCTCTCTCATATTGTCCTTATTATTTATTAAAGGACTAAATAAGGTGTGCATATAATAAGATTGTTTTTTTGCTTTTTTTTAACAATATCCTCGTCCTTAATAAACTTTTAAATTGATTCATAAAAAATAAAATGAAAACAATTTTCCTTTGCTTTACCAAATATATAAATAAAAAAATTGCATTATTCCTTAAAAAAAAATATTATTTTTACAATTTATATAAATCTCAATATAAAAACATGACACGCAATTGTCCTTTTTCACAGTTTTGTTATTCATATTTCAAAAAAAAAAAAAAAACTTAATCTACCAAAATTTTTGTGATAACAAAAATACAAGAAAAAAAATTATTTTTTTAAAAAAAGAAAATTAGCATAACAAATTTTTCTATTTATCTTTTTCGTTGTTTTTGTTAACCATGATTTTCAACATCCCTTCAAAAAATTGACGCGAGCTTTTGTCTTTCCTTAATGAGAAATATTTTTTATTTCGTCCTTTTTTTTCAGCGGAAATGGTGAGCTGACAAAAAAAAACAACCTTTTTTCCTGTTTTGTTGTTTTTTGTAGTTGGCCTGATCCAAACAGATCCATTTTTTTTTTGTATTTAGCTATTTAGAGAAAAAAAATTTAATTCTTCATCACTTTTTCAGTTAAAATTTACATAAAATAAAAATTGTTGTTTTATACAAAAAAAAATTTTTATAAATATTCCCACCCCTGCACAAATAAAGCTTCAAAAGTTTTTGTTTTTGTTTAAACTCCATAAAAAAAAATTTCCTTTTTTTATTTTTAAGATATAATTTTCTCTTTGTGATTTCATAAAAAACAACATAGAAATTGCGATGAAAAGGGACAGTTTTTTTTAATACTAATTTGCTGACCAAAAGTGTTTTTGTTATATTTTTTTAACTAGCCCTCAGATTTATCTTTAAATATGCAAATTTATGTTAAAAAGTTATTTAAACTTTTTTGATTAGCAAATTTGGTTTTTTTGTCTGAAATATTTTGAATAAATTGAAAATTAAAAAATAAACTTATTTAATTTAATGTTCTGTGTCGGATAGTTTTATCATGGAATTTTGTTTTGGGCTATAAATCAGAAATTTCCCAGAAACTTGCAGATATAAAATCGAAAAGTTATTAGTATAATCGAAAAAAAATTAAATTCAAATTCGAATTAAACTGTAGCCTTCATTAGTACAAAAGTCATTCGGTAATAATTTCATCACTTATTACCTAATTAATTTCCTTTTTGCGGACTGCTTCACTGTTACAAATACATACATAGTTTTGATATTTAATATTTTCGGAAATCGATTCGGTAACATCCTTTCTGCCACAGTTTCAAAGAAAATAGCTAAATAAATTTATAATAGTATTAATTGCTGTGTACATCCCAATAACAATACGAAATTTTATGTTTTTTTTTTTTTTGCTATACCGTACGTCAATCAAGATTGTATCAATTGTCCTTGTAAAATTTCATATTATCAATTAATTATTATGAGATTATTACATCCAATAATTCTTAAATCCGATTTCCCATTCTAATTCAAATAGTAAACGGCGACCCCGGAATTAAGTCTTTGCATATAAAAAATGAATCATAGCTTCGGTGGTATAGTGATAGTGTCACATGCTATGATTCATTGTGATTATAAGACTTGGAAAAGTACTATGAGTTGAAACCATTAGCTGAAATGTCTTACCATTAAAAGCCATTAGCTTGCTACATTCAAAGTTTCTTCACAATAAAGAAACTTATGGTTCGAAATCCATATAAATAATACGTTCAAATCGCAATCATATGTCATGAAACCTCAATCATTAAGGCCATATGCTCCCAAACGGAGTGACCACGGAAAAGCTTATATAAAAACGTGATTCTTATATATATTTGCAAATCCGTTTACTTATACTTTGCGTTTTTAATATAAATTTATGAAATCTCCTCTTTTTAGAAGGTTTTGTTGATATGGTCTTCTGACAAGGCTCTAAAAAATATTTTTTTAATAACTTTGGCCAGCATTTATAATAAAAAAAAAAAAGACCGTAACGCCAAAATGTATAAATTAAAAAACGAAAAACAAATACGATTTTTTTTTCAATATTAATGCAATTTGAAAGATTTTGGTTTGAAAAAAATTATTAAATATAAATGTGTCACGAAGTTTGATGGACTTTTTGTTCTAATGTCGGTCACACTTTATTTCTTTTTTTTACCTTAATTTTTCGTCCTTTTTTTGGTCGTAATAATGCTGACACGTTTAGACATTAATAATGTTTTTGTGGTTCAAATTTGTAAAAGGGAGAATTCTACCTTAATTGTTGATTAAAATGTTAAAATATTTAGATTTTATTAAAAATGTATTTGGGAAAATGTTTTATTAATTAATTTATAAAATTTTTAAACCTTGTTTTTAAAAATTAATGATAAACTATAAAATTCTAAATTTTAAATATTTCAATTTTTTGTATCTTACAGAAACTTTTCTAAAATTTTCTAAACTATAGACTGATGTGATTAAAAATGACAAAGTTTAGCAATTATACGTCCATATATTTCAAAGTCCTTAAAAATAATCTAAATGCAATATAAAAATTTGTTTTTGTATCCATAAATTGCATTAAAAATCAGAGTATGAAATATTATTTTTGTTTCGACGAAATCAAAATACAGTTTAGAAGACAGAATATTAAAAATATTTATAATTTATTACTATTACTTATACAGTGCCAAGGATTCCAGCTAAATTCTTAAGGACTTAATCGATATTTTTTTTTTTTTTTTTAAAAAAACCAACAAAACGAAAATGAAAATATGAAATAGGGAAATATATTTTTGAAAAACTCTTTAAAATAAGGAAGGATATTACAGTTCCTGATGATACCTATTATTATGAAGACTATGACGAAGACTAAAGTAAAAAAAATATGCTGTCTACATTTTAAAAACTTTCATTGAAATACAATAATGTTTTTATATGAATTAAAGTATTTAACTTCTTGACACTTTCGAAATAATTACGAAATTAGAAAGGAAATCTGATCTGCGGAGACAATTTCTAAATAATAAAGACAGGCGTGGAATGGATTTGCTCCCCAGTAACACTACCGTGACCCCAATAAGTAATTTTTAAATTAATAAGCATGATATAAGGATTTATGTGACCTTATTATTTTTTCATATTATCATCCTGGCGAAAGTTTTCGTCGTATAAGTATTATAAAGAGTGTTATAAGATTAGCTGTTTTAAAGCCTTGACGGGGGCTAGCGTATGGTATAAGAAGTATCTAGGAAAAGAGTATTTTGAGATTTCAAAAGTATTAAGTTGCTATCCATTTCTGTCTAAAATATAAATGAAAGTTAAACGAAAATTGAGATGAGACAATTATTATGTGTATGGAAAATTAAGATTGTAGCGATGTAAAATTAAAATTTCATTTTGTTTTCTAATAAATTATTTTGTAAACTTGAGAAAAAATTAAAAATATACTTAAAGAGAATTTCGATTTTTAAGGGAAAATGTTTGTTGGAACATCACTCATGTTCGAAGAATTAACAAATTATATTAAATTTAAAAAAATATTTACTTACATAAAAATGATTTGTACTTACATTTTCAGTATTGCTGGTATGACAAGGATGATATTATTTGCATTCTACGTCTAATCATCAATAATTTATGTGTTCATTATTTGCATTGTGTATTTCATTTACATTTTAAATACCAAAGTCTTTAATGGAACCATTGACATTTATATAACAAAAATGTTTTTTTCAAAAGAAACTTCTTTCCAACATATTTTTTTATTTTATCAAATTTGGCACATTTTAGTAAGATTTTAAATGAAATAATACATTTCCTTTTTGCTCCCGACAAAAATTGAGGTCAAAGTTTGCCTTATTATAAGTTTTATTTTCAAAAATCTTTTGATTCTGTAGTTTTTATTTCATTTTTATTTCACTTAAAAATGATTTATATCAGACTTTATTGCTTTCCAATCCATTTTCATTTTTGATTTATTTTACATAAATATTAATTTATTGATAATAATTTTTATATTTCCAATTTTTTTGTTGTTTTTGAACAAATGTCTACATTAAGAATTTAATATAAACTTGGACATTTAAAGTAAAGAAGGAAGAAAAGATGTTAGGTTTGTGCTTTTCGAAGGTTGATAAAATTATGCTAGCCCCCAATAAGTAAATTAGAAACTCAATAAGCAATTACGGTAATAGATTGAAATGGAATAAGCAGAAAATGGCTGCATGTAGGTATAAAAAAACGTTCTGGGACCTACTAATAATAAATCCAAGATATGGATTTATACAATTACATTATGACTTAATCCATCTTCAACATATCGTTGGTGTATGCAGGAGGAATACATTGTTCTGCAGTCCAACATAAAAAAATTAAAAAAAATATTGTTTTATTCATAGAAAACCGTGAATACGAGGGCAAACTGAAACTGGTTAAACCGATATCATTCATTATAGAAATAGATGGATTCAAGTTGCGTGGGAATCTCAAAGTTCCTACTCATTTTAAACCAATCAACCAAATAAGTTTCTTATAAATTTTAGTTAATAATAATAATTGTATAACTGATGAAAGTAAATAACTGAAGACGTTTTCTAATATTCAATAAAATGTTATAGGATCACAAACTTTAAATTCTAATTATAAAAATTTACTTTAATTTAAAATAATTTTAAGTAAAGTTACTTTAATAAAATCATAACAAAAAATTTAGAATCTAATAAGGACGTTAAATGATTTCCAATTTATATAGCCGAAAAATCAATAATTTCGAAAATGGATTAAATGAAAAGTCAATAATAAATTTCAACGGTCAATAATAAATTTCAACGGTTTAAAATGAGTAGGAACTTTGAGATTCCCACGCAAATTTCAACCACATCCGTGTTTGTTCCCCCTTTTTATAAAGGTTTATTTTTTTATTTCATATTTTTAAGGATCATTATAAAAATTGGATAATTCTAAAGAAAATATTATTTTTGTAAAATCTTATATTTAATGTTGCCTAATCAAATATCCTTTTTTTTGGTTTTTAATGTCCTTTTTACAAAAAGTGTTAGTATTGTTTAAAAAACAGTAATTTTACTGAAGAAAAATTATGTTTTAGGCTTTTAAATATTTACTTAATTTTTTTTTTTTTTTTAATTTAATAGAACAAAAAAAAACTTGTCAACTTACATGTGACTAGACCCTTACCGCGAGAATAGTTCTATATCATTGAAACTGCATATATTAAATATTGACACACTTTTGGCATATTGACTTACTAGTCTTTCTGTGATCGGAAATTTTTTCAATACCACAAAATGTTTGGTTATTTTATTTACATTATGATTGCAAATCGCATGCAATAGTACCCAAATTAGGATGGTATTTGAATTTAAAAGTCAATTTGGAATGTTAAAAAATAATAGAAGTCGAATGAACGAAATTTTGTACTCTATACCGTACATCTTTGAGCTATGCTGTTCATTTTTTTCAGATAAAGCCTTTGTTAACTAATATTTGGAATTTATGTCTTTCATTTTAATTTATAAACCAGTTCTGCCAATTGTGAAACAACAGAATTAACATATCCCAGTTATAGCAAGCTTAATTTAAAATTAGAAGTTTAATTCCGTAAGAACTAAACGTAAAGGAGTTTGGACTATATTAAACTTTAAATAATTATTTCATATTAATTGAAACATAAAATTTAATAATGTATTGCTTAATAAATTTTAATAATAATTGTTACATTTGTTATGAAATAATATTTCGAAATTTTAATTAGAATTACTCATATATTTTTTATTTATAAAAGTTTTTTAATTAAAAATAAAATTTAATCTCAATATTTTATTTGAATTTTTATTCAAAAAATATTGCGTACTTTTAAAATTTAACACCACAATCTATTTTTGTGTATCTAGCAATTAAGATCACGTAAAACAATATTTTTAAAAACTTAGTTATTATAAAATTTTTCGACCATTATAAAAACAAACTCAATTAAAACTTCCTCTTTAGAAAAAATCTAAAACCATCAACAACAACAAAAAACAAATCCTCATATCATAATGAGATAAAATCACTTAACTCCTGAAAATAATCATATCCGCCGCCTTTTTTTCGATTATTAAACTAATTAAAAAGTTTATAAACATATTTTTTTCACCCCTAAAACCATTTTTTTTTTTCTTGTTATCATTTCATTTTATAATCAAAAAAACTATAATTTTTTTAATCTGTATTTTATGAATTTTTAATTTGGTTCTCATCATTAAAACTAAAAATAAATTTTATATTTTAACAAAATTTCATGAAATAAAAAAATTCCGAATTGTCAAAATTTAACAGACACAACAATCTCTAAACAAATAATAAAAAGTTGAGATTGTTGACATCTGTCTGTCGAATATATTAGAATTAGAAGAAAAAATTATTTCTATATAAAATTCCGCCCACTTTACAAAAATCCCTTCAATTTTGGTGGACTCGTAAATATTATTCATTATGTCAAAATATTACAAAAAATCTAAAATAATAAAAAAAAAAATGGGTTGGACTTTTTCGGAATTGATGTCTTATTTATGTGTGTGTCAGTGACAAAAGTTTCCATATTTCAAATTCATAGGAAATTATAATTAAAATACTGGCTGAAATCAGCGTGATTAAAATAATGTAGAAATACAAAATTATGTATTTTAAGAATTATGATATTTTGTTATGGTCTAATGGCCTTGAAATTATTGTTGACTTAATATATTTCCTTCAATTATTACATTTACCGAATTTTTGATAAATGATTACCAAGAACTTAATTTTGTTGTATAGTTCATACTTTAAACTTTGATGTTATTTAATTAGTCATTTAGTGCTTATCAATGAAATTGCTTTCTGTTAACTTTACGACAGATGTAGCTATTGTTATAAATCATGAGTAGGAACCAGGGCCTTGCAGAGCTCCTGGTACGAACTATCGAAGTACTAGTTACAAATCGAAAATCAAATTCAAAATTTTCATTGAAATAGAATTTTGTCAGAATAAGAAAATTTAAATATTATATTCGTGAAGTGGAAAATGTAATAGGAAACAATAATAAAAATGTTATAGTAATGAAAATTATGTGCTAAGATCTAAAGACATTGTAGAAGAATATGTAGACTAAAAGAAAGTAAATGGATCATTACTTTTCTATTTGGAAAAGTATCACATAAATATTATATAAATTTAATTATTCCTGAAAATAAATATTTTCTGATGCTTTTTAAATATGAACAACCAGTTAAGCTTTAAAATATATCTTTTCTTAACTGGTCGTCTAAATTTTATTTAACATACCTCCATATCAAATATTTAAAAATTAACACCTACAAAAAAGTATTTTAAGTTGTAATTGAATATGATTCGTTACCGCCTTTTCACTTACAAAGTTTTAATTTTACAATCTAATTTATGATCAAATAAACATGCAAATCGTGGGCCAGAGATTAGCTTCCAACTCTTTCGTTACATCCAAACTGTCCGTATCCGTTGATAAAGGCGGTTTTTTACACCAACTTTTTACAATAAGCATTGAAATTAATTATCACTGACTTATATACTGCTTAGTAGAAAAGATGTGTTAGTGGCATGGTTCATTATACCGAAGGACCGACAACATAATCCATATTTCGGTCTCATATTTAAAGAATCTGCATAATCAGTCTTTTTTCAGTCCTAGTTTTAATAATAATTGTAAAAAGTTTATCTTTGGTAACACGCCACCTTACCTACTAGCATTCTAGCTTTCTTCCTACTGAATTCAAGGAGTTTTTTAAAACTATTAAATGATTTTTTACTGGATGGACTTATCTTGGGTCAATTCTTTCTAATGAAATATATAATTTATGAACTCACCCTCCCACAGTCCTTTAAAATGATTTTTGTAGCTCATTCTATATTTGTGTCACTACTTTGCAATTACTAAAATAATGTTAATCATTTGTGATATAAGGAGTCCAGAACTCATTGAAAGAGTCAAGAACTTGGAAATTTTATATTCTTAACATCGGAATTATATTAAAAGTAAATACAAAACTGACAATTTCCTAAAATTATCCCAGCATAATTTTTTTTTTTAATTAAATATGTATAAAGTTTTCTGATAAAAATTTTGTGTGAATTGAAATAAAAAGATACTTAAAGATGATTAAACCAGCCTGACCTTCATTATTCTTTTTAAAAATGCCCTCCAGAAAAAAAAACCGTCCCATTACTCTTAACAAACAAAAGAAACTATAAAATTTGTCTTTGTACAGAAATTTGGAATCCTAAACGCCTTCTATTTTTTTTTCAGCTTTAGGTTAAAGTTTCGCAAAGAATATTTTTACTGATATTTTTTTTCGTATCCTTTTCAATAGCGACACAACAACATTAAAAAAACTCCATTCATTTTTATTTTTTAAAAACATTAAAAATGTTGTAGCTACGAAAGACAAAAGGAATCTAAAGCGTAAATATTTTATATTTTTAAATTATTAGCGTCCGTTTTTTTTATATGTTTACTTTCGGCACTTTCGGCCTGATAAATTTCAATTGTTTGATTAGAAAATATGATTATTTTGAGAGTGGGCTGTAACACACTCTACCATTAAAAGTAACGAATTTATTTTAATTTTCTTTTGTTTGTTGTTTTTAATTAATTTGAATTTAAATTATTATAGAAATTTAGTTATTGCAAAATGGTGCAAGCCCGAATGTTTTCTTATATTAAAATACATAATTAAATTTTGTATACAGGGAAATAATTCTTTTGACAAGATATCATTACGGATTACGAACAAATAAATATGGAAATCGTGGACCAGAGATTAGTTGCCAACTCTTTCGTTACATCCAAACTGTCCGTATCCGTTGATAAAGGCGGCTTTTTACACCGATTTTTTACAATAAACATTGAAATTAATTATCACTGACTTATATACTGCTTATAAAAGATGTGTTAGTGACATTTTTCATTATTCAGAAGGATCGACAACATAATCCGTGTTTCGTTCTCATATTTAAAGAATCTGCATAATCAGTCTTTTGTCAGTCCGAGTTTTATTAATAATTGTAAAAAGTTTTTCTATGGTCACACGCCACCTTACCTACTAGAATTATAGCTTTCTTCCTACTGAATTCATATCTTGGGTAAAGTCTTTCTAACGAAATAGATAATTTCAATTGTGTAGAAATTTGAAAAAGTGAAATAAAAATTAAAAAATCGTTCAGTAAAAGTTATTAATTTTTTTAACTAATTTAGAAATTCTGAACAAGACAATTTTATTTATACAATTTGTATAGAACAATATATTTACTTGCTGCTAGAGTATATCTACTTACATAAATCTTGTATCAATCAGTTTAAGATACAGGAAATAATCAATAAATTCAGCAATAACTTTTCTTGATATTTTGGTGCGATATAAGATTTCATCAAATACAATTTGCCTATCTAATGACTGAGATTGCTCGTCTTTGCGATACAAAACAATATTGTCTGTAAAATGATTCCTTCAATACCTTGACACTTACAATATGAATAATGAATGACCTCACAATAATGAATAATGAAGAACTTGGACTACAATGACTAAAGAAGTCTGCTTTCTGTTAATTGTGTAAACGACCGTTGTCGGAACGCTTAAATTTTAAATTTCAAAGTTCACGTTTCCTTAGGTTTTAAAATTGATGCTACTTATTGCTACTTCTTAATTAAAAATAAATGTTCTACTCCATTTTAAACAACGTTGGAAATACGTTTTAGACATTTTTCTACTACAACTTCACGGTCAACGTTAAGCTTTAAATACACAGATAAAAAGCTGAATATTTTACACAGTTATGAATGCGGCGGCGACGGTGACACTATAATTCCACCTTTAGTCTATAATAATTTTTAACTATCCGTCAATATTTCCCAACTAAACTTTGTTGAAAATTTTGTTAACTATAAATTTATTAATTAATATTTTTGCGTGTTAAAAACCTGATGGATGAGTCTTTTATTTTTCCAAACTTACAATGCCGACAAAACAAAAAATTTTCAATATTTTAATATATTTTTTGCGTTGGTGCAACAATGTTTTATAAATTTTTAATTAATATCATGCAAATACCACGCAAAATTTATTTATAACTATATGTTTTTTAGATACTATTTTACAATTATTTTATTATACATCAAAAAGATTGAAATTTAATTGAAGTTAATTTGAATTGATATTAAAATCCTGTTTTTATTTTTATTTTTTTGCAAATTGCAATTCTCGTATATCGAAATTTTTTAATAGTAAGTAATAATTTGACTCTGTACATCTGTGACTTTCATGACACATCATTGAAATGGAGCAAAAGTTAATGTGACAAATAACTTTTATTTATATACAATGTTTAGATACAAGATTTGAACTGAAAATCGACGGTCACAACAAATTCACTTTGAATACTACATCAAATTTGTTTCATAAAATATAAATAAAAATCATAAATTTATCAATTTTTATATTTTCTAAAAATAATTTTAAAAAATTAAACTATTTTTTTATTAAAATTTAGGTCATAAAAATTATGTTAATAAAGTATCATAATTTTTTTGTTAATATTTTTATTTTTGGTGATTTTAAAAAAAATGAATGTAAAATTTCAACCAAAATATCACTTAAAATTTTCGACAGTTTGTGGACAGATGATGATTTCGTCAATCATTTATTTTTCTAAAAATTTTAATTTATCTTTGGCGCCTACGTCATAATATATATTTTAAAATGCATATAAATATAAATTTAAAATTGTTGTTGAAACTGATAGCTTGGCATTGTCAAAAATTTACATTTTTTAAAGTTTGAATAATGTATCGTTAAAAAATATTAATGAATAGAAACATTCATCAAAACTGGGACAAGGAAATTTAATATTTTTTTTTAGTAATTTACCAAAAGATTCATCGAAAGATCATAAAATTGACAGGCTTAAAATTTAAGTAATATAATTTTTTTAGAAAAATTATTGACACACAAATTTTGAGTTCTGTGATATTAAATTTACGATCAATTCGGAAGATTCAGGACTGTAACTGGCAATTAGTTAAGATAGAATCAGACAATAATTTAATAAATTCAAGGACATCAACATGACGAGTGCATGAATGTGCATTCAATTTTGGTGTATCTTTACTTATTCCTGTAGTCTAGAGTGTGTTGATAATAATAATAATTGATAATGAATCATTATATGAACCAGAAATTTTGGATTGTAGATTGAATAGAGAGTCAGGTTAGGTTTAGACTCAGAGTGGGCTACACACATACAGTCATAATCACTGCAACCAGTTTGCTTATTGTTATATATGCCATCTAATTATTCGTCACCAATCAAGTTTATACTGTTGATGAAGCAGTACAGCCAGATAAAAAGTATTTGAATAAAGAGTTAGTTAATTTTATTTTAATTCAAAATCAGTCGGGTTTCGGGTAGATGCCCAAATTACATTCTTATTTTAAAATATTTTTATTTTGGCACTTTATTCCTAAAATCAATTTATTTTTTGTTCGCAATATTTGATCATTCTTTTATTATACAAAATTTATTTTACATTTTTTATTACTTAATTTTATCACAAAATTATCTGAATTTTTTTTAAAAATACACTCTTCAGGCTATGAATCATTTCGCTATGGTAGATTTACTTGTAATGCGTACATTTTACATCAAATAAAATGCCGCCAAATGCTCGTAACATTATTGCACAACAAAAGAGTATAGCCGATGTGCAGCAAAAATTTAGTATACATACATTGAAAATTTATATGCGATTTTCTTCAGCGTATATTGAGTATTTTTCTGGTGGAATGATTTTTTTGTTCAGTAAATAAAGTATTTAACACAATCGTATATTAGGTACTAGGTAGCTATTTCAAGTAAAAAGAAAATATTCATCATTTTGATTTTTAGTCTAAACATTCAAGTATTTCTGAACATTAATTTTTTAATGAGGAAACTAAGGTTTTCCGAGCCAAATTTGTATCGGGCTGCCTTCTTGATGAACTAATGCTTTTTATTTGTTTACCTTATATTTCTCATTACAATATTTGTATTTTTCGTCAGTAAATAAAGTTCATTTCATTATTTTGTATAGAATTAAAATAATTTAAAAATTTAAAAAGAATTTTCTTTTCTGCGCAAATAATTTGTTTTCGTTGTTATGCCTTTACCACAAAACCAATACTGACGACGTCTACTGAGGTGATAAATTTGCGGTGACATTATGATTACTGTTAAACGTTTTTCCTCTAAAATTGGAGAATTTTTCGTCATCAACGAATTTTAAAAGAAAAATATCATTACTTAATTGTTTCTGATTTTTCATTCAAGGAAATATTTTTTATAAATAAACTGTGGACAAAATTCAAGTTAGTTGTCGTCTTAATATTTTCGTATATTTGGTGGTGATTGCTAGTGCCAGCAATAGGGAAAATTTATTAAGTTACATTTCAAAGAGTATTCAAAATGTAATTTAATATTTTCTTAAGAAATTTTAAAATTGTTTTCACTTTCCGTTTATATTCATTACATTTTAATTAAATGATAAATGAATAAATCTAATTGATTTTGATTTGTAATTTTTTTTTAAATTTAAAATAAATGAAAGTTGTAGAAATTTATTTATATAAATATTTTTAGAATTATTGTCAGACACAATATACGAACTTCTACTTTTAGAAATTTTTTTCGTATAGTTTTGATTATACTAGATTAAAATTAGAGTAGAATTAATAAATTGATTTACAAAATTTTATAGATTTAACGTGTTTAATAATTCTATCACAAATCAACCAAATTAATTAGTTGGTCAGCCCTAGACTGATCGTCCAGGATGTTAAATTAGTAATCGAGTATCATTATCTTCACGTTGCCTAAAAAATGTGGCTTAAGAATGATAAAGTGTTTATTTATTTAAACTATAAGCTTTGATTCTAACGCTTTTTGAACTTTCTGAGCAAAAATATACTATCTAGAGTGGATTAAGCTCTGATATGTTTCCATCACCGAATACAAAATGTTAGTAATTAGACAACTGCATAATAAAATCGGTTAAAGAAAAATAAATATAATAATTATTCAGAAAATCAAAACATTAAAGAATGCTACTACATATTTCCTTTTCTTGTCGTCACTTCATAATTCAAGACATTAGAAATTAAATAATAATTAATTATATAAATATAATTTCTGTAAAACTTCAATATAATTGAAATAAATACTTTTCAAAATTATGTTAACACTTTCAAACCGGCGTGTACCACCGGTGGCTCACATATGAATTTTTCATCTGGCAGCGTGTACCACCGGTCGTTCACATGTAAATTTCTCATCTGGCGGTGTGTATTACCGGTGGCTCACATTAGAACATTAGAATATTAGAACGTGTTATTATTTAACGTCTTAATATTTGACATAACGTGTTATTATTTGACGTTTATGAGTATAAAATTTGTTTTAATGAATCATATTTAATGCTTATGATTATTATTTACAAATTTTTATATTTGTAAAGTAAAAATCTAACCAATGTCATTTAATATTCCATATTTTATGTAATCATAATTAAGTCAACGAATTACTACATAGAAAGTCTAATTCTTTTGACAACAATTCATGATTTTTATAATATCGATAATGATTTAAGCTATTTGAAATAATTTTTTAAAAAATTATTCAGTTATTCAAAATAACTTAATGTTAAAAACTCACAGGACCAAAAAGATTAACTATTGAAATATTTTATTTTATAATTTGTTATATTAAATTTTTATTATTTATAATTTGATTATCATATATTTTGTCATGATTTGTGACATTATTCCATACATCAGCAGAAAATACATAAAAAGAAAAATATATTCTAATTCACTTTGATCTGACAAATTTATCAATTTTTAAATAAACCTTATAATTATTTACATATACGATAATAAATCATCATCATTCCAGCATTTTACACCATATCTCAATTGAATTAATTTCAAGAAATTTATTATATAATTACGTGATTTCTGATGTATCATAAATGAACAGAAAATGTATAAAAGAAGATTTGTCACCCGCACATCATAAATTCAAAAAAAAAATTCAAAAAAATCCTTTTAATCTGTAACAAAATAATTAAGATATAAAAAACTCCTCATCATTATTATTTAACCACAAAATGAAAAACATTAACTGCGAAGAAATATTGAAATTTTCCACAAAAAGAAAATTATGAAAATCTTTTAAATTTCTTGATATATCAAAGAAATGTCACAATTATTATAATTATTAATTAATTTATTTATTTTATAAACTTTTGATCTTTTCTGTTTTAATTACTTTTAATTGGAATTATGACATATCAGCATTTTTATTTTTATGTTATACATATTTTATTTGGAAGTATATAAATTCAAAATTTTATAAATTAAGATTTAATTGTAGTTGAACTGAAAATGTCCTCCCCAGCAAATTTAAAATATATATATAAATATAGTTTATATAGAGAGGATGTTATGACTACAGAATATATAATAAAATTTGGTATCATTTGGTCTGATTAAATCGTAAAAAAAATTGTTTTTTCTAAGGTTATACACTTAAAAATAGATACGATTTATAAAATAAGACAATAATTTTTAAGTGAAAAGGATTTTCATTGATTTTGTTCAGTCATAAAAATTGATATTTAATCATATAAACAAAATAATGTTAATATATTTTAGAGCTAATAAAAATATTTTAATAGTATCTTTTGGTATGGTAAATTTTACTGCGTAATGTATGTAATAATTTTTATGTAAATACTTGGCGTTGTATGTAGAATTTTAAAATATATATTTTTATTGAACATGATTGAAAATATTTTGTTACAGTATTTTCATTATTTATTTACTACACTGTAAATAAATAAAATATAAAATTTTTACATTTTTGTGGTAATTATATTGACGTGGATATGTCAGAAAGTTTTAGTTGACAAAAATTTCAAAGATTGACATCAAACATTGGTTCACTATTTGATGTATATAAGTATTCACATTAATTGAAACAGTAAAGCCTGGGCTACATTGTTCCGATCAGTTCAGTTTCGATTCGATTGGACTGGTTAGTAGACTGAACACATGGATATCGATTGCAATCGATTAAATCACATATTATTATTTCAAATTTCAACTTTACTGAATGAATCGAAGTTGAACCGATGAATTTCACTTCTTTGGATCATTGTTACAAAAAAACTAGCTTTATCATCCAATACTCTAATACTCTTTGCAGAAATCAACTACTATTAGATACCGTCGCTGTTTCTGACCATTTTATCATAAAAGTTCGAAATAACGTTCTCGTTTCACATCATTCTTTTGACATATTAACAAGAAGCTTGAGAAAAAAATAAAAATATTCAAGATTTTATTTCAATTAATTTAAGTTTCAAAAGAAAATTCTACGCTTTTCTGTAATGCGATTAACTGTAATTAATGCAAAGATTATTTTCGGACATATTGCAAAGTTCTAATTTGTATATTACTTAAAGGAAAATGGTTTTTTATTCTATTTCTCGAAATTAATTTGTAATTTCTTATTCTCATATTATTCAGTGAGGTTTTTATATTCAGTGATTTGGTATGCAAATAACATTTTTAACAGTGTATAAATTGTAAACTCAAAAGTATAATTTAATATATTTAATTCTTATCCTTGAAAATTGTATTTTTTATTAGTCAACAACAACAGCAACAAAACCATTCTTGTTAGGATGTTGTCGCGTCTGACATATTTTTTCTCCCCATGAAACAGTTTTACTTTTCTTTTTCGGGTCTGTAAATTGTGTTTTTTCGGTATGTCAACATATGGTAAACATCGTGTTATCTACCAAAAAAAAAAAAAGTTTTTATTTATATTTTATATGTTATAAATAATATAAAATGTTTTCCGTCTTCCTAATTTAAAATCGTGGCTTTAACAAATTTCCTTCGAGGTAATATTCAAAGTTTTTTTTTTATTTTTCTCTGTCATTGTTGTTAATATACAAGATATTAAGAAATTCCCAAATTGTCACTCTTGTTATTTTAATTTTAACTAAAAAATTTTAAAAAAAACCTCAACAAAATCTCAAATTTCCCTTAAAAAAAATTACTAAAAACTATACATAAAATAATTTCTAGATACTTTTACATTAGGAAATAATTCATTTCTAATTTCCTTATGATTTTTATTATCAGATTTGTTGCATTTATAATATTTTTTTTCTGGATGTAGTTTAGTTCTATTAAATTTCAAATTCCAGAGAACCAGAAAAAAAATACCTTGGGTGTAAATATTGCCCCCCACAAAAAAAAAGACGCCCATAATTAAATATAATTTCATTTTTCCATATATGATATTTTTTCGGTGATGTCACAACATGTTTCCGTAAATTAGAAATATTTTTTTCTGGTAGTTTTTGGAATTTTTGTACATTTTTAATATGGGAAGAGGATAATTCTCACAGGGATAAAAACTGATGACAAGTAAAATATATTGTAAATGATTATCCTTAATATAAAAGGTCTTTGAATAGTTATATAATTATTTTTGGCTTAAGTGAAATTATGTTGTTGATATGCTTAGCTTAGATAATCACCTAAAAAAAAAATATTTTGTTTAACAATGTTTGGAATGTTTCATCAAGAACATTTGCCACTTTAAATACTCATGTAATTATGAGCATTCATTATGGGAAATGATTATGTGGTAAATTTTTACATTATAAATATATAAATTATACAGAGAGTTTAGTAAAAATGGTGGATGGAATGAGCTATGTCGCGACAATATGGAATTTAGAATAATTCTTTAAGCCATTCGTATATATTTTAAGTGTTAATTGTAAAAGGTGATAAATTTTTTATTTTTTTATTTTATTAATTTCTAGTTTGAATTCTATAGTAGAAATGTAGTTGACGCTACAGACCAAATCGAACCTTGGCCTCCTCCAAGAGGTTTCGTAACATTTTAATGCAATTTTGAACTACTAGTTTTATATGAACTCCGAAATATAAGTTTCTTTATATCGAAGAAACATTTTCATTGCAAAAATCCAATGGCTTTTAATAGTGAGACATTTGTTGTCAGCAAATGATTTCAACTGTTAGCAATTTGCACAGTCTTAAAATTTCAATAACATATTGCAAATTTTATTAGTGGTACTTCATTTTAAGGCTGAGTCGACTTAGAGCGACATCTATGTTTGATCTGGAGTTGAACGCAGGACTTAATGCATCATAGAATATGACGCTTATAATTTTGCGTAGTGTTCTGTAATTTTGAGATAATATTTTCAATAATTGCTACAAAACAAAAATAAATTCATTCATGCAACAAATTATACTAGATAACTAGATCAATGACATACATGACCGATGGATTCATTCAAATGTTAAAAATATGATAAAATGTATTCAAATTCATCAATTTCAATTATTGACATTATAAAGGACGAAATGTTATTTCTGCATTATTTTTATCTGTCGATTATGTCCACTTAAAATTTTAATGATTTCTCTGAAAGTTGGTCGGCAGTTTAGTTCAATATTGAAGTATGTATGATTATTTTCATTGCAAAAACTTCTGATGAACATTAATTTCAAGAGAATTTTCAATATAAATGTTAACATATAAATTATTAAACACTTAATATAAAATTGTATGTAATTATTAATATTATATACGATTTATATCAAGTATTAAATTAACATGTTGTTAATATATCATTACTGATATAATTGTTAAAATTAATTCAATTACTCTGAAAATATTTATGTTCATCAAAAGTTATATTTTTTCGAATTGGTTTACGAAGCGACTAGCACTTATAAATATATTGAAATAATTTTATTGCTTAATTACTGGCATTACTTAAATTAATTTGCATATAATAATACAAATTAATTAATTATTTAAAGAGTTATTCTAATGAATTGTAAATTATCATTCATAATATTTTTACAAGTGATTGTCCAAATTATAACGATTATAAGCTCAATGAAAACTATGAATGTCTTCATATTTCGAATATGCTGGCATTAATTAATTGGGATGAACTCTAATTCTACTAATTATTATTAATTATCCATTCTAAGATTATAAATCATTTGCATTTTATATTAATACATTTGATTATAATATATTCATTTTAATTATTTATTAAATTTAATTTGATTATTGATTTTCAATAATATTAAATTGATTTGTATTTTATCTAGTATGGTTATGTCGTCAAAAGCCTCCCTCCAAGGATTTTAAAAGCTTTTTTGTTCCTTATTTGTTTAATTATTTTATTGGAGTCAATTCTGTTGATGTTTTGAGTCCTTAGCTTTTTCTATAACATATCTGATGTTGTCTGAAATGTGATTTTTTTGAAAACGATTAACTTTTAGAATTTTTCTTTTTATCGCTCTTTTTATTTAATCTTTAATTAAATTTTAATTTAACATCCTGATTTCAATGGTTTGAATCTATTTGAATTTAAGTTTAATATTTTGTTAAACTTAAATAGTCATAAATAGTTTCATAATTTCTGATCAAATATTTTTTAAATTATACTATACAAATTAACTTATATAATTATATATTTGAAAGTTCCAAACGTTAGCAATAAAACCAATTATAATAAAAAGCAAATTATAAATTTTTTATTAAGCAAAATTCAATGCCATAAATTTCTGATAACAACAAATCTAGTTTTTTTCTAATATTGTTAAATTTTGAGATAAGTTAATAAAGACATACAGGCTATAAATTTCGAATTGATGATCCATAAACATTTCTACAAATTTTGACTTTATATTACTTTAAGTTTAAATATTGTCTCACTTTTAAATGAATGAAATTAAAAATTATACTTTACTTGCATGTTACATGACTTGTAAATTGTGAAAGTAAATTACAAAATTAATAAACTTCTATGGGGTAGCTATAACAATTTTTTCTTTTAATTTCAATTTACAAAATCTACAATCAATTTTCATTCATTTGCATAGAAATCAATTTACATAAATGAACAAAAAATTGAAATTGAAAATAAAAATATTATTTTTGCCGTAGGAAATAAATGTGATAATTGAAAAATGTTCAATGCTCTTGAAAAGAAAAGAATTTAATTGGAATATATGTTTTCGATTGGAGTGAAATTTTAAAGGATTTCTTTTTTTTTTTGTCAAAACAGATTTATACTGAAAATTATATTAATTATTTGAAAAATTTTAATAACAAAACTACACGCAAAATTAATTAATCCGATTCTATTTCATTTTGAAGTTGAATTTATTTTACATAGCATTTCCGGGTCGGAAAAAACCCTTGTCCAATTCAAAATAAACCTATTAAAAAGAATAAAACTATAATATAAAAATTATTTTTATGTAATAATTCAATGTAATTTAATGTAACACAATAAAATAATATTGTAAAAATTTATGTTTAATAATGAATTTTAGTAGATTGAATAAAGAATAAAAAATTTTAGAGCATAAATGTGTAATTCCATAAAATAATTGAATAAATTTCATTATTAGAAATATAAATTTAATTTGATTTTGTAATAAATGTTATAATTATATCAATTTCAACAATTAGTTAAAATATAAACATAGGTGAAAGTGAACCTAGTAAAACCAATAAATTCACTTTTAAATCGAATCTGAAAATTGAAATGGCGTAACAAATTAAAATGTTATTTGTAATATAATGTTAATCCAACTTATGGCCTGCAATTACATCTGTGATTTTCAGACACATATATAAATAATAATTAGAATTGTCCTCCTCAGTTAATGTAAGAACGTTTTCGGTTATAAGTTGGTCTAAATTAATTTGACTCTTATGAAAATTTTTCAAAATTCTATAACTTTTGAAAATTCGAATTAGTTGTTAAGAAACTGCAAATTCGAATTATAGTTGCTTCCACTAGAATTCTCATTATTTGTGTTTTGTTTATTTTGGCATTACCCATTTTAACAATTTAACCGCTGATACTAATCAATTCTTCTAAAAAACGCACAAAACGTAGCCCATTAGGACGAGTCAGCGCTGAATGCAATAACAAGTGCATCTGGGACCCGGAACTGCTTTATTTTCACCCGGAAATGGTTTATTTTATTTTGAAACTTACTTAAAATTTATGTTTTCTTTTTCATAAGTTTTAGTTGTAAGCCTTCGTAGCATAGTTTATCTAAGAGATTTACAATATTTTTCTGGTTATTATATTTTTTTATAAAATAAATTTTAATATAATAATAATAATAAAATACTGCGAACTAATTCAACATTCCAAAAACCTGGATAAATTACGATAATACCAATTTATATATATTCTAAAAATCATTAAAAGTCGTTCTGTAATTCAAGTCAGCATAATTTTTCTACACATAATAATATTTAAATTATCTTTAATTCTTCCTTCCATTGATTATTATATTATAAGCTATTAAGTTGTCGAATTATAAGCAGAATTGATAATCAATTTTATATGGTTTTAATTATCCATGAAATATAACATAATTTTTTATATATTTCTTAATAATAACTTCTGTTTTTATTTTGTATTTAAATAAATTTTTCAAAAATAAACTTAACTCGCCGGACCATTAAACCAGACTATACACAGGCTAATACAGAAGATAACTTTTCGCGACACAACACATCCAAAACTAAAATTTATGTTATATTGAGACAAGAGAAAAAAAAACAGTATACGGCGTTCAACAAGCTGCTAAAAAAACTACCGCCTTAATGGTCATAAAATATAAAATAAAATTCACATAAAAATTTATTTGATATCTTAATTTTCTGCGATGTCTTTCATTTATTTTGTATCTGGTGGTTCATTTACAATATTATGTATGTATATGCATCATACTAAAATGTACAGATATATTTAAATGGCTTGATTCATTTTTTAAAGTCAGTTTTTTGCTCAAAGGCATACACTATAAAATAATAATAAAAAAAATTATTATGGGATTTAATGTTGTGTATTTTTGATGTATAATTACTTTATTAAAAGTGAACTTATTGTACGCACACGCCAGCCAAAATAAAACATTCTTTTTATCGTACCGCGATTTAATAAAAAGATTTCGTAGAAAGATATGAACTTGACTGTGTCATAATTTTTTTGTGTTTTTAGTTCTTGAACCAATTAAATATAATTTTTGTGTATTTGGATCATCATAAAAGTAAATAATTGTCGTATAAAAAAAAAAGATCGCATAGCCTAAATGGTAATTAAGTATACTGAACTCTATCTAGGTACGATTGTGCACATTCATGATACCAATTTATTTATCAAATTTCATCAAAATCTAGGTACTAGGTACAAGGTACTATAAATAAATTGAAAGTTATCCACCAATCAAAAATAAGCATTATTGTAAATACGTCGTTTTCTGAATTACATAGTTAACATTATGGTAAAAAATGAAATGTTCATGGAAAATATTTAAGGATTGGTGGGAAATCTTTAAATTGCGTTATCTTATTAATGTTTTTAGAAGGAAATAATATTAAAAAAACCTGCAAAATCACATTATTTCAAGGCATGATTTAAACATGAAAAAATCAATTGAACTAGTCCATAATTTATTAACAGAAAAATAATCTTTAATTTTAGTTACTACGCAATTTATTTTAGTTATAATATTTATTTATATTTTAAAGATAATGAAATATTCCATAAGTATTTTATATTTAATACAACTAAATAATAGCATCTTTTATAAACAAATTCAAATACAAATGTTTCTAAATACATAAAATTCAAAGTTAATATTTTATTAAATTGTTTATTTAAATTAAATAAAATACAAAACGAAATATTTAAAGTTTGAACAGCTTAAAAATGATTATTTTTCTAATGAAAATCACCTATAAAAGCTGAAGCAGACTGTACAATATCAATCGTTTTTATCTAGAATTGGAACTAGTAAGTATTACTAATATTTAAAATTATATTTTATCTGGCAGAATTTGTACCAAATACATTTTTTTTTTGTTCTAGAATTTCGTAATATAAAAAATCAAAAATGCGACTACTTATCTTAATTGGAATGTTTTTGGCTTTGGTTACACCATCTGTCTACGCAGAATGCGTAGGGGCAGGAAAATATTGCAACAAAAAGAGTTGTTGCGAAGGACTTAAATGTAACCCTCCTGTGAAAGGTGAGGGTGTATGGAAAATGTGTTCGTAAAAGTTATATGTGCTGTTTTTTATAAATTTTAAATAAAGCATTACTGAATTCTCTTATAACTTATTATTTTGATTATTATCAATATTTATGTATACTTTTTCAGTAAAATTTATTACGAACTAGAAAAATCATGAAATTTATTACAATACAACAATTGTCAAGTTACCAGAGTACAGAGCATTGATTACGATAGAAAATTAATTTTAATATGAAAAATTTATTTATTTATTTCAATAATAAATCAATTTTGCACGTTTAGAAAAAACCTATAAGCACTAAACAAATTGAAATAAAATTTAGCCTATTAGTTTTATATATCAAACAATAAGTTATAATTACAATCAGCTTTATACCTAGGGATCAATTAAAACTTATACTAGCTTAAAACTTATTACAATTTAACATTCAATGTTTGCGGTGGACGCCGGATATAATTACATTGATTTAGATATGTTCAGTGTTTATCAACTTTGTAGTTTTATGGTGAACTTTCAAGACGATGTCTACAAAATAGATCTTATATATGCCGAAATGTACCAACGTATAAGGAACGACAAAAACACGTTAATATTAAGAATATTTAATTTTCAAAAAAATCTTAAAAATCTGTTTTGATTGTAAAATAAATGAGGATGACGGAAGCTGTTTTGCATTTCATTCAAAAATTATTATTAATAAAAATTCTGCATACACATAAAACAGATGTTGCGGAAATAATAATTTTTGATTGGAAGGCGTAGTTGGCTAACATAAAATGTCAAATTTGATGTCATTGATAACATAATTTAAAAATTTACAATTTTTTTGTAACTTTGTAATAAAGACTCAAGAAAAATCAATTCATTAAAAAAACACTTGGATTTAAAAGTTTCCCCCTAATATTTTAGGTGGTAATGATATTTTCCATATTTGTTTATTTTGATTTTGGGATTTTTCTTAATTTTCAATTTAAAAAATTTCCTATATTTTCTTATGATTTTGTGTTTACATTTTTATAAGGAAATCATCAGAAAATTTATACGTTTTAGATACAAAAAAATGTATATATTTATTTTGGTATTGGTTTTCTTACCAGAGAAAGGTTCAATTATGTTGTTACTAATTAAAAATAACAAAAATGAAAATAATTTTCTTATATTTATATGAATTGAGATTATTTTAGATTGTTTTATTTTCATTTTCCTTTAATAATAATAAAAACAAGTTTAAAATTTTCAATTTTTCTTGCGTTTTTCTTCATTTTTTTTTTATAATGTTTGACAGAATCTTTATGTAAACAGGAATTTTGTTAGCAATGTGGGTGGGATTTGATTGAAAGCATATTGAATATAATTTTTTATTTTTTTTATAAACGTTTAGTTTATGTGGTTAAAGAAGATAATTTTTTGAGTGAAAGGAAACGTTCATTATAAATCTGTTATGTAAAATATGTTGAAATTATAGAATTATAAAGTACTTTCGATCGCATGTTTAGTAATAATCAATAAACTTTAGATTTTTTAGATTTAGAGTTTTAAAAGTCAGTGTGGGAAATTACTTGGTTCCGGAGCTGAATAATTTGGAAATTAATGTTAATACAAATTTATGTAAAATATAATTTCTGTAAGAAACAAACAGTTTGGGTTAACTAAAAGATATTAATAGATGGTCAAAAGAACTTCATAAACCAGCATATATAAAAAGATTTGAATTAGAATTATGTTTTGTGGGCAGATTTTAGAAGAAGGTAACGTTACTATTGTGGGCGGTATAATCCACCCAATTTGAGGAAGCTGATTAATCTAGCTTTCTGGCAAAATAAATCTATAGAATCGATTTTATCAATATTATTACATTATTTCAATATTTCACAAAAATTTTTAAATAATTACATATTAGTTAAATTTTGACAGCCGCAATATAAAAAATATCGCAATTACACTAATGGCTTGGTTATAATTGGGCTACCACCACAACTACAAACACAACTACCAACTTCACTCTTATGGACATCAATGGTTTGAGTTATAATTGGGCTACTAAAATTTCGAATGTAGCTGAGTTTTAAAAATTTTGAAGTTGCAGCAAAATGTAGTCGTAAATTGTCAAAATTATAACTTTGTAACATATTTTAAAATATTTTATTTGGTCTCTTGTCTGGTACAGTTCTCGGACTCCCCATCTGCGCCTTTTTTTGTTAGGTTCTTTTAATTTCTTTAATTCTTTATATGCCTTCATATCTAAAAATCCAGCTATAGCGTTTTGTAAAATATTATTCACCGACATAATTCTTTTCGATTTATTTGCAAATATTCTTCGATCAACATAAAAATGACACTTCAAAGTTACATTTTAGCGCGATTTTGTAGCACAATTATAACTTGTCGCGCTACATGGTAGTTAGTAGTTGTGTTTCTAGTTGTGGTGGTAGCCCAATTATAACCATCCCATTATATAAGAAATTGCACAATTAGTTCTGTCGAAATGGATGGTTTTCATTTATTTATGAACCTATATTTAATATAATCTTAAATATATTCGCAGCTTTTCAAAATATACGTTTTCATTACGAATTTTCCAGGTGTACTATTTCCGAATTTTTATATTAAAGGATAAAGGATGGTAAGTAATATTTATAATTGATAAATAAAAGGAATAAAAAATAGTTTTCATCAATTGTAGGGTTAATATTTTTATTAAAACTATAATTTCTTTAATTTGAATGATAAATGGTTCGTCATATGATTGTGAATTTATAAAAATGGTTGGATTACACTCATATGGTTCGAAACAACGTAAAACAAATTAACGTTAGGAATGTATGTATAATTTTTCATTTCGCTCTAATGAAAGTTCTTCATGAACCAACAATAATTTATGTAGAAATATCAACTTTGTCAGAGTGAATATTTGAATTCAACAGGCTCTAATTTTCAAATAAAAATTACCTGGCACAAATTATACATAAAATTAAATTGTCGAATTTATAAAAAAAAAACAAAATTCTTATATAAATAATTTTAATAAACCTGATATCAAAATTCTTTTAAATAAATAGTAAAAAGAAACTTTTTTTTTTTATTTTTCTCAAGAGATAATTTCAAAAGTTTTTATATTAAGATTGTTTTTGTTTTCTATGATTATATACGTTAAAAATATACGAATTGTAATTTTTGGGTAAAACTTTATATACATATTTTTTTTTGTTTCTTTAAAAAACTTTTACCTATTCCCAAAAGTATCTATGAATATAATATTTTTTTTTATACTTCTTAACATATTAATACGCATAACTTCAACAGCCTTTTTTGTATGAAAATTTTTCAAGAATTAATCCAAGTGTGACGATTATATAAACTTCAACTTGTTTTTGTTTCTTAAAGGACATAGTAAAAATTATTAAAAAGTTTTAATTAAATTCGTTCTTGAGTATTAAAAGTTTTGTTTTGTCATTTTATTTGTTAGTAAAATATAGAAATATGAAAATTTTATGAATTTTTGATTGTCAAAATAAATATAAAGTAGAAAATTATTGTAATTAAAAAATTTATTAATTATTGATAAGAATTAATTATTAAAATAATTAATATTATGTAGAATGTTTAATATCAAACCATTTTTTCAACAAATTTATTTAATTTTCCATGACATAAAATCAAATTTAATTGATAAGAAATTTTGATTTAATCAGTTCAAATTCTAATATAAATTAATTGAAATCTTGGAAAAACCAAATACGGTATTGGAAACACTAACACCAGAGGTCAACAATACAATTTTAATATTACATTTTCATTTTCTAATTTTTAGTTACACAAGCTACATGGAAAACTATACCAAAAATTACCTAATTTGATTGACAGTTTTCAAATAATACACTTTAAATTTGTTACAGCATCCATTTTGTAGCAAATAGAAAATGAATGATTCAGTTCTGTTACATTATATAATCAATATTCTAAATAATATTTAAGTTGATTGCTACCTCGTATCGGAAATATACTGGAATTTAAATTTAATTAAATTCTTACTAATTTGTTACACCAATGTATCATATAAATGTAGCAAATTAATTAATGTAAAATGTAAACTATTATATTTAAGTTCTTGAAAGATTATATACTTGAATTTATTGCCCAATCTCTAATTCTAAATTACAAATTTTATTGATTAAAAATTTTAAATACATAAATAATAATTAAAAAATATCTTTTGACCCTAAATATTGATATTAATCATAAATTTTAATGTTTTGTAACACAATCAGTTTTATTATTAATATATTATCAATTTAAAAATATATTTAAATTAGAATTGAATATAATATTTTAAAATAAATATAATTGGTATTGAAAATGGATATAAAAATAATCAATTATTACAAACTCTTAAATAACATAAATAATGTTAAAAACATTTAGAAAAAGTTCATGAAAATATTTTAAAAAAACATTCTCAGTTTCCTTATCAGTTTTACATTTCAGTTAACATATTTAAATTCTTATCTGTCAGTTCAGAATTTATCGGATTGATGTTTACAATAATTTTTTCCACATGGAATATTTTCCGTTCCTGAATTTTAGGTTGAATAGTTTTTTTTGTACCTGGATATAAAGAATATTAATAAGAAAAAACTAGTTCTGTAAGTCAAATGACCAGGAATTTAAAATTTCTATATAATAAAATTTATTAGGACTCGAAGCCAAGTGTATTTAATTATATATATTTAAAATGTAATTTATCATACCTCGAAACCATATTCCACTTTCGATTTAGTAGTGTGAACGCAGACAAAGTTTTGTATTAACAATTTAATTAATAAAAAGCTGCTTTAAATTAATATCAATTGCTTCGAATCCATTGTTAAGCTAGAACCTGGAAGCACAATGTATCGAACAGTTAAATTAGTATCGATTCGATATTAAGTTAAGATAATAAACTAGTTTGAGGGCCATAATATTAATTTCCTATCATTAAACCAATTTAATTCAATTTTTCAAATTTTGTTATTTTATTTTATATAACTGTCATGAAACGTAACGTTCGATTAGTTTCAAACCGTTTCAAACGAAATTTGCTAAAATTACTTTTTAATTTTAAACTTTTGGTGCAAAGTTTTAACAAAAAATGAAGCTAGATTGTTCTAAAACTATTAATGGCATGGTCATTTGTACAATTCAACAAATTAGAGACCATATAGAATAAGCAATTTTATTATATTCAATAATTCGAAAAATTCAAAAAATTGAGGTTTGAGGCTGTTCGAAAGTAGAGTAACTATAAGAAGAGATCTACAAAAACTGAGACCAAATCCCACTTTTACGAATCGATACTCAAAATATTTATATGAAAATTTTAAATGTAAATTTAACTTAGCCAATCGGAACTTAACAGATCGATATAATTTGTTTTCCTAATTTATCGTTGACGGCTTTGCAAAATTGTAATTTAAGAAGTGCATAAAAATTAGTAATAGGAACTAAATTTAAATTTACCATTAATCACAATTTGCCAATTACATTCATTTCATATAATAACAATGATGATATTTAGCCAATTTCAGGAATTTGTGAAGAAAAATCTCAAGTTATAGATATGAAAATTGCGTATATTTTCACGTAACGTGTAACAATTAAATCAACCCGTTGAAAATTGTATCTGTTTTTCACTTATTTGTTTACTCAGACATTTTCTTTGATTGTATCATTATTTATAAAACATATTCAAAATCATAAAGAAAATGTAAACAAATTTATGATATAAATAATATTTTCATATTTTTTGTTTACTTAACTACATATTTCTATAATTAAACATCCTATAAAATGTAAAATGTAAATCTTTATGAATTTTCATGAAATTCTTTTGTCAGAATGACTAAATATAATTTTTTCTTATAAAATTAAACGGTAAGAGAATTTAGGACATTTTGTTTATACAATTTTCTGATCATAAATTCGGATCAGAAAAAAGATTTAACCGAAAACACTGAATTCATTCTGAACATTGACATATAAAATATCAAATGGGAAAGTAATTTTTTTTTATTTATAGTTATTGTCTGTTAAAAAACTGATCGACTTATAAATAAATTTTGGATAAATTTAAGTTTAAATTAAATACTAATTAATGGTAGGTTAGTTGGTTTAAGTGCAAGTCCTATGCAATATGACGGTCACCATAATTAGCTCGTAGCACTCAGATGCCACCTGGCTTGATTGCGATATGATTTTCGATTCACCTCATGGCATTGAAAAACTGTACTATTTATGTACGTCGCTTGTCCTCAAAATCACTAAAGTTGTTGAGCTCATATCCGCCAAGGGATACTTTCTAGCTCTGACCAGAACGTTGCCACTTGGAGATGAATTGTGTTATAGTTTTTTCTCATTCATTTCTCCGCAACTGAATTATTATAATTGTATTGTTACATTTCTTTGAAATCAAGGAAATCGTTTTTGTATAATTCAATTTTTAGTATAAAATTTTGAACCCTATGAAAATATTGTTATTTTTTTAAAAAATTGATAAAATTTGTTTTATGTTTGCACTTCCATGCAAATATATTCCAATTCAAAATTATGTAGTTTTCTTAATGAATTACAATTAATTAATTTCTGACCACTTTCTCTGACATGACAGAATTTGTGGTTACTTGGAATGCTTATCCTTAGTCACGGTAATAAAATTATGTGTATACTTGAAGGGGTAAGTAAAATGTAAATGATTAGTTTATTAACAATTCCAATTTATGTTAGTTTTGTCTTCGACAATTCTAAGGTATATAATAATTAATTACTAATTATACTTTCAAACCAATTATATAATTTTTATTTTTAATCCTAGCAATTAAAATCTAACCACCAAACAAAAAAAAACACACACACATTATTAAATTTATTATACCAAATAAAACAATAATTTCTTACAAAAAGTATAAAAATGAATAGCTTAAAAGACATTTAATTGCGCTTTGAGAACTATTTAAAGTACCTCCAGTAACTTTTATTTCTTAGATTTTAACTTTATATATAAATATATGTTATATAAAACTACTGCATTTATTATTATATTCCTGTTTTATGTTCGTCCTTCGTATTTTTAGTACCTTTTGGACATATAGTTTTTCTTATAGCAAAAAAGAAAATAAAACTATTATAATTTATATTCGCGGTAAAATTGATTTATAGCACTAACACTTAAGCGCAATTAAAAAAGTTTCGTCTAACATTAAATTTTACTAGGTTTTTTTTTTATATTTGGAAATTTTTATTAGAACAAAGTATGGTACGGCATTGTTACTCTAATATTCATTTTCTCTACTGTTACAAATAAAAAGGCAATTCTTATCTTACACAAAATAATGAAAACTAAAATGAAAAATGATATTGTATATAAGAAAAATTTTCCTTCTTGAAAAAGTCGCAGTCCAGTTAATTGGTTTACAATGAAACTTTTTCTTTTCGGCCAAACATTAATTAAAAAAAAAAAAATAAACCAATTCCAGAACTTTTTTATAGTTTTAAAAGAACAACATTATTTTTATCTTTGTAAGATTTTTAAAGGATATGCTTTTATAATTGTTCAGTTTTATGGTTGGTGCAATGTAATCGCTCAGTATGTGGTATGGAACGAAGAAGATGTAGTAAAAGAATTAAAAAAAAGTTAAATTGTTTGGTTAAAATATATTATTAGAAGAATTTACAATCCCAACGGACTCTATGTTAAACCAAAATGTTAAGTATTGCACTTTGTAATTCTTGGGTTTGCGCCAGGGATAAATTATTAGTTATAAAACGGTGAAGAATATACAAAAGGATTAAATAAAACTGTATATATAAAAAAAGAAGAAATTGTGTTGAATGTATGTTTTTGAGGATATGTATACCAGAATAAAGGAGAATGATAAATTATTATACACTGTTAAGAATATAAATTTTATTTTGTAAATTTTTTAACTATATTTAATTATAAGTAAAATGGTTTACTTAAAAAGAGGTTAAAAATGATTATATTTCAAAGAGTTTGATAAAATTATGATCAGTTGTTTAGAAACTTATGCCACTCCTAACTTATGCAACAAAAAATTGAACAATGACAAACAACGTTAAAAATATGTCAAATGTATTTAAAAAACAGAATGGTTGCAAAATGTTTGATGCCATCTGGATTTTTGAGAAATAGCGATAAGTTGTATCTGCTTTTTGACGATGTCGATATTGTCAGGAATCCAAAAATTCAGTTCGATCGTTTGATTACATATCAAGAATACAATGAATGCGGTTACATATCAAGAATGGATGAAATTGCTGAGATGAAAAACTCTTTGAGTTACATCCTGTTAACTGCAATATGAAAGCTTATCGAGAATTATAGATGAGAATTAATAAATAATCTAAATAAGTTCATCGGGAGATATTCTGTTTCCATTTGGAATGTATTAAACTGGTAACAGAGCACAGGTACCAGTAGTTCATATTAAGTTTAACCATCACTCTATTCGACCACTCCAAATTTAAGTTAATTTTTGTAAACAGTGTAACACATTAAATGTAATTCCATAAGTGTATAATTTTACATCAAAAAGTTATATTTTTTAAAATTGACGTCTGTTGAAAAGCAATAATTCTCAGTGATTATTACCACTCGGTAAAATTATCTATTTTTGAAAATTATAAAAAAAAAAATTAATTGTTTTGGATTTATTATACTGATTTTTTATAGTGTCAGGTATAAAACAAATTGTATTTTATGACCTGCAATAATAATGTTTTATGGCCAGTAACTGTTTTATAGCCATCAGTTAGAAGAGTGTTATTTGTAATCCATATTTAAAGAATAATTAAACTATTATGATAATCAAATCATGGATTAATTAGACGGGTTTTTTTTTTTTTGGTTTACATTTTTCTATTTTTGATGCACATTCGACTGATATTGTTAAATACTCATTAGATTTTCGAGATAAAAATGTATCCTTAAATTTTTGTTTAATTATGAATTCTTGATGGATCTAGAAAAATTTTGTTTTTCGTTATTGGTCTTAGATCTCTGTAGTTATATGTGATAGATAGTGTTGTAATTGTAATGATAATGAGAGCATAAGTAAACTCATTAAACTATTTACTTCGAACAGAAACTCATTTTTCATAGCTAGTAACACTTTTTGGTCAAAATCAAGCAAATCTACAATTAATTTCGAATAAAAAATAAACTGAAAAACATATAAAAATATTGAAAATCATAAATTTAACAATTTTTAAATCCTGATTTACCCACGAGGTTTGTTTATTATTCCGACATCATCATTAAATTTAAAAATAAATATTATATATAAAATTTTCAATGATTCCAATATCTTGCCGAGTAATTGAGTTGTTACAGTGCCGTAAATCAGCAATTACCTTTTATCTTTTAACAAAACAATCTTGAAAGGCTATTTTGTTTTACTCTTTATTTTCATTTCAATAAAAATAAAAAAAATTCAATAAAAATATAAAAACTAATATAAAAACTAAAAGTAAAACCTGTAAAAGATTTCCATAAAAACGTAGTACACTGTCGTAAAAATGGTTCGCGTGTATCAATAATTTTTTGCAGTAACCCGCAACAAAATATTATGTTATAAGACATTGTTAAAAAAAACTCTGCAATTATTTACGACCTACAAAAAAAGTCTTTTTTATTTGATTTCATAAAAACTGTTTGAATTGTGTGAACCTCTGCACCTCAACTTGCACTGTTCAATTATATTCATCGAGTAAGAAACCCTTTTATATAGCAAGATTTTTTTTTTTTTTTTTTTTTGTAATGCGAACCATCAATTCATCTAAATCCTGCATATAATTGTAATGTATTTGTCATGAGCTTGTTTGGTGGTCAAATCACATGCAGAAAGACAAACTGCAAAAAATTCAAAATCAAAAACATATTTTCATATAAAGTATCAGAAAATATCCAATTAAAAACAAAAGTTTTTTTTTATGATGCCCACCATTTTTAAACTTGTTATAAAAACAGCTAAAAACGTACCCACTCAAATTTATGAAGATATACACGAAAAATTGAAAGGGTTTATTGGTGAAAAAATGGCATTATAAATTTGACCTCGAATTCTACTTTTATTAAAACTTAATATTTAAATTTTGTCATTTTAATTAGCTTTTTTTAGTAACATTTATAATTGTATGTAAAATTTCAGTAGCTCTCAGAGAAAAATGGTCTTATAGACAAGCGGTCTTAAAGGAAAATGGTTTCGTTGTAATCGTAAAATGGCATTGGAATTAAATTGCATTTATTTGGAATAGTTTTTTTTACATTTTACATTGAATTTGAATTTGATATAACTATTAATTCTAGGAAGATAATTACTAAGATGTAAGCATCGTGAAATCAGTCGGACTTAAATGAATTTGAAAAGTACTCACAATTTTAAAAATTTATCATCAAAGCATATGATTGAAAATTTCATTTAGTCAGTTATTTGTCAATTTTTTCACTGCTTCTGAATGATACGAAAGATTTTAGTTTAAGGTCTGGTTAAAGTGAGAAGGTTATATTTCATTAATTTGTTGCTTATCGACAACCTAATACATTTAAGAGTTAAAAAACAAATTTTCCATCCTTTTCTCATTTTGTAAAACTAACCGATAAAATGAAGTCATCATTAAAACAAATTTTCTAATTATTTTGAAATTCCTCATCACTTTTTTACTAAACCTTGTAGCATACTTTAATTATTACACAAGAACACAAGTTATCAATAACATCTTGTCGCTCCAATACGTAAACCTAAATAAAGAGTTAATTTAGTCGACAGAGCATACAAATACAAACTATCGT
This sequence comes from Rhamphomyia laevipes, assembly GCA_963920725.1. NCBI lineage: Eukaryota > Metazoa > Arthropoda > Insecta > Diptera > Empididae > Rhamphomyia > Rhamphomyia laevipes. The sequence goes on from OY987257.1 coordinate 56,846,265, forward strand.
TTTTTTATATATGGAATTCTGAGATTTTTTTTTCACTGGTTCATTGGTTATTAATATTGAATTTCCTTTTCAATTCTGGTCCGTGTTAACCAACACATTTTATGATGATAAATTAGTTCAGACGTTTTTTTTTTTTAAAGATTTTATAAAAAAGTAAAAACGAAATTTCTGATAAAGACATCATCCATCTTAATCTTCGGTGATATAACCAGGTGAATAAGTTGGGCAAAATAAAAATTTGTTTGGAACAGGTAAGAAAATGTGGTTTTTTTTTTATGTTGTAAGATAATTTTAAAATTGATTTGTTTTTGTTGAATTCAGTGCATCCATCATTATTGTAACGAAAGAGTTTGATGTGTTGAAAGTTACTTACTTATCAAACACTTTCAGTTTTACAGAGAGAGATAAAAAATAACTATATTTTACGACAGTATTTTTTTAGTTTTCGACGAGTTATGGTTATCTTTAGTTCAGTTGCCAGTTAGAATTTTGGACGTGTAATTGATAAATATTTTTAATAAAAAGTTTGAAATTAGAATTTTGTACCATTTTGTTGGAAACACCTTAAAATAATGAAATAATTAATTATAGTTTTTGTTGTTAATTATGGTTTACTAGAGATTGTATAGTCTACAAAACTGGATAAAATAATAATTATTCTTTGATAATTATGTAATTACAAAAATTATAATTAAATTTGTCAATTTATCACATTAAATAATTAAATTTGATTTGTTTTATTACAAAATATTGCAAATATAATTCTTTGGTATATTGGAAATTATTAATTCCATTGGTGTACGAGATGCTACCAGGATTAAAATTAATTTGAAAAAGTAAAATAAAATAATTTTCAAAGTGTGAATCTTAAAAGTTTCTTTGAATTTTATATTTAGTAAATTAAACTTAAGAAAGTTGAATTTAAGTTTTTGTAAAATAGTGGAGTTAAGAAACATTTTCTGAATATTTTGCTTGTTTAAATTAGAAATTGCAAACCGAAATTATCAGAAAAGATGGCCAAAAAGAGTTTGGTACAAAAATAATCATTTATACAAGCCATTCTGCGGTGTTTAAATGAGGATTACCAGAAGAAAATAAGAAAGCTAGAAAACTGCGACTGTCGATTTTACTCAGGTGAGGTAGAAATTGCAGATCATATTCATTGCGATTGTAAAACTATTGTCCAGAAAAAGCTAAAGAAGCAGTTTCTAGCCATTTAATATTCAAGGACACTCAAGAAGGTTCTAACATTTAAATTAGAAATTTAATTCCGTTTGATTTCAAAATTTGTTTGATTTCTTACAATTTCGATTTTCTCATACATTTATCGAAGTTTTAGTATGATACAAATGATGACCTCAAATATAAGGCAATTGCAATACGACATGATTCATAAAAATCATTCAAATATATTAGGTCTTACTGCATCCATTACGTAATGTATAGTGGATGTACGTTGGATGAGGAGAAAATGGAAAATTTCTTATGTAGTTGCCCAGCGGTACAACAAAAAAGATTAAGAAAATTTGGTAGTTTCTTTCTAGAAAACCTTGAAGACACGGGTAAACTTAAGTCCGAAAAAATGATATCGTTCGTTAAAGAATTAGGATGTGTTGTTGATACGTGGTAACAATGATATGTAGTTTTCGATGGGAAGGTGCAACTACCCCAATTTTATGTGACCTTTTTGCGTTGGGGTCCCGTAATTTCCACTCTTTTAAAACCAATCAATGATGTACTCGTGTAGTATCTGATCGTAAATATTTTAATTTTTCTAATAACCATTAAATATTTAAATAATTTATTAAATAAAGTATTCAGAAAATTCGTAATTTTAAATCCAGAAATTGTGGGACAAGCAAGATTTGATATCCTTAATTTAAATAATACTTCAATTCTATGCTGATTATACAATCAACAAACTGACATAATTTGTACAGGTACGAAATAGGAATAGAAGGCACAAAACGTAAAGCAAAATTTGATAACTATCTAAAAAAAAAATCTGCTAACTCATAAATTCAAAAATATCTTATTAGAAAGCATTAGAATTTTTAACATTGATTACTTTACAAGTGAATCTTACAAGTTCTTAACACTATTTTAAAAATTGTAAAAAAAATATCCAATTTTTTTTTTGTATTTTCTTAATTTTATAAAACATTCAAAATTTTATGTTTAAATATTTATGAGTAGGTAAAATTTAATATGCTCAATTATAAAATTGAAGAATTTTTTTCGTTTCATTGTAGATACAAAAACGATATTTATAACTGAAAGAGGTAAACGCCCAAAGGCTACTGTGAGAATCGTTTAGCTATATAGAAAAACTTATAAAATTTTTGGTTTTTATGTCTGACAGAATTTTAATGAAGACATTTTTGGAAATAATTCTTTCGGTTATAGAAATTTAAACGTTTTATTATACGGTTTAAGGTTTTTCTTTATATATTTGTATCTAATGCTTTTAAGCCAAAAGCGATGAATAAAGTCAGAGAGAAAATGATGTGTAATCAGATATGAGCCTAAGCACCTTTAATGATAATTAATAATCGTCAATTAATCAAAACTGTGATAGAACAAGTTAGAAAGAAAATGGAATAATAAAAATTTTTGTGTAGTAGTCGGTCTTTATTATTTATATAGTTAGGAAGTTGAATAATTTGAAAAATAATAAAAAAAAAGTTAATAAGGAATTAATTAAAAATAAAAATAATGTAGAAAACTTTGAATAAATTATGTAATTAAAAATAATGTTGAATTATTCATAATTTTTGCATATTATTACAATATTTTTGATTCATATTTTAATAATAATTTATTTCAGTTTTACTTTCTGCATTGAATTGTTATTTATTAAAGAAATTCGTGAAATTGTTTAAGGGTTTTTATAAGGCAACTTTACCAGAAAAATTAAATTCGTTTGTTATCTAAAATAGTATTAGAAACTTATCAATACTTCCTTTATTTGGAAAAATTTGACATAAGTGACCTATTTTCTAGATGTTAGAATTAATTGTAAATAAAATTTATAATTGTTAAAAGTACAAATAAAATTTATAATTATTTGAAGTCATTCCGATGTTGTTGCTAAAGTGCATGATGGAATTAAGCGCAATTAAAGTTCCGATGAACAAACATCAAAAGATGTTCAACTACCTTTCATTGTAACTTAAAAATAATGCAGGAAATCAGAAAAATATCCTGAAATATAAATTCAGGAATTACTCTTTAGTAATACGTCAGGCAAACCGGAATTCTCAGAAAAGATGGCCAAAAAGAGTTAGGTACAACAATAATCATTTATACAAGCCATTCTGCGGTGTTTAAATGATTACCAGAAGAAAATTAGAAAGCCAGAAAACTACGACAGTCGATTTTACTCAGGTGAGATAAAATTTGCAGATCATATTCATTGCGATTGTAAAGCTATTGACCGGGAAAAGCTCACATACCTGAAGAATCAATTTCTAGTCATTTAATATTCAAGGACACTCAAGAAGGTTCTAAGCTTATACCAAATATAAATCATCATTTTTTTATCTAATACAAATCATCATTATTATAAAAAATTTCAATTTCAGTAATTTTACTTATTCTATTTTTCAAATACATAGAATTTTCTTCCTTCACATATCGTATAAAAATATGTTGAATATTTTATTTATCTTCCTATATATAAATTCAAATTTCCGAATACTATCATTATTATCTAGTAAAATATATATCACATACCAAAAAAAGAATAAAAATCCTTTAAATTTATTTATGCAAAACTTTCTCTTACGAATAAGGAATAATATCACTGCAGTAATTTAAAAAGAAAAATTTCAAATCTTTATCACCTGCAAAAATCGATTTCCATTTATACAAAACATTAAAACTAGATAGCTAAAATATAAAATGGAATATAAAAATTATAATTTCAGTTTATATAATTCTCAAGGAAAAGACTTTAACGAGATATTATTAAAATATCGATTAACCTAATTACATATTTAAATATAAATTATAATATCATATAACAAAAATTCACAATTTTCTAATATAACTTTATATTTTGTGCAATAATATCCTTGCAACTTGCAATGATTATTACCAATAATAATCCAAAGAAAAACAATATTATAATAAATAAAAATCTGGTTTGAAGCTATTCTTTCTATTCGTTTATCTTTATACCTCTTTGAATTTAAATATTCTAGCTAGTTGGCCCAAAATCCTTTAAATACTTTAAAATATATTATATCCTTGGAAATTTTTTTATAATAGTCGTTTTCTTTTTAAATTCTATATAAAATAATAGTTTTTAAATTTTATTATCCTTTATATTTTTCTATAATATTTTTTTGGAAAAGTAGAGTCCACAAGGAAAAAAAAAGGATAATAGAGGATGATAATTGGTGTTAATGGACAAATAATTGGAAATATCGTTTTTAATTTTTTACTATTTAGTACCACAAAAATCATTAGAAATGCAGTCAGTAATAGCTTTTATGATTTTCCAGTTATACGACTAAATTTATAATTAACAATCTAGCAATTTAAAGTATATTAAAATTAATGCAGAATAATTATTGCAGTAATTGTTTTTGGGTCATTTTGAAGATCTAGTAATAATTTTTTTTTCGATTAAAACTATAAAGGACCAATCGTAATGTGTGCGCACATACAAATCCAGTACAACAAACGCAATGCTGGCGGTAACGGTGGCTGAGAAAATTATATTTTAAACATTATATGTTGAACAATTTTCAAAGATTTTGCTAAAGGTTTGCGCCCACATTACGATTGGGCCTTAATAATGAATTTTAATTATCGGTTTCAATGTTCCTGACAAATTCTATAAGTAGAGAAGTTTGACTGTCAAATTATTGTCATATTTTCAGCATAGTTAAATCAGCGTTAATATAAAAAATATTTCATACATAAGTGAATATTTAAACTTTACCACCAATTTCTAATACAGTTAATGTTATAACTTACTATGACAGGATATAAGGATATTGTATTGAGTTGTAGAACCATTAATATAGTTATGAATACTTCAGTTGTATTGGTAATATGATTCAGTAAAATGTACACCTGCAAAATTAACTCTCGGTTTTATTAAAAAATCTGTTTGACTATCCGGAGTATTTTTTATATTGTAAAACTGAAACTGGTCATAAATACTGAAATGGAAACACTAAATACTTAGCTAGACAATAACGAAATATTTTATATAATATATTCTTCAATTTTTTGTTTATATTGATAGAAATCAAAGAACCTTTTTTCTAATATAATATTTTGTTTAACTGGTCATTTAATTTTTATCAGATCATTTAAGATGGGATACCTTGATATCACTGCTTTTACAATCTGTATAGACTGGAATTTTCAAAAAAAAAAGGATATAAATATTGATAGTTCAATTTAATTGGTTTTTTATTTTGGAACCATTTATTTTGACAGTCTCTCTGATTGTGAAATTTAAAGAAAATAATGTGTTAAGAAAAAGTGTTGAAAATTAAAAAGGAATAATAAATTGTTAATTTTATCGTCACAAAATGTCTTAATAACGAATGACATTTTAATTAAAATTGGCCTATTAAAAATAAGGATATTTTTTTCAATGTGTATTTTTAAATCAAATGACTTTGATAAAAATATTGATGACTTCTTGTTAGTAGTTGTTTCGGTAATGTATAATTTTCATTAGCAAATGTTATCGTTTATAAATAGAATTAATGTCGCGGAATTCAGGACAATTGTAGTATGTACGAGTTAATCCTTGTTCTTTAAATTTTTTTCTTGATACGAGCACACCCGCCTTCAGCTACGAAAATGGCGAGTGATAACTTAATTTTTCAACAAAATAAAATGAAAATATCCTTGTACGGATGATACGTTTTCTCTATAGTGTGATGGAATATATTTGCCCATAGGGACTAATATTATTTTCTTAGATATTTTTTGGATTTTTTCGTTTATACATAAACTTACTTTTATCTACCGCAATATAATTTTTTTGTGTATCTATGTTAAGAATTTTTATTGTTTTCATATTCGGGAATAAATATAGTAATGTAACTGAACTTTGACTGATAATAATTCGAAAATTCTGTCTTAATTTAAACCATTTTAAAGAATGGTATTTTTAGTATCGAACATAAGAAAATTAGTTAAAATGTTGAGAGAAACTAAACTTCATATTCAAACAGAATTTATTAAGATTGCGATCGATCCATTTATATCGTAACTCTGGCCAACCTTAAATTCCTTAAACTATTTTTCCGTACAGATCATAATTTTGGCAACTTTAATTTGTTGAATTACGACACTAACAAAAATCTATATAGAATTTATCAAATTTAGAAGTACTTCAACTAATACTAGTACTAACAGTATAAAATATCAAAGTTGAACTGTCGAGTATCTAATAATTAGCCCCAGAGGGTTTAGTCATCTCCTTTATATGGAATAAATAACAAATTTTCTGTTATAGGGTGAAAAATATTATTAATAATAATTTTATATTCTTTATTTAGATCAAAAGTCTGTAAATATGTACAGTAAATATGGATTCATGTAACTGATAACTTACATATAATTTTCCCCGTCTGAAAAAAAATACTAGATTTTTATGCAACCAATAATTTTGTTTTTATATTACGTTTTTTCAAATTTTCCTTGTCTTCTTTTTATTTAGTCTTGAAAGAAATGTAAAAAGAAAAATATTTATATTCATTTTCCCTAGAGAATATAGGGAAAACATAATTTAATTAAGGATCTGAAAGAAATATAAAAAAATAAAAATATTTTGGGGATGCTCTTTTTCTAACCGAAGCATAAAAATAAAAGAAAATCGAATATACATTTTAGCTTCTGGGCTGCAATGCATCCAATCAAGCCAATGTTATTCAAGTTAATTTAATTATTGAAAATATAATTTTATTTATTGCATCCACTACACATAAAGATTTTATTTTTCCATTTTGGGTATCCTTCAAGCCAATTTACACTTCAAAACAATAAACAAAAATATATTACAAATATACATCTTTAGTTTAAAATCAGGAAATCGGCAACAACATTGTTAAGAGGGTGTCAAGAAACAAAAAAAAAAAATTATTAAAATTTGAAAAGGAAAAATAAATGTAATCTGCATTTTTGCCACCCTTATTCGCAATAAAATTTATATAAATAAAAACTTTCTGATATGAGTTACATTCAAATAATTTTCAATACAAACTACGTATCCTATATACAGAAAAAAACAGCATGTCCTTGATGCGTATAACATAGTCAGTAGCATAAAATTTATGGTTAAAAAATTAATTGTGATTGAGGCTTTTATATAATATTTTGTTGCCATATTTAATCGAATTATGAGTGTCAAAAAAAAAAAAATTAATATAATTTTCTATATATCCTTTTTATTGATAAAATTTTTGCGTTGTATTTTTTTTTTACATTTTTAGGGTGAATAAAGTTAATGGGATGCTGACTCTATAATATGGTGGCCAGGAAATAGATTTCTATAAAAAATAATAATAATAATAAAAATTAGACACATTATCAACCCCTCAAATACAAAACTATAGAAAAAAACTAAACATTCAAATAATTTTGGGTGTAAATGTCATTGTTGTGTCGTATCTGTAAAATTTTCAGCACTTGTTTTCATATCGTATCGTTCAGCCCATATGTCTGTTTTTTTGTTTTGTATACCCAGAGCATATACAGAATTTATGTTCGTATTCGTTAGTTCGTATATTTTCTCTAGCTATGTGGAAATTATGGTAACATGATGGTCGGTCACATATCGTTTTCGGGTGTGAAATTTTCTTTAGAAACATAAAACTATCTGAAAGGAAAGCAACAAACATAGACAAATGAATGACATTTTGTAAATTACAAAGGAGGAAAATACTTTTAATTTATATTGTTCTGAGATATTCAAAAATTACTGATATTTAATGAAGTTTGTTTTCAAATTTATTCTGCTGTAAAATTCGTTCTTAGATATTAAATTACCGGGCAAGGACATTATTTTTAATTTAGTAGGGAAATAAAAAACCAATTTCTAGTAAATGAATAAATGAATATTGTGTCTCAACATAAAGATATTTTTATTGTTATGAAGTCAATGTCAAATTTAAGTAATTGAAAATAAGTAATAATTCGGTAAATTTAAAGTAATAGTGTTTAAAAATCGTATTTTATATAATTAGATATAAAATTTCTTATTTGAATGAATCATTATTTAAAATTAATGTAAACTGCATAACATTAGATACTTTTGTTGCCCAACAATCGGTTTAAAGAAAGTGTAATTTGTTGTTTACGTGTCTGCATCTGCAATATGAATTTGCATCATTTCAATTATTCAATCTAAATTGAAATATGACAATTATCTTACCAGATTAGATTTTTCAGTAATATTTTGGAATTGTCAACAATTTTTCAGAATCAATACAATTTTAAATGTTTCCTTGGTATTTTCTATTACATACATTAAAACAAATGTTTCAATTAAAACAAAAGTTTCCCAACATTCAATCTACACTTTGACAAGCAACATTTGTTCTGACACATTTATGTTGCAAATTACCGTATAATTTTACTCTTATCAATCGTGAAAATTTATCTTTCAACAAAATTAAAAATTTCTCTTCTATCAATATTAAAAACAAAATATTAATTTCAACTTGTTGCTCAGTGTACTTCAAAAACAGCGGCATAACGATAACATAATAAAATACGCATGACAATAATTATAATATTATTGCTGGCTGGATGTTATGCTACTATCATGTTTCTCGCAACAATTCAAATTTATTATCTTTTATGGAACAAAATCTAATTGGAATGTTTCAGTAATGAAATTTTCTAATAAAAATACTCAAATTTCATTAACACAATTCATTTTGTGTTGAATGAGAGAGAAGAGAATTTGTTGTTATTGTATCTTTGTATCTTTTCATGTTCAACAACATTATTATTTAATGTTTGTTATGTTTTACTTTTGGTTCAAAATTTTATGCTTTTATTATTTCATATCTTTGCCGACGACGACGACTGGGCTGCCTTTGCCTATGGAACTACTTTTTTTTTTATATATACAAAATTGATAAAACTCAAGAATATAAAAATTTTTTTGTGCTGCTATGCGTTTCAATTTTCGTCATATTTTTTTAGTATACGTCCAATCGTCGACAAGTTCAGACGTTACACGAAACGTGGAAATTTTTTTTTAAAATCGTAACGAAAATTATATTATTTTCCTTGTTTTTCATAATTTTTCCCGCAATCAACAATATTTAAAAATAAAAAAAAAACAGGGACATGAAATTTATTTCTATGTATAATTAATTTAATTTAATTCGATATTTTTAAGTTTGTTCAATTTTTCCAATTACAAAATATAACAAAAAAAATGTAAAATTATAAATTATTGAATAACAAAAAAGAAATTTTTGGGAAAATTTTCAATTCAAATTTCCAATCAAAATAAAATCGAAACATGAAAAATGCATTTAAAATTTTCGATAAAGAAATTTCTCATGCCCACGGAAATAATTTCACAAAAATAAGAGCAATTAATATAAAAAATATTTTAAACCAAATTTTATTTTAATAATATCACCACAAAATTAAAATATATTTAAAAAAAAAAAAAAATGTGATTTAATTGTCGTTCACAATCACAAACAATATCGACGAATAGAGAAAATTATGAATATTATCGGAAATTGACGGGCGGTGTATCGGTAAAGGCGGAATTTCGATATTTTATTTCTTTATTTATTTGTGATTTATTTGAAATTTTTGTGAATATTTTTTTATTTTTTTTTTATTTTTTGGGTTTTTGTATTTATGTGAAAAGGAAATTAAATGATAAATAAAATCAAAATAATAAAAAAAAAAAATATAGAAAAATTAAGAGAAAAAATATGTAAAAAAAATGAAATCAATGAAAAATTTTGTGTAATGTGAAAAGAATAAATTTAAAGTGAAAATCATTAAATAAAAAAAAAAAAAGAAAATGGATTAAATTTTTTTTTATGTTGAAAAAAAAAAATAATTGTAAATTTTTTATCAATTTAATGATAAATAAAAAAAATGTAAGTAAAAATTTAATTTTGATTGAAATATTTCCTCTTAAATTGAAATGTGATAATTTTGAATTAAATTATGTTTTTATGTTATAAATGTAATTCAATGTTCAGAAACATATTTTTTCTTAATTTTGTAATTTGATTTCATTTCTTTATTATCAAATTTCTTATTGCAAATTTTCAATCTTTTTGGAATCAAATTTTCATGATTATTTTTGTTATAAAAGAGAAGAGTTTTTCATTTCATTATTGATTTTTAAAGATTATATTTATTTAAATAATTTTTTTATTATAATTTAAAAATAATCATTACATAAAAATTAATAAAACTGAAATTTTGTTTTTGTAGTTTATATTCATTTTGGAGTTAGGATGACAAATTAATTGGAAGTTCATTGATATAAAATGACATCGTTAATTAGAAAGTTGAATCAAAATGTTCCAATGATATTAGGATTTAGAAGTTATCAGTAAATTGGAAAATTAATATATTTGGTATAATTTTTAAAGGATTTTGAAATAATAAGGTTTAAAAATTTCTTCTCAATTCCGTTTTTTTACACAAAATATTTTGATTTATTTTACTGTCATAAAAATGTTCTTGGCTTTTCATATTAACTTTTTAATATCCTAATATTACAATTGGTTATTTTCATGAATTCGAACCGGAATTATCAATTTTTCAAGGTGAATTTCTTATACATATACGTTTTTTTGTTATGTAGCGAGCGTACAACAACAGAATTGAGGTTTATAATCCTTACAACTAAAAGATGCCATATCAAAATCGTTTTAGTACATTTTCTTTAACATTCTTAACCAATTTTTAATTTCTTAGGTCAATTTATTTATGGAGCCGGTGATACTTTTGTTGAACTGCTTGAATATAGCCACTTTTTTTAAATTTAATATTTTTCATTGCAAATATTTTTATTAAAATTTGTTTTATATTTTAGAATTTGTAAAAATTCGACTTTATCAATTTTTAATTCATTTTAAGTCAACTGAATTTTATGTCAATATTGAATTCAAAAATTTCTTAATGATAAATTAATTTATATTCTTTGATTTCTTACCATTTAAACTTTAAACGAATTTATTATTTACTTATTTAATAATAATTGTAATTTGGAAATATTTCATATATAAATCGAGTTATAAATGAAATTATCAATCAAAAATTTTCATAATAATAATTCAATTTAAATAAGTGATTTATATATGAAAACATGAAAACAATCAAAATAATAAAAATAAATTTTCAAACTTTTAGTGCACAAGTTTGAAAACTTTGATAAAGTTTCTATTTTAACTAAAATTGATTTTTACAATTCTAATAAAATTGATTTTTACAATTCTAATAAAATTGATTTTTACAATTCTAATAAAATTGATTTTTACAATTCTAATAAAATTGATTTTTACTATTTTACTTTAGTTTTTATTTCTAGCTCAAATTTGTTTACCAATAAAATAATTTATTTCAATTCAATTTTTTAATATTTATTTATATTTAACCCTCAACTACTGACATATTAAAGTATTTGATTTAACTATTACTAATAATTGTATTTAATTAATTAATATTGTACTAAAATTAATATAATATAAAATAAAAAATAAATACAAAATTCACAAGTGTCAAAGTCACATTTCCATGCAATTTAAGCATAATATGAATTTAGAACATTGGAAATTTGTTAGCCTGTTTGTAGTCTGTTTAATTCATATCCTAATATATTTTAAACGTATTGCAATAAATAAAAATATTTCGATTTTCTTAAATATTAATCGCTGGAGGTGTCCTCCTATAGACCAAGTAGTCAATTAATTGTTAATCTACCTTTTAAGGTACTCATAATTATTCAATTTTGAATAAACTCAAAATATTATAAAATTTGGTTTACAAATTATTGATTTAATTAAAAATTATGAATTATAAATATTTTATTTAAATTATTCAAAATTTAATGTTAAATTTTGGTAATGTTTTAAATAAAATATCTTAAAAATTCAGATGATTATTGTTAAATAAAGGATTATTTAAAAGGTTATTAAGGACCGGTTAATAACTAGACTGCAGAGCAAAAACATTACCTTAAATATTGTCATCCCGTACACAAAATTAGTTAATCCTTAAAATTCTACTCAAAAAGTTATTAAAATGAAACTGTTGCCAGCTTTATTTATCTATTTTAGTTATTATATAAAGAAATTATTTCGTTTTTTATGGAAAACTTTGTTTTTATACATATAGAAATAAATCTAAAACTTTTTTAAAAAAAATTTGATGAAATTAGGTTATCGTCTCCCCAAAAGAAAATATTTGCAGATTTTTGGTTTTTCTATTTAAATTTCGTGTTTTGTGTATAGTTAAAAGTTTTGTAAATTATAAAACCAATTTTTTTTTTTTTTCAATAACATAAAATAATCTCAAAACTTTTCCATTTTATTTTATATACAAATAAATATTATATTTTTACTATAATATTTATTTAAATTTTTTACTTAAGTACAAAGAATTTTTATTTTGCATAATTCACCAATTTTTTTTTTTTTTTTTCTTAAAAAGTTAAGTTTTCACTCTGTTATCCTTTAGCTATGAATTTTCAAATTAGGAGAACAAAGAAACTATATTAAAAGTTCTATCGAAAAACTATTTTATGTTTTTTTTTTTTTTTGTTGTACATTCCTAAGCTTTGTTAAGATGCTCTTCAATCTCTGGAACAACAAAAAATTAAGTTTATGCTGAATTTATATACGTTTTTAAGTTGTTGTTATTATTTTGAAAATCTGTGCATAACTTGAAATATTTTTCATATTACAAATTTTTCAAGATTATGGAAACCAAAAATTGTTCTTCAACAAAATTTTTGTATACATTCTTTTTATTGCATATATACAAGCCAAAAAATCTGAATTTTTTATATTCATAAAGTTAAGGGTTTGTTTTAAGAGTGATATAAAAATGGCATTCGATGAAATTAAACATAATTTTATAACTTTGGGTCTGTTATTAAAAAAATGTTTTACATTTTCCAAAGTTTCGAAAAGTTTATCATGACTGATTAGATGATAAAAGTAAATGGGAATTCTAAAAAGCCATTTTTCTGTCAGCAAATTAAGTAGAAATCAGTTGACATTGAGGCTACAAACAGAAAACTCTTTACAATTTCATATAAATTATATCTTTGTGAGTGGCCGAATTATAGAATATCATAAATTAGATTGCATAGTCCATAAGAAATACAAAAATTTACAGACTCGTGAAAGAAACTGCTTTAATTTACTAGGAAGAAGTGGAATTCGTTTTAATAATAAAGCATTGACCCAGAAAATTGATGCTTTATGCCAGGAGTGCTTCAAACTTTCTTTCAACTTTAACGTTTCACAATAAAATCCTTTAACAATTTCTGAATATCTACTTCTATTGACAGTTTCAAATTAATAGATAAATTTTATATGCTAAAAATATTTTTATTGTAAATGTCCTTCAAAATAATTTACTTTTCTTGTATAATACGAACCAAGTTTTCCAATATCGAAAAGATTTTCTACGCTTGTTGTTGTTCTAGATGTGATGATCCTTGTTGATGATGGGTGACGTTACTACTATTCTTAATATAAATTCTATGCTTTACATAACTTTTTGTGTTGTTATTATCATTTTTTTTTAACTTTCGGTTACAGTAAAAACCGCATAACTACCAAACCATCTGCTAATACATTTATACAATTTTTTTATATAGCGCACTGCCTGCACAATATTTATCCATAATAATGTGTACGATGAAACAACGAGGAGCATATTTTTTTTTAGATAACTATTATCCCTTTTGGAATCACGAAAAAATACCATGATTATATTTTTTAAAAAAGTCACAGTTTTTATGGTTTTTTTTTTTAACTTTTATATACATAAAATCCACTTCATCCCCAACTATTGACATTATCGTAAGGAGTGAAAAATAATACGTATATAAAAATTCTGAAAGTATTACACTGTAAAATGTATTGTTATTTTTTGTACATCAACAAAAAGGAGCAAGAAAGGAAACTAGTTAGAATAAAAAAAACTGATCATATTACATGAAAACAAAAAGTTTCACTTTCATTTTGAATGGGTAATTTTGAAATGCAATTTTTTGTTGAAGTCATTGTTGGAGATATCAAAAAAAAAAATATGTGATTTTTAAAATTGGATAGTGTAAGTAACAGTAGATTTTTGTTATTTTAATAATATTAGCTTCTGTAGAAAAAGGATCATCTTTTAATAATGAAAAATTATAAGAAAAAATTACAAGGAAAATGCTTCTTGAATTATGTATGTGTACATGCCTTCATGCACTTTTTTTATTAATAAACTCTGTCTAAGAAAGTTTACTTTAATTATTACAATTAACGTATTGCTGATTACGTTTAGATGTTATGTAAAAGATGGTTAAGGAATATGGACTGATACGGTGTAGAATACTAAATTGTTAACTTAAAAATTACACTTTTTTAATTTTCAATATTCCTTTTAAGATCTCTTGAATATAGCTTATAATTTTATTGCTATCAGCTTTAACTGAAAATTTATTTATTGATCTATTAATTAATTGCATTTAGAGTTTACTCAAATTGCAACAAAGTTTCAAATAAGGAAAAAAACTCTGTATTGTAAAAGCAAATTTTGCTTTTATATATAATAAATTTTTGATAGTGTGAAAAATGTAATTTTCATTTAAAATACTCTTAAATTTATCAAAAAATCAAATCAAGTAATCAAATTTATATATAAATTGAGTTTTTAACTTAATTTAACGAAATATTAAAACAACAGAAATTTAACCTTTGATTCTATATTGCTTATAACCAATAACGCCATAGATATAGAAGTTACCTTATTCGAATGTATATAAATTTAAACGTTGTCCTCTTAACTAAATTATATTTAAAAGGTTTAATTTTAGTTTAAAATAATATCGAAAAATTTATTTTAAATAAATTAAAAACTTAAAAGAAAATTAAAAGCTAAAAGCGAAAATTTTTTTACACTAAAACACTTTGTTCAGTTAAGTGCATGTAATAACAATTCCGCAAAAATAAAGGACACCATAAATTGTCAATATAAAGGACAACCATAATAACAAAAAAAAAATGTTAAAATCCTTTTAATTATAACTTTAGTCTGGGTATATAATACAACAAAGAAAAACTTGTCAAAACTAATTTTCATTAAAACAAACCAACAAAAAGCAAAAAAAAGGAAAAAAATTTCCTTAACGCAGTTTATTTTCTTCTTTTATTTTGACGGTGAAAAGGAATTTTCTTTTACAAAAAAAAAAAGAAGAAGCAGAAGAAAAATAACTGCAATTTTAAATAGATGAAAATTACCAAGGTTAATGGCAGATAGTTTTATATTTTTTTTTATTAAACAAATTTAAAAAAAAAAAAATAACTAATTAAAAGTTTATATAGTAAAGGAAATTGAGATCTGATAAAAGTGAAAAGGATTTTTTTAAAGTTTTTCATTTTGAATGGAATTTTTTTTTTGATATATAAAAACTTTAAAATTTGAAAAAATTGTAAGCATAAAATTTATTTTAAGATCATTCGTTCGTTTAGTTGTGAATTACAACATGAAATTAAATTTTAAAATATGATACCTCTCGAAATGTTAGGGTCATTAAATAATTGAGAAAATTCTAATATTTCTTTGACAATTAAAGTAGTAAAATTGAAATTATTTATAATAATGTTTTTGTTGATTAGTAAATGTTTGTTCCTCAAACTTACCAAATAAATGAGTTATAGTGTTGTAAAACGTGTAACTCGAAAAACTTTATTTTATGGGGTAATGCTTTTTAAATCTACTACAATTGATAAGACTTGAATTGCAATTTTCTTATAAAATTAATTACATTTATTAATCAACAAATAAAATCATAATTATATTAACTTTTCACTGATTCGTATTTATTATGACTATAAATTTCATAATTACTGAGTTAATCACAATTAGGTTTATACATATTAAATCCTGTCAGATATTTTAGCGACTTTTCGAACAAAATTGCAAAAAAAAAATGATTAAAATCAATCTAGATCTTCTGCAATTTTACTGATAACTTAAATCTTATAGATTCCACTTTCGTGATGGAAATTAATAATAAAACCAATTTTGGTACATTTTGATGGAAATTTGTAGCGATACGCCAATATTTTTATATTTGTGATCGAATAGATATTAATATTACGACATTATGTTATAATTATATCAAACAGAGACAAATATGATACGTAAGTAAAGTAGGTATGAACATGAAACTCATACTTATTTCATTTAAGTTGTTTTGTTATATACACTGTTTTGTCAAGCCGTCTCCATAGAGCTACTTAATATAATAAGATAATAATTACTTACGATTTAAAATATTCGTGAATATAGTTTTATATAAGTGATGAATAATAATGAAATTATAATTAATATTTCTACAATTCAAATTTCTACAAAAACTAATAATAGGATCGATTTCTTTGTAAATTAATAATCGATTTATTCAAAATATCTCTTAAAATAATTTCATTTCATTAAAAGCCATAATTTTTTAAATAAAATCTACTATTATTTTAATCATATTAAAATATATTTAAATTATATTTTATTGTAAGTATAACAACATTGTATAATGCTCTTTTTTTAAGTGTAAATATTTGCTTACCTTTTCAGTTTGCACTTTTATGTCTGTCCAGAATGTCATCCTCTATAAAAGTTATACATATAATATTAAAACATTATCTGTAAATATTTATTGTAGTCTTTTTATGTGCAGTATCCTTTTTTGTCTCTCTGCTGGCTGTTAAATTGCTTATTGTTTTTGTTATAAAATGTTGTGTTATAAAATAGTGTTTGTCTTTGTCGCGAAAATGATTACATTTTTGCATGCTAATATTGTACAAAGATAAAAACTTAAATTTTTTCTTTTTTTTTATTAGTTTTTAGTTTACCTTTAAAAACTATGTTAAATATTTAACAGTACGAGTAATAGAATTTTGTATAAATTTTACAACTTTTGAGTTATATAATACTGAAAATAAAATCGAGAATAATTTTGTGATAGTGTGAAATTTTAGAAATTTTGTTTAAATTAACACTATATAAATATGGGCGATTCGAAGTTATGACGATTCGGAGACTAACACTTTTTGTGTAACCGTATCCCTGTCTCATGTTTTGGTTCCTAATACATGTACGAACTGGAAAAAGCAAGGTTTCTGGGTTAGAAACTAATTCTTTGTTTCAATCGAAAGAATTGTTGACACAGCCAACAATCTCGGTATGTGTAACATGACGGGTTGGAAGCGTACAATCGTCTTAATTCTGGCCTAAGTGCATAAACTGTAGCGGTTTATCTATTCAAATCAATCAATATCAAATCAAACACGAAATATGTAATTATTGAAATAATACTTCAAAATAATCAAATTGTAAAATTGATCATAAACTGTTTATCATTGAGGGAGGACTAATCAATGGTTTGTGTTGTAAGTATTTTGGAAATATATGGAGTTACTCACAGATTCATTAGTCCCAAATTGAAGTTGTAAATATTAATCTATCATTTCAATAAATCAATTAATATTTTTCAATATTTTAATCGTACGACTGTCATTTTTATTTCTATATAAATGTTAAATGAATCTTCAATATTTTTTTAATTTAAACTTACTTAAGGTGCCCCTTAAATTTCTTAAAAATAAATTAATATAAAATATAAAATAAAACTGTATTTAATTCAATAAACAAACGATTTTTATGTTCACATTAAGTATTATAATAATTCTGAAACTCAACTTCTATTTTATGCTTAACCAAGTGCTACAAATAATTATGTAGTGTCACTTTTTAGTCATGTTATTTTATTTATACACCTTTTTTTAATATTGACATTATAGTTACGAGACGTACTTCATAATAAAGACAGTTTTTTTTAAAAAAAAGTTCATATTTTATATACAATGTCAATAAATTATTCAAGAAATTTTATTTGAAAAATTTATAATTTTTGCAAATCCATTAAAAAAATTAAAATTTCCAGAATTGGCATCAATTTTTTAATTGTGTTAAACAAAACATAACAAAAAACTTTGAAACAATTTCATAAAAAAAATTAAAATAAATATTATTTTTGGGACAAGAACTTTTCTAATTAGAAATTAAATTTTTTGGACTTGTTCCAATTTATTGTACAAACATTTTCTAAATAAAAATTCCACCCAAAAATATGAAAATTTAAGGAATTTTCTATATAAATGCAAAATATATTTAAAAAAAAAATTCTCAAGGAAAATTAAATTTTCAAATTTAAATAAAACCAAAAAAAAATTATCTAAATTTAACATTTAAACTTTGTGGGTATAAAAGTATTTCTAGTTTTTCCTTAAATATGTGTCAGCATTTTAAGGTAAATTCAATTTTCTTTTATTATAATGTAGAAAATTTTCATTTTCACAAAATTAAATGCCATAAACAGGAACTTTTTACTCATATAGTGAACATACTTTTTGGTTATATTGTGTTAGCATAAAATATTTAAGTTGGTATAGTTTTTTTTTTAAAAAAAAACACTATTTTTTTCTACTAAACTTTTAATATTTAAATATTATATCTAAAATTGGTTTTGGGTTGAATTTTATTTAAGGATATTTTTTGTGATGACAGTTACAATTATAATGAGTGAATAAATTTAAATTATTTTATGGTTTTGTATATAAGAAATATTTAAGAATTTAAATTAAAGTTAAAATTTACATTTTATTACAAAAATAAATACAATAATTTTGATTCAGGTTAATAGACCTATATTTGCATTCAAGCGGTATGTGAACCTTAACTTTTATTATAAAAATTTTTACAAAAAAATATGTTCATTAATGAAAAGCACCGAAATATCGAATAAATTTATATCAGAAATGTTTGATTCCAAATTTATGTACCTATCTTTAAAATTTTAGTTTACATTTGAATAACTTTGAAACGGACTGACAGTGAGCTAACCATTAACACTAAAATTGTATAATGAATTTTATTAGGAAAACTTCTATTTTATGCTTAACCATGTACTATAGAAATTAAATTCCACTGTTTCAATTTTCAAAAGCCTGGCTTTAATATAATCAAAGTAAACAGGATTAGATTAAAATATGGTAACAAATCGAACTTAAAACTATTAATTTCACAAAATTAAAAAAATTTAATTTTTCTTAATCAAATTTCTTTTTTTAAAAAAAATATTCAATCCTTGACTTTATATTCCAACGATTGAATCATAATAAACTAAAATTTTCTATTTTCATAAGTTTTCGAATCATAATAAAAATGAGAAAATTTTTTTTTTGTATGTTGCTGGACATGAACAAATGTGATCCTTAGATTTTAGTGTTTTTTTTGTCGGAATGTGTTTGTATATGTGTTTTAAGGATGGTGAACATGCACGTGCTATAAAAATTATTAGATATCATTATAATAATCATAATGAAATAATCTGCTGGCACTTTTATATTTCGTTCTAGTTCTATTTTTTGTTTTTTTATGATGGTTAGAAATAAGTTTTTATTCCTAGATGAAAATGTTTATAAAAAGGATAAAGTATTTCATTTCATTTTAGCATTACATAAAATTTATATTTAAGATTTTAAATTTTAAAGTGTTTTTATTTATATTTGCGTGTTGTCCTTGCATAAAGTATGAATATAATAAAGAAAATCTGTTTTGTATCTTATAGATATTCATATTTTCGAATACTATTATTCAAAATTGATGAAATACTAGAATCTTCTATTAAATTGATAATTAATTTCATGCTTTACAATAGTAATAATAATTTGCAAGTTGAATTTCGGTACAAAATTCCAGTATCGAAAAAGATGATATATAAATTTATTGAAATTGTTCAATAAATATGAAAGTATTTTAATGTTGTTCTATTGTAAATTATGTACTAATATTCACAGTCAGATTAAATCTAGGACAAATAATCTACACATTTAGGGCCTAATAAATATAATTTTTTCCCCAATTTTTCGAATTTACATTAAAATATCATAAAATTGCTAAATCCTTGCGATTTTAATAAAACCACATCTTTTTTTATATTATTTATATCTGAACTTCACAAAATCATTTACTTGATAAATTAAATATTCCAATAACAACAAAAAACAGAGTAAATTATCCTTAAAGATTATCTCAATAATTTAGTTAAAATTTATATCTATATATATAATAATTCTAGACTAAAACTTACTAAACTCTCATATCAATACTACTAGCATTACAATAATAATAATGGTGTTGCCAATGAACTTTAAGAACTTAATTTTAGCTTTTTGTAAAACAATTTTCCATTAATAATATAAAATTTTCATGGTGCAAAAAAAAAAATGAACGCCCATCCAGGATTCATAATAATTTCAGTTCATATTCTTTAACGACTAACGATCTATTGACAACAACAAAAAAAATATCCATCATGGAATACAACAAGCTAAACCTCCGACCCATCATACATAAAATTCAAAAAAAAAAAATAATAATTTCGTTTTTATATTTTATGTTGTATTTGAAATCGGAATCCAAAATTTTGAATTCATATCACGTTTTTTTGAGACGGAATCATATAATTTTTTTATATTTTCGCACCAGATGAGAAACATACTCAGAGTCTATTCACCACTTACTTTAGAAATTTAAATCTATATACTAATATATACAAACCATATAAAAAGGACTTATTTATAAGGATAACAGAGACACAGAGAAAAAAAACCGTTTGTGTTCTAATATTAAGAGATCCTTTGAGGATTTTTTTTTTATTTCTATATAAAAATTTATTGAGTATACTAAAGTGTGTCCTTTTGTTAATAAATGGTTCGTTTTTTAATTTTTTTTTTTATATTTACTTACTCAGTTTCAATTTTGTATGTGCAAAATGTCAAATCTGTCAATTTATATGTCAATTTAAAAATTAAAATTCAATGCGATAAATTTGCAGGACTTTTTCAGTTGTTGTTATTTTTGTGTGACATCATAAATTTGTGTACAGCTGCAATTAAAAGTAAAATTTCTTATTTTAAAATGAAGGGAACCGAACTGAATTAGTTATTATATAAAACTAATTCACAATAATTGTAATTATTAAGGTGATAATAGGACGATAAAAGAGGAATCAAAATTTTGTTTTTTAGTTTAAAAAATAAATATGAATTTTGATTTTTTTTTAAGGAAGAGAAATAGAGACACAATTCTTAACAGGTAGGCATAATTATTGTGAATTGTTGATTAAAACTGTTCTATTTATAACAAGGTTTGGTTTACAGATCTCTGGCTCAGTGACTATCATTAGATTGAATAGACAAGTGTCGTTTTAGATTGTACCTTCAATTATATTCAAATATAACTTTTTGTGAATCAAGAGTTTCTTCATTTTGTGGCATACGAAATTGACATACAGTTTGAATTTCGCAAAATGTCAATTAAAATTCTATTGACAATTGAAAGTATTGGAAAATTATAAAAATAATTTAAAAAGTTGAAAATTTTGGTTTTGTGGTGCCTTAAACCAGATCTAGTCTAAAGGATCTATTTGTCCTTTCTTTCGATAAAAGTATTTCCTTCTAATATTTTCAAAATATTGGGAGATATCAATCACAAAACGCTGTATGCTGAGAGTTGTTTAATATAAAAAAATGGAATTAAGTAATTGATTGTTTAACACCAGATAAAATGTTATCACAAATTAATTAGCATATCTTTTAAAATTATTGAAATGAACTGAATATTTTTTTTAGTAATATTAAATCTTAATATTGTAATAATTAAATAAAAGCATTTTCCATTTCATTATACATCAATAGTTTTTTAATAAAATTTGTAATCAAACTGATCTTATTATCCTAAACATCCTTTAATCAAGGATTAACTATAAGTAAAACATCTTCAATACTTTAATAATAATAATTATTACTACATTTTCTTAACATTTCTTCTATACATTAATATTTTTTTTTTATATCAAGGATTATTATATAACTAATAATCTTATATCCTATTTTACTTAATATTTTCTTTAATCCTTTAATCTTTTACTCATTTTTTGGCTTTGTTTATTTAGGATCAATCTAAAATAGCTTTTCAAAAAATCATCTGTATACTATAATAATAATAGAAAATCACAAAAATAAATATAAATAAAGATTTCACCAAAGAAAAGTTAATTTTTTATTATTATCCTTGCAATATCAATAATTTAATAGCATTATTTTCTTCCTTTTGTGATGTATATAACTAGTTTTGATAAACTTATGATGATAAAGTCTTAAACTTTCTTAAAATGTTCATCCTTTTTTTTTACTGGTTAAGTATTTACTCTTCTTTTATTTATAATAAATATTAAAAAGTCAGACTGAAAAGCAATCAACAAAAACTTATAATAGTTAATCGATTTAATATAAAAGAATATATTGGAAAAATAGAAAATTATTGAAAAGAAAAATGTTTTTTAAATAAAAATGATGGTTGAGATAAAAAAAATTACAAATTGTTATTATGATTATTGTGGAAATTGTTTGGAAAATATTTAACAAAATATATAAAAATTGGAATTAATAATTTAGCTGTGTACGAGGTGTAGTAGTACGAGATAAAAATTAATGAAATTATTATTTATACAACAAAAAAAAATATAAAAATGATTTTCAATTTTTACAATCTTTTGTTGGCTTTTCTTGCAGGAATAAAATGATTTTCATTAATGTTTGTTTCATAGTTTACTTCTTTAGAATTGTATTTGGGAAATTGTATTGGTTATAACTATTTACCTGGATTAGCTACTGTGCACGTACAGTCGGTATTGATAAAATGTTATCTAGGGTTTTATATGTATATTTGTGTGCAGTTCATTCTGTTCACCAGAATTAAGGTAGTTATACATACAAAAATTGATAAGTTTGTTCAATTTTCATTAAAGTTTGGAGTCAGGATATTTGGCACAAATATTTATTGATTAATTTTGCTTTTAAAAATTCGATTAATTCGATTAATATCAATTTTTTATAAATTTCAGTCTCCTACGGATTATATTAAATTTGACTTTAATTAATTTGTTATATATACATAATTAAATAATATGGAATTAATACTAACTCCTTAATTATAAGCAACTAGAAACGTTTTTGTGTTATATTTCAATTTCATTACCATTACGAAATATTTCAAATTTGCATTAAAAAATCAATAAATTCATAAAATTTTCAACAGTTTTCTTAAACATTTAAAATTCGGATTTTATGAATCGTAATAAAATTACCGAATTAATTTATACTTTTTTTTATTATTCTGTTTGCATCCATGAAATTCAAATAATTTAAAATAACAAATTTTTTATACAAATTTTACTTAGTTACATTTTTTTTTCCATTTCGCCATTTTATGTAAACAGAGAATGAAATCATTAAAAAAAGAATCACAACATAAAATTGAAATATTAGATAAACTAAAAAAAAATTTTACATAACAAGGAAAATAAATATTTAAATACAAAAAAAAAATGAATTTATTTTTATAGTAATTTTATATTTATTTGTACACAAAAATTGCAAAGTTTTATATTTCGTAAATATTGTAAATATTAATAAACAACAAAATTTTTGTAAATATAACAACATTCAGTCATGAATTTTTAGATGCCATACAAAATATAAATAATAATTTTCCTCTACTGGGAAATTTTACTGACCTTACCCTCTGAATAAATATAAGACTATTTTTATTTTCAATTTTTTTTTATATTGTAGGAGTGAAAAATTATTTCATTTTGAATTTCTTTTTAATAAAATCATATAAAAATATTTTATATGATGAATCATTTTCTTGTTTATTTATCCATCAACATCACAAGGATGTGTCAATAAAATTGGTTATTTACTTAACAGATCTATATATAAATAAATATTTGAAATTTGTTTTATTTTTAATATATTCTATAGTAGAAATTACAAAGATAATTGGAATATATAATTTGAAAATGACAAATTCCCAAGAGATTTGGTAATTCAATGTTACAAATATTACTATTATTATTCCATATTTGATGCCAGTTTTGATATAATGGGACTTGTTTGATTTAACAGTCATAGAAAATTTGACAATTCATTTAAATCTGTTGGGTGAATAATGAGATAGATCAAGCATTATTTACTTAAGAGAGTCTTATATAATGAATAATTCTTATAAGGTTTTAAATCATTGGATAGTTTTCATTTTGAATTATTAAGAATCTTGATTTCTTAATATCTAAAACAATTATACAACAATTTGTCAGAATTGATTTAATTTAAATGTTATAATGCAATACAGAAAATGTACATCGTCCTGTATAATTTTAAAATTACTTTGAAAAATTATTTTAAAGTATACCTAATGAGTGCTTCTTAGTAAAACTTTGACTTTAATCCTTTCGTATTAAATATTTTAATATGAAATTGGTACTAAATAAACAGCTTTGAAAGATTCCAGATATTGTCAAACATTTTATATCAAAGTTATTGGGTTGTAACCGAAATAATTTACGTGATTTAAAAAAATTCGAGTTTTCAAATCACAATTCTAAAATTCGATTAAGAAGCTAATAATAACCAAAGGTATTTCCGAACGCGATAATTTTGTTGACAAAGTTGATTTTTCCAATAAAGTAGAATCTTCAATTTTAACCTTTAATTTAATAATATAAAAAAAATGTTTTAATTAAAGTATTTATTAAATAATAATTCAATAAATTTAAAAATTTAAGATTTTTATACTTTTCATAACAATTTCATTTAAATTTAAATAATTCATTAAACAAAATTTAATTTACTGAAAGTATAACAAAATTTAACAATATAAAGAAAATTTCTATATTAAGTTAATAAAACCGGGAATTTTCATTAACAAAAAAAATCATTTAATTTTCTTCCTTTTACGTATACAGCAAAAAAAAAGAAGAGAGAATCCTTTTTATTAAAATATATAGAAAATAAAAATAGAAAATTATTTTCTGCCTAATATTCTGTTCAAAAATATAACAATAACGAAATTTTCTTATAAGACGAAACATTTTCTTCATCGACAACATAAAAAAAAATGCTATATTTGTGTAAGAATGGTTTTTCCAAAATGAAAATTTCTCATTGAAGCTTTTTTCCTTACAACAACAACAGCAATAAAACACGAAAATCTTTTATTATTGAATTTAACGTTTGATTGACTTCTTTTGCGACATTGTCTGTCTACTTTTTTTTCTGTTTTTTTGGTTCTACATCAGATGAATAGGCGGTACTTAACGAAAGGTTGGGAAGGTTAATCTATATCTAAATTATATTAAGTATTTTCTATATATATAAGAATATTATTTTGTTACTAATATAATGTATACATAAAAAATTAAAGGATCAAAAATGATGATGAACGAAGTTGAAGAAGTCGACAAATTGTTAGATTATAAGGAAAATAGATTTTTTTTTATTTTCGTGGTAATTTAAAAGGTAATCAAATATTCGACAAGATTATATAAGAATTTCTAAGAGGAAAACATAAGATAATAGGGAAAATTGAAGTATTAATACTTTACATCCTGTATATAAATTGAAGTATATATTTATATTTATAAGATAATTGATGTTTTTTGTTCACATAATTAGTTAATATTATGGTTATTTATATTTAGTCAAGGATATATTGATAAATTATTTATATTGATTAATTGACGGTTTTATTTGTAGTATTAAAAAGGAATTATTGATTTAAGTTGGAAGTTTTATTTAATATTGTATAATAAATTATATTCAGGATTTTCTTTAAATGAAATAATTGTTTGATATTTTGTATTTGTTTGTGGAAAGTGAAAGTACATAATTACCACAAATTATAAATCCATCTACTAGAGAACAACATCCCGGGCATATTTCAAGAGAATCGATTCCTACATTTTCTCAAAGAAATGTGCTAAAGAGGTCCTTACATTTCGGAAAACCGAGCTGCGTTCACTGATCACTTGAACAAAATCGAATAACCTGAAACTAGTGACTGTCTGTTCTATTTTGATGATGAAGAAACTGCGGAACACATTCTCTGGGACTGCGAGACTGTGGCCCACATATCTGGGAAAAGGTTAGAGAGTAAAACTCTAGATTTCTACAGAAGTAATCAAAATCAAAACCTAGTAGTGTAGGCACAATAGATGTCTTAAGGTCGGAATGTAGGGGAATGTTCGTATTTCTACCTTAAGGACCGATTTTAATTTAGGTATTCATAAAAATCTGTCTGAAGGTGTTTTTTTTAACAAAATTTGAAGTATAAGAAATGTTCACGACAATTAAACTCCTCGTTTTAATACTAGGCACTATAACCCAAGATTATGTTAATAAAATCAATAAAAATGTCTGCCAGTAGATAGTGCTATAAATTGAGCTATAAAGTATAATTTAATATGTCAAATATTTAAAATGAATTTAAAATGTTTGTAAAAGTAATTTACAGCAGAATAAAATAGCGGCAGCAATAGCTTGCAGTATAGGGAGTTGCAATTAATTTAATACTTAAGTTATATTTTTTATCATTAGCAAATTGGAAGTTATGGCAACAGCACAAACGTGTGATATAAGTAGTCTCATATTGGAATTTTTTTTAAAGAATAATAGAAACAGTCGTTTTCAATCTTAAAATCTTGTTAATTTAGGAATTTACAGAGCTTTGTTAATTATTTTTTAGTTCTATACATTTATGTATTTGATAAAAGTTTACAAGTTTTTAGATTAGAATGTCAGATATATAGCAACTATTAGCGTTCTAAAACTCCCATTTACATATAAAACTGTGTACTACAGAGTAGTTTACTGCATAGCCTTTTTTCAATCCATCTAAAACCAATTGTATGAGTTCGGCTTCGGGTATAATGTAATATTTTTGTATGAAATTAAAATATTTGATAACATAATTATATATAAAAATAAATTCACAAAATTCAAAGAAAAATTGCGTATTCGATAAGAAAAATACTTTTAAGACAAATTACGCAATACTTTTTTAATTAATAATTAAAATAAATCTTTAATAATTTATCAAAATTTTATAATAAACCTACAGCAATGAATAATAAATTATTTATATAAGTCAAATAAATATTAAAATTTTCTAGAATTTCTCTTATCATTTAATTACATTAAGTCTTCTCTTATTATAGATTAAAAACATTTTGTTCCCATTTCATTAAAATACAAATTGCACAGGGGGCTATGAACTTTTCTGATAGTATAATTACAAATATTTAATTTAAAACAAACCGAGACATACAATTTCAGATAAGATAAACTACATTTACTTAATGAATATTTTCTAGTTAACAGAATGACTAACGTATCTAAATAAAAAGAAAATTATTCAAATAAAAATTTCCAGACATTACTTAAAGTAATTCATTAAATTTTACCTGAATATTTTTTATTTGAATATATTTTTTCTGGTCAAAAAATATAAGTTACAAAAGAATGTCATTCAATTAGCCTCTGTAATATCTGCTATATAATAAATAATTATAATTATTGAACTAATATTTCTCTTGAATTTCTTACCATATCACAATAAAAACCTGTAGGCCATTTTATTGACACACAGAAAACAATTTTTAAATGCAATATCATAAAATTTGAAATATCATTTTCATAATGTACGGGCTCAGGTGGACTCAGAGGTTATAAATTTTAATAAATGGTATCACGCGTACAGAAAATATTTAATGAGTTCGTATAAAATATTTAATATTAAAATAATATTTATTTAGTAATTTAAATTTAATTATTTTATGATATTCACTGTCCTTTTCACCTATAGGCCAAATTTTTGTAAATACCGGTGTACGAGGTCATTGCAGAGGTAAAACAAATATCACATTTTAATATATATCTTTTTTATAACTTATTGATGTATATAATGATTAATAATAAAATCTGGTTTTTTGTTAGTAAATTTTATGGAAAGACATAATGAAAAATATTTAAAAATATGAAATTGATTTTTAATATGAAAAATAATTGTTTTTTTCATACGTAATTGGAAATTAAATGGTTGGAATTAAAGTACTAGTAGCTACATTTAAAAAAAGAAATTTAAATATAAATAATTGTAATGTAAACGAGATAATTTGGAATTACATAATTTCGTATATCCGAAAATTTATTCTATGGAATCTAAAAAATAAAATCTTGTAAAACAAAATCTCATATATTTCGAGTAATTAGGGAATTATACAAAATATGACAGTCTGAAAAATGACAGTCTTGTTTTCAACATAAAAATCTTACTAGTTTAGTTAGTTACTCATAAAAATCTGAATTAATAATATCAAGAAATCTCATATAAAAATTTAAAATACATTCAATTATGCTAAACTGCAGTTTAATGTCAATTATCGAATTACTTTCAAAAAACATAAATATTGAGGTATAGCGATAGAGGGTAAATAAACTAAGTATTCTTTATATTTTTTTCTAACCCAGGAACAAAATATAACATTTTCAGTACTTTAATATTCAATATTTTTTTGGAGCAACTTTTACCATTAACAGTTTACCACCAGAACTAGAAATATGATCTAAACGTTTTAAATAAAATATATCTCAATTCATGTTGCCATTTTGAAAAATATTGTATTTTACGTTTCAAGAATTGATTATTTTAAAAACCAATTGCAAAAAACCTTGACATTTTAAAATTAGGACAGTTTTTTAAAAATATCGAAAGAAAACTAACTACCATTTTTTGATATGATGCGGTCTACTTCTTCCCCATTTTAATTTAGTGCAAATATTATTTGTTCAGTAGAATAGTGCCATATAACAGAAAATTAGTCTATGTTCTTTAACTATAAAATTATTAAAATAGACAATTAAATAATAGAAAATGACAATATAATAAAAATTGTCAAAAAAAAAATATATTTTCAACTCAATAACTCGTTTTTCTCAAAACTATAAATTTTGGGATTTTCCAGTCTTCTACTAGCGATGCGACTTATTTTTTAGTTACAATTACTTATAATTATATTCTAATTAACTAAAATTATTAATAACTTTAATGAAATCTTATTTTCTTTTCAGATTTATATAATCAACATACCAAAAAAAAAGGGAAAATCCTTTTTGCTACACGTCACTACCACATAATAAAAAAAAAAAATTCCTTAAAAAAATGTTATGCTAAAATTAATTTCAAAGAATTTATATAATTCTTAATTTCTTGAAAGCAGCTCTTTTAGTTTTATTTTATTTATTTTAATTAGTTTTTCAAATGTGGGAAATGTTAGAAGATATAAATTTTGAATGTGATGATTGTGGTGGACCAGGTCCACCACCAAAATTTATGATACCACCACCACCACGACCACCATTTATGCAAGAATTAATAAAATGTAAAGAAGATGATTATGGCAGCAGCAGTAGCAGTAGCAGTAGTAGTAATAGTGGTGGCGGTGGTAGTAGTATTAGGAAAAGTGGTACTAGCAGTAGCACTAATAGTGATATAAATTATATTAATAATTGGGATAGTGATATATGTGATGCAATACCGGTAAGTTAAATTACTTATTTTATTATTTATACTTAACATTGTTTTATAAATTAATTTGTAATATCCTCAATCAAACAAACTTTAACTTAGAAATCAATCTTTAAAATTGTTATAGATAGACCTTAAGAGTATGAACTAATTTAGTATTACCTCTATAAAGATTAAATATTAGATCATATTTCTTCGAAACACAAATGATTTTTTTCGGTAACTAATGACAGTATTTCTTACAGTCCATTTTTTTATTTAATTTTAAAACAATTTTCTAATTCCATTAAAAACCATATTTTTGTAACCCTAAGAACTTTTACTAATTTTATTGTTTAAATAAAATACTTTGAAGCAATATGAACTATCCAATGTTCTTCAAAGTATCAATATCTAAAGAATATTTCCTATACTAAATTCAATATTATCCTCCTCATCCTTTATAGGTAAACACTTGCAACAAAATGTAAAAGTAGCAGCTGTGTGAGCTAGATATAAAAGAATATAATATTTTTTTTTGTTACTTTCTGTTATTGAAATGCAAGCCGTTTTACTATTTTGATAGGGGAGACTATTGTATAAATAAGAACGATATGGTGAAACTATGTAGAGTATATATCAATAATATCTTTATGAAAATGTGGTTGTCTTCTGTGACATATGTTGTTCTAGAAGGCAACTAAAGTATTGTTAGTTAAAATTAAGGACTTTATAAGAAAGGGTGTCTTTATATATACGTTATACACATATACGTTATACAGAAATTATAAAACATAGAAAATATATTCATTTTGATGAAAAGTAAACTATAATATTGTTGAAAATGTAATTAAAGTCAAGTATACATATGATAAAAATACATATAAAAATTTAGTTTTTATCAGTTTTTTATTTTATTTTGTTTCAATGTCGGAAAATATCAGAAAAGCCGGAGCTACAAAAATGGTGTTTATATACGTACATAAAACAGTAATATATATAGAGACAAAGAGACTGGAACGACTATCTGGTTAATATAATTGAATAGCTTTTAAGTTTTAATTTGATAAAAAAAATATAGTAACTATAAAACAAAGATGAAAATTTGCTAGGGAAATGTTTATTTTTAAGTGTAAAATGGAAAAGGTAACAAATATTTATTATTATTTTTAAATTAATTAAAAAGTCATGAAAAATGCTATTAAAGTTTATTAGAAAATACAGCAAAAAAAAAATATTACAAAGCATTATAATTATATATATAGAAAATGTGTTGGGAAATATCAAACGAATGTATGAAAATTCACGTGAAAAAGTTTAAGAAACTTCAGTTTTCGGTTTTTTTTTGTAAGAATGATCAATTATCAAAAATTATTGTAAATTGTAAATTATTATTATTCATGAGATTTTTGTAATTTTATTCACTTTCCGAATTCCATTCGTATTTATTAAATTCGTTTTAATCTACATGAACAAAGTTTTATATTTTAAGATCCTTTAAAATTCCTTTTGAAGCAATTTTATTTTTGGAAATAGCTTTAAATGTATGTATACCGAATAGTGTCTTGAATTAGAGTCTTGATTTAATGAAAACTATCCAGCGTAATTGAACGGTATTACGGTAACGATTATGCTTTTGTTAATTAATAGTTAGTTGTCTGTTAAGCAATTCAATTCAAATGACCTGTTAGAGTTCAATTTTAATATACGATTTTTACTTCAACATAATATCAATAAGTAGATTTTAAAATATTACAGAAATTATAAATGTATATTTCGTCTGGATGCCATTTATATTATCAAAATATATTTTTTATCTAAAAAAAGGTTTTGATATTTACCTATTTAAATTTCCTTTCATAAAATATATTTTTAAATCATTTTCTGTTCATCCCTATCGAAACAAAAAATAAGCCGATCCTTAATTTTTTTATATATTTCACAAAATTTGCCATTTTTTATTTTTTGCAGACAATACCATCTTATTAAAAAAAAAGAAAGAAATCGTATTGAAAATCATGTTTTAAAAACCCTATAGACCATAATTTCCAATAAATTCAAAAAGAAAAACCCCTTTTTTTATTACTTTTTTATAGACTCCTTTAAATCACTGAATATTACCTTTTCTTTTGTTACTCATACAACATAAAATTCATTTTTGTATAAATGTAGTAGGCCTCCTAAAAGAAAAATCCTTTATTTATAGACTAGAGAGTATGATATTTTATTTGTTTAGTCCTTTGAACCCAAATACAAAAAAAAAAATCTTACAAGAAAAAATTAGGATTTTTTTTTTTTTTTTTGAGGTAAATATCGAGAAAAACTTTTAGGATTTTTTTTGTTGTTGTAAGTTGTGACTACTTAAAGATTTAAATGCACCTTTCGGCCATCTAAATAAATATTACCTAGTTTTTCTAGAATTTCATCCTAAATCCCAAAAGTGGATTTTTTTTTACCCAAACTTATTTACCTTTTGGATTCTTTCATTTGTCTTTTACTATTTTGTGGTTTAGCAAAAGAAAAAAAAAAAGTTTTCTTTTTATCATCTCAGACAGATAAAACTCAAATAACATAACCAAAAAAACCAAGGAATTTTTTTTTTCAGAAACTTATGTCCTTGCGGACAGTAGGGTAATAATATATGTATGTATATATTTTTGTTTTGGGAAAATTTCTGGAAAATTTTGTGAAATAACAAAATGAAAAAAAAAAAAAGATTTGTGAATGTTTGTTGGAATGGAAATATTTATGGAAAATTCTTTATATGGTATTTTATGTTATTTAAGAAAATTTTAACCTAAATAATGATCCTGAGAGTTAAAAAGGATAACATAGAAAGTAATAATGTTAATATTGCTAAGTTTATTTTTTATATTTATTTGTTTTAAGGACTTTTATAGACAATATAGAGAAATCAATACTGAAATAAATAAAATATGATATTTTAATGATTTCAGTTAAATTCACCTTGAAACTTGAAACTTGGTGCTCAGTTTTCAACAGGCTTGTAATCACTAACAATTAGTTAATATATGATTTTGCTTCAATGTTCTGAGGTTTACATAAATAAATGATTTTGGAGTCGACCATTTAACTACACCTTTTCCAATTGTAATTCAGAAATTATCAGTTGTAATTCAGATTAGTCAATTGTAATTCAGAACATTTCAATATTCGTCGAATTGCAGTATTTTCCACAACAAAAATTTTATGTATTAAACGTAGAATATGTTAATTTACTTCATAGTTAGCGAATGTTAGGTAAAATCACTTGCAAAAAATGGGTAATCAATTGGTAAATTTTTAGAGATTGCGACAGATAACACAACTTACCATTGAAATATGTAGTAATAAATGAGACGACAGTATGTGTGTTGCGGTTAGGAGGATATTTATTTCGTAATGAAAGATCCAATTTAAATGTTAAAATGTTCTGAATTACAATTGACTAATCTGAATTACAATTGGAAAAGGTGTAAAAATAGGCACCGAAAATTGTCGGCTAGAGTATTAGTTACGTGATATACCAAATACCAAATTTCTAGATTAGTTAAAAACAATCTGAATGGAAAATATATATCCGTATCACTAGATTTCTGACAGAACCTCAATACTGAGAACGCCATAATAGATTTCTTTCGGTGATTGTAATAATTCATATTCTCAGCAAAACGCCTAAATATAAAAAACGCCTGAAACTGATCTACTAAATAATAAAAATAAAAAAAACCCATAAAATAGGATTAATCCCTCCCTCCACAGAATCCTCCTCTTTTATGTATAATTTTCTGTTCAAATTCTTAAAGCTTTAAAAAAATAAACACCAACAAAATTTCCTTTAAATTTTTTTATCCTCAATATTTTTTTTCTATTTTCCGGAGTTGTTTTTTGTGTCTGTTTGTTGTCTAAAATTATTTATCTCGTTATGCGGCAAAGGATATTTCTCTTTAACACAAAAAGTCATAATTTTTATGTAAATTTTCTTGTTATTTTTTTTTTCAATATTTTAATTTGACTTCTTCAATCATAATATTATTAAAAAAAAAATAGCTAAATTTGCAGAACTTCGATCAAGTCCTTCAAGGTTAGATTTTTTTTTGTTGTAAGAATTTACAGATAATTTTCTTAATCTCTAAGAAAAAATTTAAGATTTTCCTTTTTCTTACCAAAAAAAAAAAAAAAAATGAAAATTTAAACGTAAAAATCAAGACACTGAAAAACAGTAAATTTAAAAATTTATGTACTTTGATATTTAGTCATAAAATTTATGAAATTCACGTACGAATTTATTTTAACGATTTTTATACTAGAAAACTTCGTCCTTAAACTTTTAGGTTTTCATAATAATTTACAAAAATTTTACTTTTTTTTTTATTATTTGGAATATTACAAGTTATACGATGATATTTTGCTACAAATAGTCTGACCGTAAATTTAAATTGCTGAGCAACTTTGAGTTATATCCTAAAAAATGATGATGAAAAATCAACATTTAAAAAATTTCAAATTTAATTCTCCTAAAATATTTTAGGAGAAGTTTCAGTTGATGAAAACCTAATTTCGATACATATTAAATGGAAATTTATGTTGTCAGGGCTGGACAGGATAACGAATAGAAGCCCTGGAGATGGTTTTTCACAGAAAGTTTTCGAAAGCTTATAATAATTCCGGCTATATTAATATTTTTAAGTTAATATACTTAATTAATATTTTTCTTGAATTAATATTGAAGTTTTATAGTAATCGCTTTTATGTCAAGTGTTTTGTAGCTTTCGCACTTATGAAAAATGTCAAACGATCTTAGTTAAATATGAAATTGTCGTTTTTTTATACTTAGCTGGTACGATAAATAATTTTTCAAAGAAATTTGATTTGAAAAGACTTTAACTTGAAACAATGATCTTAATATTGTCCTTGAACTTTCTAAAACTGCATTATATAAATTCAAAAAGGATTATCTGAATAATAACAATCTCCAGCTAAAATGAATGGTAAAAGTTTTGATAATAAAATATTATTATTAAAAGAAAAGAAATGACAATTCAAAAGTTTATAAATATTTTATGTAATTCTTTTTAATAAGATGACATTGTTAACTAAGCAAAAAAAAAAATTATAATAATAAATCCAAGTCCTTTTTGCAATACAAAAAAAAAGGAACTTTATTATCCGCAAAAAAAAATATCCTTAAAAATTTAGACGAAACATAAAAACTTTTACTTAAGAAATTATTTTCTCTTAATTCAAAAAGTCTTTAAAAAAAAGGGACACAGACTTTTAATTTTCCGGAAAATATATAAAGAGTTCCAGTTAAATTTAATATTTAATTAGTTTTTTTTTTTTTTGTTGTTGTTGCCTTTTCCGCTTGGCTATAAAAATAAAGAGATGGAAATATGAAAATTCTGGAAAATTTGTGTATTTTTGTTGAGCTAATTTGCTGATGCGATTTTTTTTTTATTTAAGGAAATTTATTTGATATAATAATTTTTTTTGGAGAAGAAATTTAATTATGTTTATAATTTGAGATAATAAAGTCAACTTTAAATTCTATGATAATCTGGATTTAAATCGTATTAAATTAAATATAAAATATTTCTTAAAAAATACAAAATATCAGCTACAAAAAATTGGATTTTCACTAGATGGACAATCATCCACTGATGTACCTAGGACGAACAGTAAAGATAAATAGCTCGAAAAGCTAAATCGGAGCCACTATCGATACTTTTTAATCTATATTGCTAAATATGAGATTATATTAAGTTTAGGTAGGTATGCAAAATCACTGCAGCTAATTAACTTATTCCATTTTGTGATATGTTGTGATGCATCAGGTGCAAGGGGTTTAACTTCTCGCCGAGACATTGATCTTGCTCTTAGTTGATTCAGCTTTAAATGAGTATACCAGTAATAAAATATGCATTAAGTAATTCTGGATTTAAGAGTAGGAAAAATCCAAACAATTTGCTGACAACTATTAAAAACAATTTACTGGTTACAATTAAATTTATGATTCGGAATCGATATAAAATTAGCAACTGCAAATTCAAATAACATGTCACGAACCTCTTTGAGGAGGCCAAGCTTTGATTCGGAATATATAGTGTCATTCAAAGAAGAAAATATATCCTTAAAGTTAGAACATTCAAAGAAGTATGTAAATTTTTCGTTGGGTTCGATGACGATTCCACTAGATCTATAAAGCTTTATCCAAGTCTGGATCAAGACTTAAAATTCTTTTTAAATTCTTTTTCGGTTTAGCAAATTCTGTAAACGTTGTATAGATTTTATAATTTTATGTAAATGTTTCTTCAGTTTGCAATACCCAGTAAGTAAGTAACTCGTTTAGTGTTCGTACTTTAAACCTGCTCACATGAACCTATATTGAATTTATCTTTTTCTGAAATATTCCATTTAACTTGTTAATATAAAGTGAAATTTACAACTGGCGGTACTAATTTGATACTTATTGATTTAATAAATAATTAAATTAAAAATGAATTTATGAATTATCTATTAAAACTATATTTATTTTATTAAATTATTTCATTTACATTAATAATTAATTTTTTTTTCGTTTTTATAACCCCTACCATTTTTTTCTAAATACCAAAAATTTTTATTTTTATATTTTTAACCCCCTAATATTATCAATCAATAATAAATTTATATTAAAAATAGAATAAACATTCATCAGAGCGCGAGTGACGGATATTACACAAATTCGTCCCAGCTCCCAGCTAAAAAGTATAGTATTTAATTTTTCAAAAATGATGGCTTGTTATTGAAAAATATAAAACATTTGTTTTTTTGTTATTATCATGTAAACAATTCCAATTGAAGCACTTAAATATAGTGATAATTTTTGAAAAAAAATTGTGTACTTAATGTTTTTTTATGTAATTAAAAAAATTTGTATTTGTATTTTAAATTTATGTTTATAATATTTTTTCAGTGATGTTATTTGCGGCGTATAAACATTTTTTTTGTTTTTATCTTTTTAACATGATTTTAGAGCAGAGCTCATTCCACTGATAATGTTGCTGCTGATACATTATGCTTTGAATATACAAAATTTTTGTTGATTTTTTTTTTGGTTTCGATTTATTATATGTTGTTAAAATTGTTGACAAAGATGATAACTCGGCAGATGAGTAGTTTTTATGTTGATTAAATTATGTAAACAAAAGTAATTTTGGAAAATATTTTAGAGTTTTTGAAGTAAAAAAAAAAAAGGTTATTGATCTTAATTTTTATTTAAACGAGTATTATTTCAAATTGAGGCTTAAAATTATTTAATTTATTGGATTCATGTGGATGACAACATTTTGAAATGCCAATATTTACTGAAGTTATTAAAATTATTTATGTGGGAATGCTAAGTAAAAATCGATACAGGAATACAGAAATTCTCAATCTTAAATTGATATATTATTATTTGAAGAATATAAATGACATTAAGCCATTCGACATTATACCAAAATGGTTACGTGTTTCACCAGTCATAAAGCTATATTTTATAAAAATTGGATGCATAATTGGAGTTACAAATGGAGTGTAGTACAAGATCACCTTTAATCAACTTTTCCATAAAACTATACAAAAAATTGATTTATCTGCCCTAAATTTACTAGATGAAGCCGGGTATGTATTTGTAATTTGTAATAATAAAGATCGTTTTAGATATACGCCGATTTTTTAGGATTTTACCTAATCAAAAGTAATAAGTAGTAACTGCTTCGATATTCCGGCTCAGCTAAGAGATAAATGAAGTTGAACTTTTACGGCTCGGTGGCACACATACATATCAAGAAATAAATTATGGTTTTTTAATGTGGGTGTAAATAGCTGAATATAAAATTATGCGAAAAATGCGTCTTCGGTGAACGGAAGACAAAAATCGCCAGAAATGTAAAGCAACCTTAATATCTAGGATATAGTTCAGTTTTATTTCTTATTTTATTTGTTATTTTTGTAGTTTCCAATGTCAGTTCATTTCTGGGAAAGCTTAACCTTTTTTTCCAGAATTAATACTTAGAGCCGGAAAGAAATTGTTATGTTTTTTTTTTAATTAAATGTTAATTAATGCCATTATAACATTACTTTATGTTTTACTGGTTTAAACATAAAACCATATGCTAAAAATTCGTAAGTTATGGCTTTATAACTCGAGTATTCAGGCATCATTATGGTGCCCAATCTTACCGATGTCATTATGAAAAATTTAATAACTAGCTATTAAATTGACTTAATTATTGTTTTACATATTTCTGCATTGGACAACGAAAATATAAATAAATTATATATAAAGTATTATTTTAAAAATATATTTAAATTTTAAGTATTTTTTGGTATACAATTTGAATTATTTTAAGATATACATCATTTTTAATATTCCCAATAAACTATAAATTATATCCTCTTAGAGATTAAATTTCTAAAACATAACTTAATTATATTAAAATCACAACATATAGAAAATTTATACATTTAAAATATTTACCAAAATAAATTTAAGATGTCACGATAAATTTTCCTTTAATAATAATAATAAATTTATAATAAATTTTAATTGAGTCTAAAAATCATATTTTATGCTTTTAACATTATTCAATAATACTAAAAGTTGAATATGAAATTTTCATTTTCAATTTACATCAATTTCAGTAACATTGTTTTTTAAAGCCTTATACTCTTTAAGTTAATATACGTATATATATTATAGATTTATCTGTGAATTTTTAAGCACCGCATAGCTGAATGATTTCATTCATTTCCACCAAATTCGATTTTCTGTCATATCTGAAATATTATACAATACATAAAACTCGCGTATTATATTCTTTAAAATTCCATTTTCGTATATTATGATACAGGGTTGTAAAAAAATAACATTGAATTTAATATTTTCGATATTACAATTATTAATATCGATACCATTATTATCTAATTATTTTTCTATCATTAATAATACAATATAATTAAATAATTACATAATATCGATTTCTATTATACTATTATTTCCTTGGATAATTAAAGAGATGTAGTTCTTATATATAGTTTTGTAAATTTTGTTTAAAGATCAAAGCGTTTTTTTAGTCGTATTCAACACGATTTTACATACTAAAGTGACCAGAGTTGTCGAATGCTAAAGTCCCCATAGAGATCGAATATATTTCAATGCTAAATTCTAAAAATATTCTAAATATATATCAAATACATGGACAAAATACTTAAAGAAAAAACCTTCATAAGATTCAAAATACCGTCCAAAAGTAATTGATATTCCGAAATAGTATTTCAAATACATATAGTATTTAAACTTAAAATATCTTAATTCACTACAGAAATTTAGTAATTATAACAATAAGTATAATTACAAATGTATTACAATTAGTTAGTAGGAAATATTTTACTATTAGAATTAGAATTTCAAGACCGAATGCAAATTGTTAAGGTTTTAAAAGGCTAATTTAGGAAACTTGAAAAAAGGAATTAATAGAATTATTAAGTATTTGAAATAGTATGTATAATAAAAAAAAATCAAAAACTTATCGATGTCCGTGGTCCATACTATTCCAAATCAAATACTTGGAATCTATGATAATTATTTGAGTTTCTTGTTTTATTATATTTAAGACAAGCTTTTTTATATTGAATTAATTTTATATTGTTGACATTGTCTACGCGTAAACTATGAAGGAGACTATGAAAAACACATGAAAGTCGACGTGTAAATAATGTTGTAGCCTAGACTAGATTACGTAGTCTACGTGTCACAACACAGTTTCATCTTAAGTTGGAAATGATGAACGATATTATTTTTATATTGTAAGTCAATCTAATGAAAATTACCAAGTATTGTAAATCAATTTAGAACGCAATGAACGCAGTTTGAAATATATTAGCTTTACTTTCAATACTAATGTAGCTAAATTTATTTATTCTAACTTATAGTTTTTTAATTATAACTAATAATTTGTTGAATAATAATTTGAAATTATGAAGAACAAATTATCTTTCTAATATAAGTACAAATTTTTCAAGGACTTTTTCAACTAGCACTGAAATAAAATATTAATTATGGCCTCCTGAAAAGTGATAATTTTCAGTTAGAATAATATCGAACCGGGAACATCGTTATGTTACTTGACATCTCTGTCATTATTATTTTTAATTATTCATTTTAATTTTTTCTAAGAATATAATAATATAATTTTCATATTTCCTATTGATATTAAATTTATTTTTAGCATTTTAATACAACTTTTAATAAAATAAAGGCCATTCCTAATTTGTATATTTAATAATACGTAAAATATAATAAATTTTATACTCCACGAAGAAACCATTTTTATTTTTTTGTTGGAAATTCCAATAATTTAACAGCACGAGATTCATTTTTAGACAGTCAAAATTTTAATATGGAACTCTTAAAATATTATTACATATAAAACATAATAAGACTTGGTAGATGATGATGGCATTCTCCTAAGAATTTCAAGAATTTTTATATTTATTTTTATATTAAATCGGAATTAAAATTAAGACTATTTGGATGGTTATTAAATTTAAATATAACAACATTTTATTTTAATGAATTTAATTTGATTAAATATGGAAATTATATTTAAATTTTTTAAACTTTAAGAAAATTTTTACCGAAAAACTTCATATAAAATTCGATTAAAAATTTTCCATTAGTTGTAAAAGAATTTCGTTTTATTTCATTTTTTATCATAAATCTGATATTATTAAATATTTATTTAGAAAATTTTTACTTATAAAATATTGGAAATTTTTTTATATAGCCCTGAAGTTATAATTCCAGCTGAGGTCAGTGCACGAAATATTCTTATATCAATATTATTTTTATTATACAATTTCGTTTTTACTTCAAAGTTATTTCAATAACCTAAAAAGTATCATATTTTATTACACTTATATGTCCTTTTTCATTAAATTTCATTCAACTAAGTAAATATATAACAAAAATCCAAAGGACACAATAAAATAATAATAATTTCGATATTTGGAAAATTAAATTATTTAATACGAAACTCTGAAAAAATTCTGAAAAGTTTATATACAAAATATTTTTTTTCAGTAATAACTTGAGTATTACCGTAATATATAAAAAGGATATTTTTAACTAAAAGTTACTTGAACTTTTCCGCCATAAAATACATTTTAATTTTTACAAAAATTCTATAGTCCTGAAAAATAATACTTTATAAACTTATATACATTAACAACAATAACAACAAAAATATCCTTTTACTTATTATATATTTTGCCACATTAAAGGATATCCAGTGAACAGAATATTTTTCTAAATATTTTCCCCCGTGTCCTTCTTATAATGTATACCAAAAAAAAAAGAAAGTTTTTTTTATTAGTCAGACAATTTGATGGCCTCTGAAAATGGTTGTTTAAGTCCAGTGAAACGTGCAATAAACAACAACAGCAAAAAGAAAATACATCCTGAATTATTACTATACACAGTACATACAATACTATTTTTTTGTTTTTCCATTTTCATTTTCCTTCACTTGACCAGTTGTTTTATTATATGTTTGACAAATATATATATATATATAAAAAAAACATATACACTATAAAAATAAGGACTAAAAACCTTTCATCTATAAAAATAAAGTAGTCAATTTAACTTACCGCACATATACATCCAAAGAAATATATATTTTTTTTATTTTTCATAAAGAATTTTCTTTTAGTTTTTGTTGTTGCTCTTGTTTCGTTTATTCGGAAATGAAGATCAGAAAAAATTATGGTTATAAAAAGGATTCGTTTTCCTTAGAGCAAATCAACATACATTTATATAAATAGCACAAAAACATTACATAAGATAAATTATTTCTCTTGATTACACTTTTCCGAGGAAAAACAAAAAAAAAATATCCTTTTTACTTACTTTTTTTTATATTAGTTTTTGTATTTGTGTGGTTTTGTGCGTGTATTTAGTTTTCAAAATTCTATTTACAGTGAAATTGCTTGGAATCTAGAGTAAAGTTTATATAAGTAAAATGAAAAATAATAAAAAATATATAAAAGAAAAAGATTTTCAACTCATGTAAATTGTAATATCCTTCTTGTTAATAGCATATTTTACAATTTCCTTTAACAATCGATCCTATCAGAATTTAATATATTTTATATACATTGAAAATTGTTATTTTACTTTAAGAATTATAGAGAAAATTTTAATGTACCATTTTTTTTTTTTCTTCTCTAGTATCCTTTTTAAGGATATGAATCGGAGGGATATGACTGTCATATGTGCAATAAAAAAGAATATTCGTATCTTTTATATTGGGTTTTATTTCGTTTTTTTTTTATCTTCTTTTCTACTTACAGGTTTTTTGTTCTTGTGTGTTTGTGAAAAGAAAACTTTTCTAAACATGTTTTCTTTTTCTGTGGGCTTTTATTTATGTTTTCTTTTTTCCTTTTTTTTTGGCTTTATAGAAAACTTCAAAGACAAAATTTGACAGTTGTAAAAATACAAAAAAAAAAATTTTTTGATTCAAAAGTTAAAAAGGTAATTTAACTCAATTTTCTTTATAAAATTTTCTTTTCTTTTATCTTATCGAAATTTGGTTAAAATATAAATTCGTGTATGACATGAGAAAATTGTTGAATATGAAAAATCATAATCCAATGCTATTTTTTTTCCGCATCATGATACAGATAAGTAGCCAATTATGAAATTTCTTTGAATCAATAATTTCTTTTTTTGCGTTTTTGATAGTGAAGGATAATAGAAAGGACTTTTATTTAAATTATTTAAGAAATTTAAGAAATTAGGAAAAAAATAATCGTGATATAAATTTTAGTCTTTTACATGGAAATTAATTTTCTATATATTTTTATATCCTGTGTGTTAAAAGGAGAATATTTATTTATATATCGCATATTTTGAATTTGGTATTAATTTATTTTATTTGTATATCAGTAAAAATTTATCTAAAAAAAAATTGTGTAGCTTTGAGAAATTTGAACATTATTTTTGATTCTCACAATAATATTTTCTAAAAAATCTGACAGTTTCCGACATCTACCCTATAAGAAAGACGATTCATTTTCGAACCACTTATGAATTCATTTCGTCAAACAAGGCTTGTTTTTCGATATGACTAGCGAACTGTTTTTCGATATGACTAGCGAACTGTACACAGTGCAGTAAACGAAAATGTTAAAATAAGAAGAGTAGAAAAAACATCAGGGTCCACTAAATTTTTTTGTTTTTTAATGACGTGTACTTTTACGCCTCTACTTAACCATAAATAATGAGTTCCCTAAAAAACGAATTAAAAACGATGTTTTTGTGAATGTGTTGGTGAAAATGCGGTGTAGAAACGGTCCTTTTTGGGTTCATTAAAAGCGAATTCGTATTTTTGTCTTAAAGGATACCATTTATATAATATAAATTTAAAAAAAATAGTAATTCCTTTCTTTTGCATGATTAATAACATCGTAAATTCAAAAATTAAAATAGTTATAATTTAATAATTGAATTTATTTCAAAGTTTCGGATCAGTAATATTTAGAATAAAATTTTTTTAATAAAAATATAACAAATAATTTCTTCTCATATTTAACTAAATCTCTTCAGATAAAATAAATTTGTATATTAACATTCAACTCATACGTCAATTTTTTAAAATTTCATCCTTTTTGACTAATAAATTTTTCTTTCAAAACTTTCTCATCATTTATAATTCTTGTTCTATATAATATAGGAAAAAAACCAAAAATAAAATCAG
Source organism: Rhamphomyia laevipes (assembly GCA_963920725.1). Taxonomy (NCBI): domain Eukaryota; kingdom Metazoa; phylum Arthropoda; class Insecta; order Diptera; family Empididae; genus Rhamphomyia; species Rhamphomyia laevipes. Next base: position 56,889,767 of record OY987257.1, read on the forward strand.
TTAGAAAATTTTTGTAAAAACTTTTCTTCACCCAACATATAAATCTTTTTAAGTGATTTGATTGAATTTTCCAATTTTTCCAGCGGAAAAAACAACTCACAAAAACTAAAATTGAATATACTTGTAAAGATAAATTACTTGAAAATTTAACAAATTGAAAATCGTTTTAATATTTATATACATATATGGAAAAATCATTGGGAAAATTTAAAAATGTTCAAATGATTTTTCATTTTTATGGAAGGATTTAAAACAAATTTTTTTTTTTGTTAGTGTCTGTTTCAGAATGATTCCTCCATAATAGAATGACTGTAAAATAAATTGAAAATTCAATTGAATAGAAAAATTTATTTCCAATTTATTAATAAAAATGATTTTATATATTATTTGTTTGAAATATTTTGTTAGTTTTTCATTTTATGGAATTTCTTTGACATAGATACATAGAACTAAAAGGAAAACTGTATGAAAATTTTATGGTATTTTATTAATAAAGTATACGTATCGTAATATATAGAATTGTCATTGTAGCATAAATTTATTCATAATTTATGTGACATTACCGTGATAAGCAAAAAGATTGTTTCAAATATGAGATTTTGCTTGATCCAGAAACAGAATTATTAAAAAAATTTCATTCAATTTGATGTAATTTAATTTATTCTTGTAATCTGGATAACAAAAATCGGAACCATTCAAAATTTGGAGAGATTCTAAAAGTTCAGAACTTTAATTGTTGGGATCTTGAACGTTTTTCTTTTTAAATTATACATTTAATTTGTATGAACTTATTTCGCTGTAGAATCTAATTAATTAGAGATAGGAAACTGTTGAATAGAAATACGATGCTATTAGCATTAAAATATCTGAAATTTTAGTTCAATACATGAAATTTACTTCCCAAATTCGTATTAAAGTTTGATTCAAAAAAGATAAATTTGGTATAAAATTAGTGATAAAACTGTGAACTGAATCATTAAGCTCATAATTATTAAATTATAAAAATAATTTTACTTAAAATAATTAAATGTTTTATTAGTAAATTTACTAAGACCTATTAAATATTTATTATCACGAAATATTGAATTTACTAGCAATGTGTAATAATGAAACTCATAAAATGAAGATCAATTTATAATTTCATATTGATAGAATAAAAAACAAATTATTTATGTTTTCTACTTCTGAACAATTTCCTTCTATTTTGTATCCTTAAACCTATCGTAATCTTTATAAAGAAAACAAACTTTATACAAAATACCAAAATCTCCTTATTTTTTGTATATCCCTTATCTTAGAATTGTCACATTTCTTTTAAATTAAATAAACATCATAATTGTGTTAATATGTCAAAATTGAGTGACATATTCAATTTCTAGATAATATTTATGAAATCAAAAAAAAAAATTAAACAAATTTCTAAATTTTATATTAAATTTCCATTTGAATTGATATTCAATTTTTTACAAAACTCCAAATAATATTTAAATAAAATTTTTAACAAGGGTCAAAAAAACAATTTTCTTCCTTACTCTCTCGAAATAATCACACAAATGAACTTAAAGATAAGACCGAAATATGCTCTGAATTTAAAATCAATTTTAAACCCACCAGACACAGACAATTTTTTTCTGTGATAACAAAACTAACATATAAAAAAAAATTACGCACAACCTTTTGATTAAGAGGATATTTAAGGACTTTTCAATTTTGATGATTATTTTTTTTATTTTTTTCTAAATGAAAATTTCTTCCTTTTTCTATATTTATCTGTGATTCTATTTTCGATTGTCTTTTTTCCTATAAATGATTATATAAGTATTGGTGAAATGAATTGTTGTCGTTATGTTAGTTTAAGAGTTTTGTTTTTTAAAGTGGTTTTCTGGGTCAAGGAGATTCTACATCAATATCAGAAAATCATTTATAGTATTATTATTTACTATAATGATGATGATGATGTGCATTCATTATCGAGAGCCTTGTAATATGAATTTTGTCTTTTAAGTGCATTTTAAGTACAATTGTGCGGGTTTGAATATTTATCAAGATAAAATCAAGGATCTTTGATAAGGAGAATTTTTTCATGTGTGTGGTATTAAACTGAAGATAATAAATGATATTATATATGAAATTGAATACGTTATCTTAGTTAAAATGATTTTTTTATGTGTGTACATAATATTATAAAAATTCTGTAAATGATGGCAGACACACTTCAAAAATTTCAATTGAATATTTATATGTCAAATTCAGGTTACATAAATAATTCTGAAGATATTTTGAGTTGTAGTCAAAGAATATTGTTTTATTTCCACTTTTAGTTTATGTTTTATTTTAAGGAAAATTTAATCATTTTTTTACTAAAGTGTGGAGTATACTAAAACCTTAGATGTAAAGATTAACACTTCAAAAAATGTGTCATAATCATTATTTAAATCCAGATTTAAAATAGCTCGATTATTTTAAAATTTTAATATCAAACTTTCTTCGTAAATTAATGAAAATCTTTGAATACATGAAAATATTTGCTAATTTTCTGGATAATTTAAATTTTAGATTAAATTTTTATTAAAATACTTAAATTTGGGTGATAGTTTATAACGACCATCATGAGTCCTTGGTTGTAGGGATGTACTGTAATTGTTTAGAACGTTGATTTCAGTACTGATCATCTGAAATGTTAAATATTATGTAATTAAATTAGTAAAATCCAAAATTTTGGGAAATTTTCTAAATAATTTGATTTACTTAATTGCTGAATAAGTTCTAATTACCCTGGGGTATCACTTGTCCTCAATATCACCACCATCAACCATCAAACTTATAATCATCTTGACAATCAAGCATGACCTATAAAAGGGTACTGCTGAATTGATATGTTAATTTTAGATTTTTTTGCTCTTTGGTTACGCTTTGCCCTCTTGTCCTAATTTCATTGAAATTAAATTATTTTATTTAATTATTTTTTAATATTTAATATAATAATATCAAAAGTTTTTATAATTTAATTTATAATTAAATCACTTATTTTCATTTTCATTTAAAAATAACTTTACAAATTTTAACCATTAAATCTAGTTTTATTAAAAAATTTCTCATTTTAAAATTCATAGACGGTCATTATTCACCGCAGCAATACATATTCAAAAGGATAATTTTTCCTTTAAAAATATTTCATAGCCAACAAAAAAATAAATAAATACTTATAAGTTTTTTAAACCACACTATTTTTATAAGTGAATTCTTATATATATACGTCATTCATCCATCCTCATTTATATTTAGTGTCCTTAATCCTTTCTGCTATCTTTACATTTACACAAAACTCGAGAATGAAATAATTTTTTTTTCCATTTTTTTTTTTGTTGTGTGTTTTTTTGAAATAAATTTCCAAGGAGTCGACTTTTTTTTTTTTAAATAAATAATTAAATCACCATGTTTGTTTATTATTTGTATAAAGGATACATTCTAATTTTTCCAACCGAGTCGACACTGAGTGCGCTTCACCAAAAGTCCTTTTTTGTGCGGTTTTTTTGTTTTGCTTCATATAATACTCGTATAATTATATGAATAGTTTATAGTCGAAAATTCGAAAATTATTTATTCGAATTTTTGTATTTTATATCCGTTTTTCAGACATCAGAGAATCAATATCTGATAATTTGTCGGGTATTCAAATCCAGTTTTAGAATTAAGGTACACATAAGTTTAACACAAGTCAATTTTACAGAACTTCTTATAATGCCAAGCCCTCTGGACGGGAGTCCAATATACTTACATACATCATTTCATAGCCGGATAAATTAACATTATTATATAGACGCATTTCAATGACGAATACAACAATTTAGCCACAGTAATTGAATATTGTGGACTAGAACATGTTCTGTAACAAATCGCTTTCTTCAGAATACTTTTACCAAAAATTTGATCGGGATGAGACATTTGAGTTATCAAAATTAATATATTGCCTTCAAAATTGAAGCTATTTGAAGTATTAACTTCTAACTTGAACATTAGCTTGTAAATACTGGGACAGTTTCGATTCTCTATATAAAACTGTAACGAATTCATGAAAATATTTCTAAAAAGCTATCGAAAATTTCTAACTATTTCTAAAGTAAAATAAGTCGACAATTCTAGGATAGATCAGAAATTGGATATGTAATACTCTACCAAAATTTGCAGTTTTCCTTTTTAATTTTGCTTGTTTAACTCTTCATTTTTTTATTATGAAAAGTGAAAAAGAAAATTTTAGTAGACGCAAAAAATTAGGTTTTTTTTCATTTTTGTGATGTTTCAAAATAAAAGGAACTAGGTTACACAAAAAATGACTTGTTAGAGGAGTTTAAAATATAAACTCAAATACAATTTGGAGCACCGACTTTTATGAAAAATTTAAATATGCTAAAAGGATGAAAAAAAAAATTAAATATAAAGTTTTCATTTACAATTTCAGGGTGAAAAGATTTGTGTTAATATTGTACATAAAAAAGGAAGCACAAAACGTACGGAATGTTTTTATTTGGTTAATAGGATAATAGGGTTGTGCAAAAAAATGTTTTAACGAATATTTTAATTCGTTCGTTTCATATGGTGACTTGTAAATTTAACAATTTTCATTATAATTTAGGGTGAAAATGTTTATTGTATTAAAGTGATGATAATTATCGTGAGCAATATTAATTTATCTAATATTTACTAGTTACTATTTTTCATTAGTATTTAATTTATTTTTATTATAACAATTTAATTTTATGAGTGCCACAGACAGTACAAATTTAAACAGACAGTACAAAATTGATTGATATAATAATTTAATCTGCTTAAAAGTGACAATCGCAATGTATCTGTAGAAGCGATTGATTTCGATGTGTATTTCATCTAGACATAAATGTTTCGGAAATGAATAATATATTTTCCAGCCATTTCGTTCTAATGTTGGCAAGGTTGAAGGTTTACCTGGTCTACTGTCAGTGTAATTGTCTAATTCCTCGATTTTATTTTATACGTTTTTGAATGTACAAACTTTCCATCGAGTTCTGTTTTGTGCTATAGCTTTTATTTCCGACCGAGTCATGTTTATTTTCTTGATTTCAGTCTAGTGCTTGTCTGGCAATTGTTCTTGTAGGTCTTCGCAGAGTGTCCATCTACATTTCCGTCTTCGTATTTGTTGGAAAATTGGCTCTTGTTCTGTATTAACCCATAGTTCTTTCATTAGTTATTCATAGAATATTAATAAATTAAAGTAAACGTCATGCCTTCGATAATGAGAGTGGCCTGATACAAAAGTGAAAAAAACACTGTCCACTAAGTACAAAATAATTGATGTGGTCTAAGAGCATTTGTTGTCGTGCAAATAGGGTTTTTATTGTTGTGCGAAGTCACCATTTACCGGCATCTCAAGTGTAAACTTTAATAATGGTTCAGTTTCTTTTACTCTAATATTGTAATTAAAACAATTGACATAATAATTAACCATATTTAAAATACTTTATTAAATTTATATTTTCTTATTTCCATTTCAGATACTTGATGCTAGTTACCATAGCAGTCCATCATTACAAACATCAGCTATAATAGCTGTATTTTCATTATTATTAGTTCTAGTCGTATTAGTTTCATCTTTATTTGTATGGAAGTAAGTAATAATATTTTAATTAACTATATTATTTAAACTCTGATACTAAAAATATTTTAATTAAATTATATTCGCTTGTCGAAAAGTCAATAGCAAATATATAAAACGATGACAATTTTAAATTATTTTTGAATTGCACAATTGAATTTTGTTCACAACTCTTTAAAATTCACCGAATTTATTTATACCATAAAAAAAAACTTCTAAATTCTGTCATCTATGAATAATAAATTACTTTCTGGGAGTGAACTATATGCTATATTTGAATAATTTCCATCATATGATGAAAAAGAAGCTCCACACGCTGAGAATTCAAAACATCTGCAAATAAAATATACAATTTTCTTAAAATTTGCAGAGTTTTTTGGCAATTCAAAAAATTCTTTCTGAATTTTATTTTCAAATATTTCACGACTTGCAAAAATTCCTGAAAAAAACAATTTTTTTTTTTACTTTATTATAAATTATCTTGCGTAACACGCTAAACATTTTATAAGCAAAATTGCATTGGGCGATCATGTCAATTATATATTTTTCTTATTCGTTCAATTAAAATTTTTGTTCGACTGCAAAATTAATGAAATTGTTTTAAATATATTAATAAAAAAAAATATAATTTAAAATACACACAATTAAATTCACGCAAAAATTTTTGTTTTTATATTGAAAATGACATTTGCACGATTATGCTACACACCAATATTCCCTAACGTTTTGAACGTCTCTCTCATAAATTACGTTAGCAAAGCAAAATGTAATTAAATGCGCCGACAACTTAATTCAAACGTACAATAAAAAAAAGGTGGAATTTAGAATTACAATTTCCGATCTTTAATTTTGTTGTCGGGGAAAAAAGCGCGCGCATATACTGCGATAATTTAACAGCACGCTAATATATTCTGTAGCCTTTTATACACTGTTACACAGTCAATGCAAAATAAAACTATATTGTAACGTTTGTGAGTACCACGCATATTAAAATGTCAAAAGAGACATTTTATATAAAATGTGTAAAAAGGGGCGGTTACACAGCCTAATATTTATGTTTGTTGTATTGTTGATCCCCAATGGATCATTCGTCATGGGAATTTTGTTGTTTTTCTATTTCTGTTGATTCAGTTTTTTTCCTTTGCTTGTTTGTTGTGGAATCGTGTATAAAAACTCTTTCAGATATCTAGAAATAAAAAAAGAACTAAATTGAATTGACGAATATCGTTCTGCTTGTGTACATGAATAATGATGGTTTTTATTTTTGTTTAATCATTTTCTTTGAATTTCGAAATTGGGAGGATAAGTTGGCATTGGTCGGTAATGAATGGTTTGATAAAATTATTTATTTTTGTAGTTTTTTTTTATATATTACATACTTCAACTCTGAACAAAACTGAATTTTAATATGCCAAGATTATTTATGGTGTGTAGAAATTGTAAAATATTGTTTTATATTTGGTAGAATGAAATATTGTAGACGCCCTTATTGGACTGATTTCAAACAAAAAATTAAATTATGAATTACAAAAAATTTTCTTTCGAAACTTAGAGAATCTTTGACTGATTAAATTATTAGTACTGACGAGAAGGATTTTTAATATTTAGCTTGTACGGTATAGCATTTCCGGGACTAAATAAACCTTTAATATTTAAATAGCCGCAGTATAGAATTAGTCTGTTAATTAAAGGTTTGGGCGAAATATTAAGTGTTTTATAAAAATTTGTTTGAAAGACACGAAGACCCTGTATATATTGATAATTTTAAAATTTTAATTTTAATAAAAATTAAAATTTGTAGAACTTTTAATTGTGATAAAAACATTTATGTATTAATTGTTCCATTATTAATTATTAAAAATTGATGTAAGCTTAGGGATAACAGAGTTCATAAAAAAGATTGAGACAGCGAAGTTGAATTTAGATATAGAAAATTGAATTTTAAGTCAACAATAATAATTCTTAGATGTTCATTGAAATCATTCTAACATATTGGACTTTTCAATAATTATTCTCCAATAATTTTACTATAGAATTACTATACAAATTAAAATGTTAATTTTGAAATGGACAAAGTTTATCTTGAAATGGAAAAGGTTTATTTAGATCCGGAAATGCTATACACGTTCAATTTCCAAAAACTAGCTTTCGAAAAGCTGTGCGGACTACATAAAATACGTTAATAAAATGTATTTATATTAGAAAATAATTGATAAAATAAATGACCCAAAAATTGGATTCTATGCATTGCAGTGTTAAAGTAATATTTAAGTTGTTTCTCCGCTTTCGTCATATCAGTGAATTTAAAAAAAAAATGTTGATTACAACGTATATTAAACATACGTTTTCCAATTAGAAACGCATAGTTCTCTTTTGACATATAATTGACATACGTCTTAAGATGTTTTTGGTGTTTAATATTAAAATTGGAAAAATGCTGCACAAATTATATCAATAGTCGCACGAGGTCTTGAAACGTTGTTTATTAGTAAAATCTTTACAATGCTTGGTCCACACAAATTAAGGCGCATGATAATAATATTTTATTCAATGTTTTAAATAATTTTATTAATAAATATACATTTTATTTAAAAAAACATCGCTGGAATTCGATCAAAAATAATTCTAGTTAATCGTATAATTAACTGCCCCCTAAAATTAAAAGAAATTCCGGCTAAATTTAATGATTTTTATAAATATTCCATTCATTAATTTTTTATTTATTTATTTTTTCAATCTATATACCAAAATAAATTAATTAATAAAAGTTTTTCAATTTTCTCTTATTACATAATCAAATATACAATTATTTTTTTTGAAAACACTTTTATTGGTGATTTTCGGTTTAATTTTTTATAATTAAATTTCAAATAAAACTTTTTATTATAAATCTTAATTGGTTCTCGAATTAAAAATAATTATATTTATCATACCGAACAATATTCCTGTCAAAATCATTGAGAAAATTTCCCAAAAACATCATTGTCCACAACAAAATTATATGATTTTCCTTGAAAAAAAAACAGATTTATTTTTTTTAATTTTCTGAACATGATCCTTCAAATATTCAATTTTCTTTTGATCATTTTTATTATTATATAGTAAAAAAATAAATAATTATAATATTTTTAAAAAAATAATTATTATTCTTTTAAATTTTTAGTTTTTTTTTTTTTTTCCTGTTAAATATTTTCCTTTAATTTTAAAAAGAAATTTGTATAAAAAAAATTATATCAATTTTCCTTTACCTATACCATAAAAAAATAAAATTCTCTTTTGATTACACTGAAATAAACATGAGGTATGACTCTTCCGTTCCCTCTATTAACAAAATAAATTTTCCATCTCAATTTTCCAGCATATTTTTTTTAAAGTATAAAAGCAAGAAAAAAAAAACTCTGAAACGAATTAATTAAAATGAATATTATATAATATAAAAAACTAGGGTGTTAAATATACCAAAAGACAATAATAATATGAATAAATAATATTATGAAAAATATTGACAATTCTGCCAGAACCATCAACCCAGAACCATCCATTTTTCCATCCACCATAAAAATTCACCCAAAATATTATATTTAAAATTTTAGAATTGCGAGAAGGACCGAGAAATATAAAATTTTCATTATCGATTTTCATTATATAGAAGTCGATGTTTCTCATTCCGATGGCTTTTGTTTTGTATATTCTTATGAATAAATAATGTCCTTTGTGTAGAAAGGACGAAAAAAAAACAACATTTCTCTTGGTTATAGTATTAAAAATGAAAACATAAAATTCTGGTAAAAGGTGACAAAAATTCAACGCACCTTTTTTAATAGCCTGTAACAAAGGCAGGTGGGCTGCTAAGGTATTAGAAATCATTTTTTTCCTGTATCGAAATTATAATTTACTGTTTTTAATTAAAGGAGCATATAGAGGAGCTTTGAATAAGTATAAGGATTTCTTTTATATTTGTGGACTTTGTTATTATTTTGGTATGACAGACAAAAATAAGAAAATTTTCGAGAGCTTTAAAAATAATATTTTGTGTTCATTTTGTAAAGTTTGTGTGGAAAATTTAAAGTAACAATATTCAAAGTAGGATTTTCTTGAAATGAAAATAAATTTAAGGAAATAGCGTTTGAATTTACCAAAAATATTACAATTTTAATAAAATATTAGCTATTTGAATGTATAATGTTGTTGATTTTTTAGATCGTATTATAAGTTTATAAATGCCCTTTTAAAAATACTGATAATTTTTTTTAATACCCTAAGACAAAGTATTCCATTTTTCACCTTGCCTAATAATGCAATAATAAATTCTATGAAATATTTTCCGATTGCTCAACAAATTAATTAGTTATAATAAGAAAACTAAACTAGAATAAATAATTTTAGTTACATTACTATTGAAACTTAACCTTACATATTTCAAAATGAACTCATTGTGCTCCAACTTGTCTTACAATACTTGGTAATTTTCATTAGATTGACTTACAATATAAAAATGATATAGTGCATCATTTCCAACTCAAGATAAAACAGTGTTGTGCCACGTAGACTACGTAATGTAAACTACATCATTTTTTACTCGTCGATTTTCATGTGTAGACAATAGTTCATTGTCTACTTCATAGTTACTTCTTAATTAAATTATTTATTCATAGTTTTATTTTAATTGAAGCATTATTTTTTTGTTATTAAATTACTAATACAAATTCCAAAACCAAACAGAACTTCACTTGCTGGGTAAACAATGAATTAATGATTTTTCGTTTGACAGATCTCACAAAGTCTACATTTTCTACATCATTGTCGACTTTGTCTATACCATAGTCGACATTTCTAAACCAAATTCATTTGTCTTGGATATTGTCTACTCTAAAGTGTAGACAATGAAGGTCTAGTCTAGAGGAACAACACTGAAATAGATACAATATTATGACATATTTTGAAAATATTTTGTTCAGCATTACTACTCTAACTTAAGTAAAAATGACATCGGGGACATCGAATTCTATTATAATTATTTTAATAAATAATTATATAATTAACAATATTTAAATAACCAATTTACAAAATTGATTTTTTTATCTACAAGTCAATAAATTATTATTTTTAAGCTCATTAGTTTTTTCAACAATTATAATTATATTTATAATTTGGTTTATTCTCCAAAAATTTAAAAGAAATTTAATTAAAATTGTTTTAGCTTTTTATAAAATTCCATTAAAAATGATTGTTTACCCAAGAAAACAATATACCAACAAAAAGTATCTCTCCTTTTTCCTTATACTGTACAATTTTATTTATACATGAAAGTAAATTTTGCAGTTTTTATATTCTAAAATTTTGTTAAATAAACTTTTACAAAAAAAAACCAATTTATCTTCATAAAATTTCTTACCATATTTTCATTTCAGTAATAATTTTTTTTGTAGTCTGATGTGAAAATTTTTTGTATTTCTTATTATGGTATTTTAATGTTTCATAATAATTTTTCATGTTTGTTAAATAATTTCAAAAATGTCCTTTAATTTCTCACATCATTTCCCTAATGTTATTTTTCGTAGTATAAAAAGTTTCTTTATTTTTACTTTTTTTTGTGTATAGACTTTTTAATATCCTTTTTTGTTTTGCACTACTCTCAAGACATATTGCCTTTAATTCATGTTTTTACTGTCTTAACATAAATATTACAACAAAAAAAAATGTTTGTATCTTTTTTGTTTATGAATAATTTTAATATTCTGTATTTACTTTATATTATAATATTGAAAAAAAAAAAAATATTGTATATTGTTCCTTTGAGAAATAACTTATCTTATATCCTGGTCATGTCTCAGGAATTTCAAATATTTTTCAGTATAAAAATAATTTATATAACCATAAAAGATAAAAATAGATTTTACAATAATTTTTTTTTTCTACATAGTTCAGACTTCAGAGTAAAGTTCAGTATAAATATTACAATATTCACAAAATGAAAATAACATTAAATTAATTATGGAAAAGAATTTTTTATTACTAAAATAATATTAATATTATTCGGAGATCGGTTAAGCATTAATAATTGAATTCCAATCTTTATAGTTTTCAATTATTTACAAACAGTCATAAAGATTAAGGGTAGGAGGTCCTCACACCAATACTGAATTATAATTTTGTTAAATGAAAACCTTGATTAATACACAGTAATTGTAGTAAATAGAAAAAAATAGTAAATAAATACAAAATATGTTTTTTATTATGTTACGGTAAGCATAAATGCGATAAGATTACAAAAGTAAACTTCCTACGATATGCTTGCTATTAAAATATAAAAATATGGCATTGCGATCTTATTGTCATTTGTGTCAAAAAGATATTATGATTTTCGCTACATTTTTAGTTCCCAGCGCGAATTTATAATAAATTCCGGACTCCAGATTATTATGAGTTATGTCAGATATCTTATAAATCTAAAATTTAATAAAAATTTAATGACGCATTAAATATGTTTTAGGTTAACCCCATGATAACCTACATTATAAATTGAGTTAGGTTTACGATACTTGTATTTTTAGATCAAACGAATGATAAACTTCTTAAATAATCGCCAGCTTATCTCATGAAAACCTTGAGTATAACTCAGTTTAATATAAATGAGTTTTCCATACAGTTGGACAAAAGTATATCAGCGATACGTATTCCAAATAAATGTTGTTATGAATAATGTTCAGAAAATTCATTTTTATAGAAGTGTAGCATTCATGGCGTTGTTCGTAAGCTTGTATTAAAGATTCCATCCAGACTATTCTATAAAACGTTACAAGGTGTTGCAGTCCTAATAAACGAGCATTGGCCTCCTGAAAGAGGTACCATGAGATTTTATGGCAATTTGGACCTACTAATTTTATTTTGATTCCGAACTATAAGTTCCTTTAAATTTAAGAAAAATTTAATTGCAAAAATCTAATAGCTTTAATAGTGCGACTTTGTAAGCAAACGGTTTTTCCCAGTATCACAATATTATATATTTTAAAACTGCCTTAATTTAATTAGAATGATTTCAATTTGGAGTTGAATGTGGGACCTACTGTATCCAGTAAGCAAACTGGCACTAAGCTACCGCTACCATTTTAACAAATTAAATATCGACATTCAAATAAAGCCGTGGTGAGTTAGATATAGTTCGGCTGCTCGACTATTTTATACAATACAGAGTGGACCAAAAATTAATAACTTTCGGCTATACAACACAATCGATATGATTAGTCGATTTTCCGAATCGAGTTCCAAAAAAACTAAATATTTTATATTTGGGACCTTAAACTGAAGAATAACTCACCTGATAAAAATTATATTTTGAATCATAAGCCTCCAATTTCTGGTCCATCTTCTATATTTAAATAATGTACATAGTTTGTTCATGTAAGTTGGTAACACTTAAGCAGATAGTAAATTAATGTCATGTGATCCGATCTTAAACTGAACTCAAAATGTCTTTAATGTTTACCAGTTCATATTGATCAATAAAATGTAAATATAATTAAATATTTCTTATTTTTTTAATATTTTTTATGACAATAATTTTAATTATTTTATGGTGTAATTAAAATATTTTCAATGTGTAACACGTGGTTTCCAATTTTTTTTTCATTTAATATTTTATGTTGTTCCTATAATGAAAGCGCCAACCAAAACCAAAGTTTCTGATAGTATAATAATAAAAACATTCATTAAATTATCATTTTTAATAGCTCAAAGAATCATAAAAATTTTCTAATATTTATATAATTTTAGTTCTATTATTTTTATTATTCGTATTATATAGAAGAATTTTTATGTTATTATTAATTAATTTTCTTCTTTTCATATATATATTTCATTTTCCCTTAATCTGTCTCTTCTCAAATAAATAGCCCTACACTTTACCAATTCAATGACATAATATAGTATGTAAAAGAAAATAAATTTACTTAAATTTTCTTAAATTATATCAGTTTTTTTTTAATATTATATGTAATAAAAGTGTTGAAAAGTTTTCTCTGGTTTTTTTTTTCTGAAAATATTAAAAATAGGGAATACAGGAGTAAAAGGGGGTAATATAAAAATATACATAAAAGGAAAATAAGAAAAACTCATAACTGTTATGATTTATTGGTATTTATGGAGCAAAGAAAAAAAAACTAAATGCGCAATTTATGACGACAAACTTATTGCTTGGTTCGTATTTTTTTTATCCGTGGTATAATTTCAGCAAAATTTATATAAAATTATACACTGAGTTAGAAAATACGTAAATATCAACAAAATTACAATGTTGTTTTAATATCAAAACAAGAAGAATTTACAAATTTTTATGTTTTTTAGCATATTTTTATATATAGTCATTTTAAAAGTTTTGATTTTCATGAAAATTTTACTTTTTAATTAATAAGTTAATCCAGTTTTAGTCATAGTCGAATTACGCGGTTGTATAGTGTGCCAAAAGGACACCACGATCAAAGTTATCGAATATATACGAAATACCCTCAAGCTCAAGAGTTGTAAGACAGTCAATTTCACCTTAAAGTAACCAGAAACTAATTTAATTGTATAAATATACTTAAAATCTTATCAATTTTGGTTATGCCTTTTCCATTTTTTTTTTTGGATTTAATTAAATTCCATAAATATTTAACCTTAAATTTCGTAATCAGCTAAATATTTGAAAAAACTGATTTCTAAAAATCATTTTATTTATTATCCAAAATGAATTTGTATTCTCAGCAAACTCTTCCATTTCCATGGACATTTATATCGTTTATTGGTGCTGCATTAAAAATTTATATTTTACACTAAACGATATGGAAATGATTTTAATAGCTCTCTGATGTGTAAAATGGTGATAAATTAGAAAAAAAATTATATTATAGATACAAATTTTTCGGAGAATGACATTTTAATGATCAAAAAATTTGTCAATAAGTTCTACAATTTTATTATGCCACAAGAAAATTGCAATATTCAAATTAATATTAGCAACAAATTCGGATGCAGTTATTTTAGTGATTTGTTTTTTTTGGTGTTAATTTTCTTAATTTTAAACGGAAGTTATTTGCTGTAAATCGTAAATTATAAAACTGGAAAAATATAAATAAATCTGTTTACCTTTTTTATATGTCTAATTTTCCAATTGATTCGAATTTATTAACTGAATTGAATTGTGTTTTAATTGTTGAAAATTTATATTTAATTTGTATACACATCAATTATAAAATTCGAGCAAAAAACAAAATATGAAATAAATCACACAATATAAAATTTTAAATAATATACAAGTTAATTTATTTTGACATTTCACAAAGATTGAGTGGGACCCCCTTCTCGATTTGTTTAACATAAATGAAATACAAATAAGAAATTAACAATTGCATGTTAAAAAATGACGGTTAATATTAAGTTGAGTGGGCTCATAAAATGTTATACAAACCCGCAGCAAATCAACAAAAAAAAAAACAATTTGTTTTCTTTTTGACAAATTTTCTTCAATAAAATAAAAAACCCATGAAAAAGGTGTTTTTTTGAAGCCGTTTTGGTGCTAAGTAGGAGAATAAATAATTTTAATAAAGCTATAAATTAAATGGAGATATATAGACGAAAGTCTTTCATTTTGAGTTAGGTTTAAGTAAAATAAAATGAAATTTATGTAGCAATTTCAAGACAAATTGGACCTTTTTCAAAGTCAAATTAGTTTTTGTAAAAGCTTTAAGCAGAAAAAAAATGGTTTGCAAAAATGTAGCAACAATTTTAGATATGACATTCACATATTTTTAAATAAGTTTATAATTGGGAGATATTTATTAAAAAAAAGACCAATTTGAAATGGATGATGCAGAATCTGCGGAACAAATTCTCTTCAATTGCGGGGCTGTTGCCCGAAAAAGGTTGACACAGGGATAGGGATCTCTGAGCCCTCTCGAAATTTAGGGGTCTGGCCATCAGGGTAGGCACAATAGATCTCTTTAGGTCGCACTGTAGGAAGGCGGAGGTTCGTACTTCTCCCTTAACGACACAGGTTAATTTTGTAATCTGGTTAATGATCTTGAAATTTATGATCGGTTCGTTTAGTGAGTTAATGAAAAACTAATATTTAAGCCACTAAGTTTCCGAAGAAATATTTGATTTAGGTTTCAGACCATGTAATTATTACCCGATTTCAATCAAATTTGTTACATAAGTTGGATTCGTAATTATACATGATTGTGTTTTTGTTATTATTGTAATAAATATTATTAACATAATTATTTAATACTTTTTGTGAAAATTGTACACTTTTAGTTTTCATTTTTTTTTAATCTCCGAATGAGATTCGGAAACTAAATAAAAATTTTAGCAACGATTTGTAGAAAGTTGCAAGAAAGGGCTAAGAAAATATTGGTTGTATAAATTCCATTGTAGAAATTAAATATTCTGTAAATTGTAAGCACGCCATATTTGTAAATGATGAAATAACATATTTTTTCAACAGCTATAATTACATTAAGTATATAACATTTTTAATGCTTTTAAAATATAACTTAAAATGATATTTTAGAAGTTGATTTTATCATTTAATTATCTTATTATAAACTATTTAATATCATATTATTAAGCATTCTTGTTAAGAGTTATACCTATTACATAGCTATCAGATTTTTAAACACTGAATCACTACTCTATTAACATTTTACTTTCATTAATAAAATATAATTTAAAAATAAAAAAATTCTTATAAAGGTGTGGTTTAAATTTTTGACTTGTTACAATTGACTAAATTTTCACCTTTATTGTCTTTCTTTCAACACAAATTATCATTTGTGTGGTTCTTCAATCTCTACAAAATTATCTGATATTTATTATTTACAAGCATCGCGGCATAAGTTTTTATATTTAGCATTTAATATAAAAAGAAATTTGATACGTTTTGTCGCACTTTATTGTATAGTTATTTATGTTTTCAACACGTTTGAAAGAAATATAATAATTTGAGAATTGATGTTATTTTTAATGTTTATTTAAAATATATTTAACGAAAAATTTGTTGATTAAATACAAAATTAAACTATTTGTATTTATATTAAACATGGATATAAGAATATGTAATAAAAACTGACGGACTGACCGCAAGAACCAGATTTATTTTACTGTCACTTAATTAATATTATTTTACATATTATTGATTTTTTTATTAATTTGTTTTCCTTTTTTGAGTAATATTATTATTGCTATTAAAATGCTGACCAATATTTTATAAAATATCAAATTTATGTTATAAGACTCGTAATTAGTATAAAATATGTTAATACAATTTAAAAACTGTTGACAAATTACTCCTATCAAATAATCATAAAAACATAAATTATTACAATTTGTTTTACCTATATTATGGGTAACGAAGAGACGGATGAACTTGTTAGAAGAGGAGCAAACCTCGAACAGATAACCTCCGAGCCGGTTCTAATGCCATTGCAATCACTAAAGAATATACTGGATAGTAAAACCTTAGCGCAATCATAAAAGCGCTGGAAGGAGTTATTCACGTGCTCAGCAATTAAACTTATGTGAGATAACTACAACGAGAAAAAAACGACTGTTCTAATCACACTACCGCGCTCGCAATTCAAGACAGCAGTCGGCTTCCCACAGTAAACTGCTTGATCGGCAAGCATATGAGCGTAGGTTGGGATGGGACTAATCGTAAGTAATCTATCCAGAAACTGCGGTGATCCAAGGCAAGTTAAGGTCTTACTACCCTACCCTGAAAGAGGTATTTAATTGCCATACCAGGAAACTTCTTAATTTTGCTGCAATTATGAAATCCTTAATTTACATTATGGTCACGAATTTTCCAGCTATATAAATAGTTTGGCATAGTATTTATTTGTCACCTCTTTTTAAACCATTTTCTCATTTCTATTCCTTGATAAGCTTTGTGATAATATTATAGAAATTTAAATGCTATGAAATTTATTTAGTCTGAATTAATAAAGTTATTAGTAATTTCAAAAGTTTGCATTTTTTTTTTTTTATAATCTTAAATATTTATAAATTTAAAAAATATTAACTGACAATTATTAATTATTTAATATTATTTTATAGGAATCATTTTAAAAAAAATTGAAAGAATATTTACGTACATGATGATATTTATTACCAAAATATTTATAGTGGTTGACGTGTACGATCATCGACCATTTTAAATTATAATAAATAATTATGTTTAAATAATAAATGAAATTTCATTTAATTTTATTTCATTTTTTAAAGTGACAATCAAAAAATTTTTTTAAATACCATTTTATTGATGAAAAATATTTTAAATTGAACATTTAAAATGAAATTTAAATTCTTTGTGACTAAAAAGATAAATTTTAATATTGTATAGTAAAATTTGAATTATTTAAATATTTCTTTAGACACCAAAATATTTTGACTTAATCCTTTTAAAACTTTTCGTTATTCATAATAATTTTCTTATAATGTGTATTATATGATTCCTGATTGAAAGCAGTGTAGGGAATCGTTGACTACACGTGATTGTAGACAATATTAATTTCTATGTAGATATTAATCAATTTTCAATCAAATTTTCGACATATCTTAGTTAGACAATAATCAATTTTCTACTTCGTTTACGTGTTAATGTAAATATTGACATTTCTGTGTAAACATTAATGTCTACATTTTCATATAATAGTAACCACAAAAATTCTATTAGATAATTAATGAATAGTTGAATCGTCGATAGTAGACACGATTTATTGTCAACATTGTTTACCTCAAATTGGTTTAACTACACATCATTGATTCAAATGTAGTCAATGAAAATTATTTGTGTATTTTGGAATAATAATGAAGAAAATTTTAAATTATTATTTTTCTTTTGAAAATAAAAGATAAGATAAAAAAAAAAATATTAAATAAGAAAATCTCATCTAACAAAAAATGATTTTCTTTTAGTATTTTATGTTCTGTTTAAAATCTGATTATCTGAAATATAAATATCTAATACTTTTTTGTTGTTGTTTATTGTTAATAGCATATTTTTGTTCAGATATTTTTCGTATTAAGAATAAGAAAAAGTTTTTTTTTTATAATTTTATTATAATATTTCTTGATGTCGGAAATTTCACCTTGTATAAACGTTAAAAGTTTTCGCTTTAGGAACATTTTTTATGTTATATATACGTCAAAATGTATTATGTCTATTTAGTATATACAGTGAATATTCGATATAAGCGACCGTAGCTGAATCAATTATTTTATAAAAGTAGCCCTTAATGAAAATGATCGCTATAAACAAAAAACGTGATCGGATTATTGCCCACACGAAAAATGCCCACACGAAAATTCCCCACAGAAAATTGCCCACAGACAGTATTGCACACATGATTAATGCCCACACAGAATAATACCCACAAGGAAAAATGCCCACAAGGAAAAATGCCCACATAGACAAAAGCCCACATAGACAAATGCCCACATATAAAAATTCGTACACAAATTTTTTATATTTAAAAATTATTGTAAATATTATTTATTAAAATAAAATTTTATTTTACAATGAATTTTGTTTTAGTAAAGAGGTAAATATTATATAAACTGTGAATGGGAATTTTTTGGGCAAAAGGGTAAACATTATTGTTTATTAATTACCGACTATTATTAACTAAATATTACAGGATAAAAAATCTACCCAATTATGGGTTTTTAAATTACATAATAAAAAGATGACATCAATTGGTGCTACTCCAAAAATGTAATGGGGAGTATTTTAGTAGAAGTGAGCAGTGAAGCACTAACGTTTAAGCCGAAGAAAACTTCAATATCAAGAAATCTACTGAATTTTAGAAGAGATGGATATTTACCATTTAACTTGCTACCAAATTTGGCACCTGAAAGGATATTGGTAGATTTTGAGAAAGCAGAGATGAATGTAGCTAGAATCGCATTTCCATAGACTGATATAAGATGCTGTTATGTTCATTTGGCCCAGAGTATAATAAGAAAAAATAGTTCTGTTGGTCTAAAAATTACATTTGAAAACAACCTGGATATGAAGTTAAAGCTGAAATCATTAGCAGCATTTTTTAATTCTGTAATTTAAAAACCCATAATTGGGTAGATTTTTTATCCTGTAATATTTAGTTAATAATAGTCGGTAATTAATAAACAATAATGTTTACCCTTTTGCCCAAAAAATTCCCATTCACAGTTTATATAATATTTACCTCTTTACTAAAACAAAATTCATTGTAAAATAAAATTTTATTTTAATAAATAATATTTACAATAATTTTTAAATATAAAAAATTCGTGTACGAATTTTTATATGTGGGCATTTGTCTATGTGGGCTTTTGTCTATGTGGGCATTTTTCCTTGTGGGCATTTGTCCTTGTGGGTATTATTCTGTGTGGGCATTAATCATGTGTGCAATACTGTCTGTGGGCAATTTTCTGTGGGGAATTTTCGTGTGGGCATTTTTCGTGTGGGCAATAATCACCGAATCACAAAAAAAAAGGAATTAATCGAAAAAAATCTATAGATAAGTAATTATATGCTCCAAATACAAATAAAGATGTCCCTAATTAAATACTACAATTAATTTTCGATATAAACTACTTTGTTAATAGCGACTTTTGACCATAGCGACTCTCGATTATTATAGTAACCTTTTATGAATGATGAGTTTTCGTTAAAATTCACTTTAAATTAAATTAAACTTAATTTTCTTCAATATATTTTCAGTATGTCTCTTCTAAATACAATAAATTTTCTGTCGTACCCAGCGTCGCTATATAGACGTCATTACTTTTTCTTTTACCGAAATTATTTTTCTTGTTCGTGTTTCATCGCTAATAAATTCTATAAATTTGTGGGTGGACTTATAAATGGAAAAATGAATTAAAAAATGTTACAATAATCGAGAATCGCTATTATCAAAAGTCGCTATTATCGAAGTAGTTTATATCGAAAATTCACTGTACTAACAAATAATTTATACATGTATATGTTATTATGTAAATAGATAATTCTATTTTCATTATTTTTGTCCGTGATATGAAAAGATTTTCTTTAAATAAAAATAAATCGTATTTCCGGATCTTTTAAAACCTTCTTTTTAAGGATGAAACGGAAATCTATACTTTTTTTTGTCTTTTTACAACACAAATGAAAGTTTTATTTGTAAAGTAAAGTTAATAAAGCAAGCAAATCATAAAATATTTTGTAAAAATCTATTTAGATTCTAGGCTAAATAGAAAGTTTGTCATTTTTGGAAAAATTTCAATTTCAATATTCAAAATTTGTGAAATTTATACCTGGAATTGTTAAATATGACAAAAAAGTATTGAAAAACGATAAATTATAAAACATTTATTTAATTAGCAATACTGTTTAACAATCTCAAGAAAATATGAAATAATCATACAAATCAGTAATATGAAAAACCAAAGAAAATGTCCTTTAACATTTTGTCCGTCTTTTAATTCTTTAAATTTTTGTATTTTGTTATTTTACTAACAAATATTATCCTCCTCTTACATTCAACATCCTTAATTCTATATTTCATCTCAAAATTTACTTTTAAAACTTTTATATCTCTTTCTTTTTATTTATCTTTCTATCTCACTTTAAAAAAAGTTTTGTCTATAGTTTTCAAGATGAATTAACAAATTTATATATTCAACTTTTGCCATTCAATTAAATTACATTTAACAAATCAATGTCGAAGAAAGAAAATAAAATGAAAATATTGTTGTGTCGTTTTCTAACATTTTCTAACATAAAATTGTTAAATTGTTTACCATTTTTATTATAGGCAAACAAAAAAATTTTTTTTTTTTTGTTATATCTAAATATCGACAATTTTCCACCTTACCACATAACCGTTCATCACATAGATTCTTAATGGTTTTTTGTTTTTGTTGAAAATGAGAAAATTGGTATAAAGTAAAAGTAAAGTTAATACAATAAATAAGGATCAACCTTCAATTTACGTCTACTTTATGTATGTGGATAAAGATTTTCTAAATATTTTGTAATATAAAACGTATAAAATAATTCTACAAAAAAAAAATTATATATATAAATGGAAACGCATCAGATATCCTTAAAATAATGATTGCCTTATATTTGTTGTGTTTTGTTATTATTATTGTATTGTGAAAATTGTCTGTTAGCGTGTGTCTCTCTTTGTGTATGTTTTTAAGTACAAATCTTATAGATTTAAAGGATTTTCTCGACTAAAGGTATTTTGTACAAGGATCACATACATATATAAATTTTATACCATATTTTCTTTATACATTGAACATTGAAAATTTTTAGGGCTTTAGAAAGGATCTTTGTATTAAATTAAAATCTTTTACAGATTTTGGTTTTCATATATAATATATAAGAACAAGAACACAAAAAATAAATCCATATTTTTTATCATACAGAAGCAACAGGATTCAAGGATAAGTGCGTTTTATGATGAATTTAGAATTTATATAAATTATACTTTAAAGAGAAAATTGATAAAATTTGTATAATATTGATTTTTTATTAGATATAGAAATGTTTATTTAAGTAAATTTGTAATTTAATATTTAGTAAATTTAAAGGATCAAACGTCATGTGTGAATTGTAATTATAGTAATCGTTATTTTCAAAATTTTAACTAAACTGATAGAGTAATTATGTGTTAAAATGAATATATATAAAAATAATTTAAAGGATCTTCAAAATTTCAACAATTTCAATGTAATTTTGTCAAACACAATAACTAATGTTTATATCAACTAAAAAATCCTTTTTGTTACATGAATTATATCCATTTGATTATCCTTATTCAAAATTTATATTATAGTATAATATTATTAAAGGTAATTTAATAAGGATTATTTTATTATCATTACTCAAATGCAGATTTATTAGAATCTATTTTTTAATGGTTTTAATTCAATTGACATTCCCCATAATTTCAGTACTTACTAACAGATTTCATTACAATTTAGTGATTTTATTATCGTAAATATTATCACAATTTTTTAGTTAATTTTTGTAAATTAAAATGAATTCGCTATATTCTTTCGAAAATTATTTAATTGTTGAATTATGAAATTCTCAGTTTAGCTGATTTAAAAATTCACTTTAATTGCTTCGAAATATGAAAACGATACAGATAACAAATTTGTCCTTAGTGAAAAATTTCAAAAAAAAAATTTTTGTTAGTTGTAATGTAACTTCTTATAAAAACCTCAATTTTTTTAATAAATTTCATAACATAATTTAAAATATAAAATTTATTGAATGTGAAAATCTTTCCGGTAAATATAATGACTATAAAAAAATGTATTAAAATGTTAAATATTCATTGCATTTATAAACAGGAACTAAAATAAAAACAGATAAATTTTGGAAATTCTTTTAAAAAAACATTTTTTTTTATTAAAACTATTTTGCTAACAATATTTTAATAATTTTTTACTTATTTTAAATTTTTCTTAACTATTGAATTTCAATTCAACAATTTCCCTGTAAATACTAGCAACATTTCACAATTATACACAAAATAAAAAATAAAAGAAATTATTATGTAAATTTAGGAGTTTGTTTGTCAGAAAAGTCCATAGAGAGAGGCTTAATAGATTTAAAAAAAAGTGTCATCGCAAAAATATAGAATAAAATAGATAAATTACCGCTTCTAAGTTGAAAAAGTCAAAATGGCGTAAATATAAATATAATAGTAGAAAATATTTGGTTTTATCTAAGCTTGAAGCTTATAAATTTTAAATTATAGGTTGCAGAATGGTTCATCAACCAATAAACAGCGTGGAAAGAAATATCAATCTATACTTTTTATCCTTAGCGAACACAAAATTGAAAGACATAACCACATGCCGCACGACCAAGCAAATATGGTCGTTCTACGACAAAAATAAAACAGACAATTTTCTGGAGTTATCCAGATTAGTAGCTCAGAAATAAGTGACCAACTCTGGCTGAAGCTAGAAGGTATGAACTAGGCAAGTACGAATTAATAACATTCGATATATGGCGACTATGAGACTTAAATACGTAGTACGGTTTCTGAAGGCCACAAATTGAATAAAAAGTCATTACTTTATTTAAGTCAAATAGTAACCTGAGTTTACAAGCTTGATTTAGTCGTTGGGTTGTATGGAACTCCCCACTTGAAACCAACCAATCACGCATAAAAGCATAAAAATTGACTGAGCTCGTGAAGTGGAAATATGTGAATTAAAATTATATCCTTTTATAATACAATATTTTTATGGGAATAATAGTTAGATAATAATTTAGCACATTTTCTTTCAATTTTCCCTACAAAATACAATTTTTTTTTAATAATAACAACAACAAAATAACATAGTTTTCCTACATTTTTTTTATGCAAAGTAATGTTATATGTTGTGTGTATATGTTGCAATCCTTATATCCTTCACAGTTAGGTACTTTAACTATTTTTATTTATTTATTATTTATTTTTTTTTCGTACTTATTGTATAGAAAATTGTTAAAAAAAAAAATTTGTATTCCGAAATGCTTGTGCAACTCATCGTACGAAATAGGATAATTTTATTTTTTCTGATTATTTTTATTATATGAAGGTTTTTTCATTTGTATATCCTTGTAGGGTAAACAAATCTACATAACAATTTTTATACACATGAATTTTTGTGAAAAATATTTTTAACATAGTTTAAAAAAAAATAAAATATTTCAGTTTATCATAAGCGTTTCAATTCTATATTCTCCTTCTCAGGTGTAAATATATATATATATAGATAAATATTATATTTATATGTAAATCTTATTATATTTTATTTTGTAACAAACAAACAAACAAAAAATCCTTTTTATCTTTACACAGTTTGATATGGAATTCGTTCACATTTTTAAAACCAAAAAAAAAATTACATTGTTTTCCTGTCGACACAAAGGTACAACAATTTTTTTTTTTTTTTTTGTTGTACGTACTGCAAATAATTTCGTTCCCAGTCCCAGGAACTGATTTCATTTTATAATGCGAAAATTATTATTATTATATGAGGAAAACTTTTTAAAAAATATTTTACAGTTTATAGTGGAAAATTGCATTGAAAATTTATTTATTTATATTTTTTTATTTATTTTATCTGTGTGGTTGTAAAAATTTTCAACGGAAATTTAGTTATATATAAAAAAAAAATTGTTATTTTTTGTTGTTTTTACCAATTGAATTAAAAAATTTAAGGACATTTATCATGGAGTTCATTTAAATAAGAATAGAAATATAATAATAATATAAATATATAAAAATTTTATTTATAAAAGGATTTTTGTCTTTTATAATTAACATAAAAATGTAATAAAATGTATTATTCTTTGGTTAGAATCAGGATATTTATATAATGTTTCATAATTTATATGAAACGTAAAGGTTTATTTATTAATTGTCATTTTTAAAATATTGTTTTTAAATTATATTTACAAGGATATTAATTTGTAGTCATAAATGTGTTGATACGATTGAAATATATCTATCAGAAATGAAATAAATTTGTGATATATTCCATACTTGCCAAACGAAAATTATGAATTTAATATGAAAATGTCCTGTTCCCGAAATTATAATGCTTGGAATAACTGAAAATGTTTGCAATAATCGATAAATTTATCGGGTTTTATTGTGACGTACTGGGAAATTAGAAACGTTATTCATTTGACTACAAAAAGTAATATTTCGTTTCTGTTATGTTATAGTAAAAAAATATTAATAAGTTCGTTTCCGGTATAAGGTTATTATTTCGATACACTACAAATGGATTTTCTAGATTTGGTTAACATTTATTAGTCCTTTCTGTATAGTAACTTAATTATGAAACATTATATTAAATTGAATATTAAAATTAAATTAATTCGAACATGTTTAAAACCATAATCTGACACTGTCAAGTAAATATTTTAAATTAAGTAATTTTCCTAGTTATTATTAATTAGTGTCTACTTGTAAAATATAACCATTTATTTAATAATAACAAAATTGTAACGAAATTCCGGATTATTTGTTAGTATAAGGTTACATGATAACGTAACGAGGACTAATTGTGGGAAGCGTTACGGAAAAGTTACGTTATACAGAATTGTCTCATCGTAAATTTATTTTACTTAAATTATTATTTTTTAAGTTACCACAATTCATTAGCGGATCCTTTTATATATTCAATTTCTCTCCAACTCTAGTATGTACTAAATGAATTTACTGATATTTACAAAATAGCAAGTACTGTCAATAATTTTTGCTTGTATGAAATTGTCAGTAATGTCATTGAAGTTACGAAATACTAGAAAAATGTTTTTGAATCTGTAAATTCAATTTTGTTCTTACATTAATCTTGTTAAACAAATTTTGATATAAAAATTGATTCATAAATAAATCAGTAATTTATTAATGATTTTGAAACATATAATGAAATATGATTGATGTCCATTTTTGGGACCAAACTGTTCCCTAACAGTAAAAGACAGAGTTCCTCTTTAAATGGTACAAAAAATAAATCAATAAATCAAAAATGTTAAAATTCTGATCCTAAAAAAAATATTAAAATTAAAAATGAAACATCGAGAAAAGAAAGAATTTTCATAAAAATACAACTTAAAATATTTTCACAATCATTTTCATTTTGAAAAGTTGAAATAAAAAAATAAATCGGAAAAATTGTATTTTAGTTCGTTTTACCCATAAAACCTTTTTTCATCCCTTTTTCAATGAATGTCTAAAAACAATTTCTTCATATATCCCATTTTAAAATATTATAGTGGAAAATTTTTTCAAGTTTACTTCCTGTTAATTCAATTTTTCATTTTTGTATTTACGGCACTGTGTGCTATAACAGCTCCCCAAATATATATAGAATAATTTACTTTATATTTGCAAAACTCGCTGCTTTGGCATTCCATTTTCAAGGACTAAAAATTCCAATTGAGAAAAGATATTTGTCAAAAAAAAAAAAAAATCTTTACATATAATCAGAGCAAGAATTTTTGTTATTGTTTGCATATATATTATTTACGCGCCAGGACGAAAAGGATATATATACTTACTGTTTGCATGAGATATCAGAGATAATGGAAATGAATTCAAATAGTTTAAATGTAGTGGCTCTGATGATGATTATTGGAATAAATATAGCAGAATGGGAACAATGGTGAAGTGTAAATGATTTGAAAAATAATCTCTATAAAAAATTTACGGAAAATGAAAAATTGTAAAATTCGCTTAGTTTTATCTACATAGCTAAGGAAAATAAATATGATTCCATTGAAAAAAGTATTACAATTCATATATACAAAAGATGAAATCGGAAGTTATGATAAATTTGAAGCAATTATTTTAATTTTTGCTAAATTTACTTTTGATTTTTGAAGAATTTAGTTACGATTTTCTGAATTATTGGCAATAAATTAATTTCATTTCAGAAAAAGGAATGAGATTAAATTACACTTTACATTTCAGTAATTACTTTTTTTTTGACAGTCCATCTTTGGGACCAACCTGTTCCCTACCAATAAATATGCAAAAAATATTTTCAAAATTAGAGCCGCAAATTTAATTATAATTTTTATAATTTAATCATTTTTTTTAGAAACAGTTTACCTTCTTAATGAACTATTGTTCCTATTTCATACATTATTGCTCCTTCCCACAAAATATCAAATTGATGATATTTTTTTTATATAATACTGAATATCTTAGTGGTCCAATGTTCTCTACCGGAGCAAACTGCAAAAAATCAAGTAAAAGTCTTAAAAATTATTTATATAAGTTCTATATTTTTATGATGACACTTTAATTAATAATCCTTAAGGACTAATTTTAAAAAATTAAATTAAATTAATCAAAATCTTTTAATGATGTCTAATAAAATTATTTTTCTATGAGGTTAAATTTCCATCAGTAAAAAAATGAAAATCAATGTTTTATATTGAGAGAAAATCTATTTTCTCAACAATTCATACAAGCTAAAAAGAAATATTATGAAAACTAATTTGCAAATCTAATCTTCCAGTTTCAATAAATCAATTATATTTCGAATCATCACACTTTTAAATATAAATCTCCATAGAAAAGCAAACATTGAAAAACTGTCTTTCCTCTTTGTGAAATGCAACAAAATCTAATACCATAGAACATAGATAACAAATCCTTTGAGCAAACATAACAATTTTATCCTTGTTAACGAAGTGTACACAAACAGACGAGACAACCAAAATGATTTTTTTTTATTTATAAAAAAAAACTTTGAAATAAAAAGAAAACAATTTTTTTTTTAAGTGCTTACAGCATTAACGAGCTATGAAAATAAACAAACTTAAAAATAACAGAAACAAAATATAATTTATATTGGAAAGAATCCTTTCAAAAGTTAAGAAATTTAATATAAAATCTGTTGAGGAAAGATTAAATACATCATTGATTTGAGCTATTTTAATCAATTTTTTACAGATATTTTCATTAAATTAAACCTCTAAAAATAAAATATTCCAATTTTTTACATTTAGTATCATCCATTTTATAAATAGCTAGGTAGCTAGCCACTTACTTAGTTAAATTGGTTAAGTCGGACATAATTATTGATCGAATTCGATCATAATTATTGATCGAATAAATAATTATGGGATTAATGTTGATTTTAAAACTTAAATATTAGAGTTAACGCATTTAAATAACTTAAATGCGTTAACGCACCCGCTCGACTCCCGCTTGTTAAAGAAATGTTATATGTATTAATGTCGCTATTTTCATCTTAGTTTTAAATTATGTATCCTTAACATAAATTTAATATGGTAATAAAAGTTCAAGAGTTTCAATACGCAACGGAGCAGGGTTCCAAGATCTTCAATCAGATGTTTAATCAGATGGTAAGAATTCGTCTTTAGTAATTTTCATGACTAAGATTATAACCAAAAAACATACCAGTGCCGATGTTCATTCAGTTTTGTTGGGAAACACTCACAGAAATAGAAAAAAACTTATTGTCCTGACCTGTTGGAACAGCTGCCAGCAAAACAATAACTGTTACAGCCAGAAAAAAGTTTATCTTTAAAAATACATGAATTAATTAATAATAAAATTTAAAATCTAACAACTAAATGTGAAAATTACTTCAATATTGATTCACCGATTAACTTGAAATTAGGATGATCAAAAGGTAATATTTGTCACTTGGATATTTGTAAAATCAAATTGGAAATACTTCAATTTTTCAATCTTTTTTTTTTCTTTTAATTATACAAAATATTAACATTGCCTAAACGAACAGAGATTAAATTATTAAGAAAATTAATTAAATTTATATATTAAATATAAATCCTTAACATAAAATAATTAGTTAAATTTTAATAAATAATTTCGTTTAATTTTACAAGTAATTTAGTTTAAAACTTAATAAACTTCTCAAATAATATCATTAATATTATTAATTATTCACTTTACTTAACTATATCTACAACAAAATAACTTTAAATTTTCTTCTCCACGTAAATAATTTGTATAGTATTTTTCAGATCCTTTTTAAATTTTTTGAATATATTCTTAGAATTTAACCTCATTAACATTACAATATATATACAAAAATATTATGCCAATGATTTTGCTTTGAAAATATTTTAATAATATTTATATTCATCTTTTTTTAGTCTTCCTTTATACATAACAATGAAAAAGGATATCAATAAAAAAAAAGAAAAACATTTACTTTAATGCCGTTGACATAATATCATTATATCCTTAATTTCCTTAAAAATACATACATACATATAACACTCAACAGACACATATAACACCATTTCCATTTCATACGTAAAACACTGTGTATTAAATAATATTAAGTATTTTTTTTTTGTTCATCACATCCTTAATTTTATAATAAACTTCTTGAAAAATTACATAAGACGTATAGGTGTTAAAAAAATGTTGTATTTTAGAAGTACCATCTTAATTTTTTTTAACCAAACTTAATATACATTCTCCCCATTACTCATACCGTTCTCATATTATTCAAGATCAAAGAGGTCCTATTAAAATATTCATATACTATATGACATTATATAAAACTGAATAGGAAAAAAGGATCTAACTTTATGGTTGACAATGTTAAATCTATTGTATTGTAAACTTGAATGTTCCTTTTTCTTTAATTCTCTTTTGTATAAACAGTATCCTTAAAGATATAATATTTTATATATATACGTATACATTCCACTTTTAAACTTTATAATTGGTTCGCCACATTGTCTACCAGTAATATTTTAAATAAATGACATATATGATAAACATATCCACCCATAGCGTTCTTCTTGAGTCGTTTCATTATAATGATCTTCTCTGGAATTACGTAAATTATAAATACTTGTGTTTTGCGCGCTTATAAATGTGTGAACATACTAAAATATTTATCATAATATTCTTTATGGCAAAAGGGATGGCAAAAAAAGGAGTTGAAAAATATAATATAATAAGAAATAGGGAAAAATCTGTTTAAAATTTTATATATTCCAGGATATTAATATTCTTATATATATATAAAATTTCGAAAGGTTACGTACGACAACAGTATTGAAGTACTTTTGTGTAGTATATCAAACAATTATTCAATGATAAGTCATATTTATGCTATATCATTATACAGAATAATATTATAATTTTTTGTGACACTGTGTGGCTAGAATTGATTTTTCAACAAAACAAGGACTATACAAAATATTTTTTTTATATTTTTTTTTATTATTTTTATTTTAATCCTTGTGTTTTTGATGGTTTTTGTTCTTCATTAAAGGATATCATAAGTATAGACTAAATATTTGTTTATATATATAAATATTTTTGTTATTTTGACATAAAAAAGGATATATAATAATAATCATAACAATTTTCTTGTCCTTATAAGATGAAATTTCGTGAAGACATATAATACAATAAACATTAAAATTTGAATATCCTAGCCAAATTAAATGAAATTTCAGAGAAAGTTTTCTGTATTCTAAAGGATATAGAATCTACTAAAAAAAATAAGGATTTTCTTAAATAAACTGAGGTTAAAATATTTAAAGGACTTGAACAGATTTTAATATTTTTGTGAAATACAAAAAAATATAACAAAAAAAAAATTGTGTCAGAATTTCAAAAAGGATAAAATGAGAAATATTTTTTTTTTTATATTTTAAGTTTATTAAATAATGACGAAGGAGTTTTTTTTGTTGTTGTACAAAATAGTAATAATATTTTCATTTTTTAAGGATAATAAATGATTTCATAAATTGCTTTAAATAAATTATATAAGAATTTGTGTTTTTAATAAGTTTGATTTATGTAATTGGATTTTATGATTATTATTTAAAGTATTGTTATATCCTTTAAGAAGATCATAAATGGAATCAGCATGAGGTTATAAGTTTTATAGTGGGTATATTAAAGTTGAAATAAAGATAAATGAATTAAATATTGATTTAGATGACATAAATTTGATTTTAAAGATTATTTTATAAAAAGTTTAACTAAAATTTTTAAAGAACAAGTTTATTTTATATTACAAAACTTTAATATTTAAAATTTTTTTTTTACTTAAAGTCTATTTCACCTAATTTCATCATTTTGGTCTACTGTACCAAAAAGAAAATCAAACAGTTCCGGTCTAAAAAAACACATTTTTTTATATATTATAAAAATAAAGTTTATCAAAAACATCTTTATCCTTTAATAAAGATTTTCTATTTGGTCTAGGAATGGGTAAAATATTATAATGTAACATCATTATCCTTACATAAATCAAAGTTTTGATAAAAAGGCGTTTGTAATTTTGGGATGTTAAATCTACTTTCTCTCTTTAATTCTATTTGTATTTTGTATATAGTTTTAGAAAGTTTTTCGAAAATTTAAAAGATAAATTTTTCACCCCTTTTTCCTTAAATTTATTAACTTGTGGACATTAGAAATCGATTTATCTTATTTTATCATACAGACTCTATGGTTATATTTATAGTTATATTTCTTGAAGTTCTGTTAAAAACCGATATTATAATGTGTTAAGCAATGAACATACCTTACTTAAATATCTTCTATATGTAACGAATGAAATTTAAATTCTATTGGTAAGAGGAGTTAAAAAACCAAGAAAAAAAAGGGTGATAAAATTTTCTAAGATTTATAATGTGATAATAATTTATTTACAATAGAAAAATATTTAGTAAGTAGTTTTTGGGGGCGAAATGAAATGTCTATATATCATTATTTTGGTGGAAATATGATAATTTAGTTTTGAACCAAGGATTAACAATAATAAATTATAAATTTATACAGAATTTTCATAATTGCCTTCAATTAACGAAGAACTTCGAGGTTAATGAAGGTTTTTGAAAGTTTATTACAAAAGTATGCCCATTCAAAAGGGTCACAATTAAAATATAGTTTAAGGATTCGTAGTTATCACAATTTATCTTAATGTTAACGTTAGATTCTCGAAATCTTTTAAGCTGGACTCATATGCTACTGTCACCCTGAACGAACGTTGATTTTGACCCACAATTTTAAATTAGTTCCTGTTTCCTTATTTTATTCCTGTTCCTGTTCCTGTTTCCTTATTTTATTGTGGAAAAAAGAATTTAAATAAAAATAAAATTGTTAAATTTATTTAAAATTTAATTTAAATTTATATATTTAATTTTTCAGACATAAAAGAAAAGTTCAAAACTTTCTACCATGTAAGACACCAACACGTGGACCCCATATTGGTGGTAATATTGCTGGTGGACATTCCGTAACATATGAAGATCCTGATGCACATTTAGGCCATAGACCATTAGTAATGCGTCATCATAATGTTGAGGTGAGTTCACATAAAATTAACAATTTTAATTTATTGTAAATAATTTAAAGAAATATTCTTATAAAGGAAAATGAAATAGTGAAATCGTTTTGAATAATTTTGAATATTTTCGTGATAAAATTGACAAAATAGAATAACAAAATGGCGAAATTATATAAAGATAATTAAATAATAATTTAAAGAAAATGTTAATATAAATGATAAATTTATTACAATATAAAATTTAAAAGATTTTCCTTGCAGTATAAATTTACTTTTATATAAATATTTATAATGCAGAATTCTTAATAATGTTTGCAACGACTGTAATTAGTTAAACTGGAGGTGGGAAAATAAATATACGGTTAACCTAAAAATGACTCTTTGTTCTATTGATGTGTATTCAATGGCTTTGGTATATTGTTTGTAAGAAATCAATAGATATTGAAACCATAAAGCATAAAATAATTTTCTACATAACATATAACCACATAAAATAAATTTTATGCTTTGAATTGATAACTTAATAAGAAAATTTTGTATAAATTTTCAATTGTAATTTTGTAATTATGAGTTTTTGGTGATATCATAGATGAAAATTTGGTATAGGTAAATTAAATAAAATATGATTAGAGAAAATCGTTAAGTGAAATTAATAAATGAGACTCCCATACTTCTCGGCAACAAGCTTATTTTAGAGAAACTTCTACCTTACCCAATTACAAAATATCTCAAATATAAAAAAGATAACCACATATAAAATCTCAGTACTAGTGAAACGTTTAATATAGTCGTAAGACTTTTCAGCAACATAACTTAGTAAATTTAATGAAGATTTTTTCTTGTGACCTATTAAAAAAATCAGTTTATATTCGTACAATTATTCCGATTCATAAATTCGCTGCACTTACTCTTTTATTTTGGTACGAATTGTTTTCCAATGTCTGTTACCAAATACTGAGCTCCAGTTCCAGTTTATATATTTTTTATCGTCATTATAGCTATCTATAAGGTGGTACCTAAATAAGCGTTAATGTCAAATACTTTATAGAAAACAATGAATTACAAAAAATCATTAATAAATGAATTATTAAAAAAATATATATTATTCTTTTTTATTCAAATAACAATAAAAAATTATGTTGATCATTAAAAAATGATATCTTCTGTCAAAATTTTTGTAATGTACAATTTTTAATGATGGCATCATAAAATTATATTGAAATAATATAAAATTTCTTAAATTATATTCTAAATATTCGCGTTTCCCATAAATTTATTATAAATCTACACTATTAAAATATTTACTGAATTTCATTTTGTTTTCCTTTTGTTATAATCTAAAAAAAGAAAAAAAAAACAATATATCTGTCAAAATATTAGGACTTAATGTTGTCAAAACACACATGTCATTCGCAATATATAAAAGAAAAATGACAAAGAGGAAAAGAGAGAAATAATAATAATAATAATTGTCTGTGTGTCACATAAAAGTACCTTAATTTACCGATTTTGACAACATCGTAATGTATATATTTATTTATTTAATATTTCATTATAAACAAAAACGAAATTTCTAAATTTAGGAAAAATATACTAAACTGTCTTACATCAGCAAAACAAGGAGTTTGCAAAGTACCAACATATTTAATAATATTTCATTATTAACGAAAAAAATAAAATTTTATAAATAAAATGTTGTAAATAATTATTTTGTACAAACTGGTTGTGAACGTGCTATCAGCTGGGTTTTAGTTTTCATCTATACATGTTTCATCTTGGTTTACAACCAATATTATAAACATAAACAAATGCGCAAATAAATTAACTTTTTTTAATACTTCTTCAAGCAATTTGTCAACTGTCAAATTGTTTGTCAATCGTCAAAATTTTTGTCAATGTTTTGTATACTTGATTACATCAACCAAACGACTGAATAAAGAATATTTCGGTCACACCAAGTATACAACAAATTGACAAACATTTTGACGATTGACAAACAATTTATCGGTTGAAGAATACAACTTGTCAAAATTGTAAAAACGTTGATTTTCCAAACAAGGATATTGTGAGCGAATACTTTATAAAGTTGTATAATGAATGAGCATCTTTAGTGATAAAATTGACAAAATTGCAGTGAACCAATTAAATAAGAATTCAATTTTGACAGAATACTTTAAATTATTATATTGATGTATCCATTTTGTCTACTTTTTATATGCTGTCTGTACTTTGTAAGAGCCTTGAACGTTTAATTTGATAAGTTAGGTATAATGACTGAATAAAGAATATTTCGTAAAAAATAAATACTTTTAAATTGGTTGAACCAGCGAAATTTACAATGAAATATTTTATATCTATATATTTTTTCCAGTGAGAGATGGATCCAATCAAGTCGAAGGTTTATGTAATTTTGTATATATCTAAATTTTATTTTCAAAACAGTTGAACAGACAATATCGAATTTTTATATAAAATAATTTTTATTCACTTTTTCTTATAAAATTTACTTAAAACCGAATATAATTTATTTATATTTTTGATATATGAAAATATAAAATTTTGTACTTCTTCATTTCCTTTATTCAAAAAGCCAACAAAAAAAAAATTATCCTTTATTTATTTTATTGAAATTTTTTACATGTCAAATTTTTTCGGGCTTTTTTTTGGTTGTTCTGTGTGAAGACGATGGATATGTGTTCAAAGAAATACAAATACATAAGATTTTTTTTTTCATATAACAAACTTTTAGTCCTTTGGATAAAGAACAAATAAACAAACAAACAAAAAACAGTGTTTTAGTATCGAATTACATATCATTTTGAAGATCATGTCTGGGATTTTTTTAGACATAAATTTTGACTGTGTGTTTATAAAGGACATGAATATATTTTAGTATTTTATGAAATTGATATGATTTTTTTATTATTTTTTTTTAAATTATATTTATTATTATTATTTATTTTTTTGGGGATTTTATTTTTATCCTATGTTTATCTACATTTTGTGTAAAGTAGTGAAGAATGATAAATTGTTTTTATGAGATGAAATTTTGATTATGGTAAAAAAGTAGACAATTATAAACTGTCAGACACAATAAAAAGGATTATAAATTTTGTAAAATGTTACAAAAGTTATGCGTAAGGGGAATAAAGCTTTTATGAATATTGAAAAATCAAATTATCATCTCTATTTTGAAATAATGTTACCGAATATATTTGCTGTGTTTTTAAAAGCTGGTTAGGGTTATAACAAATAATACAAAACTTAGTATTCTTCTTCCTTCTAAATTAACCCAACAGAATCTAAAAGTCAGTGTTATTTCAATTTCAAGCATCTAAAATTCTGAGTGAATTCCCTATAACTCAGAGGTTACATTCTTTATGAACTGGAATAGCAGGCTAAAGTATATTTTACTTTTTTGAATATTTTCTAACACTTTGAAGAAAAAACCACTTTTTAATGAATCTTTTAATTTAAGTGCAGACAATTAATATAAAATTTAATTATATTGAAACTAAGAATTTTTTTGAGCTTATTCATTTGAAATTGACCTATGCCTTAAGTAATTCTTAGATCACTATTTATATATATTTTTTGAATATAATTGGGAAACTAGCTATAACATTAAATTTTTCAATTCACAACTCTTACAAACGATGCATTACTAACACAATCTACGAATATATTCCAATTTATAATTCATATAAAAAAATAGGGTAAAATACTTTAAATAATTAAATATGTCGTCCTTGAAGCTAAAATTAAGTCACACACAAATTCATTATTTCAATTTTCATAAAAGAACAATTTCCCCTTATTTTCTGCATTAATTAACTGATAACAATATTTTTGCAGCTTGCACAATTATTATTTTTTTAATTATCCTTTTCTTTCTCCTATCCTAATGCAATATTCATTTTTTTTTTGTTGAGTGGTTGCCGATTGAAGTGTGAAATCGAAATTATAAAACAAAATCATAAAAAATGACTAAACAAGTGTGTAGATAACGAAACTCCTTAAATATATTCAAAAGATTTTTTAAGGATACTTTAAAATTACAAAAAAAAACTGGTGGAAAAAAAAAAACAATCTTAGTGGTTGCATTTTTTAAGGAGCTGCATTCATTTTTAATATTAATTTACGCTAGAAGCAAATTTACTAAAGTGGTAGGGTTGTGTTGATATTTTTTTTATATGTAGAATAGAAGTAAAAGCCATCATGAAATATTCCACAAATTTATCAAAAGATGTCAAAATATTATATTAAAATTGTTGCCAACACATTAATTTCAATTCACAAAAAGAAAATGGATGATTTTTCCTAAAACTATTAAAAATATGCAATTTTGACAAAAAATTATATTTTCTTAAATTAACCATCAAAAATTTATTTCTGCCCATTTCAAATTGTATACATTTTATATCGTAATATTAATAAAATTCATTGCTTATGCCATAGGCCACTAAAAAAATGTTTTAATCCTTTAAAAATATGTTACACAATTTATTGAATGCAAAAATGTATACATAAAAAAAAAACGCTAAATCCTTTTTGATGAAATTTTCAATCTTTAAATAACCCAAAAAAAAAAAATTATTGTTTTATATACAAATGCCACCAACACATATTCAATTTTAACTAATGCCACTCAAATAAGGATTTATTCGTTATTATTCAGGACATTTGCATTAAATTATCATTTTTATTTTTGTCCTGTAACTTTTCCTTTACCATAGTTTTATCCGACCATATTTAAATATTTAAATAAGTATTCAAAAACATCAGATTTTTTCTTTAGGATGAATTTTGTCGTGAATGAATTTACATTTTTATAAAAAAAAATGGTGATGCCCACCCTTTCGTTAAATAGATTTCTGTTGATCGCTTAGCACTTACAATTATTTTATTTTTTTATTTAACAGGCGTTTAATGCTATGAAAGTTCATAAAATATTGACTATCTCGAGCACCAGGACGACTTGGTTTAAAATACGGCTGTAAAATAGTTAAAAGGAAAATTATATTTTTTGTCCATGTTAGTGTATGATTATTACTGTCATTATTCATATAAATAGATATAACTGAAATACCTCCCATTACTTTCATAATATAAAATATTTAAAGAAAAATCTCTATCACCCTATAATTTCTATAAATAATTTCCACTCTAGAGGACATTTGAAAATAAACTAGAAAGTTTTTTTATTACTTGTTCATACCCACAATTAAAATATCCTTTTGAAAAATAATAAAAAAAAACTTATTGTAAAAGGGATAGAAAGGATATACGAAAAAAAAATCAGGAAATGTTAAAGGATTATAGTCTTTGGATGTGATTTTTTCTTTCTTACTTTTCACACTTGATTCAATCACACATTTTGAATAATTTGTACAGAATTACAAAGAGAAACCTAAAATTGATTATAACTTTGGGTTTTGAATTGTGGACGGAGGTTGGTTTTTTAAATACATTTCCAAATAATCTTAAATTATCAGATTTTTTGAGAAATCTGCAAGTTGTAACTTAATTAAAATCAGTTTACTTTTCGTAGACGCGTTAATCTTTACATTAGAATCGATTGTAATTTAATTTCTGCTTTATGTTTTAAGAATTTTAAATTCTTTCAATTGGTTCGTAATCCACCGTTTAAATACTAAAAAAAGAAATCCTTTTTGGTATTATTTTAATATTTTTAAATTTTCATTTTAACTTTTCTTTTATCCTTTCTCAAACATTAATTTCCTAGTATAATTTACAGAATTTCGCAGTTTTTTTTTCTATATATACTTAAAAAAAGGGTGTTCAGAATTATGTAATTTAAGTACTGAATGACTACAGAATATATAAAAAAATGTCATAATAAAATTTCTAGAAAATTTATGATTATATTCAACCAAATGATGATTAGATATGAGGGTTCAAATAAATGCAATTGCACAATTTCCTTTTTATGTGGCAGTATAAAAAGGACTGATTCTTTTATAAAATTAATTTTACAAAGTTTTCTGTACCTAAACAGAGTTTTATTTAGTCCTTTGTTGTTATGATTGCAGTTCCAAATTTACATAGATTCAGTGCCAAACCTTTTTTTATTATAGCATTTGTATAGAAATTATGTTGGCAATCATTATATAAAAGGAAAAATGATTTTTAAAAATGACAGTGTAATTGGTTGAAATATTTTATAATGATTTTAGATATACAATCACGGACAATACTGAAAAAACTAACTTTTAATAGAATATTCTTATAAATGTCCATATTAATTTCAAATTTAAATTTTATATTTATTACAGATTATGCATCACTCAAAATCTATTCATTATCCAAGTGGATTTCCAATGACTAGATCACCACCACTTTTTGTGTGTTCATCACCGGGACCAGATCCTTATCGATCCAATGATAATGTCTATGAAGAATTAGGTCCTACACGTGATTCTGATATTGAATCAGAACCAGATGGTCAACAATCAGATGATGATTTTGCTGAAGATGAACTTAGTTTACCTGGTGAACGTTCATTTAATAAAACATCACCACCAGATCAATTATTACAATCATCCCAACCAGTTTCAACAATTTATCATGAACGTAGTCCGTCAACAAATTTACATGAACGTAATACATTATTAACAACATCTGTGCATAGTGAACCAAATCGTTTACCGAAAAATAATCGTAATATTGCTGCAACGACAACAAATGGTAGCGATAATTCTGGTGGTATTTTATCTGGTGTATTTAGACATACAACTGGTCGAAATAAAAATCTAGTTATACCAAATTGTAAAATAAATAATCGTAAATATCAAAATCATAATACATTACCATATAATATTGATAATGCTGGCAGTATATTAATAACACCAGATCATTCAACAATAATTAACCATCAGCAACAATCTTTAGATATATTACCATCACAAATTTACGATGATCCAAATAGTCGAAATAGTTTAATGACATTAGCATATAATAGTAACAGCAGCAACAGTAATAATATTAATAATAATGGCAATACTACTAGTTCCAATAATTTAAATAATAATAATAGTAATAATAATAATAATCGTCAATCACAAAATTGTTATAATAAATTAGAAAGTGAAGTTGAAAGACGTAATCGAATTAATAATCAATTACATCAGCCACCAACAATAATATTAACAAAACAACAACCAGTTGCAACAATATTTCGTGGTGGTGGTGATAGAATTAATTATACATCACGTTATCCACAACCATATTATACACATCATCATCATGATATAATTAATAATCAGTCGCAACAACAGCAACACCAGAATCAACAATTTTCACGTTCACGAACAAATCCACGAAGCTTAGATAGACGAAGAATAATAACAACAATACCACCACCGCCACCACCACCACAACAACAATCAGAACAAATATTAGATGAATCAACATATGGTTATGCTGAACCTGTTTTTCATGAAGGACTTCTTTATAATAATCATCATCATCATAATCATAATAATTTACATTTATCTACAAATAATTCAATTTTACGTCAAGCATATCCATCATATATTTTACCAGATTATACAACTGGTTCATATAGAACAATAGCTAGTAATAATAATAATAATAATCAACATAATCATAATCATCATCATCATCAACCTTATCATTATCCTTCAATATATAATCATCAAAATTTAATTGAGTCACAACAAACCCAACAACAACTTTACTCTAGAGATTCAAGTTTTGGTTCAGATTCTGGTTATAGTCATAATACACAAGGTTCATCTTTAACTGGTGATATTGTTGGTCGAAATTGTCGAAATATTAATAATAGTAGTAGTAATTGTATACGCACACCAACTACATCAAATTTATTATTACCATTAACAACAACAGAAATTAAATATCATGGTCAACAAAATTATAATAATTGTACAACAAATAATAATAATAATAAAAATAGTAATAGTAATTGTTCAAATTTTCTATGGAATCGTAAAATACCACCATCTATTTCATCCTTATCATCACAATCAACAAATAATAGCATTAGTAGCAGTAGTGGTTGTACCAAAGATAATAATTTATTGTCCCAAGGAACAAATATTACATTAACAAATTCTATATCAAATAATTCTAATGGTGCTGGAATTATTGGTGATGATGATGATGATGGTAACGATGGAGAAGGAATTGCTGCAGTTATAACAGAACCAGAACTAACAACAACTATAAATAATTGTAAAAATAGTAAAAATAGTATTAGTAATGTTAGTAGTGGTGTACAACAGTCTAAGTACAATTCAAATAATAATAATTTGAATGTAAATAATCAAATAATGTCTAACACTAGTAAAAGCAATAGTAATAATAGCTTAGGCAGCATTAATAATAATTCAAATTTAAATTGCCTTAGTGGCATTAGTGGCGGTAGTGTTGGAGGTGGTGGTGGAAATAGTATTGTTGTTGATTGTATTTCGAATTCAACAAATAGTAAAACATGAAATCAAGAGAATTATTTATTTTAAACTTTTTTTGATATAATAACTTTAAAAATTTGAATAAAATTTTTTTCAACTTTATTAGAAAAGGAAGAAAATTGTAAATAAATTTGAATAATTTATGTATTAAATAAAATAAAATTTGTAAATAATATAAAACTATAAATGAGAAAGAAATTATTAAATTTTTCTATATTAAATTATTTTTAATTTATTATTTTTATTTGTTTTAATTTTTTTTTACTTTTATTGTGAATTAAATAATTTTGTTTTACATATTGGAAAGCTATAAATTTTTTGTTTTATTTATAATTTATTGACATAATACCCGGTAAAATCATTGATTCAGAAACAGTTGAATGTACATGAACCTTAGGTAGTCAGAAATTAACTAAAAACTACTATCGGTATCTGCAATAAAAACCGGAAACCGCTAAAAAAAGTTGCACTCAGACCAGAACTAGTCATATTGTACATCTGAAAACCATCCGTGTCATACAATATCGTATCGATGACTTAGCCATGCTTAGCTTCATCATTGAGTTAATATTTTAATTTAAGTTAACCGGATTTGCTGGTTAATTAATATTGATTAATTTTAAGTTTAAATTGTTAATTTATCTAGTCATATTATTTATATAGAACGACAGGGTGACAGTTACAGATTCATCTTAAAAATATATTGATTTATTTAAATTTTAAGTATAAAATAATTTTTTTTTTAATTACTTTTTTTTTTTAAATCGAAACTAAAATTTAAATTTCATTTTTAAAACATATAAAGATAAAATATGCTATCAAATTTTTTGAACCGATTTTATAATCGGTTTTTGATTTGATTTAAATCCGTTTTATAATTTATTTAAAATAACAATAAATTGCAGTGATTACATATCGACTGGACACAGGCTATAAACTGATTAACTTATTTAAACTGCTACTGATACAGATTGAGTAACTGGAATCCAAATAATATTACGGTTTATTTTAACAGCAAAGAATGACAGTAATTTTTATTATTTCTATATTTTATTAAATTTATTAAATTTATTTCACTAAAAAGTCAAAACAGCTTAAGTCTAAAATTATAGATTTTCATATAATGTATTTTTAATGTGAATGATTTAAGAACAAAGTAATAAAGGTCCCGTATAAATTCTGTCAATTATTCTTGTTTTTTAAATTTAATTAAATTTTTTGATATTCAACTATTTTTGTAAATTTTAAAGTAATCCTTTATTGAAATTAAATCACTTTAAGCTATTTTCCTTAAATTTTATTTATAATTTTCTAATAATAGTTTAAGTTGACTTTAGAGTTAGCAATGTAGTAAAAGAAAAATTGAAAAAATAGCCAAAGTTTACTTTAGATTTATATATACGCTAAAGAAAATACTTAAATCGATAGAAGGAAATTAAAAAAAAAAATTACAACGTAAGTTAATGTTCCAAATTTAACATAAAGATGCAAAAAGAGGCAAACTAGCTTGAATTTTAACGTAATAAAGAGATGCAAAAAAGGCAAAAATACAAAATTCTCCTAACTCAGTTAAGTTATTAAGCTATTTGCTGATACTGTTACGGGAAAAACCATGATACGAGATAAAAATGCAAAAGATTCAATAGTAATTAAATTCTCGTTTATGTTGTTGACTTGGCTGTTTTGGATTGTTTAGATATATTATTAACACAAATTGCAACATTTCACGAGTGTTGCCAAATATACTTGTAACAAAAATTTAAAATTATAATTTTTGTAAAGTTTTTTAATGTTTCTAAAAATTATATGAATATATATTAAAAATGCAGAATTGTTTCGATTTAATTTTATAATACTAATAATAATTATTGTCCAGATATCGTTTTTTGTCACTTTCTTGTTTATTTTTTGTTGGCCAACTTGAACTGACTGATGTAAAACGTTTATAACTTTAGTAATTTTAATATTTTATTAGGTTTTTATTTTTATTTCAATTTAAGTATTATTTTTTTTTAATCTACTTATGTGGAAAATAACATCTTTTAAATGGTCTTCATTTTCTTCTAGCCAAGTAAAAAAATTAAAAATGCAAAAGTTATAAAGCTATAAAAAACAGTCAGTTCAACTTGGGCCACCTTTTATTATAATTATATTTTATTATAAAATTTAGATTATCATTTTTCTTCATTGAAATTATAAATTTCCTCTTCTCAAGACTGCGCTATTCTAAAACAAGAAAAAAACTATTTTCCAAATTAATTAAATTAATTATTGTAAATAATATGAATAAATCAGTGTATTTCAAGCAAATATAATTAAATTATGATAAAAATTAACTACAATAAAATAAAATAAAAAAACAATTAAACAAATTCAAAAACTAAAAACATTGTAAATATAAAATTGAGGGTAAAATAATTACACTGCAAATACAAAAAAGAAAAACACTTAGAGGTTGTAAATTAAATTTAAATATAAAAAGGATTCAAAAAGAAAATTAATTTTCCATTTTTAAATTAACAAAAATGGTAAATATATTTAAATTTAATACAAATAATTATTAAAATTAAATTAAATTTGTATTAATTAATTAGATAATTTATTAAAATATAAAAAATAACATTATAAATTGTGAAAAAGAGCACAAAATTTGTATCCTAAAAAATCAAATAATTAAATTTATTTTTCATTTGTCGAAATTAATTTTTAAATAAGTAAAATTAAAAGAATTCTTAATTTCTGGTACCAATTCCAAAATATTTTTCGTTATTCTTTAATTTGTCCAATCAGAATTTCTTTTATTGGGAATGTCACTAATGCTAAAAATATTTCAGAGCTAATAGTTTTTCATATATGTAGTTCAATTTAGTAGAAAATTCAGTATTTTTTTCAATAAACCGAAATTCAATTCAAAGTAGGCCCAACATTAATTTATATTGATATATGTAGTACTAAATAATTTGAATTAAAATCTTATTGAGCTAACTATTGAGGAACTAAATTGACTTTAAAACCAAATAGATAGAACTATCTACACTACTCACTTTATTAAATGAAGAATTTTATCAAAATGGCGTTGAATCTCAAGTAGAAAATGTATCCGTTCTAAATCGCGATCCTATAAATATCGGCTTGTCAAAAATTAAAATTATGTCGTGATCTCAAACTTGTCTGAACCTTCGTATCACTGTCGAAATTTTGAACCAAATCCAGTAAGCAAATTCAAAGAAACTTTCCTTTCACATTATATCAATCGGTTGTATAACTTTTCATTCGAAATATAAATCAAATGTCAAAAAATTATTTAGTCTGAAAGTGAAAATTGACAGTTGAATGCGATATATTATATGATAATTCTAACTGTCTACAACATTTGACATATCGAATGAAAAGTTCTACAATCGATTGATAAATTCTGATGTAAGTTTAAATTATTTAATTTCTCACGTATCTGTCAATTTTGTATTTAATAAGTGTAAAAAAAAATAATTATGAACCGCCGTGTAATCTATTTTATTAGCCATACAATAATAAAC
The DNA here is from genome assembly GCA_963920725.1 of Rhamphomyia laevipes. Taxonomy (NCBI): domain Eukaryota; kingdom Metazoa; phylum Arthropoda; class Insecta; order Diptera; family Empididae; genus Rhamphomyia; species Rhamphomyia laevipes. Next base: position 56,934,256 of record OY987257.1, read on the forward strand.
AATTTTATTTGTCGAAAATTTATTTTTTAAGTAAATTAAAGTCAATTCAAATCAATTGGATTCAGGAAGTTTATATAATTCGACTAACAGTTATTAAGTCTTTTATAAACCTAATTCACAAGACAAAATATTTAAATTGATTTTAGAAATTTGAACCACTACGAAAATATTTTTTTAAAAAAAGTCCAATTTCCAAACAATTCGGGGAGAAAAATCGCTTTTTATAAGTAAAGAAATGTCACAAAAAAAAAATAATCAAAAAATTTACTTTACTGATCGTCGTTATCCATAAAATTATCACAGACCAAAAAAATTAAAGTTCATAATTTGAATTTATGATTAAAATACTCTGATATATCCCAAAAATAATCAATAAATAAAAATAATATAATAAATAAATAGAAATAAAATTAAATAATTAAAGAAAATAGTATTTAAAAAAATTTATGTAATAGATAAAATATTCATTAACTTATTTTCATTCAAAATCTAAATCTTAGGTACCTGTTCTTAAAACTTTCACCAACATACAAAAAAAGAAGTAAATAAAATAGCTCTATTTATTATTAGGTGGTATTTTAACTTAATAATATTTTCAATTTTAACTCCTACTTTCAAAAATATCTTTACCAAAATAATTAAATGTATATTAACAATTTATTATATAAAAATCTGAAATAATATCTTCTTAACCATATCAACATTATTATATAAATATTTAAAGAAATTACATAAATTTAATGAATGTTTTTATATTATTATTTATATTTGAGTCCTTTTTGAAATAATTTTTCAATTTTTCTTTAATGTACATAAGAAATATAAATATATTAAGTAAATCAGAAACGCATTTAAAAATGTTCAATATATAAAAATATTTTTTAGTTATTATTATTAAAAAAATTATTAAAATTTATAATATTATTGCAAATATTTTATACTTAATACCACAATCTAATAAACCAAAATAAATATATAAATTATGACAATTCAGGAAATTATAATAATATAAAATATATAAATATAATTAAAATATAGAAAATTAATATAAAAATTCAAAAAAATAAAATAAAAAAGGAAATAACAAAATGAAATAATAAAGAATTTTAATATAAAAAATAAATAAATTGTTTTAATTATAACCATAAAGTTTAGTTTCCGAAAACAGAGTGGAATAATATTAGTGCCGAACCTAAATTTTATAGGCTTCAACAATCTAGATCTAGATCTAGAATATAAATCCCATCAAATCAATCTCTAAAATATAATTGAAATCAGGTGACAATTACTATTTGATGTAGACCAGACGATTGAACTTATGAAATATAATTGAAAAATTTAACATGAACCCTCTGAACTATCGACTTTAAATATTACAGACACCAAGTTCATAAAAAAATCTATATATGAAATTTGGTAAGGATTAACAATATTTATACTGTAAAATTTCACATTGAATTGTACCATAATTCATGCAAGACTTCTAAAACTAAAACATAATGTAATTATTCATTTCCCAATATTTTCAAAAACAGAATTACCTGGTCAAATTTTATATCCTCTTTAAGAAGTAAATAAAATCATTAAATAAACATTAAATTATTCCACAAAACTGAGAATCAAATAATACACTTATAAAAAATTGCATAATTTTAGGATGATACAAAATCACTCCTAGAATTTATCGCCTAAAAGTAAGAATTTTTTTGTTAATTTTCGTAGAAAAAAAAGGATAAAATAAAAAGGATATTGAAGACATTAGTTCTATAAAGAAAACTATCTTCGATAATGTAATACTATAGTTAGCCTGTTCCTGTACAACTAAATTCATCGTTAATTACTTGATTGATTTGATCATACACAACGCCAGTTAAACAACGAGAAATTAATCTGTCAAAATAAAATGAAAACAGCTATAGCAAATTCGTGGAAATAATGCAGATTATTAATGCGGTATAACAAGCCGTGCATCAAAGTACAACGTAAATAATGAAAATACAACCAAAAATATGAAAAAATAAATTTAAATTAGAATCTTATTTAGATAAGAGAAAAACGCTGGTATGACTTATGACTTAATTATATTATTGCGAAAGACAAAAGTTTTTAATTTGCAAACGTAAAAGGTTTTTCATTTACATGCAAATTTGATCGAATTGTTGTTAAAAACCAGCGCTAAATTGGAGCCACACATCAATAGCATTCCAATGACCAGTCACATAACTTAATAAGTAATTATTGATTCTTAAATGGGATTGTAAAATTTTAGTGTCAATTTTTCCAATTTTGAAGTGGAATAAGTTTGTAGAATTGTTTACTCAACACGCTTTCAAAAAATGTTAAATATACAACGTTCCAACTGGAATATAAAAAAAATTAGCTTTTAAATTTCAAACTTACTAAATTGACTTATGAAAGATTTAACTTCTTTTAAATAATAAAACTATGATTTTAAAAAATATTAATATTCATTCAATTCTTGCATTAAATTCCCTAACGAATAGCACAAAACAAAAATCGTTTATCTATTTTGTATCTGTTTTCTTGTTGATAAAATTACTAACTTTTGTATCCTTTTTCATCATTAATTCGACAATACAAATTTTTCACTATTTCTATTCAGCCCTTTTTCAAACCTTTTCAACTTGCAGTAGTGTTACTAAAAATGAAAATATACGAGAGTAGAAAATAGATTTAAAGAAGAACAATTGAAAAGGATAATCGAATAATTTCCTTTATATTTGTTGTACGATCTGAAATTGAAAACATTTTCATTTGTCAAACAAAAAATAGTCGTTTTTTAAGGATTCAATCCGGTGTACGTGAAATTGATTTTCCTTATATATTGGAATATAGACTTATGTAGGGACTGTATAGTACTGCCGTCGCAAGAAGAAAGGGCATTTCTCCATTTTGGTAGTTTTTAGAAATTTGACTTTTCCTTTTTTGATCTGCCGCACATGTAAAGTAATCAATAGTATTTATTCTTCAGGGATTTGGAAAAAATCAGATATCAACAACAAAAATTACTTTTACTTTTTATCCATAGTAAGATGAAAAATGTTTTTTATAATTCTATATTTATAAAAAAAATGTAATTCAATAAAAAATATTTATCTTAAATTTCATCTTAAGGGCATAAGAACAAAGAATATTTAATTATTAATTAACAAATTTTAGTCGTCTAGTCTAGACAGTTTATTTTAAAACTATATAAAGAAATAAAATATTAATTTCAGAAAACCATTAGAAAAATTGACTTAAAATTGATTTTTTACAGCACAAAATAATTTGTTAATAATATTTATTAATGCAGAACAAATTGCAGAGCGAATGTTTAGATTTTATCAATATGAAAGTGAGCAGCTTCAGCTACAGCGATTAAATTTTGACAATGAATGAGATAATTAAAAATTTACAGGACTTTCATTTTACTATTTAATATTTTTAATTTTGGTCTCAAACCTTAGAAATAATGGCCTCGCAACATACAAATATACAATTTTCTCAGCTACATTGCTCAGCGGACAAAGATATTTGAAATTTGGAGCAGAAATAGATTTTAAGAAAATATTTGGACCTGTATATAACATTATTTTTAATTATTATCTCCTTCATCGTGTTACTAAAAAGTAAATATTATATAATAATAATAATAATAATTCGTCTCCTTCTATTCTGTTGTACACTGTTTCCCCATATTTAATTAATTTTCGATGTAATCTTTATGGTACTGTAGCGCTTCTTTGCAGTAACCAACTAAATTTTTCCAATTAGCTCCATTTAATATTTCTTTAGTTTCAGTCAAGCTTAAACTTCTTTTCCCAAAGTAGATAAGTCTCAGCTTGTTGAGAATTGGACACATTGATAAAAATTAGGGCCAAATCTCGAAATGTTGGGACGGAAATCATAAAAATTTAATAAACACATTATAGTCATTGATATTGAAAAGTATTAACAATGTAATTAGTTCGCTGCAGTGATCAGGACTAAATATTAGCTTTCAAATTTAATTTAACTTTAACGTTTTAACGAGTTTTATAAGTTACTAATTCTGATACACTAATGCAACTTAATCCAAGAGTTTTTCTAAAACTCTAAATTTAATAATCACTATTATAATTTTTATATAAAAAATTCAATATTTATATTTATTTATTCACTTATAAAAAGTTAAAATATTTTTTTTATTTCAAATAAAACTGAGAAGCTTAAAATATTTTCAATTTTCTATGAAAATTCCTAAACATTATTTACATTTTTATAAGTAGCCAACTGAGAAAATTTATGAAACAAAAATACCAGAACAAAATTTTTCAATATAAATTCATTTAAAATATGCTAAATTACCATTTATCGTACAGTATTTGAATAGTATTCTTATAAGGTTTATTGTTTCTGGTCAATATTTCTACAGAGAATATCCGAAACAGCTTGGGAGTTAGATTTTTAGTACACCCTAACTAATATAAGATCATTTTTGTGTATATATTATTATAAATGTGTTTGTAGTAAGTAACTTTGATAGTTGATAAAAGGAACCACCCAGGATATTTTTATATTTGATTTTTTTTTTTTCTTTTTATAGAAAGGGTCAATTTTTATTAGTTCTCGTGAACTGCTGACCACAATACAAAATTTATAGAGCAGAAGTAAAAAATATTCTATGATTTGAACAGAATTTCCACAATTTTATTTGTACATTATTTCTGATAATTTCGACTTATTGAATTTTTACAAATTTCCTTTTTCTGTTTGTGATAAAAATTGAATTTTAAATTGTTGACTTCTTTTACAAAAATAAACTGAGAAAGAAGAAGCTAAAAAAAAAGACTAGCTATTTCAAAATTGAAAATAAAAATTTCAAATAATTTTTCAAATTTTATTGACAATAATTGGAGCATGAAAAATTTATGGATATTATTTATTTTGAAAAATTGAATATTTAGACGATTTCAATGCATTTTGAGAGGCTTTATTAGAAAACTTAAAAAAAAAATTGAAATATATTTATAAGTAGAACTAGAACATCGTACTTCTAAAGAATTATTCATATAGAGTAGGAATATTAAAATATTTAAAAAACCAAGATATAGTAAGGGTTAAATATCAATAATTGACCTGTTTCGGTAATAGGACTCCACATATTTTGTTAATGTTAATGTTTTTGTCAATCCTTTTATATAAAAAAAGCTATTTTTAAGACATTACAATTACATATTAGGAAAGTTTTCACTTTTGTTAAGTCTTTAAAAGGCTTGGTATTAAGTTTCGGCAAGTTTACACAAAATTAAAATTTAAAAAAATTTTAACACACATTTATGATATTTACTGTGAAATTTTTGAGATACTAATTAACATTACCTTCAGCAAAATATTTCAACTGTACACTAAAACATTACACGATTTGGGAATGCTATTAGAAAAAAGTGTAATGGAAAACCTAACTGAGAGTTCCAAGAACCAATTATTGAAGCTGTACCTTATAGCCAAAATTATAAAAAATTTACCTTTCGCTTCTTTAGTAATTAATTGCTTGTCTTCTTACGGAAATTAATCATTTTACTTATTAAACAATTCCTTTTTCATATAAAATGGTAACATACAATACAATCCATTAATTTATATGCTGAAATACTAAATTGAAGAATATTGTAATATCAAAACATCCAAAATATTGTAAAAGGCTTTAATTGTGTATTGCATTATTTGAAAATTCATTAAATGTAATAAAATGTAGCAAAAGCTCAGTGTCTTTATCTGGCAACATTGCTCTTAATATAACACTGAAGAGATCTTGCTTTTTAAATACAGTGATCCAAGTTAAACATGTGTAGATGATTACGCACACTTTTTATGTCATTGTCTCTGTCTCATGTACCTGCGACGAAAATGCTTTGGTTCTTACTACATAAAGGAGTTGCATGAAACAGGTCCAATTCCGATCCCTCAAATGTGTTGCTGGCTCAACCAATCACCGTGGCATGTAATGTATAACATAAAGAATACGAACAATACAATAGGCCTACTTATTGCTTAGGTACGTGAACCTCCACTGCTTCAAATCTTCAATCCAAACCAAAAACTTATTTAAATTTAATACTTTTCAGCTAATTTTATGAAAAAAAAAACCTAATTAAACAATTTTACATCGCTAGTGTATTGATGACATATTTCTCAATTAACTTTACAAATTCAACTGAGTTAATATTGTATTCCACTAAATTCCTATCTCAACATTAATTTTAAAATAGCAAAACCATTTTTAACATAAAAAATTGGGACACGACACACGAATAAGGAAGATAATAATGTGGTACGTTCAAAATATTTTTCCCAGATATAATATTATAAAAGTCACATATATAAAATAAATGTTTCGTTGAAGTTGAAATATTTTGATGCCATTCCTAGTTACACAAAATGATAAATTATTTAGTGAACAAATTTTTTTTTTTACCACACTATATAAAAATTACATATATAAAATATTATACTTTTAGATATAAAATTTATATGCAAAACCAAAAGTTTGTTTAAAAAACTTTTTGAATAATTATGTTTGGTATTGAAAAATTATATTAACTGTCAACCCTTTTGATGTACCCACAACATTATAAAAGTCGACAGTCAAAATAAATTCTTATTTAAATGTTAAAATCCTTCAGAGTTAAGATTTATTTTTTTTGAAAAAGATGAGCTATAAAAAAGTTAGTGAAGAAATTTTTGGTAAAATTTCATTTATATTTCCTTCAAAATTTTAAATGAAGTTTTTAATTTTTTTTTTTTTTAAACCATTTATTGTGAAATTTAATTATTTGTAGTTAATTAAATAGAAAATTTATTTTTTATAATTTACAATAATTACGAAATTTAATCAATAATGACTGATCAACTAGTTAAAATTATTAATTTATTTTTATTGATTTTTGTTTTTTTCAAAAACAAAAATGATTTAAATAATATTGAAAATTTATTTTCACAATTCGTTATTTAATAATAAAATATTTATTTGACATCATTTAATCAGAACTTTATTATATTTTAATAAAAATGTTATAAATGTACAGTGCAAATAATGGTGGCAATAAATTTTAAATTGAAATTTTATTTGTATAAATTTATTATAATAAAAATATTTAAAAGTTGTGACAATTTATTTAGTTTTAGTATGTTGTTAAAAAAATAATTACACTAAATAGGTACAGACAATGTTTGTAACAAATGTAACAAATTGTAATTAAACTCAAGTCATAATGTAACATTTTGTAATTACTCAATAATTTAAATAATTTAAAAATAATGTGTCAAAATTTATAAATTTACATAGTATTCATAAAATGTAGTATGCCAGTGAGTAATTATGTGTGAAATGACATTACTATTGTTACATATTACGTTTATAATAAATGTAACAAATCTAGTAAATAAGTTTTATGATTAATTTGTGAAAGATTACATAATGTCAATAATAATTTTGACATATAATATAAAAAATACAAATATAGAAATAGAATTATTTTAAAACTATAATATTAATTGTTATCATTTGTCTTTCGAGAGTGAATTACTTAATTATCTTGTCAGTATTTATTCGGTGGCGAACATTCAGTATTTCTCTTTATTATTAAAAATACTTTTAAGTATTTTTCATATAATAAAGGAGACTAAAAAATGAAATCATATTTTTTTTAATAATTCTTGAAGTTATACGTGAGTTCCAGCAAAATATGTGGCATCTGTTGGCTAAAATTAGGAACATCGAGAAATGTGAAAAAATGATGTCATTAAAATTATGTTTGTAAAAGTTAAAATATGATAAAGTTTATAGTATTGTTGATGAATAATTAACTACATATTAATATTAGCCCGAGCTGAACAACTATAAGCATTGCATACTTTTAGGCTGTTAAACATATTTTTGGCCATAATTCCACGTTAATTATAAAAATAACCAGAATAATATCACTAACCAATAAAAATGTATCATTTATAAATTATTAATTCTATTAAAACAATCAAAAATTTCTTCCACGCTTTCACTTTGCAATACAATTTTAGTATGAAAAGAAATAAATTAAACAGTTCTCATCTCCTTTTCTAAAGCAATCGCCACGCGATCAGAAGTTGCTGCAACTCCCGAATATGTAATGCACAAATTTTTTATTTATATGACACAAAAATCATACAGGACATTTTAAAAATTTCAATAAAATATTTATATATGAATTCCAACAAATAAAAACAACAAAGTTTCTGAAATTGAAATTAATTTGTACAATTTTTGTTCAATATTTTATTTATATATAAATACAAATGTACATTTTAATAAATAAATAAATTCAATAAATTAAATAAAAAAATTATTTAAATGCACAGAGAATTTTAAATTAAATTGCAAATTTTTTTTTTCCTGTATTTTTCACTTTTCAATTTTAAATTAAAATAAAAACCAATTTACAATTTCATTTAAAAGTTTTTTTTTATTAAAACTTCATTGCAAAATAAAAAAAAAAAAAACTTCGATTACATGGGACAAACACATAAGACCAAAAAGGAGCAAAACTGAAACCAAACATTTTCGATTATCGGTTTATTTTTGTTGGTTATTATTATTTTTATTTTTATTTATTTTTTTTCCTTTTTGTACGTATGTTGTCAATGATTTTGTCATGTGCACATACACGAAATACACACTCTGCACATACACGAAATAAACACACTAAAATACAATAAGGATAATGTAGTGTGGCGGAAATAAAATAAAAAAAAACTTATTGTACTTTTTGGTTTTAAAAAAATTGATTTGATAAACGATAAACTTTTCTATTTTCAAATTATTATTTCAAAATGATTTTTTGTACGGTTTTTGTTTTTGGAGGTTACATTTTTTTTTTTTTTTTTTGTTATCGCAACTAATGATTTTATTATACATGGTGAAATATTTAGTTTTACAGGGTGATTTCAACTAATTTTGATTAAAAATTTGATTTTGATTTCTCATCCCTAAAACTCTTCAATTGATCACAAAATATCGTAAAAAAATTTCATAATTTGCAAGGAGACATAAAAGTGGTCTACGATATTCCAAATGCAAATCAAGGTCCTTAGGATTTAGTTTAGATGAAATTAGCATGGAATTTGCAACTCTTCTCGTTGATGTTATGTTTCTTTCGATATTCTGTTTCACATATTCAATTTTCTTAAGAAATCTCACAGTTTAAAGTCTTCGTATATCTTAAACAGTCCTAAATTATGTAAAATTATACAGAAACCGAATGGCTGAAATCGTTGGAGCACTCCTTATACCATAAATCAATGAATAGAAATAAAATTTTAACTTGATTTTTAATCTCCTAAAATTAATTTCTGATTGTAGTTACTTTTGCCCTACTCTGTAATAAATTGTTTCTAACGTATTTTAAAGGGTTATACATTGGTGTCAAAAGGCTATTAATTTCTATTGAAAAGAAATCCTTTGAATTTTATTCGTATTTATTGATTTTTTTTAATTTTTATTAAAATATTTTGTACTAATTTTTATTTTTAGAATATCATTTTTAAAAATTAATCGTTTAAATCAGTATATTAAATATTCTGATACACTTTAATATGTAAAGGTCCTTACTAAATTTATTAATACATATTTTCTCCTCACCATCATTATTTGTTAATTCCAAATGAGTTCTCAGCTTGTTGTTATCATTTGTCCCTACATATTTAACAAAAAAGGATAATATTTATAATTTACTTACTCTATATTTCGGTATCTCATTAAAATTACATGCGGTTATTTCATTCATTGATACTTTCGGGTTTTTCAATTATCATCCATAATTGAAAAACCCGAAAATAATTTTCCAACAAAATTTAGCGATAAATTGACCAAAGGCGATCCTTTAACATTAAAATTGTTACTTTTTTTCGTTTTTCTTGTGGTGGTCTTCAATAAAATGTCTAATTAAAATTCCAAAACTAACTCTTTATTAGATAACGAATTATCCTTTTTCTGTCAACATTTAAAGAGATAAATTATCCTTTTTTTTTGTTATTTGTGAGTAATTTTGTATATATGGAAATAATCCTTAAAAGATGGAATAATCTTTCCAATTGATTGAACCGAAAAAGGATAACTTATCATAATGATTTTATTTTCTATTTAATGATAATTTTTCAAATTTATGAGTAAATTTATTGAAATGATTTAATTTGGTTTTTATTTTTCAATGGAATTAATATTTCGAATATTTAAATTACCATTAAATTACCATTTATTTGATGATTTTTCATAAAAGTGAAAAAAAAAAGAAGAAAAATCTGATAATTATTATCATAATTTATACGAATGATTTCACAACAAATATGGAAATATAAATAATTTTAACATTTTTTTATCGCCGGTGTTATCATCTATCAATTCAAAATGGTAAAAAATATTATTGATAAGGGTCCGGATTTCTTATGCATTTAAAATGTTTCCATTTGAGCAATTTTACCAATAAATAATTCTTCAGTTTTTTAGTAAACTGTTACCGATATCCAATGTCTTTAAGAAAGTTATTCAAGTTGGCCGCAGTTGTTTCTCGTATTATTGGCATTATTGACGTGAGGTGCTAAATGTATTTAACAAATAATAGATAATTTTTTTATTTAAATAGCAACTGGTAAACAATTGCAATGTTGAAAAATTCCAGTTAACCAAATAATGAAATTAGTGACTATAGTGAGCAGTTTAACGAAATTCGGAGTGACCAATATGTATTGGGGTGGAGGTTGTCCACTAAAATGTAAATACCAAATATAAACATGATTTGTTATGCAACCTTACTCAATAATATGTAATGATGGTTGGTTGGTTAAAGTGGCGAACGTACCATGTCTTTGGGTTGCTTCGTGGCTAGGTCGTTGAGTTCTGTGAGGTATGGGCTGCCAGCGCAGGGCACTTGCAGATGAAATGCACTACAGTTTCTTTGCGGTATATTGCAGCTTAGGCATGATTGGCCGCTGTAGTTCTAGCTATATCTTTGCGGGCAGCTTTAGGAGGTCCGTTTTTTTTTATGTAATGATTTATGAATATAAATATTTTTTTTTTTTAAATCCGGGCCCTCCGATAATTAGAATTGCAATTGCAAAATCTTACTTTCTTCAGAAAATTTTACATTTATATATGAAATTCGATTTTCTGTAAAATTTTCTAATTACTAATTATACGATTTAATTAAATATTTTACATAATTTTCAATATTTTATTCAGATACATAGAACCATATGAACAATGAAATCAATATCTTACCAAAATTATGTATTTATGCAAAAATTGTCTATGCTTTATTTAAATTTTTGCATTCCGTTTAAACGATACATAAAAATTTTTAATATATATTTATTTTTATTTATAAAAATCTGTTTAATCAATAATAATATTTCATTATTACAATTAATAACTTGTATGAATAATGAAACTATAAATTAAATTAATCTGAAATTGCATTTATTTAAAAAAAAAAAAATTATTTTTATACTATAAATATCAGAACTCCATAAAAATTCAAGTGAAATGGCTTGATTTTCATAAACTAGCCATAAATTGTAATACGAATTAATTTTAATTGAGTGGAAGAAACAAGGATAAAATAAAATTAATTAAATTGTTTGTTTATTTAAATAATAAAGAAATATGAAAAGACTGTATTTTAATTAAATTTTATTAAACGTGGACTAGTATAAAAAGATCCTTTATTTATGAAGTTTTATTGGATTTATAGAATGTATTGATTTTGGTGTAATAATAATTTAAAAGTGTACCCTACATTACATAACCAACTGGACAAGAAACCTTTCTGGACAATATTCCATAGAACAAGAAATCTTTTAGCATTTTAGTATACAAAATAATCGCGCGATTTGATTATTTTTTCAACTAAAAAATTAAAATTTACAATCTCAATGTTTGTAATCCTTATTATATAATACATTTACTATCCCAACTTCACAAGTAATTATAATGGTTAACAGAAACAATAAAGATGCCTCCATTTTTACGCAAATTTTATTTATGTTAGTGAGGTTTTAATTAGTTTTCGAAACTAATTAAACTAATTTGGCAACGGGGTTCACTATTCACTCATTTTCTTACATATAATCATATCTTACAATGATACCGAAAAATATCTTTAATAAATTCGGTAATTTCCGGTTATACCTAACCAAAGCCACTAAAAAATATTGTAATAGAATGCTTCATCAATTTAGACAGATGAATGCAATCTGATTGACTACTTTCTCATTCCTGACTCATTACGGTGCGATTATAACTAATTGTCGGTTTCGATGATTCAGATTACTTTACTACTGTTGAATTTTGGGTTTGTGGTTTAATCCTTGTCGGAAAACGTAGACATATTTTCAAATTTTTAAATTTATTCAGCAAATTTCTTAACACAAAAACTCTTACTTAAATAATGGAGCCACCATACAATTTATTTAGGAATTTAGTACATTAACTATTAAAAAAATGTCAGCATTTCTATTATATCAATATTCAAAAAATTTTCATAGCAAATTCATTAGACATTATAAAAAAAACTTATTTAAATTTACAATTTTTCATCATCTTGTATTTTGAACTTAATTTATAGAATGTAATATACAAAATTTGTCAATAAACCAAAATTGGCAAAATCCTCCACCATATTATTAATCTAATTTTCGATTTAATGGACCATTTATTATACAAATTCTAACTTTGTCATTGTTTCCTTAAAATCAACATCCGAATACCACCAAAGAAAGATACACGAAAAATTATCACGAATTAATTGGATAATTTGTCAGAAAAATTGTGTTTTTTTTTTTTTTTTGTGTAGTGTACGTGTTTGTTAAGTCTGTGGAATAGATAAGACGCGCATTGACACTGTTATTCAATCATTAGCTTTTTTATACCTTTTGTCACCTTTTAAATAAAAACTTTTTTAAGCTTTGCACAAGCACGAAAAAAAATAAAATTCTTTAAAACTGCAAACACATCGATATTTTGATGATGTTCGTCTTTCTTGTTTGTTTTGTGAGTATGTAATGCTGCCTATACACTATCTAATTTGGTTGTGCAACTATTTGATAAACCACACCAACAAATAATCAACTATTTATGGAACCATTTACATCACTTTTTGGTTCGTTGTACCTTCATGTCGACGGCGGTTATTGACCCGTTGTACCTCCACGTCGACGGCCGATTAAGTTGTTAGCACTTCGACCCACCCACCAGCTAAAAGTTAATTTGTGTTTCCTGTTAAATTTGGTAAATATGAATTGAATCGGTTTGAAACAAAGCTAACGCTATACAATAATCAACTAACGCTCATCCGCTCACAATTGATTGTCAAACATCAAAATGGTTGTACAACTACTTCACAAACAATACAGCCTACCATATTTTCGAACCATTTTGATTGGTTAAATGTTGTACAACCAAATTGGATTGTGTATGAGCAGCATTAAATTGTAACCATACTTGTCTAATATCGATACTAGTATCTACATTAATATTATTTCTATATTGCCTATCAAAATGATGTGCGCTTGTGAACTCTAACCATTATACCCCAATATAAAAATATAAAAATTTCATAGACATGGCAATAATTTATTAAATAAAAAAAATGGATATACTATAAAAGAATTCATCCTGTTTTGCTATTATAACATTTATCCCGGTTGACATACCATTTAATATTTTCTATTATCATTTACACAACTACAAAGAGCTTATCAGTATCCTGAAAACACGCATACACATACAGCTACACACTCGTTACAAATAAATTATATTTTATACAAATATTTTTATAGGATATATTCTTTGTCCTTCGTGCCTTCGTGTGTGTGTGTTTAGTGATTGATCGAACCTATTGCAAATTATATAGTGAGAAAAATGTTTAATGGCTCCTGATCTGTTGGGTTAATGGATAACTTGTGTTATCCTGATTTCTGATGATGTTCATTTTTTGCTCTATTGCACATAGAATTTTTTTTTCTGATTTTTTATTAATATTATTATTTTTTTTTTTTGTGGAATTTTACTCATGCACTATTTGGAAATTTAAGTGGAAAATTTGATAATTTTTTTGTAAAATTTTTTATTAACAAATAATATTAGAGGAGAATTTCAGTAAATTATTGAAATTATAGAACAATGTTTTAAGAGGAATATTTCCTTCCATACAATTACCTGAAATGTAGTTCAAATATTTGAATTTCAAAGCTATACAATCTAAAATATTTAGAAATATGAAAATTTAGATATTAATACATTTCGTGATTTGAACCCTTTCCTATCTTTAGAATAAAGCCAAGCAGTGGCCTAGTAGATGAATTGATGAATATTAAACTAAATTATATTGAAAAAAGTTTAGTTCTAGCTCTAGACACTAGGGAATAGTACCAATAAAAAATTCTATTTAACATTTGACTTCAAGAACTTTGAGTTCTCGGGATTATGAAATTGTTTGTATTTTAATAATTAGTCACCGATCGCGATTTGAATTATCATTGTCAACTGTCATTATTTTAAATTGGTACTAATTAAAAGTCCAAAATAAAATTATATAAAAATGGAATATAATTTATTTCAGTTTTAAGTTTGAAACTCTTGCCAGATGTTTAAATCAGGGACTAATCTTTTCACATAGAAGTAGTATTGCAGTACTTTTTTATATTTCACGCATTAGGTCACGATGTAGCTCTAAATTTACTCAGCTTTAAATGAGTATCATTTATAAAATTTACAATATGTAATTGTAATTTTAAGACTATATAAATAATGATAACGGTTGGGAACATTTCCTGACAACAAATGTCACACATTTAAAAGCAATTTTTACCTTTTTGCAATTCAAAGTATCATTACTGTAAAGAAAGTTATGGTTCGAAAACCATATAAAATTATTAGGTACAAATTTCAATAAAATCTCCTCTTTGAGGAGACCAAGTCTCAGTTAGGGCTATGGAGCCATTGGAAAAAAAAAATCAATAATAATAATATAATTATTATTTTTATTTGACAATTATTTCTTTCATATAATTATTCTCTAATTTTAAACTATTAATTCAGATATTTATCAGCAAACAAAAAATAAATTTTCAAACTTTCCTTTTTTTATAAAATTTTTCTTTAAATCAATAAATTTTATAAAACTTTCTTTGTTGAATGTTGTACAATAAATATTTTATCGAACAGAAAAATTAAATAAATGATAAAAGTTTTGATTTTTGTTTTAAACCGATCTAATCGAATTGTGGCCACCAGAAAACTTACTTTTTTTTATATATTGTTCATTTTAAACATTTTTCTTTATTTTCAATATTGGTTTTCCTTTAGCCAATAAATGAAAGGAGAAAAAAAGATGTTAAAAGATTTACAAAAAATGAAAAAAAAAAAAAATAGATTTCATTCGGACGTTATCCTTAAGGTCTCAAGGGACAAGTTCTTTCAACGGTCAAATAAACAGGATTAAAAAAAGAAAACCCAGACAAATAAATTTTATTTCTGTTAGTATAGAAAAGGTGAAACATAAATAAAAGACTGCGGCTAAAAAATTGTTTTTTTTTTTTTATTTTACAGAAAATCAATTATTGAAAATGGAAAATCTATTATTATTTAATACTGGAAATTTTTTACTTTTTTTTTTTTAAGAATTTGTCGTATTTGATAAATTTTATTATGTGTAATTTCTTATATTTTACAATAAATTCTACACCTTTTCCAATTGTAATTCAGAAAGCATCAGTTGTAATTCAGAAAATTTCAACATTCGTCGAATTGCAGCAGTTTCCACAACAGGAATTTGATATATGGAACGTAAAAGATATTAATTGACCAATGAAACAGCGAATCAATTTGTGCCTAATTCAAAATTCTATGTTTTATACCTCCTTTTACCAACATTTTGTCACACCCTGATCGAATCCAATGAAACGGGGTCTTGTACTTGATGTCCAACGTAACAGCCAAGGACACCCAATCATTACCTTTATTGGAACAATTTACATTTCATACTTTCTAAATTACACTTAATACTTTCTGAACTACAATGGACTAATCTGAATTACAATTGGAAAAGGTGTACTTTTTACATAATTTTACTTTGATTTTTAAATTTAAGTTTTAAACAAATTGTGTTTTTTTGTTATTTACTTTTAAATCGATCTATTTTCCATATTATTCATTACAGCTTTAATATATTTTCCTATTAATATAACAAATAAAATGTGTAATTTTCATTTCATTTTCCAAATATCAAAATTTATCGTTTAATTTCCTCCATCCCTAAAATTATTTCACTTCTAAACGAAAAATATTTCTATATTTATATACAAAGCATAAATAATTATGTTTGTAATTTGTATAATTAATTTAATATTTTCTGATTATGTTTGTTTTTATGCTAGCATAATTCAATTAAAATAAACTTTAAATAATTATTTGACTATGTATTTTTTTGTTATATACAAATATTATATAAAATATTCTGGAGAAAATTATAATTTTAAATTTTGTCTACCTTTACAGATTTTTTCTGTTTTTTTTTCATTTCAGAAATTATAATTTTTACAGATCCTTTTGAAAATATGTCAAAAAATATTTTAACGAAGGAAACATAAAATGGCAAATAATTATTTTAGAGTAAATTTATTACATATTTTAGTAATTAAATAAATATTGTAAAATTATTAAATAATTTATTTGTACAAAGATAATAAATAATATAGCATAATAATATGAGTTCAAGGATGTTTAAGGACAAATATTTGAAATTATTGTTTTACATTGTAAAAATAATAAATAAATTTAAATTTTATTAACCCTCAACCTGTTTTAGGGTTACAATTGACCCAGAAGACTTTTAAATTCATTGAATCTGCTAAAATGTGTAAGAGATTTGAAATTACTTTGCATCTTATCAATCTATTTGTGTTTAAAATATAAAACTCCCTTATTTTTATACAAACCATTTGCATTAGGTCGATTATGATTCATCGCCTAGATTTCAGCTAAACGGTTCGTCAGAATCTATTTTAGTCTCGATTTACTTTGAGTGGCAAAATATATCCAGCAAATAGTAATTAAATTGTATAAAAAAAAATATTTGTATTGAAGTAATATAGAAAGTGAAAAAATTATGATTCCAATTATATTTTTCGTTTTTTTTTTTCGTTTTTATTTTACTGTGACATTTCGCTGCAAAGTATATTAACAGAAGTTAAGGGTTAATACTCTTAAAAAAGCAGATGTTAAGAAAATACTTTATATTCAACATTCAAATGTTGAATATGAATGGATTCTCCTTTCAAATTATCCTTTAATCAAAAATTATTAAAATTATTCATATCTTACATCGAATAATTACAATTACACTGGTATTTAAATTTCCTTGAGTAATTCCTCTTCGGTATTCAGTTAGTAAAAAATATATTCCATCTAAAAATTATATAAGTCTTCACTTAAAAGACCTTCCCTATAAACTTCTCATAAAATGGCTTCTAATTTGTTCTATATTTTACCTCTTTAAAAATATGAAACTATCTGACATTAAAATAAGAATTAATTAATTAAAGCAATCCATTACAAATTGTTTTTGGTTTCTAAACGTCTACATATAATATCAACAATTTTCCTGTTGCTATTATATTATGAAAATTAGCATATTAACAAATTTCATATATTTCTCAAAAAATTTTAAACTTACGAAATTAATTATATTTCTAACATCAAAATATTTTTTATCTCATGCATTCATTAATAAAATTTTCAAAATTTTCTAACTTTCGCAAAATAATTTTTTTTATATGGTATTTTTAGTGTTCACGAAAAACATATTCACTAAATATCATAAAAGAACGTAGACGTAGAGCATAGTACATAGAAAATTAATAATACACAAATGTATAATTGATTTTCTAAAAATATTTTGAGGTTAATGAAAATTTATGTTAAAATTTATGTTTTTGTTTTAATATTTATGATAAGAACTTTTATTATTTATATATATTTATAAAATATAATTATATAAAATATTTAACGAGAGATACTTGAAAATATTTTGCACGTAAATATTTATTATATATAATAATTATGAAATTTATAATTAAAATATAGAGTAAAAAAATTTAATTTTAAAGTGTACATGTTACCAAAAAAAATAAGAAACCGAATTAAATATAAGAATTTGTATAGCTTTGAATATCATAAACTATGCCAGTTTTAATGATATCTTCTGAATTTAATTAGCAATCGATTATGTAATCCTTCATTAATTTCGAAAATTAGTTTCATCTTACCATTATCAAGAAAAGGGGAACCCATAAAGATACTCGTTATTTGTTTAGTTCATCGAAAAGTGAAAAGGACATATGTAAAGAAAGAAAATATATTTTATTCTTAAGCTTGATTTTTTGCATTGTCTCATATTGTGGCAAGAAATTTTACTATCCGCACTGGATTAAGCTCTGAACAGTTTTATACACAAATTGCTTAATACAATCAGTTAAATAAAAATAAATATATAATTATTCAGAAATACAAAACCTTAATGCTGGATTCATAATGAGAAAAGCAAAGCAAAGTTGAAAGTTAAACTATATGAAAATAGGGTTTCCTTTCTCAATGAGATTGACGCAAAGCAAAGCAAAACTTGCCCAACTTTTAACTTTTACGATTATTAAAGTTTTGAAATGTCACAATTATTTAAAAAAATATTTATTATGAAAATTATATTTTCAAATAAAAACATATGTAAAGTAATGTCATTTAAAGATTAAAGACTACTAAAACATAATTCTTTATGAATTGAAATTTATTTATATTGTCTTGGCAACATCGCTTTGCTTTGCTTTACGTTGCGGCAATCATATTATGAATCCAGTATAAAACTGGAGTTAACAATATACCAATTACATAGAGGTTCACAGTTCTGAAAAGAACTTTCCTCTGAATTTAGGTAATAATTTAGCGTTTTGACCTAATCAATACCAATTTTCATTTCATTGTGTCTTCGTAATTTTAACTTTTTTTTCATATTATTAAGTTTTATGTTTTATCGGTCTTATTAGAAATGATTCAATAAAGAAAGATTTTAATATCCTGCCAAAAAAAGCTACGAATGAAAAAAATAAAATAAAACCAATTGAGAACTAAATAATTAAGAAAGCAAATTGCTAAGTCTGCATTCAATAAATTAAGGAACTTTTAATTGATTTCCTAGTTTATTTCCGTTCTTGTTCTTTTTATATATTTCAAACAGAATTAATACAATATTTTATTGTCATTATTTTCTCAATTATTTTATATTATTCTTTATCATTCATTTTTAGTATAATTCTTATATAAGTTTTTGAACTTCAGAAATAGTTTAACTAAATATTTGTTTTGGTTTCGGTTTATATATAAATAAATTGGAAACGAATATCCTTTTTTTCTTATTAAATATAATTTGTTTAGTTATATAATAACAATTCAAATAAAGAATTTTTACTGTCTGTATCTTAAGAATAATGGATTTGTTTTTAAGGGGAAGGCTACATTAATGATATTCCAGTAAAATATTAAATGTATTGTTGTTTTCAAATGACAGAAATTTTGCCTAAACCATTTTTCTTCGAGCTAATCAGTACAAGTATAAAGACATGCTGTCATTTAATTTTCGCGCTTCATCCAATACCACACAGATTGATAGATATTGATAACCTGATAACTTTCTTAGTTTGAATGTCTTTGCATAACCTCGTTTGTTTTATTAATTTTCTTTGTACTGTACTTGCTTATTCGTCTTTTGTGATGGCTATTTGACGTAGCCCTTTTAACAATTTAGGTAAATCCAGGAAATGCGGTGAATATTTTTCAATTTCAAGCTGTTTCATACATTTCCAGTATCGATAGTTCTACATTTCACCATCTTTTATATCAGCAAGATATTTCTATATTCAAAACAGTGCAATAAAATGTTTGTATAGAGTTTTTAGCTATGAAATCGTCTCCGTCATAGGTTACCAAAATAGTATGAATTTATAAATCTTTTCTGGTGGCATTAACAACATTTCAAATATGAAATATTTTCACAAAATTATGAACTATTTCATAAACTTCCATATAAATCTGACAAATTTCTAACATTATTGTAGTATTTCTCTATATTCCAAACAAAATTCTTAAAAGTTCAAAGTTTCATGTCTTTTTATCAAAATGAAATTCTTCTTCAAATTTTTACAATTAAAAATTGTAAAATTCCCCTTACATGAAGGAACGATCAACTAAGAAAAACAGTTGTCATTAATTGTATATGAAATGTCATAAAAA
Organism: Rhamphomyia laevipes; assembly: GCA_963920725.1. Classification (NCBI taxonomy): domain Eukaryota; kingdom Metazoa; phylum Arthropoda; class Insecta; order Diptera; family Empididae; genus Rhamphomyia; species Rhamphomyia laevipes. The sequence goes on from OY987257.1 coordinate 56,954,609, forward strand.
GTTTAATTCACAAAAACATAGAATCATATTCGATTTTACTATCTCCTTTTTTAACCATAAATATTATAAACAAAAATAACTAAAGCAAAACTTTTCATCATTTTAATCAAAGTCCAGAATGTTTAATGTTCATAAAATTTTTGGTATATATTATTTATAAAGAAAACTTTATAAAATAGTTATAGTAACATTTTTCTTTTGATGGAAATTTTTTTTTTTTATGGTTTTCATTTTCCTCTTACTCTCTGAGAATAATATTTATCAAGGAAATTTGCAGGTATTCTTGGTCTTAAGATTCTGAAATATTAAAAAAAAAAAAGAAAATGAAAAAAGTTTTTGATTAAATAAAATAAAATTAAGTTAGCAATACACAAAAAAAAATCAGTTTCATAAACTTAATAACTTGGTAACATTTTCAGTTGATATTTTATATATAAAACAACATCAAATTCTAAAGATGGTCACTGATACACAATATTAAAAATAATTTTAAACTTTTTAAATTCAAATTTGTTTATTTTATATTTTAATAATATATTCTTTTCTGGATATGATTTATTAGATTTGTTTTAACATTTTTTTTTTTGTATTTTATATCCTCTAATTACTGCAATTAGTTCCAGACAGAAAACAAGCGTAAGAAAATAAAGAAATGGAAATAAGTTTTTCAATTAAATTGCTATTTTATTGAAATTTCGTCATTTTACCAAAACTTTAAATTGTACAATTAACATTTAATTTCTTACGAGTATAGTTATTTTTGTGAAACCAAAAAAATTATATTGTCATGGTACCATAGAAGAATATTTTACAAAAGATGAATGAATTGTCAGCGAAAGAATTTTTTAAGGATTGGTTTTTTAAGCTAAAAATTTCTATAAAAAAATAATGTTCAATAAATTAATTTTCGGAAAATCGCAATTATTGTAGCGTAGGAATAGATTTTCAACTTAATGGAAATCTAACTCCTTAAAATCTGATATGTCCCACAACAACTATTAAAGAAAAAGACTGAATATCAAAATTTTGGTGCTATTGCAGGCTATATCAATCTATTCTTCAGATGTATTCAAATATTTTTCTTGAAACTTATATTTTAAAATTAATTCGCTGTAATAATGATGGCGACATAAACAAAATTAAAATTAAAAAATAATCTTCGTTTAAACCTTCCAAAGAAAAGTATAACTTTAATTTTTCCGGTTTTTTTTTTATATTTTTTTAAATACGATATTTTTGTTATTATATTTATATAATTACGAATTTGAAGAAAACTCCTTATTACCTTTAATTATTCGTTTTCTTCTCGCAGTTTTTGTTAAAGCAGAAAAGTTTTTATAAATTTAAATATCTTTTTAACATGGAAAATAATTGTAAAAACTCTGCAATAGCATTTAACTTTAACTTGCATCCTCTTGTTTCATACAGCATTTTTTATATACGATATTTGCATATATGAAATTACACACTATCCTTTTTAATCTAATTAGCAGACAAGATCTTAAAATTTAAAATCTATGGAATTTCTAAAAGTCTTCTTGAATATGATGCGACTAAAGAAGATGATAAAATTTTCAAAGAACAATGCAAATGGTAATTTATTTTATATATGTAATACATATAATAGTGCAAGGAAAAAAACAACTAAAAAAAAAGTTGAATGGCTGCAAGGATATCATAAAATAAAGGTAATCAGGATACTGTAAAATACTGTAAAAACAAACACGTTCAGATTTACAATGAAATGAAAATTTCCATAAAATAAAATATTTATACAAAATAAGGATTTTGTTGAGTGTCAAAATAATGATTTAAAAATCAATAAAAAAAATTTGAATTATAATAAATGGGGCAACGCTTTGGCTGACACATAATTCTACATGCAGGGGATGTGAAGAAGGAAATGAATTCTTGGAGATTCATGCAAGATGTAGAATCAACTGACGTTTTTTTTTTAAAGTAGGCAAATGTGGTCTGGAGTGTAAAATGGGTCCTTGTGGCCTATACACTAGAAGGTTCTTACAACTTCTCTCAGTTGAATAAACCAACCAACCAAACTATTTAAGTTTATTTTTAGTTGAACTTTAAATAACTTAATTAATTTACTATATAATACAGAAAAACTAAATGACAGAATGCTACAAACTATCAAGCTATATAATATTTGATAAGAGAAAATGTTTGTTTTTCTGTATAAAAATTCTCATAGTGTAGAAAATTTTCTATCAAAATTTCTAAAGAAGACTATGTTTAAACTTTATACAATAAATTTTTAAGGAAATTTTCAAAATTCTATGGCATGTATATAAACTTATTATATTTAATTTGAAGTGAATATAATATACTGTAGTTGGCAGACTTCTTCTTTACATTGTATTTAATGTTTAATTAAAAATTTATACTAGATAAGTTTGAAAATATTGTATTAAAAGAAATTACTTATTTTGTTTAAGACAAAAAAAACAACTGCTAATTAGGGGTAGCATATAACTCGTAGTTAGGTTTTGAGCAGAGTTTTGTAATTAACAGTATGTTTGTAACTTACTTTATTAAAAATTTCACATCTTTTAAGACACCAGTATTGTATTTGATAGAATTCGTTGTTTTAATAGGGACCTTATCCCTATTCGTTGTTTTAATAGGGGTGTGGAACCCCTGAAGATACTGAATTCTACCTGAGTAGAAACATGCGTAAGTAAGAATTCAACTAGTTTACCAAATTTCATCCAATTCTGGGATTACATTATTTTGGTAATTTTTCCTTATATCAAAAACAATACAGTGGGAAATTCGACTCTCCACATAAATGGAAAATTCTAACATGGTACGACTCGCATCAGGATTTAGGATGAATAAAGAAAACTTTAATATAACACTAAAAGAAATCAACAAAAGCGATCTGTAAGTAATGGTTTGCTTAGAAATTGCATTTTGTTATACAGACAGATTTGTAATTTTATATTATTTTCTAAATTGAATAGAAGAAGTCAGTCCCTCTAAGTTACATAGCTTAATTTGTACTAAATAATTGTATAATAAATACTATTATTATATTGGCTTTAATAAATATGCTAATTTTGTGCAAAATATTACAATTTTTTAATTTTAGATACATATTTATTCGGAAATTGTACATTGAACGCTCATTAATTAACTTTAAATATCCCTTTGTAATTTACAATATCTTGAAATAATAGGTTAGTAACCGACAGCGTAGTACAAGCAGTTTACATTTAAGAAACATAATAAAATTGATAATAACTAAATAGATATCCAAGCAAAACCATTTTATAGAAATTATTGAACTAATTAACAATTGAAATCAAAAATATATGCATTAATTAAAAACAGCGTCACCACTTGCTTCGCGTCAATTTACAGATTACCACTTGCTTCACGTTTCACAGTTTTTAAAAAAATTATAAAAATATTAAAGAATTCAAGCAGGAAAAGGATTAAATATCGCATGTTTTGGAGCAGCGATCTGTGAAACTTTATTATTATAGTTATATTAAAAAAAAAATTATATAAAAAAAATTTTGTTTCCAAAAATCGTATTTTAATATTTAAAAATATTTAATTTCAATTGCAAGGATACAATTCGTATCAGGAAAACTGTTAAGTTTATATAAACCAAAAATTCTAGTCAATTTTGTTTGTGGTATACTGAGTCCTTTTTTTGTTAAACAATTACTCCTACAAACTTTTTCAATTTTTCCCAATATATAAAAACTGTACTGGTTTTTTTTTTTTGTTGTTGTTGTTGTTTCTAGATTTTCTCTACTATGTTTTTTTATTTTTGCACTCCTCAAAACATAAAACAACATAAAAAAAAACCCCAAAAAAACACCAAAACATTGATTTCAATCTTAATCCCTATATCAAAGTAAATTGAAGCAATTTTAATGAAATTTATCATTTTATCCATCCTTAATTTGAAGCTTTTTATCTGGAGGGATTATGTCCTTGTTGTTTTTAGTTTTAGTTTCTTTTTTTTTTTTTGTACAGAAAAAAATTATACTTAATTGACACAAAACGTTTTTGTGGTCAATCGTTTTTCATGTGAATTATTTACATCCTTATACAGAAATGCGAAGATATTATTATTATATATAGAGTATAAATTTTGTGGTTTGTGTTTTAGATATTATTTTATATAAAGGACAACCAATTAAATATAGATTAATTAATTAATTATTTATTAGGATAAATCGTTTACAAAATTTAATTGAATTCATTACGTTGTTAAAGATTTGAGAAATAGAAAATTAATTGAAAAAATGATTAAGGAAAATTAAAAAAAAAAACTTGTCAAAAGTGGATTTAATTTAATTTAATTTGTAAATTATGTACAAATTAGTAACTGGACATTATTTATTGATAAATTATAACAGGAATTTTTAAGGAATCAACTTCAAGTCATATCTGTAAAATTTTCAGTACAAATTTATTTTTGGTTTTCCTGGAAAGATCCAATTTTTATTGATTTTATAGCATTATTAAACAAATTTTTAGATAACAATATAACTTTGTTTCTCTCTAAATTGAGAATTATAGACATACTCGACAAATTTGCGGATTTGACTTTATTCCTTAATTGAATTAGCAATTATGGCTAACAAGAGAACAATTTATTACACATAGGTTTATATCACGGCACCTAAAATAATATAAATTTTGATGTATTTAATCTGTTACTCGGTAGGGGTAGATACATACCAGCAAAACTAGTATAAAAACGGATGGACTAAAGATAGCAGACGAATTCATACAAACTTCTAAAAACGCGCCTGAAATTTTCAGCGAAATCTATTTTTATAATTTAATGATTTTATAAACTGACAAGTACAGAAATGAATAATTAAAAAAAGTTTACTTTTAATTTTAAAAACATTTATATTTCAAACTTCAAATAAAACTAACTAATTGTGAAAGTTGATTGGTTTTAAGAGATAGGAAACTACCTGTCTCCATGCACTAAAGCCTTATTAAATACGCGGTTGTACTTGTACCTTCCAGTGAATCACATTGACTTCTCTAATGAACTTCGAGATTCCTCCACGCTTCTAATATTTTAAGGCATAAAGTCACAAATTTTTCGATTCCGTTTAAATTACAAATTTGCTTTGTAAAATACTTAATTTGAAATATTTAAATTAGCTTCTCATTTTTCTAAAATGGCGTCCAAATCAGTTAATGTTAGTCATTATAATCCGAAGAACATAAGATTTTATATTATCAAAATCGGACAGAAAGTGTAAGTCACTTTCGGATCGAAAATGGATGCGATTCGGAATTTCACAATGTTCACAGTTTTATATTAAATAATTTGTATAAAATTAAATCAAATCTAAAAGAGTATAGAAAATTAAGAAAATTAAAGAAAATGTTAAAATTTTTGAAAATTTTATTTAAATAACACTTAAGAAAATCATGAAAGTAAATTAGAAATTTTGATAATATATGATTAAAAACATTTAAGGTAACTTACCTGATACTGATTAAGAAAAACTCATTTATTATTGGTTTTTATTTTTTGACCATTAAATCCATCACCAGACTTCATAGTTTTTCCATAATACTCGTAATATAATATTCAAATTCAATAAAAAATCATATAAAACAATTTTTCTATATTTATTTTTTATTCATTCAAAATTAATCCCAATTGCTCCTTGTACTCTCTATTATATCCATCGTAAATAGATCTTTATAAATCCTAAGAAAATCCTTGTTCATCATTAAATCTATTTGCTTTTCACCTAATCTAGTTATAGGTAGCTAGCAACAAAATATTCATTTTGTTTGGTTTTGTAGGCCATCATTTAACATTTTGTAATATCCTTTTTGTATATAAATATGCCTAAGTTTATGTAGATGATGTTGCCACATTATCCTTAAAGCCAATTAGAGAGAAAATAAGATTTCACTTTATTTTTATTTTTTTATCGTTTTATCGCCAGCCGTCAAGATTTATTTTTTTTTTTTATTTTTTCATCTTACTTTTATATTTCAGACATCATCAAGTAAATATAAAGAGGAAGGACTAAATGAAAAGGTGCTGAAAACAGAAACTAAACTTTTCTTATATAAAAAATATATAATTCTTGTTATATATTTAACATTTTATATTTTGCACAAACAATTATATAATGTGATTGTGTCCTGAAAATGCTTTAAAAGAAAATAGACTGAAAATTGCGTCATTAAGAAAAACAAATCTCAAAGCACTTATCATTGTCATTCTGTTGGCGGTGGCGCGGCAACAAAAATAACATTTTTTTTTCTTGTCACCATATTCTTCCTTTCGTCCTTTTACATGAAGAAAATGAACTGAAATGAAAAAAAAAAAAATGAAAATGCTTAGAATGATAACGACTTTAAACGACGAGATTTTAATTCGCAATTTAGTTTATTTTAAAAACAATTATTTTCATTGTCGTCGTCCTTTTTTTATTCAACGAATTTGTTCATTGTTATGTGTTGCCTATATTTATATAGAAAAAGGACATATTTTTTATTTTTTTTTAGTGAGTTTATTTAGAAATTTAATTTGTTCCAGGACATTTCATTTAGGAATGAATTTCGGCTTTGATTTTAATTTAAATTTCAATTAAGAAGCAATTTGAACTTTTTTTTTTCTTTTCCGTCTAATTCATTTTAGTTGATGTTTTTTTTTTGTTTTTAGTTATTAAGTGAAAATTGTAAAGTTGTTGGTTTATCGAGAGAAAACAGAATAATAATATGAAAAGCCAAGAAAAAAAAATATTAAAGCCTTTAAATGTATTTAAAATTTATTCAGAATGAAATTCATTTACGAATAATTTTCGAAAAGGTATAAATTTTATGGATCGGATTAAAGGATTTACCCTTAGAATGTTTAATTGCAAGAAAAATTGAGCAGCTTTAAAAATTAGGTCAGGATATTTAAATAAAAACGGAATTTGCTATCATTAAATTTTATAGACGAAATTGTGAAGTTTTCATAGAACTTAGACTTAGTATTAAATGAAATGGATTATTAGAATATGATTATACAATATCAAAATTATTAAAAACGTTAATTAAATTTATATGTTCACAATTTAGGTGGTACACCACGTCTGTAAAAAATAGTTGAAAATATATTTTTTTTTTGGAACGGAAATCCAATCAAATCAAAACTGAATTCGTTCAGCATAGTTTAAGTAAATTAAAGTTTCTACAAATTTGGTATAAATGAAATAGAAATTTCGCCAAAAAATTAATAAAGTTTTCGTGTCAAATTCCTAATATTTTAGAGGTGAATACCGAATTTTCGGACTTCTAAATTTATGCATTAATATAGACAAAGTAAAAATTATAATTTTGTTTACTTAAATTTTGTACTCCTTAAACAATCAAATATGAAAGATAACAATATCTTTTAAAATTACCTTCATCAAATTATTTACTAAAATTCAATATTTTAATCAAAACTAAAATTTAAAGTATACTTATCTTAAATATAATTTGATCAACAAATATATTTTGCCATATATGGTATAATATTAAAGATTATCTTTCAAGAACTTCATCCTTTACATAAATATCTTTGATTACTCAAGACATAAGTTAAAACTATAGAAAAGAAAATATTTAAATAATTTAAAATTGGCTTAAATATAACAAAAAAAAACATGACAATTCAATAATCTAAAGTGCTATAAGCAATTTTATGATTATATATATAAGGATATTTATGTAAAGTTTTAAGAATAATGTCCTTCCTTGAATATCCTTCCAAAAAGTTTCATATAAAAAATAATATATATAAGAAGGAATATCAGATTAATGTAATACAAAATATTATAAAAGCAATTGAATATAGTAAATGCATTCTAAATAAAAGTTAATTTAAATATTTAAATAGTATATGTTAACAATGAAATTTTAATAAAAGGACTTTACTATTTTATAATGATAATCCTATCTGTATAATGAAGAATTTCAGTAAACTGAACTATTAAGAGTGATAATTCCTATTTATCAATTTTATTTTAATTTAAATCAAAGATTTTATAATATAAATATCAAGTTTATATATGAAAATACAATCATATTAATTAACTTTTGCATAAATATACAATATTAAAACATAGATTTAATTGCAATCAAAGGATTTCCGTAGAATATAATAACAAGGACTATTATGATATTTATTTGATATAAAATATCAAATTTGAAGATGTCAATTCCAAACAATTTGAAATATATATCACAGAGTGTCAATATAAATAATATTTAATTAAGAATATATACAAACGATATTATTAAATGAAATTATTATATATAATTGGTATTTGGATCTAAGGATTAATTAAATATAAGAGTACATAATTATTTCTATATAATAGTTATCAAATGATTATTTTTTTATTATTAAATACAAAAATTTATCATTTTATAAATTCCAAATACAATAATTTGATAAAACTATATAATTTAAATAATATGGCCAGACGAAGAAGATTAAATCCATTTTCTAATATAGTCAACTCTAGAAGAAATTATTAAATTGCATTTTAAGAAAACTTCTCAATTTTGATATAATTATGAAATCCATTTCGACATATTAGGAAATACCTCAATACCAAGCTGTGTTTGATATGACGTTCATCCACTATAACATATTCTAAATTGCAATGAAGAAATTGTTTACTAATTAGATAAATACATAAAATGATTTTTGTCTCCATTGCAATTATAATTTATATTAAAATAAAAATCTTCATGAATTTTACGATGAGTTATTAAATAAAAGTTAATTGTTGTGATTCAATGAACAGTTGAAAAAATTTAAAATAATTTGAATATACTTTCCGAGAATCGAAAAATTCAGAAAAAAAAATTATCAAAAACCGATGGATGTGTACCAATTTGAATGAAATTTGGCAACCATTGTAATTTATGAGTTATCCCTAAACAAATTATTACTACTGAACAGTTGTAATTATAGATATATAATAGTTGTCTTAAAATACTTTTCCTAGAAGTGAAGTGATTCTGTTGGACTTGTACCTGTAACAGAAATGTATGAACAAATATTAAAAAATGTACATTCCTGGACTATCATTTCTGGAACGATATTCAATCGACTACATAAAAAATGTTCTTTAAAAGTTATAATAGCAACAATTTTGATAATCTAATTTTTGAAAGTAAATTTAAATTTGTATTAACATTTTGTCGCTGAATATACCAGGATCAAAAGAAACATTTTTTTTTATTATATTTATTACGTTTTTGTTTTCAAAGTGATGACATTATTATATAAAATTGTATGAAATATTCAGTAAAATTTAAATAATATTTTTAAGATTTTTTAATAATATTTCCATGGTTTTTCTATTTCATTCTTATCTTAAACTTTTGGGTCTATATAAAAAAATGTTAAAATGTAATGGAAATTCATTTAAAAATATAAATAATGTTTGTAGAAATCTTCTTAAATTAAATTTATTTAACTCTTGAAATAAGTTTCTAACGAAAATTTCAAAATTTTCCGAAAATATTATAATGACTTTCTGTACGAAACCTAATTAAAAACACAAAAATTTACAAATTCCAAGCTAAATTTGACTTCAGAAATGAATTCAAATTCAAATATTTATTCAATATTATAGAAAAGAACAAATCTGCTATCATAAATACTGTGAATTTCAGTAATTGAACCGGTTCTGGTATTTTCCCAAGAAACTGCAGCTGAATTATTGCAACATTCTAATTATAATTATTATTTTAGTGATTTCTCGTTTAAATAAAACTAATAAAACGTTTTAAAACCATTTTCTATAGTTCGATTGTTAATAGAATCATGTTAAAGAACTTAAATCCGTCTGCGGTGAATATTGTTAGTATTCACATTAACTTTAACTTTTTTTTTTCTAAATTTAAATACCACCATTTTCTTCCCGGATTGTTTTTTATATTTTCATTTTCCTCTCATAAAAAATACGAAAAGTTTTTTTTTAAAAAAAAAAAATAACTGAAACAAAAAACTGAATTATTTTAAATTAATTTTTTTTTAACTGTACTTCAGTAATTCGTATAAAGGTAACTTTTTAAAATTATAAAATTAAATTTTTCATTTTTCTTTTGTTTTTCCTTTTGAAAACCACTTTAACCGGAACATTTTTCTCATAATACGAAACCAAAACCGAGAAAAAAAAAGAAGATTTGTAAAAAGAAAATATTAAGGAAAAGAAAACACTTTATTATTCAAAATTAATTTTGCTATCCTTTTTTTTTTTTGTCTTGTCCTTTTTTATTTTTCGTCAGGCGAATATTACATCATCGTATGTTACAAAAAACAGAAATTGAGAATGATGCCAAGTGGTTAGTCCAGGCTATATGAATCTAGTACATACGCTAAGTGAGAGTAACACCAACAGAAATAAGTTAAAAGCTACAATATTAAAGACCATAAAAACAACTTTTGGTATTAGGTCATATGTTTAACACACGATCAGTTATTTCCAATTTTTGTGATATGTATAGTCACAAGTCACAATCTTACAAACAAATCATTTAAGTTTGTTCAGTAAAATTGTAAAAATATCAGATGTTAGTATTAAATATTCGAAAGTGTGTAATTTTTATTAAAGTAATAATGACATATGTTTAGTTACACATTTGTATATAAAAAAAAAAAAGATTTTAAAAGTTCATTATTTTTTATAAAAAATCTAGTTTTTATCTTTAAATTTGATAAGTTCTTGTTTCTTCAATACATTTGCAAATAATAAGGTTTATAAATAACTAGACTGTCCAGCATGCTAAAAATTAAAATGCGCATAACTCAAAACTAATGTAAAGTAAGATACGACCATTTATAATACTGGATGGCATTTTCTTATATAAAAATCTTGCGATAGAAAACTGCAAAAAAAAATGAAGAAAATATGATTTACAGACAGTACTTATGAGTTGAATATAAAAATAAAAAAAGATTATGATTTTTATTATTTCGTTAAAATATAAAATATTGTAAAATAGAAGAGTTTAAAATTTATTTTCATTAAAAACTTTTTAAGCTTTTTTTATGGAATTAATCAAATTTAAAAATTTAATATATTTTTAAAATAATTTTTATAGTGAACACAATATTTAAGTGAATAATTGCTATTAAATTGAATTTTAGGTTTGCCAGATGGTGAAAATGTTAATTGGTCAGAAAAAATAAGTAATATTTACAAAAAATTAATAGAAAAAAGTGTATAAATATACAGGAATCAACACAAAATTCAAGCTTGAAGTTAGATAATAAATCAGAATTAGTGTCCAGAATCCATTCATCAACATAAAATAATCGAATATATTTTAAGTCTAGTACCATAACATAATAAATGTGATGTGGTAGCCCTGATTTTATGTGAATCCTTGTCAATTCAAAAATATTTTATCGTTTGTCATATAATGAAATTTTATATTAAACATATGGTCACAAATATTAAATTTTACATATTGACTAAATTAATTAATGTCAAATTTTAAGGTCGAATTTATTTCAGCGCCAGATTAATTAATAAAATCTATAAACTTTCTAGACAGAAACAATTAACGAAAATATCAAACACATCCAAAATATCAGTAGAATCCTTATAAAAAATTATTAAAGGTTCTTTAATTTTTTGCACATAATTAATTTTAATTTATGTTCATGTCCATAACTTTATTTTTATTTCGGTGTAGACAAAATATTTTATAAAAAAAAGATTTATATAAAAATCATTATTTATTCATATACGTAGAGCGTAGACAAAATACTGGAATTAAATTTTATATAAAATGAGATTACCATCGACTAGACACAATAATTTAAGTAGATTACAACAGTATAAACTAATTTAATTAATTAACTATAGAATTATGACCTCGAGAATTATTAAATTTTAATAAATGGATTAAGTATGAAAATATTAAATTTCAGTAGCACAAGAAAAATGAAAATATTAATTATTATTTTATATTAAATTTCTGTAAATATTTATAATTAACTTTAAGATATAAATTATTACTATTAAATCATTAGTTCATTAATTTTGAAGGATTGTAAAAAAATGTTCATTGAAATTGTCAAATGTTTGATTGGGACACTATTAAAACTGATTTTGTACATTAAATTGATAAATCAATACTTACATAATAATATGAATAATGATATTTTCAATTCCATTTTTTTAATCGAATAGAATTGATCGATACACGTCCTTATTAGTCCTACAGTTTATTTAGAATCTATAAATTCGAATTATAATATGGTTTTTTATTCCTGTCTATTATATTTAATATAAATTAACTAGTAATTCATAATTTTTGTTAGTAATTAACTCGATTTTTGTCATAAGGCTCGCCCATTGACTTTTATAGACCCCGATCATCCAATCATCTTTTCCAGTTTTCCTGACAAATTTCTCTCCAACTATTCAACTGTCTTCCCACTTATCTTGTGTTATTTATTGCAATCCATTCAATTTCTCATTTTTGGTCGACCTTCCATCAATTTTCATAATATGGCCACAAAATTCTTTATTTTTCAAACACATCTTTAAAATTTGTCATTTCCTTATTATTAAATTTGATATTCTCTGTCTGTTGTTAACGTTTAATAATGATCGCTTCATTGCTTTCTCAATAGTGCTTAGTTTCATATTTAATCTTAAATGTCATACTCCATGTTTGTGCCACATATATTTCTGCAAGTTAACTTGCTATATCAAAAAATATGATCGTTTAGTATTGCTTATATGAGTAATAAAAATATTATTGATGATCCATAATAATTATTCCCACCAATTTGTTATCCTTCTATCAATTTCCTGGACCCAAGTAAACGTAATCTTCAACATATTCTACATTTTTCCCGTCTAATTGAATAATATTTTTTGTAGAATTGTTCATCACTTTCTTTTTAATTTAGTTAATTTCAAGACCAATTTTTTTGCACTCGTCAGAAAGCTTATTTAGGACCAGTTCGAGTCGTACTATAAAATAAAGTAATATGATCTGCAATTTTTAGGTTAAATAATACATCGGCATTTATTGATAAATCATTTATTGTTAAATCTTGAAGCCATAATTATGACAGTGTAAATAAATTTCTGTGCTATAAAATTTTAGCACCCTGTAAAAAATATGATATTTTCACACCTAAAATATATTTAATCTAGAACTTAATTAGCTAATAAATATATAATTATATTATAATTTTTTAACTTCATTCCTTCAAAATGCACTTCACAATTTCTCAAAAAACAAATTCTAATTCTTTACGTCATTCATGATATATATTTAGTTAAAAAAATCCTGAAGTATTTGAAAATTTTTATCAAGCAAGAATAATAAAATTCTATATATTTTTGAAATATTATATCCTTTAATATGGTATCCTTTTTTTCTCAGATTTTTTTATTTTTGCCTTGAAGACTTTTGTATGTTTGTGTGTGTGTATTATGCATCAGTGTATATTTAATAATAACCTAATAAATTCATAAAACATGAATGAATTTGACAACAAATTACATTTTGTAAGGCAAACAAATTAACGTGAGATGAATTTTAAATAATTTTTTTTTATATATATTTATATTTTTACCAGGATAATTTTTATGAGTGACATTTATGACAGGAAGTTAAAAGAAATAAAAAAAAAATCACATTTTATGGGCAAAAAAGGATCTAATTTTAAAACTAACAATAAGTGAAAAATTATGATAAAAACATTTTTATAAATTCTTTGATAAATTTAATTTCAATATAAATATCGAAATTTTCGAAATTCATAAAATTTGGCCTAGTTTCTGTGGAAAATTTAAAAAAATTTCACAAAAGTAAAATATAATTTTATATGTTTTATTCAAATCATCTTCAAGACGTGAACTCGGGCACGTAGATCCGATTCAATTTAAGATTTATTACCATCATTTGAGAATATTTTGCACCTGGAAAATATGATTTTCTTTTATTTGAATATTTAAATATTTTTTTGGTTTTCCATATATAGTTTCCATCAACCAAAAAAAGAAGAACAAATTAAATGAATATAATTTAATGTTCATATACAAAATGAATAACCATTGAGAGAAAAGTTAGCTTCAAAGAAAATTTAAGATTTAGGTTAAAGAGAACGTGTACATTTATGAGGTTCCCTTAGGGTAGATTTGAATCAATAATTTTTTACTTGGATATTAAAATAATTTCAATATTATAGTAACGAAAATACTTTACAAATAGTACATATTTATTATATATATTTAAAAATAAGAGAATTGCAAGTTAGTGCTGCTCAGTTTACTGTAAAAAAAATATAACCAGATACGTGATCGCGTGGTCTTAATGGTAATAGCAACTAAGCTAAATTTTTTATACCATTTAAATATTTAAATTTCATATTTAGAAATGATATATTTGAAAATGCAGCATGATCGGATGTTTGGTTATTTTGTTGGGAACATTGTGAGCAAGACTGGGCTATAATAATTGATCGATTTTCTATTCATATTACAGCAGAGTTTAAAGTATCAAATAAAAAAGGTGACAAGATTGTTGAAATTACTTTATGATTTTTAATTTCTTTTAAAAAGTAGTCAGAAACTCAGAAATGGAAACGTATGAAAATAACTCTCACCTTTGATATTTCACTCACTTTTGATAGATTCACTTGCCAATTGTTTGAATTAATTCACTTTTAAATGTTAAATTTATTTCATTTATTTAGTGACGTTAATTCAATTTCGCAACATTGGCAAATCTGATCAATCAAAACTGAATTTCATACAAAATGCTTTATATAAATGTAAAACCTGGTGTGGAATAGCACAAATAACAAGATTTGGAGTAAAATCAAATGGTTCCAAAACGACTGTAATTTTAAATAATTCCTACATTTTGCTACCCACAGACTTCACCACCTTACAATTGATTTACTTTCGAGTAAATAAAAAATGTTCGGTCCACAGATAAAATGTATTTGGAACTGGAGAAAATATTCCATTTATTAGTGATCTAAGGAGTACTCAAAACGTTCCTGTTTATATTATAATAATTCATTTAACACTGATTTTTACAAAACATATTTAAATTATAGTTTTAACATTTATTACATTATTATTACCAAATGTACACGTAAAACAATCGTTTCCAACTAAAATATTTTTTTTTTATTTTAATTTGTCTGATTATAAACTTTACTTAACATTTTTATATTTTATTTAGCTTTGGTGTTTAACCTTTTCTACGTGATTTTGAATAAAAACTTTTTCTTAAAACTTTTCTGAACTTGGTTTGTAAAAAATTTAAAATTCGACACGTTGGAAAAGTTTATAAAACGCACACCCCCAAAAAAATAAAATCTTTCCCAGACAACATTTTACGCGAAAAATTGTTGGAAAAACTTTATATACAATTTATATTTTAATTTTTTTTTACTGTATTTAATTCCGCATTTAATATGAGAAATATAAAGGACATGACAATTTAGCATTTTACTTGTACATATACAGGAGAAAGGCTATCACGTTCAAAGACCAACAAAAATATTTTAGAAAAAAAAAACTAAAGAAATACTGAGGTTTTTTATTGAAAGTGTAAAGTCCTTTTAACGTAAAAGGATAACTTTCAGTGTTAGTTTATTCCTTATAAAGGAAACATGTTCCAACCAAAGTCGGTTACGTGAATGACTATACAAAAAACTTGAATTTCACTAGGTTACAATTTTTAGTCAAAGTTCATATGAACTTTTAATAATTTTTGTCACGATTCACTGAAATTTTTCTGGTTTCGGTGGAAAATTTGTTGTTTTCAAAATAAATAAAAGAAATTATTTAATAATAAAAAGGGAAAACTAATAAAAGAATAAAAATATAATTTTAAAATCCAATTATTAATTAAGAAATAATTTTTTTATAATAAAATTCAATTTTTGATCATTTTAAAATTCCAAATTCGATTTCTCATTAAAATTAAACGACATAAAAAAAAAAACTATATTAAGATTTGTATCTGTATTTTGAAGATAAATTATTTTCATAATGATTTTTCTTTTAAAATTAAATATTTTATCAATATTTTATATGTGAAAATCGTGATTGGTTTAACTAATTTCATAAAATTGTGAATTTGGTCGTTTAAAATATGAAATTATTTTGATAAAAACTGAATTGAATTTGTTACCGACC
This sequence comes from Rhamphomyia laevipes, assembly GCA_963920725.1. Lineage (NCBI taxonomy): Eukaryota > Metazoa > Arthropoda > Insecta > Diptera > Empididae > Rhamphomyia > Rhamphomyia laevipes. The sequence goes on from OY987257.1 coordinate 56,970,805, forward strand.
AGATGACGCGATTAATAATGGAAATCATGTTTTGGTTTATTAATTTATAACTATTTGGTAATTAGTAAAATATGATTTTTTACTACTTTTTTTTCAAATATATATTAAAAAACAATAAATGATTTTAGAATAATAAATTTGTTGACTTATTAAATTTTGTTAAACAGCATAAAACTGAATAATAATCGGGAGATACTAGTAGATGTACAACAAAAAAAGGATAAATATTAGTTTTTTACCGGTGACCAGATTATTCACAACATCGCAAATCGTTAGTATTACGAGTATATTTAACGAATAACATATATAAGTCGGAACGATTTATATATGTTAAATGATTCTCCAAATCATTTAACTTATAATATTCCACTCAGTATAACATAAACAGATTTTTCTAAACAGAACAATGTAACAAAAATCAAATCAAATAAAATCTAAATCAAGTTCAAATTTCAACTTTATTTAATTGGATAAATATTAAAATTCCCTTATGTCCCATTCTATTCAACAAATATTTTTGGAAAATTAAAATATTATGCATTAATATGTCAATAAATTTCTCATTCAATAATCTAAAATTTCAATAGTAAAATCTTCAATGTTTATACCCAACGTAAAATGATAAACAAATTTGGAAATTCCTATGAGATTTCATAGCTATATAATCTTATTTAGCTATATGAACTAGCAGCAAATTGTCACCGCAAATATTAAAAATTATATGCTCATATTGTAATAAAATAATCATAACTTATACAAAATAAAATACAGTACACACCATAAAATTACACTGTTTAAAACGTCCTTAAAATAAATAAAATTTCATTGATCTAGTAGACATAGGACAAAACTGTAAATTATAACAATACTTGGTTAAAAACAGCACTTACATAAGTTCATGAATCCAACCTGTGAACCAAATTTCTTTCAAATCGAAATGAACAGTACTATGAGATATAGCTGCGGATTATTCCATAAGGATATGTAAAACTATATGGTAAGACACTAATACGCGCGCTATTCTTAGTAGTTTTGACCTATTAAAAACATCTTATCTTCCAAGTGTTAGTATTATTACAATCTAGTCTTAAACAAATGAGCAATTTTATTATGACTTTAGTACGTATCGTGTTGCCTAGAAATTGAGTAAGTTTGGCATTTTTTTCATGAATTTTTAATTTCACTATTGATAACATTGATTTCCAGGTCCTTGTGTAGATCACTGTTTCTGATATAGTGCTCTTACAATGTTTCTTACAACTTTATTTTGAATTCGCTGAATTATTTCTATTTTGATTAGTGTAGTGTAGCCTCAGAGTTGAATACCAGAAGTTCATACCGGTTTTGTATAGCTGAAGCTTATTATATGTTATTAGAGTGCCTTCGCATCACCCAGTTTATTTGTCTGGAACGTATACCAATCTGCTCTCTTATGTTTTTAACGTGTGCTTTACAACGACGTTTTCTTCTTATGTGTGAAGTCTACATGTACTGATGTTCAGCCGAATTCTCCAATTTTTTAGTTCAGCTATGAATTTGTGAAATAGTTGCTTGTAGTTATTGATTCTACGATATTTTCTCCTAAAGCCAAACTACAGTGTTGCCTGCAAATGTCGCAATTTCGCAATTGTATTGTTGTCGAACGATGGAATATTATAGATGTACAGTGGATACAATATTGATTGGTCCAAGTATGCTTCCTTGTGTAACTCCTGTCCTGAGGTAGTTTTTCGCAGTTCGGAATATGCATTATCTTGTTATGTAAAACTATTGAACATGATAATTTTACAGTGTATTAAATGAGACATTTTTGTAAATATATTTATGCAAATACATTTTTTTTCCAAATAAACTTACAATGCTTTATAATTTTGAAAATTGCATAAATGTGCATCATTTTGTATACAATCCTATTAAAAATTACCATAATAAAATCTATAGAATGCGATATTTACATATTACGATACGTACGCGATGCGATAATGGCATATATTTCAGAATTGCATTTTTCTGAGTACCAGATTATAAAATATCTATAGTTATTAAATATCTAGAGATAAATTATTTTCCTGTTATTATTCAAAAATTGTTTTTTTTTTTTCTTGTTATGAACTATTGTTTCATAAACAATATTTGTCCATTTTATTTATGTAGATATAAATAATATTGAGATTTGGAGATTGAAAAATGTTTAAAGTCCATGTCAAAAATTTATATTGAAAATTTTCAATTTTGATAGATTATTATATTTTTGAAAATTACATTTACATCAAGGATTATAAAATATTGTCAATAAGTTTATTGAAATTATTGTTTGTAAATAGATTTGATTACAGTCTGGTAACTTTTCAAAAACATTTTAATGATTAAAAATAAAAAAATTTCAATGTAAAACTTTCAAATTGTAAACGTACTTCGAAAAATACGTTTATTTTTTGGATATAATAATTATATAGTATATTGTGTTTTTAGTTTACTAAGCATTATTACCATTTATACCGGATTTCACTGTAAGAGTTCAAGCCTTTGCCAGAGCATAAACTACGGTTTAACTTATTTTCTAGTTTTTGAGTGCAAGCTTAAAGTTAAGCCTTTCTGTAACTGAGGTTTAACTTAAACCGCAGATGGGTAAAACTTAAGCTTAACTTTTTATATTTACAGACAAATAGAAAATAAATTCAAGTTTCAGACTGAGCTGAAGCTCTCAATTTTTTGATTTTTATGATATTTAGATGTAGATGTTGAGTATATTTTACAAAATATTCAAGATTTCTATATGGTAAGTAATATTTATGTAAATTTAAAAAAAGTGTTTTAAGTAACAAATTCGTACTATCAAATATCAACAGTAACAAATTGTTTCTTTAAATATATTTCAAATTTAAATTGATTAAATTAGAAATCACTTAGATTTACTGAAAAGTGAAAACTATTTTCATTAAAATTAAGATATTATCAAAGTATGAAATATTTTCTTGTATCACGTAAAAACTGGTTACATCCTGTTGCAATAGTGTAATTTGATTTCGTACGCTTATATATTCGAATAGCTTTTACAATTATTTTTTATCTAAAATTGACTCAAATAGTATTAAAATTAGTTTGTCCTTAAGAAACACATTATGCAAGGAAAATCTGAATTTTTTATATTTGACCACGAACAAAATCATTCTGAAGGATATTGATAATTTAGCTGAAATAAGTACAAATTACTGCAAACTATAAACCTTCTCATCCTGTATAAAATAAAAAAATAAATTATAGATTCACTATTTAAGAGATCGCAGTAAATACAATAATTAATTTAAACCAAAATAACGATATTTTATTTGTAGATAAGTTAAAATTCGGTATAATTCTATTTTGACTGCCGAATTACTTTCTCAGTAATAATCACACATGTAATAAAATTTCTTACATGAATTTTAGGCTGACTATTTTATTTAATTTTACAGGTTGTAGTTAAAATATATATAAAGCTGCAAAAACATTGATATACTCGTAAAATAACAATATCCACTTAACTTGTTACTATACTTCCATATTTCGTATCTATAAATAAAGTCCTACTTCCAAATCATCAATAAATCATAATAATTATGTTCATTTAAGGTAATCTTTAAAAAAATTTATCTCGTCAAATAATTTTTTCGATAATTTTAAGTAATTTTTAACAAATTAATGTAAAATTTACTGGTATGTGGTATCTAAATCTAAATGCAACAAAAATGGTAAGTACGTAATATAAAATTAAGTGGAATGACGTTAAAAAATTTACATTGCAGAAGATAAAACATTTTATTTATCAATAAATAATAGCTTAAAATATTTATACAATATAAAAGATTAAGTTTTAAAATGAACTTTTTTATGGAATTTTATATGTGAAACTGATTCCTTATATTAAATGAATTTCAAAGCTTGGAAATGCTTAATTATTCCGAATTCTCTGACTACAATTTTAATAATTAGAACGTAGTAACTTTTTATTATATCTGGTAAATATAAATACAAGTATATTTTTTTACAAAAAGATTTAATTACATTTAAGTTGTTTATGCAAGTAATAAGTTGGTCACCAAGATAAATACTAAAAATCTAATTACAAACTTATTCTATACGAAATTATATTTTAGTTTAAACTTATAAAATATAATTCATGGTAACAAAAAAAAACATTATTTGTTTTAATGATTCAATAAAATTTAACTATAAAAACTTTTCCATAAAAACTAAATATAATTTATTCATTGAGAACACTTTAATGTATAGTTTATATAGTAAGAAGTTTCTTACAACAAACATATGTGACTTCCATATAAACTTTAAAACATAATTTAGGCTTATTTCTAACAGGTTTTTAATAGATTAAATATAAAGTAATTACTAATAAACTTTACTCTACTTTCATTAGTTTCTAAGTATCAATAATATTATAATTATAAACTTATATAATTATAAGAAATTTACAAAATTTCAATATTCAGAATAAACATAATTTAGTAGTTACCAATATGAAAATTAAAATTGATAATTTATCTAAATAACTTTGACACTCCTGCTACAAGGTGAAGATTATAACTAGGAATTGTATTTACTATATAATTAAAACTATTCAGTTCAGACTTTTTTAAATTTTGGACTAAGGTTTTGCAAATATTTGTGAAGAACTCGATTTTCTGCTGGTATCACAGATTACGACTAAATATAGTAAAATACAAATTTTATTAATAAATAAATCAGTCTTTTATCATATTTTGAACTATGGCCAATTTGGATCGGCTGCAGGGTTCGTACAACGTAAAAATCTTGTAAGATTTTGAAAAGAACTAGTTAAGTTTTCTTAAAATGTAGTATTATTTCAAAATACGAAATTCTTTTGCAGTAATAAATAATTTCGAATCTAATCATATTAATCCAAAATTGAATCGAAATTATGAATTGCATGTCAATTTTTCATAATTAAGCAAATCAAGCAAATTGTAAAAAATTAAAGTTTACATAAAATAATTAAAATAAAAAAACAATTTTTTTTTTTTATGAAATTTAATTAACAAATTAAACAAATTTATATGCTAATCCATACATCATCATTACACCGCATTCTAAAAAAAAGAAAATGTTTTGTTTACTAATAATATAATGTAATTTAATTCAAAAATTGTCTAAACAACATGATGAAAAATAATTTATATATTTTTACTACTTAGTATATATTAAAATTGCTTATTAAAATTTTCACTCCTTACCCAAAACCCATAAAAATGCTTATGATTCGTAAGATAACAACAAATTCTGTAAATATAATAATTCCCCCCAGAATCTTTGTATATATGAAAATCACACCCTCGGGAGTTTTATATTCCCCCACTCTTAATTTAAAAAAAGAAAAACCCTATTTTCTTTTGTATACCTTTTACTATAGACTTAACACAGACTTTACACATTTTTGTGATTTAAAAAAAAAAAAATTGTTTACGTTTCATTTATATTTAAATTGGTTTTTATAACTATAAAATCACACGTACCACAATACAAAATATATGAAAATGAAAGGAAATCATTTTTCCATTTCCCCCAAAAAAATATTTAAATATAATTTAGTTTTTGTTTAGATTTGTGGGTGGGGGGCAATGAGATGAGAATTATTAAAATAATACCATCAATTTTTTTTTTTTTTTTGCAATGAATTACCCTAACAGGAAAGTCATTTTCATTTGCATTGTGCTTATATTATGTATAATTTTCACATTTTCTTAATAAATGAAAATTTTTCTGCAGTTACTTTTTGTTTGGGCTTTTAGGGTCATTTTTATTTTTGTTGGGTATTTTATTATGAAATTTATTATTTTAATTTTTTGAAAATTTCTATATAATAATAATAATTGTTAAACATTAAACCGACTTGTAATATTTTCTTTAAGGATATTCTTTAACTTAACTGTATATAATACCGGTATTAGTGAATACAGAATACAGAAATAAAAAAAATGGGGTTATAATTCTAATTAACTTTTTGTATATAAAGCAAAAAGTATTCAAAAACAGGAGATATAATAAATTATGCTGCATAAAATCCAATTTTTTTTTGTTTTGTTATTGTAATTGTCAGGGGATGGTGAACTGGTTCAGATGTAATTATAAACTAATATTAGTTATTCATAATAATTAGTTAGCATATTTTAATATATTTTTTTATAATATAGTTAATATACAAATATTTTACAGGATGTCCTGGAAATTGAAAAGAATATCAGATTTTTTGTTACTAATTATCTGCAAAAAGTATATAGAAAAGAAGAGAATGAAAATATAAATTTAAATATTAAATTTTAAAAGGTTTTTTCAAATGCACATACTTATATGCTTTATGTGATATTAGAAATATTTAGCTTTCAAGCTTGTGGCTTTTAATATTCAAATTTTACTTCAATAGTAAAACATTTACATATTATCATTTATATACTTTTTGCTAGCTATATTAATTTTGATCATCCTTGAACCAGTCAATAGACTATAGAAGAATCATGTTCGACATTTGACACTAAATGACATTGTAATTAGCTTCCGAATAGCATAAATTTTTTCAATGTAAAATAAACAATTTCTTCAAACAATTGTGGAGAGAGTAGTGTCACTCGTATCTAAACCTCTCCATGTACATTACTCAAATCAAGCACTTAGTATATTAGTCAAAATTATAAAGGAAAATTATCAATTCAATGATACTTCATTCAAAATTTTATTATGCAAATTAGGGTCAAATAGAGTCAAGATTAGATTAGATAAATAATAGAACTATGAAAAAGTGATTCCTTACGTAACTAACGGCCATTTTGGACATGTTGGTACTCTTTATCTTACAGTTCTTCTACAAACTTTAGTTTATTAATAAATCTGAGGATATTTTAAAATGCCTCAGACATAAAGTAACTAGACTTAAAGATTTTAGACCCACCTTATTCCCAATTGGCTGTGTTCGGCGGATTCATTGGATTCCTTACATATTCTGCAGAAGAGCGATATTGAACTGTCTAACTTATTAAAGGAGTAGTTAAGTCGAATGTGGCCTGTTAGGAAGCCGGATTAGAAAATTACTATTAAGTGCTATTCATAATCATGAAATTCTGTAAATATATAATCAAAAAAAAAAATTATTAATTAATTAATATTTATTAAATATATTTTTTAAATTTATTTAATATTTAATAATATATTAATCAAAATGAAATTTCTTAAATTTATTAGACAATTTTAAATATACTATGAACTACCATAGTTTACATAAATCCAAACGTTTATATGAATTAAATTTGAATAAAATGGTTTTACAACATTTTAGTGGAATAAACAAATAAAAATATCATAAATTTTGACTCAAAAGTTCTATCCAAAAAATTATTCGAAAACTTACTTACATTTTTATATCCTTAAAACCAAAACTTTTTTAAACCTTTTTTCTTACATATTTTATATTTATGCATAACATAATAATATTTCTACAAATTGATTTGTCAACATATTTTTCCTTTTTTAATTCTTCAAAATAATATTATTCAACATTTGTTATCCTTTTTTTTTTTGTTGTGGCTTCGAAAAAAAATGCACAAACCTAATAATAAATCCTTTTTAAAGTTTTTAATAAAATGTTGAAAATATCAAAATATAAAAACAAAATTCTTAAATTCTTATTTTATAATATTAAACTCAATGGAAAAGTTTCTTGTGTAAATTTAAGGATAACAATATTAACAATATAAAAGGACAAAAATAAATAATTTTCCTGTATCATGACGGAATGACGTGTATATATATGTATAACAAAAATTATATCGGATTACTAGAGAAATTTTTTTTTGAAATATACTAAAAGCTGGAAAAGGAAAATCATGTTTTATTAATGCACAAAATTGTTAAGCTCTTTTTAAAAGATTAAATAAGTCACTGTAACAGATGAAAATTATACCAAAATATTTAAATGAAAACAGAAAATTTTATACATCAAATTTGTAAAAAAAAAAATAATGAAAAGTTTTTAAGGTTTCCATTTCTACTATTCAATATGAATTAAAGAGTTATATTTGATTTAAATAACAGATTTTTAAGGATATTTTTTTTCAATACTCATTAAAATGAGTCTTAGGATGATTGGTTTTACACAATTCATCGACTCAGTATTCGTTTGTCGTAGGTGTCAATTGATCGGAATCTATAGAAAATACATTTTGTGTAACAAGCACAGAACAAAAAATGGTGTGATAGAATCATGTAATTTTGGATGATTTATTAACTTTTTTTAATAGTCTACTTTAGGTTCACGACCCAATTAATTAATTAATGTATGCTTTTTTGTTATATGGCATATACAACAAAATCAATATAAATCCAACAAATTTTTCGCAGGCTACACTAACCAATTTTACTCAAAATTTATGGTTATGTTAAAAAAAAATGGTTCTCAATCCTTTTCGTCTCTTATGATGATCCCCAAATTGATATGAAATGTTTTTTATTAGTATGAAATATCACATTTTAAATTGGAAAATCACCTCAGGATTCGTAAGTGACGAGTGGTGAAAAACTCCCACGTTATTCACGATTCAACGACGAGTCGATGAGAGTAATCGATGTGTTTTTTCCAAGTATGTAACTACTAGTAATATATACTAAGAGTAAGACATCAGAGTTAAATTTTGAATCTTTTCAATTCCCTCCGCAGCATAATATTATTAGAAGAAATCCTCTATAAATATTGAATAATAATAATTGACAGATAGGAAGTATTCTATATGAATAATTAGCCATCTTTTAACGCTACTTCTAAGATAGAAAACTTTTATTTCAAAAATTGAAATCTGATTTCTTAATGTCTTATGCATTGAAGAGGATTTGCTTAAAAATATATTAATAAATTCAAAATATTATATTCTTTATCAAAATTATATTCAATATTAATTTCTCATATATTTATATCGTTATTTTTCAATTGGATTTTATGCTCAATTACATCGTATCTGTATAGCCAAAAATGCCTGAAGTTCAATAAATAAATTCCTTTTCATGTCAATTTTAATTAAATAATATTCAAAGTGATTATTATTATATTTTACAAATATTGATATATATCGTATTTAATTTCCATTAAACATTGTACTTTTCATTACTCTTATAAATCATAATAAATTCATGTTAATTCTGTATCTGTTTCGATTTAATTAACAACTACGTATATAATATTTAAAATTCGACAAACATAAATTTAATTAATATAGTATTTTTTTTTATTTAAAATGAAATTACTTGCTATTTAACCTGACAGGCCTTTCAGCTACTTTAATTGTTTCCGTATATTAACAGGTAATAAAAAAATGATCATTTTAATTTCATTAAATCAATCTGACTTGCCGAGTAATTAATTCGTATAAATATTCTGAAAATGTGTCATCGCAGAAAATTATTGGTTATCATTATATATAATTGGAAAAATTTATGAATTAAATTATATAATAAAAATATTGTAAATTTTTGTCCTGATAATTGATTGATAGACAATTATTGATCAATCATAGTCAATTTGATTAATATAGAGTATATTTATATAAAGTGGTATAAAATTAGTGTTTAATCATTTATAAGTTGATAATTTTTACTTAAATTTTACAATTTAAATCGCTAATTAAAGGCACGCGACAATAATTAATTTTTGAAATCGAATTAAAGCTGACACGATGCTCACGATGTCACGATATTAATTTAAAAGATAATTACTGGCTAATTTTGATACTTAATCCAGAATTTCGGTATTTTGTTTAGTGTTATGAGATAGATTGGCTTCTATATCGCAGAATTATGGAATAAATCGATATTATAATTTCATATGAAATACGAATTTATAGCCCACGATATTAGGTTACAAAGTCAAAACGAATTTAGGTCGTCAACATTTTTATTTAAGCTACAATTAAAGCTGTATAGATTATAGATAAAGCTGAAATTAGTGTGATTGACTTCAATTCTGTGAGCTGTCAACAAAAAGTTAAAATATTTCAGAAATGGAACAATTATACTGTATTGTATGTAAAAGTTCGAACGATTTCTACTCTAAAGAAATCGTTACAGCGTAAACGGCAATGAGACTTCCAAGCTTTATAATCTACGGATTCAACTCTGCTGGAGTTGATAGTTTGTATAAAAGGATCACGCCTGGTTATGTAGATAAGAATTATATAATTTGATCATATTGAAACTTAAAGCATTTTCATTTGAAAATAATATTTAATTCTTATAAAATCATATTAACCTTTAAATACCATAAGATATTAATTTTATAAATCCGATTTGAGTGATACCACAGATTACAATTTATATAATAATAATAATAATTGATAAAATAACCGCAGAAACCAACATAAATAATTATTTTGGATAATAAAATCTTTTAATTTAAATTATTCAACAAGATTAACAAAAATGAAAAACAAACTACGTTTTAATGACAATTTTGTGGAATGGCTGGAATCATATTTGTCCGATAGAGTAGGTACATGAAAAAGTCTTTTTTAATAGTAATAGATTTATTGTAAATTCCGGTTCGTCAGAACAGCCTCCGTGGTTCCATTTTAGCTAATTTTATATATAAATGATCTTACATATGTGATAAAATATTCAGATTTCTGAATGTCTTATTTATGCTAATGATGTTAAGATATTTAAAACTAAGAAGAAAGTTTACAATTAATTACAGACAAACCTTGACGTTTTTATTATGGTGTAATGTAAATGTATGTATTTTACTCGTAATTAAAACATATCGTCTTGTGATTACAATTTAGATACCAAAAAATTAGTGAAAATTGGAATTTGTTTTAGGTGTTAATTTGGATAAAAAGTTGAACTTTAAGCTGTTTATCAAAACAATTATTAATAAAACAAACTAAATGCTTCTGTTAATAGCGCACGAATCTCATGAATTTTCTAATCCTTATAATCAACTTTTTATGTCATTTGTACGCCGAATATTAAAATATGCCTTCGAAATATGGTCAATATACAACACGTGTCATAAATAGAGTATTAAATAGTATTTTTACATAGATTACATAATTTTGTTATCAATAAATTAATGTTTCTGTCACTATTTTTTTAGTATGTTAAATAAATAAAATTAGAAATGATATTATTAATTAATTTAAAAATAGTTTTTTTTTAAAACAAAAAAATTAATTAATTTTTATTATGATAAATAAGATTTAAAAAAACGCAGTTTACTAAAAATTATAACATAATTTTTACCATAAACTTTTCAATTATTTGAAAAAAGAAGTTATTGAACATAAAAGTAGCTAAATGGAAAAAATTATGAAAATATGTCGTTTTAGAAAAAAAAATTATTTTTTATTTAGTAAATTAAAATTTCCTATTTAATTTAAAAGCAGATCGTCGTTTACATTTCATCTAGTACTCGTCATTGTGCACACATCATTTCAGGAACATTTAAACGATCAAATCTAACTATTTACTTTGGAATAACGCTACACACCAAATCAAGATTTGGCCACCTCAAAGAAGTTTCATGACATGTTATTGCAATTTAAATTCCGAACCAGTGAAGTTTCATTACAACAAGCTAATTACTTTTAATAGTGAGTGTGAGACATTCGTTCAGAAAATTATCCTTAAAGATATTTTTGCGCGAAGAAATGTAATTGGGAAGAAATTATCCGCAAAATTCATAACTTAATATGATTTTCACATTCCTAACATACCCCAAAATCAAAAAAAAAATATAAAAACAATTTTCATTATGTTTGGATTATTGCCAGATATTGTTTCCATTGGAACACTTAAAACATTTTTTCTATGCTGCATTAAAACAAACCAAAAAAAAATTATGTTCTAAAACTTTTAAAACATAAAAATGCATTTCTAAAACCGGAACAGGACATTATCCTGATACCAAAGGATGATGATAATGTGTACGAAACAAACACACACAAAACCTAATGGAAAACAATGTTGTAAATATAACACAAACAAATTTCCAAATAACGAAAATTGATGCCAAAAACTTTAAAATTTTTGGAAAATTTTTCAATATTTTTTTCAATTTTCTTTGGTTTATTATGAGAATATTATTTTGTGGAAATTATCATAGAGAGAGTTAAATATTTTTAGTTCACAATTTTGTATAAAGTAGAAATATTATAAAGTGAGAAAATTTTTATCACTTTTCATAGTTTCCTGAAAATTCAGGATGGTTTTAGAATATAAATGATTCTAAGGTTTTTTTTTTTTTTGTTAAATAAAATCTAAATTTACAGACAACTATAAATTAATTTTTAATATTTTACAGTAAAATACTATAGAATTGGAAATGTCGAAAAGGATATTTTAAATTTGTGACAAACTTTTAATGGTATATAATTAAAAAAATTAGGTTACTTACTTACTGTTTGCTTGTAGTTTATGATTATGAAAATGCATTTTTATATTTTCATAGCGAATTTTGTTATTTAGTATTGGGATTATAAAATTTAAAAAAAATCTTATTTTGATTGGATTGATTCTTTCGAAAAGTAGACCAATACTAAAATTCAGGATGTATTAAGTCAGAAATTATTAATTTTATTTTCTCATATACTAAATTTGCTATACAGCAACTTCTTTCATAAATAGTTATTATCAGTAGTAACTGCTTTCATAAAAAGGTCACTTTCTGACTAATCTTATAGAGGCATTTCATATTTAACGTACCAATGAAGTTCGTTTCGAAGTAATCAACATAATAAAACAATAATTACAATTTTAGGAGCCCTACATGAGTAAAATATATTAAAGGAACTTCAAATTGTAAGATTGTAAGTTTAAAAAAATGTAATTAGAAAATGATGTATTTATTTATGAATTAATTTTTTCTATATTTATGATTATTACATGGTGGCACAAAATAATGGACTTTGAATATTTTATTATTTTGTAATAATTTCATGTTTCTTTATTATTATTTAATCATTTCGCCACCAGTGCCACAAGGGTTATTTTTATAAATTAAACATGAAAAATTATGTATTGAAAGTGATGATCAATATTCCGGGCATAACGCTTGTATTTCTTCCCGAATTTGCTTTTTTCTTTACATAATGTTTCATGTATTATTAATAAACAATCATTTTATTTTTTTAAGAAAGAACATTCAAGTGAAAAAAGCATTCATACATGAATTCAGCTTTAAATACAGAACAATATTGTAAAACTGAAAATGGCAATTTTTCGAAGATATAATTTTTCATATTTATTATAATTCCAAATTTCGTAAATATTCGATATCAATTATTAAATTTTTAATTAACCAACTAGAATTTCGTGGTATACAAAAATAATATTATCATCAAATTTATCGAATATTAAAACTTAATATTTCTTATTTAATTGAAGTCTAGACGGAAATTAAATATTAAATTTCCATATTCTAAAATATACAAATCAAATAAATCTAATAATTTCCTTGTATCAAATAAAAACTTTTACACATTTCTACATTGTTATTTTTAATTTCAAATCAAACTTTATTGCCAATTCAAATTAATTATTCAAACCACAAAAAAATTTACCATTAAAATCCATAAAACTTATATACAATAACCTCAAATTTTACCATCGATGCTTTTCCAATCTCCTCACTATCCTGATAGTGTTACAATAAACCTCGAAGCATAAAGTAAAAAAAAAAATTCTAAGAAAATAAATTGGTTTAAAATTTTCTTATGTTTCCTTTCAACAAAAAAAAAAATAAAAATAAAAAAATTTTCAAGAAAAATTAAATATTGACTAGAAATTATACAAGTGAAAAACCATCATCATTGGTCTCCTTATTATCCTTAGAGCGGATAGAAGAGTGTATATATAGTTAAATTGTTAGCAATAAAAGAGGAAAATTAAAATTGGAAAATAAAAATATGGTTAAAGAAAAATTTTACAGTTTGACATAAATTCAAATCCATGGCAATTATAAAAAAAAATGTTTGTTACTAAGGAAAAAAAAATATATAAATAAAATATCCTTTAAGTGGGTATCCTTTTAATATTGGTCTCGCTGGATATTTTATCATTAATTCATTTTGAATATAAGACGAAAAAAAAAACCAAATTCTTACAAAATTAGATGATTTTTATTATATCAAATAATTTCTCTTGAAAAAGTTTTTTATTTTTTGATTGAATATCCGTTTTCTGGTTAAGGAGAGACTTTCAACTTGTATCATTAATTCAAGGATTTCGGCTGTTGCTCAATTTTTTTTTTTTGTTGTTGTTTGTTTTTTTGTTGTGTTGGGAATATTTTATATATAACGAAGGTTTTTACTTAATAATAAGCTTTGTCCTTAAAAATTCAAATTTTTGATGTAAATAGTTAGTTACGAAATATATTATTTTTAAAAAGACTTGAGGCGTCTATGTTGAAATTGATTAAATGAGTTGTTTTGTTAAAAGGAAATTTAAATATTTCAGAAATTCAACAGGATATTCTAAAAAAAAAAAAGAATTTAATTAACTTGCCAGTTGTGACCTAGTTAATTAAATTTTTTATTTATATATTTGGAAATATAATTCTTTGGAAAAATTTTGTGGTTTTTGTTTAATATTTTTATATTTTTTTAAATGGAATGGGATTTAAATATAAAGTTTATCGTGTGATAAAATTTTGAAGTTAATCAAATTAATTTCAATAAATTCAATTAGGTTTTTATGAAGTCCTTATAATTATCGTTCATAATAAATAAAAAAAATTATAATAATAGTTAAAATTTATATATTAGCTGAAAGTTTTCAGAATTTTAGCCGAAAGGGGCAAAACAGTGAATATAATTATTAAAACATGATTGGATTTTTTGATATGATTAAATTTAACATAGCGAATTAATTAAACTTATCATTTATGAGTTTGGTAAATTTGATTTTAAAATATGTTCACCTACTGACATCAGCTTAATCGGAACCACTCAGTTAGTGATCGGCCAAAGATTAATTTTTCATAATGTATCGCATATAAATTGAAGAATTTATTATATTAATAAAGTCATGTAGGAGTTATGTCTATAGTTACCGTGACCTGTGTCAGAATTAGAAATAAAAACATGGATGAACCTATAAACTCTATCAAACATATCGGCATTACCAAACAATTCATACCTAATCAATCAGATCAACGGACGCACGATATCTTTGAAATGAGCAGATTTAGAGTACGAACAATAACTGGGCTACTTACTGGACACAGTAGCCTGAAAAACAATCTACATAAAATAGGAGAAGCTCCAAGCAAAAATGTCCAAAAATGAAGATGAATCGGCTGAACATATTATTTGCGAATGTGAAAAAGTTAAAATCCAGACTTCCTCCTTTAAGACAGCTTAATAAATCCAATAGACCGGTCGTGACACCCACTCAAAGACTTACAGTGTGGATATAACTTAAGATTATATCACAATATTACCACAGTGGCCCCGAATTCGTCAGTCTACAGCGAAGTTAAACTGAAACCAAAAAAAAAAATTACTGAAAAATATTAAATTTCTTAATTTTCTATATATGGATTTCCTTATTGCTACTTTAAGGATATTCCAAATGTTGGAACAAAATGAAAACATTTATAAAATGTATAATAAAAAATACTCAATAGAAAATTTTCGAAAAGATATTCTGATAATAATTTTCTTCCTTATAAATAAACTTTCCATATTAATTTTTGAAAATGTAATGATATGTAAAGTCGGAGATAAGAAGAAAACTTTTGACTTGTTTTTTTGTTGTTGTTGTTTTGTTTTGATAATGTCTCCTTTTCGGTTGTAATGTGTGAACACAATAATAAAACAATAGAAATTTTACATTTGTGAAGTTTTTTTTGTATGTGGCTTTTAAAAGTTTTCAGATATAATTCTAAGAACATAGACAAATTGAATTATCCAGTGATCTCTGAACTGTTTATTTCTACTGAATTTTCAAAATTATCTAGGAATATCGGTTATGAAAAATGTTAATTGAAATTTTAATAGTAATCTTTAAGATTTACGAATAGATTTATAATGTTTAATGTTTTGGGTACGATGAAATCTAATAATATTTGAAAATTATTTAGATTTTTACGAAAAAAAAAATATTTCAAAAATATTTCAGAATTTAAAGATTATTATTAAAATAATTTAAGTAAAGACTTTATTACATAGACACGGGATACATGGAATACGTAAGAAAGACAACTTTTTAAAAATTCGGAACACATTTTATAAGGAAATTTTTTCCTGTGTTTCCATCCGAAAAAATTAATTTTATTCTTAAAAGAAGTTGATCCAGGACAACTTTTTTAAAGTCGATATTTCATTTTTTATATTATATTTATATATAATTTCAATGAAATTTCACATATTTTAAATTTAAATGTAAGAAATTTTCAATTTTTTTATTCTAAACATTAATTTTTATAAAGTTTATCAAACTAAAGCTGATTCCAGAATACAACGCTGTCGTCTGTCATCATGATTTTTGCCAGTTGTCGTGCTTTAACTAAAAATAATTTGTCGCTGCGAAACACAGTATCATTTGTCTTAATATTATTATAATTTTATGTTTTTGTATTCAGTCGATTTTAAATTTTAAATTAAATCCATATTTTTTTAACAGCTTCTATTAAATTTTCTTCCATTTCTACCATATTTAAATCAAATAAAATAAAGAATTGGCAAAACACTGCGACAAGCTAAAATATCAAATTAAAATTGTCAAAACGCCGCGAGAAGTGACAAATTCCGACGGACGACATTATTATGGTTGGAAAATAGGAAATACGAATTTCTTTTTAAATTGTACGTTGACTTACAACAGCGACATATTGTTGCATCAGCTTAACTAGGTTTATCATTTTCGATTTTTTCTGTGCACTAAAAGTCATAAACATTTTTTTAAATAATAATGGAGCCTTTTACGAAGCTTTTCAAAAACTTAACATATAAAATATGTTCAGAGAACATAAATATTTTCTAATTATCATTAATAATAATTTTCTTGAAAATTTTCTTTAATACATAATCAGTCGGAAAAAACTTACAATTTATTTAATTAATGCACTTCGAAAATATTTATAGTGTAGAGCTACAACAAAAAAGTAATATATTATATTAATATGATAATCATAGTAGAATGCTTCATATCACCTCGGATTGCCGAAATATTTTCGTTTAGACAAAAATAGAAGTTTTTTATAATCATTTAGCAAGATTACCTATAATATTTTTGATTATCATGAACTGGACAATGTAACTCCCTACTTTTATAGTGGTTTTTCGATCCACCTCGTGGCATTCGTATCATATCTATAGGTCTCTTCGCCGCTAGATTGCTAAAGTTGTTGATTGATAGCCGGTTGTTGAGTTCACTCTTAATATTCTAAAAAAAGCTTTTTCTTATTTTTTCAATTAGACCACACGATGAAGGAGCAGCATGTTTTATAAAATATCCCTTCGTAATAATGAATAAAAATCTTGTTTTTTCGGATTTCGTTTCTCTGATATCTGAAACGGATAGAAATCATAAAATTTCGTAAAATAATAATTTCGAGATTACAAAACGACCATTATACTTATAGATATGATGCAAAAGAATTTGCCAATAATTAATTAATGCCTTCTTAGTTGCACCATATAATTGGTAATTGGACTTTAAATTTTATTTACCATTATAATTGCCATTATTCTAGAATTGATATCAAAAATATTATTATCCTTATAACTATACAAATACAATATTATTATTGATAGTTTTTGCAAATATGTTCAAAAGTTCTGGTAGAAAATGGGAGTAAAATAGAAAATTTCTATACCATTTTTACGCGTCCTTAAAATTTACTTATAAATAATTTATGGCATTATAATAATTTATGAAATTAATTGCATTTTCTGGAGTGCAATCAAAAAAGAAAATTTCTTTTTTTTATTTTATTAATTCAATTTCATTATTAAAGATGAAATTGTAGCAGAAATTGATGGTGGCGGCGAATATTAGTTTTAAGATTTCTGAAGTTTATAGTGAAATATGATTTTCCAAAAATTCTTGAAACTTTATCGATTCAAATGCAATTATAATTTTTTTTTTATTTTATTTTTCTATTTTCTTTTTTTATAATTTTTTCTTAATGGGAATTTTAAAAGATTTCAAAAAAAAATATTAATTTCCTTACGATTTATTATCCTCTTGTTAATTCAGTTTTAATGTTATTTAATTATATAATTATTATGGTGGTAATTTTTTTTTTCTGGTTTGGAAAAATGATGAAAAACTTTTAAATTATTATTTTTGAAAAAGAAATAAAGTTTTAATGAAGATTTTATGCTTATAATAGCAAAAAGATTTTGGAGTTCTTTTAATTTGTAATTATATTAAGTAAATTAAATTAATTATGATTGATTTTGAATATGAGAATTTGAATTTGTAATTAATATTTTAAAAGTTTTAAAAAATTGAAATTAGCTATTTCATCTAGAAAATACATTTTGTCAAATTCACAAATTTAAAAAATAAAAAATGCATAAAGAAAATCATTTATAAAAGAAATTGCATAAATTCATAAAATGGCTTGCATGTCGAAATACAATATTAGCTATTATCATACTAGCTATTGCAAAAATGATAAACTATTTTTTTCGATACTCTAAAAGGCAATTAATTTTATTCACTCTTCATATATTTCAATCCAATAAATTAAAGTAATTCATATTCGAACTACGTAACTCACTAATATATTTTCACAAAATCCCATTTAAATTTTGATTATAAATATCTCTAATTCGATTCCAAAAGAAATAAAATGGAAAACTAATTATAATAAATTTTTATTAAATTATACACAATAGAAATTAATCCAATCCATTAGTAGAAAATGATCACCCCAAAAAAAAATTCTACAAAACAACAAAACCCTCGGTTAAGTGTTAATTGAGAAAAGTGACCACATATCACTGACCCTATACATTCCTTTTTATTTGAATTACAATAAAATATCCTTAATTTATATTACAAGAAATTATTATATTTTTGTTGATTTTGTCTAGGACGTGCTGGAAGATTTAATTTTATTAAAATTTATTTGCTTAGATTAAATATAATTTTTAAAATTGGGATATTTTAACAATAATAATTAAAAGAAGGATATTTCAAAAAAGACTCATTTATCACTGTCTATTTATAACACCAAAAAAAATCCTTATGCTTAATAAAGTTTCAAATTTCTATCATTTTTTTAATTATAACAAAAATTAGATAACAAAAGTTAATATTATTATAAAAAATTTAAACTATAATTAATATTAAAAGATTGTTTTAATTTAAAAAAGAAAAATTAAAATATTTTAATGGAAAACTCTTGACAATGAAAATTTTCTTTAAATATTTCTCATGACATTTAAATTTATTCAAAAAAAAAAAAACACCACGAATGAGAAAATGTCACAAGAAATGTCATTTTGAAATTCTGATACAAAGTAATGAATATATGAATTTATTGTCAAAATATAGAAAAACTTTTTCACTTCTTGCGATATTTTAACATTTTTTCCAGGTTAAAATAAAAACGAAAAAAGAAAAATTGAAAAATTTTCTTTTTATTATAGTCTCTATACTTCGGTGTATGTAAACGAATTCATTCTTGATAAGATAAACCTAAAAGTTGCATAATTTAAACAGTTTACAATTCAGATAATACTTTCTATATATAACATCAAGCTACAATACTTAAATAATACTTTAGGTATATGTAAAGAAAATTGCTTGAGATACGATGAAATGTCAAATAATGTTTAAGGAAAAGTTTTTGTTTAAAAAAAATTGTCACTCTGACGTGAAGATACCATCTCTTAGTTCTTCTGTTTATATTATTACATATAAAGGATATATATAAATATAATTCTGAATGGATATAAGAAGAAAATGCAGTGCTATCCTTGAAAACTTAAAGATAAAATTCACATATTTCATTGTGAAATTTTCTAGTGGACACTCTTGGGAAATAAATGAATATAGAAAATGGAAAAATTGTGTTTTTTTAAATTATATACAATAAAAAAAATTATTAGTTTTTGAAAGGCACAGAAAACTATTTAATTTTTTTTTATAGCATTGTCAGAAAAATACTATTGGATGCTATAACACTCTAGAGAGCCTTGGAAAAGTTACCGGACAATTGGCCGTAGGACAAAAATCCTCGCATGAAAATAACTTGACAATAACTAACAGAAAAGAAAAACCATTCCAGGAGAAGAAGAAGGAAGGCACAGAAAAATATTTAAGCTTTTCCAGCATTTTTATCTAAATACTATTGAATGATATAGAGAGTCCTGGAAAACCGACCGGACAATTGTCCCTAGGACCAAAAACCTCGAAGGAAAATAATAACATGACAATAACCCACGGTCAACAAAAACCATTGCCGGACAAGAGCAAGAAAGGCACATAAAAATATTTAATTTTTTATATAGTTTTTTTCCAGGATATTCAGCAAAAGACTATTGGATGCTATAACACCCTGGACAATCCTGGAAAATCGATCTTATATTAAGAAAGATTTCGTTATAAAAAAATTTAAAAAAAAAATCATAAACTTTGTTTTTAACCAAGGTTAACTGGATACTATTTCTACAATAAAGATTTATATTTCCTTCCAAATAATAAATAATTTTATTTTTTGAGTTGATTTTCCTGTGTGTATTAAGTAAAAATCATAAAAATTTCATTATAATATCCTTGATACTATGTTCCAGTTATTGAACAAACCACAAATCCAAAAAATATATAAATAAAAAAGAATTCCGGAAAATTTATATATTATAAAGGATAAATTATTTATTTATGAGTGTATGCTTTTTTATGAAATATATCCCGAAATATTTTTCAACCTTCGAAAATATTTTAATGCTACAATTTTTTTTTCTTCTCGTTTTTTTATTTTGTAAATTTAAAAGGATATTTTTTTTTTATATGTTTTAACATTCTCATATGCAACGCTATAAATTCTTTTATGTATTAATTTTTTTTTTTTTTTGATTATATATGCTTTACATATAAAAAAATTTTTTATTTGGGATCTCTTTATTTATACCAATTTAAACCCCCACAAGATTACTAGCCATAAAATTGAGTTCCTTAAAATTATATTTAGGATATTTATTTTTGAAAAGATAATAAAATAAATTAAGGTTATTTTTATTTTTGTCGAAATTACTGAATAAATTTTTATTTATGGCGTTAAATTTATAAATATATTTATCAATTTAAATAAAATCTATTTCATTTTGGAATAGAAAAGACCAAGGTTTATTTTGGACTGTATAGCGAGTTATTAAAGAATATAATAATAATTTTTAGATTCATATATTTTTAACTGAAATAATAGTGAAATACAATTTTTCAGGATACTATTTTTATGGAGCGTGCTTGGTTTTTGTTCTCCTTATAAAGGAACTGAATGACCTAAACGCGTATAACGTTTTCAAATTTATCGATTTTACTATATTTTAATATATTTAATTTGAAGATTATTAAAATGTAAATAATTCGAAATTTTCAATTTTTATTAGTTTTAATTTATAGTCTAAAAATAAATTAGTTAATTTGAATTAAATTTTGTAACATAATATTTTCATATAATTTTAATATAAAAAACTTTGAAAACAAAAATCCTTTTTAAGAAAATCTTTAATTCAGAGAAAATATTCTCATAAATTTTCTTTTTAAATATTTTTTTTTTTTTGTTTTCTTTTATTCATTTATACCTTTTTAATAATACCTTAGCTAAAATTTTAATCCGAAAAATAGCGATATAATAAATTTTATATTCTGTTATCCCTCCTTTACAAGATAATTCCTTTAAAACTTATGTATAAAATATTTTTCAATATGTGGTAGTAAGGATACACTGTCAACAAAAAAAAAACTTATCCAAAATTATATTACACAATCTAAAAAATGAACGTTGTTTTAAATATTCTTGAGGCTTTGTTGTCATACAGTACTGCACAAAAAGTACACGTCAACATTGATCTGCAAAAACTGACAATTCCACAATGTCAAGTTGGAGATTGGCTTTCGCAGTACACTGCGAAAATGTAGGAGATTGTTTACGCAGTCGTACGAAGCTATAAAATGAATGAAGAGATGGTCAGTACTCACATTGAATTCCCTAAAATTGCCCAGAATTATGGGAAATTGTCTGTTATTGATTTACCAGGTCTGAATCCTTATTTTACTTAAATTCTTTCGAATAACAACAACAACTAATATTTTGAAATTTTATTATACCTTCAATTTCGAAATTAGAATATTATTAAGTTAAGTTATAACTCCATCCGAAAACTAGTACTTCCAAAAAAATACAGTAATTCTTTGACTGGCTGCGGTGACAAGTTCATTGAATCTAGAAGCCGTGTTCCAAGTGACGAAGTCTGAATCTGCCTGTGCAAACGATTGCTATTCGTATTCGCACATTCTAAATACGTTGTTTCAAGCTAGTCCTATTTTATGTAGATATTTAAGGCTACAGTATCCAGTAAGTAGACCAGTAATTGTTCGTACTCTGCTCATATCAAAACGATCGCGCTTCTCTGAATGAATAGATATGAATTGTTTTGGCCAACCTGTTACCTTACACAGTGTTTTTAACATTTCCAGTGTTTTAACATTTACGAATATTTTTATTTCTAATTTTGCGGTGGTTTGTAGTATACCACATAAATTTGGTATAATAAATAAAAATCCAAGATAAATTCCAATCGGCTGACGGATGTTTATTTTAGTGTATACATCCTTAAAAAGGAATCTTTCAATTTCGGTCAACATAATTTATTAAATTTTTAGTAATTTAAAATTAAATTTGAATTTAATTTAACATTTATAATTTAATTTTTATAAATAACGACCAAATATTTCAACTATTTGGTAATTCATTTTCTATTGCAATCTTCTCTTGACCAGAGTTGTTTGTAAACACAACCATAAATTTGAGATTACAAAATAATTTTGATTGCCAGTATCACAGGAAAAAATACTGAATCCATTTAACAAATAATAGACTCATGACGAATGTTGTATAAACTGTCATTAAATTTTCTATTTATAGGCAATGGTACTCTAGAGTTGTTAGATTTGTTTAAATGGATCGCGCATAAATTGGAAATAAATATCATAATGAATAACAATACACCAACATTTTTATTTAATTTTCTTTTTTTTTGGAAAATTTCTATTTATATACGTAAATTTTTATCATATAGTTTTAGCATAGTAAAACTTTTCCACCATTTCTAAAAGGACATATTTTAGCCGGAAACTTAAAACTTTTTTTTATATAAAGTTTTTGTTTACAGATATTAAAATTTATATACAGTTAAGTTAAAAATATTTTATTATATCCTTAAGATCCTTACCCGAATAATATAATTAAAGTTTTCTACCTTTTTTTGTTATTTAAATGGAAAATTTTATTATGGAAAAATATGTTGTTTTTTTTTTAAAAAAAACAAATAGAAAGAATTTTTCTTTATTTAGTATAAAGCTGAGCTAGTTTCTTAATTTCGAAAGTTTTTAAGTTTTCTTTTTATTTTTCAATTTATTGAAAAAAATAAAACTGAAATAAATTAAAAAAATTCAATTTTGTATACAAAAAAGTTTTATGAAATTATTTTTCATTAAGTTTCATTTTCAAAACTTTTATCAATTAAAAAAATTTAAATAATAATTATTTGTTTACAATGGATTTGTTTAAATGCTACCAAAATACCAAACTGATTTTTAATTACAACATTATTCAATACAATCGTCACGATTTTAATTATCTATAATCGGTCACGGACGGTCGTTGGTACAGGGTACCAATTGTAATAATAAGGCTGGATATAATTCTAAATTTTTATAATATATTTATATAATTAAATTCAAACTACGATTACATGACGAAATATTAATGTTGTTTAACCTCTACTCAGCTTGAAATTAGGATTTAATAGGTAATAAATTTTGCGGTTGCAGTAATTTAGGACCAATTTTTGGAAAAACGAATTGCACCACCATGCAACTCTTCAATGTTGCTGCAATTACGAATCCTTCGACTGGCTAGACAATCCTTCAACACATGCACAGATTTAATTATCTGAAATTATTACCGCTATGGACCCAGTGTGGTCTATGCGAAAATCTGCCGCCATTATTACCTAAAGTAACCTAGGACCATATAACCGATGCAATAATTATCTAATAAAAGAAAATAAATTTCAACAATCCAATTCATGATAGTTTCCGCGTAATAGCTAAACAATTCATGATAGTTTCCACGTAGTAGCTAAAGAATTTGTAATAGTTTTAGCGTTAATAACTAATCCAGTGTCACAGATCATGATTTCGTTATCTTATCTCTTTAAGCAAATCATGCTTTCTGATATTGTTTATCGTGACTATAGAGAAAAATTTAAAATTTAGAATTCGTTTGGTATAATGGCATATGATCGGGAACGTATTGTAATTTCCAGTGTCGTATTTTCAACATTTTCGAGAAGTAAATATCATTTTTGAAATATTATATATTAACTCATAAAGAAGAAAGTATTAAAAGTCAAGCTTAAAATTATAATCGAGGATGGTTTTACACAATAATTATTGATGATCTTGTTTTTCTTACATTTTTAAATATAAATACTTTCATAAATAAGTTATGCCACCAAACAACCAACAATGTTTGGACCTATGTCAAGATCCCAAATAAGTATGTAAACGATTTTCGATACACCGATATCATTAAATCATGATTCCCTTACAGAATTCTGAAAAGTCGATCAAATGATGCGTAAATGGTTAATATGATTTGTGCAGCACTGTTTGCATACTACAATTATTGATGAAATGCTTTCAAAATTTTCCACTTTCAAATTAAATTTCAAAATTTAGGACGCAATATTAACTAATACAATATTGTAAAGTTCAATTTTTATACTTTATTGATACATTCCAGTTCCACCAATTACCAAATTTACTTGATCTACTATTGATAAAAACAAATACATTTAACTTAAATTATAATTTTAATTAAATTTATTAGAATATTTTAGAATTAATTTTATTATTTTTCCTTTTTTTTTTAAACAATATTTATTTTAAAATAAAAAATATTATTATAATATAAAATAAAATAGATTCAAAAAATTTGTTTAATATTATTATTATTTTTAATTATTTATTTATTTATTTAATCATTTCTTTGGTCACACATACGCATTATTACCTCTAATAAAATTGGTATATCTCTTGTATGTTCACCTAATTTACTTTCTAATTCAATTCTAGATGGACAATTTGTACCAACACCACTTTCTGATGCAAACATTTCAACTGAATATTGATAGCCAAACCAATGAAAATATTCCAATATTAATTTATTTAATATTGTTATTCTTGGTTCAATATCTTCTGAACCATGAGTTTTTGGTATTATTGATGTATTATCACCGCCACGTAATATTTGCAAAACTTTTGTTTGAACCATTGCTTTAAGTGAACCCATTTCACCATTATCTTCTAATACTTTACGAACAGCAAAAAATATTTCATTTTCACGATCATTTTTCCGTGGTGATGTTGCTCGTGATGGTGGCGGTGTTCGACCTCTATCCATATTTTTTTTTTATTCGTTTTTATTTATTTATTTAATTATAAATAAAAATAATAAAAAAAAATAATATAATAATTATTTATAAGTATTTTTTATTAGACATTTGGTTGAAATTTCTATGAAGTATTTAAAAAGAAAAATGAAAATTTAATTATTTCATCAAAATTTGTATTGAGTGTTTTTTTTTTAATTTTATGTTATGAGAATATTCTAAATGTGTAGCTACAATTTGTTTAAAACATTTAAAATTGTATTAAAAACAAATGATCACAAAAAATTGTTTGCATAAATTGCATTTAATTAAAGAAAATATTAAAAATAAGTCAATGGACTCGAACTAGAAACGCTACCATCAGAGATAGATCAAACATTGTAGACGTAATTCAACAATCTAGAGAGCTAAAATGGCGTTGGGCGGGACGGGGACATATTGCGAGACTACAAGATATAAGATGGATAAACTTATCAACGAATTGGGAACCAAATAAAAGAAGAAAAATTGGTAGACAAAAAAAAAGATGGGTAGATGAGTTAAATGTAATGTCTAGTCAATGGAAGATAGTGGCCCAAAATAAAATTGAATGGAAAAACCTGGGGGAAGCTTTTACCCGAATTGACATCGATACGGATGCATTCCCAGAAGAATGTAATAAGTTACATTTTCAAAATTGTAAAGATAATTCAGTCCTGTACATATAATAAAAATTAATTTAAAATGGAATTTTTAAAAGTCATAAATTCAATATATGCGCAGTCTTTCAGTTTCGACATTTCAATATAAATGAAGGTTTTGGTTTTGTAACAAAACGTAAAGTAGTTCATCAATACCTCTATAAAGTTGGATTTATAAAACATTATAAATCCAATAATTGAATAAAAAAAAATTAATCAAAAAGGGTCATAATTATCAAAATATTTTTTCTAAACAACAAATTAATATTTAAAATTTATTATAACTGACCTGAAATTGTTCTAATAATATATAATATTTGACTAATTGGCATCACCATTTCCAAACTAATTTTTAAAGTATCATTATATCAATTTAAGCAAAATTTTGTTATATAACAAAGAAATATCATTCATCTCACTCTCACATAGTAGGACAACAATGAATCCATCAAAAAGATTACAACAAAGTTGCTACAATAATATTTACAAATTATTATTATTATATAGTCAGTCAGTCAATAATATTATAATTAATGTCTTCATAATTAATTCAGTTTTTATATATGTATATAACAATGAAAGGATATTATTTATAACCGGACATATAATATGAATATCCTAAGTAATCAATTATTAATTTAATATTTTTGATATCCTATATTTAAAAAAAAAAAAAGAACAGAAAATAATTAAATAATAATCAATATTTTGAATAAATATTGATTTCTCTTTTTAATTATTATCCTTATCAGGAATCATGACTTGATTTTTGATATTATTTATAGTGTTACATTGTGTATTTTGTTAACTATTCATGAATATTTTATTGAATATACATAATACTTTTGAGAAGCTAATTATTTGACATACATAATTGATGAATTACGTATATTTTGAAATAAATAGCTATAATATTAATATGATTTTAAATTTTAATTAATCCTATATTAGAGACACATTAGACAGGGAATTATAATTTTTGGAATTATTATCACACCAACATAATCTCATGATTAGGAAGCGTATGTAAAGTCTAGAATTAAATAGAAATATTTGTATAGTACAAGGTATGAATGTAGCATCATCACAAGGGATAAAAATTCGATATTTTTTTCAGTGAAATTCTGAATCATTTTTGAGATTTTTTAGACTGAACTCTTATTTTACTTAACCATTTAACTTTTGCTAATTATATAGAGGAAAAAGACTTCTTTTTAATGAAGCTATAGCGAAGTTTAGTGATATTTTATTGTATTTTGGACTTACTAATTGGATTTTGTAAATACTGAAAAAACTTTTAATTAATAGTGAAACAATGGTTGTCAGCAAATGGTCTTGAATCGTTAGCATTTTCCAAGTCATAAAAACTTACAATATTTCATTTGGGTTTTATGACTGGTAAAATTTCTCATATAAAGCTTCGAGTGAATTTGATGCTACAGTCTGGAGTTAAACTCGGGACCTTATACATCACAGCATTGCAGACTACCACAATGCCACTGTCACCCTGGAAAAAAGACTAAACATTTCAAAAATATATATAAACCTCAGTCAATCCTAGTTTTATAAGGTTTTTACTATTAATTTTTCTCAAGCTTCTCAAAAATATCTCGATGTTGAATATTTGAAGACACATGAATTACAATTTACAATTCCGAATTATTCCATACGGCATTAGTATAAATATATGAGTTAAAATAAATGTGGTGAAAATTTAAAACTTTTTCCAAGGAAATTAACTTACTGTCGCCTTATTGTCCTTATTTATATAATAACTATAAATAAAATCAAAAATCGAAATCTAATTATTTCTCATTTATATAAAATATTAAATTTTCTTTGACCCAAATTTATATAGTTTTCTTTCAATTGTTAATTATATATTTTTCTTATATATTTATTTTCTTTCATGCAATATTAAGTAATCCTATTTCCTTTCATTAAACAACGAAATGCAATTAAATTTTCTTCTTATACAAAATACAAACTAATTTAATAATTCCATACAATTTGTCCTTCTTGACTATTTACAAAACTAAAAAAATTAAATATCTCATTTATAATAATTTTATATTTTAAGAGTTTTTCCCTTCTGACAACAAAGTGGAAAATCATCAACGACTAAAAGCAAAAAAAAATCATTGATAGTTCATTTATTAAACAGTGATATTTATATATACATATATACAAATAGAGTGTCCTTCTTTTGCTAAATTGAATTCAATTAATATTGTAATATAATCAACAGTACACAGTAGGACCAGTCATATAGAATTAAAAAGGACATATACAACAACAACCACTTTGTTACAAAAGAAGAACAAATAATAATAAAAACAGCCAAGCTAGTATGTCTTATTACTTCATCCTTTTTCCTTGTGAATTTCATATATATTTAAATTGTCCATTTTTACCAATTAAATCCATTTAAGAATGGAAAATAGTCCCTAAAGAAAACTTCTTTATTCTAAAACCTAACCAAAAAGGATGTTAGTTTTGGTGCGGAATTTTAATGCAGTACGGAAACGATTCCTCTTTTATAATTATTGTTTTAATGGACAAATATATATAAAGAAATTATACTTATAAACAATGTTTACTTTTCAACACTCCAATTTGTTATATTAGTCCTTGTAAAAAAAAAAAATATTATATAATTAAATAAGTGTTACTAGAAGTGGTTATTATTATGTTTGTTGTTTTTGGTATATACAAAATTGCACACAATGTAAAAAGGATATAATAATGAAAAATTCAAAATAATTTGTTTGTTTTATATATAATAGCATCAGGAAAAAGGACTTGCTTTATAATAATGATTGAAATAAGCACAAACGTTAATTTTTAATTATATAAACTGTAGGATATTTAAAAAATATAATATTAATAATTTATAATGGAAGCAGCATTTTTCTGTCCCCATGTCAGTAAATTGGGTGGATAACATTCAACGAAGAATTGTACGAGTTATATGATGACATGGACGTAGTCAAACGTATACATAATACAACGGCTACGCTGGCTAAGCCATGTTGTCCGAATAAATGAAGTTACTCTAGCGAAATTGATCTTTGAATCCAACCCGGAGGGAAAGGGATAAAAAGGCAGACCTATCGTAAGGTAGAAATACGGGGTTCACCAATGGCTTCTCGAAGCATCGCACAAATAAGTGGAGAGAAGGCGCACTGAATCGTGATCTGTGGAGATCCGTTCTGAACTCTGCTAAGGGAAAATGAAACGCCAGGAAAGTAAGTATTCAGGAAAATAGTTGTTCATTTAATCTTTTTTTTGATCAAGTCCATATACTAATTCGAAGTTCGTATTAAAATTGTGTTTTTTTGTTTCTTTTCAAAACCATTTCTTTGAATCCTTATACAATATTTTGAAGTTGTAATTTGGAGGCTATCAAATATATTCACAATTGACTTAGATTAGAGCAATAGAATAAATTGTATATCTCAATTATTAGTCCGTGAATGAGATAATTTATGATAAAAACTAATAGATCTACGAAAACTTAAGTATTATAATGAAAAGTTTATAAAATTTTCATAGATAAACATTAAAACTATCCTCACTTATGAAAATAAAATTAAAAGTCTATATTCAATTTTAAATCATTGTATTTTTAACTCTACGATATTTACTTAAACATTATTAAAATCTTAAGGATATGATTCTTCTTTATGTATAATTTACTATTTAAAACTGTTTTACGAGGATGGAGTACTAAAATTAGCGAAAGTTTATATTCAATTCATTTAAATATTTACAAAAATAATCAAGTAATGTTGGTAAATCATTAAATTGAATATAAAAAATACATTTTTCTGAAGACATACAAGTTCATGCTTCAAGAATTTAAAAAGTTCCGTGGTACAACCATCTACAATTTGTAGTTACGAGGAACTTAAAACTAAATTTTGTTATTAAAAAGAAAGTTACAAATTACAATTTTTATTTTGGCGAAATTTTAATGAACTTTACAATAATTATGGCCTAAACAGAATAATCCAGATAATCTGCCATATAAAATAAATTTATGACATTACGAGATGATGAATTATTGCGTTCAATATGATATTATAAGATTAAAACCAATTCTGAATGTTTTGAGATTATCCGAAGCCATTACGACCAATTTTGAGATAAGTGAAATTTTACATTTAAGTTTATTTTTTTATAATGATTTTTATTGAAGGAAACGAAGCTTTACAGAATCATTGCAAGCCAATATATTTGTCCTCGCCAGAAATAACATATTTGAATCGATTATGTTATACATGATTATACATTCAAATGAAAATATATAAAAAGTATCTAATTAACCAAAAAAAAAATCTTTTACTAATTTCACTCAAACTTCTGTCTATTAATAATTTCTTTCAAAGCCAAGTTTCCATGTTTATGCCGCCATTATAGATTCTGCAATAGATCTAAAATATAATTTTAATTTTCTACAGAAAAATTGTTATTATGAGTAATTTTGGTTACAATTCGGAATAATAAATGAGTGCCACATTAAAAACTTATCCCTCGTAGACCAGATTAACTGCTGTTTTTAAATTTTTTTAAAAAATATATATATTTACCTGGAGCATATACTCATTATACATAATTACATTTTATTTATTCCAAATTTTATATCTCTCATTATCACATGGTAACCTAACCATATTCTTTTATGGTATCCATTAGTGGATTTGAAATTTCCCTTTAAAATTAATCATTGAGTATTAAGTAGAAAACTAATATAATAGTTTTTATTTTAAATAAAAAATGTAATTAAAGGTAAGTAAACATTATATTTATAAACTACTACAAAAAAAAGATATTTTTTTTCACATATACGTAATATATTTTGAAGGATTTTTTATGTATAATTAAACTTTTTAAAACTTATGTTTAAGAGTATATTTTTTTTATATTTTAGAATTAAATTAATTTTTTATTTTGGAATTTTAACTAAGAATATAATTTTGAAAAAAAAAAAACTGAAGTAATGGACTGTTAAAATTTAGGTTAATATATTTCGCACTTATTATATAAAATGTAATTTATTTAAGTTTGAAAAAAATAATTGCATTTAGATATAAATATCAATAAAACCAAATCTATGAAAATAAACAAGAACACATCACCCAGCAAGGGCACCCAATCGAATACGTAACTAGCTCAAAGCAGTACACGGACAACAAAAAGACTTAATCAGATGTCGCATTGAGATAATATTCGAATAATTACAATCAGAATGGAAAAACTCACAAATTTCCAGGAAGATAAACTCAGAATATTCAACGCATGTGTAAACTCAACTGTGACATATCGAAGTGAAATTGAACACCATCAGACAGAATTTACAGGTTTTCATCAAGAATCATTAGTAAAATATTCTGGGCCAGCATCATCAGCAATACAGACCTGTGGAAACTAGCAGATGAGGAACCGATACTGAAGTAAATAAAACGAAGAAATTCGAGGTGATTCGGCCATTTCATCAGAATGAATCCGGATATTATTACAAGAATGTCATGATCGATCAAAAAACACATTGAGTCCATAATACTCCGAAGTCCTATGACCTATTCTACAAGCCATAGAGTTTTCAATTTCGTATTTTCGTATTCAATATTTATTTTGTCAACATTTGATATGAATTTGGTTATGTAGAGGAAAATTGACAATTTATTTTCAATTCAAACTGTCAAACTTTCATAGAATATTCAAGAACCATAAATTTTATTTGTTTTTAGAGTTTTTGATAATTTCATTGATTCATTGTTTTTTGGTTCTACATAAAATGATACTTCAAGAATTGTAAAAAAAAATCATATATAATTTAAAACCGAATATTTTTTATTGCTGAAATGTGTAATAATTTCTTGTTACTGGACAAACTACAGTACGAACATAATATTTTTATATCTCTTAATTACATAATACTTCAAAAACTGAAATTCTGGGACAGTAGTGTTGTATGTTGTATGTGGTCAGTTACATAAAAATAATTATACATAAAAACATTAACAACATAAAACAAAATATTTTTTTTGAAATTTTTGTTAAAAAAAAAATGTTAAAACTTTCATTAATTTTGGCAATCCTTCGTATTTTTTATTTTTATTTTTTTGGAAAAATGTCATAATAGTACTTCAATATATTTACCTGTCTGCAACACGTCCAACCGCAAAAAAAAAAAACAAATAGTAAAATAAACCGACCACCCTAACTACGAAATATTGCAATTTTCTATGTAATTCATTCACCTGGAAAGCATATACGTTTATATATTGATAGTTTTAGTGAATTTGCATTTTCAGTTATTACAATATCTTACATTTGGGGATGAATTATGGACATCACATCGGAAACTAATTCGAAATTGTAGTTTAACGAAATTAATTTAAAAATTGTATTTCTATAAATTAGAAAAGTTTTCTATATGTTCAACTAAATACAGACGACACGTTGGCATTATATAAATGTCAAACAATTTATATCATTGAGGACCTATGCTCACTAAAGGAGTATTCGTGAATGCTAAAATGATTGAATGTCTAACGTGGATGCCAGAATATCGGAATAGTAGTAGATATAAGAAATATATTCTTCGACTGTCTAATATTAAAAAGGGAATACATTATTGGTTTGGGATACCGGATAAAGAATCGATTGGATGAAAATACAATACTGATCATTAATGTAGGATTCCCAGATTTTAATTTTGCAATTTTGCTATATAATAAAATTAAAATGGTTTCTTGTTGAAATGTTGTCAATACATTTTTGCCAGTTCTCTACTTATTATGACCAGTTTCACAGTGCGAAGTTAATCTGAATCAGAAGCTAAACAAATTCAATTTAGCGAATTATTGTTAATTATTGTGAATGATAAATAGAATTATGAATAAACATAAATATGAATTAATTTTTTAATTATGTTTACTGTACTGTTAACAATCACCCATCTTCCCCAAGATTAAGATAGACTTATCTGTCGATTAAATTAAACGAAATTTCAAGTTAAACCAATATTGAATAAAGAAACAAAATGAAAATGAAAGTTAAAAAACCTGGCAAAGGCTTTAGCTCGTAATGTAAACCTGCAAGCATTTAATATTTTTGATTTTGTATTACGTAATTGTTTGAAAAATATTCCTTTCGAAAAATAATCAAAAACAATCCGAATTCCATATTCATAATACACCCAGACCGAATGACAAACCCATTCATTTACTACATAAATTCTTGTGACAGGTTCAAACAAAAAAAATGGAATAATACGTGCGTTACAACTATATAAATAAAATATCCTTCAACATTTCAAAAAAAATGCGGTTTTTCTGGTAAAAAAATAACAATTTATCCTGGCTGAGTTTGTTTCTCCTCTATATATTTATATAATAATTTTCATCTTCTAGAGCATTTTTTACCTGAAGAGTCACGTATTTTTCTCACATATTTCGGATTTGTTGTATTTTTTTCATATCATTCATTGCCATATCGTATAATATGAATTGTGATTTTCCTTTTTTCATTTTACTGGAAAATATATTCCACGTGAAAATTATATTTATATAAAGATGAAATAACCCGGAAAAAAAAATATAGAGTGAATTTTAACAAAATAAAAAATATCACTGAAATTATATTTAATGGAGTTCTCTACTACTCACAAACAATCCAAAACGAAAAAAAAAAAAAAAAAAAAAACTGTAAAACCGGAATTCCATACACTAAAATGAAATAACTAAACAAATAATAAATACCATCGCTGTCACTATGATTTGTGATGCTGTTACATTTTCTGCGGTTTTGTAATTTTGTACAATTTTCGATGGCATAAATGGTAACCAGAATACCAAAAAAAAAATAATGAAAAAAAAAATATTTTTGAATGTTCATACTTAAGGGTGTAATATATTTTTCAAATTGTATTCTGTAGCCAAAAAAATAACCTAAAAAAAAAGAAAGAAATAAACAGAGTTTAATTCCATATTGGATTACCTGGACATATGGAATTTGTATGTTTTAAAATTTATATTGAGGACGAAAATACTGCAGATATTTTAGCGGAAATTATACTATTATTATATAGTAGTTCATTTTTATAACCCATGAGATGTAATTTTTAATGAAGTTTTCATTTCGTATTTTGTAGAGTATAAATTTATTTCTTTTTCATAATTAAAACCACATTAATGACATTCGGTTTTGAGTTTTTAATTATTATTCAAAATTTTGTGTGGAAGAGCAAAAAACAATTTTTTTTTTCCATAATTTTATTTAGTTTTGTGATCGACTTGAAAGTGTCCATTTCAGATATCAATTAATCCCCAATAGTAAAAACTATTTTTTGTCTGGTATCCAGAGCGTACGCAGACCGAGAATAATACTGTTTTTTCATACAATTAAAAATAGACTAGTTTGACTTTTTGGTATATCGATGATACTTCGGTAAGGTAAAGAATGAAAAAATGTTTTTTTTTTTAAATTGTGCCTCCCTTAATTATGAGCTTAGCAAAAACTACGTTGAAATGCGATTTTAACTTCATTTGTATATCAATGCTTGTCCCGAAGGATGTGGCTTCTTTATACTTGTTCAAGTTGCTATTCGTCTCTTAAGTAAGTTATGGTTTGATAAGCTGCAATTTACAATCCCTTACTCGAAAAAATATATAAATGATCGGTCGGTTTGTATGTTCCATGTACCAGAAAAACAATAATTGTATCACAATTTGATCTGAATAAAATTATCCGACTTAATTACAAATTATTTGAATTTAATTTGATATTACCCTTGGCGTTAAATTAAATTTATTACTTAACAGCATTACCAAAAGACCACAAAAAACATATTTGCTATGATTAAATTTGTAATCCAATAATTTATTAAACATATAAAATTATAAATATGAAATTTTAAAATAATATGATTATATAATTAATAAACTGCAATCAATTAAATAAATATTTGAAATAATATCAATGTTTTAATTAAGAACATTATTAAATTAATTTAATTATTTTAAAAATTTATTTATCAAGATATTGCAAATACGTAAAATTCATTGAAATGAAAAATTAATGGTAAATAATTGATATCAAATTTCTGAATTAATCAATAAAATAATTCATGATAAAAACATATATTTTAATGATTATTTTATAGATTATTTCAAAATTTCAGTTTAAAAGTTAAAATATCAACTTCAGATTTGATATAACTTAAAATCAATATTTTCACAGAGAAAATAAATCATGAAAATTATTTTTATTCAATTTAATCAATTTAATAAAAAAAACAATAAATTAAAAATATTATATTCAATAAAATATATTTATTTAAGTAATTAAATTGAAAACTTTTTATACAAATAAATTGCTATTGGAAATTATGTGATGTACCAATGAATTGGTTAACAATTTATCAATTTACCTTTAACTCAAAACAGTTTGTGCAAAATGAATTCAATGACAATCATTACCACAAAATACAAAATTATTTTACATTCATCTATGTCTATGTCATCTAAAAAATCTGTTATTATATTAATTTAATTTTAATCGTTAAACGATCTATCCAAATAATTTCTATGTCTAGCCAACTAAATGATAACATTCAAAATAGAGCCAACAACGCTAATGAATAGTTATTGTGCAAATTAGAATTTCATACACTGTAAAATTTACTTTATAATATCATAGTGCACCATAGAATTTCGAAATTTCAAATTTCGTTATTTGTTTTTTCAATTACCTCACTTGGTATCATAGGACTTTCACTTGGTATCACAATTTTACTATGTTTGCTGCTGTCTTTCAATGTAAGGGTACATATTTATGGTATTGTGCGTCTTGATCCTTTAGATTTATAGTCTTATTCTTTGGTCTTCATCCTTTACGAATCAAATTCTTGTAATGGTGTCATTAAAAATCTCAGTTATATTATACTTTTAATGATTAATCATTCAATTTCTAAAGTTTTGTGGAAAACAATTCCCTGTTTTCACATTTACCTATCTAAACCATCTTATAAAATTTTATTACGTATGATGAAACAGATATTGTTGCAGGAGATGCTTAGCAATCGAAAGAATTCTATTACACAACCTTTGGAAACGTTCAATAATTTATTTGTTTATCTTTGCAGCACATTAATCTATTCCATACTTTTCTAGTAGTACCTAATCTGATATTACATTATTAGAAAAGTTATAAAACCGGACGATTTTCTTCGCAATTCAGCTTTCGCGTTTCTGTCGTGTGAAATAAAGCAAACAAGAATTCATTTCGTTTAAATTATAATATTTCATATAAGTATGTAATTAATTTAGTGTGATGTTAACGTACTGGTTGTTGTTGTAGCAACTCGAGCTCTGTAAGACCCGTTGTTGTATTGACGTTCCTGGCATGGTGTTCGTCGTTAGATTTACTCCAGGGTCTCTCCGGTGCTGATAGTGTGCTATACTGTGATGAAATAGATTCCTGGTTCAACACCAGACCGAGACATAGATGTCGCTCCTAGTTGACTCAGATTTAAATGAGCACAAGTAATAAAATTTGCAATATTGTAATTTTAAAACTGCGGTGACAATTAAAATCCATTTATATTTAGCTTGTTGGAATTAAATGTTTCTTTAACTGTAAAGAAACTTATGGTTCGGAATTCGTATAAAATTATTAGTTCAAATTTACAATATAAATTTCACGAACCTCTTTGATGAGGCCAACTCTCGTATTGACCTGTAGCGTAACTGCAAAGAAAAATTAAATTTGACTTTGTTTATTATAATTTACCGAGTTAAATCTAAATAAAAAAGTTTGATATAAAATTGTTAAAATAAAGTTGAAATTAATTGCATGTGCCAAATTTCAGTAAAAATTGTTGTACTTCCCTCAAAAAAAAAATGAAAAATCAAGAAAAATCGGAATACACAGCAATTAATTTAAAAGTTCGATCACCACAACTGACCATTATACAAAAATCATGAATACCTCGGAGATGAATAAAAAAAAGTTATGTATATTTTATCCTCTGGACATTACCAATTTCTAAATTGGTCCTTTTATGAAATTAAATTTAAAAAAAAAACATTTACATATAAATAAATTTTCCATTTGAAAGATGACAACAAAAATAGGAAAATCAAATAAATTGAAAAATATAATATAAAAAAATAAATTTAATGGTTAATTAGATGTGGAAAAATGTGCACCATAATTTTCCATTAAAAAATTATCATGAGGCTCGATCCACTTAATTGATTTCATTGATATAAATATGCGTGCATATTTTATTTAGTAGCATGATTTTATTTATGTTATTTAGTAGATTTATTATAACAAAAAAAAATTAAGTGGGAAGCAGTGGCGTACGAAGCTACGAAGGTTAGGTTCATTTTTTATTAATAATTTTAAAAAACCTATTTCTATTATTATAAAAACCTTCTATCTTCATTCTTATATACAAATTTTATTATATGGTGCATTTGTTGGATATTTTTCAGAATACGCTCCTCCATAGCTACGAACGCCACTGTGATAGGGAGAGAATTATGTTGGTAACTGGCTATAAGTACTTTTTGAATTAATTATATATGATATAAAATAATATAAACATATATAAAATATATAAATTTGATTAGTCCACTTTGGATTTTATAAAGCTGAATAAATTTAATTCATCAATGAAATATTAATTAATAAATAAAACAATTTTTTTATTATTATATTTATTATTTTAATAAAATATATTTAATCGAGTGGAATATATGTTGGTGATTAATTTATTAAAAATAAAAATATTTTTTTATTTACTATATAAAATATATATATTTTTTTGCAATTAAATTCTACATATTGAAAGGTTGTTTTGTAGTGTCTACTTTATGTTTAGCCCTTCATAAGGACTGCATAAAATTTTGAAGTATACAAGAGACTATACAGAATTCCCAGTGTGGATTTGTATTTATAAAAAATATATTGAATTGTTCTCTATATTATAGTTGCAGCTTTAAACAAATTTCAGCTTTAAATTGTAAATTTAAAATATACAATAATTTTATAACAATTTAAAATATGACTAATTTACTACATTAATATTAATTACTAGCATAACATATTGAAATATGCTTAATTCTGACATATTTGCTTGAATCATTTCAGAGATTTTCCTGTTTCTGTACATTTATCTATAAATTACGAGCGTTCAATTTAGTCTGTTTAACCAACCGGAACAATATCTATGAAATGTTTAGTTTTAAAGTAAGTGTTGCCATAGAAAGTCCTAATAACTGCACTCATTTCATATTTTGTGATATCCCCTCTAATGATGAAACAATACTGCTTCGAAAAAGTGTGACGTCTGTCACTACAACATGATAGATTCGACGGGTCCCTTTAAACTGTTTTTAATAAATTAATTCATTTAAAAGTAATATGTAACAGTCGCCCAATGTTTTGCGAGCAGCAATAAACATATTCTTCAAGGTTTCGAATCGTCTATGCATCAATACCTCACAGCCACATTGTATGTATATGCTGCTCAGTTACGTCCTCTTGTTAACCGAACCTAACAAGACAGTCCAATTTTATGTAGGTGCCTTTTTAAGATTACAATAGGTATTTTACGTTAGCTTCATCGCAGTAAATAAATTTCACATTTATGATACAGTTTTTTAGATAAAATAAAATAACCGAATTTGAATCCCTTGTTTCACCTCCCACTGTTAAGTAATTCACAAAAACAGAAGGAAAATAAATGTGGGTGTTTCAATTTCAACGTAATAGTGATCACAATATAATTGAACCCTTGTTTGTCATTATAGATTTCCCTATTGCCTTGTCTAAATTTCATTTGAATTCATTGAATTCATTTTGATTATATAATTCGTTCTCATTGATAGTGTACTTCTACTAAATGATGTTGCATTCATTTTAAACCCTCAAAATATGTAATACAAAACAAACTTCATAACAAAAATTTTAATATTTTCTAGTTTATTTCAGTACAAATTTTATTTGTAAAAATAAAAAATGATTAAAAAAAAATTTTATTTCTTAAATTAAACTTTTACAATAATAAAAATTTAACGATTTCACTCTCAAGTACGAAAAATTTATATCTATTGATATCATGTTAAAATATTATATAATAAATTATCACAAAGAAAAATAAACAATCTGGCAAGAGTAATAAGAAAAATATTATTATTATTATTTTTATTATTATTATTATATTTTTCATATTAATTTTCCTTCATTTCCATGTATAAAATGCAAACAAAAATAAAATATATTAAATATGTCAAAAGTCAATCTGTTAATTTTCATCCAAAACTTCCCTTTAACAAAAAAAATATGTTTAGGTCTTGACAAAATGTTAAACCACAAAAGATAGTCTTCTATAACTGCCAAATATCATTTTATTATAAGCATTTTTTTTTAAAGACAATTTTCAAGAAAAATGTACTTATAAATGTTATTTTATGCTTTCAAACTAAATGTAATTTTTTTCAATTACTATAACTGCCAATTTTTTCGAAGGAATAAAAGCAGACTATTTTAGATCTAAATTATATTCATTGTACATTGAGATTATTACTTCATTTTGATTGATTGATTTAATCACTAGGGTTCATGCACTGAGCCAACAACTCTTTCGACCGATAAAATTGGGTTTCCAAGACAGAAATTCAGTTCGTATATGTAATAAGAACCAAAATATCTGCGTCTCAGGTGCTTGAGACAGGAACAATGACAGAAAAAGTGATCTATACATATATGTATTTCGCTTCACCGTATCATAAAGGCATGAACCCTTAGCATAGAGTGTCCTGTTCAGATCGCGGACGCTAAATATACCTAGCTTTTACTACCTCGTTCGGGACTCCCCACAAACTCTTTGTAACCTTATCCTAATTGCAAATTCAATCCATTTGATGCGGTCCATTTTTAAGAATTGCAGTGCGACACCAATTGTGGTTGTGAGAACCTTTAATTTCCCACCTAGCTCGTGACGTCCCTATGCCATGGAACCCTATTAAGGATGACTTTATTTATCTAAGCAAGGATATTACGATTTTCATTACATTCTTGAACCAGTCTAGATTTAATTCATAATATCTGCATAGCATTAATCATGTTACACTCACTAATACTGAGAACCACTTTCACGAAATGAACCTTTCTGACTTTAAAATTCTACATACATCACGGAATTTACTCAAAATAAATATAGTAATCAAAATATTTACGATTACAATAAAATATTTTTAATTTACAATAATTTAAGTGCATGAATCATTTTTATAGTTCCTTACAGACTTAACGATTTCCCTATTATACACAATTACAAATATAAATATTTCCTTCAATTTCTTAATATCAACTTTAATATTTTCGTTTTTATAAGTATTTATATAAAAGTGTTTTTTTTTTTCTTCTTCTTCTTTCAGATATGACACTGTTCTCTGCTATCTCGGAATGGCAGTAATAACAATTTTATGAATAAAAATGCAATAAAATGTCTGAAATAATAATAATAATAATAATCATAGATGAGTTCGTTATATCATTTATCTGCCAGTTTCAAAAACAAACAATATTCATTCATATATAGATATAAATATGTATATATGTATAATAAAAGGGTCTAAACATTATGCAACCAACAAAAAAAAATAATAAAAAATATAAATGAAAAGATGAAACATAAGAAAATAAACATAAAAACTGAAAATAAAAACGATAAGTTGTTATGATTATTTCAGGTACACATTACCTAAATCCTGTGACTTTTCTTAAATAACTTTAAGAGTTTTTCATGTAACCAAAGTTTGAAGAAAAATTTTTATATTTCTGCACTATAAATATTTTTGGATAGTATACAAATATTTAGATTACAAGCTTGTATAACAGTTTATATATAAATTTAAATATTTATGGTAAATCTATTCATATATAATGAGTCAAAAATTTAGAAATATTTAGCTAAGCTTTGCATAGCTTCTGACTTAACATGCTCATAATTAACAGATGAACAGGAAGAAAACATGATTTTCATCAATCTCAGAAAACAAACTCCATCTTTCGGTTAACCAAGAAAACCTAAGAAAGATACCGATTATTGATTTCGATCAGCGGAAACAAGCATAAGGATATAGGTATGTAATATTGTTATTATGAATGTTTATAAAGACATTAAATTATGAAGGATTCAGAATGCTATTTCAACGGAACCACAAACAACTTAGAAGTAAGATCAATTTTAAACTTTCATTATAAACTTTGCCTTTTATGTGATGTATTATTGTTTCAATATATATAAACATTTTCTTTATTGCCTTTAAGTAGAATGGACAAATCGGTCTGTCAAATTAAATGCTCTGCAAATCAAATTATAGATATTAAGAACGATAGAGAAAAAATCCATGACAGAAAATATAAATATCGACAAAATAGTTTATCCATCAAATTTTTAGAAAACCATTCATTTTTTAAGATGTGTGGCGGTTGTCGTCTATTTTTTACATGTAGATATGGATCAATGAGACACGGGATGCTACCTGAATAGCACGAGGTGTATCCAATCTTCCTCTTTCCACCGCGTAGCCTAGCCTGGTTTCATGAGTATGAGTGGTAGCAAAACGGTGCATATGCGATAATTAGAGTCGCCAAACTTGTTGTTGCGGACTCACCACTTAAACCAACCAACCATGAGTCAAGATTACAAACCCTGAAATTTGTGCACTATGTTTTTCTTCTGAGGTGTTTTAGAAAATTATAAGTTTTAATTTTTTTTTTTTTTTAAATTAAACATGTAGCATAAAATATGCAAAACAGATCAGTACCAACTGATTAGTAGTACAATAATTAGTTTCAATTAAATGTCATATATTATCGTGAATTGAATTTATAGTGTTGGGTTCATATTTTTTCGTAGTGACATCTTAATTTGTCGTGTAAGTTTATTGTCGACTTATGAATTCGACATTAGAATCCAATATTTTCTATTTCAAAATGATATTATGGAAAACTTCAAACTCTGACTCAAATCTAATTTCTTAAAGTTGATTGACAAAAATAAAATTGACAAATCTATTTACAGTGTATACAAAAATATTAAATATATTTTAATGATTAAAGATATTTAAGATTTTATCATATAAAATATATGTTAAAAGTCTTGCTGGCTCGTCATATTCATATTTTCGGTATGATTCTTTGGAGTTAAAATTTTTATAGAAATTTTCATATGACGTAAAATTGGTGGAGTGGGTTATATAGATTAATAAAATAATAATAATAAACTCAGTATAGATGTATATATGTATGTATATAATAAATACTATGCGACATTAACATTAGATGGAAAATATCCGATTAGAATTCATAACATGCATAATAATGCGGTTAAAGATTTCTATATATAAGAAAATGTTAAAGGTATCCCATATGTGTCCTGAAAAATCATGATGGTGATGATGATTTCGAAATCGATACAAACAGACAATACACGTTATTATAATTTCTCTTCTTCTAAATATCTTTCATATCCATTTGGCATTTATTAATACTATAAATTTCTGTTTATTGTAAGGGTGGATATAGAATAATTTTTGATATAATAATGGTTTCGTTTTCCCAGGCATTACAGCTAAGCTAGTATAAATTCAATACATTTTTGATTCTGAATTCTCCAGTAATATTGTATAACAGCAAGTTACACACATATTGTGCGTAATATCTTCAAAAAAAACAAAAAACGTATATATAAATGCAACGGGAAGTGAATATAAATTGGAAATTTATTAGTACCGCACTGTGAATGGTATCTATCGACATTGTAAAATATAATAATTCACCAAACAAAACAAAAAAAGAACTAAAACACAAAAATACGCAGAAGTTAGCGAGCATGTAAAGAAAATTCATCCAAACGAAAAATAAAAAAAAAAAAATATTCAGGTTGGCATTTTG
The DNA here is from genome assembly GCA_963920725.1 of Rhamphomyia laevipes. Taxonomy (NCBI): domain Eukaryota; kingdom Metazoa; phylum Arthropoda; class Insecta; order Diptera; family Empididae; genus Rhamphomyia; species Rhamphomyia laevipes. The sequence continues at coordinate 57,014,156 of OY987257.1, forward strand.
ATAGCTACTTTTCCGGTCTGGTAATCAAAATAAATTTTCTTTAATATTCTTGCATTATTTGGGATATTCTATAAAAAATTTGTGAAATAATTTATTTTATATAATGATTATTTCCACTGGAGTTAAGATTTATAGAATATTCAATGGCGTATATTGTAACTTTACATGTTGCGTTTTGGGACTTTGTGATTGTCCCATATTGTCATATGGCCTTATTAGACTTTGATATAAATTAAGTAATACTTGGAGCACCTTGGTGTAACGATGGTGTTTATAAATAAACACAATGGTGTTTATAAATGCACTTTGTAACACTTCAATTCGAAGTCGATCGACTTGCAAATGTTTTTTTAATGGAATATTTAAATCTTTGAATTGAAATTATCGTCGGTGATAATTTACTTAAATGTTTGCTATTTATAATTCTAATGGTAATAAGTAACAAAAATTGTTCATCCAGTTTTTCAGTTTCCCAGAATAGATTCTATCTACACATTGAGTAAATATCGACGTATAATACGTACCACTGAATAAAGACTAAAAAAAAATCCTTTTTGTATATTATGTCTACAGTAAATAATTTTCTTCAATTTTACTAAATTGTCTTGGAATGTACTACTAAAAAACATAAAATTCGTACTCAAAAATATTTAAGAACTAAAAATTTTTAAAGGGTAATTTTTATATCCTGTTCATTATTCACAAGAAACAGCAAAAATTTTGTATTATTATATCCTTAAGACAAAGATGAATTTCTTGTTCATGTGTTTCCAATTTTTTATTGTATATTGAAATTTTTTTTTTACTGTCCTTTTTTTGGGAACACGTAAAATTGATATTGTCTACGTGGAAATTTTTTCTACCCTTATTTCTATAAATATAAACTTTAGTTTCTTAACTTTTGATAAGAAAATTTCGGTATTTTTTTTTTTTTTGTCTATTAATTCAATCGCATATTTTCATTCTTCATTTTTATTTTCATTATTTATTATGGTACGCAATGATTTTCTATTTACAAAGAATTCAATAAACCTTATATATATATTATAGTATACTATAGTTTTTCATGCATTTTCTTTCCCATTTTCATATAATCAATAATTTTTCTTCATTTTTTTTCATTTTTCCTTTTATGGTTTAATGCTTTTTGATTTTTATTACTATTTGATATTATAGACAAGTTCTTATTGACTTTCACAGCTGGGATCATAAATTTGAAATGAAATAAAATATTTGCAGGACGACAAATGTATTAGCAGGAGGTGAAAATGTATTTTTCATTTGGTTAAATTACATTTAAGATTATTAGAAAAAAATGAAATAGATGACAAGAGTGAATTAACTCTTCGTATTTTAATATTTATAAGTAAATGTATCACAATTTTTAAGGATGTATAGTACTAATAACAATTTTATCAAAGTTCAAATACATAATATTATTTATGATACATATTTGTAAATTTGACCCAGTATAAGTTAAAAAAAAAATCAATAATTAATAGAAATGCATTAAAATCAACAGATTGGGCTACTGAGCAGCGTCAAGATTACGTTAATGAAGTTTATTTGTAAACATGGATCAATGGGAGATTTTAAATATATGTATTACAGAAATTTTAAAATGTAGAAATGATTTTACAAAATTTATATTAGTAAATTTAATTAAATATATAAGAAAAATATGTTTTCATTTTTTAAAATGAAAAATATTGGTCATCAATTTTTCAGTTCTTACGAATAATGTTGGTGATTTGGTGATTTTTATTCTTAAAGTATCATAAAACATAGTAAATTTGAATTAATTATGATTTTTATTAATTTCATAGTTGAATAAAATCGGTTTCTGTACCAAAAATAGTTGAATAAACTCCGCGCAGAATTGGTTAGCTATCAGGTATACTTATTAACATAATTGACTTTAACGAATGTGTAGGATACGTAAATAACTGTAATTATCTGTAAACATTAGTGATAAAATGTAAACTAATATTTTTTGATAGCTCTCAATCTTCCTACTCAGAGTTTATAGGTTTATGTTAAAATTTAATGTAGGGATGAATAAAATAAATTTATTTAAATAAATTTCAATTAAATGCAGCCAAAAATGTTACAAATGATATGAAAAAAATTAAAATTATTAATTAATATTATAATTATTTTATAAATAATTGGCTAAGTTTATAATTTGTTTACATATTTTTGTTTAAAGGCCTTGTTTAAATTATACTCACTTGTAAACCTCCGTGTAAATAATTCGTAACAATTTATTTGGGCGACATCAACACTGACATTTGCAGTTGGCAACCAATTCTAATGTTTGATCATTAGAATGCGTGGTTTATTGTGTATTCAACCGCCTCTACATATAAAATAAAGCTATTTTGAAGCCATACAATTGATATAAAATCTATATTTTTTAGAAATTGCATATCTACAAATTCTAAATGTTGTTCAATAACCTTTCGACTCAAAACCAATTCCAACTTTATAATTTAATCAATTTAAAAGAAAAAAAAACTTTTCATCTTACATAAATATTTACAAAACTATCAACACAATATTCATGAAATTAACTTTTTAAACATTTCTGATTCTAATCATTTCCATAATGTGTCGATAATAGCAATACAAAATCGTAATAAAAAAAAATTTCATTGTCTACACAAAAACTGTTTACAACATTGAATACCAAATATAATGAAATAAAAAATTGAATCATTTTTTAACCATTTTATTTTTATCTGCATTTTTTGTTATATACAAACATGAAAAAAATATTACCCATGAAATGTTTCGATGCGTTAAAATCAATTGTTTCTCAAAACGAAGCCAACTGCATATAAAAATTTACTCTACTTTTGGTACATAAGTATAAAAATTGTAACTAAACCGAAGTACTATAACGAAATAACTTATACAAATATTTCTTGTTTATTCTTAAGTTCCAAAAGTGTTGCAATTTTTTATTACTTACCAAATACAACAACAAATAAAGCTATATCGTCGGTTATGGAATCAAAACTCGTAAATCCATTTTTGATCAAAAATTACATTATAGAAAAAATATTATGTTTGAAAGGCTATCGAAAATTCGGATTGAACAAAATTTTAAAAAAAACTACATGAAATTCGGTTATATGGCTATAAAGAAAACCGCGTAAATCCATAGCTCAATTTCTTAAAACCTCTTATATCCGTTGTCTGGTAGTTCGTAGATTTTGGTAAAATAGCATCGCGATATGTAATCCTTTTTTATCCGGAGATATTCCGGACTGATAAATGTTATATTTATAACTATTCATAAAGATATATATTATTACCAAAATGATAACCATATTTTTAATTGTATTTAAGTGTATTTCAATATTTTTGCAAAAGAAAATCGCTAAAATCCACCAATTTTCCTTTACTACTATATATTGTCTTAAAAAGTAAACAGCATTAAAAATAATTTTATAAAATTCCACAAAATCAAAAATTGGTACATTTTACATTAGTGTAAATTGCATATGAAATTTTAAAATAACCCCCATAGAATTTTTTCAAAATTGTACTTACGATAGTTCTGCTTCCGCAACCTAAGATATGGTAGAATATATAAAACATTCATTTATACTCGTACAATATTCACTTTACTTTTTGGAATGAATAAATATCACTACACCATGTTGCAGTACAAACAAAAAAACAATAATAATATCACTATAAAGTTGTAAATAGAATTTATCGATCCTTAGCAGTACAACAACGTAGCTTTCTATGTGTGGATTTTTGTATTTTTCGAAAAGTTTTTACTAAACCGAAAGAATATTATTAAAAAAAGTGTAAAAATTATTGAAATAAAATAAGAATTTATAAAAGCAAAATAAAATTTCTTTTATAAATTCTAAGTACAATTGGCGGTTAAGAAAATCATTCATATTTTAAATTTATAATTAATTAAAATTTTATAAAATATAACGTGTGGTAAAATTAATGTACCCGAAATTAGGATTAAATCAAAACCGTGTTCATCAGAACCAAATATATTATTACTTTAAACCAATAATACTAAAACATCCAGCAGCTTGAATTAAAGAAGGAAATATTACAAACTATCAACATTTCTCCAGAAAAAAAAGAATACATTGCCGTTTATTGTATGTATGTATTTTGAAATAACATGGCTCTGATGCATACTTAGAACTGACAAAACATTAATTACATTAAAGGTTGACATTCGTAGCTATTCATTCCAGGACCATCAAAAAAGCAACCAACAGACCTCATTCAAATGAATAGGAAGAAAGCCAAAAGAATAGTAGGCTTCCTTACAGGTCACTCAGTCACTGGTACGTAAAAACAACCTACACACAATTGATATATCAGCGAACCAGGTGCGTACGTTCTGTCATCACGGAAAGAAACAGCAGAACTCATGGCTGTGATGTGTTTATGTATAAACACCTTAAAGTGCAGCTGTATTGTATCAACAACGGTACGGGCTTGGTCAGTGACGAATAATTAGAAGATGATATCACAATTACAGTAAGTCGAATGGCTGCAATGATTAAGATTATCGGCGACCAACCCTTACTCTAAACCTTAATTAACCTTGGAAAAAAACAGTTAAAAGTTTTTTCAGACATTTTTTGTTATATTTACATTATTTATAACAAAAATCTTCTTTTCGTGCTTCTTACCAATGTCAGTAGCTTTCCGGCTTGTATACTTAAGATAAAATAAAATTATTGAGGTATTTTAGTTGAGTTCATATCTGAATGATTTATTTAAAGCATGTAATATTAACCCAGTTAGTCTACACTGCAGCTGTCGTTTAGAACAACCGATAGTTAAAATAAAATATTTTCAAATTTTAGCACAATAGCTTAATCAATCACTGTGTGTAAACTCTTCTAAATTATTTTATTTTTTTTTAAATTCTAATTAATCTTAACAAATCAAAAGATATTTTTGGAAAAAATAAAAATTATTAATAATTGTTTTAAGTATTCTTCATTAACACTAACAATATGTTAATCTGCATATATTGTGAATTAAGTTGTAGTAAAATGTAAAACCAAACAAACAAAAAAAAAGATTTAATACCCAAATGAATAAGACAAATTTTCAATACACAAATCAGCACAAAGTTCTTAACTCTTTATATATATTTTATATTCCTTTTTTTGTCATAAATAAACTTTTACATTACAAATAATAATCAAATATGCATAAATAAATATATAAAGTTTTCAATATAACAAAATTTCCCTTAAATTAGAAACAATTAGTGCCAATTCATTTCACAAGACAATATTCAAAAACTACATATAAAAAAAAAGGATTCTAAATAAAATTTTCTATATATTCATTTATTCACAAAAATAAAAAAATTTATTTCAACAAGATAAATGTAAAAGAAAATCACACAAATCAAGTCCCAATATTTTCCAGAGACGTGTAAATTATGCAAATTTGTTTTTCATACAAAAATTTTCAAAATGTTAACACATACGTTATTCAAATCTTACATTTTTATATTTATATTTTTTTTTTTAAAAAAAAAAAAAAACCATCAGGACGATACTTCCTTTTTAAAAAAAGAAAAGAAAAAAAAACGTACCCTCTTAACAGAAGACTCTAAGAAGGGGTAACAAAATAACAACAAAATTATTGGGTTCGTAATCAAATTGGCAGGTAATAAACAAGAACACACAGAATTTATGATTTTTTTTTTTTTCAATTTACACATATATGCAAAAAAAAGGATATACTCGTACATATTATGCAAGTATACAAAGAGGGTGAATTTTCCTTTTGTTTGTTTATCATATATTCCAAAATGAACTAAAATTCGCGTCAGATGATTTTGCTATTCATTTCTTCGATAAAATGTATTTGTTAAAAAAAATAAATGAATAAAAATTCAATTTATTCCACTTCTAATGCAAAAATTACTTTGGTAAATCAACAACAAGCTTAACACAAACAGAAATGAAACACTGGGGAATATTACTAGTAAAGTAATATCGAAACAATTGAATTAAAATTTAACATTTGATATTAGGTTTAGGGAGTACATTTTAAAACGCTTTTGATTTTTCAACATTTCAATAAATTCAGATTTTAACCCTTTAAAGCGAACTGTTAACATGTATTAATTTGTTCTAGTAACTTGTCGTAGGTGAAGAGACTATAGAAAATGGACAATGGAAGAGAATATTGAAAATGGATTTGCAAAGGAATATGGACAATTACTTGTCGTAGGCGTATTGAGGATGAAGAAACCATAGAACATTTATCATATCATTTTCCAGCTGTCCAACATAAAAGATTTGGAAAACAAATATTATTTCTTGAAGAAAACCTTGAAAACGTAGGTAAACTGAAACTCGTTAAAGTGATAACATTCGTTAGAGTTGTGGGATGTATTGATACGCTTTTACAGTGATGCAGCGTTCGACTGTAAAGTACATATACAATTTTGTATTATGTATTTGTAAAATCTAATTTTATTTTCAATTTTTTAGTCCAAAAATGTATTTTTTCACAAGCTGTCTGAATTATATCTGTAGGATTTGGTTCATTCATATTTTAAAAATTAAATATAATCTTATTATTCTATGCTAAATAGTATTACTGCTGTTTTTTAAATATGAAAATGTCATTAGATTTTTTATTTCAGTAACTCTAAAGATTAATTCTACAACGTAATATACAATGTAAAAAAATTAATAAATCTTAACCTAAATAATTAATAAATTTAGAAATGTAATCAATTTTTTCCGTAAATATTATTTTAAAAACAATCTTCTTCGTTATGAAAATTTCATAAATAAATATTACAAAAAACAAAAAATTGTCCCCAAAATTTTTTTCTAATTAAGATTAACGATGAAATTTTCTTTTTGTCGTAAAACAATTTTTTTTTTTCATTCTCTTTAATAAATAAATAATTTTAATATTTCAAAAGAAAATCACTCAAGGATATTACTGATATATAAAGAAAATTTTTAAGAAAAACAACAGGTCAACCCTTTTTTTTATAATTCTTACAAAAATATTGGGGTATTTTTAATGATTAATATTTCCGCTCCGAAAGAAAAGGAAGACATAATTTTGAGGAAGAAGGTAATTTTTTTTTTATTATATTTATGTAAAATTAAAGTATAAATCAAAATAAGTGTTAAAAAATCCTTTTTTTTGTTTTTGTTTTTTGTTATAAAAATAGTCCGTTGGAGAGATTTTAATTAATTTTTATAAAAATAATTTTTTTGTTAACAAATTGAAAGAAGAATTTTTGTATTTTTAAATTTTATACCTGATGCTGTATTTTATATTGAACTCTAACTGAATTACAAATCAGTAATAAAACGTATTTTGATATCAAATTATATTATATTTCATATATAATATTTCAGATGTGAACCATTTCATTAACAATTCTTAAAATACTTATTAAGAATTCTTACACCTCCTATCCTAGATATTATCGACCCGGTTATTATCTATAATGCTGATTTCTTCAAATCTGATGGCAGAGCAAAACTGAGAGTATTGTAACATATTCTAATATACCAAATTCGTGACTATCCAGCATTGATAAACTGAGATAAAACCAAAAAACCTTAATGAGTATAACTTGTGAAACTTTATATTAACTTTCGAGAAAACGCATACGACACCTCGGTTCGGTAGTCATATAATTACATCATCAGAATGGTGTTCCATGTCACTCAAGCAGTTGTATTGTTTTATCAATAGTACGGGTCTGGGTAGTGACGCACAATTTAGTGGTATGTCTACAGTGATTGTGGCTAGTTGTGGTCCTCCATGTAAAATCCAATTTAATCGAATAATTACTGCAAATATATTTGGATAAAAGTTAAAACGTACGCAGTTTTGTTACTCTATTGTCACCTATAAAACCAACCAAAAACAATTTAGAGTTACGACCTCCTAGAATAACCATAGAATAACCAAAAAACAAAGAATTTTAATTAATTCCTAACTTTTACCATGATAACCCCGATAATATTTGCACTTATATTTTATAACGAGTTTTCCAAAAGAATTCGAACAAGTCTTCAAAACAACAATTACTCTCAAATTTCAACAAAAAAGAATATTAAAGTTAAGTATCTTTTCACGGTTTCAAATACGGTTTCTATTCTGTTAAATATAAATAAAAGAATCTATAAATATATAAAACAACACATCCGTAACGAAAAGTTTCCATTTCACTTTCTAACCATACGCTTTTCTAGCTCGTTTATTCTTTACCTTATACTTGATCAAAAAAAAGAAGAAAAACATCCGGAGTTTTTCAATGCGGTTAAACAACAGCCAACACACAAACAAAAGGATATATTAAGTTTATTTAGTAATATTATTATCGTCCTTTTAAAAAAAACCGACCTAAAATCAGAATATAAATAAATTTTGATTTTAGAAATTGAAAATTAAACCCACCACATTTATTGATTTTAATACTACTGTAGGCAAGTCGACAGTGTTAACAATAAAAATCAATTGAAAATGTACCATTTTATGTATAAGGATATCTTTAAAATCTCCTTTTTATGCAAACAATACTTTATTTTATATGGATACTTACTATATGTATGTCGTTATGGTGTTTGTAATTTTGTGTAAACTTACACGTTATACACACAAATTTCTGTCTATTGAATGTCCAGACCAAACCAACAAAAAAAATATCCCCTAAAGTTAAAAATATAACCATAAATTAAAGAAGATACCTTTACACAATTATATTGTTGCCATAAGGTATATATGGTCCCTTGTAAAACAGGAAGTACTATAAAAGATTTTTATGTTTTCAGGATGTTTATGGTGGATAAAAAAAGGACTGGAAAATCTTTTAAAGAAATTCATGATTTTTTTCTTATATAATATTAAGAAAACAAAATGAATTATTTTAAAGATTATATTTCAAAGATTTTATAATTTTTTTTTAAGAATTATAGTCAATTATTTTATATATTATTTTTGATTTATAGTTTAATTCTATTTTAAACAGTGAAATATAACCTTTAATATAAATTAATCTAGCAGTAGGAATCAGTACGAATCGCACTAACTTGGGATTGGTTCATAAACACTGAATCAAGAAAAATACTCCTTACATACAGCATTGTCGATTACCGTGTTTCCTTGTATTGCTTCTCAACAATTTAATTTTTAGAGCAGTTGATTGGGTGGCTCTTGAAAGTGTAGTGTAAAGTTGGCCATGGGTAAAGTTAGCCGACTTTTTAAAATATTTGGTTTTATGATTTATTATTGATATTGCATATGGAAGACATGCTAAGTGCTAAACGCTACAATTTATTTGGCATGGTATCCAAAAAGGACTAAAAAATAAACCATTTCAGTATAACAAATCATTTTATTATTCCTTCAAAGTTGATCTATCATAAACTTTTATAATTACCATCTAACTGATATTATAATACATTTACGTAACATTGAACGTGTAACTTTTTTATAGTAATTCTACGTAAATCTTATGATAAAAATTATAATTATTTAATTATAAATCTTAAATAATACTAAAATAAAAATTGCGGTTCAACTTTAATTCATTATTATCATTTTATTATCATCCTTCGAAGTATTCCAAATTAATTACTTATTTTGATTTGAAAATTTTCAAATTAGTATCATTTTTTTTTTTTTTTTCAAATTGATAAAATTTATTTATATTAAACCAATTTTTTTTGAATATTTTTAATTAACCACAAAAAACTTTTAATTTGAAGTAACTATAAAATAAAAAATAAATATAAAACGAATTGAAAAGGTATGTTAAAAATGCAATTCTTTAATGCCAGTGCGTATTTAAATAATATTATAGGAAAACTAATTGATTTTTTCTCCAAAATGAAATTACACTGCTGCGTTACAATTTTAACTAGTAATTGAATAACAGTATAACGCTAGAAAATGAATTTTACATAAGCAATGTAACCAGAATCTTTAACCATTCTAATTAAATAGAAGAAGAAACTGATATAAACTATTTTAGTGACAGAATTCTTCAAATTGCCAACATTGAACATATGGAATTTTGGATATAGACATAGTATCAGTTTTTGAATTTCAGTAAATTTACTTAAATTTCTTCAAATCATTGATAAATTGTAATTTTGACAGTAAAATTATTTTTTTTTCCTTGTTCACAACGCTCGGGAATATAGAGTATCAGTTTCATGGCAATTTGAATCAACTAATTTTATATGGATTTCAAACCATAAGTTATAGTGAAAAAAATTTTAATTAAATATGTTTTAATTGGGAAATATTTTTATCAGCAATTGACCTTAAGCGTTTGCACTTTTCCCAGTCATAAAATTGCAATTATATATTGTAAATTTGTATTAATGGTATTCATACGATGCTTCGGTCGGGAGTTGAATACTATTTTGTGATACTGCATCGCCACTGATAGTTAACTTTTGCGTGTTGTTAATTTTGTTCATTGATACTTATTAAGTACTTGCTAACTGAATATACAATTAAAAATTTTAAAATTCAATACATTTTTTTTTTCAGAAACTTTGTAGTAAATATATTTTCCATTTTTTAACCAATATTACTTATACATACTCTATATAATTAAAATTACGAGTAAACCAATTTCAGCACTAATTAGAGTGAGCTGAAAATAATTGAATATTTAACTTTTTTAACAATTTCCAAACATCAAAAAACTTGAAATATTTTTTTAAAATTTACAATTTTCCATTCAACCTTGGAGAAAATCCAATTTTATTGTTTAAATGTTTTTTGTAATTAAGAGTTTTAATTTCCTTATTGGCTAAAGGATATATTTAATTAGGAAGATTTGGTTAAAAAAAAAAATAGAAATAAAAAATCCTTAATAAACATAAAAAAAAAATATTTAAAAAACTTTTGAATTTTTAGTTTTTTTAGGATGTAAAAAAGTTTTTCATTTCTACACGAAATTGCTTAAGGACATACCATATTTTTTTACTCTGCTTGTAAATCATCCTGAAAGTAACTCTATCAATATAAGATAAACTATTAATTTATTTTATATGTATATAAGAAAATTTTCCAATGGTTTCTAAAAATATATTATGAGAAGAAAAGTTTGTGGAAATTTTTTTTTTAAATCCTTTTTTTTCACATAATATTTAATGAAAAAGTTTTTTTTTATATAGGAAAATAGTGAATACTTAAATTTTTTATGTTTTTATAAATATCATTTTTGTAAGTTTCGTCTGTAAAATAATTTCAATTTTAGATATTAAAAATGAGTCCAGATTTGTTGGATGTTATATGTATTAATAAAATTCTTAATAACTGTCTAGCTAGATAGATAAATTGAACTGACATTTAAAAAAAAAATATTTAAATTGATTTGATTACAACCTTAATAAGATTATCAATATTACTGACACATAATGCATCTTTCCAGGGGTGGCTCAATTTTTTATGGTTAACCACATTATGGTTAATTTTTTGTAACGCCCTGTAACCAATGGTTACGAATATTTTAAGAAAATTATAAGTAAAAAAATAATGCAATTAAAATTTAAAATAATTCTTTAGTTTAAATTTTCATAAAAAGTCATTTAATTTTAATACAAAATTAAAATTTGACATTTTTTTATTGATTTTATTTAAATTATTTCTTTTAATATTTTTAGTTAACAAATAATATTTTAAATAATATGAATTAATTCAATTTTATGAGCTAGGAGACCTAAAGGTTACGCTTTTATGTTTTTTACGTCGCCTGTATAATGTTGACAATATCACTCGACGAATGAACTATAATAACCATGTAATTCTGAGTTTTAATCAAAAGGTTAAAAAGCATAGCTTGAAATCTATAGTTATATATTATTTTTTATGTAGTTCGGTGTGGAGCGCCAAACTAAATACAAAATAATATTGATTATAAAATTTAACGCTGTATGCGACTTTGGCGCCCTAGGCGATTGCCCAGTTCGCTTATTGGTAGAGCCACCTCTGCATCTTTCGAGCAAATATTTCAGCATAAATTTTTAACTGAAAAATACTGATAAATATTTATTAAAAGTTATATCAAATGAACAAGTTTATGACTGACAAATTTTTACATTAAATGTAGCTACTTAACACCAACCCAAATCCAATATATAAAATTTAAAATAAAATAGTTCCGTATTTTCACAACACATCCTAGATACTACTAACTATTAATAGCTTAAACTCGTGAGCTTATTGGATTAAATACATAACTAAAATATTAATATAAATTTGAGAAAACTGTGACAAAAGGAAAGGAACTACTGAAAAAAGCATTTGGCAATAAAAATAAACAAAATTTAAGATATAAAATTTGTATTTTTATTATTATTTTAAAGAGACTTTAATAGTTCATATAGTAATATAAAAATAAAAAAATGAAAATAAAATTAATTCAATTTATTTTTTGTGGAATGCAGTTTTTCATGGAAAATATAATTTTTTTTTAATATCCTTTACAGAAATATCTTAGTCAAAACTAAGTTTAAGAATAAATCAATGAAAGCTTTTAAGAAATTAATTATAGGAGATGCCAATGAAGAGTTTATTACGACATGTAATTCAAAAACATTCAAGGATCTTCAGTTGTCATTTAGTTGAAAGCGTAATAATAATTATCCTTATAACTAGATTTGGCACTGGGACAGAATTTTGGTACTGATTTACCCCAAAATTAACGGATAGTTAACGTTTTTAAAGAATGTAATTATATAACTTTTTATATCGTTAAATACTTCTCCGAACTGTCGCAATACTTTATGTTAGTGTAATAAGTATAAAATTGAATTTATGTTATAGCATTTTCAGGTCAAATTAACGCTTTTACTATTATAAAAATCGATTTTATACTTCAAGTTAACAATTTTACAATTCAAAGTAACGATTTTGCAATTGTAAAAACCGATTTTACATACAATTCAACTTAAACTTAACGTTTTTACAATTGTAAAAAACAATTTTACAATTCAAGTTAATACAGTAATCATTATTAATAAGTAAATTATATATGTAATTATTATTAATAATTGCGTGTTAATTTGTAAAATCGTTTTTAAAATTGTAAACTCGTTAATTTGAATTGTAAAATCGTTTTTTACAATTGTAAAATCGTAAATTTGAAATGTTAAATTCGTTTACTTGAATTGTAAAATCGTTTTTCACAATTGTAAAATCGTTAATTTGAATTGTATAATCGTTGACTTGAGCTGAAAATGTTATATTTATTAAGATTACAGAAAAATGTATAATTTAACTAGCAATTTCTTGTTTGTTAACCATAAATATGTTATTCAAAAATTTAAAAAAAAAATTATTTAATTTTTTTTTAATAACTTTTTCCACATTTACCATTTAAAATATTATATGGTAAAACGTGGATATTCCTTTACATCCTTCTTCCTTTACATGTAGTTTATGAACTAAATACATTTATGAAGAATTCTTTTCTGGAATAGTATTAGTAGGTTAAACGTTATCCTTAATATTATACATATATTTATCTAATATTATAAATAGTTTTAATATATGATAAAATTGTGGTAACAAACCCATATATAAATATATTTAGTTAAGTGCATTATGTAAACAGGAAACTGAATTTGGGTTGAGTCTAATTTGTAGAGAATAAAAAATGCTCCTTAAAAATAAAAATAAATGCTTAAAATAATGAATATTTTTTTTGTTAATATCCTGTTGTAAAATTTGTTGAAAAATACTTGCAGAATTTACAAAAAAATTTGTTTACTATAATACCAAAAAAAGTAGATAGTCACGTTTCAAATGTTTAAATGTAAAATTTTAAGTAAAGTTCTTTTTTTATTGTCGATATTATTTTACATGAAATTTTATTTATTACCTTAGGAAAATATTATAAAAAATTAAAACTAATTTTAGATCGTGTTTTCTATGATGTATAGAAGTAGAGAATTTAAAACTATTAATTGGATAAGTTTTAAGGTTGAAATTTATTTTTGTAATACTCTATATAATTATCAAATTACGATGACCATAAGGTCTTTCATTAAGCGTGATACAATTTTAAATTGAAATAAATATGAATGGTAAAAATGGTCCTATACATTGGTTGGTTGGTTTAATTGGTAAATTCCCAGCAAAACGCCCGCCTACTCCAATTAGCGCATATGCACCGTTTTGCTACCACTCATACTCATGAAACTAGGCTAGGTTACACGGTGGAAAGAGGTGGTGCGAGATCCACCTCGTACTATTCAATAAGCGTACCGTGTCTCTATGGATTGCTTCGTGACTAGGTCGTTGAGTTCGCTAAGGTAAACACTGCTAAAAGAGTTGTATCTGGCTATGACCAGGGCAGAGCACTTGCAAATGCTGCTTTGTAGTACCTGTTCTATTTATATTCACATGATATTTTTTGTTTGTAAATTTACACTTAATAATTCATAAAAATCATGAGTGCCAAACGTGTTAAACTTTGATTATTACTGTATAAAAATTTGAAAACAGAAATCTAGGTACCAATTAAGAAATACTAGAAGGGTAGTCACAAAATAGCTTTCTTTATATCGCAGTGAAGGGAGGCGGACCAATCCATATCAATCTAAATCTAATGCAAAATGATATTATATTTGATCATTAGCAATATTATATGGTACATTCAAATCGGCATTATAGAATGATTTTCACACTTTGAATATTTGGAGGGAATATTAAAACCTAAAAATAATTCCATTTTCTTTCATTTTAAAAATTTTGCAATCAAAATTCTAATTTCTATGCAAATTTATATAAAAATTTGGTATTTTATTTTAATTAGATTTATTTATTTATTTAAAATTTACTTATATTTTTATAAAAAATATTTATATTTAAATTAAATTTCATATTAATTTACTTATTGTTCGAGTATATAAAATTTCATCAATCACAAAAATTTTATATAAAATTATTTCGTTTAAAAAAACGATCTCAATTTCACATTTCAGTTGCAAATGGCACTGTTTTTAAATGGTAGCACTGCTGGAAAATCAATTAGAAATAAATATTATAAAAATGGTTACACTGTTGCACCTTGCACCATTAATGACTTGTTCAAATTCCGAAATTTGGAAATTATTATAACAATTTAAATAAAAATAATGATATTCCTTCTCAAAAAATTAATAATGAAAATGATATTGAATATGTTTTGGAAGAAAATGACATTTGCAAAGTTTTCAAATAGAACCTAAGTAATCCATTATCTTTAGGAAATATATCACAGCGTTTGGAAGATAAGTACTAAGTTAAAATCAAAACAAAAATTATGTAATATTTATTACTATCAATTTTTTATCAGAACTAAGAACATTTCTTTTTTAAATTGTTTACATTTAAAATCGTTGGTGTACATTATTCAATTGTTTACGCGTAAACTATTCAGAGTCATTTTAACCATGAAAAAAATATAATCTATATAAAAAAAAAAATCCAATTTTGTTATTCACTATTAAATTTTAATAGTTTTCCACTCGGTAATATATTTGGTATTGAATATTTTATATAAGTTTAAAACAAACTATTGAATTAAACAATTTTCTTTTTTTTGTGGAAATTTTTTTCCAATTTAGTTAAGAACTTATAGCTGAAGGGTGGAAAATTATTATGTTTTCATAAGAAAATAATGATTTTTTCATATATGCTTCAATTGTTGTTTTTTCACTACATTTTCAGAAAATAGTTTGCATTTACGTACGTACATTTACTTTGATTATTTTTTGATGAGAAAAAGAATTTTTTTTACTTCATTCCCGTCTACCATAAATTCAATTTTTACAATTTACTTTACCTTTTTATTTTGTACTTCAATATCAACCAGAATTTTATTATTACTATTTTGATAGTTATGCAATATAAATAAAAAAAATAATTTGTTATAAATATAAAAGTTAAGAATTTTCGAAAAGTTTTTGATAGTTTTTTCCTTGAGTTTTGGTACAACAAAGTGAAATTTCATGAATTTTTATCCTTAAGCATAATAATGAAGAAAAAAAAAATGATTTTATGAAATAATTATTTTTATATGATTTCATATTAAAAAAGTTGTAAAAATATGGGTAGCACGAAAAACGGTGCTTGTAAAAACATCGCGTTTTCATATACGTGAATGATTAGTAAATTCTTTTGACTCTATAGTAACATAAAATTCAATAAAAACTCTGTCTACATTTTTATCTGCACTAATTGGACCCCAATTGCTAAGACATCGAGTAAGTAAACTCAATTGCTGGCTAAATTCAGCAAAAAAAATTGTATTTGTTGACATAGTTGCATATTACCATATTAAGTAAGGTGCCACAATAAGTTATTACAACAATTAATGAGGACAGCTAGCGGACTGCTGTCGAAACATAAGAGATGATTTTTCTGAAAAAAGACACTATTACAATTTATATCTGAGCAAAAATTTGGCAATAACTATTTGCGATATGTTTACGAAAAGTCGGTTATAATAAGTTCATAACTAGTTAACTAGTGACGCATCGTGCAACTAGTAACAATTTTTACTTTATAATTTTCAGTGAAAATTTTATAATTTAGATGATATGTTAAGGTCTATTACTATTGATAATTTTAAATCCTTCAATATTCAAATTAATTTAAAAAATAAAACAATTCTAATTAATTTCTCGACTTTGCTTTATATTTTTTTAAAAGGCCTGCAGGATAATATCAATACAAAAGATCTGATTCAATAATAATTTAATGATTTCCAGTCGAGGAATTATTCAAATGTTGTAAGCGTAGAAGAAAACTTAAAAGAGTATTGCCAAGTGAAGTTCAACACCGACAATATTTATATGAAGTAATATGAAATCTAGATAGTTTTATGCTGTAGTTCAACGTGACTAATTAAATTGTCACAGTTCACCTCTAGATGTTACAATGAAATATTAACAGCCTAGGGATGTAAATATCCTGGACTTACAACGTATGATTTAGTCCTTTAACCACCCAGACAAAAATGATATTACTCAGTTGTAATTTAATTCTTAACATTATCATAAACTACTTTCAAAATAAATAGGGTTTCGTGTATGAGGTCAAAGTTATACCGGGTGATAACTTTGGAATATTATATGCGATATTACAGGCAAATAATTTACGTTTTATTCTCACGATATTCCACTCTCATACTCGCTAAACATTTAAGTCGACATAGAAAACTATAGAGACAAGGTCATAAGTAAAGTATTAATAAAAACTACTTAATTCAATATGGTTCAAATATTTCACAAAACTGTTTAAAAACAAATATTTCTATATATAATAAGAATAAGAAGCATTTTAATTATCAATCATGTCAACCTATTTATAACCAATATTTTATCCTCCTTAGTAGTTGACAACACTAAAAATCCACTTATACTAGCAATAGACTTCTAAATATAAGAGATTATTTTGAGAAGATTTGTGCCACTCTAGTCTCAACTTATAATGTGATGTGTGAAAAGAAGATATATCATTAAATCCTACTTAATTGGAAGATCAAAAGTACAGAAGATAAAAAAAATATATATCAAGAAAATATTTAATTTCTTTATTATATTTTTCTATTGAATCCACATTTAAGATGACAAATTTAAGTAAAAGAAAAATAATCTAGAATCACTTATAGTTAAAGACAAAAAATCCACAATTAATTACTAACCAACAATTTTGACCCAATATTATTATCACAAATATTATTATATATTATATAAGTATTAAAACCAAATGAAAATAAAAAACATCATGTCCTCTGATTTGTTCAAAGATTTTGTTGACTTTTTTGTCGTCCTTTTTATAACCAATATTAACAAGGATATAAATATATATTTCATATGAAAGGGAATACATTTATATATGATTTATATATGTATATATATCAAATGGCAAATAGCAATTCAATTGACCATAAAATCCGGATGATAAAATGTTACAAGGAAATCTTGACAAGGATTCACTCTTTAACTTTATTCGCCTTTTTATCTTTTAGTTAAAATCAACTGAGTAGGTTATTTTTAATTTTCTTTTTCTTTTTCTTTTTTACTCTATATAAAGATATTTCGAATATTATATGAAAAAGAAAAATTGGAAAAATCTTCAATTATTTTGGATGATTTTATTTTTATGGTTTATTAAATATTATGTTCGGTTTGTAATATTATTATTTCCAAAATGAATTGATAAATTTTAATTAATTATTCTTAAAGTAGAAGCTAATTTAAACGAAAATTTAATTTTATGAATGATACAAAATCATATTATAAAAGTTTTTGGTAGTTTTATAAGTAAATTTGATTTAGGTTTTCCCACTTTACGTTTCAGTTGCCATTCTTCTCTAACTATCAATTTTTCTTCCGGAAATATCATTTTATAATGTGACAATATTGACTCCAAAAGTCTGCTTTAATTGTTATATCAATCTAGCAATGTTAATGAATAAATCACCGGTTTAAACACGATTTTACAATAAGAAGAACTTGTCGGAACTCGAAATAAGTAATGAAAGTCTCCTTTTCATTTCACATTATCTTTGTCGCTAAGATACTCATCCAGGCTTAGGAACCCTTTCTAAATTCAGTAGACAAGTTATTGCAAATCCATTTAATTATTTATATTAATTTTTGAAATGTTAGTGGTATGTTCTTACAGTGACCAATTCTGAAATTTTCGTCTTTTGAAGGAATGTAAGTTATCAAAGGTTTTCTATATTTCATTTACCTAAATAAGAAGCGTACTTTTTAATTGCGTATCATCTAAAATGCTGCCAACAAAACTAACGAATAAGAATAATATAAAAATATAGTTTATCTTAACTTGGAAATGACAGATGTAAGCAATAATTAAGTATAATTAAACTTTATTTGTTCACCTGTTTTACAGAAATTGATTACATTTTGATAAATTAAATATGGTCGATCATATAAATCGAAAAAATTCTCAAGAATCCGATTACTATAAAACAAAAAATTCATAAATCTTTAAAAAAAAATCCTTTTTTTTTTGACATTATAACTTTATACCGATAACTATGGCATCCTAAAAGCAAAAGAGAATTATTATTTTTATCGAAATAATTTCATCCTATATACACAGATTGTATATATTGAAAATTTATAGGAAATTGTAAATTTGTATTTCCTGATTTTCTCACCACAAGTTTGAAATTCACAGTTTATTACAAAAATAATATATACAATATGAAAATCAATCCTTTAAATATATATAAAATTTACCACTGATTTGCAACCAAAATCTTCTTTCAAGGATGTATATACTAAAAAAAATATAATAAAAAAAAAAATACTAAATATTTTTCACAAAAGGATAATCCTTTAGACCAGATAAATATATATACATATATAAATTATATTCACATATGTATGAGAACGGAGACAATTTTCACAAAAGGATATCAATCCAAATGGATAAGTCTTATCTATTTTTTTTTTTTTAAAGTAAAGTCCTTATACCAAGAGGAAATCTTAAATTTTATTCCAGAAGTTTTTTGCTGCGGTATATCATCGTCTACTCTATACTAAAGGAAATAAGATTGTAAAATATTATATATATATTTTTTTCCATACTTTACTATGTATCCTTCTTAACTTTATATCCTTTTTCTGTAGTAAAAAAAAAGAGATCTATATGGTGAAATAGGATTTACTACTTTAGATGCATATGATGGTCTTCTTTTCGGTTAAATTTAGTATTTTTCAACAATTTTTCTTTGCCAAAATTGTTGCAACTTTGTGTATATGTAATCAAAATAAAAAGAAAAAAATATTTTTTCATCTTTTATTTTTATAGTTGGTGATGTGCATTTCGAAATTTATATATACATACACATATATACATATATTATGTAAAGGAGAATTGATTCCTAAGGCGGATGGATGATGATGGTTAAAAGATTCACCGCATGATTGAATAGTAAATCAGGATTTGTTTATAAACCACAAAAAAAAATATAATATATTTTTTTTTTAAAATGGAATAATCTAATTTTATGTCCTTTTTTTTGTGGTAAATTATGTTGAGTAAAGTTTTGTCGTAAATGATATAGATACTATTTCTATGCCTTTTAGATTATTTTGAGAAAATGCAATGAATATTATTTGGAGTATATAGGAAATAATAAAAAAGAAAATTGTGAAAAAGGTATATTAAATTTGAAACATTATCATTGATAAAAGGATATATAAAGAATTTATGATAAGAAGATTTAAGTATTGGAACTTTAAAATTGGATATAAAACAAATAATAAAATATAGATTTAAAAAAAAAATTATAATTTGGTTTGAAAGTTCAAAATAATCACGGTTTAATTTTTAAAATACAGAGCATATTATGCTGAATTTTGTGAATGTGATTGATAATTTTACTAAATTTTTCAAATCGATATAAATAATTATTGATTACCCAACTTTAGCACAAATCAAAATATCTTAACCATTTTATTATTGCGACTTATAACATCACAATGGATCATTTTTTGGATTGAGGTGGTTGTTTTTTACAATATTTGGTAATTTTTCAAAGTAAATAAATTTCTTTATCAATTTACAACTTCATTTTAAACAAATATTTGAAAACCATTTAGTTTAATAATTTATAAAACATAATTGAAACCATATATTAAAATAATTAAATATTTCTAAAAATTAATTCTATAAACTTTCACATTGGTAATACAGTTTCACGAGTTTCCCCACACGTATTCCAGAATACTAATACTACGAATTCGTAATTTTTAACGTAACGTCGTTTTTCAGAATAGACGTGAATAATTTTGAAGGAATATGAAAATATGGTATGCATTGACAAGTATAAGTAATGAAATACAAACTTCTTTAAAATATTATTTGTAATGGCTTATTTGTTGTTGATATTCATTTATCAATCAATTAAAAATCTTGCTTCAATCGGTTTACTCAATGATATTATCAATGTAGCGCGCACATGTTTAAGTAGATTTCTGTGTTTAGCTTTGATACCAACTAGAGCTAAAAATCCAGTTTCTGCTAGATAAGTAGTTGAAAAAGGAAACAGGATTTTAATTGCTTTGTCATACAATATTTGGTGTTAACATCGTATTTGGATCCAAAATTTCTTCAAGTTATTTTGGTTATTAAATTCACATTCCAGTGTTTTATCCTAACACAGTTAAATTAATTTTTCTGCCTTCAATGAAGATCAAACATTGGTTTCACATTTTAAAAATAAATTTTGGATCCACATAATATAGATAAATTTTTATATTTCTGTTTGTACACAGGTTTTGTGCTGCCTCAGGGTCTTTTGATGGCAGCCTTACTGTCAATGTAAATATTTATTATTGTGTTTGGCTATTTCTAGAGTGCAAGCACTTTCCGTTGATTTTCTTATAACCGTGATGGCTTCTATCGATGGTTGTTGGTCAAGTATGTTAATAATTTTACATGCAATTTTTTAATCATTTTTCTTCAATTTGTGTATACTTTTTAAATTTAGTGTTAAAAAATCTATGTACTATTTAAGTGTTAAAAAGCTTTAATTTTGATAATTAATTTCTTTTTATTAAAATTTATTAATTAAACTTTAAGTTTAAAACTTTATATTCGTATCGAAATTATAATAAATTTATATACGTTTAATTTTTTTTTGCAATAATCACTAGAAATTTAACGTATTCGTGTCATACCGATTTTATTTCAATATTAAATATTTTTTCCAACTGTGCAAATAAAAATACACCAAAATTAAGCAAAATTTTATAAGTTTCATTTCTGAAAGCCAAACTTAGACTAAATTATTTATTTATTCTTTTATTAATTATTACACTTCTGTATACCTTCTTTATTTATAATGTATTTTTGTAACGAGACGTATATGAGCTATTAGCTTTATAATCTAGTTTGTACCTATAAAATTTTAAGGTGGGTAATTTCAGTGGGTCCCTAACAAAATTTCGATTTGTGGGTCCCTAACAAAACCAATGTTTGATACAAAGATATTGTTAATTACAAAATACAGTTAGACAAAATACACTTTTGAAATTAAACCTAACTACGAGTTATCAACTACCCCTAATTAGTAGATATTATTGAAATAAATAAATAAATTTTTCATAGTAAAATTAATTTTCAGTAAAAAATTGTCCAATTTATATACCCTTAAACTCCCACCTTTAATGAATTATTAAAAATCAACTATGTATTATCTATGAAGGCGAACTAGTGGCGCACGTTACACACGATATGATCTTTGTTTGTGTACTTCAAAAATCCATAATTATATTTTTATAATTTTTTTTTTAATTATTATCGTAATCAAAGCTCTCTACTCTGGTAACTTGACAATAATTGTTGTATTGTAATAAATTTCATTAAACACAGAGGTGATCTATACTACCCAATAAATTTCTTTAATCTAATTTTAGTTCGTAATAAATTTTACTGAAAGAGTATAATATAAATATTGATAATAATCAAAATAATAAATTACAATTCAGTAATGCTTTATTTAAAATTTATAAAAAAAACATCACATATAATTTTTACACACACCTATCCCATCCGGCCTGATCTATACCAATACGGTGACATGTAAGTCCTTCGCAACAACTCGTTTCTGAGCAATCTTTTCCGAACTCTACGCATTCTGCATGGACAGATGGTGCAACCAAAGCCAAAAACATTCCAATTAAGATAAGTACTCGCATTTTTGATTTTTTATATTACGAAATTCTAGAACAAAAAAAAAATTATTTAGAAATTTTGCCAGATAAAATATAATTTTTAATATTATTAATACTTACTAGTTCCAATTCTAGATAAAAACGATTGATATTGTACAGTCGGCATCAGATTTTAAAGGTAATTTTCATTAGCAAAATAATAATTTTTAAGCTGTTCAAACATTAAAATATTTCGTTTTCTATATTATTTAATTTAAATGAATAACTTAATAAAATATTAACATTGAATTTTATGTATTTAGAAACATTTGTATTTGAATTTGTTTAAAAAAGATGCTATTATTTGGTGGTATTAAATATAAAATACTTATGGAATATTTCATTATCTTTGAAATATAAATAAATATTATAACTAAAATAAATTGCGTAGTAACTAAAATTAAAGATTATTTTTCTGGTAATGATGGACTAGTTCAATTGATTTTTTCATGTTTAAATCATGCCTTGAAATAATGTGATTTTACAGCTTTTTTTAATATTATTTCCTTCTAAAAACAATAATGACATGCAATTTAAAGATTTTCAACCAATCTTTAAATATTTTCCATGAACACTTCATGTTTCACCATAATATAACTATGTAATTCAGAAAAGGACGTAGTTACAATAATGCACATTTTTGATTGGTGGATAACATTCAATTGATTAATAGTAATATCAGATTTGGATGAAATTGGATACATAAATTGGTATCAAGATTGTGCACAAGCGTACCTAGGTAGGAACAGTATAGGTTCAGGAGCTCCATACTAAATTTTCCGATTAATATTTGATATGTTTCCAGTAATTATTATCATCCGATTGGTAAACATATTAATTTTATTATCTTCTAGATGGTCTTCTAGTTTCAGTGGGTCCAGCTAAAAAATTACAAATTCAACAGTTTCAGTAGGTCCCTATTAAAATTTAGAGTTAGTATATCTAATACATTATTGATATGTGAAATTAATTACAAATCAATGTTGGGCATAAATCACTGTTGAACACTAACTACGAGTTCTCTGCTCGTCCTAGCTAACAGATTTTCTTTAAAATATATATTTATAGTCATTCGACTAGCTACATAACATAAATGCTTTATATTGTTTCTTATTTAAACATTTTTTTTTTAAATATTTAAAAATATTTTAAATCAATATCAAATGTTAAATTAAAAAATAATTAAAATGATAATTTACTTAAACTAACATACAATATTAAAATGTTATATTCAATTTAAAAAAATTAATATGAAATATTTCACTTATTAAACGATAAATTATCTTTGAATTTATTCGATTATCCTTGAAAATGTTTGTTAAATTGTTTATAAAAATATATATATACGCATAAATAAAATACAAGCTCAATTATTTTACTTAAAAAGGATTTTTTCTTAGTAAAAATGTTCACTTCTCTTGAGAGTGAATATTGTATCTTTATTATCATAATTTGAATAGAGAATAGCTTCCAATTTATATGACAAACGAACTGAATTATAGTCTCATGGAAAATCAAAAACGCAAAATAAAAATATATATTTTTTTATTATTTTTATTTGATTTGAATCCTTTTGTATAGTTTTTTTTTACAAGTGATACTCAGTTACAACTATCACAATAATAATGTAAAAATGTACAAAAGAAAATTTATATCTCTTGAGAATTTCCAAGAAAATATAATAAAAAAAGAAAATTCTAAATAAAAAAAGTATAATTTCTTCACCTGTATCCTGACAATTTCGAAAAATACTTGTAAGAATGTAATAGAATGGAAAATTACGATTGTATTTATGGAAATATAATGAGGTCCTGTTAGTAGATTTACTATATAAATCATAAAATTTTACTTTATTAACATAAAATTCGTACTAATTTCGTAAAATATAATATTAATTATAATTCTTCATTCTTTTTTGCTGATGTTCCAAAGAATTTTTCATATTTTTTCTGTTTATCCATTGCACGATTTTCACGTTCAGTTTGTCGTTTCTTTGATAATCGGTCATGAACTCTTTTCATTTCTAAAATTTCTTTCATATCTTCTTTATCACTATCCTATAAAAAGTATTAACAAAACAATTTATATTATATACCAATAACATTATTATAATTTTACCGTCATATTTAATCGTAAAACTAATGCCCTCCTGCCATCTGACATTGGCTGACTATAATTCATGAAATTCTTTAAACGTTCTGCTGGTGCTACACCTCTTTCAACAACTAATACTATTCGGGCCCATTGTCGTTGCCATTCATTACGTGTTTCGGCAATTTTTTGATATGTATTACCCATCATAGCAATTAACATATTAACTAATAGAACACCAACAATCACCATAAATAATACAAATAATACTTTTGCTTCAGTTTCATGTTTTGTTGATGACATCGCTTGATAATAATCACCAAAATTTGTTAATGACATTAAAAACATTGCTACAATTGCTTCCATTGGTGATGGTACTGGATTCTGTTCACTATCATCTAAGTCTTCGGATGATGATGGATTGTCAAATGTTAAAAAAATTATGTAAAATGCTTGTGAAAAGCCCATAACAAATACTAAATAAATTGAAACAAATCTTAATAGATCACCCATTACCATACGATAAATCATTACGACGAAAGGACCAACAGTTTTGAATCCACTAGAAATAATATTTAGTTAATTGTGGACAATTTATTTATTATATTATTAATTACCGACAAAAAAATAGAAAATATGGTGCTGTTGTTAACATAATCACTACAGCAACATGATCTTCAATTTCCGTAAGACATGATAATCGAAGCCATGGTACCACCATCATTATACAACAAGACGACAAAAACATAACACGTGAAGGAGCTGTCATCTAAATAAATAAATAAATAGACAATCAATAATTATAAATGTATCTTTGGTTATTTTAAAAATTGATTTTACCAAATTTTCAATAAACATTTTATAACCCAAAAATCTAGACTCTCTTAATGCAGCTACAATATACAATATAGCACCAATAAATAGAACAACTTCAGCGAACATTCGAATTTGTGAATTTTCTGTTTCGAAATTCATTAAAGGACAATCTTCATATGATTTCCACCACCATGAAAAATATGTTTCTGTATTTTTATCATCATTTTCAATAAATTCAGTTTCATTCACCCAAACCATATCTTATAGGAAAAATTTTAATTGAAAACTTCAGTTCTATATGGATTCAATAATTTCATAATATATACCATAATCTTGAGCAAAAGGTGGAAATATATTTCCAGTTACTTTATGGTGTATTTTAATTCCATCTAATAAATTATGATGACAATTTTTCTTGCCACACTTAACCGGTATTGTTTCAATAACAAAATTACTTTTTTCTTCAACTGTTCCATTCTTTTTACCATTATCATTATCGTCTTCATCTTCATCTTCCATAGTTGGTCCAGGACGTAATGTAAAACTAACTAATGATACCATAAAATATAAAAAGAATAAATAAAATTGTCGATAAAAACGTGACTTGACAAAAGAATTCCATTTAGTTTTCAACAGATCAATTAAAACTCCATCCAATAATTCTAAATGCTCATATTTATCCTGAAAAAAAAAATATAAATATTCATAATTGAAAAATGAATCAAAATTAAATAATTATTAATTATTATGTTTGCTTACTCCAAAAACAACTAAATTTAATGCTGAATCCTTACTTATATTACCCGTTTCAACATCAATTGTATCAATTAGTGATAATGGATATGCAGCACAAGTAATACTACCCAATTGCCAATATATTTCACGATCAATATTCATTATATGAAAAAATATTTCAACTCTACCTAATTTCGCTGCCATTGTTAATGGTGTTAAATTTTGTATATTACGAATATGTAATTGTGAACCAACTTCATATGCCATATCAAACATATTTACTTTTTCATAAATAACCATCATATGTAAAACGGTATTACCATTTGTATCTTGTAAATCTGGATCAGCACCTTTTGCTAATACTAAACGATAACATTCTTCTTGGCCAAGGCATGCTGAAAAACTTAATGGATATTCACCCCAATAAACATATCCTTGGTAATTACTATAATTTTGTACACCAACAAATTCATGTTCTGGTGAATCATATCGAGATGGTTTTTGATCTTCTGGACTCATAAATGCACCACAACATCTAAAACATAATATTTATGTTATTTTTGATTCGGACAGTTTTGTATTTTTACCTTTCTGAAACATCTGCTTCAGCATTTAATAAAAATTTTACCATTGCCGGATCCTCATTAACAATTGCAATATGTAAAACACTTTCACCATAATATTCATCGCTCATATAAACATCTAATATTAATTTTGGATAAAATTTTAATAGTTTTTTAGCTAAATCAGCATGTAATGATGTAGCATTTAATAAACATAAATGAAGTATTGTTTCACCAACAGCACCACGTTCCTACAAAAAAAAAAAAAATTTCAAAATCTAAAATTTAATAATATAATTTATATAAAATTTACATTTAAATTCCATACTACTAATCTATACCCATCTGGATTTGACATATATTCAGCTTCTGATACTTCCGGACAATGATCATCAATATTAAAATCATCATCTGGATTATCCATAGCACGAATTTCTGGTAATTGTTTATGTCTAGCACGTTCTTTATTACGTACTAATACTAATTTTGATATTGGTACATATTTACCAGCACCTTTATTATATAAATATGGTTCAACTTTTGTTCTAATTGCATGATCTATTTCAGCAAATTGTTTATTTTGACATGCTCTTTTCATCATATCAACTAATAGCCCACCACCTTTAAGATTAACCAATTTATATAAAGATTGTGTTGAAACGCCAGCTTGTTTTTTAACACCACTAGTTACATTACTTTCTGTATTTCCCATAATTTAAACTAAAATTTTTTGAATATTTTTGTTGAATTTTCTCTAAATAACAAATTTTCACTAATTTTCACTTGTAAGATATTTTAAATATGATAAAATTTATTAAGTTTTCATAAAAAAAAATAAACATTTTTCTATTTATGTATGGGAATTTTTAACAGGAAATCGATTTAACAGACTTTTGTGTACTGGGAACAAAATAACAATAAATTGGTAACCAAGTAAAATGTTAGTATAGGAAAAAGCTGTGTATTTGTTAAGTAAAGGCTAAAAAAATATTTTCGAACAACAAATTTGACCTAGTTTTAATCACTGGAAAATAATTATATTGATAATGATTTTATGATGCTATTAAAAATTAAGAGATAATTGATAAACCCAGTCATTTATATTTTAAAACTCTTCTGAAATCTCGACATAAATTATAGCTTAGAATAAAGCTGTCTTATAAATATGTAGTTCACATCCTGAATTTCAGTTACTATAGTATCAAGTTTTCCTTAATTATTTAGAACTATAAGAAATTTTTAAGACTTAACAATCCTAATAAAAATTCATGGTTCAAGATTCATTTTTTTTTTATATATTCCAGGATATTTTCCGCTTTTCGTAATGATTCTCGGATAACTAAATCTTAAAAAGGACGTATTCAAATTAAACATAAAAGCGTATTTGATTATCTGATAAAATACAAAAAAAAAAAAAATATGTACAAAAGAATATAACAATAACAAAATTGAAATTAACTTATTTATACTTTACTCAAAGGACTTCGATAAAAACAGTCATTTTGTTGTTATTGCTGTTGTAGTACCAGGAATATCTTAAATTATATTAAACAAAATCAAATTGTTGTCTTGTTAGTTATCCTTTTACTTTAATTGAATTTTCTCTACTCACTATTTATTTTCAAAATGGAGTTATATATATTTTATTTTCAATTCTGTATTCTAATGTGTAAATTTTAAATACAGGGTGGCACACTAAAAATAGTTAATTGACAGTATACCACGATAAGTGTGGTAGTATTCGTAGCAAAAAAAAATATTATAACTTTCTTGGATTCGGCCGCCATTTCGAATTATAGTCCATATTTTGGTAATAAAAAAAATAGCACCATATTTGGGTCCATAGCTTCACAATGGGTCTATGGATTAGTATGGTTTATATGTCATTAGATTGGTTATTAAATTCCCTTTAACGAGCTATAAAAGATTTCGGGTTTCTAAGTTGTTTAGAAACTACGCGACAAAAGTGTGCAAGTTTATATGTAAAAGAATTTTTTCACGTAGAAAAAAAAAATCAGGAGCGATGTATTTTTGGTTTGTAGTTACAAAACAAATTAGAAATGCTAAATCTTTGTTAGCTAGTTTCAAAGGACTTTTAATTACCAATCTAATGAAATATAAACTATACATTTTCATTACTCTTTCTGAAGCTATGGGCTAAAATATGATACTATACTTTATTTTAAAAACCGAACTAAAATGAAAAGAACCCGGAAAGTGCCCATACATTTTTTGCTTCGATTACTATACCACAAACAGCTTGGTTGATCAACTATTTTGTGTCCACCTTGTATAGTAAAATTATTATCCTTTTCAAAATAATTTCATTATATAATAAATCATATTTTTCAATTTATATATAAAGATATACCCGAAAAATATGAAAGGGTTTATTCGATACGCTGATGATTTGAATTATGTATACATATATATTTCCTTTCTATATATAAAAATATATTTATATAAAATAATATGAAAAACGATTTAAATGCTAATTAAATTATTTCCCAGATTAAACTGAATCCAGTCTGTATATATGTATCTCTACATAAACATTATTTTAGATTATATATAAATTTTATGTATACAAATTCCTTTCTACAAAAAAGCAAAAAATATAAATATTTTTGCAACTTTTCATCCCTCCTGCTATAAATTTGAGTATAAACGGCTGGGCTGATTTTTCCCTTGTTATGTGACTTTAAAATATTCACATCTTGTGTATATTTTCATTAATTAAATTATAGTAAACGAAAACTTTGAAAAGCGAATATTTTGTATATTTAAAAAACACCGTGTCTATGTCTATATTAGTTATGGTCCTAAGTAAAAATATATGATGCATTTATATATGACTTTTATATATGGCGGATTTAATAATGTTAAATATTTAAAATTTTCTATAACATTTCAAAAATAACATAGTTTTTTAAAAAAAAAATCATAATTTGATATTATTTATGTTTATTTTATGGCGGTTCAGAAAATAATACACAAAGAAAGTTAGAACATAAATTATAGATAATTTCTGAGAATGTTAAGCGGTAGGTACCTAAAATAGTTATTCTAGTTTTAATATATTAAAATGTCATTTAAAAAAAGGAAACAATAATAACTACTATAATATTTGCTGGTTGGAAGGAAAGGACACACAAACTCTTCGAAGCTTCGCATGGTGACTTATCCTACCCTAGAGCAAATTATTCCAATTCACCACTCACATGAACGCAATTAGACTTTAACTTGCCTGCCTCCTCTATGTTAGTCACGAAATGACGTTCCTTGTTTTTAAATTTATTATAAATCTAACCTCAGGGCAGTGAACTACTACTATTATACTGACTACTTACATTTAAAAAAATTATTACTATTTTATTGTTTCTTTTATATATAATTTCTTTTATACTGTCTCGTTTTCATATTATAGTATTCGTCAAAGGAGCTTCCTTTTAGAAATGAAGTAAGAATGGGAATAAATTGCATTTGGAATCCACTAAGTTTAAATAAGAGTGTCCCTTTTCGGAATTAAGACTCATTATGACTCAATAGAATTATGACTCATTTAATAAAATTTTCAGTTTACGAAATTGTGAGCCATTTAGTAACAATTACTAAGTAAAAGTTGATACTGGGACGAGATGCCTGGAAATAATTATTGACTTTTTTTTCAAAAAATTACATTTACTATCGC
This sequence comes from Rhamphomyia laevipes, assembly GCA_963920725.1. Taxonomy (NCBI): domain Eukaryota; kingdom Metazoa; phylum Arthropoda; class Insecta; order Diptera; family Empididae; genus Rhamphomyia; species Rhamphomyia laevipes. The sequence continues at coordinate 57,044,812 of OY987257.1, forward strand.
AATACAAACTATGCTACGGATCGCTCCACCTTTCACTGCAAGTTCTTGCGTTTACCTCCTTATCCTCTTAAATAAAATGTATTTAATTATTTATTTATCTAATCTTTCTTGCAGTTCTTCCATAGTTTCTCGTGGTTTCTAAAATATAATTATTATTATTCGTTCTGAATAACTTCTTCAAGACATTATAATATTAAATATTTTATAAAAAAAACCACAGCTAATAATTTAAAAAGCTATAAGTTAAACTATATCACAAAAATTGCTACTATTAATATAATTTTCTCTTATTATTTTCCCTTCTGACTTCAATATAAATTTTTCTTGATCAATAAAAAAAAAATATTTATTAGTTTTCCAATTTCTTTCTAATAGTAAAAAAATAAAATTATTATTAATAAATTGCAATAAAAAAAAATATGAAAATAAAATATTTAAAAAAAAAAAAACTAAATCTGTAATTGACGTTCATTTTCCACTCCATTTATATACAGAGAAAGCTCTGAATCCCCCAGGATAAAATGACTTTCTTTCATATTGAATTTCTTTGTAACACCACAGGAAATAAAATAAAATCTTTTATTTTTTTTTTTTCATTTCAAATTCATTTTGAATTCAAATTAATAATCCTTGCAAAAAATTCAATTGCAATTTTTTCTTTTTATTATTTATCTTTACGTCTTTTTAAGGATTTCATATATAAATTGAAAATCATTAAAAATCTAATAAAGCATAAAAATCATTTAAATTAAAATTAGATAATAGACGATTAACTGGACAAAATATGATTTTTAAAAAAATGAATTTTACAATGTCTATTAAAAATATGTTTAAATGTCATGTCCTTTTTTTAGAATTATTCGTTTTTTGTTTCCTTCATCCAAGTATCAAAAAAAATATTTTAAATCGCTGAAATCTTTTTATATGAAAAAACTAAATTTTCATTATGAATGGAAAATCGATTGAATTGTACGTAAGAAAATCTATTGATGAATTATAGATATTTATTTTTTAAAGATCCTTTCTTACCACCACAGGACATTATTCGGTATTTAACGATTAGGCATTTACGATTATTTCACTTTTCCATACAAACAAAATTTAGATGAGAGGATATAGAAGTTTTTAATAAATTTTGGGGTTTTGGGGTGAAGCTTATGCTTGGATATGGAAGAACAAAAAAAAACCCTTGAAGCAAATAACGAAAAAAAAAATAACCTTATTGTAAAATCCTTAAATGCTTATCGAATGAATTGTGGTTATGGTGTCTATATACATTATGGTTAGACATTATTATAAAGGGGATGATAATATCTGGATAAATAATATGAAAAATGCTACCCGAGGGAACATTATTTATACAGAGCCGACGATATATAGAACAAAATATTGATATTTATATAGAAATTTGCGAATATTAAAATTCTTCTTTCATATATATAAGTTTTGTTATGAAGAGAATTTTTTAAAGACTTTCGAGATTTCCTTTATAAGAAAAGAAAGTTTCGTTACGGATTCTGCTTATACTAAAATATATGAATAAAAAAATATTTTCCGCCAATAGATATAATTTTAAATACAATCATAAAGTACATTTTAATGTGTGAAGATCGTTAAATTTTAACACATTTTACTACATTTTACTAAATCTTTAGAGAGGCCTGAGTTTTAGAAATTTCATTATGGGTTGGTTACTGAGTTGCACGATATTGAAATTTCTATTCAAAACTATGATAATTTTAAATTTTGGACTAAATTACATGCAGGCAAATTGAGCTGTTATGTAAATAATTGTGAATTGTGATTTGTGAAGTATACATTTGATAGATTTCTTGGTGAAAGATAGAAGTAGCATCAATATTAATGGGCCCGCGTATCAATTTGTTGTGTCTCCGATACTTCAAGATGCTCCAAAAAGAAAAGAATAACTACACTGTCAAGAAGTACAGTGGAACATACGTGAAGAGCTAAGATTGATCTATCAGCGGATCAAATATGCATGAAGACAAAATGGCGGAACATAAATTATGTGGCTGTGAAGGGTTAATGACGAAAGAGTTTCGACACCTCTAAAATTAAATGATCGTCCTTTCCGAAACTTTGAGGCTCCTTCATTATCAGCATACGGACTTGGTCAACGATGTATAATTAGAAGGAAGTTTATTTCACTTACCATCATCCTTCCAGTTTTCACAATTCCAGGTTTGAGAAGAAATTTTTCAAGTGCATTAGATGAAAGTCAGTTCGAAAGGATTAATGTCTTTAATGTCTTTAGGATTAATGTGTTTTGTATAAGGGCTTTACGTTATTATTTCATATTTTAATATTGAAAATTATTATTAATATCTAATAAAAACTATATATGAAAATATTTTGCCCTTGGGAAAGATTCCACAACAAAAAATTCTATGGAATGTTATGAAAAAATTATGTGATTGAAAAATGGCAGGAATTTACTTTTATATAAATATAACTTTTATGCAAAATTTAGTTATTTTCAGAATTATATACTAAAAATTGTTATCACAGTGAAATGTCATAAAGCAATATTAGTTCTAGATCACTCATTCGAATTGTTAAATTATTCAATATTTGCAAAAGATCGAAGAATATTCAGAGCTGACATTTTCAGATATAATCACAATATTAGAACATGAAAATACTGTTCACATCCAAAAATCCAAAATAAATCATAAACCTCTTTATTTTGAATACCAGAATTCATCCTGAAATTATATTCACATTGACTGGTTAATCCTTACACATAAATTTATTTCCAATATTTTGAATAAAGATATATAATTATATTTAAATTAATGCACCACATCCTCTTCACATCCATTTTCTAATTGAAATACAAATAAATGTTACAATGTCATCACTATACAAAACAGTGTATTCACTATTCATGATACCATTATAATGGTTTCGGAACATACAGGAAATCTTCAATATATAAACATTTTTTTTAAACATCGGTGCAATGATGAATAGCTTCAGTAATTCAATACTTATTGAAGTAACATAAATGCAATTAATTGATATTATATTTGACTATTTAGACTTTTAAAGTATAAAATTTTACAATGTTTGACATCATTTCGAAATCATTAAAATGTGTTTAACAAAATTCCATGATTTTGAACTTAAATTTGACATATTTCAAATATTGAAAATCAAATGTAAATTTCGGTTACCAAAATTAATATAATGGGAATAACTAAAATTTTATGAAAATTCACAACATAAAAACAAACTTTGAAATTATACATTTATAAAGTCATCATAAAATTCCAATGGAATTCATAATTTTGTCCGGAAATACATTATACTAAATATATTATGTACAATCAATTTAAAATTAATTCATGTTTTACCAATAAAAAAAAAACATCACCGATTTAATATGGAATTTACAATATAATTTTTCTAACATTTCACCACACTTGGACATGCCAACAAATATGGTTTTTTTATTTATTATTTATTCCCAAAAAATATTTATTAAAGTGGTTTTATTACCCAATTTTAAAAACATCCAACACATAAATAAAAATCAATAATTATGGTCAGTTCTATAATATTTATTTTACCATGCCATTATAAGGTTTGTCTCATCCGTTTAACAAATATAAATTATATAGGACGACATAATATTTAATATAGTTCCACTTACATTTGGTTATAATAGTTTTCCATATTAATTTTTTTTGGTTAGGTTAATATGAATGAAATTATAAAATATTAATATATAAAAATAAAATCTACCACAAAAATTTCCTAAAAAATATAAATTGATTTTTGATAGTGAAAAACCACATTAATTTTATTTTCGTTTATATATAATTAAAAGGAATTTTATTTGGGAAATTTAATAAATAGAAATTATAATAATGTCCACACACGCAAAAAGACAAAATTGATAATTAATTGTTACGTTTTCAGTTTTGATAAAATCCTGCAAAAATAATAACGAAAATTTAAATTGGACGACGTAATATTTATAGAGTAAGGTTTGGCCGCAAACAAAAAGTTAATAATACTGTCTAAAATAAAAATCTTATATTGTTATCTTAATCAAATTTAGGTCAAAAGATTACTGTAACGATCCTATATTTTTTTGGTATAGTTTTAATATCCTGAAAGGTTATTTTTGTTGACGGTATAAATAAAATTCAGAGCTATTTAGAGATTTGATTAATATGAAAATTTAAATTTTTTGGCTGTTTTTATTGTCTGTAACTTGAATTGCCACAATAAAAATATTCTGGTAAATGAACTTAATGAACTTAAGCCATACTTAACAGATATAAGACTTACAAAATATCAAAATCAAATTATTGGGAATTGTTGAAAGATTGTTGCTGACAACACATGAGTCTAGGAATTAGGAATGTGTTACTTAAGTACTAAAACCGTATTAGTTATAACTCTTTCATATTTTTAAGTTATTAATGTAATTACTACAATTAAGGTTAAATCCGTACATTAGTAATTTTTTATAATGGACCATGTCGATTATGCGTAGATTGTGAATAATTTGACTTTATATTTTAACAACTCTTACTTATAATAGTGGCTATATGCACAGAAAAAGTTGCGTAATGCTAATGAAATGTAGAAAAGGAACATACAAAAGGACAACAGTTTCCAGCAATTCGTCTATATACAAAACTTATAAAAACCGATACGACAGTCCTTTTTTCGAAATAAGTCTAAGTAAAAATAGAGGTAATCATATAATTTATACTAAACTAGACCATAGTGTCGTTCCACCAGTGTTTCATAAAGTGATGTTCCGCGTGATATTATGTCTATCGGAAATAAAGTATAATAAAATAAAAATGTTACTTAAATAATTAATATATTAAAAATAACTTAAGCCTAATTTTTAACACACGCGGAAGTTATAGAAAATTAAGAAAGTTAAGAATGTTAAGAAATGTCCATAGGGTTTTATAACAGATGTAATCGAATCGAAACATGATAAATGTTTATGTAAAATGATAAATGTTTATGTTAAAAAATGTCCTTGCAGTTTTTTTTAATTTTGTGAATAAGAGTTAAAAATTGATCCTGTCATTAATTTTAAATTAAAGTTAACAAAAATTACTGTAACCTTAAACATTCTTATGGAATTCGTAATATTCTTACGCATCTTATAAATTTCTATTCACATTTCATACGTTTCTTAACATTCATAATTTTTGATGTGTCTTATAAATTAGGCTTAAACAATGTATTGCAAAAATTTAAATAAAATAATTACTAAAATTTTTATTAAGTATATTCGAAAGTATGAATTACTTCCACATTTTAAATTATTTATATTTGTCTAAGAAATTTTAAGAGGCACATTAAAGTCACCACAATATTAAAAATTACACTTGATGGCAAAATTTATAATTGTATATATTTCGTTCAGTTTGCAAACTTCATCATAGTTTTAAGTAGCTTATAAAATTACTTTCCAAATATCTAATTTAGTTCTCTTTAATTCCTAAACATTTAATTTGATTTTATTAATGTCCCAAAAATTAGAGTAAAATAATCTCGAAGAATTTTAACAATCGTGACTGCACTGCATTAAAAATATTGTGATTGTGACACCCTTCCAAACAATTAAAACATTGTTTCTTTTTTTGCAATTTAATTAATTGCTATCACGAAAATCGCATTAGTCTAAGAACTAACCGACTAAACAAACTATTTAATGATTAAAATTGTTACTGCAATCCCCCCATTAACTGATAACTTATAAAATGACTATATCTGTATATATATCAGACAACACTTATAAATCCCGATACGACAGTTCTTTTTTTTTTTTGGAAAGAAATCAAAGTAAAAATGGAGAAAATAACAATTTTTACTAAACTAGACAAAATGTCCTTTCAATCACCCAACCAAATTCAGTATAGTAAAAGTTTCTTGTACAAAGGCCTTTTATTTTGCCTCTCATCCACCAAAACTTACTGATAAGTCTTAAAGGCCAGACCAATGGTTGAAAAAAAAGTAAATAACATTTTTATATAGGGAAGGAAATAAACAATTAATTCTAATTAAATCTTATAATATTTAACGTACAACAAAAAAAAATCGTCCTGAAAGACAAGGGTGACTTAAAGCTTTCCATCGTTTTTCTTAATTATACTAATTATTTCTTTCCCCAGTAAAATTATTTGTGCAAAGTTATTTAGTTTTGTATGTTGGTATGTTTTTGATAAGAAAATGTATCTTAATTTAAGGATATTTATCTTTTTCGTTTTTAGATAACAAGAACGAAAATTTGATTGTAATAGACAGAAAAATGAATTTACCTTTTTTTTTGTGTTTAGATGCTTTAAAAATGGAAGTAATTTAAAATATTTTTTTACTAAAACAAAAACAAAAATTTAAGAGAAATCATAAATTCTATTCCTTTTTTTCAGGATTTTATTATTTTAATTAACCTCAACAATCCTTTTTTTGTCACTTTACTATTTTATAACCCTTTTTTTCTTCCTAATTTAAACATATATACATACTTTTGCATAACAAAATATTCTTCTTCAAATTCAAGGACAAAAGGATTAAAATTTTCGAATATGAATTTATATTAAATTATGAGATATAAAAAGGACATCACTAAGAATTATGAAGGTGATGTTAATCCTTAAAAAAGGGTCATTATATCACCTACAAAATAATTAAAGTTTTATATTTCTTGTTTTTTTTTTACTAAATAAAAGAAGGACTTTGTATAAAAGGACAATGATAGAAACCACTTTAAAATATTTTCGAATTATTTTTGATAGACATAAAAAAATTACATACATAGTTAGGTTATGTAATTAAAAAGATTTTAGGAAAAATTTTAATTATGAATTTTACAATTTAGACAGAAAAGAGGTCCTTAATGGAGAGGACTTAACCTTTCGTCTACCATTTAAAATTAAGTTTATTACAGCAAAAAAAAAAATGGGGTTTCTAATTGTAAAGGAAACAAACTGAACACCTGCTAAGATGTAGATAAATAATTTATTAAGGTTTATTCAGTAAAATTATAAATGAATTTTATTAAAAGATATAAAAATTTGAAGTAATTTATTTTAATTAGTATTTATTTTATATAAGTGTCCACTTTGTAGAGTGATGTATTATGACTGCGTTAAAAATTGTAAACTCCATAATATCTACATGAAAAACTAATGTACTAACAGTTTGGTATCGGATTTACTTTATATGAATTCTACAAAACGTGCAGTTACATTGATAAATACGATGTCCAGGTCCAAACAAACACTATATAATTCTCATCATACCAATGATTCGGACTCCCATACTATATCTAATTATGATGAGAACCTTTTTGGCTCTTCGAAATGAAGATTCTACGGAAGATATTTGGTTCAGTAGTTTTTAGTGGGGTGTGGAGAAACAGATACAACCAAGAATTGTATGAAAGTTGTAACCTTTTATTTACTTTTAAAAGCAATTATGGTACCATTTCAGTTCTTAAGTAAGTCAAAAACAATGAAAATGACATATGGTACTTTACAGAACTCGACCGAAAAAAAACTATTACCAACCACTTAATTCTTAAAATCAGAATCTTATAATTCCAAATAAAATAAATAAATTATAATTTAAATATATTAAAATTAAATCAAATAAATAAAAATAAATTTTCAAATCTTATCCAGAATATTTTAACGAATTTTAAATTTTATTTTAAAAACATAATAAAAAAAAAACAACCTAAAACAAATTTCACATGCCTTGAATCTTAATTAGAAATTCATTTAATCTTATTTTTATTTTACCGTATTTGCAAATCATTTTGAAAAATTCCATTAAAGAATTTTTATTTTTCCATTACTCTTGAATTTTAACTTTTTTACCAAAAGCAATGGAAAAACAGTCAATAAATAAAAATCACTTAAAGGATTTTGTACTTTGACTTTTCGAAAGACAAACAGAAAATGCATTAAAGCAATTTTACTTTTCATTTTTCTAATTCTTTTTTTTCGAAGCCTAACGAGGAATAATTTTGAATTTATCAGGAGCACGTGGTATGATACAAATAAAAATGGGGTGGCAATCAATATTATCAACAAATTTTATTTCTGATACATTTTACATATAGATGGCTACAATTCATAACCACGTATGTGATTTTTTGCAAGTTTTACAGGGGACATAAAAAACTATATTAATTTTTGTATAAAAATGTGTTGTGAGTAAAAACTTTTCGGATTGCACAGTCTAAAATACATAAAATTATAAATAAAGTATAAATAGATTTTATTTAATACATTTTTCTGAAGACATACAATGTCTTGATTTAAGGATTTTAAAAGTTCCGTGGTACTATCATCTACAATTTGTAGTTATGGGGTAATTAAAATGATTTTTTGTTATTACAACTAGAGTTACGAGTTACACGTTTTATTTTGGTGCTCTTTTAATGATCTATGTGGCCTAAACAGAATAAACTAAACGATACGCCAAATATTTTTAAAGGTAATTGCATTAAAAAATAAATTTACTAGATTTTGGACTTACGAGGTTATGAATTGTTGCCGTTGCCACGGATTTACTTATAATGGCAATACTAAAATTAAATAAGCATAATAATTATTACCATAGCGACTTAAGGTTTAATATACTTTTGACAATTTGACCATAACAAAACTAAATTTCAATTTGACAACATAAAAAAATTGTTATAAGAAAATTTGTATAATATACAACCAAAAAAAAATGGTAAATTCAAGCATAATTAAATTAAAAAATTAAATTTATATAAATTTTTATTATTTTTGAATAGATATTATCACGTGGTAAAACCGATTCTGCAAATTCCAGACATACAAGTGCTACCGTTAAAAAAAATAGTCTAGAATTTGAAGACTATGTCCTTCAAAGAGATTACACCGGTGGAAGAGCATTTTTAGAGGTTACAACATAATTTTGTCATTTACAAGAAATTTTGTCATTTTTTCCTATTTCAGTTCTCTAATGAAGATGATGAAAATAAAAAATTAATACGTGATCAATGGATTGCTTTTTGTAGCTTTCATTTGGGTGATTATCAAAAGGCTTTAGATCAATATCGAAATCTGAAAATTACAGATCCAACAATTAAAGATATTGGTTTGAATATTGCTGTTTGTATGTTTTATTTGGGAATGTATGAAGAAGCCCAAGAATTAATGGAACAAATACCAAATACAACAATAAAAATACGATTATTATTTCATTTGGCACATAAATTTAATCAAGAGGAACAATTAATGGAACTTCATGAATCATTACGGGATGTTGTTGAAGATCAATTGAGTTTGGCATGTTTACATTATTTACGTGCACATTATCAAGAAGCAATTGATATTTATAAACGAATACTGTTGGATAATAAGTAAAAAAAATATTTAGTTACCGGACATAACGCCACAAAGTTTTAATATTTTTAATAATTATGTTAAAATGTAGGCAGCATAAATAATTTTCAGTCAAGTATAAAATAAGGCCCATCATATACTCTAGATTTCGGAATTATTTATAATATTAGTTATGATTTTGTGGCCTTATTTCCGTTTACAAATTATTCACTTCTAATATAATTAGGGTTTCTGACAATATATCGGTCACTAATGACTTGGGGTTTCATTTTACTGAGATTGTTAAATACAATCAAAATATAATTTCTAATCATTATTTCAAATTTGTGGCATTATTTCAATTTTGTATATTTTCCATTATTATCTGTATTTTTATTATTATTTTTATTTTAGAGAATTTTTAGCGTTAAATGTATATTTGGCACTATGCTTTTACAAAATGGACTACTACGATATGTCACAAGAAGTCCTTGATGTTTATCTAAACCAACATTCTGATAGTACAATTGCAATTAATTTAAAAGCATGTAATCGTTTTCGTTTGTTTAATGGTCGTATAGCTGAACAAGAAATTAAAAATATTTCCGATAATGGCACTTTTGGTGGTGATTTAATAAAACATAATTTAGTTGTATTTCGGAATGGTGAAGGTGCATTACAAACTTTTCCACCATTACTGAATATTGTACCTGAGGCACGTTTAAATTTAGCTATTTTTTATTTAAAACGTGGTGATGTACAAGAAGCTCACACATTAATGAAAGAAGTTCAACCAACTGTAACACATGAATATATTTTAAAAGGTGTAGTTCATGCCGCATTGGGTCAACAGTTAGGATCGGTATAATATAAAAAAGATATCAAAAATTTAGTTATCATAAATTTTCTTACTTGCAGAAAGAACACATCAAAACAGCTCAACAAAATTTACATTTAGTTGGCAGTTCTGCTACAGAATGTGATACGATTCCAGGTCGTCAGAGTATGGCATCAGCTTTCTTTTTATATGGTCAATTTGAAGAAGTTCTAGTATATTTAAATTCAATTCGTAGTTATTTCGTTAATGATGACACATTCAATTATAATTATGCACAAGCTAAAGCAGCTACCGGTTATTATGACGAAGCCCAAGATTTGTTAGTACAAATAAATGATATGGATATTAGAAATCAACATACATATTGTATGGTATTAGCACGTTGTCATATTCGTACTGGTAATCCAGAATTGGCATGGAATTTATTCGTTACAAGAGATACAAATTCTGAAGCTTTTCAATTATTACAATTAATAGCAAATGAATGCTATCGAAATGACGAATTTTGGGTAGCTGCAAAAGCTTTTGATATGTTGGAAAAGTTTGTACAATATTTACATATTGATAACATTTTAAATTAATTGTTGATATTATTTTCAGATTAGATCCAAGTCCAGAAAATTGGGAAGGCAAAAGAGGAGCTTGTGCTGGTGCATTATATTCTATAGCTGCAGATACTGATAAAGGTAAACCACCAAATGGTATTGCTGATATTATATCAATATTACGTGATTCAACTAATCCACAAGCTGAAGCAATGTTGAAGACAATAAGAAAACATGCAAATGTTTTTAAATAATTTTATAAGAATAAAAATAATTTATTTTTTCATAAAAATAAAGCAGATTTTGAAAGTTGAAAAGTTAAAATTGTGTCATTTTCATATTAGAATAATTTAATTTAACAATTTTTTGCTAGACAGATCATTTTAACTTCTTGTCACAATTGCAATAAATAAATCTTAATAAATAATTTTCTTTTTTGCTTTTGCAGTTTTTCTATTTTTTGCTCTGTATAAAGATGAAATTTCTTTCTGTCTTGTATGTCAAAACTATCTACTATATTATCCTCAACATTGCCATCAAATGTAAAGGGATAGTAAATGTAGATTATTTTCTGAGCTAAAATATTATTTTTTTAACTTTATTCTTTTTCTTATTAAATTTTTTAGATTTTACATAAAAAAATTGAATAAATGAACCAAAATCAAAGCATATTTTAAGCTGACATGTTAAGTTCACTCAATTTTCTGTATTTTCTAAAATAAAGCCACATTTCTAAGAAACTTTACTTTTCATTAGCTACGTTAATCAAGTTAATCAAACTTTGTTTCACTTTTAATTCATTAGCTACGTTAATCAAGTTAATCAAGACTTAATCTTAGATAGAAAAATGTCTACATTTTAGTCTACATAAAAATTAATTTGAATTTGTAACAACTGTTTAGAAGTTAAGGACCAGTACAATTAAATTTTATATATTAATCTGTGAAAATTAATATAAAATTAATTAGAAAAACTCCACAAAATAATTATAATCAATACAATAATCTTTTATGAAAGCACAACCTCTCGTTAATGAAAATCCATTTAATTATCTTCATTTTATGATTAGCCATTTTATATTTTCTTTTGCTTTTTTTTTTGTAATTAAATTTCCTTATTTATCCTCTTTAAAATATAATAATAATCCTTGTATATATGAAAGAAATTATTGTTATTTTATATTATACGCCTTATGCACGTCCTCCTGTGTACTGTAACATCATTAATTTTTGTGATTAGTAATTTAAGTAAAAATATTTTCCAAAAAAAAACGCACAATATTGTTATTATTATTATTACCTCTATAATAACATATTTTATCCTATGGGATTGTTTAGTGTTACCGAGTTCATGATGAAGGAAATTTGATTTTCTTGTATTATTTAGTCCTTTCAATACATTTATTTCAGAAAGGTAATATACAAAGAACTAAAGAAAAAACCAAAGGCTTTTAACATTTATGCGAAGAACATTATCGCTAATTTACCTCGTTATTTTATGAACAATATTATTTTTCTAATATATTTATATATAAATATATATATAATTTTATGTTCTAATAAAAAGTTCAATTTAAAGGATAATAACATTTTTTTTTCTTTAAATATTCATTAATATTTAATATTTAATGAAATTACCACACTATCTTAAGAGGAAATTTTCAGTAAATCCCATTCGAATTTGGTATGAATTTTGGTAATTAGTTTTTTGAATTTAGGATGTAAAATACAAGCTAAATGATTTTTTTATTCTGAATTATTTTATGCTTTACTTTTCCAGAACTTAAATCTTAACTTCTAAATGCTTTTTTTCAAACTCTAATTCATATTAAAAATATCTTGACCATCTTAAAGATCTTATTTCTCTATATTGTCATTCATTAAACTTGCAAATGATATTTTCTATATATTTTTTTACGTTGGTAATAAATTTTCATACTATAATAATTTTCATATTTCTGTATGTTCTTCAAAAAAATATAAAAGTTTTCACAAAGATTAAATATAAACCAAAAAATCTCATCCCATTTTGTATATAAAATTCAGATTCTCAATGAAAAAGTTTTAAATTAATTTTGTTATTATCCCACCTTTTTTATAAGAGCCATACTGCTACTACAAACTCATAAAAATATCTTAAACCCCCCACACACGAATAAATTAAAGATCGAAAAAGTATAAAGAAGAATAAAAAAAAAATTGTATTAATTTTTTCCCCGTTTTTTTCTACTTAATAATATGTTTAATTTTTATGGATTTTATGTTGTGTTACATAAATGCTTTTCTGTCAATCAGTCTGTCATCATAAAAATATGTCCAAATTAATTGAAACTTCAAAATGATCTGATACGCAGAAAATATATTTTAAGCTAATAAATTATTGATATACTGAACATTGACCGTTCGAAAAATAACTATCATTAGCCTATATCAGCTTTCTTACACTAGCCCCACCACTGTAGGCAGATGAATTCAAAAGTATATTATAAAAAAATTACAAATTTAGAAGCTTTAAAAACGTATTCGGTTTAATATTACACTAGCCGCTAACGCTGGTAGATTTTTTATAAACAGTTGCAATCAGGTTCAATTTTGGTGCAAATTTAAGTAAACTTTTGAACTTGTCTTACTCAAGTGTTGGGCTAGAGTAACAGAACTGCCAAAATGATATCGGTTTCTGCATGTTTCTTTTAGGTCTCTCAATCTTGATTTCGGATATATATTCTTAGAAACAGTCATAAAACTCTTGCCATTTAAAAATGTTCATAAGTATGGCACTAATACACAGCAATTTTGATGCGCAACCTTTTGTTATGTATAATTCTTAAGCTGTTTTCACATTTTTTGTGGGAAAATTAGTTGGAAATTCAAAAAAAAAAGTATTTATATAAAAAAGTTTTTTTTATATATAAATACCATTAAAATGAATATCTTTAGTACGATATGCGAGGAATTTTCTTTTATTGTAGTTATATAATAAAAACTGAATTAAATAATAAAAATTTTCCATATATTCTTAATATTTAAAGTTTGTCTGTTCATTTAAATTACAATTTTACAAAGAGTATAATTTTCGCACGTTATTTTCAAATTCAATTTGATGATAATTGGTCTACCAAACGAACAGTATTATCAGTCCAGTTTTCCGTAAATTAGTTGTTTATTTTATGTATTTCAATAAATTAGATAGCAGCCATTTTGAAAGTCAGATTGCAGCCATTTTGAATTGGCAGAAATTTATATAATATTAATTATATTTTCAATGTTTAGTTCCAATGTATTTTCAGCGAAATCATTTTTTACATCACTAAGAAATTTTTTTCAATTTTTCAACTTTCAAGAAATTTACAAAAAATTATAAATAAACGGGGATATAAGCGTAAATTCTCGGAAAAACTTTTTCTTTAAAAATTTTTTAGAACACACTTAATCCTAAAAAAAAAAGTTCCAAAATGAATAAAAATCGTTATAAGATGAAAAGTATCATCCTTTCTGCACAACAACATACAATAAAAACAAATTATTAAGTTAAAAAATAAATATTATACGAACAAATCCAATCAACAACACCTTTGAAGGATATACAACAACAAAAAAAATTAAGGACTTTAAAAAAAAAAGAAGAAGAAAATATTTTTTTGAGAAAAATATCTTAAATCTGGCGTTAAATTAAACAAAATAAACAGATGAAAAAGAAAAATAATGCAAAGAAATTTGAATTTTTAAAAGCAATAAGAATCCTGTGAAAATTGACACTTGCATATTTAAGAATTACGAATTACTTAATAAATTTATTTCAAATCGATTTTTGTAGATTATTTAGTTACAATTCATCCATAAATTTGTGATTTGGACAAAAATAAAAACAATATGAAAATTAATTCATTTAATGATAAACAAAAAAAAAATGGCGAAAGTTTTAACAGACTTCGTTTAGAAATATCAAAATTAGTGCAATATCTCATACAAAATGCTAATATTAATGATGATTTTGTTAATTATTATCGATGAAAATATTCGACAATTTGGTATGATTCATTTTGAATTATATTACATTTTTTTTGGTATTACTGGCACATTGAGGTTCAAGTATTTCTTTTAAAATAACATTTGTTAACAAAATGGAATAAAACTGGGCAGAAACAAATTAAATTTATACGAAAATATTTAAATTAAGACAATAATTTATAATCGATTCTGTATAAAAATGTATCGTTTGCGAATACATTACGGTTGAGAGGTAATATTTTAGGAATCATTACACTACTTTGTAACCGGTATAATGAATGACACTATTTCAAATAGATTTATCTAATTTAAAAGCGTGTCTGTTATTACCAATACATTCGAAATCAAGATTGAAATATTAATATTTTAATATTCTTAATTAAAAATTATGTTAATTCAGAATTCAATATTAAAAATGCAGTTTTTCTCAAAATTGGTTAAAAGGTATAGCTATTGATATTATAATACTGCTATTTATAGGGCTACAAGTATAGCTTTTGACTTAGTAATCAACCATTTAGAGAAAAAAAATTAAAAATTCAAATGAACTTGACAACTCTAACATGTACAACTATTGTCAGCGTGAAAAATTATGAAATTTGTGTCAAAACTCCCCCATTCATTGACACTACTATTAATAACTTAAATTTTCAAATAAATATAATATTAATATATAGAAATTGAAGAAAATCTGTAAATAGAACCAATTTACCTTCAATGCTTTTCACAAAAATTGCTGTACCTAAACTTTGAAGTAATAAAAAATTTGTTACAACAAATTCAGACCATAATATTTATAAAACCAACTATGCAAACTGTAAGTGTCATTAACTGTACCCAATTGCAATTGTCCTGCTTACGTTATTATTACTAAAAACATTCTTCAAAAATTCCATTTTTATAATATTTTATGTTAATTTACTTATAATCATTTATCTTATTAAAATAATCAATGTTATTTTATCCTGAAAATTCCATAGCATTCTATTTTTATGGAAAACTATCTATGTCCTTTCTAAGTAAAATTTATTCCATGAAAATGCATTACTTAACTATAAACTATTTAAAGATATTCTTAAAGATATGTTTCAGTCTTAAATTATGTTCACTATTATATATTTAAAATAAAATTTCTAAAGAATAACTGAAATTTTACATAATATACAAATTTATCTTTGTATTTTTTAAAGACAATTTTTTTTTTTGCATCATCATAGACTGCAGTATAGAAGGTTTCTTTTATGCCATATATCCTTAATTTAATTTTATCTATAGATACAGATTATCCTTTTAAAATTTTATATTCTTGAATAAAATTATTATATATTTTTTAGAATTTACTTCCATTTAAAATAAAAAAAGGATATAAATATTTTCTAGATCCTAGCAGATTTTATTGTTATAAGTGACAATATTTTTAAAAAAATTTATATTGAATATTTAATAATATAATTTAATAAAGTGTTAAAATATTCAAAGAGATAATCAAAAAAAATTTTTAACAAATAAATTAAATTTGAATTTTGATGAATGTTTTATGAAATATTCACAGAAATTTATTGGAATTTATATCAAAATATTTTAATAAATTTTATTATTAAATATTTTTAATAATAACTAAATATATTTTTAAAAAGGATTTCTAATTTAATTCAATAATAAAATTGCTTTGATATTATTGAAATTAATATGTGAATGAATATTGAATTCATTTTTTTATTTCAAGGATCCAAGACAGCACTAATAATGCAATCTAAGGATAGGATAGGTTACTGCTTTAAATATTTATTTTAGCTACTAAGTATATAAGATTTACCTGTAATATGAAATAAATAGATCCAAATTACAAATAATAAAAAGTAAATAGCGAGATTTTTAGCTTGAAATACTCGTATTTGAAATATAGATGCTAAAAAATCTCAACATTAATAATATTTCCCAATTTAAAATCGTAATTTCTGAATGATTGTAAAAGTAAGTTAAATTGAGGAATATTGGATTTATATCAAAGATGACAAGACTTTGTGGTAGTAAAGGATATAAGGCATTTATAATATAGAAATAAGTTAAGAATTTTATGGTATAATCAGTTTGATAGTTTAGAAAAGTTAACGAAAATTCTATTAATAGAAATAATCCGATTCATAAAGAAAGAAGAAAGGGGCAATCTTTCTTACTCTTAATATTACAGTACACAGTACAGTTTTTAATAACATTTTCTTTTTCTAATAAAAATTATACATAACTTCTAGTATTATGACAGACTTGGAGGTCGAAAAAATAGATTATGTATTTTTTATATGTTTTAGCGCGTTGATGAAAAATGAATTAAGCACTACATATAAAAGTATATATAGAAAGAGATAAAAATTCATACAAAAGTTGTTATTGTGATGTGAGATTTAATCTCTAGATTTCAAGATTAAATACGACAAGCATAAAACTTTTTCCAAATACTCATACTTTCATAAAACCAAATGATAATGTCCATATAAAAATATTTATATAACCTTTGATTTCTTTCTCTATACTTTTCTTGATATAACTTAACTACGAGTAATCTTTTCCCCTTCAATTAACACTTCTTTTATAATTCAAAATGTTTTTTTAGAAACTAAATACATTTTATTTATTGGTTTATTGGATTATTGGTTAGGTTTAAATGAATGGGAAATACGAGAACCCCACCCACATAGGCCACAGAAGAGTGAGCCCGTTGTACACTCCAGTCGAACGCTGCATATTTAAAAAATATACTAATTGTTGTTATAGTAAGAAAATTGTATAAATAATGGAATTATAAATATAAAATTTAAAATTTATTTTAATTTTTAAATAAATTTCTTTACAAATTTATCGAAAATTGAATTATTAAAATGTTTATAATGAAAATTTTCAAATATATATTTTTTAAGAATTTATACTTTGGCAAAAAACAATAATAATTTTAATTAAATTTTAACAAATATTAAAAGAATTTAAATTATTTTTATCTAATTCTGTTTTTTTTGACCCTTTTTATGGCTTTTAACTTCTCATAAAAATTTTGTTTTTCTTCTTTATAAAAATAATTATTATAAAATTCTAACACACAAAATGGTCATCTTAAAACCAACATATATCCTTTAATTGTTTGCAGGATATAAATATGTATATATAATATTAAAAGTTAAAATTTTCAAAACTTTATAATGTTTTCTTTAATCATTTTATTCATGAATTAAATTTATTTTTTTAAGTTATTAAGAAAAAATATAATGAAAACTCTAGAATTGTTATATAAATTATACGTATGAGTTTGCTATTAAATTTTCCTGGTTTTATGTTATTCCTTAATGACTTATGGCCATTCATTCTTTGGAACAAATGAAAATTAATGAAATTTTATAGAATAATGCGTTCATATTGAAACAAAATTTTCTTTTTTTTTTTTTTTTTTTGGAAACTTTAACCATATCTCAAAATAGTTGTGGTCAGAATTATAAAGGAATTTTTACTGGAAAATTTATATTATTACTTTAGGCTTTTATGGCACATAAAAATTTCTATATTTTTGAATGAAGAATTATTTTAAATATTTTACAATATTAATTTCACAAAAAAAACTTATAAACTTAAAAGGTTAAGAATTTAAATTGAATAGTTTATATCATTAGTAGTAGGCTCCAATATTTTCAAACGCTGAACCACCCGAACAGCGCCGCTCCGTGATCATGCCAATAGTTCTTGATAATAATCTTTAATTTTGTATAATAAATTGAATATTAATAATGAAGACGTGGACAGTGGGCAACAAGAAAAAAACAATTGTAATTTGAATAACAGATCCTATGCTAAATCTTCTGAGGCGTTTTCACAAATATGGTCTAGAGTCGTAAATATAACAAAGAACTGTATGAGGTAAACTTATTCGTGTACAATGGTTACGGTAAGGATTGATGTACGATTCCTGCTAAAAAAAAAGTCTTACATTCCAAGAAGAATAAACACAAGCAGTCTTTGGTAGGTAACCTCAATATACTTCGCAAATATAACTGTCGAGAAGAGGCACATAATCATTACTAATGGTCCTATTAGTCTGTAAGTAAGAAATTCTATGTTCAATAAATTATCCCGTCCCCGATTATTACGCAACATTTATTTACCGGACCGCAGGACACTTTAGGTGGAATAACACTGGTTTAATGTATTGTTATTTTTGTTGACATAATATTGAAATTTCTTGATGCAGAATTATATATTATTTTTATATCAATAGCCTAGTTTCAATTTGTTTTAACAAATTGTGGTTTTAATATTATTCGTACGAAAAATAAAATTAGAATAAATGAAAAATTTTGATGCATGGATTTAGAAAATAATAATTAAATTTATTGTTCTATTTATTGATTATTTTATAGATAGAAATAGAAAATTTAAATATGTCTGAATAAACTGAATTTATATGATAAATTATGTGGCAAAACTTAAAAGTATGTCCTTAAATATACTAAATTCTGAATATTTTAAATATTCTGGAATATATTTACAAATATAATTATAAATATTTGTCTTAAAAAGTTTATTTCTGAAATACCAACGAAATTTTGAATATAATAATTCGAAGACCAAAATTGAAGTATGAAAAATTAAGTTAAAAAACACTAATTCTAAAATTTATGAAAATTTGTAGTAAAACCCGTGAATTACTTACTACTTTAAGATTATATAAGTTAAATTTAATATATTATCATTTTTAATTGAAATACTGGAATGGCGAAAATATATTAGTTCAAATTATACAACGTCTGTAAGGTTTGTTTAAATGAAGTTAATTTTCTCTGATGATTGTATTAAATTTGTTTGTTTTTTTTTTTTGGAATTTTCCGACAATGTAATATCAATTTGGTCCATAATTTTGTTATCATACATCATCGCTTATTTTAAAATTGTATTTAAAGCTATAAAATATTAACTATAATAGTATAAATCTTAATTACTTAAATTTAATTTAAAAATATTATAAAGTAAACCCTGTGAATCGTAAAATTTTAATGCTAGGTTTTGCAATTTAATTTTTTACACCGAGTCTGTACATTTTAAGCATTTTCTATTAGGATTTTCAAGATTTATAATTTTTAAGTATATATTTTTCTTCAAGTTCGTCAATACTTTTGTTTCTCAGACTAGACTATCAGTAATTACTCTATAATCACATTAATTTTCTATAATTTTTTTAATTCCAAAAAAAAAAAACGCATTTAAATTTGCAGATTACGTGAATTTTGTGGACGAAGGACGAAATTTCAAACCACGAAATTTGTTTATTATTTCTCTAATCCTTTTCATAAATCTTTAATAAATTTATTCCAAAAAAAAAAAGTCAATTTTGTACTTTTTATTACTTAGAATCTTCTAATTTTTATTGACGGTTTTATACACCTGAGGCCGTCTTTTTTTCTTCTTCTTTACTTCTTCTATGATTTATTTAGGTTCTACAAAAAAAGGACATAAAAAAAAATTTTATTGTATAAAATTTAAATAACTCTTTTTTTTATATAATCACAAAAAAAAAACCAGTAAATTTGACGGATTTTTCTACAAAAACAAACCTACTCCGGCATAAGAAAAATTGGAAACTGTCTGAAGGAAAATGTTTTGCAATCTAAATAAAAATAACTAAATTCTTACAATAATTTTTGTCTAGGGTATGAAAAATATCATCTCTGGAGGATAATAAAAATTACACGTTATATTTTGTAGGCTGTTAAAAAAAAAATCGTATATCCGTTTTTCCTAAACGGAAGATAAAATTTACATATTTTAAATTTGTTACTGATTTTTTTCCTGTTTTATTACAATACATCATTTCCAAGTTTATTCTATTTTTCTTTTTGTTCTTGTGGAAATTTTAAAGGGGCGCAGTAAGAAAAAAGGATTGAGAAAATTAGAATTTTTTATTATATATTTTTTAATAAATGACACTCTAAGGTATATTTTAAGGAAAAAGGCTAGTAAATAACTAGAAAATAAGAAACCATTTTATATTGTTACCAGAAATGAAAATTATTTTCAATTTATTTCCTTATTTATACTTCTTTTTTAATTTACCAGCATATTTCAGCATAAAAAATGATATAAAAGTTATAAATTCGTAGTTGAATTTGAAAGGATATAAAATAGAATTTATAAAATGAGTAAAAAAAAATATGGAAAGTTATGACAATAAAATAAATTAAAGCTTTAAATTATAATATTTTAAAAATTATTAGAGCATGTCCTGATTTTCTATAAATCCACATTATATTTAAATAGGCACAAGCAGGAAAATTAAGTAACGAAATTTTTCAATCCTTCATATCATATAGTTCAACTTTTCTTTAAATTTTCCTTAATTTTATATAAGTTATCCACATTTTACTTTCGGAATGAATTAGAAATTAAAGTATTGAAAGATTTCAAAATGTTTATACGTTTTAATCATTTTTGAAAGAGTGACTTTAATATATAACCGCAACGCGATTTAACGTCTGAAAGAGTTATACAAATTTCAATTTCAATTTTTGTCTGTAGTAGGAATTATATTCAAATTTCAATTGACATCGCTTCCAAGGAAGTGTGTGGTTATTGAAGTTTCGTTATATCGTCGAAAATGAATTAATTGAAAAAATATTACCAATTCTGTACACTAAGAATCCGTCTTATAATTCAAAATTATCAATTTGAAATTATAAGAAAATAATTATTGCAGATTATATAATAAAGATTTAGAATGTAGTGTGATTTGCTGTGGTGCATTAGGTACCGTGTTCAACATCCAGACCGAGGCATCTATTTCATTCTAAGTTGATTCATCTTTAAATTAGTACCAGTAATAAATAATTTCATAAAGTGATTGTGTTTTTTTAGACTATTTAGACAGCAAATGTTTCGCTATTAAAAGTTTCTTCGTTAGAAATAAACTTATGGCTTGGAATCGATATAAAATGAGTATGAGTTTTTTTTTATCTGAATATCGAAAACCAAAATATGATTACAAACATTATATTTTTTATAAAAATTTATATGTTAATGCAAAAATATCTAAAATTTACACCTGATAAGAAATCATTCTGGTTAATTACCCATTCAGCATAGCCGCACTATGGATATTATTATTATAATATCTTTTCAGTCAGGATTTATTCCACCTAGAAGCATTTACTTATATTGGTGACCACAAACGACATTGCCCACAAAGTGACATTAATAACGTTGCACCATTGGAAATACAAAATATGGAATTATCAATAAAACACACCAAGTATTGCTTGAACAAAGATAAATTTTGGTGGCTAAGTAAGTTAATATTGTTAATAATGATGAAATTATCTATTCGAGTTATAGTTTTCTTGTTGTAGTTTTTTTTTAAATTAAGTTGGCTTTAGCTTAGGATAGTTATAGAGTAGGATTTATAAAAACATAAAAAAAAATTTAATAATCATGTCTACTTAAAATTATATTTTATAATGTAGTTTAATTAAAACTAATTCGAAAAGGTATTAAGTTAATGTTAAAGTTACGTAAGGCTAATTAAATAATTATCAGCTTTTAATTTTTTTGTATGATATTAAGTATTATTATGTAAATATTAGCTAAAACAATTACACAAAAACTGTCACGAAACTTCTACTATTAAGGCATCTTAGTATTAACAATATTTTTTGTATAATGGAGATTTGTAATAGACAGTAAAAGTATTAGCCATATCAGAACACTTTACTTTCATTAGAAGTTTCGCAACAACAATTATTAGCTATAGATACAATAATATTACAATTCATATTGCTATACAATAATGTAACTAATTCCTTGTTGGTAATAAATTATAAAACTTAAAAACAAATTTAATTCTTTTCTTTATATTTCAAATTATTATTAAATTTACTGAACTCAAAATTATTCCAATTACAATTTTCTTCAAACTAATTTTATTATAATTCAAATAAATCTTTAGACAACAGCCAAATTTTATGTATATACACAACTGCCATTAAAATATATACACTTTAAAAATAAAAAAACTAAACCCTTTCTTACCGAAAACTCTAACCAAGGCATCAATATCATTAGTGCATTGTAAAATTTGTCAAAAACTTTGTTATGCTCGCCCCCCGCTAAAAAAATTAACTTTCGTTTTTTCGTTGTATACTTTTAGTTACAAGGAAAATTATAATAACGATTTTAAATATTATCCACCCAAATGCCAGATGTTTGCAATAACTTTGTCTTGATGTCATTAACAAATTTCATACTCAAAACTTTTAATACTAAAAACATTCTGAAGTGTGTTTGTTCTTTAGCCTTTTGTAGAAATGTTGAAAATGGAATTTTCTTCTTTGAAAAAGTATTGAATTACAATTTTCATTTTCCATAATCCTTTTTTTGGTATGCTACAATATCGAAAAGTGAAATGTTTTCATGTTTTTGTTTATGATATTATCCCAAGATGTAATTAAATTATTAATATTATTATAAATATAAATATGTAAAGATAAAAATCATGTAATATGTATCCATAAAAAAAAGTTGTTCATTTTTTTTTTCGTTATGTATATAGTTTTTATGTTGTTAGGTTTATGGTTTGTAAATTTAATTTTTGGTGGAAATTTTTGTATAAATAATTTATTTAAGATTTTTTTTAGGGTGTATAAGGAAAATACATTTTCTTATATATACAAGTTTTGATTAGGTACGAGAAAGTTTTTGATAAAGAGTGTAATAAAATATCATAAAAATTAAAAACCCTTTCTTAGGAAATTTTATATAAAGAGTAAAAATTTTTAGAATTTTATACCTAAAATAATATTTTATATAAATATAAACGTTAAGTTTATCTTAACTTCGTATTTTTAGTTCAAAAATTTGTAAATTAAACCATAAATTATGTTTTAATTATATAATTTTATAATTTATGATGTTTTAAAAGTAAATAATTTTACGAAATTTTAAGAATTTTATGTAATATATTTTTAAAATTTATGAAATTCATTAAATATAATTTGTAACAATAATTCAATAAAATTAAAGGAACATTATAGAGCAACGATGTAGTAATTGGAAGGTAATAACTTGTTATATAACATATTCGATTCCATTGCGAAATATCGATTACTATAGTTAATTTCATTTAAATTTTCAATACTATATGACTGTACTATTAAGTATCCTAGTCGTTACTGTACAAAAAATGATATGATTCATTTAACTCATTTAGTCTTCGTTGCTCGCCCCTAATATTAGATTGACCATGTATCAAACATCTTAGTATTGCACCTCTGATTCTTTGTTGATCCGGTTTCACGAAACAACAAATTTCTGATTAATTATTTATTTAAGTTATTCGATAAAATTTAGATTCAAGAAACAATTTTCAAATAATTAATAAATTTCGTTAGTTTGATAGTAAATTAGGTTAATTAACTTTAAAATAAGAGTGGGCTACAGACAGTCCTAATCGCTGTAGCTATTTAAATTATTATAATGAAACACTACATCTGTTTTAGTGACAGACGCAATAAGAGCAACAAGATGAAGTATCAAAGTCGTCTAGACTCTAGAGATATCAACGATTCACAGCCAAATAGTATATATTCCGCCATTTCGTCCTTGATTGACAAAACCTATACAACTGGTCTGCTGGCAGACTAATTTTGTGACCTGTACCAATATTCTGGTTTTCTTACTATTAATTTCACCTATGAGTAAGATTAGTAACATTTTAAAAAACTACATTGCAAAATTTACTTGTTTTTAAAAACCAGTATTATCGAAAAAAGGTGGTAAAGTGTAAATATGCTTACAGCGGGAATTGAACTCACAACCTCTACGTTGGTAGAACAGTACATGTTACACTGAGCTACGGAGGCCAACGAAGAAATGTTTAATTTTACTAGATTTTTTTCTAAAATTCATTAATTATTTTTTAAAAATAAAATAAAAAATATCTTAAAAAAAAAAAACAATTTTATCATTAAAATTTAATTTACATTTAATTTATTTTACCACAAAATATCAAAATAAAATCGTCCTTCAAAAATAATATTTTTTGTTTTTGACTAATGCATTTTTAAAATATTCATATTTAATACAAAATATTCAGTACCACAATATTAAAATTTGAAATAGAGCTACTTGTATTTATACAATTTTAATAACTAATATTCAAGTTAAATTATTCAAAGGGATTTAAAATATAATTTCAATTTTGAAAATGTATAGCAAAATTTGGACTGAAAACTTATTTCAATTGAATTTACAAAAAACGAAAAAAAAAAGTTCATACCTCTTAAGGTATTCCAATATTATAAATTGCTTTAGAAGAGTTACGAAATAATTTATTTTAAAAGTAAAAGTTTAATTTCTTTTAAATATAGCTGTAGCAGTGTCCTAATAAAAAACCGTCAGATAAATTGACAAATTAATTGTCACTCGTATTCTAAAAGAATAATGTTAACAAGTAACAAGATCAATTAATAAATTATGGTGAAATTAATAAACCAAAGTCTAAAATTTGTCAGTTTCAAAGCCAGTAAATGAGAAATCAAAAGATTTTTTTGTGGAAATTTTTTTTATAATCCTGATTCCCGAATCCCAGGATTGAAAAAAACCTCTGTAACAGAGAACTGCACATCATAACTAAAAAATAATATGATAGCAAGTATGAAAGTATATAATTTTAAAGTCACATTGCCACAATCTGACTAAGTAAAAATAAAAATTCCGTCAATTGATATGTAAAATTCCAATCGATATTAATAATAATCTGTATTTTATCTGTATAAATATGTACACAATATTTTAATACCACACCTAAATAACCACACAATGTCCTTTTTTATACAAAACTCTCTAAATATTACCACAAAAAATATAAATATATAAAAATCCATTAACATTTCATTACTTCCTGCCTTGAATATATTAAAATTAAATCTATGAAATTGAAATGTAAATTTATGAATATTCTATACTATATGAATATTTATGCAAAAATAACAAATTATATACAAATTCTATACAAAATATTGAATGTTTTTTAATCAAATTTTTATTATTTCATATGTAAATTTCATATTATATAGTAGTTAATGGCATATATTTTTGTTGAAATTATTTGTTTTTATATTTTGTATAAATGTAAATTTTCTATATATAAAGCTACGTTTATGTACAAATCTTTCACAAAATTTTCAAAACTTTGTATTTTATTGAAATCAGCATGGGAAAATTTATTATTCATATATGAATTTTATAAAGATATGAAAATATTTTCAATTTTCAAATAATAGTATAATTTTCAGTTTAAGTTAGACTTCTGTCATAATAAAGTTATTCCAAAAATATAAAGTTTATAATTTGATATAAACCGAATGCCATTATTAACTATAGAAGCTCGAAGTTAAAAAAAAAATGTACATAGTATAAAAAAAAATACATAGTATAAAAAAGTGTCGAAAATTTCTTAAATGAATTACGAAACCCTCACGCACATAGGCCACAGAAAACTGAACCCTTTGTAACTCCCAGTCAAACGCAGCATTATTATTACAACGTGTCGACCCATTTATATTTCTTAATACCGGAAATATTGTGTACCTTTCAGAACTAAAGCCGTTTAAATACACAGCAAGTCCTTTTTGCCCTCAAGTGCACATGAGGTACAAAATATTCAAAATTACAATATTTAGCCTATTTTTATTAATTATTTATTAACCTTTTTGTGCTTTTTAAATTTGATTTACTGACTTTGTCTTTGTAAACGGGCCTTCCTAACTATCTGAAACAAAAATGAAGTATATTATTACAGTGCAGAGATAAATTCGTTTTACAAACACATTTAATGCTTCTGCTTAGACACTTTGTCTAAATAATTATTGAAAATATTTATTTCAGAGGATATCGTAACTTGCTCTTTGATTAAATTTTCTAATTGTTCCACTCTTTGCCATGTCCTTGATCGTCCACTTAATCCATCCTTAAGTGGGTTAATATTTCTTTCTACTCCCGATTTTTTGTTTCCACAAGGTGCGTTTGGCCATTAACATTTATCGTATTTTGAACATCTCTAGGTATTATTTAAGCCCTGTACATCACTTAAAGCGGTTTACCAACTCTGTAATTATATATTTATTATTCGCCTTACTTCTGATATAATATTTGTTCTCTATCAGAGCTATTAATTTCTTTTCGCCACTAATAAGTTGATGGATCAAATCGCTAATTTTATGGGATTTTTTTTAACAGATAATTTCCATGAGCCATCTCAAAGTCAAGAACTGCCATATATCAACTATGGCGATATGGGTCCATAACTGACTCCTGGAAATCATGTAGAAAAACATTAAATAATATATTTCGTTTATTTGACAGAGAACTCAAATTGTTTGTATAAATTTACTGGAATTAGCTGTGCTTACTCCTTAATTTTATCTGGAATAGAAATATTAACACAAACATTATGCAAATTTTTAAAAATTGTATACAAAATTATATCCTTTTTACGATTAGATTATAATGCATTATGATTTTAGGTTTAGATTCAATTTTTTTAAACAATATTTTGAACGGAAATTAAATAATACATAAATTTTTAGGAAAGGATTAGTATTAATAATAAATTAAATAACAAATAAACAGATTACATACATAAAAATGTATAATACAATAAAATATTAAAACAAAATTATATTTTTATTTTTCAAGTTTTTAATTTAAAGTATTTTTTTCAATCAAAAAAATAATGTTTGTGAATCATTAAAGTTTAAATATATATCAAGAAACTTTTGGCATAGTACAGCAGCTTGGTTCATTTCGCGTATATCATTTTTATTAGATCAAAAAAGAAAAATTATTTTACTGAAACAATAAAAAAAAACACATTTTTTATTATTAAAGACTAAATTGAACATCATTTCTCATCGTCATCATCATTATCATTATCCTCAACTGATGGTGTACAACAGGATAAATTCAAGATGACGATTCTAAATTTCTCTCTGTTGCTTGCTATTGGTATATAGTTTATCCTTTGGTCTGGACTAAAAATAGAAATATTTATAAAAAAAAAAACCATATGGTATGGACGAGACGTGATGCTTATTAACTTTCATACTGAATGCAAGTTAAAGAAAGAATTATAATACGTGTTTTAATATTGTTGTTATTGTTTCAATATAATATTTTCTTGATGGTAATATGGAATTGTGAATAAAACTCTTCTGTACAAAAGTAAAATATGTTTTTTTTTTATGGAGCAACTCAAAATTTATCATTTCACATTTTTGATATTTTTACATTTTCATACATGAAACATACAATTCTGATATACTCGTATATATATATGTAAAAATAAAGAAAATGTCTAAGGGCCTATTAGGAATTTTATCGAAATAAGAAATTCTATCGAACATAAAAACTTTTTTTTTTTGATATTATGCGATATTAATTAGTCAAGTTTTCGATGTCTGTAAATTTAATTCAAATCCAATTTTATTATATTAAATATAGTATCGGATGATGCTGTGATGCATTACGTCCTGGATTCAACTCCAAACCGTGATATCGATGTCACTTTAACTTCACTACCAGTTAATGTTAATGAGTACTAGTAATAATATTTGTAATATGTAATTGTAATTTTAAGAATTGTGATAATAATCTATCAGTAGAAAAATTCATTAGCAATTTAAATGTTTCTTCACTATAAAGAAATGTTTGGTTCGGAATTCATATAAAAACTAGTAGGTACAAATTCCAATAAAATGACACGAAAACTCTTTGAGGACGACAAATCCAGACTGTAGCGCTATTATCAATTTTAAAATTTTCCGACATATACTTCTGATTCACTTAATTTTATTTTTTCCCTTATCGGAATCATAATAATTTATAAATTCTTGGTAAAATATAAGTAAAATTTGAAATGTTATAATTTAAATGTTCATCTTGTTTTAAATTATTAACCAATATACCAAAGTTTATAGTGAAATTCAAATTGGTAATATATATTTTATATAGAAAATGATAATCTAAATATATGTATAAAATAAAATTCGATTAACTATTTCCAAAATGGCACCCAATACACAAAATTGTATAATGTTATAATGGGGCTCATCTATTGCCCATCCAAACAATCAAGAATATTGTTCATTCCAGAAATATATATAATATTTCGTACTGCTGATGAAGAGTACGAGCGAATATCAGGTTAAGAATGATTCTTGAATATTTAATAGAAAAATATCTTTTTAGTAATGTAATTGCTGCTTTTTTATATTTTGTTATTTTTTATATAATAAAAACTACACGTTTGGTTTAAGTATCCTTTTAACTTCTCTGTAACTTTTTAAAATATCCAAAAATTTATTTCAACTACATGGTAATTATTGAAAATTTTAGCTAAATATATATTTTATTAATTTAAATATTTTACTCACAAACATTTCGTCTAGATAATTTTTTCACTTTCATTAGTAATTTAGAATCTACAATTAGTTGAATAACCTTAAATTATATTTTATGTGTAATCTGATTATCATATTAAATATTTCTGTTTTTGATAAATTCGAAACAGATTTTACTAAATAATATTAAATATTAAACCTTTTTATGTATATAGAATATATAATTTTATAATGTCTGGACTTATATCTATCATAAATATAATTAATAAACGTTTTTCTGGTCCGCCATATGCTTTTAATTAGATTTGTAATTGATACATTTTATTTTTTGAATATTTTGATATTTTTAATAATTATGTAATTGAAAGAAATTTGGGTTTCTAATTAAATTTTGTATTAATTAATTAAAGTTTTAAAGGAGTTAAATATGATACTTGCAGGATTTCAAAAGGATTTCACTTCATTTACAATTTCTTTTAAAAAAATAATTTTTATTTAGTTTTATTTCGATTTAATGCTTCAATGTAATTAATTTAAGATAATTTTATTGATCAGTTAAAATAATTTTATTAATTAGATAAATAGTTTTCAAGAATACCTATCCAAAAATAGAGAACTAACATAAAAAAGGTGAATATCGTATTTACATCAACACTAGATTTCAAACGATCAAAATCTAAAATACATCAAAAACAATTTCCTAAATTGACTTAGCCAAGGTGGGTAAATTTAATCAAAAGTAGCTTCGGGAAAGTGATAAATAAATTCTAGATTAATAATTTAAAGCTATACTAATTTCATCATTGACAAACTAAATTGTCTGGATAAATAAAACCACAAAATTGATGCTAACAAAATTACATTGATCCATAAAAAAAATATATGTACCCATGGAACTCTGTCTTTCAGTCAATGTCAACTCAAGTTAATTTCAACTTAAATACAAACCAAATTTAAAGTTTGACCATAAATAAACTTAGAATTCTTATATAAAATTTTCAAAAAAGTTTTCATTTAATTGTAATATTATTGTAATAAGTTAAATATTTTCATTTCATTATCTATCAATCAATTTTCGACACTTTTCCTTAAATTTATTTCCACCATTTCCACACACTTTTCAATTTTGAATATTTTTTTTTTATAACTCTTTTCTTGTGTCATTTCTATATATAATTTTCAATAAATTTTTTATTTGTTTTTCAATAACGAAAATTCCAAATTATTATCTGGGAAAATAATAAGTAGAAAACTATGGGAGACACGTTTTCTTATTGCTTGTCTTTCAATTTTGTGTGCAGAATAATCAAAAGAAATAATATATTTGTTTAAGCAATTTATATTAAATTGTAAATTCAAGGAGAATGGGACAAAGAAGTAAATCCAAATAAAATAACAAAAAAAAAATACCGCATAATTTTATATATAAGTTTTCTTTTTCAATTTTCCAAAAGTTTTATTGGAAAATTCGTATAAAAATTTCCATAATATAAAATGCAATTTGTCGTCAAATTAGTCATCTAAAGCTTGTAACTAAACAATGTTAAACTATCTTTGTATGAAGATTAAAATTGATAATTTACATTTAATTAAAACTTATTTAAAGTTATTAAGTACTCTCTGAACAAACCCATTAATTTAACTATATAGAAAAAAAAAATACAAATTTCTTTATAAACTCTTCTTCTGTTGCATTTATGAAAAAATAAAAAAGTTTGAATCAAAAATATTTCGACATCCTCCGAACAACAAGAACAAAAAAAAAGGACCAAGGAACCAAATTTCTCGTCTCAAACATTTTTCATTTCAAATGGCACGGCAGGAAAAATTTAATAATAAAATCTAAATTCTTTGTGAAAAAAAGGAAACAACGATAACAAAAAAAAAACAAGGATTCAGGATTCAAATGATGAATTTTTTTTATTCAAAAAATAACTCCACCGTCTGGCAAAGTCTCAGCTAAAATTTAAATTTTCGTATTTTTATTTTTTAAGATTTTGTAAATATATTTTTTATATGCCAAAATTTGAAATTATTTTTTCAAGTTATTTGTGGAAAACAATTTCTGTCGTTAATTTCAATTTTATTTTATTTTTATTAAAAACAAATAAAAAATAAATAAAATTTATACAACTGCAAATTTTGTCTGCAGAAATTATTAGATTTTGAAAAAAAATTTCCAGCCAGATTGAAAATAAATTTTATTTTAATTGTGAAAAATGGTTAACTTTATTGCATCCGAAATGTAATAAAACATTTGGAGTACAAATATTCATATTCAACTGGACGTAAACTTAAATTAATCGTATTCATTTTTGTTTTGCAGAAGTTAAATTATTAAAGTGAACTCATAATAATGATTCAAATCTCATTTTTTGACAATAATTATGTAAAATTATTTTTGTAACTTAAATCCAATAATGAGTTCAATATCATTTATCTACAATTTTTCATAACTTCATTTTGAATAACATCCTAGAAATTCTACTGTATCGGGTGAATTGTATTTTAGTTTCCATCTATCTATACTGTTCTACAGATACCTCTTAGATCTCTTAGATTTTCGTGTTCTCAATATTATTAACCATCTAAATTGTGTTTTAATGGTTTGTTAACATTTACCAACATTTTAAATTAAAAATTAATGAAGAAAATAATATTATAAATTAGACAACATTGTCGTTTCCTTTAAACTATTTAATTTTACTATTTAATTTTATTATTTAGAAGTTTGATCAATTTTTAGATGAATGCATTCTGGAACCTCGTCGTGGAACATTCTCATGAATCAAATTTTTTAAATAATTATTCCATATACCAAAAATTGCAGCAAAAAAGCTAATTCGAATGATAATGTTTAGACTTATTGCAACAATATTATTAATATTTTTCATATATTAGGTTAACTGAAGGATGCGTGAAAATCCGTGGTTAACACGCATCACGAGAGTTCTCGGTAGATCCATTTCAAAAACTAAGCACTAATCCTATCAAATATTCTACTTCCGCAAAGGTAATGTTTAAAAGAGCCGTCCAACTGTGAAGTACATCATGTTCCAAGTATTAGTACCTGATCTATCGTAAATTTATGTTGTATTTCTATCGCAATCACAGACTAGATGTTCCTCTGCGAGTTATATAGTTTCTTCCCCATATACTGACATAAGCCATGGAAATTACCATTACCATGTTTACCAATCCAACAATATTCAGTAAAGAGTCCGATCAGTTTCCTACAGATTGTTCTATTCATGGACAGAATGATCTCCGATTTCTTCTGGTTTTCTAATATTAATTTTATAACCAATTCTGTACAACAAATATTTATTTTCTTTCTTATCATAATTGAAATACATTAAATATTTATCATTTTTATTGAAATTAAATAAAAAACAAATTTTTTATTCCCTTTAGCTTTTAGAATCTTTTCAGATACAACAAAACATAACCAAAAAAAAAATATAAATCATTCAAAACTTCTTTCAAGTATCTCTTCATTATTTCTTTGTCTGGTTTTTTTTTATATTATTTTACTTCAATTTCCAAAGTTCTTCTTCTGTTATGCTGGAAAATTTCTATATAAGATATTGATAAAAACCATAAAGTTAACATGAAATCTTTTATCAGAATACATTTACCTGAATAAAAGGATAACCCATTCAACAAAAAACTTTATAGTAAAACCAAAACATAAAAAATATAATAACAATAGGAAATGTGTTCGATTATTTGTTAGTCAGTGTTTATGTACCAACAATAATGTATTCACATATCCTTAGAGAATATAAAAATAAAATCCCGTGACAATAGACCAAAAAATCCTATATAAAATACATACACTCTCGATAATTTCAATGTCCATATTTGAATAGTATTCTAAAAAGGAAAATGGATTTTTTTGTATTATTGATTTCGATATTATAATATCAAAAAACAAAAATTTGGATTTATAGAAAATTTTCAAAATGATGAAATGTTAGAATTTGATGAAATAAACACTGACTGTAGCTATTAAAAACACAAAGGATTGTGGTTTTATTTTCCATTTTACTAACATTATAAGAATTATATTCTGGAATAGAATTTAGAATATTTTGTTTGATTTAATTATAAATGTGAAACTTAAGTTATGAAAATATTTTGTTTGTTCATTTAAATTTCACGACTATTTTTGGATTAAATGGGCAAATGCAGAATAAACAACCTATCAACTTACTAAATTAAAATGAAATGTTAAGAATGTTTTGGTAATATTGTTTAACAGAAGGATATCATGAAGCATTAATTCCAGATAATTGAAAGAATTTTGATTTTCACTTCCTTTTAAATAAT
Organism: Rhamphomyia laevipes; assembly: GCA_963920725.1. NCBI lineage: Eukaryota > Metazoa > Arthropoda > Insecta > Diptera > Empididae > Rhamphomyia > Rhamphomyia laevipes. Next base: position 57,078,325 of record OY987257.1, read on the forward strand.
GACGAAAATGATGTCATTTATCTTATGCGTAATGTATAGTGTAGTATTTATGTAAATAAGATTCTGCTAGGAGTTTTCACCTGAAACAATATTGTAAGTGGACCAGTGCGCCAGTGCGACTCTTTTGAACAATTTTAAAACTATACACTTGACAGTTGTTGTATAATTTATAATATAGTTTTCATTAAAATAAAGTTAATTAAAAATATTTAAAAAATTAAAATAAAGTTAATTTATACAGAGCATGCTTACGTCTTGTTTCCACTTAATTAAGAAAGGAAACCGTAAAAAATTATCTGTCAAAACTACTTACACCACGGTACAAAATTGTTCATGTGATTCGTAGTTCAAACCACTCTAAACTACGTTATACACATTTTGAATGGAGTACTGAATATACGCTACATTGTAACTTTTGTGCTTAATACACGCTAATACACGCTATATTGTAACTTTTCTAAGTATTCAAAAGGATAATAGGAAGTAAAAAGTATTCAAGAAATTAGTATAATAATGAAACAGCGAGGATTAAGTTAAAAATTCAAAATTTATGAATACATTATGATATCAAAATATTTGTTGTCATTCTATTAAAACAAAATTTAGATTGTAAAATTAAAAACTTTAAAAAATATTTAATATTTAATATGACTAGAAATTCAATAAAGTTTACCACAATTTATTTCTCTATCCAAATCATTTCTATAAAAATTCCAAATCACTCTGTACAAAATGAAAGGACATAAAATTTTCTAATAAATTTTTCAAATTTTTTAATTTTGTTATATTGAACAACAAAAATATTTGTTATCAAATATGTTATTTATTTATTTTGATTTTCCATAAGGATAATGAAGTCTTTTTGAACATTTTATATCCTTAACTCTTGATTGAAGTATCGTCAGTTATGTGTGATATACAGATAATCAAAAATTAGTTTTAATAAAATAAAATAGATTCTTTATAAAGTAGCCAAGCAAAATGTTTAGGTAATTCTTGATATGTTCTTTATACGTTCAGAAATTCATCAAAATTTAAATCAGGATATAAATAATAAAATAATTTTGATACAATATACCTCAATAACTCATCCTTTTAAAAACTTTGTAAAATATCATTAAAACAGAAAATAAAATTTCAATTCATTTATTATCCATAAATGATATCCATACTAAAAATTTTATATACAAGTTGTATAAAATAATAATTTAGTTTGAATTATTGTGAAAAGGATATTGCAAACAAACTAAGATATTCAAAAATGGCAACTTTCTCTAATTTTCTTTAATAAATAATACATTCATATAATATATAATAACAAGAAACTTGCTGTTTTTTAGAGCCTTTCAACTTGATTATCAATGGCAATTTTTTTTTACTTTCTATACAGAATAGAAATTTGTTTAAAACTTAAATATTGATTACAACTTTCCTCTTGGTTATATTATAGTAAAATGTTAAACTATATATTTTGTGGCTATCATATTGCTTTTATTATACATAATATCAAGGAAGAATTTGAAAATAGTCTTTATACTCGAGACTTCATGAAATTCTATATGATATCCTTTATTATATAAACACAAAAGGATATTATTACAAATTTTTAGTATTATCACCTTTTGTTAAACGCAATTCTGTCTAAAAAATAATAAAAAAAAAACAAGACTCCCATTTTAATAGACTCTCTCGTCTAAGGGTTGACTAAACCATTCGGGATGAGTTCAATTAAATTTTAAAATGAAATACAATCTTCTTTTTCAAAAAGGCAAAAAGGACGACAATGATGGCCTAATACAATTCCTCTATATATATGATTCTTATGTTTGTGCAAAAGGACTAAAGAAATTTTACTGTTTATAGTTTTATTATGGAGTGTAAATGGGGGAAAGGGTCACCCAGACAAGTCTGTAGAAAATGTTATTTATGTTTTTGTGTTTTTATTCTGTGCTGTCTAATCGGTAAAGGATGCAAAAATAAATAAAAAAAAATACTTAATAGTGGTGAAATTACCAAAATGATATATGAGATTGGTTAGGAAAAATTCCAGGATTGTAAAAGGACTTCTTTTTTTTTCATTAAAAGATAAATTTACATTATATATTATACATAGTCGGTATATTAATTTAACACTTACTTGACTTTAGAATAAGGATAATTAGTTTTATATGACAAACTTAATTTGAGAGCATGACCCTTTTTTAAGATCTTTTCGAAATGTTAAAGAAGTGCATATCCAATAAAATAAAATGCAGAAAATGTCCTTAAAACAACGGAGAAAATAAATTCCAATGATGATAAATTACGTGATTAAATATTATAAAATATTCAAAATAAATTTTGAGAAATTCTTTAATTGTTTGTACAAAGAAATTAATATCCTTTAGTTTCTATCAAAGTTCTTAGGTGTCAATAAAGTTTTTTTTAGTTAAATTTTGTTAGAACTAGAATATCAATTGTTTGGTTAGTTATAGTATTATTCAATTACTGCAAATTATTCTTCTTCTTCTTTAGAGCTCCAATCCATTTATTTTCAGCTATTTCCTTTAATATTGCAGTCTTTATAAGTTCGTGAATGCTAGTGTTTTACCATTCTACCAAATTTTAAAGATAAGATGCTCTGTTCTTCCTCTATTTCTTCTGGCCATTAATTTTTCCTAGCAGTGTATCAATTGTTGAAGTTTATATTATATGACAAATACTATGAATAAAATAAGATTAGAGCTATAAACTTTTACTAGTCACCATCCAAATTATTACAATTATTAAATATGAATTCATTACATTTGTTCACAAAAATAGATAAATATTAAATAAATTACCGAAATCTTTACAAAATTATTACATAGAATTAATTCCAATATTTGCTAGAAACTTCTATACTTAAATATTTATCAATTTTTAAATGGTTATCGACAAATTTATCTAAAAAATCATTCATATAAATAGAATTAATAAAATATAAAATTTCTAACAAATTGTGTATTTATTTTGAAGAACATATTTCAAAAATGTATCCACTAATATTGTCTAAAATGACGAAATATCATTAACTTTTAGTCCTTTATATTATAAATAAAATATTTTATATATTTTTCATACTGTCGTCATTGAAGCAGATGTCCTTTCCTACCATTACGTTATAAATTTCCATATTTATTTTAAAAATGTAAATAAATTATATATTGTTTTGTGTTTTTTAAATTATTAATTTATTTGAAAAAAAAAATATAAAACAGTAGCCTAAAACAATTTTCATCTGCATAATCTATATACAATTTATAATTTCTGGACCATAAATTGTTATAGGCTGTTATCGAATAAACTCTAAAAAATAAAACAAAAAAATTATAATTCATATTTTCATTCATATATCCTGGATGCACTCTGCAATGATGCAGAATATTTTTTTTTTTTTTTTTTTTGTTCTACATATATAAATAAATAACTAAACGAGATGTCCATTAGATATGATTTCCACATTTATTATAAATATTTTGGCATTTTGAACTTATATGAAATATAAAATTTACCTTTTATTTAATTTTCTGCATACTTCAACAATAAATAAATCTGATAATATCAAATTTTTTTGGTTGGAAAAAACAATCGTCTCTAACAAAAATAATATTAAACCTATACCAAAAAAAAAAATTAAACAAATTATACTCGTAATAATAATAATAATAATTATTGCAATGATAAGGAAGGACATGAAATATTAACTATAAAATTTATTATTTATCCATAATGCATCATTTTCCATGTAACATAAAACTATAAAAAGGACACTTAAAACCTGAAGGTATATAGAAATGAATTTATAATAATATTAATGTGGTCGAATTATTATCCTGGAAAATATTTCATCATATCACATAATGAATCCATATATATTAATAATAATTTATGAATAAGTTAAAAGAATTTTCTATATTTTCTATATAGGAATTAAAATATAAATGGAATTCATTTAATTGATTAAATTTGATTAAAATTATATTAAAATTAATTTTTCATTATTATGGTTTTAAAATCAAAATTTTAGTTTCTATGAAACTTTAGTTCATCAAAATTTATAGGATTTAGATTAAAATCAAACAAATTATATCGAATGGAGGAAATCAGGGTTAAGGGTAGATGAATAACTTAAAATTGGTTAAGTAGAATAATATGTTACTCAGTTTATAGATTTCTTGGAAAGGAGAACTAAATAGGTACTCGCATATGACATAGCTAAAAACAGGCCTTCATGTTTTACCTATAATCTTTCCACATGTCACTGCTAATCAGAACAAAATTAGAAAATCGGAACAAAATATCTGCAGCAAAGGACCATTCGCAAAATTGAAGCATATAATTTCCTACAGTAATTTCCTCTTCATCATCATCGTTCAGATTTGGCTCAGATGAATAAACTTTTTCACTTGTAATTAATAAATATTTGCCACAATAACTTAAACCAACTGTTAAAAGATTAATACGACTACCAAATGTTTTATTTATAATTCGCAATGGGTTCTACTTTTTCATCATTTTGTAAATCACTTTCACTTTCAATATTCCATAAAATCATTTTTTTATAATTTTTATTAATTTATATAATCAATAATTTTCATTTCCTATAAAAATAAATTTATCATTTCTATTATTTCAATCATTTTTAAGCTATTCCAACATCAAACTCAAGAAATTAGGGAGCTAAAAGTACACTCAATAGAATTTAGCTCGCAGTAATTCTATCGAGCTGTTCTAATTACATCGAGCTGCAATTATTATACGATGTTCGTGGTGTAATTTTATCATAATTTCATATTTCGACTTCTGAAAACTCAAGCCATAAGATTAAGTAATAATGATCCTTGAATATTTTACTAATTGTTATGCTGTTGTTGATTCTACTTGGTTGAGGAAGAAACTAAGATAATTGAACAAGAGATTTATAATCCATCCAAGAAGTCAAGAATATTTGTCAAGAATATTTGAAATAACAAGTTAAGGAAAATAAAGTTAAGGAACTACGACAATAGACATTTTAAATTACAGCGTTAACTAAAGTTAAGGAAAATAAAGTTAAGGAGCTACGAAATACTTGGCTAGAGATTATTCTAAATTTCTTTCCAGTTGGTTAATAAATTGATTTATATATCATTAAATATTAATATAACAAATCTGAATATTGAAAAGATAAATTAATATATTTAACATTAATTTATACACTGGTTCCCATAAATTTATGAATTCCAAAAAAAAATAACTTATGTTCAATATTATAAATTCAAATTATATAATTATATTCTCTTATGGTATTTTAAACAAATCACATAATACACAAAAATATATCCATCAGAAAATCATAATCCTTTTTAATAAAATAATCAATTTTATTATAAATTTAAATATATTTACATAATTTAATGTTCTACATTAATTTATGCAATTAAATATCCTTAAGCATTTTCATATTCTAGTATAATATTATAATTATTATAATACAGATCATGTATTTAAGTAGAAAACTGAAATTTTATGATAAATTACACCTTTGGGAACACTTTTTAACCTCGAATGATATTTTCCTAATAATATCATATTTAAATAAATATATATATAACAATAATCATTAAAATATTAAATATATTTTCTAATATTTAGATACGTTAAAGGACAACAGAATTTGTATCTAATTGTTCTTCTCATCTTTATACATTTAAAAAAAAAACATAATTGTCAATTCTATATAATATCCTTATACATATATTTATATTGTTTACACGAACATTAACAAAAAGCCACGACATCTTCTATGTATAATACAAAGGATAAACATTTATGGATATGGTATTATTATCAAATAGGGAATATTAACCCCAATGACCGCAATAATTGCATTTATGTTGCATATAATGTCATTTTGTAATTTTAGTAATAATAAATTATAATGTAATTATTATTGTATATATATTTTAAAAATATATATGAAAATTAAAGGTAAATAATTATTTAAAAAAAAAAAACTTGTGTTCATTAGATTTCTCTAATGTTTCTCTAGGGATGAAAATATATATTTGTAATGGTCTTGATTTCAAAGGACGAAATTAAAGAAATTTAATACTACTACCAAATGAAGAGTAAAACAAAAAAAAAATTAAAATGTGAATATTAATTTGTGATAATTTTATGTTTATATAATTATTTAAAAGAAAAATATTATGTGAAGAACTATGAACTTTCCGAACACCCATTTAATTAGGATACAAAGATTTACAAAGATCGGAGAGTAACAAATAATTGAATATAAAATGAAATAGAAAATGAAAATTTAAAATTAATTTTATTAAAAATTTAAAAAAGTTTCTTGCCTATTCAATTTTTGTAGAATATTTTCCATTTATTTTAAAGTATTTTCCAAATAAAAAAAGGACACTTATTTTTCATATGGAAATTATATTTAATTTTTGGTAAGTTATAACGAAATGTGTAAACCAACCCGTCCTTTCGGTCGATTTAATTCATTTCCATTAATTTTGCAGTGATGTCAGAAATATTCTTAACTTTATATAGTTTGAAATGATTTCATTGAATTGTTTGTACGTTATGGTATTACCAGACAAAATGGACAAAACGTTTTGAAAGAACCCTAAAACAAGAAAACCTATCAAGAAAACGATAGGTAACATTTGTCATAACAAATATGAAAAAAGAAAAGGTTCAGAGAACCTCAAAACATGAATATCTGAAATTCGAAAAGTAAAAAGTAAAGCATTTTAAAGTAATTTAAAAACCATCAACTTAAGCAAGTTACTACTCATAAATATGATCCTTAAGATATTTTAAATCTATTATTAAATCTACTATACATAAAAAAAATCTATATGAAACCATTTCTTACCTAATACTAATAATAATAAAAAAATTGGATTTATTTAATAAATATTATAAAAATTTAAAATTCAATTCATGAAAGTCGTATATATTTCTGCAAATTCCAATATAATTTTATTTTATATTATATTTTCATATTAGATCGAATTTTCAAATAAAAGTAAAAGAAATTTGTTCGTCAGGGTTGCATTTACTGAAACTCTATTTTTCCAATAACTCTGAAATTTAATTCAGTGTTGATATTTTAAATTATAAATTAAATATCTTCAAGAATTAAAAATGATATCCATTCAAAAATAATTAATAGTAATTTGAAAAAAGAAATTAGTTTAAGTCCTTTAACAAAGTTAACCTAATATATATAGCATAATTTCAATTAACCTGTAATCTTAACCCTGAATAAATATAGCAAATTATTTTTAAATAATCTTATATAATTCGGTTCGTTTGGATAAATCGAAAAAAATTGTTTGAATTTTGTTGCATTTTCTAGATATAAATATTTTTCTTAATTCAAAAACGCTTATTATATTTAACAAAATATTTCGGTTTGAGAATCAGGTTTAGTAAATAAATTTTTCATCGATTGAATTTCCGACAAAGAAAATGGTTTACATTATTATTAGATCGAGACATAAAAGTTTTATAATATATTTGTAAATATATTTAATCCCCAACATAAACAAGGTGGTCCAAAATCAATTATTTTTTATTTCCTATAAGGTTTAAATCCTATAAGTGTTTGGAATACATTCTATCCTTATATAGCTTGGAAGTCTGCTTGGAATGAATTATTATAAAGGAAAATTTAATTATTAATTCTGGAAATTATACATTTATCAAAAAATTTCGGTTATAACTGAGCAGATGTCTGGCAGTAATAATGTGAACTATACTACCATTCAAAAATTTAAAATAAAAATGTTACCAGTCCCTTGAAAGTTTGCATGAGTAGATGAGACTGTAATGGTATTATTGGTATAGTGTGGTATATCTGTTTGTTACTAGGTAATCTATAGAATTTTGAAATATTTTTGTTCTAGGAGTAAATATTAATTCAATAATTTCCCAATGAATTCGATAAATTTGCCGAAACCTCACTTTTTTAAATCTTTTTGTTGAATCTAATAAAAATAATAATAAAAATATATGATATTAATCATACTGAGAAGTTACTTCTGACCCATCTTGTAGTTATTTCTTTAAAAAATTAATAATGAAAATTTCTTTTACAAAAAGACCAACAATTTTTACCATTATTTGTATATTATTTAGATATTTAATCCAATGTAAAGTTTCAATCTAACCATGACAAAAATTACATTTTCCTGGGAAAATAAACAGACTGCCTTGGAAAATGTAATATGTATTAAGAATTTTTTTTTTTTTTACAAAAACATCTCTAAATTTTAAAGTATATTCAAAAGAACTCTATGGAATTTCTTGAATTAATGATGAAATTGTTACACCCAAGAATAAGAAACGAACTAAAATAATGTAAGTAAGTACAATAGAATATATTTAAATTTTTAATATTATATATTATTAAGAGTGAAACAGAGTCCATTTTAAAATTCACAACAAAGAAATAAGAAACTTAAATATGGCCATCTCTAAAGACTATAAAAAATAATATATTTACAAGCTATTCTTGTGAGTATAATAATTCTGAATAGTATATTGAAGATAGCTACACCGAAAGAATATTTATTTTAGATAGTTTTATGAAAATGATATTTTTATTATAAAATTGATACAGAATATAATGTCACCTATCAATGATTTAACATCAATTTTCGATTCGTCAAAATTTACATTAATTCATTAATAATTTTTCGGTATAATATTCCTTTCGAAATCGAAATTTTGATTTAATCTATAGTTCTAGTCCATATGATTTACATATTTTCAAAAGTTTAATTTAATTTAGTCTGTATTTTGGGACAATTCAATGACTGAGTGTAGGTTAGGTTAAAAAGAGTGTGCAAAAACCAAGCGCGATCCAGTCACAACACGAGAGATTTCAATGTGATTGTGGTATCATTTATAAGTTTTATATACTCCCAATTCGAATTCCTATCAATTTTTCAAAGATTCCATTTTTTTTAATATAGAATCAGATTGTCTATAATAGTAGACTTCAATTTCTAAGCGTTACTGTATATAATTTTTACAGTGAATTTGGTGAATATTATTATTCTTTTGACTGCTTTACTCTTGCGATTATAAAAGTTTTTAAATTTTAAATTCTTCGGTGTATTTTATCTTGTCTATAAAACTAATACAAACATTTTTAAAAAAAAAAAAACTTAAAAGGATTCCATTTTATATAATATTAAAGATAACCTTAAAATACATTATAATAATTTAAAAAGGTAACACAAAATATTTCAATGGATAAATTTTCCAAATATTTTAAATGCATTACGTATAACCCTCTAAACCATAACAATTTATATTTTATTCAATTGTATTATAATATTATATTTTAAAATGTTATATTTCTGAAATAAAATCTAAAGACGTAGACGACTTTTCCGGACATCCTCCAAGGTATTTGTATGATTTAGTCTTGATATGAAGTTAAAACAATGACACAAAACTGAAAATGTATATTATTTTATTCGAAAGAAAATTATATTAGTAATTCTATAGCATTTTCATTTATATTTTAAAATTTATCATATAAGGAAAACCTTTGGAACTTAGTTTGGAACTGATTACAGAGGTATTTCTTATGAGAATGAATAATAATTGTTAAAGTGTAAATTGGTAAATAATTCCCTAAAATTTTCGATTTTCTATTTCAGTCGGAACTTCTTCTGATTCTATTGAAAATTATGCTTACTAACTCCGTTTACAATACAATCAATTAAAATTGGAACCTTTAAACATCAGTACCGCGAGCTGATGTATACCACATTTTCACTTTGAATGGACTATACACTCAAATACGATAGCAATATACCATTTATTAATATCGGAGTAGCCTATCTCCGATCTCAAAAGAAATGCTTCATTTAAAATTTTGCTTTTCAGTTCGACTTAGAGTCCAACTATAGGAAGATTATTTCGTTTTGTAAAACTATTTTTTTTAAAAAATAGATTAATGGAAATGCTAAACTGATTTTAAAATAATGAGCTATAAAATATATATTACTGTGTTGATTCAAATTACTAAAGAGTTTACAATATTTTTAATAAATCGTTATAGCTATCATTATCAAAAGAAAGCAAAAGTATGTGGAAAACCAAATTATAATTTCCACTTATAAATTATTTCTCAAGAAATAAGATTTGATATTAGTATAGTACGTTCTGATGTTCTGCATGTAATATCATATAAAACGCCAATAATGCCGGTATGGTATTACACAGGGTACCGCAAAAAAAACCTTGTTTATATGCAACTGCGACATGATTAGTTGAATGTGATGCCGTAGTCTTGCCGCTTATTAGTCATTTCGTATGTGTTGGTTCTCTGTTTAATTTCTGCTATACGATGGTCATGTCTTCTTGGTCGAACAACGTAGGGTAAGTGAATATGTCCTTCCACCTGACGTCCATCAAGGATAGAAAGTAGAGATATTTACGGTGTTTAATATAATAATTTCTTACTGTCGAAATAACTGCAGAAATGATTGTTATTAAATTATTTAAAAAATCTCAATATTATTTCTTTATTTTCCCAATGATTTAAATTAATTTAATTATTTTTTATATTAAATTTTAATGAAAAACATAAAAAAAAATTGAATATTTCTCTAATATATTTTATTCTTAATATGACAACAAAATGGAACAACTAAAAATTTATTTCATTTAAAATGCAGAAATATTTCAAATTATATACGTAATAAAAAAATTCTTTAACTTTATTGAATAATAAAATTGAAATATTTCTCAAACTTTCGAATTAAATGCTAATTTAGTTAATTTGATTTTTAACAAATTAAATTTCATTGCAATTTCGAACGTGCAAAATAATAGAAATATTTCACATTCTCTATAATAATAAGCTTTCTAGGAATATTAATAAAAAAATACATAAATGAAATTTCTTGTAGAAATATATCTAACGAAAACGATTGCAGAAAATTTTCGGTATTATAGTCAAAATAAAAAAAAAAATAATAAGCTTAAAAATAATTGAAAATCATTCAAGTTTCATTTTATTTTTTCTAATAATATTATTTTTATGTTGAATATTAGATAAATGCATATATAATCCTTTTTCCAATATAATATTTTTATTTATCTTATATTTACATCTATATATGTGTGTGCTTATCTCTTAGATCTACAAATGTATTGGTGATACCTAATTTTCTGTTTCCGAAATGGAAAAAATTTTGAATTATACTTCCTCTTGAAAAATATCAAAAATTTATATATAGGTTTTAAGTATCAAACACATTGTATATTAGTAGAAATTTTATATGTTATAAGCATCATTCAGCATAATATCCTAGAAATTGGTTTATCATTAAATTGACATTTGTCATTTTGACTGTCAATATTATATTTTAAAGCCAACTAACTATAAACTATATAGACATTTAATATTTTCCTGAAATTGTCATTAAAATGAGTGTTGTGCCACGTAGACTACGTGAAGTAGACTACATCATTTCCTATTGACTTTTATATATAGACAATAGTCCATTGTCTACTTCATAGTTTACGCGTAATCAATGTCGACAATATTAAATCAAAAGTTTTATTTTATTAGTACCATGAGTTTTCTTAAAAATCACTTAGAGTTTTAAAGCATTTCCGAATTTATTTGCTGTTTTAACTATTTCTATTTAACCAATAGAATAAAATCATAACATTAAAAATTAGATTCGGAAAGAGCCAAGATGAAAAGTATTGAAATGTAATTTAAACATAAAAACCCCCTAAATTGGAGGTACACTTTAGACAGATCTCACAAAGTCGGAATTGTCTACGCAATAGTCGATATAGTCAAAACCGTAGTCGACATCGACATTGTCTACACCAAATTTGGTTGACTACAATATTGTCTACTCTGTCTCAAATGTAGACAATAAAATGTAAACTCTGTCTAAGTAGACTAAGTATGTTTTCTACTCTATATAAATATATTAACATATTTTTAAAATAAATTTCTGAGCTTGAAAATTTGAATGTTAATCTTGATTTACGTTCTTAAAATATGCACCAAATTATTTGTTATGACTTTAAGTGTTTCTTTGCCCAACAACCCCCTAAATTACAAGATAAATTTTACTTTAAGTATCACTTTCTACTACAAATATATATGTATATATATAGTTAAAAAAAAATAACAAGTCCTGTGAGCATCCTTGCTCATTTTTCAAAAGAGTTTACACATTATATATTTTGGCATAATTCCAACTCGTTCAAGGATTATAATAAGGCGAAAACACAAGAAAGAAATAAAAACGGAGCAGATGTAGACAAAGTATATTATACAACAACACCAAAAAAAAATAACAGAAAATTCATCTGTAACTGTATATTTATAGTTAATCTGTAAGAACATTTTGGAACATCGTTAGAATTTATCCTTGCCCGTCACTAAATCATTCACTCGTGTTCTCCTTTTAGTCCTTTTTTTAGTTATTTTTCATTTGTTTTTTTTCATCTTCTTCGTTCTCTATGAATTATTTTTTTATCTGGTAATATTTTTTTTTTATTTTTGTCTTAAGGAAAAAATAAACGGATATGCCGAGAATATTGAGAGAAAGTTTTTTAGTTGTTGTTGGGTAAAGAAGGAAATGCTGATTTTTTTATTTTTGGTATTGATCAATTATTATGTACGAAAAGTTGGAGCTGATAATGAACCAAAGAGAATCATTTATATGCTATCCTTGCATTAAATTTCTTAATAATGCCGATGTCGTGTTTTTCTTTTTGTCGATAAGGATGCATTTAATTTAGAGAAATAAAATATGTATGGTAAAATTTTATAGACAAATATAGAATTAATTTAAATTAATTTAAAGAAATTCATTTATTTGTAATATAAATTTTAACTTAAATTTATTTTAGAGTATATTAATCAAAAATTGAATATATATATGTAAATATATTTAATATAAAACATCAAATTTGGCCATAAAAATTTAATTTTTTCTTGTCTAAAACTTTGAGATTAATTTAAATTAATAAAATGTCACTAAACTTCTTTGAGGAGGGCAATTTTTGATTTGGACTGTAGCGTAGCGTCATTACAAAATAAAAGTAATTCAAAAATGTATACGGTATATCTAAAATATCCTTATGATTAAGATTGTCAAAAAAATTTGCATTAAGTATTAAATTACCACCGAAAATTAACTCTTGCGACTCGGCTTTCACATATATTAAGTATTAAATTTTTATTTTGAAGGCGTTGTGTTTTTTCAACACAATTTTATGGCTCTTATGTAATTAGTATACATCACATAGTATTTACAACAAATCATATTTCATGATTATCGTCCTTTCCCTCTCAAGAAATCTTCACAACCTCATATTTATAATTCGAAATTCTTATTCCATCATTAGAAATCATATAAAATTTAATATAATATTCTTATAGTTATTTAAAGTTCACACCTAAATATATGCAATTCATTTATTATTAAATCTTTAAAATTCATTTTGAGTTCAAATGGTTCACATAAAAGTATTGTAAAGTATAACTTGTCGATTTATTTATGTAAATAGGGTGTGACAAAAGTCATTTGTCATATCACGGTACCTGGCATCATATCACCGTCACTGCATTGCCAAAATCATTTTCAAAAAAGGAGGACCCGATTATCCTTTCTGATTTCAATCAACACCAAACTGTGAATTTTATTGGATTCAATTGGCGCTGGGGAGGAATTCGGAGGATTCCAGTACTCAAAAATTGGGTATTCTGTTTATTCACGTAACAATTAAGAAGGTAACGCACTTCATTACTCATAATTTTAGTACGATAATTGAGTTATCAATATTGATCCACCATTTGAATAGTAAAATTCTATAATTTGTGTCCGCTACTCGTTAGTTAAATTTTCCATTTTGGTGTAAAAAGGTTCTTTTAACAAAAACAGAAAAATAAAATAAAAAATTATTAATAACAAGAAAGTTATTCAATTTTTACACACAAATGTCTGACTTTTGGCCTATTATAAATTTTGTTTTGCCTATTTTTAGGCGGTTATTTTTTTAGTTAAGAAGCCGTAAAATAATAAGATGTTCGTCCTCCAAACGTATGAAATTAATATTTCTTAGACGTAAAAATAAGAAGACTTCGGACGATAAATAGTATTTGATAACGTACGAAATTTTACATAGCCTCAATCTTAATTTTTTCTCATTAACAGTTTTCTTAAAAAATTGGACCAATTTGATTTTTTTCCTTCCTTAATTAACATTTATCTAGATATTAAATTTAATTTCCTTTTTTTTATCTTGCTTAATTTTTTATAAAAATAGAAAACTACAATTTTCCATTAAACTGGAAAACATTTATACAATTACCAAAAACATAAAAACCCTTAAATATCTAAACAATCAATTTGACAATAAAAAAGCACTAATCATTTAACCACGAACCGCATTCAAATACGACAGCGACTCACTGTCTATCCATTTGCTGACGGTTATTATTATATATATCTAAAAAAAAAATTATTTGATACTTTTTCAAAATATATTTTCCCTATATTTCAATTTATTTAGCTAAACAACATTTTCATGATATTTTCTCATCATTCCTAAAAAAAAAAAACAATATAAATACAAAACAAAATATCTGCAAAATATCAGAAAAACCACACAGATGCTATCTAAAAAGTGGTAAGGTATGATATCAATTAATGGAAATGAATTTTTGGTAGTCATTATAAAAAAAATAAAAACGAACCCCTACAAAAATATCGATGAAACATTTGTGTTCTCGAATTTAATGTAAATGGCACCACAAAAAGGGGCGCCAATGGTTAAAGTAAAAAATTATTTAATAGTATCCTCTAACTGCAATTCATGTACCAAAAAAATAAATTTATATATATTTATATATGTTTTGTGAATATTGACCACAATTCACCGGCCTCTGGTGATATTTTCTTTATTTATATCTTTTTTTCAATTTTATAGAAACATTGGATGATCATCATGAAATGATGATGATATAATAGTGGATACGTACAACTATTATAAATAAAACATATCAAATTTGTAACGTAAATATCTGAAGGATTCGGAAAAAAAATTATTATTGTAAAACGAAAATTATTTTGCAATTGCAATTGTGAAAATAAAATATTTTTGTATTTTTGTGTAAATTGAAATTCTAAAATGGTTTGTAAAATTTAATGATAAAAATGAAAATATTTCAAATTTTATTGGATCTGAGCGGAGGAGCATAGTATTAATGTGCTTTACAATATTATGCAATTCACTTCAGATGTTTGCAATGTCTTTGTGCATCCTCGAATTCGGAATCCATTAGGATTAAATTTTATTAAAAAATGATTACATATATATTATATTCAATTAGAGTTTTTTGTTAATTTTAAAACAAATTTTTGGAAAAATTTTGATTTATAAATCCTTGTCTAGACATTTAAAGTAATTGTCATCGCTAGTCTACACGTATAAAATGTAGTAAACATATTGTAATCAACGATTTAGTCTGCATTACGTTGCACAATACTTACTAAAAATCGAAATTTTTAACTATTTAGATTTAGAACATATTGCTCCACTAACTGCCCATGTGTTTAGAAATCTGCATGATAGTAACTTAAGGATTTAAATATTAAGGATTTAAGTATTTTTAGGACCCTAAATGACAAAAGTGCATATTGAGATTGTTAAAGTTAACTATTTTTCAAATTGGTTTAAATTTCAATGTAACAAACGTTTTAGTTGGTGATTTCGATAATTTGTATAATTGCAGACAAAGTTAAAAATTCAATTGGATTTTTATGTCCAGAAATGTCATCTCCGTACAAAACAACTAATCAATTTTAGCATTTTTAAGTCTGTAAAACAAAATGTAATAATAATCTTTTAAGTATTCAATAATTCTCAACAAAGAAATCAATATTTAGTTTAAATCTAAAATGATAATTTTTCACAAATCCTTTTTAAATGTTGTAACAAATCCATTAAGTATAAGTTATTGAAAATGATTTAAAGGTTTGGTATTTAGTTTTAAATATACAATTTGGTCAGTTGTTCTTATCATTTAAATTTATTTAAGATTTTCCGAGACTCGACTTTAGATTTAGCAATTTACTGGAATATATATGCAATAAAAAAGTTTATGTATTTAATATAATAATAAAATAATTCTTTATTTACAATAAAACCAATGTATATACATAATTTTTATAGAATTTAGATAGTAACATTCGATTGCGTCAAGTGTATATAAACTACAGAAAATAAGAACTGCAGAAAATACTTAAGCAAATCCGCAAAAAATTGTAATTGTAAAAATGCAAAAAAGACAAATTGTATATTTACATAAGCTATTTAAGATTTCAAATAACTAACTCTACTTACTTAAGCTATTTAGTTTTAACTATTATTAAGCTTTTAAGGTTTTTTCGTAAATCTTTACTAATTCCACACTTAAGTCGACTTAAACTGTTGCCGATTTTGATTCGTTTTTATTTTAGAAAAAATACATTTTTAATTTGTATAAACTAATTATGTTAAGTCATTGATTTAGCGAAATAAAGTTACTAACCATTTTACTCGTATAATTAATATTATTCTGAAGTTTTTCCAATACAGTTTATAGAATAGTTTATCCTGAAGTTTCAGTTCAATATAATTATAATTTTTGAATTGTAATTACGAATATTAATATATAACTAAATAATATAAATTTGAATTTAATTTTGAACCACAATTTCTGGTTATTAAAATATAAATATAATTATGGTGTAAAATACTTTATATTATTTGTCTTTTATAAAAGTTTTTTTATTTTTTATTTTCGATTAACAAAAACTTTCTTATAATAATTTTTAGCACCCACATAATCATAATATTATATTGACATATATATAGAAAGAAAGCATTATATATTATACTTATTATTCGTAGATATAAATATATATTATTTGTTAAACGCCAAATCTACACAATTCTTCCTTTTTAATTAAATATATATTCATATTCTTAAGGATGTTTAATATATGTATACACACATTATACTCAATATTTACATTAGAGATTTCTATTATAAATTTACATTTCTATTTAACATTAAATATTAATTAAAAATGTATTTTTAAGTTAATATTTTATAATTATAATTAGTTACCGAATACACTAATGATAATATAATGTAAATATTATTTTGTTAAAAATTTAAAGGAAAACGTTAACTCTGATAGTATTTAATTTTCAGCAAAATGACGAATTCATTTTTACTTTTCGTTAAACTTTAATCAGTATCCGGAAATGATTTATAAATCATTCGTAAATCTTTATTTTGAATTATTGAAAGTTACTCTCAATAAACGCAATGATAACGCAACCATTCAAAACGCGCAGAAAATTAAGATAAAACATTACTTTAAACGCAACAAAAGTTGTCAACGCATAAATTTGGCAACAAAATTTCATTCTAATAACAATTTTACTAAATTATCATGTCTTCATTTAAAGATGTTTTTTTCCTTTGTTCATTCGCTTGGGGAACATAGGTCTTCCACATTACCTATCCAATCCGAGGCTCTGTTTCAGTTTATTGAATCAATTTTTATTTCACTAAGCAAGGTGATTAGCCTGTTGTAATAATATGAAATAGCTGGATTGAAATCAGCTGTTTTAAGACATCTACGAATTAGCATAAAACTTTGAGAGTGCCTACAACGCCATTGTAAATGTTGCGTTGTAAGTCGTTGGTGTTGCGTATGTTGAGAGCAACTGCAACATAATATAATGACAACTTAATAGCACCCCATGCACTGAAGAATTTATTTCATATTTCCATCTCAATATTTCTTTATATTATTGGAAATCCATATTCCAAACCAATTATTCCGGATGATATCAAATGAATATAATTAAAAAAATCATATGTGATCTGTAGGAAACATATTAAAGGATCCTTTATCATTGTCATTTATAACAAATATCAAAATTTTTATGTGTCAATTCCAATTAAAAATTTATATAATTTCTGGTTTTTTATTTTTTTTGTGGCTTATTATAAATTTCTGATTATTAAATATGAATATGATATCCCCTCAAGTTCTAGAAATTTCAATAAAATGTTGTCAAAAGTTTTCATTTAATGGTAAAAATAAAAATAATAATATCTTAAATAATAATTTCCCAGAAAATAACTTCAGGGTGAATAATATTAGAAAATTCTATGCAAAAATGGCGTTGATGCGTATTTAATTGTAATAATAATCTTGTCTTCTGGCGTTGATAGTTCTATAAATATAAATATCACTTTAGGATATAATTTAAATATATATTTTATATTATATTTATGTAATTTATTTATATGTAATTTATTTGAATTTAAATATTAGATGTATAATTTGAAAGGATTTTCAAATAATGAATTTGACAAGTTTAAGATGTAAAAGTTTTACATGATGTAATGTTGTTTTTTTGTAATTAGTAAATTAATTCAATAGTTTTGTAATTCTGAATAACATAAAATCTTTAGATAAGTATCATAAAATGTAATTAGCCTTTGGCATTTAATACAAATTATAGATAAGCAAATGACACCTTTTTAAAGAGTCATAGGGCATATCATTAGTTATTTAGGGCCATATCAAGACTCAGACCCATGTGAATATGTAAGTAAAGTTTTGGTCATACCATAAATAAAATGATTATTAGCTTTATATATACTCAAATAATGTGAGTAAGCTGTAAAGGGTTGCATTTCAGGATACAATTTATGTGACGTGTAGACTTAGGCCATTATGATACAATTAAAAGTGTAAATTAGTCACTTTCAAAAACATATAATGATAAAAATATTGTATTTATAATGGTTTTATAACCTAGTTAGGAGATGAAGGCGGCTCGGTTCGACTCGCCCAAACCAGTTGTTAATTATATTAAACTTTATTTATATAATTTGTTTTATTCATTTAAGCGATTTTTTACGCAATATAATAATAATAACTAATAAAGAAATAAAAGTCAATATAATAATGTTACACAGAGCTTGGAATACTGGAATTAGTATTCCAAGAGAAACAAGATGCAACTATATGTCGCGCTAACTTTTTTTAAATTTCAAACCAGTCCACTATGAGTAAAAAAAACATCTAGACTAACCATTACTCGTTTTCGGATTTAAAAACAATCAATTTGTGTGAATCAGTCAAATCCAACAGGATGTGAAATGCAGAAGCTGGTTAAAGAATCATTGGTAGATTGGTCAGCTGTTGATGTGCATGTGCATGGTAGGAAATGCAAACAAAGCGTAAATACGAAAAATCAGAATAAAAATTTGGAAGTATTTAGAATAAAGTTTCTATTTTTTTATTTAATTAATTACAATTATAAAAAATATTTAAATTTTTAATTATGGAAACCGGTTGTTAAAAATTCTTCAGTTCATAACTGGTAACAAAATTTCATGATTGTGATTTTTCAAAAAGAATGATAACGACCATAAAAATAGAAAATTTTAATGAAAATTAAAACAAAATTTGTAAAAATTGTAATCGTATTAATAATTAATTGTCTTCATTTATTTTGGGTTTTATTAATAGTAGTGAAGGCTAGGCCGGTTCTGGATCAAATTTTGTTTTGTTGCATATTTCTAGGGTTTTTTTTTTTTTTTTAATATAATTTATGTGTGATGATTTTTTTGGTTGTGAATTAATTTTTTTTGCATATTTTTAGGTGTTTTTTGTTTGGGTGTAATTTTTGTTGGAGATGGTTTGTTTTGTATAGGATTTTAAGGGTGCCTGAATATATGTATAAAATCATTACGTGAATAATTTATGAGTTTTATTGTTAATTGAGCTGGTGCAGAGACAATTATATATAGAGATGTAGGATATAGAACAAAAAATCGTATGAATTTTAAAAAATATAGCTTTTCTAATAACCAGCTAACTTTGGATAATTTTTAAATTTTTCTTTAAATTCCTCAAGTACAAAATCATTATATTTATATAAAAACTAATTTATGTTTTCTAATGAAAACGATGATTCATCATCAACATCATCAAGATCGAACTCAGGAATTGTTTGAATATCTTCAAACGACGTCAATTAACAATAAAACTCATAAATTATTCACGTAATGATTTTATACATATATTCAGGCACCCTTAAAATCCTATACAAAACAAACCATCTCCAACAAAAATTACACCCAAACAAAAAACACCTAAAAATATGCAAAAAAAATTAATTCACAACCAAAAAAATCATCACACATAAATTATATTAAAAAAAAAAAAAAAACCCTAGAAATATGCAACAAAACAAAATTTGATCCAGAACCGGCCTAGCCTTCACTACTATTAATTGTTTGGCTTAGATTTTGGTCTATTTTATTTATTTTCAGACACCTGAATGATCTTCAGTTTCTGACACAATATTACAAGTTATTCATCAAAAATTCAATTATATTCCTACATATAAATGGATATAATAATTTATAGTTTCCCAAATCGATGTGCAAGATCCAAGAAATTGCTTTAATTTTGAAATAAATTTTATAAAAATAATTTTAAAATGAATTTTAATGAATTAAAATTAGCGTACTGAAAACGGAAGCTCTGGTTTCTACAAACGCAAGAACGAGCGGTTGGGTTTTTTTTTTAAATGTACCATGATTATATCACATAAAAACTGCAGTAACTGCTTTCATTTCGTGTTGCAATTCAATAATTGGATTAGCTTAGTTTAAATCTTTGCTGTTGCTATTTTGTCTCTATAATTGACAAATGTAGTTTGGGAACGAAGGTTTTCTTAATTTCATAATTGGAAAGCAAAAATAAGGGACACAGTGCTACGAAATTTTGAGTGTTTTAACATTGTTTAATAAAGAACAAAAAAAGGCTAATTCCAGATTCATTCGGTAATGTAATGTCTGACATTGTTTATAAATAAATCAAATGAAAGAAGAAAAATTAATGGTAAAAATGTAAGAAATTTCTTTGACTAGAGATGACATAAAGATAACTACAAAAATTTGTAGATGATATAAAAGATATTATGTAGGGCGGCAATTTTCAAAATGATAGGTACAGGACCTAATTATTTTCCCAGCACGCCTCTGGTTAGAATTAACTTTTTATATAATCGTTTACATCCAAATTAATAGTTTTTAGACCATTAAATAAAATTAAATTATATTTAATTCTTATTAAATATAATGTAAATAGATAGATAGGATCATACTTATTTAAAATATTTACAGTTTATAGTAAAATTCATTGAAAAAAAAACTTAAGATACTTAGAAAGAATTTCATAAAATGAATTTTTATTCATATAATTAAAATTTTACCAGATATTTTTAATTTTTTACTTTTATTTACACAAACACATCATTAGAAATTTAAGATTTTCTTCAAAATTTTAATTAAATTCAAACTATAAGAAGGATTTAAATATTTTTATGGCATCTTAAACCCAGTAGTTTTTTTTTTTATTTTTATTATCTCTATTAAAACGGATGCAAATTTATTTTAAATACTATACTCAAAGGTAATATATTTATAAGAGGAGCTAAAAATGGATATTTTATTTTTTCACTTCGGATTATGCATAAAATTATTTTGCTTAAATATTGTAGTAAATATTTAAGTGTAAATATAGTTTTTTTTTTAGTTTTTTAATAGGATAACATAACTTTTTAAGAGATATTTAATTAAATCTTTAAATAAGGATTCTGGTAAGTATATTTTATAATTAAAATTTCGAAAACATATTTTATACAGCATTAATTTTGAAAATTTAATTTGTTAATATAAATTTGATAGTTCAAAGTAAATACAAAGATTTTTAAATTTTTTGTTCCACTTAGAAGCCAAGTAAATTTTGAAATTCTATAGTATTTCCATTCTCGGACTGTCAAGCAGCGCTCAGAGCCATTAATTCATACCAAATGAAATCGAAGGTAGTGTTAGACTGTCTCTGCAACTACATTTATAGGAATAGAAAACAGAGAAACAGAGTAAACAGTAAACAGAGTGAGTTTTGAAAGTAATAAAGAGGCAGAGCTTTTGGCGAAAAAAGGAGCTAGCAGTAAACTTATTGGCCCAGACTATTCTGTGGTTTCTCAAGCTGCTACAAAAGATAAAATAGCCCAATCTCAAGCATTACACAGGAACAAGCGTAAAGGACTAAGACACTTGATTTGAAACTATTTTTTCCTGGGCTATCAAGTAAGCGATGAACAGAGCTCGTAGAAATGAATAGGAAGAAATTCAGGTTTTCTTACAGGTCACTGTAACCTCAAAAACAACTTTTGGCTGTGGCTGTGAGGAGTTGATGTTTAGATGACTTTGACACCTGGAAGGCTATGTTGTCGCTTCTTCGGAAACGTTAAAGTTATGTTTCATTAGCATGGGCTTAATCAGTGACGAATAATTAGAAGCGATATCAAAATAAGTCAAATCGCTGCAGTAATTAGTATGCTGTCAACCCTTACTCTAAACCTATATATGTATAAGAGAATCTATGCATTCATTATTTTACTGATTGTTTCTTTTGGGCGAGGTAATTTACTTTCAAATCGACTTTTGGTTTTTGGATTTTACCCAGGTCACGAATATCCTTTCTAAATTTATAAACTAAATAATCAACCCAAAGTATTTTTTGTAATCTTATTAATTTCAATTAATTCTATAATTAAAAAATATGAAAAAGTATTTTCTATTAATTTTAAAAATAATTTTTATATATTATATAAAATTTTAATAGTTTCAGTTATAATAAATATATACAGAAGCACTGTTAAAAGTTTCAAAATTTCTAGATAATAAAATTATATATAAATTTAATATAATAATTTGATTATAATTGGCTTCCCAGTACATTATCATAACAATGAACACTTGGATCGATATCAAATTTAAGACCCAATGCAAAACGATTACTTGGTATACAAAATAATACACTTAAACCAAAAAAACAAGGAACAGATGACAATAATCTGAAATAGAAGAAATTCATTTATTATAATTAATTTTAACCTAATATATTTTTTTATTATAAAAATTTTGTATTCGTAATTTTATTACGAAATTTTCGTAATTTTATATCCGTTTCATACATCAAAGAATCTCAAAAAACCCAAACCCAAATGAAAAAACTATAGATTTACATGAAATCTGAGGTATAGAGACTATAGATTATACTAGTATAATAGTTTCGGTAACTTGTATAATAGATAGATCAAGTTTTGCCCAAACAAGATGGAGAAGTAGAAATTTTTGTAATTTAAGATCACCATAAAATCGAAGTAGCGTATATTTTAGGTCATCGAATCATTTAATATCTCCTTTCTCTTGAATTATGTAATAGCGTGCATTGTAATCATATCAAATTGTATAACCTTTGTATAACCTAAAAGTATATTCGAAATATTCTAATTTTATCTAAACCGAAATATGTCGATAATGATAATTGGATCGATATTAAGTATTCTACCAAAAATTGATAAGTTTTTTTTAAAAAAAACAATTTGAGATAATGTTGTGAATTCATAAAAGACTAAACAAAAATATTAAATTTTCCAATTCGCATTAATTATTTTTAAACAGTTTGGAATCGCAATAATTAAATTAATTTAAAACTGTTGATCCCCGCCAATATACACCATAAATATTTTATTAATGCTGGCTGTAAATATGCTCTCAAATAAAATTAGTATTCCAAATGAATAAAATATATAATATACAATTTTTTTTTTTTTGGGTTTAATTAAATTTACCAGCTAATTTCCGTTGATTTGGAATCCCTTGATTAATAAAATATGAGAAACAAAATTGGTTATATCCGCTTCGTTGCTTCCACAAAACAAAACAAAAAAAATTACCACCGACAGGACATGATTTTACCACTGAAAGAGTGAGAAAACTCTTATTTTTGTATATACTAATGGAATAGATTGTGCCAAAAAGAAGAAGGGCTGCAACAGAGTGAAATAATAATAAAGATAAATATTAAATAGAACGATATCATTGAAAATATTATAATAAAATATCGTATTTCAATAATTTCCTTTAATTTTCCAGTTTCCTTAATGTTTTTTTTACTATATTATATTAATATTATATTTTTATAGAAAACATTAAATCACCCTGTTATATATAAAAGAATATTGTATTTAAGCAGTAAATCAAATGAAAATATATTGGCATAAACTCTAGGTTGATATTTTTTAATTTAAGATAATCCCTATAACCCAAAAAAGAAAAAAGAACGTATTTAAAATAATACTATAAAAGATAGAAAATATTATGGTCTGTGCTGGTGATTAAGGTTGATGATGTTCGAATATTATTTTTTATATACAATATAAACAAATCTATATATAAATATTTTACCTTTCATAGCTAGCACCAATAGACCAATCTGAATCTACACTACCACGTACAACCGCATCCTTAAAATTCCATTGATAACATATTGATCCAATTGCTTTATGGTTTTTCCTATTGAATGCCAATGTTGTTCCCATTTGTATTGAGTTATGAATTTTACGCCAATAACTAATATCTAATGCTTCACGTGATATTGTTGCAGCTATTGATGATTTATGAAGACTATATCTAAAACAAAAACGAAAAATAAATACAAATTAAATATTTTAATATTCAAATTTGTGAAGGATTTATGTATAGTATAATAGTAGGTTTTAGAATATGTATTATGATAATTAAGCAGAGTCGAAATTGATATGGCTGGGCATAAAAAGCATGTCGTGAAGGCTCTTTGATTTGGTTTTTATAAATTAAATAATGATTTTCGGTTATAAAATTTTAAAGATAATGTTGACGAATCACCGAGATAAATAATGTTTGTTAGAAATACTGTAGCGGCATTGGTTCTTTCATATGAATTTTCAAATTATATAAAATATTAATGTTTATAAAAATCTGTATAATGTAATTAGGTTTTTATGTAACAATATTAAATTATATTAGATTATTAGGGATGATTGAATGGTTCATTGTCAACAATACCGTCATCCTTGGAACTTATATAACATTCAGAGATAAACCAAATGTATTTAAATTATAAATAGTGTCAATGTCAACTTTTACAATTAATTGTTTTTAACCATTACCCGCCGTATTTTGAATGCTTGCTACTTTAGTATTCTGTTTTATGTAATAACATGAATTGTCAATTTTAGTTTTCCCCTCAGTTTATTGATTTTACCTTGCTGCCAAAGCTGTTCTTGCTATAGCTTCCTTATTCATCCATTCAATTAATAATTCTGAACCTAATGCAAAATTATCTGTAACACTTCTTAAATATGATAATGTAAAACGTCCAGAATTACGACTTGGATTATATGAGCTTATTGTTGTTGTTGAATCCAAACCAGTATATTCTATTAAAATTGTATTATCTGATATTAAATTTGAATTATTATTAACTAAATTTTGTAATTTTGTTTCAAATTTCAATGATGGCAATGGATAATATAAAACTGATAAATTTGTTGCTAATGTACTTGGATTTATATCAGCTTCAATAATTGGACTTCCCTTTAAAAATATTAAAATAATAATCATTATTTAATATAAATTTATCTAATTAATATATTAATTTTAACACATTACCAATACATCACCTTTGCATTCCCAATTATAAATACCACCAAAACCAAAACCAGATGGTCGTGTATGACTTAATATCCATGTACTAATTAATGTTTTATTTGGTGCTAAACTTTTTTTATAACTTACTTGTATACCATCAAAAAAATCTGGCATTATTTCACGTGTTTTATAATGTAAATTACTCATTGTACCCGGATTTGGAAAATATTTTCTTCCTCTTGTTTTTTCAAAATTTTTTGGAAATTTTGGTAGTTTGGTTTTTGTTTCGTCACACATAATTATATTTATTTTTTTGTATTATGTATAATTTTTGTTATTAAAAATATTTAAAAAATAAAATAAAATAAAATTAATTATATATTATATTTTTGTTTTTTGGTTTTTTGATAGTTTTAAAGAAGAAAAATATTAAATGAGATTGTAAAATAAATTGTGTTTTTTTTAATGGATTAGTTTAATAAAAATCATATTTTTCTGTGTGTCAAAATTCTATTAATCAAAAAATTTATATGATTTAGTTTTTTAAATATACGTTTTTTAAATGCAAATAAATATATAAAAAGAGTCTAATCAATTTCTATGATTCTGATACAATTAATTTATCCGGGATTTAAAAATTTAATAGAAATTCATAATTTACGTAAAAACTTTAATTTGTTCCAAGTAAAAATGTCAGGTTTCATTAAACGAATTTATAGAATTTTTCATAATTAAGTTAAATTATATTTATATTAGTGTTGCAGAATAAACTATTCTAGAAACAGTTCAGTTCAAATTTCAAATATATTATTTTTGTTGGACGGAATCGTTGTAAGGTCTTCCAGTATACTCAACATCTTAGCTCTTTAAAGACTTATTCTTTACTTGCTATTATACTTTTTATATAAATAATATTCGTCAGAGCCAAATATAACGAATTAATAAATGCTCCAGAACTTTTAATTTTTAATATTCAATACTTTAGATAACCTTATATAATATTTATGTTGTAATTGATGTTTATTTGGATTAGTTATAGTTTACGAAAAGCTTAATTGAACAAAAATCTCGTTTAAAATTGTCGGTAACATTTTGATTTTTTAGTATTTATGTCCGTTTTGACAACAAAATTAATACAAAACAATATAATTTATTAATATTTATCAATTTATATTTCGAATAAGAAATTTATATCTATATTTATATATAATATATTTTATTACATTGTTTTTACAGATTATTTACTATAATTTATTATTTTATAATAATGCTCTTAAATGTTCACAAAAACATTATATAAGAAGCTTTAGTATTTTGGTTAATAAAAGCTACGAACAGGCAACATGATTTTAATAATTTACTGAAAAATTAGTTCTTTTAGTTAGTATATTTACTAAATCTCAAAAATGAGAAAATATTTTACAAAAAATTGTATTTATATAAATAAAAAATTATAACAAGTCGACAATAATATCGATTAAAATTCAAATTTCGCAGAAATTATAAAAAAAAACTTGAGCATTATTATCTAAGTACAATATTTATATTACGTACCGGTTTATATATATATTTATAATAATAATTTAATATATTAACCCAAAAAGTTTATGATAATTCATAAAAAAGTAATAATTCTATTTATTTATAATTTTGGCATCGTTTTTATGTACAGCAAAATATTAATATGAAAAATTAAATTATGATATTCAAAAAAAAAAAAAAATTTAAATTAATAAAAGCACATTATTTTTTGTTAATTACAACAAAAATTATATAATTTATAAATTAATCTGTTTATCGGTGAAAAATTGATAATTAAATTACAAAATTGATATAAAATTTTGAAAAAGCTATCTAAATTTTAACATATACAAAGTATTTGTTTTAAAGCCATTTTAACTTAATAATAATTAAATATAAAAAAAAAAATCAATTTTATTAATACAATAATTAAAAAATCATTTTAATCATTCTTCTTCAATTGATTTTAATAAACATTTACGATAAAAATCAGCTTCTATAGCATCATTTGGTATATTATCTGAATATTTTAATATTAATTCTAAAATATCAGATGGTTTTATAAATTCTAATATTAAATTTAAAAAACAATTCCATGTATAAAAGAAATGCCGATCAACATTTAATATTATTATTTCATTACAATTAATACATATATATTTACCATTTTGTATTAATAAAAATAAATCAAAAAATTTATCCCATTGTTTTAAATTAAATAATTTACCAAATTCTTTTAATAATTCTTCTGTACCATAATATAATATAATTGGTATAATTTTATCTAATTGATTATCATTTAAATAAATACGACACATTATATCAAACATTGCTGGTACTTTTTTTAATATATCATAACATAATTCTTGTTCATTACGTGACCATAAATATTTAATTAATATTTCACCTAATTTATGATAACGACATGTATTATTAAAACGTATTGGAAAATTACATAAATTACAATATATTATTAATTGTTCATTATCATTATTTTTTTCATTAATTAAACAAAAACCCATAATTATAAAATCAATTGTTTCTTTATCAAATTCATATATTAATTCTGCATTTAAATAATTAAAATACAATTCATAACAATTTTCTTTTGCTATTTTATCGGTATCGCCATTTTCAATCATTACCAATTCTAATTTATTCAATATTTTTATAATTTCATTTGATTTATATAAATCAAATATATAATTATAACGTTCTAAAAAATTTATATTACTTATTTTTGATGTTTTATATATTAAATATAAATTATAAATAATTTTTTCTTCTTCTGTTATTATTGATTTTTCTATTATATTATTTTTATTACTATTAATATTTTTATTGTTAATTGTTTTACGTGTTGTTGATATTGATGGCTTTTTACATACAATTTCTGTTAAATTATCATCTAAATGGACATTTTGAAATGGTATTTCACGTTGTAGTTTCTGTTGATGTTCATGATTTAATTGATTTTCATTTGGTATTAAATCATTAACTAAATCTTTTTGTTCATCATTAAATATATTAAATTTATATTTAATAATATTTTTACCAAATTTACCAGTTACAGTTAATAAAGCATCTTTAAGTTGACGATCACGATCACTAGTGTTTAATTTTAAATTATCACAAAATGAATTTTCTAATATATAAACACCTTTGTCAATATCATTTCTACCATAATTATAATTATTACCACCACCACCACCACTAGAACGTGAAGTATTACTACTAGCATCACCACCGCCTCCACCACTTTTACGTTCCGTTGTTGCTAAACTTTGACCACTGCCACTACTACTCAATTCATTTTCAGCTTGTGTAATACTATCAAATATTACTGATAAATCATTTAACATTTCATATTCATTTGAATCAATTAAATAATCTTTTATTTTATTTAATATTATTAAATCATAATCTTCTTTAGATTTTTCAGCAAAATATTTTAAATTTTTCTTTAATAATAATGTACAATCTAAATATTTAGCTTGTTGTACTAAATCAATTGCATATGATTGTAATAATTGTAAACGTACTGTATATATTGCACCAGTTTTTTCATATATTACAATTTCATCAAAATCAACAACACAACAATCTGATATTTCATTCATATCATCTGACCATAATATTAATTTTGATTGTCGCATATCAAATATATAAATTGCTAAATTTGTAAATGTTAATATAAATTCATTATGAATTATTTGTAATTTTGAATATTGTAAATTTTGTGGTTTATAATCAACTACTGAAATTTCATCATTTATTTGATGATTGATATTGTCGTGAATTTTATTTTTTATTATACCATTTAAATGTTCATCATTTTGACGAATAGGTATAATTAATTTTTGTGCATTTATTGGAAGTTTAATTGGTGGACATGCTAATGCTTGTTTAAATTGATGTGTTTGAAGGACATTACCTTCAAGATCAAC
Source organism: Rhamphomyia laevipes (assembly GCA_963920725.1). Taxonomy (NCBI): domain Eukaryota; kingdom Metazoa; phylum Arthropoda; class Insecta; order Diptera; family Empididae; genus Rhamphomyia; species Rhamphomyia laevipes. Next base: position 57,107,938 of record OY987257.1, read on the forward strand.
TTCCCAAAATCGTGTACCTGGTCGAGCACAAAATATTCGTGATGGATTTAAATTTTCATTAGATGATATTAAAAAACATGCTCCACATTCACCATCTCGTGGTTTATTACCAATCTAAAATTAAGCAAAAACAATCTCAGGTGTTAAAAATTCGTTGTAAAAATTTATAATAGTATAAATTTATAATTATAATCATACCTGTTTATATTCTTCATATTCTGTATTACATAGTATACATTTGGTATAATTTGAAACTAATAATAATGATTCAAATTCTGAAATTTGAACAATTGATGAATCTAGAAACAAAATTGGATGTATAGATATGTTGAGCAAATTTCGTCCCTGTAATAATAAATATTATTAAAATTTATATTGATCATTTTATAATAATCTTACCATAAAAAATGACAAAGTAACTAAATTAACTTGACCCTTATTATCACCATAATAAAATTGTTTTTCACATGGACTCCATTTCAGACATGTTATTATAATATCATCATCTAGTTTTGTTGTAATAACTTGTGGTGGTGAATTTGCTGATAAATTTATAACATAAACACAAATGAAACCTTTTTGAGTTACAAATGATATAAATTTTTCTTCTGGCGATATTGATAAATTAAGAACTGGTCCATATTTGTTTGGTATTAAATGTAGAAATTTACAAATAGGCTTACGACTAAATAAATATAAACTACCCGATGTTGTACCGAAGGTTAAATATTTTGTAGAAGCATCAAAAGCTGTGTACTATAAATAGATTAAAAATAAAATAATTATAAATAGATTTTTTTTTATTAAAGACGATATTATTGTTTTATTGAAGTAACAAAAATTATTATTATAATATATGTATGTATATATATAAAAGAAAAATTTCACAATGGGTTTCACTTTCGGTTGGTTATTTACCTTTATTCTTTGTGTATGTTTAAGTGGTTCATTTACGGCTACAGTATTATCAACTAAATTTGATAACGTATAAATATCATTCATTTTAATATTTCTTATTTAAAAATTTAATTGCAAAAAATACATTTTTATTTATTATTTTAATGTCACAAGATTTTATTTTAATCTGAAATTTTAGCCGTCAATTTTATCAAATTCAAATGTCATTTTTCATATAGTACAAAATTTTCTTACTAGATGGCACGACGACTATACCCTTTAAGTTTTCGAACGATATATTATTTTTTTCAGATAATTAAAAAATATTAAATTTTTAATTATTTTTCACAATTTATTTTCATTATATTATATTTCATTTTCATCCTGTTCAAAAAATTAAGATTCTGGAATATCTGCAAAATTTTAAATTAAATAAAGATTAATAATGATATTAATTTAATAAAAATACGTCTTTATTGATGGAGTAAAAAAATTAAGTTCGTTTTTATTAAAATGGCTACTCAAAAGAACCAACAACCAAAAACGTATCGTGAATTAGTGAAAATTAAAATAGCAGTTCGCTTTCGGCAAGCCTGCAGTTCGCCCAAGGCGGTCTACATTTTATTGCTAAAAGGGTTTCTCCTTAAATTCACAATAATCATCACCTGGCCCGCCACCTGTATATATATTTATTCAACTATTTTGACATTTAGTTTTAACTCTGATCTAGCTTAACGGTTCGTAATAAATAAATTTAGCGGTGACCGCAAATGACAATGAATTGGCATTACTGCCGCAGCAGATTAAATAAGTTCGTGGTATTTGCAGCAGGCGCGTTGAATATATAATTTTTTGCGTGTAGATTTTTTTTTTAAAGAAAATGAAGTAGAACACTAAAGAAAATAGAAAAATATAATTATTGCAACTTTCTTATCTATAATAAGAGTGCTAATTAACAATATAAAAACAAACACGAATATTTATTTAATTACGAAAAATATAGTGAAAAGTGAAAATAATAATTATGGGTAAGAAGGAAGAGGAAATGTCCACTCCCTGTTTAATATATTAAAAAAAAAGTACATAAATGAGTTTGAAAATAATTTTAGTTTGTATTTTAAATGTTTTTTTTTTGTATACCCTTTTATTTGTGGATTATGGCAAAAATATTTACTTCAGTCTTTAAAATAAATATTTCCTTGAACCCGGAAATTACGAAAAAAAAAAGTAAATGCTAATTAAAAGAGCAAAAAAAAAAAGTTATTGAATTTTCCAAATGAACACTTTAGTTATATACTATGTGCAAACTAGGTACGAAATGACGTACTATACAAAATACGACGAATTTTCTTCTAAATACTACAAAATTCTAATTAGATTTTTGTTTATATTATATTTATTTGAAATCTAATTGGAAAAAATATATAAAATTGATAAATCAAAGACTATAAATATATGATAATATCACTAATGTAATCACTTGATATTAAGGAAATAATGTTTTATGAAGTCTCCCTAATAATTTCATTAAAATATATGTATATATACACTATTTCGTATACCAAATAAAATTTCTACCTTATTTTCTGTATATATACAAAACCAAACAAAAAAAAAATGGTTTTTAATTTTAATACTATATTTTCTTCTTTTGCATTATCGAAATAAATACACTGACTCAATAGTGTAAAAATAGAAATCAATTAATTTCAAATATAAACAAGAGATGATCTGTAAAATCAAACATTCTTTTTGTAGAGAAATTAGGTTCTTATGAACACATAAAACTAACATATCTTTCTTTTTTCTGTTGTTTGTGGGGTTATAATAAATTTTCTTTAGTTACTACATAAATTTTAATCATGTAGCTATGTAAAGCAAAAAAAAAAAAAAAACACTATATTAAAAGCTACTTCCTTCTTTCGTTCATAATTTTGTTTTGTGTATTTTTTGTTTCCTCCATAATTTCAATTTAGATTTCTTTTATAAACTCTACAGAGACAAAAAAAAAAACTGATTCCCATAATTGTTCCATATTATTTCATCCATCGTTTGTGTTGTCATCGTCATGTATAATAATTTGGAAATATATATATATCAAAAAAAAATTATATCATTATAAAGAATATGACCCATTATATAAAGAGAAACAAATAAAATGTGGGGCTCCATAGGTCACACACTAATATTATAGTGATGAAAAAACAAAAAAAAAAAAAATCGCGTTCATTATTTCATTGTACACAAATGACATCATCCTCTTAGTAATTCCCTTATACAAATTTTATTTTATATATATATTTTATATTATTATATATATATATATACAACAAAAAATAAATAAAGAATTTATATATAAATTAAAATTTAAAATTTCTAAAAGTATATTAAAATAAATTTTAAATAAAAACCAAACTTTAGAATTAAACTAGCTATTAAATTTAATCATTGTTATTATTTAATTATTGTATTTTTTTTTTTAAGTATATTTTTAATTAAATTAGATTTAATATAATTTTGAAGTTGTATGTGATCTTGACACCGCGCGCAGCCCCCACACTAGTCCTACTGGAGCCAAAATATATAATACAAATATAAATCTTCATTACTCCCTCTCAGTCAAAATAAAAATCATAATTTAATTTTTATACATATATATATTTTTTTATTTGTTTTACTTTAACTTTGAAATATATCAATATTGGTTATGCTAAATTAAAACTTGTTTTGTTGGATAAAACCATAAAACTTACTATTACTATATGTATATAAATAAAATTTTATATTTTTATAAGTATATATGTATAAAAATAAAGAGTGAATTTTCTCTATATATATATAAAATACCGACCGCTTCACCGGATTACATAATTTATTAAAATATTTTATAGTATGCTAAAATCCGCTATATATATATAAATTTGATGATTACGAGTATTGAATCTGAATTAAAAACTTAAATTGTAAAATACAATTATGGTTTCTTGGACTGATGAATTTGTATGCTACTATGGGTATTTGAATAATTATCAATTTTGTTTATATTTTCATTTATATAAGTAACAAGTTGTTGTATATTTACTAAATATTTATACAAAAAAAAAATAATTGAACCATTTTTTTTTGTTTAGCTTTTGCTGTTTTTGTAAATTTTTTTTTAATGATGATGACGACGACAACCTGTGTGTTCACTTTGTATACTGTATATACAAAAAAAAACTTTGCAAAAATGTTATCTAATTAAAAATTGGATAAGACAATTAAAGTTATAAAATAATCCAAATTGTCTTTATATCTTAATAAAATAATATTCACTTGTAACGTAAAAATATAAAGCTTTTGCACTTGTAAATTTGTTCATAATTCAAGTTTAAAATTTCTTTCTATAAATCATATGATATTGTAAATTTTTTTGATACGATTTGATGATCTAACTTACAAGTTGTTATTACCTATTTGCACTTAAAAGATTGTTTTTGATAAAAAAAAACCGAAAAAATAATTATTTGGTATTCATTTAAAATTAATGAAATCGCAAAATAAACTTTAAATCTATTAGAAATACTTTAATTATGAAAATGACAGACAGAAACCGTACACACGAACTAATTATGTTACAATTTAAAATTCTTTAAGAATATTTGTAAACAAGCATTTTTCTTTTTATGTAATAATTGCAATATTTACATTTAATTTTTTTGGTTTATTCGTTTAATTTAATATTTTCGATACTATGTACCAGTATTATGTAAAGTATGCACGCGCTATAATTTTTCCGATGTAGCTATATCACGTGATGAAAACTTCGTACCGAACGGGTTAAGATTTGTATAAATTTATCTACAGAAAAATGTTAATAAATATTAGCCAATTGTCAATGAATTAATATTTATATTTAATAAATATTTCTATTAATTAAATATATTATACAAATTAGAGATGCAAACTATTTACATTAATGATAAGCTTATTATATTAGTAAATATTGTTTTATATAAAATTAATAATTTTGAATATAAATTTCTTAAAATTTAATGTAATAATTTAATTAGATTGAGTATTAAATTATCTATATTAACCCCGGCTTCACTTGTGTGGATATTATAATGATTTATAGAATTCATATAATTCTTTTCCATAAATTTGTGAATATTTCGAAATCTTTTCTTCAAAACAAAAGAAATAAAAAATTATAATTGTGAATATGAAAAAAAAATCAATTCAATAATTTTCAAAGTTTTAAGATAAACAATAATTTTCTGTCAGTGCTCTTATGTTAAACTGGAATCATAGTGCCACCGTCACCGAGTCTTAAATTTTAAATTACATTGTCCGCGATGACAGGAACTTTTCAAAATTAGCTTTTCCGTACTATTTTGTGAAATTGATAGTACCTAATTCTTAATTTAAAATAAGTTTTCTGATACATTTTATACCAACACTGCAAATACGTATTTGTGCTGATAGCAGGAATTTTTCTACTACACCGTCACCGTCCACTTTCAGCTTTGTAATTTCCTATACATATTTTACACAGCTGTCAATGCGATGTTGACGGTGGCTCTGTGATTCCATATTTATTTGATTGCATGAATAACCTTTGTTATTCTTACTTATTAACTGATTGAACTACGTACTATGCAGTTTAGGTATGGGAACTACTCTTCGGTATTTGTGATATTGTACAATTGATTTTGATATCAATTAACGATTTAATCCTTGTATACCAATTGCTATCTAACAATCCATATATTCAAACGGATGACATTCAAATATTTAATTTATAAATTCTTTTTTCTTTAAAATATGTTTTATTTATTTTTTAAATTCTTAACATTTTTGAAATTAACCAAATTACTTGTAGATATATTTTGTACATTTCTGTATATAATTTATTTGATATTAGGGGGGAAAACGATCAATTTGTCAGATTTCTAGTTTAGTATTTTTAAATTTTTATTGTATGTATGTTTATATTCTTCAAAATTATATTTTATGATTATTTGTCTGTCATTTAAAAATTTTCATATTTGTCCAGAACAAAAGAGACCTGATCCAATAATTTATTAATTAATGACCTCCGTTTAGTTAGAATTTATAAATGTTAAATACAATAACCTTACACTGACTGAATGATATTTGTTTGTTCTTTTATTGTGTATTCAAATTAGTCACTACTGTTCTAATTTTTAATAATTGTTTTTATTAAATAACTCAATTAGATTTCTGATGATGATTTTTACTACTTTTATTTTTTATATTTTTGCATTACTTTGTTACTTGATTCCGTCATTTATATATTTATACATAATTCATATATTAAAAAATAAATATATACTAAAGACTTTTGATAAAAACAAAATTTAATTGGTTAGATTATTGTAGAAATTTTATTTAAAAAAAAAAAAAAAAATTATGTTTGAGAAATTTAATAATAATTTTATTTATATTTTTTTGATAACGTAAGACTTCGACTATAATTTTATCAATTTATTTTTGTAGGGGTTACAAATATTATACATTTTTAATCAATTTACTTTGAAATATTAATAAAAATATATATATAAAATTTATTTTAAAAATTATTTATGTTATATTAATAAAAATTTATGAAATGAAAATTGATTAAAATTTGATGTTCTATAAATATATATTTATATGTACATATACGTGTGGTTTCCGGATTAGTTTATTTTTTAAAATTATTCTGGAAATGATGTTAAAAGTGTATAAGTTACACTAAATATATGACAAAAAAAATTTATAAATTTGAATTTCATGCAAATTTAATTTATTGAAAAATTGCCAACCAATTTTATTTTAGTTTGCTTGTTTTTTTTGGAAATAGTTTTTGGGCATAAAATTTGAATTTAAATTTTCTATTTAGTATGATAAATTATGTACCTAAATAGTGTTCATAAATACGGTATAATAATTGATAAAATAAAAATTGAGATTAGATTGTTGGATCAATCTTTAATCTGGGTACTTTTGTGCTTATACTTAACGATTGCCTCAAATTTTTCGATTCCTTTATAAATAAATGAGGAACACTGATTTTTCTATAGGGTCGTGGTGTGTTTGTTAATTTCTAGTCGATGACCTCAGCACACAAAAATTTGTTTCAACGAAGTCAGCTGAGAAATTGTTTAATTTTTCACGAAAACTGTTTTGGGGAACTTTCAAAAGTTAACAAGAATTCGGATGTTGAAAAAGTTTCAAGGATTCAGTGGTTAAAATTTTGGTTTGGTATAGTATTTAGAGACTTTTGGGTTTTGAATGGAAAATAAACGATACACAGATGAATGAACAGAAAGACACAGTGTAACATTAAGGCATTTTGTAGTTGTCTAAAAATGTATATAAAGATATCGTTTAAATTTGAAGTAATTTACTATACTATTTAAATTTTATTCAAAATATATATTTTAAAATTTGAATAATTTTGTAAAATTTATGAGGTTAACTTTATTTTACATCTTTGAATATATTTATATTTTTGTAAACCTTCTTGCTTTGCGAGAAACTTTTGAAAAATAACAAAATTTAAAAACATTTATATAGTAATTGTAAAAAAAATGTAATTTAAATCATTTATAAACATATTTTTTTAAGCAGTAAAATGACGATTAAGTTTTAAATAACTAAAAAAAAAGGCATAATGACCAACTGTTTAAATACGTAAATGAATAAATAGTATAATACTTAAATTGCTTCCATTATTTTTTTTTTTTGTTACCTATGTATACAAAAATCAAGTTTCTGTTACAGTTCTCAGTTGGTAAAATTTGAGATATTTTTCATTAATGTAATACTAGAAAATTTATTGTAATAATTTATATTTCAATTATTATTATTTTTTTGTAATTATATAATATGTAATAATTGATTAGTTTAATTGTTATTGTTGTACAATGAACTTTTGAGTACTCAATTTATTTATAAATATCTGAAAAATGTTGCATAATTTGCTTATCTTAACAAAGTTTTTTGCAATGCTTACATCATCATTAATCTGAAAAATATAAAATTTTAAAATCATTATTCTATTTCAAAATAGTTTAAATTTAATTAAAAAAAATATGTTTGAATCGGTAAGTTAGCTAGATAATGAGTCCAACTGGAAGTTATTCCAATTAGAGTGAGTATGGCAAGTTTTAATAATAATTATGATAAACCTTTGGTAAAAAATATCAAACATCTTTAGAGTGTCCACTTATAAAATAATACCGTGGCTAAGAGTCTCATATAACCAGTGGTGATATTCAGTCCGTACCGACCTGTACGATCGTATCGGTTATTAAAATGTTCAATAATACCTTTAGTCTAAGTTAAATAAACTAATAAAATACGAAGTTTCAATCAACAAAAATTCGAATATTTTTTCGAATTATTGTTGTTGGCAGAGATATAGAAATTATAACTATTCCAAAAAGTATTTTAAGAGCTAAAACAATTTTGAACGTAATTTTTGTTAATTCTGCTGAAACTGAAAGAAAATTAAATTCCCGGTGCTAATCTGGGCCAGGCATTGGTCTCTTTGAACTGATATCGTAACAGTAAACCGGCTACGGATTTCCTTAACAAACGATATGGATCTAAACAAACCTTATCCATGTTAGGGTTAACGAGAATGTGTGGTAGCAAAACCTGCTAAACCGCTACTTCTTGTGCTGAACAGTGAGTCTGTGGCTCACCACTCGAACCTACCAACAAACTAGACATTTCACCATTTTCTCTAACACATCAAGTCTTGTGTTTTAAGCATTGTTGTTACTATTTCATAAATGAGCTGCAAAATATATGAAACCCAGGAGTGGGACGCTTAATCAACTGCATCAGCATTCGTAATTAACGGATTTTGACGTAGCATAATAATTTATTTAATTGTATTTATAATTTATATATTAATTCATTTATTCAGTTATTACTAAACTTTATAGTCAATATTATTCACATTTTTTTAATTTATTTATTTTTCGTGTAAAAAATAATTAAATTAAATTGTAATGTAAATAAATTTATTAATTTTAAAATATATATTATTATTACATCATATCTAAGTTTGTCACTAAATTTTATTTTTCTTTGAAACCGTCATGATTATTTAATCTTATCTTATCAAATTTAATTGATATAATTACTTAAAAATAAGATATTTTCAAAGTTACTCGGTTATAAATTTATAAATTGATTACAAATTAAATACAATTTTTTTATTAATTTATATATATTTATGATTTTTGGAAATTGGTCAATATAAAATTATAAATTCAATTACTTTTAGATTTTCCAAATATTTTCATTAACGTTATTTCTAAATTTTCCGGTATTTTCATTAAATTTTTCTTCCGGCATAATAAAATCAAAACAAAATATATTTCTTTATAAAAGTATATTTTAATTAAATTTCCTTGAATTGTATAAAATGAAAACTAAAAATAAAAATTCTTTATTAAAATATTTTCTGAAACATTTTTCCATACACCTAGAATTAAATTCTTTGTTAATAATAAAGTATAAAAACAGAGAAAACCAAAGAATTTCCAAAATAATTTTTATGATATTTTTTTTTTTTTTTTCTGTTTCTTCTATTTATAAAAAAAAGATATTTAATTGCGGTAAATTTAGTAGTTTAGAACCAAAAAAAAACTACATAACATTTCACCAAAAATAAAAAACTATGTTCTTAGTTCATATATTATTAGAATCTTTCTAGCTATAGACTCTAGAGAAAAGAAAGAACATTTAAAATTTTCTGATTTTGTGGTGAAAATACCTGAAAATAATTATATAATAAATAAAAAAAATTTGAGATTAGATTGTCAATCTCTAATCCGGGCACTTTTGTATGTACGTCTTGTAAATGTTTCATGGAAATTGAAGCGAGCTAGTGTCAAATTCTTTTAAAAATTAATAAATCCTTCTGATTATGCTAAAGGCACCGGAGGCGTCTAGCATATCAGTTGATGTTAGCACTCAAATGTTTATTTTCCAATTGTTCATAGGATGGATACTTTTAGGATCTGGAAGAATTTGGAGAATAAGAGGATAAACTAGAAACTGAACTTTAAACATTTAAATGTCGTTGGTTTGAAGATTTCAGATTTTTAATATCCACTAATTAAAGCTATAACAAATGAACAGACAAGAGATCTACAAAGTGAAACTTTAATATATTTTTGTAAAATTGACTAAATGTATTAATTCCAAAAGTATTTTTGTATCTACAACTATTATTTTAACATAATAAAAATTTAAAGAATACAAATTTTAATGAATTTTACCAAAAAACAACGTTTTGTTAAAGAGTTATAACCTAAAACCTGAGAAATTTTATTTGATGCCTCAAGGTTTTTGTAATAATTTTCACGGTTCGAAGTTCCAATAACTGAGCTAGAGCTTGTTCTACAAGACAATTTATTACAACATTTTTATTCTATGATTTTTTTTTATAAATTAGTAAAACAAAATAAAAAATTAAAGATTTCTGAAGTCAATCAATACTTGTCTAATTTGTTTATAGATTATGAAAAAGAAAATTTTTGTTAACTAAAAAAAAAAAAAATTTTCTATATGTTATTAAATTGAAACTTTCGTTAAAATTTTGACAGATTAGTTAAGAAATTTTATTTATTCTTTGCTAGAACACAGAAGCCAAATTTTATAATAATTTAAATGGTAAAAGTTTCAGTTGAATGATCGTGGGAATGATTTAAAAAATGAATTTGTACTTTCAAGTTTTTTTTTTTATTTATGTAATAAAGTTTCTTGGATTTTTCTTATTTCTTTCTGGTGATAATTTTTTTTTGTATATAAATATTCGTTCAAAAAGAAATTCTATAAAATATTTGTGGTTTCACCGCTTCAACACGTATTTTAAGAATTTGTTTTAAATAGGGTGTCCATAAGTATGTAGATTTTACTCCTGGTGTATCTGCAAATTGTTTTAACTGTAGTGGATCTTACTTAAACTGTTGATAATTTAATAAACATTATGTGATAATATAACCAATAACATCACATGAAAGTCAGATTATTTACATATATTTCATGGTTCTGATTTAGTTTGCTATGGGTCTTACTTGCTAATTTAGGCAGCTTCATTCGCTTCGTGTATCCCATTTAGTTTGTTGTGGGATTACTTGATAATAAGCAGTGCCAGACTCATAAATTATTTTTTTCTTCTTTTTTGTCAACATACTTTACCCCTCAAACAACCTCGACGCACGCAACGGAGACGGATTCAAATGTCGAAAAAAAAGTTTAAATGTATAGGAATATATGAAAGTGAGCAAAGTCACGACGGACGCAACACGCAAAAGTTGAATCGATTCCAACTTTCGACGGCCACGAAGTATAGAAAATGGGTACTTTTCAAAATTTTGAATTAAAATAAATTTCTAGCTTGTCAGTCCAGCTGTCGAAAGCAGTGCTGTAATCAGTAAATAGAATGAATTGGAAAACGAATTGAAATCTAGATGCTGGATCAAGCAACATCGAAAACACTTATACTTGAGAAATGCTATCGAATGCAGCGAGAAATGCTGTCGAAAGCAGTGCTGTAATCAGACAATAGAATGTGCAGAGTAAAAAGTAAAATGTAAAGATTTATACCTAGCAAATTATTGGGTTTTATAAAATAATTACTATTTTTTTTTTTTTGGAACACCCTGTTAAAAGTAAATTATATCTTAAATTGTTCCTCACACAATGAAATTATTTCATACTTAAGTATAATATTTTTATTTTTATATACTAGAAGTATTTTTTTTTTTTAAATAAAACCTGAATTATTTAAATAATATACTAGAAATATATAAACTATTATATACAAAGTTCATCTTCTAGTACTTTAAATATGATTTTTTTCCTAGAAATTATAATCAATTTTTTTTCAATTAGCAATAGCAAATTACCGGTATTTCATATTCTTACCGGTTATAATAGCATATTTATTAGAAACTATTGTTCTTCTTCTAAGCTACGATATTCTATTAAAAAAAAAAAAAGAAATGGAATAGCTTAGCTTTTTATAGAAGAACAAAAGTATTTTTACTAAACTCAAATCTTTCATATATATTTAACGAATTTAAAATAATGCTTTGTCATCTAGACTTAATTAGTGTGTCTAGCCTAGATTAATATAAAGTGGAAATTTAATCATTAATTAATTTTAATGAAAGTCACAATCTAAGTTGGCACAAATTATACTCTAAATTATTCTAAGTTGGCACAAATTATAGTTATTTTCACTCCATTTCACTTGTTTAGTTTGACTTATCTCTAGACTACTTAATAATTGCTAATGTAGATCTTTAAGCATTTTACTTAAACGGAAAATATGCAGATCTGGTAATGTTTATCGTGATATAGTGCTTAAAAGTATTTAATTTATAGAATTTTAATATTAATATTACCAGAGCGGTTTATAAAACTCGTTAAAAGTATTGTCAATACAGATGCCAATCAGTATTTCATTAAAAGCAGAACTTTTTTGTGCAAACTTCTAAAATGTAAGATATCAATGGAATTGGAAAATGAATTGAAATCTAAATGCTGGATCAAGCACCATCTAAAACACTTATACTTTCGCGATAAATGCTGTCGAAAGCAGTACTGGAATCAATAAATAGAATGTGCAGAGTAGTACGCCACTCGTTGATCTGTTCGTATTTATCTGGTCAATGCACGATCTGTTTTGATACGGAAGCGAACTTGTTGGTACATCACGGTTTCCTCTAGCTTTATGTTCAGTAGAATTCTGGATAGTATTTTCAAGGGTAAAGAGAGTAACGTTATAAACCCCTGTAATTTTTACAGGTGAGATCGCTTTTCTTCGGTAGTTTTACCAAAACACCTCTGGTAGCATTTCGTTTTCCCAGATATTGGCAAATATCGGGTGTAGAAGTTTTGCTGTTATCAGTAATTTAGTCGTGTCGGGGCGCTTTATTGTTTTTCTCATCTCTCCTATTGCATTTTTAATTTCTTGTATAGCTAAAATTATGTAACTAAAAACATTGCTAGCTTTTAACCTATAACTTTTATATGTTGTTATAAATTACTAATAAAAAAAATGTTCTTTGTACAATTTTTCAACAAAAAATATTTTTCGTGTTTTACTATATTGAAAGGAAAGTAATCATTTATTATGTTCGGTTATTGACTTTTAAAATTTCTAATAAAGAATCACCGGGAAATTATTTCTCTTTAACAACTACATAAATTTTATAAAAACTATGAACTTTCATTATTTTTATATTTGGCTATTATTTTTGTGTGTCCATTAATAATAATAAAAAAAAAAAAATCGAATTAATGCTAGACACAAAAATAATGTAATTATTATTTTGTTAAATATATAGTGAAGCTATGAATTTAGTGGTATTAGGCTAATTTACCGAATTAACAATTGACCGCAAAAAACATATAAATTATATTTATGTACTTATGTATTAGATAAAATTACATTTCTACGAATTGCAATATTAGAAATATTACTTAACTATAAGATCATACAAATTTGTGTAAATTCTGGGGTCGAATTCTCTGAATATATCGAAATTTCTCCAATTTTGGATGATGTAAACGTTAATTTTTTGGGATGATGTCAAACGTTAATTTCATGATGTCAAATGTTAATCGAGATTTCAAACGTTAATTTCATTCATATTTTGATATCGAGTATAATTCGTTTTTTGTTTGTTTTTCTTTTGGAAAATAGTTTTTCATTAATTAGTGTGAAATTTAAAAAAAAAATATAAAATTATAACTTCGTAATAAAATAGTTTTTACATTTTTTTGTCGACAATAAATTGGGATCAAATTTACTAAACAGCACATTTTCCATTTCATTTACTACATTACATTATGTAATAATACTACAATGAACATGAAAATGACCTCCAGCAGATTATTCAAAAAAAAAAAATCATCAATAAAATGTATTCGGTAAAGTGTGCATTCATTTATCCAATAGTGCATTGTCAATTTATCGGATACTGAATTTACTATAAGGTAACATAAAATCAAAACAAAATTCTTAAACGTGCCCACAAATACAAATGAAAATTTTAAATTAAATATTTTTTGTTCTGTAAGGAAATGAAATTATGTGAAAGGAAATTGTTTAATTTTAAGACAATTTTTATTTTATATTTTCATTTAATTTCTTAATTTGATTTTATAATTTTGTATATTATAATTCAAAGAGATTTTAAAAGGTTTATGACGAACTGTCCCATATTTTATTATAAATCTCTTTGGCGTAAATATTAAAAATAAAATCAATATTTTTATTACATTACAATAACAAACAAATATTATTCTTTTTAACATTGACTAAGGTTTTATAAGGTTTGGCGTTGTCATGACCGGATTTTAATATTTTATATAATAATTTATATACAAAATATTGAAAGAATTAAACGGAAATATAAATTAATTTCTTAGTAGATTTATTAAAAATATTACATATATGCAAGTTTTCAAATATTATTTGTTTATGAAAAGAATTAGCATAAAACACTTATTTTTATATATAAATAACCAGTTTTAAAATTATGTACATATTTAATAAATTAGTGCGCAAAAACTAAATTGTCCACAAAAATTTGAAAATAAAGTTTAGAATAAAAAGTAATGGAGGTCATATTCATTATATAGCATTAATATATATTGAATCACTATCAATATATATTTCTAAATTGCTTTTTATTTTTAATTACCATAATTTACACAAATTTGATTCAAAATTTAAATAAATTTGTGCGTTTTCTTAAGTAACATTTCTGATTTTGCAATTCATAGATATGTAATATAGGTCAATTTTATTGTTTATTAAGTATAGTTAAATTTCATCAAGGATAGTCATATTTTATAAATTTATTTTACAGACACCTTTTTACCAAGACATTTTTAACAGATAAAATCAGTTTTTTTGAAAGCCGCAAACCAAAAAAACTTAAGCTTAGTATCGAATTCATTGTAAAATGAAATTATCACACAAATTATAATATGTATCCACTTTGACAAATAATTGCAAGGTATATTACCGATTTAAATTTACATTTAATTATTTCAAAAAATAATTATATTATCCAATTTTAATTAAAAGTTTTTAAGATAAACAGAAACTTCGAATTTCACGATGAACTCAACCCAACAAAAGTGGAACCGGAAACGGAATTTTTCACTTCTAATTTCACAATATTAAGTGGACGTAATATGACATTTTAAAAAATATTTTTAATATTCAATAATCTCCTTTGTAACGTCGTCATATTATTTAAATGTAATCCTAATAAAATAGTTTTTGATCTAAACTAGCTATATAAATAAATAAAATTACTTAAATTAGAATTTGCCATAAGCTTTAGCTTAACTGGACCACGTGAATTATTGTGAATGAAAATGAATCATCGTTGTTATAAATTGTCTATATTAATACGAATTTGTTCTTATTCATATTTACAGTGTTTTTAATTTTAAATGTTTACTAATTTCTTACACAAATAATAATCCTAGGTTTCAATTTTGACACTGTTATCATCTTTTTAGTTTTTATAAGATTATTCTCTACTCATCTAACGATTTAATATTTCCATTAGTCTGCACTGTTAAATTAGGCGGTAGCAAAGCCATTTTCGTAAAAATACATTACAGAATTGTGTGATTTACCTTTTATATCATTGGTTTAAGGTCTTATTTATAATATTAACAAAACTAGATGTAGTCAGGAATTTGTGACATTTTTTTTTCTGATTTACCAGGAGATAAAAAATATGATTCTATTTTACTATAATTGAAAGTATAAGAAATTTTTGTACACATGGTAAACGTAACTTTCAATAACTTTTATAGAATTTTTATATTCGCATATACACGAATTTAAATATACATAAAACTCGTACTTTCTAAATTTTTTCAATAATTTTAAATTTAAACTCTTTGTAATTATTAGAATTATAATTTTTTTTAAAAAAAAGAACCTTCAAAAATTTGTCCAACACTTCAATAAAAACTATAAGAATTATTATTAAAATTAAAAACGTTTTTTTTTTTTTGTTTATTGAATAATTTGATATAATCGCCATGTTATTCTTGTTATGTTAATGAAGAGCCTTGACATTCTTATATAATTTGTTTAAATAAAAATACTAAAATAAAATTTCATTCAACCAAAAAACTGTTAAAAGCACAACCAAATTAAACTTATTGTAATTTATATTATAAATAGTAATTTTTTCATACATACTTTTTTTGTTACAAAAAATATATACCTCGTAGCACTATTACTAATGAAGTAGTTTCTTGTTAATGTGCTTTTTTCAGTGGCAACAGTTCAATATTATCATATACTTGAATCTATAACTAAAATTCATATGTAAAATAAAAATAAACATTCTAGATTAAATATTTTTACCTAACAGATGGAATTTTAATTAGGTTCCTAATGTAATGACCGGTGAATATTTACTATTTTATATGATTTCCAAGTCAGTTGGTCTTTATCGAATCAAATTAGTTTTGTTCCAAGTCAATAAGTATTTTAAACAAAGTTTAGATAGATAGTCACCTAACATAAGGAATTTTTTTTAGCTTTCTAATGTGGTCTGGGGTGACTGTAGTCATTTAATATGATTTCTAAGTCAGTTGGTGCTTTTCGATGAAATTATAGTTTTACCGAGTCATATTAGTTAAATTGCTATTTGTCCAAAAAGGAAAAACACTAATTTGAGTAGGAAACACGAACTTGATTTAGAAATGTTTAATGGTTTAAATATACAATAATTGAAATAGAACAATTTTTAAAAGTTTATAAATGACTGACGGATAGACGAAAATACGTTTACGAAATAGGATTTGTGCTTCTCAAAAAAATAGCTAAAATAAAAGTCATTTATATTAATTATATGAATCATTATTACTTATTTATTCATATATATTATTTTTTTTAAGTAAATATATTTAAATTTTTCATTTATTCTATTTATTTATTTTTAAGGTAAAACAAAGATATATTGTGCAAAATGTGAAAAGAAATGTTCTGGTGAAGTATTACGTGTAGCTGATAAACATTTTCATAAAACCTGCTTTCAATGTTGTAAATGTAAAAAATCATTAGCAACTGGTGGTTTCTTTACAAAAGATTCAGCATATTATTGTATACCAGATTATCAAAAATTATATGGAACAAAATGTGCATCATGTAAACAATATGTTGAAGGTGAAGTTGTATCTACAATGGGTAATACATATCATCAAAAATGTTTTACATGTACAAAATGTACAAAACCATTTCAATCTGGTAGTAAGGTAAGAAAACTACAAAAAAAAAAAAAAATTCAAATTTATTTGAAATATTTAGACTTTGGAATTTTTTGTTTTTGTTTTGTAGGTAACTAATACCGGTAAAGATGTACTATGTGAAAATTGTATTAGTCAACCATCATCACCAGTTAAACAAGTTCACCATCAGCCAGTAGGACAAAATAATCAACAAGAACAACAACAGCCACAACAACAACAACAACAAGAAACTGAAAAAATTATACGTGAAGTATCATCAATGAGTCCAACTAAAGCAACAGCACATCATCAAAATGATTTTACAACAACAGATCGTGTTGGTATATTAAAAAAAGATTATGATCCAAATGAATGTGCTGGATGTGGTGAATTATTAAAAGAAGGCCAAGCTTTAATTGCATTAGATCGTCAATGGCATATATGGTGCTTTCGTTGTAAATCATGTAGTGCTATATTAAATGGTGAATATATGGGTAAAGATAGTATACCATATTGTGAGAAATGTTATCAAAAATCATTTGGTGTTAAATGTGCTTATTGCAATCGTTATATTAGTGGTAAAGTCCTGCAGGCAGGTGATAATCATCATTTTCATCCAACTTGTGCTAGATGTACCAAATGTGGTGATCCATTTGGTGATGGTGAAGAAATGTATTTACAAGGTAGTGCTATATGGCATCCTAGATGTGGTCCAGGTCCATCTGAAACTGGTTTAGTATTAAATGGAACACCTGGTGGTGGTGGTGTTGTTACTGGAACTAATGGTAATATTACAGACGGTGAATGCGAACGTATGAGTTCCAGTGCGATTAGTGAAATGGTAAAAATTTAAATTATTCAAAATTTATATATTTTTTTTTAATATTAATTTCATTCATAATGAGCACAAATATTGTAAAAAAAAATGCTTCTATTTCAATTAATATAAATATATACACTTTATTTATTTTTAATGCACGTTAACTATTTTTTTTTTTTTTTTTTTATTTTCTAATTATTTAATATTTAATTTTAATTTCGTTTATTTTGGTTTTTCAAAAAAATATTTTGGCTTGCATTATTTTCAGTTTATGCGTTCAAGAACACCAAGTATTAATGGTTCTGTTTATTCGAGCCGAAAGGTTTGTAATTTTTCTGTTTTTATTTTTGTATGTTTTTTCAGTATATTTTATTATTTTTTGATGTGTATTTCACAATGGAAAATTCGAAATTATTCCAATTTATTTTGTGTTGTAAGTAAAGA
Source organism: Rhamphomyia laevipes (assembly GCA_963920725.1). Classification (NCBI taxonomy): domain Eukaryota; kingdom Metazoa; phylum Arthropoda; class Insecta; order Diptera; family Empididae; genus Rhamphomyia; species Rhamphomyia laevipes. The sequence goes on from OY987257.1 coordinate 57,126,389, forward strand.
CCGGAAAAGCTGAGGTTTAATAAATTGAATATAATTCTTTTAATATACTTGTAATTATATTATATAATTATTCGGAGAATCAGTGAAACTTGTAAAAAAATTAAAATCAAAATAATGGATTGAATATTTTATATCAAAATTTGAGGATAATTTGTTATTGTAAAACATTATTTCGCAAAATAATAAATAACTCATTCTATTTACTAAAAAATACTACAAATATTAAATTTTATAAACTTTATAAACTTCAGTTTTTGCTTTAATTTTCAATATTAAATAATATTTTGTGATTTTGTTTCCAGCAAACTTAATTTATGCCGGATTCATTATGCTTCTTGTACGCAACGCACAAAAAATGAAAATATTGGAAAATAATAATAACATTCACAATGCAAAGTTTTGAATATACTTGAAAATTAAAAAATATGGCAACTCCATTGCATTGTGTTGAAGTAGCATTTTGAATCCGTCATTAAATTTGCACGATTGTGCTTTGAAATTCATTTTATTTTTCACGATCATTGTTAACTACAAAATAAAAAATGAAATCTATTGTCTCTATATGTATAATCAATTTTATATTAATAATATATATTTTTTTTTTCATAGCAGTATCGTACTGTTAGTCCAGGACTAATACTTCGCGAATACGGCCGACATGGTTTTGAAGATATATCACGTATTTATACATATAGTTATTTAACTGATGAACCACATTATTTACGTAAACCAATTGATCCATATGATCGGGCACCAGTTTCACCACATTTTCATCGACCATCTGGTCATGGTAGTACATCCGGTAGTCGTCCACCATCACGTCCACATTCACGTAGTGCTATGAAAGTTTTGGTTGATACAATAAGATCAGAAACACCACGTCCTAAAAGTCCTGGTATGAATAATGAAGAACCAATTGAATTATCACATTATCCAGCTGCAAAAAAACCAAAACCAGGTGAAAAATCAAAAATTGAACGTGATGATTTTCCAGCACCACCATATCCATATACAGATCCGGAACGTCGAAGACGATATTCAGATACATATAATGGTGTACCTGGTTCTGATGAAGATGAAGTTGATTTGAAAAATGGCGAAGCTGAGTATGAGATTCTTCATTTTTAATTAAAATAATAATTATAATTACCTATATAAAAAAAAATTGTAATTCGTTTAATTTTTAGACGTTTAACTCGCGAAGCTGAACAATTAGAAAAATTAAATTCTGGAATGGGATCTGTAATGGCAAAAGATTTAAAAGAACATGCTAAATATAGAAAATGGAAACAACAAAATATAGATCCTAGAAATGCATCTAGAACACCATCTGCATCAAAAGAACCAGTTTATAAATTAAGGTATAGTAGAACACATTAAAATTAAAATCTCAAATATTTTTATATATATATATTTTTAGATATGAATCACCAGTTGGTGCATCACCATCTAGACATCTAGATCACCAAAAGCCTTTTTATGATGATGAAATGTTTGATAGATCAACAAGCTATAGAGGATCTGTTGGTAAATCAATTGCCAATGCTCCCAGTTATAATGGTATGTGTGTCAATAATTAATTTATAATTTCGTTGAAAATTTTATTATCTCTACACTTTTCAAAACATACATGTTTCATAATAAATAATAAATCTTTGAATGATTTCGGATTATAAATACAAAATTATTCATTGTTTTATTATATATAATATATGATGATCAAAAGTAATTTTATTTATTAAAAAAATAATAAAATATGACAAGTGAAAACAATTTCTACTGAAAATTAATTATATATAACCATAATTATATTCTAAATTTATTAAAATTAAATAATTAGCAATACATTCCTACCGATCACCTCCAAAACCAGGATATGGCTTTAAAACATCGACATTACCGCCTTCAAGTAGAAATGGTTATTGTTCAGTAAGTTTAAATAATTAAACAAAAAAAAAAAAAAAAAGTTGTGCAAAACAATTAATTACGCAACATCATCTGTTCACATTTAGTTTATAGAAAATGGGATTGTGTTTGATAGTAAATTTTTGTCTTCTTTGGGTCATTAAAATGTGATTTTTGTTCTTTTGCTTTTATAGATCTAAAAATCAAATATTTCTAAGAATTAACAATTTCCAAATAACTCATTTCTGTATCTGTGTATATGTGTACATTATGTAAAACTGACTAATTTTTGCAAGTTAATTGAAATTGAAAAAATAATCAAAATAATCTCTGAATAATTAACAACAACAAAAATCCATAAAATCACTTGTCTTTTATCATTTTATTTATATTTAGCATACTAAACTAAATTACAAAAAAAAAAATGTATTATAAAATTAATAAGCCTAAGAAAATACAAACAAAAATATTGGTAATTTCTTTTTCAATGCTGCCTATTTCCCTCATATCAAAATAAATTGTATTTTGTGGACATATCACTTAATAATATTGATCATCATCGTACCTATGGACATTAAATATATAATATTATACTATAAAATAGTGGTGAGTTCACTTCGTCATGTTCCTAAACCTGGATACACTTTGGCTCCTCGCTCGCAAACTTTCAGTTCTGCTGTAACTACTGGCTCCGCTGCACAACCTACTGCTACCGTAAGCTTTTATTGTGTCTTTATAACAAAAAAAAATATTGATAGAAATAGCATTATTGTTTAATTTTAATTTTTCTTAATTTACATTTAAATTTACTGAAAGTTTGTAAAGAATCTTATAATTTTTCATATTTTTTTTGTATTTTGTTATGCGGTGTTTTTTTTCTAAATGATGTTTTTATAATTTTTCTATGATTTTTGTTTTTTGAACAAATTTTTTGTTATTTAAATAAAAAAAATTAAATAATCGTTCGAAATTCGAGTTGTTTTTCCTGTAAATTTACGTTCCATTACGAATTCAGTCAATTGTGCATTTGATTTAATAAATATAATAAATTTTTAAATATTTTTATACGTTTTTTTAAAATATCTCAATTTAAATTATGATTTGATTATGAATAAAATCAATTGGTTAGAATTAAAAAAAAAACAATCGAAATTTAATTTACGCAAAATATAATTTATTAAAGATATTCTAAACTATTGAACGGAGATTATATGATTTTTGTGTTTGTACATTTCGATTTATACTTTTTTATTGTTATATTAAGTTTTATTAATAATTTTATTTTTCGGTTCTAATATTTATGTGTCTTTTTGAGTGCATGATAATCTGGTTTTGAGTTTTGATTATTTTGTGTCACTTACAATTGTATGAATGATTTTTTTTTGTATTCCTTGTACATATTGAATTTATTTTCTCCTTGGTATTTTATTTTTTAATTTCTTTTTAATAATATTGCTTTCAGCTTTAAAGCATATTTTAGCTTAAAAACAAATTTCCATACAAAAAATTTACTGCACATGAAAGTTTTTTTGCTTTAACATAATTGCCACACACATAATAAATAAGTTCCTCTTTTTAATTTTGAGCATGTCATTAAAATCTACTTTTTTTAAAGAAATACGAAGACCCATAACTAAAATATATTATAATTAATTTTAGGATTTTTCTTTTGGCGCATTAGGAGACAAAACGCACAGCACCGATTTTAGTTGTGGTAAATCAGAAGGTATAATTGTATTATCTAAACAATAAATTAATATATTTGTTAAAAATAATTTTATAATTTTAGTTTCAGTTGATTCCATTACTGAAGGTGATCGTCGAGCACTTGTAAGTTTATGTTCAACATATAATTTATTATTTTTATTATATAAATAAATTAAATTTTTATTTTTATATTATTTTTGAATAGATGGGAGAACTGCCAGCATCTAGTACATATTCAGGTGCATTATCTTATCATTATCCACAAACTGGATTAATTAGACGTAGCCTACCAAATATGGCACATTCAATGCTTGTCCATGAACCAGCTAAAATTTATCCCTATCATTTATTAATTATTACAAATTATCGTTTGCCAGCTGATGTTGATCGTTGCAACCTAGAGGTAACCTAATTATATTATTAATTTTTTAATTAATATATTATTAATATATATTATTATTTTAGCGACATTTATCTGACATTGAATTTGAACATATTTTACAATGTGCACGATCCGAATTTTACCGAATGCCACAGTGGAGACGAAATGAAATTAAAAGACGAGCAAGATTATTTTAAAGAAATAAATAAATAAAAAATATATACAAAGAAACAATTTGACAAAATTTAAGCATTTAAATTATTCGATAAATATACAAAAATAAAATTAGAGAAATTTATTATCAAAAAATGCTGATAACACTAAAATAAACTTGCAATAATACCACAAACATTTTCAATATTCGCAAAAGTAGCTTTTTATAATTTTTGCAAGAACAAAACTAAAGAATAAAAATTTAGACAAAAAAAAAAAAACAGTTTATTTAGTTTATATATTTAAAATATATATTTTATGTTTTATTTTGATTTTATTTATTCTGAACAAAACAGACAAAAATAATAATTTACCAAATTAATTTTTATTATATATTTACTTTTAGACTTTATAAAAATTTAAAAAAAATATATATATATAGATATTTAATATATAAAAGAATTATGGTAGAAGTTTGTAAACTTTTAATTTAAAAAAAAAAAAAAGTTTAATACATATGTATATACATATATATATATAAATGAATAATCTCTTTTTTGTTCATTTTTTATTTTTTTGTGTTAAAATTAAGAAAAAAAAAAGTAAAAATAATAATATATTATAAAATATTGTGTAATTTATTAAGAAAATAATATTTGAAAAATTAGTTATAAATTTACTTGGTTTTTAAAAATAACTTCTAAATTTTGTTAAAGATTTTTTTTTAATTACCTCTCTTAGTTTTATTATAAATTAAAAAAATAGTAAATTGCAGTAGTTAAAAAATGTTTGTTTTTCCTTTAGTCGAGCTGAGTTTATTAATAGATTACTTCTCGACTTTAATTTCCTTTTTTAATTAGATAATAAATATGATGTCAATAGAATTAGGTTATCATAATTTAAATTTTATCAAATGAATAATAAAATGTGAGATTTCAAAATATACGAAATACTATAGAATTGGTAATTGGCAGATTACATACTGATCCCATTTGAATTACAATTAGAGCTATTTTATTATTTTTAAATTAAATATAGTTATAAATAATTATCAACAAATATATTTATATAAATATATATAAATTTATTAACATACAATTAATATTTTAATTTCCCAATTCATTTCTAAGCTATTTTTTATAACCAAGTAAAAAATCCAAAATAAACTAATTAAAATGTCTCAAAGAAGATTCGACTTTAATTAGATTTAAAAATTATTTTAATGTTCTCTAAATGGAATAACTAAAAAAAAAAAAATTGTTCAAAATTTTTTATTATATTCTTCTCGTATACAAAAATAGTTACAAAAAAATAGCAAAAATACATAAACTAAATAAAACTGGAGTTTGTTTCATAAAACAAGATATGATCGTATAATTAACAAATAAAAAAAAACGAAATATATTTTCAGAAGAATTTTTTATATTTAACATGAACAAACTCATATATAATTTAAAGAAAAAAAAAATTCATATTTTTTATCGAATTTTAAATATATTATGTAAACTGTGAGTTTTTTATATTATATAATATTTGATCTAAAACAAAAAACCTTGATCATATATAATTAATTTCATACTTTAATTAAATATTTTTTAAATAAACATCACAAAATATAATTGTTATAAAATGTAAATGAAAATAATAATGGAAATCAACAATTTTCTAAATAGTAATTATTGTTTTAAATTTACAAAACTATTTTTTTAAGAGTATAAATATAATTTATATTTCAAATTTAGCCCAAATGAAATACAATATTATTATTGACATTCATAAATATTTAGTGAAACATATATATTAGTAATTTTATTAATGGAAAATTTTTATTTATATATTTAAAAAAAAAAAATGTAGAATATTGGCTCAGTAATTTGTTTTTTATTTATCTGGAATTACAAAGTTAAATAACACATATTTACATAAACGACCATTGATTACATTCACTTCCGCCGACAAAATATCAAATTTGCTTTAAGTATATTTAAATATAAATTAAAAAATCACATAGTTTTTAGTCAAAAATATAAATTGATTTAAAAAACCACATCTAAACTAAACAATACTTAACGAATTATTTTAAAATATATTTTGAAAATAGAAAAATTAGTGCTTTCAATTAATTACTTATAATTTGTAAAAAAAAAAATTTTTTAAATGTTTACATACTTAATAACTTTTTAAAATGTAGAATAAAAAATTGAAGCAAAATATGAAATAAACACCACTTAAAAATTGTATAATTTATAAATATAGAACAAAAAACAATAGAAATAATATAATTTAATAAATATATTATCTAATTTTGAAAAATAACGAAACAATAAAATAAATACTATTTAGCACATTTAAAAGTAATCTGATGAAATTCAAAATATATATAAAAAAAAAAAATATTTAAATAATTTTTTTTTGCTATTTTACAGAGACTAAGTAAGAAACTAACTATTGAATACTATAATTAAACACAATAAATTTTAAATCAAAGAATTACTGTATTTATTGTAATTATTATAATATATTATGCATTTTTAGAGTAATAAACCGTTTTGAGCTGCTGAAAATATATTCTCTTTTTATTTATTTAAATACTAGTGTGGATCAAAGAACTATGTTTCATAATTATTTTCTAATAATGCTGCTATATTAACAATTATTTTTCATTTAATTCAGTTAGAATCACGTATCATTCAATTTTTGTCCTATACTTTGCAATAGTATTTACGATTTTCTTAAGACTGTTTCCATGGCTTTACAGCAATTTGGTAGTATGAAAGCTATGCTTTGCATATAGATAAATTATTGATTTACTTTTACTTAATTTAATTATTCTAATTTTAATATACAGTACTTTATTTTTTACTAATTAGACTTTATTTATTATATGTATTTACAAAATTGCTTATAATATAACGTATTAATTTATTTGATTTATTATCCGTTTATTTATGCATTTATTTGACTATAGGTTTAGTCTAGTGTGTCTTGATAAAGATTTGAATTATTTTAATGTATTTACAAAGTTTTATTTTTTATGCTGGAAGAGTATTAGATATTACCGTATCCAGTAGTACTATTACTATTTATCCAACAGTCTACTATTTATCCTGTATTACTAATTGAAACAATCTATTTCTCGGTTACTACACTCTAATCAATGTATTTTTAATATATTTCTGTAGATCTAATAATTAATAATAATAATAAAATACATTACTTTACAAAAAGACAGAGCAGATAAGTGTCGAATGTAACTTAGATTAAAAATAAATTACCTAATGTCCATGTAACACCATATAATAAAATGGACCATATATAACATTCCAATATTCTGATCTTAACTGCATTAAGATTGATATAATTTTTGCACAATATATTGTTCATATTTCGAAATGCTAACCTCGCTATTAAATATTTGCATTAAAAGTTTAAGAGAAATTTTTAATACTTAATGCAGTTACTACATCCGGAACATAGATAATATATACATGCGGAATAGAGAGACTTTATTCCTACTGGTAATAAAAATAGTACTAGATTAGCAACGTTATAATTATAATTATTTAAACCATTATTTTATTATATTTTTAATTCATATTTACTTCAATTTAAATTTAAATAATTTTTTAATCAGTAGTTTTTTTCAAATATTGTCTCTAAAAAAACTAATCACATAAGAATTATATAATTTTCATAAATTAATGAGAAAATATATATATTACATTATATATTTTATAAATTAAACATAATTTAACAAATTTAGATTTAACAAACCAAAAAATATGGAAGATATTAGTTTACGATATGATCTTGACGAAAATTTAGCAGATGAAAACAATGAAATTTCAATGGATGTATTTGATGATATGGAAGAAGAGTTTATAGTTCATTCAGCGCGTTTAAAATTTGAAGAAATTTGTGAAAGTATTAATAATGAAGAACAAAAAATTAAAGACTTGGAAGATAGGCGTCAACGTTTAGAAAAAGATATGGAACGTTTGCAAAAAGAAATTGAATATGAAAAACTATTATTCCGTGAAGCAATTGATATAGAAATTGGTAAAAGATATAATGATAATAGTCCAAGACAATCAAAAAGTTTAACAAGTTCTACATCAATTAATCCACTTAATATTGATAGAGGTATAATATTTTTATTTCTAATTTATTTTATATATAATAAATATATTATATTAATTTTGATAAATATATAATAAAATAGATGATGTCCAAAATAAATTAAGGGATTATCGTCAAAGTTTAGAACAGTCTCAAATTCAAACACTAAATCGTGAAGATGATTCAGAAATACAACGATTAAAATCAAATTTAATTAATTATAAAAAAAGTTTAGATAATTCAGATGAATCTGATAGAATTTTAAAAGAAAAAAGGAAATCGGCAGCTAAAGTTTTTCAAAAGCATTTAAAAGAAGTGGAAACGAAATGTACTGAACATATTGATAGAATTGAAAATATACAGAAAAACATTGATGTAATATTATAAAAATTATTAAAAACAAAAAACTATTAATAAAGTAAAAATAATACTATATCTTTTTTTCAGCATTTTCACTTTTCAGCAAATGATCCAGATCATAATAATAAATCATATTGAATTTTTTTTGTAAACATATATTTTTTGTTAAAAATTTTGTTTTTTGTGAATTAAATTTATTTTATTCATTTAATTATAATTTATTTTGAAACTAAAAATATTTCGTTACTTAGTAATAATTTAATTGCATTGTATGATTCTTCTATTTTTCTTGATTTGTCAATTATTTGGAAATTTTCGATTTGAATCAATAGTGTTTGCAGAAATTCTTTTATGTCCTGAAAAGATATTTATTTCCAATATATACAGAATAATTTATAGAATTGTTTAAGAAATTATTTGAAATAATTACCTGTTTAATTATAAAATGATTACTATGAATTCTTAATGTTTCCATCAAAATTAATAGCCACTTTTCAATAAATTCTATTAAATGTGGTTCAATAATTTCAAATTTAATTGGTAAAATACATATTAAGTAAGTTATATGCATAATCTAAATTTTAAAAAAGAAATTATTTTTTACAATTAGCTTAAATTCACTAAAAATATATAACTACTTCTAAAGCCTTTGATGCTATATTTTCATTTCCCATGAAATAATTTGATTCCACCGCAAAAAGTTCTAAAATTGATTTTACCCATCGAAATGATATATTTGATTGTTCTGTATTTCTTTTTCGAATAATTAAAATTTTATCATTGGATGACATATTAATATCATTAATGATTCGAACTATTTCTGATTGATTTTTATTACCAATTAGTACAAATTTTAGTATGAAATGAAATAAAGTTAACCAAATATCAGATGATTTGGCGAAAATTATTTGATTTATTAAATTTTTAATTAAATCATCTACTTTTGACCACTACAAAAAAAAAAATCTATTTTAGAAAAATATTAAAATAAATATAATTTTTAATTACTTTATGATTGTTCATAAATTCTTCATCCATTAAAAATAAACAGTCGTATAAACAATTCCAAATAATTTCTACTTCAAATGATTTTTCGAATTTGGAAATATCTTTACAAGTTTCCTCATATATTACTTTATGTATATTCATTTCCTTAATTTCTGCTGTTGACTGTTGAAAAAATTAATATTATTAAAAAAAAATATCAATTTATAAATATATATTTAATATAATACTGAATGTTTTAAAATTATATTAAACATTTGAATTCCTAATCTTTTGTACAATGGATCGTAAAAATCTCTTAGTAAAAGTCCTATTGATAAAACGAATGTTGAAAATTTAATATCCATAGTTTTATTTAGATTTCCAAATCTACGCTGCAATTAAATTCATTAATTTTTAAAAAAATAATTTAATATTCGAGAAAATCTCACTTACTAAGAATTGCATAAATCCATAAATAGATCCAATATTATTTTTCCAAATTTGTTTGTTTAATTTTAATTTATAAAAATTTATAATATTTTCTTTAGTTTTTTCATCGTTATTTAAAATATTTTCAAAGTGTTTTTCGCAAAGAACATTCAAATTTTTTAAAAGATGTTGTTGTCTTGTTTGGAAGAGACCACCAGCATCAGGTGAAGTTTGTTCACAGATAAGTAAAATTAATTTTGATTTTAACTGAAATTATAATGTGTTCATAATTCCATAATTTTTATAATAATAATGTAAATTTACTTCCACAAAATCATTGCTATTGTTTATTAAAAAATCTTCATTTCTTTGAATTAGATCAAAAAGTTCAACTAAATTAAAATCTAAGTTTTGAAGAAAACTATCAAAATCACCCGCTTTTATATCTGTAGATCCAAGTTCCTTTGACAATTCTGGCAATAAACATGAGTTAAGTATATCAATAATGTTTTTAATTTTATCTGATTCCTCCATTTCTTCAAATGAAAATGAAATACAAAAAATTTTTTAAGTCCAAAATTTTGCTGAAGTGAAAATAAATGTCATAAATGTAAACAAAAAAGAAACCTCCAAAATTTTTTAGTAGTGCCAGAGTAATCAGTAATTGCCCTTTAATCTTAGGAACGAAGTTCATCTAAAACGAATCGTAAATGATTTAAAAAAATTATTTGAAAGTGATGATTCTATTTACTATTTATCTGAAATTACATATTATATTAAAAAAATATTTTTTCCACTATAGCACAGCTTAATTTTCTGCACCGGCAAGAAATGCGATTCATATAAATTCTACATTTTGAATTTATCATAGTGGATATAGTGTCCAACTTATCATAGTGGATATAGTGTTTAAAGGGTTATTATTTTTGACAATAGCGAAAATTAATATTTATTTATTTGGTTTTGATGTTTTGATGGATTGGAAATTGGGAAACAGTAGATAAATAAATAAGTTAATTGAGGTTAATTATTAAAGAATTTATATATAATAATGCAATAATTACGACAATTAAAAGGGTTTTATTTTTGTTTTACTACATATTACCATTTTTGAGTCAATTCAGTTAATAAATGTACAACAATTAAATGGAATATAAAACTAGTTTATCTGACGATCACCCTAATTGGGTTGATGTTGATATTGAAGAAGTGTGTCGAATTTGTTTAAAATCAGACAACGATCTTGTTTTAATATTTGATGAATTAAATTCTTATAACAAAATTTCTTTAGCAGAAATGATTACAGAATGTTCAAATTGTAGAGTAAGTATAATAATTTAACTAAATGTAAAGTATTTTAATAACAATATATATATATTAGGTCGAAAGACATGATGATTATCCACATCAAATCTGTCTTAAATGTATTGAAACTTTAAAAATCGCTTACAATTTTAGATTAAAATGTAAACAATCACATAAATTCGCGAAATTGGTTTTGAACAATGGCTATGAACCTAAGTTTGCTATTATTGATAATGATAATTTACCACCACTTGATAAATTTACCCAAACAGAAGCTTTAACATTTTTTCCATGTGAAAAATGTGATGAAAAATTTATATCATATGAAAAATTAAGAGTATGTAACATCTTTTTCTTAGCTAATAATTATTGACGTAAGATTCGATTTTTTTAGACCCATAGATATTATAATCATAAGGGAACCAGTCACGAGTGCAGAGTGTGTAAAAAATCATTTCGTAGAATAGGCTACCTTAAAAATCACATAGCTTTTTATCATCCAGAACTAGGTTTCGAAAATAATATTGAATGTTCAATTTGTTCAAAAAAGTTTGGCAGGCCACAACATTTACGAAGGCATCAAATTAATATACACAATCAGGAATTTGATACTTCTTTGAGTAGCAAAAAAACTGAAGTATCCAAAAAAAATCAATTAAATGATGATACAATTAAAAAATATATTTGCGAATTGTGCTCCACAGAATGCGAAACCGAAGATGAACTTAAAAAGCATTCATGCATGGAAGATTTTGAAATGTAGGTTCTTAGAATTATATTGATAATTTAAATGACATTTGTGCAATTTTACTATTCATAGATATATTAAATCTGAAGAAACAAAAATTCCAAAGAATAATATTGAAAATGATGTAGAAACTGATGTTTTCGATTTACCTATTGACGATCATCAAACCGACGAAGACGATTTAAAACCACTTTCTATATTAAAAGAAGTATATGAATTTGAAAAAACAAAAAATTTAAATGATACAAATATAAAAAAAATAAAAAATATGAATGTTGAAAAAGGAAAACATAAACAATTACAAACAGACTACCGTTGTCAAACTTGCCAAAAAAATTTTTTGCGTCCTTATCATTTACGACGACATGAAAGTAGTCATCTAAAAATAAAATCATTTAATTGTATTCACTGTAATAAAACATATTCACGATCAGATTATCTGGATAATCATATGACGAAATGTCATTCCGAAAAACAACTATTCAAATGTGAAAAATGCAGCAATAGTTTTCCAGAAAAGGAAAACTTGCTTCGGCATCAAAACGAGAACAAATTGTGCTCAATCAGATCCCAATCGGAAGATGACCTTAAAAAGAATTCTAGCAATGAAATTATTGAAAAGTAAGTTTTTAGAATTTGATATAAATTTAAAACGACTGCTGTGTGCTATATATCCCTCTCTCTCATTACAAATCCACACTGGACAATAAAGTAATTTATATCTTATTCTATTCATAGGTCTAGTACATGTGAAGAAAAAAATTATGATAATCAAGATAATGATTTCGAAAATGATGTATTAGATTTACCTATATCTGATAATCATACCGATGATGAAAATTTAACACCACTTTCTAAATCGGAAAAAGTATATGAATCTGTAAAAAAAGATGATTTAAATGATACAAATAAAGTAATAATAAAAAATAAAAAAGTTAAAAATGGAAGGCGTACACAAATTGAAACAGAACATCGTTGTAAAATTTGCCAAAAAATGTTTTTGCGTGCTTATCATTTACGACGACATGAACGTAGTCATCTCAATGAAAGACCCTTTAATTGTATTCACTGTAAAAAATGCTATTCACAATCATATATTTTGGATAAACATTTGACGAAATTTCATTCGGAAAAACAACCGTTTAAATGTAAAAAATGTAATAATGGTTTTCCAAAAATGGAAAATCTACGAAGACATCTGAATCAAAACCAATGTAATTCTGAACAAGAAAAAAATGTAAAACAAAAACCAAAAGTTAAAAATCCAAAATTATATAAATGTGAAATTTGTCAAAAAGGTTTTACAACAGAACGTAGCCATGGAGTTCACGTGAGCAATCATAGTTCAAAAACATTTCCATGTAAATTTTGTAAAATGGTACATAAAACTAAAGCAGAATCTGTAGAACATTCAAAAACCCATGATAAAGAAAAACCATTTCTTTGTTCAAAATGTGGACACCGTTTTGTTCGTAATGATAATTTAATTATTCATATGCGACGGCATAATGGAGAGAAACCGTATAAATGTAAATTTTGCAATAAAGGTTTCCCAAGATATGCAGATTTAAATGTGCATGAAAGGTTAACTTTAATTTATTTTTTATGCAATATAAATGTTAGAAAATCGATTTATTTTTAGATATCATACTGATGAAAGAAATTTTGTGTGTAAAATATGTGGTAAAGGTTTTCAGCGTGGTCATCAGTTGGTGATACATACGAGAGTTCATACAGGGGAACGTCCTTACAAGTATAACTTAAAATAGTCTTGAATTTTCTGTTTTTAAAAAACTACTTCTCATTCCTATAGATGTTCAGAATGCCCAAAAAGTTTTGCACAACGTAACGATTTAAAAACTCACATACGTCGTCATACTGGTGAACGTTTTTATTGCGAAATTTGTAATGAAGGATTTATACAAGGATACCTTTTAAGACAACATAAAAAAACAGCTCATGGTATTGATCAGCCATCTCAAATACATCGGCTAGAAAAAATTGCACCTGACCCAACAGTTTGTTAAACATCTAAAATTATATGTAGGCAGATATTAAAGAGGAAATATCAATTTAAAGGGATAATTAATAATTATTTTACCGAATTTTAAAATTTATACATTTCTGATTTTATGTTTTTATGTTTTTCGATATAGACAAAAGTATTTTAGTATACGTCCTAGTTCCCAGTCTTATATTTTTTACTACTAGCAATATTTTGAGATATTTCAATTGATTTTTATTTAGAATTTTGAATAATAAATTATATTATAACGAATAAATGTATTTTTATTTTACTATTTTATATTTTTTAAGAGATTGGATGATTATTAATGGTGAATTTCGTTTCTAGATTAAATAAAAAATTTAATATTTTTTATTTAATCAGATTTTTTTTTTTTGCAATCTCAGAATTCTAGCGATTTTTTTTCATTTTTTTCTATAAATGTAATTCATAAAATTCATTTCAACTCTAAATTATAGTAGTGTCAAACATTTCTTTTAGAAAGAGAAACGATATAAAGTTTCGTAGTGACAGTACATTAGAGACATATATATTGCAAGGATTGCAAGTTCGTTTATTGCAAGCATTGCAAGTTCGTTTAGATGCTTAAAGGGATATTATTTTTGACAATCATAGTAATTTTTTAATTTTTATTTGGTTTTGGTTGGGTTGGAAACAGCTAATCAATTGATGAAAATTAATTAGTTGTTGTAATATATTAAATAAATAAAAGGTTTTTTAATAAATAATAGTTTTTTTGAATCATTTATAATAAATGTGCAACAATTAATAAAATGGATTATATTACTAGTTTATCCGACAATCACCCTAATTGGGTTGACGTCGATATTGAAAAAGTATGTCGAATTTGTTTACAATCAGACAACGATCTTGTTTTAATATTTGATGAATTGAATTCTTATAACAAAATTTGTTTAGCAGATATGATTACAGAATGTTCAAATTGTAGAGTAAGTATAATAATTTAACTAAATGTAAAGTATTTTAATAACAATATATATATATATTAGGTCGAAAGACATGATGATTATCCACATCAAATCTGTCTCAAATGTATTGAAGCTTTAAAATCTGCGTACATTTTTAGATTAAAATGTAAACAATCACATAAAATTGCTAAATTGGCTCTAAATAATGGCAAAGAACCTAGGATACCTATTATTGATAATGATAATTTACCCCCACTTGATAAATTTACCCAAACAGAAGCTTTATCATTTTTTCCATGTGAAAAATGTGATGAAAAGTTTATAACAATTGAAAAATTAAGAGTATGTAACATCTTTTTCTTAGCTAATAATTATTGACGTAAGATTCGATTTTTTCAGACCCATAGATATTATAATCATAAGGGAACCAGTCACGAGTGCAGAGTATGTAACAAATCATTTCGTAGAATAGGCTACCTTAAAAATCATTTAGCCTTCTATCATCCCGAATTAGGACATGTTAATAATAATGAATGTCCAATCTGTTTTAAAAAATTTGGCCGAACAGAACATTTACGAAGACATCAAGTTAAAGTACACAATCAGAAATTTGGCAATCCATTGAACAATATAAAAACTGAACTTTCCAAAGAAAATATATTAAATGATGATACAATTAAAAAGCATGTTTGTCAAATGTGCTCAACAATATGCGAAACTGAAGATGAACTTACAAACCATTTTTGCAGGGAAAACTTTGAACAGTAAGTTTTTTGAATTTTATATTGCAGGTCTTAATCTACTATTTTGTATTATCGTAAAAAGTAATATTGAGCAATAAAGTAATTTAAATATTTTTCAAATAGGTCCATAAAATCTGAAGAAATAAATATTCATGTTAATCAAGAGAATCATTTTGAAAATGATGTTTTAGATTTACCTATTTCCGATGATCAATCCGACGAAGACGATTTAAAACCACTTTCTAAATTAAAAGAAGTATATGAATTTGAAAGAAAAGATGAATTAAATGCTACAAATAAAAGAGAAATTTCAGAAAATAAAGAAAAGCTTAAAAGTGGAACACAAAAAAAATCTAAAATAGAACATCTTTGTAATATTTGTAAAAAAACGTTTACCCGAGCTGACCATTTACGACGACATGAACGTAGTCATCTTAATATAAAACCATATAATTGTATTCATTGTAATAAAACTTTTTCACGATCAGATCATCTAAATAATCATATGACGAAATCTCATTCCGAAAAACAACCATTTAAATGTGAGAAATGTAATAAAGGTTTTCCACGAATGGAAAATTTACTAAGACATCAAAGCCAATGTTCTTCTGAGCAAGAACATAATCCAAAAGTTAAAAACCCAAAATCATATAAATGCGAAATTTGTCAAAAAGGTTTTACAACAGAACGTCACCATAGAGTTCATGTAAACAATCACAGTTCAAAAATATTTTCGTGTAAATTTTGTAAATTGGTACATAAAACTAAAGCAGAATCTGTAGAACATTTAAAAACTCATGATAACCAGAAACCATTTCTTTGTTCAGAATGTGGATTACGATTTGTTCGTAATGATTATTTGATTGTTCATATGCGACGGCATAATGGGGAGAAACCGTATAAATGTAAATTTTGCGATAAAGGTTTCCCGAGAGCTACAGATTTAACAGTGCACGAAAGGTTTACTTCAATTTGATTTTTTGTTAATATAAATATTTAAAAAGATATTAATTTACTTTTAGATATCATACTGGGGAAAAAAGTCATTTGTGTGTAACATGCGGCAAAGGTTTTCATCGAGCTTACAATTTAGTTGTACATATGAGAGTTCATACAGGAGAACGTCCTTACAAGTACAATTTTTTTAAAAAAGTGTTGAATAATTAATAAATAAAATTACTTTATATAGATGTCCACATTGCTCAAAAAGTTTTGCACAAGGTAATGATTTAAAGGCTCATATACGTCGCCATACTGGTGAACGTTTTCGTTGTGAAATTTGTAACGAAGGTTTTATACAAGGATACCATTTAACGCAACATAAAAAAGCTGCTCATGGTATTGATCAACCATCTCACATACGACGACTAGAAAAAATCACACCTAATCGAACAGATCAGAAACAACAAATTGAAGAATTAATGAATCAAATAGTTGAAGGTGAAGAGATTAAAGATGAACCATCAAATTGTGTAAATACAATAGAAGATAAGGTAATATAAGCAATCACAGTAAATTAGTAAATTTTAAAATTACATCTTTTTATTCCCAGGCAAATGATTATGCAAGTGTTACCTTTTTAGATACGAACAAGGGTATTAATATATCCGGTCCTATATTTTATACTACCAATATTGGTAATGAAACAGTAGTAAAATATGAAACTAATTTCGAATAAATCTCTATTTATAAATATTGTTTTGTTTAGTTTAATATATATCATATAAATAAAAGAATTTTGAATGTTTTTCATTTTTTTATTTTGTATTCGACTTGAAATTTATTACTAGACTCTGTCCAGAGCCTCTACCATTACTATACTGTTACCTCTAATAACCTAAAAACAAATCATGTTAGTATTAAATAGTAGATTGACTGAACATTTCGTTGTTTTGTACACTTACGACCATTCCAATTTGGTTTCTGGTATTATCACGACATTCTTCCACAGATTCATCAATTACAACATTCATAAATGGATCAAAACCACGTAGAATTCCAGTTACTGATCTACCACCATTCAGCTTTATCATCATTCTTTTGTCCATAAATCTGAAAAATTTATTATAATTGGCGTCACGAATTTAACCTCATCTTTCAACAAATTATACATTAAACAAATATATATTTACTTTTTCAATTCTGGTGGATGTGCTTTAGACATTTTGAATTAGTTTGATAATTTAATAGGAGTTTCAAATGGAAATAGAATCTCTTATTCTGTAAACTGTGATGGCAATAAAATAAAAAAGCCGAACAAGAATAATGCTAAAAGCTAAAAACAATGAACGAACACTATGCTTTCATCTGACAATGACAATGTGAAAATCTGAAATCTGACGGATTGCGATTAGGTTAATATTAAATCCGTTCAGCAGTCTATATCGTTTAAAAGCGATCACGATGATTCTGGTTCTGGTTCATTTTCGAATCATCAGTACACGCTGGAAAAACGCAAGTATAAATAATAAATCATTTTTGTTTTTTTAATCTTTTTTCTCCCACCCCCTAACCTTATTAGATAGAATCTATAATCTGAGAGCGTCAGTTTGAAACATTGATTTTCATGAAAAAAGTTTTAAGCCTATGAATATGTTGAAGATCGACCACATTACATCGATTTATTTACATATATATTCAAAGTTTTATCCATTTGCACTATAGCTGAACTAATATCATTGTTATATATTTTCGAACAAGAACACAAAAAAAAATCTATAAAGGCGGATTCACCGTTGCGGATAAAATCAGTCGAACTGATTTCATTCTAGAACGTTCATCATTGCGGCTGGAATCAGCCACACTAAAATATTTTATGACTATAGAATAGATTGACATTTATTTGACAAAAAAGTTTTATGTATTTGGCAAACTACGATGAATTTTATTTATAATTAAAAAATTATATATTCAAATGATTTTTCTGTCATTTCATTTTTGTGTTTTTGATGTCTCGATTGACTTTTTCAAAAATGTGCCGCACTAAAGTTCAATATAAATCAACTTTTTCAGAGAGAGAAATATTTTCGAAAATAAAAAATTCAAAAATTGAGAATTTCAAATTTTCATATAAAAAGTGTGCGCGCGTTTGAGTTCGGCACTTTCTAGCCGCAACGATGAATCGGCCTTAAAATATTATCCAAATTGAAAATAGCATACTAAAGTGCTGATACTAAAAGCGCTTTAAACAGAGTATTAAAAAAGCAACTAACGTTAATGGACTCATCCAATGGTGCTATCATTTATGCGAATGCAAATGCAATGCGGCACGTAAGCAGCAGCAGGAGATACTGCTCTCGCTCGACTTCTCGCTCATTGGTATATGGTATTGGTAAAAATCGTAACACAGAACAGAACAGACAATACACAATAACACAAAAACTTAAACTAATAAATTTAGCTGTAGCTAGAGCGTTTTGCCGAGCAAAAGTATTTTATAAATTAATCTTGTGTATTTTACAAATGCATTAAATATTAAAAGAACGAAACCATGGAAAAAAATAATGAAGTGAAAATTTTTACTGATTGGACGCTATTGCGTGGAAATGATATTGCGGAAAGTTTATTAATTAAATTATGTCAAGATGACAATGAATGTATTGATAGGTATTTTTAATTTTATTTAACATATTTAAAAATGTAACAGTGGATATCTTATAGAACTAACTTAGATGATATTGTAAGTTTCGAACGTTCAATTCATCTTCAATGTAACATCCAAAATACAAGTGAAATCAATTTATCATCATCATCATCATCAACTTGCGATATAAATTTTCAAATATTACCAAAATATATAATAAATACATTAACTATTATAACAGACTGTCAGAAGGCTGAAATTTTTAAAAATATAGAAAAAGAATATTTGGATACAGTTTATGGTGATTTTTTAGATGATTTTGATGGAATGCAAGTCTATCGACATGATATAGTAATTACCAAGTCGAAATCGGATACATGTAATAGTTTAACTCTTAAGGTAAAAATGTTCTTTCCAATACAAATGCTAACTATAGAAAATATGTAATAATTTAATTTAATACAGCTTATTCCAAAAACACACAAAATATGGATTTATGGAATGCAAATTATTCTTCGAAATAATTCAAAACCATTTAATGCTATTGGCTCAACTAGTATAAATTTAGATAATGTACAAAATATATTATCAAATTTTAATCAAAAATTATCACCTAATGCTGAGAGATGTAAATCATTTATACAATTTATGAATACAAATGACAGTGGCAATAAAATTTCTCCAAATAAAATTTTAGGAGGATCAAATTTTGCAATTAATCAAAACAATTTAATGACCATGTTTAATTTATCAAATTCTACTAATCCACCAAATATAGAAAATTTAATGTCAATTTTTAATTCAAATATGGATCCAAAATTAATATTTAATGGAAATAATAATTATGATGACGGTATAAAATTAAATCAACAAATTCCCAAAGAAACAATTGAACAATTGAAAGAATATTTTGATAAGAAAATTTTACAGTCAGAAAATAAAATACTCCAACGTATTGAAGAGATGGATATTGTACAGAATGAAAAATTGGATAAAATTTTAGATATTTTAAAAAATAGTACAACTTTATTAGGTTAACTAACTGGGTTTAATTCTGTTAAATCCCAATTTACCACAAATTTAAATTATTTTATAATAACGCAGATACAATTATGAAAAAATCATTTTCTTTCTAAAAAGTTGTTACTATAATTTAGTATCATATTTTATCTTATACCTACTTACACAATTATATCAAAAGTGTGTTGATTTTTAGAAATATAGAGTATATTAATTAATTTGTAATTTTATTTATTAAATTAATATAATTTTCGTTAAAAAAAAAAAACTAAATAAAAAACAAATATGAGTTATAATTTTGAAAATATATAAATTTCTCTCAAAATTTATTTGTATTTTTTTGTTAAATCTAATCTTCGATATATTCAAATGGTTCCGGTGCATCGGGCTCCTTAAGATCTTCATTTTTCGGACCGTAGGCAGCTACAGGCTCAACTAATTCTTGTTCATCTTTACCAGTATGTTGCATTACAATAATACCTCCAATTGTAACATCTTTAAGTGGTGCGAAATGTTGTCCTTCTGATACACTAATTACTTTTAATTGTTGTCTAACAATACGTGCCGGATTTTGTAAAATTTCGAAATTTGGTTCTGGTTCTTTTTTCTTTTCTTCTTTTTTCTCTGTTGCTGTTGTATCTTTTTTAGTATCATCATCTTTTTTATCTTTTTCTTTTTCATCTTTCTTCTTTGTTTCTGCACTTGAACTTGCAGCTGTTTTTTCTTCTTTTTTTGGTTCATCTTTTTTCAATGTTTTATCATCAGTTTTAACGTCTTTTAATACTTCCTTGACATCTTCATCTACTTCCATTTTATCATCATCTTTTTTATCAGCATTTTCACGTCGTTTTTGTCGAGCTGCAATTGATAATACAGCGGTAGCAACTTTTTCCCTTTCTTCAGATTTCTTTTCTTCCAATGGTGCTGGATACGCGTATAATGACGGTTTAGCTGATGATTTTAATTCCATTTTTGGAATTTTCAAATCCGAATTCAAACCAATAATACAAGTAGGTGAAAATGCTAATGACAAACAGTGAGCTAATGGGAACCAATACCAATATTGTGTAAAAACTAGTGCACCAACCACAGCTTGTAAATTAGTATGTCCAGTTCGTGATTGTAAACTTAGTGTACAATTTCGTCCGCCAGCATCAATAATACCCTGTGCCAAAATAGCTCCATATTTCGCCATAACATCTTCATGTTTATTCGTAATTACTTCAGAATATAATTGTCGGAAGAATGTGGTTTTCGGGCATGTTTGATCGGTATGTTGAATTAATATCATTGCGGATGCAATTAATGCTCCTTGACGAACAAAATTAACTGGATCAAATTTTACCATTGGCTCCAATAATGCTATAGCTTCACGTAAACCAGTACCAGCACATGCAATACCTAATGCCATGGCAGCACCATAACGTACATGCGGATTATATGACTCAGCTAAAAGTGATACAACAGAGGGACATTGTTCTGGGTTACGGAATAAAATAAAACCAATTGCGGTAACAGCAGCTCGTCTTACATCATCGTTAACATCAGAAACAGCAACATGTAAAAGTTTACGAATTGCTTTATTGCTACCAGTACCACCATATGCCATTGCAATTGTATACATTCCTGAACGACGTAATACAGGATCCTTATCAGTTGATAAGCTTGTTACTAATGGATCAGCTTCTTCAAGACGTGCAAACATTGTTAAAGATATGCCAACAGCTAAACCGCGAAGAATTTTTTCATGTTGTGTTTCTTGTGCATATGATACCATATCCTCAATAGCTTGTGGATTTTTTGATCCAAGCATAACCATGCCCATTGCAATACCTAAAATAAATTTGCATAAAATTATTTAAATTAAATTCATCTATATGTATATTGTGATTTCAAATTACCTGCAGCTTCACCAGTAACAGCATCATCTTGATATAAATTAAATTTCAACTGTTCGTATAAATCTTGGCGATGTGTACCCATTGCAGCTAAACCCAAACCTAAACAGCCACCATGTCTAACATTTTCATTTTGGGCATCTTTCAGCTGTTGCAGTAAGTAATCAATAATATTTGCACCATGATTAGCATGAATTAACCCAAGCGCATACAACCCACCACCTTCAGAATAACCTGAACTTGGACCAGCCTCTTTAGGTAAATAACTTTGCATTAGAGCTAGTGAATCACCCTCATGACCACGATGTATAACACCTAGGGATGCTGTAGCTGTTAATTTAGCCCAATTTGTTGCTCTAGCCAACCAATCTAAATTATCTCTTAAAAATTGATCACTTGTTGTCCCACTATGCATAAAAGCATTTGCAATTACTGTTGCTGTATGACATATCGAAACTCGAACTGCCTCTTTTGTGGCACGTAAAATTTGTAAATCAGCATGATTACTACGTATTAAAAATTGTAATTGTAAATCTATAGAAACTTCTCCCGATAAAATTGATATTAATTTTTCAATATTTTTTTGATGTACTTTCTCCGAATCGTTCAACGAATCAACAGTACGTAAAATTTTAATATCGTCCCCTTCAGTAGCTGATGATTTTTCTTCAATTTTAGATTCTGATTGTTCTTTATCTTTAACTTTCTCTTCGTCACTTTTTGATGATAACTGATCATTTTGACCTTGTGGTTTAAATGTACTTGGTAGTGCTGCTGGTATTGGTGCCGTTGCTTTAAGTGCTTGTAAAACTTGTCCAAGGAATTGTTGTGTAGCTGATTCATATAAATCAAATGCTATTTGATATGCCATCAAATTATTATGTTCCACGGACGAACGTGTTAATTTATCAAGAACTTCAGCTACTGCCAATGGATCCTCAAGAAATATTAAACATTGACACATATTTACATAATCAGGTGTTAATAAATTCCGATATAGATCAACTAAACGACGTAATACTTCATTACGGAATCCACGATTTTGTATCAATGACATTGTAATATTATATGCATATTTAAGCATACTATGTACGTCATCTGATGTCATTATTGATGATTCAAATATATCCATACGTCTTGTTTCAAGTGCAATACCTAATGCTTGACGATATTGACCATCATCTAAACATCTTTGTATCATACGATTTACAATTGCCTCTAATCGTGTATCAACTGCCTTTGCATCTTTTGGATTATCTATATATGCAACACGTTGAGCTATATAAAAATCAATACATTTGGCAATTATTGTTTCTGTATATTCGTTACGTGAATTAACATCGAAAAATTCTCCAGCACCCAAAGCATATGTTAATGCATCTTCAAATGAACCCAAATGATAAAATACTTTTGATGCTACGATTCCGGCTAATTTATTTTCCTTGAAAGCTCGATCTTCATGAAGCATTTCAATTTTTTCAATTGATTCAGAGATTTCAGGCCAAAATTCATCAACTATATTATCCAATTTTCTTAAAGCAAATATTTTTAACTCAGACATTGGCTCATCGAGCAGGGAAATTATTCCTGCAGCTGATGTTATACTCATTTTGATACTAAATATAAAATTTATTATAATTGATGAAACATATTTTCAAGGGTTTATTTTAGGTTACCTTTGTGTTCAATCTTCAAAATAATCTTGCCGGATGTTTTTGTAAATACTAATTTATTAATTTTTTGTACAGTGATTTAGAATTTTTTAGATTTATTATTTTTTTAGAAATATATATCACGGGATTCTTGGTTAAAATAAAATATTTTTTTTTTGTAGGATATGAAAATCGTTTTTATTGCAAGCAAAATAAAACTTCAAATTTCTGCAATTCACTATAAAATAAAAATTATAGAACACGTCAATACTTTAATACTAAAAACTTTTTAATACACGTTAACACTTAAATTTTGTACACTCATCAAATTCAACTCCAAAACTACACTAGAAAAATTTTGAGTTCGGTATGAAGCTACGAAATCTACCTTAAAAAAATTATTTGTTATTCTGAAATTAATGTAAATCTTTGACATGACTTAAGTCTCTTCTGAATCTAAAGCCTGGGCTACATTGTTCCTATCAGTTCAGGTCAGTTTCGATTCCATTCGATTTGATTCGACTGTTAAGTAGATAGAACACATGGTAACCGATCGCAATCGATTAAACCACATATATTTTGTTTTTATTATTTTTGAAACAGTCAAATTTCATTTCTCTTGACATTTCCTTCAGTTTGGATTCGCAAAATTCCAATCGTTCCAAACTCTTTCGATTCGATTCGTTCCGATTCGACCTATTATTTTTAAAAAGATTATTGTTAAATATTATAAATTTTGTGTATGATTATAAGTTTTGTGATTATAAAATTCATTACTTTTCACTTTCTCAATCAAAACTTCATCATAATTTTCTATAATTTATATTTTGTTCTTATTTAACAAACAATTTGTTACTTAATTTAACCGCCAAAATTTTTTTATTAGTAAACAATAACAAATTCGATGTAAAATTAGTTATCAAACGCTTACGCTTCCAAAAAAGTAGAAACTAGATCTACTTCTTGCGCGCGTTAGCAAAACTGCATTTAAGTTGCTCCATATATTTCCATTGGTTCTACTCAACTTGTCAACACTTTACTTTACGCACGCACGCACGCACGCACTCACGCGTGTGACGCGACACTGTGTTTCTCGCCTTGCCCAACTTCACTTACGAAAACAACAAACTAGCGTCAACTTTAAGCCCGCGGGCAGTGTGAAAACTACTTTTGTTTGTTACATGTTTAAATTTCAATATATACACGAAAAAGATGGCGTTATATTTTGAAATTATTTACGAAAGTTTGGAGAATTTAGATGTGTTGAAGAAAAACTAAAAAAAAAATGTTATGTTTAATAAATATTATATAATAAATCGCCTAAATAGTTTTTATTATCGCTAGAATTGGCAAAAATGTTAGTTTTTAATTTTAATCTTTGCCACAAGTTAAGGTTGGCGCCACTTTATTTAGAGATAATGATTTTTTAGTGAAATCTGAAATATATGAAACTGACAGATGGTTATCGGTCCATATCGTCCATATATAGGCAGTCGAAGATTTTAGCATTCTTTACTTTTTTATTTACTGTTTACACGCTTTATCTATCATAGTCATAGATGCCAAGTTAGAAGTTAAAAAAATGAAGGAGGAGTAGTTAATTCAACTACTGTTATCTGAAAATATCAAAATTGATATACATATGATCAACCAACCAACCAATGGTAAATAATTTATCTCAACAATAACAATAAGACAATTATACTTTATTTTTTCGGTTTTGATATTTTCTTTTATCTCAATTTTAGAATAAACTTTGCTATTAGGTGAAATTTTTAATAATATATAGCAAACATAATAATAAATTAATCAAAATAATTATTTTTTTTTTGCTATGAAAAGAAAACTGTCTTTTACTTAAACAAAATTATTCTGACTCCAATTTCCAACACTTTTATTACATTACCATTACCATATCATTAATTTCTATTTGGCAACGCCTTTTTGACAGCTTTATATTTCATATAATTTAACCTTGCATGACGTTTAAAAGGTCATGTGTAGAAAGCCTCCGACTTTTCCGATTTCGATTTCCATATTCCTTCAGAAATTGGTCAGATCTAAAATCTTGTGGAAAAGAAATATTTGAAGAAAACGGAGAAATGGCAAAATATCAAATTGTTATGGTACGACATGGTGAATCTGAATGGAACCAAAAAAACTTATTTTGTGGCTGGTATGATGCTAATTTAAGTCAAAAAGGTAATTTATAATTTTTAATTAATGTTCTTATATACTTAATTAATTACTATTTTTATACATTTTAGGCAAAGACGAAGCTAAAGCTGCCGGTAAAGCTATACTAGATGCTAATCTAAAATTTGATTGTGCCCATACATCAGTTTTAACTCGTGCTCAAGTCACTCTCGATGCTATTCTAAAAGAAACTTGTCAAGCTGATATACCAATTTTTAAATCT
The DNA here is from genome assembly GCA_963920725.1 of Rhamphomyia laevipes. NCBI lineage: Eukaryota > Metazoa > Arthropoda > Insecta > Diptera > Empididae > Rhamphomyia > Rhamphomyia laevipes. The sequence continues at coordinate 57,152,754 of OY987257.1, forward strand.
TGGCGATTAAATGAAAGACATTATGGTGGTTTAACTGGCTTAAATAAAGCTGAGACAGCTGCTAAATATGGTGAAGAACAAGTTCTAATATGGAGACGTAGTTTTGATACACCACCACCACCAATGGAAAAGGATCATCCATATTATGATAATATTGTAAATGATCCACGTTATAAAGATGGTCCATGTGGTGATGAATTTCCAATGTTTGAATCATTAAAATTAACAATTGATCGTACATTACCATATTGGAATGATTGCATAATTCCACAAATGAAGGAAGGAAAGAAAATTATTGTTGCTGCTCATGGTAACAGTTTGAGAGGTATTATTAAACATTTGGATAATATTTCTGATGCTGCCATTATGGAATTAAATTTACCTACTGGTATTCCATTTGTTTATGAATTGGATGAAAATTTCAAACCTGTTGTTTCAATGAAATTCTTGGGTGATGCAGAAACAGTTAAAAAGGCTATGGAAAGTGTTGCAGCACAAGGCAAAGCAAAATAAAATAATGGAACATAAATAATAATATGATTAAATCTCCAAATAAAAATATTAAATCTTTTTGTGTTTTCGGTGAATCACTAAAATTATGAAATAAACCAGAATTATATATAGGCGAAATTTTGTGAAGTTGATTAAGTTGTAATTTATTAATTATATCATTAAAACAGAATATAAAAACAAATAAAATTAATTTAAAATTTATAGCATTTTTAGTTATTTAAATGAATACGAATAATGTGATTTCGATTTTGGAAGAATTTAACGATAAATTAAGACAATTTTCTAAAACAAGGTAATTTGGAAAATATTTTAAAAATGTTATTTTAGAAAAATAACGAGAATTTAAAATAAATTTCATAAAATAAAAATACAAAAAAAAAAAATATAAATTTAAAAACTATATTAATTATATTCATATCAATCATTTAAGCCCTTAATTTAAGTACACTGAATATTTAAAATAATTACATATATTTATATTATTTTGAATGACATATACTCCACTGACATTAACATTTTAAAATATATATTTAAAAAGAAATATTTTGTTATCTTAAATAGCATTTTTTAATAACTAAAATTATAAATTCTCATAAATTTTATAATGTTACATTGAAGTTTACTTATTATTTACAAGCTTTTTGTGTTTTTTAAAGATTCAGAATTCTAAGATTAGTTATAATGTTTTTGGCATATATTTAAACTAAAGTGGTTTTATTTTTTTAGTTTTTTTTTTGTTACAAAAATATTTATTAAACAAAATGTATTTTTAAAATTAGCTTTTAATTAAATATTATTAATATATATATATACTTATTATATAGACAAATTGACAAAAATCTTGTTTCAAACAAGCATGTAAATAGTTTTCAGAAAAAAATAATCTTATTTAATTTGAAATTTTACTATTCTCTTTAATTTCTTTTTTAAGCCATTCAACTATAATTTTATAATTTCTATTTTTCCAGTCGATATTTATTTGAACTTGTTCCAATGCCTGTTGTATTGTACGGCTCGTTTCTTTATAATTTAATTTTATAAATTCTTGTAATTCTTTCAGCATAAAATTTGAATTCATTTTACGTGTACCAAATTTAACAATTCCATTTAAGTTTGACATAACACTTCCCATGCTATAAAGTTTTTATAAAATAAAATTATAAATTTAAAAAAAAAAAATTATATTAAAATTATTTACTATGTTTTCATTTCGGTCCATCGGTTTCTAATAAAATCGAATGCTATTTGTTGTCCAACAACATTATTTGATACAGCTGCAAATACACGATAAACATCTTGTTTTCGTATAGAATCACCAGTTATAGCTTTTTGTAAATATCTAGATAATATCCATGGTTCTTTAGTACAGCCTAATGAGCTAAGAAGAATTTCTTTTTCACTAGAAACTTTTGATTTATTATAACGTTCAAATGCAAAATCCCATTCACTTTCGGAACCATATTCAATAGCTGTACAATAAACAATATTCCGAAGATTTGGTGAAATTCTGTAAAAGAATAATTACGAAAATCAAATTGTACAAAAATATTGAAATTATTTATGTAATTCAAAAACTTACGGATTATTTATATCAGGATTTGGATCAGCCATCCAATTTTGAAATACTCTAACACATTTTGAAACACAATCGGGATGACCTAAATGACATGCAGTATTTAAAATTTCAATTCGTCTAAATAACGCTAACATATTATCCTTTTGATCTTTGGTATCATCAAAACTAACCTTGTTATATACATAATTCATTTGTTTCAATAGATAATTCTAATAAAAACAAAGTAATAATAATAATAATTATTTAGTTAACTTAGAAATTAATTTACCTTTATTAAATGGTAATCTCCATCATTAATAAACATTGAATCAATAAAATTAAATGATGTAATTGCTGCTTTCCATGGTACATGTTCATCTTCATGTTTTAAATATCTAGTAATATTTAATGCAATTTCATAATTTAAATAACCACCACGAGCTAAATTCATTGAATCATCAATTAATTGAGCACGATTCGATGGTGCAATATCTTTAAAACGTTTTGAATTTATTAAATGTTTTGTTATTGATTTCCAATTTTCTTCATCATAATTAGTACGATAATAGCCAGTTTGTTGAATATTAAATATATACCAATCAGCTTCACCTAATGTCCTATTATCAATTTCATATATTTTTGTTCTAGGTATCCAATTTGATGGTCGAGTACTTTGAAAATCTAAATATTTATTAGTTGTATAGGTAAGTGGTATCCACCAAAGTAAATTTTCCGATTCTTTACGATTTTTTTGAACATAAACAAAACGTTCTTGTTCTAAACGAAATGTATTTTTTGATGTTGGACTTTTTTTTATATTTAAAACTGGAAAACCAGTTTGTAATGTCCATGTATCCATAATTGTTTTAACTTCTATAGAACTATCTAATATACCATTTTCAATAGCTTCATTTGTTAAAAATTTCCAAAGATCATCTTGTTCAGCCGATTTATATGCCCTATTTTAAAAGTTTAATTTTAAATGTATTATTCGTATTTTAATTAAATTAAATATATTATATAAAATTTAATTTAATTCTAATATTATATTAAAATTTCTAAAATATATTAACAAACAATTATTATTTTAATACTTACATTTCATTTAAATATTTTGTTAAACCACTACGAAATACTTTCGATGTTAAAAAATGACTCATCATACGTATAATTGTAGCTCCCTTACCATATGATATTCTATCAAAAATTTCATTTATTTCATCTGGATCATCAACTTCAATTGATATTTTATGTGATGATGACATTGCGTCTAATTGAAATACATTTTGTAATTCATTAACAACAAATTGATCCATTGTTTTCCATTCGGGTTCAACATCATCAACAGCTAAATATTCCATATAACTAGCAAAACCTTCATTTAACCAAATATCAGACCACCAACTAGGTGTAACTAAATTACCAAACCATTGGTGGGCTAATTCATGACCAACAACTGAAGCAATACGTTGTTTATTTGTTCGTGCTGATACACCCTCTTCGTATAGCATAGCTGTTTCTCTAATTCAAGAAAAAATTAAAAATATATTATATCAGAATAATTTTAATTTAAATAAAGTTTTTCTTTTCATTTTTATTATATTACCTGTAAGTAATTAATCCCCAATTTTCCATAGCACCAGCATGAAAATCTGGTATAGCAATCATATCAATTTTTGGTAATGGAAAATTAATATTAAAATAATTTTCTAAATTTTTTAATATTTTTGGTCCAATACTCAAAGCATAATCTGCTGAATTTATAGCATCTGAACGTGCCCAAACTGAAAAACCATCATTTAATGATTTATTTGCAAAATCTGATATAGTAAATGCAACTAAATATGTTGACATTGGTAATGATTCTTCATAATTATCCCAAACATATTGTGGAAACTCATCACTGTAAATTTATATAAAATTGATAAATTTAATGAAAAATAAAATTTAATATGTATAAAATATTTTTTTTCTTAGTAATTAATTAACTGAGAATCAATTGATATTAGGTCAGAATATTAGGTAATATATTTTGATCTCCAGCTTCGTTTGATTTATGATTTGTAATTTAAATATTTTATATTCACAGCATTTGTATGATGTTATTTGATTGTTAGTAATTTAATTACAATATTATAGATTTTTTTTTATACTAAAACTTACACAATTTTTTCTACATGATTATTTATTTTCGGCATATTTGATAATGATGATAAATTCCTTGGTCTAGCTATATTTATAGTGAAATTTGCTTTAAGTGCTGGTTCATCAAAACAGGGAAAAGCACGTCTAGCATCAGTTGGTTGAAATTGTGTAGAAGCCAACCATCTATATAACAAATAAGTAATTATTATTTAATTATAATAAATATTGAAAAATTAAAATCAATAATTTTATCTTGTTAATAAAATCGTATAAAAGAAAATTTATATCTACCTTTTTTCATTTCCCACTTGATATGAGCTCCTATAAAATCCTTGTAAATAATCTAACATTTTACCAACATATTTAATATGTATCTCATATTTTGTATGCTTTCGTAAAATTTCATCAAATTCCATTATAAAAAATTGCTTCGTAATAACAAAATATTGTGATTTTATTTTCAAAAATTCATTATTATTATTATTATTATAATATTCTTCACTACTGCTACTACTGCTACTAGTTAGTTCATTTTTCGTTAATAATCTGACGGTAACATCTTCTTTTGAAATTTTAATATCCGCTGTATGTAATGTGATATTTTTACAATCTTCTAATATTAATATAGTAATTTTTACATCACCATTGAATGTAAAATTACCATCAAATAAAAATGGTATCAATGAAATATTATATTCTAATGGTATTACAGATTTTGGTAATCGGACATTTTTATCAATTGATTTTTTTTGTAAAATATTATTTTCAGAAGATTCATCATTATTATCATGAAAATTATTATCAGATGGTATTTTACCATTTATTTTAAAACACTGATGATCACAAATATGTTTAACTGGTTCTGATAATCCGGGGCATGTTGCAAAATTATATACAATAAAACTGACTGCAATTAATGTACAAATAAAAAATGCACCTAAAAGACATAATGTTGTTAATGATAACATATAACCACGACGTGTTGTAAATGTTGTTGTTCCAGTTGAATCCATTGTAAGATTTTCTCTAACTTGCATATCCTTATGAACCATTTAAATTATATTTTGGATTTTTTTTTTTTGGTTATTTTTCTGCAAATGAAAGAGAGATAATGATATTACATTACTGAAGTAATATAGTTGAGTCAAGATCCAATAATAAATATGTATTTCTAAATTAGTTAATATTCAAGATTAATAATTTTTAATGTTCCTAGAGATAATAAATCATAAATTATTCAACATTTTTAAGGTAAATATTAATATTTAATAGAGTGACGGTGGAGTGGATGGATAGTAATCTGTACTATGCTATTTAGGGAACAGGTTCGATTCCAGGACCAGCAATCGATGACTTAGCCATTGTTTTAAGCTGACTTAGCTTTAAATGAGACAATAATATAATTTGCAAAATGTAATTATGCGAACGGTTCAAACCGTAACCTGACAACAAATGTGTCACTATTTATCTTGATTTTCTTGTTGTAACGAAAGTTTCTTCACTAGGTAAAATTTGTAATAGAGAATGTCATTAGAAAGGCTCATATTTGAACTGTCGCGCTAGTGAAAAAGAAACAAGAATAATTTACTTAATCAGTTCATGTTAACTACTTCTATTTGATACATAGCATTTTCAGGTCAAATTATTAACGATTTTACAATTGTAAAAAACGATTTTACAATTCAAATTTACGATTTTCAAGTTAATAAAGTAATATCATTATTAATAAATTATATATGTAAGTATTATAATTGCGTGTTAATTTGTAAAACCGTTTTTTAAAATTGTAAAATTGTTAATTTGAATTGTAAATTCGTTAACTTGAATTGTAAATTCGTTAACTTGAGCTGAAAATTCTATATATTCACATAATCACTCAATCATAAATTTATGATAATGAAAAATTGCATATTAACCTTTTTAAAAAAATGTATTGTCATTGTCACACAAGTATGGACAAAGTAAAGATATAAGTATGAATATAATTAGTCAAAAATTTGTGATTCTTTTACACATCCTACGATAAAAATTATTTATTAAATTTAAGTTCCATAAATTTACTATAAAACTTATTGCAGTTTTCCCATCATAAATGCTCTTTTAATTATTCAATTAACCCCGAAGCCAGAATTAAAAATTCAAAATTATATACATTTTATTTAAATTTTTTTATTTTTTTTTATAAAATTTCAAGATGATGTAATATCTGAAATTAAATTTTTATTGTTAAATTAAGGGTTGAAATTATTTAAATTATGTTTTTCATTTTAAATTTTATATTTTCAACTATGTATATAAATATTAATGAAAAATTACAAATTCCTTGTCACAGACCTGCATATTATTAAGGTATATATACAAAAAAGAAAAAAAAATGTGATTTAAAAATAGGGGCAATAAATATTTTACGAAAAAATTTGTTTCAAGAAAATTATTAATTTATTTGTATACTTTTTTCCCTTTAACTTTGATTTGTCATTTTTTTTACATTGTATTTATTTTGATTTTGATTTATTAAGATCACACAAAATAATATAAATTTTTATCGTACGCTTGTAATATGATCTACGTGTGCCATTGCATCCGGTTTCTTTTTTTTTAATAATGTTTGGCCATAGTCACAAAGTGTAAAATATACATTACCAAAACAAAAACATCCTCTAAGTATATTATTTCGTTTTTTTTTAAAGGTAATACTTCTAATACAGTCGATATTGGAGTCATTTCCTGGATGGATAATAAATCGAAGTGTTTTTAAGTGCATCCAGGATTGTTGTGACCATTTCCAAAAATTAAATTATTTTAATTAGTAACAAATAGCTTGTAAAGCAATTTTGAATGCAATTACAAATTCTATAGAGTTTTTTAAACGTAAAGACAGGGTGTCCCAAAATCAGGTAAAAGATGAATAACTTTCGTCTTTATGAAGAAAATTTAATGTTTTATTTTATAATTTAATTTATACTTTTTGATTTTTAATAATCACAAACATCAAATTAAAAAAAAATGTTTCAGGTTGTTATGTATGCTTGCTAACTTCTTGTTCAATAAAAATGCTTTCAGATGCTGGAATATGGACAAAGAAAACAGTCAGGGGTGACTCTTTACATAAAAAGTTTAATTTCCATACAACAACTAATAAGATCAATGTGTTAAAAACGTCAGATTCATAAATTGTAATGGATTGTATAAAACTTTATGAATATTCTCTATGGAAATATTTTCTTATGTTTCCATACTAACGCACTGACAGTCGTAACGACTTTGAAATCGACAAAAAATATAAATCGTCACGTTTTTAGGCTATCATCCCAGGTTCGCGACATTATTCTTTTACCAAACATCTATCTGGTACGTACCGTATGTGGAGTGACTCCATCTTTGGTACCATAAAATTTTAGGTTGGTTTTGTATCGTTTAGGTATAAATTTGTTTGAAGCATAACTCTATAACGGTCACTCATGACTAGTGTCTTTGTTTTGCAGAAAAGAATAGCCTTTTAATTTTCATTGTTATATGTAATCTATTCAAGTGCAAATGGGCTTTACTACTCATAATTAGATTACGAATAAATTCTCATTGAGTTTGAATAAATTATTAATGATTTTAAATAAACAAAATTATAAATTTTTAATCGCTACACTCAGATGTCCACTTTTCGATACTTAATATTATCTGTATTAATTTTTTAATTCGTTCTTGATTCATTCTTAAGACACCTTATACCTATCTGAAAAAAAAATTGATATTCAAAATAAAATCTAAGTTCCATCTATGCTATCTCCATAATTACATGAATCTATCTTCTTGTATAAAAAATATTTAAATTTTTTATAAATAAAAATAATATTGAGTTAAAATTGTTTATGCAAATTGATCGTCTGTGGTGCACTTGGCAATGATGACACTGGCATTCAAGTGATTATGTCTATATCTAATAATGTATATATAATGTTTGCATAGTTCATAATCAAATTAAATTATATATACATAGTTAAATCTTATCAAATCTGGAAAAAAAACTTATGATGGTCAATTGTAACAAATAATATAGAATTTACTTAACATATAACAATGTATTATGTAAAAAAGTACATCATAAATATATGTATTTATGCAAGAAATGATATTGTTGTTTTGAATCATAATGAAATATGGGTTAAGGACATATGTGGTATTGTGTATTGTATTTTAGTATATAAGTTTATCTTAAATATAATATAATAGCATTGATTAAAAATAATAATAGGTAAACAAAAAATTTAATATAATATATGTCAATAATTGATTTTGGTATGTGATAATATAAATATTAAAAATATTGTTCTATTTTGGGGTAGGTTTTTTACTCAACACTTAAAAGTGACTTTAATAACTGGGTTACATTTCATCGATTTTCATTTGATCAGTTCTCAATTTATTCGGTCCACATTTAATTGGATAATCATTTTATCAGTTGATATTTTATTTTTGAATGTTTATCTACAATTTTCATATTAAAATCCTTGCTTATCATTTATCAACATTTTCTATAGAAACAGCTGATTAATATTTCTTTTTGTAGTTTTCTGTGGAAATTGGCGTACATTAACCGATGATTATGCAGATGAAGCGATTATAATTATTTATGATATAAAAACTGATGAAACGTACCACGGTGAGTACCGTTTAGGTATCACTATATTTTTGAAAAAATCACTTTTAAATAAGAAAAAATGCATTCGTGTCGTAAAATGTAATGATGGAATTATGAAAATTAAGTCTTTAAAATACATTTTTAAAATATTTTTATACGAGTATTTATATGTATGATGGTAATATAGGGTGGGCTAAAAGTCACACATGTCTGTAAAAATAGTATAATTTTTTTGTTTTTCAATTAATTTTATTTTATTTTGTCGGGATTTTCTTAATAGAACCTTGTTACATCAAAATGCTAAATATAAATAACGAGTAACGCACATAAATTGGAGATATTTTGTTTCAAATGGTGAATCACTATTGCTAACTCAAAGATCGTACCGAAATTATAAGTGAAGCAACACATTATACTATCTTAATGGGTATGTGAATACTCGATTTTGAGGTATTCCAAGCTCCGAGTTTTTAACGAGTGCCAATTGCGAACGCTAACGTATGCACAGTGTCTTGGGAATTACTCTTTTGATAATGAAGTTGGCAACGCAGGGTGCTGTAATATGAAAAACAAAATTGTACGTCTTGTGTCTGAAAACATGATTACAGTTCAGTAGGATGGAGTCACCGTACATCCGACCCATTACATCATAACCATATTTTTAGAGAAGAAGTTATTTTAACAAATTCAGAATTTACTTGATCAGTACATAAACCTGATTTGAACGCTCCTGTTTATTTCCGATGGGGTTTCTTCAAAGAGCGAGTGTATGCAAATAAACCACCTACTATACAGCAGTTAAAGTCCAACATCTAAGCTGAAATCAGGACGATCGAGCCCACATAATTTGCGCGTGATGTCATATGCAAAACACTTTTTTAAGAGCTGAATATTTTTCTTCGATAAAATTTAAATCGGACAAAATTCAAATTATATTATAAACAAAAATAAAATTAAATTAAATAATACCCACAAAAATATTTAAATTTTACACACATGCGTGACTTTTGGGCCATCCTGTACATGGAAAAAAACTATAGAATTTAATAAATAAAATTTTAATTAAATTGACATTTATTGCTGATATTGAAAAAGTCTAATAAAATATAATTATAAATAAAATTCTTATATATTTATGCTAAATTTTACAATTTTCTTTAACCATGTTGTCATCCATGTTCAGCAATTAATTTTATAATTCTCTATTATACATATAAATAAAATACTAATTTCTGGTCCATCAAAAAATAAAATATAAATATAATTTCAAAATTTGTATTGTTACCAATTATTTAAAATTTATTATAAAATTTTTAACATTTTTAATCTATAACAATCTATCATTCTTAACCATAAAATTTGTTATATCAAAATCTTAAGATATTTTATATATTACCAAAGATTATATAATTGTTATCAGTATTATTCTGTAAGACTATTTAAGACTATTATAAAGTATACCAATCAACAAAAATGTGTCAAATTTCATACATATAAGATCTCTTTACCCTTATCACAATAAAATAAGGAACCAAATTTTCGTTTTTTTGGTTACACTATATTAATAACATCCGAAAAACACAATATCCTTATTCATATAAATATACCACACTAAACTATAGATTGTTAAAATGTAAGGATATTAGCAAATACCACATAATTACAATTTCTGAAACTATATGTGTATAACCGGAAAAAGGACAAGGAAAAATTTAAACATTGCATATTTATATAAAATTTTAATTGAATTGTAAACTTATACAAAATAAAAAAAATAAAAAAACAACAAAATTAGAAAGGATATTTAATCCACAAATGCAGGCGTTTTTTTCTATATATATAATATAATAATCCTATTGTGTAATTAAACCATCATGTCACCCATTTTTACAACCATTGATTACCATGAACTCCAACGAAGTGGCCTCTTTAACCCTATTTTATTTAGATTTAGTGAGTTTAGTCTCTTGTACACAAAATGTTTTTGTATATTTCAAAGAATTCTAAATCCTGTTTTTATTGAAAATATTTGTTTTTTTGTTAATAAAAATGGTTTTAAATTTAATTGATGTACTATAGAGAAACCTAAAACATACAAGTAAAATCAAAATATTTTGGATATTTGGTTACACCAGAAGAAAATTGATTTACAAATGGTTAAGTTTTGTTATGTACTTATAAAATTTATTTCATAGAGAAATTGAAAGGTTTCTTTTTGTCGGTAGACTATGGATTTAAAAAAAATTAAATTTAATGAGACGTAATTAATTTATTTGTGGTAAATTTACACCAGTAATTTAGTTATAAAATATTTGAAATAAAAGGAGTTAAATATATCGAAAATGACTGTATTAATATATTACATGAATTAACTTTTAAATTGCAATTTGGTAATTTGAAGGACTGAAAAGATATAGTTTTTATACAAAGTACAAAATTCTTTTATAAATTGGTTAGTTTAATTACTTGATAGAAAAACAAATTACTTGATCGAAAAGAAATCTCTTAGGCTGAGGTGTTTCATGTGGGGACAAATACCATACAGCAACGATAGTATACCGGTCCTATGCGTAGGATATCATTGAGTGATTTAATATCATTCAGTAAAAGGAATAGTCATATCAAAAATGCAGTATGAATGAGAAAATTTTGAAAATTATTTCATGATTCATCGAAAACTACTCAATAATATCTGAAAGAGGTAGACCTATCTTTTTCGCTGCCATATACCATAACCTACATATATATATACTATTACAACAAATAACGAATCCATAAATTAATTTAATATATAACTCTAAAATCTAAAAAAAAAATATTCTATTATCAAATTATATTATTTCTTGTATAAAATAATGATAATTTGATATTTGACAGTTTATAAAAAGATTTATTTATAGAAAATGTACAAAGAACCATCATCAATCTTAATTTATCCATCATTCTGCTATAGCTAACCCATTTTACTTATATAATAATGTATCAAAATATCAAGATAAATAATCAAAGTTATATAATAATTTTCTTATAGAAGTTTAAAGGCCATGCGGGTGGTTCTAATATAAATATTTTTTATTAAATTAATTTGACAAACTTAAGGAATAGCACCAAAAATAAAATTGTTCATATTAACTATGATAAAAAAAATAGAAAGTAAAATATTTACAAATTCTATCTACATAATTTATAATAGCCTATAGTTAAATTTTATTGCAGACAATAAATAAATTGTTCTACAAGTTTTGGAAATCCTTATTTGTATAAATATTTAAAATTGAAGCTTATTGCCAGAGTTCTATATATAGTACGTAAAAATTAAAAATACAATTTGAAGAACGTATACGTATATCAAAGGTTTGCTTAATTATGGTATGATGACCATATTCAAGGCCAATATCTATAAAATATAATTGATAAAATTTTGTAAAAAGTAATTCTTCAAAAAAAAAAAAAAAAAATTGTCGTAAAATAATGGGAATAAGTAAACAAATTTGATTTATTACTAATTATTTTGGAGGGCTAATAAGTTTTACGGAAATATTACGTGTCTGGTTAATTTTGGAAACAAAAAAACAACGAAAAATAATTAAATTTTAAAGTAAAGAAGCATTTAAAGTACATAATATCCCAAATTATACACTAGACAACATTATTTTTATCTTTAAAAATAAATACTACAAAATTAATTAACCCATCGTGTTCATCTCAATTATTATCAACTTTAATAATGTGTTTAAATTACTAAGAACAAATTAGATACTTCCGTTCTATGAAAGTGAATTTAATCGTTTAATCATTTTATGAACATTATAAGTTTGAATTCGTTGTAATAATTTTTATCTATAATACTAAATAAATCTTAATTTTATATATTTTTTAAATTTTTCATAAAATTTCTATTTAAAAATTTTGCTTACAAAATCTATTGAATATTTAATTTTTCAATTTCAATTTAGAAAACGTTTATCACCTTTTGAACTTACGATTTTTAATAGATTTTATGGTTAGTTTATGAACCGCAAATTTAGTTTATATAATAATAAATCAATTATTTTTCAATATTTATTTATAGTTAACTAAGAGAATATAAGAATGATTATTTTTCTTCTATTATTTTGCAAATGATTTTTTAATATGTTGTGGTTGAGTTGGTTAAAAGTTTTTTGAATAAGATTTCGTACCGCATTATATTGGCATCAGAATAAGTTTATGGTCTAATGAATATTTCAATGTTAAATCAAATACTATGTAAAGTAATAATTTTGAATTTAAATAAACTTCTTAAATTTAAATTTAAATTAATTTAAATAAACTAAATATTTAAAGTAAATTAAATTAAAATCATTTAATAATATTATGTCATTATATTTAAGCATAAATTCATATTGGAAAAATGTTGTAATAATTAATAATAAATTCAAATTTTACATAAATAACTGAAAGGTCAAGGATTTTTTTATGTTGTGTATTATAATTATACAATGAATTACTCTTTTAAATTTAATAAAGGGATGAGTTTGGGTTTACGATTATAAATGTGTTGCTTTGCTACTAATTGGTATTACGAAATCTTAATTTCTACCAATTTGGTATCTCCTTTAAATAAACCGAATCTAAATAAAAATAAAACATAATTTATGTATCATACGATTTGTGTAAGATTAGTTGTTTTTCGTGTATAAATTATGGAAGTATATCCAGACATATGGAAACTCCAAGCATTCAGCAACAAATGTCTAACGAAAATATTAAAAATGATTTTGCTATTTATGAATAAATCAAACGAAATATTATAGTTAACAAAATATCTGGAAAAAATATAAAAAAAGACTATAGAAAATGCAATTTGATGGATTAGTCTTCGGTTAAGGAAATATTTAACCGATCTCACCAAATTGTACTCAAGTGAAACGAACAAGGACACTGGAAATATTGAATGACCGAGCATTCTATATTAAATTAATAAAGAATATAATCAAAATTTATTGACTTTGAAATATACTAAACATATTTTACTAGTCTTATAATTTGAATATTTTGCGTGTTTAATAGATAAATAAAGAATAATTCATAAATATATTTATATTATTCAAATAAAAAGTAATAAATAATATAATTTTGTCAACAAATCATATATTTATTCTTCTTTAATTTAATATTGTATATTTATGATTCGACAATGAATTTTTTTTAAAATAGATATAATAATTTCTGAGATTTTGTTTAAAGATGATAATCTTTATAAACTCTAATATATAATATTATTATAATATATATGAAGTAATAATAATTTTTAGAATATTTCTAGGGTGTCTTTCATAATTCACACATCTGGTATAATTGAATAACATATATAGTCTGGTCAATTTGCACTCAAACACCATATAATAATAATAATAATATTTTTCTTGATTAAATTATGAACCACATTGTATGGCGACGCAGTTAAATTTATTATATAAATATAGATACTTTCCAGGCCTAATGAACGAATTTTTATATGGAGATTTTCATTAGAGGAAAATTCTATAAGAATAATTTATGTTTTTTTATTAAATTTTAAATTCTCATTATCTATGTTAAATAATGTTCAATTTTTATATATAAACAATTCTCTATACATTCTCCAGATATTACTAAATATTTCCTTGAATTTACTCGCTAATTTCGTGATGAATTAATATTATTTAGCAGTGGCTTTCATATACAACATAAATCTTTAGTTTATACACATAAAAAACATAAATATATTTTTGTCTTTTCTTTCAACATCCGTTAAAGTTTTGCACATTTAGCAAATAATTAATTTCAAAAATAAACAAAAAATAATGAAAAATGATAAAATATGGTTTTTAAAATTTATATTTTTAATTAAAAAATTTCCCACCAAAGTAAGTATCATAAATGAATATAATTTTCAAGGATTCCCAGGATTATCTCTACATATTATGTTTGTATGTATATATGTAAAATATAATGTAAGTCAAAACTTACCAATTTTTTTTTTTATGCAAAAGATTTTGTGTTAATTAAAGTAAATGAATGCTAATTAATTGTATCTAATTAATTTTTAATTATATATGAAAAAAATATTCCAATATATATATTTTTTTTTAGAAGTTTTATTTTTTATATATTTTTTTTTATAAAATTAATTAGATTTTTTAAATATATAATTTTATATTATTGACGTCATTTGGAGTAAATCAAATTTTATTTATATATTAAAAATCACTTTAAATTTGATACTTTAAAAAATAATCACAATTAATTAATCATTATATCACCAAAAAGATTAAATTATAATATGATTTTGAAATGATTTCATTATTTTATAGAAACTTTTTAAAATATAATTAAAAGTCAGAGTATTTTAACTTATTTCATACTAATATTTATATTACATTATGTCTTTCAATATAAATAATAATATTAATTAATTAAAAATATGCCAAAAACGCATATTTTTGAATTTAATTCACACCGGTATTTATTATGAATATTTAAAATGTTAATATCTTTTTTTTTCATAAAATTATATAAATTAGTGATAAGATGGAAGTACGACTATTCGATCCAACTGCCAAATAATAACTGAAAAACTGGAATATTTTATACAAAAAAAAATTATAAATTGAATTTTACATCATTCACACCGGCATCATCGAATAGACACAAACAACAGAACATTTTCTTTAGTAGAACTTTATATTTGTTTTGGATCCGAATATGGTATGGGATGTGGTGTATATTCAAAATAAAATAAAAGGGGAAAGGAACCGATTACGAAAAATATGGTCTTCTTTAAAAAAAAATTTTGAATTTCAAAGACTTTTTTTATTATATTACAAAATTTAATATAGAATACAAATTTCTTTTGATTTACTTATTATATTGGTAAGAAAAGAAGGTTCATTGATTTCACGAGTAGTTAGAATAAATAAAGAGTGTTGCTTTGGACTTTGGATTTTCCTAAAAAAAAAATTTTTTCTTATAGTTTTCGAGGTCGGAGGGTCTAAAAATGAAAAATATCGGCGTCATTTAAGGTTTAAATGTAATGTAGTACACAGGTTGGTTTCATGATTGTACACGTGACTATTCAGGTCGTTGTTAGTAGTTTCATAGTGTCCATTCTAAAATCTTTGATTTATATTTCATGTTCCACAGCATACGTTACCTTACGTAACCTAACCTAGCATGTAGTATAGTAATTATTATGCAATTTGTTGGTACACATATTAGTTTTTTAATCTAGTTTTTGTCTATAAAATTTAAGTTCGGCAATTTTAATGGGTCCCTATCAAAATTTCGAATTATATAAAATACAATGGGTCTAAGATGTGAAATTTTGAACAAATAACTATTAATTACAAAACACTGTTGGACATAAATCAGTATTACCTAACTACGAGTTATCTACTCCCCCTAATTAGCAAGTTTTTGTTTATGTGATATGTTTTTAAATCGTTACTGGTGAATCAACTAAGTTTTTTTTTTTGATTTTTTAAAGTATTTATTAGAATTGGAATTAAAAATTTCAGTAAAGAAGGTAAGAAGGAAAAATTATTATTTTCAAAATTTTAATCTATTTCAAAATTATGTTAAAATTAATTTATAAATTTTAAAAATCGTTATAATCAATCAAATATTGTTTATTTTGAAAACTTTGTTATACTGTATAGTAAGTTTTTATATAACAAATATTTGATTTATTAATAATATTTATATATTTTTAAATAATTTAAATTCTGTAAAATTTTAAAATAAATATAAATATTGGTTGGTTGGTTTGAATAGAACAAAACAACTAGGACCTCCACGTTTCTAGGCTACAAAGACTCCATATACACTCCTGCCGACGTTTGTTCAATAAACGTCAGCCCATCATATCTCTTTCGTGAAGACCATTTCATTTATCGTATCCTTCATCAGCTTAACTCAGACAACTCATTAATTGACTGTCCAAAAACTTAAATCATTTCTGTCTGACAATGGGGCAAAAACACAAAACGTATTCCCAAGGATTCATATTCCTCTCCACAACCCCTACATATATAATTTAATTATGAAAAATAAAAATAAAATAAATTAACCAATGAATCAAAATTTATGAACTATTAAACTTGGTTAAACTTGTTATGAGTATATAAATTGGTTTTTAATAATTTATAATTAATAAATTATTAGTTTTATTGGAAAACCTAAATTTCCATCAAATTGTTTGTTTTAGAAATTTAATATTTTCTTTTTTGTAACCGTTTTATCAACAAAATGCAATTACGTTTTTAGTGCTGCTAAGTTAGAGCATATAGTATGTCTACTAAACGCTAGAGGTACAACTTTTTAAAATCAAAAACAGAAAGCTCTTTTTTTGACATATCAATATAATTATTATGACAGTTCTAGTCGTTTACGTTTGCAAAACCATATCAATAATAAATATGTAAAAAATATAAGAAAATCTAAATAAAATGCAATTTAAAAGTATATTTATAACAGTTGGCACTACAGAATTTGATAATTTAATAAATAAAATTAATAGTGATGAATTTATTGATATTTTAAAAACAATCGGATGTAAATTTTTAACAATACAATATGGAAATGGTTGTGAATTTAATTCAGATAATTTAGAATTAGCTGGAATTTCTGTTAAAAAATATCGTTTAAAAACACAAATTATTGATGATATTAAAAACTCAGATTTGATTATTAGTCATGCTGGTGCTGGAACATGTATGGAAGTTTTAAAGAATCACAAACCTTTAATTGTAGTTATAAATGAAGAACTAATGAATAATCATCAAACTGAATTAGCTCAACAATTGTATAAAGATGGTCATTTATTTTATTGTACAATTAATAATTTAAAAAATACTTTATTAAATTCGAATTTTAATAATTTAAAACATTATATAAAAGGTGATATGTGTAAATTTACAAAGAATTTGGATATATTAATGGGTTTTGTTAATTATCATGAAGAATAAATTTTATTAAGAATTAATAATTGTCTTTAATTATTTATATTTCATTAGCTCTTAAGAGTTTTGACTTGATTATAATAGAAAAATTATTCTCTCGCAATAATATTATTTTGAAAGTATTATTACATAATACAAACTTGCAAAGGGTTTTATATTTTAGGCATCATATTTATACATGTATGATATTTATAATGATCGATAGTTCAGATTATGTCATTGCATCATATATTACAATATGATGAATGACAGAATCTTAATTCACAAATGACACGGAATAATTTAAATGCAATTAAATTTCGAAAATATTACAGCAACTGAAATCGCGGGCAAACACTAAAATGCATAGTTCCTATTCTTGGAACTCACTCGTTACAAATTCTCTTACCACTGATATTCGAAATTTAAAAAAAAATAATATACTATACACAATGATATATTTAAAAATATAATAAAAATTAAACAAATTATTTTCTTTAGGGCTGTAACGCCACAATAATTATCTATATTTAATGAAACTTTTGCTTTATAATAGTATTAACATCAATTAATAATAGACTTAATAGAACAATTATTGTACATTAAAAGTGAAATTTAAATATTTTTTAAACATTTTCTCTAATCTAAAGTATACATTAAATTCTCAATTCAATGATTAAATTTATATAATAATTTGCAATAAAATTTATACTATAATCTTTTATATATTTTAAATTTTTGTATACCATTTTAGTCAAATTGGAATAAATATATTTTATAATACGATTATTTTATTCGAAACATGAAAGAATTGGAATAACATGTTGATAATAAATTACACTAAAGTGTGTCTAAATAGTTTTTTTTTTTGGTTTACATTAATGCTAAAAGATTTTAATTTTTAGTTTATAATTTTTGCTGTTTTAAAAAGCATAGTTTATATGAATTGTAATCTCAAAGTAAATAGATTTTTTTTTTATTTCTTTTTTCAAAATTATTATAAAATAAAAATATAAGAATGGGCAAGCATTTAAATTGTCATTTTTCTATAATTTATTTAAAATATATATTTGGTTTAGTTTATATTCATTCCAAAAAACATTAGTTCACCATTTATTCTTCAATAGCTCCAGTACTGCCAGTTTCAAGAATTATATCAAATGAGAATGGGGTAAAAGCATACCCCTGACCAACATAAAATTTACTCTGAAATTCAACCCTAAAATAACAAACGAAATATTAATAATATAATTAAATATAACAATTCTAATTATTTCTTACCAATGCAAACGTAATGTATGTAAAAATGCTGAAAGACCTTCCATCAATACAAGAATACCAACAGTAAGTACAGCCCAAATTGAGAAAACAATCCAAAGCATAACACCACCGAACCAACCATCTTGCTTCAAACCAACAGAAAGGACCATTGTCCATAATACTTCAGCCAATTCTAAAAAGTTTTTTTTATTAAATAATAATTCTTTAAACAAATATTTTCTAATTTAAATACTAACGAGCATGAGCTAGAGACAAAGCCCAAAGACGTAAATAAGAAGCAGTATGCGATACAGATCCCAAAACATATTCAATTGTATGAATTCCTTGATGTATAAATATTTCAGACATTTCTTCTTCTTCGTGATGAGGTTGAACCGGACCATCAGCTTGAACCATTCCATGTTCTTGATTTATTCCAGATTCAGCATCTCCATTAACGGGTTGAATTGGTTGTAACTAAAATTTATTAATTATAAATACGGAAAAATATTTTGATATAATTTTTTTTTACGTTAGCATTTTTTCGCATTTTCATAATGTGTAATGGTTTGCCAAAAAGCATCCATGGTACACATAGAACAGCAATTAAAACAAGTAGAGTTTGGAAAAATGGTTGGCCAGAATACATGTTAATATCGCATCCTTCTGGTGGTGGATTTGGGCTTTTAAACAATACCATATTAATGAAAGTAATTAAAATGGAAGGTGCACATGATGCCGCATATGGTACTAAAATTAAAACACAAGAAATATATTTAAAATTTTAAAATATTAATTGAAAAGTAAAATTTACCTGGTCGATCAGCTGCATAACGATTCCATTTAATAAACATAAGTAAAACCATGTAGAAGAACAAAGATAGTAAAAATATCATTTGTGGTATAAACTCAAAAATGACAGAAATACGATTTTTAAAATAACGATGATTATACCAGCTCAATGATACACCAAAAACCATATGTATAACACCAAATATAATTGATATTTTCATTTTATATGCATTTTGAAATATAATCTTATTGGCACTGGCTATTTGCCATACTGGATCCATTCCAAATGGATATGGATATTGTAAATAATCAGGACCAGCCGGATCCAATTGCAAATCTTTATTGGTCATTATAGTTGATACATTGTAATTAATTTTCCAATTTGTACCAAACAAATTTATTGATTTCGAAAATATATCATTGTATATTAGGCCAGTATACATTGAGAATACACCCATTAAAAATATAATATAACGTCCTCCAAAAAATATATTCCAGATTTCATTATCGGTTTTTTGAGCCGATAATGGTTTCTCTTTTAAAATCATCCATAAACCAAATAATGCCATTATACCACCGTGACCAAAATCACCAAACATTACAGCAAATAAAAATGGAAATGTTATTATTGTATATGGAGCTGGATTCATTTCACGATATGTTGCTACACCATAGGCATCAATAAGTGCTTGAAAAGCTTTTGTAAATTTATTTGTACGATTGTATGTAGGTGGATCTTCAAATGTTTGCATACGATTTAGAATTGGTGGAACTGATGAACCAGAACGTTCCTTTAATTCAAACATAATAAACATTAAACAATATATTAACATATACTAAAAATTATTAAATAATACCGTTCCACGACGTAATGCCAATTGAATTGTTTCAATATCCAAAACTGGTACCCAACATTCAGCAATTAAACATTTTTGTGTTACATCCAAATTAAATAAATTCAGCGTATGATAAATTGCCTTAATTTTACGCACTTTAACAAACCAATTTTTTAAATTTTTAGCAGCTGCTACCAAAACACGATGACGATGATCTTGTGTTTGTCCCAATACTGTATTCAAATCTTCAATACGTGTCATTACACCCATTGCCATTTCACGACGATCAGCTGGTGCCTCTGGGCATGGATATAAAGTTGCACGAAAACCTTCACAAATTTTTTTAACACGTGTCTTAAGCTGATCACCTTGGAAGAATATGATGAAAACTGATTTGTAAACTTGATCACCCTAAAAATATATGTATATAAAAAAAAGTTATAGTAACATTTATATTAAATAAGATAAAGATTAGAACTTACATTTGATGGATCTTCTAATGGTGCTTCAATCATTGCTTGGCGTAAAAATACATTACCACGACATGCACGCCATAACATTCTTTCGAATGCTGGTAATCTTTCACGTAGTATTACACCAGCAACGAAACTATTATTTAAAATTTAATATTTTTTTTTCCCGGCATAATATGAAGAGAGAAATAGTAAATAAATATTATTTTATTATTAAATAATTCAAAATAAACAAAAAAACATTTAGTTAATTTGCAAAGAAAAATTTAAGTTAGTAAGAATATATTTCAGATAACACTAAATTATATGGCATGTTTTTTTTTGTATTAGTTACAAAATGACTAAAGTGGGAATGAATTTGTATCGCAAAAAACTAAAATGTTAATTAGAGAACAGTAAAAAAATGCAATATTTATTAAAATTCTAATCATAATTCTTACAGACATATTTTTTTAGTTAATTTTTTTTTTTCTTCAATATATAGTGGCATTGATTTAATTGTGCAGCTCTATTCATAATTATTCCGTAAATTTTAAATACTGATGTATAATACTATATCCGTTTAAGAATATCAATCCATTTATGATACATATACTTGGTTTCTCTCTAGTTAAAGGTTTTTATTTATATTTTGAATAAAAAAAATATTATTTTTAAATAATTAATTTCTTTCGCAATCATTTCAATATTTCAAAACATAAATATATATTTTCATTTTCTTTAAAATTACTCTATATAAATTGATAAATTGAAATTTTTCTTTAAAATTCATATATTTTAAAAATGCACATATTTTAAATATATATAAAATATTAATTTTAATAATTATTTAAAAAATTGTATATAAACAAAATTTACAATAAAAATTCCAAGCAAAAAGAAATATATTTATATAAAAATGTATAGTACTATATAAAACAAAAAATTCTAGCAAAAAACCTTAAAACTTCCAATTTAAATGATACGGACAATGGTAAGGATTTACATATAAAAAATAAATGGAAACATAATGGGGGGCTAACTATATAAAAAAGACATACAAATTTATATATAATTTAAAAAATATAATAGCATATACAATAATTAAATTTATGGAATAGATAACTTATAATTTTAAAATATAAATGGAAATATATATGAAAAAAAAAACAAGCAAATCTTAAAACAAAATAGTACGAGTTATAATGAAATTTTCCAAAGATATTTTATTTTTTTTTTGTTTTTATTATTCGTGATTACCAACCATGGAAGATATTCTTCGCTCAATGTATCATGTGTTTTTTCCAGGAAACTAAATTTTAAAAGAAAATATATAAAATTTTAAATGGATTTTGGTTTTGGGAAGAATTATTTTCTTTAAAAGAAATTAAAAAGCAAAACAAATAAAACATATTTTCTTGAACCGTAAGAATATAATTTATAAGAATGAATCGTACAAACTATGTGTGTTCGACTACGATTAACTACGATTATAGGAATCGAATAAATTTGTATTTTTTTGATACCACTAGGTCGGTTTTTTCTTTAAATAATCTGAATTATATTATTTTTTGTTCGTTGAGAATTAAAATCGATATATTTATTAACATATTTCAATAAGTTTTTTAAATATATGAAAGAAATAACTATATAAACAAATATGTGCAAAAGGTGGTTTGTTTGTAATACACATAAATTCTAAGACGAACAACAAGTGTGAACACTTGAATTATATCAAGTCGAACAAACATAGAATATTTTTTTTTTTGTATTTTAATTTAAAAAAAAACTGTCAAGTTCAAGTGTATAAAACACACGCGGATTGTTAAAATCATCTAATAAAATAGGTGAAAAAAAGTTGGTCTAGAAGGAGAATACCTACCCTAGTTGAACAGGACCCATTGAATGGCCAGTTCGAGCTTCATCTGTTATTAAGGCTCTGGTCATCGATTCAGTTGTGGTATTTAGACCACCTTCTTGCTACAATATAATTTAGATTTTTTTTGTTTTTGGTATTTTGTGTTCTTTTAACATTTTTTTTTTAATTTACATTTTCGATAATGAAATTATTAAAAAAAAAATGATATGTAATAGAAAAACATTATATAAAATTGCTTTAAATTAATATATCAAAACTGAAATTAAATTCAAATTTCAATTTAATATCGGCGATTTTCACACTTGTATTTTTGCATCTGATGAACATTTGATTGGGTATAGCCAGTAAGTATAAATGAATATAACAGTTAAACATAAAATATAAATAATGTCAACTTTTTAGAAGTAACTTATATCGTACATGACTAAAAATATAGAAAAATATTTGACAAAAATGGAAAGTTTTTCCAAAATTTTGATGCAATGACGAAAAAAGATTTTGATAGCTTAACTTAAAGAAAATTGTATTAAGAACATATTGGTTATTCATGGAAATTGAAGCATAAATGAAATGTACAGCAATAAATTCTAGCTTCATTAAAACTTTTCTCTCTAAATGAATCAGATACAAGAATACAAGTTTAGAAAGATGCATATATACATATCAAAATTTAAATATTAATTACAGATTTTTTTGTTTCTTTAATCAGCGCAATTACAGCATTATATTTTGCAAAGCAATTTTATTAAAAAATTATTATTCAAGTATTAATTTTGTTTTATATTCGCTGTTTATATTTATAGCATTACGATATAATGAAAAACATTACTATATAAATAATGAATTATAACAATTTAAATGACAATTATTTAAAAAATAAATAAATATACAAGATGAAATAAAATTTGGATTTAATAAATATGTACATACCATTATTTAAAAATTATTATGTAGAAATAATGTTAATTAAATTTAGAGTTTGCCATATCGTACCAATTATTTATAAATGCTAACCTCAAACCATTAAATATATATAAATATATTTTATTAAACCAAAATTAATTTCAATTTCCATGCTCCATAAATAATTTAAAATAAAAATTATATATATTATATTTATTTATGTTAGCTGATATTATATTAAGTTTCTGTTTTAAACCAAACAATTAACAATTATTATGTAAAAATATATGTATTATTACATATTTAACATTTTGTTATTCAATTATTGTTGTTAAAGGTTTTTATTTATATTATGATAAAATGTACCTTTTAAATTTTAATTCATATTAATCAAATTTATAATTTTTTTACTTATAATACTTAAATTGTTTAAAAATTATGACCGTTTATGAATAATGGAGGGAAAAAACTTATTTGTGAATTCTGTAATTATTGAATTATATCAGTCACTGCAATCGGAATTATTTGAAAAGGAATTACATTTACTTAAATTTAGTAATTTCCTAATATTATATATTATTAAAATCGATTTTTCTCCTTTCTCTTTAGAAATAATTTTTATATTTGGCATGTTACCACAATATAAATTATCCTTTTTAAACACAGAATAAATATAATTAATATAAAAAATATTTTAAATACCCAAACACCATGCGAAATAATATAAATATGAAAAATAAATATATAAATAAAATTATTTGTAAGTCACAAAAAATATGTGCATTTTTAAAAATATGACGATTTTTTTTAATTTAAAAATCCTTTTTCTTAATGTATAAATATTGACTTAAATTTAATTTACAATTTTTCTATATATATATACTCTATTATTCAATGATTGATTAAATACATTTTTGAATTATTTTTAATTTTGTTAATATATTACTAATATCAAATATCAATAATAAAAAAAATTAAAACAAGGAAAATCAAATTAAAAAAATTAGAAAACAAAACTAAAAACAAAAAAAAAAAATTATAAAAAAATATTTAGGTTATTAGCCTTGCCTTAATTCACTTCGGAAAGCAGTAAATTGTGTTTCTGGTAAATATAAAATCTTTCTTTCCACATACTGCTTAGTAATTTTTTTCTAATAAAATATATAAAAAAAATGTCTACTAAATTAAGAATTCTAATTTTTAATCATAAATAATAATAAAAAAATACATTTAACAGAAAAATAATAACATAAATAAATGGATAATGTAAAAACCAAACGAAGATCATATAATTTACTAGCCTAATCTGTTTTCTTTGTTTTGCATTTCATCAATATATTATTATTTATTATTGTAAATAAAACTAATAGAGAGGGATTGGTAATATACTATCTTAAAATATACATATTAGAATTTAATTATATTTCAGTTTTTTTTTTTTTTTTGAATTGATTTTGTTTTTTTATAAATATTTACCCAAGTTTAAGATTTTGTCCCGGCTGTTGACTCGCCCGTTGTCCCTCTTCAACCAATAGCTGTACTTGTTCATCATCATTTTGAGATTCCGCCATCTGTTGATAGCGTGTATTTATGGTAAGTGGCCTTGCCTGGCAACACAACCGAAAAACACAATAGGAACAGGAAATAGGTGCAAGAAAATAAAAATAAAAAAAAAAAACCGGAACGAAAACAACAAAATATATAAAAAGAAAATAAAAAAGAATAATAGAAAAATAAATAAAGACAAACATATAAATAAAATAACTAAATTTGTAAAAAAAAAAAAAAAAATGCGAGAACAATTTATATGTTAACAAATAACAATTTTCATACGGACATTTTTAAGACCCCATTTTAATTTTAATTATCTTATTATATTTATTTGTACTTATTTAAGAAATATATATGTATATTTTTTGTAAAATCTTACGAATTTTACTGTAGTATAATTTATTTTCTTTTTGGAGATTGTTTATAAAAGCTTCCTGACAAAGTGCAATTAATTAAAATAGAAAATATTTATAAAGCAAATAGCAAATTAAAAGTGGAGAAGTTTTAACAATTAGCTAGGTATGTAATAAAAATATTTATTTTATATTTTTGATCTTCATTTCTAATATTTTTATTCCCTTAACATCTCGAATAAATTAATAACTGACAACGATTTTACATAAATCATTTTAATATACATATATAAATTCATAGGTAGGCCAAAGACCCATTTTGTAAACGTCAAGCATGATCCTAAACCCAGGCTATGTATGTCTATCAAAATTTGTTATTTAATTACATAATACTTTTAATTTAAAGTATAAAAAAATCAGACGGTTTTTTATTTATATTTTTTGTTAGGTCAAACATTCGACACTCCAATATTAATAAGGTGTAAAAAGTCTACTCTAGATGTTATACTCTTGATTATGTAAGACTGTTGTCAGCTATAATTATCTATAAACTTCTCCACATTTTTTGTTAATTTTTTAACAAGAAAAATATTAAATTTATTAAAACTACAAAAATATTAAGAATAAAAAATGTAGTTACAAAAATTCTACTTAAAAATGTTAAAAGAAAAAATCAAACATTTAGAAACTATATTACTTAAGAAAATATAATTTCTCATAATATAAATTATTTATAATCAATCTACTACAAAAAGAATCCAATTATAATAAATTAACTTACAAAACTACTTAAAAATATATAAAATTAACTTAACGATATTTTATTTCTTATTAAAACCATGCAAGAATTTATATTATTAAATTTGGACTGTATATGGTTAAATGTAAAATGTATTTTTGTTTTTAGAAATGCTCTTATTTTTGTGTTTTGTGAATGTTTTTCTATATTTTTTTTTTGAAAATCAAAAAAAATTATGAAAATTTACATAAAAATTGCTTAAATCAAATATATTTTTGTATAAAATTTATTTATACATTTTCCTTTTTTAAATAAAAATGCACATATATTTCGCAATAAACAGTTTTATCTTCAGTAAAAAAGAAAAAGAAAAAAAAGAAAAAGAAAATGTACCTAACCAATCTAATATTAATTTCAAAGAAGAATTAAAACCAAACAAAAGTAAACAAAAAAAAATATAGAAATAGATCTACCAACTGCAGAGTATATACACTATATTTTCAATTGAAATAAAACTATCAAGCGATAGGAAGTATTGAAGCAAAAAACTTGGTGAAAACAAGATGATAACAAATTAAAATTATTATTATTATTGAAATGTAATAGTATTACTAAAAATCTCCACAAAAACGCCTTTTTGAAATCCCGCCGATTAAATTTTTAGAAAACTTTAAATATATTATATATATACTATAAATTTTGTATACTACAAAACAAAAACTTAAAATAAATTAAAAATGAATAATATTTAAATATATTTGCTAATAAAATATGTTACAAACCAAAAAAGTATAACAAGCATTTTGCTACACTATCAAAATAACAATGCATAATTTTGAAATAAAGATTTATTCAAGAAAAATTTATAGTATATCGAATTATAGTTCTAAAAGAAAATGTTTAAATTTCTAGGAATCAGAAGGAAACCTTTTATCGAATCTTCAATAGAATCTTAAATGGCGCCTACAAAAGCAAATTATTTAACAATATTTTATTTTGTATTGATAATTTTTTTTTAGCTTTTCATTAATTCTTTGCCCAACAAAAAAAAAAGCATAATTAATTAAAAAATGATAAATAATATTACAAAATAAAATCATATTTTATAGATTTTTCCACTTTTTCCAAGTTGTGTTGTCACGACAATATATTAGTATTTAAAAATAATATATATTAACATTTTAAGATAAACAAAACAAATTATGAATGTGATGAGAAGAAAATTAGTAAATATATTAATATTTTGATTGTATGTATATATATTTAAGATTTAATTAAATTGAAAAATTATAGAAGTATTTTGTTAGTTAAATTATACATGCATGAATTAGAATTAATAACGATATTAATTGTTTTTTGTTATAAATTTTGTTGTACTCGTAGAGATATAAATATTAATTTCATTTGTAAAATTAATTAAGAATTTAATTCTATTAAATTTTACAAATTATATTTTCACGATTAATATTTAAATAATGGCTGTATCTTTTCTTTTTTTTTTTTAAATTTTCAAACTCATATAATAATGGTTAATGAATAAATTAAATTAAATTAAATTAAAAAAAAAAAAAAAATTGTAAAATTTAAGTACCTATGTATTCAAATTGCTTAATATTAAATATTCATAATTTAATTATAAATTTAATGGGAATAACAATGATTCATTTTAAAAACAATAAAAAACCAACATACCTCATCAAAAAATACTTGAGTTTTACGTAAAATATGTTTCAATTCTGTTAGTTCTAAAAAGTTACGTTTTAATGCTTCAGCATTTTGATTAACTTCTCGTAATTCATTTTCTAATTTTTCAAATGTTGCCTAAAAAATTAAAAATATACAAAATTTTTAATAACTATTATTATTTCACAATTATTTACTTCAAGATCAATCATTTCACGAGGTTGTGGTGCCTCAGGACTATCTCCAGTATCCAACATTGGTATACCATCTTTTTTAATTTCTTTTTCTAAATAACGTAATTTACGTTCCATTTCATCACAACGACGTACTTCATTAACAAATTTTCGCTGAAAAGCATTTACATCTGGATTAAGCTAAAAAGAAATATTTATTATTTTTAAATTAAATAAATTTATGTTTTTAAATACAATATAATATTAAAAATGAAATTATATTTACATCACGAAACTGAACCAATCCTAATTCACCTAATTCAGATACACATGCATAGGCCGCTTCACTTTGAAGAAATAGTTGACATAAAGTCATTTCCTCACTTCGAAACAACGACCCCATTTTACGGCTGTGATCTATTTCCAATTATATTTATTGAATTTCTGTAAAAAAAAAATAATTTCAAAACTATATTAATATTTTAATTTAACAAAATATTTTAAGATTATATTATATTAGAATTAAATACATAATTATAAATTCTTATCAAAATAATTATGATTTCAAGTGCCGCCCATAATTTTTTAAGTTTCAATTTTATTTTTTGTGTAATGCCGCTTTATAAAGTAATTATTTAATACCTCAAATTATATACATATATTTAATAGATAATAAAAAACTAATTCATATTTTTAAAACTTAAATATTTATGGGTTGTTGTATTTATTATCTTGTATTACATTTTAACAATATTAAAAGCCATAATAATTGATTTCCCATAAAACAAAGAATATAAAAACGTGGCCCTTTTAAAAAAAAAAAAAAAAAAATTGAACAAATATATACAATCATTTTCATTTTTGTAAAAATTATAGTTTTTATACAAATTGGAACAGAAATCACTACAAAAATAGAAATATATATACACAAACTGTATATTTATTAAATAATAATTTTAATAAATATTAATATCACGATCATAAATTTAGCTTATCTTTGTTCATTTAATATTAATTTGATAATTTATCAGCGTCACACATTGCAATTATCAAACCAAAAGAATGATAATTATAGTTAAATAAGTTATATGAGTTATACAAATTATTTATAGATTCAAAGTGGCAAATAATTTAAAATCAATGAATAATAAAACACTCAGAGTACCGAAAAAATACAGATTTAAACAAATTAATATAAAAAAATCTTCACTATAAATAATTAACACAATTATATTTGTATAATAACATAAAATAAAACAGTGTCACGTCAATACATACAAATTCTATCATTACAATATCAATTTTATATCGAAATTATGGAATTTTATTGAACAGAATTTATGATTCATATTATTGGTAATTAGATACATGATATAAAGAAAGAAAAAAACAAATTAAAACAAGATAATTATTATTTATTACAATGACTTTCCATAGAATACTCTACCATTGATTTTTCATATGCAATGAATTCACCAGAAATGGAAAAATCAATGAAAAGTATATTACACAATCAGGAAATTACATTATTATAAACTTAATTTTTTGATTAACGAAAATATTGGCACTTTTTTTTTTGTTGGAATGTTATTTTAAAACAATTAACAATTTTTTATTTTAATTATAATATAGGAAATGATTTTTAAATTAATTTTCAAAATTTAATATATTGTACATAAATTTTTTACTTACATCTGTTCAATTTAAGGGAATAAATTCAACTAAACCCAATACAGAATAAAGAAAATCGTTGCGCAAGTATTAATTTTTGTCAACTTTACAGAGCTTTTCGATAATCGTAACGAAAAATTATAAGGAATTTAATTAAAATATATTTTATTCATGTACACTCATTTAGAAAGTAGTGTTTCCAATGAAATATTTTGGGGAATATTATTTTAAAAATGTTTAGTAACAAATTTATTATGGCCAAATGTAAAAACGTCAAAATTTCTAATTAAATTTCAGTTTCTTAATCAATGTTAAATATATTGTATTTTTATATTGTTTAATTTCTAAGCTTAGCATAATAAATTTATAATTATTATAAAATTATAATAATTCGATAATTTGAGTGATTATCTATAATTTTTAAATTTTATTTTCGTTTGTTTTACTATGATTTGCTTCCTATTTTTATTTTATCTATATTAAAAATTAATATGTATATTATCAATTTTTTAATCTATAATATAAAAAGGAATTCTACCGTTTTTAAAATTTAACCACTTGACTTCAAATTAATTATATAAATTATCTTTTTATCAGTTTCTATTTTAAGAAATAGTGAATGTAGTAAAATTGTTTAACTAATTAATTTAACTTAATCATTTTTTTTTAAGTATGCGATAATGGATATTTAGGAAACAGTTGGACATTTTGTGATTTTTATATTGTATTGACCTGTATATTCATAACAGAAATTTAATTTTAATTATACATTACTAAAATTTAATATATAATTTAAATCTTTTAATGGCCGGCAGATAGAACACACAACACAATGTTAGCAAGGTTTCCATTTCACAGTATTCTGATCCACCTAATTTTATATTAGATACATGTAATAAGCTAATGGAATTTAATAGTACAAAATACAGGCTTTTTATCAGTCTTAAATCACATTATTTGTTAGGTAATTTACATTCCAATATATTTGGTGTTCAAAATAAAATCCAAAAAATCTACATAAATATTTATTTTGCAAACCTTTAAAAAAAAACTACTACTATAAAATAATAGAACCAGAACACTGAAATTAAATCTTAGAATGCTAAATTAATTTAATGTCAAATTATATAAATATTTTTTTCTATTATAAAGAAATAATAAAAAAGAATTTCATATAACTACGTATTCAAAATTTTCCGTAATAATTTCTATTAAAATTATATTATTATTATTATTATAATATATAACATATTTTTGTGTGAATTTCAAGTAATGCAACTAACAATTTAATCACAATATATATATAGAAATCTAAAAAAAATATTGCCTTAATGTTCCGAAAAAATTCTAGTAAACTTTTACCACCAAGACCTACGTTAAGATATAGGTCTAGTGCTTGTATACATCACAACTTAAATATGAATTTGAAAAATATAAATCCACAGAAACAACGTCTCATACCATTAACATCTGAATTGATGGCTAATAATTTATCAAGTTATTGTTTAGGAGATAAAGAATTTCTTGAACCACTAAGTAATTTAATTAAAACTGAAGTTACTAATTGTATGAATGAATTAAAAGGCGATTTCGCCTGTAAATCTGATTTTAATCAAATACGCAAAATAGTTGCAAATCATGTAGAATTTACAAAACGAAACGAAACAATTACTGACGGTTCTGAAAATTCTGAATTAGATGCTGAATCTACGCAATCAACATCGGATTTTGAACTGTTAGAAAGTAAATTAATAAGAAATGGAGAAATCAAAATAATAAATAGTAATAAAAATAGTATTGGTGATGCCCGGATACTTGATAATAATCAAATTTCTAGTAATAAGAAAGATGAATTAAATACAAATACTAAAAATTTAATACCTAATTGTGATAATATTACAGTTCAAGCAAGTGTAAAAAAAATCAAAGATATAGATCTTCGTCTTAAATGTTTAGAATCAAAAATGGATCTTATACATACAACTTTAAAAGAAATCCAGGTAACAAATCAAAATGACATAGCAAGTCTTCGCTATGAAAATACAACAAAAATAAATGCAATTAACGATGAAATAAATAGTATACAATTAGATTTAGATACATGTCTAAATGATGATCAGGGGTTTGAAAGTAAACTTCAAGATATTGAATCAAAAGTAAAACAAAGCTTATATGAATCTGAACATAATATGAAGAAACCTATTAGCACTACTGATAATTGGGAAAGAATAAATAAATATGATGAAATGTTTTATGAATTACGTCAATTGAAAATGAATGAATTATGTTATAAAAAATCGAAGAGATCAATATATTTAAATCACCGACCACATATCAATCAATTTGTACCACCGCCACAATTTAATCCAGTTTCAGATAGTAGAAGAGAATTACGAACTCCAAGATTTGTGGAAACACAATAGGGAAGTAATAATTCTAAGCCTTTTTCAGTATTGTTCATATTCAAAAAGAATTATAAAATCTATTAATTATACGTATTATTTGTGTTTAAAATATAAGGAAAATAAAAACAAGAGGTGATGAATGTGTAAAAGAATAAATCCAAAATGGCGTATTATAATAACTCATATTTATGTTATATTTTAAATTTTTATATTATATTGTTAAAATTTATGTTGTTTAAAATATAATGTACCTTTCAGTGAAATTGTATTTTGTTTTTTAAATTATTGGAAGGAACACAAAAATATCGAAAAACACTAAATAACTTTACTATTAATTACAAAATTCTTACTAGACACAATTACAATTTTAGTCCACGACCACGTATTTGACGTAAATAAAGTCATACCCTTTAAGCAAGCTGACTCAGAAATGAGTCTAAAATCAAGTCTGTTATATATAGGAGACTTCATTTTTGAATCGGTTTTTCCACTCTGTTTTAATTCGCTTCCGACTCAAGTGTTATATGCATTTTAGACAGAATTTTGAATTATTTTTATAATTCGTTTTAGATTCAGAAATATGAGTTGTTTATGATTCGGATAGCTGATATAGAATAGAATGGCAAAACTAACTCGGAAACGGCTCGCAAAATGGATTTCGAATAGATTCGTGAAATTGAATTGTTTTGAAATCGGAAACTTTATTTTAATTGTAGCAATTTAATTCTGCCCATAAAGAAAATTAAAAATAAGTGGTAGATGGTAAAAAATATTATGATGGATACCTACTTCTATTAATTGTACCTGTAAAGGAAAATTGAAGGTTAAATTTCACCAAACAAAAATTAAGTTTTGAAATAAATAGTTCCTTATTGATTACTGAAACATTAAAAATTATCTATTCCTTTAAAATTATTAGAATCTCTTTGTTTTATAAATAAAAAAAAAATATATTTATATATAAAAAAATATACATTATAAAACATACACTTTTTCTTTATATATATATTCATCCCGATGTCCAATGACTCTTAATAGTTTCAACTATTGCAAATTAAAAATAGGATATTATAAAATATATTTATATATAAAACAAATATACCTTATGAAATTTTAATTAGACGACTTTGGATCCTCCACTTTTTAATTAAACATAATCAAATAAAAAATAGGTCTTTAATTCTGCCTATTACAAAATATTAATAGAAAAACTTCAATCTTTCTTCATATGTTTCTTCATTCTCCCTTTACCATAATGGAACCATTTTGTTGCTATTCCTATAAAATCACTGGTTCTTGTGGCTGGATATTTTTTAAATGAACATTCTGGAATAATGTTTAAATATTTAAGTATACAATCAAAATTAGATTGCGAATTAAAATCTTATTAGTATACCTTTAATAATTTTCATAACTGCATATTCCTGTACTGCAGTTTTTCCAGTTGAACCTTTTCCGTACCAGGAATAGTTCAGAGCTACTTCATTAGTCATAACAGATTTTAAACAAAAAGATATGTATTTATTTACAGATCCGTTATCATAGACGTTATTCAAAATTCCTTCCTGTTAGTAGGGTTATTGTGAATTTTATAATATAACTAAAAACTATATGTGTGTTAATATATATTTACCAAAATATTACCCACGCTAGCATCAGAAATTATTTTTTTTTCCAATTCTTCAA
Organism: Rhamphomyia laevipes; assembly: GCA_963920725.1. Classification (NCBI taxonomy): domain Eukaryota; kingdom Metazoa; phylum Arthropoda; class Insecta; order Diptera; family Empididae; genus Rhamphomyia; species Rhamphomyia laevipes. The sequence goes on from OY987257.1 coordinate 57,186,949, forward strand.
ATTCATCTATTGTGTTGCAAGGGATATTAAGTTTTACTCTCAGCGATGACGATGAAATTTGATTTTGTTGATTCATATTTAAAGTTTTGAGCTCCTTGACTTCATGTCGGAGATACTTAATTTCTTTTAATAAACTCTCTAGCAATGTTTCCATGTATTTAAACTTATCTATTTTTTGTATTTTTGGTGGGCTGCTGCTGTTAAAATTATTTTGGAGATGGTTATCGATTTTTGTGCTATTATTGATGGCTATTGATTTTTGTGGTACTATTGTTTCGATATTGTTTGTATCGTCATTAACTTTTGTACATTTATGTAATTTATTTTGATATTTCAGCTCCTGACAATCTGGATTATTATTACTAACTTTATGTTCACTGATTATATCCGCATTGGTTGTAGTGTTTTGAGTTTGCATATGGTTAGATGATTTTGATATAATTTCAATATATTTTAATTTCTTTGCAGGTGTTATTGATTGTTTATAATTAGGCAAATGGCGTTTGTTTTCTTTTGTATTATTAACCAAAACATTATTATATTTTTCTGAGCAGGAAAGTTGTGTGCTAGTCGCAGGAGTTATACCGGGATGAACTTTTAAAAATTCTTTATAATTTAAGTTTTCATCAGTCCCAAATTCTGATGCGTAACTCATATAATAATCTAAAAAAATTACAACTTATGTTGGTACAAATTCTTCAAATTTATTATAATTAGCTTACCAGCTGCTGTAATTTGTGTCTCTTGCATGTCGGGATCCATGTTTTCGTCAGTACTCATTTTTCAAAAACTAAATTAATTAATAAAAAAAAATTAAATTTCAACTATTACATAAATAAAAATATAAAAATATTAATAGTGTTAAAATTATTAATGGTTTAAGAATGTTGCATTCTAATATATATATATTTTGTTTCTGCATCCAGTTTAACTATTTTCTTAACAGTATTTATATTGAAATCATTTTGCAAAGGTAAGTAATTTTCGGTGTTACTGCTCCAAATTTGCAAGTTAGATGATTTTACAGGATATTCGAAGAAGTTTTCTGGGCTAGCAAGGACTTGGCCTTTTACAATATCATTTTTGATCTCGGTAATTTTGACAATTTTTTCATCAGCTAAGCAATAATTGTTTGGGTATGTGGTGGACAATGAAATGAATGCGGTATATTTTGGAATTTTCGCAGATTTTTGGTGATGTTCTTTTTCGTTCAAACGATTAACTATTTGTTGAAGAGGAAAAGATCCTTTTTTCACCATTTTCTTCATAGTTTGCATATAATTTTCGAATTTAAATGCACTGTATTTGTTTAAATGTCCATATTTTATTGCATCATTTGCCAAGTGAAGCAAACTATGAACATTGTAGCTAACATTTTCCTCTCCATATAATACTTCGAATTCTTTTACAAATTTTTTTAATAAATGTGCAGCATATTCATTATTTTCCTTACAATCATGTGGATCAGAGAGAATTCGAACACCGCAAACTAATTGGAGGAAATGCTCATAATATTTTTTTTCCAATATGCCTTGGAAGACTGCCATTCCAGTATACAGCAAAAATGTTCGAAACTCTACAGCTTTCCAATGTTCTATTTCATTGAATGTTCGCTGTTTTCGCACAAATTCTGCTGGTAAACATTTTCGGATTGTTTTAAGCCGTTCATTCATTTTATTTATCGCATGAGTTTTTAATGAAAATGGTTTCCTTTTAATTTTTAGAAGCAAGTTAAGCATTTGCCGCATAACTCCCAGTAATACGCAATGCATGTAGTCTATAGGAAAACTAGTGACACATCCAATGTTAAGCTCATCCAATTTTACATCGAGACGAATATGGTGCTCCTTTTGTATCTTCTCTCTGAAATTTTTGTCCGTTCTGAGAGTATAATTGAGTCCCGGGAAACACACACGATTTTCTTTATAAATTCCTTTTATTGTACATTTTGTACAGCTATAATATCCCGAATGTCCTTTGACACCTAGTAAATATATATATTTAAAAAATATAAAAATAATATGCATATTTTGATTTCTAATTCAAAACTTACCCAATATAAATGATCTCGCAGGCGCATCGCAGACGAAATAACGTAAATTTACCGTGAATATTCTATTTTCAAAAATTATACCATTCTGTATAATTTCTTTCATTTCCTCTATGAAACTCGTCAAAAAAACATTTGCGCAAAAAGGTTTCTTATATCCATGATAAATTCCAATAATAAAAACATAATCATAAAGTGAAAGACATCCGAGAATGGGCCATAATTGATTGTTGGAGCTTTTCGCAAGTGGAACACCATCAATTCCAATTTCTAAATCAATTATTGGATTTGAAATTAAATTTACTTTTAAAAAATTTAATATATTTTTGGTGACTCCAACATGAGTATAAAATCCATTTCCCATTGGCACAATTTCACTTGAACTCTTTTCTGTTTTTTTTAATGTTCTGATATCTTTAGGTAGATTTGGATGATACTTTCTTAAAATCTGCAGCAACGAATTGGCAGCTTGGTTGGTTATATTATTTTCTACACTCCATTCAGCAATATCACTTGCAATATTTTGAATAACAAAATTATCCATTTCTGCGGTTTCGTCTGAACTTGTTACGAAAGAAGTACAATCACTTTCAATATCACATTCAACAATAAATTCTTCTGCAGCATTTTCCATCCGGGATTCGCTAATATTGTTGAACCGTGAAATGATGTTTGTATCATAACTTAATGTAGAAGGAGTAGACAATGGATTTTGTAAATCCAAATCATTTTCATATTCATCCAATACAGCATCACTAGCACTATTTACACAACTTTTTTTTGCCCGTTTAAGTAACTCCCGAATTTCCTTATTAACTTCATAGTATTTTTTTTTTTCCATATTTTGTATTTTAATAAATTATTAAAATATATAATTACCAAAATTACCAAAACAAATAAATCACGACTTCTCTTCAAGTTGTTAAAACTACAAAAAAAAACGTGTTTGCGATTGTGACAGATAATTTAACGCAAGAAAAAGACATGAGATTTATAAAAATTTATAAATATCGTAAGTCTCGTTCTTTCTCCTAAGAAAATATGTTTGTGGTAGTAAAAATTCCGAATCAGAAAGAGTTTAATTTCACCTCAGAAAACTGAGTCAGAATGGTGCTTAAAGGGTAGTCCAGTGCCGCCCCCTGGTCACAGTCAAAAAGCGAGCCAAAGATAAATAAATTAGTGTTGCCTGCAGCACTAAATAGTAAAACAATTTTATTGTAAAACAAAACAAAAACTTATCTTAATTCAATTAAATTATTTATGGAATTAATTTATATATGTGATAATTTATCAAAAAAATCAAAAATTAAAATTACATAGTAAAATATATTAATACTATACGAAATATTTTTTAGCGAAATCTTTAAATTTATTTTTACGCCACATTTATAACCCGTAACGAAACGATTACTATGACAGCATATTTTCCTTTTTAATTAAAGCACCCTATGATTGTGACTTTTAACAGGCGCCAAAAATACCTAATAAAAATTGTCACTATTTGTCTTTTCTGTCTGTGTATAACCTTAAATTATTTTAAAATAAATAATAGATAAATTGAAGTCCATTATTTATTATAGTAAAGTTTTGCTATTTTTTTAAAATCTATAAATTAAAATTATTATAATATCTATAATGGAAGAACAAACAAGTAGTAATAATTCGCAAAATAATGAAAATTTAATTGAGTTGTCTAAAATTGAAGAGAAACCTAAAGTAGAAGAAAAGAGCGGTATTTGTTACTGGTAAGAAATAACTATTTTATATATAAATTTTTTACATTGTAAAATTATTTAAACATAATTCTTTTTCTTTTTAAATAGTGGAAAAGATAGAAATCTCAATATAGTTGAATTAATTTGTGCAAACTGCAATAGATGGTTTCATGAATCTTGTATTGGATATCAACTTGGAAAATTAATACCATTTATAACAAATTATGTTTTTATATGTAAAAATTGTTCACCAAGCGGTCTGGAGAGTTTTCGAAAAAATCAAGCATGTAATTATGTTAAAATTTTGAATAATTTTATTTATTTAATTATATTTTAAATATATTATAGCTATTTCTCAAATGTGCGTAACAGCAATAGCAAATATGCAACAAGCTTCAGTTAAACTAGGTTCAAAAAAATTAATTTTTAGCAAAGATAAAGATATTATTCCATATATTGAACAATATTGGGAATCAATGACAACAATGCCAAGAAGAATAACACAATCATGGTATGCAACAGTTCAAAGAACATTGGTTAAAGATATTGAAACAATTTTTACATATGAAGAAGATACTGAAAATGGTGCAATGTATGGTTTATTTATCACTGATTTAACACAAATCAAACCAAATTATGATGCAATGATTAAACTTGGAGCACTGAGATTAACAGACGATGGTTATGCACAAGGTGAGCTTATAAAATATTAAATAATATTAAATTTAATTTTCAAATTTCTTCACTAATTTATTTTTTATTTTTTGCTACATTATTGTTTACTATCAATAATAATTCTTGATTAATGTGGTTGGGTCAATTAATTACAATACGTTATTTATTCCGAAAAAAAAAACACTGAAAAGCTTTTTTTGTTTACTTGTGTTAAATACTACGGAATATGGGAATACCTCGCGAATTTTAAATGTTTGCGTCATCAGTTAAAACTATAACTATCTATCTATATTGTGCTATAACCAATAAATTGTTATTAAAAATAACTATGTAGTTTACTACTGCTTAAACATATCAAAAACAATTAAATTTATTTAATTATTTCTATAATTAAATTAATTACTATTTAAATATCCGAATTTTATCTTTGTATATCAGCCAGTAATACTAAAAACTATATTTGTCACACTGTACACTGTATACAATATATAAATTAATCAATCGTAAAAAAACAGAGGAAATTTCCTCTAAGTAAAAAAAAAACAAACAAATAGTTATGCAATTTAGTAAAATATAACAAATTACAATTGTTAAAATCTATACTAAAAAATTGTTAACTATAAAGTGACACTTTTATATTTATATGTCCATTAACCTTATTTACATTTTATTTGAATAAGTATCTTAAGTATTGTGACATTATTATTATCAATAATAATAAAATAATACATATTTAATATTTTTTCTCGTTTCTATGTTTAATTTCCGGCAAAGCTTTTTTTTTACTATGTATATCATATGTTCGTAACAAAAAACAAAAGCTTTCATTTTATATAACATAACTACAAATAAATTTATGTATTTTACTTTTAGATATTTTTACACAATCTTAATAGTAAATTCCTTCATTTCTCTTAAAAGTTAATTTTTTTTATTACAATCTTTTTTTTCCAGTTAATTATATAAATATATAATATAATATATATTACAAAACTAATTGAAAATTGTGACAAAAATCAATTCGCATTTATTATTATTTTTTTGTTAGATTTTATTTTGTTATAAAATGAACGAAAAAACCGAATTCATAAAATTACGTATTCACAAATTAAAAATAAATTACAATTACAAATGATATAATTTTGTTGTCATACATTTGTTCAGAAGGAGAATGAAGGAAATTAAAATCTATACAAATAATGGCAGCACATATTTCATTTATTATTATTATTGAGTTATTAAAATTAAGTGTCTTACCTACAATGCTGTGATATTTGAGATACTATAAATATTTTTCGTGTACTAATTGTACAATTAATACTTTTAATTAATTACGTTTGAATTGTAGATGTGCTTTTTTCTGCAGATGTAAAAAAATGATTAAATTTGTGAAATTTATGTTTTAATAGAAATATTTTATTTAATGAGGTTAAAATATGTATAGTGATAATTTTCGTCAGATAAATTTCTATTAATCAATTTTAACAAAAATTTCACTTTTGCAAAAAGTGTTATAAAATTATAGAATTATGAACAATTATATCTGTGAATTTTATCCAAAAAGAATCAAAAAATTAGTTTAAACAAGTTTTTTAAGTAATCAAATTATTATTTGTATCAAAAAAGTGATTGATTATCAACGAAAAAAAAATAAAATATACCTAATTATTATGGATAAAGAACAGGATAAATCAATTAATAAATTCATTGACGCAGAATGTACGTATATTTATTTTAAAATACCAGTTTTTTTTTTAATTATGTACAAGCAAATTAAAGAAATCAATACAAATTTATAATTTGTTATTAGCAGCTATAGCAAAATCAATATATAAACGTTTTAAATTAAATTAAATGCACAAAATATTTTAACTTATACATATCATGATTCATTTTTAAAAAATTGATTAGATAAGTTTTTATTAAAATAGGTAGAGAATAAAAGGAAAATATGTCATATATTTTACACACATTTTCATTCAACAAGTGTGTTAGATATAATAATAATATGTTTAAAATCTACTGGAGCTTTAAAGTATACACAATATACACAGATAAATTTAAAGTTATATTATATTTATATTAGTTGAACAAACTATCAAAGTTTATTAAAGAAAAACATTAGAATATTTACTGGAATTTATTTAATTTGATGACATTATCGTTAAGAGATTTAGAAATTAATTTGTAAAAAAAAAATGTAGATACAGTGAGTGATTCACAGGATGTATTTAAATTTCCATTGCAATTATCAAAAAATAATGTAATTTTATTAATATATTATATTAGGTCTTTTATTACGCGAACTATACTCTCGAAACTTTCATTTTATTTCCTATAATGATTTTTTTTGTAATAGAAATAAAAAAATTATTTTAACGAAAATATTTTGTGAAATTTTTGTAGAAATTTTCTTCATAATTTATATAACGTTTACTTTCAAAGTACATATTAGCTAATAGTACCTAATTCCAATTTATATCTGTGTTTTGTGTATTTCAAGCATGTTTAAATCCGAACTACCTAATAATTAATAATTAATTTTATCTAGCATAATATAAATGCCCACCTTACATAAATTAACTTCATTTAAGTAAATACGGATATATTTTTCCCTAAATAATATCTTATTACTTACGTCCGAACTGAACTTCGCTCTTTTTTAGAGTTCATATAATTCCGCTTATTTCGTGAATATAAAATACGTAAATGTTGCAATTATCTACATAGTATTGAAGCCATTATGCATAAATATGTCCTTCCTATGTCTGACTCAAATTAATTTAAATGTCTATTTTTTGAATTAGCAGGCTATGAAAATTCCGTTCTTATATTAGTTGTATTTTATGTTGCATGCTATAGTTAAAACAAATGAATATGAATTTAATTCAAATTATTTTTTTATAAATGTAAATATCATTTTAATAAAACGATAGCAATTAATAACATTTATTTTTTAATTTATTTGAAGCATCTCTTTCAAAAAACAATCGACAATATAAGCGTAAGTTTCCAAATTCTGAATCAGGACCGACAGGTAAAAAAGGACGTCCAGCCGGTGATATGATTACAAATATTAAACTTCCGCCACATGGTTATCCAATGGAACATCCTTTCAATAAAGATGGATATCGTTATATACTTGCTGAACCAGACCCACATGCACCATTTCGACAAGAATTTGATGAAAGTTCCGATTGGGCTGGTAAACCAATTCCAGGTTGGTTATATCGTACACTAGTTCCAAACTCTGTACTTCTTGCTTTGCACGATAGGGCTCCGCAATTAAGAATTGCTGAAGACAGATTAGCAGTAACTGGGGATAAAGGTTATTGTATGGTTAGAGGTAGCCATTGTAAGTTTTTAAGTGATTATTATATATAATATAAAAAATAGATTATTAATATGAAATATATAATTTCGAAAGCTGTATGTCGTGGAAAATGGTATTTTGAAGTAACTGTTGAAGAAATGCCTGAAGGATCTGCTGTCAGATTGGGTTGGGGTCAAGAATATGGTAATCTACAAGCACCACTAGGTTATGATAAATTTGGATATTCATGGCGATCAAGGAAAGGTACAATATTTCATGAGAGTCGTGGTAAACATTATAGTGAAGGATATGGTGAAGGTGATACATTAGGATTTTTAATTGAATTACCTGAGGAGGAATTATATAAACATTTACCAGTAACTTTTAAGGATCGAGTAAATAAATTTAGTTTTGCAATTTTCAAGTTATATTATTTAATTGGTATTTAAAATATTGTTTAGCCACTTGTTAAATTCAAAAGTCATCTTTACTATGAAGATAAAGATAAAGTGCAGGAAACTTTGAAATCTCTTAAACTATTACCAGGAAGTAAAATAACATTTTTCAAAAATGGAGAATGTAAAGGAACTGCATTTATAGATATTTATGGCGGATCATATTATCCAACTGTATCAATTCATAAAAACGCTACTGTTAGTATAAATTTTGGACCAAATTTCAAAAATCCGGAAATATTAACAGAGTTTGACAGCAAAGGAGTAAGTTAATTAATATCATTCTTGCAAATAACTGGGTACTTTTAGGGGACATATAATTTATTTTTATAAAAAAATACTTTTTCATAAGTGGAAACAATTTATAAATTTTACACTGAATTTTTTTTTTTTCAAGAAATACATGCTTTCCCAGTATGTATTACTATATGAATAATGTTCCAAAAATAATTTTTTAACTTGTAAATATCATATGAAAGTTATTTAGATACGATCAATACCTTCAATCCTTTTCTTCTAAAACTACACATTTACTAATAGGGCTACAAAATATATTTTTAAAATGAATTCAGTTCCTAGATTATAATTTTTCTAAACCTATTTAGATGAACGATAGAGTTGAAGAATTAATTTGTGAACAAACCGTATCAGATTTACTTTTCCTAACTGAAAATGATGGAAGACTTCGTTTGGATAATTTTAGTTTGTAATATTAAGAAATAAAATAAATTGTGTATGTTTCAATGTTTTTAAAATAATAAAATATTTAAGAAATATATATATTTTTTAAAATCATGTTTTCATAATATATTTTCATTTTTATGGTATTATATAATACAGTAAAACTTATAAAATAAATAAAAATATAAATATTTGTATTTATACAAAGATAATTATTATTATTTAGAAAATTTTAATTTAGAGGCACTAAATGGTAAATATGATGTAGCAGCATTTATTTGTCGATGATAATTTAATGCAGCTGATATTGAACGTTCGATATTATAATTTGGATTTAAATTTATTGCTGGCAATTGTTGATATACAGTTGTTTTACGTGTCTCAGGCTTGGATGCATTTATATTATTTGAAAGATAAATTTTTGTTGGTTTATGATGTGATGCTAAGAATGTTTTTGTTGCGCTTGTTGGTGTTATTATACTAAATATTGGTGGCATTCGAACAAAAGAAGCTGATTTATTTATATGACGGTAATTTTTTTGAGCAATTGAATTATAATGGGTTGGTTGAGATGAAATTATCTCAAAAGTTGGACGACTTAGTGAAGATTGTAATTGCGGGATAGTTTTTGGTAATGTGCTGACAATAGGATATTCATGTTGAGATTTAATTTTAGATAAATTTTGACTTTTGTTATCCCATCCGTTTTGTTTTCGACGATTAATCATTGGAACTGAACTAATACGTAAATCTTTTTCGAATAAAGATGGTAAATTCTCATTTGCAGATTTTCGGAATGTTGTAATTTTTTTTGTTTGAGATCGTTTATAATTATAATTATTTACATTCGATGGAAAATTATTTAATTTATTTGGATTTAACAAAATTATATCATCCTCTTCTTCCTCACTATTTATTGGTGTTGAATTTTCACTCCTTGATGGATCACTAATTTTATTTCCCTGTACACGCAACTGTGGAAATGCTTTTTTCCATTCCAGAATTTCTCGTCGAAATTCTTTATCATCTTCCGGTAGTTCCTCTTCATCATAAAATATTCTTTCAATTCGTTCCCATATTTGTTGGTTGTTCTTAATTGCATCTTCCGCCCAAGGAATACTTACACTACTGCTGGATGAATAATAATTTTCTTTATCATCGTCTGAATCCGATGAATCTGATAAAATATCGAAATTATCTTCATTATATTTTTCGTTTAACATTTAATTATTGCAGAACTCCATTAATTTAATAAAAATAATAATTTCTGTGTTTATTTTATTTCAAAATAATTATTTGTTGCGTCGTAGTCTTACTTTTTTTTTCTTTGACTGACATTTATTTATTTGCTTAACGTCAGGGTCCGATACATAACATATATCCAGTAAATAGTAATGCATCGTGCATATGGGACATTGCTATAAAGAATAAAGCTAAAACTATATTAGTAATAGGATTGAAAAATTTCTGATTAAACAAAAACTGTAATTATGATTTTTTTCTAGTCGTGAGTCTGGAGTATCACCCTTACCATCCAATATGTGTTGGATGTGGGTGTATCAAGTGCGTAAGACTGAAATACAAGATTCAACAATAACTTTCGAACCAGCTACAGTGATGGAATTATGCAATTGTAATACAAAATAAATAAAAACACTGAGGGATTGAAGCTGTTTTTATATATAATAAACATTTTCTTGAATAGCTTTAGTATTATTAGGATTATTTTTTTTTTTTTGAATTTGAATAGGCAGAAAGCAATAAATTTTGACCACAAAGAAAAAAAATTATTAGCACTGTATCCGAAATGTAAGAATGTAATAAATTCGTTTTTTCATTATGTAAATCACAATTATATTTGAATTGAATCGCACAAGAGTTTGTAATGATATGCGAAGCGACGATGTTGATGGTATGTATGTGCCACAATATTAACAGGTATGCTGCGGTAATATTTTGACAAATCCGTTGCCATACTATGTAAATATAACCTCACTTTTTGTAATAAACTGTCATTTCTTTTTATTCTTCATTACTTTGCCGGAAAATTTCAACTCAACTTATTTTTATTTATCAAATAATTGAAATAAAATAAAATGGACCATCAATGTGAAACTACCGATTGTGAGAAAAAGGCGACACTACAATGTCCAACATGTATTAAAATTGGTATTATGGGCTCGTTTTTCTGTTCTCAAGAATGCTTTAAGGGATTTTGGAAAACTCATAAAATAATACATGGTTTAGCTAGTACGAAACATTTCAATTTAATTTAATTTTTTTTATTTCAAATGGAAACTTTTTCAGAAGGTGATGGTAATGAACAAAATAAAAAAGATGGTTTTAATCCATGGCCATTTTTTACTTTTACTGGTAAACTTCGCCCATATCCACAAACACCAAAACGAACAGTGCCTCCAGAAATTACGCGTCCTGATTATGCGGATCATCCAAAGGGACGATCACAATGTGAAGAAGAATTACGTGGTAATACGACAATAAAAGTTTTAGACGATGATGAAATTGAAGCAATGCGTGTTGCTTCAAAATTGGGCCGAGAATGTATAGATGCTGGTGCAAATGCAATTGAAGTGGGTATAACTACCGATGAACTTGATCGTATTGTACATGAAGCGGCAATTGAACGTGATTGTTATCCTTCACCATTAAATTATTATAATTTTCCAAAATCATGTTGTACTTCAGTGAATGAAGTTATTTGTCATGGAATACCAGATACTAGACCTTTAGAAGATGGTGATCTTTGTAATATAGATGTTACTGTATATCATCGTGGTTTTCATGGTGATTTAAATGAGACATTCTTTGTTGGCAATGTATCAGAAAAACATAAAAAACTTGTAAAAGTTACTTATGAGTCACTATGCAAGGCAATTGAAATAGTCAGGTAAATTTTAACTAAAAATATTTAAATCTACATTTATATTTTTAATAACCATTTGCTTATTTAGGCCTGGAGTGAAATATCGTGAAATTGGAAATGTTATCCAAAAACATGTTCAACCACATGGTTATAGTGTAGTAAAAAGTTATTGTGGTCATGGTATTCATCGCCTTTTTCATACAGCTCCTAGTGTGCCACATTATGCTAGTATGTTAACAAATATTTGTATTCGATTTAATATTAATTTTATATTTGTTTCCATTTTTATCATTTTAAAGAAAATTCAGCAGTTGGTGTGATGAAAGCTGGTCACTGTTTTACTATTGAACCAATGATTTCTGAAGGTACTTGGAGAAATGAATCTTGGCCAGATGATTGGACTGCTGTAACTAAAGATGGACAATGGTCAGCACAATTTGAACAAACACTGTTAGTAACTGAAAATGGCTGTGATATTTTAACAAAACGTCGTGAGGCCAATGGACAACCACATTTTATGGATAAAATGTAATTTACCGAAATTTCAGTTTAGAAGTTATACTGCCTGAGTTGTGCTCATTTTAATATTGTTTCTATGTTAAATTTTAAAATAATTAGTTTTTGTTTTAATTTGACATAACAAGTTAACAAAATTTACAGAAAAAAAAAAATGGAATGAATACAGTTTTTTTTAAACTAACTTAACCAGCAATACGGCGTAATTTCGAGAAAATATTGTTCTTATTCTTTATGTTTATATATTACAATTTATTGTATTTAATAAAAATATTATATTATCCAACTTAGATTTTAATTTAATTTCGTTATTTTAAATTTAGATATCAAAAGGCAGAGGAGTCCGATATAATATTAAATGAAAAATATAGGTAATTAATTCAGTAAATTTTCTTTATTATTATTCTACCAAAATTTAAATTATTTAGTTAATAACAACATATAAAATTTAATAAATAAAATTAAAATTTACTAACTAAAAATCAATATTTAATTTGTCTTAATCTCATCGTTTTGATTATTACCTATTGTATCTTCTAGATCATAATCTTTTCTCATATCATCCATCACATATTCTTCTTCTGAATATTCTTCATCGATTTCACCATCGTGTTCGTCTTCTTTTTCAACAGATTTATTGTCAGACCTTTTTTGTAAATTAGGTCGCTATAATAAAGAAAATATATAATGAACGAGTTCAAGTTCATATTAAACAGAATCAAATGAATAGTTTTTATATAAAATTAATTAATTAATTTCACGATATTGTCAAAATTATAGTTAAGTCCTCAACATTATTTAATTATATTCGATAGTACAGTATTCAATTTATATTTACCAATTCGCTTTGATAATCCTCATCTGGCACAAAAATTCGTAATGGCGCTTCACCCAAATGCTGTTGTAATAGTCTCTGATGTTCTTCATAAGCTGATATAGCTGATGGTTCTGATTTTTGTGGATTTGGCGCATCTTGTTCTAATAATTGTTTTTGTAATTCTAAATTAGCTTGTTCAACTGTTTGATCATTTTCGCGTAGTCTATGTGATAAGTCTAAATATTCCTGATAGGATTGAGGATTTTGTTGAGCATTTCCAAAATAGTTAGATACAACAAAACCGTTTTCAGTTGTAATATCATTCTGAATTTTATTAAACCTAATTTGTGGAGGGCCACCAATTAAAGCTGCAAATGATGGTAGATCTGGTGAAATTGTTGTAGTGACTGATGTTGATCCCCGAAACTCTGGATGAATTTGATTTGTATGATCTTTAGCTGATTGTAAAATTTGCCCATCACTTGCTACTTCTTGGGTCAAATCAGCTGTTCCATATGTTGTAATCGGATTTGGTTTAAATAATAATTGTTTCTGCTGTTGATGTTGATTGTATAAATTTTTTGATTGTGTTACCAAATATGTTGGATTATAAACAGAAATTGGAGCACTTTGACCAGTTGATGCTTGCTGAAGAAGATATTGTTGAAGTTGTGGTTGATTAGCAACTGGTAAACCATATACTTCTGCTGGAAAATGATTTCCTGATACATCACCATTAAATTGTTGTACTAAAGCTTGAGTTTGTGGTATTGGTGGTAAATAATTATTGTGAATATCTGCTGGGAATGGTTTACCATTGCTAGGTATATTAAATGATTCAGTTGCAGGACGAATTTTTGCTGTTGGTAATGATGGATCTGGATCAGGTGCAAAATATTTCTGTTGACCAGAAACTAAATCGACAATGGTATGATCATTTGTGTGATCTTCAGTTACTTGATATTGATGAGGATTGAAATGTGCACTACCAAAAGATGGTGGTGTATAAAGAGCTTCTTCATGCAGTATATGATTATCATAAGTTCCTAAATTTGGTGCAGGAATTGTATGTATTGGAAGGAAATGATTACTTGAGAATTTAATAGGATTTTTAATCTATAAAAGAAAATTAATTTTTATTAATATTATTATTTATTTGGCTATAAAAATTTATATTTTTATGTTACTGGTAATTTGAGCAATTCCGGTTCTGGTGAAAATGACGGTTTCTCATATATGTATGGTTTTTCTGAATATGCATGTAGCTTTGAACTAGATGCTAATTTAATTTTTAATAAATTTAATGGTTTACGAATATTATGTTTAGTCATTAACTGATGATTTCCTTTTAGAATAAACTGTGGTGATATAGCCAATTTAACTGGGCGCATTGGTGATCTTCCTAAAATGGTGGCTTGATTATGCGATGACATAGCTGTTTGATGATGTTGTGGTGATCTTTTAAGAACAAAAGGAACACGTTTATCACTACGAATTTGTACGACTAAAGTGCGCTTTGCTTTCGGATGATTATTTTGCACATTTGAAAATGCCTTTTGATTTATTTGATTATTTTTGGGTGGCCAATTTGGAAATACTAATGGTTTAGCTGCTGGGGGCTCACATGTTGTTAGGGCGAAGAATAATACAATTAATAATATTGAGTTCTAAAAATTATTAAAAATATTATAGTAGGTAATTAAAATTAATTTTATTAGTAATTTTTTAAAAGTATTAAGATCATAATTTTCTTTTATTAAATATAAAATAAAAATTATGTAGTTCCACGGAAAACTGATTAAAAAATTTAAACTAAGACAATTTAAGTTAAATATAATAAATTGCGAAGTTTTAAATTAACAGGAAATAGAAACACCAATTTTTAATGTAACTTTAAAAACCGATAACATTTATGAATTAGGGTATAATTAAGAAGAAAAATATAATAATTTTTCAGTTTAGTTTGATTGACCACAGCTAAACAACCGAAAACAAAACATTAAAATCCCCCTGCTAATATCTAAAATATGGTTAAAAAATACAATTTGGTGATGGTTACCAAATGTTACAATACAAGTTTGTTTTTTTATTTATTTTGGTATATTGTCACCAAAAGAATTTTGGTATGGTGTACATTACATAGCACATACTAATTAAGTCTTGGATCTTAATTTTCACAAAGCACGTATACTTTATGACCATAGTTTAAATAATAAAATATCGCCGGTTATTAACATTTTAACTAACCATTTAAATATAAAATAAAACAGAGAATTTTAATAGAAAGTAAATAGATATTTATGAAAAATATTTATGCTTTAGTAGTCTATTAATAATATTTTCACTTGCACTGGACTGATTAACCCAATTTGTTATTTTATATAAAATACTAAGAAAATATTCAATTACCTAAAATAAAATTTTCATATTATAATATTTTTTTTTGTGCAATTTTATTTAGCAGTGAAAATTATTTAAAATTTCTAAATTAATATTAATAATATTTTACAAATTTCTATATATAATTCTTCATAATTAAAAAAAAAATTGATAAAATTGAAAATTTATAATTGAAATTTACTAAAGGCACGTATTCGAATTATATTTATATTTTTTAATAACAAAAAATTATGA
The DNA here is from genome assembly GCA_963920725.1 of Rhamphomyia laevipes. Lineage (NCBI taxonomy): Eukaryota > Metazoa > Arthropoda > Insecta > Diptera > Empididae > Rhamphomyia > Rhamphomyia laevipes. Next base: position 57,202,689 of record OY987257.1, read on the forward strand.
TAGTATATAAAAGCGGATCTAAATATTTTCACGTTTCAAATATAAACCAATAAAATGATTATAAAAAATAATAATTTCATTTATGTGAATAATATCTTTAACGATTAAATGTATTTCAGATTGTTTTTAATGAATATTTTTTTAGAAGACTTTTTTATTTCCTATATAAACACTAAGGTAAAGAAAATATTAGAACAATTTTAAATAAACTTGAAAATTATATATATCTTCCAGTTTTCAACAGCTCTCCTTTTCAGAACCGGTAAGGAGATCTATGGCTTTCATACAAGTTATGCTATTCATGGGCAGGATGGGCTACAATCTTAAATAATTGTGGTATGTTAACGTTCCCAGGTAATCGTGTAATACCGCTAAATTAATGTTCTTTTATTGGGCTACATATTATAGAGAGAGAGTGCCTTAACTATGATTTTTTGAACAATATTTTAATTTTTTTTCGAATAATTATAGAGATATATCAGATAGTATGAATACATCGTAAAGATTTAATATATTGCATAGAATTTGAACGTTATATACGTTAAAATTAAATCAGTAATTTTTTTTTATTTGTCAGTAAAATTCTTGGTGGAATTTTACGGTTGAGCATTTATTTGCTCGTTACACTTATTGGTAATCACGTGTATAGAGACGTTCTTATCTACTGCATCAGAAAATATAAAAATAATCTTATAAATATTAAATTATCAATAGTATATTATTCAATTACAAATTTAAATATCTAACTAGTAACCAGTCAAAGGAAACCGTACATTTCCTTAACGCCGTGAGACGTTAGATGAATTCCCCCATTCATGTTTTCGTTCACGAGAATGTGTCATTGTGTGTTATTAAAACTGTGCTAATGTACTATTTGTAGTCCTGAACAACAGGCCACTTGTTAATATGATGATGAAATCATCATAATATAAATTATTATTAAGTTTATTTATTAAATAAATACATAAACTTGTTGTATTTCAAAGTAAACTCTATTAAAGTCGGACATCCAGGAAAGTAATATTTACATTTCGAATATTTTTCAAACCAAAAGATGAAAAACTAGTAACTTTTTATAAACTATTTTTTAAAGTCCGGTTAGTTAAGTTTTTTTTTTATTCCATTATTAATTAAATTAGATTAGGAATTTCATTTTAACACTTTAATTTGTTACGAATCATAATCAGGTCGTACAAACTAGCAAAATTTTCGTATATTTTTTAAAGGACAAACTGTTTTTTTTTTGCCACATATTTTATGAATTAATTTCAATTAATTTCACAAATAATTAAATCTTTTAACTATGGTCGAAGAAAGTTTCTATTTTTCTTATATTTTATAATTTGTTGATTTTTTTAAATGACATCTAATTTCTAATAATTATTGAACAATTTCTTTATTGGCTCTAATAAGAAATAAATTTATGTGTTAAATTTATTAATTGAATAAATTTTTATTGATCGTTATTCGTATCTTTATAAAACATATAATATTAAATAATTATTGGTAACATTAACTTTCTATCAAAATAAATACTAATAATAATATTAATTCATATATTTGTGAAATTTTTATAATTATATATTAAATAAATTGATATTGTATTTAATTAATTATTGTATTTTAAATAACATTTTTTATTTGTTTTAGAAAAATGGCATTTCTATATATTTTATTTTGATTAAAGGATATTTAAAGTGTATATCAATAGCCGAAAATTATACCTTAAAAGACTGGGAAATAATCTGTAAACTATTAACATTTTTGACAATAGTAATGTAAGTTAATAACATTAGAGTATTTCATTTCTAGAGATATTTGAAAAATGTGGTCTTATTGAAAAAATTTAAATTATATATAGAATTTTCGATTCAAGTTAGTCTTTTTACATTTCAAAATAGTCTTTTTATTTTTCAAAATAGTCTTTCTATTTTAGAATCAGGTACTATATTTAATTTGCAGGTTATTTTATGTCTTTTTATTTTACCTTATTTACTTGGTTGATTGGTTTGCAAGACGATGACAGAAACAATATCCCTCGCACACTTGAGCCTATTGGGCCTATTGGCCCGTTAAAAAATAAAAAGACTATTTTGAAATGTAAAAAGACTAACTTGATTCGAAAATTCTATATATATAAAAAAAAAACAGAACTTATATAGAAATATGTTTTTAATTAAATGTTATGGAATATATATAAATTTTCCTCGAATCTGAAGGGTCCTCATCCTCAACTTTGAGTAGTATCAATAATGAATGACATAATATATAATTTCCATTGAAGTACAAGTTCAATTATTTTTGTAATTTCATTAATTTTTATGAGATTTTATTTACATATCTTTAAGACATAGTAAGAATGTTTAAAAATTATTGATTCGTTAGCAATATTGATTAACAGATTAATCAATATTGATTCCATTACAATACGTTTTAAATAGTTTTTAATAATAATTAAATTAATATAATATTATTGGATTTTTAAATGAATTATTAGACATTTTAGTGTGTACTAATCATACAATTATACAACTACAGATTTTTCTATATTTCTTATATAGTATCTGATAGTTTCTATTTAATAATTTAATTATATTTTTCTTACCTTCATTTTAAATCGATATTTTAATCCATATAATATTATTTTGCTACTGGGAAATTAAAATAATGCATTAAAGCTATAACGTTTATTCTAGTAATGCGATATGTAGGAAATTTAAAAAATTGTACTAAAAGAAAACTTTTTTTTATGTTTTCTTTTTAATTTTAATTATATTTTTTCTAAAATTTAATATACAATTTAATGAAAATTTCACGCTAAATTAATCACTTAAAAATTATTGAATGAACTATTGTAAATATGATTATTAAATTTTAAAAATTTAATATAAATAAATAAATTTCTTTTTGAAAATCTATAACGAAATAACTGAAATTTTTTTTATATTTGTAAATCGACTATAAAAATGCAATATGATTAAACCAGTAAGAGTTTTCAATGAAGACTGAATTCAATATTAGTTTGGTTACAGCTCGTAAGCCATGTTTAAGCATAATAAAAAAATGAAACATTTATTTTTTTCATTTTGCTGTAAAAACAACTTATGGCGCAAAGAAAGTTGATATAAGAATGGTTTTTGTTATAAATGGCAAATTGGTGGTTTTTGCTGGTATATAAAGTTTCAAGTCAAAACAGAATTCGCTGCAAAAAAAAAATATATAACTTTATTACTCATTACATTTTTACAATTAAAATTTTCCTAAATGTTTTTTTTGTATAATTTGTTGATACAATTTAAAAAGTACGTAAAAGAATTCGAAGTAAGAGTTGATTTGGAATTTAAAAATGGAAAATTAGATATTATAGTTGGATGTATACATTATTATTTTTAAGTTATGGTGTATAGTTATGAAAAAGATAGGAAGTGTTAAATAAAAGTTTGAAAAAGTGCACAAAAATTATTTGTGATATTTTTCTTAACTAAATTTGGAAAATTTGTATTTAAATTTATTAAATGACTAGAGTAATTAATAATATAAATATTATTGTAATTAAAATATTAAAATAAATATTTAACTATAATTTATGGTCAGAGTTTGGGTAATGGTGAGTAATGTCAAGAGGTTTATTGATAGTATGTTTCTGCAAACTATTTCATTAACAAATTGGACAAACATTAATAAAATATTATATTAAAATTGTTAACTGGCTGATTGTAAATGCACAACTGTTTCCCCACATTTCACCCGCATAATTGCTATATTTTTGCTAGCCATATGTTTTCAGAGAAATTGTTCCTGATGTACAATTATATCCGCATAATTGGGTACATATGAATTTATTATACTCGATTATACTCGTATATAGTATGACATAAAATATTGCATGAGTTTTCAAGTTCAGTTAATTTGTTGTGTATAATATGCGCTACAAAATTATATAGCCATGCCACAAATATACAGGGTAAACCAAAAGTCGCAAATTTAACATTTTTATTTTATTTTAGTTTATAGTAATATAATTTAAATTTTGAACGATTTATATTTTAGGTATGAAAAATAATATTTGTTTATATATCAAGACCATAATTTTTCTTAAAGTACTATTAGGGTTTTAAAAGGATGGTTTGTATAACCCTGATTTCAGCTTCGATGTTGGACATTGGCTTCTGTATAGTCCGAGGATTGTTTGCATACACCTGTTCCTTGGAGAAACTTCGGATGCACGTTCTGGCCCATAAAATAATTCGGTCTCCAAAAATTTTGTAGAGGAGTGACAGCGTTAAAAAATATTTATCATATTACAGTACTTGTCTCCATTAACCGTCACTGAATTAGCAATATAATTTTCAAAAAAGTAGGGCTGTATAATCCTTTCTAATGTTAATCCACAATATACTGTGGACTTTAGCGGATGCAATTGGCGTTGCTTCATTGCTCGTAATTGCGGTATGAACTATTGAAATGTAAAATTCACCAATTTGTGTACGTTATTCGTTATTTAAATTTTGTATTTTGGTATAACAAGGTTCTATTAACAAAATTCCGAAAAATAAAATTATATTAAGTAATAATCACAAAAATAAATAAATTTTTATACATAAACATGTGTGAGTTTTGTTCCACCCTGTATAATTTATTAGTATCTTGTTATGCTGAAGAGATAAAGTCAAGCATGCAAATCTTATGAATTTGTTGCTTGCAAAATAAAAAAACAAGTTCTTTTCGTTCCGTTTGTAGCAAATGTTGCACTAATAGAGTTGTGCTATCCGAATGTTAAATGAAAAGTAGAACAAATTTATAAACATGATTTTTATTCGATTAATTTAGTGTTTTTACAAGCATTGATGAAAGTAATAGCGTAATTTTATCGGAAATAAATTAATTTGTTAAAAAATAAATCTATTTTAAATTTGTTCTTCTTTTCATTTATATATTTAAACATATTTTTTGTATTCAATATTATCAGGAAATAACGAATTAATTTGAATCAGAGAATTAAGATGTATTTTTTTTCGTGTTCTGAAAAAAATGATGTTACATACACGAATATTTTCAGAATATATTTTTTTTTAAATTTTCTTTGAAAAACTATAATTGGTGGTTAATTGCAATTGTTGAGTAAAAATTAGTTTATACTTTTAATTTGAATTTTATAATACAAATATATTTAAACTTTAGTTAATTTTATTAAGAATTAATTATAACATTGTAAATATTTTGTTTTCATAATAAAAAAACCTGATAACCTAAACCTAATGTCTATTTCCTATCCAAATGTAGTTTTACTTCACAATTGTAGAGTTTCCATATATTAAAAAGTATTTTTAGAATTAAAATTACTTGATATTAAATAGAAAGTATTATAAATATAGTATCTTCAAATAGCTGCTTTCCAAACTAATATAATTTTTGATATACTTTACTACATAAAATATATTGCGACTAGTAAATTTTATAATTTCATTTTGAATAAATAGTTAAAGTTTAAACTGATTAATAAATTATTTAATGTGATTTTTTTTTAAATATTTCAAATTAATTTGATTAACATAATGATTAACACGATAATAATTTAAAAAAACCTAAACAATTCTGCTTTTCGTTGATTTGTAATTTTTTTTTTTAAACTAATGACGAAAAGTCTGCTGTAGCTGTAGACAAATCACATATAGCATAAAGTTTAAGAATTATTTATTAGTACCGCTGATATCAATTAATTCTTAAAAGTAACAATAATTTCCTTTGATACATTATAGACTTTATATATTTGACCACCTAGAATATGAACCATTTATTTACAATCAATAAAAAAAGATTCCAACTTGTCAAAGTGATTACATTACAGATTTGTGAGGCAGTGTATTAAAAAAATGGGGGTTGAAATCCTGAGAGCTTACAATAACTAAGTATTTTTTCATACTTAAAATATACACTGGTGTATTTTATATACAATTTATACTACTTTTAATTAATTCGAAATTCCTTGTGCAATACAGGGTCTAAAACTACAATCCAGTCCAGGTTGTTATCGAGATATTGGAGGATAGTATTAGTAACAACGATTTTTTTGATTTTTCCAATATAAAATTATTTATATACAATATATACATAGATTCAAATTTCGCATCACTGTAAAATATCCTGGAAATTAGCTAGTGGAGTGCATCCCTCCAACAAAATTCGGCAATATCATTGAGTAATATAAAACTACGGATCGATCAATCTCTATGTATTATTTATATGTGAAATGATAATTTTTTATGTCCATTATTACCAATTTTCGACAATTAAATGAAAATATAATTAATCATTTTTATTAATATTAAATAATTAAACTGCCAATTGATTGTAAATATGGTTTGTTTAAATGATTATTTTATAATTTCGAACTGTCAAATCCCAAAATCTTTTACAATAAGTAACCAATATCTAAATACTGATTGGCTTTTTACTGATCAATGTTGGAATGTTAAACATGGTATCTACCTTAGGATTCACATGGATGGATTATGTGATGCTTCATGTGATACACTGAATCATCTAGTGTGTAATTGTGATAGATATGCGCGTATCAGGTATCATAGTTGTGGTAGGCCATTTCAACATTATCTTCATGAGGAAATGTTCTCTTTATAAAGATAAGAAGAATTTTGGCTAGGATTAGTGCTTAGATTAGTGCATGACAGATGGACCAATGAAGATCTCTCACGATGCGTTATAACCAAATAAATTTCTGCACTCTGCATAATATATAATTACGATGCCAATTTGTTGTTAATATTGTGATCAAAATTTTAATCTGGAATTCAAATTAAAACTCATCTAAAATTCTTTTTTTTTTTTGCATATTTTTATTTTGAAATATGATTTTTTTTTTAACAATTATTTTAACATTAACAACATTTTTGCCATTTTTTCATTTTATTTTTTTTTTTTCCATTTATTAAAAATTTAAGTACAATGTTTTTTTTTTCTTATTATATTTATATAATATTTTCCATTAATTTGTTTTTATTTTGAAATAATTAAATTATTTATAGTATTAAAGTGTTTTTTTTTTAAATATAAACTGACTGTTAATTTACATAGCAAGTAAAATATAAATAATAAAGTATAATTTAATATAATTTAAATAATAATTTTAATATGTATAATAATAATAATAATAATTATCAACAATAATATTTAGTGCTTAAAAACTTAAATATTACAATTTTCTTTTTATTTAAAAATTTAATTACAATAAATAGTTTTCTTTTTTTTTTGTTATTTTATTTTTAATTATTTATAAATTTTCTAAATTTATTTATATTTTCGGTTTGTTTTCTGTATCTTTTTTTTTGGTATTTTTAATTTTAATTTGTTAAAAAAAAATTATTTATGTATTTTATTTTAAAAATTAATTTTAATGTATAATTTAAATATATTTATATATTATTTTATTATTAAACGATTTATTTATGGCTACCTATACAAAAAACTTTTATCGATTTCTAATATTATATATTTTTTTAATTAATCTAATAATTTTTTTATTTATATTATAATTATTTTATTTATTACATTTACAAATATTTAATATTATTTTTTATTTTTGCATTTTTGCATTTTCTCTGTTTCATTGCGTTAATTTATTTACTAAAAATGAATAAATTAATATTAAAAAATTTTAAATTCTTTTTTTGGGTTGATTTTGAATGAATAATGTTTTAATTAAATTTTTTAATTTACTATTTTCGTTTTTGTTATTTTTTTTATGATATTTTGTAATTTTAGTTTATTTTTTCTCGTGATTTAAAATAAATTAAATTATCATTCGATCAAGTTTAATTATAAAAGAAAAATTCACTATATAATAAAAAAGTGAACAAAATTTATATGCAGATTTAATGTAATCATTTTTTTTATGTTTAGATTTGAAAATCATATATAGAAATAAAGGATAATATCAAAATGAAATATTTATAATATAATTAATTAATAATTTAATAGCAATTGTTTGTATACACTAATCAAAATAGAACAATTTTAATTGACTATCTGGTAAGCATATAGTGTATCTATAAGATTGAAAACATTATTTTTAATATATTAATAATTTAATAAAAATTAGCTTTCACAGCCAATTATAAATTTAGATAAAAACTGTACATTTGTATTTTCATCTGTTAAATATATATAAGATAAATTAATTTTAATTAAGTATTAAATTTACTAAATTTCATTAATTATTTTTCGTAATACAAAGTGTTTTTGTTAACCGTTTCGCGGTCATTAATTGGCCAGGAATGGTTTTCTTGTTAAAAGATTCTTTATATGTGGGTTCCTAACTAAATATTATAGACAATTTGTATATAAAAATTACTGATTTTAGAATTACTTTTATTTGCAATTAATTAATTAAGTATATTAAATGATGCAGTATCAGGAATAGCACCTATAACAGAGTTTCTATAAACCAACCAATAAGTAAATTATGGATCTGTTATTTATTATTGTGATTGATATTAAGAATTAAGGGAATCTTTAACCAAAACTTTTGCAATTTAATACAAAATGAATGTATTTTTTATAAAATTGGTTATATTTTTAGAAATATTAATGTAATTTAGTTTTCAAAGTAGAACTGGGAAAAAGAGCTAGGATCTGGGAAATTATCCTCAGGGTTATTTATATTTTAAATAGGACAAATATATAAGTAGTTATGTCATAATTACTTGCTTTATATATTTAAATCGTCGCGAAACGGTTAAAACAAATTGTATTTCAGTTTTTATTTTCGTAAAACAGCCTATTAGAAATTAGTGTTAAGTAAGGAAATACTAAAAATTTCAACATTAATGGTTAAGTCAATAAAAATTTCAAAATTTTAATGTTAATAATTAATGTAATTGTCAAATTAATACAAAATTAGAAATAATTATAAAAAAAATGAATAATAAATTTATTCAAAGTAAAAGGACATTTTCTTAGGGAATTTGATTTTTTTTTTAATATTGATTTTTAATATCTATTCGCCACTCAATTTACTTTATAATGTGTATGTTTATATTAAATTAATTAAATATATTAATTTTTTATGTTTAAAATGCATTAATGCATTTCTTTTTATGTATTCACAACATTTAGAGTGTATATTTTTTTATTTTGCTTTTCCATATTAATATTTGTATGAATAAATCGAATTGTCACGATTAAATTTGTATATTTAATATTTAAATTCAATCTAAATAGCGTTCTTTCTTTTTGTGTTTCTAAAAAAATGTTTATTTGACGTGTTATGTTTTTAAGTGTTAATAAATTTCTTAATTTTTTTTTCCCTTAATTTTTTATATCTACTAGACGTTGAAGGCGCGTATTATTTTCACAATTTTTTTTTAAAATACACTTAGAATTTCCAAGTCAATTGGTTCTTTATTCAAGTTAAACTGGTAATGTTCCATGGAAAATTGGTCTTATTTTTATTTGCGATAAGATCAATATTTGAATTGTAAAACGAATAATATAATTTTACTTGGAGAAGACCAATTTGATTTAATAATAGATCAATTTCAGTTGTTTGGTTTGAAAATATATAATTTTCCTTGGAAAAGACCAATTTGTTTTGGTAAAACACTAATTTGAATTGATACAAGACCAATATGACTTGTAAAATGATTAATATGATTTGAAAACATATTATTTTACTTGGAAAAGACTAATTTTATTCGGTACAACACCAATTTGCCATAATAAAAGACTAATTTGAGTTGTTTGATTTGAAAATTATAATTTTATTTGGAAAAGACCAATTTGATTTGAAAAAATATCAATTCCATTTGGTAGAAGACTAACTTTATTCGAAAACATATAATTTTATTTGGAAAGGACCAATTGAATTTGATACAAGACTAATTTGATTAAGAATAATATTGGTTTGACTTTGAAAAGATCAATTTAATTTTGGAATAAGACCAATTTGACTTGGAAAAAGACCAATTTGACTTGGAAATGCATATTTAAAATTATTTTTATTAATAAGTATTAATTTTATATTTGTTGGATGATTGTAAGCGAAAATTATTTCGATTTTCAAGATAATTTTTAGGATGTATATCTTTGCTCTTAGCACTACTTTATGCGGTGAATTATTGTTTACGAAAATGTTTTTTTTGTAGAAATTTAAAATCGTTTTTTTAGGGTAATCGTTTTACATTAATTTTTCTTAAAAATTTCATTTAAATTCATTATTATATTTTTATACGATGAAAAAAAATACTCCGAACTGGGATATTAATTGAATTTAATTTATTTTTTAATTTTATATTTAATATGATTTTGAATTTTCGATTGTTTATTTATTTTTTGTAATTAATTTATTTTATTCTGTCCGACTAATTAAGAAAAAATTGATTGAAATTATATTCCAATTAAATTTGTGTGAATATTTTTGAAAAATGCTTTGATTGTGCAATATTTTTTTTTTGGAATATAATTTTCGTGTTAAAAATATTCAAAAATACAAAAAAAATGTAGTGAGAATATCAAAATTAATTTAAAGAATATTTTAGAAAAAATCATGTAATAATAAAATTAGGATTAAATATTTTATTATTGTTTTTTTTTCAAATATTTTTTGTGATTGAAATGAATTTAAATTGAATTTAATACGTTAAGTACCATTAGATGTTCGACATATTGCCTTTCACGTCATAAATTACTTGCACTATGATTTTTCCAACAAAGGTAAAAATGAAAATTTCATATTAATGGTTTCAAATTCATGTTTCTTCAAAAGTGTTCTGTTGTAAATCAGAAAATTATTCTGAAAAAATAAATTTCAAGCTGCTCTTCTATAATGCTATATAAACGCTTAAGAACGTTTTTAAATATTATTTTTACATTTCGTCTATTAGAAGATCGACACTCATAATGCAAATACCATCCAGTCTTTTCTCTACCATAGTTGATCGCAACCAGGTTTTAACCCAGCATAGAGTAATAAATCTATCTACTATACAAAACGTAGCTGGAAGTCGGAAATATCAGTTCAAGTCGCCATTTTTAGCAATTTCTCATGAATTAAACAAGTGGAAAATGATTTTTCAGACTGTGGTATTATTAAGTGGGTCATTGTTCTTCTGAAGAGCATGGCGACCTTTTTTTCACGTCTTAATAGTTTTAATTTAATTAAAGGCAAGTGGCTCTTACCCCTACATTAGGGCGCATACGACAGTATAGACAAATTTTGTTTATATCTAGTGGTACTAAACGTATTAACGTATACCATTTTAACTAATAATTAGCTATATCGATCAAGATGTTGTTGATATAACGTTAAGTTTCAATTTTTATAAATTTTGCATAGAAGTATAAAACTTTATGATTTAAGTAAAAACTTAATGATTGCAGAATATTTTTTTGTTGTTGTAGTACTTTACGTCTTTAATTTTTTTTTCGATGTTTTTATTTTTTAAATAATAATTATAAAAATTTTAATAATGGTAAAAATTATGATAATTATAAATTTATTAAAATTAAATATTATATTAAATTCAGAAAAGTAATTAAATAATTAATGAATAATTTATATAAATAAGTTTTCTTTAGAATATTGTTTTTGCATTTTTTCCGTTTTATATATTTTTGTTAATTTAATTTTAACTTATATATAAATTTTTTAATTTAGTAAATTACATAAAAATATTATTAAAAAAATTATTTACAAAATAATGAAAAATTAATCTTCAATTTACACATTTATTTTTGAATTTTTTAAATTTTCAATTTACAAATTATCTTATTTTAATATTTATTTTATCTAAATTTTTATTTATTATATATTTAATTTTTTTTGTTTGTTTTTATTTTGTTATTTATTAAATAAATAAAAATTGTATTTCTATATAAAAAAAAAACTGTTTTTTTAATATTTATTTTAAGCATTATTTTTTATATTAATAAAAAATTTAAATAATTTTATGTTTTATTTTTTATAATTTATTTATTTTTTCTACATAATTTATTTTTTATTTATATTTTTATCTTGTTTTTAATTATAAACAACCTACTAGTATAATTATAATTTTTATTTTTATTTTAAATATTTTTTAATAATTTTTATTTTTATTAATTTTTTTTTTGTTTTTTTATTGAATTTTTTTATTATTTCAAATTTTTTGTTTTTATGTGTTTTACATTTAATAATTTCTAAAAAAAAATTGTTAATTTATATTTTTAATATTAATAGTGTGTCTGTGTGTAGATTACCTACATTTTCTTTAAAAATATAATTAATTATAAACTAATAATTATAATTATTATAATAATTAAGTATATAATAATATTTATATAATTTGCGGTATAAATTTTTTTTTGGCGTTTATTCTTGATTTTTTATTAAATTTAATTGAATATTTTTTTTTTTTTGCGTGTTTTTTTATTTTATATAAAAAATTTTTGTTTATTTTTTAAAAAATAATTTTTCGATTTTATAAAAAAATGTTTTTTGATTTTATTATATTAAATATTTAATATTTTTTCTTATGAATTTTTTATATTTTATATGTTTTGTCGCACAAGTCAAGTGAAATGAACTTTTACTATATAGTGTTCACTAATATCAAAGTTTTAAGCTATTTTGATTAGTATAGTAATAATTCCATTTTAATGTTTTTGAAATTAATAAAATTTGCAGTGAAGTATAATTTTTAAGCTCTAAACAGAATTAGAAATACAAATACTGATCGTCGACGTTGGTACAGTCAGAGGTAACCATACAAAAACTTTTTTTTATATTCTGTGACGAGATGATAAAATTAGAAATAAATATTCTAAACCGATTTCACAGATAAAATTGTTTATGTCAACGAGCATAATTCTTTGTGTGATTTGACAGGTGGTGTTGTTGATCGGCGTTGTATTTCTCATTCTGTTTACCTCTTTATATTTATTTAGTAATAATTTTTGTTGGTTTTATTTTGATTAATGATTTTGTTTTGTGTCAACTGCAAATATTCTAGTAATAGTAGTACATATTTAGTATAATTTTTGCTTAGCAACAATATAGCTTTTATAAATACAAATAGTTTATAATAGTTCGATTTGGTTTGTCATGAAGCATTTTTAAGTTTTTTTTTTATATTTCATTTAAATATATTTAATATTTATGTAGTTTTAAAGATTTTATTTTGAATTTTTCATTGTTGAAATCTATATATATAAGAAATTTTATTAAAGGATAAGAAAATATCGTTAAAATATTTTTTTATTTTAAATAAATTTTTATATATATACAAATATATTTTTTATATTGACGTTTTGAAGTTTTTTTTTTTTTTTTTTTTGAATTTTTCTATATTAAGATATAGATTTCATATAAATAAATTGTCCTAAAATATAATTACTAATAATAATTTACCTAATATCAGTAAATTGAGACAGTATATATTTTTCCTTTGAATTTAATATTTATATTTTTTATTAATAATAATTATTAATTTAATTTATTATTTCTTCATGTTTAATGTGTAGCTTACCTTACTAATGGTTCCCAATTGCTTACGGCACACCATTAAGATGGAATTCCACTGAATGACAGATAAAAATTATAATTTATAATAGAAATAGAAAATAATCAGAAATAAAATTTAGCAAAAAAAATAAATAAATAAATATAAAAATATAAATAAAAATAAATTAATTTAAAAAATTACCTTTATTAATTGAAAATAAATACAAAAGGGATGTGAGATCCTTTATAATGAATTTTCAGGAATATTCTAATCTTAGAAACTATAAATAATAAAATGAAAATATAGAAGAAAAGAAAATAATTAAAATAATTAAAATTTTGTATAATTCACGAAAAATTAAAAACAAAAATTTCATAAATTAAAATTTTGGAAAGGTTACTAATAAATATTTAACAAAATCAAAAACAATTTGTGTGTAAAATAAAATTTTTTTATTGAGCAAACAAAGTGACAACAAAAAGCTATATAAAAATTATAATTATAAAAAATATAGACAAAATTAATTAAATATTAAAATTAATTATACTTAAATGGGGAAGAACCTTTAGAATAAAAGTAATTATCAGAATTAGTTTTTATTGAAGTTTTGATGGGGAAAAGAGAAACTTTTTCAAAGTTTGTAATAACAGGTACGGTAACAGCTTCATACAAAAAAAATGTTCTTAGAAATTCAAATAATAATGGTATATAAATATATAAATTTTTGAAATTTTTACATAATTATAATTAATTTTCTTTAATAATTACTATTTAGTTGCATTTTACAAGTGTTCTACTTAAATCGTTTACGAACAACATGAATTTCAAAATGGTATTGTTAATTTCGAAAACATTTTCGAATTTATATACTAAAAGACCACATTCCATTATTTTTTTTATAAAAGTGGTAATGATTATTATACGAAATCTTCACTATACATATTTCATAAATTATGATTCCAATTGGAATGAGTTCCAATTGCAAGAGGAATTGGTATTAAATATTTCGCTAGATCAATTTTTATTTTTCTCTACATGAATTCTGATATTTATTTTACTCTAAAATGAAAAACATATAAATTTTCTTAAACACAAACGTTCTACAAAAAAAAAAAAAAAATAACAACAACAAAAATAGAAAAAATAGGAAATTTAACAATTTTTTTTTTTTAAACACAATTTTCAATAACACTAAATAATAAAAATAAAAATTAAAATAGAATAAAAATAAATATAATTTAATTGATATCTAAAAAGGCATTCGGAATGGTGTGGGAAGCAATCTGTTTACATATGAAAGATGGATTGTTGGAGAGATATTAAAATTTCACTATTCTTTTTTTTTTTTTTAAATATATTATAATTTTTGTAATTGTTGGTTTGTAATTACAAAAATTTAAATAATCTTCATATCGATTTTTTTTGAATAAAACATTTGACATAAAATTCAAATAAATTTCCTAACCTTAATAATAATAATAATTAATAATTTAAAAATATTATGTTTTTTTTTGTTTTAAATGGTTTTGAAATTTATTGTTTTTAATTTTCTATTTATTTTAATATATAATTTTTGTTTTATTTTTGATTTTACAATAAACACAAATTCAATAATTTTTTCCACCTTGATAATTAATTATTTATAATAATCCTTTTACATATAAAATATCCTATTAGTTATTACATATAAAATAAAATTAATATATACAAACAAACATGCACATAAAAATGAAAATTACAAAGAAATTTTTATTTTAATTATATAGTTTCTATTTAAATTTAAATAATTAAATTTGTGGAATAAATTTTTGAATTTTATTTCAAATGTTTTGAAGATTTATTTTTTAATTTTTATATATATATTTTATATTTTTATATATTTGTACAAAATAACGCATTGTTAAAATAAAATGTCTTGGTTTAAATTGGCTAAATTCGAAAATATTGTGAATTTATAATTACTACTTAAAATTAAATAAATCGTATTATAAAATATAATAATAGAAAAATATATTCTAATATGAACTACTAGACATATATTAATTTATATAATTAAAAATTTATAAAATTTAATTTCTAATTAATTACAAAAAAATAAAATAAAATCATATTTTATATAAGGTTCCCTTCACTTCATATTTTTTTTCGTATATTTAATATGATTCGAATATTTAAATTTTTAGCATATTTGACAACCAGTAAGTAAAAAATTTTGAATTTTTCATATATTTGACATTTAATACTATTTTTATTGGACGATTTTTACTTTAAAAATATTGCTATAGCTGCCCATACATTATACAACATGTTGACATATTGGTCATGTTGTATCGTTTGTTTACAACACGATTAACAACCATTTTGACGGTTGGCAAATCGATTAAAGACATAGTAAAATATTTTAAATTATGAGGAGTTGATGGTTGTAAGTTGTTTAGTATATGTGGAAGTTGAACTAACAAAATGAAGTTTATGGAGGTTTTATGACAAAAAAAATACATGTTTTTATGTGTTTATTTTATCAATATTTTTTATTGATTGAATATAAAATTATAATTATTTTTAACTCCAAATTTATTAGATTTTTTTTGGACTATCTATCCTGAAGTATATCTAACAAAAAGAAAAAAACAGAGTTTTGATAGTTGTAAATTAAGTTAAAAATGTTTAGTTAAAATTTACAACCCGGTTATTAGCAGAGTGTACAATGTATTGGCAGAATAATACATTTTCAATTTAGTTATATACATGACAACATAAACGAGCACTTTGACGTTTAATAAGATTAACAAATACACCAAATTTTGGTTTTTTCCCGGTCCTTTTTACACGATTTTAATTTAACAATAGTCTAAAAAGAAAATGGAAAATCATATTTACACGATTGATTTTGCTTTAACACTGTAAGAAAAAATACATGTCCTTGGGCTGCATATTTTCAAATCAATTTTTGTTGTCAAAAATACGAAAAATGGAAATACGAAAGCTTAGTAAATTTACTAATAATGAAATGAAGGTGACTATAATAATATTTTTAATTTGGGTTGATTAAATATGAAATTAAAAAAAATATAGTTTATTAAAAAAAATTAAAATTAATATTAGTATTTATATTTAAAGTCTTTTTAATACTTCTAATTATACTAAAAAAAAATTACTTAATTATAAAAAAATAAAAAAAAAAAACAAAATTATATTTATACTGCAGATGGATTAATATCATCATCATCATTAAATAATAATAATTGAAATAAATTTAATAATTTTACTATAAATTTTCGTATTATTTGTTGCCAATAATGCGTTATTTTGTACAGAATAGAATTCTCCATCGTTCATATGTACGAATAAGGACCATCAGTTAAGGCGCTACACAGTAACAATCAGGAATTATCATCCTTATTAGAACCACCCCCACCGACCCCAGAGCCTTGTGTATTTGTATTACGACCGCCAGCTGGTGCTCGTACAGATGGTGGCTTATATTCTAAGCCTGGATCAAATTGCATTAATACAAATACCTTTATATAAAAAAAATAATAATAATAAATTTGTCTAATAATTTATAAATTAAATTATACCTGATCTGTTGGCAGTAATGAAAAATCATCAGGTGGGTTTGTTATAACATATCTTTTACTACTAGCATCACAACTAGAGCTTGTATCTCGAAATCTGTATAAACCAATACATAGCATACCATATGATTTTAATGCAGCAACAAATAGATCACCATATTTTCCGCATTCACCGAATTGTGCTAATGGTCCATCGTATAATGAAATTTGTCCAACACGACATCTATTATTTTTTTTTTTTTTTAAAAATATTTCAAATTAATTCTCGTATTTATATATAAAATTAAATATTAAAAAATAATAAATATCTTCAAAAAATTAGAAGAGTTGCTAACTCTGGTTCAACATAGAGACGCAGAACAATTTGACTATAACATTCGATTAATATGCGATACCGCCATTTTATATATTCTAAAAATTTAAATTGGATTTCAAAAATTGAATAATTTAGCCATGGATTTTATCCGAAATGAAATGTTCAATATAATTATATTCATTTTAAAAGTGATGGTATTAAAATATCTTAATGTGACCAGATACCTGGTTCTAATGACCAGGTTTTAATGTAACCAGAAAAATATTTGCTTTGGTATTTTTATTTACCTATCACGATTGCTTAAACTTTCTGTTGTACTGTAACCACCACGTAAACCAGCACCTTCGGCTAATATTAATTCTAATTCTGGTGTTGCACCACCGGTTATTAGTGATCTAATAAGTGTTAAGGCATTTTGATTGAAATATGTCTAAAATAATAGAAACAATAAAGTTTATTTATTACAAGAAATAAAAAATATTTTTTTTAAAAATTATATAAATATACCGTTGACATTAAGGAATCTAATACACTAACAGCAAACGCAGTACCGCATGCGAACGGTTGTGTTAGATATAATTCTGTATCGGGGTCATCATCATCATCTTGATCCAAAAATTGTACATTACTATCATTTACCAATTCTATAAAAAAAAGTAAATAATTTTTTTTTTTTTTTGTTGCGAAAATAATCAGTTTTCATTTACCTGTTATCATTGGAACATTTGCACCATAAACTGAACCACGTCTTTGTAATACAATTGGACTACCAGCTGTATTTAAATTATCAAATTCAGAACCACGTTGACTTAATACACCTATTGTATCATCGAATGTCATTGCTTTTATATTTAATGATGCCAATATTGCTTCTTTATCGGCTAATGTTGGATCATCATTGCTAGGAACTTTTGCCGATAATATACAACACATATCACATAAATTTACATTAACTGCACGTAAATCAGCACGACTTAATGGTGAACCATTTAGTACAGATATTTTTGGTAAATTTTGTAACATTTTCCATTCACGTCGAATATAATCAACAGAGCCAACAATAACGACATGTTTTAGCTCATGATAATGAAAATTTGATGCACGTAATGGCATTACTAAATTTCTAAGTCCAATTAATGGTGAATCTGGATCAGCAAATAAACAAACAACAACATGTCCATTTAATACTGTCATTGCCGCTTGATTTCGATCCTTTTATTATACAAAAAAAAAAAAGAAAAGAAATTAATTAAATTATTATATTTACAGATTTTGTCACTTACCAAAATACAGTCTTCTAAATTTCTAGCTGGACTCCAATGAAACATACCAGTTGAATCATATTTCATTTCAGTTTTTTCAAAATCAAAATCTTTAGATTGATCATCAGCAATACCAGCTGGTAATGAAACACCATTTTGATTTTGTGTACCAGAACCACTGCCACGACTTGTTGGCCTATACAATAAAAGAAAAAAGTCAAAGTAAAAATATTTTAATATTTCATATATTTATTTTTAATTATTTATTATTAGAAATTAGTATTTTTTAGTAAATGTCATACATCAGCTTTTTCACTTCGTAAGCAAGTTGATACCCAGCATAAGGATTTGCTTCTGGTTCTGAAGGTCTGTAAAGTATATTAGTAAAAAAGTGATATTTGTTAGTAAAGTTATTATTAATCAACTAGCAAATTAAAATTGTTAATTGTCCATTTGATTAAAAACGGATGAAAGAAAAGCTAACTAAAAAAGGTGGGGAAATGGCATAAGTTAATAGCTACCCAATAGAAGTAGGGGATTTCATTACAAAATCCATAATACTTTATTATTTACTACATTTATTAATTTTAATTTTATATATTTTGTTAATAATTACTAGAAGTA
The DNA here is from genome assembly GCA_963920725.1 of Rhamphomyia laevipes. NCBI lineage: Eukaryota > Metazoa > Arthropoda > Insecta > Diptera > Empididae > Rhamphomyia > Rhamphomyia laevipes. Next base: position 57,221,965 of record OY987257.1, read on the forward strand.
AAGACGAAGAAATCTATAAATCTCTTACAGAAGAAAGTGTCTTGCTAATATAAAGTTCTTAGGGCAAAGCATATGCCTCTCGAATTTGGAACGAAATATACAGTGAGCATTAGGTAAATTCCATTCTTAAGTTTATTATGGTTATATTGAACAGGATTATAAAATTAATGTGAAAGAAATATAAATTTATTAGATGGAGCTAGAATGAAGTCGGCCAAAGATGTGGGATGTATCGATGTATACTTTCAGAAGAACGATTCGTTGATAAGAGCGTAGACTTTTAGTAAGAAGTCTTCTCTTCTCATCTCAATCTTTCTGAAGTAAATACAAGGAATATAATTTTACACTTAAGAAAATCGGAAAATAAGAAAGTTGGCTTTATTAAAAGAAACCCACAGAATTTTATTGATATTTTCTCTTTATTTTATTTGGCTCACTCTATTTTAGAATTTGCATCAGTTACGTAGTGTCCTGTTTATGCAGTTCATATAAAAAAACGTGAAATTGTCGAAAGGATTTTGTTTACATCGTTTTCAAACTTTAGAATCGGGACAACTTGATGTAGATTGTGAGATTGTAAGAGGTGGAAACTTAACAAATTCGGTGTAAAATATTTTGAATAATATTTTGTTCGATATATTATTTCTATTAACACTGATTGCCAGTTTTTGTGTAATCTTTTTAATAATTAAAGTCGTCCTTATAGTTCCAGAGTTCAAAATTTTTTTCATAGGATAAATGATCTTACTGCATGAACTTGTAAATATTAATTTAAATGTTATTATAAAATATTTATTATATTATTACTTTTTTATATAAGTTTTACAATGTTAATTAGTTCATCAACCGAAAATATTTTCGGTTGATAAAATGAATTAAATAAATAAAATAAATATTATCGATTTTGTAAATTCGTAAAGGATACGATAGCCAAAGTATTGAAGAGTAAGAGATTCATATAAAGATTTTGTAATGTCACATTTTACACGATTATGTACAATACTAAATTAGTTAACTAATAATTAGATTATCTCTACTAAATATAAATAAATCATTTACCTATTATAGCTTGATGGTGATACAATACTATCATTTCCCTGTCGATTTACAGTCGGTTTTACTTTGTTAACTTGTTTTGTAGTACTATTCAATTGTAATGTTGAACCACCATTTGTTGTATTTGGTGGTCGACGATTTCGATTAATTACTATATTTAAATTATTTGAAAATTTATTTTTATCATTAAAATTTCAATTATAAAATTAAAAATTATATTTATATTAAATATTTTGAACTTACAGCTCATATCTTCACGATCTCTAGCAATTTCACCTGAAATTTTTCAATTAATTCAATTAATAAATTTATAAATTAAACATTTTTTTTTGTAGATACAAAATAATTGCAAGTTCACACAAATTTCACAATAAAGCACAACAAAATCAAAAAATTTGTTTTTAATTAGAAATGTTTTTCTTAAAATAATAAACTTAAATTTAAAATTATAAAGAATTAGATTTTTTCATGTTTTGTGATATGAAATATATAAAATCTATTTCATAAATTACCAAAAAATTATAAAAAATTTATAATTATTTAAATCAGTTTTAAATAAATTTTCTAAAATAAAGAAAATTTACAAAAGAAATTTTACGTTTTTTTTTTTAAAACAAGCGACAAAGTTTACAACAATTATTTTAATTAATAAAAAAAATTATTGGAATTTAAATTAAAATTAAAATTAAAATATTAATATTTTTTTTTTTAAATTATAAACTTTTATGTTTGTAAAAAAATAAAATAAAAAAATAAATAAATAAAGATTAAAATGCAAAATATAACTAATAATAATAATAATAATAAATTTTAATTTTCTGCAAATTTTACAATTAATTTAACATGCACAACAATTTTTAATTTCGTATAAATGTATGTTTAATTTTAAATAAAAAAAAAAACTTAAAAAATAATATAAAAAATAATCAATAAACAAAAATTGATTGGGACTTGACAAATATTAAGGATTATAGAAAATAATAAATACTTTAATAAGAAATTTGCCCAATTAAGCCTTTAATAAATACGAGGATAAGCAAGCATTAATGAGTTTAACAAAACACTGTAGATTAGACTGTAGACTGTTAAGTTTCCTGGATCCAGGATCTATTTTCTTATGGTCTTAATTTTAATTAGAGCTTTAGTAATTCAGCTTAACTTAAGTGACCTGTAGACAAGTTTAATTCAATTTTGACTGAATGCCTTTACTCGGAAATATATATACCCTATGTGAAATTTTTCGTTTGTTCGTCGGTATTGAAACTGATATTTATATGACATAATCTCAAAAAATTCGTTACCTTAATCGTTAAAACAATAATGGCCAACTATTTATAGATTCGACCCGAAGTAAAAGAATTAATATTTAAGAAGAATCAGCTCCAAATTTTGATAATTAAAAATCTACATTATATAATTTTTATTCGAAGTTAATTTTTTTTAACCCATTAGGGCCAAAACTCTTATCGTTTATAATTTTTCATTTATGATTAATACGTATCACAGGTTTCATACCAATTATATTGATCAAAGTTAACATTAACAATTAGACTTTCAATATGTAATGTTTATATCAGTTTCAGGACATTAATTTCATTAATACTTTTTATGTATATATAAATATAGTACCGTCCCGAGCTGGTTAGCTGCACAGGTACAAAAACAATATTGATACCTTTGCCTTTATTAATTTAATGTTATTTAATTAGAATTTGCTGCATTGTGTTTATTTTTACATCTTTATGAAGCAGCTAATTTCAAAAATGTATAATAGTTTAACAAAACTATCACTTGTAAAAGATTCTATTTCACTAAAATGTAAGTATGGCATGGCATAATCAATCTTCGATATTATCGATAAATATCTATTTTAAAAATGGTGAAATTTTTCTCCAATATTTATATTGGGTTTTCTTCAATATTTATATCAAGTCCAATTGATAAATTTTATATTGACATTTTCGATTTTTATTTAAATATTTTACTCAACTGGGACAATTGTTAAACCAATGTCATTGGGAATGCAAATTTAAATTTAAACGCCAGTTAAGTATAATTAAGGTGGTTAGTTGTTGTTTATAATAAAGTAGTAAATTTAAATTGAAAATTAATAAAATCGTTACGAAAATTTGGTATGCAGTTCGCGTTTTTTATTAAGTATTTAATGATTTAAGTTAATGCTTAAACGAAATATAAACAATCTCTGACCCTACATTCTTAAATCTTAGTAATAGTAATGTCATTACTAATACTATGACATTAATCAAAAATTATTAAACCTAATGCAAAATTAATGCCTTATGGTCATCTTAATTAACGAAGTAACTCGATTCATCGATAGATTTTTTATATTTGGACGCATCCCTCACATGATAATCTGCCAACGGTCGACCCTCGGTTTGGCCGCTCACATGCATCAGCAATGGGCCTGTATAAACATAACACTAATTAAGGTGGAGTTAAAGGGCTGGCAAATAATAAAGGAAATAGAAAAACTAAAAAACTAAAAAGGAAATTAATAAGAAATTGCGAAAAACAAATATAATTTCGAAAATAACGAATGCTTTTTATAATGAATTTTTTGTTTTTTAGTAATATTAATTTGATCTTGTGTTTTTTATTTAAATTTTCTTCATTATTTTTTTTTTTTGTTTTTTTTTTTTGTAATTATTTTTATTTATTTTTTTTACCCGGTGATGTTATTCCGCGCACATGCACCCTTTTTGGTAGTTCTGGTGGAGTGAATGTGGGGGCGGGATGATGTTCATCTGTAAAACATTTTGATTAGAGATATCAAAATTCTCTCAAACACCATGTAAATTAATATTTTTTTAATTTTTACATATTTTTCTTTTATTATTATGTTTTATATTTATTTTTTACATAAATATAAAACATTTTTATTTTTTTATATGTTATTTAAAATTAATAAAAATATTTTTTTTTTTTTATGTTTTTTTTTTTTCTTTTAAAGTAGTAGATAAAGAAAACAGAAAATAAAGTTAAAAATATGTAGTTTTTTTTCTATAAACGAAAATATAAAGAAAAAAGGAATTGGAATTTGAGGAGGAATTTTTCTTTATATTATATAAAAGAAACTAAAATAAATTAACTTTTTTTTATTAGAAATAAAATTTAGCAAATATAATTAAGAAGATATTTTGTAGATTTTTTTTTTTTTATTCTTTTTCTATATTTTATGTTAAAAGGATATTATTTTAAGTGCTTCTTTTGCATTTATGTTCGTGAAATGTTGTTGTGCAATTAAATTTGCGTAATTATATTCATTATTGAAGTAATCTGTGCAACATTTGAATTTAATTATTTAAAAATGTTTATTTAAAGTCATTTACAATATAAACATATCAAAAATGATTAAAATTTTTAATTGTTTTTTTAAAACAATACCAGAAATTCATAAACTTACAAATTCACATAAAGCATACGCTTTCACGGATGTATAAATCTATTAACCTTTAAAAATGTTTATATAAATGTATAAATGTTGACCGGATACCTGAAAATTTAGTAAAACAAAATTTTGGTTGCATAGTTTTTGTTTATACAGGGTGGGTCAATTTGAACGCACTGTTTTTATAAATTTTCTTATAAAGAATTTCATTACGTTTAATAATTGCTATACATCATCGGTGCAAGAACGTGTCAAAGCTATTGAATTTTAGAAAAATTGATAATCATAACTTTTTAAACAATTTAATTGTGAGTGATGAAGCACATTTGGTGTGGAGTTATAGGAAATAGAGTAATCGGTCCATATTTTTTTTGAAGATGACGATGAACATTCAGAAAACCGGACCATAATAGAATAGAATAACCATTAGAATTGGTTTCAGCAGAATGGAACCACAGCGATTTCTTCGTGTAAACAGTTAGTCTAATTTTACGATCAATATTAATAAGACTACAAAATTTTCTTCTTAATTTTTATATATAATTATTTTGCGTAATTGAAAAATTTAAAAAATATTAATTTTTTTGAAATTGGGAAAATTTTATATAAAAAAAAACGAACTATAAAAGTCGGAAAGACTTAAAACAAATAAACTTAATTAATTTCTCATTAAACTTTTGAAATTACTTTACAAAAAATAATAATAAAAAATTAAGCAATTTCAATTAAACTAAAATATATTAAAAATTAATTATATAAAAAAAATTGTTTTATATTTTTATTAAATGTTTTCTACTACTACTTTAAAATGAAATTCTACAACTATTTCTACATTACTTTTGCATTGCATCAAAACGCTCGCTACGCAGCAGCATCACATTATTCAATTAAAAAAAAAAATGTAAAAAAAAAAACAAGAATAAAAAAAACAAATTTATGAAAAAAATCTAAATTATTTTTATTATTTTGTGATTAATTAAAAATATAGAAAAAATATTTTTATTTTTTATTTTTTTGTTTTTCGATTTATGAAATTAATATATTTTTATTTTTAATGATTTTTTTTTCAAATACAATTTAAAATTTTTGTATATTTTTAATTTTATTTTAAAATATTATATAAGATTTGTTTGTGATTCTACTTCTACATAAAGTAAACATTCTTGTTTTTTTTATTTAAACAAATTTCGTTTACTTTTAATTTATATACATAATTAATTTTTTTTTTAAAATTAATATTTGAAATTTTCTATTTTATTATGCATGCAAGGCTAGAAAATTTTTAAAATTGCAAAATTTTCAAATGTAATTTTCTACAATAGTCTTAAAATTTCTTAAAAACCAAAAAAAAATATAAAAAATGGAAAGTAAAATAAATAAATTTAAAACATTCAAAAATTTAGTGATTATTAATTATTTTAATTTAAAAAAAAAGCATTTTTGTGGTGTTTAATTTCGCAAATAAATATAAAAACACATGTGAACAATATTAAAAAGAAATTCAATAAAACTACATTTTTAGTGAGTGGTTTTTTTTTTATATGGTGATGAATATTTTTATGTGATTTTTATTGTGATAATAAATTCTGAATTATGTTTTGTATGTAATAATAGATGCATAAAAATGATGTTTTTGATAATATATTTGTATATGGATTGATTTTTATTATTATAATGTATATATAAAAATTGATTAGATTAATTATCGAGAATTATAATATAAATATATTTTATCTATAAAGCATTTTATGTGATATAATAATTATTAATTGTATGTAAAATATAATTTAATTTTTTTTTGGTATCCGGTTAAATTGACCGAAAACAATTTATTAAATGCATAATTGATAATTATAAATAAAAATAATTGAATTAATAATTTACTGAAACACAATTAACCAAATCCAAATATATTTAATTAATTTTACTTATATTCGGTAAATATGTGAATTTGGTAATTCTTTTTCTTTGGTAAATATTATATATTAGTTCGATTGTTTTTGGTCAATTAGCCATAAATAAATTTTAATATATAATTATAATTATAATAGACGTAAATATGACGAGATTCGAGCTTTAAGAAGGCTTTAAAATTTTATACGTTTACTCATAATTATCCAATTTAGAGCGCTGTGATTAGTTTGAAATTAAGGATTGAAGAAAAATTATTTAAATTACAATACATTAACACTTAATGACAATTCAAATAATTTACTTAATTGAATTGGTTAATGCAGAACAGTTCTGTACAGTTCTGAACAGTTCGGAACTGTTCTGAACAGTTCTGAATATTATGAATTCTTCAAATCCATTCGAAATATAACAATATGTATTACTATAAAACAACGCTCTTATGAATTAACATGAGTTTCCTAATTAATTTCATTATTTGCAAAGAAAAAAAATGTTATGCAAATTCAAAAAAATAAATAAATAATTAAATTTTTTATTTTTTGCGTGAAATCCTATTTATTAAAAAATAAACTATAATAATCAACGATAAAAGCTGTTTAGCTCTGATAAAAAATAGTGATTGATTAGCTTATAAATTTTTATATAATATTTTTAATTTTTAATTTTATAATTTTAAATTTATTATATATTTTTTATTTTTAATATGGTTTCGATTTAATTTTTTTTCTTATATTATTACTAAATAGTATAAATACTTAAATGATTGTTAATTTATAAATATATATATTAATTTAAAATTGTATAATATTATTTTGCCTACGATATTTGTTTTATTAAAAAATATAAAAAATAAAAAAAAAATATCAATTTAATTTAAAATTAATAAAATAATTATGAAAAATTGGACACAAATTTTTAAAAATTGGCATTCAACGAATTTTGTTTAATTCAAATATTTTTAGTTTTGTAAATGTTTTGGGAATAATTATCAAAAAACAAAAAATTAAAATTTTCATCTAAATGGAATTATAAAAATATTTATATATATTTTTTAAGGGAAACTAATAAAACCATAAAAATAATAATTTTATAGTATATTTATATTAAAATTGGAGGTATAAATTTTATTAAATTTACAAATTATAAAATTAAAAGTAAAACCATAAAAAAAAAAAGTTGTAAAAGGAAATTTTTCATTTTCATAGTATTTAAAACTTACTTGCAATTATGTAGTCATCGCCTATTTATTTTCCGCAAATTTCACACAAATTATATATTTGTAATTTTTATGAATTTCATATTAAGGCAATTAATAAAATTTTAATTATTGTGAATTTTGACCCAATTTTTAATGAATTTTGATATTTTATTTGGGAGTATTTTTTTTTATTATTATTATTTAATAATAAGGTTTTTAGAAAGTGAGTGAGATATATATATAAATATATATATATAGATAGAGAAGAGAGAGTGAGAGACATGAAGGATAAAAAAATATATATATATTTTGTTAATTTAGTTATTATAAATTTAATAGAGAGTCGATTCATAATTAATCATATTATTGGCTGTAAAAGCTGTCAGTATAGAGTTTTATGCTTTTTGACGTTAATTTGACATGTAATTTTTTTGATTGTTGTAGGCCAAACAATACAAAAGTTAAGAGAGCACTACACTTCATTTTGCTCGTTTATTTAAGATTTGTATTTTTGACAGCCAATTCGTATTTTTGACAGCCAATTAATATTGTTACCCGAAAAAAGCATGTTTTCAAATACGAATATTTCATTATTTTTTACAACAAAAATACCGAAAAATAAATACCGAAGTATAAAAATTATGAAAAATTAAGTGAAGGTGACTTGACTATAGTAATTATTAATAATATTTCGTTAACATAAAATATTACTTTCAGTAATGACTTACTATTAACAATTTATTTTCTAGTTTGTAATCATTTGTTTGGCCTTCTGCAGTATATTTGACAGTAAAGACTTTTAACAGTACGTCCAACTTATATTAAAATAATTTATTGACGGAGTCACCTTAAGAACAAAATTCATATTCAGAGAAAATATGTTTTCTTTACATTTCCTTAATTTTTCAAATTGGAATTATATTAAGTTTTGAATTTTGGATACTTTATTTGAAATATAAATACTCTTTTGACAGCTGTCATTATATTTGAATTTAATTTTTCAAATTTCCATTTTTTTGAATTATAAAATATAATACAAAAAGCAGCAGCAGCTGTCAAAATTTTGTTATATTGTAATATATTTTGACAGCTAGGCTCTTCTAGAAAATAGGTTTTTGTTTTATTAATTTATGAATCGACTATTTTGAATTAGAAAAAAATATTTATTAAATAATAATTTATGTAATTATGAATAATTAAAAATAATATTTTATATTTATATTTCTATTATTATTAATTTTGTTATAATTATATTGATTTCTAACTAAATTTACGTGTTATTATTATAAAAAAGTATAAAATTAATTTAATAATTTTGTGTTGATTTTTGTTTTTTCTAATTATTATTCTTCCTTTAATAATACTAATTATTCTAATACCAAAATTACTTTTAGTTATAATTATTTAAAAAATTTAGTTTTTCTGATTTTTATATAAATATAAACCGAAACTGATTTAATTAAAAAAAAATTTGTTTCCTTCCGGAAATATTTTAGAATTGTGTAAATTTTTGAAATTATTACAATTTTTGTGTAAAAGTGTCAATTATTGAAGTATTATATAGAAATAAGTGTTGACATAAAAATATAAAGTAATATCGTATAGAATAAAAAGTATATATTTATATATATTTAATTAAATAAATAAATAATATTTTGTACATAAATTAAATAATTAGAATTATTTATTATTACATTTTTATATCTAGTGTATATTAATTTTATTTGTGTTGTTTTTCTTATAATTTGCTGTTAACACAAAAACACTCATACAAAACACACAATATTTATAATTATATAAAAACATCAAAATAATTAATAAAATTGAAATAAGAAAAATTATAAAAAATTACATATAATAGTACTAATTAGAAATATTTAGTTAATAATATTAAAGTATTAACTAAAATAAATCAAAATCGTCCAAAAGAAATTTTACTCCTATAACGATATAACTCTTAAAACTCAGTTTCTAAGGAAATAACTTTTACTTCGATTGTTTTGAATTAAGTAAATTATATCAATTACTTTTCCGATATTTTGACAGTTCTACAGCTTATTTTTTATTTTATTTTGTAATTTTAAATTACATTTTTGGGATTCTATTATATAATAGAATTCATACTTGCAAAACGCACATTTAGTTTTTAAAAACCATATCAATATGAAAATTTCCAGTGGCGAACTAAGTTTTTTTGCGTTCTTAGAAAATATGAATATGATTTTTTTGCCCCTGTTGAACTTTAAAATAATCTGGTGATACTATACAGGTATCAATCATATAGTTTTTCTTAATGGCATATATTAAAAACCGTACAAGCCTTCCGAGGATCTATAAAGCTGTTGATCATTCTGAAATATGTTCACTCTCAATATTTGCATGAAAAAATTATATGAAGCGTGCCGTAACTACATACAATTTATATGTAGTTACGGTATGTCACTATCAAGTCATATATTTATGATATAGTTAATACTTTTAAGTCATCAATGTCATTTAATTTTACAGTTCAATTACAAATGCTCGAGTCTTAAAACTACTCTAAAAGTCTAATGTTAAAATTATGACAGTTGTCAAATAGAATTTTAAAATCAAATTTATTTAAAACCAATATAAAAAATAAATATAAAATCTAAATTCCGAATACAAATATAGAATTATAGAAAATAATTATTATTTTGACATTTATTTATGACATTTCATTTATAATAAAAATAATAATAAAAAAAAATGAAATAATAAAAAAAATTAATACATATATATAAAAATTTACACCAACACATTCACAACTATTAAATCACCCTCAACAATTCAAATTTTTTATTTATTTTGTTATTGTACAATATTTTTTGAACAAAATTTAAGAAAAAAACGAAATTTCTTAGTAATTTAATTTAATTATTTAAGTTTTTAAGAAGCAATTTAAATTGAAAGTTGTCATATATTACCAATTATGATTAATATAACACTTTTAGAATTAGTCTACGGAATTTAAAAGACCTTATATGACATATATGTCACTTAAAAGAATACTTTTAAATTGCTTTTATTATTAAATTAAATTACTAATTAATTATACAATTAGTTAATCTTTTTTTTTTAAAAAAAAAATATTGTGTTTTATAAGAAATGTGTAATTTTGTGTTATTTTTTTTGTTTTCTCTAATATAAAACACGAATTAAATTGACATTTATTAAAAATTAGAAACAAAAATTTCTACAATATATTTTTTTTTTAAAAAAAATTTGTTTATTTATATTATTTATAAAAAAAAAAAACAAGTAAAATCAACCAAAAAATTATGTATTTGAAAAATAAAAAATAAAAAACATATAAATGAAAACGTTAAAATAGAAAACTGATAAAATTAAATATACGTACTTGCACGTCCTACCAATTGAACGGCACGGACACCTTTCCTGAAGGTTGCCACTGTATGGTCATGAATTTAAAAAAACAGAAATTTAGGGTTGTACAAGGTAAATAAAATAAGGAAGAAACATTAAAATAATAATAATAATTATAATAAAAAATTAACATAAAAATAATAACAACAAAATAATTTATCTTTTTTTAAAACAACAAAACATAAAAATTTAAGAAGAAATAAAAAAATTAAATCGAACTAAAAAAAGTTTTGTTTTTTTAAAAACTTTTTTTTTTTTTTAATTTTAACAAAGTTTGTTTTATATTTATAATAGTTTTATTTATTTATTTGCCTAAATTAAAGATATATTTTAATTTTCGTTTCAATTTTAATTAAAATGAACCGAATTTATAGTCAGCTATTGATTATAGTCAGCTTCTTATAATTAAAGTAACTATAGTAGTGTCAACTGTTTGTAATTTTCGAATATTTGTTTTTCGGAAATTCATTCAATATTATATGTCAAAACTTAATATTAATTTCTATATATTTATCTGTCATATATACAGCAGTTGTTAGTAAGTATTTAAAAAGTATTTGATAACAAAATACTTTGAATAATTCTGCTGTCATATTTATTGACTGTTCAATTTCGAAAAATCAATAAATTATAATAATCCAATTTTGATAAAAAGCATTTGATTTTCGAAAAAATTGTAGTTCGAAAATAATTTATGGAGCAATTAACTATAAATTCGGCCCAAAGTATTAATTTTCGAAAAAAAACATAAGCTGTTAAGTTTTTAGCGTAATATAAATAAATTTTAGTTGTTGGCCTGTTAATTAAATTAAAATAAAATCTTAATTATTAGAAAATTAGACTGTTTTTTTTAAAAATATAGTTTATAAAAGGATAAAATTAAGAGTAAAGCGTAGTAAAGATTTGAAAAAAAAGAGCAAACATTTTCAAAAAGGGCGATGGCAAGATTTGTAAAAATATTCGTAGTAATTAAGCAAAAAATGATTTTTCGTTGTTTTATATTTAATAATATTGATTATTAAATATATATATCTTAAAAATGTCAAAAATACAAAAAAAAATACTTAAGTAAATAGTAAATCTGTCAGACTTATGTAGAGAGTTGATATAATATTAAAATAATTCGATATTCATAATTTAATATATTTTTTTATATATTATTTATATTTTATTCATTTATTTATTAAAGTTTTATTATGTTAATAGATATAAAACTATGTTTAAAAGGACATATACACTTTTTATATAATTATATTAATTTAAATTATGAATTAATATAAAATCGATGAAATAATAATAATAATAATAACTTATTTATTTAATTTTTACAATAACTGACTTAGCATACCCTGGGTTTAAACATTTTTTTACTTATAAATTGTATATTTATCGATAGGGGAAAAAACGAATTTTATTAATTAAAAAATCAAATAAAATAATCTTTTTTAAAATGCAGAAAACAAAATTTTAAGCAATTGGATGAAAATGATTTTTAAACTAATAATAAATTTGATATTATTGAGATACCAAAATTATAGTCCAATTACAATCTATAAAATTTCGAAAGCTATAAAAATGAAATTGATAACTTTGGCTTCTGACAATATTATTAATTTACACTAATAAAAATGCAATGTCAGTTCAATTTATGAAGCTATTTTTTTTTATTTATTAATTGTTAAATATAAACTAAGAAAATAATAATTTTAAAGGGTAATTTAATTAATGTTTAATTAGTTTATTGAAAAACCCCAATAAATTAATTAAAAGAAAAGAATTGATTAAAATTTTTGTAGATTTCCAATAAATCCACATTAAAATTATTAGCTATAATATTTTAAAAAATTCTATAAAAACTATTATTATGTTTTTAAAAATATAAGCAAGAAATTATATAGTCATTTGTAAAAGAAGAATAAAAAATATTCATAATTTCATTTGAGATAGAATACGAACCACAAATTTTCAGGTTTGAAAATGTAACGATAGAAATAATTAAAATAAAATAAAATTCCAAGTAAAATATTAAGGCCGAATTGTAATGTGAGCACAAACCGATAATGGTAGCATTGAAAAATGGTCAACATATGGAAATCAATGAAACCAAACGCAAAGATCTCTGTCAATGTCATTAGGGAAAAAAATCATACCGCTGAGACTGAGCAATGTTAAAGAAAAATCGCTAGCGTTAGAGAATTTCAATATATTTTTTTTTACTATGTTGTAATGTGGCATAAAATTGTTGAATTTTAATTAAATTTAATTAAGTTTTACACATTTTTGACACACTTCATTAAACTATATGAACAATTTGGACAATTTTTACAATTGCTTATGTATTCAATCCAAAAATATTCATTTTGCCTTCCAAAATTATTTTGACAGATTTACAATTTTTCACCGCCAGCATTGTATTTTCTTTTGCTGTGGTCTTGACGGGGAAAAATAAATCTAACGATTTTCGCTCACATTACGATTGGGCCTTTATTTAAAAAAGATTTTGAAGTTTTGAACAGGGTTACCATACGGACGTATTTGAAAGGAATTTATTTAAACTGATTTTCTCTCCATATCCACTTAAATAATAACGTTCTTTCTATTTCTATGTACTGTTGCTTTACAAACATTTTCACACCAACCTTTCATTGTTTGACATTTGCTATGCTACTCTACTAAACGATAATTAATTTCAAGAATTGTGTAAACCGCGTCATTACGAATTGTTTCAAGTTGATATCCCTTATGACGTATGAAGTGAAGATGTAACGCATTTTGACTAGTTCATAAAAAAGAAGATTTAATTATGTTTTGAGTGCATATAAATAATTTTCGTTATTCTACTAAACAATAATTAATTACAATTTAAATATCATAAAACATAAAATTTAGATATTTTGTTAGATATTTGGTAACCCTGTTTTGGACCAATACTTTTCAATCAACCACCTTGTTTACTACCATCCCATTTTTTTGTTCCAAGTTCCAAGCTATTTAGTCAAAGTTTTATATAGAGAATTAAATAAATAAAATTAATTAAAAATTCTAAATTAAATTTAAGTTATTTGAGAATTATTAAAGAATTAAATTATTTTAATTGAAATTTTTGATTATATTGAATGATGGTAAATTAATTTATTCTTAATTAAATCAAACATTTTTAATATAACTAATTTAAATATGATAAAAACTCATGTTTAGGAATCATAATAACTTTCAAAAATACGAAAAATAAATAATAGAAATTTATTTTAATTAAGATTCAAAGTTTTTTAGTCAATAAAAGCAAAAAATTTTTTTTATTAAAAATGGTTAGCGAATAATTTAACTTTAGCATTTGTTTTAATCAGACTATTATAGCAATTAGAATATAATTATAACGAACTTTTAAAACATTAGTAATATGTTATTAAATAAATATTATTTTTTTTTTAAAAAATGTTGTGCAACTTTATCAAATTATTTCTTATGGAATTGAAGTTTTTAATTAGGAAAACATTAACAATTTTTTTTTCGTGAAATAACAAATTCGTACCATCGAGAACTGTGTTTTTTAATGTTGCATTTAGGCCTTGCTTAACCATTCCAGTCTGCATCAAAATCATGCCCACATCTGAAAGTCGCATTAAAACACAATGTATAAAAAAATGAAAATTAACCAAGAAGAAAAATGAAAATAATAAAAAAAAAGTTACAAAACACACAATTAAGAACTAAAACAATGAATCCTTAATCCAAAATTAAACTATAATTTTCCTTTTTTACAGAATAATATATTTACATAATTAGATCACCACAAACACATAATACTAAAAAAATGAATCTATAGTTTTATAATCTTCCTGGACTGCATCTATGCTAAATGGCCGCAAATTTGCAGATTCTTATTACTTTTTGGTAAAAGTTTAATGTGTTCTTATGTTAGACTATTTCAATTATTTGACGTTTATCGGATCGACAATTTTTGATTAGTTAAAAATATAAATACAATCAAGAACTATTTGAGTTGCTCATACTATAAACCCATAAGGAATTTTAAGTTAAAATTGATCTTGAAAATATTGAAAATTATAAAATTTAATTCAAAACGTAACGCTAAAACGAAATAACGAAATGAATTAGCGTTTATTTGTCAAAATTACGTTATATAACGTTTTATAAAATAAATGTTATTACAATAACGGAAAACGTAACGATAACGTAATCAATTTATTTCGTTTTTCGTTACCAATTTTTTTAAAAAATTATTTACAAAAAGTTTAACACTTTTATTCATATTAATCCTGTAGCAACAATTTTTGAATTTCTAGAAGCTCTATTGATCCTATTTTGAACGAGGAAGTGTACCATTCCGAATCGAAAGGGATACACAAGAAAAAGTTCAATAAAGAATAATAAAGAGAATAAAAAAAAATTCTGATTCCGTTGCCAAGTGTTAAATTTGTGTAATGCGGGGTCCTTTTTTTACACTGTTTTCCTTGCAATATTATAAAATTTTGTTGTAATAATAAGGATTCGCAATCTTAAACTTTGCACAGAAATTAAATATCATAAACTTTTAGTTATTTATATATTTTATATTTTGTGAAGTTTGTTAAGTTTTTAATTTGGTCCTTCAAATTCTAAACTTAAACTTTTTAATTAGTAGAAAATGATAACGAATATTATATTCAAATTAAGGTGACCAGTACCACAATTTTTTTGATACTAAGATTTTGATTAAAGAATAATTTTAAAATTTTCTTCTTGCCAGTGTTATTCGATTTGATCGCTAATTAGTGGTAATGAAAAACCTTAATTTAAATATATTGATAATAAAAATATTTACATCTAATAATATTGACTACATCTGAGAAATGCATAATTTTTTTTATATGGCATACATTTTTTGTATGTAAAGTAAAATTTAAAAAAAAATATTCTAATAAAATAGAATTATTTACAAGGAAATAAAATTAAAATTTAAAGAAAAGATTTAGAATTAATATTAATATTATCACACACAACTAAATTGCATAATGACTTATTTTTATATTATTTTAAAATTATATTTTTCTTAAATATTAAAAATTAAAGGCAATAAACAAAAAATAAAAAATAAAATTAAAAAATAAATCAATTATTTCAAAACCTTAAAATTAAATCAAACCAAAAAAATCGAAAACACCCAGGGTATTTTAATCAGTAACGCATAGTTTTGTCCTAAATTTGTCATTTTTTTATTATTTATTATATAAATTCCTAAATATATAATTAAATATTATTTATTTATTATTATAATTATTAACCTCGTGATTTAAAATTGTATTTTATTATATTAAAGTATTTTAATTTTCTTAATTGTTTTTTGATTTAATGATATAATGATAAAATATATTTTTTTTATATTATTTTAATGATTTTGTGTAAAATGTATAATAATAAAAAAAGAAAAACAAACTAAATTAGTAATAAATATAAAGAACAAAAATATATTTTAATAAATTCCTACAATCATAGTGTGGAGAGAAGGTTATATTATTTTATTTATTTATTATTAGCATATTATTTTCAAAAAAATTGACTTATAAACATTCTCAATTTATATATATAGATATAATGTGCAGATCATGCACTTGTTTTTTTGGACAGTACTGTTTAAAAGATTATATATATAGTAGATTTGGATTAAATTAAGTATTTATGATTTTTTTTTTGTAATATTGTGCGATTTTAAAATAATAAAAAAAGAAAATTAAAAAAAAATTGTAATTGAGGGTAAATTTTCAAATTTGAAATTGTCATAATTTATTCGATTTCATTTTCAATCCATATTTATATAAATATTGTTATAATAATGTTAAAAAATAATAAATTTTAATAATAAATTCCCTGCTATTAGGAGGTAATAAATAATTTAGGTGTAACCAAAAAGTATGTGTAGGAAGAGATCAAAACTCATATAAAAGTTTTTATTATGGAATTTAATCTCTAAATTTACATATATTTTTTGATGCAACTTAAAAACTAATGTTTGGTACGTGATAACTGATCCTAGAGAATAAGCGCATACAATGCTTAAGATTAGTTGAATTAGGATCGTTATGAACATGTATTGATATAAATGGTCATAATTAAATTTTTGTATAGACAAATAACTTTTTAAATCAATAATTGTTAATTCATTGAAGCTGAACATTAAAGGAATATAAATTTTATTTCTAAGTTATATGTACTTTGAAAGTTTATTGAAAAAATTAAACAATTCGAATTAAGAGTAATCATATTTCAGAAAATGGAAATAACCAATTTTATTTGGAAATTATTAAATTTAATTTTAGAATATAAATGACCGTCGTAAGACGAAAGGGCTTACTTTCATTTCGGTAGTTTTTGGTGGAATTTAACTTTTACTATTTTCATCTGGGCCAGCAATCAGATTTTCAAAAGGAAATTTTTGTATTTAATTTTATCAAATTAGCCTTTTAATTACAGTAAATGGTAAATAAGACTTTTTTGTTTAGAAAACTTGGGTAATGTGGCATATGTGTGTATTAAATATCACGAAATTTAGGCATTCACGATTAGTGACTATTTAACTTATATATAGGTGGACAAACATTGGAAATTTTAAAGTTTGGGACTTGTGTCTCTTTTTTCTTAGTACGGTAGCTATTGCTCAGTTCCTCACGTGTTACAAAACCAAACTAAGATTTAATAAACAAATTATTCTAGAAATTCGAAAAAGTATAACTTGAAAGTGAGTTTTAATTAAATTTTTTATTCAGAAATTTGAAAATTTGAAATTTGGTACTACTATTATATTTAATGGTACATTTGATCAAATTCTGTCCAATATAGACAAAATATATATATCATCAGAAATGTACTAGATTAACTACTAATATAAAATTGATTATTCATTCCCAATTTAAAATTGATTAGTATGAATATATCAATTTCTGCACCACATTAAAATGAAATCGAATTAAATTTTCAAAGGTATTGAGAATTAATTTCCAAACTTTATTAAAAATATACAATTATTAATTATCATTTTTAATATACAAAACAATAAATAAATTATGGATTTAATTTTATATTAAAAATTATAACTTAAAAATGTACAACTAATTTAAATTTAATATATTTCATTATTTTGTCATACAATTTTTTTTTATATAGCGTTTTTGTTTTGCTATTACAGCTGGAAATATAAAGAGAAATTTTTATATTTAAAAAAAAAAATGATTATATAAATTGTTATATTTATATGAAGCAAATTTGACTAATCAATATTAATAATGATTTTTATTTAATAAAATATTTACAATTAGTATTGAAAATCAGTTTTTCCAGATTTTATCCAAAAACAAATGCAATGAAATTAAAAAGTCAAATTTACTTGAAAATTAATTAAAACAAAACAAAAAATGTGATTTAAAAAGAAGGAAACTTTTTAAATTAAACAAGGAATAAAAGGTAAACTAAGAGTTTTGTATACATACAAACATATATACAAAAAAATATCTTTTAATATCCTTTTTCCAAGAATTTTCTATATTAAAAACGATAAAGCCAAATAAATAAAATTTACACTATTTTTTAAAGATAGTTCAAGAAAATAAATTTTTAAATGTTTTTTTTTATCCAAAAACTAATATAAAACAAAATGAAATTTAATTTTTTTTTTTCAAAAACATTTCAAGTATATTTATGCTATTAGAAAGTTTCGAAAGCAGCAAACTTTATTCAAATAGTTGATAGTATTGAATTTCTTGCCCAAAAATAATTGTTTCATCAGTTTTGGTATTAAAATTTTTGGTTACTTTTAAACTCAGAAGTATTATCAGCATAAATATCTAGTATTCATTATGAAAGTTTAAAATGTTTTTATATGAGATATTTAGTAGTATGAGCATAGATAATACCAACTACTAAATATTAATATTAAATATAAATATAAATAATAAAATGAAACTTGAATACTTATTAGAATTAGAGTAAACTAAATTATCGGACACAGAGAGTGAAATTTAAAATTTGTGAAAATCTTAAAATATATAAAATTTTAAGTTTAAAATAATTGATAAGGTTTTAAACAGAGATGTGCAAATTCTTTTCAAAAAGTAATTTACGTAATTCTTTACATGTAAAGAATTAATTGTTTGCATGCCCTAAAATTATGGTAAACAATGTAAAGAATGTAATATATATAGACTAAAGTAGGTATTGTATTTTCTGTCAAAATAGAAGACGTCAAAATATATAAATTTTGTTGTAGCTAAAATTCGGATAGTGATTTTGTAAGTTCTAGTTTTACTTTATTGAATAGTGGGTACAACAACAGCAATACAATTTTCTAATACAATAAATGCAACAATATAAAATCAACTACAAGTTATAATGAATTAAATTGAACAGCTGATCTGTCAAAAATATGGTCAAAATCTGTCAAAAATGTAAACAATTATATATCTCTGTTTGTAATCAGCTCTGATACTTTACATTCTTTACGTAAACAATTAATTATTTACGTTAAATTTTAAAGAATTATTTTTTAAACGTATATATTTGCACAACTCTATAGTTTTCAATTTATATTATTAATGCTGCAATTAATTTGGCGGAACTATTAGCTGTAGCTGCTCTATCATTTTTTATTTTATATTTAGGAATTTTCAGAAAATTTGCAATATAATTAATTTTTTTTTTGTTATAAATTATGATAAATGATTGAATTGCAATAAATATACAATTTAAAAATTAGTATATTCTTAATATTATCAAATGCACTTCATGAAGGGAAAAACCATTTATTGCATTACCATTTCATTATGGTCACAATGCAAAACTATCAATTAAATTAATATAAAATAAATAAAAAAGAAAATTCAAAACCAAGGCAAGTTAGGGGATAAAAACATTAAATTTTCTTATATATTTTTCAATTCATTAAAGAAATTGAAACTTAAAACAAAAACAAAACAAATTTTTGTAATTAAAAAGTGTGTAAGATATCATAAAAAATTAGACTACAAGAAGATTAATTGTCAAAAAGAAGAAATATTTTCGTTTAGTTTTCAAAGCCAAACAATTTTCAAAATTTCAAATAATTTTTTTTTTTTGATAAGAAAAAATATTAATTTATTATTAAAATACCATAGTTTTTATATATAAAAAAAAAATCAAGATTTATTGATTTATATATACAATAAAAAAGGATCAAATTATAATTATTAAAACTAAAATTAAGAAAAAGGACATATATCAAAAAGATGGATTGCTGGTAGTGTTAAAATTTATTTGAAAATTCATGTTTTTTTTAAATTTAATTTAACAGCAAAAATTTTAGTATTGAAATTACAAAAAAAAACGATTTAAAATTTAATTTATTAATAATTTCAAATTAAATTATCAGTTTAAAATGTAAAGTTACATTTAATATTCACCAAAAAAAGTGTGAAACCAAAAAGAATTGGAATTTGAATAATTTGAAGAATATAAACATTAAGTAGTAATCACAATGTATCGACCTGTTAAAGTGCAATTCATTATAATTATCATATAAGTTTACTTGTATAAATTTGACGTCTTGATATGTAATTTGTATGAAGAATCGATTGCATCGTAGAATCGATGTAGAGTTTTTAAATCGAATGGTAGAAACACGATTGTTTTTAACTTTAACTTAACGAATATAAATTTAACTGATTGATACATTGTGTTCCCATCTTAATTTTATTACATTCGGATTTAAATATTTTTGGATTGGGTAATTTTAAATTTGTATAAATCGTTTTTTAAAATTTTTCTTGTTAAATTTTTGAAAGTTAAAATTATAGAATTAATAAAAATTAAAAATTTTTAGGAAGTGATAAAGATTATAATAAATTCTAAGTATTTTTTTTTTTTTTTTGTTTTTTGAAAATATATAAACAATTTTTAATTTTATTTTATTTATTTAGTTTTTTTTTTGTTGGGTTTATTTTGTTACCTAAATCACCAAATTTGTTCCTTGGTTGTGCAGTCACTGTTTAATAAGTTTTCATTTAATATTTCATTAATATTTTGTTTTTTAAATTATTATTTTTTTAATTTTTTTTTTACAGAAGATTTTGTTTTATTTGTTGGTGGTGAAGGGTTTTTTTTTGTGGTTGGTTTATATTTTTTTTTTTTTAGTTTATTTTGGGTGATCGCCAAAGGAGTCAAAAGTTTAAAAAAAAATTAAATTTGAGAAAAAAAAAAAATTATTAATTATTATTAATTAAATATAATTAAATATAAATATTTAATAATTAATATTGTCTTAAGTTATAGTTAATATACTTATACCTATTATTTTTCTACTGGCCTTAAAAATATATTTTAATAATATTATTTTGTCGAAATGAATTTGTATAGTTAAAATAAAAATATTCAAAAAGTAGAAATAAATTTTTTAAAAAAAAATAAATAAAATAAAAATAATAATTATTTGTTAAGGATGCTTTTCAGTCTTATCAGGTCTGGCTCTTGGTATTACGTAACTTAATCAGAAGACCAAAGACAAATAAATGGTGACTAAACGCGATACTAAATACAAGACAAATAAGTCAAGACTGAAACCTGATTTTAAGTTGTGTCTTATAAGATGCAATTTGTGTAGCAAACAGGTTTAAAAAGTTAGAAACATCGCAATAGTCATGACTCCTGAGTTGCAAATAGTTGTTTTAAAAACTTTGACAAAACAGGTCACGTTTTATGAGATGCTACTGCAAATGTCGCCTTGTCTTTGATTAATTTTGATTCTTGTCACATTTAATATTTATTTTATATGCAATATAAATAAATAAACTCGACTGAAAAACAACCTTTAAATAATTTAGTCTAAAAAATATTTCAATGTCGTCGTTATTTCAATTATTTTGTCTTAATTACTAATTACTATTTTTTAATTAATGTTATTTTTTTTTTCTTACTATTCTTTTTTAATATTTTCTTCCTTATTTTTTTTTTTTAATTTTTAATATTGTTTCTTGACGAAAACTTATATAAATTATAAAATTAAAATTAAAAATTACTTTTAAATTAAAAAAAAAAATGTAATTTAAATAAATTTCTTATATAAATGAAAAAATAAATAAATAATTATTATTTTTTTTTTAAAATATAATTAATAAAAATTGATAACTTACAGTTTTTACATTTACACTTTTTAATTAGTGTTTCGTCTTTGATGTCATCGTGACATGCTTTGCAGTAAAACCAAGCCCTAAAATATTATGTATAATTTTTTATTAAAAATAATAATTAAATTGGTAAATAAATCAAAAATAGTTTCCTTTAATATAATATCAATTTCTGCAATTTAAAAAGTTAAATTCGGAACAAACAATTAGCGCGAAAATTATATTTTGGCGCAAAAATCATGATGTATTTTAAAATAATTTTTCTATATTAAAATCATGCCCAAGGCACTTGACAAGGATATTTTTCTATATTATAGAATTCATTATTAATGAGTCACCCATAATGAAACTTTACAACAGCTTCAAGACGGATGTAAAATTTATCTAATACTGCGATTATAATAAACGCTTTCAACCCGCAATCTACGCATACGAGTCCTAAAAATATAGTTGAAATTTATAGAGATGAGCTTTATAAGTAGTCTTTAAAATATTTGGTTAATTTTCTTTGAACTGTCAAAATTTAAAATAAATAAATGAAATGCCAATAGTTAATAGAAGAAGTAAAAATTGATATTTGATGTAAAAATTATCAGGTAATTAATACTGATAAAACAAACTACTGTAGACTCCGCTCGAAAGCAACTAAAGTGTGTAATCAAAGAGTAACATCAAGAATAATGATGCCAAATTTTATAAATCTTATTAAAAATTGACATTTACTTTTGTATCATTTTAAATAAGGTTTTCTTTACACAATTTACACCACGGCTGCCACAACACTTAAGTATTACCCAAATAGGAATTTAAATTATTTTAGCTGACAAGGAACGATAAATAACTCAATATTTCGTATTTTCAATATTATTTTATATATTATAGAATTTTGTAAGAAATGAATTAGTGAATATTTGCTATTTAATAAATAGAAGAATAATATAAAATAAAATTTAAATATTAATTAAACATTAATAATTATAATTATAATTATTTATATTTCCGGTTTCGCTATTGCTTTTTTTACACCGAAATATCGTATTTGGACAAATATTAGAAAACTAAATTTACAGTGTCTGATTCCAATTCCTATTATAATTTTATTTTATAATTAATTGTTTACCTCTTGACTTCATCAGCACTTTGTGCTATAAAGAAACCTTGAGTATTTGCTTGAATTTTAGCACCACGTGGATTTATTGAGATTTTACTATCTACACCTTCTTCTGTTCCTTTAATTTCGATTGCCAGCAATAATAGTTTTAATTTTGTAAAACATAACCTAAATTTTTATTTAAAAAAAAATAAAATATTTTAATATATTTTATTTTGATAGAATTTTTTATGTTTTTAAATTATGTTTTCTTTGTGAATATTAGAAATATATTTTAATAGTGACTTGTAACAAATAAATACGTTAATTATTATTAAATATATATAGCGAACATGTAAAAATATAGCATGCAATAAATAAAATTAATTAAAAATAGTTTTTTTAATTAAGTGATGTGCGACAAAAATTAAGCTATGGCAACACTAAAATTCTTTTTTTTAAGAATTATTATTATACAAAATCAAAAATTTTGTTAGTTTATTTAATAAAAACGAAATAATTTTATAAATTTGTATATAAAACAAAAAAGATTCAAATTCAGTAATGGAAATTATTTACACAGATTTCATTCAGTTTTAATTTTTTATAATTTTATAGATCACAAAAAATTATTATTAATAAATTAGGTGATTTTCTAAAATGATGTTCAGAGTTTTTGGTTGTATAGTATAAATTATTTTAATGATTAGCAATTATGATATTAAGTGTTTCATGAGCATAAAATTATGTATTCGTATTTTTATGATGAAAAAAGTATGTATTAATTCAATTTATGTATTTAAGTAATTTCTAATGATTCAAAACATTTTAATGGCATTCAAAAAAATTGTTAAAAATATATTTTCAAGACAAATTGTACGTAATTTAAAGATTATAAAATTATAATGCATTCCCAAAATGAATTAATTAAAATATTTGTGTTCAATAATTAATATTTTAATTATATAAAAATGTTAAAAATACAATATTTAATGAAGAACTATATTAATTAAACTAATAAAGTTAATAACTACGAATGGTAATTTATAATAAAAAAAATTGATTACATTAGTAACATTAAAAACAGTATCTAAAATTAAATTGTTAAGTAGTTTTTTGTTTTTTTAATTTTTTTTAATTTTCAATTAAAATAATCGGAATCTTACTCGCTCGCTTGTGGGAATGTCATGCCGGTAAATGAGGGTGAAAGGGTTTCGGTATACATCTCACACCCTGTACCTTGAAGATAATCATTTTGCCATGCCTGGGTATCTGGTGACTGTAACAAAGGTTTTGTTTTTGTTTTTGGAATGGTTACTATTTTTTTTTACTTTCATAATTTTGATAATTGATATCAATTTTAATAGTATAATTTCTAAAAAAAAAAAAAAATAATCCCAAAAATACTGCCAGCAATGGAGGATTAATACACTCTGGATTCTAAAAGCAGGACTAAGACGAATTTTTATCATCGGATTTTTATACACACTGTTTTCTGTTAATTGACTTATACAACCAGGACGAAGACAATTTTTTTTGTTAATCTGTTAAATTTAATGCAAGTGTAATGTAAAATTGTGTTGCAAAACAAAAAATATTTAAATTAAAAATGATTTTTGAAATTAATACAATAACTAAAATTGGAAATAAATTTAAAAATATAGGAATTTTTTATTGCATATAATTATGATATCGAAATTTTTCTTTTTAGGTTTTGCAAAAGAATTGGCATGAAAGAACTAAATTTGTTAGAGAGTTGGAACTGGTAAGTTGTAGTTTCTGTTTGTTATATGCTGGCCAATCAAAGGTTACCAGATTGTTAATTCCATTTCATTGAAATATAAATTTCGTACTGTTTATTTAATAATTTATTTGATTAATTTTTAATTCAGTGATATTATAAGACAATTTCAAACTACATACTAGTCAAATTAATGCTATTTTTTATATACATAAAAAATTAGATTGCTTTTAATCCTCTGGTAAATAAATTTTGCAACTATAAGAGATTTGATATAGAATTTTAAAATTCATTAAACTGATTTTTAAAATTTCGACCAGAACAAGATTAAAAATTCAGTTTTATGTATAGTGTACGATTTTAAGAACGTCTTTTATGCAATCCTATTAATGATACAAGAAACATTTTGACACTATCGTCTGACTTTACCAAAGTTAGTTTGATGCTGTCTATTTTTGCTTTAAATATTATTTTTATATCTATATCCTTCTAGTAAATTAATGGAATTCAGTAAATATCAAACTGCAGATTAATGCACTCTAAAATAACCATATAATATTATTTTTTTTTCATATTTTCATCTTGAATTAAACAATATGAATTAGTTTTTATGTAAATATTAATTAAATTTCCATAAAAGGATATTAATAAATATATTGGTATTCCGCTACTTATAAGGACTTTCTAAATAAGTCAAACTGAATTTAACTTAATAATATTTAACGAAACATGTAAAATTTCACAATGGACAATATAGAATAAGTTTAAGTAAATGTTGTTGTTGATAAAAACTTTGCAGAAACTATTTTAAATTTATGTAAAAAATTCACAACATCGAAAAGCGTTTTGTTGTTTTCAAATATAGATACACAAAACATAAAACTGAAAAATCTTAAAAATCTGTGAAAAACAACAATGTATAAAATAAAGGATAAAACTTAATGCAAAAAAGGAAAACTGATAAAATTGTGTCTCACAAGTTTTGATATTTTGTGGTAGTTCTTTTTAAAATTGTATAAATACTTACCAAAATTTATTTTAATTATTAATATTTGTTTTACAAAATATTTTTGATAAATTGAATCATTAAAATTTTATTGTTTTTTTCGTAATAAAATAAAAATAATTCAAATACTTTTAAGAAAATTTGATTTTTTTCTTTAATACCTGCAGGGTAACCGGAATAGCTTAAAGCACACTTACTAAATCAGGTTTCGTTTGTTTTCGTATAGTTTTAAATTATATACGTCTCTCAATCTAAACTGCGAACCGGTTAACAATTATTTATCTAACATAAATCATTATCAAACATTGAATATTAATGTTTGATAACCGGATCAAACATTGAATATTAAATACAATTTTAGTGACAAATTTAATGTCTAGGCCCTAGGGCAAATTGATTTAAACATTAAAGAACTTAAACATTATGTATTTAATAACGTATTTAAACAGCGTTAGATGTGATAATTTCTTTCTGGGCTCATATACCAACTAAATCATTTATGTTTTACGGATTCGTATTTAATTGTGCCGGTTCGCGGACTGTCGATTGAAAGATGCTAGTTTAAATTAAATATCGTAATTTAAATTTAATTTTGTCATTATATTTTTTTCGAAATCAATCAAAACTTGTGATTGAAAATATAAAAGCATATAAAATGAAAATTATGTGAAATAAATTATAAAAAATAATATATAATTTAATAAATTATATAATTTTTTTTTGGTACATTTAACAAAATAATAATAATTGAAACATTTAAAATGAGTGTAAAAATATATTTTTTTTATAGAGATATTTATATTTGAATGTGTAAATAAATTGTAATCAAGGATAACAAAAAAATACACAGATTTTGAATGTCCTTCGTGGATTTAAAAAGCGTTTTAACATTTTGATTTTTTGTTGTGTTCAATTTTTTATTTTTAGGTTTTGGGCTTTTGTACAAAACACAACAGAAAATCATTTTTCTATTTGGTAGTGTTGTTTGTCATTTATAGACTTACTCAGTAGCCTGAGCAAATGGCATTCCTATTAATGAAGGACTCAATGTTTCAGTGTACATTTCCATTCCGGTTCCTCGTAGATAATCATTTGTCCATATTTGCATATCCGGTGACTAATTTTACAGCATTTTATTTTACAAATATTTTTAAATAAATGTAAATAAGTAAATGATTGTCGTTGATGATTATGTAAATTATAAATTTTTGATAATAATTATTAAATAGAAAATCTAATATTTTTTGCATAATGTAGAAATAGAAAATTATTATTCGCTGACCCATAATTCTTTCCCAATTAAATAACTCAAAAAATAAATAAACAAAATTGTTAAATATATTATCCTATTTTATAATTTTGTGAT
This sequence comes from Rhamphomyia laevipes, assembly GCA_963920725.1. Lineage (NCBI taxonomy): Eukaryota > Metazoa > Arthropoda > Insecta > Diptera > Empididae > Rhamphomyia > Rhamphomyia laevipes. Next base: position 57,249,303 of record OY987257.1, read on the forward strand.
AATTTAATATAATTTAAGGATTTTATTTAAATGAATTTATGATTTATTATATGATTGAACACTTTAAGTCTTAATAATTCATAAAAGAGCAAAACAAAAGGCTTAATAAAGGCCTATTACTTTCTGTGACTTTGGTGGCCAAGAAATTGATTTGCAATTTGCTTGTGATTTAATTTGGCACTGGGAATAACTAATAACAAGTTAGAAAAAAAGAAGATTACTTGAAATAATTAATAATGACTTGTAATCAATGTATCAATTTAATAACAACTGATCAACCCTAAGCCTATATCAACTAAACTTATATCAAAAACTAATAATTTTGAGTTGGCAGTATTAATGACAATTAATGACGATTTGTTCAAATATTAATATGGAAGATAATTTGAATATTTATATTAAATAAAATTGTATTTTTTATATTTAAATTATCACAAAATTATAAATATTTTAAATAATTTAAAATTTAATTGTTTTATAAAAAGTATTTACCGTTTTAAATGATCTCATCGCAAATAAATTCGCCATCATTGTTGAAAAGCCCGGCGCTAAACAACTTTGAGCTATAAAGCCTAATTTTAATTCAGCTAAACAAATAACATCATCACCTTGTTTCCAATCCCATGACGGAATATTTAATAAATATGCCTAAAATAAAATTTTTCTTGTAAAAACTTAATTTATGAAAAAAACAATTTTTTTATATTTTTTTAATATAATTTTCATTTTTTCTTTTACCTTATTATGATATTGCATCAATTGAATTATAACTCTAATATCATCACTGTAATTTTTAATTGAAATAACTCTCATTATATTGGCAGCATCTTCAGCGTCAGGATCCTGACAATATTTATTAGCTAAGACCAGACAGGCATCAGCTTCATGAACCTGATTATATTTTTCCATCAATTTTAATTTGTGATTTGATGTTGTGGTATGTGTAAAAATATTTACACAAAAAAAATAAAATAAAAAAAAAAAATATAAAAAATTGAAAATATTAGAATTTTCGTGAAAATTTATTTTATATTAAATTATGTAGAAATTAAATGGGTTTTAAGAGATATGAGAATTTTAATATATTTATACTATATAAGAAATCAAATGAAAAAAGTTAAAAAGAATTTTTATAATCCTAAAGATATGCAATTCGTTGAGAATTATTTAATTTATATCATATTTATTTTGAAAAGATTGAAACATAAAATTTAATATAATAGAATTTTGTATTGACTGATAAATATATGGACCGGGAAGGAATTCCGGATATAAAATTTATATTAACAAATTTCTTCATTAATATCGAATAGCTGGAACACAGTATTTTTAATACTAGTCAACATGTCCTTAAAAATAAACTCTTTTACGTTAGTTAGACTTATTGACAAATTGTTAATTAGTTTCTCAATATTTATCAATTTGATAATTGATTGAAAATTTTAATACTATCCGAAATTGTTCTAAGTGAATGTAACCCAATTTTACAATCATATTTGTTATTCAATTTTTATTCTGTCAAATGGAATCGTTAAATATTTGTCATATTTAATGTTTATTTAATATATGGTCAAAGAAATTGAAAAAAATTGATTATTAGCGACATGGGAAATGTAAATGATTTGTCAATATTTACAGATAATTATATTTTAATTTCAGGACTCTGTAAATATAGTCTTTACCATCACTAGACCAGTCATAATATTTTTTTTAAATAACATAGTTTTTCGTATCATTAAAATAACGAAATATATAAAATAAATTTGATATAAATAAAATTAAAGAATATTTTTCTTATATAGATTTGAAAATTTCGATTAAATTAAATATTATTTTAATATTTTACTATCATTGAATTCGTGATATACATTTTTTTTTAAAAAAATTATAATTTTGTTAGCATTTATATTTAATTTTAGCTTTCAAAAAATTTATATTTAAAATAATAAAAATTAAGTCAAGAATTAATTAATATGTAAATCAATAATAATATAAAATAAAATAATATAAAGAAAAATAAATTTAAATATATATTTAATAATTAATAAAAATATTTAAATAAAAATCATGCAATTTTCATACAATACAAGACATTTAAATTAGACAAGAAATTAAAAAACACATCTAAAAAACAAATTAATTTTGAAATAAAACTAGTTGAGTTTCTACTGAAATTTTAACGAGTAATACATAATAATTTTCTACTGGAACGAATGTGATAAATTAAATAATTAAATATTTAAGCAATTTTTTGAAATACAACATTCACAATCACGATTAGCATAAAAATTATGTTGTTTGGGAATTTTCCATCATGCTAATAATTATAATTAAAAAAAAAATAGATTTTGAAATTTGAAATTAATTTTTTGTTAATAATTTGCTGTCTATTTTTTTAGAAATAATCGGATTTATATGATGAATTTTTCATTAATTTTAATTCTAATTTTTTTTTATATAATTTTTTAATTAATTGACAAATGACATTTAATTTGATATTATATACAACACTTACCAAAACATAAAGAATTATTTTTTATTTTAATAAATGTGTAGCTAAAGTTATACCTAAAATTCTACTTAAATACATTTAAATAATTCAAATTTATTTACAATTTTCTTGTAAAACTTTGTATTACGTTTAAAATTATATAAATTAATTTTCATATTTTTTTTTATTATCCTTAAATTAATATATTTTCAATAGATTTTCCCCGAGTTTTCTTGTGTATATTATAACGAGTAACGAGAAAAATAAATGGTGGAAATTGTGATATTTATTATGAAATTAGTGTTCGATAGCATACTCAGCTAATTCATTAATATAAACTTTAAATAGACTCAATAAAGTTAAAAAATTTGAATAAATAGTTAACTTAAAAATTCATGCTATTTAAATTTCATTATGTTTATCCTATTTCAATAAATTTTTCTAAACTTTAACTTCAATTTTTATAAAGCAATTTTAATTACCAATTTGATTTTGTTAATATTAATTTGTTTCTAAGCAGTGTAGAATTTTATAGCATGTTTTTTTTATATATTTTGATATTCATAGACTTATAAAAATTATTTGTATTTACTTATATTTCGTAAATTAATTATTAATTAACATTGAATCGCTTTTACAACATTGATAAAATGATAAAAAATGAAATAAAAATTAAATTTACATTTTTTTTTAAATTTTTGAACACTCAATTAATTAAAAAATAAAATAATATTTTGCAAACAATTTTGGGTGATTTTTTTTGTGGTGTTTATATTTGGATATGGTGTGTAATGAATTATGGTGAAATGAGGAAAATTTCAATATTAAATATACTATTTATAAATTAGATCTATGAACAAAATATACTAAGTATATTTTTATAAAAATAACTAGAATATGGATGAACACTTACGAAAATTAATTTTGGTCAAAGAAGACCAATATATTTATAAAATACTTTACAATATTACTAAAATATTGTCAAATTTACTAATTTAAGCTTAGTATAGAGCTCATAGCGTAACCAAATTAAATCACGTTCACAGTGGTGAGAAAAAACATTTGAAAAATTGGGAAATGACACTAAAATATTTGGTTAAGTTTTATTAATTTTTCATTAGGAAAAGTTTTTATTTCATGATGTTGAAGTAATTAAGATTAATATTTTTCACGATGTTGAAGTAATTAAGATTTTTTGTCTTTGAGCATAAAAATTTAAATTGTACCATTTCTGGACTAAATAATTTGTATTCGCACAACTTCTGAACTAACGAAAAATTGTTACCAATTATTTGATTCAGAATTAGCAATTGGTTGAAATTTCTAGAGTTCGCAATTGATAACTCATAAACACCACACTATAAAATTTGGAACTTATAGAATCATGCTGTGTAGAACAAGTATAATTAAAATTTATACTAAGGAAATAATTTTTAGTCAATCCGTAATTTATTATTTTAATTGCTATACGATTCTTGAAAAGACTGTGCTAAGGAGCATCTGAGCATTTGCTCACCTCGCTTATTAGTTGATTACATCACTGGATGTTTAAAACATTATTTCGTGTGAAAATTAATGGTGAGGCGCCATCGCCATTACATATTAAATAAAATTTTATCATTAAAGAATAATTGCCAATTTTGAAAGCGAGTCGTCATCGTGTCATAATATGAGAAACGTCATTAAATTAATAATTTAATTCGTGTTGTTATTTTGGTAATTTTTCTTACTTTTGTATGAAATTTTCACTAAGCTCTGAGCTCTATACTAAGGTTTATTATTATGATTTTGGGTGTTTGATGAAATGAATTTAAAAGATATTTATTAAAATTATTTCTTTACCCATTTAATTAAAATTATTTCGATGATTAGGTAGACGGTTACAATACTATAACAAATTTAAAGTAAATTGTGATGGACAAATTAATATTTAAATTTTGGAAATTTAAAGGTTTTTAACCAATACTCTTTTTTTTTTAATAATAATTGTTAAATATTTTCTCAATTTTGTAGAATTATCAAAAATTATGGAGGATTTTTATATTAATTTGTATTTTTTGTAGTATATTGTTAATTTTTTAATGTAATATAAATTAATTTTTTTTTATTATTGTGTTTTTAAGTGAGTTTCGTCACGCTTTTTTGCCAATTGGTTTTTTTTGTACTGATCACAACAATTATTCTCAAAATAACACAATTTTACAATAATAATAATAATAATTAAAAATAATAAACATATATTTATAATAATAAAACAAATATTAAATAAATTAGAATTTAAAATAATAATATTTTAATAGAAATCTAAATTCCCTAATTTCAATTTGAAGACATTTTTGAGTTATTTGGAAATTTGCTAATACAAATCCTTTAAATATTAGTCATATTTATTATTTCTAGTAAAATGAATTTTGTGAATAAAGTTAAATAATTTTTTAACTAACACAAATTGTTAATATTTAATATTATTTTTTTTTAGTAGTGATGATCAAAAAAGAATTAGAATAATTAATTTATAGATAATAATTTTATTTAAATAATTTACTTAAAAAATAATTATCTCTTGTTAATCTAATTCAGTTTTAATTAGTCCTACCTTACAGTATCAAAACCAAAAAAAAAACAAAATTAAAAAGACATAAATTTTAGAAAATAAAAAATAAATAAATTAAATATTAATAAATAAAATTAAAATAAAAAATTAATAAAATTATAAAGTGGTAATAATGTTTTTTTTTTATGTTTATTACCTTGACCCTTTGTAGATCAATTGGATTCATAATTGTTCCTTGGAAAAATTCCACTGTAGTAAAATGTCGTTTGAATAGACCCTCTAATTCCAAATCGGGTGGTTTTCTAATTTTCAGTTTTAAAGTTATACGTAACCATTATACGAAATTATACGTAACCATTTTCGAATTTTTCATATACGTAACCATTTTCGAAATTTTCATATTTAAATTATATTTTTATTTATATTTTTGGTATTAAGATTTTGTTTATTGTGATGGTGATTTTGGTGATGATTATATAAATATTTTGTGATGGATCATAGATGGATTACGAGCATATTTAGTTATGTTGGTTGTAAATTTTAAGATAATTTATGAATAAAAATATTGTTCGACAGTATTAAAAAAAAATTGGTTGCATATTTTTTTTTTTGATGATGATTTTTTTTTAACGTATTTTTATGATGATTTATATTTTAATATATTTTCAAAAAAGCGTTTTATGTTAAACATAAAAATATATAGAAAGAAAGAAAAATAAAAGAAATATATAAAAATGTAGTGTGTTTTTTTGTAAATTCAGTTTTTTTTAAATGTTTCTAAAAAAAATAAAAATATCTTATATAATTTTAGTTTTTTTTTAGACTTAAATATAATAATTAAATTTGAAATTATAATCAATTAAATAAATAAATAAATGATTGCCTATGTCATATAATTGTAATTTCATTATAATTTCATTTACAAAATATTATAAAAAGAAGCTTAAATGTAATTAATTAAAATAAAATATATTATCAAAATATACGCTTTCAACAATTCGTATAATTTTGAATTTTTGAAACACTATTACAATAGTGAACTTCATTCAGAGATTAATATAAAAAGTTGTCCTCTGTACGCAAAATAATTGTCAACTTTTGTAATAAGTTCGGTATATGTTTTTTAGTAGACTGTGCTAAGAAGGCATACACAGAAAATTATACTTATGAATAATGGAAGATTAAATTATGGAAAATCGGTTTCAGGAAAATGCGAACTACTGAACAGCAGAACTTGAACATTGCTGAGTATACTTAATAATGACTTTTATATTATAATACATACATACACTGAAGTATTTATAATACTAGTTGCATACCTTTAGGCGATGGTTATAAAGATTGATAGAGTACCCATATTTACTCTTTGCCAGCATGAAAAATTCCAATTTAATATAGTAAATATTAACCAATTGTTCCCCTTTGGAGCCATAGTCAGCGTGAAATTGAGTTTGATAGCTGATACTATATTTTGAGAATCACTTATTTGTACATACAAAACTGTAGATTTAAGTAATCGTTAATAAATAATTTATATTATAATAAATAATTATAGTATCAATTTCTGTCACTAGGTAGATGACACTTGGGTTTGGAATATATTTATTGCATAACTAGTTATTTTAATATAAATAGTTATTTTAAAAGTTATTTTATTATTTCTAGTTATTATTATGTTATTTTACTAACATATTAAGTAATTTAACTGAATGATTTTTCCCGCTAGTGATGATTTCTGTTAATGACATTACCATTATATATTCGGAAAAGTTTTTGTTCCAATCGCTGGTTCACTGTATTCTTTGAATTAAGAAAAAGACCAGAAACATATTTAAAAAGCAAACATTGATCATAAAATTAACTAAACACCACCTCACGATTTATACAAGGGATTTTCTCTATCATATATAAGAAAATCATCTTAATATTTTTTTGATTATCATCAGACTTTAGAGATTTTGTCCACTAAATTGAACGAAAAATTCTTAAAATATTTATTTGCCTGGCTAGAATACTGCATTTGGTTAGAGACAAATGTTACTTGTTATTAAATATAAAATATATTTTTTTCAATGTGGCAATTATTGTGTTACAGAGGTTATAAAATTTATTTAAAAGACTTTAAGATTTATTAATTTTAATTTTAATTTTTTAAATAAAATATAAAAAAATATTGAATTTTATTTAATATTTACATATATTTAAAGTAATATTAATTTGGTTCGATTTATCATTATTGCTAAATGTCAAATAATCAGATTTTTTTTTTTAAATAATATTATTCATATTTAAAATTTATTTAATTATATTATTAATTTTTTATAATACTTTTTTTTTTAATATAATTTGTTTTTTAAAATATTTGGTTTTAATATTTAAAAAATTTTACGTATACAAATTTATTGAATTTTTATTTATAATTTGCAAGAAGCTGTTAAAAATGTAGAAAGTAAAATAAAATAAAATTCATTCATGCTTTTTGATGCTAATTACTTTTCTAAAAAAAAAAATTTAAATTCTTAAATATATAAATATTTTAAAAATTGTTATATAATAAATTTAAAAAAAAAATCTACTTCTAAAAATTGCATTTTTAATTTATTTAAAAAGAAAAATTAATTATTTTTGTTATTTTTATTGTAAATATAATTAATATTTAGAAATATATTCACAAATATTTAACTATATATAAATCGTATAATATAATTTTTAATTGTTTAAAAAATAAATAAATGTTTTACAATATTTATATAAAATTTATTAAATTAAATTAATTATATTAATAACAAATTTATTTAAGAATCATTCCGAAAATAATTTTATATAGTGCAAATATAATATTTAAATTGTAACTGCTTTTAAAATTAATTATATATATAATAAAATGAGATAAAAATTTATCTACTAAGAATATAAAAAATGTTTTTTTTTAAAAGAAAATTAATAAATAAATGATTTAAGAAAATTTTGATTATTTAATTACCAAAATCAATAAATTAATTAAAAATTTTTTTTAACTAAAAGCTTATCCAAAACAAAATTAAAAAATTAATTTTTATAATGTAAATTTATAATTTCGAAAAAATAATATGGTTGAATAATAATTCGAAATTATCCTGTTTTCATTTTGAATTATAAAATAAAAAATTTAGAAGCCTTTTTTTTAAAAAAAAATAAGCCAAAATGATCGTAATTTTTTAGGAAACACAAATTCGAAAAAAAGAAAAGTATTTGGAAAATTAAGAATCCTGAATCACCAAAACAAATAAATTAATAAAAAAGAAAAAGAAAAAACAAAAATCAAATCAGAAATAAATCAGAATAAATTTCTTTAAATTTTTTATTATTTATGTGCAGCTTTTTCAAATAACTTAGTCCATCTATGAATTAAAAACTGTCCCTAAAATTATGCAAATGTTATCAGCCAAATATTTCGCGTTAATAAAAATGTTGATTTTATTTACTAAAATTGAATAGGATAAATGGAAATAGAAAATTCTTTATTGATTGGCTAAAATTTCGTATGAAAAATTGTTATAATGGGGCATAGGTCATAGTACAAGTCATAATTTCATAATTTTAAATTGTCGAGTTATATGCTATTGAGGATTGTAATATTCTATTATGGAATTATGATTTGTCTGATAGTTTTTATATCGTGATGATTTACCGTGCAGCACAGTTTTATATATAATTTTATTAATTTTCGATGCAGTAATCATAAATTAATTGATTAATTTATTTCGAAAAATTATGGTTGGTTGGGACAAAATCAAAATTTTCATAGATTTTAATATATTAATCTCAGAAAATATTGTGATTGAAAATATTAATATAATTTGAAATAAATTTGTTAAGGACTAAGTTATTTGAACGAACTGTATGTCGTAAAATAAAAATTCAAATGATTAAAGAATTTACAGATAAATGATAGATTTTTCGTTTTACAGGGCTTGGGGTTGAGGGGTTGTTGGAAAAAAAAATTATTTCAATATCAAGGCTTAACTAATTACTTTTTCATTCAAAAGTTTATTGTTAATTTTAATTTTTGGATTTCATTTTGTGTCATAATTGAAATTTGTGTGTGTTTTTTTTTTAAATTATTGTTTGTACCTTGACTCGTTCCAAGTCGACAGCATTCATCATAGTTCCTTGAAAAAACGCTACTGTTGTGTAATGGCGTTTTAAAAGTCCTTCTAGTTCCAGATCAGGCTCCTTGCTAATATTTTTTTTTTATTTTTAGGGGGTAGTTTTGTTGTTAAATTATTATATTTTTTAATTATAATATGATTTATTTTTTTGATTGTTGTAAATTTTTAAACATTAATTATTTTAAATTTTAATTTAAATTATAAAGTTTTTGTACATATTTAAATAGATTATTTAATAAATTGTTTAATAATTTAGAAATATTATTTTTTGTTTTCTTTTGTGGAAAAATTTATTGGATCTTTATAACTTTAAAAATGGTTTTTAATTTAAAATTTTTGTTCATTTTATTACACAAAAATCTTTCTATATATTTCTTAAAATTAGATTAATTTTACTTAATATTAATTTTATATTGAATACAATAAATTATATAAATATTAATTTAAAAATTTAAATATAGAAATAAAATATTTAAAATAAAAAATTATTTGTTAACTTACCGATGTAAAAAAACAACTTCAACGTCCACATCCTCTCTGTCTTCGTGCAGAAAGTCCTTTAGGAAATGTGACACAGATTCGTATGTTATATGGCCACATACAACAATATGTCTATATAATTTTTGGTAACATAATGTTTTTCATTTCCAATTTTTGGTTCCATTTGTTGACCATTATACAAAAATTTTGTATAATGAAAATGTAATTACGCACATTACGTATTTACGTAATATAATTAATATTTTCGTAAAGTACGACAAAATAAAAAAAAAAAGAGAAAAATATTTTATATTAGTTTTGATTTTTTTGACAAAATTTTAGTAAATTTCTAAAAAACTAATTTTCATTTTTTATCACAAAATATTAAAAGTATTGAATGAAAATGTGTTAATTAATTAATTATTAAAAAATCAATAAATTAGTAATGAATTTAATGAAATAAATTATGTTTTAAAATGAATTCATAATTTATTGTAAAATTATTAGTAGATTTTTTTATATGAATATAATTAAATGTTCCAATAAAGAAAAAGTAAAAAAAGAAAAATTTGAAAATTTATTTTATGATAAATTTAATTATATAAATTATAAAATAAAAAATTTATATATGAAATTTTTTTGTGTGTGTTTTTATATCTGTCTGATAAATTAAAATAAAAAAAAATTTTAATTTTCTTTTCATAATAAAAAATTAAATTAAATTAAATTATAATATCGAAAAAATTAAAATAAAATAATAATAAAATATTTCGCTTTTACTGTTCAATTTGTTTTTTAATTCTCAAATTTAGTCTGCTACCCCATTTTTTTTTTATAAATTTTTTAGAAAAAAATTATTTACATTATTATAAATTAAAAAATATTAAAATTAAAATAAAAAATTTAAAATTTGTGGTTTTCATTTCAACATTATATTTTGAAATAATAAAATGAATTTTATTTATAACAAATTTTTTAGTATCGAAATTAACTTTTGAATAAATTATTAAATTTTATTGATTTCACAATGATTATTATGTTGTTCCCGCCAAAATTATATTTGAATTATTTTTTGGAGGGAAACTCAAACTCCAATTTGAATACGAGTTTTTAAAACAGCTTCTTTGTAATATGGCATTTGTTAAGTAATTAAAAAGTAATTCTTGGTATAACTTGTAAAAAATAGACAACCAAGCCACAAGAACGTATCATAACAGCAGTAACAAAAAGGGATTTGTAAATCCACTAGTCAACACGTCCTCTTTTTATTGCTATTTTGATAATGAGAACTTGGCAGTAAAATGATTTTCATATTACATTTTTTAGAAAAAGAAAAAACTGAGAAAGGTCCAATTTCTGTGTCTGTTCACCAATTAATTTAAAAGAACATTTTGTTTTAAGAATGTGATTTTTAATTCTTATTAGCTGGTTTTTCCAGTAATATATTTTTGAATTTGTTTTGTGGATAATAAATATAATATAATTTTGATTGGTTTAAGTAAGTACTTAAGTAAAAGTAAAATGAATTATAGTTCATTTAAATTACTTAATGTTTTGTGAATTCGCTACTTTTGAATTTTCTATATAAATCTATTTTCCAGGGTTTCCAGATATTTTTTGAAAACCTAGTGTTTCAGAATTACGAAAAACCCGAATGGAATTATTAACAATTGTTTAAATTAACTAAGGATTAATCACAAATAGTTCGTATTAATTGTTAAATCTGAATATTCGTGTTGTCCATAATTTCTTCATTTATTATACTATGTCAACCACTGATCGGTTAAACCCTGAAACTCTGAATTTTAGATAAAATACAATCCGGAAATCCATAATTATTTCTTATTTTGAAATTCAATTATGTGAATTAGATTTGAACTATTCATTTTAGTAAAATTTATACTTAATAATTTTAATTTCGTTTATATTTAAAATCGAATAATTAAAGAATTTCATTGATATATATTATTTAAAGCCAATTAAATTTCATTTTAATATTTCAAAATCAAAAACAAATGTGTTGATAATTTCTAAAATAAGGGTAAATTTAATCAAAATACTAAAATGCTGTAAAATTGTATTAGTTTTTGTATCGTCTAAAATGAAATATATAAAAATAATTAAACATGCAAAATATATTTTTTATAATATTTTATTATATATTTTTCAATTTAATTAATATATAGAAATATATTTAATAAAAATACAATTTTTTTGTATTTTTATAATTAATTTTTTCTCTATATAAATATTAAAGTCAAAAATTTTTTCCAATTTATTTTATCAAATTTTCACTAAATTTATTTTGTTATTTATTACATTTTATGTAATTGCAGAGCAAACCTTTAGAGCCAAAAAAAATAATGTGTGTGCGCATTTCATCTAAGTTCTATGTTAAAAAAAAAATATAAAACATACCATTTTTCATTAATATTACTACAAAAATATAGAAAAACCAAACTAAATTTATATAATTAGCAAAAATATTATTTTATTATTATATATTTTATTTTATCAAAATTCTAAATTCTTACAAAGCTACAAAACGGATGCAATTAAAAGTGTTTTTATTTAAAATAAATTAATTTATTTATATAATTATTAAAAATTAAATTTTGAAAATATTATATTTTTTATAATAAATTCATATCAAATGCACAATTCTATTAATTTGAGATCACAACATGCTTCAATCAAATTTTCAATGCATTTAGAGTGACAAATTATTTGCGAGGGAGGGAAATTATATAAAAATAATTTTCTTTATAAATAAATTAAAATTGAAATAAATTTAAAATTAATATTTTTTTTAATTTTTATATAATATAATTAATATCTAATTGAACCGCATATGCATTGCAATGACAGTGGTTGGGAGCGTTGTATATTCAGATTAATAATAGTTAGCTCCATATTAAATTCATCGATAATTGAATCAGCATCCAAATTATTGAATTAGAGAGCTATTCATAAGAAAATGTGGGCCGGTGCTTTATCCTGATAAATGCAGCCTCTATCGGTCGGTCTGTTGACCTACATAGAGTTAAAATCCATTTTTTTTAAATCCATTTATTGTTCACCTGTGTTAGTTAGTATCACAGAATACACTTTTTATATAATAATATCCAAATATTATGGCCGCCATTTTTGTTAAATGTCAGCCATTTTGCTTTTTCAAATATTGACCATTCCAACAAAGCTGGCGTAAACTGCATACATTTCATGGTAGAATGTCTTCTCCACCCCAAATTTTATTGTTCCTGATAAAATTCAGGTTGTGATGTAATAAATCATAGAATTTCCAAAATGTTGCATACGTTTTGACTGTTGTTAGATGAAGAATATAAAGCTAAATATTCACTATTTTTGTAGTGCTTTTGCGTTATAAAGATGTTGAACCATTTTGTTTATTTAATTTTTCCATTGCATATGCGATTTTAAATAAAATTTTGTTTGTAATTAGTTTCAATTAAAAAAAATTAATTGGAAGGTAATATGAAAAAAAACACTTCTAAATCTAAAAATTGCTATCTAAAAATCTTCTAAAAAATTTTTACAATAAAACAAAAATTTTAAAATGAAAATTTAAGGAATATTTTTTTTTTAATAAATTTTTATTTAATTAATTTATGCCTGGCCACGCATTTTTTTATATTTTTATTAATTCTAATTTCTTGTCTTCCATTTTTTATTTTGTTGGTAAGGTTTTAATATAATTTCTATGAAAAATTAAAAACAAATTAATAAAAATAATAAAATTTCGGATTTTCTTGAATAAATTTTTTTTTTTTTAACTATACATGACATAATTTCTGTTTAGAAAAGCATCACAGACAACATTAAAATAAAAATTTTTGTTTTGAGGAAAATAATGAAGGATATGTGCAAAAAAATTAAAACATAAAAAATATTGGAAATTACTAAAGAAAAATAAGAATAAGGATAACTACAATATTTTTAATTAATTATAGAAGGATTTTAAATGGATTCGGCGGTTTCGGAAAATATATAATCCAAAAAATAAATATATTTAATTAATTTTTAAATTTTTTTTTTTAACTTTTTTTTAAAAAACAAAATAACATAAAAAATAAAAGTAAAAATAGAGTATTTTTTATAGGACATTCACACATAATTTATCAAACACATCCTAAAATTATTATCTTAATTACTAATAAATTGCGTTTTTCTTTCACAGCTTTTTTTTGATCCTGTTTCTATGTTTTATTATGCGATAGGAGGCACAGAAAAATGTACACAAATACAACAGAAAATACACAAATACAGAGATAGAGACAAAGATGGTTTTTTTATTTGGCGGATGTTTGTGATGATGACACATAAAAAAAAAATTAGAGTTGTTCTTTAGGTGTTGAGGGGGACAAGTAAATTTTTATGTTATCAGTTCATTTTGTAATGTATTTTTTTTTCTTTTAGCACAATTATACATACATAAAAAGTAAATATAAATAAATAAATTAAAATTATAAATAAATTACATTTATCACACTTATTTAACAATATATTTAAATAGTATAATTTTTATTGAGAGTTTTTGAATCTAAGATTTTTCGTTTTTATTGTTAAAAAATGAATATTGAAGCTTTAATTTTAAATTTTGATTTTCAATAAATTTAATTAGAAATTTAATTGAAATTAATTTGTAAAATTTATATTTATTAGTTCCATAAATTCGACTTTTCAAACTAAATACAAATATAAAGTACCCAAAATTAAATTAATTTTATATGCAAAACTTTATTATATTTTATAAGTAATTGAATTCCAAATACATAATTTAATATTTTGAAAAAGTAACAAAATATTCGGTAAAAAGTAATTGAAAAATTAATTATATTGACGAATTGAATTATTCGTTACATATTTACTACTAAATCTATTAAATTTTTCAAGTTAAAATCGAGACTATAAAGAATTTGTATTTAAGGATTTTGCTGATATTTGATGGAACACATTTGATTGAATTTGTAATTGACCGCGTGCCACAATTAAATAAACATAAATTTACCGAATTAAAATTGAATATTGTACATCCATACATTTCGATAAATTGTCAATGATCAATCTATTTTCGAACAATTTGAACAAGATACCGAATTTAGGATTAAATAATATGAATTTACAATTAGTGAATTTTTAATTAATAATAATTTATATGTTATTTATAACAATTAAAATATTTCAGCATTAATTAATGTAAAAATATCGTCTATAAAGTCGAGTGGTCCAAGCATTTTGTTATATATAATATTTGGTGTAGGTCAATACTATAACAAACACTATCCGGGCCAGTGAATGCAAAATTTTAGAGAACATTATTTAAGAAAATGCACACATTATAATATTAGAAAATCAGTTTTTCTTATTTTGCCCGGTAATTATTTGTGAATATTATTACAATAAATAACTAAACAAAAATAATTAAATTCGGTATATGTAATTCAATTTATTGCAATAAAAATATTTAATTTCATATTAATTTCTGCATAGTTTCGTATCAATTACAAATTCAAGTTTAAATTGGCCCAACACCAAAATTGATTTATGTTGATAAAAGTAAATATTAAATTTAAATATCATTAAATTACATAAATCTAATATATCATGATACAATAATTATGTATTATGTATCTATAAGATTGATTTTAAATATCTAATTCAAATTGACAGTAATTATAAATTTTATGTTACACTTTAAGATGGTATCTTAAATTTGTTATTAAAGCTTCAAAATTTTCTTTTAAATAATTTATCTAAAAAAAAACAAAAACAAAGTAAATTTTCAATAGATTGACACAAAAGTACAAAGTATTAATTTATAATATTGACAAGAAAATTAAATAAAATTTGTATGTTGAATTTTACAAATAATAAAGACAAATACAATAAGAAATTACACAAATATTTATAATACCAGACATTAACAATATATTTATATATTTATTAATTATTTAGATCCTAATTAAAAATAAAAAGATACAAAAAAAAAAACACATTTTTAAAAATTTACAATTTTCTTTTTTTTTTTTATATATCTTTTAAATTATTATTATTCTTTTTATAAAATTGTTTTTTGTAAGTTAATAAAAAAAGAAAAAAAAAGAAAAATAGAAAATTATATAAAAAATGAATTAATTTTCGTCAGAAAAAAATTATGTATATAGGCTGATTTTCAGACGATTCTGATGAGAAGTGACTCATTAAGCCACTAGGCCTACAATATAAAATAAATGTAATTGCAATTATAGTTTTTGCAACTATGACTTATAAAGTCACGTATCACTCATATGATTAAAGTTAAAAATCAGTAAAACGAGTCGCAACTCAGTCAAACGAATGAAAATCATCCTTGAATGTAATACTGAAAAAAATTAAAATTTAAATTTAACCCTGGAAATACTTTCGCCTCCGCTTGGCGGTATCGTGTTCGAGTTAAACTTTTCCGTTCTGGCGCTTTGAAATGTCAAATAATTTTTTAACAAATTGTTTCAACTTCTTTATTTGATATTTCTAAGCGGCAGATCGGAAAAGTTTAACTAGGAAACGACACAACAAAGCGCAGCGGTGTGGCGGAAATATATATCCAGAATAAAAACTAATAATAATAATTGTCAGTTTTGAATATCGTATAAAATCAATAAATAATAAAAAAAAAAATATATTAAATTTAATTAGTTAATTTTCGATTTCAACCATTAATAAATTATAAAAATGTATTTAAATTTTAAATTAAGTAAATTTAATATTATAAAATTTAAATTATATTATAATTAAAATTAAATATATATAAATTATAAACAAAAAGTAGTTGAGATGGATTTATGTTTTATTGGTAGAATTTTAATATTTGAGTTTATATATTCGTTTTTTAAATTGATTATTTCATTTGTAATATTTTTATCTGTTTCATTAATAAATTAGTAAAAAGCTTCAAACATTTTTTTTAAAAAAAAAAAACTAATTATTTATGAAGGATGTGTAAATCGTTCTGAGAAATATTTTAAAGGTTTTTTTTAACTCTAATATCTATAGGGAACAAAACAAAATTCTCAAGGAATTTTTAATAAAACAAATGTTCCCAACCTCAATAGTTTTGAATTAAAACATAATTTAATGTAATGAAAACCAAAGGCACATCTTTGTAATAATTTGGGTGAGCTAATAAGATAATATTGGTTTTACAAGTTTTCAACATTACATCCCTGATAAATTTTAAGTTCATTTTAGTTAAATATATCTTTGTTTCGAATTGATTGTTGCAAAAATTTTATCGTAAAGTGTTATCTTTAAATTACATATATTTAATGAATTTCATAACTCAATTACCTTTTCTTTTAGATAGATGAGACTTCAAACCCTTACGAATACTAAGGATTAAGAAGTAGAATTTTGGGTTGAAATTTTGGGTATAACGAAGTAAAGGTTTTTATAATAGTTTAAGTACTTTCCAAATTTAGGAAATCACCAAATTAATTTTATAAATCGATGGCCTAAGAATGATATTATGTTACTTGAAATTTTTTATTTATTTAAAAGGAGAACGAAAGAAGAATGTAAATTATTAATTTTTAATTTGTTATATTTTCATGGTTCCTCTAATTAACCAAATATTTCAAACGTATTCTTAACTCGTACGAGATTTCAATTTTTAGATACCTACATGAAATTCTGGCATATTTATAGACAAAATAACATTAAACCATTTAAAAAATTGATGGGGAACATACTTTCGGCATTAAAAACTGAAAATCTAAAAATGTGACTGTTAGACCAACAATATTACAAAACATAATGTTTTAAATTTGACAGAAAACTCTTACAATAATAATATTTTCTTAATTAACATTATGGACGAAACCTCAATATTTTCATCAAAATATTAAACTTTTTTGTTATAAGTTTAAATTTTAATCTTTTGTAAGCAGATTTTATTAGAATCGAACGAATATTATTTTGATTCGTACTAGCAAAGATCATTATAATAATTAGATTTTCAAGAAATTGCTTTATTGATGGTTTATATAAGAAGACAAAGATAATTTTATATTATTTCAGAAATTTAATGTACTTTTTTGTGAAATCTATTTATGATAATTAAACATTAAAATTAAAAAAAAAATAACAAAATATATGTAATAACATAAAACATAATATAATAAAAATATATTTTTTCTTTTAATAAAAAATAAAAATATTAATTTAATTAAATTTTTAATTTTTTAAATAAATATTTTTTTTAAATTTTTGTTTTTTGTTGTTTCTCCGATTAATAAACACCAATTAGTATTTTTCATATATATATGTATATATGTATAAACATATATTTAAGATAGAATATTTAATAGATAAAATCAACACAAATACAAAAAAAAAAAAAAAAAAATGCGTGCAATTTTTTTAATAGTTTTTTTTTTAATAATTTTATCGTGTTTTTATTGTCATTTTAAAATCTAATTAAATTTGTATTAATTTTTTTTTTTTTCGTTTTAATATATTTTTTATTTGTATAATTTTCAATTTCTCTAAAGGCAGCAAATTTAGTTTGTGTTCTCTTGCGAAATTAAAACAAAAATAAAATTTTATTAAAATAAAATTAACTATATAAAATGAAATTAATATTTAAATAATAAAAAGTGTTTATTTTATATTTATATGTAACAATTTAACAAAAACTTATAATTTCGTTTGGTGTTTTTTGCAAAATTATTAAAGAATTTTTATGGAAATTTATGAATTTATGTAATTGTAAATTTTTTAACAAAATTTTGGACAAAACCAGCTATTTAATATTAGCTGTTGTATTATCATTAAATACAAATTTATTTTAACATATTAAAGATTGATATTTAATTAAGTTGTCAAAATGTTTTAAAAATTGATGCGTTCAAAGTGTTATTCCAACGAACAGAAAATAAGTGATGTTTTGTCTGTTTTAGAGAGCTTCAAAATGTTTTACATTTCATTTACAATTTTATGTAATAAATAAAAGTGAACAAAATTAATTTTCGTTACTTTTATGTTTTGGTAACATTTCATTTCTAAAATCAACTTTGATATTGACAAATTAGTTTGACAGTTTTCGTGAATATTTGGTTTTATTATTGTGTCCTGTTTTTAAGTTTAGAATTCAGAAATTTTGAAAGTTATAGAAGTTTTTGATTCATTTTTTCTTTAAACTGTATTAATATTAATAGCTGGGAAATGGCAATTAGGGAAATAGTTTTTTCCCCAAATAACTATCAAATATATCCGAAAGAAGAAAGGTAATGAATAAGAAATTTTATTAAACAAAAATATTATTTTTGTAAAATATAAAAAAATCTAATTTATTGTTTATAAGTAAAATTATATAAATATTATAAATATTTATTACGTATTCTTATAGTTTTATTACCAGGAATGCACAAAATTATCATTAAATAATTAATGATTGGAATTAAATTTTTAAATTTCAGCTGTATTTTCGCAATATAAAATACTTTAGATAAGCTTATCAAACAACATTAATTTGAATAAATATATATTTATGATCTAGGTTAGGTTAGGTTATAGTAGAGGAAGAACATCACATAGATCACACTAACGTTGGCTACGTATTGAGGGGGGTTGAAATAAAACGATCTCGTAAATGCAACAAATTCCTAGTTCTACAATTCAAAACATCTTTTACACCTAGAAAGTGCCTGGTGGTGGAATATAAGATGTTCCAAGGTTTCAGATTTACCTAGATCGCTGCAGTTTTTGAATTTATGACTTGCAATAAGTCCAAGTATTACACAGTAAAAATGGTTATTGTTGTCTTGTATTAAGGGAGCGCCATAGTTTGATGAACACTTTTGTTTTTATCTCGTTTTCCCATATTTCATGTTTATGATCTAAAGATTTTACGATTGATTTTGTAAACAACTTTTGAAAGCATCGTTTTTTGAAGCTCATTGAACAAAATTAGATTGTCTTGTCAAAATCGTCTCAAATATGTCAAAATGATTTCCAATATATCAAAATTTTATATTCAATATATTAAAATCATCTTCAATATGTCAAAACTTTTATGAAATAATTCTATTTTCCCAAAAAAATTCTTTATTATATTTTAGTGTTGTTCGAAAAACCAATTTTCTTTTTTGCTTAAAACAAAATAAAATAATTATTAATTTTTATGTAACAAAAGCAACATAAACAAAACAAAATTTAACATAAACAGCAAAGCATTTTTTAACTATAATTTATATATGTTTTCAATAATGCTGTATAATGTTATATATAAATGTTAATGTTGTTATAAAAAAAAATATGTCATGTTATTTGAGTTTTGTTAAACCACTTCTAAGATATTTTTTTTGTTTTTTTTGTTGTAAAGAACCAAAATAATAGAATGTAAAAATAATGAATATAAATTAAAAACATGGGCGATTTCGAATTGGTGTTTATTTAACACACTAAAATAAATTATAATTTTCTATTAAAATTTAAAAAAAATAAAAAGTCATAAATTAAAAAAGTTCTTAAATTTTATATGAGATATAAAATTTTTTAAAATTTCTTTTATGGTTTTATAAAATTTGAGAACTTTTTTTTTTATATTATGTAATTATAAATATAAATTTGTTAAATTGTTTTAAAACAAATTAAAAGTTAACTCTTTTTTTTAAGGAATTTAAGATTTGATTTTTTTTTTGCTTGTTTATTAAAGAAAAAAACTATATTTTAAATTATTAATTTTTTTTTTAAATTAAATTTTAATGTGTGTTAATTAAAAAAAATTATTTAAAATAATTTTTTTTTTTTGTATGTTTATTATTTAAATTATAGACTCTCACCTTCGACCCTTTTCATTCTTTAATGTTCCCCCATATTTGGCTCTTGTTCCAATCAAGTCTATAATCTCTGGTATACAACTTGCAAATATCGCCTGTTATTTTGGAAATACACAAATTTTTTTTTGTTGTTTTTCAATTTTTTTTCCATTTTTAAATCAAAAATTTAAAATTAATTTTGTTTTTATTTGGTATACAATAAAATTATTATATATTATTTAAATAAAAAATAATTGATTTTAGTTTACAATTTTAAAATAATCGTTGATTTTTGTAGGACAATTTAATTATAACAATTTTTTGTTTTTGATAAATAATAAAATTTCCAATTCGTTGTTTATACCAAAAATGAACGATGAGTTTTTGTTGAAATAATTAATTATAGTAAAATTTGACGTATGAAAAATTAAAATTAAAAAATGAAGATATTTTATTTGTTTTTGATTTAAAACCAGAAGAAAAATTAAATTCCTTTAATACTTGATATCCAGACGATATTACAGCAAATTGTATAGGAAAAATAAATATAAATTTTGTTTATTTTTTACTTTTAGTAAATTTTTTTGTTGTTTAATTTTATTTTGGGTGGATTTGAGAAGTGTTTTTTTTTTTGTCATATTTGATTATAGATGAAATTTTGTAGCCATAATTTCCTAATTTGCAAGATTCTTTCATATTCGGTTTACGATATATGTTTCTTTATTTTCAGTTCAGCAGCAAAGCCGATTTTTCATTGACTATTTTGCGCTTTGAATGTTTGTTTTTTTTAATTACACAATTATAATTATAAATATAATAACATTATATTTTAAGTATATTTTTTGTTTGTTTTTAAAAATTATAATATATAAAAATTAATTAGAATTTATTAAGAAAGAATTATTGTAAAAAAAAAATATTATTTATTAATTTAGTAATGTTAATAAGTAATTTAATTGGTCTCAGTGAAACAAATGAAATTTTATTTAATGAGACATTAAAAACGATTTGAGCTTTAAGACTAGACATTGTATGATTTATATATAACACTTAGTCCTGTTTGAGACCATAATTTTTCAATAATAGAATTAATTGTTATTCATTTAAGTTAGCGATTCTTTAAATATTTTAATTACATTGCTTATCATAAATTTAGTTTTATTAAATAATATCAAGAAGTATATATAGAAAGAGATCGAAACTTATATAAAAGTGATTGTATAAATTTTTTTTTGGAGATTAAATTCCACAAGTATGAGAACTTTTCTTAAATAGACATATTTAAAATGTTTTATGCTTGTGGGATTTTATATTTAAACCTTAAGATTAAATCCCATTATCAAAACTTTTATATGAGTTTTGTTCTCTTTCTATACATTCTTTTTGCTTATATTCAATAAAAAAAATTTAAACAATGATACTGTAAAAGAATTGACTTTTATGATCTAATAATGACATTTGAATTAAAATTTATAAATTTGTTGGTTCAAATTTAAATAAATTTTCGATTACGTAGAACTATGTTCAATTACGATATTGTCTCAGTATGGACTCTGAAAATACATAATTAAATAAATTATCTCAGTCTCATAAACATAGTTTCAATGTTATCAATTTCTTTGAATACCTGTACTAATACTCTCGAAAAGTGTCTCGCAAACGTAATTATTAAAATATTGTCTTAAGTGATACAATCTGTCAACTAAATACCCCTCAATGATACTAATGTTATCGAATACCTACAGTATTATAATATTCTCTATTGATGTTTAAGTAATACAAATTTTAATTAAGAAATTATCTCAAATTGTACTTTAATAAGAAAAATTAAATTATGTATTAATACCATCAAAAACTGTCTCATAAATGTAATTATTAAAATATTGTCTCAAGTTAATAAGAAATCTGTTAAAAACCTGTCTTAGTCGTACAACTTGACTTAGTCTTAGTCTCAGAGATGCCAATAGACAAAATTAACATTAAATATCTGAAAATAGTTTTCTTATATTCAATTTTATTTTTAAATTTTACAATAATTCTTTCTTAAATACAGTAAAAATATTATTATTAACATGTAATTAATTCGCATTTTATTAAAAAATCTACAAATTTCATATTCAAATAATAAGAAAAAATAAATTCTTTTTTTGTTTTTTTTTTTTAAATTTTTTTATACTTATCTAAAAAATATATAATAATCAGTATAATTATAAAATTAAATATGTTATTAAATAATTATTTTTTTATAAATTAAAATTATAAACACTCAATACTGAATAAAATTAAATATAAATCTACAAATTATAAATTATATTAAAAATTCAAACAAAATTAAAAAAAAAAAATCTCTCTTTCACACAAAAAAAAAATAAATCTTCGTAAATTTTTTTTTTTTATGGAATTTTAAGTCAATTTTTTTCGAATCTAAAATAATTAATTTTAAAATTAAAATTAATTCGAAGATTTCAAATTCGAAAAAAATTGATATTGTACAAGCACAAAGGCGTCGATTTCTTGGGGGGAAATTTTTTGTGGTTTTATTTCAGTTTTAATTTTTATGTTTTTGTAAAAAAAAAACTACTCTCAACTCTATGGAAATATATATAAATAATAATTATTTAATTAATCGAAAGTTTTTCTTTTTTTTATTTAATATTTTTGCATATAAATATTTTTAATAAATTTCTTGGTTATGTTTATATAAAAATTATATCTTAATATTTAATATGTCTTAAATACGAAAATTATAAAATCTACAATTATTATTATTTAAATATATTTGTAATAATTAATAATTAATAAAAAACATAATTATTTAAAAAATATACTAAAAAAAGTCTTTTGTAAGTTTTGGTTTTTGAAAAAGGAAGAGGGAATTTTTATGTATATTATAGTAAAAAATTAAAATAAGTTAAGATATTAAAACTTGTAAAATTTGTAGAATTTAATTATATAAAAATAATTACTTTAGATTTCTAAATATGCGTGGCTGCGGCATACAGGCTGGTGTGCAAGCAAAATGGTTTTTTTTTTTTTGGGTTTTAATTAAAATAATTAATAAATATATTATAGTTAAAAATATTTGAATAACAAAATACGAAAAAAAAAAAAAAAATAGGGGAAAAAAACTACAATATTTTATTAGATAATTAATTTAATTTTATTGTATATATATACAATTTTTTCTTTTCGTATATATATATGAAAAATAATTAAAATTTCTTTCAAATATAAAAAAAAATGTAAAACCAAAAAACTAAAAAAATAAATAAAAATAAAATTAATTAAATTAGAATTTTTTTTCAAAAAAAAAAACCCCATAAAACAAAATTCTGTTATTTCTGATATTAAGAATTAATTTAAATGTAAAATCATTAAAATATAATTAATAAAAAAAATTAAAGCAAAATTGTGTTTTAAAAGTGATAAATTTCTAAATATTTTTTATGTTAAATATAATTTGTAAATTTTATATTTTGTTACTATTAAATCTTTCAAAAGAAATCAAATAAAAATGAAATTAGTGCGAAAAAAAATGTTGTGAAAATTGAGAAAAATGGTTGACAGTTTGAAAATATAAAATAATTGATATTCTTTTTTTCTAATTATAATCGTTAAATTTTTTACTTTTTCTTCAATGTTTTGTTAGTATTTTATTTTATCATGAAAATTTTCCAAAATAAAAACATTAAAAATTATATTAGAAATAAAAAAAAAAGAAAGAAAAAAAAATGAATTTTAAAAAAAAAAAAATAATTCTAAATAAATAAAATTAATAAAAAAAAATTCGATTAAATAACTTTTTTTTTATTGTCTTTCCATATTTTTAATTTACCAAAAAAAAAAAATTGTTTTTAGTTCAAATATTTACCACTAAACGGAGCACTTATGTCGGAGCTCACAAGGTGGCGTATTTAAGTTTTAAAAGTGAACTTTTACCATGAATAATCACGATATATAATATTCATTTTTCAATAAATTCAATGATTTCTTCATTATTATTTAAAGTTTACTAATAAATTGTATTTTCTTTTCACTTTTCATATAAATTATCACATTTTATATAATGCACATCTAATTTGCACACCACACCAAGGGGAAACTGTAAAAAATCTGTTAGTGTAGCAAAATTACGGCAGGTTGTGCTGTATTAGTGTGGAAAGACAAATAATATTAATATAAATGTATTTAAATAACATTATGTAATTCTTTAACTGTAATGTTATCATTAATTCATTTCATAAAATTTAAATTTAAAATTATTATAACCAAAAAATTTATTATAAAAATTATTTTCAAAATTCTAAATTTTTCAGGCGCCGCTACTGCATTATATAAGTGTAAATTGTATTAGAAAATTTGGTGTGTATTGTGTTGTGTGCCCACTTTTTGGTGAAAAGAAAATACTATATAAAAGTTTTACACAAGGACTAATATTTTCAATTAACAATTTCAATATTTAATTATTTTCCCGCATTTTTTCATCCGATTCGGAATTTGTATACTGCGTATTACTGTAGTATATCAAAAAATTTCATTATTACATAGAAAAGTTCCTTGTTGATTTTGAACCAAAAATATCACAATAAATATAGAATAAAAATTAAATTAAACGTAGAATTCTTCTGTAAATTATACCATTAAAAAAATATATTTGTTTTAAAAATTAAAATTATGAAAAATTAATAAAAATAGAAATAAATTTGATAATTGCAATTAAAACTTTTGCTGTATATAATAAAAATATTAGCACTAATTATTTAGTAATTTTGTTTTTAAAAGAAAAATTATATTTTAAATAAAATATAAATTGTAATGTCGAAAGTCGAATGAAACATGCTAAATTTGTCTTTGTTTTTTCATACATTTAAAATTTGTTTCAAATTCAAATTTTAATGATTTTAATGTCCGTTAATAATTAACTTAAACCTAGCTACACTAAAGATTTTATGAAGACTATCTTTTTTTTTTAATTTTATATAATTAAAGATTACATACTTTTAGGAGCAATATTCAAATTAATTTTATAATTATGTATTTAAATTATTTATATATGTATGTATATATATATATTTTTTTTTTTTTAAATATGGAATAATTTACAGAAGGAATAATTTAATTAAAAAAAAAATGTATTTATATTTATTTGATATACATGATAATAATAATAATAATAAAAAAATTGTTTAATTAATAATAATTTGTAATTATAGCCACGATTATTTAAATATTTTGTGAGCTGAGACACATGCCGCCAAGAAACCAATGCCTTTTGAAAAATATCTTTATTTTTATTTTTGCATTCTTAACTTTTTTAGAATTTTAATGTTAAAAAGATAATAAATAATTCCAATACGATTGAAAAAAATTTGAGATATAAAATATTTAAATAAAACTAATTAATAAAGTAAAAGCATTTATCAAACAATTATTTTAAAATCACGAGTGTAAATGGTCAGGATTGCATGTAATAAATTTTGGAGCATTGACTTAAGTGAAAGGGAAGCACAATATTGAATCAATCAATGTTATATAAAATGAAATTGATAAGTAAGTTGGTGTTGTGTATACTAAAAATTGATTTTTTTTTATTAATTGATTAAGTATAATGAAATATATGAAATTACAGTGTTATTAAAGAAATATTATTTTGCCAGACAATTGTGTACTCTTAAATGAAAAGAATAATTTTGAAATTTTATTTTTTATAGCTTAACTTATTAATCCATCATTCTTTGGAGTATTACTACTCCAATACGATGAATTTTAATGATCGGTAAACACTGTTCCAATAAGATATATCACTGTGATAGCAAGCCATTTTTTAACTACTAGTATATGGTAGTGACAGTCGATTAAATATTTAAGTAGTGTTCCATTGCAAAGGCAATAGCAGAATTTCCTATATTCTTTATTAAAGAAATTAGAAACTTAGATAGAAAATAGACTGTTAGCATTAGGAATTTGGAACTCGAAAGAAAGGATTCGTAAAGTTATCAAAATGAATTAACTTGAGAAAATATCTCTCTAGTAAGTATGGAACTGACTTGATTGATATCACAGTAATTATACTGAAATATAGTTCATCGATAATAAATATGATAAGATCACTGATGCTAAGATATATAAACTAATAATATGAGTTAAAACTATAGCTAAATAGAATATGTGTTCAACCAATATGTACCAGAAACATTGGTAACGTTAATATCGAGAACTGTTAAATCATCAATCCAACTTGACAAATAGTTGATTGAGTACTGAGTGCAATATAATGAAGGCAGGGTTAGTATACTATCATAGAACACTGAATCATTCAGTGTAAAAAGAAGTCGAATAATTTTCATTTTGATGAATTGTATGGTGACTCCAGTGCAAGAAGTCTAATAATTTTCATTTTGATGAATGGTGACTTATCCATGATCATGCGAATGCTTTTACTTTTCAATTTATATATAAATCAACAAATAAAATCTTATAATTATATTTAAATTTTAATCAAGAATAAAGTTATTTTTCATTGAAGTGCAAAAATTCATTCTTAATAATTTTTTATTTTTTCAAATTCCTTTTTTTTTTTTTACATAAATTATAATTTAAAATAAAATAAATATAAAAATAAATAAATAAAATAAATATTCAAGTTAAAAAAAAAGAAGATTTTAAAGATATGAGAAGAATATTAAGAAATAAATAAATAAATGATAAATTAGTTAAAAAAATAATAGCAAAGTGTCATTTAAATGCCATTTTTTAAATATATACTAATTTTAAATATAATTTTGATAAATTTCGAGTATATTCGAATAAAAAATTAAAAATATTAGTTAAAAAAATTGAAATATATTAAAAAAAAAACTGTAAACTTTTTGTATATATTCGGTTTTTATGAAGGCTGAGGCTAGATATCCGTCAATCGAATGAAAATTTATAAATTATTTGTCCAATAGTTAGATTAAAAAAATATTTATTCGTTCGATATTAATAGAATTTTTTATTTATTCATCCAATTTCCGGATGAATTACGATATTTTATTCAGTCGGATAAATAAAATAATTCATTTCTATCGTCAATTGAATGAATAAATAACAATTTTCCATAAAACTTATATTTATCGGACGAAATATCTGTTAATAGACCAATTATCAGACGAATAATTTATATTTTTTCATTCGATTTTCGGATATCTAT
Organism: Rhamphomyia laevipes; assembly: GCA_963920725.1. Taxonomy (NCBI): domain Eukaryota; kingdom Metazoa; phylum Arthropoda; class Insecta; order Diptera; family Empididae; genus Rhamphomyia; species Rhamphomyia laevipes. The sequence goes on from OY987257.1 coordinate 57,276,988, forward strand.
CCCATTTCGTTTTATGAAACGAATTCAAAAAGAAAAAAAAAAAAATATTATTTTTGAATAAAAATGAAAAATAATGAATAAAATAAAAAATAAAAAAAAAATATTAATTATTTATTAATATAAAATTTATAAACTAATTATGTTTTTAATTTTTCTATATATTTTATATTTATTATTATTTGTTTTTCAGTATTATTATTGTGGTACATCATATGAATGTGTACCTCTTTCGAATATCCTTGCTATATGATCCACCATATTTACTTCTTTGGGCAGCTAATTCAGTTATTTCTGGTATCCAACTAGCGAACACAGCCTAAATTAATAGCGTTTTGTTTTTTTGTGAAGAACATATAAAACAACAAATTCTTAGTTTTATTAAAAATGTCGTTGCTTCTGTTTACAGGGGGAGGGTTTTTTTTTTTAAGAAAATTATTTAAATATTTTATTTTACACTTTTTATGGAATTTTTTTTTAAATATTCGACGAATATAATTTTTTTTATTATTTATACCCAATTTTCTTAACTAACTTAATTCTGATATATATTAAACCTAATTCATAAAACCTATAAATTAAAGCACTCTTTACACAACCAGTCACACATTTTTGTTTTGTTTTTAACTTAATCTAATTTTTTAAATTATTTTTATTTTTAACTTAATTTTTTTTTTTTGTATATTTTGTTAAAAACAATAAAAATAAATGAATTTTATATTTCGGTTTTGTTCTGCTAATTAACCATTTTTTTTGTAAAATTAATTTAATTGATGTTGTTCTTAAATTTAAAAAATATTTTCATATGATTTTTTATTTTTATGATTTTTAATAAATTCAATAAATTGGAATAATAATTGTTTTTTATTTATTTTTTTAAATTTTTGCTTGTTTCTATTAAATTTTCTGATGGGTGAGATACAAAAACGGAATTCATTTTAAATTAATTTTCAAGATATACGTAATAATAAAAATAAATATAAATTAATTTAAAAAATAAAACTTTTAAAAACAAATAAAAACAATAATTTAAATGCCATTATATAAACAATTTTTTAATTAAAATTAAATTATATTTGTGGCATATTTTGGGAATTTTCACAAGTGTTTATTTAAATCAATATATTTTAAATTAATAACTATAATAATTAAGAAAATTTGGAAAATCGAATAAAAATAAATTTAATATTAATTAAGCATTAGTGTTTGAAAAACAACGTAAGTTTTTATTTGTGTAATTTATAACGAAAATAATTAAGTTTTGTTTGATTTTCATTTAAAATAACTTATAAAAATGAATTTACTAAACCATATAGTTTTCATTGGAAAAAAATAATTAATTAAATTTAGGTTCTTTGCCAAGAAAGAGAAATTTATTATGAATTTCTCAATATTATTTTGTTCAATAAAGTTTAAAACAGGGTATACAGATACAGGGCCTGAATACTGATAAACTAAAACTACACGAAAAATTTGTCATTTAAAATGACAGTTTGACAAGAAAATTGTCTTCTTCGAAAGACGGATTTTAAATACTTTTGTGGGACAATTTGAAGAGAGAAATTGCTGTGAAGATTATTACAAGTATAAGTCCATATTAGTAATTATTTAATATGAAATGAATTAAATTAATTTTGAAGTTATGAATTATTTTATCAATTAATTAATTTCCAAAAATAAAAAATATAAATATAAGCAATAAAAATACATTTCCAATCAGTTTTGTAATTTTTATCTAGGATCCTGGAACAAAACACAATGGAATAATAAATAAATAAATGAAAATATAGCATTTTTAATTTAGCTATTCTTTATTTGACATTATGCTGTAAATGAATTTTCATAGACAACTGAGAATTTTCATAGGTTTTGTAAATGGAGCAGGCGATATTGTAAGATCTACAACGATAAATGGAAACATTTCTTTTCCATACGTTAAATGAAAATGAAATGTTACGGATCTTAAAATACCAGCCCTGGTTACTGTTTTAACCAAAATTGAACGTGGACTTATTTTGTTTTCGTTTTTCCGATTCATAATGACATTAATTTATGGCTGCCTTTATTGACCTTATTGAGTATTGTATTATTCAAGTGTAATTGTGTATTGAAGATTTAATAATTGAATGTGTTATAATGTCATATTTAAATTGTAGTATATTATAATTAGTAACTTTGTGTATAAAATTTATTGTTTTAATTCTATTTTAGAATCTATTTTATAGAAATCTTATTAAATTTAAAAATTAAATAGAAAAGTTTTTGATTTTGTTTTTTTCACCATTTATATTCAAAATATTAAAGTAATTAATTTGAAATTAAAAATTAAAAATAAATTAATATGAGCAATTTAGCAATAAATGCGTGACCTTATTTAGCTATTTTACTATTTGAATATATTTTTTACCCAAAAATTAGCATTTTTTTTTTAACGAACTAGCATTCTAAGTTTATATGGAAAATAAATTAAACTTTAAACTTTATATAATCAATAAACAAATTCATAACAAAACTTAACGTTTTATTTATACACAATCTTTTTAATTAATTAATTATCTTACGTTGCTTTTACTTTATCTAACAAAAAAAATTAAAAAATATTAACTAGAATTAAAAATGATACAAAAAATAAAATTAAAATGAACTTTATTTAAAATAATAGAAAATTATTTATATTATTTCACTAACATTGCATTAATAATGATAATTATAATTATAATGGTTAAATTATTATTTTAAAAAGGATTCTTAATTCAAAAATTTCAACTACAATTTTTGTATATAGACCAAGAGCTAATTCTGTACAATTAATAAAATTTCATAATCTTTTCGATTCCAATTAAATAATATATAGCTCTTAGTCTAAAAAATTTAATTAAAGAAAAACCTTAAAACAGTATTTTAATAAATTGCTTTCTACTAAAAAAAAAAAATCAATGAAATATTGTGCAGATTTAAATGAAATTTTATTAAATTATGAGATTAGTTTAATCAAATATTATATAATAATAATAATGGTAATAATAATATATATATATTTGGTAAAATATTTGATATAATAATGAATTTGTTTCAAATTTTGATTAGTCTAGTAGCACAGACACAAATAAGGAAATTTAATGAAATACGTTTACACGAATTATCATTTTAATAACTAAAAAATCAAAAATTCAATTAAAATAATAATTTAAAAAAAATAATAATAATGGAAATGGATAATGAGGGGCAACAGACTAATAAATATCATAATAAATTTTCGTAATTTCTATAATAACTATTTGATTTCTATATAAACTAATATTTTTTAAACTACTATTTCGTAAAATTCTGTTTTATTCATAAAAGAAATTATTGTAGAAATTGATTTACATAGTTTGGCTATTGGGTTATTTATATTGAATAAAAATATAGATAAGAAATTATTCAGTTCGAAGGTCCACAAAATCTGTTTCGAAGGACCAAAACTAGATCAGTTTTTCTTTATAAATTTAAAATATTTAATATAAAAATCTATATCAAATTATCCGGTTAGAAGGACCAAAAATATTATATATAAATTCTATATCAAATCCGGTTAGAAGGACCAAAAAATCTGTTTGGAAGGTTTGAATTAGATATGGTTTTCTCTACAAATTTAAATTGAAATTTTGTCCAATAAATTATTTTAAATTTTCATCAATATTCTTATATACTGCTGGCAAACATATAAATTATCTTAAATACAGAATCAGTTTTTTTTTTTTCAGAATGTCAGCAAAATGTATGATACATGTTAAATGTATGTTCAGAATTATATCATAAAAATTTGGAATGAGTTAACAGTTTTTAACTAAGTATCACTTTAAAACTACACAATCAAATAAACTTTTCTATGTTGTCTCATTTTCGTTGTTTTCAAAAAATATTATATAATCTAAAAACTTACCCAAACTATATAAAAACATATAAAATTGAAGAAATAAAACAAAAAATGGGGAAAAAAGTAATGTAAAAATAATAAATAAAACATAAAAATTTGAAAATTAGAATCATGTCTGCTATATGTAGTTAAAGAAAATGCATTTTTTCATAAGGAATTTATGCATTTTAATTCTTTTTTTTTTTTAATATTTTTAATATATTTAATGATAGATATTAAAAATAAATAATTAAAGAGTGCTTGTTTTTTGATTTATTTATTATTTATGTGATTTATGTCTACCTCTTTCCATGTTCTCTTTTGAGTTCGCCACCATATTTCGAACCACTACCAACTAGTTCAATAATCTCCGGTATACTGCTGGCAAACATTGCCTAAAAATTTAGTTTAAGGAATGGGATTTTTTTTTTTTTAAATAATAAAAATACAGAAAAATAAAATAATAAATAAATTTTGAATAATTTATTTGACGCGGCACGACCCACCCTAATATGAGTAATTGTTCTACTCTCTTCATTCTATAGATCAATATTCAATGTACACTTTCACTTGCAACTTTATCACGAATCTTCAAAATTCAATACAATCTGGAAATCTATGTGCCTGACATTATATAAATTGACGATATAGAAAGTACTGTCAACATTTTACTTGTTTGTTGATAAAAGCAATAAGAGTTTATTTATATATATTTAATATTTTATTTTAATTAAAAATAATAATAATTATTATAAGTTTAGGCATTAAACTGCCAAATTTAATAGTTTGCACCGAGGCTCACATTGTAGATTGGCAAAAGCTAAAATTTGAAGAATCATACTGAAGTTTCAAGTCAACAGTTACATTGGAGATTGAGTAATGGATGAAAGACTTTTGGATAAATATTCTATTGTAGCAATTTATTGACACTGACAGTTCAATTCACTATTTCAAGAATTTTGTATCTTTAAAATTGTATGTTTTATATTTTTAATCTATCGAATTTTCTAATTAATTTGCTATTGCTCATTTTCGTAATGTAAATAATTTGGTTAAATTGTTTTTTTATTTCAAATGAAAAATATGAGTTTAAAGTTTATTGCATTTAAAAATATTTAAATGAAGCTTAAATTTATATTAAATATAAATATAATAAATTAAATTTTAATTAATATTGATCATAAATTTTATTTTGATAAATAAAGAAGCTTATTTTAATTAAAACAAATTTTTTGTATGGTTTTTAATTTGTAAAAATTTAAAGCAAAAAAAAAGCATTTTTATAAATTTTGAAGTTAAATTATAGAAATTTTGTATATTCCTACCTAATAAGTCAAAATCGTTAAATATATTTCAAGTTTATTAGCTTAAAAATGATTCAACTTTTTATGAAAAATATTTAACTATATTTTATAGTACCTATTTATATAAAAATAATTTTAATATAAAAGCGTTTTTTTTTAAAAATACATTCTAAAAAAGGAGCGACGAATAAAATTAGATTATATGATTTATATATTTGGTTTTAAATTATATAAATAAGAATTAAAAATAAAATATAAGATTTGTTTTTTTGTAATTTTAAATCAAAATTAAAATTAACAAAATTGATAAGAAATTACTTAAAAAATAACAAATTCTATGATGGTTTTATTATTAATTTTAAGGTATGCAGCAGCCAGCATTACATGCAAAACAATAAAATTTAATTAAATTTGAATTTTTGTCGTCAAATGTTTTTAATTTTCGGATTTTGAGATGACCTAAAAATTTAGGGGTTGTGTTTTTTTTGTTTTTGCCTAATTAAATATTAATTTTATATTTTTTAGATGACTAATATTTTTTATGATAGAAATTAAAATAATTACGAATAAATCTAAATTTGTAAAATTCATGCAAGCTAATTTTTTGAATAAATAATAATGTTAAACAAAATATATATTTCTTTTAATATCATTAATTGATTAATAAAAAACGATAAATTTGTGTGTAGTTACCACCAATGATTACACTAAATTGTATTGGAACCGAAATTATTATATTTTTCTATATTTTATATTATAAATTATTCATACTTTGAGTGTAATTATATTTGAAATGTATTCAAAAAAAATCTTAATTTAAATTTATTTTAGTTTAATATTTTTTTGATTGAATCTTAAATTCCAAGGTTTTATGGATATATTATCAGAATTAATATGAGATTTGTAAAAATAATAGATACAATCACTATTTTAGATCATTAAGTAGAAATAAATTTGAAAATTAATTTATGAAACTATTATGAACATTATTCAAAACTTAAAAATTTAATCATTCACTACTTTATCTGAATGAAGTTATCGTTATTTCTAGGCACTTTATAAAATTTGCATATTTTTAGGCATTCCATTATAAAACAAATTATTTACGTACATTTATTTAATCAATTTAATTTAAAATTGAAGAAAATATAGAAAATGATGTGAAAATATGAATTTTTTCAAATCACAAAGTTTCGTAGCTCTTCGTGATCCACTTTTGTAATCGCTGGGTAAATTTAGTATAAAAAATATAATTATAAATTATATTGAAAATTGTTTTTAATTTACTTTTAAAACAAAATTAATAAATACTAATACATAATAATATTACCAATAATTTTATATAATATCATATAATAACATAATTTATTTTTAATAATTAAATTAATTTGCAAATTTTAAATTATATTTAACTAAGCATTGAAAGCTCCGAAAGCATCCAAATTAGAAATGAAAAAACTTGGATTAAATAAAAAATTAGCTAAACTTAATCATAAAAAAAATATTTTTGTTTTGTTTAACATTATTTTTATTTTAAATTATTCACAATTTAAAATGATTTTTCATTTTTTATTTTTTTTTTATCAAGAAAAAGCATCGCTAAAGGGAACTAACTAACTAGAAAATTACTAATTAATAATTTAAATAAAAATAAAAATTACATTTTTTAAATTATAGTATATAAATAAAAAATAGTACAAAAAAAAATTATGTATGTTTTTCATAAATATATTTAAAAAAACATACATTAAATATTTAAAGATAAAAATATCCTTAAAAAGGACATCAGCAAAGTTAAATGAATATTAAAAGAATACAAAAAAAAATATATATTAAGAAATGTATTAAAAATAAATATAAATTAAATTTAAATGAAATTCAGAACGAAATTAACGAGCAGGTTTTAACATTGGTTTTTTTTTTTTAGTTTTAATTTCTTATATAATTTCTAAAAATAAAGTTATAGTTTTTATAAACTCATTCACCCATAATGTTTTTTTTTGTTATTTTATTAATTATATTTTAAATTTAATTTTTGATTTTATAATTAAACTATGTTGATGAAAGTTGAGAATAAAATAATTTTTATTTCCTTAATGATAATTTAATTTCAAAAAAAATTTGCGCTTTTCCTGATAAAAATTGTTTTTTTTTTTATTATTCATATATTTGAAAGCTAATTATAAATTATTTAATAATAATAATAAATAAATATATTTAGAAAAGAAATACATTTAAAGCGCAAATAAATCTTAAATATATTTAAATTTCATAATTAAAGAAAACAAAAAATTCGAATATTTTTATTTTATAGTTAAATTTAATGCAACGAATAGTAATTTTTTATGAAAAAATAAAATAAAATAAATATTAAAATTTAAAAGAAAACATTAAATTTTTTTTTTATTTATTTTTAATAATTTTTTCTTATGTTTATTTAACCGTTTCGCGACCAATATGTAATCAGAAAATTTGTATTTGCATTATAAATCTGTACTGATTAAATGAACAAATATAAATTGAGAATAATTTTGACAAAAAATTTGCAATAGTCGAAATATTTCTCAATATTACATAAACTTTAGCTGTAATTGTCATAATTATTAGAACATTTTTATGACGGAATTCACCATAAAATTGGTTTATGTTTTATGAAATAATTCTCAAAGCTGCAACTGTCTAAAACAAGGACGCTTCTTTTTCATATAAAAGTTTAAATTGTATTTGATTTGATTTCAAATACTTTTTTTTAGAATAATAAACTATTAACTATTTAATAGCAAAAAGTAACACTTTACATTACAGTCTTTTTCATATAATCTTTAGAACCAAATTATATGCTAAAGAGTCGCGAAACAGTTAAAATAGATATTTACATATAATTATTATGCCAATTTAACAATTATTTAGAAAAATACGTAGAGACAAGTCCTATTTTACTATATAATTTTTTTTTCATATTTTTTTAATTTTTAATTAATGAAATCAAACCTAAATACATATTGATAAGTTTTATTCGAAAATAAAAATAATTTGAAATAACAAAAATCTTAAAGATTTTTTTTTTTGTATACTTAGAAATATCGTCGACATATTTAATAATTTTTTTATTAAATAATAAATATTTATTAATTTTTACCGTCGCCATTTTAGTTACTTTTATATAGTTTTAATTTATTTTTTAAATCTTCTCCTTTATAATTTTCATTTGCAGCATTTTCTTATTTCGTTGAAATTTGATTTTTTTTGTATATATATTTTATAATTTATAAAAAAATTATATTTTTATTATTGGTATAAATTTAATATAATTTATTATAAATAATAAAGAAATAAATATTTAAGTTTATTTTTTTTGTTTTATTATAACTTACCAAACCGACAAGTAAGAAGAAAACCAAAAATGTTCTTCCTAATACAGTCTCACAGTAAACGTCACCATATCCTACCGTTGACATGGTCACAATTAGGAAATAGACACAAGTCCAATAGGATAATTGATGAGGATTTTGAAAATCGACTGGATCTCCAGAATTTTCCAGCTATAAATTTCATTAAAATTAATTTTAATTCTATAAATTTATAATAAATAAATAAATTTTACCAAATGAATAATACCGGCTGCTGTTAACCATACTGATATAAAAATTGAAACTAATTGAGCTAAACGTATAGAGCTCGATGTTTTCAATACATTTAAATATTGTAAAATGTCTGGGACAGTCATAAGACGTAGCGCTCGAAGAAATCGAAGACCTTTTAAAATTTAACATTAATTACAAAATTATAAATTCAATTTATTTAGAATATGATTTAGCTAAATTTAAAGATATTAGTTTCTTTTTATGCCTTACCGATCCATGTCCGATCTAAATATATTGATACAAAGGACGGGGGTATTGTAAAATAATCTACGAAACTGTACATTTCTAGCATAAACCAAAGTTTATCGGACGCTGCTATGAACTGTAAGTAAATTTGTACAAAATTTTCAAAATTATTTATAATATTTTTGTTACAAAAATTTGAAAACTAACTCGTATAAAAAAGTAAACCATAAAAAATATATTGAATGCGAGATCGATTTGTTGTGTTGTATTATTACTCCATTTTTGACATCTTTCGACTTCTTCGCTTGATGCATCAATAAAATATATAATAAGTGATGCAATGCTGAGAATAAAAACAAGCACCACCTGAAAATAAATAAAAGAAAAGTATTTGATTTTATTCAAATAATTTATAAATATAAATTTGAAAAATAAAATATTGATTACTATAGTATAATTCTGATTATGAATTAAAACTCTTAATTAGATGAGATGCTCATTAAATGGTTGGACAAGGGACAAGGACTACACTTTCAGACCACATTTGGGTCAAATGTAAAATGGACACAAGAGCTTTAATGCAGTGGATAACTTTCATATGGTCTGCGATATTGTAAGACTTAATATTCTAGAGGGAATCATCAATTAACAATTTTCAAGAAGTGACAAAAATTTCGAAAATCTTAAATTTCAGATTAGATTGGATTTCACCAATATATGAATTTGTTGTTTATAAAATCAAAACTATACCAATTGGGTTCATATAGTGTTGCCGACTGACTTCAGTAAAATCACAATCCTTTTCTAAATTTCTTTATTTGTTAGAAATAAATGAAACGACAGAACGACAGAAAACTCTTTATATTGTAGGATTAATTTGTTTAATAAAGTAATAAGTTAAGGAAACGCATTGCCTTTTAATTATTAGTCCTAGTTATGCTCAAAAGAATTATATTTTGTTTTATTACATATTATACTTTCTATACTAATAAAGTAAGATATTCAATACAGAGTAGAACAATCCAAATATTTTCAAACATGAATTATCATATAAAACATTAATCGATCTAATCTTTAAATACCAAAATTCAATTTATCTTGCAAAGTATTTGTTAAAAGATATTCTTAATATTGTCTATATTAAGTTTCATATTAAAAAAACAAAACTGTTCACGAATTATTTTATACTTTTCATTTAAAAACATTGATTTAAGATAATCAAAAAAAGGATAAACTCCTTAAAAATCAACCGTATAGAAGGTTATAGTTGAGTTTGTAGTAGTTTATCCTTTTTTTTTAACCATAATTGCTTATAAAATTATATAATTTATTCAATTTTTGAATTTTAGTAATTTCACTCAAACGAAATCTTATTATGTAAGTTTCAAATTTTGAAAAACGATCTAAAAACTTTATGTTACAAATTAATTATAATTTCTCATAATTAACATATCTTTTCCCATTATAACAATAAACATAAATTTTTCGCAATTTTCTATTTGATTCTAATTTCATTTAATTACATCTATTTTAAAATAATAATAATACACTTTTACCAATTATTATCCAATAATTTAAACAGAAAAATTTATATTTCAATTTCCTTTCAAAATTTCCTTCAGTTTTAAGTGGCAATCAATTAATCAAAATTACTGAAAGTTAATAAACATGCAATTTAAAAATTAAATTTTCATCTTTAAAATTATAAGCTTGTTAAACAAGAAATTATTTACAAATTTTCAATTTTGTAAACGAAAACCATTAGTTATGAATTATGAAAACTGAAAATTATGCATCAATGCAAAAAACAAATATTAAAATAATAATTATTATTATTAGTATTTTGGCACAATTATTACAAAATTGTACAAACATGACCACATCAAAACTTATGTTGCCATTGCCACCCAATTTGAAAATGATTTTACGGTGCATATAGCAAAATTATATGAAATAAAATGAATTTTTTTAAAATCATGCAAAAACATGCAATAATGCATGTATTAAAAAAAATAAAAATATTAAAAATAGAATTATCGAAATATAAATTCATTGAATACCAAAAATTTGTACAAAATTGAATAATAGGATAAACTATCCAGATATTGTCATTTTCATACTCATCCATTTATCGGCACAAAAATGAAGAAAATAATAGTTCCTTGAAATTTGGCAACAAAGGTCAAAATTAATTAATTAATTTTAACCTTTAATAATTAATTTACATACTTTTCTAATGATTTTTCAAATCTTTCGTACTAATTTGTATGTATTAAATGATTCAGTTTGAAATTATTTTATATTTCTTTCATCCACTGATCGACATAATGTTGGTAAGTGGAAAACCGATAACTAGGTTTAGCATTACCGATGTTTCTTTATTATTTTTATTCTTATATTATTTTTTTTGTTGATTTTTATGTTTTCACGGAAATATATAGCAAAAATATCAAAGAATTTAACTTTTAGATTTTTATTAAGGATGAAGATCACTGTGACATTTACCCTATATAATTCAAGTTATGTTTTTTTTTGTTGTCAATAAATTTGTCGAAATTAAAATCTATAAATATATATAAGAATGTCCTTAAAGAAATTTTTCTTTTTTTTTTAATATCTATATGACAATAATTTAGGTTAGTGAATTTTTTTTATACATATATCAAAAAATTTACTTCTCTGGAAAAATTGTAATTTCTATAGATATTCTTTCTGAAAATTTATTGTAAAATTGCCAAAAAGAAAAAATCAAAGATAAAATGAACAATTCTACAATATGAATTTTCCTTCTCTGTTATGTATGAAATTATAAACCGCAAGTTTTATGTTTTTTTTGGGCAATATTGCAACCTCCAGGATATAAAAAGGTTGAAAATTTTTCCATTTCAAATTAACGAACAAAAAAAAAAAAAAATGAAATGGATAACGAGGAAAAAAGAAACTATTGTAAATGATTTTTATCCTTTAAGTATCCACAGAGACTAATTCCAATTTAATTGCATTCTCTTGAATAATCTTTTTCAATCTTTCTGCATGCTTAGCTATTGAATTTCTAAATTGGTTATAAAAATGAATGAAATATTGCAGATTTATTTTCTATTTGAATAAAAATATTTAATTTTTATCTTTTTATAGTTTTATTTATAATATTTGGAATTAAAAAAAATAGAGATTATTTTATAGTACAGGCTGGATCAAAATTCACACATGTGTGCAAAAATTGAATAACTTTTGGGTTTATTTTCTTAATAGAATCTTGTTAAACCAAAATAACAAATTACGAACGAACACACTTTTAAAATGGTCGATTATTATTGCAAACTCAGAGATAGTACTGAAATTATGAATAATGAAGAGTATTAACATTTTGATGGCTATGTAAATAAACAGAATTCCCGATATTCGGGTACTAGAAACCCCCCAAGTTGATTGACATCAAAAATAATTATCGGGCTATACTTTTTGCAAAATTGAAGTTGACAATGTAATGATTATTGTGAATGGGACATTTATTGTGATAAAGCCCTGCGACAGAGAAAATATGGTTCGAACATGAATTTTAAATTCAATAAAAGAAAAGTAAAAAAATGGGTCATTATTTAAAGATATTTAGAATTTACACCCGAATTGACTACACCTCTTTATTTCCTATGTGATTTCCTCAAAGAGCGGTTGTATGAAAATAAGCCTCGGGTTATAGAGCAGCTAAAATCCAACAATTTGTTAAAAGAACGAAAAACAGATCGTTACATCACAAATAAATTACATTTTTTTTATTTTCTCAAAATGGATATAGAAAAATATGAAATTTATATAACATTTCGAATGATAAGATATTCTGATCATTATAAACATAATTATTGTAATTTTATGAATTTATACGACTGCGTAATTAAATTATTAATAAATGCTTGTGAATTGTGATATTATATCACAATAAATGTATCACTATAAAAAGTCATTCTTCAGCCATTAAAGTTTCTTCCCTATAAATAAATCTAAAATCCGGAATCTATGATAGGAGATTTAAGCTCAAATCTGAACTTTTTCATCAGTGAAAGAAGATGGACCTTTACATGTGTAAAAAATAATATTCTGCATTATCTTTTAAATATAGTAAGTACAATTATTAGTGTTAGCAATGTTTTTATGAATATACATCTCTATTTAAGGAAAGAAAATTTCCAAAATTTAAATAAATCATAAATGAAATAAACGTTTTTTTTATATGTATGTATCTATACATAATTTTAAGGATTTAATATCTAAAAAATTCATATTTATGGCCTTTCGATTGTAAATTTATGAATCTTTTGGGAATTTTGATAGAATATATAATTTAAGATCAAAGAATTATATTTTTAGGTTAAACTGTTTTTTATTTGGTAGACAAACTTTTATAAATTATTTATTATTATTTCCTTTTTTTAAAAAAAAATTATATGTTTTTATGTTACCGGAATTATTTGTTGTTGTTAATATCTCCACAGATTTGATATGCTTTAAATAACATAATAATATATTTATATATTTTTATATAAATTTTTTATATATAGTTTTTAAAGTAAAACAGGAAATATTTCTTTAAGGACATGTTAGACGAATTATTCCTAAATGTACTATATTTTTGAAAAAAATATTTGCAAAACATATAAATAAGTTAAAACGACCGATAAATATTGTGTCTCTTGAAATATATTAAAGCAGTCTAGAATTATTTTAATAAAATATTATCAGAGACTTTTGATATATTATCAGAGCACTAAATATATTGAAGATTCACCAAGAGGATGTGGAATACCAGTAGCAATACATGATTAAATAATAACCATTGTAAAATGTGGTAATCGAGTATCTAGTTTTAATCAGTCTTAAACGTTGCCAAGAAAATGGGTTAAGAATGAAATTGTTATTTGTTTGGATCAGCGAAAACAACGCTAAGAATGATACAAAATAGTAGGTCCATTTACAAAACAGAAAAACATAATAAGAAGAACATAATATCTTTAAAAAAAATACTATTCCACTGTCCACTGTGGATTAAGCTCTGATGTTTCCATCACCAAAAACCTACACATGTTATAGTAATTAGACATAACAGCTCAGACTATGAATTCTTGGTGCACATGACGAGGAGTACCGATCCCAGATATAGAAAAATATAAATTTAGCTATGCTATGCCATCTGTTGATCAACTACTAAATGATCATTTGACAATTTACGTAAAATTTTTGCTAATACTTTTACAAAAGGAAATTTTTCAAAGTAAAATAGAAAAATTTCGAAGTTAGGTGCGAAAACATTAATTTTTTATGCTACTAATTTTAAAATAACAAAAATAAAAATTTAATATTCATCATCACATGCTAATGATTTTATGTCGCCAAGATTTGATATAAAAATATAAAGATTATCTATGACGTCATAGCGAAAATACGATATGAATACATACAAAAAACTACAACAAAAACACACTTAAATAAAAAAGAAAAACTAGACAAGAAAATTGATGTTTTTTTTTATATGTATTTATATTTTAATCTAAAAATATTTTTCTTTCTAGCCTATAAAAAATTGATTAATGACAAAAATAAAAAATTTAAATAATATGTAATTTTCATTTAGCGTGAATATTTTCATATGCTCATAATTTTCTTAATTATATTTTTCTGAAAATATTATTTCAAAATAGAATTTTTTTTTTTTTAATAGAAACATGATAAAAAAAAAATGAAAATCTTTACACAAATTGTTTCATAAAATTCACATATTAATAATATAATTTATAAAAATCTGTCACTGTTTTATGCGGTGTGTCATGTCGCAGCTTCAATAAATTTTAACAGTGTATACAATATATATAAATATTTGTATACAATTTTGTTAATGTGTTTGTATAGATATAAAATATATGAAATTTATTATAATTATATTCAAAGGATCAAATCGGTTACGTGCTTAGGAAGGAACTACACGTGGTACAACTATATAATAATAATAAATAATTTTAATTTTAATGATTTACATTTAAAAAAAATATTAATATATTCACTTAGTTTAATTTGAACCATTGTAGTAATTTAGCTAGAATAGTTCTTAGTTATTCACATTTTTGGTCTGTACACGAATCATAATATTAATATATGGCTCACAACAGTATACATATAATGAGTTCAAATTGACTCAGTTAAGGTTACGTTACGAGGACTTGAGGAATGAATATGAATAACAAAGGAAAAATTTTGGTTTCTTCTACGCATTCAACGCCTGTTATACAGAACAAAAAACACCTATTAAATTTCAGATTACTAAGTTCAGTGAATCCATTTAAAAATTTCCGAATTATTTGTCATATTTAAAATTTTAATATGACAAATATATGAGTAATAATGATTCATATTTAAAAATTGTACAAATTGATGTCAAGAAAGACTTTTATTTTATTAAATATTTTTATGTTAGATGAAGAAGTGAATCAGATAAAAGTGGGTTTCAGAATGAATTAAAAACATATTGGATAAAACTGGATAATTTACCTCGAGTGACTCTATCTAAGTCTGCATTTGATCCATTTTGAAGTAAAAATAAACCTCATGAATTACAAATTCTTTGTCCAGAGTTATAGTATCTCTCATGTCAAGTCAAATACCACTTTCCTATTTTGATTATCAATAATGTTCTATTTCTAATTTACTTAGAATTAATTTAAGTGCTCAATTAAAAATTGTTTCAAGTTAGAGTGACATCAAATCGGTCTGATTTGAATCCGGGAAAAATGCATCACAGCATATCAAAGTTAGTAATAAAATTTGCAATATTTATAATTGTAATTTAATGACTGCGGTAAAATGTTAACTGAACTGTTGAGATCATTTTGTTGAAAAGAAATATTTCACTAGCAAACACCATTTTATTACTGAATCCATATAAAATTAGAAGGTCTAAATTGCAATAAAATGTCATGAAACCTCTATCATTGAAGCTCAATGCTCCGAAAGACAAGTGAACAAGGGAAAAAATAAAAAAATATACCATAATAAGGGAAGAGAATCAACTTTTATTAACTTATTAAAATTCTGTGAAGAACCCACTGACGTTGACTGATAAATTTTACAAATTTCTTTCCACTTTTTTATAAAAAGTTTCCGAAAATATAAATATAAATGCATATTTAAATAAATGTTGATGAAAATATTATTTATTATCAATATTTTAATATATAAATAAATAATAAGAAAAAATTGTTTAATTTATTTGTTGAAAACTCAATGAAATTAAGAGTTATTAAAAACTGCTTGAAAATATTTACTAAAAACAATTTGATAATATTTTTTTTTTTGGTGAGAATTAATGATTAAAATAAACAAATTAAAATTTTCCGTGTATATAATTCAAGTTCAAGCAAAAAACCCCAACAAATAAAAAAAAAGAAAGAATTTTCATATAAAATTGTATACAAATGATTTTTCACTGATGTAAATAAACAATTTTCCACTTTATATTTTTAAATTTTTCTGAATTTTTCACATTACCGCATAATTTTAATGTAATCGTTTTTTTTTTATTAAAGCACTGACCCCGGACTGAAGTTATAAATAAATTTTTTATTTTTATGAAACATTATTGAAATTTTGTTAAAAATATATAGAAAATTGTGTTTAAATATTGAAATGTAAATATTTATTTTATAATTAAATTTTTTTTTCAATAAATAATGAAAGATACAATTCAAATTAAATGATTAAATTATACATAATTATTATAAATTTTAAGTACTTTTTTTTTTATTTATTTGTCAGTTTAATATGGAAAAAAAAAATTAAAATAAAATTAAAAAAAACATAATTTTTTATTAATTTATTTAAAATATTTATTTGAAAATATAATGTTCAAAATTCATCGAATTATTTATTAAAAATGTATAAATTAAAATTAAAATTTGTTGAAATTATACATTCCTTAAATTGTCATATTGTCGTCATAGTTTACTTTAGGACTGATGATTATCCTGCAATTGTGGGTATAGTTTTTCCTTGTACTGGTCCTCAAATGATATAGGTTTCATTTACATGACATTTTATTTCAATTTGAACCCACTAATTTTATATGGATTTCGAACCCAAAAGTTTGTTTTTAGTTTGTTTTTGTATAGTTTTTAAACTAGCCTATTTTACAGATCATTTGCTGATTATCACCTTTTTTTAAGTTTCTGTAACTGTTAAGCTAGTATAGCAATTGTACCTAACAATTGGTTCTTAAGCCGGTCACCCTAGAATTATTAAATTAAATCCTTATTCGAAGAATTCTATAATATTATTTTAATTAATTATTTTTTTCAATTTTAACTAAATATAATTACACAATTGATTAATGTCCACTAATTAAATTTTGTTTATTATTGATTAGTTTATTATGTGGAATTTTGTATACACACCATAAATATAATTGATTATTTTCAAAAATATATAAATTATACAAGTGATGATTAATTGATTACATTTTCCTTACACGCAATTTATTTTAAATTTTAACTTAACTTAATTAGTTTTATTCAAATGAGAACACTAGTAATAATTAATTTTTGTATTTCGGAAATAGGTTATAAAGAATTTATTAACTTGTAAAATTAAATTTTTATTAATAGCTATTTCACATTCACTAAACATACAAAATCCAAACTAATAAACCTATTTCAGTATGTTTCAATTTAGTCACAGTTTGGTACATTAAAAGAGATTTCCATTTTTAAATATTTTTATTCAGTTCGACATTCTAAATAAATAGATATTCAAAAGAAATAAAAAGTTAGATGAAATCTATATAAAAACAATTGAATATCTATTTTGGAATCGAAATGCTGAAGTATGAACACAAGATGGATCAACTGATGATAAAAAGAGCCAGACAAGTTTCCATACTGTCACCAATATTATTCAACGTGTATTCGTAAGAGTGCTGGAAGAATTAGAATTGGACATTAAAATTTATGACGAAGTAATAAACAACATCAGATTTGCGAATGATTCGGTACTAATGACAGAGGATGCTAGAAGAATTGAATAAATCCTGTCTGGAGTATGCCCTGAGAATAAACCATAATCAAACTTTTAAATCAAATAACAGGACAGAAATCAATTTCAGAATCGAACCTTGAAAAAATATATAATATTTTTGCAAAAACAAAATAAAAATCAAGATGAAAGTAAACATATTAAAGAGCAACATCTTGTCCACGCTTCTTTATTTGACAGAAACATGGACATTGCAGAAAAGAGATATGAAGAAAATTGATCTCTTCGAGGTTATAGCAGGATTATAAAAATTTCGTGTTGAAGTCGAATAACGAACCAAGAGACATTCAGGATCTTTAACCCAGGAAAAACATCCTGCGTTAGCAATTTAAAATATTTGTTCAACATTGGTTCTGCGGTATATATTTTTAGAGCTGCTCCATACAGAAACAACATTAAGAAGAGTGTGGATAGGAACACTAAGATACTAAGAAGAAGAAACATAAAAACTGGTAAAAAAAATTGTAGATTAATCCTTTTAAAAATTTAAATTGATTATTGTAAATTACCTCATTCAATCATTTATATAAAAACCAATATGAGATTAAATTTCCGAGCTAATCGCTCTAACTGTGGGGTTCTTTAAATTCTTTAGAATACAAAATTCCAACAAACTTTCAACTAGAGACTTTTTCCAGTAATTTAAACTGTACTTTATATAAAAGTAAAATTTCCAAATATAAATAATATTAATTATTGGTTATTGAAAATGGATTTCTCTTATTTTATTATTTTCTTACAATTCCTATAATTAATAATAGTTCAATGAAAAATTAAAGAAATTTTATTGAAAAATAAAATTTATTATTTAAAATTTATGATTTTTACGATTTTATTTATATAAATAAATATTAAGCGAAATATTTTCCTTGAACTTTCTTCATTAATATATTTTTCATTTTCATTTCAAATTTACAAATAAAGTTTTTCTTTTTTTGAAAATTTACGAGTAATTTTTTTCTCTTTGTATTTGTCTCAACCAAAAAAATAATGTCGTCTTATATTTTTTTTGGTAGCTAATGTGTGGCGCGCACAATGACATCATTTCCGAGTCTCAAGTGCTACTCATCATCTCGTAAAATAATCCACTTTTTAACCTCTTCACAAAATAAAAATAAAATGTAATATAAAAAATAAAATACATTTTAACGAATTACAAAAAAAAATGTGCTCTGAAAACTGAGAAAACTTATACATTTTCTGTCTCTAAATCATTCTCTACTTTCCCAAATGGATTTTCCAAGTTTTCCTTTTGTTCAAATACTTTTTATATGTTGGGATATATAAAAATAGTATTTTACACAATATAATTTTAATTCTTTATATACATTTTTTAAAATATAATAAAATATCTAAAAATAAATTATTTAAAATTAGTACAAAAACATAACCTGAATTGAAAACTAGAGAAGTGGTCTATTATCGATTCAAAAAATATTTATATTTATATATTATAAAAATAAAAGAAAGAAAACTTTGAACAATTTAAATTCTGAATTATGATAAGTGGTTATGAATTTTCTTCTCTTTATCGTGTCATAATTTTAAAAGAATTGTGAAAATTTTAAATAAGATTTTCTCTGATTTTCATCATTTTGTATAAGGGGTCCCAATTCCAATCTCAATATTACTGAAATCGAAATTCGGTATATAAAATTTAATACTCTAAATATCGCGAAATATCAGAGAATCATAAATAATTTGCGATATTTTGAAATTAATTATATTTTATATAAAAATCACTGTGTAAAGAGATCAAACAGATTCAACAAAGAATAACCATAAATTCGACAGTCTAGAAAAATTAGAAAATCATGTAAGTTGTTCTGAAATCAACCGGAAACTAAGCAATTAATATAATAGAAATCTATTTCATAGTATCGACATTAAATTTTGTGATCTACATAATCAATTATTTGTAATATGATTTCCGATTCCGGTATTGCGAAAATACGATTTCCAATTAACTACCGGAATATCGATTTTTAGTATGTTGGTTTTTGTTCCTCGTGAGAAGATTTTATAATTCTTATTTTCATAAATAATAATAAAAATTATGGCAGAAGTTTTGTGATTGCGTATTTTAACTTTTATAATTAAAAACTTAAATTTTGAAATAGTCTAAGTATTTATAAATTTTAAAAGTTTTTTTTAAAAAAAAATATAAATGAAATTATGTGTAAATAATTAATGGCAAACAGCTGATAAAGTTTTTTGTTGTTGATAAATTTTAGGAAAATATAAGAAAAACAACGAAAATATTTACAAAGAAAAATGAATTATAATTTTGGTATTAATATTTATAAGTGAAAATATATGAAAATATATTTTCTTTTAGGTTAAAAACTTAATTATAAAAAGCATGATGATTAATTAGTTTATATAATATAAATTTTTAATTTTAGTTTATAGCTTTTAAGGTTATATACATAATAATTTCTAATTTTTGAAAATATCATAATTAATTAATTTATTATTTCAATTGGCACATATTTTACTTAATGGAAAATTATAAATTATTTACATTTTTTTTAGACATTCTATAATATAGAAAATGCGTTGAGGTTTCGTTTTGTTCGTGTGTCTGTGTTGTCGGTTATTCTTCCGATCTAGAAGGACTAGAAACTTCGAATCATCGGTACTTTATAAGTTATGAACCATGAATTCTTAGAACATTATAAGATATTCTATATATAGAATCTATAAGACAACAGAACGTCACAATAGGTCAGTAATGGCATCAGTGACATATAGGATCTATGTGCCCAGTTCTGTAATCATTCTAATGTAATCAAATCTTTAGTATACTTTTAGAATATTTACGTTTTTATTGACCATTTTGTACTCAGAAGTTTTGTTTAATTATCTACTGTCACACTAAATTTCATTATCAAAAAAATAGATGTAGGGTCTTATATAAACCGGAATATGACACTTAATAGATATAAATATAATTTAAATTTCCATGGGGCATAGTACTAAATAAGTGTGACCTGTAAGTTGTTATTCAGCTTAATTCAATTAGGATGAAAGAATTTAATGTAATTTATGTGTAGGTTCTCAAAAATATATGGCCAATAAAAATCAGTACAATATTTAAATCCAACCAATTGCTTATAAAATAAATAAAGTATAAAATTTCAATTTTATATTTGAAGAATGTGATATTTAATGTGTCCAAAAGATAAATGTCTTTTGGAAATATATTAACTAATAATTTGTACTCATTATAAAAAAATTAAAATCAAATTTTAAAAAAAAAAATCTTTTCTACAAATTTCTCTTAAGTTTAAAACATATTTAATGTATGCCAAATCAAAAAATATTCTTTCTTCAAAAGAAAAAAATCATAGAAAATCTTAAATTGTTTCAATAATTTTTGGCAGCAAATTTATAAACTTTTAAACAATTTTTTTTTAATAAAAAAAGTAACATTAAGTAAATTGTAAAGTTGTGTCATTTTCGCAGCATAAAGCGCAGCATAAAATTTGATAAAATATTTATTCTATACATAAACATAAAAAAAAGGTTCATATCCCATTGTTTTTATCACTCGTTGGCTACTATTTTAACTAAACTACTTTAATATATTTTCTTTTCGTTTATAATTTTTATGAGTTCAAGGAAATTTTGAGGTTGTTTTCATTAAATTATGATGCGCTTATAAATGCAATATCTTTTCGTTGTATGGTATTATTTATGTTCAAAATTTCATAAATTATTTGTGCCAGTTTTGCGACATAAAATTTTAAAAATGTTTTGCCAATATTTCTGTCATATTGCCAAAATAAGATAATTTTTTTTTTAGTATCATTTTTTTTATGTTGTGACCTCTCTCACTGGGATTTTGTTGTTGGCAAACGTAAATAACATATTTTTTTTTGGGGATTGGTTTGGTATGTAATAATCATAATTTTTATGACATATTATAGAGAATATTATAAAATACTTTTTCATTTTTGGTTTTTGAAAATAGATAAATTAAAATTAATGCAGTTTTTTTTTTGTAAAAACATCTGTGATATGCAGTAAATAATTATTAATGTTAAATATTTGTAATTTAATGGTAGAAACTTGTAATTTGATGATTTACTATAGAAAGGAATTACTTAATCTCAAATATACCAAAATTGAAAATATTGAAATCATGAAATTTGATTTTGTGACTTATTTTAGGTTCTTCGCCAATCTCATAAAATTATAATTAAAACAATATCAATAGAATGGAATCCTTAAGTACATATTAAGAATTCAACTGAAAAATAGCTTGAGAAGCCAAAAACTACACAAATTAGGAAAGTATAATTTTACATGGGAAGTGTAAAAATAAGTATTTTTTCTGTGAGAACCATTAGTATAATTTTTCTAAGGTATGGGTAGCATTAAATAAATTATTCATTCGATTATTGTATGTAATCAATTGCAGATTCATTAAAAAAAATTGGTTGATTGATGTTTTAACCAACTTTTGACAATGACGATGCAAATTGAAAGGTATACATATGATAATTTGCCGTCATATTAGTGCACCAACTAATTTCAAATCATATCATTAGCAATATCGAATTCGAAGGATAAGCTATAGCTTCTCATAATAAGTCCGCGAGGAATTATTTTCGATCCAATTTGTTCGCTGGGAATACATATATAAAAGAATTTGTAAAAATATATAATTTTTCTTCATTGATAATTAAATTTTAATTACATTTACAATTTTTTAATAAGGAAAATTAATTTAATATTACTAAGAAATTACAAATTTACTCAATTAAAATGAATATATAAATTTATTTCATCATATTTTTCTATAATTACATACACGACAAGCATACGAATATAATTTAATAGTTTGTCGTCCTTTAGATAAATAACTTTTGTAAGAAAATCTCTAAAGTATTTGTAAACTTTTCAATCAACTTTTCCAATTAAATTCTTACGCATTGCTGAATAATTGTATATATTTTATATAGGCTTTGTGTTGATTAGAAATTGATAGTTTTAGATAAAGGATTTAATACGGTCTGGAAAATTAAAATTAATATAATTTTTTACAATAAAAATTAAAAATTAATAAAGTTTAAATTTATTAAAGAAATATGTTTTTCTTCTTTTGATATCTTTATATCCTTTTTCATACTATTTTCATTTACACTCTAAACTAAACGCTAACGCTATTTCAAAATATACACAAATACTAGATTTGTTATTTTGCGACAATTTTGTACTAGTAAGGTTTAATTATTTTCGCGTCTGTCAGTTATCGCTTATTCACCGGCTAGAAACTTCAAATCAATGCCATTTGAAATCTAAAAATCTAAAGCTGATTATATCGGACCCCGAATCCTTATTAGTTTATTAACTATACGGCATGAATAATTAAAAAATTGTTAATGAAATGAATACTTGTATGTACTTGGAATGAGAAAGGAATTTGACTTATTAATTTGGATACCAGACCTTGACCTCCTTAGAAAAATTAAAGTCTGAATGTTGAAATTTAAATATTTTATATTAATTATGCAAATATATTTCATATCTAAAATAATTAAATTAATAATTGATTTTTAAAGGAATCATCGGCTAGTCTAAATTTCAGAAACGTTTAATAAAGAAGTAGGAAAGTGCCTGGATTAGAGATTGACTCGTCAATATAATCATAACAATTTTTATTTATTTCTATGTATATGTAAAGTTTAAATTTTTGTGAATTTTATCATATATATATTTATGCTTTTGATCTGTGTATGGATGGTTAAATATTATATAAGATTTAAACCCAACTGTTCTTAATATTTTCTAAACATTTTATTTTAAACATCTTTTAATGTACTTATGTCAAAGAATATTTGAAATTTTTGGGTCTTCATATTAAATTTAGGAAATAACATTCTTTAAATGTGGTTTCTTTTCTTATATACCAGATAAAAAATATTCCATTTGTGTCACCCTGTCAATATTAATAATAAATTTTATTTAAGCAAGTTGTGAATTAAATTTATGACGTTATTAAGCTATTTTTTAGTATGCAACATTTAACAAGTATTTGTTTTAAGTAAATTATTATAATTAATTTGAACTAAAATAATTTTTAGTAATCATTTTTATGGTACAAAAAATTATGGTAAAATTGATATTATTTCTAAAAAATGAATTTTTAAAATTGAAAGATTTTTCTTTATGTAATCCCGATTAATTCATCAAAAATCTTGTGAAGCGGAATAGTATGAAAGATTTTCTTACAACTAACGAAAATAGACTTAGTTAAAAAGCTTAAATTGTTTTTAATTTTCCGTATTCTTTTCTGTATATTATATTCCAAAATTATTAGATAAAAGTTAGATTTTCTTAATCACGTTCCAAAATAAAATGGTGGTAGACAATATATATATATATACATATTAACACTACATTTTTTACAGACACTTATACAAAAATTTAGCCTTTTAACAAACAAAAAAAAAAAAAGAAGAAAATTTTACAAAAAGAAAATTTTTATATTTTATTTTATTTGTGTACTCAAATTCCCTTATTGACGTGCACAAAAATACATTTTTTTTAAGTATTTTTTTTTTGTGGATCCTTTTTCCTTTTTGAAAAAAAAAAAAAAAAAACTGTACAAACACATATTATTATCTTTGTAAAATTTCATATAGCATAGATTTTCTTATGTTTTTTGGATACACAGAAGATTTTACACCCTAACCTCTTACACTATGAAAAATCTTTGTCCTGTTTTCATCAAAAAGTTAGAATTTTCTTTTTTATAATAATAATAAATACACAAATACATGCACACCGACTGACATACATATATAGTAATAAAAATAAAGTATATTGTAGCATAGGTTAAGGTATTTAATACAAAGAAGGATACAAAAGAAATGAAAATTATAATTTTTCTTTTTTTGAAAACGCATGGCGAGTTTTTCTATTTTTCAAAATTCAAATATATATACAGCAAAATTTTTTTTTTACAATTCAATTTTTCTCATTTTATAATGAATTTTGTTAAATGGTTTTGTCTTTGTATGTATTTGTGCGTATTTTATATAGGATAATAAATTCCAAGGGGATTTAAAATTATATGGTAAAGTAGGTCACAAATACATAAATAAATTTCCTCTTGGTGTTATTTTATATATTCGGTTTATATTTTGGATTTTTGTATTGTTGTAGTCTTTATATACCAAAGCTTTTAGATTTGGTGTATATATGACATAGAAATGAATTTGTTTTTAAATTATACTTGTACATGTGTTTATCAAAAAAAGGATACATTTTTATAGGATATAGATTTTTCAAAATATAAGACAGATAAATTTTCAATATATATCTACACATAACTAAATATATATAAATTTTATTATAAGGTAAATATTTGATTGTTGATCATTAAATTATTTCGGAATCTTAGTGAAAAATTGATAATTTAAGTATTATTTGAAAAATATTATTTATTGAAATGTCATTTTAAATTACATATTAAATTGAATTATTTATTTCTAAAACCAATTGAAGATCATTTTTAACATAACTTCAGCAATGAATACAACCTCAAAGATTAAGGATATTTGACCATATTCAAAAATAGAATCTACAAATTTTTAATTTAAATTTTTATTGTTCTGGTAAGTCTTAAATGTACCCAGTTATCGTAAGAACTTTTAATACCAAGATAGAAAACAAATTTTATTAATATCTCTAAGAATATAATAATGAGGTCAATAAGGCAGAACTTGCACTGTACACAGACGGATTAAACATAGAAACTGGTATCGGATCTGTGAGTTTATGGGAAGAGACCAAAATTCAAAATATATTAAGAAGTATAAGTTATTTACTAAACTGTTCCAGATGAAAATGTATGTGCTCTGAATATTTACATACACGCAAAACCTGTAACAGGAACATGTAGGGGAGAGGCGTTAAAAACTCTGGATGCATACCAAATCAAATTACAATTAGTATGTGGATTAGCAAGAATTAATTAGTTGAATATATGCAACTGTGAAGATCTAAATGGTTGATACACTTTACATTTATATGCAGTAGTTTTTTTTCGAAATCATTGTAAATGTAACTGAAATAATTACACAGAGCATTATAAGGCTCATTACATATGTAAATTACATTATGTAGAGTAGAGTATCATAGGCTTAAGAAAAAAACGTATAATTGCATAGGATATAAAATAAAACGGATAATTACAGGGAAACGGACAGTTTGAATGTCCTGTCATAATAAGAAACGTAACCTAAAACCTTTAATTATAATATATAAAGGCAAACTATTAATATTTTAATAATTCCATTAAAATAATAATGCAGAAAGTTTTGCTGAAGTAAGGAGACATTTTTAATATATTCGATGTTAAAAATTCTTTTTTTTTCGTATATTAAACGTGAGAAGATAACAAGTGTTAATTGAACGTATAAAGTTAGATAAGATTAAATATATATGTATGTTATTTTTTAATGTAGATATAGATAAGATTACAATTTTCAAATTTTTCCTTTTTAAAACACCAATAAAATTTATCTATACTTTTATGCTTTGTTTCTTTTTTTATAGAGGATTTCTATAACAACGTAAAGGAAAATTGGGGAAAAATATTATATAGTAACGAATTATATAAAGAAAATTGATGAGTTGAAGATACTTCAATTTCTACTTTAGGGACACATAAGAAAACTTTACAAGAAAAGAATATAAAAAATGAGAATGAGTGTATTTCATAATTTATATGTAAATATTCTTATCTAATAAAGATTTTCTGTATAATATTAAAATTTGAGAGCAAATACTTCTATTAGTTGTCAAACAATAAAATTCTTTCATCGTAAAGCAAGCGATTTCACAAACTTTGTAAAAAAAAAATTTAAATTTCCCTGTCTAAATATTTCTCCACTATGATTTAGATTGGAAATAATAAATTTTTTGACTATTCTGCGGAAAATTTATATAAAATCTTTAATATTTTGTCTGTATAAATTTATTACAGAACAATTTTAGTTTGTCAATCGGGTATGTATACATCAAACTTACAAATTGTAGATATAAAACATTTCAATTCTCAATATTAAGATACAAAAATGATTTGAACTTCAAAATATAAGATAAAACTTAACTGACATTATTTGCGGTACGTTGAGTGTATTGGTGAGTCCAGTGGTCAGTATATTTAGTGGGTTCAATAACAATCTTTAGTGTCCTAAAGAAATTTGATTGCCAGTTTTTTTTATCATATCTGCTGGTAGTTTACTAGAACGTTGAGTTTTTTTTACAAAAATATTGAAAAATGTTATTTATTTAATAAAAAGTCATTTGTAAAATCAAGTATGAAAATTCATTGACCTTTTTTTATATACTATTTTGTAATAATCAAAAAAAAAAGCTTTTAAGGTTTTAAATAACCAAAATTAATATAAAAATACCATAAACTCGCGCAAACGCTCTCAAAATACTAAAAGTTGTTCTGAAGAAATTACAAAAATCTTGAGTATTATTTTATATTTAATTTTGCACAAACAGTCAGTCCATTAAAATTTAGCAAAAAAATAAAAAATTGTTATAATAATAATCTTGACAATTCGTCTTAATTTTCTGTAAAAATTTATTTAAGATTATTTTTAAAGGAAACATTATAAAAAATCCTGATTATTTAATCATTAAAGGGCATCGAAATATTCTGTTGTAATTTTTTAATTTTAAAAGAATATTTATGGATTTCGATTTACGAATCTGAAGAGACCCTTATGCTGGATATAATCTCGCGATTGCGGCTGTACCACGGAACGGAACCACACGACTGAGTGGAAAACTTGAAATCGAAGTAACTTTTTGCAAAACCAATCAGCACCAACTAACTAAACTCGATTCAATTTGTTTTGACATTTCAAAACGGCAGCGTTACAGCAGCAATCGGCGAGAGTATCTTCAGTATTAAAGTTATGAAATGTTTAATTGCAAACATGATGCATGTAGGTAGAAGTTTTATTAATAGTGTCATCAAATTGCGAAATCTTTAACTATTTATTGCAGTCGTAAAATATAATTTTACTATTTTTAAAACATTGAGGTGATACTCAAAAACGTAATTAGCATTGTGCAAAACATTGAACAATTTTGCGCAGCCTCTGCATTATTTTATAAACTTTTATAAACATTTCTATAACTTAATATATATTTATATAAGTTTATTTGAGTTATCTGTTTTCTATACTTCTGAAAGTTATGTTTTGTACAAGCTAATGAGAATCTTTTATTTTATAATATTGTATTTGTATATTCCAAAATCAAAATGATTAATAACTTTTTTTCGTTTTTATTATTATTATTATTTGGATTTGGCAATTTATTTAACTAATTGAAGGGATTATGAGTTAATTTCCTGTGGTTAGAATAAAAAAATCCAATTAAATATAATTTATTTCTATTATCAGAAATCAATATAATTAATAATATAATTTTAAAATACTAACTGAAGTTTAATATTATTATTTATATATTTATAATAAATATAAAATAGATAACAAGATAACAAGGTTAAAAAATATAACACTTTAAAATGAAATGAGTGGAATCGTTGTGATGTATACAGCATACAAAAACGTTTTGAGGTAATCATAATAATAAAGAGGCTGAAAATAACAACGAAACGTCTAGAATATAACACGTAGAATATAACACGACACGTAATTCTTATGAAGGATGCAATGAGATTAGAACTTACTGCATCATCCAATTGTCTTAGATGTATGAAAAAGGACGGAATAATGGAACATTTGTTATTCCATTTTCCTTCAGTTCAACATAAAAGATTTAGAAAAATTGGTAGTTTCTATCTAGAAAAGTTTGATAATGATTGTATTCATTAAGAAAATGTGATTGGTCGACATGATGTGATAATGATGCAGCGTTCGACTGTAGGGTACAAAGGGTTCAATATTATGTGGCCTATATACTTTGGTGTCTCGTAAACCAACAAACAATCAACCAAGATTCTTTTAAGTAATTATTACAAACTATTTTGTAATTTGATCTTCATTTAAATTTAACAAGACAAATTTATGTTTAATATCGTCATTTCGGGAACTTTGGGAACAGTAGTTTTTCATTTGTTTTTGAAAATTATAAATAAAAATAGTTATTCATAAATACATATATATATATATATATAAATATCGATTATGACGACTTTATGCTTCAAGGATAAATAATTATAGTTAAACAATTGTGTTTTGTTTATATAATAAATTTTGCATAACGTCACACTATCTCAGAAATATTAGATCTTGAACATAATAAATCTATGCATTAAAATGCATAAAATTTTTATTTAAACTTCTCACTCATGAATTTATCAATGCTTTAAATAAGAAAGAAATAACCTTTTTAATAACATTATTCAACTAAATAAATCACACCTTATTATATCTAACAATAAATTTATGAAATTTCTTTTACATAAAATGATAAATTCATAAAAATGTATAAAAATATTTCAACATAAAAAACACTATCCAAAATTAATATTATTTATTAATATAAAAAACATCAATAAACAAAAATAAATTAAATATATATTTTAAATATAGAAAATGATGTGATAATCATTTGATTAAACAATTTTTAATATCCTTTTTTTGGTTAAATAAATGTTTAAGAATTTTATTTATAAAAGAAATCAAGAAATTAACATATAAATAACATGACACTCCTAAAATTCATATCATATTACGACATTTTGACATTTCGATAAGATAATTAAATGTATTCAGATAGGAAAATTAATTAAATATATTACAAAATTTTATATTTTTTAATTTATTTAATGAAATCCATAATGGTGAGATTTATTTATTATGCTAACAAACAAATTCGCGGAATTTTGATGGTCTGTAAAACCTAACCTTAATTTGGAAATTTGTAATGGCACCAATAAATTTTCTAAAACTATATTTAAATATAATAATAATAGAAAAAACTGCTCCTACTGAATTAATTAATAAATTATATTAACGAAATTATATTAACGAAATTATTATTAATTATCGCCATTTAATATTAAATTTAATTCAGAATTCAAACTGTTCTCACAATGATTTTTATTATAATTATATAGCTCAATAAAATCATGCTGATTTTATGAGAAATTAAAAATATTTATTAATTAAATTAAATTTAAAAAACAACAAAAATATTATAAATACATATATCAAATTTTCCAATTTTCAATGTTTTTAATGACCAGACAACTATACTACAAAATTAAAAGAAAATATGAAAAACAAAGTTTTTCCTTGAAATTAAATTCAATATTTGTAAAAGAAACTAATGGAATTAGAATCAAAATCGTTATAATGATAATAATAGATACAATTTTATGTTGTAGACGTGTAAACGACAGCAGATTGCCATATAATTTCCAACATAATAAATAATAATTGACATTAATGCGATGTGCGTGATGCAACTACAATAGAAAAATTTAAAAAAACAAAGAACATAAAAATTTATGTATATAAATTTATCTAGTTATAGTTTTAATTGAAGTCCATACATAAGTTTAATATAGAGACCAATCAAAAATCTACTTAATTAGAATTACAAACGAAATCTAGATTTAATGTTTAGTTATTATTCGAAAAATTTATGATTTTCATTCTTGGTATTAATGAATTAGATAAAATTACATTTTAGAAACCCAAATTAATTTTATTGTTGTCGGAAACTAAAGTGTTTATAACAAACTAATTATTAATCAGATATTTTCAATAAATTATTAGTTATACACGATAATAGATATATTTAACCGTTTCGCGGTAATTAAAGTAATTACAAACTTGAATTTTCAACTAAATATAGTCATATATCTTACAGATCAAATTAATAGTTGTATACACGATAATATTGAGAAATATACAGACAGATCAACATATATTTAATATATTTAAATTGATTTTAATACAATCAGGGATCAAGGCTAAGACGAGTCTGGGACTGTCTTCAAAACCTAATACGACTGGCTAAAAGATATAAAGTAACATAAATGGAAGTGCTCGGATATATAGGAATTGAAGAAAATTAAACAAAATTCATTGGACCAGAGCCGTAAATAAAAAGGACATTGTAACCTCATCTTACGCAGATGGAATGGCCAAGAGCATAAAGTCTACTGGAACAGACTACCGGACTCTCAATCTATAATAAAAATCACAAAAATTAGAAGTAGAAGATATGTATAATAAAACTCAGTGAAAAGGACATCAGAACTGTAACAAGTCTCATGACAGGATACAATCTTTTGAACAACTACCTCAATAAAATGGGTATAGCTAACAGACATCTGTCGTTTCTGTCCAAGTTACAAAAAAAAAACGACAGAATACAAGAATAGACTTTATCACACCGAAGAACTGTCCAATATCACCCCATTGTCAAAAACCCAAAAAACTTGTAAACGATAATAAAGTTAGGCAACCATGTATTCAAACTTTCTTTATCAAATTAATATGTAAATATTTTTTCATGGTAAGGTGTAGACTTATAACGTTATTAAAACTATAACAAAAATACCTCAGCTCGCCAAACGATTAATAATAGTATGCATAAGGATATTATATTAACACCAAGAAAATAATTGTATTTATTGTAATTGGTAAATAGGACGAATAATGTTTATAATGAGGAAATGGGTTTCCAGTAAAAATAAACACAAAGGAACTCATTTCTTCTGGTCAGAACAAAACAAAAACGGATTTTATTTATTTTCTAGTAATTTTCTATTTGAACAAAAAAAAGTCCTTATTGAGTCCTTATTGAAGTAAATAAAAATAGATTTTCTATTATTATTTATAGTTATATCAACTATAAATGTAGGTTATACAATTATTTTATTACTTTATCGATTTACTAAATTCACTAAATTAAAGAAAGTAATGTTTTTAACGAGGAATTGATTAAAACATTTCAAGTGGTAATTAAAAATATATAAAAAAAAAGTTATCAAATAACAAAATTCACTTAAAAAATGAAGTATAGAAAATTTATAATTCATTTTATATTAATTTTATTTTTATTCATTTTAGAAAATTTATTTAATTTTTGTTTTTGTATATATAAATGTGACATAATGGAAAATATTAAAATTAGGTCATAGTTTTATTCCCAATTGAATACAATTTATATCTTTATGTTTCTAACCGTAGAAGGCAAACAAAATATAACAAAACTGGATCAATTCTCAAGATTTTTTATACTTTTTTTTAATATTCTCATTACCATTACGTGTATACATAAATTTATTTATTGACACATTAATTGAGTTCAAAATATTTCAAATATTGATTATTAATTTATGATATTATTTATGTTTTTTATATAGTTGGTTTGAAATCCTTTATAAACATAAATACATAATACATAACAAAATAATTACAATAAAATGATTTAGTATAATATTTTCTGTATTTAATATAAAATAAAAAGTTTGTCATTATTGTAAAAGCTGAGTATTTCGAACTTCTATTATTTAGTTACATCTCATATTAATATAATATTTTACATGGGAAGTATGTATTTCAAAATAAACTTATCGATTTGAATAGGATAAATGTTGTTTTACTTGTTTAAAATAGTGTGTGTTTAAATTTGGTTAGCTGACAAGTAGAAACATAAAAAATTTACTATGGATTGTTATTTAACAAAGCTTAATTATTGGTTCAAACTGATTACAAAAATTAATCTTCTTCTAAAGTTCATGGATTAGATAATATATTCATTCACTTGTCGTCGTCACATATAACACATAGCGAATGGATTACTTCCTTTACTCTGTTCACAATTCCCAAGTCTTGATATCTCTCGATTTGGATAACTTTCAAGTCTTAACAATTTTACTGAATGCTAATTTTAACGAAGGATTCCGGTAACAATCCACGAACCAATTATAAATTAGAAGAAAGTTATATTCGATACGCTATATTCTTGGAATTGAGCTGGAATTATTGGGTAAACGTATGGAAAATTACATGAAAACTGATATTATTCTGTAAATAGTTTAATGTATTATTCTGTATGATCTTAAATTACAAACTTATAAATTAAAATTTCAAAATTGGTCATTTATTTTTCTAATATTTTGTGTTTTATTCATAAAACAAAATGTTTTAATGTGTCTGCAGTCAGGATATTTCAAAAGATGAAAATATATAAAGAAAATTGGATCTGGTTGCTTCAGAATTCAAAAAATAATTATTCCAATTATTATAGTGTAAATTTATGTTATCCTTTTTCTTATCCTTGACACTAGAGGTACAATATCATATTTTTTTTTTAAATTTATATAAATATCAAATTCTGTAAATTAAATTTTAGGTTACAAGAATAATAATTAAATTAATTCTCAATTAAAAAAAAAATTCTTTATATCCTTAAAATTTTAAGGACCGAAATAAAATCTAAAAATAGATATTTAATTACATTGACACAAAAAATATTATTATATATATTTTCGTTATAAAAAGGAATACAAACTTTAGGTATCCTTTTTTTAGGAATTTTATTATATAATATTCTTTGTCAAAAAATAATAGAATTTTTTATTAATAACACATATACAACCCAAATATTATGTATGTATAAGATAAAATAGTAACAGTTTGAGTTTTATTTAAATAGTCAATATAAATTGTTGTCTCAAAAATTCAAGTCTTAAGCAATAAACAAGCTTGTAATAGGATGAAGTTTAGGAGAAAAATCGATTTATTTATCTAAAGAAAAATAATTATTAGATAATTATTAAATTTTACATAAAAAACATAGGAAAATTTCCAAAAACCAAGGCTAAAATATTTAATATATACTGTAAAGAATTAAAGGAAAAATTATAATAAAATTGTGTTAATTTAAATTTGTTTTCGATATATTTTCTTAGATATACAAAATGAAGACAAGTAGAAGCTCTGTTAATGTCATAATGTATTAAATTGAAAAATAATAATGTCAAAAATTATAAAATTGTTAAATGAAACGGAAAATTTTTAATATAAATTCTTCTTATTAAATATTAATTTATTAAAAAATAATATATAACGTAAAATAACTTAAATTTGAACTCATTTCGATAGTTATTAAGATTGTTTTTTATTAGAGTCTTGTTAGGTCTGAAGCCATGTAAAGCGATGTTACTGTGTTGTGGTCTAATTTTAATGCCAGCTACATTTAACATTTATTTTATGTATAACAATATAAAAAGCAATGTTACTAAACTGTTATACTGTTTTTGTTAACTGTTACGGTTAAACAGTTGGGTAAACTGTTACTGTTATACTGTTAAAGATACTTTTATACTCTTATAAACTGTTACTATACTCTTATACTACTATATACTGTTATACTGTTACTGCTATACTGGTACTGTTATATTACTACTGTTATATTGTAACTGTTATATTAGTGCTTTTTTTATTTATAAGTATATACAAAGCCAGCTCCCTAAAAATTGTAATACCAAAGAGCCACATAAAAATTGTAACAAGAATCTACCGAAAATATAACCTTAAAAAATCAGCTTAAATAAATATTTATACATTTTTAAAATATGAAAATAAACGCTAATTTCTAACAAAAATATTGATTATTTACGAAAAGGAATGTGTAAATAAGATAATTTGGTAACAAAAATGTTGGCTGTTCGAAACTTTATTTATATATTATATTAAATACATTAACATTACATAATATAGATTTTTTTCTTTGTAATATAAATATATAATTTAATAAAATTAAAGGTTCTTTTTCTTGTTATTGAAAATATTCAAAGCCAGATAATAACCAATATTTTTTAAGTGGCTATAAAGGGAGAGTTTATAAAAAGGGAATTACAAAAAAAAAAAAAAGATCAAGAAAAGAAATTTAAAATCAATTCTATTAAATTTTTTTACACAGGCAATCAAAAAGAAAAAGAAATTGTAAACAAGCTGTCAACATTATTATACCAAAATCTTGTTTTTCTTCTTCGTCCATTTCAATTTTCCATTTTCTTGTTATTATTATAGATTTTTCAATTAATTAATTTAAAAATGTTTTTAGTAATATGATTAAATGAACATATGACAAATTTCCCAAGATACTAAAATATATTTTCATTAAAAAAAAATATTTATTGAAAAAATAATTAAAAATGGAAAATTCATTAAAATATTTCTATATAATTGTATATGTAATAACAAAAATTAAATTTTCATTTTAACGGATTATGAAATTATAATTTAATTTTTCCTTAAAATTTGATCATGTAAATTTTAATGAGGAAATAATAATGAAAAAAAAAATACTTTTCGTCACAATAATTACTTTTAATAGAAATTTTATCAAGAAAATTTGATATTAATTTTTTATTTAAATGAATTTGTTTAACGAAGAGTTATTTTGAA
Source organism: Rhamphomyia laevipes (assembly GCA_963920725.1). Taxonomy (NCBI): domain Eukaryota; kingdom Metazoa; phylum Arthropoda; class Insecta; order Diptera; family Empididae; genus Rhamphomyia; species Rhamphomyia laevipes. Next base: position 57,312,527 of record OY987257.1, read on the forward strand.
GTTTTGTGATGGAAAGACTGATCGATAAAATTAGGTTTTTTCGATATATTTTCTTAGGTTCGGAGATTACAAAAATTTTATACATTTTTGCAGCAATATTTCATTGAAGTTGTTATTTGGATTTTAATAAAATTGAAAACTCACGCTTTGTAATGTGATCTATTTGATTCCCTTGAATTTTGAGATTGATAAATTCAGCTGGATTGTCAAAATCTCCGAATAATATAAAATATATTAAAGTTATAAAATTTTTTACACGTATTTTGTACAAATCCTTTTTTGAACAAACTCCCAAATTTGAGCAAGGATTTTAAATCTTTTTATATAGCACAAATTTTCTTTTGCATATTAATTGCAATTTTAACATGCAGTTAGTTTGTATATATATGAATTTATGTCTGTGCATTAAGAATGAATATATTTACATATATTATTCAAATTATTTCGAATGCATAAACATAGGAAAAACATGAAAATGAAAAAAAAAAAAAAAATTCATCCCCTAAATAAAAGTGTTTTTCTCTTATTTTTCCTTTTGTTATTGTGTATTTGTGTGTTGATAAGAATTTAATACGCATGTCAAGTGCCACTGCATTAATAAAAAAAAATAGATAGTTGTTGTTGTTGCTGTTTCTTGTCGGATTTGAAAATTATATATAAAAAATATAACTATAAAAAATTTATTAAAAATTTATAAATATAATAATAAAATATAACAAATAAAAGGGATTTTTATTAAAGAAATTTAAATATATTAAATTTAGGTCAGAAAATTTACCTTATTTCAGTATTTTTGGAAGAAACTTTAAATAATACAGCAAATAAATAGAAAATAATTTTAAATTCATAATTTTAAATTAATTCCTACAAGATTTTTATTGCTTAAAATTATTTTATTTAAGTTTTAGTTTAAATCTCTCTTTTCAAAGAATGAAAGTTATTATTGGGATGTTAATTTGACTTGAAAAATAACCAAATATAAGAACTTAGTATAATTAACGTGAAGTACTAGACTTTCCTAACTTTGTTAGTCCTACTTTTGGTATACATCTATCATTGTTAAAACACTAGCGTTTAAGTCTAGTTTGAAATTGTCCACGCATGCGAAATATTTTCAAACATTTGAATGGAATTTTCTAGAATAAATTACACATAGTGCAGTGCAACTTAGCGGATGAAATTATAATATAAAATTGCCTCCATTTTCAGGGGTTTTTTACCAAAATTTAAACTGAAATCAAAGTAATTGCTATTTTAATCTACTCTTTATAGTTAAATCGAATTCAATGATCAATTTTGGATAGTAATTATAATTAGAATTATGAAATTTTGGAACAGAAACTGAAGAGCAAGTAGTGCAGGATAGAAAAACTGATGTAGAAATAGTAATGCCGTAGTAGAATAGTTTAGAGTTTAGAGAGACACACATAATTTAATAACGATCAGGAAAATTTCCGACGACAGATGAACCTATTGGTAGATTCAATCAAACAAATTGAGAATATTACCAATATTTAAATTTCAGTTTAAGTTATATTATTACATTAATTTTAAATTCATAGTTAATAGGAATTTCTTTTATAGGTTTTTATTTTTCTTTTTAAAACATAAAAATGATGTTAAACTAAATATTCTAAATAAAATTAGTTCGTTTATTTTATAAATTATTTATAATAATATTAAAATATTTATAAATAAAAATATATATTTAATTTTATATCGTAGTGAAACTTTCATTTAGCGAATATTATGAACAATTATGGACTCTACGCAAATTTACTTGTAAATATCTTTAAATATTATTTATTACTATAACAAAAATACTTAATTTTAGATAAATATCTCTTCTATTATGTAAATTAATTAATTTAATTTTAAGTCAGACACTATTAAAAACAAAAACTATTTTATTTTATAAATTCATGTCATTGTCCTTTAACTGTTACTAAATAGCTGGTAAAACTATATTAAAATAACATTCTGCATATTAATTACATAGATATACAAATACATAATTACAATTTGAATAATTTATTTTATATGGATTTTTTTTAACTTGTATATACTATTCCCAAAAATCATAAAAAATGTAAATTACTTATTCATATTATACAGCCTGTTTTTGTTTGATAGTTTTAACCAATCGTGCACGTAATCGAAATTTCCTTTTTTTTGTTTGTTAGGTTAGAAAGATTGTTAAAAGTGAGAATGAAAGTTTATGAAAAGTGCCAACGAATTTCTAAAGCTATTTCCTATTTAAGCTTTTTTTTTTAATATAAATTTTAGTAAGTTAATCAACATTTATGATTAAATGTATTATAATTGATTTTTTCTTTTTAAATATATATTGTATGTATGTAAATTGTCCTTATTAAGGATATTATATGCGGTAAATAATTTCTTCCTTTTAGTTTCAGTAAATTTTGTTATATTAAAAATTCCAAAGTTTATGTCAATTAATATTAGGTTCGTGTTTCAAATCATTTATATAGTATTGAGGATATGATTTTTAATTCAGTAATTTTATTAACAAAAAATTTATCCTTTGATAAATTATATGAAAAATTATTTTTTTGAAATTTATGCAAATTAATAAATATACAAAATAAAAAATTTCAGATAAAATAAATAATTATTTAAAAAAAAAACTTACCAAAATTCTGCCTGTTGTCGTTTGACCGGATATAAGTTCACCAGCCCAGTCTTTTGCTTCTGTCATAAAAGTTCCTTCGAACTCTTGTTTGTTTTGTCTTGAGGCTTTTTGTTCTTTCTGTTTTGGATCGTTTGGAGATAATTCTGGTTCTTTCCGACAACAAATAAACGCAAATAATCTCCATAGCAGTACAACCAATAATCCAGCCAAGAATGTAAATATACTGGATAATAGAAAACACCACCATTTTCTAACTTTAAGACAATTGTCTTCATATGGTGAATCGGTTGATTCTGCTGATACTGATTCAACTCCGATTTCGTCACACCCCGACATCCCCTATATTTGTTTAACAAAAAAAGTAAGTTAATAAATTAATTTGAAAATATTTCAAGATATTCTTATTAAAATTATAATTATTTAATTAAAATATAACAAAATTTTAGATTATTTTAAAATACATATATTAATTTTTAATATGAAATTAAATTTCTTTATAAATTTTTGGAATTCGGTTAATATTGATTTTTTCTATAAGCTGGAAAATATTGTTTCATAAACAATTTGTTTATCGGATCACCCTATGTCTTAAATTCATTTATTTTCTACTATCTAACTTCGAATTTCATTTATTTTGAATAAAAGTTATTTAAACTTATTTTATTTTAATGCGCAAAACAATTCTTTTTTTCGATTAATTTCCAAAACTTAAGGTAAAATGTAACATTAAAAGAACAAAACGCTATGTGGTCTTCAATAAAAATAAAATTGATTTTACTATAGATTTTAAATTAAACAAAAATTTTCAAAAACCAACTAAATTATAATTATAATTTACAACTAAATTAATTACGATAAAAGAATTAATAAAAAAATACTTTTTGTTAGACTGGCCTGAAGCGATAACTCATATTTGAGCCTGGGTTTTATCTTTCATATGATAGAGGTTAGTTGATAAAAAAAAAAATATTCAGAAAATTATGTTACTTCTAAATTAATACAAAAAAAATCCATTAAAATCAATTTTTAAGTAAAATGTAAAGAAATATAAATAGTAAATTAGAAACAAGTCGAACAAGTCGAGTAAAAATTTAAATTAATTTAAATTCATTTTTACCACAGTCAAACAGTTTTGAGATACTTCATTCAAAGCTTTGTGAATAATTTCCATTATTACTTTATATTAAAACGCTATAACTTTATCCAAATTATAAAATTTAAGAATCCATCATAATCCATGTATGACTATTACTTTCGACTGTAACTATTTCAATAACTGAACAATAATTTTGAACAAATTATATTATAACTGAAAAAATTATTTATAAATTAATTTAAATCTAATTGTATTTAAATATAATTTATTAAAATTATATATTATTAAAACGTCAACACTTTTAACACTTAATACAAAGACTGTTGCCACTTTGAGTCGATAAAATGAACTAGCAATTTTATTTAAACTCTAGTTAAGAGGAATTTTTTTTGTTGCTTAGTTTAATAATAATGAAAATTATGAGGTTTTGCAATTCACAAGTTACTCTATTAAACTAAAGTTCATAAAATTCTTAATATATATGGAAAATATATTTATTAAGTAAATTGTAAAAAAAAACTTTAATCAATTGAATCTAAATTGGTAAATTTTATATTACTAACGTTTAATATCTTGATACCTCATTAGTCATTTCATTACATTACCGATCAAAATGACATCAGTAGTGAAATGTCTTTATTTAAACCCATAGAAATAAATAAACAAAATGGTGTCACTTTTATACACCTGATAAAAAATGTGTCCTTGTAGAACAATTGTTATCCCAAAGGATTTTGTTGTGTGTTATAATAATTGTCTGGGCAAGTCCTTAATTCCATTATATTTCAATATATTAATTATATTATTATAAAATGCTAAATGAATTAATTGAAAATTGAAAAAAAATGGTCATAACAACGAAAAGTATGACAAATGGATGGATATTATAGTTTAGAAAGGACTGTCTGACATTGCCAGTGTATAATTATAGCTAAATTAATGTTAAGCTATAATAATAACTAAAATTTCATAATACAGTCTTAAAAGCAAATATCTTTCGATTAATAAATTTTTGGTTTGGTTTATAAATCAACCAATAATTTTAAAAGCAAGAAGAATCTAAAAATTGGTTTTATTATATTAAATTAATAAAATTTGTACCTTTATAAAAACAACAGCAACGGAAACTATATAATGAATTTAATAAAATTGAAACTGACATGATTGATTAATAAATTTTGTATTTAAGCTGGATGCATTTAATGTTTTTGCACATTTAAGAGTTCTAAGTTTAAATTGACTTAATTAGTTTGAAATTTCAAATGTGTGAATTTATATTTATTTATATACTTTATATCAATAATTTGAATGTTTCATTAAAAAAAATATTTTAAAAAAGTATATAAATATAAATTTAATGATTCAAAGAAAATGGAAACTTTTATTTGAAATATTAAGAATAAATTTGCAATGATAAAATTAAGATTACCAACAAAATTATTTCAATAAAATAGCAATATTTTAAATTGTAAGTATAATTGATGTCCGAAGATAATTTTTTATTAGTGATATTAATTTAAAAATTTATTAAAATAATTTTATATTTTAAATTATTTATATTCCCAGAACACTAAAACTATATAAATAGAAATTTGTTGTGACACTCCTTGTCGGAATGAAAAAAAACCAAATAGTTAAAACTTTACAAGGTAAATTAAATGATGTGTCAAATTTTAGTTCATATAAGTAAATATTTTATAGAAAAATTTATTTAAATAATTTGTAAAAATATTGTTCTAAAAATGATCAAAATTCATCATTTCTAAACATTATGTGTCACTTCTCACGAAGATGCCAAATGGCAATAACTTTTAAGATAAATTATTCATAGAGTACGTCAACAAATTTTAAAAACTTGTCAAAGTATGTCAAGACTTATGAAAAATAGGATAACGATTCATAAATTTGATAGCTTGGAGGAGTTAATGATAATACCATTTATACAAATTAGTATTATAATTTATTAATGAAACGACATTGACGAGGGAATATATTGTTTTTGATAATAGGGCCAATTAGTTTTCTACCTGGGATGTGGGATCAGCGATTAAAATTTGGTATCTTCCTTTTAATTAACTACCTCTACTATTATTCAATTTTTTGCATAGATAATTTCACAAATTATGTAATGGCAATTTATATTCAAGCTTCCAAAATCCTGCCTCGAGTTTTAGGATTTTAGATGCTTTAATTGATTATAGTAAATTAATATACTCAAAATGCTCATAATGGTATTATGTTTTATAATTTCATTAAAAGAAATTAGCAAATTACTCAAACTGCCAATATAGCTTACATTAAAGTACATTTTGTTGTGTTCTTTACAGTATTACATAAAACTCTTGACCTAAGACGTCAACAGTACTCGAACCGGCTGTTATTATAATAAATTAATTCCACTTTACATAACAAACTACAATCTATATTTTACAGGTATTATTAAATAAATATCCAATTTTACACGTTTTTCATATCGTTATTAAGCGAACAATTTCACCAAAATCTTATTTGTATATTAAAATTAGGTTCACTCAGTCTGTAACCAAATAGTTATCAGAATTTTGGATTTGAATACAATTGAAACACCGTCGGGAATACATATAAAAATAACATGTTAAATTTGAGTATAATATTTAAAAAATTACATACCTAGTACACGCTACAACACCGAGGCACTCCAGGGCTGCCAACATTCACTTTATAAAAGGACACATCAAAATTCACCATCTACAAATATTATTTTTTTTTGTTTTCTTTTAAACAATCAATTTAATTTTATTTTAATTTTTTTAATCTCAATTTAATTTTATTATTTTATTATAAATCTTTTACTATTTGCACTTTTGTGATTTAAATTACTTAATTTTATTTTATATTTTTAACACTTTAAATTCTTTATTTTCACACATTCATAAATTATTATATTATTTATAAATCAATTTTATATATTTTTACTATTTATTTATTTATTTAAATTTTATCCTTTTTTAATTTAATTAATTATAATTTTGTGCGTATATTTTTTATTTATTTTTGAAATAACAATTTTGTTAACACATTTTTTTTTTCTTTACTAAAAATTTGGTTATTATTATTAAATTATTTTAATACATATTTTAAAAATTTCAGATGATTTTTCGTTGCTAAATATATATAAAATTAAATATTTTATAAAAAAAATTCACTGAACTCTCATCACATATACAGAAATATTTTATTTATGTGAATGTGAAATATTTATGTATTTATTATATATATACATAATTTAAATATATAATTATATAAATTTTATGTATAATTTAAAAAAAAAAATATTCTGTTGTTATTTCGAAATTTCGAACTATATAAAATAAAATATTATTATGTTTCAATAAAAATTTTATGAAATTAATTATCATAAATTTTAATGTTTTTCGAAAAATATTATTAACATATAAATTTTTTACTTTCTTGTTCACTCCACCTGGGAGCATAGGGCTTCTATACAGAGTTATTTCTATGTTTGAAGTTTCGGTAATGAATTTTTAATTCATCATGAAGATGTTTAGTCTGCAGTGCTATAAATTTTATTTATGATACATTTATCTAATCTTTACTGTTTTTTAATTACCAAAAAAAAAAAACGAGAATATGTATTTAAAATTCGATTAAAAATACATTTTTTGTATGATCGATTATCATTAGATAGATAGATTGATTAAGCATTAAGCTTTAAAAGCACATCATATTTAGGTACATGTGTACTTAAACTACTAGATAAAAATGATTATATTTTTATACCAAAAAGGACATAAATAAATACAATCATAAAGAAAAGTATGTATATGCTATTTAATGTTCAATTAATGCCATGTTTGTCAAAATTTGACAGGAACTCATATCAATTAACATAAACAAATCACTTTAAATTGACAAATATTTTAGTTAATGTCACTTGAAGTGTGTATAAATAACGATAATCAAACATTATTAAAATAATTTATTTTAAATATAATTACATTATAAAAACAATAATAAAATCTAGGATATTTATATAAAAAATAAAAGAAAATTTTGAGAATTTCCGAAAGAAAACTTAATAAATAAGTTTGTAACGAACTGGCAGGATATAATTGTTACTATATAACTAATAGGATATGGAAATGGTTATATTTGCAACAACAACATAAATATTTGAATTGTATGAAAATTATTTTTAATTACATATAAACAAATATCCAGTAATTATAACTGCTTATAGCATTTTCAATAAACATAAATATTCTTTTGATTAGAAACTATAATCATAATAAAATTTACTACAACAACAAAAAAAGGATATTTTAGAATAAACATAAAATAGATCAGTATAGGAAAATTTTAATATGTATGTACGTATATTATTTATATGTAGTAAAAGCATAAAAGCGAGTTATGCTTTTTATAGAGCAAAATAGAATTTCATAAAAAAAAAAAACAGAATTTTTATCGTTTACTAAATTTTATTTTAGTGGAAAACATTTTAACCGAAATATCCCGAAAGTTCAATTCTATATAAATAAGCTTTTATTTTTCGAAAAACTACAATACATAGAAATAATTATATTATGTATGTATAGGTATATATATAATATTGACAGTCATTTTTATACATAAATAATTTAAAAAATCATTTTTTCTATGTAAAAATATATAAAATTATTAATATAATTTTTCATATTTCATTTAAAAGTAATTTTCTCGGAATTTTTAATATAATTTTTTAATAGTTGTAGGACTACTGAGAAATTTTTCTAATTTTTGTTACAGAAAAATATTATTTTCACAAAAACCCTAAATTAGATCACTGGCCTAGTTATTATCTATTAATTATACATTTATTTATAAATTCAAATCATTTTTCATTTATATAATTAATTATTCTATTTTCAATTTATGTTAACTAAATATTTTTTATGGAAATATATTTAATTAAAATTAATATTTCATTATAAATTTATATTAATTATTATTATCCTTTTTCTTGTTAGTTAGTTTTTATTATACACAAAAGCTTTTCTTTATTTTCTTTCAAATATGTTCACCTTTTATACATACAAATACATTTATAATGAATTTTCACTTTTTTTTTTATATATATAATTTTTTTTTTAATTTTTCACTTTAGTTATAAAAAAAGATGAAAAAATTTTCTTTTGAAATTAATTTTGCAAATAAAAATTGAAAAAAAAACCGATAAATTATTGCATAATTTGAACCAAAAAGAAAAACAAAGGAAAATACTTAAAAATAAATATAAAACTTTTTATTTTTAATAAATATTTGATAATGAAATAGGAAAATTATTTCGGAAAATTTTAAATTTTCACAACTTTTGGTATACAATATAAAAAAAAGTGAAAAAGATAAATTCTATTTTAATTTTCTTTTTCTTTTTTTTTTTTTTCTTTTTTTTTTTGTTGAACAGTGTTAGAAATTTTGATTCACCCACGAACCTTCTTCAATTAAGGCTAACACGAAATTGAAAATTAATGAAATGAAAATGAAAATTTTTGTTGGGAAAATACGGATTTTATATGTATAAGTAAAATATAGCTTTTTTTGTTGGAAATGAAACACTGCGACGAGAGCTTTTTCGATATTACTTACGAATTTGTATTGTGAGAATCAATATAAATTTGTTTTGTGTACCAGGAAAATTCATTAAATTAAAAAAAAAAAAAGAAAAAAAATAGAAAATAGAAAATATTTAATATAAATGTGTGAGTAATAGAAAATAGTTTACAAAATGTATATATGTGTTTGTGAATATTTGTAAATGTTACTTTGTGTGTTTGTTTATAAGCGAACGGATAATAAATTCATAATTTTTTAAAAGGATTTTTTATAAGTTATTATAAATTTTTTGTTTTGATTAATTTATTGTAAAGTAAACGAAAGGAAAGCTATACTAAATATATTCGTTTACCTTTAATAAGAAAATGTTATTTAATTTATGCAAATCTTAATTAATCTTATAAAAAATGTAAAGTTACTTGTATAATTTTGTATACTATGCTACTACTATAACTTTGCCATTGTGAATTTACAAATTATAATACCGTATATAAATATAAGATATCCTTTATTTCGAAATTCCTGTTGCGCCAAAATAACATTTTTAAGATAAATATATGGCACTAAAATCATATTTCAAATGTGATATATTTAATTTTTACATATTTTTAAATTCCTCTCTCTTTAATTGACACTAAGATATTAACCTTAGGCCTTCTATTTCTAATGGTAAAGATTTCCTCACATCAATCATTAATAGTAATTGTTATCATATAAATAGTATAATTATTATGATATAAATATTTCTTAATTATAAAGGTTTGTTATTAATTTTAATTTGAATTAGTTTTCCTATTCCTATAGATAAAAACAAGATTTATAAGTTAAAACTCTATTACTCTATTATTTAACATTGACAATAATCTTCAAAATATAATATAAAATATATTTTGGCAAATCAAGTGATTCTAGGAGAAAAAAAAACAAAATTACTAGAGACCAGGTGTTTGAAATAACCTTGTCCTATAAATATGAAATCAGGCAACTATTATTTTCATATTGTATGTATTTAAATTCATAAAATATTTACAAGATTCTTAATTATTAGAAATTAGATAAAAAATTATGTATAATTTAATTTCCCAGTTTGGATAGCAAATTTTATACGAATACTGGTCCTAATTGATCATGAAAACTTTAAGCAGATTCAGTATTCCCAATGTAATAATTAATAATTTTTAGATCTACAGGAATTACGTGTATAATAGTTTCATATCCCGAAGGAATATATTTAATTTATTTTAAACATATATAAATATATAATATTTTTAAATACAACAATCAATTTTAAAAATTCTCTTTACATACATTTAATTTAATGCTCCTTTTTTGATAGTCGTCCAAAAAAAATAAAAAAATCTTTCCGCGATCTCTTTAACAAGTTCCTCAATTATTTGAAAATCACAAAAATATCTTTACACGGTTTGTATCTATCCTATTTTTAGAAATAATAATTTTACACATTTTTAAAAATAGAAATAGTAATGTCTTCTATTAGAATTATTGTAAAATAGAATAAGATTTTATTAAAACGATTATTAATATACATAAAGCCTACAGATTTTGAATGTTTCTTGAATTATTACAAAGAATTTATTTCTAAAATGTCAATAATAAATTGATGGGAAGTAAAAGAATGTAAAATAATAATATAAAAGATGTAAACGATTAAAATAAATGTAAACGATTAAAATATGGTTAGCTGATGAAAACTTAAAAAATTTAATATCTATACGTCAGATTTTATGATATCAAAATAATGTCTTTTATACAATTTAAAAAATTGTTTTACCAATTTCAAATTTTAGGGACATTAAATCATTAGATAAAGAAAGTAATCTGATGTGAACCGAACTTCGTCAGATAACAAAAACAACTATGACAGATTGCTACGTACGGCAATTTGAATAATCAGATTCTCCAACATAGAAAATGTAAAGATAAAAGATTTTAATAATTTCCATTCCTTCAACCGATATTTCTATTACAGCACTTTATTCGATAACTCTTCATAATATTCGATATTATCACCATCACCATCACCATCAACCATTGTATGCCTCATCGTAGTAAGTAACCATTTATCCATCTATAGTACAGTTTACAGTTTAGTTCATTTTTTCGGACCCACATATTTATGGTTATTTATAAGGTTATATACATAAACATATCTTTGAAAATGCATTCAAATTTCAAATTCAAAGTTTGGCTTATGTGTTAAAACGAATTATATATGAAATTAAACTATAATTTTATATGAAATTAGTCCCAAAAAAAAAACTGAAGAAACTACAAAGAAAAAAGTAATTAAACTCAGCAAAAGGAATAGCAGGACCCTAACACAACTTATGACGGGATACATAATAATAATAATAATAATAATAATAATCTTTATTTCAACCCAAAAAAAAAAAAAGCATTACATTTTACATTAGAATTGGTGGACTTTTTGAATATACAAAATCACAAATTAATAATAGTTACGTTAAAAAAGTTTTTAAATAAAAATACAAATTGAATAATTGAAAATAAAAATAAAAGTAGTTATATCAAAAATTACAAAAAAAAAAAAATAAAGCAAAAAAATATTAAATAATAACTAAAGAAATAATTATCAAAAAAATCAAAAAGTATACAATAAAAAAACTCAAATATATTTCAAATGTAAATTTTTTATTAAGAGTTGAGATAGTTAAGATACATTCAGTTGACGTGAAAGTCAAGTGGTGAATGCACTGTATGAAAAATAAATTTTTAATAATAGTGCGTGGCAGCGTGTTTTAAATTGTAGGTCGATTGAAAAGAGACAAAACACAGAATTAAGGAAACTAAAAATTAAGTAATATATAAAACATAAAATATTAAATCAATGGATGCAGCAAATGATCAATAGCTTGATGTTCAAATGAAAAAAGCCATAACTTGACATGTTTCAAAAACATTGTTAGCGAAACCTCACTTCTTAGATCTATCGGTAATTTATTAAATATACGCGGAGCAGTTATGCTATAAAATTGACAGTAGTGCATTTTGTAAAATTTAGGAACAACTGCAAGATGTTGGGTGTTCAATCTTAAATTATAGATATTATTACTTCTTATTGATTCTGATTTATTGCATTCCCAAAAGAATTTTAATATTTTATAAAAATATAAGTGTCTTACAGGAAGGAAATTTAAATTTTTAAATAAAGCAAAGCTAGATGTTCTACGATCGACTTTACAGATGATTCTAATAGCATGTTTCTGTTTAATAAGTATGTCAGAAATTTTATTAGCAGCAGCACCACCCCAACAGCATAAGCCATATTCAAGTTTTGATTTAAAGAGGCCATTGTAAACTAATCGTAGAATTTGCTGTGTGCAGTATAAACTAAGGTGGTACATCTGTCTGACAACTTTATTAAAATATTCCTTAAGATAAGCTGAATGATCGGCCCATTTTAATTTAGAATCAAAAATAAGACCTAAATATTTATAATTATCCACACAATCGATCGTAAAACAGCCTTCAGAACAAGTCAAATTTGCACTACGACCTTAATAAAGTGTATCTAGCTGAAACAGACACCACCTGTCGTCTCTGACTAAACAAAAAAGAAACAACAAAACACATCCACAGCCACTACATTGCAGTCGAAAGAATATCTACTGGAAAAATGTTTCCTCACAACGGAAGAACTTGCAAATATGGCCCCTTAAACATCCTATAGCCCTATAGGCTTCTTTAAGTATATTATTAAGTTGTGGTAGAAAATGATGCTATACACTCAGAATAGATCGATAAGCTCGCAAGTTCATTATTGCATTCCCCATTTTGAAAATATAAATTATAAAATAAAATTCATATTTAAACTTTTAAACTAATTTTAAACTAATATTCTGTCTGAGCCTCCCTAAGCTGACCGAGCTATATGTGAATTAAAATTCTACTCCTTTTCTGCTCCCGCCGAAAGTCAACCCAGTCTACGTCAATGCATTTCATTACTTCAATTTTGTTCCATATTCCATCGGTTTTTTGTAATCATACACAAACTACAAACACTACACATAAACATAACCAAACTAAATCAGCTGTTTTTGACTTCAGATTTAGTAGCTCAAATTAAATAAATAAATAATCAACAAAAATATAAAGATGAGTTTAATTTTATTATTACGAAATTTTGTTATTCAATTTCATACTAATCAAACAAAATTAATGGCTGGGCATTCAAAATGGGCAAATATTAGACATATTAAAGCTCTGAAAGATGGGCAAAGGGCAGCTATATTTGCAAAATTAACAAGACAAATTCGTTTATCTATTCAAGGTAAAATTCATAACAATACTCTTTTAATTTAGATTTGATTATTGTCTTTTTTTTTAACAGATGGTGGCTCAGCAAATCCAACAGTAAATTCAAATTTACGAAATGTTATCGATGAAGCATTACGAAAAAATATGCCAATGGCTACTATACAAAATGCAATTAAAAAATTTGAAATAAGTAAAATACAAATAAAAAAACATGTTCTAGAAATACGTGTATTAAATAAAATATTTCTAATTTGTATTTTATATACTGATAATATTGCTCAATTTAAAATACAATTATCAACATTATTAAGAAAAGCAGGGTTAGAAATTATACTGCAAAATTAAAGTATATTTTATGTTTTTATGTAATAATTTTTTTTATTATTATCAGAGCCGTATACACACCAACACAACATCTATTTGAAAATACTGGTATTATTCAAACAACAATTAAAGATGAATTAATAAATAATACAAAAGATATTAACGAATTAGAACAAATTTGTACTGAAGATGCTATAGAATGTGGTGCTGAAGATATAGAAATTATTGATAAACAAAATGGATTTGTTAATGTAATATTATATCCTTCTAATATTGTATACCTATAAAATTTAATTTTATAACATTTATTTTATTAGTTTATCTGTAATCCTATTGAACTTGTGCAAATAAGCCGATTATTATCTTTAAAAGGATATACAATTGAGAATGCGGAACATATTTTTTTTCCAAAAGTTAGTTAAAAAAATATTCTTATTATTTTTGTATAAAAATAAAACAATTTTTTTTCTAGAGTTACATTGACGTATCAGAAAGTGATCGTAAACTATATGAAGTTTTTATAAGTAAATTGAAAAATTTGGATGGTATTGAAGAAATTTATGATAATTTAACACCAGATTCATAATTTAATGTATCATCATAGCTTTTTTATTCAAAGTATATTGTGTTTATATAGAATAGATAAATGAATTTTGTTTTACTTTTATTGAAAACTTATATTGCGTTTAATTAAATTATATAAATAAATGAAATTATAAATATGAGGATTTTTGTTAAAATTAATGAACATTTTTAACTTACCTTTAATAAAGTAGCTTTATAGTGTATTTTTCTAAATTCTTAAATATTTGTTAATAAAAATATTAACTTACATTGCACGACATAACGTTCACTTTATAATAATTTCCTCGGAGGAAATTCGCGCCAAAAAAAATGTCAAATTTTTATATTATTATTATATTCATCAGTTTATTTATTATACAATACATATTATGTAATTGGTAATAATAATTGTGTTTTGTGTTAATAATAATAATAAGGCAGTCACAGTACAGTCACTTTTAATATTTTTCTATTGCACGAAACTGAATATTTAAATTTTTCGGAAGATTCATTACATTTTCATTTTCAATTCAAATGATTACATAGCAAAGATGCAAACCAAAACCATACAAAAATTTGTTCTGTCGGCTTTACAAAAGGGGTTAGTTTAGAAATTTCAATTGTTAATGGATTTGCGCCAAAGCTGAAATATTTTTTATTGGAGGAAAATATCAACATATCGAAAAGATAACAGTTTTAAACGAATATAAAATATAATATAACTCATTATTTATAATTTTATATTTTTAAAATTTGAAAATATGTAATTGCAGAAAATAAATTATTTTACAAAAATTTACAAAATAGTTTTTCTTAATCCTAATTAATCAATCTACAATAAGAATAAACTACCAAAAATTTCGATTCCGTCAGTAGAAAAAGCACATATTTAATCGATTAATTGTAAAATTTCTTGCATCAAATTGTATCGATTATAGTTCGCCGTGTGCCTCACTGCCTGCCTGTCTGTATACTTTTGATTTTATTTTATTACTTCTTTTTCTGTATTGAACAAAGTAAGGAAATTTAATTTTTGTCCCGAAAATAGTCTCGAAAATTTAATCATCATGCAGGGAATGGGATTAAATAGTATAAAAAAGAATCCAGCGGTAAGAATTTATAAAATTATATATTTATTTTTCTCCAGTACAATGAAATTAAATATAAATTTTTTTCTTCAAACCTTACATAATCTACTTACTATACATACACTTTGACAGTTCCCAACTTTTTCACAATATAAATTATTGACACGAAGAAACCTAAATAATACTTGTATTTGCATATATACTAATCTAATAATATTTAATTTTTATCATTACAGTTGATTCCATTATATGTTTGCGTTGGAGTTGGCATGCTTGGTGCAGTTTATTATACACTCCGTTTGGCTACTCGTAATCCTGATGTAACATGGAATCGTAAAACTAACCCAGAGCCATGGCAACATTACAAGGATAAGCAATATAAAGTAAGTTTTATTTTGGGAATTATTTTTAATTTTATAAATACTAATTTTACTTTTTTCTGTTTAGTTTTATTCACCAATTCGTGATTATTCGAAATCAGAAAGTCCTGCACCAAAATATGAAGAATAAATATTAAACACAATTTTTAATTGTATAGCAAAACAATTTAGCTTCAAGATAAAAGTAATTAATAAAAAGTAAAAACTAAAATAATTGTAAATTTCTTTTATTTTATTTAAAGGCTTATAAAATAATTTCTAAATTTTAAATTATATTTATAATGAAAAAGATATTATTTGAATGATTGAATTAAATTTATAGAAAACTTTATTGTTATAATAGCATTATTATAAATTGTTTTCATTAAACTTTGCCAAAAATTATTAGGTACATGCGGAATCAGTTGTATAATTTGCAACTATGACTATAGTAGGCACTTTTCTTGGGAATTTAAGTAAACTTTTAACTTTTAATATTTTAATTGTTTATTTGTACATTTAAAGTGTAATCCAATTTTCAACTATCAGTAAATTGCCGACCTTAGAAGAAAATTTATTGTACATTATTTGATATTCAATTTTTAGATATACGACAAATTGCTTAAAGTAAAAACATAACAAATACCGCCAGTGCTATCTAAAATTGGAATAATAGTTTATTTACTAATAAAAAATGCGTCGTAATTTTTGTATTGAGTCTGCACAACTAACTCAGAATAAATATATTTGGTTTGAATATCTCTAGTTAACAAGAATTCGTTTTAATAATAATATGCATAGGTAACTTAAATCTAAATCAACTAAGTTATTCGGATTGATATGATAGCTTTGAATTATTATTATTCAAAGTCATTAAAAAGAATTTTAATGAAACTAATATTTGTTGTATTCTTTGATTTAGAAACTCAGAAGTTGTGATGGTTTTGTTGTCCAATTTAACGGTTATAC
Source organism: Rhamphomyia laevipes (assembly GCA_963920725.1). Taxonomy (NCBI): domain Eukaryota; kingdom Metazoa; phylum Arthropoda; class Insecta; order Diptera; family Empididae; genus Rhamphomyia; species Rhamphomyia laevipes. The sequence goes on from OY987257.1 coordinate 57,329,474, forward strand.
ATTTTATTATGATGTTTCACGTCTTTTGTTACATTGTTTTGATCCTCCAATAACTGTTATTCTACAGCAGCAATAAAATCAGTTGAGTTTTTGATATCTTCTTCCATTAAGTCATTAGTAAATTTGTAAAAATTTCCATGTAAAAGGGGCCCAATTAAGTGGGTATTATCGCACGAACTTAAGGGTCATAACGCCTTTTGGGCGTTAATGCACTGCACCAGATTATTTGTCTAAAAATGCTGTTATATAATTGTGAATGAAATCCACCTTATTTTACAATTGCCATTACATAATTAAGAAATAATCAAAAATCCAGAATAATTCAAACACAACTACAAATTGTTTAAGTTTCCTAAAATATCTGCGACTAGCGAGTTTCCCCTATTTTATTTTGGCCACTTAATTTGGAAATTCAAATATAATAATAAGAAAAAAGTATTTTACTTTGGCCTTTAAACAGCTCTACTTTTCGTGTATGCATTCTCCAAAGAGATCCTTTGGCTATGCAAATTCTATATAATATTGAAAGTTTTACGATCCGTATATGTCCTTATATGTATATATAGATGTATCCAAACTTTATTAATATAAATAATCTACAATTATGCAACAAAAAATGTTCCTGCTGAACATCGCAAGTGCTACTCGCTATTAGTAAACGTCCACGATTTCTGCTCCAGAAGGAAAATGTGATACTAGATTTTTAAACATCATGATCGATAACCCGGAACTCCGGATACAGAAATTATATGAATGGCTGGCAACGTAATTAAATTAACGGATTTGCGGCACTAAAAAGATACAACGAATAAATTTCATGACGAACGTCCTAAGAGGAGGTGATCGATAATCATTAAACTAATAAAATACCAACAAATTATAATTTTATTACTAGAGTCGATGTTATTCTGTCTATTTTTTATTAATAATTATAATGTTATTATATTAGTGATGTTTTATAATCATTTGATAACACTCTATTGGAATAATTAATAAATTTTAATTAATATTTTCCAAGAGATTCATATCTTATTCGACAAATGTCCTTGCAAATAATGTGTTTAACAAATTCACTTTCTTCACATATTTTAGAATTTACATCAATGTCTGCTGAATTTATAGATATCTTTTCAATTTCACCGAGATTTCTAACTATATAATTTAATTACAACTATATATTAATTATTTAAATTTAATAGGAAATAAATTTGAAATATTTCAGATATTAATAAATTGCATATTTTTAGGAGTAAAACATAATTTTATAGATATAAAGAAAATTTATCGGTTTTTGCTAAAACTGTTCTTCTTTTATATCTATAAAATGATATTTTACTCCTGAAAATATGCAATTTATAAATTTTTGAAATAATTGTTGTAAATAAATTATAACTAGAAATCTCGAGTGTAATAGTAAATAACTAGCATAAATGTAATTAATTTACCTTATTTTATAAAATTGTAAGGACTTCTTTTTAGGATAATACTTAAGTAATACGTCACACCTACCACCATTAATTTTATGGCCAGCACTTTTAAATGTTTACATATTTCCATGTGCTCGCTTTTATTTCTAATTCCATAAAATTATTATTTATGTATTTTAATCCAGCACAAAATTATGTTCTCTCTCACTCTCAAAAATATCTGAAAGATATTTTTTTTATCAGCATATATTCCATGAAAAATATCAGTCAGAAATTATTTAGTATTTAAGTAAACGCGGTGGAGTTCGGTTGCCTTTTAAAAATCCGTCTCTACGGTTCGCGTTTAAATTAAGAAAAAAAATAAAACTATTCAAATTCAGTTTATGTAAGAGAGGGGGTTGCAAAATATATGAAAATGTACAATATCTTTAGGTAAAGCAAATATAATTTCGGTCGAATTAAAAGAATTTGTTTTTGTTATCAGCAACGATTATAAAATAAAATCCAAACGAAAAGTCAGAAAAATTTATAATTTTTTTTTTTTAATATTTGGGTTTATTTCTAAAAGTTTTTAACACAAAATAGAAAGAGTTCTAAGAAAATGTTTTATAAATGGAAAATTAAAGAGTTTTTAGAAAAGTGTTAAAAAAAAAGAATTCAATAAAAAAGTTGAATGAAACATAGAAAAATAGAAAATTTAAATATATTTCCAAATTAAAAAGTAATGAAGTGATTTTGTGTATGTTTATATTAAATTAAAATCAAAAGGATATAGTTAATTGTTACGTGTAAGGATATTGCCTAAAAACATGGCTGTTCCAATTTTTCTTGAGGGTGAGTTTTTCCATAAATAAAATTCATTTTTTCATTCATTTTTACAATATTTTTTTTCATTTTAATACCCTTTTTTTCGTTAGTATATAAGCAATTTTATTATACACTGAAAATTCTTAGTTTAATAACATTAAAACTTATATTAATTTATTATTTTATTAGAGTTGTAAATAATTTTATTTAAACCATCTATAAAAATTTGGAATTTATATCAAATAAAAATTAACTAAAATTTGCAACAAAAAAAAAAAAAAAATTAGTGAAAAACACACCCTTCACATATATTTACAAATACTAATAGAATTATTGAAGTAAAATTATACAAATACATATAAACAGAAACAGTATATCATTAAGGATTTGTATTTTGTTCCTTTTTTTGTTGTGCTTATACGACCCTTACACTTTGTTGCCGACTAACGTCTGTTCTATCCATATTAACTTGACATACAAATATTTTGCCAAATATGCGTATGTATAGAATGGTAAATATGTTATTCCTTTTATAATATATTTATCCTTTTAGCAGATAGATAGAGAGTAGTAGTAGTGATTGTAGTGATTGTGTGGGTTTATTTACATATAAACATTATATAAATATATTTTTTGTAATTACATATTTTGTTTGTATACAAAATATCAGCAGCAAGTCAGCCAGCTGCTAAAGATATTCTTCAATTAAATGAATATATTTTAAATTTACATGTTATACGTGTACCACATTTTCATAGAAAAACATAAAAAAAAGATCCTTACACCTACAAGTTTTTCAAATTCATTTTATAATATAATTTTTGAATAAAATGTGAATATATTTTTGAATTAAAGGAATAGAAATTATAATGAGATACGACATTCGATAGAAAAAATATAAAATATTGTGAATCTGTAAAAGAAAATTTTATTCACAATTATTTTATTTTTGAAGTGATCTAAAAGATATTATTGTTGCTTAGTTAACTGATTTTTTTTTAAACATTAATTTAATGATCTAAAAGATATTTTTGTTGCTTAGCTAATTAATTTTCACATTTATTTACCAAAAAACAAAATTTGATTTCCTCAATATTTTAATGTAATTTTAATGGTACATTTTATATTGGATTCAGATAACATAAATATTAACATAAAATTATCGATTTTAATGAATGAATTGATTAATAACCAAGTTTCTGCTGGCATGACGTATATTTGTTTATAAACATTTTATAATTTGAAGATCCTATTGGGAAAAAATCTATAATATATAGGATTAAATGTTGAAGCTATGTGGGTTTTTCTTTGTAAATTCGTTCGATATCATACCTTTTCGAATTGTTTATTTTAAAAGAACGTAATATTTTCATTAATCAAAAACAACAAAATCAAATTGACAAAAAAGTTTTTAACATCCTTAAGTGAATCACTTAGCAACAGTATTTAATGATTCCTAATTGATAAGCCTTTTAATAAGACTTTAAATAGATTGTTATCAAATTTTTATTATAATTATAATATTGTTATATCGCAGTTATTATAAACATTATAATAAAACTCTTTATTGAAATAATTAATTAATTATTATTTAATATTTTTCAAGAAATTCATCATATTTCATCTAAGAATTATCATTACATATGATGCGTTTAACTATAATTCACTTTCGTCATTACAAATTCTACAATTCACATCAATATTGTCTACTGAATTTATAAAGATAGCTTTGCTATTAGTTAAAAACTCATTATCTAATATAAATTCCCTGATGAATTATATAAATTTCTAATCTTTTACAAAATCAAATGTTAATCTTTTTACAAATTATGTGAATGTGACATGCAAGATAGTGACATACATTACTATAAAATCAAATATACAAACCGAACCAGTGTTCATAATCAAATACATAAAGAATATTAAAAAAAAAATATATGAAATAATAATTTAAATATGAGGGCGACAAATTGTAAAACTTTAAAAAAAAAAATTATTAATATATTTATATCCTCCAGTGCATTTATCAACATATAAAAAACTAACAGATGAACATAAAATATGTATATAAAAAAAAGATATTGTTGCAGACGAAATGGGGATTATGTTTTTTTTTTTGTTTTGTTTCAAACTCTTTAATTTGTTAACCAGCGTAGTCAGTCAGACTATGGGATATTCTCTAAAATAGTCTGTGTTAATTTTGAGTCTTTGGAATTTTTATAATACATAATTATAAAAAAAGTAGTTTGGGCTGAATAGCATTTAACTTTTAACAACAACTTGTTAAAATAAACTTTTCAATAACCAAAACTCACAATTTCGTTATAAATTCTCAATTTTTATGTGGAATTTGTTTTGGTTTTTGGGGTTAACAAAATAACAAAAAAAAATAATAATAAGAAATTCCCCTATGAATCATCATCTTAAATTTTGTTATGCTTATAGAGTTAGGTAATTTTCAATATAAAACATTCAATAGATTCAATTCACTAACCCAGTTATGACTCAGAGTGAGAAATTCTTACAGATATTTTACTTTTAGTTGTAACAATTTAATTAATCATAATTTGATTATCTTCTTTTAATTACTTAAAAAAAATTTACTATTTAATTTAACTTCTGTACTTTATTTAAAAAAAATAAAAATGGGAATCAAGAACAGAAAAAAAGCAGGTGCTTTCCTTTCTATAAGATGGTATGACATCATGGTTTAATGCACACGTTTTACTCAACAATATAAAAGAAAAATTGTATAACTGGTTTCGTTACTCCAAGCCCTTATATCCAATTTCAAACTTGAAATTTTTTATTTTTATACATTTATAAAAAAAAACTTATTTAACCTTTTTGATTTTCAATTTACAAAATAAAAATAAACGTGATTCTTCAATATATAGTAAACAAGAAGCAGCAGCAGCAGCACGAGCTACTTAAACAGTGTACGAAATTTAATATGATTAAAAGTTTTATGATATTTTTTATTTACACTATCATTTCATATGAAATTTTCAGTTTCTTTGAATTTAAAAAAAAAAAATCTTCACGGAAATTATATACTTTTGATTAAGAAAAATGTAAATTAATAATTAAAAATGTTAGATTAAATTGACAGATCAAGTTCGTATTCGGGCACTTGTATACTTCTTTCAAATATATAAAATCAAATCCTGATGATACGAAAGATTCAGAAACATTTAGGTATCAACAAAATCTGTCAACTAGAAACATTTTTTTTAATGGCGTAGCTTTAATGTTTCTCGCCAGACGGACAGACAAAATGAAACTTTAATGCATTTCGTACTAGTTTAATAGTGTCTAAAAAATAATATTTTAAATAACAATTATATAAATTTTAAAATGATTTTTTAATTAAATTATTGTGACTCAGCATGTTAACAAGAAACTTGATTTGATGAGTCAACTTAACTTTTACCATAATGGTTTTTTTTTTATAAATAAATAAAAATTAAATTTAAATATTTGATTTATTTCTATGAAATCGAAAAGAATAATATTTTTTAATTAAGTTTAAAATTCAATATAATTTATTATAATTAAATGTTTTGAGAGAAAAAATAGTTTCGTAATTTAAAAAAATCAGTTTTCAAATATTTTTTTTATTTTAAAAAGAGTTTTTGATTTTATTTTTTTAAATTTTTTGATTATATAAGATTAAAGTTAGGCTTAGTTATGACTAGGATAACTAATACAATGTAAAAAGGCGGAAGCACCTAGAATCAATGCTTAAGATTTTGTATGAATGAGTATTTTTTTTAAATTAATAGTTGACAATATTATCTAGTTTTGCCGGAAATTTGTCATACAATAATCTGTAAAATGCCTTTGCATCAGATGTAGCTGTAGCTACATCGATTTGTTCATTTTTATCACAAATTCTTTAAAGTTTATAAAAATATGAGTATTCCATATTTTCCTGTCACATTGTTTAGTCATTCTTGATTCTTTAATGTCAAACTTTGCAGTGTTTAAGGCAATGCCACTGAAATGAGAAGACTGAATTAAATTGTTATTATCCTATCTGTTAATTTATCGGATTGATTCTATATCCCGATACCAATATGAGTTATGAAGATATTTTATTAGTCAGTTCTCTTAAAAACAAGTCCTTCAAATACTTACAAGTATTCTCTGTGTTTCAAGTTGAAACATTGATCGGAAAAGAAAATTTTATGATAATTTCTATATTTTATAAACAATTTTTTTAAATTTTAACTAATTAAAAAGTTTACTAAATTAAAATTATAGTAAATTATAAATTTATATATAAAATCCATTAAAGTTTACTTTTTTTTTGATAATTTTTTAAATAAAATTTATAATTATCTCTACTAATATTAATTGAATGGGTCGAAAATTAAATTTTGCTTTCCATTATTTATAATAAATTTAAGATTTTATAATGAAGAAATTCAAATCGAATTTATAAATTTCTTAACACTAGCCATTGTATAAGTTTTAAAAATGAAACGCATGACAGATTAACTAAAAGCGAAAATAAAAATGTTTTCTGAAACGTTTCCAGACGAATTCCGACTAAAATGTCGTTCAAATCAAATTAAAAAATATAAAATAATGTAATTTTAAACCAATAAAATATTCGAAATTTATGATATCAAAACAATAAAAAACGGATTAATTTTCATTATATACAGATAGTTAATTTGATTATGTATGATACAATATATTTCTATTTGATATAATTCCATTTAATTGGGTAGCCCAAAATGAAATATTAATTTTGCGTGAATATTCACTAATTAATATAATTAAAAAATAACACAATATTTTTTGTAAATCAAATTATATGTAAAATATCGTAAAATAATATTCCATTTCACTTTATTTAATTATTATATTTTATTTTATGCGGTTATGACAATTTATTTCCCATGAAAAATTATAAGATTTTATTGAAATACCAATCGTTAACATAATTTGAATTTGTATTCTGTTTACTCTATTCATAATACGCATAAAACATAAATAAAAATAATGTAATATCATATTTTTTTATATGATTTTTTGTTTTGTTTTGTTTTGAATAAAAATAATTTACATAACCCGAAAAACTTTCCAATGCACATTGTTATAATCAACCAAAAAAAGAAAAATACATTTATTATTTATGTAATGCTTTAGTTATGTATTGTACATAATGAAAATTATTCCATTTTTCCGGACATGTCACTATGAAAAATATCTAAATAAATAATAATAATAAGTATTTTAATGATGATTCATTTTATCAGACATCCTATTATTATGTGTAATGAAAAAATTGTATTATTATATAATGAATTTGAGAATCATTATGAATATTTGAAGAATTCCTTAATTTATATTATTTTCGAAATTCTGTATAGTCTTAAGTATTATACATACAAAATAACGTAAGAAATAAACAACTTTAAGGATCACAAACACAATAGCAAAAATATAAGTATAACTTAGAAAAAATTGATGTATAGTTAAATAGTACATAATTGAATATAAAATTTTAGAATATCAGAAACCATAATTGTAAATTGAAATAGTCAATAAAAAAATAGTCCTTTGATATATCGTAATGACAAATGGTTTTGAAATCATCATTTATCTATAATATAATATGAATCAAAATCAATGGCCTATCTATTTTTTCGACATCAACGGTCAACATAAAAATTTGATATAAAATTATCTATTTTTTTCATTCATTTAATCCCTAGCTTCTTTAAGGGTCACCTCGTTAATCGTTTAGTAGACAAAGGATTGAAATGGTTTTAGATTTGATAGGTTATAATGTATTTAGTAAATATAGAACAGAATCTTGATTGACTGCAGAACGAAGTCGATCTAGTTTTTGGTATAGCTGAAAGTTTTAAAGAGATTTCAAGGTTTAAAACACCTGGAAAACATTGTTTTATTTTTGTATTTAAATTGTTGGTATTATTAAAAACTCATTAATGATTTCTTTTTTGTTTTAACTACAACTTAATTTTCATAATATTTCTTAAAATAAAGTCATACACAATTAATAGTTAAATGTTAAAAACAAACTTCTACAGTATAAATCCACCTTTACGTAATTACATAATGATTTATTTCATTCTAATACCAATTATAAATTCTTATCAAATTACATCATCTGGCAGCTGAATTAATATATAAAATTCAGAGAAAATAAAACTTTTTTTTAATGTTAATTTTATAATATAATAAAATAAGTAAAATTTAATCTTAATTCTTAATGATATTTTCTTATAAATTTTATTGAATTTTCATCCTAGAGGGAAATTCGTTTTTTCTCTATCTAAATTGACTTGCAGCATTTTTTCGAAATGATTTATTTCTATTTATAAATTAATGATTTGTTATTGCGTTTTGTTAATTTAAAATTATAGATAGGCTTAATAAAATAAATTATTCAGTCGCAAGTCTTAATGCAGTCTGATTAAAGTTCAAAGACTTAAGCGCCAAAGAAAATAATATGATAAAAACAGAAAAATAAATGGAAAAGGTCAATAGAAATAGTAATCAATAATGATATGAAAAAAACATGTTTATTTCTATTTTAGATGAAGTTAACTTGTAAAATTTACAATTATTTAGGTTCCATAATATTAAAGACATTAAATTAAGAGAGACATTTTAATATCAATAAAAAGAAGAACTTAGTTTCATGGTACCACAGTATATTCGGGATAAAATCGCTGTTTAATAGTATTAAGATTCCATTTAAGTGATATTTATAGTTCATTAATTTCTGTTGAATATACTATATATCGATATTACTATTGAAATATACCTTAGTATTTGATAATTTCAATGACACCACCAATATAAATTTCAAATATCACAATCACATTAATTAAATTATCTTGAATTATTGTATTAAATTATTATTTTATATCATAAAAATTATTATTTAACCACCAATTTAAAGAAATTTAAATACAAAAAAAAATCGCTTAAAGCTATAGTACAAGCAAGCAACAGTTTTACACTTCAAATCCATTATTTCTTATAAGTAGTTATACATAACATATCCATCATCATATCTAATACTCCACTTTTTTATTTTATTGTAAACAAAAGCATCAGTCTATAAAGAAAAATCACCCCTTATTACCCCCAATATTAAATTGCCTTTATATGTACACATAATAAAAGAAAACTTAAGGACATACCAGAATTCGGAGTATGTTAAAAACACGTTGTATCATTTCAGAAATGTGTACAAAATTTTGTAGGATATAACAAATATACATTTTGAAAATTCGGTATTAATGATATGGAGCTATTTTAACTATATATCACGAAACTAATCTTGCCAAAATTTCTTTGAAATTTTGTATAGTTTCTTTCTAGAAATCCATGAAGATGCGGGTAAACTGTAGCCGATCAAATGATTTCATTCATTAAAGAAGTGTGTTGGGTCGGTTTGCGTTTTTAAATAGATCCGTGGCACTCTCATAATTCCCACTTATTTAAAATCAACGAACCAATCTTGTCAAATTACATACAATTCGGATAACGATTTTAGTATGATATATTGGTACGCATACAGGTTTTCTGTAGAATACGCTTTTGCCTAATATTATGTTTATTATATTTTAGAAATATCCCTCAATTCTCGAAACCAATAAATGAACTAATTTATTAAAGCAATTTTCATTATTTCAACTTCTCATTCAATCACAACAATTCATATTCAGTAACTCCTCGTAAAACTTAATAAAACTGTTTTATGCAAAAAAATAAAATAGTATATATGAAAAAAAATGAGGTTGACGTTCCTGTAAGGATTACTTTAACGATGTTCTTTTATTTTCCTTTTTGTCAATTTGACCCCACTCTATAATACTACAAAACTTGTTATTTGTGTGGTTGTGTTTTAGTTCCCTTTATTATATAAATTATAATTCCATTCCAACAAGAATTAACAAAATATATACAAACACAAAAACAATATTAAATATATATGTACCTGGATCCTGGATCCTGATGATGTATATATAAACAGTTTTGTAAGTGATACTCACGTTCATTTTCATCTAAGGATATAATATTATATTTAAAGGATATAAATATACCACCAAAACCAGAAGAATATTTTTATACCTTTTGACTCTGGCAAATCGTTTATGCTTAAATGTCTGGAGTAAAGTAGAGTTTTTTATTACTTTGTTTTATATATAGGCCGATGTTATTTTATACATTATGAAAAGCATAATGACAAAATATTTACTATTATATTTCAGCATTATAGAGGAAAGTAAACAGTGTTAAGAAAAATCTTTGAACAATGAAAATGTTGATACTTTGAAACCCCCTATAATAATAAACAAAATTATATATAAAATTTATATTTAAGGAAATAATTATTTTAAATTTATAAAATTATATAATATAAATATTTGTTGGTAAACAAAACTGAACACTACGAATTTGTATTTCCACGTAAAGATACCGAGGGCTATTTTCTTGAATGGACAGCAGTGTTAAAATTAGTAATATTTTAAATGGTTTTATACCACAATTTCCTTTTATATTAAATAATGTGCAATATGAAATGTAAATTTGTAAATTTAATTGATTTTTTAAGTAAAATTAGACTGAGAAACGTTTGTCTCAACCGAGCTGTCCCCCACAATACCAGAAATCTTGATGAATTGTGTTCATTTTGTAACTTACTTTTCAAACAAACTATTATGTATTTGCACAAGTTATGTTTAATGCAATTAAGGAAATATTTTAAACAAATTTTCTCTTAATCAATTTGATTAAAGTTAACTATTTAATTTCCTCCATCCACCCTCCAATATTAAAATAATGCTATTTAATATTATATCATACAATATAAAAATTAGACTCTAGACTAGAGCATTTAAGGCAAATTGTTTAATTTCACTGCTAAAAAGTTCTATTGCAAATAATGCTGCTGACGTATATATCAATAAAGTGGAGATGACTATCAATAAAAGAGTTAAGATTTCCTAACAAAATAATCTTAGCATCCTTTTCCGGGCAATAGATTCTCTAATTCACAATGTAAATGATCCGTAGATTCTTTTTCATCCGGAAAAATAAAAAATCAATTTCCAACAATTGCTTTCAAATTTTCCAATTTTGTATAAATAAAATTATTTTAGTGAATAATGAATCAAAATTATTACTTAGAAGAATTTTCTTCTTTTCAAATTTATACATTTTATAATTTAATTTTAAATTTTTTGTTATTATATAATCTATATTTAAATAATGTAACTAAACTAAATTATGTAATTTTCCTTTTTACAGGTCGTCTTAGCTCATCCGCTGAAAAAGGTGTACCTGATATGACAGCAATCTCGGATATTGATGAAAAAGGAATAAATAAAAATCTTAAAGTTCGATATCAGAGAGATGAAATTTATGTATCCTTTTAAATAACGAAAAACAAAATTGTTAAGAAAAAACACATTTAAAAAGAAATTAATCTACAAATAGAAATATCATGTAAAAATATAAAAAAAATCCCATATTTCACTTCAAATGACAAGAATCCGAATAAATTTTAAATGGTAGAAAAATGACTACATCAAAAGAACTCAGCCCCAAAAATAGCCTTAAATTTATTTTGGTCATTTTGATGGGTGAAATGTGAAAATTGATTTTTTTCTTTTACTATTAAAATTTTTATTCTTTTAAAACGCACATGGGAAAACGCATAAAAAAAATATTATTTTACAGTTGAATTTCTATAATTTCTATAATTAAATTCATTTCCAACAGGAATAAAATATTTTTTTTTTTATAGATTTTTTTATTTTTTTTAAATCTTTTAAGGTTTTTTTTTATGATTATTTCCAAAATTAGAAATTCTTTTAAATATCATTTCAAATTTTCTTTAAAGTTTTTATTTTACGAGGAGATATGGAGTAAATATGAAGTTTTGTAATGGAAAGATCCGTAAAATTTTTAGCTTTAGGTTGCAATATCTGACGGTAGTTAATATATGATTTTTTGGGCTTGTAAATATGAAGCTAAAATTGTGGGTTCATGCTGAAATTTTTGAACAAAATTTGATATGTGTTGGTTGGTTGGTTTAAGTGACGAGTCCCAGCAGCTCGCCCGGCGGCTCCAATTAGCACAAATGCACTGTTTTATTACCACTCATACTCATGAAACCGGCTTGGTAACGCGGTGGAAATGGTTTAGATCCACCTCGTGTTATTCAAGAAGCGTACCATGTCTTTGGGTTGCTTCGTGGCTATATCGTTGAGATCGTCGAGGAATGGACTGCCGAAAGAGTTGTGTCTGGCTCTAGCCAGTGCAGGCACTTGCAAATGAAGTGCGTTATGGTCTCTTTCTCATGCGGTATTCTACAGCTGCGGTTGATATGTGTTAGTTACACAGGAACACAGTTTAGTTTTGTGGCCTAAAATTACAGTTTATTCAGTCAGATTCCAATCAAAATTTTCGAATTATATAAAATATAATATTATTTTTAATATCTTATTCTTCTTTTAGAGAATAGAAGCATATTTGAACCATTTTTCTACAAAGCACTGTTTCCTAGTTTTGAACTACCCCTAAAACTAGCAGTTTATTTTCCTATTTTTAAAGATTTTATTATTTTTTTATGCTCTTGATTTATACTATAATTTTAGTGTACATTTATGTTCAGTTGAAATAAATTATTATTAAATGTTTCTCTATACAAGACCAGAGACTATACATAATTTTGTAGATGATAGAAACAAGTTTGCATTTCAGAATTAATGGAAATTTAAAACAAAACAACAAAATAAGAAAATTTTTTATGTTGATATATAATTTGTCAGAATGTCATGTTGCATTTTTGTCTATATGTATTTAATTTTCTAAAAATATATTATGTAATGTAAAAATATATAATTTCTAATGGTCGGTTTGTTTTATGAAAATCCAGCATAAAAATTTTTATTCGGTACAATAATAATAAAAAAGAAACCAAAGAAAAAATTCATTCATTCTCGATTTTCACACTATCTAAAGTCTAAAGCTAAAAAAACAAAAATTATGTTTGGTTTGGATAGAGTTACTAAAAACTGCGGAGGAAGTCAATAAATGTAAAATGTTTAAATAAAAATTTTCTTTTTATTTCATAATTATAGTGTAGTATGAATACAACGTTTTATGAATTTGATAGTTTTGAGGTTTTTAATGATATGTCATTAAATTTTAATATGTGCTGAATAGAAATAAAGTTGAACTGGTTTTTGTTTTTATGTAATAAAATGTTCTGTAATTGATTTGTTATCAATATTAGTATGACAGCGTGATCAATATTTGATCATAAAATCAATCAAATTGTTTGAAAGAAGTGATTAATAAACAGAAGATTCACGCACTTATGCCGTATCTATTCAAATTCAATGTAATTACAGCTACCGACAATGGCAACATGGCAACCTAATTTCAGAATCAGTTCCCATTCCCATCTCTGAACCAATAAAAGTCTCTCTCCATATTTCAATAACTACACAAATATTAACAATGGATTTTCATATTTTAAAAGAATTATTCTGCCATATCGAGAGTCCTGTAAGGATTGGTTTTTTGCAAGTGAATCAGAGCTTTTACTAGATAGTTTTTGGTAATATGCCTTCCATCAGAACATTTTAAAGATCATTTGTTATTAATTGAATCATATAAATATGCATTAAGATAATTCTGTAAGGTTAAATTATAATTGAAAAGTCAATAAACTTTTAATTGAGATGTATTAATTTAATCAATTAGGACGAATATCAAATTTTTATATACATTATGTTCAAATTAACCACAAAATGGGGAAATTATATTTAATAAATGCCATTATTCTAAGAACTACTAATCAACAATATAATTTGTAATTTGATATTTACCAGAAAATCAAAATGATTGATGAATATATATTTAAGTGACACAAAAATCTATTGCCTTCTTTTCTAATACCATATAAAAATAAATTCAGGATAATTGAAATAAATATTTTTTAATAATATTTAGGTACATATTTAATATTTAAAGTTGTATTAATTCAGACAATTTTCCTTAAATTAAATATTAATTTAAAAAAAAAAACACAGACATACACTGGATCAATACTAGTTGCAGTAAATCCATATAAAGAAATCGATGTTTACACAACGGTGAGTAAAATTTTTCTTAAAATATTTATTTAAATATATTTGTTTAAAATTATATTAGTAAAATATTAAAATTCTTATAAATGATTCATTTAAACACTCATAATAATAAATGACATTGATAAAAATAGAACAGAAATTGCATCTTGTAGATAAAAAAATAATAATAATATTGATAATAAAACAAAATTGTTGTAACCTCAAAACCGCTTAGTTAATTAATTTCCATTTAAAAAGAATACAATTTATTTTGTGTAGGTTAAGAGCTATTAAAGAAATTGCATAATTAAAATATTTTCGAAATCAGATACAAGTTGATAATTGCTTTTAGGTTTATTCATTTTATAATACTTGAAAATAAAAGTTTAATAGTTTCGCAGTTGCTGAAAGTTGTTAATAGAACCTTTTTACACCAAAATACAAAATTTAACTAGCGAGCAGCTGACACAAGTTGTATAATTTTACTTTTCAAATGTTCGATCAATATTGTAAACTCAAAGATCGTACCGAAATTGTGAATAATTAAGAGCATTATCATCTTAATGGTATGCAGTACCCGATTTTAGGGTCCTGCAAACACCCGAATTCCTCACCTGAACCAATTGCACCTAAAGTGCGCAGAATGGTGCGGAACAACTGAAAGGATTATCGGTTACTTCTTATTTCAAAATTAAGTTTTCAATGCAGTGAGGGTGAATGATTACAGACAGACAACAAACAACAGTGACACAATCTTTCTGCTAAGAGAGATTTTTGGAAAACGAATTATTTTAAGAAATTCGGAATTTAATTGGCCAGCCAAGCCAGATTTAACTAATGATTTTTTATGGGGTTTCCTAAAAGATCTGGTGTTTGCAACCAACCCTCAGATTATAGAGAGTACAAAATCGAAGCTAAAATCAGTGCGAAAACGGTATTTTTAAGAGCTTAATAGTCCGCATAGAGAAAAATTCTGGTCATCTATCAGACATTATTTTTCATACTTAAAATTTAAATCGTACGAAGTTCAAATTATATTATAAACAAATGTAAATTAAAATTAATTAATAACCAAAAAAGTTATTTAATTTTTAAATACACATGCGTGACTTTTGGCCCACCCTGTATATTTATTAACTGGTATAAAATTATTACTAGTAAACTCCATAAAAAATTGTTATATACTTGAATATAATTTTGAACCAGCAAACTTTAATTCTGATTCTATTTTATTATTTCTCTTCAAAAGTAGATCTTAGTCTAACAAAAAAATTGTTTTATTAATTTTTTTTTACATTTTATTACATTGCGTTCGCTTATTGTGCAATCTACCAAAACATTTTATTATATCGTGAACATTGAAAGATTTCCTGCTTTAGTGATAAAATGAATATTAAATGAGAGTTTCTTAAGTAGCAAGTGGGCCTTTTATATTAAATCTACCAAAATATGTAGGCCATTCCCTTCAACAATAAAAAAATATTATGAAATTATACATTAATTTAAAACCTGTTATCTAAAACCATATGTAAAGCAATCAAATTAAATTTAATTTAAATGTTATAAGCATAGTTGAAATCAAATTGAGAAAGCATAAATAAAATATTTATAAAAATTGGACCTTAACTATTTGATTCTTAATATTGTAGTTCCATATGCCTATAATAAAAATTTATTAATATTAAATGCTTCAATCAAAATTAATATATCAATTTTTTATTTGTTGTAGTTGCAAAATATAAAAAATAATTTACTAGGGCAAAATTAAAAGCATATTAAAGCGAATTAATTTAATAATAATAAAAAAAACTGATTACTATATTACCAAATTATATAAAGTTGTTTAAAAATTGGAGCAATTATCTTATAAAATTTAAAAAAAAAAATCATATTATCATAAATATTTCACAAAACTTAAGTTGTAGAGTGTCGTTCTTCTTTGGAAAATCAACCCACAATTTTATTTTTTTAATATATTGTAATGAAAATTGATTCAATTTTATGTTTTCCATCAACTTTAAAGGGTTTTTATGGAAATAGAGAAGAGGTGTCAGAATATCTATGCAGTTTCAGTTTAATATACTTAATACTTTTTTAGTGATTTTAATTTTTAATTACATAAAAATATGTTTTTATAATTTTAAATATAATTATACTAAAATTCAAACGCAATCAATTTTTTTTAAAGTAAACTAATTATATTATGTAACAAAAATTGATTGGATATAAATTAAAGTTTCATGTTTCAATAAATTAAGAACAATTATAATTGAACGTTATTAATGAACGTGTACTGAACTTGTTTTCATATATGAAATTAGATTGTTTTAAAAAGTTTTATGTGAAATTATATTTACTAATAGTTTATTCATAATTCTTCTTCTTCAGTAGCTCTAACAGTCCAGTATGGACCTTGACTTCACAACTTTGACTATCCACACTGTTCGATCTTGTGGCTATTACAAGTTGACTGCTTCAAAGTTGTAATTTCCTACCGGTATGTTTTCAAGAATTATTTTGCTGTTACGACTTGACATTCTGGACATTTTGTCTTCGTTTCGTTCACTTTTAGACTTCGTCACCGAAGCATTCTTACATTAGTACGAACATTTCATTTACTGCTTATAAATTAATCAGCAAAAGTTCCTATTTGCTTGTTTTCATTTAAATTCATAATTATTTATAATTTCTTTGTCTTAATTATATTTCCAAATTAGCCACATTTTCAGTTAATTTTTAATTCTTTTTTAATATAGTTATTAATTAAATTGGATTTAAATAGAATGAAAGAACAAAGAAAATTAATTTAATAGTAGAAGAAATTTAAAAAAATAAACAGTGTAGGATAAGCCCTGAAAAAATGTGGATAAGTTGTTGAGATAAACATTTAAAAAAATTTAATAGCCAGTTTCACAGCACTGGTTTAAGCATAAGCTTACCTAAACTGAATGAGTGGTTTAAACATATAACTTAAGCTAATCTGGTTTACGAATGAAAATTTGCCCTAAGGTAAATCGAAAAATGTGAATGAATGAACATGAATCAGTGATGACATAAATTGTTTAAATATGAATTTGTTTTTTATATTATGTTAACAATGTTTTGAATATTAAAAGGTTTACTTTCTAATTTTTTACACATACTGTTTTTAATTAATTGACACACATGTAATTTTTTCATAAACCTAAGGTCAACTTATCCGCTGTTCAATCAAAACCTCACTTTCCGTAAACCCTATATTAAATCTTGAACTGGAATTCAAAATAAAGTTTTAATTCTGGCTAAGGTGTAAGCTTGCACTATGTAATTGGGCATAAGTAATAACTATTAATGAAAAAAAAATATATTAGAAAATATCATATTAGATTAATACTTTATTAATTATGTTTGTTGATAATTTATTATAGAATTGCTATACAAGTAAAACAAGCACTTGATCTTTGGCAGCATTTTTTTTCTTTGTTCATTCCATGGCATGGGAGTGTAGAACCTCAATGGTTGAGGTTTCGTCACATTTTCATTGTGAAGAAACGTTTAATTACAACCAGTCTGAATCGCTGGCATTCTTCCCAGTTTTAAAATTACAATTAAATACTGCCATTTTTTTATTACTGTGGTAGCCATTTTAAAGTTGGTAGCGACATCGATGCCTCGGCATGAAGTTAATATTCCTGAATTAATATTCTTTTAAAATTCTTTTAGAAATTAATTTTTATTCAAAGAAAAAACTGTTTCCGAAATTATCTAAAATTAAAGTTCTTCAAAAAAAAAATAGTTTTGGTTGAAAGAATTTACATATACTTAATATTTATTAGGAAAACTCTATAAAACAAAAATTAATTTTTAAGTTATCAATTAAAGAACGTTAATTTACTGAACCTTCATTATAAATCGTTATTTCCTCCCTCATAATTTTATAAACTTAAAGGTATATAAAAATTGAAAAATTCCACACTTTGTTTTTTTGTGATGTGAGATTGAACTGAAAATAACTAAAGCGGAAAATCATGCATAAAAAATTAAAAACAAAAAAAATAATTTATTTACAACAAAAAATGTATAAAAATGTTGCTCATTTTTATGTTTTTATCATAAAAACTATATTTTTTACGTGCGCATTACATAAATATGCTTAGATTAAAAACAACATAGTTTTTTATTTTTTTACTCTCTTAGATTTAGATTTATAATGAAAACAGAATGCCGCAAAATTAATTAGCAAACAAAATAAGGAAAATCTTTTATTATTTTCTCTACATAATAGAAAAGTTCAATAAACTTAATTATTTTTTGTCTCCTTAATTTGAATTTGAATATAGTTTTCTTAATATTGCTTTAGAATTTAATTAATTTTTTAGTAACTTATTAAATTTTCGTTTTTAATATGCTACGAATAAATGATAGAAAACGTCCATCTGATAACATTAAAAATAGTTCATGTGTATAATAATTATTTATTCACTGTTTAGTTTGATATTGGTTCGTCTTCGATAGTTTTAACTTTAAATTTATTATATAAAATATAAAATTAAATTTGAATAACTTTAAAATTATGGTCTGTTGTTATATGGAATGATATGGAAGAAGGATTGATCTTAAATGTTTATACAATAAATTGTTAACAGGACTTGATCCCCGAAATGAAGATCTTGTGAGAGAAGCAATAATTCGTGAACAAAAGCACATATTATCTCGATTTTTACCGAATCTAAAAATTTGCAAGCATGAGTTGGTTCAATATAACTATATATTTTATTTGGATAGTGGCTGGTATGAACAGAAGATATTACTGCAATGATTCATATACTTATGGCCTAGTGTTCACCTCAGCGCCCTCCAAGTTATATGGATCTATTTTACTTGGTTTTGCGCCATTTAACTTTTATTTCTGATCATTTATTTCAAAATACTTTTATTTGTTTCATTATTGTCCTTTGGTATAACACTATAGCTTTTTAGAACTATCTCTGAAATTTTTATATTTTAATATATCTATCTTCGCTAACTGTTTCAACTAAATTTTAATATTTCATTTAGTTTTTAATCGATTATTATTAGTTACGCTATTAATTTGGAATTAAGAATGAACACAAATAATTAATGTAAATAACTTGCATCAGAATAATTAGTAATAATAATAATAATTAGTAAAATTCAATAATTTAATTACTCAGTGCAAAAAGGACATTTTTATTTGTAGAATATATAAATTAATGAACAAATATTGTCATAGAATTTCTATAACTTTCCGATCAAATTAAATGTACAGGCAATAGAAACTTTTTAAAATTCTACTGTATACTTTTACTTTATATATAATATTTCATTCTTAGAATACGTTTTATCAAAGTTGATTGAAACTAACAATTTCCACCTTTACACCATGCCATAAGGCAGTTAATTTCATAAGAGCCAAACAAAAATTTTGTAAATAATTTTTATATATGTATAAGAAATTTTTGAATAATAAAATATAGTAGTCCTATGTCCTATGGTATCTACAAATATATTATGCTAGATCACATTCACAATAAACAGTTTACACGATTAATTAAACCAAAGGATATAAAAAAATATAAGCTCTCTGAATAATGGCCATTCCCTAATAAATGATGTTATTATCCTAACTTACTAAACATTTAAATTCCACGTTTCATGTAATTTTTAAATAGCTTAAGTTTAATTGTCCATATTCTTCTAACTCTGGCCGTGTCAACAGAAGTCCTACATCCTTAATATATAATTTGCCTAAAAATTATATTTTAATATTACAACATTTTATTTTAATTTGGAAATGCTTATTTGTAGAAACATTTTAATAACATACAGAAAAAAAAATTATATTTAACTTTTTACTTTTCATCATTTACAAAATTTCGAAAAACACATAACAAAACTACAATTTCATTTTTATTGTGTTTGGCCTAAAAAGAAAACTCTGAATTTTTCATGATGAGTTGTTATTATCTAAGGACTTTATTTCGCCTTTAATAATGTTGTGCAGAATAAACAATAAAATGCTGATAATATAGCGCATATACAGTAAAAAAGGACTAATTTATGGAATGTGTGTGAGGACATAACATTAAATAATTTAGTATAAATTAAGGGGATGCGACACTCCTGTTCTACTTTACTTTAATTTTAGTTTGGCAGCATTTTGGATAACATTTCATTTAATGGGTCTACATTTAATTTGTTTTGGTTTTAGTTCTTTTTTTTTATCGGATATCGTAACGAATTTTATATAAATTATTTCTGATAGATTTTTTTTTTATTTTGGTTTACCAGAAGTTAAAAGTAATTTAAGTTTTATAAAGCAACTATAAAAAAAAGTGTAGACATTTTTATTTCATTTTTAATTAATGGAAATCAATAATAAAGAAAAGAATATTATTGTTGTCTAAGGATAATTATATAGCTACTTTGTCGGTTTAATTATAGAATTTATTCTATAATTAAATTAGTCTATTCGACATTAATTAGATTTAAGAATTAGGACACTCTTATTATTATGTAAAATCGTTTATAAGGGTCAGTCTAGCCAAATTATGTTAATAGACGACTATGTCGTGGTTTAATGTAAAAAAAATTAAAATTTATCAAAAATATCATTAAGGATTTTTGGGTTTTATATGAAAAACGTTGCTTCTTCAAGCAAAGAATTATGATAAATTAAATTAACACCTACGGTTTAAAATATTACAAAATTCATTTAAAACAAATAAATAAATTACATAATTTAAAATTATATTTAATAAAAAATTTCTATTTTTTTGATTATTTTAAATTCGATAATTTTCATATTTATGTTTAAGTGCACATGGAAAAAATAATAAACACGCACCATAAAATTTTTCCAAGACAAAAATAACTCAACAAGATCAAAAGTAATAAAATTCACATAGTAATTTTTTTTATTAAAATAAAATAAATAATTGAATCAAAAAGAGTTGAAAATTGTCGCATTGTTGATTGCAGTGACCCATGACTGGTGGCATCGTTCACTGTGTGAATTAAATGAACGGAAGTAAATTAATTGAAATTCTTAAAAGGTTTTCTTGTTGGTTACGATTTGTGAACGGATAGTGGGAAGACAAAAATATAAATAAATATTCAAATATTAAATGTTTATAGAAACTTCCAGGAGAAAATCATATTAATACTTGTTGCAAATGATGTTTATTTTTTTAAAAAAAATCGATATTTAAATTTAATTAATCAGGAATTTAATTAAGTTTTGTCATAATTAAATAGGAAATCATTTTCATTCAATATATAAAATGACAGGAGAATGTTACTGCAAATATATAATGAAATTATTTCCACAATGAATATTGTCAATAGTGTATAACATTTTAAGTTGTTATACAACATTTATTTAGTATAATAAGAATTTAGTAGGTTTTTTTCACAAATTTTTCACAACTTTTTCACTGGAACTGCGTATCACTTCAGCGAAATCAGAAGTAAAATTTTTCATTTTTGATTTCACGATGTTAAATTTGTATCAAAATTTCATTTCATTTGACTAGCGTACTAAGCAAATATAATGAAATTATTTCCACATTGTCAATGTTGTTATACCATTCCAAGTTGTTATACAACTTTTATTTAGTATAATAATAAGAATTTAGAACGACGCAACATTTTACTTGGCCATAAATTTACCACACATAAAATATAAAATTGATTTTAAGTAGAATTACATAATGTCCTTAAGAACCTAAATTTTACGAGTTCCCAAAAAATTAAACTAATTGTGTAAAATATAATTTTATTGACCTATATAGTAATAAATATTAAATTATATTATATTAAGTAATAAATTTTTCGCAATTTAATTGTAAATGTTCTTGTGGGTATCATTTCCTTACGTTGAAAATTAAATTTGAAATAATAAATAATTATATTTAAGTAATTTTACAAATCTACCCTCTTAAATTCTACCTGGATAGCATTAGGAATAACATTTATAAGGAATAAATAATCAGAAAAGAAATGTTTTATTAAATCTTGCAGGCTGTTATGCTGCTCATATATTATACAGCAACAGCATGTTGGTGATGTTGTAGCGTTTGTGAGCGATTTAACAACACGTTAATCAAATGAACAGGCAATAGAAGCCAAATCGGTTCAAGAAATATTAAAATTTATTAATTTATGTTTGACGTAAGACGGAAGTTGTACAACCAAAATTCTCAGTATAATAAAATTACATTTCTTGACCTTTTATTTAAAAAAAACATGTTTTTATATATTTATGTTATAAGTAATTTTTAACATAAACATATAAAATCGGTTTGTAGACCAAGTTTTAATATGTATAGTGTAAATTTACAACTCGGTTGTCAACATTTTAAAGTTGTTATAATGTATGGGTAACTTTATAATTAAAAAATTCAAATACGTTTAACAAAAAAGTAATTGTAAACCTTTATTTTGTTGGTTACAACAATTATTCATTCATTTTCGACAATTATCCTAATTATTTTATTCTCCTTTTTCAGTCTGATTACAATTAATATTAAGCGCCTAAATTATTTAAATATGTATAAATAATAATAAATATAAAAAATATATTATGTCTATAATTAATTCTTTTTTAAAAGTGATAATAATACCAACATTTTTATTTTTATTTACCTCTGTAATATTATTCAAATCACGTTAATTTTATTGTTTACCAACTTGGAATGTTAATATGAAATTCTTCCCGGTCATGTATATATACAAAAAAAACAACGATATTTGTTCAATCGATTAAGTTGGAAATGAAGCTATTAACCTCTTCCTTAAATAATTTTCAGTTTTTCTTGTTTTATTAAATTTATTACGTATATAAATTTTATTTTAATATAATTCTTTTTCACAAAATTAAAATAAATAAATAGCAAAATTTTTAATTTTTTACTCATTCCTTTAAGAATTAATTTTTTATGTAAAAGGTTTTTATGCTGCTACAAAGAGATTGTCAGATTCTTTTAATTTTTTTTTTTTTTCAAATACTTGGTTTGAAGAATTCTTTTACTAACTTTTACTATATAAACATATATGAAAATATTTAGTACATCATAATTTATTGTGGAGAAAGACAAAAATGTTACTTAAAGTTCTTTGTTAATAAATGGGTTAAGGATATTATTTTTATATACATATACATTTATATTTATAAGCCACTAATACTTTTAAAAAAATTGTATTCATTATAATTCTTAGTATAATATTAAAATATTTTTATCAAATTTTTCAGGAAATTGTTTTTAAATATCATGGACAAAAAATGGGAGTTCTGGAACCTCATGTGTTTGCTATGGCTGAAGCTGCTTATAGAAATATTAAGGATACAAACACAAATCAGGTAAATATCAAAATAAATTGTATAATCATGTCCTTAATTACATTTATATACTATTAGTTTAGTTTTATTTTTTATTTTAATAATGTTAAACATGTTTTTTTATGTTCTTTTAATGAGAAATTAAAAAAAAATCTTTACATTCAAAATTATTCTTATTTACAACTGGGAAAATGTCATTCAACTGGCGCGGTTTTATTATTTAATTATTTTTTCAAAATATTCAAATTAATAATTTGTATTAATTTCATAATTTTATGTAATATGTATTAGCACCAAATTCCATAATTGCAATTAAGCTTAGGATATCAAATATAAATTTAAAATGTTTGAAATAAATTTTATATTCAATTGCATATCTTTAGGTGTTATACATTCATTATTAGAATACTGAATTATTGTCGTGTTTTGAAGTGTATTTTCAAAAATTTTATGAAATTTAATGAAATTATTTTCTGATTTCAAATTTTATCGTTAGTGTAGATGTGTATATTTTAATTTTTATTAAGTAAAACCATCTAAAAAAAATGTATTGAACAATTGTATTTATTTTTTTCTTATATGTTTGTTAAATAATCAATACTATTGTCTAGCCAATATGGTAAAAATAATTATATAATTGAATTTTTTATTTATTTAATATAAATATAATATACATAATTGAATAAATCCTAATTATATATAAATAATTTGAAAATTTATTTGAATATGAACTAATATTTTTTCATGAACTGTTGAAGTTATACAAAAAGCAAATAGTAATACCAAGATGTTCTGAGCACTGGTAGTTTAACCCCCATGATTTTAATTAGTATAATATTTATGAAGAATTTAAATAGTGACATTGATAACTCATACAAAAACTGACCTAATTTTTCTGAAACTTCATTCTGTGTACGCCACTTGATTCAGAGATGTTTTTTTTTTGTACTTTCTTAACATACAAAATCCAGGATTCATATCAGTATATAAAGCTCTTGTTTTTGAATAATTTATATATAAATTCAAATCATCTAAATTTTTAGTGTAATAAATTTATGAATAATTTCAAAATGATCAAATAAAATTTTGAATACAGCATAAATATACGTTAGCCCAATAAGCCAATATTCTAAGAACAAAATGAATATTCAGTAACAAACAATTGGTCATTGGTCAATTAATAAAATCTATTAAAATTAAATATAAAACGATTTATATTTGCTAAATAATTTTTATTAGTTTCACGAAACCGAATTACAATTTTTATTTTTTATAAATTATGCAAATTTTCAATAACCAAAATGAATTACTATTTTAAAATAATTTCTACTTACAGTCATGTGTAATATCCGGTGAATCAGGTGCCGGTAAAACGGAAACAACAAAATTTATATTACAATATTTATGTTCGGTAACTTGTGATGTTTCAACTTGGGTACAACAGCAAATTCTTGAAGCAAATACAATTCTTGAAGCATTTGGTAATTAGCAAAAAAAAAAAACGTTTTAAATAATTGTAATAATATACTTGTTCATTTGATACAGGTAATGCCAAAACAATACGTAATGATAATAGTTCACGATTTGGTAAATTTATGCAAGTATGCTTCGATTCGAAATATTGTATTAAAGGATGTATTATACAAGATTATTTATTAGAACAATCACGAATAACATTTCAAAGTCATGGTGAACGTAATTATCATGTTTTATATCAATTAGTTGCTGAAGGTAAAGTAAATACAGAAATGGCAAATTCATTTCATTTAAAAGATCCATCATTTTATCGATATTTAAATGCATCGGGTACAGCTGTTGATATTGAAATTCAATTAGAAGCTAAAAAATTTGAAGCATTACGATTAGCATTTACAATATTACAAATACCACAACCAATTATTGATGGTATAATTAAAGTATTAAGTGCTATATTATGGTTAGGTAATTTAGATTTTCAAGATATTGATGGTGAACGTTGTGAATTAACTGAATCAGATAATAAAATTATACCAATTGTTGCTGAATTATTAGGTTTACAAAATAATGATATTCAGCAAGTATGTTTAAGACGACAAATTAATGTACGTGGTAATATAACTGAAATACCATTAAAAGTACAAGAGGCACGTGAAAATCGTCATGCAATGGCAAAAGCATTATATTCAAGAACATTTGCATGGTTAATAAATCAAATAAATACATGTATAAATCCAGGACAAAATGCAACAAAAATATTAGGTGTATTAGATATATTTGGTTTTGAAAATTTTAATATAAATTCATTTGAACAACTTTGTATAAATTATACAAATGAAAAATTACATAAATTTTTTAATCATTATGTATTTGCATTAGAACAAGAAATTTATAAACAAGAAGATATACAATTTTCACATATTGAATTTACCGATAATACATTATGTTTAGAATTAATTGAAAAACCACCACGTTGTATATTAAAATTATTAACAGAACAATGTCATATGCCAAAGGGTTCAGATTTAGCATATTTAACAAATTTACATAGCGAATTTGAAACAAATCAAAATTATTTTAAAGGAACAGATCGTCGACATTGGGAAACTGAATTTGGTATTAATCATTATGCTGGTTGTGTTTTATATACAGTAAAAGGATTTGTTGATAAAAATCGTGATGTTCAACAGGATGTATTATTTGATTTTATGAGTAGAAGTGATAATAATTTTGTACAAGAATTATCATCATATCAGGTATATATTTTATACATAACTTGTGTAAGCCTTAATGTTGAATGGTACTGTCCTAAATTTACTAAGGCTAACTTTCAAGAAAATTGAAATTTAATTAATATTCTTTTATATGATTCCCCTTATTTATAGAAATAAAACATAAATTTTTAATCATTTTAAAGTTACTTTATCATTCTTCTAAATGTTAATCATATTAATAAAAACTTGTAGCTTAGAACACTTATAGGTTTTAAAATTAACCAAAATTTATATAAATTAAAACTATTCGGTTCACCTGTAGCTTAAGATTACAAGCGAATTACCTTTTAAAGATTATTCACTAAAATAAATTGGTGCTTAGGACTATTATTATAATTAATAAACAAAAAAATTGTAAGTTTCTAAGCATTTATCACATCGAAATCGTTTAAGCCTATTCATGTTAACAATTTTTTGGTTTGGATTTTTAATAAATATTCTATAATTAACCAAAAATGTATCATTGTCGTAAAATTATTTATTAATATAAAATTTAACCAATTTTATAAATATAAACAGTCATAACATCATAACTCAAAAATGCTAATTTTGAGGATTGGGACGATTCAACACTAAGGCGACGTATATGAATTGCTAATTATTTTTATATTATATTTTCATTTTAAGGATTTACTTTCAATACAAACTCAAACACAAATTGCAAATTCAGCTAGTACTATTCAACGTGGTACATCTAAAGGTAAATTAACTGTAAGTGATACATTTAGGATGCAATTACAATCATTAGTAGATGTTCTTCAAAGTACGAATCCATGGTAAATATTGAAATTAATTATTTTTAGAATAATACATTTAATATAAAAATATTTTTTCAATATAATTTTAAGGTATGTTCGTTGTATAAAACCAAATGCAGAAAAATTACCAAATGATTATAATGATCAATTAGTATTAGATCAACTTAGATATTTAGGTATGTTAGATATTATACGAATTCGTCGTGAAGGTTTTCCAACACATTTAACATTTGATGATTTCGTTATGAAATATCAATGTTTGACCAAACGCAAAAGTATACAATCAACAAGAGAACAAGTATTGGCTGTGATAAAAGAATTAAATGTACCAACAACAGAATGGCAACTTGGTAAAACAAAAGTATTTTTAAGAAGTCGTGTTCATGAACCATTAGAAGATGCCCGTATGCAAATAATCAATACAAAAGCATTAACAATACAAAGAACATGGAAAAAATATAATGCTGAAAAGAAATTTAAATATATTAAAATGGCAGCATTAAAAATACAACATGCTTACAAAGGATGGAAATTACGTATAGAATTTTTACGTAAAAGACGTGCAGCTATTGTTATACAAAGTCATTTACGTGGTGTATTTGCTAGAGAAGTAAGAATTATATAATTAAAATTTTAATTTATTAAAATGTATTTTGTTAAAGGTTGCTGCAGCACTACGAGAAATGCGTAGAGTTGATGAAGAAATGAGAAAACGTGAACGTCTTGAAGCTGAACGTAAAAAACGTGAACAAGAATTGATATCAGCACAAAAATCTGAGCAAGAAAAGAAAGCAATTGAAGAATGTGAAAGGTATTTTAAAATTATTACATATTTATATTTTTTATTAGATGTAATTTAATAAATTTTAATTTTTATCATAAAATGGATGAAATGAAAATTTAATTTTAATATTTTTCATTAAACGCTTCAAAGTTTTTTTTTTTTTTTGCGCTAAAATACATAATTTTTACATAAACATAAAAAATATTATCATTAAAGATACCAAAATAGTTTTATGCTTAATTTGTGGTCTTTTAAAATTAAATTATTTTTTATTTATGTCCTTAACACAAACAAATAAAAAATTTAAAAATTTAGTTTTTATTGGTGTTTTAAAATCATTGTTAGATCGTAATTTATTCAATTATTTTGTATTTTGGCAAAATAAAATCATTAATTTTATGTTTAATCACAATGTTTTAGAGAATGTAGTTGAAATTGAATTGGATTTTAATGATGTGATCTCTTAAGGATTAAAAATATTTGAATTCTTAAAAATAATGGTTTCACTTAAAGGTAACCAATATTCATTACACAGCAAGGTCCTAAACAAATATTCTCTTTTGCATAATAATGTTTAAAGCATTTTTCCATATAATAGTAAAAGATTGTGAAACATAGTAATCTCATTCTCATCCATCATTAAAATATCAATTTACCTTCAGCTACTTATATTTATATTGGTCATAATATTAAAAATGAATTTCCAGAGGATTATCTAAACTATTTCCAAATAATATTAATTAGTTAAATATCTTAAAGTTTCGATTGATGGAAATTCATCTTTATATTTATATCCAAAAACAAAATATTTATTAGAGAGTAAAGAATTAATTTTTTATGATTTAAAAACAAATTAAAAAATTAAAAAATAAAAATAAAAAACATTAAAGCATGCTCAGCATTGGAAGTCCGAATGAAGAAGAAAATGACCAAGGGTAAGTTTCATAGCTGGAATGTGATTTTATTTATTTTTGTGAAGCACAAATTAATAAGATTTGCCTAAAAATTAGTTCTTCTTATAGCATGGTTTTTTTGTTGTGTGAATATCGATATAATTTCTAGAAAATTGGTTTTAAAACTAAATTATTAAGAAATTTTCAGATAATTATTATGGTTTGTATTAAAAAAAAAATATAAAATTTAAATATATAATTTGAAATAAGATAAAAATTAATATTAATTTAATTACTAACTGAAAAGCATGATATTTTTTAAATAATTATATACTACAGCCTAACATACCACAAATTATACTATTTTCATATATACACAAATATAAGGTAACAAATATAAGTTAATTATAGTATTTTCCATTCAGTAGTTTACTCTACAAATATCAAATCTTAGCTATGGGAAGTATGAATTATGGATATATAAAATATAGTATTTTTTAAATTGGTGTAATACGAAAAATAATTATAATTTCTGCAGAAAATATTAAAAAAAAAATTTTCAAATTTATCCCTAATCTTTTAATTAATAAAGTAATTTTTATTTTATACAATTCTTCAAACAATTTTTCTCAAATTACCAATGACATATTCACACTTCCCGACAATCTTTTAAAGTTTATATTACTTCCTTCAATTCTTATAACCTGATGATGTTCAAACGCACGATATTTATATATTTATTATTTAATTTTTTTCAAATCAAATACTTATTACGATAATATTAAATTTCCAGACTAGTACAAGAGGAAATCATTGCTTTATCACAAATGGCTGAACAGATTAATACGAAATTTAATCAACCACCACCAATACCACCACCACTTGATGAAATGCAAGATAATAGTAGTAAACAAGTAAATGGTCATGCTCCATCTGTTGGTGCAACACATCAGCATAGTAATGAATCTGTTGATTTAGATAATTTGTTTGCATTCTTAAGTGAAGTTACACCAACATCAAATCCAGTATTAGATGAAATTAGTGAAAAAATGGATAGTCTTGTACAAGATTTAGATGTTGAGGTAATATTTTTAAAAAAAATTCTTTATTATTTTTATTTTTATATACATATTTTTATTGTCCAGTTGGAAAATGTATTACAACAAGAAATGGAAGGTTTAGCATTAGAACGGCCTATTAAAACACCACCAGCAAAAGGTGTACCAACTTTACCAGAACCAACAATGCCACCGCCACCACCACCGACTGCAATTAATGGTACTGCTCATCCACATCCACAATTACCACAATCATCTAATAAAATTAATAATAATAACAATAATAATAATATTAATAATAATATAAATAAGCCACAATTAGCAACAATAAAATCAATTCATCAACAACATGAAGAACCAATTTATGAAGCTGTATTACCTAAAGAACCACCACCATTACCACCCCAAGTAAATGAAGCACCTATAACTGCATCTATGCTACAGGAAAATGGTATACCGTGTCAAGGACATAATAAATTAAGGCCTAAGAGTCCAGCTGTTATAAATGTTGCACGTTCATCTAGTCCAATTCAGAGAATACCAAATGGACCAATTAGTCCATCATCACCAAAACTTAGTCGACCTAATTCTAGGACATCAACGCTTACATCAAATGGTGGCGGTATTAGTGGCAATAGTACTACTGCTGCAGTTACTAATAATAATCATCAATTTGCTGAACGTGAACAACGTCGAAAACATCGTGTTGAGAAAAAATTACAAGAAATGCAACAAATTGATGTTTCTGAAAAAGAAAAAGATGCACTTCGTGATGATCTTTACTATGATATATTAGAATTTGCTGAAAATTATTTTAATGCTCATGAACGATCGCCAGAAGGTACAATAATGGCTACCCTAACGAGAAAGGGTAAAAAATCTTCTGATTTAGTACCAAAATATGAAATGATTACATTTTATCGTGGTAATACAATACCATCATCACATATTCATATGTATGATCCGGAAAATGTTGTTGCAGCTTGTAACATATTTAGAGTAAGTGACATAATCATAAATTTAAATAATAATTTAATTAATTTTTAATTTATTTTATAGGATTTAAATAAATATATTCGTGGTGAATTGAATCCTGAACGTGAATTACAAGTTATTCAATATATAATTGGTCAGGGAATTGATAGAGAAGAATTACGTGATGAAATCTTTGTTCAATGTATGAGACAAGCAACAAATAATCCACATTCTGAATGGACTGATCGTGTTTGGTTACTTTTATGTTTAACAATTGTGGCTTTTCAGCCAAGTAAATTACTTTTTCGGTATATAAATATTATTTTAAAATTTATGAAAATTTTAAATAAATTATCCTTTTTCTGTAGCTATTTTGTCAGTTTTTTAAAGAAAAATCTTGAATCACTTGACGGTAAATTACGACAGTACACCCAATGGTGTTTGGATAATTGTAAATATACAAAAGTATCGGCACGATTGTATTCACCATCGAGTGTTGAAGTTGCTGTATGTCTAACATGTTAAATTTCATTTTGATTTTTTAATATTTTTTTTTATTTCATTTTGAATATAGGCAATGCGTCGTTTAGGTACAATAGTTTGTAGATTTTTCTTCTTGGATGGTCGTACAAAAGCAATTGATGTTCATCCAACTGATACTGCCAGTGATGCTGTTACAAAATTAGCTGATAAATTAAATCTTTGTAATACTGATGGATGGGCTATATATCAGTCTAGGCCAGATGGTGAAGAACATGTTAAATCTCATGATTATTTATATGATATTATAGCGGCATGGGAAATGTAATTACAATTCAACTTTTTTATATACATAAAATAATTTTTTAAATTCATATAGCAAACAAACAAAAATTCAAACAACAAATTCGACAATGCGACGAAATGCTGCTACGTTAGGTTCAGGTGAAAATCGTTTTGTATTTAAAAAGAGATTATTTAAAACGACTAGAGAACTGTCACAAGATCCTGTTGAAGTTAATATGTTATATGCTCAAGCTGTTTATAGTGTTGTTAAGGTAACGATCATTTTCCTTTAATTAAAAAATCTTTTAATTTATATTTTTTTATTCAAAAATAGTGTGATGATTTTCCAGTTAGCGAAAAAGTTGCTCTACAGTTGTCTGGTTTACAAGCACAAGTAGCATTAGGTGATCCATCAAATCAACCAAAACCAGAATACTATACAGATGTTGGTAATTATTTACCTGAAAGAATTTCAAAAACACGTGAAGAACAATTCTGGGTGCCAATTCTTGCACAAGCTCACCGACAATATGGTGCTG
This sequence comes from Rhamphomyia laevipes, assembly GCA_963920725.1. Lineage (NCBI taxonomy): Eukaryota > Metazoa > Arthropoda > Insecta > Diptera > Empididae > Rhamphomyia > Rhamphomyia laevipes. The sequence continues at coordinate 57,361,707 of OY987257.1, forward strand.
GTCGTTCTGAACTAACAGCTAAAGTATTATATTTAAGTTGTGTTATGCAATATCCTTTATATGGTACAACAATGTTTCCGGTTACTTATCGTGGTTACTGGAGTTATGGCAATAATTTAATATTGGGTATAAATTGTGAGGGAATAACATTAATTAAAACCGAAGATAAATTTGTACTGTATGAGTTTCGTTATTTTGATATTGAATCGATAATGTTAGATCCAAGCGATTGTTTTATTACAATAACATTGAATCGTTTAACAAGCACAAATGCAACAACTACAGCTGCCGAACAACAAAGATGCTTTGTATTTGAGACACCACAAAAAAATGAAATTGGTTCATTAATTGTGTCATATTTTCCACCATTATCGAATTGGATAACTGAAAATGAAATTCCAACAAAGAAATCAAAGGGCATTACAAATGAAGATCGTGTACGATTACATCATAATGTTGTTGTTTGTCGGCGACATTTAATTGATGCTGAATTTTTACGAAAACCACAAGATGCTAGTGGTGGATTTTTACGAAATACATTACGGCGCTTGTCTAAACATCGTCTAGAGAAACTAAGAGCTGAACATGGCAGTGCGGTTCAAGATCACGGTGAAACTTATAAAGGTTTTCCGCATGCATTTTGGGCATTTAGTCGTCAGCCATTACCACAAAGTTTAAGTAAATTACCAGACCAAGAAGAACAACCTATGTTACAAGTTTTTCAGGCTATTTTAACATATGCTGGTTTGGGACAAAGCGGTGAATCAGTACAAAGAGCTGAAGATGAACACATTACATTGATACAATCAATAATGGATCGTTGTATGCGAAAAGAATCCCTATTAAATGAATTGTATTTACAATTAATAAAACAAACAACAGACCATCCAGATCCAAATTCACGTGTAAATTTAAGACATTGGGCATTATTATCACTTGCATGTAGTGTTATTCTGCCACCACTTAAGGTTGTACGGAAATATTTGATTGGACATTTAAAGAGATGTGCCAGTGATTATATTACTGAAGAAGGAAAATATGCTAGATTTGCTGAGAGGGTAAATTATTTAACTGAAATTTATTGTGTTTATTTTTAAATCTTAATTTTTTTTTTGTATCCATTTTAACAGTGTTTCTTTAAAACACAAGGAACACGACGCCGTCAGTGGCCACCAAGTAGAGAAGAAATTGTCTGTACAATTAATCGTCGACCTATTTATGCTAGATTTCATTTTATGGATGGACAGTATCATTCAGTTGAATTTCATCCTAGTTCAACAGCACGTGAAGTCATGGAAATAGTTAAAAAGAAAATTGGTTTACAGGAAAATGCTCAAGGTTATGCTATTTATGAAGTACTTGGAACATCAGAAAGAAGTTTAATGCCGGATGAAAAAGTGTCTGATGTTATGTCTAAATGGGAAAAATATAGAAATGCAGCAGCTCAAGCAGCACAACAGAATCAGGTAACTTTTTTACCAAAAAAAAACCATACATTTAAATTACAATTTATATCTTAATATATTTTTATTTCATCTGTATCTAGGCTCAAGCAAATCCGGCAGCAACTGCTTGTCGACGACAACATCATATTTTCTTATTTAAAAAGCATTTATTCTTTGATTCATATATGAATTTAGATGATCCAGTTGAAAAAGAATTATTATACCATCAAGTTTTGCATGGATTACGAAGTGAACGTTTTCCAATTTCCGAAATGGAAGCAATTATGTTGACATCATTGCAAGGCCAATTAGAATTAGGAGATTGTTCAGATATTGTACATGATTATCGTACAATAGCTAGTCATTGTTTACCACCACGTTTTGTACCAAATATACCACATGATGCAGTTGCAATGCATCATCAAAGTTTACGTGGCATGGCACCGACTGAAGCTAAAAAATCATTTTTAAATTTAATACAAAGTTGGCCATTACATAAAGCAACAATATTCGACGTTATGGTACTATATATAAATATAATTTATATAAAATATGATTTTAATTTAAATATATTATTATTAGCAATCATTTACATCAAATTGGCCTAGAGTTTTATGGTTAGCAGTAGATCAACATGGAATTCATTTATTGGAACATCGATCACGAAATACTCTATGCACATATGAATATTCAACAATTTTATCATATTCACCAAATATGAATTGTTTAATGATAATTACTGGAACTGAGAAGAAACAATCAAAAGTTATTTTAACAACATCACAGGTAAAAAAAATTATATAGCAGTTTGTGGTCGAATTCGACTTTTTAACTTTCAATTCGTCTTTCAAAATTTACTATCTATTTATATTTAATCAGAATAATTTTTAAATAATCATCTTTTCGAAATAAACAATTTACAGGCCTTCCAAATAGCAAATTTAATACGAGAATATTCTCAAGTTGTTAAAGCTGCTGCTGAGGAAGCAAATAAAGATAATCCGCCGTTACCACCACCACCAGTACCGGAGCATGCAACAACTGTTGCTATTGCAAATCAACAACATATGAAACAACAGCAGCAGCAACAACAACACATGGTTGAAATACGTAAAGGTTCTCGACCAACATCAGTAATAAGAACATCCGGTGTTACACTTGTAGCACCACAGCCAAGCTAATATAAGATTTTTAGCAAGAAATTATGGCAAAAATAGAAAAGATAAAAAAAAAAATTGATAATTAAAATTTATAGTTAATGCCATTAAAAAATTTGTCGAAAATATTCAAGAAGAAAAATAAATATAAAAATAAAAATTGTAGCTAATTTATAATTTAATATTAAAATTATTCACCATTTTTTTTTTTAAATATTTAAAAAAAATTGGAATTTTTAATTATAATTTTTAAATAATATTCATTTTAAATTTGTGTAATTTTTTTTATTTTTAATTAGTAATTTGTAAACGCCAAAAATATTATTTATTTATATAAATTTGACCAAACTTTGTATTTAAATATTTAATTTTAAGAAATTTTTTGTAAATTTTTAATTTATTTATAATTAAAAACAAAATGAACTCAGTAATAAGAAAACAAATACATATACATAACAAAAAAAAATATTAAAAAATAAAACATTAAATTAAAAATATAATCATTTTTATGATTTTAAAGTTTTTTAAATTTAGTGTGCAATTAAAGGTTGTTATTTAATTATTATATAAATTATAGAATTCGAATAAAATTAAATTTTCGAAAAAAAATCTTTATTCTATATATACATAGCTAAATAAATACAAAAAAAAAAAAAACATAAATAAATCATAAATATAAAATCAAATTAAATAGAACAAAAATTATAATATATTATTATAAAAAATATATTATTAAAATATTATTAAAACACAAATAAAAATTACTTTATAAAATATTTATGCAAAAAAGTTGGATATATGATAAAGAAAATTTGCTATCACCATAAAAAAAAGATATAATCATTATTTATAAAAAGAGTGAGATAACAAATTATATTTGACATTAGAGGAAAAGAGAAGGGATTTGCCATTTCTAAATTCATTTTTTCGAAAAAATCAATTTGTTCTATTTGTATGATATTTACTTGATTATTCAATTTATTTATTTATTTATTTTTACACAAATCAATTAAAAATGATACCTTCTTCAAGTTCAAATCTAATTTTCTAATTTCCCAGAGGTTTCACGTTATCCGTTTGTTCATCGGTGTGTTATCGTTTATTCTCAAGATGGAAACTTCAAATGCAATGCCATTCAAAAGGTTTCACGTTGTCCGTTTGTCAATCTGTCTTTTATAGATAGCTTATTATAAAAATCTAGAACGGTTTGAAATATGAATGTAATGCCAGTCAAAAGTCTAGTTGATGTTGATGTTCGAATCCTTTATCAATTCAAATTTTAACAGCTTTTCATTGTTACCAAATTTTCTTATTAAAATTATTTATTTTACTTGTCAATTGTAAGTTTAATCTGGTTAACTAAACCCTCTTCCAAATAATATAATTTTATTATCTCCTTTTTTACAAGTAATTTTTTATTCCTGACAGTAAATTTTTTTTAATTAATTTTATAATTAAATATGATAAATAATTTAAAAAATATTATGTACCAAAAACAAAACAAAAATTTAGCTAGCTTAAATTTTAGGCATAATATAAATTATTTATTGGGAATTAAAAAAATTATGATTTTTTTATGATCTAATTTTTCTGCAAAAGGATTTTTTAAACTAAAAATAAGTCATAATTTAATTTTTTTTAGTTATTATAAATTTTAAAATAGACTTCCAAATTTGAGAAAACAAAAATGTGTTCAAAATTTTTTACTTTTAAGTTCACAAATAAAATATTTTAGAAATTAAAACAAAATGTTGCACAAATTACATAAAATTCTTATAGATTGTATATATAATATTTAGCTAAAAATAGTTTCTCAATATTTTAAAATCATACACTAACTATCAAAACGCTTCCATATTTTGTAATTCCCACTCTACAAAATTTTAAGTAATATGATAAAAATATCAACTCTAAAGTAGTGATAAAATTTAATTAATTCCAAACCTTTAAATAAAATGTTGACTTATTAAACAAGTACCAGTGGATATGTTTCAACAAAACTGATTCAATTATAACAAAATTTCATATAATTATTATTAATTATATTTAAATTTATCCAATTAATAAAAATTATTTAAAAAAACATGAAAATTAAATATGAAATTCATGTTGTTCCAATGAATTTACATAATTATATTTTAATTATTAAAATTAACTGCCATTATATAAATAGTATTTCAAATACTGTATTGGCTTCCAATCCAAACTTGCCCTAATTATGAAAGTAAATATTTCCTAATTATATATTACCTCATAGAAATAATATTTTAAATATATAATTATGGCTTCCTTGACCTACGAATAAGCAAAGATGAAATTTTCCATAATTTTGTTTTTCAATCATCTTATTATATTGATAACTCCTTGTCCCTAAATAAAGAAATAACGTCATTGGTTTGTGTATGAGCTAAATTGAGCTGTTTTATACTAAAAATAAATTTTAATTTTGTTGATAATTTAGAAACCGTACAATTTTTTATTAATTAAATTATAATTTTCAAACTTTTATGTATTTATGTGCATTTCAATTATTTGATAATGTGATTTAATTCAATTTAAATTCGATAAAACTATAATTTTTATCATATTTTCCATAACTTTGTAAATTATATTTAATTATATATTAAGAATAATTTCTACTTGTGTCAGATTTAAATTATAAGGAAGACATTTAACATTATATTTAAATAAATATTATATTAAAATGTTATTATTATTTATATTATTATACAAAATAAAATTATATATATTAAAAAGTACTGAAATTAATATTTTATTTAATTGCCAATAATAATTTACTATAAATTCATAAAATAAAATATTAAATTATGTAAAGAAATAATAATCCAAAAATAAATTAAAATAATTGAATAATTGAATTATTCTATAATTTTTTTAATGTATATTTTAGTTTACATAAATTCTAATAATAAAATGTTTTCTCTGTTAATTGGTAGCACTAATGATCCTATGAGGTCCATGGTTGGCAACATAATTATTTACTTACCTCATATTTCAATGTTTGTTAGAAATGAAATGAGTCTGTGTGACTTGCATTTAGGTTGAGACTAACTGGGCTATAAGAAAGACGTAACACAGCAAACAGTAACCTAAGTAAAGCGTATAAATATGTTGGTATTTACTTGTCATTGTGACATAATATTAATTGTTTACTGTCGTGTCAATTTAAGGCAGGTATAGTATTTTCCGTAGTCCGTGCCGTAGAAATTAAATTTAAAAAACAGATCTGCATGCTCGCAAGGTAATATTGAGGCTCTAGCTAGGACAGAAGAGTTAATGCATCCAGAGAAACTTTTCCTGCGCCGCTGCTGTGATATAAGATTTATTAGTTTTAGATGGACCCATAGAAATCCCCGTAGAGGAATCTACGTTGAACCATGAATATATAAACTTATAATCGTTTCGTAAAAGTATTCTTAGTAGTACAATGGTATCATCGAAATTTCGGTTTTTAAGTGGAAGTATATAAACAAAATTTAACAATTTTGGCAGTTTTTTATATCGACGAATAAATAAAAGAAACATATCAATAAAATAACTTTAATTAATAATTTTTATTTGATTTTTTTTTATATACCTATATAATTTCAATTAAAATTTATATCACTTTGTCAAATTTATAATAATTATAATTTTATAATCTATTTTTTATAATAATGCAATTTAATTAAACTTATAAAGATTTTTATTTTTTTGTTATACAATAATTTTGTTCTGTTCAATTATTATTTGAATTTGTTATTTTGAAAATAATTACACATAATAAATATATAAAAGTAACTTAAAATCCATAGCAGAAAATTTATAAATTTCATAAAATAAAATTTTGTTATTTTTATCAATTTATTATGAAATTATTTAAAAAAATTATTTATTCTTTTGATTATTAATTACTACAAAATAAAAATATAAATAAGAAATTTTAATAAAATATATAAAAAATGTTGTAGTGTTTTTTTGTCTTTTCAATTTCGATGATTTAATTATTTTTTTATTTATTAAAAAATGAGGCAAACATATTTGTAATTTTATGTTTTTATATTTTACTTCTTTTCTCTCTCACGTTTTTTTTTTTTTTTTTTTTTACAAAATAATTGTAATTTTTTAAAAGGCAAAAATGTATTAATTTTAAAATTGTTGGTTTTTTTTAATTTTATTTTGTATAATTTGAATCTGTACTTGTGTAATGTTGTCTTTAGATTTGTCCTTTTTAAGTACAATTTCTTAACTATATATAAATAATTTAAATAATGTTCGCGCAATTATAATCAAATCCAAAGCTTTTTATAATTTTTTTTATGTATAAATATTCACATATGAATTTTTATTGAAGAAAGTTGACAATATCAAAAATTTTGCGATTTAAACAGTTGAACAGTTTAAGCTTAGTATGTAGCTCGACTGAAATGAAATTTTAATGCGATTTACAAAACATTATCCGATGAAATAACCGTGATAAAATTATGAAAAATATTTTGTAAAGAAATTAGACAATTTCATTTGAAATTTTAATATTTTGTCATTTCAAATTTCAATTTAAAATTGTAAATATATTTTAAATCATTTCAATCGAGCTACATACTAACCTTTAGAACTCGTTAAATTTTGAAAATGTTGTCAAATTTATTCGAATTTTAAAATGTGTTTATAATAATAAATTTTCAATGAATAATAATGTTATTAACAATTTCAGATTATATACCAATAATATTTAATAACAACATTGAATTTAATTTTAAAAATATATAGTAATAAATATTTTTTTTTAAGAAATGAGAAAATAATTATACGTAGACTACTTAAATTTAAATATTATGTAAGATAATTTTTTTTTAAATATAGTTTTATAATATGATTTTTTGTTTGTTGATAAATATATTATGGAATTTACATTTTCAACACACATTTATTTTTATATATAATAATTTTTGAAAAATATTTATTCTTCATTTTTTAAAGAATTTTTTTTATTTATTTTTTTATGATTTTAGTATTTTTAAGACAAAGTTAATATATTTTACATAGCGAGAAAGAGTAAATATTTTTAATAAATGTGGTTACTATTAGTGGTTTTTAATTTAATTTCTTTTATAATCTTTTAATTTTAAATATATATTTTAAATTGTGGTGTTTTTATGAATTTTCTTTATTGGTTTCCGTTTGTTTACACAAAAAAAGTTAAATTTTAAATGTTGACAAAGTTATAAATAAATAACAAAAAAAAAACACATAAATTTGTCTTTAAATTTTTTTTAAAATTACATATTTTAATTTTATTTCCTATTTCCGAAAATTTGATATTATTGAAAATGTAAATTAACTATCCGATCTTTATGTAAATTTGACTGAATTATTTTACGAATTTTACATTTTTGATATTCGGAAAACCAACATAAAATAATTATTAATATATGAAAATTGAATTAATATTAGAAAAAGCATTTATGATTTAAATAATTCAAAATTGTCTATCTAAAGAAATTTTAACAACAAAATTTAGATAATAAATTCGATATAAAATTTTGGAATTTAAACACAACAAAAAATTCTATATTTTTGTTAGAATTTCAAAAAATTTCAAATAAAAACAGAAAAAAAAAAGTATTTATTTTTTAAATATTATTCAATTTTTATTAAGCAATCTTAAATTTTAACTTAAAACTTAACAAATTAAAAATAATAAGTAAATTTAATATTTTTTAACGAGTATATTAAAAGTGAAAATCTCAATTTTTATTTTTTAAATTACTTTAATGCACAATTCAAAACATTTTTCTTATTAACATTAATTGAGATTATATTGGCAACGAATAATTAAATTGTTATTTTTTATTAAATGCATAAAAAAATAATTTAATTTTATTTTTATTTATAATTAAATTCTAATAGTAAACTAAAAAAAATATATATAAAATTATTTAATGTATAAATATTTATGAAGCAAAAATAAAATGTAGAATTATTTTAGTTTTTAGGTTTGTATTTTAATTATTTATTTAAAGGTATGATTTTAATAAATTTTTTGCTTTAAAGGTGGTTTATTTGTGTTTATTGAAAAATTATATAGGTATTTAATTTGTATTTTTTTGTTTTGTATTTTTATTAATTTTAAGAATAGTTTTATTTTGTGTATAATTATACGAAAAATATTTGCTATTTTCATTTTTGTCTTTTTTAATATATATTATTGTTTTGTAATTTGAAAATAATTATTTGTAATTTATTTATTTATTTATTTTTTTACAGATTACATACATGGAGAAGTTTTTATAATTCTAATATATTTAAAGATATTTGTTTGTATATATATAATAATATATTTTAATAAGAAAAATATTTATTTAATACAGACTGGCGTTGCATAAACACAAATTAAATTAATATAAACTAATTGCAATGATTTTAAAATTGACATTACAAGGTAAAAACAAAATAAAATTTCAAAATAGTACCAGGTATTAATTAAAATGAATACAAATTTTAATTTTAGTAAATTTATGAATATAATATCATAAATATTTATCACAATTTATTTATGATATTATGATAAATCATATTGTATTTGAATAAATCAAAATTTTCATGCCATTTTACACTTAATTTTCAGTTAAATTTTTATTAGGCTTTAGCATTCTCTCTAGAGATAATTATAATATTTAGTAGGCATGTTTTCAAAATTTTGATTAAATCCACTATTTTTCTAATAACGCACAATTTTATGATGGAATTCATATTAAAGTATATTAAAATATAACAGATTAAAAATTTGCATAACTTTAGGTGTCCACTAAATAATTACTTTAATATTTAGAAATAATATTTTCAAGTTTTTATGTTTTTACGTTTATTAGAATTATATTATTATATTTACATTAAATAATTCAAATATTAAATTTGATATTTGAAAATTCCATTAAATTTGCATAAATAAAAAAATAAAAATTGTGTTTTATTTGATCTTGTCTCTTTTTTTTTGTTGAAAAAAAGCATTTTATTTAATTATTTTCTATAAATATTTCTTTTTGTGACTTTTTACAACTGATTTTTAAATAATTTCATTATTGATTTAACAGTCCAAATAATAATATACAAAGCTAAAGATTAGCGTACATAATATTTTGTCAAGCTAAGCTAAAATTTGTATTTAATATTTTGTAATATTAAAAATATTTAATGATTGACATTATATTTTATATAGGAAGTAATTTTAAACTAAAAATTGCTCTTTTTTCATATACCAAATTTCACTTTACAATTGAATGTTCATGTTAATTTCCCTTTTACACCATAAATAGTTAAGCATTTAAATAAGACCAATAATATAAAAACAAATGTATTACAAATATTTTTTATAATTTTACATTTGGATATAATGTTTTTTATGTTTTTAAATATATAAGATTTAATGTTTATTTTTTTATAAACTTTACTATTGCTTAGTATTTTTGTTTTCTATTTTTGTAAAATTAATATTTCAATATATATTAATAATATTTAAATTCCAAAATGTTATATAAATATTTTTTTGTTTTTATTATTTTTTCAAAATTTTTGATATGGATTTTAATAAGTCTCGAACGATTTAAATAACAAAATTTAAATATATATATATTTTACGAAAACGATTAATGTCACAATCTATTTGATTTTCTTATTGTTTTTTTTTTTTAATTATATATATTTAGATTTAACAATTTAGATTTATTTATAGTGAATCAAAATTAAATTGAGACAAAAATCGAATTTTTATTATAATACATAATATTATAACGAAAATTTTACATTTAATATAAGTTAATTTTTCATTTGTATTTTAATAATACTATTTTATTATATAATTATTATTCAGTAATTTAATTAATATTTCAAATATTTTTTTTTTATTTATCTTCTTTTAAGCTTTCTAAATTAGAATATTATTTTTCGAAATTTTCATTTATAACCATTTATTTATATAATAATGATAAATTTTTTGTGTTGTGCGTTTTTAAGAAATTAAAAATAAAAATAAAAAATGTTAATAAATTATATTAAGTGGTAGTTGGTAGTAGGTTGATGATGAAATCCAGAAATTAAAATAAAAATAAACACAATAAATATGTTAATGCTTAAGAAGTTCAACTGCTCTCTTGTTAGCCTCTTCTAGTCGAACTTCATTTGAACCACCCTAATATTTAAAATAAATAAAATTAAAATTATAAATTTTTGAATAATATAAATAATAAATTATTGTGTTTTAAAAATATTTAATAAAATCAATTTTTCAGAAGTCATACATTAGAAATTTCACATTTTTTTCTAATAAATTTTAAATTATGTTTTTTATTTAAATTTTATTTTAATTTTTTTTTTTCTACCATTTATTTAATGTTAAGGCATTCGTTATATTGCTTTTTTAAATATATTATTAACATATATATTTTTTGATAACAATTTTTTATTTAATTTATATTTCATTATTTAACAATTTGTTGGAGAAGAAACATATCTACATGATAGAGAATGACAGATAAAGAAGATCTCTAAGAGTTTGAATCTTTATGAAAACTTAACACAAAAAAAGAAAAAAAGAAAGTAAATTTAAAACATTTTCTATAAAATTTTTTATTTTATTTTAATATTGCTATAAATGCATTTATTTAATTCTATGTATGACTTCGTTATGGTAATAAATAAATTAGGGAAATAAGAAATTATAAAGATTAAAATGTGCTCCAATTAAGTTTTAAAATTATTTTACTATTTTTTTTTTTGGTCCACTTTAAAATTCTGCTTTAAAGTATTATTATTATATTAATTAACTTTGTATTTTTAATTATTTTGTTTTTAAATTATTCATTAATAAATTTTTGTTTTCGATAATCTAATTTCAAGAATGGAAATAGAAATTTTCTAGTTTTTGTTTGGGTTCACAACCACAAGTGTGATTAAAAGGAAAAACGTGGACAATACTAAATTTAGAAATTGAATTTACAAAAAAATAATTAATTAATTGACAATTTATTAAATGTTAGAAAGAAATCTTTTTGTATGCCATCAGATCTAAAAGAAACTAAAAATTATTCGTTATTTAAATAGCTAGTTTAATGTAAATATTTTTTAATTTGATTTGGTTTTTTATACAATCTTAGCTTGAAATTTCTGATTGAATAGGAGATGTAAAAAATCTGAGTATCTGAATAATCAATCTGTTTAAAACTATATAATATTAAGAAAAATCAGATACGTTCCGGAATGTATTTTATTTTGATTTGAACTTTTACATTGTGTAATGTAATTTTTCAATAGAAATTAGAGTACACTTGATTTAAATCTTGAAATACTTTACTCAAGATGCTGTGTAATATTCGAAAATATGGAATTAAATTACAGAATTTGACTTGGTACTCTTGTAAATATACTTAAGTTTAAATATATTTTGAATATAATTTTTTTTTTTTGTCAAAATCTGACTTAGATTAAGCGTATTTATCTCGTGCCATGCGAGTTAATTCATTTTTAATTGAATTATATTATTAGGATTATTTCCACGACTCATGGACCAACCAAGATTGTATAGATAGACCTTAACTTTAATATTATTTTTCCATTCTTGCTTAAATTAAAATATTCTATTCTATATTAAATATGTATAATATAAAAAATTATAATTTATAAATACAAAAAGCTTGTATCAGATACTCTGTCAAAATGAAAATTTCGTTTTTGAGACGCTAATAGAAATAAGAGGTCGTTTAAAACAATTTTCTTTTTTCGTTTAGGAAAAATGTGGAAGCAATAATTCTGTTAAAGAATATGGAAAATTTCAACAATTAAGATTTTATTTAAATATTATTATTAATATACAATGTTTTATAAATTTATTATTAATAATTGCTGTTAGTTTTCTATTTTGTTTATTTCTCATCTATAAATTTTGTTGGATTTAAAAATAAAATACGAGCGAATATTTTTTTTTATATGTACTATTTTCTTTTACTATATATTTAATTATATAATTAATAATTTTCTACCATTTTTGATTCGACTAATTTGCAAATTTTATTAATTATATTTATTATAATATAATATTTTATTTTTTTTTGGCTAAACTAAATATAATTTTTTAGCAATTAAATATGAGATCATTGATAAATTTTAAATATAATGTAAAATATTTTATTTAATTACATTTTTTTTTTTTTAATTTTTAATTTTTTATTAATTTTAATATAATTTAGTAATAATTATTAAATGTTGATATTATGTAATTGAATTTTTGTTGTTATATTTTTATTGTGTTTTATGTGTTTTTTATTTTAAATTAATTAATTAAACTATAAATATAAATTTTAAATATTTTCTTTTTTTTATTTTTGTTAGGACGTTAAATATTTTAGCTAATAATAATTTAATAATTATTTATTTATATAGGAATTATTATTCTTTTGCTATACAATAAATTTTCGCCTTTTTCTTTAATTATTATTATTTTTATTATTAATATTTTATTAAAATTTTTATTATTTACGATGTAATGATGTTGGGTTTTGATATTATAATTTTTTTTTATTGTAAGCAACATCATTACACAATCTGTGAGCCAAAACTTTTAAATTATTTATTTTTATTATTTTTTTATTAATTTTTTTTTGTTTTTTAAATATTTTATATGTAAATATAAAAAGGATATTTTTGGTATTTCTTATTATTTGGGAAAGATTCAAAAAGTTTGTTGTTGTTCTTTTGATTTATTGATTAAAATTAAATTCAATATAAATTATAAATTTATTTTAGTAAAAGATTAATTTTTGGTTGTTCGGTTTTGGTATTATAGTACTTTTAAAGTTTAATAATAAATATAATATGTAATAAATAAAATATGAATTTATTTATTTCAGAAGCTGATGAGCTCTCTGATTTGCTACTTCTATTCTGGCTTCGTTTGATTCACCCTTTTGAGTTAGCATTAAAATTTAAAAATAAAAAATAGAATTGTTTTTCAATAAAATTTTGTTAGTAAAGTTTTTTAATTTTTAAATTTTTGTAAAAGTTTTATAATATCGATGGATTTTTTCTGTTAATATACATAAAATATATTTATTTTTTACCTTGCGGTTAATTCTGTCAATCTGTCGGTTCTGATTTTCCAATTCAGAACCCATGTCCAAAGCCATATTTCTTAGATTACCTATCATTGTATTAACTTGTCCCATATTTTCTTCCATTTCATCTTCGCGAGCATCATTTGTTATTCTAAAATATTTTCGAAAATTATTAAAATATAATTAGAATTTGATATTGTAGAACTATGAAATTTTAAAAGTTCGTGAAAAACTAAACACGTAGAGTTTGTTATAGTATTCAACAAATTACGACTGGTGATTACGAGTATAGTAATTTAATAATTCTCGAAATTTCGACAAAACGTTATTATAGATAATGACTTTTCGTAGTCCATTCAGACTCTCTATATTTTGAAGATTAACATTTCAAATTTACACAGTTTTAAATTTAAAATATTTATTAATAGGGAATTTCGGAATAATATAACATCTTTCATAAATCAATTAACGATATATAAATAACTAACAACATACCTTCCAATATAACCAGCTTGTGCCATCATACCATTACGATCATCCATAACACGTTGTGGTTGATTATTAACAACTTTACCATCATCATTACCTTTCCATGTGCCATCGTCTTCTTTGAACGATGCACTCCTATACAATAAACAAATATTAATAAAAAATTCATTTTAAAATATTATAATTTAAATAATACTTATTGCAAGGTAAGACACAGATTCCGCAACATTTTTCCATGCCACTTAAATTTTTTTCAGCTTCTTTCATATCAGCATTAATTTGATCCATTCCCTCCTCAATTCGATCCAATTGTTCTGTTTATCCATTTTTAAATAAATTTATATTATTAGTAAAGTAATTTTAATTATGTTTTTAACATAATTTTTGTAATTAAATAAAAAAAAAATTGAGTATATTTATATATAAATGTAATAATAATAAACAAAAAATTAATAATAACATTATTTAAATTTATTAAGTTAAATGGAATATATAGAAATTAAGAATAGATGTATATAAAAAAATTAATTAATTTATAGGTTAAATGTGACACATATGAGACAGATACTAATTATTTAAAAAAAAAAATGAAAAACAAAATTTTAAGTTTTTTCTTGTGATTGTTGTGAATTTTAAAATTTACTATAAATGTTAAAAGCTAGCATATTTTGATTAAAAATCAATAATTTAAATATGATTGTAATAAAAATGTTAATGATTATTTTTAAGCGGATATTTTTATAGGTATATAAGTGAAAATTTTCTTAAAATAAAATTAAATATTTAAATTAAAATGCATTTTTTGTTTATATTTGTTATTTAGCGAAATTATTAAAATGTTTTGTATAAATTGCATAAAAATATTGAATATCAAATTAATTTTAATTTATTTTAGATTCAAAATTTTGATTCTTAATAAAATTAATACAAGTTAAATTTAAAATTATGCATTGCAAGTTAATATAAATGTATATGAATCCATTTTGAATTACTACAAGTTTTATACAGCGACTATTTGACACTTAAACTTTAGACACTTTTAAATTGCAACTGCAATCAATTATGTTAATGAAAAAGAATTATATTTTCTTTGAACTTTTAAGCTCCTAAAATAATTAATTTTTTACTAGTTCTTTTTCAGAATTTTAGATTTCTTGGATAAGATGTAACAAATTAAGATATTAAAATGTTATAAAAATAAGTAGTTTAAAAGTAATATAAAAACTTTGAAATTCAGAGTACTTAGAATAAAAAAAAATAAGGATTGTCGCATAAATTTCATTCAATATACTTTTTGCAATAGACAATTTCGTAATTTTTCTAATTAAGGGCCGAATCTAAATCAACTGTTTATAATTAATATACAAAAATTAATTAATTAATTAAAGTGTATTTAAATAATCGTTCATAATTACTTAGTAATAATTACTATAGATTCGACCCATGATCTATAAATAGATTTAAGTTTCAATTTTGATATATTTTAACAATATTTTTGTATAGCAAATTCATTCCAATAAAAAACATAAAAAATAAATTAAAATAAACTTTATTTTTAAAAAGCAATAATTTGTGTTTGTCTAACTAATATTATTAATAATTTCGTTTTATTAGAATATTTCTTTAATGTACGAATTAAGTGTATAAGATGTATCAGAGCTGTTAAATAATGTATTAGAATTAGATATTGTAAAATGCATTAAAAACTCATTACCATATATGTAATTCAAATTATACAATTTTGTACTGCAATACTTCTCTAGTACAAAATTTCAAATTCAAAGTATTACGTTTTTGTAAAACAATTAATTACAATTTCTGTTTGAATATCCAATCATTTAAGTATAAAAACTAATGCATTACGAAAAGTATGCATTACAAGTTAGAAAAAAGTAATTTTTACGTGTAATGCATACTTTTCGTAATGCGTTACTTTTATTACTTCATTTAAATATATTGTATTTATTATTATGTACTTTATTCATTGCAGCATAAATTTCGTATTTGTAAATAATTAACATAAAATACCGAATTATTCGAATACATACAGTAAATATATGATTAATATTTAGGTTATTTAGTACGTAATAAGTAACACAAATTTTGAAGTAGAAATTACTTTTTTTTAAAAAAACCATATATGTAAGTAATTAAATTGTTTAGTATAATTATATTAGCAAGTGAATTGCTTTTGTAATATATAATTTAACAACTCTGCAACTAAAAACATTAAATATATTTTATTAATTGTAAAACTTGTACTAACTATTAATGCTAATTTTTTTATTTTTTTTAAATGTATAAAGTGTAAATAAAATATTTATTTTTTATAAGTATACAAATATTTAGTAAGAGTATTTAAAAGTTTATAACAACACGTGGTTAATTATACTAAATGGAAATAAAAAACAATATTAGAAAGTTAAAGAATATTAAAAAAAAAAAAAACATTTAAAAGTATTTGAAACATAATAAAAGTATTTGAAATACATTGGTTTTTTTATTTATTTATTTTTTTAAATAAAAAATAAAATATCAAATTAATTAATTTTTCTTGTTCTTAAAAACAACTAAAGAAAATTGGAAAACTAATAAAAACTGAATATGTAATTAATTATAATAAAAATAAAAAATTTCGATTTTATCTTGTATTTTTTGTACTCACATGTCGCATAATTTTTTTTTAATTTTAATTAATTTTTTTTTTTAATTTTTTTTTAAAACATAATTTTTTGACTAGAGAGTGTTTGTTGAGGCGAGCGTGTTTAGATATTTTTTCATATATATTTTTATGTTGTCGGTTTTTTTTTTTAAATAAATTTTATAATTAATGAGTTTCGATTTTAATTTTTATTGATTTTTGTTGTAGCTTGTTTTCTTGTTGTCTTGTTGTTGGTTGTTGGAGTGAAATATAAGTTTTTTTTATATATAATATATTTTTTATTTATAATATATTTTACTTTATATATATATTGAGTAGCGATGATGAATTTTGGATGTTAATAAAAATTGTTTTTTTTTTTTAAATATATATAAAATAAAATAAAAATAAATTTTAGTTTTATTTTGTTTTTAAGGAAGCTGTTTATATTTTTTTTTAAAATTTATATTTTATAATTTGAAAATAATTAACTGGCTTGAACGCTAAATATCCATTGATTATTACAAGGATTGATTAAAGACTGATTAATGAATTGAGTGATTTGATTAATTAAAACTTAGATTTTTGAATTTTCTGATTATTTTTGTTTCTCTATAGTGTATTCACGTTGCTGGAAAAATAATATTGTCTATAATTAAACTTTATTTAATTGTTTAATCCCAGTAAATCCAGAATGAAAAAAGTAAGAAAGAAGTAGAAAGAAATACAATCTTTCAGAATGAATAGAAATACAATTGCATTAAAAAAATATTACTTTTATTCATTCTCAGATTTACTTTTTCAATTTTTCAAAAAGAACACTGTGGCGTCATCTACATTCGTATTGGTAAGTTACTATCTACCGTGTCACTACTATAAGGAATAGAAATACAATGAATTTACGGAATAGATAGATGATAGATAAACTGAAAGTTATTGGGTTTTATTTATTTTATTGTACTGATTATTATTAATGTAAAACTAATAACTAAAATTATTTACTAAATGAAAGTAAACTCAAGGACCAACTTTACTGTAACTATATTACCATCTTCGTGTTGTAGCAAGTAAAGTAACACTTCATGTGATTATAAAGTATACGAAATGAAACAAAATAAATTTTGGATTTCGATAATAATCTATTCAGCTTCAGACCTTTAGATATAATTTAATGGTACATGCTTTATAATTGGTTTAAATTTGAAACTACGAGTATATAAAAGATTTGCAGATGATTAGAATCATTAAAAAATTTAACACTGTTAACAAATTATATTTAAATTATGTTTTTAGTGAAAATTTTTGTGAGCATTGGTATTTATTTAAACGCTTTTTATATACAAAAAGTGTAAAAGATTTACATCTTCAAACAAATTATTAAAATTGATTGAATTACGTTGGTTTTAGTTTTTTTAAGATATTTTGCATCCAAGCCCAGTTAATATTTATCTAAATTAAATATATTTATAAATTGTGAATTGTGATATCACAATTTATTAATATATTAAATTTATGTTTTATCTCAATTATATATTTTTATTTAATTAAGTTTTTTTTAAATTTTATTTTGTGTTTTTTTTTTAATTTATTTTATTTTTCATAATTTTGCCTTAACACAATCCATAATTTCTCTATTGTTCTTACCTCCTTGCTCATCCAGCATAACGATGCTCTTCATTCCAACTTCCGTACTCTAAACAAAAACAACAACACCACATATTTTCTTAAGCATGGATTTCTTTAAATTCAATTATAATTGACAATAAAAATATTACTAATATTTAAATATATATTTATATATTTTTTCAGTTTTTTTTTTTTGTTATTTTTTATATGTTATTATATTATTTTAATTAGTTTAAAAAACACGAAATTTTAATTTAAAACTAAAGTTTTTTTTTAAGGGATAAAAATCCAACGCCATTTAAAGCTAAAGAAGTGAAGAGTGCATCAATGAAACAGAAAAATAAAACCTAATTTAGAGTAAATTTGATGTAAAAACTCATCAAAAAAACGTATTAGACGTATTAGTTTAAATCGTAATTAGGTTATTTATTATATTATTAATTATTTTCAAAACACATTTCAACTCCTTACCGCCTTGACTAGACAACACATTTAAAGTTTTGCCGCCTGCCTCATCGCTCTATATATGAAAAATAAATTAAGAAATAATTCAAACAAAAATAAAATCGTTCAACAAAATAAATCCGATAAATTATAATTAAGAAAAATTATAAAAAACAAACAATAAAAACATTAAAACTGATACATTTTCTTTCTAATTTTACTAACTAAAAAAAAGATATTTATAAAATTTAAATTTAATAATTAAAAATTATATGATTTTTATATATAGTAAAAGTTTGTATATTCAAATTTGCAGCAAACCTTGGTGCATAATTTCATATTTTTTTTAAAAAAACTTGAAAAACGTGCATTTAACTTATAATAATATAAAATATTTAGTAAGATTTCTAAAAAAAAAATATTATTTTGGTATAAATTTAATTAAAAATTAATAATTGGAAACTATAAATTTATAAATGAAATTTTGGTGCATTCAAAAATATTTAACTTGAAGCGTTAAAAAATTGTATATTTCTTAAAAATATTTAATACTTTTTATTTTATAATTAAATGATGATTTTTGCTTGCTTAATTCAAATAAATATAAATGTGAATTAGAAACAAATGATGATTTCCTCAAAAAACAGTGATGAAATTTACTTCAGAATTTACGAAAATACGAATAATTTTTAAAATAATATAATTAAATTAAAATAATTTAACTGGTAAAAAATCAAAATCATGATTTGAAAATATAATAAAGTAGAGATTAGTCATTGATATAATTAATAATAATTTGTGATAAGAATGGTCCCTCTTTGACGTTTATAAGCAGTAGCTTTAAATGGGCTGATGACATTATTTTAGGTACGGCTGATGCGTGTAGTGTAGCATCCAAATTAAAAGAAGAAAATTCATTATTTGTACCAACAAAATATTGTACCTTTTCTTTCATAACTTTAAGATATATTTTTAATTCAACGCGGTAACATGTTTTATTTGAATTACAACCAACTTTTACAGCAGAACTGTCACCAGCAGCAACGACTTTAACAACTTCTATATAATTACATATATTTCAGCTGCATTATTAAGAAGATTTGGCGCAAAATTGAAGAAAACAATGCTTAAAACATTAACGATAAATTCGATAGCTTGTAATTAAAATGTGTAAATCTGAATGTCAATATAATTTAATTTCTTGCATTCATTAAATAACATTTTTAAAATTTACTTTTGAATAAGTTATGATAAATCATATATATATTTTAAAAAGTGTATTCCATGATGGCGGATCAGAAATATATTTTTTATTAACTATTTTCTGCAGAAAATCAAAATCTAAACTTTATGTATTCGAAACACCATATAAGCTGAAAATATATATCAGTTCGAGAGTGATAAAACAATCGAAATGGACCAAAACTTATGAACGTTAGTAACAAACATTTTTCATAATACATATCAATTATGTGTAAATAAATCTTCCATGGAAAACATAACGCATCCTACAAGCGTTTATATTTAATTTAACAAATTTTATAATTATACTTCACTTAAAATTTATTTTATTTTAATTTCATAAAAATAATATATGTATATTAATTTTATTTAACAATCAATCATCTTATTATATTCTAAATTTGTGAACTTATATATGTTTAACCATCTTCCGCATAAAAATTAATCATTAAATTAACAACATAAAAAATTAAAATAAAAATAAAAAATTTAAAATAATGTTTTTCTCTAAATAAAAAGCATTTGAAATAATGATAACAACAATAAAATAAAAGTGATTATAAAACAACAACATAAAAAATTAAATTAAATAGAGTATAATAGGATATAAATGTGTCCAAGGTGACTCACCTCCCTGATCGTCAAGGGCTACCAGGGTTCGAATCCCGGCTTCCTTGCTCTGTGATGCGGCACAACGAATAATTATATAGTAAGAGTGTGTCATTATGTTGTATTAATTAATATATAATATATTTTTATATTTTTTATGAGAATATATTTTTAAATGTTTTTAATACATATTTTTTTTAATGTTAAGATTGTAAATTTTCATAAATTTGTTAATATACGAGTAAATAATTAAATCAAAATAAAAATTAAAATATTATGTACAGCAATCACAAATTTAAAATCAATGTTGTAGTTCAAATATCCAAAACTCAGATGTAAAGTAAAAATTTGATTCAATTAAGATAAGATTTAAATAAGATTGTTAATTTCTGATGACCAATTAATTACGTGTAACAACTGACAAAGATTAATTTTTGATTTAATAAATATATTTATGGCAAGGATGAAATTTTTATTTTGGAATATTTTAAAATTCTTGCTAAGGATAATTTTTTTTAATCACCAATGTCGTAAAATTATTGTTGTTAATGATAAAACTATTTCGAGGTTTCAAAATGTTTGAATAGTATTTAATTTATATCAAATTATTGTAAACAATCTTGCCATTTACACCTAGTAAAATATGACTATCATTGGATATCCGGTTCCCGTCATTAGATATCCGAAAAAATAAACATTTAAAGTCGACATTTATCCAGCAAAAACGACATTCTAATATCGGATACTCATTGGATAGTTAAAATCGATATTACATATCGAATTTAATGTATTCGATACCCTATATAACCGGATATTTAATAACCAAACTCAGTAAAATGTTAGCTGGCAGTAAATCAATCATTTAAATCAAATTTGAATAATCAATTTTTTTGGTAATTTGTATTTATTAGTTACTATTACAATTGTAAATTAGTTGATTAAAATTTATCATTTATAAAATAAAATTGTATAAATTAAGTTCGAATACAAATTATTCAATTTTAAATCGATTTTAGTAAATTTGTGATAGCCATAAGTAAATAAAATGTATAAAAATTGTTCGTTAATTTTTTTCATATTTTTTATATATTATTATAAAATAAAAAATAATTTAGTTTATATTTGTAAATTTAACCTAAAAGTATATGAATGGAACCATTAGTAGAGTATAATTATTATATTTAATTTGTTATTTATATAAAATATAAAAAATCTTTTAATTTTTGTGTTTATCCAATTACAAGTTTTCCTTTTTTTTTCTTATTTTAATTTTAAATAACCAAATTATCTTCAAATGTTTTTAAATAATTTCCGCGTATAATACAAAAAATATTTTCATTTTGTTTAATATCAAAATTATTTTATTTAAAAATATATAGTTTTTTTTGTAGAGATTTTGTTTCTGTTTTGGTATATTAATTTTTATTTGTTTTATAGTTTTTTTTATAAACCCCTCGTTTTACTTTAGTTACAGAAATTAAAAAAAGTAAAAAAACAAAATTTAAAAAAATTTGAAACAAAATTAATTAATAAACCAAAAAAAATATAAATAATAAAAAAAGGATATTATATTTAACAAAAAAGAAAAAAAAATACAAATTGTTTCCTTATTTAAAATGCATAGTGGATCAGTGTAATTTTATTTTGACAGGTTCATTTTTATCATTCCATATTTTATTTTATTTATGCTGGTTCAATATAAAAGTTAGAATTTTTTTATTTTTTTTTTTAGAGTTTATTTTGAAAAATAAAATTATGATTATTTTTAAAGAACATAAAAAGCTCGTGCACTAGAATATTAAGAAGCTATTTATATTTTGTATGTTTCTTGTACACTGTAGTGTTAAGTGTTGTTATATTTACAAAAGTATCTCTTCAAAAGGATATAAAGGAATAATATCGCTCAACTTTAATATTTTACGATAGTATACAAAAAATTTATATTACATTTTAGATAATTTTCTTTATTATTTATATTTTGTTTTGATCTAAAAATAACTTTGTAAAAATTCAAAGATTATAGAAAGAGAATTAATTATTTATTAGAAATCAATGATTCTGATGGGATTAGGTAAATAAATTTTTTGATTATTTTTATTATTTATGCTGTATGTGACAAATT
The DNA here is from genome assembly GCA_963920725.1 of Rhamphomyia laevipes. Lineage (NCBI taxonomy): Eukaryota > Metazoa > Arthropoda > Insecta > Diptera > Empididae > Rhamphomyia > Rhamphomyia laevipes. The sequence goes on from OY987257.1 coordinate 57,384,587, forward strand.
TCGAAATAACATTAATACTCTATTTTAACAAAAGGCATAATTGTATTTCCTTAGTATAATTACTTTTTACGTACAGTGGCGAATCCAACCAGAAAATTCAGGGAGGGCAATATTGATTATGAAACTATAAATTACGATTTTTTTTCTATATAAATAAAGTTTCCAGCTTCAGTAATGGTGTGGGATTGCATATCATAAAAAGAAGTTGGTAGTAGTCACTGTTGATGACATTGTGAATACAGAAAAATAAATTAACGTCCTTAAAGACCATATGTTGCCATCAATTCCACTATTAAATTGAATATAAGGTGTATGTGTTTATCAAAAAAAGATGGTATTGTGTGACATACTTCAAAGAAGAGTATGTCGTAGTTGGTTCAAAATGAAATCGATTTACTGATTTGGCAAGCTCTGACTTGTCTTCCATTGAGACTCTTTATGGTAATATGACAAAACTACTAGGAAAAACTGCCAAATCAAAACCAGACATCAGAAACTAATTATGAACTACTATATGGGATTCATTTACATCTGAGTTTTGCCAAAAATTAGTAGACAGTATGCCACTAAGAAAAGATGATCTTATAAACGTGAAGAGAAATGTAACGAAGGACTAATGGTTCAAATAAATAATTAAGGACCTGATTTATGAAATGTTTTCTTAATTAATATTTATATTATTCAATTTTTAATAAATATGACTGTAATTTACAGAGAATAATTAAAAAACTTTGAAGTTTCGTTTAGTATACATATTTTGTTTTTGAAAAAGTGAAGAGACAAAGACTTAATTCTAGTTTAATTAGAAAATATTTATGAAAAAAAAACTAGGACCAACTTATGAATCTGGGCACGTAAATGTATTAGATTTTCTATTTATAGTTACCATATTTAAATTATTATTATTATTGTCTTGCAATAAAAAATCTCATAATTAAATCAATAATTTTATTCTATTGTAATTTTGTTCTAATTTATAATATATTTACATATAAATATGCCATACTATTTACCTAATTTCATGGAAAACTATTTGAATAAAAATTATTATTAGACTGTGATAAATTGTTAGAACCATTGATTTTAACTCATGACAATATATTAAATAACGTAATTTAGAACAAAAAGAAGGAAATCAATATAATAATTTTAAATTATAATAGGTTTTTAGATAAGAAAAAAAAAACTGAAAGAACCATTAAAGTCGAATTCATTTCAATGGTTTTTAACAACATAAAAGTAATTAATAAAGGAAAATATATTGCAAAATAAACCTTGAAAATTAATTATAAATAGTTGTACATGTACTCGCTACTCGTATACAATTTGCATGGCTTTAGTAGTATAACATCGATAATTTAATCATGGTATTATATGTTGTGACAATCAATAAATTAAATGTTATAAAAACTAAAGAAAATAATTAATTCATTAAAATCATTTTTGTAATAAATGATTACAATATATTAATGAAAAAGTTTGAAATAATTCTGTTTTTAAATTTTTCGTTATTTTGGAAATGATAAATTTGATATAGTATTTGCAAAAATGTATACCTATTTAATTTACTATAAAAACAGCAAATAAGAAAATTATATATTCATAAAATGAAAATGTATGTACAAAAGTACAAGAAATTCGTACATCAACAGAAAAAACAATCATTTTTATAATCATTTTTCTTGAAGGCAAAACAAAATAAATTTGATAATAAAAATGTTGTAACTTTAAAAAAACATGAACTGAACATTATCAAAAAAAAAATATTTGTATATTAATTTTTGAAATAAGGAGAATATTTTGTATGATTAATTTTATAAATTTAAGATAGTACCATATCAATGGATTTTTATATTCTAGCTATAGATGGAAGATTCTGAATTTCAATATTCGGCATTCTTACGAATGAATCTGTACTGAAATCACGAAATTCTATATCATGAAATCATAATCAAATGAAGATTAAGACGTATTCAAACGACTTGTTTGTGGAATTTAGTCAAAATAAAACAAACAATATTTTGTATATATAAGATTTCCTATATCATACACTATTCAAAATCAAATCTAAACTAAAATATATGGAATTTTCTAATAGGTAAAATTTAATCGTAATGATTAATATTTTTAATGTTTTTCAAAAAATCTCTCACACACACGCCATAATAACAATTAAAAATTATAGTGTGCCGAACATGCTAAAAGAAGGATTTGATGTTACGTTTAATTTGTTGTATGTTATATAAAATATATTTAATTTGTAGTAAATTGTGATCATATATAATTTTGCATATTATTATATTATTTATGTTTAACATGCAACATAGACAGAGCGCGAACTAAAAATTTGCCTATTTAAAATATATAAAAAGAATAATTAAAAACATAAAAAAAAACGTTGAAATTAATAATCTTTTAAATAATAATTAAAAATAAAAAAAAAAAATAGTACAATCATAACTTTTGCTTCTTTAGCACAACAAAACAACATTAAAATAAATTATTATTTATATTTCTTTTGCAAGGAATTTAATTTACACATAATATAACCATTTTATATATATTTTACAATAAATAAATAAAAATAATCAAATTGATAAATTACATAAAAAGATAAATAAATCAATAATAAATTTTAAACAGAAGAGAAAAATTAATATAATTAATATTTAAATAGTAATAAAAATAAAACATAATTTTTAAACCGTTTATAAAATTTCATTGCGTTACACTGTCCACAGCAACATCACATAATTCTCAAAAAAAAAAATTATTTAATTTTTAAAATTTCATTTTTGTTTTTTTATAGTTTTTCTTCTTTAACAAAATATTTACCTTAATATCATATTTTCATTATTATATTAACTATAAAAAATTCATATACGCGACTTTACAAAAAAAAAAAACATATTACATATTCGTTTTTTTTTTACGTATCAGATTTAATATTTCTCTCTATGAATATTCATTCCTTCAATTATTTTAATTATTATATTTAAATTTATAATTTAATATAATAAATTTATTTAATTTAAAACTTACCTCTTCACAGAGAGCAAGCATTCGCCGTGTACTTTCCAATGACTAAAATTTTGGAATAAAATGAAATTATTTTTAAATTATATAATGTAATTTTAAATTAATAATATCATTTACGTCATCGGTTACTCCTTGAGCTTTTAACTGAAGTTCCTGAAGTTCTGTTTTTGGAACTTCTGGTGCTGGTTCGGCTGGTGCTGCTGAAGGCATTCTGGAAAAATAAAATAATAATATTTAAAATAATTCTAAAAATATTTAATGTCTATAAGGAAAATAAGAAAATTGATAAGAGTGGGGAGCAGATTACAAAACGTGTCCAAACTTCAATGAAATTGGATGATAATTACATAATATAAAATTAATCATATATAAATCAGAAACTAAAACTGAAGGTGCAAACTGAAAATTTTAGGAGCAACTAAAATAGAAACCGATTTCATAGAAATCGGTTACCAATTACTATATGCTCTAGAACACATGAAATATAAATAATATAAATCGGAAATTTTTAGCAAGGACCCCCTTAAGTTGTATATACAAGTACACAATTATGAATCCAACCTGTGTACTAAATTTCATTTTTATTGTATTTTAGGACTCCCAGACCTTGAAACCACAACAGGTAAATTCATTTTTTTGACCAAGAAGTCCAATGCAACACTAATAGTTATTCAACTACTCGTAATATCGTCTATTATATCAATAAAATACATTTCCATTCATAGTGTAGTGTTTCATATTCCCATTATGAATTATGATGGACCTAGAATTGCTGAAATGTTTTTGTTTCAATAAAATTAGATATTTTTAAAACGAAAAATCGTTAAATAAATAAAAAAAAAAAATATGATCATTACGGGGACTTTGCACCAGCAATAAGCATGATTGGGAAGTAGATTCATTCATAACCGTTGATGAAACATGGATACATTACTACACACCAGAGACAGAAGAACAATAAAACAGGGATTTTAACAGGTGATAAGGCTCCGAAGAAGGAAAAAAATGCATCAGCCGGTAAGAATTAGATAACTAAAACGAACACATTTATCAAAGAAAAAGCTGATTTTTCACTATAGCAAAATTACTTTAATTACGATACGAATTGGTTGCCCATATAACGTATTCTACAGATTTGGCCCTTTATTTCCAAACATAAAAAAGATGGCTAGAAGGAAAGAGATAAGGATCAAATGCAGCAATTATTACCGAAACAAGCTATTTTGAAGAGTTAGATACAAAATGATTCAAAAAACTTGAAAATCGTTTGACAAACTTTATCAAGCTGTTGAAAAATTAAATCTTTATTTTTGCACGGACTTTGTATTTTGCGAACAAGCCTTCGTATATGTAGAATTTTTAGCTTACACAACTAATTTAAATTTAATTGAAAATTGCTAAAAATTAAATCATGAATATTAATATTTCTTATGCATCCCATACATTGTACATCGTGGTTGTAAACGTGTTGTCAACCTTGCTGGAAACTTTTACTACACACATTTCCACTTGACCTACAACCTACAACCGAAATTTAAACTATCAAAAATCTTGTTTTTTCAGGATAGTGTCAAATGTCAAAAACAATTCTCTAATAATAGTTGAGTGATATAACTTACAACCATCAACCAATAATATAAATTTAAAATATTTTAATATTTCTTTAACCGTCAAAATTGTTGTAAACATGTAAACTTGCCCACAAACCACAAACAATACAACTTGACCAAGTTGTCAACATGTTGATAAACTTGTGTATGTCTGCTTTAGGATATTTCTAATTTTTAATTGCATCCCCCAACCGTCTCGTTGAACTGGTACTATTTTCCAGATGTTCTTACCAATATTTCGCAATAAAAGTTTATATAAAAAAATAAATTAAGGTAAGGACATTCATTGCGTAGGTAGCACATATCTAATTACTATATTAAAGTTTAAACACGAATTTTTAGGAAAGGTAAATATTTTTTTTATAAATAATTGAAATATCGTATTTCAATATTCTCTTTAAATAACTTTTCACAAAATAATAAATCTAGTCTTACAAAATTTCTTTTATATCCTTTATATCCTGATAAATCGTGTAATGATTAAATATTTAAGTGTTAGAACTAAAAAATGTAGATATAAGTATATGTAATTTACTATATGAATTATTTTTTTCATCTTAATATAATATTAAAGTCACTGGTATTATTAACACTTAGTAGTAGAACATATATACACATAAATATTTAGCCTACTTTTTACAACTTGACCTAGATTTCTATATTAGTATGTAATATATTTAACAACAGGAAGTTTGGATAACAAAAATAATTAGTTTTGGTTTTTTTTTAATAACTTTCATCTTTTTTAGGTGCTAGGGTAAACTCTAAATTTAGAATAATTTAAAAACAATTTGAATATTTAAAACCATAATTACATATTAATTAAATTGAAGGTATGTATATTTATAATTTTTCTTAACTTTAAATAACATAGAATTAAAATATTTATATTTACTTAACAAGAATGAATTAAATCAAATTTTTAGAAATAAATTGCAATTATCTTCATAATAATAATAGAGGTATATATTAATTATGATGTCAGAGCGTTGAATCATGACTATTCATAACTATATTAAGAACGTTATTAATTTTTTTTGAAGTATATACATACTTATCACGAATTTGGACAATGAAATAAGCTAAAATTAATAAAATTAAACAAGAAGTTAGCTTTGAAAAATTACCATACAATATTCGTAATTTAAAAATTAGTTAATAAGAAGAATTAGGAAGTTGTTAAACTGACCTTAAAATGATCAACCTTTGAATAGACTATACTGAACTGGCAGTGCATTGATAAATAATTCAAATTTAAACTAAATTTTACACAATTTATTCCTTTGGCTTTGTCATTTCTATTTAAAAATTATATTTTTAGAAGTTGCCATTTGTACAGCACTATTACTAGAAAACAAATATTTGTAAAGTTAAGATCAATTTATATCTAATCAAAACTATCAGTTAGATTTCAGATTGGCTGAACTGTTAGGTATAATATCAAAATGTTACCGAGTCGGAGAGATTTGTTTGTAGCGACTAAAGAATGAAAATTTAGGGATGATATAATTCCCGAACATTTTCGAAAATTTTACTATTAGGAGAACTAATTAATTTATTTAATAATTTCCAAAGATATATGGAATTACATCATTCAATATTAATTTTTTTTTTAAATCTATATATAATCAAATTTATACTGACATCTTATAAAAAATAGAAAGCGTTTTCACATTTGATTCGTAGAAGCCCAGAAATTTTCAATATTTACTTACTATTCAAAATTTTATTTTATAATTTTGCTATCGAAATTGAACGTTCCAATATATTTTCGACAAAAAAAAATAATTTCAGATAAGATATTTTAAATTAAACAAATTTTATTTAAATTAAACAAATATTGAATTATTAAAAAATAGATTTATTAACAAAAAAAAAAAATACAAATATTTGATTAATTAAATTCTTATATTTAACTAAACAAAAACTTCAAAAAAGAAATTTAAAACAAAAATGCACGGGGAAATAATATTAAGAAATAAAGAATATTTTAATTACCGCAAATCTAGGGCTAATGTAGACTGGAAAAAGTGGAATATTTGGGTAGAAAAAAATGGTAAACCAAAATGTTATGATGCTCCTCCAAAAGAAAGTGAAACAAATATAAGATTTCGAAAATCTGGTGCAATGACAAAAACCGATTGGGATCATTTTCAAAAATGGTCAAATGTAAATGCACAGCCAAAATCAAATCAAACGGATATTAAAGAGAAAGAAAATAATTTACAATATTGTCCGAAAGAAAGGAAATCATATATATATTTAAAAAAAATGAATCCTTATCCAATACAAATGCACAATACATCATTACCAGAATTTAAAAGTTTTTACAATTTATCCGGAAAGAAGTATTGTTGTTTAGATCGTGATAAGGAAGCAGAGTTTTGGAGATATTTACGTTTTCCAGTTTCAAAAAAAGCTTTAAGATACAATATATCGAAAAGAATTATGAATTTATCAAAACCTCGGGTATTCAGTTCACAAACATCAACAGTACATGTGAACCAAAAACCTAATTTGAAATATTCATATTGAAAATATAGTTAATAAAATATTTTGTTTCATTAATAGTATTTGCCAATAAATGTAATTAATATAAAAATAATAATAATACAAATTTACTTATTATAAAAAATATAAATAAGATTTTTATAGATTAGTGTCGTGCGATGGATACTTTTATGTTTAGTTATGATCTATTGTAGCATAACAAATTTATTAACAGTTTAATGAAAATGACAATTATAAAACATCCATAGATATTAACTCACGATTTAAAAGAAAATCTCTATCACTAGTATAAATACTTGGGATAATAGTAATCTATATTAAGAAATATTGAGGCTATGAAAATAACGCACATGCACAATTTATAAAATATAGCAGATTATAGTTCATTTTCAGGAATCTATTCGAAATTAAAGGAAATAGTGTTGTTGAAAATGAAAGAACAATATCCGAAATAAATAATAATTATTGAATTATTTCTAAAATAAAAATACACTATAGTTTAATGAAAAAATTATGTTATGTTTGTAATATGCTCTGTATATGGATCATCTTCACTAAGTCGCACGTCACTGTAAGTCAGATATCAAAAGTATAAATATTACTACATACTATAATAACAAAAATGTAATCACCCAAAGGACAAATATCAACAAGAAATAGTAATGTAATATATTTAATTTCTCCTTTAATTTAGCATAAAGACAAATATTCTATATAATATGTATTAAAAGCAAATATTTTCCTGATAAATCTTATTTGAATTATAATTTTCAATTATCAAGGAAACGCAAAACTGTCTGATTTTTTAATTAAGAATATACAATTAATTAATAAAATATTATTAAAATAACTAAAAAAACATTGAGAAGTTAAATATATATTTGTATATTTAAAAAATTGCAATTTAAGAAAATCATATGGTTTATTATAATATTATGACAATAGACAGTGTCAGTAAACTTTACTTTATGTTTCTGTTGTTTCATAACTCGATGGTAGGTCATTTTTATCCATGGTACTTAGTTTCTTTTTTTTATAATAAACTTAATAGTATATTTTAATTTTATATACAAAATAAACAAAGATACACCACGGAAGAAAAATCAATAGGCAAAGAAATAAATGAATAGAGATTTTCAATGAGTTTGCGCGCCATTACATTGTGGTAGACAATATTTTTCATTTTCATTTTTTCATATTAGAAAATTTTCTAATTAAATGTAATAAGATTTTTCTATAATTATTTCTAAAAAATCAAGATTTATTTTATTACATATTTTATATATCAATTTTATTCAATTTCCTTCAAATGAATCACCCAATAATAAATTCAATTAGGTTATTTTTTCCAGAAATTAATTATGAACCTTTTTTTTTAAAAAAAAAAATATTTCTAATGTCTTTTTAATTCAAATATAGAAATTGATAGAAATAGTGACTTATCTAATATTACATATTAATAATTATTGATGTTATTAAGTTTATTATTGATAATACAAAAAAAAAACTATAGGTAGTTTTATAAATAATATAAAGTAAATATATCTACACAGTATCCACCCTAAGAGTTTTAGTAGACAATCAAAAATGACGTCATGAATATTACACAAAATTGAAAAATTTGTAAATTTTTTAAATATTTTATAGTATTAATTTATTACCTGTTTCTTTTGATTTAATTAAGTTTTATAACAAGAAATAATTACTTTTTAAATTAATTTAACTAGGAAAACACCCAAAAAATTAATTTACAAAATTTTGCACACACAACACAAAAAATTTCTCACGACAACTTTTTTTATATTGTTAAATGTCAAATTTATTTGAAGTAGCCAGATGAAAAGAATTTTCAATTTGATTATGTTTTCTTTTTTTCTTCTACGTTTGGTAGCAATTTTCGGTTTGGGTCTAGGATGAAAGTTGATGAAATTAGTATTTCCATGTTTGAAAATTAAACCGAATTAATAAAAAAAAAGGAGTTAAATTGGAGTTGAGTGAATACACCTAATTGCAAATATGATATGTACTTTTAGAACATTTTTTGTATGTTTTGAACAAAAGTTGAAAACAGAAACTTAAAAGTTTGCGTTTCCTGTTTATACTATACCGATTATCTTTGAAATTTGAAATACTTATTCTTTGTGGTCTTATCGTAAATAAGTAGATTATAGACTGCCCCATGGCTTCCTAAAAAACGGGTCTGTTGAAGATATCGGACTTCCAGTAGTTGTAGTTTCTTGTGGATTTGCTATTTTACTGTTGACTGATAGCCACTATGTACATCTTCCAGTGGATAGATAAATACTGCCACTTGTTGGTGGTGGCTGTTTTTAGCTGTTTGCGTTTTGTATTAGAGATTCTTGAAACCCCCACCATTTGAGATGAATCTTTCGGCTAATTTTTTTAGCATATATAATAGGTATAGTCTTGCGTTAAGTAAGATGAAGTAGTATAATTAGATTGCGCCAATTATGAGTCATGAGTTCTTGCGATCATTTTCAGCATCGAGGGTTGAAATGAAACCGAAAAACCGATTTATCTAATATTTATTTCCTTCCATATAAAAACGAATTATAGTCATTCATTATTCATTTTGCATTGTGCTGTTTATCTTTATAACGAATAATATATATTTTCATGACGAAAGCTTAAAACAAATAAAAGATTAAATAAAAAACGGATTTAATAACAAAATCATAAATAAGATTAGAAAAAACGATGGTATAAAAACTGAAAAAACTGTTTCACTGAAGTACGCATGCGTTCATTTACGGGTCCAGTTTTAGTTTATAGCAAAACATTTTATTATAGTAGCTAATTTATTAATAAAATAAATTAAAAGTATGGATCATAAAAATAGAACATAATTGTGAATTGTAACCAAAAGATAAATTTGATTTTTTGAATCCGTTTAATACAAATGATTCATAATTTATTTCGTTATAGACATATATTAATAAATATTTTCACATTTAATTTAATTGTTTTGTATTAATTACAAAATTCTATAATATTAATCCGATATTAGTTTAATAAATTTAATTAAATATAAATTTAAATATACATACATTATAATTTACTTTTATACCTATTACAAAAATTAAGCATTTATCCTAATACACCAACTTTTTCGACCAACATTCCATTTTCAATTAAAAAACTTTCCAAATCTGACGCAAAAAATGCATCACCAAGTTCTTTAACAATCTTTACAAAATTACCAATTAAATTTCCACCTTTATATACTAATATAGCTGGTAGACCATGTTCATAAAAATTACTACTCATGCCAGTAGCCGAACATAAAATTTTACAAAATTTCACATCTCTATGATCCTGAGCTAATGTTTCGAAACATTTATTAACATTTTTACATGCCTCTAAATTATTAGAATATACATGAATAATGACAATTATATGTTTATTCTCCTTTTCGATAGTATCCAAGAATTCAAATGATGTACTCAAATTAAATACATTACCATATTCTTTAAATTTACCCGCCTCTTTGAGCATTTCCTTCATACGTTGTCTTTGAAATTCCAATAATATATCATCATTCATTAGTTCAGCTAGTTCTGCATCGATTTCTTCATCCCTTTTACGTTTTTCATCATCTTTATGTGTACCCACTGTCATACTTAATTTTTTGGCTAACTCACATTGTTGCCTTTCATTTTCTTCACGTTTTTCAGCTTCCATTTGTTTATAAAGCTGCCAATCTTGAACTACACCTTTCGGACCAGTATTAGTTGATGTTCCTGACCAATGTGTTTTATCATTTTGTAACTGAGCGGATGAAGATACTTTTTCTGGTTCATCGTCACTGTCACTACTGCTTGCATAGTACTGTAGTTTTTCACCTAATAATCTATCCTCAAAAGTAGACATTTTATTTTATTTTGAAGATTATTTGAAAAATTATTGTTTTTAAAATTATCCAACTATTTTAATTTAATTAAGAAATGGCCAACTTTTGGTTCTTTCTTTTTGTTTTTGTAAATATTCGCCGTATTAAATGTCATTTTTGAAGTCTTCTGTCATCATAAATCAGCTGTTGTGAGGTGATTGGCTCTAAAATAAATTCAAATTTTATAGGGCAGTTTCTCGATTTTGTACATAAGTGTATTCTTAAAAAATTTGGTACTCATATCGATTAATGCATTGAATATGTTTACATACAGACATTTGATTTTAACTTAATTATAATGCTGAACCCAAATTAACTGATTTTGAAATTTTTTGTAATTATTTTTATGTTTTTTTTTTATTTCTTATGTTTGGTATTTACTTATTTAAGAAAGTTTTTGTAATAAAAATTTTCGTTAAAATTAAATTATGTGTTTTATAGAAAATTTGTCCTCTTCTGTACAAGATAAGGTATTATAATAGAGATTAGGAGAATTCTTATTCTCGATCTAGTTTCTAGTATTTAGTGTTTATTATGTTGATTACGATAAACTGTTAACCTTTATTTTAATAAAAAACAATATTCTATAACTCATTTAAATTCTTTAAAAAATCAATGAACTATTTTTGTATTTCTTTAATTTGTTTATTAACTTTGAACAGGCCCTTCTTTTTTTAATATTCATCGAATTAACAGGAGTGACAACAGAGAAACGGGTATACATTACTATCTTTGAGTATATAGGACACAATATACTAAAAGATTGCTATATTCTGATATAGTTATTATACTACAAACTACTATATGGTTAATATTACATCCCTTTTTAATTTCGGATTTATCGTTTAGGTAAACATTTATAGCAAAAGTTTAAATTTTTATCACTTCTATAATTATCATTAGTCAGTAATTTGTTTTTAGTACATCTTGTAATATTTTTAATTCATTAACTTCTAATTAATATATTCAAGAGATTGTAGTAAAACGAAATCCATGATGTATTTTTATACTTTTACTATATATGTTTTAGATGCTGTCTAATTAAAATATAGGTAGACTAAAACGAAATCGTGATTGATTTTATACTTTTACTATATATTTTTTTGGATATTTTATTAAATATAGGTAGACGATCACAGACAAAAGGTTTGAGAGGTAATTATATTTGATTTAGTTGCCTTTATTAAAATAATTATAGTTTTGCTTTTGATTTAACACATATTTATTAAAATCATTTGTAATATAACAACCGTCTTCTTCGGATCTAAATTTTGATTTTCCAAAAGTTAACAATTATAATACACATTTAATTTCTATTATTTAATTAATAATAAATAGATTTTAAAAATAACCAATAATTTTAAATATTTCTTTGTAATAATTTTAAATTTAATTGGAATTGCCCTATTTTTGAAGCATCAGGGTAACGTCAAAATATATAATAAAAAAAAAAGCCGGAATTAACCTCTCAATTTTTTTCTTAAGTTCCTAAAAAAACAAAAAAATTACTCAATAGAAAAGAAAAAGAAAAAAAAAAACTATAAGAAATAAACTAATGAAAAAGTTTCAATTTTTACTTTTTATACAAAAAGTTTTACAAAAATTTAAAATCTTCATTCTTCCTATATAATAATTTTTTAAATTGATTTTTACATATAAACGAATTGCAATTCTAAAAAAAAATTATAAATTTTTATTATTTTTTTTTGGATAAAAGCATGACTGAAAATAAGACTGCGACGACGACAACGACAACAACAAATACAACACCCCAAGAAAAAAAAATTGGTTATACAAATGAACAGGAATTACTTAATGAATATATAGAATATATAAAAGATCCCACAAATCTTGAGACTGCCGCTAATTATATATACCATTCCTTAATTGATGAAGTAATCCTTGGTATTGGTCTAGAAGTTCATCATGCCTTACGTGCCGGTATATCAGATGCTATGGAAGGACAACCCGAAGATGTTAAACCATATAGTATTACAGAAATACCAAATTTTGATGTGTTTGGAACAACAACCACTAAAAAAACAATGGATTGTAATTGTCATTGTCCACATTGTGATAAACTTGTAGCTGCATTAAGATTTGCACCACATTTAGAAAAATGCATGGGTAATTTTAAAAATATACATTTATATAAAAAACATTTTTGTGCATACAATTATCTAAACTAAGTTTTTTTTTTTAATATTTAGGAATGGGTAGAAATTCATCTAGAATTGCAAGCCGTAGATTGGCTAGTACTAGAACAGGTACAACAAATTTCTTTGCAAATAGTGATGATGATGATGATGTTGATTGGTCTGGTGAAAAACGTAAACGGAAAAGTATTCAAAGTGTTCGTTCAAATGGTAGTAAAAAAAATGGGAAATCCTGAAAGTAGGGGATAATTTTTATTTTAAAGTTTTTATTTTAATTTTAAAATGTTATAATATTAATTATTATGGAGTGATTATAATATTGAAAAAAATCAAAAAACATTAAATTTTCGAAAAGATTGTGGCAAAGTAAAAAATATATTATTTTTGTTTTTTTTTTGATTTTTTCAATTTAATGAATAATAAAAATTAATAAAATTAATAGGTAATTTTCATATTTAAATAAAAAGAAAAATTCTATAAATATCACTAAATAAAAAATATTTTTAATCCAAATTCCGAGTGATAATATTTACTAATTTTACTCTCATCTGTTTAGAATTAAAAATAAAATTATGTATAAAAAATAAAATATAAAAATAAATATTATAACTTAGTTATGAAGATTTATTTACGCGATTAGGTATACGAATTTTAAAATTATAAAAATTGAAATGATTTAGAAATTACATGATTTAAAAAAAATATATATATAAAATACATAAATATTTCATAAAAGAAAAGTATGTAATAAAAATACTGCACTTAAAAATACATATTTTCTTTAAATTAAAATGGTCTTTAATTTTTAAGAATTTAATTTAATAAATTGAATATTAAAAATTAAAAATATTTTATCTTTTAATTCTTATTTTTTAAGTAAATTATTGACGCAATGGTCAACTTTTAATATAATTTTGTATTAAATATTAATTCAGGCAGATGAACAACGAAATTTGATTGGATTTGATAGAAGTCAATTCTACTAAGTGTGTTAATTTATATATTTAAAATGTTAGAACCTGTATTCAAGTGGGTATATTCAAATAACTAAACGTAAATTACATTTCATATTGATTAGGTACTTTTTATGCTATTGCTGTACATAATTTTAGTATAAACTATATATATTAATACTGAAATTATTGTAAATGATGGTTTAAACTAAAGTTAGTTGTAATTTAGTTTAATTGTAATTTAGATATATGTATTTATTTTATTAATAGCTATTTTAAAAGTAATTTTGAAAAGGTTTCAATGGAAGTGGAAGTTCAATTTAAAATAAAAACTCTAGAAAAACTAAATATCCAATTTTTTTCCCAATTTAACCTTGGCCTCTTCATGGGTTATCCAGATATTATTGATTTTAAGCAAAAATACTAAGATAACTTATGAAGAAAACAAAGAAAATTATAATTAACAACATTAATTATTATAATTAATTAAATATTGATAAATTATATTTTGTAATAGTAATGAAAAATTCAATTTAGTTTAGAATATTATTTAATATGAAGGAATTAATTCGATATTTTAATAAAAAGTTCTTTTAAATAATTTAAATGCACTTTATTAAAATTAATTTTTAAGATTACTCAAATTTCACACAAAAATTAAGCTTATTTTTTTTTTTGTGTATTAATTAATTCATTTTATTTTGCAATGTATTTTTTTAATAAATTACACAAAAAAAAGAGTTGTTTATAATACAAATATCATGCACGATTTTTTATTATTATTAATTTTATATTTTACAAAAATATGAATGAATAAGATTTATTACCTAATAAAAGATATTTTGTGAATAACATTACATAATTACATTGTATGATGAATGATGTCAAAATTACATTTAAAAAAAATAATACAAAGATTATAAAAATTATTGAACAATTAATATTGGTGCTTTAAATTTGAAATTTAATAAATTAAATTTGTTTTTAAAGAATTTTTAATTTAATTTTTTTTAAATTGAATATAAAATATATTTTTATTATTCTCAAATAATTAATTATCTTTATTTTACTATTAAAATATTGTTTTTTTATTGTTCAATATTTTATAGTAACAAATCACAAATTCTTAATGGATATTTAAATAATTAAATGCTTTTGAATGAAAAAAACCTAAAGAAAAAGAAAATTATAACAAAAAAGAAATTTTGAAAAAAATACAATAGAATAAAAAATTATTATATATAATCTTTTCTAATAAATTATTTGTGAAGTTCTAGCACTAGATGGTGAAGTAATTGCTTCTTCTAAATTTGAATCCAATTTTCTATATGCTGCAGTATGTTTTCTTCGACCACCACGTCCCTTTTGACCACGTCGTCCTTCCAATAATAATGCTAAAATTTTTGATTTATTATGATATGCAACATATAATAAAATACAACTAAACATTGCTATTAATAAATATGTAAAAAAATTAGATCCAGTTTTTTCATAAAATGGATCATTTAAAATAATTTTATTATGATCATCTTTATCCAATTGATTTTTTATATCTCCACCACTGGATTTATCATACATAGATTCTGGACTTTGTTGTAATTTAATATCATTATTTAAATTATTTTGTTTAGTATCTGCTGGTATTGGTGATGGTATAGAACCTTTTATATTAATATCACTTTCATCATTTTGTGCATAATAATTTGTTAATTTATCTTCATCTAAATCATTGTCATCAATATTACCAACATTATTAGTAATATCCAAATTTATATCTTCATTTACTTGATTTGTTTTTTCATTATTTTTGTTGATATTAATAGGTGGTGAGTTATCTTTAACTTCATATTTGATTGGTGTTTCAACGGATGGTGCTGCCTGCTGTGTAGATAAAGATTTCGGAGCTGTATTTATTGGTTTTTTTGAATTTTTGTTGCTATCGTCAGTTTTGGTTGATTGTACTGCTGTTGTTGATTTTTCCAAAGTTTCCAGCTTTAGTTTTGGCTTAATTTTTAATACATTGTCATCATACTTTGTAATATTTTCGTTATTACTAGGTGACAAAATTTCATTTCCATTTTGGTTATTAATTACGGTTTGTTGTGGTATATTTGATGTAAGTGGTGTGATATCATTTTTATTCGTTTCAATTGGGGTTGTATTAATTACTTTTGTTGTAGCATTGGTTAATAAAATTGACATATAATCAATGATTTTACAAATTGGTTTCAATGTTTTCTGTGATATTTTAATAGTTAAACAACCTAAATTACAAATATCAATATCTGCAAATAATTTATTATCTGGAATACAATGCGTCACTCTGTCACAGAATATTGTAAAATTTACATTGTTATCTACAGGTTTTTCCAATTCTTGTTTAATAATTTCCGGTGTGATTTTTTTATTTGGTTCTGTTTTATTCATTTGTAATACTAAATCAAAATAATTTGAACAAGCAACACCAATTCCATAACTTTCATCTGTGGTATTATCGAAATTGTAACACTTTTTTAAATCTGTAACAATAGTATCATTCAGCAAAGAGTCGTCATATTTTGTTAAATGTTTTTTAATTTCATTCCATTTTGTTTTATTAAAAGCTTCGGATTGAGATCCCAAAGCGTTTGCTATAAAAATTATTATTAATATTGAAGATTTTAGCGACATTTTTTCCATATAAATTTTGAAATTGTTCGCTACGCTGAAAAACAAAATTGTGTGTTAAAAATAAACTCAAACTGAAATAGTTTTATAAAAAAACACTCATGATGTCAAAGTCAAATCATATGTGTGTGACATCGCGGTACCAACCCAACAAATAAATTTCCCATTATAGTGGAATTTTAACTTAAAAAAGTAGTAGATTTCCTCTACTTTTTAATGCTCGCACCTCGCACGTTTTATAAATTGACATGAGTGAATGATATAGTGAAATATGTAAAAAAGTAAAATACGATAAGAAGAAGAAGTATTAAAACAGAGGTAAAAAATATGACTATAATAAATTTATTTTTCTTTCCAGGTGTAGCAATCGTGAAATTTAAAAATTCAACGGAAGAAGTTCAAAATATTTTAAAAAACTTATTCCATTTAGTAAGAGGTAGGATGCAAAGAAAATTCTTATTTAATTTTTTAAATTCATCTTAGGAAGATAATTTTAATTTAACATATTTTATAGATCTCATGGAATGATTTTTCTTTAATTTTTTGTTTTTTTATTATTAAAATATTACAATTAAAGTATAATTCTTTACGGCAAAACTAGTGGAATTCCGTAGATTTACTTTCTTTATATTCTGTTGTTAAAAATACCTGCGAAACAGAATTTATTCTGAGTTTTGATTCTTGAAACTATTATCAAAATTTTATAGAATTCCGCAATCGCAATATGTTATTTTGGATGGAAACAGGAATAGTGTTACCAACTTACAACGAAAACATAAAATTACATTTTTTTACGATTTCAAAGTATTTATCGTAACAATTGAATTCCTTATATAATCGTAAATCGAATGATTGTGATAATGTCGTAAGTCGACAATTAATGAATTGAAAACAATTTGTGTAGAAAATGAAAGCATAATTTATAAAAGCCACTTAGAAGGACCATTCCTTCTTAGAGTATAAAATAAAGGAGATGCTATCGATGGCTTTATTAATTAGCGATGCGAGGCAAAATAAATTATTACATGTTTTTTTTATTATAGATAAACAACTCTTTATATTTATATGATATCTCTACTCTACGCTATTATCAATTATATACATATTAATAATAATAATAGAAGAATGAAGCAGTAATAATCAGTTTAGGTATTTTTCATTTAATTATTTAAGTATTTATTAAGAATTTATATTTTATTAAATAATAAAAAATAAAATATTTATATTGGTATGTAGTAAAATAAAGAAATTTGTGTACAAAAATGTAAATAAATGATAATAATCTAAACAAGCAATTACAAATATGATCGTTAGGACCACTATCCACTATACCAATATGTTCTCTCTATTAAACCATATTGTATTAAAATATAATTATTTTTTAGCATAATTTAATATTAGATAGATTAAGATTCAGGTTAAGTTACTTAAGTATAATTTTCAAAAATTAGTTTTTTTTATGAACATTTTCTACTCTATCTATCTCTAATGTAAATACAATAAATAAAGAAATAAAAATGAAAATTACATTTAAATTATATAAAAACCTAAAAATTAAGATAGGTACATTATAATATATATAAAGAAACTTATGGTTCGGAATCTATGTAAAATTAATAGGTAGAACATGCAAATAAAATGTCATGAAACTTCTATCATGGAATAATTTACTGGAGTGAACAAGGAATAATTTACTGTATAATTTACTTTAATATTAAACCTTGATTTAAAATATGATTTTTGATAGTTTGATATATGATTTACAGGGTGTCGACTGTCGATTTAATTTTACCGGTGGTATACTTGTACGATTGCTGCTATTTATAACTGAAATATAAAAAATATAATTAAAAAAAAAATAGAATTAAAATGATATGAATTTATATAATTTTTATGTTTTTATCCAGTCCAAAATTAGATAAAATATGATAAAATATTAATAAAAATTTGCTATGAGCTATACAAATAAATAATAGTAAAGTAAAAGTTATAATTAAAATAATTTATTTATTTTGTTTTAGCACAAATTACATTTGATCATTTGTATACTAATAATAACGACTACATACTACATATATAAGTATTTTCAATATATTTGGCTATGAACAACGATTAAATAATGTAAGAAACTGTATCGGATTCGTATATGAGATATCCAATTTCAACCTTTTTATTATTACGAAACCTCCGGGTATTGGGTTCAGATTTAAAACAAAAAATAACACTTTTAAAAATTTTTGTTTTAAATATTGGGGATACAATATTCAACAAAATATCCTTTTACACATTGAAAACGATTTTTTAAATTTTACTTAGTTTCCATATAATTTTCTTGTAGAACTTTTAAAACTTTTTATGGAGCCCAAGTGTCCTGCGGAACACTGGTTGAAGAACACTGTGCTACTAGAGATAAATATAACTAAATTGTATAATTATTATTTGGGTCCTTTTTAGTACACATAACTTAAACAACTTGTTAATAAGCAATTTCTTCGCTTGAATTTGGGTAAATAAAGTAAAATAAAATATTTAATAAATATATTAATTACATGAATATTGATATGTAACGATAAAGGACTTTCGTACCATTTTATTGAAGTATACATGATTATTTTTATGTTGAATATAAAAAAGTGTAAAATATTTTATGCAATATTTTGTATTGAAAGATTTTATTACACAGAAATTAGAGAAATTTGATCGTATATAAGAAAAGAAGTTTTCTTCATATATAAAATCTAATTAAATATGTGAAATTAATGTTAATTAGATTATATACATGACCTTTGACATTAAAAAACGATTAAACAAGTTTATAAAATGTTTCCGGAAATTTAAAAATTAAAAAAAAAAAAAAAAAATATTTAAGAGTAGATAAAAAAAAATATAAATATATTTTGTAAGGTTGTTATAAAAAATGAAAGTGTGTATATATATATGTTAAGTTAAACCAGGAGTTATTCAAACATTTCTCGGAAATTATAATAAAATGTTTGTCGGAAATTCAAATTTAGTGAATTAAAAAATATACATATAAAGTTTTTTGTTTTTAATATAATAAATATACAAAGTTATGTCATATGGAAACTTGAAATTTATTTGAAATATTACAAGGTTATAGTGCGGAAAGCCCTGAAATTATGTTTAAACAGTTTAATCTCTCTTCAAGACTATTTCAATATTTGACTAATACATACTTTTTGTTTACTTCTATAATGAACCTTAAAAATGTAAGATATTTCGATCTTTGAAGCTATTATTAATATAATAAACATTTTATAAATATTTTAAATGTTATAGTTTATCTATCATCCTATAGATTTTAATACAGAAAATTAGACTATATTTTCTCATTAATAACAAAGTATACTTCCAAAACGAATAGAACCGTTCACACTCAATAAACTCATTACTTTAATTAATTTCATAGTAAATGGTTCTGAATTAATATGTGAGAAACCTATTCTAATGTAAAAGATTTGTTCATTTCATTATTACAATTGATATCTGTTAAATTTATATTGATTCATCTTCATCCATCTACAAGTCTCGATATAATGCAGAAACTTTTATTTCTAATAATCTTAATCATTTTTAATCAGTGAGACATTTCTTGTTCATGAATTATTTCAACTTTTGGTATTTTCCCCCAGGCTTAAAATTCCATTATATATTGATAATTGTATTGCTGGGGTACTCATTTAAAGTTGAAAGCGACATCGATATCTAATGAATCATATCGTATTATAGAACAGTAACAACGATATCCTAAATTTTATGGTTTTAAATTTTGAAGTATTTTCGTTATTTTTATTTATTTATGTAATATGCTAAAATATACTTTGATGCAAACTAAATCATAATGAATCAATTAAATAAAATATATTCCAATTTTAAAAAAAATTTAAATAAAAAATAATTTTCAATTCTGTTTTATATTTTTTTTTATTTTTCAGTTTTTATTTTATTTAAATTTATTTTTGAAAAAATTTAAAACATCAACTAATTTAATATTTACAGAATCCTTTTTAAAATTTAAAATATAAGTATTATATAAAGAATATAATATAAAAATGTTTTTTTTTGTCCCATCATTTATGTACTAATATATAAGTATTTTGTTAATTTTTTTTATTATTATTAAATCATTCTGACAGACAGACACAACCTTTCAAAGCTGGATACTTTTTCACGTGATTCCAGCTATAGCTGAAACGTGTACACGGGACGTATATGTCCCATATCTCAGCTGCGAAAGGTTTAAAACACAACAAAATTTACTTTTATTGCTAAAACTTTCAATATATTATTTATTTATATTTAAAATACATTTTAATTTAATTATTTATTGATTTTTTTTTTTTTTTAGATTTTTTTTTTTTAAATAAATGATTGCCAAGAAATTTTTTTAAAAAATTTTTCCAAATTACTTAAAAACCGACATTATCAATGAACCAAAAATAATAAAATAAAAAGAATATTACTAAAAATTAATCTTATTAAAAAGTATAGTTATTTTAATATAATTATTAAAATTATTAACTAAAATATTAGCGCTCTTATCACTATCACTCTTGGTACAATTCATCTTTTATTTTTTATACGAATTTTATATTTTTATAATTGTAAAATAATTTATGTTTTTAAAGTTATACAACAAAAATTTAATTTAATTTAATATATTATTATTTTTTTTTTAAAAAAGATACAAAATTTAATTATTAAAATTATTAAAATAATTATTTTGTTTGGTTTTTTTTTTTTTTTTTTGTGAATTTTTTATTTTTTATATATAATAACAAAAATCTTAAATAGTAAATTTTTTTTTAAAAATAATATTATTTATATATTTATATTATTGGTTTAAGAGGTTTTTAAAATAATTGAATTTTAGTTAAGAACTGCAAACGTTTAATGCTTGTTTGTTAAGTGGCTTAAATGTTTGATTTTCAACTATTCTATTTAAATCTTTCACCGATGTTAAATCTGTATATTTTTTATTACAATTATTATTTAAATCATCCATTTTATTTGTTGTTGCTGTTAATTTATCATTTTTCTCATAAATATGTAATTTATTCATTTCATTTTTATCATGAATATATTTATTAATTATAATATCTTGATGATTTTTACTATTTAAATTATTATTATTATTATAATTAATATTATTATTACTAATAATAATATTATTACTTTTATTATTATTATTATTAATAGTTTCATCTTTTGCTAATATTTCATCTGTACTAGACATTGATTTTAATGCTTCAATACCATATTTTTCATGGCTACCATCACCAGTACGTTTAATACGATTTATTAACATATCATTTGTAACAGATTTACGATCATAAACGTATCCATGTCTTGCCAATAAATCAATTAATTTTGTTGTTACATTTAATGGCATACCTAATTCAGCAGCTCTATAATCCCATGGGAATGTATGATGATAATTATGCCATCCTTCACCACCAGCTACTAATGCTACTAGTCTTGATTCAACTGGTAATATATCTCTATATTAAAAAGAACGAAATAATATAAAAAATTTAAATATGAATATATGAAAAAATTAATATTTGGTTTAAATAATTTGTATATAAATTAAGATTACATAATTAGTTAAGAGTTTGAAATTTTTTTTTTGATTATTTGATTAAATATTATTCGTAAAATATTTTATAGAAATTATTTTTATATTTAATGGTATAATTGTTATAGGTATACTTAGAATTATAATTAATATTTTCACAAATATATATTAAAATTTAATTTTGAACAATTATTTATGTACAAATAGTCAATAACTTTAAATAAATCAATCATTTTTGAATCATTTTGAAATCATTAAATTTGATTAATTTAAACAACAATTCTAGTTAGATAAAACTGGGTAATTACAAATTTAATTTTTGCTTTGACTCTTAGCTATTATAAATTTAAATTAAATTTTTGTTTACTTACTTATCATATGGTTTATCACCAAACAAATGTGCAACACTATTTACAGACCATGTAAAATTTAATTGTAAAATTGTACGTCCTAAATATGTTGATAACAATGCCAAATAAAGATTCTCACCCCACAAATAAACTGGAATTGATGTTGGTATTAAAATAACGAAGAAAAAGTAAAGTGTTTTATAATATCTGCAAAATGAAAAAAAAAAAAAAACAATTAACTTTTTTACGGTGATATTTATGATTATTATGGTATTTATTATAAACTAATTTTACATATATTCAAAAAAAAAAAAAAAAAAAATGTTATAATATATACAGAAATATTAAATATTTTAGAAGGTTGCATGAATAAATAAAAACTATATAAATAAAATAAAGATTTTAATGCAATATCAAAAATGACCTTGTCTTCATCAAAAATATTAATTACCTTTTCTTCTAATTTTTTTTTTATATATCAAAATAATATATTAAATTTATGTTTTGGATACAGTTTGACCATGACCAAAACAACCAGGAAGATATTTTTATAATATTATTGCGGTTTAATATATGATTAAAAAACGATCAATGATAGAAGACTTTGACATATAAAATTAATATGATTTTATTTGACCAACTTTTTAATTATTAGAGGCATATACAATTTTCTGTATTTCTTAATGTGTATATTAAAATATTTCACAATTTCTTTCAATCTTATGAAACTAGACTAAAGTTTATGTTTTAAGGTTTTTTTAAAAAAATAAAATGAAAAAAAAAAAAAATGAAATATTCATGAAAAATATATAAGATTCAATTTTATAAAAAATATTAAAAACGTTTTTTCTATTTTGCAACATTTTCGATTTAGAAAATTAATAAATTTTAATTATATAATTATTATAATAATAATAATAAAAAATTATTTATGTTTCTTCCATTTTTTTTTATTATGAATATTTTAATACTTTTGCAGAACAGACAAAAAAAAAACTTCACAGATCCGCAAATTAGAACATAACGCAAAAATTTATATTTAGTTGCTATGGGTAAATAATGTTATCTAATTTTTAGCAAATCCACTTTCCTTGCACATTTTAAATATTAATGAAGAAATTTTATGAAAAAAATAAAGAAAAAAAAAACATTTACGTGACAAATGAACAAATAAATAAAATAACAAAAAATGTTTTTTTTTTAATATTATAGTTTATGCAAAAAATCTTAATTCTTTTTTTGTTGTGTGAATTTTGAGTCACAACATTTTCAGAATATTTATGAGATACAAAAAAAAACTAGTTTAATTTAACATATTTTGAATTGGCGCGTGTATCATAATCTTTGCAACAAAAAATAAAATAGAGAAATAATTAAAAATTCAAACTTGTTTCAACTAATCAAAAAAAAAAAAAGAAAAAAAAAAGAACCAACTTACTTCTTTTGAAACATAATCCAAGGATCAGCTTCCATATCTGACATATCGATTTTCTTACCATATTCAAGAACCTGGAATTATTATTATTTATAAAAATAATAATTATTTATGAAAATTATTATAAAAAGTTATAAATTACCTTTGGATGTTTTTTAGACATAAGCCAACCAATATGAGAGAAAAAGAAACCTCTTGTAGCATTATGTGGATCAGCATCAGTATCGGAAAATTTGTGATGTTGCCGATGATCTCTTACCCAAACATATAAACAATTCTTTAAAATATAAAATTATTAATAATCATTAAGAAAACTGGAAATTTGTAATATTTGCTAATGTTACATTTTGCAGATTTACATAGTATTAAAATTTGTACAATTATTACTACTAAATTTAAATTGTTTATTTTCATTATTGCCTCACTTTTAATAGTAGTTTTATAGTAGTAATATAAGACTAATTATATGTTTTTAAAATAATGTTAACTATACAAAGTTTATGTTTATTTTTATCTTTTTAAATTAATATTCAAGAGTTTCTGATTGATTGTGGAATAATATTAAATTGTAATTTGATCAGTTTTATATTTAAATATATCAAAAATGAATTATAAATTTAATAAATTAATATATGTATATAGGTTAAAAAATTATAATTACCTGGCCAGCCATAGTATGAAGTAATAATAGTGTAACACGAAGCAATGTTGTTGCTTTATAAGAACGATGTGAAAATAATCTATGAGCACCAGCTGTAACACCCATACCACTGGCAGCACCCAAAAATAGGACTAAATAAAATGATTTAAATTATACTTTTACCATTAATAATTTTCTATATATATACTTACAATAAACATTTGTTGCTAGTTTAGTGTAACCAAATAGCATTGTAAATAATCCAATAACACCAACTATATGTAATAGCAAAAAACCAAATGCATTAAACCATACAATTTTTCTTTTAAATGTATGATCAGTTCCTACATTAGCTATTATTGAATTATATTGATTATGATGATGTGGTACAATTTCATCATCATCATCTTCATCATCACTTGCAAATGTATTTGTTGATTTAATATTACCATTTGTTAAATTATTAACAGTACTTTGATTTATGGTATTATTTAACATTGTTGTTTTACCAAAATATTCTGTTTTATTATCAGCACTTGATAAATTTGTAATTGGTGTTTTATTTTCAGTTGATGTATTTTGTACTGAATGACGATTTATTAAAAGTGTTTCAGTTTCTGAACCCATTTTGTTTATGTTTTTTATTGGTTTTACTTTTAAATTATAAGTATACTAAAAAAAAAAAAAAATTGTAGATATAAGGAACAAATTTAATAAAAATATCAATTAAATTTTGTTATTTTAATAAAAAAATATTAAAAATAATTTTCTTAAAATTTAACCTACTGAAAATTTTGTTATTAGAAGTTTATTAATAGAACAAATATAGAAGTGGTCAGGACCAAAGTTTTTAAGGTTATGATATCTAGCTATATGGTATACTAAATGCTGACCGAATGCTTAGGCCAACTACCATCCGCATGAATAAAGTTAGCACATGAGTAAACTAGTACATTAATATTCTACGTTTATATGGTTTCTAAATATATTGGAATAATTCAAATTTGTTAACTACTAGATTATCTTTAATATATATGAGGTTTTACCATCTTCAAACGAATGTATATAAATATAATTGGTGACATGGTAAAATTGTTAAAAATATTCGTATTTCTGTATCCGGAAATATTTTAATATTTAAATAAGAAATGGTTTTGTAGGATTTTTTTTTTTGGTATTATTTATATTTGTTTTTTAATTGAAATAATATGATTGTAATTTTAAAAATCTATATTCACCACGTTTATTTTTTAAATAAAGTAAACTAATTATTACAAAAATCGTATTATATTTAATGTATCAAGTTTTTAAAATCAATATTTACAATCTTAATAACATGCTATTGAAATATTTAATATTTACCTAATTAAAAAATGTATAATTCAATTTACTTTACAGATATTTTTCATATTTAAAAATAAATAATTATATACTATAGTTTTTTGGACAATTTGTCCTCAACTATTTATATATACATATGAACTTGAAAATTTTGCAAAATATATATATAATATAATATTGTTTATAATTATACAATAACGATATATAATAATTGTTGCTATATCATAATTTTTGTATTTCGGAAGTAAAAAATTAAAAAAAAAAGATGTAAAAGAAAGAAATTCAATTAAATTCACGGTTTCTTAAATAAAATAAATTGTATCAGGTAAAGTAAAATTGTTTAAAGTTTAAAACCATAATTAAAAAAAATATATAGACATAATTAAAACTAGACTCATTAATATATAATTGAAAAAATAATTTTTCGGTCGGCTTTTAACTATTATCGAATAGGCCTTGAATTTTAATTAATCATTATTATTTATACTAAATTCCTCACGTAATACACATAGACTTTTTTCACTTCGGGGAAATACTCTACTATAATAATAGCAGACATAAATTAATATTTAATTGAATTTTAAATAAAAATAATTTTTGGCGAAAAAATTTAATTAATATTCTGTTCAAAGAAATTCATAAGAATATTTATATATTGACAATGAAATAAAAATTATTAATGCATGAACTTTAATTTATCAATTTTGATTACTGCATCATTTATTTAATAATATTTTTTTATGTTAAGAAATGTATTAAGATTTAAATGTCAGAGAAAAATACAATTAGAACAAAAGTGTTAAGACACGAACTCGATTTTAATTTTGAAAATTCTAATTTGTAGAATAATTTCTTGTATTGATTTTCTTTCTTAATAACATCATTAGAGATATTAAAAATTGTGTTAAGATTTAATTTAAATTATTTTAAATTATTTAATAATTAAGAATTTTCTTAAAATTCATTGAAAAATTAATAATCTTATTAAAATATAAGAGAAATTATATAAAAAAGAACAAAAGTGTTAAGACACAAACTTGATTTTATTACTTTCGAGTTAAAAACAAATGAAATGTATTACAATTTTTTCTGCTGTATGTAAATTTTTTTTATATTTATAATAATAAATTAATATTTTGTAACACTCATACGTCACATTTTACCATAAAACATTTTTCTACATAAAAATATTAGCACATAAATTTAATTTTACGACTTATGTTGAAAAAATCCCAATAAAATCTAAAAAAAAAATGTTATTTACTGTAACCACTAGAGGTTAATTAGTAAACAGATTAACAAAAAATAAATATTTGTAATAAAAAAAGAAAAAAAATGATTATTACAAAGTTGCATTATAATGAATTTCTGTAATATTAGAGTGCTATTTCCAAAAGAAGTAGTTACTCTATAATCTATATCATATATTTTTTTTCTAAATCAATATTTTTTCATCTTAACGTTTAATTACAAGTCTAAACTATATAAAAAAACTTTAAATTTTCTAAATTTTTATATCCAATTATATGGTAATAATAATTTTTTGTGTTGTGTTGTTTGAAATATAAATTGAATTATACAGAAAGTGAAACTATGTCAACTTCTTTACAACTTATCTTATAGGATATGTTGTAATAATTTGAATGCTCAATAACAACATCCAGTAGTTAAAAGAAAAATATCTTAAATATATAGTCACTAAATAAGGTATAATTAAATTTTCTTGCTTTTAAAACTCACATAATTAATTTATTTATATTTGATATGATTTATTTTTTTAGAAATAAATTCTAAAAAAAATTATAATTTATCCACTTTATTGGAGGTGCTTCGTTACTTATTTGAACACTAAAAAATTGTTTTTATCCTTTTTGGTGTGTACGTATATCCTTTAAGAGTATATTTTATAAGTTTTGCAATAAAAAAAAAAAAAAACTAAAAATTAAATATATATAATTTTTTTTTCTATACACAGAATCAACAATTACACATTTTATGATGTTTTTTATGTGAATTTTTTTATTTTTTTTTTGTCTTATTTATAATAATTTTGTATTTATTTTTTTTATAATTATTTTAACATATAAATAAATTCTTCACTAATAATTTTTTTTTTTTTTTAAAATTTTTAGATATATATTAATTTTAGCTGTAGATCCATTCAAGTTAAATGATTACCGATAACTCAACAAATTTCGAGCAAACAATTTAGTTTTAAATCCTTGGTCAAATTTTAAATTGTTTGGTCAAAAATTACATATACATAGAAAATAACACATATATATAAAAAACAAATCAAATAACAAATAAAAATATATAAAAAAAAAAAAAAAAAAAAAACTCAAATAAATTGAGAGAGCAATGTAATTTACCATCTCTCTTGTTTTGTATGAATTATTTAAAAAAAAATAAAAATCATTTTTAATATTGCACACGCGCGCAATTTCTAGGCAACAACAACAACAACATTGTCAAAAGTCAAATATCTTAAAGATACAATAAAAGCTAATTTTTGGTGTACTAATACCAATATAGTTATTAGAAATTTTTTGGACACATATACGGATCATAACGGCAGTGTTAATAATTTTTTTTGTTGTAATAGATATGAAACCTTGAAGTTTGCTTGAAGTACACAAAAGAATTACAAGTAAAATTATTAATCAACAGGATTGTAAATTTGAGACCGAATTTTATGAGTTAAGTTATATTAGAAGTTGTAATTTTAATTTAGTAAGTGAACGATGTATAACCACAGTTCCTTCACAACATGAGAAAGATCGATAAATAATTTGTGATTAATTTGTAATGTGTCACAGGGTGCGGTCAAGTATTCAGCCACTGTGCAGTTTATACAGTCTGAAAAAATTGTCAATGTTTGACAATAAAAAATACTTATATTTTAATATTAAAATTTAAAAACAATTTAATTAATTACTCTTTAACATCATTACAAAGTATCTTGAAGGAAATATACTCGAAATATTTAAAAAAAATGAGAATTAAAATTTTTGCAGCATATTATTTCCGCCTGCAATAATTGTAAGGCTGCGGTAGTATTCTGAATTTTAATAAACTGTTAGGAGCAGTCTGGGTACGTTCAATCGGTAGTTAATATAGGTTTGCATCAAAAGCAGCACAATTCAGAGTGTGGATATGGTACGTTAAATCGGTAATTAATTAATTACCGATTGAACGTACCCACACAGTTTATTCTCCAAACAGTTTATTCTTTGTTAAAAATGATAATGATGTTAAGAACTTATTTCTGGATCATGTAAGTCTATCACAGCAATTTACCGAATGTTCGTTTCCTAATTTCATTACTATTGGGACACAAATCAACATGGAGACTACTAGACAAGAATCGTACTTACCAAAAATCTAAAGACCCGAAAAAAAGCATTAAGATCTATCTACAAAGCATACTATTTTTTTTATACATTAGTAGAATAAATTTGTATTCTACTGAATAAATATTAAGGAGTTCTTTTAGATAAAGACATTACAGAATAATCCAGACAAAACTAAATTAAATTATTGTGTATATTTTGTAAAGATAATAAACTATTGACCCTACAAATACTAATATACAATAATCACGTTGACCTACCTCATACACTACCTCATACTGTATCATGAGTGTTAAAAATTTAAATTTTAGATTTCTATGCAAAAAAAAAATTGAAATTTAGATAGTGAGAGCCGAAATGTTATAAACTCAATAAGTAAGAGGTACAATTTTTTTTTTTTTGATTTGATATTTCTAATATTATCTATTATTTCACCTTCATTTATCTTTTGGGACCTCAACCGCATTTTTAATTGGTTATCCAGAAGTTATTAAAATGAATGTTGATTATTTTGTAATACGGTGCTGCTAAATAACATATAATAATAGTAGTATAACCGGTAAATAATTTTTCTTATTATTATTTTACATTAATTGGCATATATGAGCACTTAATATCTAAATTGTTTATAAAAAAAAAAAATTATAGTTGGACTTAAAAAACTAGGTTTCGACTTTTTTTTTTGTCTTCTTCTTTGTTTAACCATAATTTTTTTTACTTTCATTTGAACTTGACTTAATCATGTCTGTTAAATTTGATATTCATTTTTATGAATAAAATAGAAATTTATTTAATATAATTGAAAAGCAAAAAAAAAACCCAACAAGTTGTTGACCTGTTAAATTTTATGTAATTTATGTTATTATTTTTATATATTTTTTTATAGTATATGTTGCGGTTTTAATCATTTATGTGATGTAATTTTGTATCTATTTGGTATTAAAACTATGCGAAAAAAATAAAAAAAATAAAAATTTTTAATCAATTTTTATCGGTCAATGCAGATTTTTTATGGATTTCTAAGTAAACATAAAAATAAATAAATACATAAATTTCTATTCAAATTTTGAATTAAATGTTTTACAAATAGGTAAGTCTAAATTGAAAATTATTTACATATTTAATTTAGAATTAACTATGCTTCTCTATACTAATTTAAACTAAAAATTTAGATTCTAAATATAAAAATGCATAATTAATGCATTTATCTAAATAAATTTAATAAAAAAATTAATTTGACCTGCAAAATTTTATCTTTTAACTTAATATTTATATTTTGAGCCATTCAGTGTCAGCTTAAAGTTGTGTAATGTTATATTAAAATAGATAAAGATATATAAATTTTTTAGTGAATTAAAAATTTATGTGAAAATATTGAAATTAGTTAATTTATTTAAAATTAGGTAATATGACATTTAAAAATAAAAAAATTTTAATAAATTATTTTGAAGCAACAATTTTTTTTTTTTTTGATTTTATCGAACTAGTTTTAAATATTAATATTCCATCAAATTTAATATCTGTGAAATATTTTTAAGTAAATTTTTTATTTATAATTTAATTGTTGTTTAACGAAATTGAATTAATCAATTACAAAATTTTATAGAAGTTTTTCTATTTCTCATAAAACTCTAAACCTAAATGATGAAATTAAAATTATGTTTATTTAATTATTTGTCATTATGATTTCAAATATTTATTCATTAGATACATTTCGATTTTATTATATTCATTTTAAGTATAACACTAACAATAATTTTTAATGTTTTAAGGAAGAATTTGTTATACAGAAATAACTTGTGTTTTTAATAATATATATTGCATAAGATTTACATCAATTCAGGAAGATCTTCAATGAATGACGTATAACTAATTCTATGACGTAATAATGAATTCTTATACAAAAAATAAATACAAGTTTTTTTCTTATTCAATTGACCTTCCTAAAAAAATTTTTTTCTTTAACATTTTTATTATATTTTTTTTTTTTTCATATGATTTGACAAAGAATTATACAATAATAATTTGCATTAAATGTTGCCAATATAATATCCAACAAATCATTGATATTAAGAAATAAAAAACTATGTTTCTACATAAAAAAATAAAGGTGAGATCTTATTATACATAGCGAGCAAAACTTTATTTCTTAAGCATTATCATATTTATAATATTATTAGAATAAAATATTAATCGAAATAAGCTGGCTGATAAATATTAGCTAATATTACTGAAATTTTTTGGGGAAGACTATTCAAGGCTATCATGTTATTTATTATAATTTTAATATATCAGTTTTGCTGAGGATATCATTAAACCTTTTAGTTATTTTTATTATATATACATTTTATTACCGGATATTTTGTAACAAATCAAATTTTTGAATAAATTCAATAAAAAAGGACAGAAAATTTATTTATTGGAATAAAATGAATAATATAATTTTGTAATTTAGTTTAGTTTTATAATTAATCAATTTATATTTTAACTATTTGATGAAATTTTATTTTCAGTTGAATCAGTTCATTTATGTTTTCAGTTGAGTCAGTTCATTTAAAATATTGATAGATTCTAGAGATTTTCCAAATTTCATTACCCGGTTAATTGAATAAGTTCTTTCTTATTACTCTATTAATGGGTCTGTTCTTATACTACTATATAGTTAATTGCTATAATAATTTTTTTATTATATATAAATTATTATATTTATTATATATTCGTCGAAATTATGTCTTTTTAAATTTAAATTTCTAAAAATTTTGTATGTAAATTTACCACTGTTTAGTATTAAGTCTTTTTAAATAAATCGTTGTAAATTTTGATATTCTCTTCCACTTTAAAATAGTGACATTTAAAACTCCAATTTTGTAATATTTAAAACCCAGAAAATCTAATTTGAAAAATATGGTAAAATGCTTCATTTTCTTATGGTATCATTTCGATTCAAACTAAATGAACCACAAATAATTAATTAGAAGTGAGTCTTTAATGGATTGTCTTTAATGATCACGTCTTTAATGGATTGTCTGTTGTTAAAGCCAACATTAATTCAATATAAGAAGAAAATTACAATAATGAAAATGAAAATTTTTATATAAAAAACAAATGAATTTCTCATATTTATAATGTTTTTAAAATTTTTATATTTATTTATTTAATTACAATTTAGTGTTAATAAAAAACAATAAATGTATAAAAATGTCGAAAAATTGATAAATTTTGATTAGCTATAAAATTAAAGAAGTTAAAATATTTATTTCGATCTAAAATATATGGTCGATCTTGTGCCTTATCTTTATTATCGTAATAATATTTAATTTATTAATATTTATATTTAATGAAATCAAATTGAAGAAATATATATTTATATTTTTTTGTGAAATATACAACATTATTTATTATATTTTAATTATTGAAATAAAAATGTATGCTTCAAAGAATTTATATTCTTTTTGAACCATTTAAAACAAATAATATGTAGCTCAATATATGAATACAATCAGTGACAGATCCAGAAGATATTGACCTATGGTTGCAATCAAATAAAAAATGAAATTGCTTCCGACTAGATCCACCATTGAATATAATCAATTAAACTTAATCTTAATTAATATTTTATGATATAGTAAAATTGATAATTATATTCTTATATATTCATTAATGAACTTTCCTTAAGTATTAAAATATTGGTTGTATTTTTAAAATAAATAAATTTATATATTTTACCCATAAAATGATTTTTTTAATGAAAACGTATGTAAGGACTTGGATCATTGTTTCAAATCCATTTCATATTATATTATAGTGAACAGAATTAAGAATTTATGCTAAACTTAAATCTTTTAATCTGGTATTTCTTTGCATTTACGTTTAATTATATTCAAATTTTTTAATACATGCTGTAATGCCTTTTTACGAGTATTACTATTTTTTGATCCAATTTGTTCATCAGATGATAATTTCTTTTTTTTTGTCATTTTTGGAATTACTTCACCTTTAACCAATTTCTTTACACAATTTTCATTATTCTTGGGATATGATGTAAAATCCTGTTTTCTTGTATTCACATATTTTTTTTTTAATTTCTTTTTAATTGGATGTATTTGAATCGGATTCAGCTCCTGCTTATTTATATATTCTTTTACTGTTCGGCTATAATTATTATTTAATGTATATTTTGGTAATACACTTAATACATTCATTAATGTATCTTTTTGGGTATCCGATGTTTTTATTTTAAGTTTTTTACTTGTAGTTTTTTCAATTATATACTTATAATCATCAGACATTTGACTTTTAGCATGGCTACCATTAGAACAAATTTCATTTTTTTCATTCTGTGATGGTTTTTGTGGTTTACAATATTTTAATGTTAAAGAATTCACTTTTTCCATTTTTGCAAATATTGATGAGCTAGTTGAAGGTAAATTAAAAAATGCCATTCGTTGTGTCGTCATTCTTATTTGTTATTGATTTAGAATGAAAAATTAATTAATTTAGGATTTATAAAACTTCTTAAGAGTAATTTAGAAAAAAAGACAATAATTTGAAATTTTACACAAACAAAAAAGAAAAAGAAAATTTTGATAGATTTTTTTTTTTATTTTTGATATTTTGTGAATTATTATCGTGATAAACTTCAAATTTTTTTTTTTTGAAGTTATAATGACAATTTAGAATATCAATGTTGCCTTTGATAACTTAACCATAGCCATATAATTTCTAATTTATACATTATGGCATATTGGCATCATCATAAACTTTTTTAAGTAAATTATTCTTACTTGAATAATGAAAATGAAAATTACTTAAAAGTTAACTTTTATAATTTGCTATCATAG
This sequence comes from Rhamphomyia laevipes, assembly GCA_963920725.1. Classification (NCBI taxonomy): domain Eukaryota; kingdom Metazoa; phylum Arthropoda; class Insecta; order Diptera; family Empididae; genus Rhamphomyia; species Rhamphomyia laevipes. The sequence continues at coordinate 57,418,992 of OY987257.1, forward strand.
GTCCATATAACCCGCCAAATTATACTTTAAAAGCATGTAATATATTGGTAATATGTTTCGAATTCGGAGGTATAATTTAAAACCATTGAATTATTTGTTTGCTGGTTAGAATTTCAGAAATGGTAAATCGCTAAATATTATAAAATTAACAAAACCTAAAAAAAACACGCTTGCTTTTATTTATGATATTTGTGCGTGATTTGATTTAATTATTTACAACAAATTATATTTTTAAAAGCGTTCTCTGCTAGTTAACATTGACAATTTTAAATTTGTTATATTGTTATATTACATGAAATTTTTCAATGATTCTCAAAATACTTATTTAAATATATATAATAAATGTCAAATAATACAAAAAAATATTAATATTTTTCATATACAATCTTAATGGCCAATGAAAGTTCATTGTGTTTTTATTCAATTATAATGTAATTAGTTATAATTAGTAAATTTTGTCTTATAACTTCAAAACTGATAAAATTATAGTTACAATAGATTATTAATAGTACTTAAAGTAATGCTTTTAGTTAACAGTCTTTATAAATAGTAATATAATTTATCTATAATATAATCTTAATTATCAATAAGATAATATTATATTGCAATAACTGACAAAAACTATTTCCCTATGAAATGATAAAACAAATTTAAGTTAACCGGTAGAACTGCCAAGTAACAAATTTCGTGAAATTATGAAATCAATTTAGAAATAAAAAAGTTTTAACATTTTATTTTATTTTCCATAAAACAATAAATTTTTTACTTTGAATTTTACTAATTTAAAAAAATATTTAAATCTATTTTATATAGTAATTTTTAAAGTTATAATTGAAGATATTACATTCCATTATTTTTATTATTTAAAAACTTTAAAATTTCATAAATTTAATTTGTTATTCTTCTTTCACTGTCCCAATCCCAACCTTAATTCGTTTTTTTCTGATGTTCTATTACAATTTCGACCTACTGGATTACGAAGCAAATAAGTTTATTTATTGTGATGAAACTTTAATTTGTAACCGCAGTTAATTGGCTATTATTAGTGGGAACATTTATTGTCAGCAAAATGAATCCAATCCTAAAATTACATTTTATATTCCTAATAATAAATTATATTTAAAAAATTATAATTACATAAATTTAACTCTTTTTATTGCCATATCTAATTTTAACTTATTTAACTATAAATAATTTATATAAAAAATATAAAACATATTTAAAATTAACACACTACCAAATCCAATTCAATAATTATAAAAAAAAAATATTTTAATTATTGTTAATTACACAATTATTGAAAATTATTCATCCATCATCTGATAATTTTTTTTTTTACTATATAGTTATAAATAAAAACCTAATAATTATTGCATATTTTCCTGATGGCTTTAACATTGGATTTAAATTATTTACTATACTAATAACTAGTAATTTTACTTAGTTTGAAATATACGTCTTATATATGTCACTGATTCATTGCATTGTTGATTGATACTTAAAAATAAAATAAAATATACTTAAATATTATTAACAAAATAAGAACTGAAAAATATTTTACTGAAACCATATTGGGCGTCATATATATCTAGAGTTAAGATCAATAAACTTACCATTTACTACCTTGATTTATATAGATACAAAATAATATAAAAAAAATATATTTCCATTCTAAAAAAGTGTTTGTATAAATTTTATTTTAGTACGCACACAAATAATTGATTCCGTGTATCAGAAGCTAAATAGAAGAAAAATTCACACATTGACTTTGGAAAATTTTATATATGTAATTTTCCTAAAGCATATAAATAAGATGTCTATATATTTTCATCTGTTATATATTTACATAAGATTTTGTTAAAATTTCAATACATAATATCAAAATTATATTTAACATAGTTTAAAAATTGAATTTAATGTACCGGTAAATGAATAATTATGTTTATTATTAAATATTACATTTTTACCATAAAAAATTATTGAGCTCAGACATTAAAAACGAAAATTAAAAAAAAAAAGAAGTTATTTCAATTTTATTATGAAAATTGGTATATAAGTTTTATGGTGTAGAGCTTGAAACCCTTAATTATAATTGAAATATTGGGAAATATGAATGAAATCACTTAAAAGTAGTATTTATCTTAAAAAAATATTACTAAGCATACTTTGTAGTAATAAAGAATACAGGGTTAATTATGTTAAAATTATATTTTTTGTAAGAATTATATTTGATTTTTGAGAAGGGTAACGCGAGGGAGCACTACGACGTTAACGATCTATTGTGTGTTTATAGCCCCTATTCCTCCTAGCATTAAATAGATTTAAAGAAACCTAGTATGTTTGAGGGGTAATATTGCCCAGTTCTTCAGAAGCAAGGAAGCCTTTGCCTAAGATATTGTCGTTAAGGCAGAGGCGACAGATGTCTGTATCAGCCAGGCCCAGGCCTATTCTACTGAGGTGGTAGTTCAAAAGACTGTGTCCTGTCAAGAGACCTGTCAGTGTCAGGGTTCTTATATGTCCTTTTGCTGAATGTTATTATATATTCCACTTTTATTTTGTTTGGTTTTATTTGATTTAATAATATTTTAATTGATCAACTGCAAATATACATTTATACTTTAAAAATTAAAAGTAGATTTTTAATGAGTAATTGGGAATTGACATATAAATTGACAGAAATAGATCGAGAAAATCTGGTACTACTGAAATCTTAAAACAAATTCACAGTTCAACATTTAATTTTTATGTTAAAACTTGTTAACATTATTTGTATGTCACATCTGCAAGATATATTTCAATTTTAGAATTCAATATAATTATGTATTGTTTAAGTAGTTTAAGTAATTTTATTAGTTAGTGAGAAATGTTGTTTGGTGTTTGCAGATCACATCTACAATTATCCCATGGGTATCAAACAGTTCTTTGAACTAATAAATTTGAAACCAAAATCTTTTCCTAAAGAAATACTTCCAATATATAATTGATGACATCAAGTCTTTCTGTCATTTCAATAATCATATAGTGTTCAGTCAAAATACACAAATTAATTTCAAAAATATGAAAATTCTTTAATCGTTATAAATTTAATACTCACCCTGTTTACATTCTATGATTAATACTTTAATGAATCGATTAGCTTTTTATGTTATGCAACTATCAGTAGGAACAAGACATAAAAATAAAAATAAATTTATTTTTACAATGTCTATTAAAAAAAAAATATAATTCAAGAAAAACTTAAATTGGTAAGACAAGAAATTTGTGTGAGAATTGGCGGTAAAAAAGTAAGCGAACAGTTATTACTCGAGGCAGTTCTTTGATTATTCATTCGATTCTTTTTGGAAACGGATGGAAGTAGATTTCATTACATAAACATTTTATATTAAATGTATATCAGATCGTAATTTAATAAATATATATTTGTTTTATAAGGTCTCGCGAAAAAAAAATATTTATATTAGATTACAATTATAGATTTAATTAATTAAACTTGTTTTTACCTTTTAATAATTCGTGGGATAAAATTTAGAAAATAAAAGTATATTTAAGTCGAGTTTACTGTATCTTAACAGTTTATGGAAATTTATTTGGTTATCGTCTGAGAAATAACATTGACATAATTTGAAATTATTAAATTAAATAATAATTACCAATTAGATTTCATAATGAAAATATTGATTATATTTATATCCCTTTTTTGGTTCTTTATTTTGTGTAATCTAGGTTATAGTAGCTGCAGAATCTAACATAGATTACACTCTCGATCCATAATGGAACCACTTTTATGAATAACTAAACTAATTCTTATTAATATACATAAGTCGAAGAATTTCGTAATAGCAGAAAAACTTGAGGAGTTTTCTACTACTGGAATTCGAGATCAAATTAAGTTCCTTTAAAAAATAGAAGCAACAATTTTATTTTTTATAGTTTTATTATTTTTTTGTTGGCTAAATCGATTTTTGACAGATTATAACTAATTTTTATATGTGATAAACGTGTATAAATAATTAAAAAAAAAAATTCACCGATTTTCAATTCCTCATTTCGCCAGAATTTAGTCATCCGGTTTTACGAATTAAATAAATAATACATTAGTTTAAATATTGAATAAAAAATTTTTTAAAATATAATTTAATCATCAAATCAAAATTTTTATATATATTTCCTCTACGATGTAATATTATATATTTTATCTAATTGGTTTCCTTTTTATTTGTTAATTTGGTTAAAACAACTTATATTCTCAATTCCATGTCTCAATTCCATATGATTGGGAAACTATTTGGATAATAAAAAAATTGTATATATATATTCAATAACTATTTCCAGTTATGCATTTTAAGTAGGAAAATTGAAAATCAAGTTTTATACTTCACTAACCTAGAAAAAAAAAATTTCATATACAACATCATAACATGTTTTTTGAAATTATCAAATTCAAATCTTTTGGTACAAGTTACAAGTTTATTAGATATAGAATGTACAACGCGTTTTGTAATTGATAAATAAAATAGAAGTTGAATTTGTGTACTATAACATTAGCAATAATGAATTTTGTTTTAGAATTTATTCGTATATATTTACATAAACTAACCATAAACATATATTTTTAAAATACTATTCAGAATTTCGAATATATTTTCCCAAAAATTATACTTTCAGATAGTTTTGAAGTATTATTTGTAATATACTTTTAGATTGAATAACACTCTTTGGACTATGTTAAATATAGAATTTAAATGTACAAGGACAAGTATCTGAAATATAAATAGTCAATATTTATTAATTAAAAATTCCGGGTAATTGAAAATTTATAAATATTTTTAATATAATTATGTTAAATATTCTTAATAAAAACATATTTGCAGTTTCGAAATATGAAAGATGCTAAATTGGATGCTCAAAAAGAAGTAAATATTAAAAGAACTATAAAATAAATCTAATTTTATAATAATTATTGTCCTTGTCGTATAAAATCATAGTTTTATGATTTACGATGTTGACATTTTGTAAATATATTAAATATTAATTTTTAGTTAAATTCTTGAACAAAATTACTTTTAACAAATAAATGTTATGCAAATTTGTAAATGTAAATTTAAGTATTAGTCATTCTTTATGCACATTTTGTCATACTATTTATAATAAATAACTAATTAACTATCTTTTGAATAGTAAGTCAACATTAATTTACAGACAATAAATTTGTCACGAATATTATGTTAAACTATGTAAAACAAAAAAATTGTGTAAATATAATATTTTTTTTTATTTTTTTTTTAGTACAGAAATTAAATAATAATAAATATTTTCATAATTAATAAATATTTGATTATTATTATAAATAATTGTGTAATTAATTTCTTTGTAAAATATTTTGTCCTAAAATTTGTTATTAAAAATAGTATCTATAAAAAGAAATCCAAGAAATCTTGACATACTGATCGCTTAATCGGTAAAATCACTACTTACTCACATGATTATCTTCCGGTTTATGAAATACAATGCTGGCATATTAAAGATACGAAAAAAAAAACTGTGCTTCTGCAGGCAATTAACTCAAATTTCAAAATATATTAACAAAAAAAAACAAAAAAAAAAAAAATTATCTAGGTAAAAAATAATTTGTACTTTCTCATATCTCTGTTATTATACTGTTAACTCTGGGCCAAGGTCCTATAAGAGAATGAATACAAATAGAAGTGTTAATAATTTTTTTTTTGGAGCACCAAAAAAATAAAACTAAAAAAAAATTGTATAATAAAATGACTAAGCAAAAATGCCATGGTCTGAATTTTTTTCAATTTTTAATACTGTGTATCTGTATTTACTATGAGGTCCATCTGCAACATAATAAACATAATAGCAATCTTTAAAATATTTATGTATTATTACGCAATAAATTTTTTATTATAGATTTTTTTTTTTTTTGTTATTATTTTGATAGGTTATTGATCTTTTTCGTCGATCAATTTTGATTGTCATAAAAAGTGTTATGTATGTCGTTAAAGTAGGTTAAAACTTATGTAATTTTTAACATTAAAATATTTAATATTTTGTATATATAATTATTAATATGATAGCTGAACATGAACTTTACCTTGATCCAATCTTATAAAGTATAAATAATTAATATAAATTAAAAATTTAGACCGTTGAAAAAGAAAAAAAAATTGTAATTTCTATTTTATTAATGTTTTTGTTTTGAAATCTTTATTTTCAAAATGTAATAAATTAATAAACGTATAAATTTAATAATGAATTAAATTTTGCTAATGGTTTTCCATTTAAATGAAAAATTATAAATCTAAATTATCATTTACTTATTTAAGGGATTTTAAGCAAAATTGGTTAACAAGATTTTGAAATTTGTTGCAAATTTTATGAAATTGCAAATTTTTTTGGAATATATATATTAAAATTAATTTTGTTTCTCAAAATTATAATGATTTACAAATGTATATATAGTTAGTTTTATGTAACCTTAAGTGCTATAATTAGTATGCAATTTGGAATTTTAGTTAGTTCGAAAGATGTTGCCATTAAAACTAGGTCAATGTTTGATCTATATAAGAAAAACTTTATTAAAACGGACCACTAAATGCTGTTTTACTTAAACCATTTTGTTTCCTTTACCTTTACGTATCTGATAGTTATGACTTTAAGAGTTATGATTTCTTTCTTTTAATAGATCATCTTCGCAGTTGCAGTTAACTAATTAAAAAATTTATTATTTAAAAAATTTTTTTTAAAATAATTTTTATTTAAAATTTGTACTAAAATCAAATTTTAGTTAAAAGAGTTTATTTTGAATTTAGAATATTTCTTTAGGGATTAAATTTTTATCAATTCTATAATTATTAAATGTTAATTAAAATATTGCAATTAATTGTGGTTAATAATTTCAATTTTATGTATGTAATTAACCCCAAAAAGTTCTAAACTGAATGAATTAATCTTTATTAGAGAATAAATTAGATATTATGATTCAAGGTAAAATTTAACTGTATGAATAGTACAAAAAACCTATGCGAAACATCCTAAATGACCTAAATGATCAAAAAACATGATATTAATTGTCATATCATGTAAGGGACTTTATAATGAAGCGACCGACTAACGACCAAGTTAGTTGTACTATTGAGGTGAATGTATTCCAGTTCTGCCATTAAGGAGAATGTATTCCAGTTGTGCTGTTTGAAAGTCGTATTACATTCACAACATAATAAATCTATCAAAATAATAATAACTAATTAGCAATCTAATAATATTTGTGAATGGAATTACATAATTTTTACACTAATAAAATGGTATCTTCACATTCCATAAAAACATGCTATAATACTAACAAATTCGAGGTTAAAAATTAGTTTATTAAAAAAATAATATAATTAAATTTAATTTAATTTTTTAATATAATGTTTTGGGAACATAATTTACAGATTGGGAATTATGGAATGCAGAATTTCATATACAAACGCTTTAAATATTATAAATTTGATAATTTTTCGACTTTTGTAAATATAAATAATTAAAACTTTTTTCAATTATTACTACAATAATTAATTTTAATTTCAAGAAAATCAAGAAAATAATAAAATTTCTATAGGGTATCATAAATTAATTAAATATATTTATTATCAATTATTAACAAAAAACTTTACCAACTTATTTTACTAGCAAAAATATTCTAAAAATTCTAGTATCTAAACTGGTAACTTGATGGTAAAAATATCTAAATTCTATATAATCAAATTATAATTTGAAATGATTTTTTTTCTGTTTGTTCACTTCAAAGGAAGTCAAAATTTTGAAATCATTAAATTTTTATAATATAAAATTATAGTTTTGATAAATATGCTATGTCAAAAATTAATTTTTTTTTTGCATTAAAATAGTAGAACTTTTAATAATAAAAAATAAATAATTTAAATTTAAAAAAAAAAAAATACCTGAAAAAGAAATTAATATCCTGTTGAACTAGCTAAGCAGCTTAATGATTTTTTGCTTTCAATCAAAATATGTTTAAAAAAAAAAACCAAAAAAACATATTTTAGTAATTTGTTTACTGCTCTACAGTGAATCTAATTAACATATAAATCGCATAAATATTATGTCAGGAGGACTATATAAATTTATGTATTTAATTTTAAAAATAATCAGTTCTAAGATCAAAGTCCACAAAAATTTGATAGTTCTCTGTAAGATTTTCAGAAAATGTCCTGTAGAATAGAAATATTGATACGATTTTCTGAGAAAACAATTGAAATTTGGAGTAATTGTGCATTATTAGTATTAATTTAATTCTGCACAATCTTTTCGTCCTATCATTTCCATTCAGAATTTAACAAATCTACACGAAAATAGCAAATTTCTTAACTTCTACTTGGAAATCAATTAATTTACAAAATGATACTTGAAATTGGGGAACTACTGTTTCTACATGATTTTTACTTTCTATGGACAAGTAAAATGTAATTTTATTTTGCTGTCTGCCATTTTTGTCATTGTTGCAACATGAACTTTAGCAAATTATTAAATTTAATTAATTATTTTGAATTATAAGATAAAGTATTGCTAGCAAATGTGATAAATCTAATGATTTTTTTTTATAATTAATGAATAACAATACTAGCACATCTAGTACAAGTTCCATGAATTCCATGAATTTATTAAGTAAATGCATGATTTTAATGAATCGGTTTAGTTTCATCCAATTTTTTACGAATAAAATTGTTAGATAAATATATTTTTACTATGTAAAAGAAATAGATTGTTGGTAATTGTTTAATCATTAATGAAATGAAAAGGAAAACAATGTTGCCATTATTATACAGGATTCTTTCATTATATCAAATCAAATTGACAAACCTGAAATAAAAACAAACTCATTAAAATCCGACTAACTTCTATATCTGATTTTATAAAATCATATAAAATATATTTCTATTACATATTATTCAAAAAATCTAACTAAAATACACAAAATTTGTTACTAGTACTATGACATTATGTTAAGTTTAATGCTTTTACATTATGTTTACATGCTACTCAACATATTTGTTATAGAAAAATATGCTTGTGTGTACTATAATTTATGTATTATGTGAAAAATTCTTGATTGTTTGTGCATATACATCTAAATTGTTCGGGTCAATAATTGTGAAAACGTGAGAATGAATTCGTATCATATAATAAATATCTGGTTTTCATTACTAATTATAATTCTATAATAAAATTAGAATGTGCATTCAATTTCTATAATTAAGAATTTGATAATCTGCATATTTTTTTTTATAATAGGGAAAGAAATCCTGTTTTGTCAGTTATTTATATATGACAAGAACATACATGATAAGAACATAATTTAGTTATTGTTATAGTATTAGTTTAACTTCGGAAATGATAATAATTAACAAAGAAGTTTTGATTTATATATGTTGAAAACAATTTTTGCTACTGAATAAACAAAAAGAAACTAAAAACATACAACTTGAATTAATTCAATGTTATAGTATAGATTATTCCTAGATGTCAGGTTGATAAGTTATATTGCGGTTATTTTATACATATATACATAAATATTTTGATGTGGCATATACGACCATTCTGAACTTGATCAATGTGTGAACTTGATTTTTATTTTTTTTGTATAATATTTTTATGTATATATGAAGAGGATAAATTCCTGTTGGCAAAGTCAAAGTCAATTAAAGAATTTTTATTTTTATTTTTTTTTTCGATATATTTGTGTTAATTTATGACCCTTACCACAATATCAAGTGCATTTGCATAATTGAAATCAAATAAAAATTGAGAATAGAAAAAAAAAATCAAAAAATTAGAAAAAAAATCAATAGAACATTTTAAGTTGACAACATAAAAATTAATTGTAGAAGTGTTAAAACTGATATTCTTGATTAAATTAAATTTTTTTTTTGTTTAGTTAAAACTAGTTTTTAAGACAAGACTAAGAATTTAGAATCTATCTAAACACCAAAAAAGAATTTTAGTATATAATTTAAATAAAAAGAAATTTTATAATTTTAGATTTTTTGCGCCGATTGACCCCAAATTTAACATTTTGCGAAAATTATAATTTAGATTTTTTTATTTTAATATGTAAATTTAATTTAATTTATTAACAGTTCAGTTTCAATATATAATCTTTTCAGTCCCGGCTTTTTGCTATTGTCATTTTTTTTGGACTTTTTAAAGTGACTGCTTGCTAGCCGATACGATTTGAGTAGAAGATTTTTAGTCGGTATTGATTTGATTAATCAATTCATTTAAAATTATTCTGGGTTTTCAGTAAAACACGAATTTATGTTTTAAAGGAAATCAAACCAATCAAAACAAAATGAAAGTCTAATTAAGCGAGACTAATATGAGATTCAATATCAACGTAAGTTACGCAGACGCAATAATTAGGACGTGCGTTAATGCCGTAGTAGACAGTCTCAAAATTTCAATAGTGCGTTTGAAAATATATTAGATTTATCGTATAATATTTTGTTTTCTATCACCATTTCAATTAATTTGTCAAATTAATTGAAATGGTCAAATTTTGTTGTCAAGCGTAAGAAATTAAAATTATCCAATTTCTGGTTACGTAATAAATGTTCGCGTTAAGTTTAACTATTTCCAATACATTTTATATTAGTTGAATTTCTGCATAACTTGTATCTGAGTTGAGACTAAATTTGTTATTAAAACCTAACATTATTCAACATAATCTATAAAAACTGAAAAGACAAATATCAAAATTCAAAATTATCAAATTTTGCTATAGAGTCCAATTGAGGTTATAATTGCTTTAGTTATGGCTTACTTCTAACATATTTCCTGGCTTGTAAGTGTTTACAAACAGTAAGAACTACAAAATCATAAGATTCTACCGAAAAAAACAATCTTAAAAATTATAATTTTACATTTTTACATAATACAATTTTTAAATCAAGGAACTAAAATATTCTTTTATAAACAAAATGTATACGCATTTGCCATACTTAGACTTTAAATGCGTATCGAGGAAAACATAATTTTGCAAAAATTAAAAATAAAATATTTTTTTCAAAATAATTTTAACTCAAAAAACTTAACATAAATATTAATTAGCATTTTAAAAGTATAATATTTTATTTTGAATGAAAAAAATCAATGATTTGAATTTTAATATTAAATAGTAATTAAAAAGTAATACGGAAATATATATAAAAAAAAAATCTATACGTGTTTATATTTACATTATATAAATTTCATATTATAATATTTTTGATAAGTTTTATAAAATATAATTTTTATAAGGTCAGAGTTATAGTAAAAAGATTTGAAAGATTTGCAATGAATCATATTATGTTCAAAAATCATAAAACTAACCTTCATTTAGCTTCTTATATAATACAATATATAAAAAAAAAAACTTGACAATAATTTGCTGATTACACTATACCAAAATATAATTTTTATTTCACAATATTAATATTAAGATGAAATTTTAAATATAGTATTTTTTTAGGAAATTCAGAAGTATTATTTTAATTAAAAAAACGAAATCAAATTATAAATAAAATTATTTTAATATGATCTTGTTCAAATCACTTATTAATATTATTATATATATAATTGTCCTTTCCTTGAAATAACTTTAAACTTTATGTTGTGAACCAAACTAATAGTTAATATGGTCAATTTAATGGATAATGCGATGATATTAAATAGTAGACTATATAAATTTTTTATTCCTCGGCCTTTTATTGTTCAGTTTTTATTGTAAAAAGTAGTAAATTTCAATGTAAGAGAGCGTTTGTTCTTTTGCACCTATGGGAAAATGATGAATGAATTGTCATCAGTAATTTAGTCAAGTTTTACATATAATTAAGAAAAAACGATTTGAATTTTTGAGTTAAAAAAACTAGGTTATTCATATATTATTATATAATTTTGTAAATTATCATTGTGCAAATGGAAAGTTTGCGATGAATACAAACAAATTCTTTCTCACAGACCTAATCTACTTCTAGGTTATTTTTCCTATAATAATTCTGCTATTAAGGTCTGTAGACTGTTTGTATAGTATTTGACTGAAATGTGAAACACTTAATTTACTATTAAAATCAACTTAAATCTTATTATAATTGAACTGTTGGGTTACCGATATTACCGATACATAAGAAAGAGAAAAACTATAGATTGCACCAGCTTTAAGGGAATCACACTGCTAGTTCAATATTATACAGCAGAATATACGAAAATTCAGAAGTAATAATTGATGACTAACAATAATGTAACTTTACATTTAACAAATTTACTGTGTCAATTTAAAAAAAAAATCTATGAAATTATATTGGAAAAAATAGTGAATTTAATAGACAGATTCGACTGCAAAAGCAAATACATTCAAGGAGAAAAATCCAATGCATTTTCTATATCAACAGGTGAAAAGCAGTTGACGCTTTAGCATCTTTAATATTTAACATAATTCTTCATTATACTGTAAAGTGTAAAGAAAATTGATTTTGAATGTGAGAAATAAAGGACAGCCGAAGATAAAATGGATAGACCAAGTCGAACTGGATTCAAATGGATCCAAAATTGTAAACTGAATACATGTAATGAGGCGTTGCCAAGTATATGATGATGACGATTTGAATTATATTAATAAAAATAGGATTTGATATTTGAATTATCAAGTATAAGATAATAATTTGTGGAAGAAGTAGTTTCGACAACACAACATTAGTTTATTTAAAATATCATATTTTTGGTATAATAAAAATCTTTCATATTTTTTTTATGTTTTAGAAACTTAGTAATCGAATCTTTTCCATTCGTCTTAACTAAATTTAACAAAACGATCTACCATTATAATTACTTCGTGTAGGTTTGTGTATATATAATTTATGTAAGATTAAAAATAATTTATGCAAGCATATGTTTTAAATTTAGCATATAATAATCTTCTTATTTAGATTAATTATGAAAAACGATTAGGTTGTAATCAATGGGAATATTGGGTTATTATTAGTTTTATATATGTATATAAATATATCTAAATAATTTCAATAAAAACAATAATCACCTGCATAATACATAAAGATAAAATAACTCGAATATTATAAATATGTTTTTTTGGATGAGATAATTTCCGGTTTAAATTCTCTTCTGTAACGATATTTATCAAAATTGAAAACTAGTACAAACAACAATTTTTTTTTTATAAATAAACTTGAATTATTTTTTATTTATTTTTATATATTTATTAAAAACTTTCTATGCTAAACTTTTTTATATATGTTTATAGCTAGCTACTTTCTATGTTTTGTTGATTTTGGTTTTTTTTTACATGACGTCCTTCTAATTAGTTCCGTTTAAAATTGTTTTAAGAAGTCTTCTTTACAAAATTTAAATGTAAATTTTTAGAAGGACGTCATGTTAAAACAACAAAAAAACACAACAAATCATAAAATGTATATTACATAAAAAAAAAGTGAAGAAAATTGAAAGGCGGATACATTTACTCGGAAAGGCGTGGAAACATCTCATTCTTCGAGCATACCAACATGTAAGTTATCTGTCCAATTGAATCCACGAAACTATCTATTGAGTTAATAGCGTACAAAATAGTCAATGACTACACATTGTGCCGTCAAACCAAACTATGTTGGCCGTGACACTAAGAATAATTTGGATATGATTATGTTCATGAATAGAACAACGTTTAGGAAAATTATTAGTTTTCCAACCGATCACAGTTGGATCATTAAATATGGTTCATATTTGGGGATTTTCATTAATAGCTTATGCCGACGTGGATATAAATATAAAGAACTATATAAAGAATTCACACTACAACATTTAGTGTGTGACTGCAATAGAATAACGTGCATCAGGTACTGACACTGCACGATTGCTCGGCCCACTACTTTTGTGGAGAATTGTTCTCTTCATAAGGGTAAGTCGAATATTTAATAGGGATAGTGCTTAGTTCTTCAGCCTTACATATTGGGTCAATCGACCCATCGAGAACTTTCGTGATGCATGTTGACTTCAAGCACCCTTCTTAACCTAACCCAACATGTTTTTTTTAAGTTACATATCTTTAGAGACGAAAAGTATATACTAAAATTGATTTGCAAAAAATATGAAAATTGTGTCAATAAAGATTTACATGTAAATCTCTTCTAAAGTGACATTGAAATTTTTATGATCTGTCATATAAAAATAATTAATATTTTTTAATTCTAATATACAATAATTTTTTTTTGATTCATAAGTTCATCGATTTTAAAGAATTATAAAATTACCTACCCATTTATGATTTTACTCTCGCTGTAAACATACTTAAAGATTATCAAACAATATTATTTCAATACATCGTAGTATTGATTTTTTTGATAAAACTTATAGTTCTTATATTGATCTCAAATGTTGAATGCAATTCATTGATTGATATTGTAAAGTTGATAATTCTGTAAAAGATAAGAAATTGACCAGAAAAACATGAATAATTAAAATTTTAATATTATTTTATATAATTTTGAATATCTTTTTATATTTATTAGATTAATATTTACTGTTATTATAAATAACTGTGCAATAGTAAAATTAATAAAATAAAGTAATTTGTTATAATTTTTTTATAAATACATGAACTTGAAATTAACAAGAATTATAAAAAACAAACAAATGTAATATGACTTCTTCAAGTTCAAAAATTATAATATTATTTACATTTATAATTAATTAAAATTTTGTAAATTAATTTACAAAAACTTAATAATATTAATTATAAATGTAAATGTTATGTAAATACTTTTATTTATATATTTGTAATAATGATTTACTTATAATTGTAATTATATATAATTTTAAATTAGTAATGCAATTCAGATATTCCAACGTTTTTCAAATGATAAAAATTATAAATAATTAAATGTCATTATTGATTATCACGACCGTATATAATTTTACACTATACACAATTATTACATAAAATATGTAATATTAATTAATTATGTTATACAAATTTCCCACAGTAATTCAAAAATTTATATTAAAAATAAAATTAGTTAAAATAAAATTTCAAAAAATTTTTTTAAAAAAAATGTGTGTCAAATTCAATGTCAATATAGGGTGATGATATACTGAATAATTTATTTCAGATTATGTTATTATATCTATAAAACATATCACATAAATTAATAATAAAAAAAAAAAAAAGAACCTTGACATCCATCCAGGGTTACTACAAAAAAGTATACCGTTATAAAAGTAATATCATCATTTAACTAAACCTAACTTATACTTATAAAGTCCAGTTAATTTTATAGCTAATATTTCCTTAAATTACAACAACAACAACAACAAAATTACAACAAAAATAGCTTTCTTAAAATTTATATATACAAGCTGGTCCACTCTTACACAAAGCTGGAAGATGTCAAGGGGCTCAGCATTATTTTTTTTATTTTTAGCAACATTGATATATTTAATAATCTAATTTTAAATACAGGTTTTTGATAATCGTACAATTTAGGGAGTTATTGATTTAAATTGACCTTAGCGATCGATCACTAACGATCACCTAATTTATTTCCAGTAGATTTGATTTTTTTGGGATATATCTAATTTTAATGATTGGATTAATATGTCAGATATCGTAAAGACATTCAGTAAACAAAAGCAATTTTAATTTGGAATTAGTATACCCCACACAAGCACAAGGCTTTATGACGAAACCCAGTGGCGAATTTTTGCAGATATTTATTTTTTTAAATTAAGAAATTTTATTTGATCAAAAATACTTTTAAATTTTATTATTTTGATTTAAATATTAAATTGACTTCTGGTCCACCCTGTATTTTAAAATAATGATATTAAAAGGAGATTCGTGAACTTTGATTTTTATCAAATTGAAGACTAATTTGTTGATATTGAATATTAATTATATAATTTATTTAGATAGAATTTATATAGCCGTTATATTACTCATTAATTTATTGGAAATGGTTTTGAATTTTATTGATTATCAAAAATAAATAAAATAAAAATAACAAATTCATTAGATATTTTTTACGTAATGGAATAATATTTTTAGTTTTACGACATTCAAGTTAAAGAAATTTAATATTCTAAAAATAGAAGTATGTATATTAAAAAATATGATTCATAAAAGTTATAGAGCATAGAGCATCCTTAAATAAATCAATTTAATTAACTTTCGTCTTTTTATTATTATTTCCGAAGTTCTTTTAATTTAAAACATAAATTTTTTTTTTATACTAATTGTTAACAAATTGGTTGGTAACAATTATTTATTAATGGTCTATTTTTTTTATAACTTATTTTTCAGCAGCTTGAAACCTTGAAATTTAATTAGAATTTTTTTTTTTTGATCAATATAGTAATAAAATATGTTTTCAATCTTATTTAACATATAATAGTTAATCGATAGTTAATCAATTTGAAATATATATAGTTAAAAACAATTTAAATTAATTAATTACAAAAAAAAAGAAAAATACGTAAAAATATTTTTGAGTACCTATAATTTTAATTTAGCATAAAATTAAAATTTAGCTTTTATGTTAAAATAGCTTTTTTTTGTAACTAAAACATATATATAACTGTATATAACGTAAATAACAGCAAAATCATATTATGAATAGATACTTTTTGATGACCTTATTTCCCTCTTCTATAAGATTTTTACCAATAACTTTAAAAAATATTTTAGTATTTTAAAAGTGTGTTCAAATTAATTAATGAATTAAATATTTTTATGTTTAAATTTTGAATATTGTAATAATTACTTTAATAAAATTTTTTACATAAGATTATTATTTTTATTTATTAGATAAAAGCTAATGGTAAGTTATTAAAAACTATGAAATAAAGAAGTAAATTATTTGAAATACTTTATTTAATTTATAATTATGATGTAGTAATTAATTGAGAATTATTTAATTACTTTTGTAATTATTATATTTCCCATTTATTAGATTCAGAAAATGATTATAAATGTACCAACATCTGAAGTGCTACTTTAATCCGAGATATTGAATCAAGTAACCTACAATATTATATAGAAAATTTGTAAGTTATCTAAATTTTAATAAAATTACTCTGTTTTTTTTTTATTTATTTTTTTTACAAAATCCAAATTAATAATTATCCAGGAAATTAATAGAAACTATAAACAGAATTTTACTACCTCATGGACTTTAACATTTAAAAACTAATACTAATAATTTTATTGGTTTTTATCAATTTTAACACATAGGAAAAGGAAGTAATCATAACTAATTCAACTAAACTTGCTCATCAAATAAAATTTTTTTTATAGATTTTTATTATTTTTTTTTGCACGAAATTATTTTATTAATTCAAATTGGAAAAATAGAAGTTTCTGGAAATTATGTATTGCAATTAAAAATTTTAAAATATTTCAAATTTATGTGATGCATCATGCAAATTCTTATTTATGTTTTATTTAAATTTTATGACAGTGTTAAATTACATATTGTTTACTAGGTCACCATTGCTAGGTAAATAAATTTTATCTTAATTTCAAATATATATTTTTATGTGAAATATAAAGTTAGTATAAATAAAGTTTATCCTTGGTTAGGTAATATGTTTAGAAATAGATAATAATATTATGTATTTATGACATATGTCAACAAAATGTTAACATGATATTGTAAAAACGTTTAGTGATTCCATTTAAGTTTAAACAAAAATATTTTTATGGAAAATTACAGAAATATTACAAATTAATATTTTATTTTAATTTTTTTTAAAGTAAAACTAAATATTAATACAAATTTGTTTATGTATCAAATATATTAAGTCATAATTAGAGTAATTTTAGGTCCTAAATATTTAAATAAATCACCAGTGAATAGTGAATTTAATTACTAGTATATAATTTCATTATTTATATCCGTGATTTAAATTTCGAAATTCCTCTAAATATGACTCAATGATATTTAATATCAAATAGTAATTATTTAACCCATTCACAACGAAGTTTTTTACAATTAATTTGCACACACATAGCTGAACCAATAGATCACACGTACCATCCCGAATTGAAAAAGGGTTAAACAATATTGTTAAAATCGATAGTTTTATGTAATTACCTATCAGATTTACGATTTTATGTAATGGCCTATGAGATAATATTGCCTTGATTTTTTTTGTACCATAATCATTAAAAAATCTAAAAAAAATATTAATATGAATAATTATATTATTAAACGGCCTTAGTTGAGGAAATTATAAAACTGTAAAAATTCAAGAAAGTTTTTATATTATATAATATAAAGTTATAAATATAATTGTTCTGGAACATATAATAAAACATAATTCGTTAATATAAAATAATTTATATTTAACATAAAATGATACAAAAACTACAAATTTAAGAGAACAAAGATAAAATAATTGAAATTAACTTTTTATTTCATATTGACTTGAAGTATTAATGGACCAATTGCAAATATTTTATTTTCACAATATCAAATTAATATGCCATTTTATTTAGCATGATTACTACTTATTAGTGTTAGTAAATTTTACTTAATTTTTTATTTTAATTTATTAGATTACTGACAGGTACTAACAAAACAAGTTCAATTAAATATGATTTCTTGAGTAGAACAATGATTTTATTTCATATATCTATTTATTTATGATGTATTGCCTAATATAAATATAATACATATTTGTAATTAAATGCGGTTTTAGGAATAATACTCTTTAAATAACGTCAGTTCAAAATAACATGGTCCTATGTTATAAAAAAGTGGCTATAGAGTTAATGATGCCAAATAGTAAGTGCAGGTACTAGCCAAGCGAGTGCAGCACTAATTGTTTAAAAAAGTTAATCATTAAAGACGTACATATTAGTTTATTTGTATGTTTATCAATTATAGATAGGTTTAACATAAGACCATGTAAAATTCAAACAACAATGTGAAATTCGCATGTTATTATTAAATATTCATATATTTTCGATGTAAAAAAAAAAAAATGCGTATATTTGACATACGACCATTTAATCCTAATATTGTAAAGAAGAATAAGCCAAATAAACTCCTAAATATAATTTTCAGCATTTGAATTGCTCTTAACGCTTAACTCAAAACTATTGTATGAAATGTAATATTCGGCGAACGAAATCTACACCTTTTCCAAGTGTGATTCAGAAAGTATCAATTGTAATTGATATTAATTAGTCAATTTTCATACAGAAAGGGTTTGACGGATTCTGAATTAAAATTGACTAAACTGAATTATAATTGATGCTTTCTGAATTACACTTGGAAAACCTGTAGATAAATTTTATAATATTTTTGTTAACTATTATTATATATGTAAATATATTAAATTGATTTTTGAAACTTTTATGTCATTGGACAGTAGAAAATTAATCTTTAATCGCTAATCTCTTTTAACTTTTATGATTTCATTCCAGAATAAAAAGTTTATTACGACAATTAACAATTAATACATTATTAATGACTAATGAGATACCAGAATGTTGAGATACCAAAATGTTTAGATACATTTTGTGTAAATAGAAATTATATTACACCTAAAAATATGCAATAAAAATAGTTTATTTGTATAATCGAAAATATACATATGTACTTCGAAATTTTTATCAGTTGTTGTTATTGTTGTAATTATATTTTAATATATGGAAACATGTAAAACCTCGTAAGTAATAAAAGCAATATTTTACAAGAGAATGAAGAAATTAAATTACTACATCAAAAAGTGTGTATTTTTATTTAAAATTATATTTTTATTATACTATTATTAAATATTTTATTATTGTACCTAATAAATTAATTTAAGAATTATTACTACAATAATTAATGTTAGTTTGCTATAATCGAAAAAAACTGTGTATATAGGTAGTTAGAACTAAACATAATTATGTATAAAAAATACGTTATTACCAGGGTAATAAATTTATATTAAATTAATATGAAATTTCATATTAGATCTATAGACAACAAAAATATTTCGTATTCCAAATCTTAGATTTATAGAGCGACTTATTACAATTTTAATCATAAAAAACAATTTTATTGATTGTAATTCAAATCGTCGAATAAACCAAATATTTTTTGATGTTCCCATAAAACATAAATCATCATAAATTGATATTGTAAATTGTATATAAATAAATAATACATAAATTAAATTGAAAATATACAGCAACAAAATTTTCTTATAAGTTTTTCATAAAAATAATAGGTCGAGATTTATTTTCCTGTTTTGTTTTTAGTCAACAGTCTCTTAAATGTCAATGTTCTCTGTGTTTTTGTATATATATAATTTTTATATTTGCATTGCAAATAAGATTGCAATATTAACAGTTATGCAATATACAGCATAGAAAAATGCATGTATAATATTCAGATCAGGTATTTTAATTCAATGGCACTAACCAATCGTTCGTTATATCAACCAATGCCTTTTAAAGAGACATACACAAGAGTGCATTCGACTGTAAAGTTGTTTTTTGGTAATAACAGCTTTTATATATAGTGCGTGGTGGCGGTTACAGTCATGATTTCATGAGTTTTTGGTGTTATAGTTATAGCTATAGATTGTCTATTGATTTTTATTTTTGTTTTGTTGTTTTTATGTTTTACATACTTCAACTTAAAGCGATAGAAGAGAAGTGCAATCAATTCGGATGGAAATGAATATATAGATGACGATGGACGTGATGAAGAAGTTTTTTTTTTAAAAAAAATATTGAATGTACGTTGTTGTGTCAAATTAGGTTAATTTAAACATTTTTTTTTAAATAATATTATTTTTGAAATGAAATATTATAGATTATGAATAAATAAAAATATAAATTATTTATATATGCTATAAATAATGTTAAATTACTTGTAGTTTGTTGGTTTGATTCAGAAGGACGGAATATTGATATTGGTCAAATGTTCAAATACACTTGCCTTTATTTATAAAGTAGCATTAAAGGACAGTGATGACATATCTAAAAGAAGGTTCCTTTCTCGTCTCCGCATACATTGTAAATCGAGACAGTTGTCATTTTTACAAAATGATTTTATTTTCTTCGAGCTAAATTAAAATATATTGATTTTTTTAAATATATATTTAAATAAAGAGGACATAAATAGCATTATAACTTAAAAATTTGATCCCTTTTCTTTAAGGCTATAGGTATATAGGTATGAATTTCTTTATATTATAATTTATTTATTTGAATTTTTAATTTAGTAATTAAATTTTAACTATACAACTAACTAATATTGTAAATTAGTTGTGTAGCTGTTGGCTGTAATTAGCTTCAATGCATAGAACGTATGTTCTATGCATAGAACTGTTTTGCTCATATTTAAATTCGAACGCTGATTTGATTTCCAAATGATAAATACGCTATTTAACAATTCTGGGAATAACTATTGTAAGTATTGTGATGGAATGATAAATGTGACTATGAGTTTTTGATTTACAGTTTTTATTTTTTTCAATTCCATCGATAATGATATAATTTTACATATTGCATTCTTAAAGATATATATTTTTTTTATTTGTAAAAGGTAGTTTTATAATAGAAAACTCTGTATAAGAATCTGAATTGGAAAACTTGTTTATCTCGTAGTTTTTCTTTAAATTATATTTATAGGTACTTATTATGGTAATAAGAGTAACCATATAATTTTATTTTCAAATAGATTTACAATTTACTATTTTATCCTTTATATAAATTTATTATATACTATTAATATATAAATAAAATAATATAGAATTTCATGATATTTTATTTAAGGTTTATCATGAAAGTTTAAAATAAATATGTAAAGAAATTGTTTAGTATCTATATATATGTAAGCAATCTCTTTTAAGTTTTATTTAAAAGAATTTTGTGAAATATTATCGTAAAGGAAGACACTCGAAAATATTCAGATTGTCGTATTACAAATCGATAAAACTAATTTGTAGTAAGTTATAAATGTTTAATATAATTTGATTGTATAATTCTTGATTGTATCAGCTTTAATTTTACACCTTTTCCAATTGTAATTCAGAAATCATCAGTTGTAATTCAGATTAATCAATTGTAATTCAGAAAGTATCAATTGTAATTCACAAAATTTCAACATTCGTCACATTGCAGCATTTTCAACAACAAAAATTTTATGTATGGAACGTAGAAGATGTTAATTTACTTCATAGTTACCGACTATTAGGTAAAATCACTTGAAAAAATGGATAAACAATTAGTAAATTTTTAGAGATTGCGGCAGACAACACAACTTACCATTGAAATATGTAGTAATAAATGAGACGACAGTATGTGTGTTGCGGTTAGGAGGATATTTATTTCGTAATGAAAGATCTAATTGAAATGTTAAAATGTTCTGAATTACAATTGATACTTTTTGAATTACAATTGATACTTTCTGAATTACAATTGACTAATCTGAATTAAAATTGATACTTTCTGAATTCAAATTGATACATTCTGAATTACAATTGGAAAAGGTGTAGTAAATTTAAATAAAATTTATATTTAAAACTTATAAATTGGAATTTAAGTAAATATATTTATTTATTACAATAATTATTATTTTTACAAAATATATTTTATAATAACTAAAATTAAATTATTTTTAAAATATACTATAAAATAACACACTATAAACTAAAATCACTAATTTAGTTCAACTAAAAAAAATAATAAATTTAAATTTAATATTTTTATTCATTACAAAAACATCCATCTTTTGAGTTTTCTATTATCCAATCAACATATTGTGTAACACGTGTATAAACACCTGGATATTGTGGTCGAGCACAACCATTACCCCATGATACAATACCAATTTGTTCATAACGTTGATCTGAACGCTGTGCAACTAATGGACCACCAGAATCACCCTTTTAAAAATTACAATTACATTTAAAATACAAATATAAAATTAAATTAATGTTTATTAATTACCTGGCATGAATCTTTTTGTCCGACACCCGGAAAACCAGCACACATCATATTATTGGTAATCATTTTTTGGGTATAATTTGTTTCTTGGGCACAAATTTCATTATCTAAAACTGGTATTTCAACTTCTTGTAATAAACATGATGGTTTACCATCTTCCTTTAAGGTACCCCATCCAGTTGCAATACCAATTGTTCCAACATAACGATTTCCTAATTATTGCGGAAATCGAAAGTATATATTAATATATTATTATAAAGTATATATGAAAAATTTCTTGTTTTACTTGAATTAATTGTTGGCAAACAAATTGGTCGAATTTTTTCTGTTATTGGTACTCGATCATTTAATCGTAACAATGCAATATCATTATCAAAATTGGTAAAACTAAATTGCTGGGAAAATGCTCTAAGTACAAATCGTGTTTCAGGTCGATCGGTATCATTACATCGATTATGTTCACCAAATGTTACTTTAATCATAAACCACATAAACCTTTAATGGAAATTTTTATTTTTATAGCATGAAAATAATTATTTAAAATTTAAATTTTATATTCTTAATTTGTGATTACTGAAATTAGTAAATTATACTCCAACAAAAAACTTATGAACTAAATGTTTAGAGATAATTAAATAAATCATTATTTTACTACTAGCGCTGCTCCTGAAGTAATGAACTTATGGATATTAATATTTTACAGCTTACCAATGAGACTATGCTTGGCTGTGTGAAAATACTGGCAACTAAAATATTTACATCGTTTTTTTTTTATAAATAATGTGCGTAAATAGCTGAAGGCAAAATTCGAAACAAATTTAAATCAGTATGCGGAAAAATGAGGCTTCGGCCGGCGTATTTTGCCTGACGTAACTATAAAATCGGCGAAAATGTAAAGCAAGCTTAATCCAAATTCATGGTTAGTCCTTGTCATTGATTTATTCAATAATTGCTTAATATTTATTTTAGTTACATTTATTATTTTGCTATTTAAATCAGAAGTTATGTGATTGCATTGCACATATGGTCAAATTCATATGGAACTCATTCTTAAGCTAATTGATAGACTAAATTGATTTAAAGTATCCCGACTAAATAAAGAAATTTTTCCTAGTAATTATATTGTCTTCAATTTCGATTTCCAGTTCAAATATATGACAAATTTATTATTTCATATTATCAATTATGTATAGAAAGATTCTACATTAAGGAAATAATTAATTTTGTGAATTAAAACGAAATTTATAATCTTACAACAAACAAAAATACAATTCCTGTAATTACCATCAATTACATATTGTTGAATATGAATCAGAATAATTTTATGCTTACTATGTTACCATAATTCATAAAATTAATAATTACAATTTTGATGGGAAAGTTTTGTAAATTAAATATTATTATGTACACTTTCTAATAATAATTGTAAATAAATCGAAAAATATTTTTATGTTTTTTTTATTTCTCTTTCAAATTTGAAATCTTTAAATTTCGCTTAAATTTGAAAATAATTTAAATAATTATATTTTTTTTTTTTTGAAAATTCTTTTTTCTTTTCTTATGATTTGTTTAACATGCCCTTAATGTGATGTGGTTTCTTATAGTTAAATATCTAAAGAATTTCAATTTTTTATACATATTATTAAAGAAAGTAATAAAGGCATAATAAAGGGACTCACAGTTTGTTTTGATAAGAAATAAAATTAAACCAGGTCAAGTAACTTGAATAATTTCCAAAAAAAATTTAAAGGGAAACTATAACAAAAGTCAAATTACTTCAATTTTATTTGAAGTTCTTCACATTAATTTTGTTTAAATTTATATAATCATTAGTGGTAATTTGAAGATTTTTCTTTTGTGGATTGGAAATAATCAAGAAAAAAACGTAATTTGTGTTCAGTATTAAACTGTGTCAGTAAAAGACTTGAATTTAATGTAAAGATTAATTATGGTAAGTTGTAACCCTCACAATCAATATCAATGACACTCTTTTAAGTTATAGATTGCGAACTAAATGCACATATGACAGCAAGTACAAAAGTAAGAATTACATGCTTAACATTTGTGGTACTCTCGTTTTATTCGATTATTCTTAAAAGTGATAAATATAGTTGAAAATGAGCAGGTCATTTTTGTAATACTGTACCCGATTTTAAAACAATTGTATATTTTATACTTTTGGTAAAACTTTGCTAACTTTTATACTGAAGGATAACTTCATAAATTTAAAGTTAGTTGATATTTAATATAAAACGCTTTGTTTATCCTTATTGAACTCATTTTACTATTTTTGGAGATACAACCAAAATTTAAAAAAAAAGTCAACATGAAAAATTTTCATTATTGAATATAGAAATGTAAAAATAATTTGTAAATAATTTCATATATGGAAATGTGAAAAAAATGAAAGTAATAAATAAGATTTTATTGATTAAACTTTTGGCGCTGAGATGAAATTATTGATATCAGAATATTTTAATTATAGGTACCTACATAACATTCCAAAAATAAAAAAAAATAACTAAAATGTAATATAATTTAAATTTTATGCAAAATCAATAAAAAAAAATATATAAATAAAAGAGTTAGACGACCTCACCCCAACTGGTTTTTGGAGACTTTTCTGCATTTTATCGGTCGTTGATATTTTGATATGAATAAATTTTGTTTTTATTTCTTAAATAATTTTTTTTTTTGTTATTTAGAGAGACAGAAAACATCAATTTTTAAAACGTCGATAAAAATGTAAAATATTCTTCTACAATTAAATTGATATAAAATATAATACAGGGTGACATTTACATTAACCATTTTTATTATAAGAAAAATATAACTCTATAATCTGCAATACGATAATTTACATCGAACGCAATCCATATTTTGATGGATTTACAAGTTTTTAGAAATTAAACAAGTTGCAAATGATAATAAACAAAATTGTGTCGATACATCTTGAAAATGTTGTCAAATTTTGTTGCGAACAATTATCATGTGTGTTGCCTGTAATCAGGATTTGTGAGACGTTTAATACAAAATCTGTAATCCAAAATTTCAGAACTTTTTAAGAGTTATTATTATAATCATAATTTAATTTTAACTTTTAATTAAAACTAATTAAATTTTGGATTTAATTAATGTATAATCATGTGATTCACATTATTCATGATTCACATTATCAAATGGATAAGTACTACATTAAATTTCGAACATTTTTTAATATTGTTATAGGCAAAGTAACTAAATAATATACAAAGTCACCCTGTCTGACAATAAAAGTTTTGCGCGCCGCCTTAAATTAAAAAAAGATAAATTTTGCCAAAATATAATATTAAAAAAATAAAAGATAATAAAATCGTTTTTTTTATGTTTTAAAAATTATCCTTTTTTTTATATATTTTGTGAATTTTTAGCCATTTTTTTTTTTGTCAGACAAAGAAATTTTTGTTTTCTGTGTCACTGGCTTCAAGTATAAAAACAAATATTGTGTCATACTTCAATATTTATGTATATATTTATATTTATATGTATGTAAATTATATTTCAAGGAATATTAAGTAAATAATTATTTTACAAACCCTTTAACACAATGAGCAGCAGTTAAAACATAACGATCATTTATTAAAGTTCCACCACAATAAAATCTATTGAAATAACTTAAACGTGCCATCCATGGAAATTCATTAACACCAGCGTCATGTCCACCTACGATACGTGATTCATCGTTACGTTCTCCACACCCTATAAATAATAATAATATAATCATAAAAACAGTTAAGAACTAATTTTTGAAAATTTTAATCATAATTAAATTCATTTTAATTTAAAGTTTAAGGTTATATTTTTATTTTGTATTCAAAAAAGCATGTAACTTCTATGATTTTTTAAGAGTTGATAATGAAAAAATGTAAAGTAAAATATAAAGGAAAAAAAATAAACCGATTTTCATGAACAGAATTTAAAATAAATATTTCTAAGATGATGAATACCAAAGGAATTGCATTTAAATGAATATGAAATTATTTATTATACGCTACGCTATTAAGAAAATTGTGTATTAAAATGAAAAGAAATTGAAAATCTACTGAATTAAAATTAAAAATTATTTTAATTGATGTAACCAAATATATTCATTTCTAATATAAAGTAGATACACTTTCCATTGCACCACATTTTTTCAGATGAAAATACGTTTCTTTGCCTTGGGATGGGAATTGGATCATATAGTTAAATAATTAAAAAATAAATTTAAATTATTTAATGAAAGTTTACTGACAAAAGGTTTGATTATATTCGAAAAAACTGACATTTGGCTGAAAAAAAGTTGAAATCGAGCGATTTATTTTCCGTAGAACAAAGCGGCACCAACTTTTGTTTTAAAATTTCAAATGACGCTTGTCACGCTGATGACAACTTTGTGTACATACACAGATTGTCCGCATTGAAATGCCATAAATCATAAAATTAAAGTCATTAAGAAATTAATTCTTCGACAAATCTTATATTAACAAATTATATTTCAAAATTGTATTACTTATATTTGTCAATTCGGCATTTGAAAAGTTGAAATCGATTTAAGATTACAACGGCTCTAGCGGTACCATCGAATTGTCAGCTTTCATATATTTCTGATTTTGTTTGACATCCAAACCTTCAATGGCACAGACTTTCTCAACGACGAAATAATTTACTAAAATAGTACAAAAATGCAGTTTTCCTTATGTAAAATAGAAGCCAACCAAAAACTCAGATTTTGTTAAAATGGCTAATGTGTACAAAATTGGATTACCTGAACTGTAGCTCTATTCCTAAACCAAAAATATCGTTTTATTATATTATGGTGTATAAAGTAAATTTCGATTCAATATTTCATTGGAAAAGAAGCACTTAATTTAATGCTTATTTTTTTAAGGAATTTTACCATTACTGACCGAGATTTCAAATCTCTCCAATAATATTCCATAATATTGAAAATAAATTAATGCTAAAAACGAAAATTTTATGAAGAACGAAGACTAAAATTGTCTTTATTTTTATATTTTATGAGCTAAATAACAATATTAAAATTAAATATTTGAATACAAAATAAAAAGCGAAAAATACAAAATTATTCTATATTTTATTGTTTAAAAAATTGAACTTTCAGGTCATTTAAAAATGGTAAATAATAAATTATAAAAAACTACATTTTCGTTACAATTTACAATGTAATATTATTTGTAATTTTTAATGCCGGAAAAGCGAAAGCGTTTTTAACGAGATCTTAATTAGTTATAATACAAAAAGATTAAAATGTCAATTTTTTTTAATGGAGTTTCTTTTTGTCGTAGACATTTGTAACATTTTAACAATATTTCAACATTTTACATATAAAAATAATAATTTTATATTTAAATTACAATAAAATTACAAAATTTATTAAATATTATAGTTATAAAAAATAAAACTTACTGCATGTACAGGCTGTTGTTGGTGTATCATGTCTTGGTGGTGGACTTTCACGATTTCTATTAAATGCACCAAAGAAATTTTTTATTGGACTACCATTATCTTTAGCTAATACTTTTTCTTGCATATATGCTTGAAATTTACCAGGAAATTTTGATGATTTTGTCGTTGTTTGTGTAATAATATAACCAATTGAACATATCAATATAAATATTTGAATATTTAACTTCATTTTAATTAATGTATTTATATATAATATTTTTTTATTTATTTATTTATTTAAAATTTACACTCTATAATATATTCAAAATAAAAATCTTATTAATGAAATAAACATAAAAAATAAATCACTTTTTAAATTATTCAAAATTAAATAATTTCTGCAAAATATAAAAATTCTTTAGAAAATTTTATTTATATTTGTAAACATTTACATGTTTTGTTTTGATTTTAAATTAATTTCGAATTTTTATTAGTATTTTTTTTTCTATTTTATGATATGAAGAAGAACGAATTCACCAGGTAAATAGATATTTTCGCGTATGTTTGTATCTTGTATGAAAATTGAAATAAAATTTCTTATAATATTTTCGGTTTTTAGGAGATCAAAAGTTTAAAACAACATAACCAACAGCTGTCTCCGAAAATACTGAATATACTTGATCTTGAGTTTGAAATTATTTCGACAACAAACAGCCCAAAAGAAGCAACAGCAAATTTTTTATATATATATATAGTATAATTGTATATAAATAATGTATGTATATAAATAAATATTTTCAACAACCATGCCGAATGTTGTCGTCAGTTTGTATTTATTTTAGATATATAATTTGTATATATACTTCTATGAAAAAATTGTATCGAGTTAACAAATGAAAAATAAAATCAGGTACATCAGGTTACACGTTACAGGTATATTTATTATTGTACATTAATTTATATATAAATGGAATACCACGAACTTTAGTTTTGTTGATATATATTTATAGTATATATAATGGTAAAAAGAAAGAAGAGAGAAGTATTAAAGTTATAACGTGTTGTGCCGATGAATTAATAAACATACCATGAAGACGCGCGGTTAGTATTAATTTTTAAATTCTTATAATGTTAAAAAAGAAAAAGAATTTCATAAAGAATTTGTTGGCAATAGAGCATTTATTAAATATATATTATGATATTTACTTATAAGTTAATATGAGATAAACATATTAAAAAGATATACCGGAAAAAAATGTATTGTAAATGTAATTTTAACATCTAACTTGTAACTTCTACTTTTATTTTTCTTGTATTAAATAAATTATTATGGTTTTTTCTTTTTTTTTTTTCTTTTTAAATAAACAGATCTTGTGGATTGTATAAAAAAATCATTACCATAGTTTAATATATTACATAGTATAGTAAATATAGATAATAATATTTATTTCAAAATATAGTTAAATCGGCTCTATGTCAGTGTGTATCGGAGCATTAGTTTATCTGAGAATAATGAAACAAATTATCGTATAACTAATGTTATTTTGATTGGCCATTAGATGCGTACCACCAAAATTACTGTAGATATCCGATTCGACGAAGTTTTTTCCAATTGAAATAATGTAGATTCAATTTGGTATCATAATCCGATACCAAATGGCAGTTCAACATGTTTTATAATTTGTAAGATTTTAGTATTTCGAATGATAAATCGTTGGAAATTCGCAATATCTTTTTTTCCTGACTCAGTTCTTTTCGCAGTTCAAGAGTGTGTAGTTAGAAATATTCAATGTGAGTTTACAAAATATAACCATTACAATTTAGATATCAGATCTAGTTTTCAGTTAGATATCGAGCATTCAAAGCGACATTTAGAATAAAAATGAAATCGGTTTCGAAATAAATATACTGTTTTCCATACCCAATGCTTGGATATTCAATGAAGTTCGTTATAAAATTTTAAGATTGTATAAAACATTTCCAAAATGTTTAATAAAATGATTCTATATTTTTCATCGTGCAACTTAATTTATAAAATCCACTTATAGTAATTAATAATAAAATTGTTAACTCCCATAACGATTAACTATAAAATGATTTCCAATAATTTATTAATTTTACTTAAGCACATTATGTAAAACTTATGTAAATTAGGAACTAATAAGTTAATGAAAATTAGTATAATCTAATTATATAAAATCTTAAATAAATGTTCTAGTGGTTTTTTTTCTGGAATATTGAGAACTAATTAAGTCAAAATATTTATTTAACTAATAAATGAAAAAAATATTATACATTTGCATAAAAATCCCTTTAAAACTCTTATTAGATGAATTCGTACGAGTTGGATTTTATTGCCTTCCACATTTTCTATATGGAAGCAAAAATAATACTTGATAAATTTTTGCTTGCACCAGAAGTTTATATAATTTTATTTACTTCTTTTAGAAAGCAGATCTTAAATATATGCAAATTTTCCTTAAAAATATACTTCTAATTGAACTTCTTATGTTTATAAAACTCTTTATTAAGCCTTAGTTTTTATACAAATTTTATTCTTAATTAAAAATAACTATTTTACTTATAATTCATTCAAAATATAAATTTCACCATTTCTAAAATTAGGTGTCCTTTAGGTAGTTTGTAAAAGTTTAATAGCGATAACTAAATTTTAATAGTAAGCTTCTTCTAAAGGGATTTCGAATATTAAAGGGTAATTGTTAGAAGTTGCTTGGAGAAAATTATCTTTATTTTGAGGCGATTCTTCTCATTACAAGCTGATGTGATAAATTTCTTGTGATAAATTTAGTTCTGAATCAGAATTCAACGTTTCTGCTTATCAACCTAAAACTAAAAACTAGAGATAATATAGAAACAACATCAGAAATTATATAGAAATGTAAATTGGCTCCAAAACAGTCAAATTTAAAATAATTTCCTTTTTGTTGACAATATTAAATTGTTTCTACTTATTTTTATTTTTAAACTTTTAGCATTCCAAATTTTTTACATCTTTAAACATTTCAATAAAAATTGAAAAATAAATCTCTTTTAATAACATAAAAACTATACACGTGTATTTTAAGAAAGTACATTGTTTAGATAATTACAGGTAAAATATGAAATTTTGATAGTAAACATTTGTAAATTTACCTTTAAATATACTTGTTAAAGGGTTATAATTTATAATTAAATATAATTTAAATAAAAAGAAAATATTGAAAACAGAAAAACAGTGAAAGTGTAGTTTTTAAGTGAAATATACTTTCGAAATAATCTTTTTTTTTGAATAATGCGGTGAAATTTTTAATTATTTTCTATTGAAAAGAATTTAATTTTAAATTTACTTTTTTAATTATTGAAGGAAATTAAGGGGATTAATAAAGTGGTAGTAAACCAATTGTAATAAGCAACACCTTAAACTATGCTTGGCAACTAAAATCCATCTGTCCCTCAGTTAGTTTCATTATAATATTTTTATATCGTATCAATATTTCTTGGAGACCCCCGGCCACAAAGTATAATTTCTTAAAAATGAACAAAGCTACATCCAGGTTATTCACTATGGAGCTGCTATGGCGATATGGGTCACGCAATTCTCAGAAAGTATGCAGCAATTTTAAAATTGATCACTACTTCAACATGCAGAGGATGTAAAGATGAGGAAGAGTCAATGGAGCATCTACTGTGTCCTATCTCTATATCCAACACAGATGGTTCAGGATATTGGTAATTTTCTTAATGATTACCTTGAAGGAAATAAGCGGTATAGTCCTGATAAAGAGATTAAGTTCGTTATAGAAGTTGCGTGGTTCGATGAGAAAAGGGTGATCGACTGGTGTAGTACAAAAGGAATTTTAATAAGGTCTCAGTGCGTGGGGGAAAGTAACCACATATAACTTAACCAACCAATGTCTTTCGATAATGTTTTCTCGGTAATTATACATTTTTGGTGATATTTTAATATTCAAATGTTGATTTCAGTTTATCGAATAAAATTTTAATTAAATCAAAGATTCGAAATTTGATTTTTAAAAAAATTAATATAAATTTTAAGATAGTATTTCACACTAAGTTCAATTTAATTAACTCTTGAAATTTAACCATCAACCATGAGTCAACGTAAATGAAAGAAAACAATTACATATACGACCAAAGTATATTTAAATTTGCCTAAAAATATGCAATAAAAAAATTATCTTGCAATAACGAAATTAAAAATTATGTGTGTAAATTAAACAAAAATGTTATGATTAAATAAATAATATCAAATTTCATTACAAAAATATTTTTTTTAAATTTAAATATTAAGTTTTATTAAAAATTACAAATTCTAGTGAATTCTGTATATAAATTTTTAGTATATAAGAAAATAAATTTAAATTATTTGTTTTTTATTCGACAAGATAAATTAAAATAACAAATTTATATAAAAATAAAATAGAATAATTATTTGTCTTTACAATAGAATAATATAAACATTTTTTTTAATTTCATGGAAAAATGCAATTATATTCAGAAAATTGCATAAAATTTAAAACTGCAAGTTTGCATGGTAAAACATAATTAAAGACTTTCTGAATATAGCATTTTTCTGATATGCTGTGAACGAAAATTGCTAAACATAGAACATTTAATTAGAAAATTTTAGTTAATAATTATATTTTCCACTGTTATTTTCTTTTTATAGTTTTTATACATATTACTTTTCAAGTCTTATATACTAAGAAACTTATTTGAATATATAATAATAATAATAAACAGAAAAAAAAATACAATATAAATTTCAACATTTTCACATTTAAAATCTTTAATTTAAATATTTTTACAGTGTCCTTAATTTATGACAAATCTGGTTCCATATATTTTTCCAAAATCTTTTGAATCTTCTTTTCCGAAATTTAATTTTATATCGTATACGTTCTAATATAAAACAACATAAACTAATTAATATTCCACATATCCAAACTGTCCAACATAAACGTAAATGTGATACATCTAATTGTTGAAATTGTTTATCTGATTCAATTATTTCACTTTTATTTAATAGACCAGCATTTTTACTATCTTCAAATACTTGATTTTCCCATTTTTTAATGAAACCAAATTGACTACATTTCAATATGAACATATTTAATATTTCTAGAAGTGGTGTATCAAAATATAATGGATATCCTAAATATTGACTATTAAAACATGTTTTAGTTAAATGAAATAGTTTACGACGTAAATGTCTTTGTTTTAAATTTAAATAATTCCATTGATCCTCAGCAACTGGATATGCAAATGTTGTATTTAATGAATCACGATGTTCAAAAAATTCCATAACACTAACAGCATTAAATAAACGTCGAAATTCATCTGGATAATTATGATTATGAAATAAATTATTTATTTCTAAATTCAATACCATAATTGGTAAACGAGCATTTATAAAATCATTCATATTTTCGATTTGTTGTCCAAATATAATTGTTGTTAATAAACTGGTCAATGTTGATGAATAAAAATTGGATAATATAAATCCCAATAGCAAAAATTGTACATGAATTATTAAATTGATTTTAGAATATAGAAATTTTGGTAATGGTAATGGTATATAAATAATACCACATAAACTATTACATAATCTTTTACCAAATTCTGTATTTTCACCAATATATATAAATGTAAAATATGTTATTAATGTTAAATAACAAATCATTAATATAATTATTATCCAAAGATTAAAATTAAATGGTAAATACAGGAACATATAATCTTCAATTTGATGTTGAATTGGTGCCATTAAACATAATCGTACCATAACACATGGAAAACTAACTGAAAACACATCACGATTTATCATACCATATAAATGTGCTGATATAAAGATTTTTCTATCATGCAACATATCAAATATTAAATGCATATCAATATATTTAGATATATTATCAATATGTAATGGTTTCAATGTACCATTTAAATATTTAAAAAAATTTGATATTAAATGACCAGCAACACCGCCATATCGAATTTCATTATCATTTTGATCTATATATGTAAATATTCTTGGTTGATCAATTTGTATTGGTGTTTCAACAATTAAACCATTTAAATTTTTTACACGATTTGGAAACATTTCGTTAGCCGTAAATTTGGTTTGATTTAATATTGAAAATTTTGGAAATATTAAATAACCAAATATTTCTATATTATTATTATAATTAAATATAATTAATAAATTCATAAAGCCATGATACCAAGCTTTATTTAAAAAGAAATCAGATACACTTTTAATATTATCAATTTTTTCCATAAATATAATAATTATTTTTGAATTACGGATACCACGTAACGATTGTGAAGTTGTTGTTAAATTACAATCATTAATTGAATTAAAAAATGATAAACTTAATATTTTATCACAATTTACAAATTTTCGTATTTCAATATTATATTCATTTGTTAGTAATACACTAGTATTTAAATTTTTTAAAATTCTATTTATATTAAATTTATTTGTATCATTAATATTATTTTTATAAATTGAAATTGTTGAAAAATTATAAATTTCATGTAATTCTTCTGTCATTTTA
Source organism: Rhamphomyia laevipes (assembly GCA_963920725.1). NCBI lineage: Eukaryota > Metazoa > Arthropoda > Insecta > Diptera > Empididae > Rhamphomyia > Rhamphomyia laevipes. Next base: position 57,454,002 of record OY987257.1, read on the forward strand.
TATAATTTATTCCACAAATAATTATGATCTACTGAAGATTCATTCAAGATACATTGATTATTATTAAATATTAATAATATCAAAAATAATTTAATAATAATATTTATAAAATTCATATCTATTTCGGTTAAAGTTTGAAAATATACTAAAATTAAATACCAAATTTTATTGCAATCCTTGAATATCTACTAATTTTACATGTCGTTGATTACTATACCATTTTTTTTATGTTTATATACTATTTTTTAATATTTATTTATGATTTGTAAGTTAGTATAATTATAAAATAAAAATAAAAATGTAAACAATTTTAATAGTTGAGTGGTTTGCAAGTCATTTTTAAAGTTTATAATTATAGAGTATAAGTTTATTTAATATTTAAATTGAATAAAACGAAAACGCAGAAATATCAAATCATACTATAAAGAAATTTATTATAAAAAATAATTTTGATTAAATGATTGCTATAAATATTTTGAATGGTGTTAATAAAGTGTCCGTGTTAGAAAAAATATGAATTAAAATGATTTATTTACGAATTCCAAATTTTAGGTAAATTTTACAAGGAGTGTATGCAGTTAATGAATAAGATTGTAAAATTTTGTAATGGAATGAAAAGTTTAATAAAATCAAATTACTTAAATCAATTCCGAGCTTGTAGATTCCAGAAATGTAAATGAAAAACGTATCCTCGTCCTGTACGCAGAAATATTGTAATATTAGTAATATTAGTAATCGAGTATCTAATCCTCATCAATCTCAGACCCAAACTCCATCTTCTCGTAACCAAGAAAATGGGGCCCGAAAAAGTGACCGATAATTTGTTTGGATCAGCGAAAACAAGCATAAGGAGAGATAATGTTAGTATTTTATGTTAAAGAGAAACATATATATAGAGAGAAATTATCTTTTTATCCTTATGCTTGATTTCTTGCACTTTCTCACATGCTGAGAAATATTTTACTATCCGCAATGGATTAAGCTCTGATGTTTCCACCACCGAAAACAAAGCAGATATTACTAGATTAGACACTTACTGCTTAATACAAACAGTTAAATAAATTAAATAAATAAAATAAAAAATAAATATATAAAAATTAAAGCAACAAAACATTAAAATTTGAATTAACAAGCTACCACTTACATAGGGCTTCACAATTCTGAAAAAAAGCTACTACTTCTCTATGTCGTCACCTGCTAATTCAAATCATTAAAAAATTAAAAAAAGTAAAATTGTTAGAACTAAAGTAGTTCTAAAACTATAAGTATAAGTATACTATTTGTTATTTAATACACTGTTTCATAGTGTAATTTATCAGCATTTCAATGGGTCAATATAAAATAAAGCGATTTCATTTATATAAAATAAAGTTTTCCAATTTTGTACAAAACATTTTAACTAAAATTTTAGAATTATATATAAGTTCTGTTAGTAAGTTTACTCTATATATCAAAGATTCCAAATTTAGAATTTCTGATTATTTTTAACAATGTGCTGTTTTAACAAATTTCTAGTTATGACCTACTCCTCATTTAGCACATATCAATAAATGTTTAAAAATTAGATTTAATGAAATGAAAATGTTGAGTAATATTTTCCAATTGATTTTAAAAAAAAGTATTTTCAGCTTGACAACAACCGTGGCTAGTTCATTTGACAAATCTTGATGGTATTGTAATTTAAAATGAATATTTGCATACCAAACTAATTAGCTTATACCTAATTTAACATGATTGAACTCTTACACAGATTTTTTTTGAACATCTTTAGCTATAAAACAATAATTCTCACTTTTTACATATATTTCTTTGCAGTTCGAGTGGAACAGCAACTACAGTTGGAGTTGTATAGAGTATAGGTAATATAAACTATTTAAATATATTTAGAAAGAATAATTATTAATATGAACTTAAATGACATAAATTTGTAATTTTATTTGAAAACAAGAAACTGACACTGACCTATTGATATTATTAGCCTAAAAAAGCCGAAATTATGAGTTGAAAAAAAAAAACGTTAAAGAAATGTTGCACAAAAGGTTACATAAAAAATTCATGTATAACTTTTTTTCTTCGATTTTTGGTTTCTATTTTACAATGATGGTTTTTTTTCCTTTCAAACATTTCTAGCTTCTTCATTTTATTGTTAGTATTCGTTAGTATTCTCAGCAACTAGACTTAGTAAAATCTTAGTAAAATTATCAATAATCAGTCACAAAAGTTCGTTCGATAGAGACAAGTTGTAAATGTTTATCGGTATAATATTATATTTTCATATAATTTAAAGATTTTAGTAAATTAATCATAAAATCTCAATTTAAAATCTTTATATTGTGTAAATAAACATAAAAATATTCATAAATTTAAATTTTTTTTAATAAGTATTTAAGTGTGTTTAGTTTGTTCTTATACTTTTACTTAAAGTAAAACTTAATAATAAAAAAATATTTTAACAAATTTTTCAAGTTCATTAACATATGATTTTGTTTTTAAATCAATGAACTCAAATTTTTGCATAAATTATCTAAACATTTATAGCTAAATTAATTTACATAATTATATATATTCAGTTAACAAAAAATATTTCATTAATTTTCAAATATTATTGCAGTAATTTTTAATTTAAATTGAAGATAATTTGAAGGAAAATAATTTTTTATAGGTTGATAATTGGTAATTAATTACAAAATAAATTAGAAAATATGTTATTTTGGTGTGGCAATTGGTTTCAATTATTTGTAATACAAATAATATTCTTACCAGTCTTTATTAAAACTGATATTATTGATAATTTTAAAAATAATGAAATGCATTATGCTGAATTAATTTTAATAGCAAGTTTAGATGGTTACATTAAAGATTTAGATAATCAAATATCAAATTTGAAAAGGTAATTGCAAATATTATCTAGTTATGTAGATAGTTCAATCGTATGGTGAACTGTGAAACATAGAAGATTTATAGTAAAGTATAGAGAAATAAATGCTCAACTATAAAATTTCATAATTCTATAAGTAAATACTCAAACTCTCGAAAAGTTTTCACAGCTCGCCTTACGATTGAGCTCTCTATATTTAAATATATGTAACTACAATTTATAATTATGTTCTGTTTTTTTTATTAGTAATTTAGAATTTTATCAAAATGAACATAAATATGCTGAAAAGGATATTGTTACATATTTATCAAATCCAATAAATGCATATCTTTTGACAAAACGATTAACAACTGATTGGAAACATGTTGAAAATATAATGAAATATGATAGTGGAATTGGTAACAAAAATTAAATTAATTTTTAAATATATTAAATAAATAATTTATAAATTATTATTTTAATTAAAGAATATGTTCAAAATATTACAATTGAATCAATTAAAGGATATTTTCCAAATGATAATGATTTAAAAAGGACAATTATTAATTTAGCTGAACTACAAAAACAATACTATTTGACAGTTGAAGATATTGCAAGTGGTAATTTAGATGGAATTCAATTTGGGTATTAAAAGAATCATATAATTTATATAAAAATGAATTGAAATATTATTATAAATATTATAGGAAATCATTTTCAGCTGTTGATTGTTTTGAAATTGGACGTATTTTAATATTAGAATCAAAATTTTCATTAGCAAAACAATGGTTAGAAGAATCACTGAAACGTTATGATAATGAAAATATTATGATACGTCAGGAAAATATTTTAGATTTTTTAGCATGGTGTAATTTGCAATTAGGTTTATATTTTCATATATTACAAATATAATTATAATACTTATTTTTATATTTTAGGTTATCTTGATTTAGCATTAGAACAATCAAAAGAAGCATTTGTTTTAAATCCATCATTAGAACATATTTATAAAAATATTAAATATATTGAATCTAGAATACATAATAAAAATGAAAATAATAAAATATCGTATGGGAAATGGTCAACAGTTGTAACTAATAATTTTTATAATATGGAAAATACTATCAAATTTGATTATATGGATATTTTTGAAAAAGGATGTAATGGAAATTTAAACAGAACATCAAAATATGATAAATATCTTATTTGTACATATTTAACAGATAATCATCCATTTTTAAAATTAGCACCATTCAAAATTGAAGAAATTAATTATGATCCAATTATTATTATTGCTTACGATATAATTACAAATAATGAAATTGAAATTGTGAAAAATTTAACAAAAAATAATCAATTGAATTTTAATGATGATCATATACAAATAACACAAAAATATACTATTCCAGTAGATACAAATAATTCTGTATTAACAATATTAGATCAAAGAATTGGAGATGTATCATTTTTGGATATGAAAAGTGGTGAAAAATTACAAATTTCAAAATTTAATCATGGTACAATGTCCAAACCACATTTTGATTTACTTGTACCAATTCAGGATGTAAGATTTTAAATTATACTTTATGAATTCATTTAAGTCATATTAAAATTAAAATTTTCCTTATGATATTTAAGAGTACCGGACAATATATCGGTTTTGATAAAGGAAATCGTATTGCAACTGCTTTGATTTATGTAAATTATATTTGAATTTTTATTTTAATTACAAATATAATAAATAATTATTGAATTATATTTTTTTTTCTGCAGTTAAATGATGTTGAAAGTGGTGGTGAAACTGTTTTTCCATTTTTGGAGACAGTAATTAGTCCTAAGAAAGGTAGTGCAGTATTTTGGTATAATCTTCATTCTACTGGTACACAAGATTACAGAATGTTAAATGGTGATTGTCCTGTAATAGGTGAAGCAAAATGGGGTAAATATTGATATTATTTTATGTAAATAATTTAGAAATAGTATCATAAAATTATTGTAATTGTATTGCAGTTGCTAATAAATGGATTCGGGAAAAACATCAAGAATTTAGGAGACCATGTGAAATAATTGCCGATGACATTTATTAAATTTTAAAATTTTATAGTATTATACATAAGAATAATAAATATATAAAAAAAAAATCTTGTTTGTCTATATAATTTTTGTTATGTTGTGATTATGTACATATAATTATGCAAAAGTTCATTGGCCAGAAATATTAATATTTTATGCCGAATAATAAATTTTAGAACTAAAATGAATATGTGATTTCAATATCAGTAAAACCTAAAGGTGAATTCATTGTTTCGTCGCTTTTAAGTCGAACTGATTTAAGTTGAACTGATTTCTCTCAAGGCAGTTCATCGTTTCGTCTTAAAAGTGACGCGTATTTTATGATAATCTATCAAAAAAATAATAGAGTGTATATAAATAATAATTTTTAATATTTTTTCTATTAGATATGACATGAAAAGCAAAAAATTATATTTATTTTTGGTTTTTGACATTTGTTTTTTATTCGATTTAAGTTTGAGCCGCACAAAAGTAGAAATTGAACCAACTTTTTCAGAGAAACAAAAAAAAATCGAAAATAAAAACTAAAAAATGGGAGAAATTCAAATTTTCATATAAAAAATATGAGCGGACATGAGTTCATCGTAAGTCGGACGAAACAATGAATTCACCTTAACCGATAATTAAATTTTCTGGGATATACAATTTTTTTTTCAATTTATTTTTAATAATTTAAGAATATTTAAATTTAAACAAAATCAATAAAATTATTGGCACTCCTCATTGGTAAATAAATAGCTTACGCTCATTGGTGATTCAAAGTTCAAAAATCTATGGATCAGCTAAAAAACATTTTATTCAAATTCTTCACTCAACTTTGAAGAATTACGCGTAAATAAATAAAAATCTAATTAGTATTATAAATTTTCTAATTGATAATCAATCCATCAGATAAAAATTTATATTTAAACGTACTTTTTTATATAATTTAGTGTCCAGCGTAATTTGGTTCAGTATACAACAAACTATACAAAACTTAAAGTTGATTTTAATAGGAAGTTGTAAATTTACGGTTCTTAAAAATAAGCAAATTAATTTTGTTTGATCGCAATTATTTTTGAAAGAATTTAATTTAACATATTTTTATAATTATAGCAAAATGTTATTAAAATTAAATTTTATACTTTTTATTGTCGCTATGAATATTATTTATGGAATGACTGAAATTGATGATTTCCATACATCAATTACAGCTTTCGAGAAAATTTTCCACACTGAATCATATTTATTAGAAAACTTGGAAAATTATATAAAAAAATCGGAAATAAAAATTGAAAATTTGAAAAAGTAATTATATTAATTTTTGAAAAATGTATAAATTTTAAAGTATATTTTTAGTGAGTTATCAAAATTACAAAATAATAATATGAGTTTAATTCAAAATACTAAGCACGATGCTATTAATAAGTTTGTTGAAACCAATTACTTACTACAAAAGAAGAAAGCTGTCGAAAGGTTACTATATGATTCAATAGGATCTAGTAAGTAGCAACAAATTCTCGAACATTTTTGATTTTTCAAAATAATCTTTATTGTTAGCAATTGTTAAGAATATTACAAATTATATACTCAATGCATCATATCCAACTGATACCGATTTAATTGGAGTTTCATTAGGATTGTATCGACTTCAGGCTATGTATAATATGAATGCAACAAATATTGCAAATGGTCAATTACTTAATAAAAGTTATAAGTACGTTTTATATCAAATAATTTGTACAAAATATACTAGCTAATTCCAATATAATTTCATATTAATAGTCAAACATTATCAGCATCAGATTGCTATCACATTGGTTCTAAGTTATACTATGAGAGCAACTATGAATATGCGGCAATATGGTTCAAAGAAACTTTAGATAGATTTTTATATGAAAGGAGTTATTTTAAGGCTCCGATATGTATTATTTCTCTTTTAGATTTTTTATCGTACTCAACATTTATAAGTGCTAAAGGTAAGACTTCCTATTTGTCAAAGTTTAAAACTAACATTCTTTATGATGTTTTTTAAATTTCATTTATTATACTAATATTTATATCTTTGAGTCTCCACAATTTTAAAGAAATAGAATATCGGCTTTCATATAATTAAAACTTTTTAAAACAGATAATGTCAACGAGTTAGAGAAATCTGTAGAATATGTGAAAATAGCATTAGAATTGAATCCAAATAATGACTATTTACGTGAGAATTTGAAAAAATTTGAAACCCATTTTGAACTAATTTCTAATAAACAACAAAATGAATTATTAGATAATTCAGGAGATTCACCAAATCAACCAAACGTAATCTAATTTGAGAAATTTGTGAAGAAATTAGTTTTATTTATTTTATTATTTTCGAAAATAGCAATATGAAGTTGAGCTAAAACTACTTCCTCGTGTTTGTCGGGGTGAAGTAGTAAAAACTCCTAAGGAATTACGAAAATTATATTGTAAATATGAAAAAGACAATCATCCATTTTTAAAATTAGCTCCAATTAAAGTGGAATTAGCAAATATTGAACCTTACATAGCTGTTTTTCATGATATTTTGGATGATAATGAAATTTCAATTATTCAAAACTTATCTCGAAATGAATTAGTTCGTGCTGGTGTGTGGAATGAAGCTAAAGGAATTGGCGAACCATCTAATGTACGTACAAGTAAATTTGCTTGGCTTTATAATCATACGCATACATTAATGCATACAATAAATCAACGGATATCTGATATGACTGGACTATCTATGGAAACATCAGAACCACTTCAAGTTATGAATTACGGAATTGGAGGACATTATGGTATTCATTCAGATTCATTTTCAGAACCAGATGGTGTAAGACATTTATATATTAAATTTTAAATTTTTCGATAATTGTATTTAATTTTTATTTTATTTAGGTAAATATTAAACCCTATGGTCATATAAATTTTGGAAATAGAATTGCAACAGTTTTGTTTTATGTAACTGAAAATTGAAATAATTTAATATTGGTCAGTATTCGATAAATTTAATATTATATCAAAAATATTATTTACAGATGTCTGATGTTGAACAAGGTGGCGGTACAGCTTATCCATGGACAAAAACATTGGTTTTACCCAAAAAAGCGTCTGCAGCTTTTTGGTTGAATGGATATTTAAGTGGTACCAGTAATCCTAGAAGTAGACATTCTGGTTGTCCAGTAATTGTTGGATCTAAATGGGGTATTATATTAACTTTTACTAATATTTTATAGGATGAATATATTTCTTTTTTGTATTTTATGTGTAGTTGCAAATAAATGGATTAGATATCGTGGACAGACATTTTTAAAAAAATGTAAATTGTATGATGATAAAAAAGAATTCGATTATATGAAAATGATGGAAAAAATTGACAGTAACACTCCTTTTTAAATAAAATTTAGTAAGAATTAAGAAATTTTATTTTATAAGAAATTACGTCTCAGGTTTTAATTGAAATATATATTAATTTTTATAAATATATTTAATACGTTTTCTTTTTTTTCAACTTTGCTCAAGTGTAAATATTTTTTTTGCTTGAAGTACATTTTTGTAACATATTTTGTTCCACAGATTGAGTTCGGTCGATTATTCCATCAGTCTAATTTTATGTAATTGAAGGTTACAGTAAAGATACTACTGAGTAACCCAATATCATCTCAAAAACTTACAAGTCACTCAGGTTCATTAACAGAAGGGCTCGAGAATAAGATAATGTATAGGTGACAACAGCTTTGTAATGATCCTTCTGTCGTTTTATTTTTGAATGTATGCTTTTTTCCAGTCTGGAATCTTATTTTTAAAGCAATAGATTACCACCATACCACCATATTCTGAAAAATTAAAGTTATTAAATCGTTTACACCACTCTCGTCGAAAAGAACTCTAATACTTTTAATACTTTTACTTTTGATATATTAAATCGTGATAATATTGATGTTAAATCCTTAACCACAATATTAAGACTTAATGACAGTCCAAACAAGACAAACTAGAATACTGTTTGAATATCCGTGTCGCTGGAAAAAATGAGTCGCATAAACATCTAGCATAGTTTTCAAACGAACAGTTCAATTCATTCACCCATTCATATCTAAAAGTAACATAGACCACCCTAAATCAATCTACCATTTTCACGTATTGTGAAATATTTCTTTTGGATTAAATATAAAATTTTTGATGAGCTTTTGGTTATGGATAATTTAATAAAATGAACTAATAATGAACCAATTTAATAGATGAAGAACTACTATTCAAAATTGAAGAATTATTTCCAGAAATTAATTATTATTATTACTTATGATATAATTTCAAATGAAAATCTTTAATGATGATCATAAACTTTAATGATGAACATATGCAAATAATACAAAAGTCTTAAGGCTGATTTACACATGTGCCGAAAAACCGTCACGGTCGATTCTAGCCAATCAGAAATGTCCGTCGCGACGAAATTCCGGCACGACGAAGAGTTGAACCAACTTTATCTTTTCCGTCATAGGGCCACATACACTAGTAAATTTATTTTGATAACTAATAATTATTGACAACTGGCAATTAGATTTTGTTGTTTTATTGAAGTTTAAAGTGAAAAACGTCACATGAGTAAATTGCTTTATAAAAACCGTTGCAGACTTTCTCGACCGTCACGGGTTTTCGGCACATGTGTAAATCAGCCTTTATAGTATTATCAATTTTTGATTCTTGTATTCTTTACAAATGTGATGTTAAAAAGGCAGATCAACCATACGTCATGGCAACAATACATAACCTCGTATGTAATTTTTGCAAGTTTTACACGAGACATAACTTTTGAATAACAATGTGTTTAGTGTTGTGAGTTGTGACACAAAATTTGGTTTTTGAGTTAAAACGTTTAAACCTGCACAGTTTAAAATAATAAATATGAGAATTAAACTATAAAATACATTTTATTTAATATACGTTTCTGAAGATATACAAAGTTCTACTTCAAGAATTTAAAATTTGTAGTTACGAGGCACTCAAAGTTACGAGATTTATTGAAATAAATTTCCATTTTGGCGGGTTTTTAATAAACTTTGCAGTAACTGTGGCCATAATAAACCGTAGTTTATCCACCACATATTTTTAAATGTTATTGCTTAACAAAAATCAATTTTTGTACTTACGAGGTTATGAATTATTGCCATCGATATGTCTCACGTCCCAAGTATTGGTACCTATCCTATCATACACCTTTGAATCGTAGTAAAATACTAGATCCTGCAGTATGGGTTATACAATTATTTCATCCTCTCAACAGACAGTGGCATAAGCCACATTATCTTAAAATTTGCACTGAAATTGAAATATTTTGTAATTCGTATAATAAAAGTGTATTAGTATTAGTAGCTACTAATATGTTTTACAATGTTTATTACCTATTTATATTTAATAAGAATGGCTATAAAAAATATCTAATATTCTCAACAAATTAAATTAATTCGTAGGGACAGGTATAAGTTCAAGAATCTTTTGATCAACAAAACAAGTTTTTAATCAAATTCTCCGTTCAATCTTTTTATAAAAAAGTCTAATTTGTATTATAAATTTACTATTTGATAATCTTTTCATCAGCTAAAAATTTATATTTCAACGAACTTTTATATATACAATTTAGTTTTCAGAATAGTTCGGTTCAGTATACAACAAATTATACAAAAGTTACAGTTGATTTTAATAGGAAGTTCGATATTTCCGGTTCTATGAAAGAAGCAGTTTTTATTTGATCAGAATTGTTTTTTGGAGAATTTAATTTTTGAAGGATTTACTATATTTTTATAATTATACCAAAATGTTAATAAAATTAAATTTTATACTTTTAATTATCAGTATGAATATTTATGGAATGACTCAAAGCGATGATTTCCATACATCAATTACAGCTTTTGAGAAAATTTTCCACACTGAATCATATTTATTAGAAAACCTGGAAAATTATATAAAAAAATCGGAAATAAGAATTGAAAATTTAAAAAAGTAATTATATTAATTTTTGCAAAATGTATAAATTCTAAAGTATATTTTTAGTGAGTTATCAAAATTACAAAATAATAATATGAGTTTAATTCAAAATACTAAGCACGATGCTATTAATAAGTTTGTTGAAACCAATCATTTAATACAAAAGAAGAAGGCTGTCGAAAAGTTACTATATGATTCAATAGGATCTAGTAAGTAGCAACTTGTTATATAAATTCTCGAACATTTTCGATTTTTCAAAATAATCTTTATTGTTAGCAATTGTTAAGAATATTACAAATTATATACTCAATGCTTCATATCCAACTGATACCGATTTAATTGGTGTATCATTAGGATTGTATCGACTTCAGGATATGTACAATATGAATGCAACAAATATTGCAAATGGTCAATTACTTAATAAAAGTTATAAGTACGTTTTATATCAAATAATTTGTACAAAATATACTAGCTAATTCCAATATAATTTCATATTAATAGTCAAACATTGTCAGCATCAGATTGCTATCACATTGGTTATAAGTTATACTATCAGGGCAACTATGAATATGCTGCCATATGGTTCAAAGAAACTTTAGATAGATTATCAAATGAAACTAATTATTTTAAGGCTCCGGTACGTAAAGTTTCAATTTTAGATTTTCTATCGTACTCAACTTTTATAAGTGCTAAAGGTAAGACTTTCTACTTTGAATTGCTTCTAAATATTTAATATATCTAATCTTTCTTTATGGTTTGCGACAACCATAGAATATCGATTTTCCTATATTTAATACTGAATTGTAAAATTTTTCATTTATTTAAAAAAAACAGAAAATGTCAACCAATTAAAGAAATCTGTAGAATATGTGAAATTAGCTTTGGAATTGGATCCAAATAATGACTATTTACGTGCAAATTTGAAAAAATTTGAAACCCATTTTGAACTAATTTCTAATAAACAACAAAATGAATTATTAGATACTTCAGGAGATTCACCAAATCAACCAAACGTAATTTAATTTGAGAAATTTGTGAATAAATTAGTTTTATTTATTTATTATTTTCTAATATAGCAATATGAAGTTGAAAAAAAATTACTTGCTCGTGTTTGTCGTGGTGAAATATTAAAAACTCCTAAGGAATTACGAAAATTATATTGTAAATATGAAAGAGACAATCATCCATTTTTAAAATTAGCTCCAATTAAAGTGGAATTAGCAAATGTTGAACCTTACATAGCTGTTTTTCATGATATTTTGGATGATAATGAAATTTCAATTATTCAAAACTTATCTCGGAATGAATTAGTTCGTGCTGGTGTGTGGAATGAAGCTAAAGGAATCGGCGAACCATCTAATGTACGTACAAGTAAATTTGCTTGGCTTAATAATGATTCGCATATCTTAATGCATACAATAAATCAACGGATATCTGACATGACTGGACTATCTATGGAAACATCAGAACAACTTCAAGTTATGAATTACGGAATTGGAGGACATTATGGTATTCATTCAGATTCATTTTCAGAACCAGATGGTGTAAGAAATTTAAATTATTTAATTTTTTAGATAATTTGTATTTAATTTTTATTTTATTTAGGTAAATATTAAACCCTATGGTTATTTCAATTTTGGAAATAGAATTGCAACAGTTTTGTTTTATGTAATTGAAAATTAAAATAATTTAATATTGGTCAGTATTCGACAAATTTAATATTATATCAAAAATATAATTTACAGATGTCTGATGTTGAACAAGGTGGCGGTACAGCTTATCCATGGACAAAAACATTGGTTTTACCCAAAAAAGCTACTGCCGCTTTTTGGATGAATGTATATTTAAGTGGTGCCAGTAATCCTAGAAGTAGACATTCTGGTTGTCCAGTAATTGTTGGATCTAAATGGGGTATTATATTAACTTTAACTAATATTTTTGTATTGGATGAATATATTTTTTTTTGTATTTTATATAGTTGCAAATAAATGGATTAGACATCGTGGACAGACATTTTTAAAAAAATGTAAATTGTATGATGATAAAAAAGAATTCGATTATGTCAAAATGATGGAAAAAATTGACAGTAACACTCCTTTTTAAATAAAATTTAGTCAAAAATAAGAAATTTTATTTTATTGTATGTTAACGTTTCAGTTTTTAATTGAAATATATATTAATATTTATAATGCTCAAGTGTAAATATTTTTTGGTTAAAGTAAACTTTGTAAACATATTTTCTTCCACAGATTGTTCACAGCACTTAAAATTTATAAATTTATAAATTTAAATTTTTATAAAATAAATATTTCCACACACAAAAAAAAAAACTATCTGCAATTTTCAAATTCGATGAACAGTTTTAAAACGATTTTAAATACGAGAAAACTCGGAAAACCCAGATTTTTTAATCATTTATTTAATAAAAACATATTTAAATATACAAAAAATGAAAATAAAGTGTTAATTATAAAAAATATATTATTTGCTTCTAATTTAAAATTAAAATATATTAAAAATAAGTTTACTGAAAATTAATAGTAGATTTTTTAGTTTGGTTCTGAAAATAATTCCAGACCGTTTTTATATATCAGCAGCCATTTTGAATGAGTTTTTCTTAATCATATCAGAATCAGGTAAAGTACATTAAAAATATTTTTTATCATATTCATTAAATATATTTTTTATCATATTCATTAAATTTCTAATTTAAGAATACGAATTTGTTGATTGTGAATTTGTGGTAAAATATAAATGCAAAATAATTAATTAAAACAAATGTAGTCCCGAAAAAGATGCCCAAATTACAGTAGTATAGAAGTTGATAAATTAATTAATAGTGTAAAAAAATATAAAAATATAATTGAATGCAAAAAAAACAGATACTATTTCTTCTAGAGAAAAGAGAAAAAATTTCATAATTTATTAAATTTAGCACGTATTGTACAGTGCTTTTTGACAACCGAAATCTAGCAACGAAATCAAAGTCATCCCATTTATTAAAATGGTCAATTATTTCATTAAATGTTTTTGGACGCCGGGCTTGGTTTAATGTGTTTGTAAAATTTAAAATGTTCTCATCATCATCCAACATATCTTGGTAATCTTCCATTTAAAATAAGTATTTAAAATCACTTTTCTTAATAATAATTTCTTTTCACAATTAATGCCAAAACAATAATGTCACAACAAAAAAAAATTTCATAAATTTACATTTGAATTCTCATCGCATTTAAACTACGAAAATCGGTGGTTTAATTTTATCTAAGTTTAAGGGAGATAAACTTAGTTTAAGCGATTGAAAAAACGAATTTTCGAATTAAACTTAGTTTAACTTTAAACTGAGTTTAAACTCGCATTGAAAAAACGGCCCTTTAAAGTTACTCGATTAAAATGTATTTTTTTTTATGATTGATTGGTAAAAGTTTCGATATTTTTAAAACCTTCGGGAAATACCCATTATTTATACAAGTATTAAAGATTATTGTTAGTTTATAGCATCTCCAAGTATACTAGCTTTTACGAAATTTAGTGCAGTGCGATTAATTGAAGTGTTTTGGTTATTGAAATTCGTAAGTAGTGTCATTTTACCTAAGTTATGTACTTGCTCATAGAAAAAAGCATACTGAGTTTATGTCAGTATTTGAGTTGGAGTCTTTTTTATATAGTTTTCAATATTTATAATTGTTATTCCATTATTTGTAACTTTAACAATCTCATATAATTTTTTTGAGAATTCTTCTATTCTTCACAAAGATGATGTTAAATGGGCAGACAAGTACGTCACGTCCAAAAGTATTGGTATCGGACGTGCTAATATAACGTAGTCACACATTATATGTGGACAGCGTCATAAGCCAAAATTTAATATTACTTATAATGATTTTGAAACATTTAAGTAACATTATCTTAAAATTTGCGCTGAAATAGGTTAAAAAAAACTAAATAACTAACGTAGGTTAAAAATAACTAAATAACTAATATTCTCAATAAATTAAATTAATTTCTAGGGATAGGTATAAGTTCAAGCATCTTTTGATCACCAAAACAAGTTTCTATATTCAAATTCTTCGTTCGACTTTATACATAAAAAAATCTAATTTGTATTATAAATTGTCTATTTGATAATCTTTTCATCAGCTAAAAATTTATATTTCAACGAACTTTTATATATACAATTTAGTTTTCAGAATAGTTCGGTTCAGTATACAACAAATTATACAAAAGTTACAGTTGATTTTAATAGGAAGTTCGATATTTCCGGTTCTATGAAAGAAGCAGTTTTTATTTGATCAGAATTGTTTTTTGGAGAATTTAATTTTTGAAGGATTTACCATATTTTTATAATTATACCAAAATGTTAATAAAATTAAATTTTATACTTTTAATTATCAGTATGAATATTTATGGAATGACTCAAAGCGATGATTTCCATACATCAATTACAGCTTTTGAGAAAATTTTCCACACTGAATCATATTTATTAGAAAACCTGGAAAATTATATAAAAAAATCAGAAATAAGAATTGAAAATTTAAAAAAGTAATTATGTTAATTTTTGAAAAAGAATAAATTCTAAAGTATATTTTTAGTGAATTATCAAAATTACAAAATAATAATATGAGTTTTATTCAAAATACTATGCACGATGCTATTAATAAGTTTGTTGAAACCAATCATTTAATACAAAAGAAGAAAGCTGTCGAAAAGTTACTATATGATTCAATAGGATCTAGTAAGTAGCAACTTGTTAAATTCTCGAACATTTTCGATTTTTCAAAATAATCTTTATTGTTAGCAATTGTTAAGAATATTACAAATTATATACTTAATGCATCATATCCAACTGATACTGATTTAATTGGGGTATCATTAGGATTGTATCGACTTCAGGATATGTACAATATGAATGCAACAAATATTGCAAATGGTCAATTACTTAATAAAAGTTATAAGTACGTTTTATATCAAATAATTTGTACAAAATATACTAGCTTATTCCAATATAATTTCATATTAATAGTCAAACATTATCAGCATCAGATTGCTATCACATTGGTTCTAAGTTATACTATCAGGGCAACTATGAATATGCTGCAATATGGTTCAAAGAAACTTTAGATAGATTCTCAAATGAAACTAGTTATTTTAAGGCTCCGGTACGTAAAGTTTCAATTTTAGATTTTCTATCGTACTCAACTTTTATAAGTGCTAAAGGTAAGACTTTCTACTTTGAATTGCTTCTAAATATTTAATATATCTAATCTTTCTTTATGGTTTGCGACAACCATAGATAGAATATCGATTTTCCTATATTTAATACTGAATTGTAAAATTTTTCATTTATTTAAAAAAAAACAGAAAATGTCAACCAATTAAAGAAATCTGTAGAATATGTGAAATTAGCATTGGAATTGGATCCAAATAATGACTATTTACGTGCAAATTTGAAAAAATTTGAAACCCATTTTGAACTAATTTCTAATAAACAACAAAATGAATTATTAGATACTTCAGGAGATTCACCAAATCAACCAAACGTAATTTAATTTGAGAAATTTGTGAATAAATTAGTTTTATTTATTTTTTTATTTTCTAATATAGCAATATGAAGTTGAAAAAAAATTACTTGCTCGTGTTTGTCGTGGTGAAATATTAAAAACTCCTAAAGAATTACGAAAATTATATTGTAAATATGAAAGAGACAATCATCCATTTTTAAAATTAGCTCCAATTAAAGTGGAATTAGCAAATTTTGAACCTTATATAGCTGTTATTCATGATATTTTGGATGATAATGAAATTTCAATTATTCAAAACTTATCTCGGAATGAATTAGTTCGTGCTGGTGTGTGGAATGAAGCTAAAGGAATCGGCGAACCATCTAATGTACGTACAAGTAAATTTGCTTGGCTTTATAATCATACGCATACATTAATGCATACAATAAATCAACGTATATCTGATATGACTGGCCTGTCAATGGAAACATCAGAACCACTTCAAGTTATGAATTATGGAATTGGAGGACATTATGATATTCATTCAGATTCATTTACAGAACCAGATGGTGTAAGGCATTTATAAATTTAATTTTAAATTTTTCGATAATTGTATTTGCAATTTTTATTTTATTTAGGTAAATATTAAACCCTATGGTCATATAAATTTTGGAAATAGAATTGCAACAGTTTTGTTTTATGTAATTGAAAATTGAAATAATTTAATATTGGTCAGTATTCGACAAATTTAATATTATATCAAAAATATAATTTACAGATGTCTGATGTTGAACAAGGTGGCGGTACAGCTTATCCATGGACAAAAACATTGGTTTTACCCAAAAAAGCATCTGCAGCTTTTTGGTTGAATGGATATTTAAGTGGTACCAGTAATCCTAGAAGTAGACATTCTGGTTGTCCAGTAATTGTTGGGTCTAAATGGGGTATTATATTAACTTTAACTAATATTTTTGTATTGGATGAATATATTTTTTTTTTTGTATTTTATATAGTTGCAAATAAATGGATTAGATATCGTGGACAGACATTTTTAAAAAAATGTAAATTGTATGATGATAAAAAAGAATTCGATTATGTGAAAATGATGGAAAAAATTGACAATAACACTCCTTTTTAAATAAAATTTAGTCAAAATTAAGAAATTTTATTTTATAAGAAATTACGTCTCAGGTTTTAATTGAAATATATATTAATTTTTATAAATATATTTAATACGTTTTCTTTTTTTTCAACTTTGCTCAAGTGTAAATATTTTTTTTGCTTGAAGTACATTTTTGTAACATATTTTGTTCCACAGATTGAGTTCGGCCGATTTTTCCATCAGTCCTATTTTATGTACACCATACCTTAATTAGTTAGAAGTTCAGTTGTGACACATCTCATTATCTAAAATTATATAGAGGCACTCAAAACAAATACAAAGTGATTTTATTTGAATTTTTAATAAATTAACAAAATAAGGATTAAATCTACAATCACTGATTTATAAATAAAATAAAGTGGTATAACTAATCAACTGTTTTTCATCGTATCGCTTCTAGGGCTTCTCATTTCCCGTAAAAATTCAAATCCCGGGATTCCGGGACAAAAAAGTTTTATTTCCCGGAATCCCGGGAAATCCCGGGATTAGGTAACAAGCAAGTATTTATCCAATTAGGTGGGAAAAAATGTGTAAATTCAAAAAAATACACAGAAAATGCGCTTTTGATATTATTATTTTTAATAAGAAAAAGATAAAGAAATTATATAGAAAATAATTCATAGAAACTAAGACTCTCAAAATAAAACAAAGATAAACTTCATTAGCATTAAATTTGATGAATATAAATTTTTATAGTAATATTTTTTAAAAAATATAAATTGATAGTAGATTTACATAAAGTATTTTAAATTAGTTGAAATTACTACACATATGTTTTAAAATTAACGTACTTGGTTTTTCACATCCTTGTTTTTGTTTATACTAAACTATAATTAGTTTTCTTGCACCAATCTAATAAAAAAATCACAATTGCAAGAAATTACAATGAACAAAGGGGAGTCCCTTAGATGTTAAAAATAAAATAACCACGGACAAGTTACAACATATAAATCAAATTCAATATGTAATAATATTTGATCTATCTGGGACACAAACGAAAACTGCAAAATCTAGGTGATTTAAATCCAATTTTTACCGAAATTCGTTACAAGAGGGAAAAGGAAGTAAACTCAAATATTGGTGATTTAAATCCAATTTTTATCGAAATTCGTTACAAGAGGGAAAAGGAAGTAAATAGTACTCAAATTTCGAGTGATAATATTTTCAATATCTTTAAAAATGGTAACAAAAAAATGTTAAAATAAATTACCGGGATTCCCGGGAAATTTCATTTAAATCCCGGGATAACGGGATGACTTTTCACCCCCGGGATCCCGGGATCCCGTTTGAGAAGCCCTAATCGCTTCACGTTGTCATTTCACATTGATTTATAATGCTAATCGATTTCGAATAAAAAGTTTATATATTTTTTAATATATTTTATTAAAATTTAATATTTTATTTCGATTTGTTAAGGTCTGTACAATAAAATAGTACTAATAAAAAAGTGGATTGTAAGTATATCGACCATGTATAAAATTATATTCTGCCGCCCCAATGAAATCTAAAGATATGTAAAATGAAAATTTTATTATAATGTTTTTTTTTTTGTTAAGGAAATTAATAATAATTTATTTAACTTTGTTTAAAATTATCAATGCCACGTACAAAACTACAATTTAGTAACAATAACTACAATTTAGTAACAATTGTTTTACGAAACTTCTAAAGTTGGTTGGTTTGTTGGTTTGAGAAGAGGAACTTATAAGATTACTTTACTTAATTAAGGATAAAGAAAATTAAATAAAACACAGATACTTTTTGTTGATGTTTTTTTTTTAATGGAAATTTAAGATGAATTTCCATTTACAAATATACATTTATTGATATAATTTTTCTTAAAATTTGAAATTTGGTAAATATATTTTATTTATTTTTTTATTCATTTTCAATACATTTATTTCCATATATATAAATATTTATCGTTTTTAGTACAATTTAAAATTTTCTTTAATTGTTTCATAAGTAAATTTGTGAATTCATTTTTTCTTTTTTAAATCTAAGTACAATAATTTTATTTTTTATTAAATTGAAAATTCCATTATTTTGATATATATTTGTTTTTAATGGTTATATTAAATTTCTGTAATTGAGCAAAGTTTAGCAGCAAATTTTATAAAGAACACTTTATTTTAATGGAAAAAGATAAATTTTTAAATGAATTTTTTAATTTTTGGTGGTATATTTTTTTTAAATTCTGGTTAAGTGCATTTTTTATGTTAATGGTTATATTATTATTGTTAGTTGGAGAAACCGTATAAGCTCGTTTATTAATTATTATCTTAATGAAATTTAATTATATTTGACATAAAATTGTTTATTTTATTTATTAAAATTGTTTTATTTTTTTGGTTATGGGAATATATATTTTCTATTGGGTATAACTTATGTTGATCGGAGCAAAAAATCGGGATTGTCATTTCATTATGATGTCATTCAGAATTGTATAATTACTTTATAGTACTATAGAATTTTCTACTAATAAACATTAACTTATTTATATTATTTATATAATATTTTAATAATTTTCATTTAACATAGTTTTTTTTATATATTTTTATAAACTTATAAATAAAATTGCATCAAAAAATATTTGTGATAAATTTAAAATATATTATCTTTTAATTGTATTTTTTAATTATGTTTCTCTTAAATATTTTGAAATTACAGTTTCTTTATAATTAAATATATTTTTTTTTATATCTTTTTAATATATATTTATGTATTTATGTATTGTTAAACATTCATTTTACATTTATGTATAATATTTTAATTGAATATTTTAGATATTATATTAATAATATGATTTTTTTTTATTGGGAATATAATGTTTATGTTTATTTCCATTTAACATTAAATTTTTGTATATATATATATATATTTTAAATATTTAATATAATTATGTTTAATATATGTAATGTTGTTTTGTTTACTTCATTAATTGGGATCAACTTTTGATAACCTTATACAAATTATTTATATTTTGATAAAATTCTACTATATTCCTTTCGGCAACATTTATGTATAATAATTATGTATAAATACATATATTTTTTTTTTATAAATTTTTTTTTTTTATTTTTTTTGTTAAATTACAAATGTTAAATTACATTCACAATAAGTCTTCTAAAGATTTTTTTTTTTTGTTTTTATATATTAATATTAAATATAAATATTATTTTTTTTTTCTCGAAAAATTGGTTCATATTTAGTACACTTTTTAGTATATATTTTTGTTAAAACATTTATAAAAGTATTTAGGTATATTTTTAGAAAACATAAATATTTTATTTTTTTACTTATATAATAGTATGATTAATTATAGATTTGAATTATGTTTTAATAGAATAGTCTTATCAGTATGAGTAAAGAATAGGAATAAGTGTAATTGTAGTTAAAAATCATATAAAAAGTAAGTTTTTTGTTTTGTAAATTTTTAATAGTGAGTAACTAAATCTGCAAAATTTAAACAAATATATTTGTATGCTATTTATAATTTACATAAATTTTGAATTCTGTCAAAATTTAGCAAGTTTGGTATGAATAAGCCCCAGTTACTTTCAACTTTTACAACCGCGAAGCACTTTAACGCGTTGTCAATAAAAAGTTCAAACCATATATAAAATGAATGAGAGTAGATAAACTCAACGCAAACTACAGTCATAACGAAGAAAGTTCGAAAAATTTAAAAAGTGAACGCAAACTTTCACAAAGTCGAAATGTGACATTTAGAATTTTAAAATTTAATGGAATATAATAACAATTTGTTGAATAAATTATTTCATATCTTCGTTTGATGATAAATAAATAAATTTAGTTGAAGAAGATAGTATTTTATATGATAAGCGTTGTAAAAGCTTCTTAAGGCTTGTAGAAGTTATTAAAGCAGAGATAATGAAATAAATTAGACTCTGCTAAATAATAATTTACAATATTTTCAATATTATAAACCACCTAGTTGAAAATCATCTGTTTTATATCATTAACGCAAGGCGAAGAACACAACTTTGAGGGTGACTAAAACGCCGATTTAAATGTTGCGTTGAAGCGAATTGCTGTTGTGAATGTAACTGGAGGGTAAGTTTTTTTTAACACATATTAAAAAGATGTGTAAATGTGAATACATTATTCTTGTGAAAATGTTTACGACTTGATATGAAATTATCGGTTATATTTTATGAATTATAATTAAATTGTCATTTTTTTTGGTTTAAATAGATCAATTTTTGAATGTTTTAAAACTAAATATGAATGTGAATATGTTATTACTAAATAGTAAATATAAAAAAAAAAATATGTGACAATTTAAAGCTAAGTATTATGGTAGCAGATATTACTTTTTAATATTTTGATCATTTAGGCGTAGTTTGTTCTGTGTTGAAAACTCTAATATTGAATTGCAATTTGTTTTATCAACTCACATATTTTATGCTACCAATTATTAAATGTTTTTTATATCCTAAATTTTTATAAAACAAATTAATTTATATATAAAAAAAACAATTACTACAATTACACTCACAAATATTCTTATAAATTCATATTTTTGATGTAATTAGTTTATTTATTTGTAAATTTGGATGTTTAGTTTATAATAATACTTTGTTTTTATTTAATATTTGTATGCAGAAATGTTATTTTTTATTATTTTATTGAATATTTTACTAAATAAATATCAGAATATTATGTAAAAGACTAGAAATTTTAAAAATTATTTATTGTTTATCAAATTATAATTAAATCTAATATCAAAGAAAATAAAATATATATTATTAAATTCTAATTTTTCATATTTTATGTTAAATATACAACATTATAAAAGTAACATCAATAAATACTTTTTATTATGTTTAAATGTATACATAAATTCTATAATGATAATTAAATTCTTACATGTGGTTTTCAATAAATTCTTTTCATATTTTTATTTTATATTCTGTTTTTTTTTTTTTTTTTTTAGTACAAGTTATATAAATTCCAGCAAAAATTATATAAATATTTTGAAAATAAATTTAAAAAATATAATATTTTATGATTTATTTCATTACATCATTTTTAACATACATATCATAAAAAATAAAATATAAAAAATTGTAATTAAATTTTTTTTTTAGATTTCATAATTACGAAATTTATTGGCAACTTCAGAAGTATCAGTACCCCATTCAGTTTTACGACTGCCAAAATATAAAGCTGCACCACCTTCTGATGCACGACGATGTGCTGGATTTGGTTGGCCAGCTGTTAAATTAGCTGCTGAAGCACCTGTTTCGGCAGTTTCGGGTAACATACGATCTTTAGTTTTTGGTGTTGCCCAATGCATTGACTGGTAAAGAAATAATATTAAATATAAATTTATTTATTATAATTTTTTGTTGAAAATTGTTAATTTTAATTTGAAATAAATATAGGAAAAATTAACTAAATATGACCATAGGAAAGAAATTCGTAATGAATTTATTCTTCATATAAAATTCAAACTAATAACTATTAAGACGATTTGGTATAGTGTAGTGTACAAATCGTTTTAACAGTCACTGACCCATTCTAAATATTTGATATCAATTTTTTTTATAAAAATATAAATAAAATTATTATTAATTCTGTTTTTTAAATTCAAGTTATTAAAAAAATGCTAACAACCAAAAAAAAACTCTACTAATATTGCAGAAATGAAATATCAAATAAATTCATTCTAAAAACTTTATTAATTTGAAAATTGGCAACATGAAATTGTCTTTTTAAGTGTTAAAACAAATATAATCGAAATTTTTATATATCCGATTCGAGCTTTATATATTTCGACATGTTGTTTAAATTGATATTAAAACACACTTTTGGTGGAGGGACATAATTCCACAAGACATCATAATTGTGATCATACCTCAGTATTTGAAATTATGTCTAATCCATTATAAAAAAGGCATAATTTTATTACGGAATTATTATATAATTTAATGGAATATTGTGAAAATTTATATTATGGATTTATAACGCCCTATAAAATGGATCATAAATCCATATAATATATAAAAATTATGACCTACTTTATTTAGTAATAATTCTACAATTCAAAATTTCGAAATACCTGGCCAACAAGATTGCTTGCTATCGATACAATTTATTTTATCGAGATATCTTTTATGAGTATTATTATTTCAATGCAGGAAACATTCACTCATACTTCATATATTTCAAATATAAATTTTAATATGAATTTATAGCACACCAGATACAATTACATTTTGTATATTCATTTATTACTAAGCATATTTAAGAATATATAACAACTATAATTTTTGTACCGCAGTTTTATGTATATAGTACCATAAAAAAAACATTAATTTATTTATTGAATTTTAAAACTATACCTGATGTACGTGCTCCTTCATACCAAGCCAATTTTTATAACTGATAGAAATTCCACTGTGACGCCATTTATCATAGTTTGCACGTTTTGCTGGATCACATAGAGTTTCCTTAGCTTCCTATAATTAATAGTAGAAAATAAATAAAATAAATATTTAAAAAAAAAAATTTATAATGCTTTATAGTTTATAATAAATTGGTAAAAAGATAGTCAATCTACTTAAACAAGGACTCATGAAAGTTTACAATATGAAATAAAAATAATAGGTCAGATGATTTTTTTCAAATAAATATTGTGAATATTAAATTTCGTAATATATCGAGTTAATGATATATTTTTTCACCAAAATAAAAATTATTTAGTTTGCTACAAGAATATTTATTTAATTGGATATTATACATAATGAAAGTACCAAAGTACCAAACCATACTTATCCATTTGGGTGCGATACAGGGGTTACATTGATCCGAGGGTGTGTACATATTACAATTTTAATTATTTAAACAAAATTTTAGAAGGATGTACATAGTAAATTAATTCTAATTAAACATTTATCTTTATAAAATGTTATGCGAATGTAGAATTATGGAAACAATGTGACAATCTGGTCAGAAACGTAGCAGGTAATTTTTTTTTGTAACAAAACAGTCTTAACAAGCTGACAGGCATTCTTCTAAGCTGGTAAAGATTTAATTGGTAATGAAAAAAACATACGAGCTGATCAGAGTAAACATGTAACTGGAAAGCTTACAAGAAACTGACTAATCACGAGGTGTCCCGAACACAGTGAAAACCAAAAAATTCTTGCAGCTTAGAAAAAGCTCCTGTAGTGGGGTCAATTCTTAGGTTTGGACGAGAGTGAATGATTGAATACAATTTGCCTATAGTTCTGGCGTGAGTATAATGGAATCGTTCATGGATTTCCATATTTCTATGCATCCATTGATCATTTTATTGATTAATTGTCATATTATTATTAATACATTGAAATAGGGTGCAATACTGTAACGCCATATGCGATTAAGCGATAATGGCTTTATCTCATAATTGAAGCCATAAGCAAAAAATTACTGAATTATGGTTTAATTTCTTATTGTTATAGATAAAGTGGTTATGGTACTCAATAGGAAACAATATTTATAATTAATTATAATTTAATAAATTGTTTTTTAAATTTTCGAAATATTTTAAATTATTCTATAAATATTAATAATATTTATAAAACAATTTTTCTTAATTGATTGTAAAGTTCAGTCAAAAGCACTGAAATAATTAATGAGAAATTCTTTTCGTTGTTTTTCCAATATACTGAACATATTTGTATCTAAAAAATAATATATTTTTAAAATTCTATGATTAATTATTTTTGAATCCATACAACAAAATATAATGTAAAATGTTTATAAACATTATAACAGAAATTCTGTAGTTAAATAATATAAATAAAAATATGTTTCTTTTGAATGCCGAATTGTAGCTAATCCTTTACGCATAGTAAAGTTTAAAAAGATTTTATTACGAATGAATTAAATTATCGAATTTTATATATACTAATTTTTAATGTATGCAAATTTATATTTTATATTATGTAAATATAATTTTTATGCTTCAATAATAATCCGAAAGTTTTATTAATATAAATTTCAAAGTCTGTAAAATTCAGGAGAATTTTCGTAAATAAAAATTAAATTTATTGATAAATTTTATAAAATGAATTTAATTTTTTATATATAAAATATCTTAAATTGAAACGACAAAACCATTTCATTTTATATTCTTTTATATATAACTAAAGTTTAATGTTGAATATCAAATTGTTCTTTTAACAAACTTTTCGTTTTTATGAGTTTTATTTTTATATATACATTATTATTATTTGTTTTCACTTAATATCTAAATGACGTCTACAATTTTGCTCTCTATGAAGGTTAAAAGGAATAACTTGAAAGTATTTAAAAGGATACCTACTTTTTATGTTGCTTTATTTTTGAAAAAGGTTCATTAGAAAAATAGCTTTGAGCATTTATATTTTTTATTTTTTATTTTACTAATGAAAATTCATATTTTACCATATAATATGTAGACACCTTCAGTTTATATGAAAATGAGAATCTTTTGATACTAAATTTAAAATAAAATTAAACTAAATAAGATTAATATTATTTTTAGTAAATTTAAATAATGAAATTATATATGTAATTATACAGGGTGTGTTGTGTAGTAGTGTAAATGATCAAATAGTGTCAGTTATCAGAGCTTATCAAGATCAACCTTATTTATGTTCAACGATTTTTGAAAGTTTAGCATTAGGAACTATGTTTTTTTTCTGCCCAATTCTCAGCTTGCCGAATTTTTGATAGACACAGTAAAAATACTTTCAAATTACGAAATTCATCCAGAAAGTGATTTAAAAACAAAGTAAAACTTATTTAAATGTATTTATTACATGAAGTTTTCAATATTTTAGTATATGAGATTTAGAATTTATAACAAAAAAAAAAAAAATATGACTGTGACTTTTAACCCATCCTGTATAATAGTTTTCATTCGACAAATTGATTATTCTCTAGCACTATAAGTCGCTTGATATTATAGATTAAACAAACCAGAAGGAATTTAAATTTCAGATGAAAATGTATTAAAAGTTCTTTTAGTTATTAAATCTAATTATTCATGTAAAAATCGTATTTATTTCGTTCCAGTAATTAATTATTTTTATTAAATGTTAATTTATGTTTATATAACCCCAAAGATAAAATTTATTTTAATTATTCTAACTTTATTTAGATATTACAAGTAGTTTTACCCTAAGAATGTTGCATTGGATTAATTGGTAAAAAAAAAATAGGTTTGCTGAAATATTTTACTAAACGTTTTCGAGATGTTTTCGAAATGCAAAAATGAAAACGTCAACATATGCAAAATTTGTATGTTCATACAAACATACTAATCACTCGATAGATTATAATGAAATTTGTCACAATGGTTCATCCAGTTATCCGGATGCCCGTGAAAGATACGATCGCGTTTATGTGGATGAAGAGCTGTGTTTTTATGTTCTACGGAAAAATTTATATTGGTAAAATTTGGTGTATAGCTTAATTTCATGATTATCCACCTGTACAAATAGAGGTCAGTAGCTTCAGGAATTACATGCTTAAATTTCCGATTAATATTTCTAATTTGAATTTCAATTTCTGCTTTACAATGTTTTTTAGAGCATTATAATTGTTACCCGATTTCAATGAATTTTACTCACATGTGATCTAGTTGGTGCTTCTGAGATTTGAAGTCTGTACTTTTTAGTTTTCGAATTATATTTGATTATTATTTTTTTAAATATATAATCTCGGATATGTCTGTCCGCAGTCCCTACAAAATAGTTTATATTTTTCTAATATAAACTATAAATTTAATAAAAATTTCTATTGAAGCTTAAAATTTTAATAATTTCAATACGAAATTAATATTTCTTTGAGGAACGAAATTATGATTAAAAAAATTTAAAAAAAAAGATATTCTTATAATTTTGAGGATATTATAATTTTTCTATGATACCTTTTTGAAGCTTACTTAAAAACGGATATCCAAAAGTATTTATATTTATTATAATATAAGAATATCTTTGTATTTAGGTCACTAACTGATACGATAATAAATTCTGTTACGAGGGATGTATGAAAACTTTTGAAAGCGACAACCAAAATCCAATTGTAAAACAAATATTATTTGTAGTATATCCGTTTTTGGGGTTTCAAAAAAAATTGTTAGTCACTTTATTTTCAGAAGGGTAGAATCTACTATTGAACATTTTGGATTAATTGGATATAAAAAGTAACGAGAAAGATCCGATTCAAATTTTTCAAGACAATGCAGCAGATGTCAAAAGTGATTTAACAATGGCAAAAATCAACGAATTGAAGTATAAATTCTGATTTGGCTCCCCCAGCCTACCATATATTATCCAACCTAAAAAATCCATCTCTGGAAAGCATTTTTCATCCAATTAAGACTTCATATTATAAACATGGTATATAATTTTTAGAAAAACATTAAGCTAAGTGTGTTGAGCTTCAGGACGCTATATTGAAAAATAAAGTACATAATCTATAATCTTTTTTTGTTTGAAAGGTTTCAAACAGTCCTCGTATATTTAAATTTTGGAATCCATAGGAAATATGTTATCCATGAAAGATTAGTAAATTAAAAAAAAAATTGAAATAGATTTTATATTACTAAAAGTCTGCTTTTATTTTGATTTATTATTTAAAATCTTTGAAAGCCTCTCTAATAATTCTTAATATATTTTTGCTGAATGGAATTTACATATTAAATTAGTTATGTACCACAAGGGAAAATCTTTTAGAAAAAATGTATATGACTAATTCCTTATGGATATTTGATGGCTACCTTTTCGAAAAAAAGTAATATTTTAAAAAATCTTGAGATAAAGCAAAATTTGAACTTAACATTATTTTATAAAATATTATACTGGATATAAAAAACATAAATTATACGATTATTTTATTTAAATTATTTTATAATTTGTGTTTTTATGCAAATTGTCAATGGTTAGATTTTTATTCATTGCATAAATTGGATCAAGTACCGATGAGAGAATCGTACTTAATAAAACAGCTAGACGAAATCAGCTGGCCTTTTTCAGATTTATTTGAATAATTTATGTGTTCTAATAAAATTTATTACCATTATTATTAAGGTGAATAAATTTGCTGAAATTTATAAATTTATAAAAATTTAATAAAATTTATAAATATTTCAATGGTAGATTTCGTATTACCTTTAAGAACTAAATGATAATTCATTTATGAATTAAATGAAATGGTCAATGTACACTGTACATATATGTGCTCTTCGTATAGTGGGTCTATGTTTATGCTCTATAACTTGTGATAGTTTAATTTACAATATTTATTAGTGTGTCTTGTTCATATTAACTAATAAAAGAATTTATGGTTCACTACTAGACCATAAATTTCAAGGTAACATTAATTGATATAATTAAATTTAAGTAAAAGAATTATTCCAATGAATTAATATCATTAAAATTCTAAAGAAAATTATATAAATTGATTTGCTTTTATTTCAAGAATCAAAGATTGATTATTATCATTCTAAATTTTAATAATTTTGATTCATGAATATTAACTAAAAATGTTTGAATTTATATTTTAATTTATTTATTAATACGATACTTATGTTTTTTAAGGACTTGGAATTCAAGAATAGTTACTATTCTTAGTCTAAAGCTACTGGGATTATTGGGATCATAATAAATTCTCTATTTTCATATTCGAAAAAAATATATCAAAATATTGAATATAATTATTAAACATTGTGTGTTAAATAAATTAATTGTGTGTCAGTGAAATTATTATTAAGGTTAATTAAGAATATTAATTAAAATTCAATTTTATTTTTCATTATATATTAAATATCAAAAAATAAAATTATAAATTTAATTAATAAAAAATATTAAATTTTAATTGGATTCTGAAAATGTTGCTAACCTAGGGGAACTCTATAGCATGGAGTTGGTTAAAGCAATCCATTAATATATAATTTCAATAATATGATAATTATAGTATAGATTTTATATAAAATACACTTGCTTTCAAAACAAAACTGTGTACATAATTTCAGGTGTCTGGTCTGGCCCATCTAGGAAAGAATTTTATACAATTCAGGACCTAAACTTTTGCGGGCATATACATTAAATTATGAAGCAAAGCTAAGTGCGAAAATTCGTTAAAATCATGAGAACTTTAAGATATGAACATGAACGTATGTTATATGATTTTTGTTATGATATTTATGTAATCATCACACCCTCAGAAATGTAAAAAATGAGATTTAATTTTGTTGAACTTTTAGATCCATCACAACACTTTTTATAGCTAGCTATCTACCCGACATAAAATGTAATCAAATAGTAATTATAAATGCATAATTTTAGTATAATTTATTCTGTAAAATTATAATACATTATTCTTATATGATTTTGCATAAAATTTTATCTAAAAGATATTAAATTTTTTATTTTTTATTTTGATTGCAATTCGTACAACAATCCTTAGAGATGCAGTAAATAATTGAAGTATGTTATATCTGCAATATACAATTTAATATCTCAAAGGAAATTAAAATACAATATATGTAATCATAAATATTATGAATTAATAAACTTTGCTTTTATGTATTTTAATGCTACATATGAAAAGAAGTTATTATAAATAAACATTTAAATTATATATACAAATAAATATATTTACTTTTAGCTTCTGAAACTTTGCTTCAGCATCTTTATCACCAATGTTTTTATCCGGATGATGCATCAAAGCTAATACTTTATATTCAGCTTGAATTTGCTCTTCCTGGAAAATTTACAAAAAATTAAATAATTATTATACAATGTTTGTTATTAAAATTTATAAAATTTATGCTACTCATATGTACTACAAAAAAAGTTTCCTGTCACAAGTTTATTTATTATGGATGAAAAATTACGAAAAAAAAAATGTGAGTTTTTAATGTTATGGAATTATTAAAATGCCATAATGGAAATTATATTTGTATATTGTACAGTAGCTAAACAGGATTATCCTTTTTTTTCTCTTTTTATAGAATTGCTTAAACGACAGAATTAGTAAAAACCCATTTTCCGGATGGTATCAAATTGTATTTATTTAATAGAATAAACAATTACTAAAAAAACTGAAAGTAATGAAAACTAATTTATTTAGTAAAAGCTAATTATACATCATTAACAAAGCTCAAAAACCAGTACAGCTGGGAGGTGTCGAAGAGTGTTACAAATCAACGTCTCACAGCCAGATTCTATTTTTCGCTATTTCGTCTTGATGTTAACAGAACCTACACAATTGGCCCGTTTTTTACCTACAATTTTTATGTAGTTTTTAAGGTTACCTATAAGGAAGGTAAGCCAATCATTGATCTTATTTTCTTCCTGTTCCTTTGAAGGAGCTCTCTAGTTGCTCGCTTTTTTATAGTCCAAATATGAATGGCTTCGAAAGTCTACGTCCTGCAAGCATAGTGGATAGTATTTTCCTATTATAACGTCTCGAAGTAGTAGCGTGCGACACCACTTAATAATATTGGTACATTGATGTTGCTTTTAACTCTTCTTTAGCCAAAAGGTCAAATATTTCGTAAATTTAATTTTTTGTGGTAAATCGGAATTTTGTGTTAAATATTTATATAAGTTTTTTGAAATTTCATCAAAATTGTGATATAATAGTTATATAAACTATGATACAATAGTCGAGAAACATTTTCTTGTAATTAATTTCAATTAATGAAACACGTCCAAACTAAATATCTATTTCCTCACACATTTGTATTAATACTAATAATCTCTTGGCAATAATCCATGAATAAAACATGATTATTGATAAAATCCTGTCACGAATTTTTCATTGACGATAATCATAAATATATATATTCCACATAAAATCCATTATTATATTTATTTATATATCTGTTACATATCGACCTACTTAAAATGTGAATCCTTGATAAATCTTTTGAATAAACTTTTATTCGTAACAAAAAAATAACCCCCAGTATTCGTAATAGAATTATTGCCTATGTAAATCATAAATTAACATATAAAATATATATATATACATAAAAAAATTATGTATAAGATAACAAAAACAGAAAAATATTTTCATCTTAGTAAAATGGAAATTAAAGAGATAAATTTTAGAATTCCTTTACGTGGCCAAAATATTTCTATTACAAATTCTTATGTTAATTTACTTTTGGTATTTCGATAATAATGTACAAGGATAATAAAAGAAAAAAATTCTCCTAAAATTTTCTAATGAAAAGATTTCTTATTGAATGAAGAATATATCAAATAAATAATATAGTCAACATAGAAAGCAATTGAATTAAGGAATTAACATACCACATTCTATATCTATATATAAAATTGAATTAAATCAGAAAATAAATCTGAAAGATAATATTTATGTGGTTGTAAATTAAATAAATTAAAAAGGTGTAAACAAAAAGTAAATATTTAATATCGTATTGGAATATTTAATATGATAAATAGAATTTAGTAATAATTTATTTATAATAGTTAATTATATAATCATAATAAAACTTATGTTTGTCAAATTTAAAGTTGAAAATTTATTTGGTATTATTTCAAGGAAAATATTTCAATGAATTTTTGGCTTTTAAAGAAATTGGAAAAAGCAATTTTTTGTACCATATACGGAATTGCGAAGAATGATTTCAGTTTTGGGAGATAGTATCATTTTATATAATTTTAAGTTAATAATACTTTTCTTATGTAACTTGCACAACTAAAATATAAATAATGACATAAGGAGTAACTCCCAAAAACCAATTTTAGAATATTGTTTTTCTATAATGTAACAAATATTCCAAATTTCCTAAAAAAAATATTAAACACAGAATTATTGTTAATAAATTATTTTAATTTTAAATGAATATTTTTAATAATTTTCCCGTCGGGACCATTTACACTTAAATATTTGATGATATCTCAAAAAAATATAAATTCCCAGAAACAAAATTAAATTATTTTATGGAATTTTGCATGAAAGATACTTTTTTAAATAACGCCGTTCTTCAAAGCGAATTGAAATGTAATTTAAAAAAATATTAAATAAAATTTTATTTCTTTTTAATTTCCTTTAAAGTAATTTCAATTCCTATTTATAGAAATTGTTAAATCAATGAGTGGAATTTCCATAATGTATAAGTAAATTAACTCTTGAATTGGTGATTAATTTAATTTCGATTCTCATCACTTACAATTTGTCCAATTTATTTGCCAATTTCAAATAGCTAGTCTAGTAAATTTAAAAGTTTAATGCCAAAAGTTAATTAATGTTATTATAAATTCAAAGTCTGTAATTTAATAAAAATATTTTGCATACTTTTAGGAGCATAAAAAAAAACAATTTATTTATGTTATATAAAGTTTATTACGAAATTGTTTATCTAAAATATCGTTAAGTAAATATAAATATATCAATATTAATATCAAGATTTTGTTGCAGAAATTAATTTATCTTTAAACAAAATCTTCTATGTAAACGAATATTTTATTTTAATATCAAAGAAATTTAATAACACTGTCAATAACATGAATATGACGTTGACGAGCAAAAACAAAATACTTGTGGCCGATTTCACAGTGAGAGCTTAAGCCTCAGAGATTAAACTTCGGTTTAACTAATTTTCTGGTTTCTCAGTGCAAGCTTAAAGATAAGCCTTCCTTAAAGTGAGGTTTAACTTAAGCCGCAGAAGGGTAGAGCAGAGTTAAAGCTTAATTTTTAACATTTTTTATTATTAGTTACAAATAGAAAATAATTTCATATACATTTTAAAGTTATTAGAAAAAAGCTAAAATTAATACTACGTTTCTTAACATCCATATTACAAAATTTATAAAATTTAACCCCACTAATTCACAAATTTCAATATCACCTTCATTTTTATGGTATATTTTCATTCAAATAGAATTATTTTTAATTATCATTCACAATAATTGACATTTTTTCGTTTAGCTAAGCTTTGGGCTAATTTTGATTGAGAAACCAAGTGAGTTTAAGTTGTAGGCTTAAGTTGGCTATATACAATCTCTTTAGTTTAGCTTCAGCTTAAGCTCTCACTATGGAATGGCCCATAATGTAATTGAAAAAATTTGATAAACTTTTTCAATTTAATTTTTTTCGATACCATTGAGTGTTTTAAACGAAATTTATGATTTTTGTTTATGAACATAAAATGTACATAAAAAGTATTGATAATTAAAAAAAAAAGTATAATTTTCCTGAGGCATAAAAAGTCAATGTCAAATAAAATATAAAAAATTGTGAAATAATTAAATTTTGAAGAAAATAAACTTTTTAAGATGTTCAAATAAAGAAAACAAATTTTCCTATTAAATATTGCAATTATACTTAAAAAATTTCTTGAACATAAAATATAAATTAAAATTACTTTGATGAAACTTTTAAAATAATATTTTTAATTACTTAATGTGTTTAATAAAGAGATTACATAAATTAACATTCAAATTAAAAGGTTGTTAGTAAGGATCGTATTTCAATGTTGAACTCAGTAGGGAATAAAGGATTTATTAAGAAAATTTATATTTTTTACATTTAAATTATATTAATTATTTCATACTAGCACAAACAGTTTTCAATACGTTTTTATATTACCTGAATTTTCGCGAGTGCAAATATCATGATTGGAAATGCTTTCAGTTTGTCTGACACTTCTAATTAAGCATTACATTAAAACATGATGAATGTATTTAATGTATTAGACAAAATTATGGGTTCCTTAGTAAATAATTATATACAAAGTTATTTTTGATATAGACAATTTTAGATTACAACATTACAAACAATACCGAATTTTGGTTATGTTCCGACTGTTGAAGGTTGATATATTAGTAGACATACTTTTGTGGAGTGAAACATTTATAGGTCTTAGTAACGTGTGTCATTAATAATTAAGTTTCATATTAAATATTGTTGAGTGTAGTGTAACCAAATAAATAGTTAATAATCGGAAAATTGGATGAAATTATGGTTTACATCAATTTTTATTTATGTTTTCAAGGGTAGAAATTACAAAAAAAAATCTTTATAGGGTTTATGTAAAAATTCTTTGTAGCATTCATTCATCAATGAAATTTAACATATAGGACCTAAAATTTTAGATCAATAATGAAGGTATCAAAAATGATAAATATTTTGTTTTTAATGCTTTTAAAATAATTTGGGTATTGATAAAATATGTCCCAATAAAGGAATGTTCAATTGAAGTGCTCAATGAGTGTTCAATAATTCAGTCTGATATTGTAAAATAAAAAAAAATTATACTTTTATTTATTTAAGAAAAATATTTAAATGAAAAAATTAAATAAAATCTTAAATAATAAATTTTATTTCTATAGAAAATTCATACTTAAAAATCTTTTCGAATATTATAATGTTTTCATAAAAGCGTAAGGAAAAACCACAAAGAAAAAACTCTAAGCAGAATAAAGTAAACCAAAATTTGTGTTACTTTGTTAATATTTATTTACTTGAAAAAGGAAACGTTTGAAGGACTTGACAAACAAAAAAAAAAAACAAAAAAAGGAAAAGAATATTTTAATATTTTTTGTCCTAAATAAATTGTTTAAGTAGAAATTTTTTTTCTTCTAATATTTCTCTTGAGATAAAAGTTTTAAAGAAAAATTCATTTTTAATAATGAAGTTAAACGATGAACTTCGTTAAATATATAAATATTAAAAAAATCATAATTTTTCATTTCATCTCAATTAAAAGTTTTCATAAAAGTTTCGAACCATAAAAAAAAACTTTATTAAAACTTTAAATCAGAAAAATAATATTCTTTGATATGAAAAATGCAATTATTTACAATTCTATAAAAATAAAAAATCGTTAAAATAAAAATATAGTACGTACAAGAAAATTAATATTATTTTAAAAGAGTGCTACAAAAGCCTAAAGGTAAAATTAATATAAAAAAACATTTCGATGAAATATTAAACTTTCTACAAACATAAAAATTCCTTTCCGTTAACATTATGCTACTTCAAAAGCAATTCATTTATTTAAGCTCCTTTTCAGTAATAAAATTCTGTATATAAAAATAGAATTTATTTTTATAGATAAAATATATTTTCAAATAAATATTTTTTTAAAATAGGTGAATAAATAAAGTAGAATTTGAAATTTTCAGTCTGTTTTTTATTTAAAAATTGATTTTTCTACTTTAAAGTGTTTTTGTTGGGAACATTTCAGGTTCCTGAAAATTAATGTCGAAGGAAAACTCGCCTAAAGCCAAAATTGAAAAAGAAAATACTCTAATTTTTGGGTTACTTGAAAAAGGAATTTAATATCTCAATCTAAAATGGATTAAAAACCTCGTAAAAAGTGGAAATAATGAAACAAAAGTACAAAATTTAATATACGTCGCTGAGTAAATCATTTTTTCCCCAGTCAATTTTGATAACCTTGGCTTTGATAATAAATTTGATTTGATTTTAGCAGTCATGCTTCTTATTGTGATTTCCCTTAAATCAATATAGTAATATAGTCGATAAAACATTACAGGTGCTTGACTGACATGGATTAAGACTCTGAGGGTGCAATTACATCACTATCGAGGTGTCGTAAGCGTTTTGTCGCTGGTTTTGAAATTAGGATTAATCTACAATATTTGTATATTGTGAAACATAATTAATATTGTAGAATTTTCTCAGCTATAACTTTTTATAACGTTTTTATGGTACAAATTCAATGTAAAAGATAATCAAAATGTGTAAAAAGTTTGGTTTTTATTATTTTCCGATGCAAATTTAAAATTTCCAATTCAATACAAACAATTTTTATTAAGTTTTACTATTTTTATTATGGGGATTTTTTTCGGGGGCATAATTTCCAGGATCAAAATTTTCTTTCTCTAGGAAAACCTATATTTTTTGTACAAGAAGTTAGATTTTCTCTCAAAATCAAAAACAAAATTCAATTTACAAAGGCAAATCTTCTATTTTGACGATTTTTCTTAACAAACTCAGTAATTCTATAAGTAAGAATAATACAATTTCAAGATATTCAAAATGTACTTAAATAACGAATTATTCTTTTGTTTGTTTTGTTCTGTACTTCAGTGGCAATTTACACCTTCCGTTTTTGAAATTATGATAGAATTGTTAATAATATTTTATTTTTTTTTCAAAATTAAGGTAGATAAAATATATAAATTCTGTTCAATTGTAAATTATACCGATTATAATTTGAAATATAAGTTATATTTATTCTTGACTTTATTAAACGTAAGTATTATTTATGTACTTTTATAATACTCCTACGTAAGTACTTTGGAACAAGAGTTCAGTAATATAAAATCAAGTTTTATTGAAGGATAAACACTTGAGCAAATAATATCATAAGATTTTACATTTAATAAGTAAGGAATTAAAGAAAATATTTTTTTTGTATGAAATTAAAGGTATAATTCTATCTCGCAGAGTTGTTTAATAATGCATTATTTTTGTACTGCTTTACCGAAGCATTACAGCAGTCCCAAATAATTCAAATTGAATTCCTTTACTGCAATACTTAAATACTTCACTTTTGAATATAGCGAATTTATTTTAAGTATTTTCAAGTACTTTTTACTTGAAAGAATTACATAGAAACACTTTGAAGTAATTAATACTTTAATGAAGTACATACAGTGAATTATTTTGAAGTACATATGTACTTGAAATCTTTTCATGATTGTATTAAATATGTTTTTTACATTGTGATAATAAAATTAATAAATATTGTTCGGTAATTCAAAGTACTTAAAAGTAATTCACGGTACTTTGTTGCAGTATAAAATACTTCAAAGTATTTCTAAGTAATTCTTTGAAGTAAAAAGTACTTCGAATTACTTCACCATAAAAATGTGAAGTATTTGTAATATTTCATAACATTTGGTGCATTGCATTACTTTCATTACCAATATTGTAATGAGTATTTTAAATATTTTAATAGTTTTTGAAAAGTATTCCAATGTTGAAATTAAATTACTTTTTTCGTGCATTACTTAACAACTCTTCAATACAGTATTTTTAATTTAGAATTTTTCTTTTAATTTAGTATTTTTCTTCTTGTACTTAATTAAATAATTTCTATATAATATTTTTTTATATAAAATAAGAAAATTTGTTGGCTTTTCTTAATAAAAATGGAATTTTTTGTTTATTAAGTAATGAAATATGAAAATTGTTAATGAAAAAAATTGCTTTTCCAAATCAAAGGTATTCACAAAATTGAAAGTCTACAAATATAATTAATTAGTTAATATTTCAATCAATAAGCTATGCTTTTGTACTAAAGAAAATTCTTTTTATATAGAATCAACTTGTCAATCAAATATTCTAATTGCTTGAGGCAAATAAAAAATTTCTTTATTCTATACAAATAAAAAGTTTTCTCATTATATTTAAATTAATTTTCATTTATAATTTATATTTCTAAAGAATAAAGTATCGAATTCGCTATGAAGTTAAATTTTCATACATATTTAACGTTGTGAAATTATAAGTGAAATATTTTGCTTCTGATTTTATCCTATTTGTATCTAGTTAGTTCATCGGGATCGGGAAAAAGTTGTGAAATAAAATACGTATTTTTTGTTTATTTTCAACAGATGGCGAACCAAAATTCTCCACATAATCTTTCACGTGAAATAATGTTCTGAGGTCATTATAAAATGTGATTAATTTTACATTATCCTTAATTTTAAAACCGCATATATTTGAAATGTCAAACTTCTATACAAAATATTTTTTACAAGTTTTTGAGGACTATTTCACCGGAAAAATTGTAGACTTTTGAAGATCGTGTTTAAATTTCATTTGACTCCAACTCGCTTAAGCTTAATTGCAGTTGAATGAAATGAAATGTTAATACGATCGCCAAAGCTTTCCAAATTCAGTAAAAAAAATTATAAAAAAAAATTTGTAAATAAATTAGACAAGTTAATTTGACATATTAATATTTTGACGAATGAAATGTTTTTTATGTAATAAATGCTGTTTTTAAATTAAATTAGTATTTTATATTGATCTGTTAACTGTTCAAATTTGCATTTGCAAAAACTTAAATGTCAAAATTTCATCGTGAATTAATCGTATATGCGACTATTTGCACACCATCTGTTGATTGGAAACTACACCTTTTAATGACTCGAGCTGCGTACTACGTGAACGAAATTATAATCATATTTTTTTTTTCATTTGTTGAATTTATATACAATGTTGAATTTATATATGAAAATTTCATTTCATTTCCGCTACATACTAAGCTTAAATGAAATATTAAAATATGTACATATATTAAAAAAATTATATAATTCTCATTTTCATTAAATTGTAAAAATAAAAATTAATGATTTATTATACTCGTTAAATAATAATAAAAATTTAACACTTAAATGACATTATGTCTAGTAAGAATTATAGAATTTTCCAAAAATCAATTACGAATATTATTCTAGTGATATAAATTATATATAAAATATTATTTTTACTTAGAAAAACATATAAATATACTTTTAAAAGGATATAACAATCTAATCTACTAAGCATATAGCAAGGTTTTTAGTATTACACTGAGAATTTTTCATAAATTATATGATAAAAAAATATTTTTTGAATATTTCATTTTGAAATGTAATCTTAATATAGAGAAGATTACTTACAGAATTATAATAGAAATTGGTACAAAAAGGAAGAAAATATTGATTAATTTTGCATGAATCTACACAATTTTTATACCACAAACAAGGAAAACCAATAATCTTAAAATAATATTTTTTTATGTATATGATTTTTCTTGCTAATCATAGTGATTTTCTCCCTAAGGATTAATCATATAATGTCAAAGTAATTGAAATGTTATAGAATAGATGATAAGATATATTATAATAGTTTTTCTAGACAACATTATTTCATAAGATATTTATATGAAAATTTCTATATTTATATATGAATCGAATAAAGATATATTATAGTCAATTTATTTTTGGTACATGATAGTGAAGATAATAATTTTGTTTTTATTTTATGACTTAATTTCGATTAATTTTGTTGTTAAGTTAATTTAATACTAATAGAAAAAATGAATAAATATTCATTTCAACAGATATAAAATTGATATTGATTTAGAACATGACTAAGCACTTAATGTCTAAAACACGTTTATAATAAATAGTAAAAAGTTAATAAAAAAATATTATATAAATAGTAATAAAATAAAAACTTTTTATTTTATTACACTAAAATTGACAGGGAAATAATTATTTATAAGTGTATATTAAATAATATATAATAGTAATACCAAATGTTCTATTCTTATTTCAATAAAAATAATAAAATTTTACTATAAATACAAATATTAGGAAGAAAATTAATTAAATTTATTTTTTCCATATATTTAATTCAATTATAATTAAATTTTGGTATCGTAAGGAAATCCATGAAGGATTTATAGAATTAGGGCAGAATTTGGTATACTGTATCTCTCGTAATACTTCATGTTATACATGACACTGCGGTTGACTGAACTATTCATTGCCAACCCAGATCTCTTACCACCCACAGTTTGTTCATAAAACATGATTAGTAACTGTTTTATTATGTCCATATTCATTATGAATCTAGTTCAGTGAGAAATAATAGAAGAATTTGAAATATGCTCCTACAGATAATTGTTGATTAATGGGTAACCAATAACAATAATCTGGTTAATCATGTCAACAAATATGAAGAATAGAAAAAAATTACAAATATGAATTACAAATTTGAAAAAGATATTTAATTAAGACGACATTTTTATGAAAGTTTTAATAAATTACAATAATTATGAATATTTCTATTATAATATAACTATACTTTTTTATAAGACATGCTTGTCAGTAATTTGAATTTTCAGTTTACCAAATATAATGTGTCCACTTTTTCATTTTGTATATTATTTTGTAAATGTTCAGTAATCACAGAATCTTAAGGATTTGGGAATTATTTATGAAGCTATTAGCCATACAATTTCAATATAATAATATAAATACTAATAAATATATATTCACAATTTAAAATCCTGAATTGGTCACCTAGGTCCTCAATAATACAAATATGACTTCAGGAACAATATTAATGCATTGAAAATATTAAAGAATTTCGAAACCGTATTTCAAATATATTTTTTTAACAAGTTTTTAATGATACCATGTTTTACTAATTTTAAATATGATACTCAATAAAGTTTATTTATTTGTACCTATCTAATACATGGATTTAACTAACCACAAAAATCACTGTTGCTTGACATTTGATATTCCTTCTCCAAATGCACATCATTAATATAACAATTTCGAAGCCAATATATTTATCGGTTTCTGAATAACCACAATAACATATTTTTGTCATAAATATTAATTAAAATACCAAAAGTCATTTCTGTATTTGACCATATTTTAAATTTCAGGTAAAATATAAAATATTTTTGGGATTATTAAAATGATGTTATTTATTTGAAAGGAATTTGATTTTGATTAAAATTATATATTATTTTTCTG
Organism: Rhamphomyia laevipes; assembly: GCA_963920725.1. NCBI lineage: Eukaryota > Metazoa > Arthropoda > Insecta > Diptera > Empididae > Rhamphomyia > Rhamphomyia laevipes. Next base: position 57,495,123 of record OY987257.1, read on the forward strand.
ATAATTATTTATAAAATTATATAAAAAATATTGTTATTAATTTTGTTAACTAAAATATTTTTCTGTTAGGTAGCTAACAACTTGCTATTTTATATGATTCGGAATCTTTTATATTGAACCATTCACTATACTTACTAAGCTAATGGAATAGCACTAGATCACAAAATAAAGCTGTATGCAAAAATTCGAAATTTTCAAACGATTCATTTTATATAGTATAATTCCATAATTGGGAATATCTTTATTAAAATTTGATTATGCTGCTTCATTATAAATGATATTAATGATTAATTAATGGAAAAATTTAAATTAATAATTTTATGTCATTAAAATTGACAATTTAATTAAATGTAGTCGTTATTATTATTAATTTAAAGTTAAAAGTTAAGAAATAAGAAATAAATAGTTTAAAAAAATTAAAATTATATTATTAAAATAAATATAAAATTAAACTTGTTAAAGTTTTATATTTTGTTAAGAAAATTGTTTATTTATATTATAATCCTATAATAAATATACAATTTGAAAATTATCTTTTGGAAATATAGTAATTCAATATTAAAATTATAATTATATCAGTAGTTGGAAGATTAAAATGTGTAAATGTAGGGACAATTATAATTCTAAATTAATGATTATTGTATGATGATTTGTGCTATATTAGGTCCTTAAGAATATAATATTCAAAAAAAGTTGACTAAATTTAATCTGAATGAATGGAAGTTAGAAAGACCAAGGAAATTTAAATTATTCACTTTTTGAAAATTATTTAAAATATAAAACAAAGTAAATGTTACCTTTGCAAAAGTGGATTTACCAGTTTTAACCAGAATTTTTTTGAAATTTTGGAAAAATAAGAATAACACTTTCTTTGCGTTCCCTAATTTCTGAAAAAAAAAAAATGGATACAATTCTTCTTTTTTATCCAAGTTACCGCATTTATTTAATAAAATTCAGATTTTTCCGCTTTTTCCAGAAAACTATCGCTTTTTCATTAATAAAGAATCCAATTTGGATCTTTTATTTCAAAATTATGTGTTGTTATAATTCTCATTTTCCTTCTTACAGAGTCTATTTATTTTGAGTGGTGACATTTCTTGTGGAGTTATTACATTATTTCTAATAACAAATAGCATGTTTATATCTCGTTTAAATAATAATCATCATAATCTATATAAGTAAAATCTTTGTAAGGACCATTAAATATTTTCTAATTTCTTCATTTAGTAAAATTTAAATCATCAAATACTGAAACATTGAACATGAAATAATATAAATTTATAAATCTCAAAATCAGAAATTTTCAAGTAGCTAATTTTTTTTTTTTTTAGTTTGTTTCCAAATACATTAAAACTTTTTGTATTAAAAAAAGGGAGCCCAAATGTTCTAATTAGGTTCAAATTACACTTATGCCCGATTTCACAGTAAGCCTTTGCCAAACTTTAAAATTAATATATTTTGTGGTGTCTCATTGTAAGCTTAAGGTTAAACCTTCCATAAAGTTTGGTTTAACTTAAGCCTCTGATGGTTAAACTTCACTTTTGGCACTTCATTTTTTTTATATTCATTCAAATAAATTAATATACTTTTTAATAGTTTTCCATATAATTATGTAAATTTATACAGAAACAAAATATACGCGCACACTAATATGTAAATTGCACTGTCGCATTATTATCATCTGATTTTCATTTTCATTCACAATTACATTATTTTCTATTTATCATTCACAATATCACTATAATTCACATATTTTGGTTTAGCAAAGCTTATGATAAATTTGAATTGCCATAGCAAATTTGTAATCGGTTAAGTTAAGCTTGAGTTTAAGCTTATACTGTGAAATCGGACATTAAATTCCTAGATAATTGAACGTTATATTGAAGAATATTAAATAAAATTTAAAGTTCTTTCTAAAAACACTAAATATTTACAACAAATCTTAGTTTTTTTGCTGATATTTTTCTTAATAATCATTTATTATTAGTGGAATTAATTTTTGAATTGCACATTTGATACCAAGTGTCTTAAATTTATATCAATTAAGATAATGTTCTATAAAAAATAATTATTATTACATAATTTTTAATTTAAAATTATGATCATGATCGATATCTATCACTAGTTGAAGTTAACATTTAATTTTAAATTCTGTACCATATGAAAAATGTTTAATTTAAACCAGTTTTTATGATTATTTTTAATTTTAGCAAAAAGGCAATTTTTTTTGTGGCATTATGGAATAACTATGGAATGTTGTGATCGAAAAATTGATTGTAATTATAATTTTGGTACAAAATTTAGTTTCGTATTAATTGTCAAAATTTACGAATTATATAAAATACATTCTTAATGTATTCAGAGAAATCTGAAATTTTTGCACAAAGAACTGTTAATTACAATCTCCCAGTTTTACGCAACCCCTTGTAATTTTGTTTTTTAATAGTACGAATATATTTCATTGCAAAGGCTATAAAAAATTGAAAGTCAAATAAACTGGTTTTTTAGTACATATTTATATACAAAAAACTTAAAAATTAATTTTATTATTTTTTAAATTGCGAACTTGTTTTTACAATTTTGGAAATGTTTTTAGGGTGGAATTTTTTTTATTTTAACTAAATCAAATTTTTTGTTTATATTTCAATTTGAAATATTTCAGACATATAAAAATAAACTATAGCTTAATATGAAAAATGTTGTTATTCATTCAGTAGCTTGGCAAATTTGATTTGTTTATAACAAATAATAACAAAAAAAAAACTATTAAAAAAATTATATTGGAAATTTATAAATTAAGTTTTTATTTATATTAAAATGAATTTTAAATAAAATGTTAACAAAAATACAAAGTTTAATATGTATAATATAAATTATAACTAATTAATAATTATACATTTTGCTAAATACAAACGTAAATATTTGTAAATTTAGCAACAATATATGAAAATATTTAATTGATTTTTTTTTTTTTTTTTTAAATGTGTTTTATTCATATTCATTAATTTATATTCATTTTTGTACAAAACACTGAAAACAAAATTATATTAATATTTTAATTCTTACTTATTGGCTCGTCATTGGAGTACTCTAAGTTCTTATATTTCTAATTTTCAAATTTATTCCTTAGTTTTTAACTTATAATTGCTATTTTTTTATATTTTTATTAATTTAAATTTGTTGTAGATATTTGTATTGGAAAAATTATTTACAAAAAAAACCAACTTATTAATTTTTATTTATATTAAACTTAAAACTAATAAAACTTACAACTAAAATAAAATATGCAATATATGTTATATTTCTCATTCTTTCCACCAAACATTGTTGATTGGTATTGAATTCCTCTCTGTTAAATAACTATCGTATCTAAATATATTTCTATTATTTTCTAAACTTAAATTTGGTTGATATTCAATTTTATTGTTGGTTGATCTTCTAAATATATGATATATAATAGGTAAATTATCTTCATTTTGAATATAATTATTTTTATCAAGATAAATAAATCCTTCCGGTGGTATATATCCTGTTAACATTGATTTTTTAATATATTCGTCATTCGGATAAATTGAATGTGAAATTAAACTATTTTCTGTAACTAAATCTACTCTAGAATAATGTCTTCTAACTAAATCTATGATAAAATGATCTATTTTACTTATTTTGCTAGTCTCATAAATAGTTTTATTTGATATATAATGTTTGTATTCACTTTCTGGTTTTCTAAATTTAGCAGTGCAGTATCTTATACATTTTCTCTCGAATCTTCTTAAAATTTCCATACATGATGGACTTATATTGTACCATATTGGACAGGCATATGTAAGAATTGGTCTTATTAATGCCTGATACCCTATGACTTTTACTCTAGGTGTTATTCCTTTCTCATAAAATAATTGTTTTGCTACCATAAATGCTTTTTGTGCTTTTTCTATTTGTTTTCTTATATGTAGTCTATAGTTTAAATTATTTGTTAAATTTACTCCAAGATATTTTACTGTTTTCTGATTAGTAATTTTAGTGTTGTCTTTTGTCTTTATATGAAACTGTCTCCAATTTTTCCTAATGTCTTTATTCACTTTGTCTAGGCTGTTTCTAAATAGGATAACTTCACACTTGCTATAATTAATTCTTAACTTCCAAGAATCAACATAACTTTGTACTTCATTAAAATTATTTTGTAGTTTTTTTTGTGCACACGATGCGTTTTTATTTATATTATAAATAATAAGATCGTCTGCAAAAGCTAAACTACTTGCTACCTTCTGTTTTTTATTAAATTGTTCTAACAATTCACTCAAATATATATTAAATAAAATTGGTGCATTAACCGTCCCCTGCTGTAACCCATTTATCACTGTAAATATTTTGTTTGTTCTTGTTTGACCGTCTTCTACTATAAATTTTTTTTTTGTTATCATTTCTTCTACCATTTTGACTACGTGATTTGGAAATTTATATTTTAATAATTTGTAGATTAACCCTTTGAGCCAAATAGAATTAAAAGCTTCTTTTAAGTCAATAAGACATGCTCCCACACATTCTTTTTTATTGATTCCCCAACATATGTCTGATGTTAATTTATGTACAGCATGAATTGCGGAATGTTTTGCTCTAAAGCCGAATTGGTTTTCTGGTATAATGTTATTACTTTTTACAATTTGTGTGATCGTTTTATTTATTACTGTCTCAAACACTTTACTTATATTAGGTAGTAAGTTTATTGGTCTAAAATTCCTAGGATTGGTTCGTTCTTTTCCTGGTTTTGCTATTGGTATTACTTTAGCCATTTTCCATTTTTGTGGGAAATAACAATTATTTAGCATGTTATTGAATAGTGTACAATAACATGAAATTACTGTATCGGGAAGATTTTTCAACACAATATTAGGAATACCATCGATACCAGCCGAAATTTTATTTTTTAAATTTTTGAAAATGTGTTTTAATTTTTTTATTGTTATAAAATAATTATTATGGGTTTGGTTTTTTTTTAATTCATTAGCTTTATTGTTTTCGTTAAATGTATTTATTTTGATTTTATTAGCTTTGTCTAACTCTATTTGTCTATTGTATTCAGCTATTTCTTCGTCTACTTTAATAGATATTTCGTCATTATTTATTGTATTTATCTGATTGTGTGTTTGTTCAACATAATTACCTATAATATTAAGTATGTCTTTGTGATTTCTAATGATATATCTATTTTGGTCATCTATTTGTAATTGATTAATTTGAATATCTAAATTTTCGATCAGGTGTTTATCAATCTCTTCTACTTTTAGTTCTATTATATTTTTGGTATTTTTTTTTCTAAAAAGTTTATTTATGATTGGAAACATATTTTTTGAATTTGAAGGATGAATTTTTTTTAAAGTGTTTTCCCAGTGTTTATTTTTTTCTATATTTAAGTTTTGTGAGATAAGTGAATTTATATTATTTAGTAATGATTTTAGTCTTATGATTTTATTGTCTTTTTGATGTCGATTTTTTCTATATGTGTTTTTTATTGCTGTCAGTATCGTGCTTTTATGTTTTAGTAGTTTTCTTATTTTAAAGTTAATATATTTATCTATAGTGTTTTCTTGTTTAAATGTTGGTACACTTTTATCTATTGTATGTTTTATTGTTTCTTCTATTTCATTCAAATAGTTATCTATTTCATAATTTTCTAAATTTTTGTTATTTGGTATTAGTATTTTATGGTCTTTTATTTTATTCTCTATTATATTTTGAAATGTTGTCCAATTTGTCATTTTATAATTTAATTTATTTTTAATAATTTCTGAATTTGTTAAAAATTCATTGTTATTTTCCAATTCCAATTTTATTAGAATAGCATTATGGTCGCTGTCATATGGTATAGTCTCAAGTTTACTGTCACGGTTTATATTTAGTTTTAGTCTAATATCTATTATACTTATATCCAAATATGAATTTGTTCTTGGATATGTTGGTTCTTTTGTCCCGTATAGTTTGGCTTTATATAAAATTTCGTTACTATTTACCCAATTTTTTAAGATATTTCCCCTTGTGTTATTTGTAATATTTGACCAGTCTGTGTGTTTTGCATTGAAATCTCCTGCAATTAAGAAGTAAGTATCTAATCTATCTAAATTTAAAATTTCAAACATTTTATTTATTTCATAATGGAATTTTTCATTATTTCTATGTCCTGCATATAATGATATTATTTTAAATTTTTTGTTTTGTGTTAATTTTAATTCTATAATACTAGTTTCTATACATTGGAAATTATCAATTATGTAATTGGTAACTAATGAATATTTATATTTTTTATTAATTAGAATAGCAGTACCTCCTCCTTGTGTAGAATTTGGTCTGTCATTTCTTATAAAATTGTATTTTTTAAATTGTAACTTATGTTTAGTATTTAATTTAGTTTCCGTTAACAACATTATATCAGGTTTATAATTTTCTAGAAAATGTATAAGATAAGCTCTTTTATTATTAGATATAATCGAGTTAACATTAACAGCTATTATTTTAAAATTATTTATACTATTTATGATACTATCCATAATAATTATTGTAAGACGAAGATTCATAAAGAAATTCTAATTTTTTTTCGTGTTCATTTAATTTATTTTCTATATTATTTATTTTTGTACTAATTATTTCTAATGTTTTTTTTAAATCTAATAAGATATTTATATTTTCATTATTTTCATCTATTTTTGTTACTATTCTATTTGTCGGATTATTGTTATTATGTCGTGCTGCACCAGCATATGACATTTGTGGATTTACATAATTATTTACCATTTTAATTTTAGCTTCAAGTGTTCTATTATTTAATTTTTTTTTTAATTCTATATTTTTTACTTGTTTCATGTATTCTGGACATCCTCTATAAGTAGCTGGGTGACCATTACCATTGCAAAGTGCGCAGTATAGCATATTTTTATCTCCTTCCTCTTGAATATTACATCTGCCAATTTCATGTTTTTGATTGCATTTTACACACCTGTATTCCATGTTGCAATTGCTCGCTGCATGTCCTAATCGTTGGCATCGTTTACACTGTGGTATTTCTGTTTTCATTAATTTTTCCCAGTTAATTAATTGATAGTTCAGTTTTCGAATTTTTATTAAATTATTTATATCACTTTTTGCTGAAATTTGGACAATAAAAATTGGTAACTTGATGTTTTCTTTTATTGATTTTTTGGTAACTAGTCTGTTTACTTTTTCAATCTCAACATTATTTATGTTTAATGCTTTTAATTCATTTTCTATATCATTTGGTTCATCTTCTATGTTTAACCCTTTAAGAATTAATGTTTTATTTTTTTGTTCTTTTGGTGTATATGTATAGTAATTTGATTGTATTTGTTTTAATACTTCTTTAACATTTACGTAATCATTATTGTTTGTTAAATAGATCATATGTTTCTTCATATTTATTCTTTTAATTGAAAAATCATTTAGTTTCAAACTATCTTTAAATATTTTTTTTAGATCTTGAATATCTTGATCATATACAATTATTGGTGGTATTTTATATTTTTTCTCTATTTTATTAATGTTATTATTCTCTGCATTGTTGTTTCTATTGTTCTGTTGATCAGATGTTGTTTTTTTATGAATTGTTGTTTGTTGCATGTCGTCTGATTTTTCTGTATTGTTGTTTTGTATTATAATTTTATCAGGTGATTCTCTGAATTCATTTTTTTTTGATAAATTTCTTTTCTTCGCTATTTGTATTATATTCTCTTCGGTTTCTTCTTCCCTCTCAGATTCGTCTTCCATCTGTTCATCATCATTCAAAGTCTTGGCCAGATCCGAAAATCTATTTTCTGTATCTTGATTTGTGTTTTTAATATTGTTATTAACAGATTCTTTTTGTTTTAAACTTTTAATTATTTTTTTAAGCTGTAACACTTCTTTTTTTAATTCTTCATTTATTTGATTTATTGTTTTATTTTTTGTTTTATTCTTTTTAGCTGACATTTTACTAGTAATTGATGGTTTGATTTTAATTTTTAAACTTGTTGGTTCATTATTTAATTTTTCTATTGTATAACTCTGGTTAATACTTGCTTTATCTTTTTCACCAATTAAATTATTAGCTTCACTCATATTTTCTTTTTTTTTTACACATAGTTTATCCACTATTTTATCCACTTTAATTGTTTTTTTTTTAATTATTTAATTATAAATTTCGTATAAATTTCTCTCACTACTTTTTGTAAGTACATATAAAATCACGTCCATACACTATGGCAGTAAGAATTGCACTCCTATATTTAATTGATTTTGAAATAAGTTTGAATAATATTTAATTAAACAATTTTACTATATAAATAGCAATAAGTTATGAGATAGAAATGATTAATATGTGGTCGCTATTATAATATTCAACTAAAAGTAAATGTTATTTTGATTTAAAAATGAGTAATACAACGAGGTTTAGAAGGCCAAATAAAAATATATATTGAAGAATTATATAAATGTCTGAAATTAAACTTATAGAACTGAAGAAAATGTTGCAATACTTGGTAATAGTTAATAAGTAAACAGTTGATATTAAAATCAGTGGCCGGCTTTTTCCTAATTTGTTACAATTATGGTGAAAATATTTTGGCTCTATTAAAATTAGTCAATTGGAATTGAGTTGAGCAGCAGATTTCGATTTTGTTATGTATAGATTTTCAATAATTAAAATACTTGTCACGCGAATGTATACATATCATTAAATAAAATAAACTGTTTTCCAAACTGCTATTACGCCTCTGGTAACTTCATTCAAAATGTATACTATTTTATTCGGTCTGATTGAAAGTAATATTTAAATTATTAAATTATTTCTACAAATTAAACCACAATTGTAGAGTAACAAAACTAGACATTATGAATACTGACTGCATTATTTTTATTTAAAAAAAAATATGAAAATTTGATTTGGTCATTCAATTAAATGAAAACAATAAATTTTCATTTAAATTAAATTGCACTTTTGCTGAATTGTCACAACAATATTATAAATGCTATTATATGAAAATATTTGAATTTAAATTATTTCATTTCAAGTGCCGAGCATAGTTAAGTATAGTAATATATATATTTTAAATTGTATTTTTCAAATAATTTTAATGACATGTTAATTAATACATTTTGATGCAAAAGTTCATTAAATTTATAAATAACTCAAAAATTACAATCTGCATTTACATCAGATTTTACTTTACTTTAAATTTTCCAGACTAAATTGTTTTAAACAATTTTTATTTACAAGCTTCTTCAATTAAATAATACTTTTCATCATATTCAATTAATATGAATTTGGTTGGTTGGTATGTAAAGAGGAGGATATGAGAACCTCATGCACTGAAGGCACAATTTGGCAAGTTGTACCCCACTTGATGGCTTGATGGCTGAACTTTTTTTTGTATGTCAAAGTCAGTCATAAAATTTACTTGTCTGTATAAAATTGTCTATGTCAAGAACCTACAATTTTGACATTTTTACATATTAAAAATTTAAATTTCTATTATACCAAAAATCCAGAAAATAAATAATAATTTTTTATTAAGATTTAATAAATAAAAAAAAAACACATAATTTTATTATTTTTATAAATAACTTATCATAACAAAATCATATTCTTAAAAAATAAAAATTATTTTAACTCAAAAATAAATTTTACCAATGTTATAAGCGAGTACGACATCTTTTCATAATAAATTTTAATCAAATCTCTTCTTCTTTTTTTCGAATGTCGGAAACATTTTAGCATGATTGCGATAAGGAATATTTTTATTTTTGTTTTACATATAAAATTGTTATGTATAGATTTTGTCGTTATCAGCAATTTCCACTTTTATTTAATTCTAATATTAATTTATAAACGAAAATGATGGCATACATTTTTTTGTTTTCAATTTTTCTATATATAAATAGATTTTAAATTTACTTGGATTTTGGAGGATATTTCATAAATTTGCAAAAAAAATTAAAAAAAAAATTATGACAGTTTAAATTCGTTGAATCTTTTTGATTTGGAGAATCCCCTATAAACACGAGCTATAGACTGAGCTATTGAAGAACTGTCGGATCCAAAGATTTTACTGGCAAAGTCACGTTAGTGCGATGGAAGATACATCTCCAGTCAAACCTGAGGGTAACCGCAGAATAGGAACATTATATCTCCGGTTGAAGGATTTTGTCGAAGCTAGTGTAAGAGTGCTTAACATAACCGGATAGATCAGTCTGGATAATCTGGTGTTTCTCGCACCAGGCTAACTAAAGCTGTAGAACCGAGTAAGTGCAATTAATTAATTACTTAGGTGTTTGGAAATACATAATATGTAAAATTAGGTTATAAATCGTGAAATTCGTTATGTTTTATTAATGATTTTAAGTTATTTCTTTGATTTGGAATTTAAAAAACGTTGATTAAAGATTCATAAGTTTTTAACATTTTATATTGGTACAGATATTTGTCACCCACTTGAAGGTAATCTTGACAAAAATGATTTATAAATGAATATACTGAGCTCAAAGTGTTAAAGTTCGCTGTACCACAAAATACTTTGACTTGATAACGAATTTATTAAAGAATGGTTAAAGAATCTTAAATGCAAACATTATAATTTATTTGATTAATTTCGAAGAGTATATAATATTAAAAAATTTATGATGCCATAATTATTTAAAATGACTTCAATGAATTTTCAAAAATTACTAATTTTATTATAAAAAAATTTCAAAAACAAATTTTTATGGTAAATAAATACTTTGAAGTTATTAATAAAATTTTATGTCAACGTCAGTCATAAAATTTTGAAAATTTTGTTGTGGTATTATTGGTATCAAGTTGAAAATCATATTATATATATTCAAAGTGTAATATTTTGATGTTGATGGAAATACCATGGAAATTTTTTACTATATATAATAACAACTTTATTAATTAAAAATTTATATAAAAATTTCGATTTTCAATTAGGTATTTAGAAGAAGATCTGTTCTATAGCTAGTAAATTTGATATTCAATTATAATAATGTATGTAGTTTAACGCCAGATATTAAATTTCATAAATATTTAAAAAATAACATTATTATTTTTACATATTTAACGAACCATCAAATAATTAATGTATGAATGAAATTATTATTATAATTATGTGAAAATCATATTTATAGCATGAAATTTAAGCTATAATTGAAATATGATTATATTAAAATAAATATTAAATAATTGGAAAATCACCTATGATAGTGTTAATACAACATAATAGAAGCCTAAAGATATTAATTAGAAAAAAAAAATTTAATATTGCTTTATTAAATCGTTATATTGTTCTACATAAATCAATTTATATTCAATTTCATAAAAATCATTATGTTTAATAAATAAAAAGAGTTTCTTGGTAATTAAAGAAATTTAATATCAATCAAATTATGTTGTCATGATGATGATTATTATTCTCATATTTATCTTAATAAAAATAATCATATAAAAGGTAAATAAAGTTAAGATTAATCTTTAAACCAAAAGTTAAGATTAACCGGAAAATTTTTGATAACGTTATTAATTATATGGCAATTGATTTCGTTATGATTTGTGATACAAATATGTTACAGAATGTATCATGGTTGCATTATAATGAATTATGGTTATGGATAAATTGTACATTTCAAAAATCTTGACAGTATTCAATTCACTAATTCGTCATACACACTAATTCAAGACCTAAATACCAATAAAAATAATAGTGTTATTGTTATACATATATATAACGTTATTGATAGCTTTAAAATTATGAAGATTACTACACCTTTTCCAACTGTAATTCAGAAAGCATGAATTATAATTCATATTAGTCAATTTTAATTCAGAAATCGTCAATTGTAATTAAAAATATTTGTTTCAAAACTTTGCAGGTACTGGCATAATGGAACAAAGATTGGTCTACTTGGAGAATATTATATTTAGATGATGCCAAAAACACTATGGGGAGTGATTGTCCTCGTGCTGTGCAACACTGTACAATACATCAAGCTACAGCTTTAAAAATGAATGACATGCCTGTCGGTTTTTAACTGCAATGTAACGTCTGCTGAAAGTCTGAATGTCTTAATTTAATAATTTACATAGAATAATTAACCATAAGTTTCTTATCTTCTATGTAAACTTTAATATTGTTTATTTTTTGTTGAGTTAGAGTTCTTTGTTTTATTTAAATTAAAATAAATCCATTCTTAAACGTTAATAAAATTATAAATTTAAGAAATATTGTTGTTTTTTAAATACCATTAAGGTTTTCTGAATTACAATTATTGATGCTTTCTGAATAAAAATTGAATAATCTGAATTACAATTGATACTTTCTGAATTACACTTGGAAAAGGTGTAGTAACTTTTTTATGTAATAACGTTATAATTAGGTTATTTTGTTACGTCACAGTAACATTTCCCAATATTGTTCTAAATATTGTTATAAATAAATGAATATTTAATGTAATTCAATTAACTTAATTATTCATTAAATATAACTAAACTACATTTATAATAATACGTAATTATTAAATAAAGATAATTTATTGAACCGTATAAAAAATCTATACCTTGATAATATTTAACATTCACTAAACTTAACTTACAAATAACCTTATAGGTGAATAGATATATAAATATTTATGTATAAGAATCATAGATATTATTTTATATGAAAAATACATAAATTATTATATTTTTCTTTTAATATTAGTCTCCATTTTGAAATTTTTATATTATACAATATTTCTGCTCTAACAAATATTTGCACTCGATTAATTTCCGATTGGCACCTGAGTTTTTCTATTATATAATATTATAAAATTAATTCATTTTGTCATATCCGAAAATCACAAACTGAAATCGAATCTTTCTAAGAATATTAACAAAGGTTGGAAAAACTAATATCCTGTTATAAATTTCCCTCGGTTTTATTATTAAAAAAATCGAAAAGAATTTTTTTATAAATATCTCATTTTTTGTTATTAATAAAGCCAGTAAATTTCATTATTAGAACGGGTTACACCTTAAAAGGTCTATCTTTTTAATATATATATTTTCCACCTTAATTTATATCCTTTTTGTATCCTTTTCGATTTATTGAATTTTTGCTAATTTTAATAAATTTTTGTTATATAAAAATTGAATGTCTAAATGAAAAACATTATGATTAACAATTAGAACAGTGGAATGACCGTAAAGTGGAGCCAATAAAATAATCTATTTCATATCATCGTTTGATAATCAATTATTTTATTAATATAAAAATAATGATTATTATATTAGATATGTATTTTAGTTACTTACACTTGAATGTTCATCACAATTCAGTAATGCGTAAAAATCATCATCCGGATTTTTTTTAAAGTTCATAACTTCATCAACGGAACTCATTTTTACTTCAAAGTAAATATTATCAAAAAAAAAAATTATTAAGAATTTATTTTCTTTTTAAATAAACTTTTTTTAAATTTTTTAATCTAATTTATAAAACTTATTTTATTTATTTATTTAAATATTATATTTTTTTTTGAAAATTAAAATTTAAATAAACTTTTAACTTTTTGTATAATTTGATTAGAAACTATATAAACTTTCACTTGTTTAAAAAACCACAAAACGTAAGTAAAGAAACACTTTGTATAAATTGATAAAACTTTTGGATTTAATTAATTAATTTGTGATATAAATGAAATTAAAAAGAATAAAATAAATGACATTTTTTATTTTATATTTTAAAGAAATTGCTAAAATTTCACAATTAAAATTATTTTGTTTTATTATAAAACCGTAGACTTGAGAAATTTCTCTTTTTAAATATTTTTTTTTATTATTTTTTAAATAAACTAATTACAAAATAAAATTTTATATCACTAAATATTTTACGTCTTAACTGTGGAGTGAAGCTGACTGTACTGACAAATAAAATTTGTTGTGAACAGTTTAAATAAAGTAATAAAATATATAAAATAATATAAAAAAATTTCAAGCTCAGTAATGGAAAAATTCCCACTCACTATTCACTATATCTCAGTATCAGTATAGCAAACAGCACTTAGTAAATGAACAAAACATGAACAACAATAACAACAAATAGAAGACCAGGCCAATCTCCAGACAGATAGAAATGAAAACAACTTAAAAATGAGCTTTTTATTATATAAAAAAAAATAGTATATTTTCTCTCAGAGTTTGGTCTTCAAATCAAGCATGAGGAGATGTACAGAATTACAGATTTTTTTATTCAGAATTGCAAGATATAAGAAATTTGTTTAATAATTTGACTAATGCCAAATTATTTTAGTTAAAATTCGTCAATTTTTAAAAATTACTTTGCATTTATTTAGATAGCCTTACTGTACATATAAGAAAGTACAGGTCTTTGAAGGCTTAAGGTATATTACTAAAGGCCCACAGTGATTTTGGACAATGGGACTTACCTAAACCAGACATTATCTTATCTTCATAGTCTTGAAAAGAACCATACGTAAAAATTTTCTACCATTTTTATATTAATTTAAAAAGTTTTAATATTTCATCATAATTTGCTTTTTTTTTTGTTTAAATATGGCAACACTATTTGAGATCTGTACCTGTACCTGTACATTTTCTTGTTGAATAATAGGAAGTTTTGCAGATTTCATTTCAAATACATAACACTATAAGAAGAAAAGAAAAACTGTTGCTGGCGATGAAGGTTACTTAAAATATCTATATTAAATTTAGCATTTTTCTCTACATTAATTTATAATGGACTACTAGTAACTAGAAGATTGTTATATAATTTGTTAATTTACTCACTCTCTCAGTTAAAAAGCTTTTTGATATGAACATCATGAAGAGATACTATTGAACGCATGCTCATATAATTGGTGAATGCTGGATTATTGGTACTAACAAGATAGTGGTCCAAAAAAATATTTATATAAATTTTTGTATATACTCACTCGTTATATTATAAATATTTAATTGATCTAGTCAGAATTTGAATATAAATTTATTAATATGGAAATAATAGGGAAATATAATTCATGAATTTTTTATTATTATATTTATTTATTTCTTATAGAATTTAACAAATTAATAGAAATAAATATAAAAAATTAATTATTTAATTATTAAAGAAAAAAAAACAATTTTATATACTCATTTTAATATTTAAAAAGGACCTAGATTTTAAATACCAGCATCATTTTTAGTAATCTTTATATAAAAGTTTTTTTATTTTTTATTTTTCATGAAATTATTTAAATTCATTATTTCTTGATTTTTAACTAGAGCTAAATAAATTGTTACAATTTTCACAAAATAAAATTTATAATTACTTTAAACAGACTAAATGCCATTAACTTCAAACTTTTTCATTATACATATTTTTAAAAGCATATTTAATGAAATGAACATTAAATCAAAATCAATTAATACAGTATTCAACTTCAATTGTATTATAAAGTTTGCAGTAAAATAAAATTTTATAAAATTCACAATTAGAAAAATTAGTGAAATAGAAAATTTTAATTGGATTTTCTTTTTTTAGTATATAGTTGAGTGTTAATCTTAGGATTGTATATAAAATATAATAATTAAATTTGTAAATTTGTGTATGACTTTATGATTACGAGTATGGAATAACTAATCAAGAGATTGCAGAATAGGTTACCGAACGAATTGAAGTAGCCAAATATACAAAAGACAAAAAACCAAAGAATATTTTATTTGAATATTAAACGAACCAATCATTATTCATAATTGCATTTAAATACAAAAAATATGCATTGTTCGTTAGGTGGATTCCGAATTTTGCTATCACTAGGCACAGTTTTGGTATTTATATGTAGCCATAAAATGTTTGTAAATTCAGATTCATTAAAGAATTAGTGATATTGTGTAAACTTATATAGACACTACTGCGAACCATATATTTCAAATTTTGTTAATTTATCTACATCCAGTGAGAACAGAGTACCATAGACTTCCATTTTGTGAGATACAGTCTAGTTTTTGTCCATTCGAAAAATCATATTCTTTCTTGTCCCATTTTCAAGATTTTTGTCCTGTTTATTCCGTTGTATGATTATTTTTTCCTACCAATATTTATAAATTTGTTTATTTATAATTTACCAATTCATCAAAGTTTTTTTTATGTTACCTACTTATAAAAAAGAAATGATTCAATCCACATGAACCACCAAAAATAATAAATCGATTGCTTCTTAATTAATCACAAAACTTAGGTAATAATATCCAAGGATGAATTTTTTATCACTATTTTCGTTAATATATTAAAATCTGGAGATAGAGGAGCTACTAAATCTTAATTTTAAATCATTTATGGAAACTATAGAACAAGAAAATGCAATATTAGATAATCAGAAAATACGAAATATTTTATCATTCTATTTTAAAAGAAAATCGAAAATTATATTTGCTATATTATCAGTACTGGAACGTGTCGACGAACATCTTGATTATGTTATTGAGAAAAAAATGGGTTATTCTGTCAAATTATATAAAATAGAACTACGTGTTGAAACTATACTAACTAATATTATCACTTTATTTGCATGCTACTCGGAAAGCAGAAAACAGATTTAAGATTTACTTAAATACGATTATTTTATATAGTTTTATAATCTTTATAAATTGCAAAATATATTTATATTACTTCAAACAATATTATATAAGAATATTGAAATAACAAAATATTTTTGAATTGAATTGTAATTTTGAATGTTTCAAATTGTATTGCATAATTTTAGGCAGTTAATTTCGTTCAGTATAATAATTCTAAAATAATATTTTTAAAAATAAATATTTATGCCCGATTTCCCAGTGAAAGCTTAATGTCAAATTTAACTAAACCGATTGTGTGGCTTAACTTAGTATCTCAATGAAAATTTACTCTAACTTAACTAAACCAAAATATGTAAATTATTGTGAATGATTATTGTAAAAATTATGTTATTTTGTGAATGAAAATGAATGAATTTATAATAAAATAATAATATGAAAATGCAATTTGTGTATTAGTGTAGCCATAAATATATAATAATATACATTTATATAGTGTGGTGGAAAATACATTAAAAATGTATTTGATTTTATTGAAATGGTATATAAAGTGTCAAAACTGAAGATTATCCAGTTAAACCTCACTTTTTCATTAAGTTTGTATTATATATTAAGATAAATCGAAGTTTAAGCTCTGGAGAAAGGCTTAAGCCCGCACTGTGAAATTAGGCATTATCTTTTCTTTTCATATATAGAATAGAAATAAATCTATATCCCCTTGCAAAACTAATTTCGACAATGATCTTATATAGAAAATTATAGGGCACAATAATTTCCTTCATATTATATCGAAATTCGAAAATCATGATCGACATCGACACAACAATTCTGTAATTATATTTTTAGAGAACAATTTTATATAAAAATGAAAAAAATTAGCCTTGGAATGAAAATTTATTGGAAAAATAAGATCGGAAAATTATTTTTTCTTGTTTTTTGAAAAGGTCACGATCTAGAAAAAAAAACTGTTTAACAAATACTACAATGAAAATTCATTTGTATAAACAACACAATATAAACTTATAATTATTGTACGATATCCAGAAAAATTACCATATAAGGAATGGTAGGAAAATCATAACAAAAAGAAAAATTTAAAAGTAAAAGTTTGCCAAAAAAAATATAAATATCTTTAATGCGTAAAATTTTCATTTTTCCTTGTTTTTTTTTTTTTGAAGTGGCAATCAAAATCCGATTATAAAAATGGAAAATTATTTTTTTTTTATTCATTGTTGTAATTTAAATTAAAAACGTAATATATAATAAAATATTTTTGTAAACTTGAAAAATGGAGAAAAAGGAAAATTAAAAAAAATATTAAAAATTATTAAAAATTTATTATATATTTAACAAGAAATTTATTTGAACTGACAACCATTTAACAAACAATCCGAACGAACAACCATCAGAAAAAAAATTATATACTAGCTAGCTAGACAGTTTTCACAGGAAAAACTCAAGTGGGGGAATAGAAAGAGAAAAACAAATGAAAATTTTATTTTTGTAATGAAAAATATTTAATATTATTATATATTATTTTATATTGGAGCGAGTTTTTTAGAATTTATTGTATTTTCGAATTTTTATGATGTGTTTTTAAAAATTAAATTTATTATTAAACTAAATAAGATTTTTCCTTTATTTTCAGTATTTTCCCCATAATAAATTTTAGAAAATATAAATATATTAGAATTCGACTATGGTAGTATAAGTAAATACATTTTATTTTTAAGATGAGAGTGAAACAATCAAAAATGATTATAAATATTGCATTTAATTATATTGTATGGTAAAGAACAAATTTTGTAATTAGTAGCTTTTTTCAGATTAGATCCGAAGACAAGTTTCCCCATTTTGTTCATTGGAAAAACTTACATTCGTAAACATCTTAAAGTGAAAATGATAATAAAGTTTAGTTTAATTTATAAGATCAACTCTGAATTGAGAAAAAAACAAATTACATCTTAACAGCAATTTGATTTTACAGGACAAATTTCGAATAAAATTATTGAAAAATTGTTTTAAAAAGATAAAGGTTAAAACGATGTTGATCAACCTATAAAACGACAGATTTCGATCGTTCTATATTCAGCATTCCAAATTTCTATCAATCTATATTATTAATTAAGGATTCTGCTTTCTTTAATAAAAAGTCTAATCCTATGATCTTTTCCTAAAAAAATAATGTGAGTGTTGGTAAACTCGTAGTATAATTTCTACTGTCGCAGAACTGAACGGAGAGAAATGTGGCTACCGATTAAAGGAATCAGTAATCATCAAGTAAATCCATTGTCTCGTTCAAAACCCTTAATTTTACACTGAACTGAGCAACTCTCGACTGTACATTAGTTTTATTTTCCAAGCCTGAACTGTTGCCTCTACATTATTAATCAAAGATTTTGTTGTCTTTAATAAAGAGTCTTATCCTTTGATATTCTAAAAAAGATAATTCCGTCAGTGTCGGTAAATCTTCAATTACAATTCTATCTAAATAATCGTACCTGGATAATGTGTGACTTTCACACTACAGACTCGCATAAAAGATGTTTTCTTATAGTTACCCTTATCTACTGAAGTCAAATGGATACCTCACGGTACTCCAAAATGTTTAATGCGGCTACCGATCAAAATGGTACGTGAATTTTCCAATATGTTATATCATTTTTCTTTAATAAACATCAAAAATTGTAAATTCCTTCTCTTCATTAAATTTTAAACCCTTCATTCTTCGAAAATATAATTATTATTTTTAAAATATATTCCACATTTTAATCGTCAAGGCTGAGTATTTAAATATATATTTATGAGGACAAATAAAACATGTAAAAATAATAATGTAATAAATTTATCTATAGCCTTGGAAACTAAATGGGAAATTTCTGAAAAATTAAAAAAATCCAATTTTAAATGATTTATCATAAACAATAATTCGTTTCTTTTAATTATATGCGGCCATAAAAATTCGCATTTTATAGTCAGAAAAATATGTTTTTGGTAAATTTTAATTTTCGAAAATATAGAAAGTAAATTAATATTACAAATAAATACAAATATACATATATATATGTATATACCATTATATTTTTTACATCATTTGTAGGAAAATTTTTGAAATTTATTCTAAAATAAACTATATTTGCCTATTAGCCAAAGCCACTGATGACGACAATATCGAAAAATTCGAAAACAACGTTTTCGTTGTCGTACGATATACAAACAAAACAAACAAAAAAAAATGAAATATTATTTTTAGTTGGTCTTGTCCATACACTAATTTAAAACAATCCCGAAAAACTCATCTTGCTTCTGGTAAATTTTCATTTCGTATCTAATCTAATTCTTGTGTTTTATTTTGTTTTCTTTGAAAATTTTCCGAGTTTTTCGAAAACAAGAACAACAACAAACACAACACATTTGAATGGTTTTTAGTGGTGTGAGCGCCTACGTTTTCATTCTCAGCAGCAGCACTTTTCATTTCTAGTGCCATACAAAATATTATAAATTTTTTTTTATAATTTTTAAGATTTTACTGCGAACGCAGCAAAAGATTGAAAAGCTTACAAGAGAAAATTTATTTAGTTTTCAATTTTCTAATTTTATATAGTTTTCATTTTTGGTATTTGTTTTTTTTTTTTTTTATTATTATTATTATTTCGTATAATTATTATAAAATTTTAATAATTAAAAATTTTGTTTTTATATTATACAAAATATAGGAAGTTGCTAGCTAGGATTTCAGGAAAATAATTAATTATTTTTCAATTTATTATGAAATAACAAGCAGCAAAATTTCAAAAAAAAAATTAAAATAAATTAAATTGAAAACAAAAGGAAAATTATAAAAGTTTCAAAATCGAAAATCGGTAGTTCAATAACAAAATCGGTTAAAATAGAAAATAATTAAAAAGGATTAACAGTGAAGTGTATATAAGAAAATTATATAAAACAAATACAAAAAAAATAAATAAAGGATATTTTGATTTGTATGTATTTTAAGTGGAATTTAAAGTGTTTTTCCAAATAAATAAAGAATTGAGAATAATATTTTAATCTAATACAGAGTGTTTTAAAAAATATTATTCATAAATAAATTAATTTGTATATATACAAATCTAAATTTATATATACATATATAAATCAATCTTTCAACACTTTTAAATTTTTTTTTTATTTCTTGGATTTAATTAACCTTGTCCGCGAATTGTTATTCAGTGTTTTGTGTAAATACAATTTTTAAATTTTTAATTTTCCAATCCACTAAGATTGAAAATTGAAAAGGAAATTAGTTTTTCAATACAATAAAATAATTAAATAATAAATAAAAAATAAATAAAAATGTCTGATTCTGATATGTGGGGCGATACAGCCATTACGGATGAAACAATGGATGCAACAATAACCGGTGATGATAATACTGGTGAAAATGATATTAAAAAAGATATCGATAAACCATCATCACAAGTAGTTACAGTTGATGAAGATCAAGAAATGGCAGGTGATGAAGATGATTATATTGAAGAAACTGAAATACGTCGAAGAACTGTAAAGAAAACTATGAAAATTACAGAGGTAAGTTTTTTATTTTAAATTTTTAATATAATTATTGTTAACATTCTGGATGGAAATTATGGAAATAATAATTTTCCAGAAAAAAAAAACCCATTTTTTTTTTATTTATAATCGAAATTTATGCGCAACAACAAGAAAAATAAACAAAGAAAAAGTCGCAAATTTTATATGAATTTATGTAATCGTTTATAAAAATAAAAATTAGAAATTTAATATAAATTTTTATTATTTTTAAACAAATAATAATAATAAAAAAAAAATTTCAAAATTATTTATTATAAATTTCTTTTTTTATGTTAGCATGCGGCAAAAACAGCAGTCGCTAGCCACAAAATGATTCTATTTTAGATATAAAATCAAAACTTAATATCGTGCCAAATATTGTTAAATCGCGTAGCGTTGTACAGATTCAGCTGTTTTTACTTTTTTAAATATTTTTTTTTTTTCATAAATATTTTAATAGCTACCCGATATAATATATTTTTTTTTTTTTGTGAATAATCCATTTTCATATTATATTAGAATAACGAAATTTAGATTTAGATAATGTTTAGGATATAATTTCTTTACCCCACTGATCTCAATTAATTAGAATCACTTCATTTTTTTTATTTCTTATATTTTTATAAAAAGAATTTCATAAAATCAAAAACAAATGAATTTTAAAATTATGTTGTATTTTTTCAAATTTAAATTTATATATAAAATTTCTATGGAAATTATTTAATTTTTATGATCCAGATTAAAATTGAAAAATTGAAACATATGTAAATTTATTATGAAAAGATACATGATAATTATAAATGTTTTAGTAAGAAATATAATTCACTCTTTTAATTACTTTTATATGATATAAATAATTTATTGAAATATTTTAGTAATTTTCGTATTAAATTTTCAGAGAAAACATAAATAATTACAAATTAATAATCAAAATTTAGTTGATTTTGCTTGATATTTTACTACGTAATGTTATAAATGTTATGAATTTTGAGGTTTAACCAGAAATTCGTAATAGTTATACGAATTTACTTATTTAGCATAACTTGAAAAATAATTTGTTAATTCAAAATAAAATAATTAATATTTAAAAAAAACATTACCCGAATTTCATTTCTTCTGATATTTCAAATTATTTACATATCTTTATAGTCTAGTTACGAAAGAGTAAGTCAGTTAACTAACAGCTTATAACAGATATAGTTAATATCTTTGTATTTTCAATAATTTTGTTAACTAATTATGAAATAACAATTTTCTGAAAGTAAATTATAATTTTTCCAATTATAAATTATTTTCAAAAGTATTAAAATCATTATGCTTTCAAAAATATTTTAAATCCATAAAGTAGTAAATTTTATCCTTGATATCAATCCAAACTAAACTAAGTATATAGTATAATAATAATTATTAAAATAATATCAATTATCATCTCCAATAAGTTTACTGCAATTCGAAATATAGCTAGAATTTTAATGATCCATCTTCAATTTAGACGTTGGCTTAAATTTTGCCTTGAAACTCTTCAAACTTAAAATTGAACATAATATGGAAATTAATGTTTTAAATTGTTGAAAGAATCCATTCAATTGATTTGAATTTAAGCGAATATTTTGAAATACTCAATTTATATTATTTAACCAACACTTTAAAAAAAATAGTTTACTATTAGTGAAACTTTAAATTGGCTATGAAAACTGGCCTCCTTTATTAATCTAGTTAATTTCAAGAGTTTCTGAAAGTTATAAAATCCAAATCCAATTGAAATTGAAATCAAATTGAAATTAGTAATTGTTTTACTAACAATTCAATAACTATTTAGAATTTACCAAAAATATTGTTGCTACAAGGATAAAAGGATTAAGGACATAAACGACGTACTATACGAAAAATTCTATATAATTTAATAAAAAGTTATGTTAATTATGAACTATAGAAAATATTATTAAGAATGAAATATTATTGATAAATTTAATATACTTCTTATTTGAAAATCTAATTAAAGATTATTATCATAAAAATTCAATATATTTTATTTATGGATGGCACAAAAAGAAGGCGAATCCGCGAACAGGACCTGAAATTATAAAAAAAAAATCCAATAAAAATCTTTTAAATTAAAAATAATTGCATCGGCCGGGAATCGAACCCGGGCCGCCCGCGTGGCAGGCGAGCATTCTACCACTGAACCACCGATGCTTATGATCAGTATTTCTTCATGCTAACTTTAATCATACAGTCGGAACAGTTTACTGAACCTTATACGATCGATAGCAAACCCTTTATAGACCATTAACTATGAACTGAAGTATGTTCATGAGGTTACGACACAGTTTTGTATGAAACAGAGGGCCATATTTTATTTATAGTTTCTTATTTTATTATTTTTAAGTTTTATGATTTTGTTATAATCATTTTTAAATTATTAATTCGTTTTGCCTTGACTTTCTTCCTAAATTATATCATAAACATTTCTAATTCTTTACTAATACTCTGTGTAAATCTCTTCAGTTTTCATCAGTTCACTCATAAATTTTGAATAAAATAATAATAATTTTCTTAATTTTTTTATAAAATACAAAAATACAAAAACTTTTCTTCCATAATATAAAAAAAAAGAAAATATATATAATTTTTTTTTATGTAAATTTTTAGAACCATAACTTTTCTATTTTTATAATGTCACGACAGGTGTCCATATATCCGCGCAATATTTTCATTTAAATGTCATGATATTATTTAAATTATATTTTAATTTGAATTTAATAATAATATTTTTCTTTTTTTTTTCATTATCACGACAACTTGTTTGTGTCAGGAAAATTACATTTATTTTTGAATTTTCCAAAATTTAAAACCATATACATAAAAATCATATTTTGATTGAAATCATTAAAAAATTCAAATTTGAATCAATAAATTTGTCATGAATGTTGTGGCTACAATGATTTAATATGTCAGCGAATTTTTCTTTATATTAAAATTTTCCGAATTAATTTTCTTTTTTAAATTTATTTTTCTATTTTTTTATTCGCGAAATTGATGCTAAAATAAAATGTGTCCCATTTTTAATTGACTTTTATTGCTATAATATTTTAAATTGAAAATATGTTTTTGGGGTGGATATTTTTTTGTTGGTAATAAATTATATTAAGATATAGAAAAATACAAAAGCTTAAAAAATCATTAAAAGTATACTAAGTTAACAATTTTTATATCTTATGCCAACAAAAATTTAATTATCAAATATTAGACGATTTTATTGTATCATAAAATTAAAGGATTTTTTTTTATAATATTTAGAGTTTACTTATCACTTTAATAAATATTTAATAAAAATATTTTACTATTATTAAAAATCTTTAAAATTTAAATGGTAAATATTTTTTTTTATAAATATTTTCTATGTAATTAGAGCATATCGTAAAAGGCACTTAAATACATGAATAAAATAATGCATAAGGCAATTTCTAAATCATTTTTTTTAATAACAACATTTAAAATTATTACAATATTTATTAGTCAATATTTTTACAAAACTGTCAGTTAATGTAATTAATTATTAGTAGATTAAAAAGTTAGAACTTTTCGGTTACTATTTCAAAAGTTCCTATTAAAATTAATCTAAAAAATTAATTACAATTTCAAAACCAAAATTCATGGTAATTTTGTGCAAAATTACAGAAACTCCGATTGATAGGAAAATAAGTGCAGACTTGTGACACTATCGGTTGCTTTGTCATTCTAATTTAATTTACTAACTTTATATGAGTTTTCAATTATATAGTTAATGAAGGTTTACTTTTACCACACTGTATCCAACCCTTATCTGCAGTTATTGTCATTTGTGAGTTATTATTAGCCCAGTAATCGAACTTTTGGGTATTAAACAATTTCAATTACTATTTAAATTCTCATTAAAATTACGATTCTTAATGTAACTAAATTACATTTTCTTTTCAAATGGAATATTGCAAATCGGAAAAATAAAATATATATTTTTATTTCATACTTTAATGTTACCGTAAAACATTAAAAGCTATTGCTGAAGGTAACGTGACTTAAATGATCTATTGTAGATTAGTAGATACTGCACCTAATTATAACGAAATTTTCTGGGTAATGTCTGGTTCCCTAGCTTCCCTTATTCAGTTAATTAAGCCTTTTAGGAAAATGTAGTTTTTGCAATTGTATACACTCTAAAGGTGTTGTCTTACTTCAATTGTAGCATTTTCACGAGAAATGTACAAGTCAGATTTTTGACTAAGCTTAATTTTGCTTAATCCGGATTATCTATTTAGTTCTACGTTTCTCAAGAAATCTATAAACCTCTTCCTTTGGTTATAATTCAAGTAAATATTGATTTGAAATTATTTTCCTGTATAGAAGCATAAGATTTATTTTTTATATAAATCTTTAAAAATTGTAAGTAAAATACTATATCACAAAAGCATACAAAAGATTAATTACATAAAATAATCCATAGCATGATAAAGATTGTGCAGCAATTTATTATATTTATTTTAAAATAAATATTTTCTATATTTTTATATAATAATTCCAACCAATCAACTTGACCTGTGCCATAAAAGATAAAAAATTTATCCAAATAAGTTTTCTGAAATCCAAAACTTTTATTTCTATGAAATTATGTTTAAGTAAAGAGTAAAGCCAGAGATAAATTTTAAATTAATTAAATTCGGATATCCTTAATTCAGTACAAAACTTTAAATTTAACTTATAATGGCGATAAAAAAATATAAAAATATAAATTGATAATTAAAAAGTTTTTTGTAGTTTTTTTTTTTACAAAAATGTATGAAACTTTTCAATATGAAAAATCATTTTCAATTTAATACTTAAATTTGTAATGTACTCTAAAAGTTAAAAGTTTAAACAAAACTTTTAAACTTTAAGGAAAACTTTCCATTTTCAGTAAAGTTTTATGAATTTTTCTGTTCGGATTTGTTAAATGAAAAATAAAAATTCTACTTTTTTAGTGGGTACTAAGGAGTTAATTTAAAAAAATATTGAAATATAATTGAAAATTTTAAAAAAAATTTGCTAATTTGTAATTAACTAATTGTGAAAAATATTTTTTTTTTTGTGAAATTTATTTTGGCACAAATTTTGTAATTATGACATTGAAATAACTCTTCCCCACTTGTTTTATATTAGCACAATATGAATAATTTTTTTTTTCTTACCTTGATTTCTAATTTTAAAAAAAATAAAATCATACATTTTTTTACATTTTTGAGTGCTTTTTAATTTTAAAATTAATATTTTTCTCAACCCTGACTTTGACACTGAAAAAAATGAAAAAATAGAATCAAATTTTTCATTCAAAGTTTTTCACAAAATTCAAATATTAATAATGATAAAACGGAAATAATTTCCTAATTAACCGAAACGCATTTAATGATGACCACTAAAATTATGAAAAATTTAATATTAAATAGACAAAATGTAAAAATGATTTAATAGAATTTATTATTATAAAATAAAAGTTTTATTAAAATTAAAAACAAATTATATTTAGAATATTTCTAGGTGGTTTGAATAATTGAAAGCAACATGAAAAATATATTAATTTTAAAACTAAAAACTTCAAATAATTTTTAAATAATATTTCATGGAAATTAAATATTTAATGTTTTACGGTAACATTAAAGTATGAAATAAAAATATGTATTTTATTTTTCCGATTTGCAATATTCCATTTGAAAAGAAAATGTAATTTAGTTACATTAAGAATCGTAATTTCAATGAGAATTTAAAAGGTAATCGAAATTGTTTAATACCAAACAGTTCGATTACTGGGCTGATAATAACTCACAAATGACAATGACTGCAGTTAAACGTTGGATACAGTGTGGTAAAAGTAAAACTTCATTAACTAAATGATTCAGGTACATAAAGTTAGTAAATTAAATTAGCTTATTTTCGTTTAGAATGAAAAAGCAACCGATAGTGTCATAAGTCGAAAACTCCCTTCATAAATCTGATAATATACAATATCGATACTCCCGTCACATTTGGAATTGATAATCTCCTTGGATCCTTTCTTAGTTTGCTTTTGCTAATACATAAGACAATTTCTACAATAAAAGTCTATTTTCTTATTAAGTAGTTCATAACTAAATTAAATTTTACTTTATCAATTTAGAGAAGATCAATTTCAGCCAACATTAGTGCACAAACTGAAATTAAAAGTTCTAATCAAAATTATGTATTACCGAAGTTCTAGTTCTGGACAATGGTTCAAACAATTTCGACTGGTGATTGACGGGTTGGACTAGACGGACAACAAACTCCTTCAACGACAGTTCAAACAACTTAAACAACTTTTTTTATTTTTCAAATCATATTTCAGTAAATTTTTAAACATCAGTCGTTGAAAGTTCAAATCAATTAAACTTGTTGTGTTCGTCATCTAAGTCGTATCAATCACTTCAACATTTGTTTGACATTTCTATACGTTGCTTCCGTTGCGACAATCTTGTTTGAGCTGTAATACTAACTCATTACAAAATAGTAACATTAATTAGAGCAGATATAATTCAATCAAATGAGTTAGGTAAAAGTTTTTTTCTATACATAAAACTATAATTTCTAATTGAATAATGAACAGAAAGTAATTCTCAATTAAAATATCTGAAAAATTTATTAAATTTATAAATTCTAAAAAAAAATAAAAAATCGAATCATTTAATTATTTCTGATTTTACATTATAAATTTATATATTTGTAATCCTGTAAAATCTCTGTAAAAATAATTAGCAATTATTTATTATCATTTTGCAAAATAAATGCATTTTTCCAAGTTTCCTTTTCAAAATCTCCTATGTAAAATAATGAAAAAATGATAAATTTAATAAAATGTTTATAAGAAAATATTGAAGATTAAAAAAAAAATGGGTAATCAATAATTTTCATTGAAAATTACAATTTTTTAAAAATATTCATTGAAAATTTTCTACATTAAAATGAACACTTTTGAAAGTGAAAATTTTGTAAATTTGATTGTGAATTTTGATTGACAGTTTTTAAAAAGTCGTTGTGGACATACATTAACAATTTTTGTCATGTTTTATATTTATGTGATGATAACAAATAAAAAAAAAACTTCATTTTTAAAATGAAAATTGTTAACATTTTCATTTTGTAATTTTGTATATTTGAGTGGGATAAGCATAAAAGTTTTTATTTTGTTGAGGAAAAAGTTCAACAAACTTTTGCAAATATTTATATACAAATTGTTATAAAAGTATTTCATTTTTTTTTTTTTTGAGTTTATTTACAAAATCAATGTTTGATTATTTTCGAAATAAAATATTCAATTGAGAAACGATAATCACATTTTATATTTTATGGGTACACTTTTTTTAAATGATACTGCCTGATAGTGATTGACAATGACAACGACAAGGATCCACATTTAGAATGTTTTAACACATCATCAACAAATTGTAACGAAAATGGAAGTTGTTAGAGATGATAAATAAAATTGTTTTGAAAATTTCGTGATTTTTTTGTAAATTATTTTATAAAAAAATACTTTTATTAACTGAATTTTTAAGGATAAACGTAAGAATTTCTTGCTTTAGATGATAATCTTTACATCCTTTACATCTGAATAATTATTATTAATAATTTAAAATTTAAGTGAAATATTTAAATAATTATTTTTTTTACTAAAATCCTTTATTAATTTCCAGAATAGTTACAAGTAGGCCTAGCGGTGATGTAATTGTAACTATAGTAATAAAATTTCCTATTTTAAGAGTGGAAAAATGGTAATAATTGATACCATTTCAAAAGCCATTTAACTTATTGTTGGTATTAAAGTTTCTTCACTATAAATAAATCCATGACTATACCAATATATAAAAAATTGTAGGTAATACAATACCAGTAAATCTATGCTCATATCTAAGTAGTCATTTCAACATAGTGAATAAAAAGAATGGACAATTTTGGATTACTTTCGAAATTTAAATAGAATCATGTTTTTGATGTACTTACTTACTACTCTAACATTGACATAATGTTAATTAAAATAAACTAAATCTTTATTAGTTTCAGTTCCTTTAAAATAAAATTGTTTGTTAGATTTCTGATAAACTATAAATAAATGTTATATTCATGTCAATAATAATCAATATTTTAGTTATGAACATCAATCATAAAAGAACAATGTCAGTTTCAACAAAGTAATATTTTTTCGATTTCAGAAACAATACAAACTCTAATAAAAAAAGATACTCTACTCTCTAAAACTGTTATACATAAAGTATCAAATCAATATCCAATTATTTATTTATGTACAACAGTACAACAAAAATGGTATAAACATAATCAAAAATGGGTCAATTACAATTGAGAGCTTTAAATGAAGTTGATATCTTTAAATGTTGAAAATTATTATATACTTTATATATTTTTTATTAAATTTTCCGGAAGCCGGAAATCTAGCAAAACAAAATTTAATAATTCAAATTGAAAATTTTATTTAAAATTTGTAGTAATAACCAAACCAAGTAAATATATTCATTTATAAACTAATATTTCTAATATTTTAGGTAAGATTTAGAGTAAGGGAGGGTCACATACAGCCCTGATCACTGCAGTTGATATCTTTTCTAATTATTTTCTAATTTTACGTCAATTACTAAGCCCGTTTTGCTGATTAAACAGTACAACTGGGTCAGTGGCAGCAACCATGTTAGGAAAGAATCGATAATGTAGTTTTCAACATGTCGAAGTTATTTAAAGGATATTGATTTATATATAGAATTGAAATTTGTTAAAGGTATTTATAGGAATAGTTTTAGGCAACCCTCAGAAACTAATGTCCATGCAACAAAATCCAACTTCAAATATTGCCGATTTAATGGGAAATATTAATCATGAAAATACTGAATTTATTCATCCTCATTGAAATAGAGATGATTATAAATTGTATTGATATAATATTATTCTAAAGAAAGAAATGAATCTGATATTAATGCAACTGGTATTATACCCTCAAAAAACTTATTCATTGAACAGGGTATAAATACCAACGAAATAGTGATAAAATTGTACTTAATTTAGAGGGTTTTCATGTAATAAAAAATATATAAAATTTATTTATGAAAATATTTTTTACTTTAGTTCAGTTTAGTTAAGTTAAAAAAAAGGATTTTCGCCCACTAATTCTAGTTAACACAACACGTGTCCATTATGTATCCTCTTTTACTGAATCTAGGTCATTCTCTCAACGAATATGGAAATATCTATTCTTCGATCCACATTCTATACTATCCCAATGTCAATGATTTGATTTAGTTTGATTATATTAAATTAAAAAATACGAAAATTTCATTTCTACACCACAAAATTTAATATATATTGAGATTCATGGTAAATGGTAAATGCTTACTACTTATTCACTGTATTTTTTAAGTGTTCTGTATTATCGTCTGGTTAATATTAATGCTTAAATAGATATTTTCATTTACTTCATTACGAATAATTTTACTTAGGATCAACAATTATAATTCTGTTAAATATAATAATTATAAATATAAATTGGATCCGAATTATCTTTCGGATTTTAGTATTCTGAAATTATAATTTAGTATAACAGTTACAACAGTAATTACTTTAGGGAATATTCTGAAATTATAATAATTATAGACGAAAATATACAGAACAATCTAGAAAAAATATAAATTAAAATTTATAATTTAAATTATCCTTTTTCATATTTTTAAATTTAAATGCAAAAAATCTCATCTTTATTTGAATAAGTTTAAATTGATAATTAAAGTTTTAATTAATAATAATTTGTTATGGGACAAATAAACGTACAGAAAACGTACAGAAAATATTCTATTATGTTTATAAATAAAAATTTGTATAAAATTTTATTATATAAAGAAAATTGGCTAGAATATGAAAAACCATTTTTTACATAATTAAAAGTTTTCATAATTTGTGATTGTGATAAAGTTTAATTTTATGAAATGTTAAAAAAAATGGTTTTATACTCGTATTTAATTTGAAAATTTTTAATTATGTATTTTTGAAAAAATTGTATAATAGAAAATGCACAGAGAAGTTCAGTTTTCATGCTAATTAATAAAGTTTATAGATTTTTCAGATTTCATTTTCATTAAAACTTTAATATGGTTACGTGTCCTTGATTTTTAATTAGCCAATAGAAACGTACAGTTTTGATATTCAAAAAAACTAAATAAACATGCTATTATTTAATTTTAATTAATACTAATTTAATAGTTCGGTTAACATAAGGCCAACAATTATAGAGACATTTTTAATAAAAATGATCAATTTAAAATTTTACTGCATTTATAAAAATTAGTGTACTGCTGACCTGCAGGTATCTGAAGAGTATAACCGAATATTATAGACATACCAAAACTTTTAATATTTAGTACATTTGTAAAATAGACTTAAATTTTGGCAAGTCTTAATAATTTTTTTAAAAATTAATTCACTCGGCAAGTTTTCAAATAAATTTTATTTTATAAATTACTAAATTACTTGTAAAATTTTGATTGTCAGAAATTATGTGTGACATAAAATCTTAACATATAATATTTTTTTTGATATGTGACTGACACGACAATGTAAATTTATACAAACCATATTGAATTTAAATATTTATAGACTTTACGTTCTAATTTGTTTATTTATATTTTATTTCTGTGAAATTTCTTTTTAATATATAAAATATCCAACAAATTATTAATCATAGTAAATGATAAATATCGGATAGCATAAATTTTTATAATATTATTTTACATAAATTATTATTGCAAACTATTAAATACAACTAGGATATATAAAAAGGGTAGTTCCGTTTGAAATTATCCTATTGAAATAATCCTTTTGAAATTATCCTTTTGAAAGTATCCTTTTGAAATTATCCTTTATAACTATTAACTGTTTAGAACAACTGATTGACAATTACATTAAACTTAATAATTGAAAATTCTTACCAATAGCAAAATATTATTAAATAAATATATTTATGAAAAATTATTAAAATCGTAAGCAATTACAATAACATCAATACCAAAATCCTTGATTGTAAACTCCTTTGACTTTTATTTATATAAAACTCCTTTGACTTTTTTTCAATTAGTTACTAACTATATCAGAATAATATTAAATTAAACTTTTTTAAATTGAAATTTTCATTTTTTTTATATCCATTAGCAAAACGAATTTCGAAATGTTTCCAAATTATTGTATATAATTTTCCTTTAGTAAATTTTTATAATTTTAATGGAAAATCTGTTCTTTATTTATTTTAATTATAATTTATTGTAAATGCCTCAAAATATATTTTAAATGCAACTAGTCAAATGCATAACAATTTGTGCTAAATTAATATATAAATAATTATTTTTTTGGCAAAAGATATAAAGGGATGTAAATTTGGAGATGGTAAAAGAAGCTTGAGGCATAATTACGATAAATTTAAATATAAAAATCGAAAACATTATTTATTATATTTTTATAATATCATTTTAAAATACATTTTCCATTATATTTTTGTTCATTAAATTGAATATAAAGTCATCATCGATTTCAAATTATATGATTTTTACTCTAAAGGCATATTAAAAGTTTTATGTTTCTATGTTATAAACAAAAAATATATAAAATTGGAACATAAATTTTAGTTATTTTATATATTTAATCATAATGAAAAAATGAAAATCATAAAATATTTAAAATAATTTAAAATTTGTTTCTTTTAATTTCATTTGACGTATATTTTAATATTAAATTTTATGTTCAATTAATTTATAACTTCAAAATCAATTTAAATATATAATTACAATCTAAAATAAATTTCATATATTTTTCAATCATTTAGGATTTATTAAGTGTCTCAGATAATCTAATATTAATCAAATTTGATTATTTAAAATAATATTCTTATTAAGATTAACCCATTTAAAAAATTGCACAATTTCTAATATAAATTTTATACTAGAGATTGCCAAAATTTTACAAATATTTACAAGTTTTTACAACTTTCCAAGCAAACTAAATTTTATTCAAATTCATTTTTTTTCATTAGCCAAAAAAAATTAGCTTATACACCAAAAGTTTTTAATAAAATAAACATAATTTTAATGAAAACATGACCTAAAAACAAATTTCTCTTCCTATAATTTTCATATTCTAATAACGGCTGACTTTGTCTGCTGACTCTACTAGATAATACTATAAAAATAATTTTATGTAACCGGAAATAGAATAATTAGTACGCTTCTATATCTTATAACTCATTCATTTCTATGAAATTTAAATTGCGTCACTGGCAAAATATTGAAAAATTTTAAATTATCAATGTTTATATTAGAAAAAAGATATTTAAACAAAAATTTATTGTACAGGAAGAAATCCTTTCAAAACGAATTCGTCATGTTTAATTTACGGGGTAGTTAGAATAACTAAGAGTGTTGTATTGGACTTGATTGTAAAAAAAAATGAATTTGGCTGAAAAATAAAAATTCTGACTTGGAGAGTCCGAAAATGAAATGGTATTGATACTTTCAGTTGGTTCATGACAGAATTTATGTATTATGTGGAATTCCGTGTTAGGAAAAAAATTGAAAATAAAATTATATTTCAGATTTAGATGAGATTTGTTACACAGGTTCATTCTGTGCTCATGTATTCAGAAGGTCAGTAGCTTCAGGAATTAATATTTCATATGTTCTAAACCTAAAGCATAAGTAATTATTATCTGATTTAAATTAAATTTGGCACATATGATAGTTTTCTTAAGCAGTTGGTGCCTTTACAATTTGAAGTCCATGTTAGAATCCTCAATTTTATTTCATAAGTTAAATTCTCTTCTACATCAGTTGCATGTTGTCCTTAGTAGTTAAAGCTATGGGTAGTTGCTGGTCATGAGTAGCCATGAGTAGTTAGTAATCTTAAAAGCTTCTGTGGGGTAATAGGAAACTTATATATGAATAACTTAGTTTCCGAACAATATTTATCTTATGTTCTAGCTAGAGCATGTAATTATTATCCAATTTGAATAAAAGTTCGTGATTTACTTTGTTTTTGTGAAATATGGGGTTCATACCTTGAGTGGCGCCATGATAAAATTTCCGATTTATATTTTATGTGCTGTAGAGTGTAGAGCATAGATTAATTATTGTTACCCGATATTTACATAAATAATAAAAAAATTATATTTGTAATTTTATAAATTTATGAATACTATAACAAAAAAAATGTATCAATATTTGAATATAAATTAATTTTGGTATTACTTTTTAGTGGTTTTGATTTAATTTTGCGATAAATTATGAAAATTTATTAAATTTGTTCAAGGATATTTTTGAAATATTATTTATTATTTTTGTCGAAATGATTTTAGTTTAGGTATTCTAAAATAATTATTTCATTTTGTATATATAATACTTTAAATTTGTATTAGTTTATTTTAAAATGTCCTTAAAAAATAAATTTGAAATGTGGCTGTCAAAATAAATTACAAATAAATTCTGAATTAGTTATTCTCTGCATGAATAATTTGAATTCAATCATTTTTATATCGAATATATAAAAATGATTAAATTAAAATGATTTTTATTGGTTAAAAAAATGTTATAAAATATTTTACAAAAATAACTTAACTAGAAATTTTGTTCATTTGGTGTAACCAAATTTAATTTGAAAATATTTTATAATAATATTATCACATATTTTTTAGATTCCACTAATTTTAATTAATCAATGAAAATATCTGAAAATATCAAAAAGTTCAAGGATAAAAAATTTGTATATCAAAGTAATAATATTTGCAATATATTTAATTATGGTTTTAAGGCTAGAAAAATGCTAACGAAAAATTCTTTCATTAGAATGACTTGGATTAGACTAACATTAAACTGTCGCACCAATGAAAAATAAACTATATAAAAACTACAAAATTCTATCCCAATTCAATTCATATTAGACACATCAGCATTATTCAGAATCGCTGCAGTAGTTAGATAGATTTGTTTGGTATTTAGTCATACATTATGTTGTATTTTTCAATTAATTTCATATTACTAACTACTCAGGGCAACTCATGAGCTTTAACTACACAATCGCAGGTGTAAATGGTTAAATAAGTGCATGAGTTTAATTAGTTTGAGATAAGGATAAGCCATATTTAAACTATGGGATCATAATGTATAGATCAGTCAAGTATCGATTCGCTAAGCTAAGTTCTTTAAGTAGCTGATCAATGAGTATTTCAAATGCATTTCTTCATTATTTTCCATTTTTCTGTTAAATTACAAAACTTTAATATACAAATCTTGTAATTGTATATAATAAAAGTTAATAAAAATTGACAGTTTGTTCGTGAGGTGTTTTAGCCTATCAAATTGGAAAGTAATGGAATCGTAAAATTTTAAAATCATTAGACATTTTTCCAATCATTTTGATTAGAATCACTCCATTTATCCAGTTAATCTATTTTTCATACGAAATATATGAAAATGCCAATTTTCTACGAATCGATACTTCTTAACTCATCGATATATTGAGATCACAGTTTTATTTATTATTTGTAAATTTAGTTGTTTTTATATAGTTTTATCTCAAAACTTGTAATATTATTTGTTATCAAATTGATAATCGCAATATTAAGTCCATATGGTTACAATTCACTTTCGGAATGTGAAATATGACCCTAATTGCAATGTAGCGTTATTTCGCTTTGTGAAAGTAATAATATAAACTGAATTGACGCCTTTGCGAAAAGTAAATTAATGCCATGCCATATTTTATTAAATCACTTTATTTTACAATAAAATGAAACGCAAATATTATTCATGATTAAAAATTAAATATGTACTACCGTATTTCAAAAATAATAATTATGTTAAAAATATCATAAATCATATAATTTGAGGAGGCCTAGGTACGATATAGCGCCATTACAAAAAAAAAATCATATTTTTAATTTAAATAATCTGCATCTTCACAATTGAAATTGAAATTTTATCAGATGGATTAAATATGAAAATTTTCAATAATTCTGATCTAAAAACATTATTTTATATTTTACAAACTAACCTAAAAAAACTTAAATGTATGGGGAAAACTCTTAATATTTAAATTAAATATTAATAAACATTTTGTACACACGAAAATAAAAATATTTCAAATTTAATTCTACAAAAATTACAAATTAAATTAAAATTGACTTTTTTTTCGTGGTTTTTTTGTGATGTTGTATTGCTTTGGCAAAGATTTAATTAAATTAATGTCATACATTTGCAATTAAATAGTACAGAACTATATAAAAATATAGAAAATAATTTAGTTGCCAAATTTTCGAAAAGAAAGACAGTAAAATTTATGTTAACAAACTAAAAAAAAAAATTGAAACAATTTTTTTCTGTTCCGCATTATTAAAAACAAATTTTTTGTCAAATCATTTTCTTTATTTTCTGTTTTTGACATATTTACAATTTAATGACTTTTTCCAGGGAAATTAATAATAATAATTTTACTACCCCACAGAACCAATAAGTAATTTGATATTAAATACTAATTGTGTTCTACTCTAATTTTATAAAAAATCAGAAATTTTCAATATATTTTCCATTTTCCTAAATAAAAATTGTGTAGACATTTTGACAGAACTACATAATATAAAAAAGAAAATCATTCTTTAATTAATAAATAGACAATAATTCTATTTTATTTATTTTTATATTTTACAATTTTCAATATTTTTCTTTTTTGTTGTTTTTTTAAACGTAATTTCCACACAAATAAAATGAAAATCGAATTTTCTATATCACAATGATTACAATAATTACAATTAACTTCCGTTTGGCAAAACTACAAGGATTTCAATTTTCAAAATCGCAGCAATTAGTTAATCTTTCTTTATGTTCATTGTTTTAGTATGGTTTTAATTAGAAATAATTTCAATTTTACTTTAAAATTATAACTAAATATAAATATTATTATTTTTTAGAATCAGTTGTGATTAAAAGTCGGTTCGATTAAACATTGAATTCCGTTCAGTTTAATTCTACAAAAGTTTCAATAAAATAATTAATATATTTAAAAATAATTAATATTTTAATTCTGTGAAAATATCGAAAAGTTTATTGAAGAAAATATATTACAATAAATTATTAATTTAATTTAATTGATATAAAAAGTTTAATAATAAATTTAATTAATAGATTTGATAATAAATAATTAATTAATTGATTGTGATACTTAGTTTTAGTTATAAATTCAAATTTATTTTACTATTATTTTTATATTTTGTGATTTTTTGCTTACCAATAGTTAAAAGATAATTTTGGATTACTATTTTTCGTTTTTCTTGTTGGAATAATCAGTATCAAAAATGACAGTTGAACTTGAAGAAGTAAGAAATTTTTAAAAATATAAATTTTATTATTTAAAGTATTTTCAGCATTTAACAAAATTTTTATAGTAATTTGTATCCTTTAAGAAAATATCCTTCTTGTTTTGAGAATTAATTTTTTGTGGAACACAAATATAAATAATAATTTGTGATAATCAGACTGGAATAATTGATAACAAATGAAATATTTTGAAAATATCCACTTTTGCCAGAAATATTTTGATTAAAATTATTATATTTGCTTTTTTTATGGGATTTTTTCAGTACCACATTTTGTTATAAAGAATTCACGAGAAATTTAAATCAATCGAATAAAAAGTACCAATTACAATATTTGTAAATTGATGAAATTAAACGAAGTGTAAATTTCAGAGAGTTGATTAAAAAAATATTGCATATCAAAATGGAAATTGATTTATTTCAATTTCCATTGAACTTAAATAAAAATTGATTTATAAATAAATTGTTGATTTTAATCAAGAATTTAAATTGTCAACATTAAAGAGAAAATGATCCTTTTTTGTAAATTATATAAACATTTTATATAAACATTTTATTCTTTTGGAGATTGCATTTCAGGTATTGGTCGCCCTTTTTATTGTAAATGTCAATAGAAATGAGTCTGGCGAAAAAATTGCTTTTACGTTTTGCTTTGCATGAATTAAATTGGTATAATTCAAATGCTTTACTACTATCGGAAACATTTACAATTAATTGATTTGACACAACATTAGAAACATGTAGAGAAAATTTGTGTAAACTTTATAATTAATGGAAAGGATAGATTTATCAAATTAAAATGCTGTCCCATAGTTTCGGAAATTTTTGTTCATTGTCTGGACCTCCTTGTACCACGAACTATGGAATTTTATGTCTAATGTTTGCTATGTCTTTAATATATAATAAAAATTATAAATAATCAAACAAATTGAAACCTTAAAACTAATACATTCAGATACAATTTTATAAATTTATATAATTAATATTTTATTTTTTCAATTTAATTGTAAGATATTTGTGAACCAAATAAATATTAGCTAGTAAAAATGACGACGATCCTTCAAAAATTAGCTCCCCGTTTGCATAAATTATGTGGTTAAATAATGTTTTTTTTTTGTCTTCAGTTAATTTTCTGACATTTTATGTAAATTTCCACTAATATTATTCATTCATTATTCATATTATTTTAGCATCCGAAATTCTCTATAAATAGTTAATTGATTTTTTTTTCAATTTTACAATAATAATAGTTAAGTTTCCTTCTTTCAAGTTAAATTTCCTTCTTAAGTACCAAAATAGAAAATGAGTACTAAAATATTAAACCAAAACCAAAATAATATTTAATTATATTTTATTATTAATTTTTCTTCTTAAATAATTTATTATTATTCGTGGCATAATTTTAGGATACAAAATTTAAAAAAAAATAAAAAATGATTTTATTATATTTTTTTTGAATCCAGTCACAAAATAAAATATGAGAAAATAATAAAAAAATGTGAAAATTCGATTTTTGTATTTTCAAAATTGAAAATAAATTTAAATGTTACGACAATATTTAATATTTTTAATAGCTATGCAATATTTTATTAAATAATATTATTTTATAACTTTTTAAAAAAAAATATAGACTAACAGCTAGCAACGATTTTACAAGACTGACGCGGGAACCATCGATTTAATATCTAGTCTAAACCAGTTCCATCCTTATACTATTTATCCTTCAGATATGTGACGCATATGTTACTGAATCAGAATAGTGTAGTTTGAAACAACAGAACGGGTTTAGTCATTGATGTATGACTGGAGTGGACATTACTTTTAATCATCTTTTATTTCAAACCTAACCTAATAACCAACACGTTTGTTTATCAGATCCTTAATTTCGCTTTCAGTAAATTACAATTTAAACTAATTCAAAATACAAATAAAATTATTATCTAATACATAATAAAAATAATTCATTAACAAAAATGATGTCAAATTAAATATTTAAAAACATCTTTAGTAAATATATTTGGCGTCTAATGTCTTAACATTTAGAGGTCTTGTTCAGCTCACATTAATAAATTTTCTTTTAAGCAAATTTAAGAAATTATTTTAATAGACTAAAATCTTCTAATAAATCATTTTATAAACTATAAGGAAATGTTTATGATCTCTCAAAAGATTATGTTAAAT
Organism: Rhamphomyia laevipes; assembly: GCA_963920725.1. Lineage (NCBI taxonomy): Eukaryota > Metazoa > Arthropoda > Insecta > Diptera > Empididae > Rhamphomyia > Rhamphomyia laevipes. The sequence goes on from OY987257.1 coordinate 57,534,905, forward strand.
TTAATAAACATAATAACAAACATAATAAATTTGTATATCGTGAGTGAAGGTGTGAAACCTCGTAAGTAGCAAATTTTCCAAAAAATATTTTTTCGATAATTTTTAGAAAATTGGATGTTCGATCTAAAATATATAAAGACAAGTAATGGTAAAAATCATATTTTATAAACCAATTGAATTAATGTTACAAATAGTGAAACCTCGTATGTTATACACTTTAAACAACATTAACAGTGAAAACTTGTAATACTCTATATTTTGGATTTTTCTACTTACGAGGTTTCACATCTTCATCAACGATAATTCAATTCCATGGTTTTTACATTAAGTTTATTTTATTTGTTTTTGTCACATATGCACGACGTAATATAGACTTTCGAATGACATATGAAAATATGGAAAATTCAAATTTTTCATTTAACATTGTCTCACCTGAAATATTAATAATTTATATTTATATATAAAATATATTCCAAAAATAACAAAATTTAATAAAATATACGAGAGTAAAAGAAAAAAAAAATGTGTTTTATGTATTTTACATAATATGTGAAAAGATTTGAAAAGTTGTTTAGAAAATTGCCAGCATAGTTGACGACATCATAAACAAAAACAACAACAAAATCAAATTATAAATTTGACGAAAAAAAAAAAAAAACATTATTTTTTTTTTGTCGGTTTGGTTCAAGGTGAAATGTTATGAAAAATGTTCAATCTGAAATATCAGAATTTTAAGATGCTGAAAATCTCACAAAATAAGAAAAACAATTTTTTATGTTGTTGTTTTAAATAAATCTTTCTGTAATTTGTTTACAAAATGTTTGTAAATAATTTTAATCCTATACAATTTTATACAAGTATTAAAAAGCTTCTGTCAGGCGTGTTTTTTTGATGGACAACTTTAAAACAAATAAATAAAATTTAATTTTAAAAAGTATATTTTTATGATGAAGAGTTAATCTCTAATCCGGGTACTTATTTCAAATACATTTAGTAACACAATATTTCGAAGACGGTTGGTTTTTGGAATCTCAGATAATGTCAGTTAATGAAATTCATAATCCTAAGTTTAATTCATGAACATTATTATTCACAAACTTACGTCCTTCACAAACTTACGTCCACGTTGCTTATAAAATTCTGGCTTTATAGACTTTTAGTTCGTGAATTGTGTTGTTTTGAAGTTTCTAGCATTTCTTCCAGATCCGGAGAATACAAAATGTTGAAAATATAATTAAATTAAATGTTACCAATATTTTCGAATAATAATTTGTATTCACACACGGTAGTAAACTGCTAATTTTAAACCCACTTTTAAAGGATTGAAAGAGTGTAATTTCCTCCTTGGGATATTAAAAGTTACATTTCCTCCCTATGTGATTAAAATTTCTTTATTTTTATTCTAAACATCACTTCACAAAATCATTGAACTGCTTTTCGTACAATTTTATGGATTTTGGTGGTAAAAGTTTTATCATTGAGCTGATCTCCGGCTTACATTTGAAATTTTTATTTCAATTGATTTTTCAAATTAATCAAAAATAATTCATTCTTTCCTTGACATTTAATTATTACTACATAATAAATTTAATCTCAACGTCCTCAAGGTATTTACTCAACTGTCAGTTCAGTAGTATTTCTTGTCATTAGTTCAGTAGTATCTATAGCGCATGCACCAAGTGTTCGAATTCTGGTTCGAGCAAAAGTCGTACATTCGCACAAGTAGTGCTCAATAATTCATACTCTTCGCTGCATTTGTTGCATATAGGAGTCGTAGTAACTATATCCCTATCTTGTGAGGGTTTCATTCATTCACTCTGGTTAGGATTCATTAAAAATTTACATATACACCAGGGTGTGAAAGAAATATAGTACCAACTTAGAGGCAAAGTGCATTTTCTTCTCTGATGAAATTATTTCCATCCACTTAACTTCGTTAATTAAACTTTTTCACTCACTCTTTAATCCCTGGCGGCGTAATATACAATTAAATATGATTTTTCAATATCTTTCGAATATAATTTATTTTAAAGTTTAAAAATGTTTCACTTTTAATTTACATATTGCACAATAAAATTTGTTATTGTAATTTATAAATACAAATTATACACAAAAAAAAATGTAATCTCAAAAAAAAAAATTGTATCTTTTTACATTTTTTTCTATGTCACACAAATTGTAAATCTTGTTCTAGCAATTAAGTTTGAATGTCTAAATGACATGAATGTCTAGTTACATTTCCGGGATTGTTCTGTATTTCTAATATAAAATAATTTGTTGTTTTTTTTTTAAACCTTTTAACATATATTTATGGCATGCTCGGTTTGAGAGCCCTCGATGGCCTACCAGACTTTCTATTAATAAGTTTGGCACAACAAATCCGTACAGTTTCAACAAAAAAACAACAATTATTTATCACATATAATTTTGTATGATTTTGTTTTGTTAGGACAGTGCGATGCGTTAAATTATTTTTGTGCAATGATAAATGCAGGGATCATTAGCATAATATAAATAAATTATGTTTTAGGTGAATATTTCTAATTGTCTATAAGAAAAATATATACTTACATATAGTATTTTTAATTTTTTTCAATTAAACTTTATATTACATATTAACATTTTTAATCTAGGAAATATTCTAAAAGATTTTTTCAATATCCTCACTAGATTTTTATAAGTTGTAGAAATGTTTATATAATTCTGAATAGTTTTCATTATCAAAACATAATTTTCATTTAAATTTTACTCAACTGTAATTAGTTTTTGTAATTAGTCAATTAAATTACAATAAATATAAACCAATTTTACATATTAGTTATCTTTGGTTACTACTGTGCTTCTGGTACTTTTAAATTTTGTTTGTTAAATCCTTTTAAAATATATAAATTAGTTTAAAGGCATCATTATATCTGCCCATAATTCCTGATGTAACATAATATTCTACAAAAAATGTTTGGTCCTTATTATAAAAACAAATTCCCTTTTCACTTTTCAGTAGGTGAAAACCGTTTTAAATGAAATTCTAGAGTTTATGCACATAATTCCCTTCAAGATATAATTGCTTTCACGAATCTTAGAATATTCACCTCCTCCAAACTATCGAAATTCGCTAGGATCCTTAGTTACCTTCTATTATAACTTGGATAATTTTATGGCTATTTTATCTAATAGAATGTGATTCACAAGAACACCAATCATTAGTCCTAGCTTCATTCTGCTTAGATATATGAAACTTCCAAGAAAACAATCAATTCATTTTACAAACTATATATTTAAACATAATTTAATAAATTAATTAAATAAAATTTAACTTTTGAATATTATATTATGAAATCGACATAGTAAAATGTTATTATTTAAAAAAAAATATAATCAAAACTTCTTAAATTATTCATTTTCCATTAAATTTTACAAAAACAAAAAATGTTTAAAATATTTATTAAAAAAAAAAACATAAACTTTATGCAATTTATTTGTTTCAAAGTAACTCAAAATGGAAATTATTTTAGATAATTTTATCATAAACATGGAAAAAGTTTTGTTTTTCACGTTAATGTTAGGTCTTCTCTGGATACACCAGAAGACATCAAAAGAAAATCATATTATAATTTTCATTTTATCGATTGTTTTCACTTAAGCGTAAATATAAATTTGACTAGAAAAAATTTAATATTACAATTTTTCCAATTTCTCAATACATTTTAACAAATAGACTTAGAAAATAATTCATTTAACATAAATTATGACTTATTTTATATAATAGTTTTCATTATATAGAAAAATATAAAAATTTTCATTATTATATTAGATATAAATTTGAGGTCTTAAATTTTCTTTTATAAAATGTTACTATTTTCATCAAATGATTCGATAATTTATCAAAGCAAAGTAATATTAAAAATTGATAAAAAAAAAATAATATAAATAATAATTTGAAATCGTTAAATTATTATGGGATATGGAAAATTTATTATTCTATTTTAGACCTTTTTTCTTTTCATTTTCCATAAAATCTATCCTTTTCTTGTGTTATATATAGTCGAATAAATTCATCATCGTTGACAAAATAACAAGAATTTCCAATTAAATTAAGGATTCTTTCTTTTTTTTTGTATAGAAAAATATTGAAAAATAAAATATAAATATAATAATTGATATAATATTAAATTTATCTATAGAAAATATATTTTATTTAAAAAATAATAATGATCTTTAAATATGCGAATAAATTGAAAGGTTGAATTAATTTATAAAATAAATAATTGGTTAAATTTAATATAAAAATTATAACAAAACTTATTAAATTTTAATAACATTTAAATATTAAGTTTTAATGACCCCCTCTTAGTACGATCAAAAGATATATTTACCTTCACTTCCTATCTTTTGCTGAGGTTACGTAGAGAGGACTTATCACGTGCAGAACAACGAAGAAATTGTTTGCGAAAAACAAAACTGAAAATTTCCTAGAACTATCACGTAAGGACATGGTTAGGGTTACAGCTATCGGCTAGCACACTGAACGGCTGGAAATCTCATATAGGCAATCGTATCATACTTGTATGGATTTCAATGAAAAAGACACAATCGAGAACTTCATCTGCAAGTTACTTCCATCTTAACGAACTAAACGATCTATCCAGTAAACGGTCTACGGAAACCGGTCACTTTCTTAACGCCACGAGTTGGATCTATAATAACCGCATCCATGCTAGAGTTCGCGAGAATTTTGGTATCAAAACGGTGCTAAAGCACTACTTACTTAGAGTTCTGGACAGTGTCTGGGATTCATCACTAAATCCAATCAACAAAGTTTTAATATTATTGTATTTATGGCTAAGTACAAAATTGTCTCGCTTATAGAAATTAAATTATTATAATTCTAGACCTTTGCCGTACACATTGGAATGGAATTTCTAAAAAATATCTTCCGTGCCAAACGAAACACTTCTTAACAATTCCAAACTCTATTCTAATTTAAACATATTTTATGAATATTACATTATGCAATTTTGGTTTTAAATAATTTTCTATAAATCATCTTTAATTCCAAAAAAATAATTAAATTTTGAATTAGACATTTAATGAAATGAAAAATATATTATAAATTTTTGTCAAAAACTTTTAATATAAAACTTATTTATTTATCTTAAATTGATCACAATGGTAACCATAACTTTTTCAGCCATTATTCAATTTCTATTTTATTTATGTAATATGTAATTTTTATGTTGTATGGCAACAAATGTAGTCAAGTGAAATATTTTTTTATAAAGTTTGACACAGAATTTAAAGCTGACATTAAAATTATTTAAATTTAAAAATAAACAAATTACCGATTATTTTTATACAGAGTTCCTGTTGTGAAATGTTGCGGTGATTAAATGTGCGTGGTCAAATAACCCCGCCATTATTTACTGAAGATAAATTGTGCCAATATAAAAATGATGGTATCTTCCTCTAATTACAAATGACATCGACACATTATTCGGCATATTATTATCAACAAAAGAAATCCATCCGAAATCTAAAGATATCCATTATTAATTTACTCGGAATACGAATTCAATTGCTATAACTAATAAAAATTATTTAAATCTTCGTTTAATGTTTATAGAAATTTTGAATAATTAATAAAATAATTAAAGGAAACTTATTTTATATTATATACAAAATATTTAATATAATTTATATATAAATATAATTTGTAACTATATTATCCCCCACATCCGTACAGAGCAGAGTGGCGCGTATACAGTCTAAATGTAGTGACAGGTTACAAAAATAGAATTTTGAATAGGCGGCCGCACTTGAGGTTAAATAAAAATATTTTCTATAGCTACACAAAAAAAAAACATATTTACTTTTTTATATACATATAAATATATATAAAAAAAAAATCTAGGGGGAAATTTTTTAAATTTTATGTAAAAGTTCAATAAATTTTCATAAAAAATTCATACATAGTAACTCTAAAAATATACTTTTACCCCTAATAATCCATTTAAAATTAATAATGTAAGAAATTTTCCACAAAATTTATATATATATAGAATCGATAGGGAAATTACTATTGAATGAAAATGATGAAAAATTGTCCTTATAATAAAAATGACAAAAATTGAAACACATAAAAAAAAAAACATTTCAGTCAAAATAACAAAACTCCTCGTGTAAAATATATAATGAAAATTTATAAAAAAATATTATTGAAAAACCTTGAAAATTTATCTTTATTCGTTTTCTTTTTTTTTTTGTTTCACATAAATTTTTAATTCAAATATCACCACTACAACATTTTATTTAAAATCTAATAAAATTTCTCATTACTCTTAGTTTTATGTTCCTTGGGTTCCACTCTATTAAAAATTCCATGCTTTTCTTTAAAAAAAAAAAGAGAATTTTTTCAATATTTTTGAAAAGGTGAAAAATTTTAAAATTTCATACCTGAAATTTAAAAAGAGTTTAATGGAAAATTAATAGAGTATTTTCGAAACTAAAATTTTTTTTTTGTTTTCAATATTCGAAATTTTGTAGCAAATTATAATTTTCTTTTAAAATATGATTTTTCTTTATATTTGATTATGTTTTGTTTTTGTGAAAATGGAAAATTTTCAATGTATATATTCAAAAATTCTAATTTTATAATAAATGAAAAAATAAAAATTAAGTTAGAGGCTCTTTTTATATATTTTCAGACTGGTTGGTTATATTATTTACTGTCAGTTAATTGTTTACTACAGGGTGATTTTATTCATAATCAATTTTATTTATCTTTAAATCTTTATGATGAAATTATTTTTAAAAAATTTATAAACAGGAATTTTATCACGTCTCTACTTAAAAGATTTTTGGCAAGAAAATTTAATTTTATATTTAATTTTTTCTGTATTTTGCCAAATAAATAAAAAAATAAATTTGCCGTAAATTTTGTATATATTTATAGAGATTGTAAAATGATTTTTGAAGTTTATTTCCCCTTTTTTCTATTTTACTTTTTTAAGGAAATGACGTCTTCTTTTTAATAACAGAATTTGAAATTTATAAATAAAAGTAGATTTAATTTTTGATAATAAAGAATTTTAATGAATTGTAAACAAAAATGCGCAAAACTCTTATAAAAAATTGATTTCATAATATTTGTCAGCTAATTTGGTTTTATAAATGTGAAATAGAAAATTTTGAATAAAATTTCTTTTATGTGAATTTCACTTTAATATATTCCCAATAATATCAGCATTTTAAATTTTAATTACTAGTATACATTTCGAAATATTTGGTTGAAGAATACAGAATTTAGAAATTACAAGAATGCAGAATTTAGAAATTACAAAAAATGTTACAATAATGTAATATAAAAAAGACAACCTATCCCCTACATAAAATATCAGTTTTATAGCTAATTCAATTACTCTGCTTTATGTTAAATACTAAATCGCTACATATTCTAAATTAAATTTTAAGTCGTTCTTAATTAAAATAATTTTTGAAACACCCTATATTTTAAATATTTAAATTCTCCAATAAAAAAAAATTCATTTACTTTTAATATTTTAACATCAATTATCTCAACAACAAAAAAAAATTGTAATTTAAAATAGAAAATCGCCACATTAAAAAATCATATTTTTTTTAAATAAATATTCTTAAATTAAATTTTCTCAATAATTCAACATTTTTATATATAAATAATTCGTCTTTAAAGCATAAACGCAAAAAAAAAAATATTTCTTTTCGAAAATATTATAACGAAATTAAGAAAAACGGAAAATTTCAAAGAAAAATACAAAACTTCAATAAAGTATAAACATAAAATGAAGCCAATCTCACCACTCTTTATACTGTCCCCTAACAAAAAAGTAGCCAAAAAATTTTCTTTCGAATTTTCTTTTTCTTTATAATATAAAAAAAAACTTTCCACTTTTAATAGAAAATTCTCTTCAACTTTTTTTTTCTCGATAGCTGATCGTCGTCGCGATCGCTAGTTGAGGTAAAAATCTCAACAGAGCATTAAAAAAAAAATTATATTTATATTAAATATAAAAATATCTTTTTTAATTTTTTTTTTTTTTATTTTTTAAATATATATATATAAAATTTTCGTTATTAAATTTTTTTTTTTTAAAAAATATATATATAATTATATTTTTATATTTTCTAAATTTTCGTGTGAACGGGAACGATTATTATTAAAAGCATATGAAAAGTGGACGTTTACGGTACGGTTTAGAGTAAATAATCTTCAAATCGGTAGTTTCTATATAAATTTTTTTAATATAATTTCATTGTATGGTAATCAGAAAAAAGGATTAAACTATAAATTTAATAGTAAAATTTTAATGTATTTCTAACGTCGTCGTCGTCGTGTTTTATATTTGAATTTTGATTTTGTCGCGTTTTTAGAGCTTCTTCTCTGATCTTTGTTCAAGACAAATTTATCGGCCGAAAATTAGAATTTTACCCTTGAATGCGGATACAGAGGAAGCTCAAAAAAAAAAAAATTATTTAAATATTTAATATTGGAATTCGTGCGTATTATTTTTGATTAAATATATATATATTTTTTTGAATATAAATACATAAACATAAAAATACAACAAAATAGATACTACATAAACAACAACAACATAAAAGTTATAAATAAAAAGAACATAACAAAAATATTACACATATTAAAACATAAATAAAAATTGGATGAAAAATATACAAAATAAAAAAAAAACATATAAAAATCTAAAAATATAATAAATATTATAATAAAATATTTATAAATTACATAAATAAACAAAATCAATTAAATAAAAACACAACAAAAAAGACAATTTAAAAATTACAAAAATTATTAAACTACATAAAAATAATTAAAAATTTAATACATAAAAATACAATTTCATAAAAAAAAAATAATTGTTCATGAAACAATGAAACATAAAAATTCCGTACACTAAAAAACATTTAAAATATTTTTAGGTTCATATATATTTTTTACAGTGTTGATGGAGTTATTAATGATTATGTGATAATTCTTTTTTACAGAATTAATTTATGGATAAATTTTAAAAAAATCATTAATACATAAATCAAAATTTAACAAGGAACAAAATAATATTTAATTTAATAATTCACACAATTTTAAACAATTATACAAACAAGGATTAACATATAAAAAAGAAATTATTTTTGAAACTATAATATAAAATTAATTTTTATTTTAAATTTTATATTTATTTAAAATATTTTATGATGACAGTCCTTATTAAAATAAAAAAAATTATAAATTTCTATATTTTTTTTTTTGACCAAGAAGCATTTTTACTTACTAGTCATTTTGTTATAAATAAATTAAATAAAAACAAAATAAAATAAATAAAAATCTTGAAATTCTTTTTTAAAAAAAGAAAAAATTAAATAAATAAATAAATGAATTTGAAAGTATAGATATAAATTACAGAGTGATATTTGATTTATTTATTATGAAAACTAAAAAAATTTGAAATTTTCATTCATTTCAAACTTGAAACATATTAAAAAGTATTTTTATTTCAAGTAATTCCTAAATCAGGTTCACTATTCACCATAGGTTCACTATTCTCCCATTTCCTTGAATCGTTCAATTTTAAGTATTTTTGACATACACTAACTTTCATATTTGAAAATTTTATCTACGAATAAAATATAATTTACGAAAATATTTACAGTCAAAAATACGAACAAAGATAATTCGAATAATTTGTAAATTTACGACGGATTCGATTATACTAATTTTAATAATCATTTTCTGATTTACAATATTAACAAGTTAATTTTAGATTGTTTTTATTTTTAACTGTCAATTTAAAATCATTTTTTTGTGATTGACAGCAAGTTAAATAAAAATTTGTTTTTCTATTAAAAATTTCAATATTTAATATGCCATTTGAATTTCAATATGTCATTTGAATTTCGAATGGCAACAATGTAAAGAAAGTAGAAAGTTTAAGAATGAAGTTTTGGTTCTAGATTCGAAAATTGTATTTAAATATTACAATATTTAATGATTTATTTAATTCTATTAAATTTTAGTAGATAATCTTTAAAAAAAATGTAATTTATTATGTCCTTTAAATTTCGAGTTTTAAAGTTTAAAACTAATTAAAGGATTTTAAATAATATTTAATTATTTAAAGTACTTATATTTAAATACTATTTTAGTGTTCTTATTAGTCTGTATAAAAAAAGTGTTCTTATTAGTCTGTATAAAAAATATTTTTAAATAAATCTTATTAAATTTATTAAATCACTCTGTGATTGGTTCTTGTTAAATGTATATTTATATTTATAAAATTGTTTTTGGCCAAATATTCTATATAAATTCATTTTATTTTATTTTATCGACTCTAAAAATTATAATTTAATAAAAATATATATATAAAATTTTCAGTAAAATCGATAAAGTGATTTTTTTTTTAAATTAAATTCGTTTTTAAAAAATGAACTTTTATTTTTTTAAGTAATATTTTTATGAAATAAATAACATTTTTAGTTTTTCTATAGTTTTTCTCAAATTTAATTTCCTATTTGTTGGTCCGAAAATTTTGGGTTTTCTCCGAAATTTTCATTTAAGTGTAACTTATCTTAAAAATATAATATATAATTTTCATTGTGTTGTTTGTTAAATTTTCAGTGAAACAAAAAAGAAAAGAAAATAATAATATTCTAAATTTAATTTTCCATTTTTCTTGGTTTTATATATTTTTTCAAAAAGATAAAATATAAAAGAAAATTATTTTTGAAAGAAAAAAGAAAAAGTGATTAAATGAAAAATTAAATAAAGTTTATAATTAGATATAACAAAAAAAAAAAAAATATATATGTATATATAAAAAAAATACATTATAAATGAAATATAAATTGTGAATAAATCCCTTAGGGATTAGTTAATTATTTGGGGCTAGTATAATAATTAAATATATCCACAAAATTTACACTCGTTTATGTAAATTATAAATAAATAAACCACCAATAACAAAGAAAAAATAATAAAAAAGGATTTCTACTAATACATATACACAAACACACAAAAGGATAACATACAAGACTAATTTCATCAGCCCTAAAAAAAAAATATTTATAATCAAATTCTTCAAAGGAAAAATATATTTTCCTATTAAAATACCAAACAAATTTATTAAAAAATAGGATTCAAAATGGATGACGAAATTATTGAGGAGGAGGAAAAAAAGACTATTAAAACGGAAACATGGAAAAAAATCAAGAAGACTGTAAAGGTTCGTTTGTCCTTGACATAAAAAAACATAATTTTATTATCACAGTTTTTCCCGTATTTATGAAAAGTTTCCTTTTTAATTTTTTGTTTATGGAAAGATATGGAAAATTAAATTAACACAATATAAATTTAAAAAAAATGTTGTTAAATTTTTTTATAAATTTAGTATTTTATAATTTTCAAAAAAGGCTTTTAATAGTTCATCAAATTTTAATTTTATCGAGAATATAGTGAATCCTTAGAAGCTGAACGTGGCACAACAGAAATTATTAAATGTTTTTTATAGAATGTTTAAGAGACATAATTTCATGAAAAACCTTTTTTCAATTATGATATATTTTTAATCAGTTCACCAGAATTTGTCAATGCTTTTGCAATGCTTAACGAATTCGAATCAAATGGTGAGCTTTACATCTGTCTGAAGAAATTAATCCACCACTAGACTCCATGAAAATTAGAAACTTTGAACATATACAAAATGTTTATACCAAATTTATTTGACTGTATTTCGTAGCTGGACCACTGATCTTTATGGAATCAAATAATCAATATTTTCATATTTGAAAGATTTTGTATATAATAACATGAAAGTAAAGTAATATTTCATAAATTGATTAACTATCGTCCATTATTTGCTCAATCAAGTTATATTAATCAATTATATAATCATACCAAAGAGATTTAATAGAAATATCAAATGAATTATTAAAATTTGGTACTTTCAATCTGTACTATTATTTTCAGAAACTTCTTGCAAAATTTTTAAACTTATTTCTCTTAAATCAACTCCGCAAATCTACATTTTCATTAAATAATAAATTTTTATATCAATATTTAAATAGTAAAACCATTTTTAATTGTATAAATAAAAAATAAAAATGTTGATCCTAAAATAATATTGTGAAGGTTTTTAAAGATAAACAAAAATAAATTTAGAAATAAATGTAAAGAAAATTATAAATTATACAAGAATTTATATAAAATATGTAGTAAAAAATTGGTAAATTCCAAAATTATTAACCATAGGATTTAAATGAAATGGTTTTATCAGATGATTTTGATGAAGAAAATAATGGTTTTTCTTAAATGTATACCACAAAAGATATTATTATATTATTATCTCCTTTTTTATTGGCCTGCAATAAACTGACAAAACCACCTCATTAAAATCATGCTCTAATTATAATGAACTAAATATAATTATTCATTATGTCTTTTGGTTAGGGCCTAATTGTATCCAATTAGATAATATAAATAATTAAAAAGGACATGGTTAAATATGTTCCGAGTTAGATTATAAATAATGTGAAAGCCTTTTTCTTTGAATATTTTATTTTTACAAATTTTATTCCTTTATATATTTTGTATTAGAAAAGAATTTTCATATTAGGCTCTGATAAAATAGAAATATTTATTTATTTTTATCTAACTGCCTTATAATGTTTCTGAATACTGCAATTGAAAAGCGACGGTGGTTCATAGTGTGTGACTATATGTAGATCATGGCCATGTAATATCGTTTACCTTGTTACAATTAAAGTTTCTAAGGAAAGCCATATAAAATTAATTAGTCCAAATTGCAGTAGAATTGCTGAAAACCTTCGGAAGAGGAGACCTAGGATTAGTTTTATATAAACATTTCAAATGATTTTCTTATTACTTATGAGATGACAAACAAAATATGATTTTAATATATTTTTTTATGATCAGAATTTTTTATTTTAAATATTGTTTGTATATTTACATTTCTTGTAATAAAACTGAATTCATAAAAGATTTTTTTGGAATATTTCATAAAGTATATAAACATAAAATCATAAATCTGAAAATTGTTTTATATTGTAGCATTTAGTCTTGAATATTATTATTTTTATGTTTTTATACTTTATGTGACATTGAGAAATCAATAAAATTATTATATTAAAAATACATAAATTTTTTTGTTGCATATTTATTTTTGGTTTAGATATTTTTCATACTAGATTTTAAATATTATTGAAAATTTATCGTAATTTTAGTATCTTAATATTTATCACTTATATAATTATATGACCAGTTTTTCTATAATCTTTTTTCGAATCTTACAATTCTTACCTTACGAACTTCATATTAAATGATAGAACATAATATTTTTAAGAAAAATTTTATCGTATACTTTGTTGACAAGACATTTCATATTTGAGACACATTTTTTTAAATCAAATTTGCATATAGTAACGTCTATACAGAATAGTATTTAATCAAATGTGACCAAACTGCACTTAACTTTGACTGTATAGCTACTTGTGTCGGCCCTAACAGGAAACTGTGAAAACTGGATCGACATTACTGGTTTACTGGTTTACTATAAAATATCTTCAATGTCTTTATACCCCGAACCGAATCAACGCAGAATACATAAGCAATACGAAGCCTACGTAAGAAAAAATATTTATCGAACTTCGAACACAATCAAAAGTAGTTTTGCTACTTTGCTACACTAACAATATTTTTGCACCTAGTGATAATGTGACATTCACCAGCGTTCCTTACGAAAAAAGTTAAAAGTTGGTTAACTTTTTTCTCGATTCTGTGACGAGGTTGCGTTTGTTATAATCGGTATTATATATTTTCATACATTTTAATTTTTTTGACAAATCTTATGTATTCTGTATTGATTCTGTTCGGGCTTTTAAACTTTATGATTATTGAAATTTTCAATATTATTATAAATTTGGAATATTTTTCTGATATTAAATAATAGTTTGTTCTGTTAAAATCGAAAGAAAATCCTGAGCCACTTTCTTCCATGATTGTGAAGTGGTTAGGTTATTATAACGATCAAAAAATATATTTTTTACTTACAAAATTAATTTTTTATACGAATTATAAGCGGATGATTAAGTGAAATTATTTAATTAATTTTCCTTATGTAATTTGCTTAATATTAACTCTAAAAATGACCTTTAATAATGTGATAGTGACACATTTATTAAGTCTGGCTAAAATTACAGCAAAAACATAAAATGCGTATACGAAAATATTAATGAAAATTGCGTAAATTTTAGATTTGATAGATGATCTAAAGAATTCCAAACAAATACGATTATTTCAAAGTGTTCAAAGTGAAAATTATTTTCGCTACAGTTAAGCACCTGCAATTTCTTTATTAATGGGACGAAAGTTCATTCCTAGTTCGTTCGCCTCCAACTTTCAACCTTATTTCTTGTTATCTAAAAATCATTTCTAATTTATATAGGAAAAACTTTTTATTTTCATATATTTATTGCCAAATTTATTGGAATTTTTTTTTAGTAAACATTAATTTTTTAATATAAATTGATTAGAAAACGTTGAGTTTACTAAAAACAAAACAATTTTTTTTTTATTTTTTTGGAAAATTTCCTTATTTTGACTATGTAAACAAAACACGTGCGTTAACTAATTTTCAAAAAAAATATATATATTTAAACAATATTTACAAAAATTAAAAAAAAAAATTGTTTATTATCTGTTTTTAAATTTATCTGCCGATGGTTTTAGATATTTTTAATTTTAATGATTGAAGTTTGCCCCAAATTATATTCATTTGGTCAATGACTTTTCATTATATGGAAAATTTTGATCATTGATATTTTAAATGTACAATAATTTTTGAGGTTACAAAATACAAAATACAAAAAAAAAAAAAATAGTAAAATTAATTTGACCTACTAATTTTATTAAAATAATAGTAAAAATTATTATTATAAACTTGGAAGAATTTATTTCAATATTAAGGACACTCTGTATACGTTAGATTTAAAATATAATTTGTAAAATTTAATCTTTCGACAAATAAATATAAATATAAAAATGTTCAATTTAAAAAGATAAACTCTTTCATCTTCGTCCAAAATTTCATCATTCGCTTAACCAAATAAAATAAAAAAAAGAATTAAATAAAAACGATTTTTTAATATAATTTTGGCGTGCAAAAAAAAAAATATACAAATTTCCCACGCAACATGAGAATGAAAAATTAAACATAATATGCTAAAATAGCTTCAATGAGTAACATTCCTTGCTATTAAAAAAACTTTTGCTGTTTGTTAAACATACTTTTAAAAATATTTCTAAAATTATAAATACATAATATTTTTAAAAATAATTTTTATTTATATTTTTTTGTTTTACACAATATTTTTTTGTTACAAATTAAGAATTCGTTTAAATTTTGTTTTGTCTATTATTGTGGAGTTAATAGAACGAATTTATGATTTTTATATCAATCAAATAAAATTTATGATACAAAATATAATTTTTTTAAATTTTTTAACTGATAAATTCAAATTTAATTAAATATTAAGCTTAGTAATAGTAAACTATCAATTGACTTAGCCTGAGATCAAGTTCCTCATTGCAGTCAAAACAAACTAAGTTGACCGCGACTCTCCAAGAAGTAATCGGAAATCATTATATCAATGAATAGAACAATATATCATAAACTGATCGGTCTCCTTACTGTCCACTGTTGGATCGGTATGGGGAAGAAATTATGGAACCCTTACTGGAATATCTATTGTATAACTGCGATAATCTTATTCATTTCAAATATCAATACTTGGAACGTCTTCACCGTTGGTCGATCTTTTCAACGCTGCCTTTGTGGAGAATTGTTTTCTTCATAAAGGTAAGTAGAATTTTTGATAGGATTAAAGCTTAGTTTTTGAATCTTTCATAGGAACCACAATAGTTCCTTCGAGATATCTCGTTGATGCGTGCGGTGATCTTCACGCACTCTTCTTAATCTTATCAAAGTTTAGTATTGAGTTAAATTGAAATTAAATTTTAAGACGATCTCCAAACCTGAAATAATCCTCTAAAAATTATTTTGGAGAGGAAATATAACAAATAAGGTAATTTTGACACTATAGTTATAATAAGTGGACTCACATTACATAACTGACTCGAACAAAAAATTGCCGTATCAACCAAAAACTTTTAATATTTGAATGACTTTTTCGTTTGAAGTATATAGCGATTCTATAGCCGGATAATGGGATAATACAAGATTAGAGTTGAGCGGTCTGATAAAATGAAACCTTAAGGGTTTCAGATATTTTGTAGTATAGTACAAAAAAATATATATTCATAATTATGGATTAGTAATCAAACGTCGCCTCACTTTATTCTGGTTAATAGTAAAGACTGTTAAAGACATATAGAATTTATTATTTTTACTTTCTGAATGAAATTGTTTTTTTTTTTATTGAATTTCTTTGATTCTTGAATGTTAATGGGGAAATATGCCTACGGAAACATGCAGCAATTATTGTATACCACCTCCCATCAACCCTAACCAAATAATTGAGACAATTACTTATTACTTCTTCTTCAGCATTTCAGTTGCGATTGCGATCAATAAACATTACTTTGAATAGTTCTTTATTCAGTCAGTTGAGCATATCCTTTCTATTATTTATATACATACATAAAATTTGTATATACAATGGTTTTAGTTATTATCAATTTCGTTCATCTGTTATGTTTAGATACATGTTTAGATTCAATAGTTAAAATAAAGTTCTTTGAAAAAAAAACTATAATTAAAATTGGTTAAAAATTCATAAATAAATTCAAAATTTCAATAATAAACTTTACAAAACCAGCCGAGCGTATGCATTTATAACAAATCACAAACTGTTATTAATCTATTGTAAAATATTTGTAAGAGAAAATGAAAACATATAGCTACTATCATTTTTCATTATTAAAAAGCTTCTAAAACGCTTCAAGGATTTTTACCATAATACGATTTTCTGATTGGAAATTTATATTCAATATTTTCGATACATATATTGTCCTGACAATCAAAATTAATATTTGATATTTACATTACAAAAACATGAAAATTTTAATTGAAATTATGCTTTTGTTTATTCACTTTAAAATTTAATTACTAATTATTTTCATTATATTTTATTTTATTAAATAATAGTTCCTATTTATTATATTAATACTAAATGAAAATGCCTATTATTTTCATAATCATTTAATTGAAATTCTATAGCAAATACAAATTTTATCATGTCCTAACATAAATAATTTTCTCCTACAAGGATTTTATATAAAAGATTTTATTGAAATATTTTTCCATACAGAGAATTTTAATGGATTTATAACAAGTGTCAATTAGAATTAATATTATTCAGAAATGCATTTTCTAATTACAAGAATTTTTTTTGAGGTTCTTTTGTAGTAGTACAGAAATTCATTATGGTTTCACTTTGTTTGTCTGTCCGCCTGTCAATGATTCAATTATTTACGGATTATAAATTTGAAACCATTCGAAAGTTAAAAATCTGTTTCCAGGTTTCGATCCTTCAATCATTAAAATTGTGTTTTTTTTTTTGTTAATTATTACTATTTATTAACTAGGCAATTTTACATTTATGTGGCAAACAGCTCATCAAACAGCAAACTAAGATGCTTTTAAAAACACAGGTGGCATAGAATTAAAAATCGAAGTGGTGGGATTAAAAATTATATTCTCACAATTTTTATTATAGTTATTAGATATTCTGAAGCATAAATTACGAATAGGAATTAAAAACTTTATGCTACTGAATATTAAAAACTCATAATAAAATGAAATCCTTACAATTACAAAATGCATCTTTGAATAATATTACTTCTAATAGAAAATGTTTTTATGTATTAATCTCTAAAAAAAAAATTTCCTTTTTATAAATTGATTCAATTTTAAATTTATATGAAAATAAATAAAAAGAAAATTTATGGAAAACTTTTAAAATTGTTTTTAATAGTTATATTTTTAAAATAATATTCAACAAAATATTTGTCTAAGTCCAATTTACACAAAAGAAAAATGTTGTATAAGTTTTCTTTTTTTTCCCAACTCGTCCTTAATGAAAAATATTTTTTACCTGATGGTTATGATAAAAAAAATGGAAATTAAGAGCTTTACCATAGTACAAAAACACATTCAGTAAAACATAAATGAGGTCAGTTTAGGTCAGGGTAACAAACACACACAATGTATAGGTAAAAAGTTTATTATAAATTTTTTATTTATATAGAAAATTTTTCTGTTTTCCATTTTCCTCAAATTTTCCAAATTAAATTTATGTATGTACAAAATTTAAACCTGTTCAAAGAATATCAAGCCAAAGGCTATACTAAAAAAAATTACATGAACAAAATTAAATATACTTTACTACATATACTTAATTGTGTTACGAAAACTTCATGGTCTATTCTGTAATTATGTAGACTTATATAAAGATTACTGAATTATGTATGGATGGCCCTTTAAAGTTAAATTACTATTTAACGAAGTTCAAGGACTTAATTTTTTAAATTCATTAAACTTAATTGTATGAAATAATGCAATTAACAATAATGCATTTATAAATTCGTTGTTGTAAATGAAGTACATTTTGCTGCAGTAGTTTTTTTTTTACAAATTAAATTATATAATTTAATTTTTGTTCCTTAATCATTCAGCATACAAAGAAAATTAGCATGAACTATATATTTTTTCAGGTTGCTCCGATATCCAGCATTTCCTCCGATATAGATTGTAATTGGTATCAGATTGATTTTGCACCATGCTGTGATGGGTTTCAGTCAAATGCTATTCGGATGGTGTTTCAGGTTTTGTTGTCGTATGGATTTGTATGATTTCAAGTTTCACAACATTACAGAAGTACTGATTTTACACAGTCGACAGTCCTACTTTTTTTAATTCCTTTTTATAATGTCTCTTTGAATTCTACCATTTTGTCTTATGACAGATTTTTTCTACTTTTCTATTTACTAGATTTTACCAAGTGCGTTATTGGCGCGTATGATTTTAGTTTTTCTGATTTAAATTTTTCGTCCATTCTCTTCTTTTAGGATATAGTTAGCTTCTGTTGTATATTCTGATTAAACAATTATTGTAAATTCAATAACTCAATAATGTATACCAACAAAAATGTTAATGAATTTTAAAAATTTACAATATTTTGTTGGATACTTTATTGAATTTTCTAAAACTTGATAATTGACTTTTACCATTAATAATTTTTTAAATTAATTATACCTAAAATTTCGTTAAATATAAAATCCAGTAAACCTTAATTATAAACATTATAATATTTATAATGAATTTACATAAATAATTACATTTATAATATTCAAAATGAATTAGACGTTTTTTTTTCAATTAAATTTTTAAGAAATATTGAAAATTTTAGAAATTATGAAATGCGGAAGTTAAATTTTATATGATTATCCGCATAAATTTTATCGATAATTTAATGATTTTCTGAAAATACTTATTCAATATTTTACTTAAGTAAAATAATAATTTTTCCGGAAAACAAAACTTGCAACATTTTATCCAAAAAAAAAAAAAAATCTAAGTTTAGATAATCATAAACATTAGTTTCCAAAATAAAAATCTTTCAAAATTCACATTTAAGTTATTATAGACGGAAAATCATCAATTTGAGAAAAACTAAAATTATATTGGAAAATATTTTATTAGGGAATTTTATTTTTATGTACAACATTTTCTAAAAATAATTTTTGAAATCAATTTTTTGAAAATTTGTATACAATATTTTCGAATTGAATTACAAAAATAAACTCTATGACGTATGTAGGAAAAGTGTAAAATAAGAAATACAAACCGCATAGAAATATTGTTGTTCTAATTAACAAAATTTTCTTTTTGCCCTTTGAAGATGAATCAATGACCTAGAAAAATTGATTTTCATAGTTTAAAAATATATCAAAAGAAAATTCATATGAAAATTGAAAAAAATTAATGTACAAGTGAAATTTTAAATTAAATTTACATAAAATTAAAAATATTTTGATTACAATCCGGTTAGAATTGTAGTTTAATAAACTTTAATTAGTTTAATATTGAAAAACGATTCAGGAAATAAGGTTGTCGTACCCGCCAGATATTTTAATTCTAATTTTAACATAAAAATGACAACTTTGAAATATCTAATGTACATAATTATGTACATAAACAAATTAATTTGAAGAAAAAAAAAATATAATGTTAAAAAAAAGTTTTATGACTTTTTAGCTTTCATTATTATTAATTTGTTTAAAACAAAAAATTGATCTATTTCTAAATTATAATTTTAGTTTATTTCTATATAAAAGCATTTAAATTAATTATTCTATCATATTTAAATTTAGAATGAATTAATAATTATGAAATTAACCTCCAAGGGGGGTTCAACATAGTTTAATATACTGTAAACATGAATTATATTTCAAATCTTTAATAATAAACAAACAAAAATCACAAAAAAATATTTTTAAATATAGAACAAATTATAAATTTGTTCAAAATATAAAAAAAAAAAATTGTACATTTTTAGTTCAAATTTTTGTGTATATTACACTATTTTGAAAAATAATATATAATTCAAAATTAGGTTAATTTATAGATTATGTTTAACGTCATTTGTCCATCGTTCAACTAATTTGAAATATCTTACAATGATCTGTACACCCTGTTCCAATATGGATTGTCAAAAGTTCAATGAATTGTCCTCATACTGTCAATATGACAATAAACTTTTATGTTAATTTAGTTATAGTCACTCAATATAAGATGAATGAGGTCAATGTCTACATTATGATTATTAAATTTACAAAGTCCTTTATCATATGAAAACTGATGTTTGTATAATATAATCATAAATATTAATTTTATTTCCAATTGTAATTTTCTATTTTTTATAAAACATAATTTTTGTAGCAATTTTCCTCTATACAAAATTCTGATCAGCCCAGAGTAGTTCATTATTATGCTATTATATATTGAAAAACATCAGAAACAAATTGGCAAACAAATTAAAAGTAACAATCATCATTGCAATAACATAATAATAATATATGTAAAAATTAAAAATAATCTTTTAAAATTAATATAAGAAAATTTTTAAAATTTATTTAAAAGATTTTTTTTTAGTTCGATTCCATATGTAAAAATTCATTGAAAATGTTTTTAAAGAATTAACAAGTCAAATTATATCAATTTTTTTTTTAAATTCTTATTATTGTGAAGATTTTTGGTTTTTCCTACTTTATTTTATTTATTATAATTTTCATAAAATTGTAAATTTGGCAAAGAAATAACCGAAAACGTCATAGAAATATATTCAAATATTGAAATTTTTCTTTTGTGAATTTTATATTAAATATAAAAAATATGAAATGTCACATTTAAAGGTCCGTATAAATGAATACAATTTGGAAATTTGAAGAGTTTTCAGAAAACTAGAACAAATTACTATAGATAGAACCAAAGAGTAGCCTTCGCGACCAAGAGTGGTTCACTCGACCAAAGAGTGAACAAGAAATGTTGTCCAATTTTTTTTGAATACTTTTACTTTAATTAACATTACTTTGTTGAAATCTATATAGTCCTATTTTTAATTTTACCATTTGGCTCTATAAGTACAAAATTCTGTAAATACTTGTTAGCTTAAATCAAAAATTATTTACATTATAGATATTTCAATCGTATGGCGAACTGCGAAACCCTTTCGATAAATAAAATATAAGAAGAAAAAGTTGCAGGTTTACTTATAGAGAAGAAATAAATTAGTTTTAAATGTGAGTTAGTATATCAATTTATTTTATACAGTTTTAGAGCATTGGTGCCAGATGGACTGATGTATCTACATTTTGCAGATATTTCGATCTGTTGCAGATGTCCAAATATTAAACATTATTTCATAATGAAATGCAAAATGCAGCATTTTCTTCTCTATAATAAATCCGCAACTTTCTTTTAGATTTCACAGTTCGCCATATATGATTGAACTATCTATATGTAGATAATTTTTGCTTACTTATTAGCCTAAATTTTGCAAATGCTTGTTAGCTTAAAATAGATTTCTAAAACAAAATGAGGCAAAACCAATCCTTAGTGCGTAAAAAAGACTGTGATTTTTTTATTTCAGCCACCATCTCTTAATAACCCATAAATCGAACATTATGAAAACTATACTTCTTCGGAAACTAAAAAATAAAAATATTTTGCCAATAATTTTTTTTTTTTTCACTGATGGTCATTTTTCTTCAACAAATTTGTCTAAAGTCTGTTTATTATGTTCGGTATAAAATAAATTTCTTTCTCTTTAACATATAATTATATTTTAAATTTTTCGCTTATTTTTCTTGTTAGGTTTTCCTTCTTCATTTTCTTTTTTTTTTTTATTTATTTAAAAAAAAAAAAAAACAGTGAAGAACAACTCACACAGATTAGTTATAAATAATTTTTTTTCGTTTTTAAACGATATAAACACGGACCGATGATCTCCAAGTATAGACCTTTGGATTGTTGCCAAATTATATAGTCGGGATGCGCAAAATTAACATGCGCAAAACGATTAGAAAAATGATTTGATAATTTTCATTTTGGAATGGTGGGAAATTGGAAAAATGTTCTAAAACTGAATAAAAAAGAGAATAAACTTGAAATTAAGAGAAAATTATAAATAAATGAGAATATAATAATAATTAATAAAGAGATTTTGGAAAAAGAGTTTTAATAAATCACATCGTCTATTTTCTAAAGTCTAGGTAGTGTGAGTTTCTTATAAACAACACATATACATACAAAGAAATTTATAAATTTATTATATACAAAATTTATTTACAATATTATTTTATATAAATAATTTTTATTATATAAATAATTTATTTAAGTTTATGGGTTTTCCATTTTGCATATTAATTGCATTAATGAAAACTTTTTTTTAATTTGAATTGATTTAAAAAACCTAAAAATAAAACTAAAATTTAAAATCAATTTATCTAATAATGATTGACAAATTGACATTTAAAAAAAAATTGTTGTTAATGATAACAAGAAACATAAAAATATTTCGTATTTTATGCAATTTGAAAACAATTTTATATAAATATTGACAAGATTTATTATACAAAGTTTATTTTTCTTTAATTATAAACTTTAAAAGAATTTATCGACATTTATTTTTAATTTATTAATTATTAAATAAACATCTAACTATATAGTCAAAAGAATTTCTTTTAATTGATAGTTTCAAATGTTTTTATACACAAATTTAATTTATTTAATTATATAGAAAAGTTTATAATCCTTAAATATGTTGCCAAAAAAAAAATTAATAAATTTTGTATTTATTTTTATCTTTAATGCAAATTATGTTTTTTTAGAGTATATTTTCATTAATGCATTAAACCTTTAATTTACATTTTGCTAATAGTTTGATACAAAATATTGAATAAAATTAAAAAATTTAAATTAAGTTATTTTTATTTCCGTATACAACACAAAAAGGACTAAAATTGAGTTTAGAAAATATGAGCCTAGAAGATGTGAGATTTCTTAATCTGGCTCAATTATTTATTAATAAAATAAGTGTAGTACAGTATGGCCTAAACTTACAGAGCAGTATTTTCTGTAACATAATTTGACATAGAGAGTTACTGTATAATAATTGTAAGAATACATAAATGTGACAATATATTTTATTAAACTTTGCAAGTAGATTTGAACTGTTGAACGATTTAACCTAATACAAAATTCACCTGATTAAAATATTGATTTTTTGTATGTACTGTGCAACAAATAATATAGTCACTAAAATCTTCAGAAAAAGGATTCTAATAATCTTTCAAATCCATTTAATATTAGATTCCGAAAATTAAGATTCAGCTTTGATTTTTTTGAATCAACAAAATTATTTACGAATTTATAAATTGATTGGTTCAGTTTCTTAAAATTTAATATTAATCCTAATACCATTTCAAATATGGAATAAAAAGTGTTTAAATTTAATTAGTCTTCATAATATCTAAATTATTTTTACACATGATAATAATTAGTAATCGAGTGTCTAATCAATATCAGAGCCAAGCTCCATATTTTCGTAACCAAGAAAATGGTGGTTAGAATTACATTTCTAAACCAAATTTGTTTAGCAAATGATCTCTAATATTATAAAGAAGTTATAATTAATAATATTCCACTTTCATAATTACTAATTCTATATAAATACATTCAATACATGACGAAATTCAACAGATTTTCATTATTTTTAATAATTCTTCCCATCAGGTGCTTCAGATCATAAATCTGAAAAAATGGATTTGTTTTTTTTTTATTATTTACTTCATTTAGTAAGCAATAAAATTTAATAATTCTTTATTACAATTTATAAAGAAATAATGTCATTTTTACTTGTTTACGAATTAATTTATTTGAAAGGATATAATTATTTTTCTTGTTGATTTCAATTTAAGATTTAACAAATTAATTTGTTTTTCTTCACTTTATAATAATATATAACAAATTTATACTAAATTAAAAACAACAAAAAAATATACAAATTTAGCCAAAAATTACATAAATAGAATCTGAATTTATATAAAAATAATATATAAAATGGAATTAAGAATTCATTCACTTTTGGCATTGAAAAGATAATTCAGACATCCATAGCAATAGTTAGCATACAATTTACAAAAATATATATCGGAAATATTTCACTAAGGTGTGAATATTTTCATAAATTATTTATAAATAAGGTGAGCAATGAAAATGAATATTTACCTATAATTGTAGCATTAATATAGACAGAGAGCTAGAAATGATTTTAATTATTTTAAAATAATAGTAAGGTAGTGAGATCCTTAAAATAAACTTATATAAAATCTGAATTGTTTTTGTGACAATTACAATCTTGTGATATCTAATGTCATATCCTTAAAAATGTAGCCCAACAAAATATTTTAAAATTTTGATTTATAGAAATTTGAATAATTATGTTGTTATAGTATGAGGATCTTCAAGCCTAGGGGCATCCTTAGCGGCATATATAAAAAATGACCATACGTAAATTTTGAGCATTTTTGTATCAGTACAAAATGTCTTAATGTTTCACTTTCATTCGTCCGTTTGTTATCACTTATTCTTCGGATCTAGAAGAACTGCGAATCAACAGCATTCGAAAACTTAAAATTTCTAAATTTGGGTCCCGAATACTTGGTGGTACTTGATAAGCTTTTCATTTTCAAAAAAACACAAAAACTGATACGTCACTAATATTTTTTATTCTTTAGTAGTCACTTTAATCACTGGCAGATGGAATAGACTGATCAACATTTATAGTTATCAAATTTTTGGATTGTCCTTATTGTATGGTTCAAATGGATTACCTAATAAATTTTAAAAACTAGTTAATAAAACCGTTTTGAGCCCTCTATCTCTATAGTATATATGAAAAAAAAACAATATTTTAATAATGATTCTTCTGCGAATTGATGTATAAATGAACTTTGCCTGCGGAATGATACCAAATATAATACTGAATTTTATTTAATTTGAAATAACCTTCATTCAAATTAAATAATTATTCTTTCAATAACCATTCCGGTAAGTGATCAGATTAAATGATCAAATCAAAATTATAAAATTTCTTTTAATGAAATTATTTTCTATATTTCCAAGAAAACGTGCTTTTTTTGTTTTATATAAAAATGATAAAAAATAAAAATTATGTTATTATTTTAAGATTTTTTCTCTGGAAAATGATTACATAAATTTTTAATTTGTATATATATAGACATAATTTTCTGAATAATAATTGATAAAATAATTTATTCCATAATATAAAAACAAGAAAAATTATGAAAATATATTTTTTTTTCGCAACGTTACACTTAGTCGTTAGTCCCCATAATATTTAAATAATAATAATTATCATCATTATTTGTTTTTCCAAAGTTTTTTTTTTCCATTTGGTTTTCAATTAAGATTTTCCATCTCAAATCTTTTATACAAACTAATTATAATGAAACTTTTTCTTTATTATTATTAGTGTTACTTTGGAATCTATGGTGATTTTCTTAACAATTTATTTGTATATTCGTACCTCTTTAATTAGTTATTTCTGTCACAATTAATTCGTAATTAATTTGATATTAAAAAAAAAACTTTCTTCTCGCGTCGTATCCATAATATTTTCATGTTATTGTAATGTTGTTATGTATATATGGGGAAACAAAATGGATAATTTGTAATAATTGTGATTCAAAATTTCGTAATTCAACAAATATAAATCAGAATTTACATTAGATTAAGCTGGTGTTTAAAGGGAATTAAGAGCAGCTTCAATATATTGTGTCTACCTTTTGAATACTTATTGTCAGCCTATATCCAAAAACTATCTAAGAAGTACAGAAACTAAGAACCTTCCCGATGAATCTCATACTCAAGTCCTGGATTATTGTGTGTCTCACTTTCTGAAAGTGACTAATCAGCCTTCTTATTAAATTATATAGATAAATTCATAATAACTCATGGCTCTATTTATTCGTATACCCTAATATTATTGTTGAGTCATACATTTACGACATTTGATAGTTTTACGATACTTTCAATAACAAGATTGTAACAAAAAAAAATGTTTGTAGAAGATGTCGTATCTACAAGATTATATTTTATGATATTTCATTGCAATGCCAACAAAAGTAATTGTGATGTTCCGGTTCTATCTTTTACTTTTAATTAAATGACAAAAGCAAAATATTTTTTTTTTACTTACATTAAATTTAGCCTCTGCCTTAGTTCTTTTAAAAGAATTTATAAATAAAGAAAACAAAGATGAAAACGTTTTTTCTTTATTATTTGAAATTAAATAAGTTTTTTGTGTTGAAAATGGAATATAATTACCGCAGTTAATTAAAGTCTTACAGCTAAATTAAAAGTGTTTTTATAGGAAATATTATGTTTAGTTTAAGTATTTGTTGTTGTTGAATGAATTGAACTTTACAATATTGACAATATTTTCATGTTAATCAAAAAAAGAATTTGTTATAAAGTTACGTTTTGTAGTTAATACTTATTAACAAATTTCTATATGTAAACTCCATACAGATTGTATGGCATATGGCATAAACTCCATACAGATTAGATTGCAGCCTATTTTTGGTTTGCTCCTTTGAAAAATATCACTCAATAATATAATACAACATGGAAAAAGGTTGCTGAATTAGAAAATACTTTATTACTAAATTATTTTATTTAAAAGTGTATCGTGTAATTTTAAATAAAAGAAAATAAGTAAAGTTAATTTTATTTTTCAAGATTAATAATGATGGCCCCAGAAAACAATTATACCAATGTATAAGTCTATGTTAAACTTAAACAGGCCTTTAGACAAACTATATGTCCCTACATGAATGTCATATAAATAATTAAATTTTCACCGCAATCATATTAATATTAACAAAGTATATTAATAAATTAATTAATTTGATTAAACTGTACAATTATATTACCACGTATAGATGAATTAGTTTGATTATTCCAATATTCAATTTATTTGTTAAATACAATAAAGTTTTTAGCTTCTATATAATTTATTTAATATTTATACAAATGATTTAAAATATTTCACTATTTAAGTTGTTAATCAAAAGTTTCTTCACTTTGAATTCATTAGGTCCAAATTGCAATAAAAATGTCATGAAACCTGTATCATTGAGGCCCAATGCTCTCAAATAGGCTGAACATGCAAAAATTATAAAAGTAAAAGTAACTTAAAAGTAGAGTTTAAAGTTTTTAAAAAATAACCAAAAAATGTTATTTCAAATAACAATAACCATACAAAAATCATCAAAATTTGGTTTATACCCACGGATCTTGGTAGCAGCCCATTTGCTAAATGGATAAGTAAAGTAGGTTCAGATAATAAATGAAAAAAAAAATATTATAATACATTCCATTATCAATAAATATAGTGAAAATATATCTGAAGGAAAAACATTTAAAAAAACCTTTCTTGATGATACAGAAGGTATAACATTAAGAATATGGAATGTGATGTAATATAAAATTAGTAAATTTTTAAATCTTCTGAAAAGGATCTAACAATTATATTCTTTACAATATCAAATAAGTAGCTACGTAAAGGGTGAGGTTGACTTTTGGAAATAATTACAAACATAAGAAATTTTATGAATAAATATAAAGAGAAACAAATGAATAAATTGACTTCAGAATACAGATTATCATTATATTCCTATAAAGAAATGTCTTTTTTTTTTATATTTCAACAAGTTTACTTAATTTGTTTACCTACTTGATAGGTTAACCAAATTTTTTGTATACTAACTTTAACAGTATTTTTATGCTTCAATTTTATATTATGATATAAGTTAAATTAAATGTTACAATATGACTTTGTTAAGATAGAAAGAATGAATATAAATAAATATTCCGAGAAACTAATTAGTACACAATAATTTTGCGAGTTGTTTTTAATAATTGTAAAGAAAAAGGTTGGTTCATAACCCTAATAAAAACAAAACAGCGAAATCATTATTTTTAAGTTAATGTTCTTACACATTTTTCTTGGTTGCCCTTGGTTGGTTTAACAATCTTAATAGTTTTTTATTTTAAATTAAAAGAAGTAGAAAATTCTTCAACCCAACCACAATATATTATTAAGGGGGACATTAAGTAACAGTCATTTATTTACTATAACAACTATTTAATTCTTCATAAGATAATAATTTAGTATATTTATGTATCGTGTTTTATATTTAATAGATTTTTGAAATTTTTTATATTTTATTATATTTCTTTTCCCATTAATATACATACCTACTAGTTCTTAAATAGATAATTATTTTGATTTCAAAAGAAAGACTATCAAGTTCTGGCGCAGTTACCTATAAATTTGATTCTTAACTATGCGACTATCTCGTTCTTACTTTAGTTATTCTATATAAATCAATGTATCTCTATCTATCATCAATGTAACTTATTTATTTTATATTACTTTTAACAGGCTGTTATAGTGGAATCAGAGTTTACTGTCTAACAGGTTTACTATTTCTGTAGTTGACTGACGTTTAAATTAGTTATTTAGGCAATTCGTTAAAAAATTTACTCGCTCATGTTTAATACTCGTTCATTTTGTTTTCATTTTTTTACTTTGAATATTATTCAGAAATAAAAAAGTGTCACGAAACGTGAATTAACGTCGCCCATATAAACATTTTATTGTTCTTCGAAAAATTGTTCTAAATAAAATTTATATGCCACGACTTTAATGTAACAAAATTGCGATTTTAAATTATTATGTGATATGGAAGGCAGTCTCCTTATAAATGTGAAACCGTGGTATTATAAGCATCAATATTAATCATTTATTCGCTTTAAAAGTGGTGGATTTGATTCAAAATCAAAGCGATAAATATCACGTTAAACTATGAATCAATTGCGAATTCAATATAATCGTTAAATCAGTTGAAACTACATAAATAACCAGTTCCGTGAATAAACTTTGAGAGAACTAATATACTTTCAAAATCGTTAGTTTAATTCTCGCGACTCGTGACGTTCATATTTAAGAAAGGTTACATGTATTTGACTTTTTAATTTGGTTTGCGTATGATATACCAATAATAATCATTGACTATAGAAATGCACCGAATTTACAACAGTTAAAGAAAATAAGCTGAAAGCTTAATATAGAATTTTATATGCTACTAAAACGCAACGCAAAGCAACCCATCCTATTCCGCCAAATTTTATAATTTCAAAATCCCATGCAAAAAATAAAGTGTTTATTGTTTCATACAGTTCGATTCTGCTCTGCAAATTTTACTGTCATTCGTCGCAGTCAAAATAAATTCGTTCCCTTTCTTTTATGACGCTTGTGACTAGTTATAATTTATAACTTCCCCACTTCATAAACTTCACTTTTTTTCTTCAACTTCAACATATTTTTTCGTTCGCATTCACAAAAGAAAACATTTCAAATAAAATAAAGTCGTCGCCGCGGTCTTAAGGAGTGTTTTATCGTTCGTTTCCAATTATATTAAAATATTAAAAAAATAAACATACTAAAATTACATTCCTTAATTCTTTTTAAATATTGTAATGTAATTAAATTCATTCCATTTTTATAGTTTAATTAAAATTTAGACAAACTTGTTTTTAACCAGTGAAATATTCAATAGTGATTAAAAAGTTTACACACCCATTTTCTTAAACACCTCTAATAATCTAAGTGCAATAAATATTTTTATAAATTTAATAAGTATTCTCCAATAATATAAAAGGATTTATTTTGAAATCAATTTTTATAAATTTATTGACAAAAATGGAGGTTAGTATAAATTTTATAACTTATCTTTAGATCAAACGAAAATTGAAAAAAAAAATCAATTTATTAATGTAAATTCGTAAAATTATAATATATGATTATCATCAATTTGTTAATTAAAGTGCTAAAGAATATAATATTTCACTGGTGTCATGATGACGACATGGTTTTTGTTGTTGTATGCTTTGTATTGATTTTCTCTAGACTGGAGTTTGAGATAAATACTTCCTTCTCGACTACTAATGAATTTGACATTCGGCCATAACCTCTGAAAAAAATAATTATTTTAAATAATGGAATCTTAAATTAATATTTTATAATATTTACAAAATTAAATATTGATTATGTTCATAAAATCTGAAAATATTGGTATATAACTATAATGTTTTCAAAAAGTTGATAAATAGTTAAATCTTATAAGCTACAACAAAAAAAGTTACTATAAAACGATTACGTCAATTCCAGTTTTATAAATTCTGTTTCTGTTTTATCATACCAAGCTTTTACATTTACTGAAAATAACCAAAATTTACAAAAAATTGTATATATAAATGTAAAATTTATTAGGTGTGTATAGTTTTTCTGAATTGAATTGAATTGATTAGCAAAATTTAAGTCATGAATGATTGTTATGTTAAAAGAAATTTTGAGATTGTGTTTTCGCACAAATTTTATTATGTCATATATATAAATATAAAAAGTTATTATTGAATATTTATGAGGGCCGAAATATTTTAATGAATTAAATTACAATATTTTTTATTAATCAATTAAATAAATTATATTTCTTTTAGGTAAATAAATTGTTATCTTAGAAAATTCACGATTAAATTCAATTTTAAAATAATTATTTAAGATTGTAAGAAATTATAACGCCGATAATATATAATCAGAAATTGCTGTCAGCGATATAGAAAACATACAAATAAAATGGCATTTATTTCAACAACCAATAAATTAAATAACGATAAAATTCGTTTAAAAGTAGACAATATTGAAAATTGAATTCATAAGAAACACATTTTATTAATCAATATTTTTTGTTAAATACTTAAAAGGAGAAATTGAAAGTGACATCAAAGATTTATTAACACTATAGTTTCATAAAATATAGAATGGTAAATAGCAAAATTTTGGGAATTTGTAATCAATAAACGAGTTTTGGATACAAGCTTTAGAATTTAATGTCTTATTACCAAATTTATTTGTATATGACAACCAAAAAAAAATTATTTTTGATAATTATATGTTTCCTCATTGAAATGTTCCTAGCTACAGAATGTTTGTGACCAATTCATTATTATTATTATTATTGCAGTGACTTTGAAACTTTCTTTTCTAAACATTTTTATTGATTAGCAGGAATACCTCCACAATTTTGAATCTGGAAAATCAAAATTTCGTTCAAAATTTAAAAATATTAAATATTTTGATAAAATTGGTCAAATTCTATTGGAATAATCATAAAATCAATTTGTCTAAGAGGTGCAAAATTACTAAAGATTGCAATAACTCAAAATCCTAACTGGGTGAAACTATTATACATTACAATTTTAAATAGTTATTTCTTAATTGTTCAGTAATCGAAACTGAATTATGAAGGTTAAACTGTGTTATTACCTTGTATTGTATTATTGTATATATAAAACTGATTTGATTTATGAATAATTCTTTGTTTAAAAATTATATATTTGATGGCCTTTTAATTTAATGATAACAAAAATATATTTGTAATAGTATTAAAATTAATAGAATTTATGAAAAATATGTAGACTGAGAATGGAAATGATTTGTAATCGTGTTAATCTTTTTTGTATGCATTTATTTAAGTAATTTCAAAAAAACCAATCTCACATTTTTATATTACACATTTTTATTTCAAAAAATAAATTAAATTTCAAAAAATATAATTGATTTGATCATATTTGTTTAGTAAAATTATTAAAAAATCAATATAAGAATTAATTTTATTCAATAAAATCATTTATATTCCAATTTAATTAATTATTTGTTAAATAGGTTAAATAAAAAATTTCGATCAACTATTTTCTACATCATTTAATTAAGTCAGTAAATAGTATTATTCAAAATTATATAATTGTTAATCATTTTTTTTAAATTTGCAAATATAAAATATATGCGAAACAAACGATTTCTATATTTAGCTTAAAAGATTATTAGTCGCGTGCAATGTTTAAATCATAATTACCGACAGGAAATCAAAAATTCAATTCTTCATTCATTGTAATTTATAAATAAATAAATTTGACATGGCTAATATTGATTATAATTTTGATTTGTTTCTGAAATCAATAGAATTGTCAACAACAACCGCCAAAGGTGTGTTAACCTAACATTCATTGAAAGAATTAAATTTTGTAAATTATAAGTATTCATTGTCTATAGAACTAGCTAATCCAGCTAATCATTTTCGTCAATATTACAGTATATTTTAATCCAAAAAACCAAAACCAAAACCAAAAATTGTGTCTAGTATTTTTTTTAACACTTTTTTGTTTGTCTTTCTTTTTAAATTCATTCACAATATTTCTAAATATATTCTGCTGATTTATATATAAAATTTTAAAAGAAATAAATAAAAAATGTAAATTGTAAAATGAGGGGGCGATGACCATCAAATCGGCAATATATTTGTATTATCTGTTTACCTTGCAATTGAAATTTTTCTTTTTACCTTTAGAATTTATTATATTATGACGCGTGAGTAATTAACGTGTGAATTTTTCATTTTCTATTATAATAAAACGTATAAATTAGCGTCAACATTATGAAAATTACCTATAAATATCAAATTAAAAAATCAGACTTTATGTCTGTAATCACAATACAAAAGAAAAAATAGTTAATAAAAATTTCTTTGTTAATGAAAGTGTTCTCACGATTGTATTTAAATTTTGATTTCATTTAAGAATATATAATTAATTTTTATTAAATAAATTGAAAAGATTCACTTTTTAGATACATAATTATATCAAAAATTTTGTAAACAAAAGCTTAAATTTATTGCTTTATAATTTAAATTTTAAATATGATTTTAATATAATTTGATATATTAATAACGATCATTTTGAAATTTCCGGTTGATATCGTAAAAGGAAATTTGGTAATATTTTTTAAGATATACAATTAATTTTTGGTTGAGCCGAAGATGGTGAATTTCATAAAACTTTAAGATTTTTTAAATGAACTCTCCATTATGGTAAAATTAATAAATTTTGATTTATAAATAACCACAATTTTATTGCTTATTCATAAAAACGTACATTTAATTTTAAAACACTTGAATTTTTTTTCCTTTCAAAATTGGAAAATAATTAAATTTAAATGCATACCTTAAGGCTATACGAAGAATTTATAGTGGAGAAAATTTATATGATTTTCAATTACTGAATATTTTGTGGTAAATTTGGAAAACTATTAAGTGTAATTATTGTTAATTTTTATTGATTTTTATACAAATAACTTTTGAAAGAGAAAATAACTATGTAAAATGTTTAACTTAATTACCTTATGAAATAGAAAATTAACAATATATAAATAGCAAGGCACAATTATTCAATAGCGTATAGATTATATGAAGCACTGTGATTACTCTACAATGCGCTGCATACTATGCAGTTTGTATGCTACAAGCTACACCTATAAGTATACTGAAAATAACAGTTTTCTGCAATACGAGTGAATGTACAGGTAAAAATTGTTATCCTCTGACCTCACTTTGACTTGTAATACTCTGCAATCTTGTGGTAATCTGAAATATTCTGTATTTTGTTTACTAAGTATATAAAATGTTATTTATTTAAAAATCAAATCATAACGCCATTTCTATGACCTAATGCCCAAATTATTTTAATTTATATTTTGCTAAAATATGTTCCATAACACATTTATTATTTATGCATTTTCTAGATATTTTTGGTGTTGAAACCATAAATTAATCTATTTGAGTTAATGTTTAATTTTGTATTTTACGATATGCAATTTAAAATATCTAAATTTCAAATTAATTATAAAAGAAATTTTCAACATTTCAAGTATTTTGTTTATTTTAAATATTAATTTATCATATTTTTATATTTACTTTTGATAAGATAAGTATAGAAAATTTTAACTGAATTTTATTATTATTATCATTTCTGATTAAATAATGAAATTTATGTGCCTATATTGATTACAATTAAGATATAAATATTTCAAATTTTAAATTAATATTAGTAAAATCTAATTTTTGTAAA
This sequence comes from Rhamphomyia laevipes, assembly GCA_963920725.1. Classification (NCBI taxonomy): domain Eukaryota; kingdom Metazoa; phylum Arthropoda; class Insecta; order Diptera; family Empididae; genus Rhamphomyia; species Rhamphomyia laevipes. Next base: position 57,569,599 of record OY987257.1, read on the forward strand.
GAGAATTTCGAGGTCAATCCATTCACTTTTATATATTTCTTTTAATTTAAAAGAACAAAATTTACAATTTATTTTACAAAAATCTATTTTTAAATTATAGTTATGTCTCTAATATTATTTAAAAGGCTTGCTAAAGGGGCAATATAGCTCAACTGGTAGTATGAAGATTCGAAAATTTGAAATCTGTTAATAATTTACTTCATAATATATTAAAAACCAAAGACCTCGGGTTTCAGTCGTCAATTATATTGACGACTGATTTTAAGCTGTATTAGGTTCTGTTAACTGTAAGGAAAAATACGGAATTCTGCAGTACTTCTTCTATACACAGCAGTACTCTGCAATACTAATAAAAACCCTGAAATTTGTATGCATCTGCAACACTGAAAAATTCGGATTTTCTACAATATTCGAGGTGGTTAGCTTGTCTATCTCTTAGTTTTAGTATATTGTAATCTTATCTTAACCTGAAGTGAAGCCACCTTGGTGCTATTATGAAAATTAAGCTAGGATTAACATGAACTGAACTGCATCAAATCATATTGATTTTTATTTATAAAACAAGTTTTTGATTCAACAATTTTTTTTATATATACAATAGAAAATTTTGCATAAATTTATACACAGCATAATTTGTTGAACCTATAAAACATAAAAGCCAAACAAAAAACACTTCAGTCTTTGAAGTATAATTTATGGTAATAAAAAATTATATTGCAAGTTTCGCAATTTCCTAATTAATTGAACTTTTTTTTTTATAATATATTTTGTAAATGATCTTTTTGTGCGATATTCAGAAATATTTTTTTTTTTTCAATGTGGGTTTAAAAGAGTTGAATATATTTAAGAAAAAAATAAAATTATTAAAATTCAAATAAAGCTAAAAGTAGGTGCTCCTGATAATTTTTTTTATTTTTGCCATTCACCTGATTATTTTTAATTAGAAGTATAATTATTTTTCCCATTATGTGAATTGAAAAAATTGTAGATAAATCAAAAGAGGTAAATCACAAACAACATAAAAAATAAATTGAAATTAGAACAAAAAAAAAAGTGTTCTGAAGAATTTGGATTACAGAGCACATAAATTATCAAATTATTTTATTTCTTATTAATAATTTCAAATTATGTGTTTCCATGAATCTAAGATTATATTTATATAGTAATTGGAAACAAGTTAGTACGGAAATTAATCATGTTTAAAATGAGGAATATCTCTTCAATTGCTGGATGCGTATCGGAAATTAGTCCCCTTATAAATTCCATTAAATGCCAATTATTATAAAAAATTTCAACTGTAAAAACATACAAGTATATACTAATATTTATAAATTTGATGCCGACACAATTACTCGATTCTAGTGGTCATCCAGATCATAAATAATACTGAGCTAAATTTGTATTATTTCTAGGCCATATTGCATATTCAAAAAATTATTATTCACTTTCTTTCGTTTCAATTTCAATGGTTCACACGATTCGACCAAACAAGCCTACATAGTTCTCTTATTTGAGATAAATGTGACATTCTGAAATTCCATATTGTAAATCTTATAGTTACGCAGACGTAACAATAAGAAGTGCGTTAACACCGTAGTACGTAGTCTGAAAGTTTTAATAGTGCGTTTGAAATATTCATTTATAGCTCCGATTAGATTTAACAAAATATAATATTTTGTTTTCTTTCGCAATTTCAATTAATTTATCTTCAAAAGAAGACATATAATTACTTTAATAAATATATATGTCTGTCAAATTTAAATGTCAACGTGCTCAACGTGCGTTGGTTAATCAAATTATCGAATTTCTTCGTTGCGTTGTAAATGTTCGGATTGACTTTATTTATAATGGTTGATTTTTTTTGAAGCACGTTGAACCGCGTCGGCGTTGCTTGCGGTCATACTAACTGAGGCTATAAATAAAACTAAATTATTAAATGTAATTAAATCTGTAATTAATTACCTCACACTTTTTTTGCAGTTAAGTAAAATATGAGAAAATATTTTATTAATACTTTTCGCTATAGGCTACTTTGAAGAGTTGAAGTGATGACCTTGCTGTCTGTAATAGATTAATTTTTTTAAAAAAAAGTAATTTTCTCCAGAAGCAATGCCGCTTATGGAAATAATGAAACTTGGAATATATTTAATTATGTTTTTTTTTAAAAATTTCAATGTAATTTATCATCAGTTTAAATATTTGTTGTCAAGAAAAAAAATTTACATTCAAAACATTTTCCAGTTTGGAGGCAAAAATATTGAGTAACTTCAATTTGAAAAGCCACTCTAACAATTATTTTACTTCATATATTATTTACATAAGTGCACGAGTCTATCTAAGCTATTTTTTAAACATAGTCTATTAAATAATATATTGAAATTTTTAAAATACCAGAAAACTCATTTTTTTTAAAAATTATAATTAGTTTTGCACGTAAACGTTCAAATTTTAATTTATCTGGAATTAAATTTCTTATTATACTTATGATAGTAAAAAATATATTGCAAAATGTATTAAAATTCCACTTTAGAAATTTTACTTAAATTTGATTAAATTTATTAATTATGTATTATATTATTATTAGTAATATACTTATATATAATTAATAATATTTAATAAAATAAATTGTCTGTCATAAAGTAACGATTTTCAAATAAAGTCATAATTTAAAATGTTGTTTTTCTTATAAGGTTTGTTCAGTATATAAATTAAAAAAGTATATTTTAAATATAATTTTGGTTTTTTCTTAAATTACAATTTATGTAATACTAAAATTTCAAAAAAAAATTTACATTAAAAAATTTAATTAAATTCTGGCTTTCCAACAATTTTACAAATTAACCAATAATAAGTAGAACTAACTTATGTGGTGTTCTGGTAATTGATCGTTCGTAAAAAGGTCCAATTGTTAATTTTTTTACCAAAATAACTAATTTATATTTCGATATTAATTAAAGTTGGGTACTCTTTTATTAATGTGGAAAAAGTAATTATTATTTGTTTTGCATAGATAGATAGATACTTTTCTGTAGAAGTGAATTTCAAATTTTTGTAATTTTGTTACTTTTAATTTCAAAATGTTTGTAATTATTCATTAAGTATAGCTGCTATATGCATCCTGTAACCTACAAATTATTTTAACCTTCCATATGGAGGTTAAAAATTCAAAACAGTTCATTAACTTATCATTTAACATTTCATGTCAATATTAAATAGCCCGGATTTTAAAGTTTTAGTGAAATAAGATTTATGAGTCAATCTCTTTATACTTCTATTAGATACTATAATATTTTTTAGAGATGAAAATCAGATGGAACTCATATTATTTATTCAATAAAATTCCAATAATTATAAAGTATTAAGGTTTCTTTCTTTTACCTTTCGGATAACGTCAATTTAAAGTTTCTATTCTTTGTTACCAATACCAAATACCAAATTACATAAAAAATGTATACCTTTCTTGCCTACCGATATTTTTATAATGTTATGTAAATATTCTACTCTTCTCGAAAGATACTATTTCCGAAACAAATCAATCCAATATTGTAACTTATTTTTTTATTTATGTACATTAAAACAACATTTTTCTAAAAGTACACATCAAAATACCAAAAAGTAAACCAGACTAAAAACTGGTCAATTTTTTTATAATTTCCTACATTAATTTGTGTTTTGACCAAAACACTTTCTTCTCAAATGCCCTAAAACACGTTTTTTCTTTTGTAAGTAAAAGATTTCACCTTAAAATTATTCATCTTAAGTCAGTGAATTCATTAAATTCACTTTAAACTTCGGTTGGAAATTTTCTGTTAAAAGTTGGCAGATAATTATTTATTTTCCAGTGGAAATTATTATGTTAGCAATAATAAATTTATCTATCGATTTTACCACAAATTGATCATTTAAATTTACAACATTTTAATAATTTTGGTTTATTGTGAAAATCTCATTATATTTATTATATCCTTGTATATATATGTAATAAAGAAAAACTAGATTACCAATGAAAATTTCACTTTTTATCCATATTTAAAAAAACAACTTTATAATATTCATTCAATGAACGGTAAGAAAAATATTTATTATAATTATGAAACATAAGATATTTTGCAAAGATCTAAGATATTATTCGTTTTTATTGGCACGACATAATATTAGATATACCGAACTGTCATTTTAATTTATAATCGTGAATTTTAAGACCTCGGGCTGTTAACACAATATGACAGAGTATTGACTTTTACTGAATTCATTTTTACGAGGAGTTATTGGATAATTATTGTGTTGAGATAGAATATTAATTAGTTAAATCAATTTTTTCATACGTTTTCGATGATGATATAAAAAAGGCCTCATATACATCCGTTCATCCGTATCAGCGATGTCTATTCGCAGCACATATCTCATAGTAATATTTAATTTAATTTATTTGAGCTTCCTTACCTTTATTTTATTATATAAAATTTATTCTTGACGTCCTAGAAGAATCTGATATTTAAACATTGCTGAAATTTATTACAAAATATTGTTTTAACAAACTCCGAGTTTTGAGCTACCTCTCGGTTAGCAGCGTTTTTTTATATTGTTGAAGTAAATAAAATAATATTTTTAAATATGCATTTTAATGCCTACTTCCATTATTACGGTGTCGTGTAAAAAGCAATCAATCTAATGTTGTTTGGCCTATTTTTCTAAAATATACCGCAATAGACTGTCTATAAGGGGTAAAACACTATATAATAATCTTTAAAAAGTTTTTAGACAATCATCTAAAAATCTGTAAAGGATTTTTGTATTGTTAAATCGAGTATTGACACACAAATTAAGGCTATTTCTTATAATTTTGTATATTAATGAGAAGAGAATAAAGATCAATTATTTATTATTATTATTATTATTAATTATTATTCTCTGTTAACAATCACAGCTTACGATAACAATTTTAAAATATCAGTCATGTTTGTAAATGACTGTAATCGACCCCTTAATATGAAAATAGTATAAAAATATTGCATTATTTCATTTTTCTTTTACTTTTTTTACCATGTGAGATCTGTGGACAAAATATTTTCAACAAAACAATTTTATTATGAATTATATATGCAAACGACAAAGCAGTAACAGAAAATTCAGTTTAATAACATAGTAAAATTATATTTAATCAATGTTAAAATACAAATTCTACAATTAATAAAATTTATTTAAATTTAAATTGACTTTATATATAACTATAAATCATTTTAAGTTTTAATGATTTTATCTAGTTTGGTCAGTTTTTTTTTTAAGTTAAGTTCATTAACGTCCCGTCGCTTATTTCATTGATGTTTTACATTATTTTCTACATTAATCTATAAAAATTAGTTACTTTTTATATTAAAATGTCTATAAGTATAATAATTTTTTAACATTTAAATACCTTTTAAGTAAATTTCATCATTAATTTGTAACAATCTGACAAAATTTATAATTTATAATTACAATAAATCGAATTTAGAAACAACTGTTTTTAATGTGACACGGTTTAGAAGTACTGATCAGTTCATTAATGAAGGTGGGTTAAAAGAAATTTCCCGGAATGTTAATTAAGAGAAAATCTTTATAATAATATAAATTTGTTTTAATGAGTTTTTCTTGTTTTCTAATATATTTCCACTTTCTTTAATGTTATACAAGCAACATTTTTTTAAGGAGTTTTATTATAATAGTGAAAATAATGATTAATTTTTAAAATTTTAATTACAATTTTGTCTAGCATATTAAATTAATTAATACCACAATAAATCAATATTTAATAATTTTCAACTCAGAAATTTTAAGTTGGTTTTTAATGTAGAAACGTTTAACTTCAAGAAGCTAGTATTTTTGGTACTTATTCCATATAAATATGTAGCAATCGTTACCAATTTATCCAGTCTATAGATCATTATATAAGCCTAAATTTTATTTTCGCTCAGTACGGTACTGAGTTTTTCCTATAGTATATATTTTCTTTGAGTTATTTCCTGCTAAAAAATTATCTAGTTTATATATAAACTAACAATTATTTATCGAATTTATTCAACTAATTATTATAATTAATATTTACACAAATGGCAGGATATAGATAGAGTAGAGAGACTGTTGGTATGAATATTATTTCAATATTTCGCAAAAGTTTGAAATAGTTAATTAAGTATTATTTATTTTTGTTATTGAACAAATACCTCTTGTTTAGAAGTGAATTTTATTTTTATTATAGTACGTTATTTATTGTAAAATGAGTTCCTATTATAATTAAATGCTGTATCATTTTAGTTAAAAATTGTTTTTTACAATTTATCATATTTTAAAAAATAGTCACAAATACAGAAGTTTGGCAACTTTTATTCGTCTCGTCTTGATAAACAAACTTCTCTATTTTACCATAAGCTTTTGGCGTTACCTCTGCTGCCGCCTAATAGTATTAGTTTAACATCTGAAGATAATTGTATTATTTGCGAAGTATTTCCGGTAAACATTGCATTCTTGCCGTGCAAACATTTAAAATGCTGCAATGAATGCACAATTAAAATGCAAGCAAAAAGTTTAGTTTCAATTGTCATTATTGTAGGTCTAAAGTTGAAGATACCCTTGATCTTTTTTCGGCGATTTTTCATTATTTTTTGGGTTATTTTTCATATGAAATATAGTTCAAAATTATAAGTTTCATATGAGTTTTAAGCTTTAGGTTTTCTATTAATATTAAATCACTGGCCTATACAATTTATGTAATTATTGTGTTGCTACAAAAAATTAGAATCTAGGGCAATAAAAGTATAAGCTAAAAATATATTTCATATGAGAAAATTGAAATCGTTTTTTTTACTACCTTCTATATTCCAATTATTTTAAAATTGTTTCACATATTTCCAAGGGTTTTTTTTATAATAATAATTATAGTTTAATATTTTGAAATTATTGTTCAATTCAATGTCATTTCTTCAGTTTATACATTTTTATTTCCAAATGCCAATTATTTTCATTTAAAAATTACAAATTTATAGACAAAAAAAACAAGAATTATTTATTTAATATTTATACAAATTTTTACTGTTTCATCAAATTTCGTAATCTACATTAGTTTTTATGGATTCCGGCTAATTGATCGCAAACAGCAAATCTGACTGTTAACACAGATAGTCTAATTATAATTTATAGACACCAAACCAAATTCATGAAATACAAAAATGTAATTTATGCACTTTCTATATTCGTTTCATTTATATTCGGTAAATTTACATTCGTACAATTATGAATTCGATCAATTGTACAATTACTGAATTGGGCAATCGATCAATTGTTTTCGATCAATAATCTGAAATACAATTTTGTAGTATAATATTGTAAAAAATTACTTTTCTGAACATAATTATGTTATTCATATAGTAAAAAAAATTAACTAGAAATTGTTACAAAGCGGTTTAGGAAGACTGTATGGCCCTAATCACTTCTCATCTCTACTTTTTGTCGTTATATTTTTATTAAACCTTTACCTAACTAACTTATTTTTTATTTATTTACTTTTTTTTGAAAATAATTTTGTATTATTTAAATTTTGAAATTGAATGAGTCACGATTCACGATAAAGCCGAAAGTTATTTTGTAATATTATTTCCCTAACTACAGTACAATATTTTATAGATGGTTTTCAATTATTATATTTTCACATAATTATAAATTACAACAATATAGCTTAAAGAAAAACCTTTGTTGTAGGCGAAAAAATCGAATTTATTTGGAATAAATAAAACATACTTAAAATAATTTTCTTCAATGACATAATATTTACCTAGAAAAATATTTACGTACAAGAATTATTATAATTGGATTTTCATAAATTAAAAAAAAATGGTTTTTTTTTATGAATTATGTAGTTTGATGTCATAAGTTTTTACCTTACAGTCTAAAGAAACAGTCATTTAATTTGTATTTATATATTTATTTTTAATTATATAGTAAATTATTTTTAAAATCATTTTTTTTTACATTTTTCAGACCTCGTCTACAACGAAAACAACAACAATGACAACACCAGCCAAACTATATGGCAAAGATTTAAGCGAATATGATGAAATTGATGTTGAAGCACTGCTGGCACAGTTATCACCCGAAGAAATAAATATTTTAGCTAAAGAAGTTGATCCAGATGTAAGTTTAAGAATTATAAATCATCTTTTGTTTAATAATTGATGAGTTGATAATAATTTAATTTACATTACAAATTAATTTATTTGAATTAGTCTAACAATTTGATATTTTCTATTAGGACAATTTCTTACCACCAGATCAAAGATGCAGTTATGAATGTGAAAAATCAGCAACTGGTCCATTGGATCGTAAAAAATTAATAAATCATATAAATAAACAAGCTATAGAAACACCAGATGTACCAGAATTTGAACCATTTGTTAAAGGTACAGTACGTGGTAAAAAATGGATACCACCACCGCAAGAAACAAAAGAAAAAGAAGCTGATGAACAAATTGCCATTGATATGGGCAGTGAATATGAACAAGCATTAAATGGTGCATCACAAGAAGAAATCATTGATTTAGCTGGTATATATACGAATTTGTGTATTAATGAAAATTTATAAATTAATATTTATTTTTATTTATTTTTTTAGCTATTCTCGGTTTCCATTCAATGATGAATCAAGATCAATATCATGCATCACTTCTTAATAAAGGCCAACCAATTGGTTTGGGTTGGGATGGTATTACAAAATCATCATCCCAAAAAGTTTATCCAATTGATCCACCAAATAAAACAGATGTTGAGGATTCAATTAAACGTGTTAAAGATGATGATCCTAAATTAATTGATTTGAATTTAAATAATATTAAAGTTTGTATTTTAATTTTAATTATAGAATAAATTTTAATTATGTTTTTGTATTTTTGTAGAATATTTCTGAAGAAAAAATTGTTCAATTAATAAATTCACTGCCTGAAAATGAACATTTGGAAGTTCTATCATTGACAAATGTCGGTTTAACTGATAAAAATGCCCTCTTGTTGGCTGAAGCAATTGAAAAAAGCAAAACATTGAGAGTATTAAATGTTGAAACAAATTTTATTAGCCCACCAACAATTGTTGTATTGGTAAGAGCTTTATTAAAATGCAGGACAATTGAAGAATTTAGAGCATCAAATCAGGTAATTCCGAATTTTATATAATCACAAAAATTATAATTATATATTAAAACTAATTTGAATAGAGATCGTCAGTACTTGGTAATAAAATTGAAATGGAAATTACGGATTTAGTGGAAAAGAATACATCCCTGCTGAGGTTAGGTCTTCATTTGGAATATAATGATGCACGTCATAGAGTTGCAGCTCATTTACAACGCAACATCGACAGAAGTAAGCTCAAATTGATAATTAATTTAATTTTATATATATACATATTATTCCATTATATCTAGGAGACCAGATTTCATCCAAAAAAGAATAACTTTAATAAACCCAATAATTTTAGTATTAAGTTTTTCATTATTACAGGTTTCAGTTGTTCATCGTTGGTTTCTAATTCAATTTCAATAATTTATAAAATTATTTTTATCTACTTTTCTATCAATTAACATTCACCAAAATAATATTGTAACATTATAAATATTTAGGTGAATCATCAATGCACAATAAAGGTGATGAATTTGGTACACAAACAATTGATTTAAATAAATCATTGTTGCTGTCATCAACTATAACGTCATCTTCGTCATTAAAAATTTCTGATTTGACAATAAATGAAAATCAATCATCATCAATTCAAGATTCTTCATCAACAACATTAATTATTAATATTAATGAAAATTTCAAAAATCAAAATAATAAATCGCCTGTCATACAAAAATCATCTATTTTCATACCAATCACTGCAAATACTATTAATGCAATATCGACAACAGCAGCAACAATCAAAACAACCACAAATAAATTTTCCATTATCGATGATCATTTTAAAAATAATATCATTGAAAATTTTGAGATAATTAATTTGTATGATGAAAATAATAATGATGAGGGAAATAATATTCATAATAATAATCAACATGATAAAAATTTAGTTGATTCTGTTCTTCAGAAATCATCATCAGTTCAAAATATTGATGTTGTTCATTCTGATTCAGAGAAAGAATCTAACAAAAAAGAAATATCAAGAAAATCATTAATTAGAAACTAAAGATAATTTTTATTTTAAAGAAATGAATAGAAAACTTGCTTGTATTTTAAATATTGATCGGATTCAGCTAGTCTTAGAGATTAAATCGTATGACAATATTGTCTTTAAACTTTCACAGTTTTTTACTAAATTCGGGATATTTATCATAATCACAATTATTATAAAAAATTGTTTTCTACTATTTTCTACTTACTATTGATAAAAATGATTTTAATATTGATTTGTACATTATTTTAAAAGTTTAATTCAAATCTTAACGTTTTTTATCTACGGAATTTAACATTTCATTAATACAAATCAAATTTTCAATAACATAAATAATGTTACAGCAACCATAAAATTGGACTATCTAATAGAAAAGATTATCTAAGAACTAGAAAAAATAGTGTTTGTGGGACCCAGAATCAAGAATCTAAACATTAACAAAAACCGTAATTTAAAAATGTTTATAGTAAAAAGAAATTAAATAAAATATTGACTTCAAATTCATAAATTAAATTAATTTCTTCTAACTAAATCTCAATTTTTATCTATCCATCAATATAAAATACAAGTAGTTTTTATCATTATATGCCATTCAATTTCTTTAAAATAAATATTATCTTCTACAATCTTCGTTTATATAGAAATTGGCTAAATTTAAAATAAAAAATCAATTTATATAAGGTAATATGACTGTTTACCCTTGCTTTGTTACCTATGATGTTTCAATTTTTATTTCCAAAAATGATTTTACACAGTGTAAAGTATTGTTTTGTTTTTGTCGTAAAATTCACGATATTAAAATATGTATTTGTTAAAATCATATTATAATTCCCGCCATGACGAATATTTAATAATTATTTAATTAATTTCTGGAACCAATTCCCAATGAAAATATATATAGGATTTAAAAAATTTAATATCATACATAAATTAAAAAATATATAAATATCCACTTAAAAAATTGATAAATAACAATTCATTCCAAAATCCATTAAAAGCTTTGCTTTAAAAACCATCTAAAATTGATTAAGTCTTAAAATTATTTTGCATTTATTCCACATTTATCAACCATAATAACCTAATTACTAATACAATTCTATAGTTTTTCATATCGTTTTCAGATCCAATATATCGTAAAAAAATTTGTTCTTATTGTTGTCCCATAAAATTTTTGAATTTTTCAAGTTTTATCCATACCCAATTTGTATATAATTTTTCTTTTTTTTTTTTTACTGTTTCTGAAAATGGAAAAATAATATTATGTGTTGTATGTATGTTATTATGTAAATATAGTTGTTCGTGTACAAAAAATGAAGCCAAATTTACCAAAATTAATAATAGCACCGGCAAATCAACCTGAATTACCAACATCACCAACATCGGCTAGGCATCGTAATTTATTACGAACACCACGTCAATTAACACCATCACCTTCACCATCACCAATAAGACAATTACCAGAATATGATGTTGATTTCGATCCTGATAATATTGTAATACGTGGTGGAGGTAATGGTGATGATGATACTGATAATGAAGATGATAATATGATTGTGCCTGGTAGCCGTTCACAAACACCTATAACGGGTGAACATAATGGTGATTTCACCTTTAAATCACATACGTGAGTGACGGGCGTGAGAAAAACCAAAAAAAAAATTATTATTTAAAATCCCTCCAAAACAACAACACAATACAGAATTAATGTTTCTAACCAAATTTTTGAAATCAATAAAAATAACAACGTTTATACACACAAAACAAATCAAAAGTTAAATCATGAATTCGATTTTTAATCCAGCCAAATGATACCATTATCAAAATTTCATTCTTTAACATTATCAGCTATAATAAAATATTCTTTAAACAAACATTGAAAAACTGAATTATTAACAGGACACATTATTACGTCTACCAATAAACAAAATCTCAACTAAAAAAAGTTTGTTTTCAATTATAATATTACAAATTTATCAATGAATAAATATAATAATTTGGTGTGAAACTAAATATTATCAATTATTTACAATTCACATCTCATTGATATAATTGAAACCGAATTTTGGTCAATAATATTAAATAAAATGTAAACTCAATTAACATAATATTTTGATAATTAAAAAAAAAAGTGATCCCTAATTTTTGAATGTCCTATTTTTTGTTACTCCTTCCAAATTACAGAAAAAATATCAAAGGACTATATTTATTTGGAAAAAAAATGTTTAAATTGGAATTTTCTATTATGATTTTCGATCTAAATGTCACAAAGATTGGACTGGCCTACAATTGATCCCGGTGGATCAATTAATTAATGTACTCAACTTTCCTTCCGAATTGTGTTGGAAATGGAAATTAATTAAAGAGAATATATATTAAAATATAACGCCTAAAAGTATGCTATTCTAAAAATATTGTGAATAAGTCTTTTAAATTTTTAAATTATTCTATCGAATAAGTAACTTATTTATTAAATATTTAAATTAAATTCCAATTTAAAAATTTCTGTAATAATTTCATTTTTATTGAAACCAACTTACAAAGCATTTTATTTTAAAAATTTTCATAACTTTTCCTCAAATTATTTTTCTTTTTCGTTAATTTTAACCAAATAATAAATATTATTATTGTTTTAGTTAGGTAATGTGAAAATAAAAATTTGCCTGTGAATGGTTCATTAAACGTTCAAAGTTATGTCGTTAAAAATTTTAAGATTTTCTTCGGTAACCACAGGATCGCACTTTGCATTATGGAATTATTCTGTCACAAATTATTTTTTATGTTTTATTGTTAAATAACTTTTATTACAGAAAACAGAATTCAATTTTATAATAATTCATTTCCAAAAATTAACCAAAAAACATAAAATATTAGTATCATTTCCATTATTTGTTTTTTTTTTTTTTCTGTTTCGTCCGCAGTAAGAAAAGATCTTGATTTACGTCTTCAGTTCAGATTTTTCAATAATCTACATAGGAAGGAGACAACAATGATCCAATAAAAACAAAAACAAACAAAAAAAAATAAAAATATATAAACTAAAACAAAAAAATAAATTATATAAAAAACAAATCACTAATAATTTATATACTATCTTTAAAATATAAAAAAAAACAAATCAATTTTTAAAAATAAAAAATAATAATTTTAAAATACTATAAAGAAATTTTTATGAAAACATTGTGTTAAAAATAAAAAAAAACAAGAAAAGGTATTTCTTTTTGCAATGGATTATTAGATAATTTTTGGTTTTTTTAAAAAGCTTCTAAAAAAATTGCGCCTAAAGCATTGCAAAAATTTAAATATAATTTCTTAAATTTGATATAATTTAAAAGCCAAAATTATATCTTGTAGATACTATCTAAAAACCGCGCTAATTAAAATTTAATTTTTATGCTGAATTTTTTGATATTGTTATGTGATTAATAAAAGTAAATTGTATAAAATTTTATAATTCCCGGTCAATTGCTATAAACACAATTCATTAAACAAAACAAAAAAAGAAGACTTTTTCCTAATTTCGATCAAGTGAACGAATTAGATTTTTCTGGAAATTGTTTTTCTATTTAATTGATGGATACCAAATTTTTTACGTATCACATTAAAAAATGTATAATTTTTAAAATATGTACACTTATAAAATGAAATCAACAACAACAAATTATATACGCAGTCTAAAATGTTTGCGCTACCCATTTTTTTTAAACTTTTTTTTTTTTATTTTGCTTAAACTAAAAATAGTTTTCGATGTTGCATCGCTTATAAAACTATACAAAAACTTGAAATTAATTTTTGCAATTTAGAAATTAATAAAAATAATAGGAGAATTCCTTTGGAAATAATTGAAATTTTATAAATTATTATTTGTATAATTATAAAATAGTTTTAAGCGATTAATCTCGCAGGGAATGATTACTCAAGTAATATCGAATTCATTATGTGAATTATGACAACCGTGTAAATTGAGAAATATCATCCAAATTGAATTTTTTATTTACAAAGTTTGCACGTAGCTCGATAATGCAAAAATTATTAAATTTGTGAAGGAATTTCCCTATTAACTAAAAATAACTATTACACACATTTACACTTGTAATTTCCTACTGAACAATTTTATTTAAAAGCCATTAATATTTCTTATTTCTATATATTTTTCTAGGAAATAATCATCGATGTAATATAAAAATATCACAGAATTTCATCTTTATAGTTCTTTAAATCACATTATAACAATAATGTAAAAAAATAAATGTTCAAAACAAATAAAATAGGTAGCCATTCAAATTTTTAATTATAATTAATTTTCATTTAAATATTCTTATTAATAAATATTCTTATTAAAACATATTTTCCAAAATTTTGCTTATAATCTAATTATATTAAGCTGCCCATAAATTATACAACCTGGTTTTCAACGAGTTGTCAATCAAGTTTTAACTTGGGTTATAACATAACCATCAAAAATCTCTTGTTTTTTTCGTTTTTTTCAGGATATTGTCAAATGTCCCAACAAAAATTTGGTGAAAAATAATTATAATTTAATATTATTTTAATCAATAAAAAATATTGATAACAAACATATAAAAACATTTGTTTTTTAACCATTTTGGTTGTACAATTTTCCCATACACTACAACTTAAAACTATCAAACAACGCGCGCCCACATAACTTAAAATATTTCAATATTTCTCTAACCGATTTGCAACCGTCAAAATGTTTCTCAACATTTTGCTCAACACTTGAACAAGTTGTAAACACGTTGATAAAACTGTTGTATAATGTATGAGCAGCTTTACACATTTAAAATATTACCTATTTCGAATTGATGTGAAATAGGAGAAGAAACCTAAAAAGAGTGAGAAGAAACCTAAAAAACGCTTTCAAATAAATTCTTATTTGCTTAAATTCTTATTTATTTGGGTGAAAACTGTGAAAAACAAATGAAATTGTTTTTTTTTACTGTGTATATAATTTTTTGTTTTGATGATAATTAAATTTCCCTTATTCCGAAAATTTTAAATTATATTTTTTACAAATAATTTATTGAGGAAAAATAAATATAACAATTCAAAGCGATTAGATGTTTTCCAAAGATTACTTTTAAATTAATAAATTTCGGGTTATTATTTTTCGTACTTTTCTTTAGTCATTAATTGTACAGTAAGTGCTACAATGCAGCTATCAGTTCAGTATCGAATCGATTCGTACAGTAAACCAATCTGTTATTGATTAAATCGCATATGAAATTTAATTTCTCTTAACATTTTGCTTCAGTTTGAATTCGTAAAAAATTAATTATAACTATTTCGATTCGATTTCAATTGCACCTATATGTGTCCACTCGAAGCGATTTTCCTACAAAATATATGGAGACGTCAAATTTGAGCTTCACTGAACGAATCAGTACTGAACTGATCGATACATTGTAACCCATGCCTTAAACTCGTAAAATTTATGAATTGATTTATAAAAATTTGAATCGAAGTAATATATTTACAGTGAGTTATTTTAAACCAATTGTATCAGGCAAGTGGGTAACAAACTACTTACTTTTAATTCATATAAACGAGTATTACGAAAAAATATATTAAATATTCAAAATAACGATATACTTTGCGCTTGTAGAGATTACAAGTGCATTGAAATTTAATACGTTTCTTTCTTACGTACACGAGTATCGTACTTGCTTAATACGATAACTTGGTGAATTGTTAAACTAAATAATTGGTGTAAATAAGCTGACTTTAAACTGTTTTAATTATAATTTTATTTACAATTACTTTACATATAACAAATAATATAAAAAAACAATAAAAATTAACTAATTTTGTAGATTAAATTTTCGAATAATTTCAACTAATAAAATAATTTATTAAAAAAATAATTAAATAACAATAAAATAATTAAAAATGTCATTAAAGGATCATTGACAAAAAATACCAGGATATTAAAAAGAAATTGAGCTAAATTTGAAAATATTGGAAAAATTCATTGCTAATAAACAATAAAAACAATTTTGTGAATAAAATTTGAGTACATCTAGTCTCAAAATGAATTAGCAATGCCATTACCGGTAATGCTTTCATGATGAATAAATGATGAAGAAAAATGATTAATGCACAATTTTACAAATAGAATTTTGTAATTAAGGAATAATAATTGCGCAATGAATGACCTTATTTTATAATTTTCATATAAGCTCAATATTTTTCAATAGCTGGTACAACTTTTGCCGAACATTTCTTTCTACTCTGTGTTTGTTTTCCCCTAAATCAGTAACAATTCTTGAACGTTTGAATTTTGTGATTTCTCATAATCCTTTTTAAAAGAATGCATTAAAAAATCTTATTTTTACTTTTTTTTTCAGAGCATGGAACGACATTGCCAATTTTTAAGATTGATTATTAACAATAATAAAATCCTTTTTAATAATTTATTGTTGTGATTTAATAATATTTTATTAACAAATTTGTGCGTGTGTGTGTTTGAAGTGTGTATGTATGTAATATTTGTGCTATTGCAATTTTTGATTTTAAAACCGGAAAAATATTAATATTTTAAATTATTTAAATAAAAATATAATTAATATCCTTTCCATTTTTTTTTTCAAATATTTATTTTTACAGTACGCCTTTCCCGTCTGAACCAGCGTAAATAAAAAGTGAACATCGTATTATTTCTCTAACAAAAAAACAAAAATATTCAAAATCAATAAATTTCTTTTTAATCATAAAACAAACAAATAAAAATTCAATAAATCAAAAAATAAAAATATCCTTTTTAAACAAAAATAAAATTACCAAAACAGTACGTAAAAATTGTTTATTAAATAATTAATTTACATAATTTTTATTAAATTCGCTTTTTACAGCGTTCATTAATTTATTAAATTTAATTTCATGTTTTCCTTTCTTGCTTCTTTGCAGCTTAAAATTTCTTATATTTTTATAGTTTTTTTAGTTCACAATATTTTTATTTATTTTTTTAAATTAATTTAAAAGGTGAAGGTTTTTTAATCTGCTGAATATATTTGCTAAATATTAATTTAATTTTATATTAAATATTTTAATTGTTTTTTTATTAAATTTCTTGTTTTTTTATATTTGTTTTTAGTTATTAATAAGTTTTCTGTTTTGTAAATAACTTTCTTTAATTTTAGAAATTTTGACCTCCGAAAACCTTAATTTTAATTCTATAAATTATGTAATTATATTTTAATTATTATTTATATTTCTAAAAAATTTATGTATGGTTCAATTATTGAATTTAATTTATTTAATTATTTATAAAACAAATTAATTTAAATGGAATTGGTTCCGTTAAATATAATTAAAATCGTAGTCGTTGTAGTTGAACAGTGATTTCTAATTTTAATTAAATAGATGAATATTTTTAAAAATATTCAAAAATGAAAATTGTTCATTAACTTTATTTCATTTTATAATTGTAAAACTATTTATTTAGTTACCACTAAATATCATTACAACTTCAAATTGAAATGAAAGAATTTCAAATTAAGTTTAATCAATAATTGCGGGAGTCCTGATCGAAACTATAATAATTTTCGTTGTAGGACTATTTTCAAAAATCAAGACGAAAATTTCGGTTAGAAGGACTCTTAATACTTTGTATATTGTTTTTCTTCTTTCTCTATTATATATTACAGGTCTTTAATTCATACTATATATTTTAAAATTGTGATTTCTTGTAAGTGAATATTTCCATTTGCTTTTAGTGTATTTTACATTATTTGGCGTTAGAAATTATATTTTATTACACGATGTTAATTCATAAAACAACATTTTATATTTGTTTAATTTACCAGAACACAAATTATGCTTTTTTACGAATAGATTAATTAGATTTATATCATTACGAAATGATTATTTAATTCAAAAAATTTCGTTTGCTTCATTTTGTAAAGGATTTTCATAGCTAGAATATTATGTAAACTAAGTTAAATAATAAGCTATACATTTGAAACTCTCTGTAATTAATTAATCAATGGAAATTATAAAATATATTTTTCATTTCCATGAAATTTTCCAATAAATGTTTCAAAACTTTTGGAAAATAAAAATTTTCTTGCTTTTCTACAGCTTTGTAAAACAACAAAATCAAAATTTTATTAATTCTTTTTGTTTACACTAAATTGCGCCAATCAAAAAATAAAATTTATATATAGAAAAGTTATTGAAAATTACAAAAAATATTTTTTAATTTAAGTTTTTTAATTTTTTTTTGGTGATTTTTGCTTAAAATAATTGCTCTGTGGAATATTTTAATTCTAAACAACAATAAAAAAAGCTAATTAATTAAATAATAAAAATTATAATTTTTAAAAAATACAAAAATTCTGGTTGGTGCTTTGACATACGAAATTTTCTTTCTTTGTACTATTTTTTTTATTTTTTATTTTATTTTCATTTTTATCTTAATTTCATTTGTAATTTTTACATTTTTTTTGATTTAATTCATTTAAAAATAATTTGTTCATTAATATACAAAACTATAATTTAATAATAAAACTTTATTAATTTCATTAATATACTTTTTCCAGGTTGCCGTCAGTTAAGAGTTGGACATTTTGCCCGAAATTATACTGCTGGTTACAGTTCATTATTATCTTTTGGCAAATAAATAGAATTCAACAAGATCTGAAATATCAAAGATTATCAACTTTAAGGATATTTAAAGAGAAAATATAACAAAATCAAAAAAAATATAAAATATTTAAAAAAAAAAAATTAATCATGTTTTAACTGTTCTTTTTAAAAATAAAAACAAATATTGTAATTGTCGCCTTTTTGCATTACTTAAGCATATTTTACATTATTATATAACTTTATTAAAATTAAGATAAAAAAGCTTTTATAAAGAAAATTTATTTAACAAACAAAAAAAAAATTAAAGAAAATCAAAAAATATAATTGTATTGACAAAAAAAAACCATTATTATTATTATTATATATAGAAATAATGAAAATTTATAGTTTAAAATCATATATTTATATATAAAATAATCAAATTCCGCTGCTTTGTACACCCATCACTTTTGTGTATTAAATTAAAAAATTACTTTAATCGCGCTCTACCATTTGAATTGTTGTCATTTTTATAATAGCTAATTAATTTCCATTTTTTTTTTGAATTTTCATTACTATAATTAATTTTTTAATAAAAACAATAAAATAACGAAAAACAATAATCTAAATTATATAAATTGTTAGTTTAAGCAAAATTATATACAAAAATTAAATTGTAATTCAAAAATTATTAAAAGTACAAATTTACTTTTATATAAAAATTGGAATTTTAAATCAAAATTATATACTAAATTTAAAATTTTTAGTACAATGGAAATTATACTGCCAAGGAATAATATTTGTCAGATCAATCAATATTTTTCATTAACACGGGCATATTTATACGATTTCTATTTTGAAGCAGAGAGTCAATCCAGAACGGAACCGAAAAGTAATAAACACTATTTTTGACGAACCGAAAACCTGAATCAAAACGAATTAATAAAATACGAGTAAACTGTAATCGGAGCTATATTTTTTATCGGTTAATTGGGTTCTTTTTCGTTTCGATTCGATTAAATAAATAATTGTTTTCGGTAACTCTTTTACACTGTAAATTTAAAACAAATTAAAAAAAACCAACAGAACAGAATTCCAACCGAAAACTAGAATTGATTTACTGCAGTACGAAATTGGTCATAGCGAAATGTCATTCGTTGTCAAACTGTGCTGAGAAGTGTAAATGTCAATTACTTTCAACTATAAAATAAATATTTAATTCTACATTTTGGTTTCGTTACATAATTTTATATGTAGATTTTTTAAACCGGATTTAAAGAGAAACGAAAAAAAAATAATACAGAAACCGAAGCTGAATCAGATCCGAAAAAAAACTAGAATCGTAACCGAAATGTAAAAAAAATTGGTTTGACTTTTTTGTTTTTGAAGTAATTCTAATACTATTTAAAATTAATTAAAAGTTACAGCAAAATTTGTTTGCTAAAGCAAATATAAGAAAGGTTACATAAACCCGGGAACGTTACATTGAACATTGAACTTTAATTTACTTACACGTTAAAATTTTCGATAGGTTTTACCTTTAATTTCCGAAATTTTTGTTTACATAAGTTATAGAAAAAGCTTAAGATTTTCTGGTACAACAAATTGGGATACAATACCTTGCCCTAAATAGCCTAATACAAATTTTTGAATTACATATTTAACATATTTTCAAATTTTATTATTAATTCGAACGATTTGTCAGCATTAATTTTTAATTTCTTTACATTAATATATTTTTTTTATTCTAAAACGATTAAAATTTAAAGTTTCATTAACAAAATGATAAAAATTTAACATTATAATTAAAAAAAAAATCACTTTACGTGTTCACTTTACAAGAAAAATGAAATCTTCAAATGAAATTTATTGTTTTTATAAAGCGCTGAATCACCAACGAGACGGTTTTTATTATTGTAAGGTCGTATTAAATTAAAAATTCATTTTCTTTTTCTTATATTAAATTTTAAATAATTGACAAATTAAATTTATCAAACGTTTTTGTGTTTTTTGTAAAAAAATATTTAAAAAAAATACAATTTTAATTTACATATATTTTCAGCATCAATTTTTATTAAATTTAAATTAATTAATTAAACAAAAATACAAAAATAAATTATTATATAAAATATTATTGATCATTAAATTGTAAAAAAAAAAAAAAACTTTAAATTAATTAATCTTAAAAAATAATAAATTAATTTTTTTTTATTTGTGTTTTTTTGATATTTCATCATTTTTCGTTTTTTTTTTTTTTTTGTTGTATTATTTAAGAATAATTTATAAATTTGTAACATATTTTTTATTTTGAAAAAGGAAAATATGTTTAATAAAAAAAAAAATAATTATATAAAAGAGGAAATAAAAAATTTATAAAAAATAAAAAGAAAAAAGAAAATAAATATTTTTTTTTTTAAAACATAAAGTAAAGAAGCAAAAAAACAAAGAATATTTTAATTTTAAATAAGAATTAATAAATGCTATTATAATGAATGATATCATATAAAATAAAAATGAAAATAAATAAAAAAAAAAAAAATGATAAAAATGAGATTTTAAATATATTTAAATTAAATGTATATTAAAATAAAGAGTAAGTAAAATTTCTGGCGTTTTCGTATATGGAGAAATCAATGAATTTTAGGTATTAATTATAAATATATAAATAATTAAAATTTAATTAAATTATCTTATATACATTTATAAAAATATTAAGTCCTTCATTGATCAGAGTTTGATAAAATTTATAAAATGTAAACCAATACGATTAATATAAGCAGAGCCGTAACCAGCTTTTCCAGTGCCCAGCAATAATAGTCAAATATGATATAAAAAATGTCCATTAATAATTTTATTGTATTGCATAGTTACATAATTTAAGTATTTAAGATTTAATTTATATATTAAATTCCACTTTTCTGACTTTCATTTTAGCAGCACGTAATTTTTCTATTACTCACTAGGTGGTGTCATTATAGATTTTCATTATATATTTTATATTTTTCCCTACAGTTATAACATAAATCAATAAAGCGTTATATTTATAATTTATATTTATTACGTCACTGAGCATGTGCATCTGCCTAAGTAGTTAGAATTTAAGGCCTTGATATTATTTTAAAAACCCGAATTACAAAATTCCGAATGGCAATGTAATTTTTGAATCGCAAAAATCACAATTCCGATACATAATCGTGGCAGGTTGAAATATCGATAGTATATCCCAGCACGTCCACAATTCACAATTGAATCAATTTTTTCAATTTTTTTTTTTGTATTTTTTGGAAAAATTTGATAAATCTTTTGTCTGTAAATCATAGATAATATATACTTAATAGATCGCCAACTCTCAAATATCTATAACAGCGCCACTCTTACTTAGAAATTGAAATGGGAACTAAATTTAGCATGACCCTATTATTATTTTTTTCACTCCCAACCACGGCCGTTCAACTTCGAAGAAAATAAGAAAATGGTTTATAAAATTGACATTATTTCCGATTTCAATTTCAGCAGCGCTAGTGTCGTTTTTAGTGTCATTTTATCAATTTTTAATTTTTAGCAATTTTTTATCAATTTTATATTTGAGGTTATGTTTATGATTACAAACATTTAAAATTAAAAACGTTTGTGTTTTTGTATTCATATGTTTTGATATTTGATCAGTGTTTAGCGTGTTTAGAAAATATATTTGTGAAATGGGGATTTAAACACTATCTCTAAATTTTTAAATTATTGTATAAAACTACTTATACATAATTATTGTTATGGCCTCAACAGAAAACTTTCCGGTTCCTCCAGGATGCAGGCAGCAACGGATGACCCAATACAAAAAAAAGCCTTCAAGTATTACCAAAAACATTTTTGTAAAAAAAGGAAAATCAATAAAATAAAAAATTTGCTATAAATTATTTTCTTTATTTATTTTTATTTATAATTAAAAAAAAAAAAAAAGGGTTATGGGCGTTATGGGAGAAAAAAAAATAAATGAATAGGGTTGGGAGTGCTGTAAATGTAGTTCTAAATGGAGTTTGATAGTTTGATTATAGAAAAACCTACAACAAATAAAATGAGTACTGTCGTAACTACGAATGATTGTGAATGTGTCGGAATTATAAATCTATCATGGTGGAATCCAGATTGTGATTGGAAACATGGAGAGGATCCGATTTTCACAATAAGATAAAAGCAATTATTTTTATTCTTTGAATAAATTAGCAATAATTCAGCATGTTAAAATAAAAATTATTTACTAAATTCTTGTTTTGTTATAAGTATTACCACAGTCAATAAATTTTTAAATAACACACCATGAAAAATGAATATCTATTTCGGTTAGTTGTTTACAAAATTATTCTCCCGAACTTGTTATACTCTACATAATCTATTTTTCCAATTGAACATTTTTCTTTTGCGGCCTTGTTTACTTCAACAATTAATTATAAACTATGTAGCGGAAACCAGGATATCGTGAAGTCGGCATGCTTGCAAGGGCTTAGCTCGTCGGTGGGGTGGGTATTTACTTCACTCATGTTCCCAACAAAAAAATTCATGCCGTATTCTCAATATTATATTTGCATGCAACCATCACAAAGATCTGTGCCAGATGTTATGGCAACCTACTCATTCTACAATTCCAACTAAATCATCATCACCACCAACCTAAATTCTTAGCAACCTCTCATAGTTAAGCTAATCAGATCTAAATATATTTTCATAATATTAAAAAAAATTACAACCATATTTCGTTATAATAATACTCAAATATATATAATTTATTTATTTCAATAAAATATTCTACTATTGTTTTTTAAATTCAAAATGTTATTACATTAATTTACTACTTTCTTCATAATAAAAAAAATCTATATAATTCACCAACCCTTTGGTCTCAATTATTCATTCATAATTTAAATTTATATTATTTAAATTCATTAAAATTATTTGTATATCAACATTTTTTTTATTGATTTAAAATATTACTTATTTTATTCAAAACAATTTTTCATTTAATTTTTTTTTTCCCAATTCAAATCTAATATAATTTAAATTAAACAAATTTAATATTCATCACTACCTGTGGTTAGTGACATCTAACGGCGATTAGAAAATTAATTGTAATCTATAGACAATATCAATTTTTAAATTTTTAGATTCTACAATCTACACTATATATTCATACTACTAGGTAATTTACAATTTATATATTTAATTTTTTTTTTTTATTTCAATTTTTTTCAAATCTAGCTAATTTATATTGCCACTTGTTTAATTAATTATTTCATCACTTTATACATATATATATAATTTTAATATATTCAAAAAAAAAAAGGACCAATAAATAAAATTTCAGAATAACTCACTTTGATTCCTTATAGATTGTATTAATTTTTAATTTTCCTTACAATTTTTTTCCACCGAGGATCATGTGCACAGGACCTTCAGCTGTTGCTACTTTACCAGCAATTTTTTAATCTCTTTTTTTCTATATTTTTTTATTAAATTTTCTAAAATTTAAATTTTAAATTTTATTTATTAGCATAATCTTTTTTTTTTTTTTTTGAATAATATATTTAAAAAATAATGAAATTTTAATTATATTTAAGTGACAATATACTCAACTTTCGAACGAATATATTTCCTAGCTAAATTAACAATCTTCCTACTTCCTCCGGTGTTCTATTTCCGCTACTTCGTCCTAATACCCTTATAACCTTCAAGTGTCCTCTTTTACTATTTAGAGGTCATGCTGAAGAACTTTTCTCTGATGATCTATTCTTATTTAAATTTTTCTTCTATGGTCTTGATATCTTTAGAATTTATTCTACTGGTAACTTTTGACCCTATTATCTGGACTGTTGTTGTTGTTGTTGACTAATGGTACGGATTATTTAGCCTAAGCCATCATTCCACGAGCTGTCCAGTATAAGTGCGTTATACAATTACTTTGCTTCCTGGCCTCCTCAAGTCCAGTACATCGATGTAGATGTCCTTCGTCTTGTGGCTCTTGTAGGTTACATAGATTACAATTGTCTGAGTCTAAAATTCCAATACGATTTAGGTGTGATGCCAGGCAGCTGTGTTCAGTTTTTAGCCTAAATTGCGCTACTGCCTCTCTTCTGGGTGCTTGTGCAATGGTGTTGTAATATTTATATATGTTTTCGTACCGTTTACCAACCATTAGTTCTTTATGGTCCGCTTCTTCGTTATTTATAAGATGTTTTTTAATATTTATAAGTCTGGCCTCGATAGATTGTGTTTGTGGTGCTCTGCCTAATATTTTAGCTCCTTTCTTTGCCAGTTGATCTGCTTGTTCATTACCCGCTATATTTGTGTGGGCTGGCACCCATTGGAATATGATGTTATGTCCTCGTTGTTGTAATGCTGCATGGATTTTTCGGATATCTTTTGTGGTTGTTGTGTTGGTTTTGATATTGTAGTTGCTCAATGCTTGCAGCGCCGCTTTCGAGTCCGATAGTATAACTATGTTTTTGGATTGCTCTTTTCGGTGTAGGACCTGCGACAGCGCACAATGTATTGCAGCCAATTCGCCTTCAAAAACTGTGGAGCCTATTGACAGTGCGAAGTAGTGGCTGAAATTTTCACAAAATACACCAGCTCCTGCGCCTGCTCTATCATTTATGAGTGATCCATCTGTATAAATGTGTAGCCATTCTGCTTTTGGGTATCTATTTGCTATAGTTTCCAGCCCTATTTGTCTAATTGCTTCTGTGTTAGTTTGTTTTTTATTTACGTGCTCTATAAGCTCGGTGTAGACATTTATGCGTTGATAATCTAGTGGGTCGGTGGCTGAGTTTTTTGTTGTTAGAGGTGGTTGAAACCCCATTATATTGATTATATTCTTTGTTTTTTCAGCGAAACTCGTTTGCGTTTTCAGTCTGGATATTTCTGGTTCACTTTTGTACCACGGGAATTTCTCTTTTTGATGCTTTAATTTTTCGTTGAGTTGTGCAGCTTGTATTTCGTGTTCTGTTCGTATTGAGGTGTTTTGTGTGAAGTGTCTCAATGCAGCTACTGGTGTGGTTTTTATTGCTCCTGTAATTATTCGAAGTGCGTTGTTTTGCGCTTGCTCTAATTTGTTTGTTTTTTGTGTAGATAAGGCTACCAGTGTTTCTCCCCCATATTTTAATACTGGTTTGATGTATGACTTATATGTTCTATTCAACAGGTCTACAGTTCCGCCCCATTTTACTCCAGCTAGTCGCTTTAAGATGTTTGATTTGCCTTGGATTTTTTTGCAGGTTTTTTCTATTTGCGTGGTCATATTTAATTTTGTATCTAACGTGATACCCAGGTAAGTGGAGTTGTAGCTGCGCTTTAAATTTTTGTTGTTTATTTGTAGTACGACGTCATCTACTTTGTGTTTTAGGGAGAAAATCTGGTATTCCGTTTTGTCGGTGTTGATGACCATATTATTTTCGTTGCACCAGTTTTGTATTTTATTTACGATTTTATCGATTTTTTCTTTAAAATTTTTGTTTAGGTTCTTTTTGTTACTCGCTTCAGTCCATATGACCACATCATCAGCGTAGATAGCAATGTTGACTCCTTCTTTTTTGATGGCGCGTATGAGGTCATTTATATAGATGTTAAAAAGTGATGGGCTGAGTATGCATCCTTGCGGCAGTCCAAGTCTTGTTTGCTTCCATTTGGATAGTTTATTTTTCCATTTCACGGCAATCCAGCGTTGTTTCGTAAAGTTTTTTATGATGTTGAAAATGTTGTTAGATATATTCATTTTTTCTAATTTTTTGTATAGTAATTCTCTACATACCGTGTCAAAGGCGCCTTTAAAATCGATGAAAATTGCTAAAACTGAATTGTTGTTGTTGAAAGATTTTATTATAGATTCTTTTAGGTTTATGACTTGGTGGATTGTTGAGAAATCTTGTCTGAAACCAGCCTGTTCATAATCTATTAATTTTGACTTTTCTAGGTGATGATTTAGTCTACTATGGATCAATTTTTCCATCAGTTTGGCGAGGACACTTGTCAACGATATTGGACGATAATTACAATTACACAATTGATCCGTTGGTTTATTTGGGTTTTTTATTGGAATGACGATGGCTTTTTTCCAATCATTTGGGAATGGTATTTTACTATTCCATATTAAATTAAATATTTCCAATAGGTAAGTTTTATTTTCTTCACTAAGGTTTTTTAGCATTTCTGGGAATATTTTATCCGGTCCCGGTTGTTTTTTCAATTTTACCCATTTTATAGCCTGATCTAGTTCAGCTGCGGAAAAATTTTCCTTAAAAGCTCTCGGGGACCAATTGTTTTTTACTTTGCTTTTTTTACTGAATTGTTTTTTAGTTTTTTTGTCTAGTGTGTATGCTGTTTTATAGTGGGTAGCGAATTTGTTAGCTATTTCAATGTCTGATGTTAGCAACTTTCCTTGATGATTGATACAATTTTGCGCACTATCTTTTGGTTCACTGGTGTTATTTTTCCTATTTAAATTTTTTATGTATCTATGGACTTTGGTGCTAGATGTTCTAAAGTTTAAGTTACTTATGAAGTTTGTAAAGCTTGATTTTTTAGCAACAATTTAGTTTGCATTCAATTTTCTCCACTCTTTTACTAGGTTTTTGTCTTTTGTTGTTTCCGCTAAGGTTCTTGCTGCATTTCTTTTTCTTCTGAGTGTTTCTAAATTGATGTTCCAGAAACTTTTGTATTTTTTTGTTTTTCCCCGTGGAATGGATGCTTTCGCTGCTGTTATTAGAGACTTGGTAAAAAAGTTGACTAGGTTATTTTTGTTATTTTCGCCGTTTATTAGTAGTTTTGTTAACTGATCATTAAATTTGTTCCAGTCTGCCTTCTTAAAATTCCATAAAGTTTTAGGTATTTGTTTGTTGGATATACTTGTTGTTTCTGATATTGTTGTTAGTATCATTCTGTAACCGCTTCCGACGTCATCTATCACAAATTTTTTGTAATTGGTTGTTAAATCGGCTGATATTATTACCATATCTGGTGATGTGGAGTGTCCAGTATAGTGTATATACGTCTTTTTTTCTTCTGGTTTGTACAATAATTCGCAGGTGTTACCGTCGATGAATTTTTCCATTTCTTTATTATCTGGACTATCACTATTAATTTTCAGATCGAAAATTAGTCCTATGCTGCTGCTCTAATTTTTTTTTTTCTGGTTGACTATTAAACTTTTACTTTTTAAATTAATTGTAGTAACGATTGTTTACTAATTTTTCGTTACAACTTTTTTTTCTTATTAATTTAAAAGTTTAAATAAGTTAAAGGGTGAATTTTTATTTAAATTTAATTTTTTTTTTTGCATGATACAAAATTTTTCTGATCACGTCTTATCAATTCAATTATTACTCGCCAACTTCTCTACTCCACCCGATCTTAATGACTTTCTACCTATCTTTTTTTATATCTTTCTCCCCTCATAATCATTCGATCCCTTATTTATATAAATCCTTTCAAATCAATTATATAATTTACTATCTTTCTCACTTTTTTTTTCTAAATTGCTGTCCTAATACGATAATTTCCTAAAACTTTCCTATCCTTATTTTATCGGAACTCGGATGTTGCACTGGAAATCTATAATTTATTTCCAACAAATATTACTACCACGGCCAGTTTGATTATTGTCAAATTCAAATTCGAAAATTCAAATCGAAAGTCAATCGCGCGCGACGCGAATTTGATTGTTAATGTTTAAAAATAAAAAGTGATGGTGGTTCGTGTTTTTTTTTTTTTTTTCATATAATAAATAATATTTATCAAATCTATAGTGTAAAATAATTACATTATAATTTGATAAATATACTAAATTGCCGGTCGTAACAAACTGAGCTTCATATCACAGGATATTTTGTACATTTTAATATCCAAACTATCCCTATTCTATTATCCCAGGTTTCGGGAGAATCACTTTTAATATATCATTAGAAGTCAAGTAAGAGGATATTTAAGTGAAAACTTCAGTTTAATTGTTCGAAATTTTTATAATACAATTCTGAATATACACAGTTAAAAGGTTTACAAAGTGTTGAGCGCTGAGCAGCTTAGCTCACAACAGCTCAAGTTATGTTCCTTCTTTTTTCATTCTATTTGATTCATTTTGGCTGGTAAGAGACTGACAAAATTACTAAAAAATAAAAGTAATTTTACTTGCGTATAATTATAATCAATGTAATATGATAAAAATTGCTTACACATTTAGTAGGAATATCGAATACGAAGTGTGGTATTATTTTAATCGATGTTCAATCACTAGAAAATAATAATTCCGTACAAAATTGATAATTTTTGAGTTTATTATTATTATTATAATATTTATTACATATTAAACATTAATTAAAGTATACATAATATAAATATAATTTAACAACACTATAATTCTAAATTAATTTTTGGATTATTGATAAAATAATTATAGGTTAATTTTAAAAAATAAATTATTAAATTTATTAACTTCTTTAGTTGTATATAAAACTATACAAATTGAATAAATATAAATTAATACTTGAATTGATTTCATAAATCAATAATTATTTTATGTTTCATCAGTTTTCTCAGAAATTGCTTTTTCTAAATTATCAAAATTATAAAAACCAATTAGACCAGACTTAGCACCTTCAAATACTTGAGCTACATGCGGTTTTAAATTGTAAAAGAAAAGTTTTTGATTTCGTGCAGCAAAATCATCTATTAATAATGATATAACGCGAGCTGCTGTATAATCTGCACCATAAATATGTGAACAATCAATTACAACTGGATGATTTGATTTCATTCCTTGTTTATTGATTGTATTACGTACGAATTCAACTGATGGAAATATAAGACAACGATCTGGTGTTAATACAAGATAATTATGACCATCAGCAGTCTGAAAATATAAAAATTATAAGTAATATTTACTATAATTATATATTAATCATTAAATACCACTAGAGATTCTAATCGTATTGTAGGTCTTGCAGCATGATATAAAATAAATACAACATTAATTCCAATTCCAACTAAAATTCCAAATTCTATTGGTAAAACCAAACATGCAATAAATGCAGACAGACCCGGTATTAAATCAGATTCTATGTATGAAAATGTTAAAAAACAAAAAAATTAATAAAAAATTTAAAATTTAAAATATAATTTCAAATACTTTTGCTACGCCACATTGGCTTAATAACTTTCACTTCAACCATAAAAACAATAGCAGCAATAATAATAGCTGCTAAAGTAGCTTTTGGTATAAAAAAGAAATACGGTGTTAAATAAAGTAAAGCTAGAATAACTAAACTTCCGGTATATAAACTTCCTAAAGGTGTACGAACACCACTTGCATTATTAACAGCTCCCCTAGCCAATGCTCCTGAACCTGAATAACCTTGTACAAATGAATTTGCAATATTTGCAGTACCAATAGCAATTAATTCTTGTGTAGCATCAACAGGTTTTCCATTTGCTAATCAAAACCAAACAAAAAATATGATAAATATAATTTCATCATTCATTAAATTCTATAAATATTTACCAAATGCTTTACAAGTTGCAATATTTTCTAATATAGCAATCAATGGTACTACTATTAATCCTGAACCCATACTTGAAACCATTTCAAAAAAACTTTCATCATTTTTAACAATTCCTTCTGTTATTGTACCATTCGTTTTAGATAATATTTCATCACCGGGTATTGAAAATGGTGGAGATTGAAAATGTGGTAATCCATTCGGAATATGTCCAATCATTTTTAATGAAGTATCACCAATTTCATATAAATATGCACCAATTGCACCACAAGTTACAACTAAAACAGCATTTCTTGCTGTACCAATTAACCATACAGTTTTATTAATGATTTTATGCCAACATTTTTGATCTTTGGCTTCAGGTCCAATTTGTATCCGGGCCATTAAACGTAATAATAGTAAAACTACTATACAACTTAAACCCATTATTGTATCACCTAATCGTATATTATGAATATCACTAATTATTGATGACCACATTTGAACAAATGTTGAACCATGTGAATTAACTCCAAATATATCTTTAACTTGTGATGTTATTATAATTAATGATACAGCACTTGTAAAACCAGAACTAACTGGACCCGATATAAAATCAATTAGAAAACCGAAACCAAATATTCCCATTGCTAATTCAATAATTCCGGTTAGAAATGATAAAAGTACAGCACGTTGCCAAACACCACGTGCTGTTTGAAATGTTAAAAGTGATTGAATTGCAGTTGGACCCATTGGAACATCTTTACTAGAACCAAGAAATATGTAAATAAAACATCCAAGAAATGAACCATATAGACCGTACTACAAACAAACAAAAATTAAATTAAAATTTAAAAGTTTAACATTTTCATGATTGTTATTTTAAATTACTGCAGGTGGTAAACCAGCTATTCCAGAATATGCTAATGCTTGTGGTATTACAGTAAGTCCAACTGTAAAGCCTGCAACTAAATCACCAATTGCATCTTCACTTGTATATTTTGGTAACCAATTCAATATTGGTACACGTTTATATAAAGTTTTCTTTCGGAAAATATTTTTAGCTTTTGCATTACAATAATTTTTAAAAGATTCAAAGTAATCTTTAGGTCCTTTTTTAGTATCATTATCGGGAACTAGACAAATAAATAAATACGAATGTTAAAAATTATGTTATTGAAATTTTGAAGAACACATTTTTATACTTATAAATGTACTAGATCCATTAAATTGATATTCAGCTGGTATTTCTACTGATAATTCCGATCGGGAATGTTCATGATGCGGTCCAGTCAGACGCATTTTAATTGCTGGAAGAAGAAAAATAATTATGTAATTATCAAGATAAATTCGTTTATTTTCAAATTAGCAAAGATATTATAATGAACCGACAGTAATTTATTAATAATTTATTATAAATTAAAATTAAAAAGATTTATTATTTTATTATTACTAATTATTATTTTCATGATAATCCATTAAATTATTATATTAACATTACAAATGTTTTATAGTCACATTATTGTAAAAAAAGTAATGAAAATTCATTACTTATTAATAATTATAATACAATTAAAAAATTAAAATTTTCTCTAGTTTTAACAAAAATTATATTATTTTTGTTACATCATTTTTTAATAATTAAGAATTGGCGAATATGCAACTAGAATAGACTAATAGACATTCCATTCCAACAATCATGTCGCAGTTGTACTGAATCAGAAAGAAACTGACTGGACCCAACTAACTTCAACTACAAGTCCCCAGTCTTAGTCAGAACGTATACAACTAAACAACCTAAGCGAACCAGCGGCAATGACACCTACAAATATGGTACGGGTTCTAAATGCCACGAAATTGATATAAAGTCACTTTGCTGCCAATCCAGGTCGGTCAAGTGAGTGGTATGTAGCACAATTATCTAACGCGCTATTTGGGGTCGGTGAAATATTGAATGGAACTCGCCACTTAAATGATGAAATCAACCAATTAATTTGAATTTATGTTAAAATTATATGATAGAAAATTAATTTAATTTTTAATTTCGAATATTTATATTATCGATATTTTCTAACTGCTAATTTACCTAACTAAAAATTACTACATTTTAATTAATTTTTAGATCTTTATTTTGTTGCAGTAGTGCAAATATTAGTTTTAATATTTTTTTTAATCTGGTTTTATCATATTTCCATATTATATGTATTTAGATTAGTAATTATAATAAATATTTGTTAATTAACATATTAACATAAAGATTCTTAGGTTCAACCGCCACGTAATTAATTTGTATTGTGTACAATGGATCTAATTAAAGGCTTGAATATACGTCAATTGCCCATGGATTTCACTTTAAAATAAAAATGAACTTTAAATATTTTTGCAATAGCTAATCTCCCGAAATATTATTGATTTCAGTTCTAAATTACTAATTTTTTATTCATTTTGAAATAATTAAAACATTTAATTTTGACTATAGGGTTTATCTAAATTTCTATATCGTAACAATTTACCATTGGTTATTTCATTGGTTAAAGTCGCGAGCTCCAGCTAAATGCCGGATCACTATCCAATTTTCGCATATGGACTAATTTTCAAAATCCGCAGATTGAACTAGAAAGCGACTCCGATGTAAATATTACTAGCGAAATCAAGATTCTCAACAACCGAAACTGGAGATGCCAATGAAAGAACAATAATCTTTGCGATGACTAAAGGTGGTCCTAGTAGTTTGCAAAACAAAAACGTAAGTAAGTTAGTAGGTCGCTATCATTAAGTTAGTAGGTCGCTATTTAGAAAGAGGAAATTATCTTATTAAGTAAAGTTTTACAGGTAGTAAATTTATAGATTATAGCAAAATATTAACATTTTAAATATATTTTTCTATTTATTTTGTAAATTCGATGATAATCCGTCAAAAAATCAGCATTGTTCATATTAAATTTAATTAAACGGTTCACATTTTCTTATAACATTCTAATGTGGATCTGTAGATTAGAATTGAATATTGTAATCCTTAAGTTGACTAAAGATGATCAACAAGCAAGGAATGCAATAAATAAATAATATTATTAAATTCAAAAGAAAAATATTTAATATTTACTTAGTTGGAAATAAATCATAAATTAAAGGTGTAATAAATTTTTATCAATCCATTTTCCTACAATAAAACAATAATATTTTTTTTATATATAATTTTCAAATTTATTTAACATATTTTTTTTATATTACTATAATAAAATTTTATGCAAACATTTATAAATAATGGGAAGAATAATTATCAGAGGCTAAAGCTAATAGCTAGAGATTTAAGAAAATTTATTTTCTTCATTTTTATTGACGTATTTTAAGAAGGTTTTATAGTAGATCAGTTCAAGGTGTTTATATAAATTTTATTAATTTATCCTTTTATTTAACTTTCTGGTTTTCAGTTTACTTAACTTAAATTACACTTTTATGGCATAATACTAAAATAATCTTAATTTGCGTTAAGTACAAAACTCTAAATGTATAAATTATTATACAGTACCAAAATTCTGTAGATAACCGACATGAAAAATAAGCTTCTTAGAAATTCAAAAATTTTGTTTAATTTGTATTTACTTGAGAAATGATATAACAGATAAGAAGTAAATTCTGTTAAATTAACTAATTATAGCGAACGTTTTAGGTATTAGAAACTTGAGATTATTTTCATTGCTAACTGAGTTGGTAATTATAATGTAAAACTACCATAAAAACGATTTCACTAATATGGACATCAAAATTTCTTAGTCATTCACAAATCGTTATATAAAATTGTTTTTTGTTTACTACCAGCTGCGTTAATTAGGAATTAGGCAACCACTTCCATTAATGACAAATGTTAAGGAAAATATAATAGAGATTAAATGAATAAAATCACAGAAATTGTTAAGATAAATATATGAGATCTACGTTTACAGAGTAAGCTGTAAAGATCATATCCTTGTTGCTTGCACTTCAAGGATATGGTATGGTATTCAGACTTTTGGATCTGTTGTGTCATTTGTTTGAGAATCTTTTTAGAATTATAATAGAAAACTTTAATATATTCTACTAAATTAATTGACCCTTCTTTGGATTGCCAATTAATCAAACTATTCTTTCATTCAATAATTACGAATTTGAGTACAATTTGTAAAATTAAATATTTCTTATAGAACACATCTAAAATTACATATTTTCT
This sequence comes from Rhamphomyia laevipes, assembly GCA_963920725.1. NCBI lineage: Eukaryota > Metazoa > Arthropoda > Insecta > Diptera > Empididae > Rhamphomyia > Rhamphomyia laevipes. The sequence goes on from OY987257.1 coordinate 57,604,093, forward strand.
TGAATATATGCTCTGTACATAATTTAATTCTCAGTACCTCAATTTTAGAATAATTCTTATTGAAATTATTATAATTACAATAAAAATATTTAATGAAAATTTGTTATTTGTAAAATATTTGTTTAATTAAACAGATAAATTGAAATATTAATTATTTATACAAAAAAAATAATTAATTAATTGGATAAAAATAATGATTTAAATTATGAATATTGAATATAAATAAAATTATTGTACTTAAAATGTTTATAAAAAAAAAAAACAAATATATAATTAATATTTTACATAATATTTAAGAAAAATCAATATTTATTTAAATTATTGATACTAACATAACAATAGTAAACGAAAAACTCTAATAAATAATTTTAATTGTAATGATATTTATGATAAATTAAGAAGTAATTAAGATATAAATTTTTTATATCTATGAAATTCAGATAATTAAGCTATCAATCAAAATGTAAAATTTAATTTTGTTAAAGTCATAAATTTTTAAAAAAATATATATTCATTTAGTTCAAATATTAAAATTAATTAACATATAAATGAAAAACCCTTAAGGGTTCAAGTAAGACCTTTAAAATTACCGGAAATTCTTATCAATTGTAATATTTCAAAATTTTTATATAGTACTAAATGAAATTTTTTGGTTTTATTACAAAATGCGATTGTAAATCTAATATTTAATTAGATAAACTCGTATTTAATTATGATAAACATTAGAAAGATACGATTAGAAGAACGTTATTAACATATTTTAATATGTTTGCAATCTGTTAATTTAGTATTATTTGAATTATCCGAATAATTGGTTCGGTTAAAAATTATTTTTGATATTTATTAATCAATATTGAAATGAAATTGTATTCGTCTTGTTCCAAGAGCAAACATTACATACAGGAATCGGATGTACTCAACTTACAGCCTTGAATAATATTCTGTTAATGAATATTTGATAATGGAAAATTGGATTTTACTTTTGTTTATAATTTCAATTCCATTGTCAGAACGTTCTGGGATTTTCCAGATCACAATTAAGGGACTTCCACATTAAAATACTATTTTTTTAAATAAATTAAGTCTAGTTATTCTAATTAGTCGTAATATATGAATAATTAGAATAACTAGAATTATTGTATTGGACTGATCCTTAAAAAATGTATTTCACTGAAACTATTTTTCTGGGCTTTTTCAATTTTCAAAAATTCTATTAAACAAACGTTCGCGTTTACAAAATTTACATGTGCGCAGTAATATTTCCAGAATCGCTCATCGTCATCAGATTTTATTAAAAGGCGCAACAATTATATAAAATTAATTATTGGTGTCTTTAAATATACTTTTTCATAAAACAGTTGGTAGAAATAAATCACTATTCGTGGTAGTCTTAAATCACTGTTGAACCTAACTACGAGTTGTCAACTCTCTCTATAGTTAAGGAGCTATTTTTTTTCTCCTAAGTAATAATTTTTATGGATTTATATAAATTTTTTTTTCAAATTACCCGGGCAATGAATCAATGAATCTTCTGTACAATAAATTTTATTCCTTACCATCAATTTTAGTATAAATATTAAATATTTTTAGACCAACACGAAAAATCTAATTTATTATTTAGAAGTTGAAATTTTATTTTAGCTCAACAAATATTGGAACTAGTAAAAAGTTAATTTTTATCTTCTGTATATATTTTAAATTAATATCTACATTTTATGATGTAATTATAATACAGGGTTGGTTTAATATCCTTCACCTTCAGCAGGTACGCTGACATATAATTTATCTCTACTTTACATTAGTATACATAAATAATCATTTTGAGAGTTCAAAATAATTTTTATTCTACTTTGGCCTTTAATAATTTTAAAAAATATAAATAATGATAAAAAAAAATTTTTGTTTTAGATAAAATAATAATTTTAAAAGAAATTAACATAAAAAAATTTGTCTATTAACAAAATTTCAATTTTTTTTTATTATCAGCCAATTTTAAAGTTAAATGTTTTCATTTAATTCACGGTGATTTTTATAAATTACATACAATAATTATTAACTAATTAGCTATTTATTCGTAATTATAATTATAGTTTTAGTTAATAAATGATTATATAAATTTATATATGATTATTTTCTAATTATATATTTTAAAAATTAAAATATATAATATGAAAATTTTAATAAAATTTTTATAATTTGCTTTATTTTTATTAAATAAATTTGTTCATTACTTTATCCTTTTAATATCCTTTTTAATTGTATTTTGATTATAAAAAATTATTTTTTTTTCACTTGATATATTAATTTTTTATTATTTTTAAATATTTAAAATAAAAAATTTATTTAATTCACTTTTTTATTTACCTAATTTTTCAAAGTACAATATTTTTTTAATCACAATTATCTTCAAAATTTCTAAATTTCTAAGCGATATTTTATTTAATGTTCTTCGCAACTAGAGTAAACTTCAACTGTTAAAATTTGTTTAAAAGTCAGATACATTTATTTAAATGATAAAAAAGCAAAATGACAAATTTTTTATTCTGTTTACATTATATTCGGAATATCATTTAAGCTTATTCTTATGATAAAGGTAAAAAAAATCATAAAAAGCTCTCAGATACATCAAGGTAAAAGTTGAGATCAATAAACTTTTTGGGAAATTTTTTTCTTTCTGGTTAAAAAAAAAAAAAAAAAAAACTAAATTTTATTTTAATATTCACTTTTTATCAATTTTGTCAAGTTCAATAATGACGCACTTCTTAATGATCGTTATTTTAGTGACTAACTGAAAAGTTAGAAAGAAAAAAACAAAATTTTTTTTACAATAACAATTTACTAGATACAATTTGTATCTAAACATACAATTTATAGTTCATTTAATTTATAATTAATTTTGTATAGTTCCTCTAGTTTGTATTACTAAATGAAAAATAGACCATTATTAAAATGATGTTGTTTCGATGATTTCACGTGATAATATTGTGTATTGAAAATTTCACGTGATAACAACATTTATAAATTAGTATAATTTCTTAAATAAATTATATTTTATAATAGTTTTCTGATTAAAAACTTGTTTTTAGTTTTAATATAATGCAGGAATGTATTTTTTTTATTTTTTTGAAATGATAAAGAAATAATGAAATTATTATAATATTAAAATTTATTTTCAAATTTATATTTGGATATATGCATTTACATACACCGTAGATTAGTTTATGATAGGTTTCCTGAACTAATCTGTCGTTAATTTTGATTGTTTTGGCTATATTTACAAGTTTTATTTAAATTACAATATATTTACATAAGCGGAAACGTCTATTAAAAAAACGACTTTATTTTTTTTTTTTAATATGTTTATATTTTGTGAATTTTGTAAAACACTTGAAAATATTACATTCTATGTAATACCTTTTTTTACTATTATTCTCTAAACCTAAAGTCACAAAGGCTAGAAACAACAAACCATCGCCATTCAAAAGCTTAAACGCTAAAAGTAAAGTTGATTCTCCCTAGATTTTATCGCCGAATCCTATTTTATAAGCTTTTTATTTTGTTCTTACTAAAGTTATTTGAAAGAATTACAAACTTAATTAGAGATTGGATTTGAATTCAAAAATTTCTGCAATATATTAACAAATTGCAAAAAAATACATGCCGTTTCTCAATACCACAACAGTACCAACTTTGGAACTAGAGCCAACATTGTATTTAGATGTTATTAAGGTTTCAGAATATCATTATTTTTGATGTTTGGTAATAAATAAAACCCATTAACAATTAAATTTTTGAATCTATAAAAAAAATAATAATTCGTAAAAGTTGTGGGTCCAATCGTTAAATGCAACAGAATATTTATATGACCCTAAAATAAATATATCATTAGATTGATTATTAACCTTTGAAATTAGAATGTAAATACAATTTTAACAACTTAGCTCGGACAAACAAATTCATGACTTATGTCATAAGTCGTATAGTGCCCACCCCGAAAACAAAAAAGCCGACGATCTATCTAGAACAGGTGCACAACTATACGTTGTCTCAATATAGTCTGCAATCCCTAAAGGAAAGGCGAACATAAATAAATCAATTGCTAAAACTCATCTCCAACGATGGTAAGCTTACAACAAGAGAAAACTTACAAAGATTTTATGGGGAGTTCGTAGCGAATTAGTCACCAAGAAATACCTACAAATAATTAGCAAAAGCTCGGTATATCTAGGACACTTTATGCTAAGGGATCATGCCTTTAAGATACGGAGATACGAAGTAAATATATGTAAACGATGTGGATATGAACGCTTGAAAACATTCTGTGTCACCGTCTGTCTCTGTCTCATGATCAAATTGTTTCGATTGATTCGTACTAGATAAACGAAATACATGAAGTAAGAGTCCTGGGTTATTCGTTCAAATAAGCACCGTGGTAGCTTGTATAACTTGAAGGGATTAAGATGTACAAAACGGGACCTTACCTGTTCCCATACTAGTATCAATCAAAAAATCAACCTATAATCTCAATTTTTCAAATTTGTATATGATTGTAATGTTTTATTGTAAATCACCAAATGTACCATAAAACATTATACAATCGGAAACTAAAATAATATGCGATTAGAAAATGTTTTAAACAAATTGTATTTTGTGTTCATAAATTTTTATAAAATATTCACGTGCTATTTAGTTAAATTTACATTTTAATATTATTAAATATTTACTATTATATTTGATAACCCAACATCATAAATATCTACACAATTATTTAGATAGTAGATATTTTATGTTTTTATAATAGTTCATATATTTATGAAAATTATGATATATTTAAGGTAGGTTTGGAACACAGATAATAAAAAAAAAGTTTACACTTCCGAAATTATTATATAACAATTAAAGTGTAAACATATTTAAATATCAAAACCTGAACCTGCAAATTAATAAAGATAACGATGAAATTTTGGGTAATTTATAATAGAATTTTTATATAGCATTTTATTACAGCATTCCTAATATGAAGTAATAAAATATTGTAATGTAATATTGTCATATGTAATTTGTAAATTAATTATGGGTATACATAATATCTAAAATGAATAATAAATAAAAATATTTATTTAAAAATTTTATATTGTCCAGTTTAATGAGTTATTAAAAGTTTTTAAATTGTCACTAAAATATGTTAAATAAAGAAATGATTTAAATAACAAAATATAATTAAATAATATTATATAGAATATTTTAATATTTAATAATTTATTTATATATTTTTTAATAATTAACTTAAACTAAACTGGCTGATATTAATTCATCAACATAAATTGTATATTTTTTGCAAAATTATATTGAAATTACAAAAAAACTATTTGTAATTACTATATAATAAGTCAATAAATTTGAAAGTAAATTTAAAATAATAAGAAGGTAATTAGTTTAATTTACACTTAAAATATAAATTCACTATAATATTTGATGATATTTTCAAAAATATTTCAATTTATAATGTATAAATTTTCGGTAATACCATTTTATATACGTATTTTTATTTTGACCGTACCGGATCCATGAATACTGTCATTTACAACGAAATATATATGTCCATTAACAAACACAGTTTCCTGAAATAACTCGGTTACGTCGATTGATCAACGTTCATTTTACATAAAATGTGCAAGTCGAAACTAACTCAAATATTTAACGTCAAATATTTTCTCGTTGGGAAATGTCCATCGGTTTATGTTTGTAAAATAACCAACTAGTTTATTAGTAAGAACTAGTTAAGTTGATACTTTATATTAATATATGTAATGTACTACCTCTCTTTAAGAAAGAAAATGGAGTCTGTCTTGGTCTGTTTTGGGCAAAAAGCCATTAGGAAACGATGGTGAAACCCAAATAGTTAATATTTATATTAATATTTGTGCAAATAAATATTTGACATTTAATTTAATTTGCAATTTTTCATATTTTGCAGAATCTGAATTTCTCTTCACAGGATGAAAATGAAATGTAATAATATTTTTTTCTAATTAAAAATTCAATATTTTTTATTTATATGCGAATAAAACAATATGTAAACGAACCACAGTGGCGATTCGTTAGAGAACCGACTTAGTAGTTCGACAGCAAACTCCTTAAAAGTACTCTAGCGGCGTAATAATACATATAAAACACAAAACACTAAGTAGTTTTTTTCTTCTAATTTTGATATTCCAACATTTATGTTTACGGTCGATCGCCCAGGCGGTTCCCGGTACGCCAGCGAAATCTTAAATGAACGCAGGCGGTTTTATTAGAGAGCTATAATAATCATTTTCCATCATAATTTTTCTGGTTGTTTTATAATACCAACTTATTAAATAAACTTTAACGTATTAAATAAACTATTTAAAAAATTTTAAAAGTTTTATTGTTTTATTGGAATAAAGATTATTATTTTTATTTTAATACTTAAAAATTAAACAGATGCTACTTTTGTATTAAAACTATTAAAATAAAACTCGATATTATCGTGGAAATATTAATTATTATTATTAATGAATGATATAATAATTTAAATTATATCAAAATGATTAAATATTTATGGTCTAAGTCTAATAGTCTATTCGTTATTTGCATATTTATATAAAAGTATGGAAGAAAATACTGTAATAAAAATTATCATTTGCCGCTGTATACATAAAAATAAGACAGAGTTTTACAAATTTGCATTTATTTTAAAATAATAAATTGTTAATATTATTTGTAATTTCTGTGATGAATATCTGAATAAACATAAATTATTAGGTTTTTTTTTATTTTTAAATATTATGTATATAAAAACGCATCAATTCCAAAATAGACTCTCAACGATAACATTCAATAATTTTATTACCAAACTTTACAGATCAATTGAATTTGTAGTAAAGTCAGTCTGAATATCAGAGTCCGGATTCAGGGATTCAGAGAAAATTATGGAAAAGAAAAATAATCAAATATTATATTATAAGAAATTTAATAAAATTCTGACAGTTGAAACATAAACCAAGTATTATATATTTTTTTATTGATCTGAAATCGGTTTTGAGCATTGATATTATAAGTTGAATTAACATGGAATTTCGTATAAGTTTAAACAAATCATTAAAGAAATTCTATACCAAGCCAACATAACTTTAAAATTCAAAATTATGGTTTTTATATACATCACTTTACTAATTACTATTTATTTTATATTAAGGTATTTTATATTAAGGCCAAAGCGAAGGTTTTTTAAAGTCCAGTGCGAAATTAAAAAGAAAAAAGGAATTCGGATTTTTCTTATACAGCTGAGGGCGGACAAATTGTTATAATAATATTAGCAGTATTAAAAACATAATTAACACCACCAACAATATTTGTTACAATTATTATGCCTCTTGTAGCAGTAGTAGTTATTACTGCTGCTGCTGTAGTAGTAGCAATAGTTGTTGTTACTACAGCAGCCGCTGTAGTAATTGCAGTAGTAGCAGCATCAGTATTAGTTGTTGTAGCTGCTATAGTAGTAATAATACTACTTGGAGTAGTTGCTTCAATAATGGTAGCAGCTGTTGATGTTATGTTCGAAATAGGTAATGAAATGTTAATAGTTATTAAATTTGATGGTATGCTTCCTGATCCTGATCCTGGTATGTTTCCTGAGCCTGGTATGCCTCCTGATCCTGGACAGTTTGGATTGCGAGGTCTATTGTATATGGGTTGGAATCGACGTCGCATTATCCTTTTTCGTCTATGTCCACTACTACTACAACTTGATTTACTTTCCTTACTTCCACTTCCCTTACTCATTGGGTGTTGAACTATGGGTTTTTTTTTTGGCATTTTGGTTTTCATTTTTTTTATCTGCTTCACTACCATTTTTTTTTGCGGTATTTTCTTCTTTTCCGTTTGTTTTCTCTGCTTCGCTACTTTTTTCCTTTTCACTGTGTTCCTTTTTGCCATTTGTTTTCTCTGCTTCGCTATTTTTTTCCTTTTCACTGTGTTCTTTTTTCCAATTTGTTTTCGCTTCCTCACTACGTTTTTCCTTTTCGTGGCATTCTTCTTTCCCATTTTTTTTCTCCTCTTCACTACGTTTTTCCTTTTCATTGTGTGTTTCTTTCCCGCTTTTGTTCTCTTCTTCACTCCTTTTTTCCTTTTCACTGTGTTCTTCTTTGCCACTTTTTTTCTCTTCTTCACTACTTTCACTTTTTTCCTTTTCATTGTGTTTTTCTTTGCCACTTTTTTTCGCTTCTTAACTACTTTTTTCTTTTTCACCACTGTTTCCCTTTTTTTTCGCTGCTTCCCTACTTTGTTTCTTTTAACGATGTTGTTCATTCCATTTTTTTTTCGCTTCTTCACCACGTTATTCCCTTGCAATGA